>OU342762.1:15096666-17645000 GCA_910591435.1 Acronicta aceris | reverse complement strand
AACGCCCAAAAACAGTTTTTCGGCCGGCGCTCGAAATCTAAAGCGGTAACATATGCTTTTTTATATACCGTTAGAATCGTCTCAACCCCCCCCACCATCTGTATAAGTTTGCCTACCATCGCCATGTAAACGACGGAGATATAGCCATTTTTCTAAAATGACGTAATCGGCTATCTCGTTTTCTGTGATAGTTACGTCAATTCTGACTACGGATTCGGATTCCTCTCATGATCTTTTACTATAAATACATCCAACCGCTTCAGGTTTCGAGGGTCTTGGACCCCAAAACCACCATAAACTTTCACTTTGAACATTCATGAACTTTACAGCCACTTTTGGGGAACTTCCTATCGGGTAAGACCCCATTCGAATCCGTGTATCTTATAGACAATCTATCGGACTATCTAGTGCTTTTTAGTTTATAATTTTATGTCTATTAGTTTTTAAGATATTTCAATTTTTGTAAAGCAGTACTTTTTTGACGTTGGCGCCGAACTCCGTCACCTTTGGCCATAGATACGTGCTCACACAGGCACGTGGCACATATTTTGATTAATCACCTTTATAGCCTACACCTTACGCTATAAATACACATATTCACCACAATTGTACACATCAGGGTTACGGAGTTAGGCGCTTCGTCCTTGAGCGCGAATTTGTGCCTGGCCATTTTGAGTTGCCCCCGTTTGCCCCTCGTTTCCGACTGCTGGGTTGGAGACGGGCGGCATTTGCTTATATCATCGTATAGGGTATACCCTCACCTTTATCTTACAGTTTTCACGACATTTTTATCTCCATTTTCCAATTAGTTATTGCATATTTTCTGAAAATTTAATTTAACGTTTTTATTTTGTTTTGTGCCAAGGCATCGACAGCCTTGGGGGAGTGTACGTGCCTACACAGGCACGCACCACAGGTTCTGTGTATCTATATTTATAGTACACACCCTCAGCTACCTGTGGGTACTTTTTCCATCATTGTACCTACTAGGGTTGCGAAGCTAGGCACTCTTATTTGTGATGTAGTTCTGTTTTATCACCATTTCCGTTTGCTCACTTTTGCCCCCTTTCTCTGCCTTTTGGTTTGGGGACGGGTGGAATCTGTGGGTACCACTCAATAGGGCATACCCTCCCCTCCATATAACACTTTTTACCGTATTTATATTTCAATAATTAACGTAGTTATCCCATTTTTTGTTAACATTTAATTTAATATTTTTGTTGAAACACTCCGTCAGCTTTAGGCGACGTTACGTGCCTCCACAGGCACGCGGCGCAGGATCTTTGTATCTACGATTGTAGTACACATCCTTAGCTATTCGTAGCTACTTCAACCACCCTTGTAGCTGCCACGGTTGCGGAGTAATTTGACTTTTTCAAAATTTTAATAATTTAACCGACTTCAAAAAAGAAGGTCTTTCTTTTAATTCAGTTTTTCTCTTCTATCTGAATAGCCTTGGTAGTGGCCTCGCTGCCTCTAAATAGTAAACTTCTTTTGCTATTTGGACGATTTCATCCGGAGTCCGAACTCCTGGATTCCGGTGCACCACCAGGTACTTTTTCGTGTTTTTCCCACAAAATCCTACTTTTTATTTTGGAATCATTTGCCATAGTCCTTTTTAGCTTTATTTCTTTAGTCACCCCCCCCCCCTCCCCCCCCCCCCTTTTTATTTTTTATCATAGTTTCGTCTTTTAAACCCATTTATCTTAAAAACTGGACTGGCCCTTCCTTGGTCAGTCCCCCCCCCCTCTGTTTTCATAAAAAAGATAGACCCACCTTCCCTGTTTGGCCTCTTTTTGCGACTCAGGGCCTAAAATGGCCTCATCTCAGCCCGCTACCGGGAGCTCCGGTTCTCCGGTTCGGACTACTAAACCCCTGACGGCGTTCTCTAACGTCATTCTTGGGAGCACCGACTCTCTGACGTTGTCGGACGAGGAGGGACTCAACGATCCCTGCACTGCGGGATCGGCTGGGGAACCTCACCCCCAATCCACCCCCAACAACAATGATACCCCCCCTGTTAAGGACTTATTTCATTCGTTTGTCCTTGACAAACTGAATGACTGCCGTAGGCTCATTTCCGAGGGAAGGAGCCTAAAAAAGGAAAACAAGACCGCTATTCTCCGTATTTTTGACGAGATAGCTTCATTCAAAGTCCCTCCCCCCTCCCCGACTACACCCCAAATCTCTGACCCAGCCACCCAGGAAAGCCTCAAACAATCGATAATCTCTGAGGTCACCAAAGCCTTGAAATCGGAAATAGCCACTCTTAAAAAGACTTTTTCCCCTCCCGCACCTACTCAGTTCGCCCGCCAGACATATGCTTCTGCTGCTAAAACCCAAAGCCAAACCACAACCCCCCCCAAAATTCCCACATCTAAACCGGCGATCATTATTTCATCTAAGAAAGAAGTGATCACCCCCCAAGACACCCTCAAACTCTTTCGCTCGGGAGTAACCTTCCGGGACACAAACTTCTCCCCCTCCGAGATTAAATTCGTCTCTAATAATAAACTTAGGGTCGAGTTTGACAACGAGGCCCAAAGGGAAATCACTCTGAAGAAAATTGACGAGGCTACCGATCTGAGTGCTGAAAAGTCAAAGAAACTTAAACCCATGCTGGTTGTCAAGGGCATCCCTATCGAGATCCCTTGTGAGGAACTGTCTAGTATTATTCTTAAACAGAATAATTTCACCACCCACTCATCGTCTGACTTTGTCTTCCGATTTAAGAGGGGGAATCGAAACGATCAGCTATATAATGCTGTCTTTTTGGTATCCCCCCCTCTATGGAGAGCCATCATCTCATTGGGAAGGGTCAATGTGGACCACCAGCGGGTTCATGTTGAGGAGTATGCCCCCCTTCTCCAGTGTTACTCATGCCTGCAGTTCGGCCACACTCGTAAGAACTGCACGGCTGAGAAAACCATCTGTTCCCACTGCTCCTCCCTTACCCATTTATACAAAGACTGCCCTGTAAAAAGGGATTCCAAAGCAACAGACTGCTACAACTGTGTGCAGTTTGGAAAGAAATATAACAAACAATGCAATTCTAAACATAGCGCCACATCATCAACATGCCCAAGAATGATCCAAGCCCTCGACAAACTAAAACTGAGGATCGATTATGGATCATAATCGCATAAACAGTACACACCATACACACACAACACGTACAAACTCTACTCATCACACATACACATGTACACAAATAAATCTTGGGCGTGGCAGAAATGCCACACACGAACTTAAAATACACGCCACAAACACAAACCCGGATTTTATATTTCTTTCCGAGCCATACACTGGTGCGGGGCGGCAGATGGGAGTTTTTCCTGGATACCTTGTGTATCAATTCCCTCAGCCGACCTCCACCTCCAGAACTTCCATTCTGGTCAGGGATAACCTGGGCAGCACTTTAGGGTGCCCGGAATTCTCTGACTCTAACATCACAATTATCAAAATAAACTCCAGAGGCAATCGAGACGTATATCTAGTCTCGGTATACATCGAACCTCGTAACGACAGCAGTCGCACACTTCTTAAACTGGCCACTTTTCTGGAGAGGACATCCGACTCGGTACACTTGGTGTGTGGCGATTTCAATGGGTGGCACACTATGTGGGGCTCCCCATCGAACAATAGGCGGGGGAATCGTGTCTTGGACACAATACTACACCACAACCTTCACATATGCAATGTGGGCAACATGCCCACGTTTGTAACTACCACACACAATAACATTCGCACCTCCATCATCGACATCACTCTAATCAACAACACTGAACAGGCACGCGTCACCAACTGGTCAGTGGACTCTACCATCTGTCCGTCCTCTGATCATAATGCCATAACATTTGAATTCTCTATTGGCAATTCCCCCCCTACGAAAAACCTTAAATCGACCACGTACCGGTACAATACCACCGACACCAAGTGGGATCTTTTGTCGGAACGGTTCTCCCTAGAGGTGGGCAGCAGCCTTAATGTCACTGCCCCTATCACAACATTCTCTCCCCCTGAAATCGAGGCATACATCCACCATATGACCTCGAGCATCACGCGAGCGTGCGATAAACTTTTACCTCGCAAGTCTCGTTACTGCCACCGCGCCCCCTGGTGGAGCGAGGAACTCGAGGCTATTAAGCATAGGGTTCTTGCTGTACACCACCGGATGGTGAATAACCGCCGTCGCAATCGTCCCATGGAGGATCTTGTCGCCGAGAACCTTAGAGTTCGCGGGGAGTACAACGATGCGATTCGAGCCGCATCCACCGAACATTTCCGCGAGTTCTGCAAAAAGCAGAAAAAAGAGGATGTGTATTCGGTCACGAATCGCATAATTAAGACTCCCCCCCTACGACAGCCCCCTTCCACCTTAAAGCTGGATGACGGATCCTTCACCACTAACTCCAGTGACACGGCTTTGGCTCTCCTTAATAAATTCTACCCAGACGACTCCCCTGACCGCACTGTCGGACAAAAACACACCAGAGCACTTATGCGCCAACCCCTCGACACCCCCACTGACCCCCCCTTCACATTCACTGAGATTTCTGAATGTATTAAATCTATGAATCATAAAAGAGCCCCCGGCATTGATCATCTCACTGCCGACATCTGCCTACAATTTATTACCCTATTCCCACAAATCATCACTGATCTTCTCAATAGATGCTTCACTTTAAACTACTTTCCTAAGGCCTGGAAGGTAGCTACTGCTAAAATCATCCCGAAACAGGGCCGAGCCGATTACTCCTCGCCCTCTTCATTCAGACCCATAGGGTTAATAAATGTATTTGGAAAGCTTTACGAAAAATTACTCACCAACAGACTGACTTACCACCTTGACACAACCTGTTCCTCATCTCCCCATCAATATGGATTCAAACTCCGTACCTCCACCCATCAGGCTATTCACGGCGCCCTTGACGTCGTGAGGCGTGCGATCGCCAACAGAGAGTTGGTGATAGCCGCCTCTCTTGATATTAGGGCGGCCTTTGACCATGCCTGGTGGCCCGCAATATTTGCTCGACTTCGTAAAACCAACTGCCCCCAAAACATCTACAATACCCTTCTAAGCTATGTTGAAGACCGTAAGGTCGAAATGTGCTTTGCTGACTGCCAGGTGAGCAAGTCCATGACGATGGGTTGCATACAGGGTTCCGTGTGCGGCCCATCGCTGTGGAATATCATTCTGGACGAACTTTTGTCAGCGGATCTCCCCAGGGGATGCCACATTCAGGCGTATGCCGACGACGTCCTCCTCATTTGCCACGCTGCTTCAGTGGGTGAACTCGAGGACGTCACCAATGTGGCATTGTCGCGGGTTATTGACTGGGGTAAATCGGTCAAACTCACCTTTGGGCCGGACAAAACCCAAATCATGGGTTTTACTAACAAGTCCACCCGGTGCAGTATTACCATCGATGGCCGTATTCTCCCCTTTGTCAATGAGATCAAGTACCTCGGTGTCATCATAGACAGAAAACTCAGATTCGTCAGACATTGTGAGTATGTCATTGACAAGGCTAAGAAGCTCCTCAACAGACTGACACTGTTCATCAGGCCCACTTGGGGCATCCACCCAGAAAATGTTCGTATTATATACGAGCATGTCATCCAACCCATAATCTGCTACGCAGGAAGCATATGGTCTGGCGCTCTCGAATACGAGTACGTCAGTAAGAAATTCTTGTCTTTGCAAAGACTCTTCGCCCTTAAAATAATTCAAGGCTTTCGAACTCTTAACACCCCTACAGCAATTTCACTTGCCAAACTTACCCCTCTACCTGCCAAAATTAGGGAACTCGCTGACAATGAGCTCACCAAATTCGAGGGTACCTCCGGTTTTCTACCCTCTGATACCCCAATAGAAGCACTAACACACCCCTCTCAGCTTCTTCATCCATCTGAACGCATCAGCATTCAATTCTCTAGCATCTTCTCCCAAGAGGACATTGGCACCATCGTCCCAGTCTCTGCCGTCCAAATCTACACTGACGGCAGCAAGCATGACGATAAGGTGGGCGCCGCTGTCTTTGTCATACATCCTGACAACAAAACCTTTGTTAAAAAGCTTAAGCTTCACGACTGCTGCTCGGTGTTTCAGGCGGAGTTATTCGCTATCGAATACTCCTGCCGTTGGATACTGAGTGGCAAAGTCTCACACTCTGTCATTCTGTCTGATTGTAAATCAGGCCTGACCGAACTCTCCAATCCCAACAGCTCCAATCATTTCGCCACTTCTATCCATCGCCTCATACATGAGGCCCGATCGGTTGGCTTGGTCATCGAGTTCGCTTGGATTAAGTCTCATATTGGCATTGCCGGTAATGAGGCGGCGGACTTGGCGGCCAAATCGGCTGCCCTTCTTCACCGCACGCCTGACTATTTTCATGTCCCCACTAGCCACATCAAACTTCGCAACCGCGACCTATCTTCCCAGTCTTCGGCCGAATTGTATGACAATTCGACCTACATTAAGACTATTATCCCAACTTATAATGATCTACAATCTTACCTTAAAGTGGTGAGGCCGAATTTTGCGGTCACTCAATTCCTATCGAATCACGGTTACCATAAGGAGTACCTTTATAGGTTCAAGATCGCTCTGGATGACAAGTGCCCCTGTGATGGTGTCACTATTCAATCAATGCGTCACCTCGTGCGCGACTGTCCGAGGTTTGCGTCCTCCAGAGCCGATTATCTCGCTATTGCCCCTCTCGATGTCAGCGACCCCTACGACATGAAGGTAGTGCTGAAACGACCCAGCACTATTGATAGTTTTCACACCCATGTTTACACCATAGTAAAAGAACTAAAGCACTTCAACAGTTAGTACTCAATACCTTCACATATCTTTTCCTTTTTACTTCGTTTCTGATATTATTGTCTTTAACTTTCTAAAACTTAACCAGTTCCCGGTTAAATCGTACTTAAAGCGCACTCACTCTTGCCACTCACACATTCATACGTTCTTACTTTACACTATAATCAAACCAATTTGTATATAGATATATTCTAGATATAAGTCATCAATGTACAGGATCATTGTATATAATCCCCACACCATTCTACAAATGCTGTTTATAGCCTCCTCATATTCACCTTGTATAAACTTCCTCATGATCCTTTACATTCATCTAGAATTAAGTTTATTAGTCATAAGGCTTTTGTTACTTAGAATAAGCTTTTTCTTTATATGCAAAAACAAACAAAAAACCAAAAAAAAAAAAAAAAAAAAAAAAAAAAAAAACAAAAAAAACATACCAAATATATTTTTCTTTTGTCTTTATTTTTTCTCCCACTCTCTACAAATGTTCTCCTCTACGGCACAACTTAGCAGGCTAATCACCTGCTGCTTTGTGCAATAGAGGGGGACATAGTGTTTTATTTATTATTTACATTTATATATTTCCATCTTTTCCTACCCATCCTCTCTCAACTCCAATCAAACCTCTCTCACCCTCTTGAACCTCTCCCACATAGGAAAGGCGCAGACGTATTCATAGCGTTACCCTTTCCTTCCCATCTATTATTCCGAAAAAAAAAAAACCTAACCTAACCTAACCTAACCTAACCTAACCTAACCTAACCTAACCTAACCTAACCTAACCTAACCTAACCTAACCTAACCTAACCTAACCTAACCTAACCTAACCTAACCTAACCTAACCTAACCTAACCTAACCTAACCTAACCTAACCTAACCTAACCTAACCTAACCTAACCTAACCTAACCTAACCTAACCTAACCTAACCTAACCTAACCTAACTTAACCTAACCTAACCTAACCTAACCTAACCTAACCTAACCTAACCTAACCTAACCTAACCTAACCTAACCTAACCTAACCTAACCTAACCTAACCTAACCTAACCTTTTTTTTTTTTTTTTTTTTTTTGTTTGCGCTGGGAAAAAATGCGTTACGCATGCCCCCCCATCGGGGGATGGGGGGGTTATGTGGGACTCCCCGGTCTGACCCGGTATACCCACTAAAACAACCCAGCGGCACTCCCGCTTCGTCCTAGTGGCGAGGACTGGGAAACCGGCACAGCCTTTACGTCCAGTCCCCGCCGACGAATGCCCTGCTTATCGGACCCTTCACCGCCTCCCCGTGGGGAGGGGGACGGGCCCGGGAGTGACCGACGAAGGTGGTGACGGCTGCAATGCGGGCGAAGGCACCCCCGCGCCTGTCGCCCGCCCATCACCACCAAGAGGAGGGAGAGCACCTGCGCGCCTTCTCCGACCCCTTCTTCGTCTGCGGAGCGGCGCAGCGAGAGGGTCGTCCTCCCGCGCGCGCTCCGCCTCCTCCTTTTGCGAGATTACGTCCTCGCAAAAGGAGGCAACCGCTGCCCAGGCCTCCTCGCTCCCCAGCATGGCGTTGATCACGCTGGGAAGCGAGAGGTCCTGGCCAACCACCGCGGTCAGGCCACGGCGCAGCCCCGACCAAGCCGGGCACACCTCGAGGGTGTGCTGCGCCGTGTCCTCCGGGGCGCCGCAGTCGTGGCACGCCGGGGTTTCCTCCCTCCCGATCCGGTGCAGGTGCCTTCCGAAACAGCCATGCCCGGACAACACCTGAACCAGACGGAATGAGAGGAAACCGTGGGACCGCTCGAGCCAGCTCCGCAGGACCGGACCGAGCGCGTCCAAGGTCCGGCGGCCAAAGGCGGCGGTGGCGAGGTCCTCTGTCCAGTGGAGGACGACTGCGTCCCTCGCCTCCCGCCGCACGGCCTCCCGCTCCTCGGGGACGGGGCACTCCCCGAGCGCCTTCCGGCGCGCCGTCCACTCGTACACTCTGGCGAGCACCCACGCCTCCAACTCCCAAGGAGGGGTGCCGGCCAGAGCGCACGCCGCCGAAAAGCCCACCGAGCGGTAGGCCCTCGCCACCCGCAGTGCAATAGCCCTTTGGGGCTTGCGGATGGCGGTTGCATTTTCCCTCCTATGGAGGGAGTCCGCCCAGATGGGTGCCCCGTATAGGGCCATACTCTTGAGAATGCCGGCATAGAGGCGCCGGCATTTCGCCTTGGGCCCCCCCAGGTTCGGGAGGAGCCACGAGAGGGCGTCCGCGGCCTTCAACAGGCGCGTCGACAGCCCGCTGAAATGCGGGCCGAACCGCCACCTGTCGTCCAGCACCAGGCCCAGATACTTCATCTGGGGCTGGACCCCTATCCGGACGCCCTCCACGACGATGTGTGCGTCGGGAGGGCAGCGCTGCCGAGGCCCGCGAAAGAACACGGCCTCGGTCTTTTGCAACGCCACCCTCAATCCGAGGCGGCGGATCCTCTCCGCAACCAAGGATCCGCCAGCCGAGGCCAGGCAGGCCGCCTCCCCGAAGTTCCTCCCCCGGGCAGTGAGGAGAGTGTCATCCGCGTAGCAGATGACACTCGTGCCCTGGAGGAGGGCTCCCCGCAGGAGCCAGTCGAATCCGATGTTCCACAGGGGGGGCCCCAACACGGACCCCTGCGGAACACCGGACTCTGCGCTGTACCGCCTCACCGCGCCCGTCTTGTCCGCGAGGACGACCTCCCGGTCCCCCAGGTAGCTGGCCAGAAGGTTCCGCAGATATTGGGGCACTCCGTGATACCGGAGCGCCTCCAATATCGTCGAGTGGGGGACGGAGTTGAAGGCGTTGGCAATGTCGAATGACACCGCCAGCACTCCGTCCCCCGCCTCCACCGCTTCCCTCACCTGGCCCTTGAGTAGGGCCAGCGCGTCGATCGTCGAACGCCCTCGACGGAAACCGAACTGGGCGTCCGACAGATCCGGCCCTACCCCCCGCAAAAGGCTACCCAGCCGGGAGGCGACAATCCCCTCGAACAATTTACCGACCTCATCGAGCAGGACGATGGGCCGGTATGCCGAGGGGGAGTCCACCGGGCGTCCCTCCTTTCGGAGCAGGCATAGCCGCCCCTCCTTCCACAGTCTCGGGAACCTCCCAGCCGCAAAACACGCGCTGAAGAGGTCCCGAATCCTGTCCTCCATTTCGGGGGCGGCGATCGCCAGCAGCCGTGCAGGGACGCCGTCTGGTCCGGGAGCCGTCTTCTTCGCACGGAGGTTGAGAACCCCCGCGCGAAACTCCGCCACCGTCACCGGGGGGACCTCCTCCTCATCCGCCGCCGGAGCTGCCCCCCGCGGGGGATCCATCGTTGGTGGGGTGAAGTCGGTCCTGCGCGGAAACAGGGACTGGACCACCCCATCCAGCAACGATGGCTCGAGGGTCTCCGTCAGAGGGGGACCATACGGGCGGAGCTGGTTCCGCGCCGCCTTGTATGGTCTCCCATAGGGATCCCTGTCGAGACCCTCCAGCATCTCGGCCCACGCCGAGTCTTTCGCAGCGCCCATTGCAGACTTGAGGACCGTCGTCGCCTCTCGGTAAGAGGCGTATAGGCGGTCCTCCTCTGCCCGGTTTCGGTTTTGGGCGCTGCGCCTTCGGCTCCGCGCGTAGGCCCTTCTGGCCGCCACGCAGGTGGCCCTGAGCTCCTCCAGCTCCTCCGTCCACCAGTAGACGGCACGATGGGGGGGCGGACGGCGAGACCGAGGCATGCTGGAGTTGCACACCTCGGTCAGAGACTCCCTGAGCCGGACCGCTGCGGCGTCCACGTCCGGGGCCTCCTCGACAGGGGGGGGCGACAGCCAGTCCTGGAGAAAGGCCGCCTCCTTGGCTGCCTCCCGGTCCAGGCGGGTGAGTGCCCACCGCGGGAAGGGGGATTGCCCAGCGCGGGCCATCCCCCCTCCCCGCTGCTGGGTGGAGATGTCGAACCGCACATATCGGTGGTCCGACAAGGTCTCCACCATCTCCACCCGCCAGTCGACGACGCGGGCGGCCAGCGCGGGGGTGGCAAACGAGACGTCGACCACCGACCCACCCTGCCGCCGCACGCACGTGTGGACCGCCCCCCTGTTCAGAAGGGACACACCGCACGAGGCCGCCCAATACTCGACGGCGCGCCCCCGGACGTTGCAACCGCCGGCCGGATTGCCCCAGGCCGCCGACTTGGCGTTCAGGTCGCCCAACACCACGACCTGGCGTGGCGCCGCCCTCCCTATGACCGCGGTGAGGACCTCGAGGAAATCCTCAAAGTCCGAGAGAGAGCGGTTTGGGGAGAAATAGACCCCCACCAGGGCCATGTCTCCCCACGCGGCGGCCACGTATCCCGGTCCCCTCTCTAAGAGCGAGAGGGGAGGGGAGTCCGTGGAAGACCGCGACACCAACGCCACCAAGCCGTCTCGGTCGCCCAGCCAACGGCCAGGGACCGAGTAAGGTTCGGCGACCACCGCCAAGTCCACCAACCACTCAGCCATGGTCTGCGTCAGCAGATCCTGGGCTGCCCTGCAGTGGTTGGTGTTCGCCTGAAGGATGCGATGTTCGACCCTATCCATCACTCGGACATCGCACCCCCCTCCGCAGCCGCCGCAGGAACGACGGTGCCAGCGGCAGCAGCAGGCCCTTTCGGCGCTTGCGCTTTGCCCCGCTTAGGGGGAGGATTGCAGTTCCTCCCCCTCATAACGTGGTCCGCCGGGCGGCCACTGGCGGCACACACCGCGCAGTGCGGCGTGGCGGCCTTGCAGGCTGCGGATTTATGGCCCTCCTTGCCGCAGCGGTAGCAAGTGTCCGTCCTGTCCACGGTGGATGGACACAGGGACCGGGTGTGCCCGATGCCCAAGCACCGGAAGCACCGCAGAGGCTGGTCCTCGAGTGTCCGGACTGCAGCCGAGCTGTAGCCGACTGTGAGCCGTCCCTTGGCAAGGACGGCTTTAGCAGCGGCGACCGGGCACTCGAGGCGAATTGTGCCCATGCCGCCACGGCCGGGCCTTATGTCCCGGCCTCGGACCGCCGTGACGTCGCAGCCCCCTATCCCCGCGACCGCCGCCGCCACCTCCTCCTTGGTGACGGAGTCATCGAGGTCCGTCACCTCTATGGCCGCAGACTTAACCGGTCGGGCCACCTTGGCCGAATCTGCGATGACCTCCTGCAGCTTGGCTGCAAAGAGGTCCGCGTGGGCACCCCCCTCTGCCCCCGGGAACTCGAAAATTCGAGCCCCGGTTTGGGTCCGCCGGCAAGACACGCTGCCGATCCCCAGTTGGGTAGGATCGGCAGTGGCACGCGCCCGCACCAAAATGGACGCGTAGCTCTCCCCCCGCTCCGCAGCCTCCGCGGTGAGCGTCACTACGACGGCCGCGGTTTTTGGGGGGACTAGCTGCCCCTTTCCCCTCCCTTTCCCTTTCCCCTTTCGCTTCCTCTTCCGCTTTCCCTTGCCAGTCTGCTGTTGGCTAGGGGCGGCGGCGGCGGTGGCGGCGGTGGCGGCGGGGACGGCAGGGGCGACCGTCGCCGACTTTTTGCCCTTCCCCTTGCGGACCACTTCCGTCCACTCGTTGGACGGGGTTGTCGAAGGGAGAAGGGCATCCTCCGACTGGGGCTCGGGCGGGGACAAGGACGGCCCCGGCTCGCTCTGCCTCTTATCCGCTGCAAGCGGCGGTCGGAGGCGTTTCTCCGGCAGGAGCCGGTCCTCTATTCCTGCAAAGCAGGCTCTCGTGAAGGCCCTCTCCTCCATCACAACCTTGCGGATGATATCCTCAAGGTTGGAGAAGGCGGGGCCCTCTGCCGCAGGGCTCGTCTTGGCCTGTTGTGGCCGGGCCGTGGCTTCGGCCAGCTTCTGATGAAGCTGGCTGACCTCCGACTGCAGGCGATCCACCTTCGCCTGCAGTTGCCGCGTCTCGTCGGTGGCCTTGCGTTGCACCAGCTCCGCGACGACGCCACGCATGCTCGCGGCCCTGCACTTCAGGGCCTTCTGCAAGGTCCCCTTTAGGTTTGAGGACTTAGCGGCGACCTCCAAGATCTCCTCCTCGTCCTCCTCCGCCATCCTCTCGAGCTCGGCCAGTGAAAAGTCCGCGTAAAGAACGCGGGACGCCCCGTACCCGGACTTGGCCCGGGCGGCGAGCGCCCGTTTCTCTTTGGCCGCAACCCGTTCCTCCAGCTCTTGCTGCAGCCGACCCCGCTGAGCCAGCTCCAACTGGCGTTGGGCGTCCGCGAGCCCAACGATATGGGTCTCCGCGGCCACCGTCGGCTTTTTTGCCTTCGGCAACCTCGTCGACCTCGAGGTCGAGGAGCCCTCGGACCCACCGCTCCGGTATACTCGCTTCCGCGACCCAGAGTCGGCTGCGTCCGACACAGTAACCATGGAGTCGTCAGACGACTCCGCTCCTCCGAAGAAGCTAGCCGCAGACGGCGCGCGGCTAGCCTCTGACGCCGAAGCGTCGGAGTGGCCCTGAGAAGGGCCTTTTGGTTGGCCCTGAGAAGGGCCTTTGGGTTGGCCCTGAGAAGGGCCTTTGGGTTGGCCCTGAGAAGGGCCTTTTTGTTTCATAAATCGCCCGCAGGCGTCCCGCGAAGGTGTAGACATTTCCGACAACAATTCGTAGTCACAAGGCAAGATGGCTACGAAAGCACAGTGCACTTTGGCCAACCCAGACTGCCACTCCGTTACGGTGGTCAGTACTGGGCTGTTTCCAGGGGACGCGACGTGGACGCAAGCACTGTGAGGGGGTCCCCCAACCTAACCTTTTTTTTTTTTTTTTTGTTTGCGCTGGGAAAAAATGCTTTATGCATGCCCTCCCATCGGGGGATGGGGGGGTTATGTGGGACTCCCCGGTCTGACCCGGTATACCCACTAAAACAACCCAGCGGCACTCCCGCTTCGTCCGAGTGGCGGGGACTGGGAAACCGGCACAGCCTTTACGTCCAGTCCCCGCCGACGATTATCCTGCAATGCGGGCCCCTCACGCCCTCCCCGCGGGGAGGGGGGCGGGCCCGGGAGTGACCGACGAAGGTGGTGACGGCTGCAATGCGGGCGAAGGCACCCCCGCGCCTGTCGCCCGCCCATCACCACCGAGAGGAGGGAGAGCACCTGCGCGCCTTCTCCGACCCCTTCTTCGTCTGCGGAGCGGCGCAGCGAGAGGGTCGTCCTCCCGCGCGCGCTCCGCCTCCTCCTTTTGCGAGATAACGTCCTCGCAAAAGGAGGCAACCGCAGCCCAGGCCTCCTCGCTCCCCAGCATGGCGTTGATCACGCTGGGAAGCGAGAGGTCCTGGCCGACCACCGCGGTCAGGCCACAGCGCAGCTCGGACCAAGCCGGGCACACCTCGAGGGTGTGCTGCGCCGTGTCCTCCGGGGCCCCGCATTCGTGGCACGCCGGCGTTTCCTCCCTCCCGATCCGGTGCAGGTGCTTTCCGAAACAGCCATGGCCGGACAACACCTGCACCAGACGGAAAGAGAGAAACCCGTGGGCCCGCTCGAGCCAGCTCCGCAGGACCGGACCGAGCGCGTCCAAGGTCCGGCGGCCAAAGGCGGCGGTGGCGAGGTCCTCTGTCCAGTGAAGGACGATTGCGTCCCTCGCCTCCCGCCGCACGGCCTCCCGCTCCTCGGGGACGGGGCACTCCCCGAGCGCCTTCCGGCGCGCCGTCCACTCGTACACTCTGGCGAGCACCCACGCCTCCAACTCCCAAGGAGGGGTGCCGGCCAGAGCGCACGCCGCCGAAAAGCCCACCGAGCGGTAGGCCCTCGCCACCCGCAGTGCAATAGCCCTTTGGGGCTTGCGGATGGCGGTTGCATTTTCCCTTCGGTGGAGGGAGTCCGCCCAGATGGGGGCCCCATATAGGGCCATACTCCTCAGAATGCCGGCATAGAGGCGCCGGCATTTGGCCTTGGGCCCCCCCAGGTTCGGGAGGAGCCACGAGAGGGCGTCCGCGGCCTTCAACAGGCGCGTCGACAGCCCGCTGAAATGCGGGCCGAATCGCCACCTGTCGTCCAGCACCAGGCCCAGATACTTCATCTGGGGCTGGACCCCTATCCGGACGCCCTCTACGACGATGTGTGCGTCGGGAGGGCAGCGCTGCCGAGGCCCGCGAAAGAACACGGCCTCGGTCTTTTGCAGCGCCACCCTCAATCCGAGGCGGCGGATCCTCTCCGCAACCAAGGATCCGCCAGCCGAGGCCAGACAGGCCGCCTCCCCGAAGTTCCTCCCCCGGGCAGTGAGGAGAGTGTCATCCGCGTAGCAGATGACACTCGTGCCCTGGAGGAGGGCTCCCCGCAGGAGCCAGTCGAATCCGATGTTCCACAGGGGGGGCCCCAACACGGACCCCTGCGGAACACCGGACTCTGCGCCGTACCGCCTCACCGCGCCCGTCCTGTCCGCAAGGACAACCTCCCGGTCCCTCAGGTAGCTGGCCAGGAGGTTCCGCAGATATTGGGGCACTCCGTGATACCGGAGCGCCTCCAATATCGTCGAGTGGGGGACGGAGTTGAAGGCGTTGGCAATGTCGAATGACACCGCCAGCACTCCGTCCCCCGCCTCCACCGCTTCCCTCACCTGGCCCTTGAGTAGGGCCAGCGCGTCGATCGTCGAACGCCCTCGACGGAAACCGAACTGGGCGTCCGACAGATCCGGCCCTACCCCCCGCAAAATGCTACCCAGCCGGGAGGCGACAATCCCCTCGAACAATTTACCGACCTCATCGAGCAGGACGATGGGCCGGTATGCCGAGGGGGAGTCCACCGGGCGTCCCTCCTTTCGGAGCAGGCATAGCCGCCCCTCCTTCCACGGTTTCGGGAACCTCCCAGCCGTAAAGCACGCGCTGAAGAGGTCCCGAAACCTGTCCTCCATTTCGGGGGCGGCGATCGCCAGCACCCGCGCAGGGACGCCGTCTGGCCCGGGGGCCGTCTTCTTCGCGCGGAGGCCGAGAACCCCCGCGCGAAACTCCTCCACCGTTACCGGGGGGACCTCCTCCTCATCCGGCGGAGCCACCCCCCGCGGGGGATCCATCGTTGGTGGGGCGAAGTCGGTCCTGCGCGGAAACAGGGACCGGACTACCCCATCCAACAACGATGGCTCGAGGGTCTCCGTCAGTGGGGGACCATACGGGCGGAGCTGGTTCCGCGCCGCCTTGTATGGCCTCCCATAGGGATCCCTGTCGAGACCCTCCAGCATCTCGGCCCACGCCGAGTCTTTCGCAGCGCCCATTGCAGACTTGAGGACCGTCGTCGCCTCTCGGTAAGAGGCGTATAGGCGGTCCTCCTCTGCCCGGTCTCGGTTTAGGGCGCTGCGCCTTCGGCTCCGCGCGTAGGCCCTTCTGGCCGCCACGCAGGTGGCCCTGAGCTCCTCCAGCTCCTCCGTCCACCAGTAGACGGCACGATGGGGGGGCGGACGGCGAGACCGAGGCATGCTGGAGTTGCACACCTCGGTCAGGGACCCCCTGAGCTGGACCGCTGCGGCGTCTACGTCCAGGACCTCCTCGACAGGGGGCGACAGCCAGTCCTGGAGAAAGGCCGCCTCCTTGGCTGCCTCCCGGTCCAGGCGGGTGAGTGCCCACCGCGGGAAGGGAGATTGCCCAGCGCGGGCCATCCCCCCTCCCCGCTGGGTGGAGATGTCGAACCGCACATAACGGTGGTCCGACAAGGTCTCCACCATCTCCACCCGCCAGTCGACGACGCGGGCGGCCAGCGCGGGGGTGGCAAACGAGACGTCGACCACCGACCCACCCTGCCGCCGCACGCACGTGTGGACCGCCCCCCTGTTCAGAAGGGACACACCGCACGAGGCCGCCCAATACTCGACGGCGCGCCCCCGGACGTTGCAACCGCCGGCCGGATTGCCCCAGGCCACCGACTTGGCGTTCAGGTCGCCCAACACCACGACCTGGCGTGGCGCCGCCCTCCCTATGACCGCGGTGAGGACCTCGAGGAAATCCTCAAAGTCCGAGAGAGAGCGGTTTGGGGAGAAATAGACCCCCACCAGGGCCATGTCTCCCCACGCGGCGGCCACGTATCCCGGTCCCCTCTCTAAGAGCGAGAGGGGAGGGGAGTCCGTGGAAGACCGCGACACCAACGCCACCAAGCCGTCTCGGTCGCCCAGCCAACGGCCAGGGACCGAGTAAGGTTCGGCGACCACCGCCAAGTCCACCAACCACTCAGCCATGGTCTGCGTCAGCAGATCCTGGGCTGCCCTGCAGTGGTTGGTGTTCGCCTGAAGGATGCGATGTTCGACCCTATCCATCACTCGGACATCGCACCCCCCTCCGCAGCCGCCGCAGGAACGACGGTGCCAGCGGCAGCAGCAGGCCCTTTCGGCGCTTGCGCTTTGCCCCGCTTAGGGGGAGGATTGCAGTTCCTCCCCCTCATAATGTGGCCCGCCGGGCGGCCACTGGCGGCACACACCGCGCAGTGCGGCGTGGCGGCCTTGCAGGCAGCGGATTTGTGCCCCTCCTTGCCGCAGCGGTAGCACGTGTCCGTCCTGTCCACCGTGGACGGACACAGGGACCGGGTGTGTCCGATGCCTAAGCACCGGAAGCACCGCAGAGGCTGGTCCTCGAGCGCCCGGACTGCAGCCGAGCTGTAGCCGACTGTGAGCCGTCCCTTGGCAAGGACGGCTTTAGCAGCGACGACCGGGCACTCGAGGCGGATGGTGCCCATGCCGCCACGGCCGGGCCTTATGTCCCGGCCTTGAACCGCCTTGACGTCACAGCCCCCTATGGCTGCGACCGCCGCCGCCACCTCCTCCTTGGTGACGGAGTCGTCGAGGTCCGTCACCTCTATGGCCGCAGACTTAACCGGTCGGGCCACCTTGGCCGAATCTGCGATGACCTCCTGCAGCTTGGCTGCAAAGAGGTCCGCGTGGGCACCCCCCTCTGCCCCCGGGAACTCGAAAATTCGAGCCCCGGTTTGGGTCCGCCGGCAAGACACGCTGCCGATCCCCAGTTGGGTAGGATCGGCAGTGGCACGCGCCCGCACCAAAATGGACGCGTAGCTCTCCCCCCGCTCCGCAGCCTCCGCGGTGAGCGTCACCACGACGGCCGCGGTTTTTGGGGGGACTAGCTGTCCCTTTCCCCTCCCTTTCCCTTTCCCCTTCCGCTTCCTCTTCCGCTTTCCCTTGCCGGTCGTCTGCGGCTGGCTGGGGGCGGTGGCGGCGGCGGTGGCGGAGACGGCAGGGGCGGCCGTCGCCGACTTTTTTCCCTTCCCCTTGCGGACCACTTCCGTCCACTCGTTGGACGGGGTTGTCGAAGGGAGAAGGCAGGCATCCTCCGACTGGGGCTCGGGCGGGGACAAGGACGGCCCCGGCTCACTCTGCCTCTTATCCGCCGCAAGCGGCGGTCGGAGGCGTTTCTCCGGCAGGAGCCGGTCCTCGATACCTGCGAAGCAGGCTCTTGTGAAGGCCCTCTCCTCCATTACAACCTTGCGGATGATGTCCTCAAGGTTGGAGGAGGCGGGGCCCTCTGCCGCAGGGCTCGTTTTGGCCTGTTGTGGCCGGGCCGTGGCTTCGGCCAGCTTCTGATGAAGCTGGCTGACCTCCGACTGCAGGCGATCCACCTTCGCCTGCAGTTGTCGCGTCTCGTCGGTGGCCTTGCGCTGCACCAGCTCCGCGACGACTCCACGCATACTTGCGGCCCTGCATTTTAGGGCCTTCTGCAGGGTTCCCTTCAGGTTGGAGGACTTAGAGGCGACCTCCAAGATCTCCTCCTCGTCCTCCTCGGCCATCCTCTCGAGCTCGGCCAGAGAGTAGTCGGCGTACAGGACGCGGGACGCCCCGTACCCGGACTTGGCCCGGGCGGCGAGCGCCCGCCTCTCCTTGGCCGCAACCCGCTCCTCCAGCTCTTTCTGGAGCAGACCTCGCCGAGCCAGATCTAATTGGCGTTGAGCGTCCGCGAGCCCAACGACATGGGTCTCCGCGGCCACCGTCGGCTTTTTTGCCTTCGGCAACCTCGTCGACCTCGAGGTCGAGGAGCCCTCGGATCCACCGCTCCGGTATACTCGCTTTCGCGACCCAGAGTCGGCTGCGTCCGACACAGTAACCATGGAGTCGTCAGACGACTCCGCTCCTCCGAAGAAGCTAGCCGCAGACGGCGCGCGGCTAGCCTCTGACGCCGAAGCGTCGGAGTGGCCCTGAGAAGGGCCTTTTGGTTGGCCCTGAGAAGGGCCTTTGGGTTGGCCCTGAGAAGGGCCTTTTTGTTTTTTAAATCGCCCGCAGGCGTCCCGCGAAGGTAGCGACATTTCCGCAGGTGTTCCGCAATTCGTAGTCACACGGCAAAGATGGCTACGAAAGCACAGTGCACTTTAGCCAACCCAGACTGCCACTCCGTTACGGTGGTCAGTACTGGGCTGTTTCCAGGGGACGCGACGTGGACGCAAGCACTGTGAGGGGGTCCCCCAACCTAACCTAACCTAACCTAACCTAACCTAACCAGTCTGCGCTTCGATCGCGCCGGGAACGGTCGAACTTTAACTCGCGCGTGTTTGTAAAATTCGCGAAAGTGGCTATTTTTGTCGGATTGTCATGGTTTTGGTGTCTATGGATTCGTAACAGTGCCGCGGAAGTGACAGTGTTGTGCCGTGGACTCGGAGGTGTCTCCCTGAAGTAGGATCACGGAATACCTACTTCGGGCAACGCCCAAAAAACAGTTTTTCGGCCGGCGCTCGAAATCTAAAGCGGTAACATATGCTTTTTTATATACCGTTAGAATCGTCTCAACCCCCCCCACCATCTGTATAAGTTTGCCTACCATCGCCATGTAAACGACGGAGATATAGCCATTTTTCTAAAATGACGTAATCGGCTATCTCGTTTTCTGTGATAGTTACGTCAATTCTGACTACGGATTCGGATTCCTCTCATGGTCTTTTACTATAAATACATCCAACCGCTTCAGGTTTCGAGGGTCTTGGACCCCAAAACCACCATAAACTTTCACTCTGAACATTTATGAACTTTACAGCCACTTTTGGGGAACTTCCTATCGGGTAAGACCCCATTCGAATTCGTGTATCTTATAGACAATCTATCGGACTATCTAGTGCTTTTTAGTTTATAATTTTATGTTAATTAGTTCCTAAGATATTTCACTTTTTGTAACACTGTACATTTTTAACATTGGCGCCAGACTCCGTCACCTTTGATTTTAGATACGTGCTCCCACAGGCACGACGCACTAATTCTGATTAACTACCTTTATAGTGTATACCTTTAGCTACACCTACCAACTTTTACCATCAACGTAACTATCCGGGTTACGGAGTTAGGTGCCTTGACCCTGAGCGCGAATCTGTGCCTGGCCATTTTGACTTGCCCACATTTGCCCCTCGTTTCCGACTCTTGGGTTGGAGACGGGCGGCATCTGTTTATATCACCGTATAGGGTATACCCTCCCCTTCATTTCCCAGTTTTCAAAACTTTTTTAACTTCATTTTCCACTTAGTTATCGCATCTTTTATTAATAGTAAATTTAACATTTTTATTTTTTGTTCAGTGCCAAACTCTGTCGGCCTTAGGTGTGTTCACGTGCCTCCACGGGCACGCAGCATAGGTTTTCTGTACCTACTTTTGTAGAGTACACCCTCAGCTACCTGTGGTTACTATTCCTACCATCGTAACTACTAGGGTTGCGGAGCTAGGCACTCTTATCTTTGACGTACTTCTGTTTTCTGAATATTTTCATTTGCCCACTTTTGTCCCCTTTCTCTGCCTCTTGGTCTGGAGACGGGTGGTATCTGCGGGTACCATTTAATAGGGCATACCCTTCCGTCTATTTAAAACTTTTAACTGTATTTTTATCTTCACAATTAACGTAGTTATCCCATTTTCCGTTAACATTTAATTTAATATTTTTGTTTAAATACTCCGTCAGCTTTGGGCGACGTTACGTGCCTCCACAGGCACGCAGCGCTGGATTTTGGTATCTACCTGTATAGAACACATCCTTAGCTATCCGTAGCTACTTCAATCACCTTTGTAGCTGCCACGGTTGCGGAGTAATTCTATTTTTTCTAAATTGTAAATTTTTAACCGACTTCAAAAAAGGAGGTCATTCTTTCAATTCAATTTTTCTTCTTAACCAGAATAGCCTTGGCAGTGACCTCACTGCTTTTGAATAGTAGACTTATTCTACTATTAGGCCCATCTCATCCGGAGTCCGAACTCCTGGATTCCAGTGCACCACCAGGCACTTGTTCGCGTTTTTCACTTAAAATCTCACTTTTTATACCGGAACCCTTTGCCATATTCTTTATTAACTTCATTCCATAGTCACCCCCCCCCCTCACCCCCCCCCCCTTTTTATTTTTATTACAGTTTTGTCTTTTAATTCATTTTATCTTAGGAACTGGACTGGCCCTTCCGTGGTCAGTCCCCCCTCCCCCCGTTTTCACAAAAAGACGGCCCCACCTCTTCTATTTGGCCTTTCAATTATTACTTAAGGCCTACAATGGCCTCATCCCAGCCCGTAACCGGGGGCGCTGGCTCTTCGGTTCGGGCTACGGCAACCTCTAAGGCTGCTCCCAAGCAAATCGCCGGGAGCCTGGACTCTCTGATATTGTCAGATGAGGAAGGGCTTCACGGCTTCTTCTATGAGGGACCTACTGAGGTGGCACACCTCCCTTCCCTCCATTGTAACCCCATAATTGACTCCCTCCCATCCTCCCCTAGAACAACAGATGTGTTCTATACGGGAGAGGTCGGAGCGATAGGGGAGGCATACCCCAACCCCAACCCCAACTTCAAAACAACCCCTCAGAATTCGGACTTTCACTCATTTGTCATTGACAAAATCCTAGCTTGCAAAAGGCTTATCACGGAAGGGAAGAGCTTGAAAAGGGAAAATAAAAGTACCATTTTAAGCATCTTTGACGAGATAGTCGCCTTCAAAGTTGCCCCCCCCGCCCCGGCAGTACCTCTCACCCCTGACACTTCAACCCAGGACAGCCTTAAACAGAGCATCATCTCTGAGGTTACAAAGGCCATGAAGGCTGAAATAGCCGCCCTCAAAAAGACGCTCACCCCCCCTTCCCCCCATACATCTACTCAACCCCGCCAGTCTTATGCCTCTGCTGCAAAAAGTTCAGCCCAAGCTTCAACCACCGCCCCCGTCATCCCCACTTCCAAACCGGCGATCATCGTCTCTTCTAAGAAGGAGGTGACCGCCCCCAAAGAGACTCTCAAACTTTTCCGCTCGGAGGTAACTTTCCGAGACACCAACTTCTGCCCATCAGATGTAAAATTCGTCTCAAATAACAAACTCCGGGTCGAATTCGATACGGAGTCAGAACGGGATATGACCCTTCAAAAGATTCGTGAGGCAGATAGTATATCTGCCGAAAAATCGAAAAAACTCCAACCCATGCTGGTGGTCAAGGGAATCCCCATCGAGATTCCATCTGAGGAACTCTCAACGATCATCATAGAACAAAACGGCCTCATCCTCTCCGCCCGCCCCAATGATTTGGTCTTCCGGTTCAAAAGGGGGAACCGTAATGACCAACTTTATAATGCCGTCTTTCTTGTGTCCCCGCCTCTTTGGAGGAAATTAATCAGCCTGGGGAGAGTCAACTTGGACCACCAGCGGGTCCATGTTGAAGAATACGCCCCCCTCCTCCAATGCTACTCATGCCTGCAGTTCGGCCACACCCGCAAGAACTGTACGGCAAACAAAACAATTTGTTCCCACTGCTCGTCCCTCACCCATCTCTACAAAGACTGCCCTGTAAAAAGGGATTCAAAGGCCACGGACTGCTACAATTGCGTACAGTTCGGGAAGAAGCATAATCGACCATGTGATTCCAAACACAGTGCCACATCATCTTCTTGCCCTCGATTGGTCCATGCTCTTGACAAACTCAAACTCAGAATAGACTATGGACAGTAGTTACATAATTCGCACATTTTTCACACACAAATATACTTACACAAATTTATCGTGGGCGTGGCCTCAGTGCCACACATAAACATTACTACACATACACTTAACGTACACAAACATCGATCTTGTGTTTCTTTGTCTTACCTTGGGATGGGACGACAGTTTGCGAACTTTCTTTTATTTTAATACAGCCTGATAGTCCCCATTCACTACCGCCTCTTATCACTTTGCTTAACCTGTTCCCGGTAACATCACACTCAACGCGCACTCACACCTACCACTCACACATTTACACCCTCTTACTCTACAGAATAATCACAACCAATTTTGTATATAATGTATGTTCTAGATATAAGTCACCAATGTACAGGATCACTGTATATAACTCCCTCATAATCTTCATATATTGTACATAACCTTCTTTATATTTATTATTTTCATATACTTCCTCATGATCCTGTACATTCATCTAGAATTAAGTTTACTAGTCGTAAGACCTTTGTACTTAGATTAAGCTTTTCTTTATATGCAAAAAAAAAAAAAAAAAAAAAAACAAAAAAACCAAAAAACCAAAAACATACAAAAATATATCTTCTTTTTGTCTTTGTTATTTACTCCCACTCTCTACAAATGCCCTCCTCTACGGCACAACTTAGCAGGCTCACCACCTGCTGCTTTGTGCAATAGAGGGGGACATAGTGTTTTATTTATTATTTACATTTATATATTTCCATCTTTTCCTACCCATCCTCTCTCAACTCCAATCCAACCTCTCTCAAACTCTTGATCCTCTCCCACATAGGAAAGGCGCAGACGTATACATAGCGTTACCCTTTCCTTCCCATCTATTATTCCGAAAAAAAAAAAACCTAACCTAACCTAACCTAACCTAACCTAACCTAACCTAACCTAACCTAACCTAACCTAACCTAACCTAACCTAACCTAACCTAACCTAACCTAACCTAACCTAACCTAACCTAACCTAACCTAACCTAACCTAACCTAACCTAACCTAACCTAACCTAACCTAACCTAACCTAACCTAACCTAACCTAACCTAACCTAACCTAACCTAACCTAACCTAACCTAACCTAACCTAACCTAACCTAACCTAACCTAACCTAACCATGGGCACTGGTCCAGGAGCCGTATGTGGGGGGGGCTAGAAGTATGAGGAGCTACCGTGGTACGAGAATCTACCAGTGCGAGGTCGAAGGAAGCGGGAGGGTAAAGGCGGCAATAGTCGTCTTTGACGGTGACCTTGATGTCATCCCCTACCCAGAACTCACCACAAATAACATCGTTGTGGTGGGGATCCGGACCAAAGCCTGGGAAATCGCAGTAGTCTCATACTACTTTGAGCCAGACCAACCGATAGGGCCCTACCTGGACCAACTGACCAAAATAACGTTGGCATTGGGTACCGGAAAACTGCTTATAGGAGGAGACGCGAACGCTAAGAGTACCTGGTGGGGAAGCACCGTAGAGGACCTCAGGGGAGAAGAAATGTCCGGGACCCTAGAGGAACTCGAGCTTCAGGTACTGAATACTGGCGATACACCAACTTTCGATACCGTAAGGGGTGGTATGGAACTCAAGAGCCACGTAGACGTCACGGCCTGCTCGCTCGGTCT
Source organism: Acronicta aceris (assembly GCA_910591435.1). Classification (NCBI taxonomy): domain Eukaryota; kingdom Metazoa; phylum Arthropoda; class Insecta; order Lepidoptera; family Noctuidae; genus Acronicta; species Acronicta aceris. The sequence goes on along the minus strand of OU342762.1, from coordinate 17,620,684 downwards.
ACTAGACCTAGTGAATCAATGGCGAGTCGACACAGGGATAACGAGCTCGGATCACAATACCATATTAATTAACATAAATATTAAAAAGGACAAAGGGATTAGCATAATTAGGACAACACGCAAATATAATACTAGGAAAGCAAAGTGGGATATATTTAGTAATAAATTAGGTGAATTAAAAGCTGAAAATCATTTAAATATAAACAATATAAAACAGATAGGTAATAAACATGAATTAGAAGAAATCGTTAAAAAATATCACAACATAATAGAAAAAGCTTGCGAAAGTGCAATCCCTAAGGTAAATAGTAAATTGAAACTTACCATTTCATGGTGGTCCGAGGAGCTCGCTGTGAAGAAGAAGGAGGTTGCTCGAAAGAAAAACCGGATTCGTAACGCCGCACCAGTCCGGAGAGCGAAGGTTGTTGACGAGTACCTGAAAGCAAAAGAAGAATACGAGTGTCAAGCCAAGAAAGTCAAAGTTGCCAGTTGGAAGGATTTCTGCCAGAAGCAAGACAAGGAAGGAGTTTGGGAGGGGGTATACAGAGTTATAAGAAGGACCAAAGTACGACAAGAGGATTTGACCCTAAGTAGCGATGGTGCATTCCTGAACCCGAAGGAATCAGCTGCTTTACTCGCCGACACATTCTATCCAAGGGACACAGCAGAAGAGGATAACACAGACCACAAGCTTATTAGAGAAGCAGCCACCCGAGTAAATGAGTGGCAACATGATGAAGATCATGACCCGCCATTTACATCGCTGGAGCTGAAGACTGCTGTGGATGGTTTTAATCCTAAGAAAGCCCCCGGTGCGGATGGATTTACGTCGGACATATGCAGTCGAGCAATCTGCCAGGACCTGGACGCATTCCTTGCCCTATACAACAAGTGCCTAGAATTGGCACACTTCCCGGACACCTGGAAGGAGGCAACGGTGGTGGTCCTCCGAAAACCGGGCAAGGAAGATTACACGAGCCCCAAGTCATATCGACCGATAGGACTCTTGCCGGTCTTGGGGAAGGTCCTGGAGAGGATGGTAGTAGCGAGGATCAAATGGCAACTTGTGCCGCGGTTAAGTACTCGCCAGTTTGGCTTTATGCCCCAGAAGAGCACCGAGGACGCCCTCTATACTCTAATAAAACACGTACAGGACAAGTTGAGGCTGAAGAAGCTAATTGTCCTGGTGTCATTGGATATAGAGGGGGCCTTCGACAGCGCATGGTGGCCAGCAATCAAAGTCAGGCTGGCTGAAGAAAGGTGCCCGGTGAACACTAGGAGGCTACTTGACAGCTATCTCGACTGCCGTAAAGTGAGAGTAAGGTATGCTGGGGAGGAATGCACACGAGAGACAAATAAAGGCTGTGTCCAAGGGTCAATCGGCGGTCCCATTCTGTGGAACCTCCTACTCGACCCACTACTACAGGAACTGGAGCGACGCGGGAACTTCGCGCAAGCCTTCGCCGACGATATCGTCCTGATCGTGGATGGAGACACAGCCGCCGAAGTCTCGAGAACCGCCAATGCAGCCCTCGCCCATGTTCAGAGTTGGGGCGTAAGAAATAAGCTTCGGTTTGCACCGCACAAGACCTGTGCGATGCTTATAACCAATAAGCTTAAGTACGACACCCCAATTCTGAGCATGGCCGGGGTCGACATTGGAATGGTCCGGAGTATGAAGCTGCTGGGTCTCACGATAGACGAAAAGCTGACGTTCAATGAACACACGGCGAACATATGCAAGAAGGCTGCCGAACTATACAAGCAACTTTCGCGCGCCGCAAAGGTTAGTTGGGGGCTAAACACTGATATAGTACGCACAATATATACATCGGTAATAGAACCCGTCATCACGTACGCGGCTGGCGCCTGGGCTCCCGCTTCGAAAAAGCTAGGGATACGGAAGAAGCTAGGCTCCGTCCAACGGGGATTTGTCCAGAAGCTCTGCAAATCTTACCGTACCGTATCGCTCAACTCGGCACTGGTGCTCTCCGGGATACTACCTCTAGACCTCCGCATACAAGAGGCAGCCGCCATGTATGAGGCAAGGAGAGGGTCATCCCGGCATGTACCAGGGGACCGGGAGATCGAGCGTATGGTAAGGTTTGCAAAAGCCCCTCACCCTGCTGCGCAAATGGCCTTGGAGTTCATGTGCCTGGCAGACCAAGAGCTTGTGGATAGCCACAACGTGCAGACGGTGCGAATATTCACCGACGGTAGCAAGATTGAGGGGAAGGTCGGAGCTGCATTATCCCTATGGGATAATGATAGCGAAGTCCAGAGCCTCAAGCTTAGCCTTGCCGCGTACTGCACTGTCTACCAGGCGGAACTGCTAGCCATTTGTAAAGCGACGGACATTATCCTCAAGCGTAATGAGACGAGCTATGGTTTGTACAGCGACTCAATGTCAGCATTGCAGACGCTGGCAAACCACGGCTCGCTCCATCCTCTGGCAGTACACGCACGAGCCAACTTGGCATTGGCTTTGAAACAGAACAAGGATGTCTCCCTGTTCTGGATCAAAGCCCATGCGGGTCTGCCAGGGAATGAGCGCGCGGACGAGCTGGCGAAGGAAGCGGCATTGACGTCGCGGAGGAAGCCGGACTATGACCAGTGTCCGATCTCATTCATCAGACGCCAGATCCGCATGGGATCGCTCGATGAATGGAATCGGAGATATGTGTCTGGCGAGACGGCCTCCGTGACGAAAATGTTTCTTCCGGACGCCATAGCTGCCTTCCGTATTGTAAGACAGGTGCGGCCAGCAGGTGTTCTCACGCAGATTTTGACGGGGCACGGTGGATTCTCCGAATACTTGAACCGGTTCAAGTGTAAGGAGAGTCCATCGTGCGTCTGCGATCCCGCGATCAGCGAATCAGTCCCACACGTGCTTTTAAATTGCCCTGCATACGCCTCGCAAAGGCTCGACCTGGAACAGAAATTAGAGGTCAAATTAACAAAAGTAAGCATTGGGGAAATTATGATGGGGAAAAAGAAAGACATACTCTTAGCGTACTGCGAGAGTGTAGCCAAAAAGGTCATTAAGAAAAATAAAATAAGTTAGGAATGTATGTTTCATTCTATATTATATAAAATATAACAATGAAAACACAATGTACGTAGATTTTAAGTTTTATAATGTAGTAAGCAGTATGTTAAGAATACTTGTAAGAAAATGTATTAGATAGTAATTAGTTAATAAAAAATTTAGATATATAAAATGTATTAGATTAAGAAGTTTGTAAAATAAGACCAGAGATGTGTCCACATTTATTTCCCACAATAAAGAAACCTAAATAAAGTTAGAAATAGTGTAGTACGAGTAGTAAAGTAGGGTACAACAACGTGGGAGTCCCACCCACAGGAATAAATGAGTGATGGATGCAAGAAAGATAAAGTATGCAGAATAAAAGTACGAGAGGCATGACGTGCGAGAACTAGTATGGAAGAGAATTAGGTACTTAGTTAGCGCCAAGACATAACATGTTGGCGGATTAGTTCGAAAAAAAAAAAAAAAAAAAAAAAAAAAAAAAAAAAAAAAAAAAAAAAAAAAAAAACCTAACCTAACCTAACCTAACCTAACCTAACCTAACCTAACCTAACCTAACCTAACCTAACCTAACCTTTTTTTTTTTTTTTTTTGCGTGTGGAAATCCTCATGGACTACCGCCGCCCGGGGAAGGCGACGGGGCGTGTCGGACTCCACCCAGAAGGGGTGACCTACCGACTAAAACCACACGGGTGTTTCGCCTCACCACTTTTTGCCGGGGTTACGGGAGCGAGAAACATTCCTCCGCGACCCCAGCAGTGGCAGACCGCCGTTGCGGTCTTCAGCGCAATTGAGGGGGACTGTTGTGATCCCCCACCTGCCAATCCACTTGAGTGGGGCGCGGCAACACCTACCGCGCCGCCATCTCGGGCCTTGTGTGATGGGCGGTCGGACTTCCCCAAGTCCGCCGCCCGTGGCCGTTTTACGGTGGTTGGAACAGGGCGTTATCTGCCCTGTTCCTGCGTCCTGTTCGACGGGCGCGGATTGGCAGGATGGAGGCAGTCTCCCTCTCCCTCTCCGCGGCCTCCTTCGCGGCGATGACCTCCTCGCAAAAGGAGGCCACCGCTTGCCACGCGCTCTCGCTCCCGACCATACTTGAGACGACGACCGGGAGCGAGAGGTCTCCTCCTAACTCCACGTTAAGGACACGGCGCTGCTCTGCCCATGCAGTGCACTCGGCAAGTGTGTGCTGCGCCGTGTCCTCGAGGCCTCCACAGTGGTGGCAACAGGCGTCCGGCTCTCTTCCGGCGATTCGGCACAGGTACTTGCCGAAGCACCCGTGCCCCGACAGCACCTGCGTCAGCCGGAAGGTTAGTACGCCGTGACGCCTGTCCACCCACTCTTTCAGAACGGGACGGAGGGCTTCTGCCGTCCGAATACCGGCTCCCGGCCGTTCAAGCCGCTCCGCCCATTCTGCGACCGCCGCTTGCCGCAGATGTGCTCTGCAATGGTCCACCTCCCTCGGGTCCACCATCTCACCACGATCCCGCGCATCCTTGCGCCATGTATAGAGTGACGCAAGGATCCGGGCGTCTAGGTCCCAAGGGAGGGACCCCGCCAGAGCACATGCCGCCTCCGCCGAAATCGTGCGATACCCCCGGATGACCCGTACGGATATCGCACGCTGCGGCCGCCGCAACATAGCGGCGCCTCGGCTCGTCAATTCGGTGGCCCACACAGGGGCACCGTAGAGGGCCATGGAGCGGATGACCCCTAAGTATAGCCGCCTGCAGCTGCTGCTTGGGCCACCGAGATTGGGCAATAGCCGACCTAAAGCGCCGGCCGCACTCATCAATCGCGGCGCCAGGCGCTGGAAGTGAGTTTCAAAGCGCCAGCGGCCGTCCAATATGAGCCCGAGGTACCTCATGCATTGTTTCACTTCAATGCGGACCCCACCGATGATAATGTGGGATCCCGTAGGAGGCACCTTTCGAGGCCCATGAAAACAGACCGCCTCCGTCTTGTTGAGCGCCACCTCCAGCCCCAGCGTGCGGATCCGGGCGACAACCTGCGCGACGCCCGCAGTAGCAAGACGGGCAGACTCCCGAAAACATCTCTCCCGGGCTAGGACAAGCGTGTCGTCAGCATAACAGGTCACGCTAACGCCCGGGAGGTTGACTCCTCGCAAGACCCAATCGTAGCCGATGTTCCACAGGAGTGGTCCAAGGACGGATCCCTGTGGAACACCGCACGACATTTCCCTCGTACAGATCCCGTCGCGGGTCATGTACATGACCGACCGATTGCACAGGTAGTCCCCGACTATCCGACGCAGATAGGGCGGCATCTGGTGGTATCGTAACGCCTCCATGATGCAGCCCCATGGCAGGGTGTTGAAGGCATTGGAGATGTCTAGCGAGACTGCCAGTAACACCCCGCCTTCTGCCACCGCCTGCTCCGAATGGGCCTTGACGCGCAGGATCGCGTCGACGGTCGATCGACCCACCCGGAACCCGAACTGGTTATCCGATAGGTCGGGGCCCGCACACGTCATGTGCTTGACAAGGCGAGCGGCAACGATGCGCTCGAATAGTTTCCCCACCTCGTCAAGCAAGACGATCGGCCGGTATGCTGAGGGAGAGTCCGCTGGTCGACCCTCTTTCCTGAGGAGTACGAGTCTGCCCGTCTTCCACCGCTCAGGGAAGTGTCCTTGACTGAGGCAAGCTGTGAATAGCTCCCTCAGTCTTGGGGCCAACACCTTCAGGGCCAGAGTCAAAGCACGGCCAGGGACACCGTCTGGTCCCGGGGCCGTGTTCTTGGCGCGTAGGCGTAGTTCCGCTACACCGAACTCGGCCTCGGTGACCTCCGGCACCTCGGTCTCCGCTGGAGGCTCCTCCGATCGGGACCCCATTGTCGGCGGAACATGTTCTGCCCTATTTGGAAATAGGGCAGAGACGACATCGCGGAGGAAGCCCGGCTCCAAGGTCTCCGTAAGCGGAGGAGCCCAGGGCCTGAGCTTGGCCCTTGCTAATTTGTAGGGTCGTCCCCACGGGTCCCTATTTATAAGTTCGAGGAACTCTTCCCTGGCCGCGTCTTTTGCTTGGCTGATGCTCAGCTGCAGAGCTGCCTTGGCCACTTTGTAGGCCTCGTACAACTGAGCCTCCCTAGCACGATCCCGGCGGCGACGTCTACGACTTCGCGTGTAAAGGCGTCGGGTGGCTGCACATTCCGCGCGCAAACTGGCTATCCTTTGAGACCACCAGTACACTTGACGCCTCTGAGGGTGTGCCTTGGCCCGTGGCATAGCCGCGTCGCAAATCTGCGACATTGCGTGCCGGAACCAATCAACAGCAGCGCCCACGTCCACTGGTGGCTCATCGGATATCCACGCTTGCACAATGGCGGCCTCGATGAGGACGTCTCTGTCCAACTGGCTGAGGACCCACCTCGGGGTCTCAGAGGTGTTTCGGCTAGGGCGACCACCATACGGGACCGCTGAAGGCGTGGAAACATCGAAACGGATGTATCGATGGTCGGAAAGTGTTTCTACATCTTCCAAGACCCTCCAGCTCCGGATGCGGCTCGCCAGCGCTGGGCTTGCGAAGGAGACGTCCACAATCGATCCGCCGTTTCGCCGCACGCACGTTTGAATCGTCCCGCGGTTGAGGACCTCCAACCCCGTAGATACTGCCCACTCCTCCAGCACGTCGCCACGTGCGTCAGTGACGGGACAACCCCAAGCCGTAGATTTGGCATTGAGGTCCCCGAGGAGGAGCACGGGGCCGGTGCGATTTTGCCCAATCAGAGCCCCCACATCGCCGAGAAAAGTCTCAAACTCAGCAAGGACCCTGTTGGGCGAGAAGTAGACCCCAACTACTAGGACGCCCTCAACGGCGGCGGCAACGCAGCCCGAACGCCTGTCCACCAACACCATGGCCGCCCCCACGGAGGATATGATGGCCACTGAGCCTGTGGGGTCCCCGACCCAGTTGTCCCTGGAGGGGATAGAGAAAGGCTCTGCTATCACAGCCACATTTATCAACCACTCCGCCATGCTCTGGAGTAGTAGATCCTGAGCTCTAGCGCAGTGGTTGATATTGCCCTGCAAAAACCTAGTGGCCATTATTGTGGCGTTGGGTCGGTTTCCACCACGTCCATAGCTGTGGGCTCAGTCAACCGCACAGTTGGCTCATTGGGAGTCTTTTTCTCTTTCTTCCCTCTAGCCGCACAGGCCTTTGAGCTTACCCTGTGATCCGCAGGCTTGCCCATGTCCGCACACAAAGAGCAGTGCGGGGAGGCCGTGCAGTGGCTGGCTTTGTGGCCCCTCTGACTGCAGCGATAACACTGATCGCTGCGATCGACATCCGACGAGCAGGTGTGCTGTACGTGCCCGCCGTATAGGCAGCGATAGCACTGCATGGGCCTGGGCTCCAGCAGTGTTGTTCTCGCTGACACCCAGCCCACTAGCAGCCGACCAGCGTCAGTCACCTTTTTCGCTGCTGCCACCGGGAGGCGGACCCACGCGGTGCCTAGCCTTGAAGGCCCAGAGAAGCGAATCTCTCCAGTTTTGACATCTGCTTCTGGGCACTCCCCGACACGCGCGATTGCAGCACTGAGCTCTTGGGGGGTGACGGAGTCATCCAATCCTGACACCCGCATTTCTGCGCACTTGGTGGGTCTGGACACTCTGATGTCTTCCCCGTTCAGAACCTCGCGGAGCTTCTCTGCCAGCGAGTCAGCCTTTTCCCCACTGGTTTCTCCAGGGATTTCCAGTATGCGCGCCCCTGTGACCGCACACTTGAAGCGCAGCGACTCTATACCTAGACCTGGCAGGTTCACTTTTTGTTTCGCCTCGGCGAGAACAGACGCGTATGATACGCCCCTCTCTGTCGCTCCCGGCTGCAGTGAGATCACGACTGCTGTTGAGCGGGGAACTTTCAGTGCCCCCTTCTTCTTCTTCTTGGCCTTCTTACCTGCCTTCTTCTTTCTTTTGTTGGCGCCTACAGTCTGCCATTCCCCTTCGCTGGGATTGTCAGTGGCCGCCAAACGCTCTTCATTAGCATTGGAAGTTGGCGCGGCCTGAGTGGCAGTGTCTTTCCCTTTACCTTTCCCCTTGCCCTTTCCCTTGTTTTGGGCTTGGTTGACATGAGTCGGGACCTGAACCTGGGACGTACCATTCCCCAATGGCGTAGCCTGGGCCGAGGAAACTTTGGCAGGGATGGCCGTAGTCACAGTGGTAGTCTTGGCTGAACTGTCACTTGTTTTATCACCCCGTGCTGAAGCCTGTGTAGTCGGCTGCCCCGATTTGTTCGAGGCACGCGGCTGTGCAGCTTTGGCTGCATAAGACTGCTGGTTTGACTTGCTGCGCTCCCCTGCGAGTGGGGGACGCAACAGCCTGCCTTCGAGTACAGCAAAACGGGAGTTAAGCTGTGCCATTTCCGCCCGCACTAGGCGGACAAGTTCTGTTTCGTGAGTATTTGACGACTCTGTACTATTCCCAGAGGCGTCGCATGCCTCTCTAGGCGGAGCTGAGCTCACTCCCTGATTACTTTTTATAATTTCGGCCCTAATCTCTGCCATTTCTTGGCGAAGTTGCTGTACTTCTGTCTGCTGACGGACGTTATCGCCACGCAATTTAGCCACTTCCTCTTGCAGCTGCTTATTATCGGCTTGTAGCTTAGCTACTTCCGCTTGCAGGCGACCGTTAATAGCTTCAAGCTTGGCTGTCTCCTCCGTGGTAGTCCGAGTCCGGAGAATGATGGCACCCCGCTTGATGTCAGCCGCTGCGTCCTTCATTGCACGAGTGAATGTTCCCTTCAAGTTGCCCGATTTTGTGGCAACATGTTGGATAACATCCAGTCCCGCCATCATCATTTCGCTGACGGCATTTGCGGTGATGTCGTCTGTTTCCGGACAACTGACCACTTCCGGCGGTACGCGTTTTCCCTTAGCCTTCTCGGCAAGGTCAAAAACGTCCTCCTCAGCACGGAGCCGAAACTCATCCCGTTTTAGGGCCAATAAATCTGCCTTGGCCTTGGCTAGCCCCACATACTGTCCAGTAGTGGGAGGACGACCTCTCCCCCTTCTGACCGTACCAACCTTCGCAACCGGCGTTGAGTCGTCACTCGAGGCCGATTCGGACCCTGAGCGACTCACATCGCTGGAACGCAGACGCTTGCGCCCATCCCTCCAGAATTGTGACGGACTGAGAGCAGGCGAGCTGGCCTCCACCACCATCAACACACTCGACGCAGATCCTGAGTCGGAAACTGCGCCCACCTCCATATCATCGTTTGGTTTTTTATTCTTATTATTTTCCATAGAAGTCCCACGAGTATGGGGGAAATAAAGGTCCACCCGGGCAGTGCCCCCTGTACCCGGGTAAGCGTAGAGTGTAACCCAACCAGGGGGTCCGCAAGTACCCTGGAGGGGGTCGCACTAGTGACTGGTTACTCCGAAGAGCCCCGCCAGCCACACATCCCCTCGCGGTGCGCCGCCGCTTGAGATTCAGGGTAATTTGTTCTCGAGGTTTTCTTCCCCGCAGTCCGGGCGACCAAGCCAAGACCGACGGAAGGTACCTTACGCTGAGCCGCGAGACATGACCACGACACCCAGCAAATGTAAGAGTACCCTCCGATTTAACGACGGTGGCAGGAGAGACTGAACTCCCGCTGCCTGCTCAGTGGTAGGGTGAGTACGCGCTGAGCCCGCCCTTGCTCCTCCAATGTGGCCTCTGCTGGAACACAGAGGAACACTTGGAGCAACGCCCCCCATGGCCAGTGAATGGCCCCTCCCACGCCAGACTATCAGCCACGAGCAATAAGATTCCCCAACTGAGGAAAGTTATTACTCGTGCCCAGGGTGCACCGGCTCCATAACGAACGACTGCTGTTCCCCCCGGACGTATCCAGGCGGGACTAGCAGCCGGGAGCACACGAGGAGGTTGTCTGGCCCAGCACCCCAACCTAACCTAACCTAACCTAACCTAACCTAACCTAACCTAACCTAACCTAACCTAACCTAACCTAACCTAACCCCAACCTAACCTTTTTTTTTTTTTTTTTTTTTTTTTTTTTTTTTTTTTTTTTTTTTTTTTTTTTTTTTTTTTGCGTGTGGAAATCCTCATGGACTACCGCCGCCCGGGGAAGGCGACGGGGCGTGTCGGACTCCACCCAGAAGGGGTGACCTACCGACTAAAACCACACGGGTGTTTCGCCTCACCACTTTTTGCTGGGGTTACGGGAGCGAGAAACATTCCTCCGCGACCCCAGCAGTGGCAGACCGCCGTTGCGGTCTTCAGCGCAATTGAGGGGGACTGTTGTGATCCCCTACCTGCCAATCCACTTGAGTGGGGCGCGGCAACACCTACCGCGCCGCCATCTCGGGCCTTGTGTGATGGGCGGTCGGACTTCCCCAAGTCCGCCGCCCGTGGCCGTTTTACGGTGGTTGGAACAGGGCGTTATCTGCCCTGTTCCTGCGCCCTGTTCGACGGGCGCGGAATGGCAGGATGGAGGCAGTCTCCCTCTCCCTCTCCGCGGCCTCCTTCGCGGCGATGACCTCCTCGCAAAAGGAGGCCACCGCTTGCCACGCGCTCTCGCTCCCGACCATACTTGAGACGACGACCGGGAGCGAGAGGTCTCCTCCTAACTCCGCGTTAAGGACACGGCGCTGCTCTGCCCATGCAGTGCACTCGGCAAGTGTGTGCTGCGCCGTGTCCTCGAGGCCTCCACAGTGGTGGCAACGGGCGTCCGGCTCTCTTCCGGCGATTCGGCACAGGTACTTGCCGAAGCACCCGTGCCCCGACAGCACCTGCGTCAGCCGGAAGGTTAGTACGCCGTGACGCCTGTCCACCCACTCTTTCAGAACGGGACGGAGGGCTTCTGCCGTCCGAATACCGGCTCCCGGCCGTTCAAGCCGCTCCGCCCATTCTGCGACCGCCGCTTGCCGCAGATGTGCTCTGCATTGGTCCACCTCCCTCGGGTCCACCATCTCACCACGATCCCGCGCATCCTTGCGCCATGTATAGAGTGACGCAAGGATCCGGGCGTCTAGGTCCCAAGGGAGGGACCCCGCCAGAGCACATGCCGCCTCCGCCGAAATCGTGCGATACCCCCGGATGACCCGTACGGATATCGCACGCTGCGGCCGCCGCAACATAGCGGCGCCTCGGCTCGTCAATTCGGTGGCCCACACAGGGGCACCGTAGAGGGCCATGGAGCGGATGACCCCTAAGTATAGCCGCCTGCAGCTGCTGCTTGGGCCACCGAGATTGGGCAATAGCCGACCTAAAGCGCTTGCCGCACTCATCAATCGCGGCGCCAGGCGCTGGAAGTGAGTTTCAAAGCGCCAGCGGCTGTCCAATATGAGCCCGAGGTACCTCATGCATTGTTTCACTTCAATGCGGACCCCACCGATGATAATGTGGGATCCCGTAGGAGGCACCTTTCGAGGCCCATGAAAACAGACCGCCTCCGTCTTGTTGAGCGCCACCTCCAGCCCCAGCGTGCGGATCCGGGCGACAACCTGCGCGACGCCCGCAGTAGCAAGACGGGCAGACTCCCGAAAACATCTCTCCCGGGCTAGGACAAGCGTGTCGTCAGCATAACAGGTCACGCTAACGCCCGGGAGGTTGACTCCTCGCAAGACCCAATCGTAGCCGATGTTCCACAGGAGTGGTCCAAGGACGGATCCCTGTGGGACACCGCACGACATTTCCCTCGTACAGATCCCGTCGCGGGTCATGTACATGACCGACCGATTGCACAGGTAGTCCCCGACTATCCGACGCAGATAGGGCGGCATCTGGTGGTATCGTAACGCCTCCATGATGCAGCCCCATGGCAGGGTGTTGAAGGCATTGGAGATGTCTAGCGAGACTGCCAGTAACACCCCGCCTTCTGCCACCGCCTGCTCCGAATGGGCCTTGACGCGCAGGATCGCGTCGACGGTCGATCGACCCACCCGGAACCCGAACTGGTTATCCGATAGGTCGGGGCCCGCACACGTCATGTGCTTGACAAGGCGAGCGGCAACGATGCGCTCGAAGAGTTTCCCCACCTCGTCAAGCAAGACGATCGGCCGGTATGCTGAGGGAGAGTCCGCTGGTCGACCCTCTTTCCTGAGGAGTACGAGTCCGCCCGTCTTCCACCGCTCAGGGAAGTGTCCTTGACTGAGGCAAGCTGTGAATAGCTCCCTCAGTCTTGGGGCCAACACCTTCAGGGCCAGAGTCAAAGCACGGCCAGGGACACCGTCTGGTCCCGGGGCCGTGTTCTTGGCGCGTAGGCGTAGTTCCGCTACACCGAACTCGGCCTCGGTGACCTCCGGCACCTCGGTCTCCGCTGGAGGCTCCTCCGATCGGGACCCCATTGTCGGCGGAACATGTTCTGCCCTATTTGGAAATAGGGCAGAGACGACATCGCGGAGGAAGCCCGGCTCCAAGGTCTCCGTAAGCGGAGGAGCCCAGGGCCTGAGCTTGGCCCTTGCTAATTTGTAGGGTCGTCCCCACGGGTCCCTATTTATAAGTTCGAGGAACTCTTCCCTGGCCGCGTCTTTTGCTTGGCTGATGCTCAGCTGCAGAGCTGCCTTGGCCACTTTGTAGGCCTCGTACAACTGAGCCTCCCTAGCACGATCCCGGCGGCGACGTCTACGACTTCGCGTGTAAAGGCGTCGGGTGGCTGCACATTCCGCGCGCAAACTGGCTATCCTTTGAGACCACCAGTACACTTGACGCCTCTGAGGGTGTGCCTTGGCCCGTGGCATAGCCGCGTCGCAAATCTGCGACATTGCGTGCCGGAACCAATCAACAGCAGCGCCCACGTCCACTGGTGGCTCATCGGATATCCACGCTTGCACAATGGCGGCCTCGATGAGGACGTCTCTGTCCAACTGGCTGAGGACCCACCTCGGGGTCTCAGAGGTGTTCCGGCTAGGGCGACCACCATACGGGACCGCTGAAGGCGCGGAAACATCGAAACGGATGTATCGATGGTCGGAAAGTGTTTCTACATCTTCCAACACCCTCCAGTTCCGAATGCGGCTCGCCAGCGCTGGGCTTGCGAAGGAGACGTCCACAATCGATCCGCCATTTTGCCGCACGCACGTTTGAATCGTTCCGCGGTTGAGGACCTCCAACCCCGTAGATACTGCCCACTCCTCCAGCACGTCGCCACGTGCGTCAGTGACGGGACAACCCCAAGCCGTAGATTTGGCATTGAGGTCCCCGAGGAGGAGCACGGGGCCGGTGCGATTTTGCCCAATCAGAGCCCCCACATCGCCGAGAAAAGTCTCAAACTCAGCAAGGACCCTGTTGGGCGAAAAGTAGACCCCAACTACTAGGACGCCCTCAACGGCGGCGGCAACGCAGCCCGGACGCCTGTCCACCAACACCATGGCCGCCCCCACGGAGGATATAATGGCCACTGAGCCTGTGGGGTCCCCGACCCAGTTGTCCCTGGAGGGGATATAGAAAGGCTCTGCTATCACAGCCACATTTATCAACCACTCCGCCATGCTCTGGAGTAGTAGATCCTGAGCTCTAGCGCAGTGGTTGATATTGCCCTGCAAAAACCTAGTGGCCATTATTGTGGCGTTGGGTCGGTTTCCACCACGTCCATAGCTGTGGGCTCACTCAACCGCACAGTTGGCTCATTGGGAGTCTTTTTCTCCTTCTTTCCTCTAGCCGCACAGGCCTTTGAGCTTACCCTGTGATCCGCAGGCTTGCCCATGTCCGCACACAAAGAGCAGTGCGGGGTGGCCGTGCAGTGGCTGGCTTTGTGGCCCCTCTGACTGCAGCGATAACACTGATCGCTGCGATCGACATCTGACGAGCAGGTGTGCTGTACATGCCCGCCGTATAGGCAGCGATAGCACTGCATGGGCCTGGGCTCCAACAGTGTTGTTCTCGCTGAAACCCAACCCACTAGCAGCCGACCAGCGTCAGTCACCTTTTTCGCTGCTGCCACCGGGCAGCGGACCCAGGCGGTGCCCAGCCTTGAAGGCCCAGAGAAGCGAATCTCTCCAGTTTTGACATCTGCTTCTGGGCACTCCCCGACGCGCGCGATTGCTGCACTGAGCTCTTGGGGGGTGACGGAGTCATCCAGTCCTGACACCCGCATTTCTGCGCACTTGGTGGGTCTGGACACTCTGATATCTTCCCCGTTCAGAACCTCGCGGAGCTTCTCTGCCAGCGAGTCAGCCTTTTCCCCACTGGCTTCTCCAGGGATTTCGAGTATGCGCGCCCCTGTGACCGCACACTTGAAGCGCAGCGACTCTATCCCTAGACCTGGCAGGTTCACCTTTTGTTTTGCCTCGGCGAGAACAGACGCGTATGATACTCCCCTCTCAGTCGCTCCCGGCTGCAGTGAGATCACGACTGCTGTTGAGCGGGGAACTTTCAATGCCCCCTTCTTCTTCTTCTTGGCCTTCTTGCCTGCCTTCTTCTTTCTTTTGTTGGCGCCTACAGTCTGCCATTCCCCTTCGCTGGGATTGTCAGTGGCCGAACGCTCTTCATTAGCATTGGAAGTTGGCGCGGCCTGAGTGGCAGTGTCTTTCCCTTTACCTTTCCCCTTGCCCTTTCCCTTGTTTTGGGCTTGGTTGACATGAGTCGGGACCTGAACCTGAGATGTACCATTCCCCAATGGCGTAGTCTGGGCCGAGGAAACTTTGGCAGGGATGGCCGTAGACACAGTGGTAGTCTTGGCTGAACTGTCACTTGTTTTATCACCCCGTGCTGAAGCCTGTGTAGTCGGCTGCCCCGATTTGTTCGAGGCACGCGGCTGTGCAGCTTTGGCTGCATAGGACTGCTGGTTTGACTTGCTGCGCTCCCCTGCGAGTGGGGGACGCAACAGCCTGCCTTCGAGTACAGCAAAACGGGAGTTAAGCTGTGCCATTTCCGCCCGCACTAGGCGGACAAGTTCTGTCTCGTGAGTATTTGACGACTCTATACTATTCCCAGAGGCGTCGCATGCCTCTCTAGGCGGAGCTGAGCTCACTCCCTGTTTACTTGTTATTATTTCGGCCCTAATCTCTGCCATTTCTTGGCGAAGTTGCTGTACTTCTGTCTGCTGACGGACGTTATCGCCACGCAATTTAGCCACTTCCTCTTGCAGCTGCTTATTATCGGCTTGTAGCTTAGCTACTTCCGCTTGCAGGCGACCATTAATAGCTTCAAGCTTGGCTGTCTCCTCCGTGGTAGTCCGAGTCCGGAGAATGATGGCACCCCGCTTGATGTCAGCCGCTGCGTCCTTCATTGCACGAGTGAATGTTCCCTTCAAGTTGCCCGATTTTGTGGCAACATGTTGGATAACATCCAGTCCCGCCATCATCATTTCGCTGACGGCATTTGCGGTGATGTCGTCTGTTTCCGGACAACTGACCACTTCCGGCGGTACGCGTTTTCCCTTAGCCTTCTCGGCAAGGTCAAAAACGTCCTCCTCAGCACGGAGCCGAAACTCATCCCGTTTTAGGGCCAATAAATCTGCCTTGGCCTTGGCTAGCCCCACATACTGTCCAGTAGTGGGAGGACGACCTCTCCCCCTTCTGACCGTACCAACCTTCGCAACCGGCGTTGAGTCGTCACTCGAGGCCGATTCGGACCCTGAGCGACTCACATCACTGGAACGCAGACGCTTGCGCCCATCCCTCCAGAATTGTGACGGACTGAGAGCAGGCGAGCTGGCCTCCACCACCATCAACACACTCGACGCAGATCCTGAGTCGGAAACTGCGCCCACCTCCATATCATCGTTTGGTTTTTTATTCTTATTATTTTCCATAGAAGTCCCACGAGTATGGGGGAAATAAAGGTCCACCCGGGCAGTGCCCCCTGTACCCGGGTAAGCGTAGAGTGTAACCCAACCAGGGGGTCCGCAAGTACCCTGGAGGGGGTCGCACTAGCGACTGGTTACTCCGAAGAGCCCCGCCAGCCACACATCCCCTCGCGGTGCGCCGCCGCTTGAGATTCAGGGTAATTTGTTCTCGAGGTTTTCTTCCCCGCAGTCCGGGCGACCAAGCCAAGACCGACGGAAGGTACCTTACGCTGAGCCGCGAGACATGACCACGACACCCAGCAAATGTAAGAGTACCCTCCGATTTAACGACGGTGGCAGGAGAGACTGAACTCCCGCTGCCTGCTCAGTGGTAGGGTGAGTACGCGCTGAGCCCGCCCTTGCTCCTCCAATGTGGCCTCTGCTGGAACACAGAGGAACACTTGGAGCAACGCCCCCCATGGCCAGTGAATGGCCCCTCCCACGCCAGACTATCAGCCACGAGCAATAAGATTCCCCAACTGAGGAAAGTTATTACTCGTGCCCAGGGTGCACCGGCTCCATAACGAACGACTGCTGTTCCCCCCGGACGTATCCAGGCGGGACTAGCAGCCGGGAGCACACGAGGAGGTTGTCTGGCCCAGCACCCCACCCCAACCTAACCTAACCTAACCTTTTTTTTTTTTTTTTTGTTTGCGCTGGGAAAAAATGCATTACGCATGCCCCTCCCATCGGGGGATGGGGGGGTTATGTGGGACTCCCCGGTCTGACCCGGTATACCCACTAAAACAACCCAGCGGCACTCCCGCTTCGTCCGAGTGGCGGGGACTGGGAAACCGGCACAGCCTTTACGTCCAGTCCCCGCCGACGATAACCCTTCATAGCGGGCCCCTCACGCCCTCCCCGTGGGGAGGGGGATGGGCCCGGGAGTGACCGACGAAGGTGGTGACGGCTGCAATGCGGGCGAAGGCACCCCCGCGCCTGTCGCCCGCCCATCACCACCGAGAGGAGGGAGAGCACCTGCGCGCCTTCTCCGACCCCTTCTTCGTCTGCGGAGCGGCGCAGCGAGAGGGTCGTCCTCCCGCGCGCGCTCCGCCTCCTCCTTTTGCGAGATTACGTCCTCGCAAAAGGAGGCAACCGCTGCCCAGGCCTCCTCGCTCCCCAGCATGGCGTTGATCACGCCGGGAAGCGAGAGGTCCTGGCCAACCACCGCGGTCAGGCCACGGCGCAGCCCCGACCAAGCCGGGCACACCTCGAGGGTGTGCTGCGCCGTGTCCTCCGGGGCGCCGCAGTCGTGGCACGCCGGGGTTTCCTCCCTCCCGATCCGGTGCAGGTGCCTTCCGAAACAGCCATGCCCGGACAACACCTGAACCAGACGGAACGAGAGGAAACCGTGGGACCGCTCGAGCCAGCTCCGCAGGACCGGACCGAGCGCGTCCAAGGTCCGGCGGCCAAAGGCGGCGGTGGCGAGGTCCTCTGTCCAGTGAAGGACGATTGCGTCCCTCGCCTCCCGCCGCACGGCCTCCCGCTCCTCGGGGACGGGGCACTCCCCGAGCGCCTTCCGGCGCGCCGTCCACTCGTACACTCTGGCGAGCACCCACGCCTCCAACTCCCAAGGAGGGGTGCCGGCCAGAGCGCACGCCGCCGAAAAGCCCACCGAGCGGTAGGCCCTCGCCACCCGCAGTGCAATAGCCCTTTGGGGCTTGCGGATGGCGGTTGCATTCTCCCTCCTATGGAGGGAGTCCGCCCAGATGGGGGCCCCGTACAGGGCCATACTCCTCAGAATACCGGCATAGAGGCGCCGGCATTTGGCCTTGGGCCCCCCCAGGTTCGGGAGGAGCCACGAGAGGGCGTCCGCGGCCTTCAACAGGCGCGTCGACAGCCCGCTGAAATGCGGGCCGAAGCGCCACCTGTCGTCCAGCACCAGGCCCAGATACTTCATCTGGGGCTGGACCCCTATCCGGACACCCTCCACGACGATGTGTGCGTCGGGAGGGCAGCGCTGCCGAGGCCCGCGAAAGAACACGGCCTCGGTCTTTTGCAGCGCCACCCTCAATCCGAGGCGGCGGATCCTCTCCGCAACCAAGGATCCGCCAGCCGAGGCCAGACAGGCCGCCTCCCCGAAGTTCCTCCCCCGGGCAGTGAGGAGAGTGTCATCCGCGTAGCAGATGACACTCGTGCCCTGGAGGAGGGCTCCCCGCAGGAGCCAGTCGAATCCGATGTTCCACAGGGGGGGCCCCAACACGGACCCCTGCGGAACACCGGACTCTGCGCCGTACCGCCTCACCGCGCCCGTCCTGTCGGCGAGGACAACCTCCCGGTCCCCCAGGTAGCTGGCCAGGAGGTTCCGCAGATATTGGGGCACTCCGTGATACCGGAGCGCCTCCAATATCGTCGAGTGGGGGACGGAGTTGAAGGCGTTGGCAATGTCGAATGACACCGCCAGCACTCCGTCCCCCGCCTCCACCGCTTCCCTCACCTGGCCCTTGAGTAGGGCCAGCGCGTCGATCGTCGAACGCCCTCGACGGAAACCGAACTGGGCGTCCGACAGATCCGGCCCTACCCCCCGCAAAATGCTACCCAGCCGGGAGGCGACAATCCCCTCGAACAATTTACCGACCTCATCGAGCAGGACGATGGGCCGGTATGCCGAGGGGGAGTCCATCGGGCGTCCCTCCTTTCGGAGCAGGCATAGCCGCCCCTCCTTCCACAGTTTCGGGAACCTCCCAGCCGCAAAACACGCGCTGAAGAGGTCCCGAATCCTGTCCTCCATTTCGGGGGCGGCGATCGCCAGCACCCGTGCAGGGACGCCGTCTGGCCCGGGGGCCGTCTTCTTCGCGCGGAGGTTGAGAACCCCCGCGCGAAACTCCACCACCGTCACCGGGGGGACCTCCTCCTCATCCGGCGGAGCCGCCCCCCGCGGGGGATCCATCGTTGGTGGGGTGAAGTGGGTCCTGCGCGGAAACAGGGACCGGACCACCCCATCCAGCAACGACGGCTCGAGGGTCTCCGTCAGTGGGGGACCATAGGGGCGCAGCTGGTTCCGCGCCGCCTTGTATGGTCTCCCATAGGGATCCCTGTCGAGACCCTCCAGCGTCTCGGCCCACGCCGAGTCTTTAGCAGCGCCCATCGCAGACTTGAGGACCGTCGTCGCCTCTCGGTACGAGGCGTATAGGCGGTCCTCCTCTGCCCGGTTTCGGTTTTGGGCGCTGCGCCTTCGGCTCCGCGCGTAGGCCCTTCTGGCCGCCACGCAGGTGGCCCTGAGCTCCGCCAGCTCCTCCGTCCACCAATAGACGGCACGACCTGGGGGCGGGCGGCGAGACCGAGGCATGCTGGAGTTGCACACCTCGGTCAGGGACCCCCTGAGCTGGACCGCTGCGGCGTCTACGTCCAGGACCTCCTCGACAGGGGGCGACAGCCAGTCCTGGAGAAAGGCCGCCTCCTTGGCTGCCTCCCGGTCCAGGCGGGTGAGTGCCCACCGCGGGAAGGGAGATTGCCCAGCGCGGGCCATCCCCCCTCCCCGCTGCTGGGTGGAGATGTCGAACCGCACATAACGGTGGTCCGACAAGGTCTCCACCATCTCCACCCGCCAGTCGACGACGCGGGCGGCAAGCGCGGGGGTGGCAAACGAGACGTCCACCACCGACCCACCCTGCCGCCGCACGCACGTGTGGACCGCCCCCCTGTTTAGGAGGGACACACCGCACGAGGCCGCCCAATACTGGACGGCGCGCCCCCGGACGTTGCAACCGGCGGCCGGATTGCCCCAGGCCGCCGACTTGGCGTTCAGGTCGCCCAACACCACGACCTGGCGTGGCGCCGCCCTCCCTACGACCGCGGTGAGGATCTCTAGGAAATCCTCAAAGTCCGAGAGAGAGCGGTTTGGGGAGAAATAGACCCCCACCAGGGCCATGTCTCCCCACGCGGCGGCCACGTATCCCGGTCCCCTCTCTAAGAGCGAGAGGGGAGGGGAGTCCGTGGAAGGCCGCGACACCAACGCCACCAAGCCGTCCCGGTCGCCCAGCCAACGGCCAGGGACCGAGTAAGGCTCGGCGACCACCGCCAAGTCCACCAACCACTCAGCCATGGTCTGCGTCAGCAGATCCTGGGCTGCCCTGCAGTGGTTGGTGTTCGCCTGAAGGATGCGATGCTCGGCCCTATCCATCACTCGGACATCGCACCCCCCTCCGCAGCCGCCGCAGGAACGACGGTGCAGCCAGCGGCAGCAGCAGGCCTGTTCGGCGCCTGCGCTTTGCCCCGCTTAGGGGGAGGATTGCAGTTCCTCCCCCTCATAATGTGGCCCGCCGGGCGGCCACTGGCGGCACACACCGCGCAGTGCGGCGTGGCGGCCTTGCAGGCAGCGGATTTGTGCCCCTCCTTGCCGCAGCGGTAGCACGTGTCCGTCCTGTCCACTGTGGACGGACACAGGGACCGGGTGTGCCCGATGCCCAAGCACCGGAAGCACCGCAGAGGCTGGTCCTCGAGTGCCCGGACTGCAGCCGAGCTGTACCCGACTGTGAGCCGTCCCTTGGCAAGGACGGCTTTTGCCGCGACGACCGGGCACTCGAGGCGAATGGTGCCCATGCCACCACGGCCGGGCCTTATGTCCCGGCCTTGGACCGCCTTGACGTCACAGCCCCCTATGGCTGCGACCGCCGCCGCCACCTCCTCCTTGGTGACGGAGTCGTCAAGGTCGGTGACCTCTATGGCCGCCGACTTGACGGGTCGGGCCACCTTGGCCGAGTCGGCGATTACCTCCTGCAGCTTGGCTGCAAAGAGGTCCGCATGGGCACTCCCCTCTGCTCCCGGGAACTCAAAAATTCGTGCCCCGGCCTGGGTCCGCCGGCAAGACACGCTGCCGATCCCCAGTTGGGTAGGGTCGGCAGTGGCACGCGCCCGCACTAAAATAGACGCGTAGCTCTCCCCTCTCTCCGCAGCCTCCGCGGTGAGCGTCACAACGACAGCCGCGGTTTTTGGGGGGACTAGCTGTCCCTTTCCCCTCCCTTTCCCCTTTCGCTTCCGCTTCCGCTTTCCCTTGCCGGTCTGCGGTTGGCTAGGAGCGGCGGCGGCGGTGGCGGCGGGGACGACAGGGGCGGCCGTCGCCGACTTTTTGGCCTTCCCCCTGCGTACAACTTCCGTCCACTCGTTGGACGGGGTTGTCGAAGGGAGAAGGGCATCCTCCGACTGGGGCTCGGGCGGGGACAAGGACGGCCCCGGCTCACTCTGCCTCTTATCCGCCGCAAGCGGCGGTCGGAGGCGTTTCTCCGGCAGGAGCCGGTCCTCGATGCCTGCTAAGCAGGCTCTCGTGAAGGCCCTCTCCTCCATTACAACCTTGCGGATGATATCCTCAAGGTTGGAGGAGGCGGGGCCCTCTGCCGCAGGGCTCGTCTTGGCCTGTTGTGGCCGGGCCGTGGCTTCAGCCAGCTTCTGATGAAGCTGGCTGACCTCCGACTGCAGGCGATCCACCTTCGCCTGCAGTTGCCGCGTCTCGTCGGTCGTCTTGCGCTGCACGAGCTCCGCGACGACGCCACGCATACTCGCGGCCCTGCATTTTAGGGCCTTTTGCAAGGTCCCCTTTAAGTTGGAGGACTTAGAGGCGACCTCCACGATCTCCTCCTCGTCCTCCTCCGCCATCCTCTCTAGCTCGGCCAGCGAGTAGTCCGCGTATAGAACGCGGGACGCCCCGTAACCGGACTTGGCCCGGGCGGCGAGCGCCCGCCTCTCCTTGGCCGCTACTCGCTCCTCCAGCTCTTGCTGCAGCCGACCCCGCTGAGCTAGATCCAACTTGCGTTGGGCGTCTGCGAGCCCAACGACATGGGTCTCTGCGGCCACCGTCGGCTTTTTAGCCTTCGGCAACCGCGTCGACCTCGAGGCCGAGGAGCCCTCGGACCCACCGCTCCGGTGTGCTCGCTTTCGCGACCCAGAGTCGGCCACGTCCGACACACTCACCATTGAGTCGTCAGACGACTCCGCTCCTCCAAAGAAGCTAGCCGCAGACGGCGCGCGGCTAGCCTCTGACGCCGAAACGTCGGAGTGGCCCTGAGAAGGGCCTTTTGGTTGGCCCTGAGAAGGGCCTTTGGGTTGGCCCTGAGAAGGGCCTTTGGGTTGGCCCTGAGAAGGGCCTTTTTGTTTTATAAATCGCCCGCAGGCGTCCCGCGAAGGTATCGACATTCCGCAGGTGTAAGAAATCCGCAGTTCGTATCCTCAAGGCAGAGATGGCTACGAAAGCACAGTGCACTTTGGCCAACCCAGACTGCCACTCCGTTACGGTGGTCAGAACTGGGCTGTTTCCAGGGGACGCGACGTGGACGCAAGCACTGTGAGGGGGTCCCCCAACCTAACCTAACCTTTTTTTTTTTTTTTTTTTTTGTTTGCGCTGGGAAAAAATGCATTACGCATGCCCTCCCATCGGGGGATGGGGGGGTTATGTGGGACTCCCCGGTCTGACCCGGTATACCCACTAAAACAACCCAGCGGCACTCCCGCTTCGTCCTAGTGGCGGGGACTGGGAAACCGGCACAGCCTTTACGTCCAGTCCCCGCCGACGAATGCCCTGCCTATCGGACCCTTCACCACCTCCCCGTGGGGAGGGGGACGGGCCCGGGAGTGACCGACGAAGGTGGTGACGGCTGCAATGCGGGCGAAGGCACCCCCGCGCCTGTCACCCGCCCATCACCACCAAGAGGAGGGAGAGGACCTGCGCCCCTTCTCCGACCCCTTCTTCGTCTGCGGAGCGGCGCAGCGAGAGGGTCGTCCTCCCGCGCGCGCTCCGCCTCCTCCTTTTGCGAGATTACGTCCTCGCAAAAGGAGGCAACCGCAGCCCAGGCCTCCTCGCTCCCCAGCATGGCGTTGATCACGCTGGGAAGCGAGAGGTCCTGGCCGACCACCGCGGTCAGGCCACGGCGCAGCTCGGACCAAGCCGGGCACACCTCGAGGGTGTGCTGCGCCGTGTCCTCCGGGGCCCCGCACTCGTGGCACGCCGGCGTTTCCTCCCTCCCGATCCGGTGCAGGTGCTTTCCGAAACAGCCATGGCCGGACAACACCTGCACCAGACGGAAAGAGAGAAACCCGTGGGCCCGCTCGAGCCAGCTCCGCAGGACCGGACCGAGCGCGTCCAAGGTCCGGCGGCCAAAGGCGGCGGTGGCGAGGTCCTCTGTCCAGTGGAGGACGATTGCGTCCCTCGCCTCCCGCCGCACGGCCTCCCGCTCCTCGGGGACGGGGCACTCCCCGAGCGCCTTCCGGCGCGCCGTCCACTCGTACACTCTGGCGAGCACCCACGCCTCCAACTCCCAAGGAGGGGTGCCGGCCAGAGCGCACGCCGCCGAAAAACCCACCGAGCGGTAGGCCCTCGCCACCCGCAGTGCAATAGCCCTTTGGGGCTTGCGGATGGCGGTTGCATTTTCCCTCCTATGGAGGGAATCCGCCCAGATGGGTGCCCCGTATAGGGCCATACTCTTGAGAATGCCGGCATAGAGGCGCCGGCATTTCGCCTTGGGCCCCCCCAGGTTCGGGAGGAGCCACGAGAGGGCGTCCGCGGCCTTCAACAGGCGCGTCGACAGCCCGCTGAAATGCGGGCCGAACCGCCACCTGTCGTCCAGCACCAGGCCCAGATACTTCATCTGGGGCTGGACCCCTATCCGGACGCCCTCTACGACGATGTGTGCGTCGGGAGGGCAGCGCTGCCGAGGCCCGCGAAAGAACACGGCCTCGGTCTTTTGCAGCGCCACCCTCAATCCGAGGCGGCGGATCCTCTCTGCAACCAAGGATCCGCCAGCCGAGGCCAGACAGGCCGCCTCGCTGAAGTTCCTCCCCCGGGCAGTGAGGAGAGTGTCATCCGCGTAGCAGATGACACTCGTGCCCTGGAGGAGGGCTCCCCGCAGGAGCCAGTCGAATCCGATGTTCCACAGGGGGGGCCCCAACACCGAACCCTGCGGAACACCGGACTCTGCGCCGTACCGCCTCACAGTAGCCGCCTTGTCCAGAAGGATGACCTCCCGGTCCTCCAGGTAGCTGGCCAGGAGGTTCCGCAGATATTGGGGCACTCCGTGATACCGGAGCGCCTCCAATATCGTCGAGTGGGGGACGGAGTTGAAGGCGTTGGCAATGTCGAATGACACCGCCAGCACTCCGTCCCCCGCCTCCACCGCTTCCCTCACCTGGCCCTTGAGTAGGGCCAGCGCGTCGATCGTCGAACGCCCTCGACGGAAACCGAACTGGGCGTTCGACAGATCCGGCCCTACCCCCCGCAAAAGGCTACCCAGCCGGGAGGCGACAATCCCCTCGAACAATTTACCGACCTCATCGAGCAGGACGATGGGCCGGTATGCCGAGGGGGAGTCCACCGGGCGTCCCTCCTTTCGGAGCAGGCAAAGCCGCCCCTCCTTCCACAGTTTCGGGAACCTCCCAGCCGCAAAACACGCGCTGAAGAGGTCCCGAATCCTGTCCTCCATTTCGGGGGCGGCGATCGCCAGCACCCGTGCAGGGACGCCGTCTGGTCCGGGGGCCGTCTTCTTCGCGCGGAGGTTGAGAACCCCCGCGCGAAACTCCACCACCGTCACCGGGGGGACCTCCTCCTCATCCGGCGGAGCCGCCCCCCGCGGGGGATCCATCGTTGGTGGGGTGAAGTGGGTCCTGCGCGGAAACAGGGACCGGACCACCCCATCCAGCAACGACGGCTCGAGGGTCTCCGTCAGTGGGGGACCATACGGGCGCAGCTGGTTCCGCGCCGCCTTGTATGGTCTCCCATAGGGATCCCTATCGAGACCCTCCAGCATCTCGGCCCACGCCGAGTCTCTCGCAGCGCCCATTGCAGACTTGAGGACCGTCGTCGCCTCTCGGTAAGAGGCGTATAGGCGGTCCTCCTCTGCCCGGTCTCGGTTTTGGGCGCTGCGCCTTCGGCTCCGCGCGTAGGCCCTTCTGGCCGCCACGCAGGTGGCCCTGAGCTCCGCCAGCTCCTCCGTCCACCAATAGACGGCACGATGGGGGGGCGGACGGCGAGACCGAGGCATGCTGGAGTTGCACACCTCGGTCAGGGACCCCCTGAGCCGGACCGCTGCGGCGTCCACGTCCGGGACCTCCTCGACAGGGGGCGACAGCCAGTCCTGCAGAAAGGCCGCCTCCTTGGCTGCCTCCCGGTCCAGGCGGGTGAGTGCCCACCGCGGGAAGGGAGATTGCCCAGCGCGGGCCATCCCCCCTCCCCGCTGCTGGGTGGAGATGTCGAACCGCACATAACGGTGGTCCGACAAGGTCTCCACCATCTCTACCCGCCAGTTGACGACGCGGGCGGCCAGCGCGGGGGTGGCAAACGAGACGTCGACCACCGACCCACCCTGCCGCCGCACGCACGTGTGGACCGCCCCCCTGTTTAGGAGGGACACACCGCACGAGGTTGCCCAATACTCGACGGCGCGTCCCCGGACGTTGCAACCTGCGGCCGTGTTGCCCCAGGCCGCCGACTTGGCGTTCAGGTCGCCTAACACCACGACGTGGCGCGGCGCCGCCCTCCCTACGACTGCAGTGAGGATCTCCAGGAAATCCTCAAAGTCTGAGAGAGAGCGGTTTGGGGAGAAATAGACCCCCACCAGGGCCATGTCTCCCCACGCGGCGGCCACGTATCCCGGTCCCCTCTCTAAGAGCGAGAGGGGAGGGGAGTCCGTGGAAGGCCGCGACACCAACGCCACCAGTCCGTCCCGGTCGCCCAGCCAACGGCCAGGGACCGAGTAAGGCTCGGCGACCACCGCCAAGTCCACCAACCACTCAGCCATGGTCTGCGTCAGCAGATCCTGGGCTGCCCTGCAGTGGTTGGTGTTCGCCTGAAGGATGCGATGCTCGACCCTATCCATCACTCGGACATCGCACCCCCCTCCGCAGCCGCCGCAGGAACGACGGTGCAGCCAGCGGCAGCAGCAGGCCTGTTCGGCGCCTGCGCTTTGCCCCGCTTAGGGGGAGGATTGCAGTTCCTCCCCCTCATAATGTGGCCCGCCGGGCGGCCACTGGCGGCACACACCGCGCAGTGCGGCGTGGCGGCCTTGCAGGCAGCGGATTTGTGCCCCTCCTTGCCGCAGCGGTAGCACGTGTCCGTCCTGTCCACCGTGGACGGACACAGGGACCGGGTGTGTCCGATGCCTAAGCACCGGAAGCACCGCAGAGGCTGGTCCTCGAGTGCCCGGACTGCAGCCGAGCTGTACCCGACTGTGAGCCGTCCCTTGGCAAGGACGGCTTTAGCAGCAACGACCGGGCACTCGAGGCGGATGGTGCCCATGCCGCCACGGCCGGGCCTTATGTCCCGGCCTTGGACCGCCGCGACGTCGCAGCCCCCTATCCTCGCGACCGCCACCGCCACCTCCTCCTTGGTGACGGAGTCATCGAGGTCCGTCACCTCTATGGCCGCCGACTTGACGGGTCGGGCCACCTTGGCCGAGTCCGCGATGACCTCCTGCAGCTTGGCTGCAAAGAGGTCCGCATGTGCACTCCCTTCTGCCCCCGGGAACTCAAAAATACGAGCCCCGGTTTGGGTCCGCCGGCAAGAGACGCCGCTGATCCCCAGTTGGGTGGGATCAGCATTGGCACGCGCCCGCACCAAAATGGACGCGTAGCTCTCCCCCCGCTCCGCAGCCTCCGCGGTGAGCGTCACCACGACGGCCGCGGTTTTTGGGGGGACTAGCTGTCCCTTTCCCCTCCCTTTCCCCTTCCGCTTCCTCTTCCGCTTTCCCTTGCCGGTCGTCTGCGGCTGGCTGGGGGCGGCGGTGGCGGCAGGGACGGCAGGGGCGGCCGTCGCCGACTTTTTTCCTTGGCCCTTCCCCTTGCGTACCACCTCCGTCCACTCGTTGGACGGGGTTGTGGAAGGGAGAAGGGCATCCTCCGACTGGGGCTCGGGCGGGGACAAGGACGGCCCCGGCTCACTCTGCCTCTTATCCGCCGCAAGCGGCGGCCGGAGGCGTTTCTCCGGCAGGAGCCGGTCCTCGATTCCTGCAAAGCAGGATCTCGTGAAGGCCCTCTCCTCCATTACAACCTTGCGGATGATATCCTCAAGGTTGGAGGAGGCGGGGCCCTCTGCCGCAGGGCTCGTCTTGGCCTGTTGTGGCCGGGCCGTGGCTTCAGCCAGCTTCTGATGAAGCTGGCTGACCTCCGACTGCAGGCGATCCACCTTCGCCTGCAGTTGCCGCGTCTCGTCGGTCGCCTTGCGCTGCACCAGCTCCGCGACGACGCCACGCATACTCGCGGCCCTGCATTTTAGGGCCTTCTGCAGGGTCCCCTTCAGGTTGGAGGACTTAGAGGCGACCTCCACGATCTCCTCCTCGTCCTCCTCCGCCATCCTCTCTAGCTCGGCCAGCGAGTAGTCCGCGTATAGAACGCGGGACGCCCCGTAACCGGACTTGGCCCGGGCGGCGAGCGCCCGCCTCTCCTTGGCCGCTACCCGCTCCTCCAGCTCTTGCTGGAGCAGGCCCCGCCGAGCCAGATCCAACTTGCGTTGGGCGTCTGCGAGCCCAACTACATGGGTCTCCGCGGCCACCGTCGGCTTTTTTGCCTTCGGCAACCTCGTCGACGCCGAGGAGCCCTCGGACCCACCGCTCCGGTGTGCTCGCTTTCGCGACCCAGAGTCGGCCGCGTCCGACACACTCACCATTGAGTCGTCAGACGACTCGTCCGCCCCTCCAAAGAAGCTAGCCGCAGACGGCGCGCGGCTACCCTCTGACGCCGAAGCGTCGGCGTGGCCCTGAGAAGGGCCTTTGGGTTGGCCCTGAGAAGGGCCTTTGGGTTGGCCCTGAGAAGGGCCTTTTTGTTTAATAAATCGCCCGCAGGCGTCCCGCGAAGGTTTTGACATAGCAGGTTCGTAGTCGCAAGGCAAGATGGCTACGAAAGCACAGTGCACTTTGGCCAACCCAGACTGCCACTCCGTTACGGTGGTCAGTACTGGGCTGTTTCCAGGGGACGCGACGTGGACGCAAGCACTGTGAGGGGGTCCCCCAACCTAACCTAACCTAACCTAACCTTTTTTTTTTTTTTTTTTTTTTTTTTTTTTTTTTTTTTTTTTTTTTTTGTTTGCGCTGGGAAAAAATGCATTACGCATGCCCCCCCATCGGGGGATGGGGGGGTTATGTGGGACTCCCCGGTCTGACCCGGTATACCCACTAAAATAACCCAGCGGCACTCCCGCTTCGTCCTAGTGGCGAGGACTGGGAAACCGGCACAGCCTTTACGTCCAGTCCCCGCCGACGAATGCCCTGCCTATCGGACCCTTCACCACCTCCCCGTGGGGAGGGGGACGGGCCCGGGAGTGACCGACGAAGGTGGTGACGGCTGCAATGCGGGCGAAGGCACCCCCGCGCCTGTCGCCCGCCCATCACCACCGAGGGGAGGGAGAGCACCTGCGCGCCTTCTCCGACCCCTTCTTCGTCTGCGGAGCGGCGCAGCGAGAGGGTCGTCCTCCCGCGCGCGCTCCGCCTCCTCCTTTTGCGAGATTACATCCTCGCAAAAGGAGGCAACCGCTGCCCAGGCCTCCTCGCTCCCCAGCATGGCGATGATCACGCCGGGAAGCGAGAGGTCCTGGCCAACCACAGCGGTGAGGCCGCGGCGCAGCTCGGACCAGGCCGGGCACACCTCCAGGGTGTGCTGCGCCGTGTCCTCCGGGGCCCCGCATTCGTGGCACGCCGGCGTTTCCTCCCTCCCGATCCGGTGCAGGTGCTTTCCGAAACAGCCATGGCCGGACAACACCTGCACCAGACGGAAAGAGAGGAACCCGTGGGACCGCTCGAGCCAGCTCCGCAGGACCGGACCGAGCGCGTCCAACGTCCGGCGGCCAAAGGCGGCGGTGGCGAGGTCCTCCGTCCAGTGGAGGACGATTGCATCCCTCGCCTCCCGCCGCGCGGCCTCCCGCTCCTCGGGGACGGGGCACTCCCCGAGCGCCTTCCGGCGCGCCGACCACTCGTAAACTCTGGCGAGCACCCACGCCTCCAACTCCCAAGGAGGGGTGCCGGCCAGAGCGCACGCCGCCGAGAAGCCCACCGAGCGGTAGGCCCTCGCCACCCGCAGTGCAATAGCCCTTTGGGGCTTACGGATGGCGGTTGCATTCTCCCTCCTATGGAGGGAGTCCGCCCAGATGGGGGCCCCATATAGGGCCATACTCCTCAGAATGCCGGCATAGAGGCGCCGGCATTTGGCCTTGGGCCCCCCCAGGTTCGGGAGGAGCCACGAGAGGGCGTCCGCGGCCTTCAACAGGCGCGTCGACAGCCCGCTGAAATGCGGGCCGAATCGCCACCTGTCGTCCAGCACCAGGCCCAGATACTTCATCTGGGGCTGGACCCCTATCCGGACGCCCTCTACGACGATGTGTGCGTCGGGAGGGCAGCGCTGCCGAGGCCCGCGAAAGAACACGGCCTCGGTCTTTTGCAGCGCCACCCTCAATCCGAGGCGGCGGATCCTCTCTGCAACCAAGGATCCGCCAGCCGAGGCCAGACAGGCCGCCTCCCCGAAGCTCCTCCCCCGGGCAGTGAGGAGAGTGTCATCCGCGTAGCAGATGACACTCGTGCCCTGGAGGAGGGCTCCCCGCAGGAGCCAGTCAAACCCGATGTTCCACAGGGGGGGCCCCAACACGGACCCCTGCGGAACACCGGCCTCTGCGCCGTACCGCCGTATCGTGGCCGTCTTGTCCGCGAAGACGACCTCCCGGTCCCCCAGGTAGCTGGCCAGGAGGTTCCGCAGGTATTGGGGCACTCCGTGATACCGGAGCGCCTCCAATATCGTCGAGTGGGGGACGGAGTTGAAGGCGTTGGCAATGTCGAATGACACCGCCAGCACTCCGTCCCCCGCCTCCACCGCTTCCCTCACCTGGCCCTTGAGTAGGGCCAGCGCGTCGATCGTCGAACGCCCTCGACGGAAACCGAACTGGGCGTCCGACAGATCCGGCCCTACCCCCCGCAAATGGCTACCCAGCCGGGAGGCGACAATCCCCTCGAACAATTTACCGACCTCATCGAGCAGGACGATGGGCCGGTATGCCGAGGGGGAGTCCACCGGGCGTCCCTCCTTTCGGAGCAGGCATAGCCGCCCCTCCTTCCACAGTTTCGGGAACCTCCCAGCCGCAAAACACGCGCTGAAGAGGTCCCGAATCCTGTCCTCCATTTCGGGGGCGGCGATCGCCAGCACCCGTGCAGGGACGCCGTCTGGCCCGGGGGCCGTCTTCTTCGCGCGGAGGTTGAGAACCCCCGCGCGAAACTCCACCACCGTCACCGGGGGGACCTCCTCCTCATCCGGCGGAGCCGCCCCCCGCGGGGGATCCATCGTTGGTGGGGTGAAGTGGGTCCTGCGCGGAAACAGGGACCGGACCACCCCATCCAGCAACGACGGCTCGAGGGTCTCCGTCAGTGGGGGACCATAGGGGCGCAGCTGGTTCCGCGCCGCCTTGTATGGTCTCCCATAGGGATCCCTGTCGAGACCCTCCAGCGTCTCGGCCCACGCCGAGTCTTTAGCAGCGCCCATCGCAGACTTGAGGACCGTCGTCGCCTCTCGGTACGAGGCGTATAGGCGGTCCTCCTCTGCCCGGTTTCGGTTTTGGGCGCTGCGTCGTCGGCTCCGCGCGTAGGCCCTTCTGGCCGCCACGCAGGTGGCCCTGAGCTCCGCCAGCTCCTCCGTCCACCAATAGACGGCACGACCTGGGGGCGGGCGGCGAGACCGAGGCATGCTGGAGTTGCACACCTCGGTCAGGGACCCCCTGAGCTGGACCGCTGCGGCGTCTACGTCCAGGACCTCCTCGACAGGGGGCGACAGCCAGTCCTGGAGAAAGGCCGCCTCCTTGGCTGCCTCCCGGTCCAGGCGGGTGAGTGCCCACCGCGGGAAGGGAGATTGCCCAGCGCGGGCCATCCCCCCTCCCCGCTGCTGGGTGGAGATGTCGAACCGCACATAACGGTGGTCCGACAAGGTCTCCACCATCTCCACCCGCCAGTCGACGACGCGGGCGGCAAGCGCGGGGGTGGCAAACGAGACGTCCACCACCGACCCACCCTGCCGCCGCACGCACGTGTGGACCGCCCCCCTGTTTAGGAGGGACACACCGCACGAGGCCGCCCAATACTGGACGGCGCGCCCCCGGACGTTGCAACCGGCGGCCGGATTGCCCCAGGCCGCCGACTTGGCGTTCAGGTCGCCCAACACCACGACCTGGCGTGGCGCCGCCCTCCCTACGACCGCGGTGAGGATCTCTAGGAAATCCTCAAAGTCCGAGAGAGAGCGGTTTGGGGAGAAATAGACCCCCACCAGGGCCATGTCTCCCCACGCGGCGGCCACGTATCCCGGTCCCCTCTCTAAGAGCGAGAGGGGAGGGGAGTCCGTGGAAGGCCGCGACACCAACGCCACCAAGCCGTCCCGGTCGCCCAGCCAACGGCCAGGGACAGAGTAAGGCTCGGCGACCACCGCCAAGTCCACCAACCACTCAGCCATGGTCTGCGTCAGCAGATCCTGTGCTGCCCTGCAGTGGTTGGTGTTCGCCTGAAGGATGCGATGTTCGACCCTATCCATCACTCGGACATCGCACCCCCCTCCGCAGCCGCCGCAGGAACGACGGTGCAGCCAGCGGCAGCAGTAGGCCTGTTCGGCGCCTGCGCTTTGCCCCGCTTAGGGGGAGGATTGCAGTTCCTCCCCCTCATAATGTGGCCCGCCGGGCGGCCACTGGCGGCACACACCGCGCAGTGCGGCGTGGCGGCCTTGCAGGCAGCGGATTTGTGCCCCTCCTTTCCGCAGCGGTAGCACGTGTCCGTCCTGTCCACTGTGGACGGACACAGGGACCGGGTGTGCCCGATGCCCAAGCATCGGAAGCACCGCAGAGGCCGGTCCTCGAGTGCCCGGACTGCAGCCGAGCTGTACCCGACTGTGAGCCGTCCCTTGGCAAGGACGGCTTTTGCCGCGACGACCGGGCACTCGAGGCGAATGGTGCCCATGCCACCACGGCCGGGCCTTATGTCCCGGCCTTGGACCGCCTTGACGTCACAGCCCCCTATGGCTGCGACCGCCGCCGCCACCTCCTCCTTGGTGACGGAGTCGTCAAGGTCGGTGACCTCTATGGCCGCCGACTTGACGGGTCGGGCCACCTTGGCCGAGTCCGCGATGACCTCCTGCAGCTTGGCTGCAAAGAGGTCCGCATGGGCACTCCCCTCTGCCCCCGGGAACTCGAAGATTCGAGCCCCGGCTTGGGTCCGCCGGCAAGACACGCCGCCAATCCCCAGTTGGGTGGGATCCGCATTGGCACGCGCCCTCAGTAAAATGGACGCGTACGTCTCCCCCCGCTCCGCAGCCTCCGCGGTGAGCGTCACAACCTAACCTAACCTAACCTAACCTAACCTAACCTAACCTAACCTAACCTAACCTTTTTTTTTTTTTTTTTTTTTTTTTTTTTTTTTTTTTTTTTTTTTTTTTTTTTTTTTTTTTTTTTTTTTTTTTTTTTTTTTTTTTTTTGTTTGCGCTGGGAAAAAATGCGTTACGCATGCCCTCCCATCGGGGGATGGGGGGGTTATGTGGGACTCCCCGGTCTGACCCGGTATACCCACTAAAACAACCCAGCGGCACTCCCGCTTCGTCCGAGTGGCGGGGACTGGGAAACCGGCACAGCCTTTACTTCCAGTCCCCGCCGACGATTACCCCGCATAGCGGGCCCCTCACGCCCTCCCCGTGGGGAGGGGCAAGGGCCCGGGAGTGACCGACGAGGATGGTGACGGCTGCAATGCGGGCGAAGGCTCCCCCGCGCCTGTCGCCCGCCCATCACCACCAAGAGGAGGGAGAGGACCTACGCGCCCTCTCCGACCCCTTCTCCGCCTCCTCCTTTTGCGAGATTACATCCTCGCAAAAGGAGGCAACCGCTGCCCAGGCCTCCTCGCTCCCCAGCATGGCGCTGATCACGCCGGGAAGCGAGAGGCCCCGGCCAACCACCGCGACCACTCGCACACTCCGGCTAGCACCCACGCCTCCAACTCCCAAGGAGGGGCGCCGGCCAGAGAACCTAACCTAACCTAACCTAACCCAGTCTGCGCTTCGATCGCGCCGGGAACGGTCGAACTTTAACTCGCGCGTGTTTGTAAAATTCGCGAAAGTGGCTATTTTTGTCGGATTGTCATGGTTTTGGTGTCTATGGATTCGTGACAGTGCCGCGGAAGTGACAGTGTTGTGCCGTGGACTCGGAGGTGTCTCCCTGAAGTAGGATCACGGAATACCTGCTTCGGGCAGCGCCCAAAAACAGTTTTTCGGCCGGCGCTCGAAATCTAAAGCGGTAACATATGCTTTTTTATATACCGTTAGAATCGTCTCAACCCCCCCCACCATCTGTATAAGTTTGCCTACCATCGCCATGTAAACGACGGAGATATAGCCATTTTTCTAAAATGACGTAATCGGCTATCTCGTTTTCTGTGATAGTTACGTCAATTCTGACTACGGATTCGGATTCCTCTCATGGTCTTTTACTATAAATACATCCAACCGCTTCAGGTTTCGAGGGTCTTGGACCCCAAAACCACCATAAACTTTCACTCTGAACATTTATGAACTTTACAGCCACTTTTGGGGAACTTCCTATCGGGTAAGACCCCATTCGAATTCGTGTACCTTATAGACAATCTATCGGACTATCTAGTGCTTTTTAGTTTATAATTTTATGTTAATTAGTTCCTAAGATATTTCACCTTTTGTAACACAGTACTTTTTTGACGTTGGCGCCGAACTCTGTCACCTTTGGCCATCGATACGTGCTCACACAGGCACGTGGCACAAACTTTGATTTATCACCTTTATAGCCTACATCTTTAGCTATAAATACACATTTGCACCACTATTGTACATATCAGGGTTACGGAGTTAGGCGCTTCGTCCTTGAGCGCGAATTTGTGCCTGGCCATTTTGAGTTGCCCCCGTTTGCCCCTCGTTTCCGACTCTTGGGTTGGAGACGGGCGGCATCTGTTTATATCACCGTATAGGGTATACCCTCACCTCCATTTTACAGTTTTCACGATATTTTTATGTCCATTTTCCAATTAGTTATACCATATTTTCTCAAAATTTAAATTTAACATTTTTATTTCGTTTTGTGCCAAGGCATCGACAGCCTTTGGGGAGTGTACGTGCTCCCACAAGCACGCAGCACAGGTTTTGTGTGTCTACATTTGTAGTACACACCCTCAGCTACCTGTGGGTACTTTCCCTACCATTGTACCTACTAGGGTTGCGGAGCTAGGCACTCTACTTTGTGACGTAATTCTGTTTTCTCACCATTTCCGTTTGCTCACTTTTGCCCCCTTTCTCTGCCCTTTGGTTTGGAGACGGGCGGAATCTGTAGGTACCACCCAATAGGGCATACCCCCCCCTCCATATAACACCTTTTACCGTATTTTTATCCCAATAATTAACGTAGTTATCCCATTTTTTGTTAACATTTAATTTAATATTTTTGTTTAAATACTCCGTCAGCTTTAGGCGACGTTACGTGCCTCCACAGGCACGCGGCGCAGGATTTTTGTATCTACGTTTGTAGTACACATCCTTAGCTATCCGTAGCTACTTCAACCACCTTTGTAGCTGCCACGGTTACGGAGTTATTCAATTTTTTCTAAATTGTAAAGTTTTAACCGACTTCAAAAAAGGAGGTCATTTTTTTAACTTAATATAACTTTTTAACCAGATTAGCCTTGGCAGTGACCTCACTGCTTTTGAATAGTAGACTTATTCTACTATTAGGCCCATCTCATCCGGAGTCCGAACTCCTGGATTCCAGTGCACCACCAGGCACTTGTTCGCGTTTTTCACTTAAAATCTCACTTTTTATACCGGAACCCTTTGCCATATTCCTTATTAACTTCATTCCTATAGTCACCCCCCCCCTCACCCCCCCCCCCTTTTTATTTTTATTACAGTTTTGTCTTTTAATTCATTTTATCTTAGGAACTGGACTGGCCCTTCCGTGGTCAGTCCCCCCTCCCCCCGTTTTCACAAAAAGACGGCCCCACCTCTTCTATTTGGCCTTTCAATTATTACTTAAGGCCTACAATGGCCTCATCCCAGCCCGTAACCGGGGGCGCTGGCTCTTCGGTTCGGGCTACGGCAACCTCTAAGGCTGCTCCCAAGCAAATCGCCGGGAGCCTTGACTCTCTGATACTGTCAGATGAGGAAGGGCTTCACGGCTTTTTCTATGAGGGACCTACTGAGGAGGCACACCTCCCTTCCCTCCATTGTAACCCCATAATCGACTCCCTTCCATCCTCCCCTAGAACAACAGATATGTTCTACAGGGGAGCGGTCGGAGTGGTTGGGGAGGCACACCCCAACTTCAACCCCAACAACAACTCATCCGCTCAGAATTCTGACTTTCACTCATTTGTCATGGACAAAATCCTAACCTGCAAAAGGCTTATCACGGAAGGGAAGAGCTTGAAAAGGGAAAATAAAAGTACCATTTTAAGCATCTTTGACGAGATAGTCGCCTTCAAAGTTGCCCCCCCCGCCCCGGCAGTACCTCTCACCCCTGACACTTCAACCCAGGACAGCCTTAAACAGAGCATCATCTCTGAGGTTACAAAGGCCATGAAGGCTGAAATAGCCGCCCTCAAAAAGACGCTCACCCCCCCTTCCCCCCATACATCTACTCAACCCCCCCGCCAGTCTTATGCCTCTGCTGCAAAAAGTTCAGCCCAAGCTCCAACCACCGCCCCCGTCATTCCCACTTCCAAACCGGCGATCATCGTCTCTTCTAAGAAGGAGGTGACCGCCCCCAAAGAGACTCTCAAACTTTTCCGCTCGGAGGTAACTTTCCGAGACACCAACTTCTGCCCATCAGATGTAAAATTCGTCTCAAATAACAAACTCCGGGTCGAATTCGATACGGAGTCCGAACGGGATATGACTCTTCAAAAGATTCGTGAGGCAGATAGTATATCTGCCGAAAAATCGAAAAAACTCCAACCCATGCTGGTGGTCAAGGGAATCCCCATCGAGATTCCATCTGAGGAACTCTCAACGATCATCATAGAACAAAACGGCCTCATCCTCTCCGCCCGCCCCAATGATTTGGTCTTCCGGTTCAAAAGGGGGAACCGTAATGACCAACTTTATAATGCCGTCTTTCTTGTGTCCCCGCCTCTTTGGAGGAAATTAATCAGCCTGGGGAGAGTCAACTTGGACCACCAGCGGGTCCATGTTGAAGAATACGCCCCCCTCCTCCAATGCTACTCATGCCTGCAGTTCGGCCACACCCGCAAGAACTGCACGGCTAACAAAACAATATGTTCCCACTGCTCGTCCCTCACCCATCTCTACAAAGACTGTCCTGTAAAAAGGGATTCAAAGGCCACGGACTGTTACAATTGCGTACAGTTCGGGAAGAAACACAACAGACCATGCGACTCAAAACACAGTGCCACATCATCTTCTTGCCCACGATTGGTCCATGCGCTTGACAAATTAAAACTAAGAATAGACTATGGACAATAGTTATATAATTCGCACATATAACACACACATAGATACACTCACACAAATTAATCGTGGGCGTGGCCTTAGTGCCACACATAAACATAACAACACATACACTTAACGTATACAAACATCTATCTTGTGTTTCTTTGTCTTACCTTGGGATGGGACGACAGTTCGCGAACTTCCTTTTATTTTAATACAGCCCGATAGTCCCCAATTTCACTACCTCATCTTATCACTTTGCTTAACCTGTTCCCGGTTACATCACACTCAACGCGCACTCACACCTACCACTCACACATTAACACCCTCTTACTCTACAGTATAATCATAACCAATTTTGTACATAATGTAAGTTCTAGATATAAGTCATCAATGTATAGGATCATTGTATATAACTCCCACATAATCTTACAAATACTGTACATAGCCTTCTTCTTTTTATTTTGTATAAACTCCCTCATGATCCTTTACATTTATCTAGAATTAAGTTTATTAGTCGTAAGACCTTTGTTACTTAGATTAAGCTTTTCTTTATATGCAAAAAAAAAAAAAAAAAAAAAAAAAAACCAAAAAAATACAAAAAACAAAAAACCATACAAAAATATATTTTTTTTTACTTCGTCTCTGTTATTTACTCCCACTCTCTACAAATGCCCTCCTCTACGGCACAACTTAGCAGGCTCACCACCTGCTGCTTTGTGCAATAGAGGGGGACATAGCGTTTTATTTATTATTTACATTTATATATTTCCATCTTTTCCTACCCATCCTCTCTCAACTCCAATCCAACCTCTCTCAACCTCTTGATCCTCTCCCACATAGGAAAGGCGCAGACGTATACATAGCGTTACCCTTTCCTTCCCATCTATTATTCCAAAAAAAAAAAAAACCTAACCTAACCTAACCTAACCTTTTTTTTTTTTTTTTTTGGTTTCGTGTGGAAAATCCTCATGGACATCCGCCGCCCGGGGAGGCGACGGGGCGTGTCGGACTCCACCCAGAGTGGGTGACCTACCGACTAAAAACCACACGGTGTCTCCTCGCACGTGCGCGCGGGGCCGCGGGAATCCAAATTCTTCCGCAGCCCCACACTAGTGTTGGCCGGGTCCGTCCCGGCCTCGTCTCCTGCACGGGGTAGTGAGGCGTTGAACTACCCCGTGCATCGCCTCGGAGGCGCGCGTCGACACCCGCGCGCGCCTGCGACTCGGGTCCGTCGAATAGGGGGCGGGGACTTCCCCAAGTCCCTCGCCCCTGGACCCATTCATGGGGGCCGGAAAAGGGCGTTGTCCGCCCTTCTCCTGCGCCCGGTGCGCCTCCTGCGGCCGGGGAAGGGAGTCGAGATCTCCCTCTCCCGTTCCGCAGTTTCCTTCTGCGACATCACGTCCTCGCAGAAGGACACCACCGCGTCCCACGACTCTGCGCTACCGACCATCCTCCGCACTACGGCCGGCAGCGACAGATCGTCTCCTACTTCATTTGTGAGGACACGGCGCTGCTCCTCCCAAGCTACACACTCGGCGAGCGTGTGTTGCGCCGTGTCCTCCCCGCAATGGACGCAGTGGTGGCACCGAGCGTCCGGCTCCCTGTCTATGCGGCACAGGTACTTGCCGAAGCAGCCGTGCCCCGACAGCACCTGCGTCACCCTGAACGACAGGGAGCCGTGCCTTCTCCCGAGCCAGACGTCGAGTACTGGCCGGATCGCCTCGACGGTAGCGAGGCCGGCGGTAGGGCGCAGAAGCCTTTGCCGCCATTCCGCCACCAAGACCTGACGGAGCTCCTCTCGGCGCAGCGCGATCTGCCGCTGCACCGGCATCGAGCCCCGTGCCCGCTCTTCCTCGCGCCATCTATATAATGACGCGAGTACTTTCGCCTCTAGGTCCCAGGGCGGGGATCCGGCCAGGACGCAAGCCGCCTCGTAGGAAATCGTGCGATACCCGCGGACGACTCTGACGGCCATCGCCCTCTGCGGTTTGCGCAGAATGGCGAGAGTGCTGGCCGTCATGTCCATCGCCCACACAGGGGCCCCATATAGGGCCATGGACCGCACGATTCCCACGTACAACCGCCTACAGGCGGCGCTCGGGCCCCCCAAGTTGGGAAGCAACGTTGAAAGCGCGCCCGCTGCGCCCATCAGCTTGGGCGCCAGCCGCCGAAAGTGGGGCCCGAAATCCCATCGGCTGTCGAGCACCAATCCCAGATACTTCATGGTGGACTCGACAGCTATCCGGGCCCCGCTGACCACGATGTGTGATCCCGGCGCCGGCGCGCGTCGGGGGCCATGAAACACCATGGCCTCCGACTTGTTTAGGGCCACCTCCAGACCCAGGCGCCGAACCTAACCTAACCTAACCTAACCTAACCTTTTTTTTTTTTTTTTTTTGGTTTCGTGTGGAAAATCCTCATGGACATCCGCCGCCCGGGGAGGCGACGGGGCGTGTCGGACTCCACCCAGAGTGGGTGACCTACCGACTAAAAACCACACGGTGTTCCCTCCTGCACCTGCGGCGTCGGGGGCTACGGGAAACAGACAATTCGTCCGCGGCCCCCGACTGGTGCCGGCCCGCCACTGCGGGCCCCATCTATACGTATGTAGGGGGGGAGTGAGGCGTTGGACTCCCCCCTATCGCCATTGAGGGGCGCGCGTGGAACACTACGCGCCACCGCCTCGGGTCCTAGAAGGGGGGGTGTGGCGGGCGTCCCCGCGCCCGCCACCCCCGGAAACCTAACCTAACCTAACCTTTTTTTTTTTTTTTTTTTTTTTTTTTTTTTTTGTTTGCGCTGGGAAAAAATGCATTACGCATGCCCCTCCCATCGGGGGATGGGGGGGTTATGTGGGACTCCCCGGTCTGACCCGGTATACCCACTAAAACAACCCAGCGGCACTCCCGCTTCGTCCGAGTGGCGGGGACTGGGAAACCGGCACAGCCTTTACGTCCAGTCCCCGCCGACGATAACCCTTCATAGCGGGCCCCTCACGCCCTCCCCGTGGGGAGGGGGATGGGCCCGGGAGTGACCGACGAAGGTGGTGACGGCTGCAATGCGGGCGAAGGCACCCCCGCGCCTGTCGCCCGCCCATCACCACCGAGAGGAGGGAGAGCACCTGCGCGCCTTCTCCGACCCCTTCTTCGTCTGCGGAGCGGCGCAGCGAGAGGGTCGTCCTCCCGCGCGCGCTCCGCCTCCTCCTTTTGCGAGATTACGTCCTCGCAAAAGGAGGCAACCGCTGCCCAGGCCTCCTCGCTCCCCAGCATGGCGTTGATCACGCCGGGAAGCGAGAGGTCCTGGCCAACCACCGCGGTCAGGCCACGGCGCAGCCCCGACCAAGCCGGGCACACCTCGAGGGTGTGCTGCGCCGTGTCCTCCGGGGCGCCGCAGTCGTGGCACGCCGGGGTTTCCTCCCTCCCGATCCGGTGCAGGTGCCTTCCGAAACAGCCATGCCCGGACAACACCTGAACCAGACGGAACGAGAGGAAACCGTGGGACCGCTCGAGCCAGCTCCGCAGGACCGGACCGAGCGCGTCCAAGGTCCGGCGGCCAAAGGCGGCGGTGGCGAGGTCCTCTGTCCAGTGAAGGACGATTGCGTCCCTCGCCTCCCGCCGCACGGCCTCCCGCTCCTCGGGGACGGGGCACTCCCCGAGCGCCTTCCGGCGCGCCGTCCACTCGTACACTCTGGCGAGCACCCACGCCTCCAACTCCCAAGGAGGGGTGCCGGCCAGAGCGCACGCCGCCGAAAAGCCCACCGAGCGGTAGGCCCTCGCCACCCGCAGTGCAATAGCCCTTTGGGGCTTGCGGATGGCGGTTGCATTCTCCCTCCTATGGAGGGAGTCCGCCCAGATGGGGGCCCCGTACAGGGCCATACTCCTCAGAATACCGGCATAGAGGCGCCGGCATTTGGCCTTGGGCCCCCCCAGGTTCGGGAGGAGCCACGAGAGGGCGTCCGCGGCCTTCAACAGGCGCGTCGACAGCCCGCTGAAATGCGGGCCGAAGCGCCACCTGTCGTCCAGCACCAGGCCCAGATACTTCATCTGGGGCTGGACCCCTATCCGGACACCCTCCACGACGATGTGTGCGTCGGGAGGGCAGCGCTGCCGAGGCCCGCGAAAGAACACGGCCTCGGTCTTTTGCAGCGCCACCCTCAATCCGAGGCGGCGGATCCTCTCCGCAACCAAGGATCCGCCAGCCGAGGCCAGACAGGCCGCCTCCCCGAAGTTCCTCCCCCGGGCAGTGAGGAGAGTGTCATCCGCGTAGCAGATGACACTCGTGCCCTGGAGGAGGGCTCCCCGCAGGAGCCAGTCGAATCCGATGTTCCACAGGGGGGGCCCCAACACGGACCCCTGCGGAACACCGGACTCTGCGCCGTACCGCCTCACCGCGCCCGTCCTGTCGGCGAGGACAACCTCCCGGTCCCCCAGGTAGCTGGCCAGGAGGTTCCGCAGATATTGGGGCACTCCGTGATACCGGAGCGCCTCCAATATCGTCGAGTGGGGGACGGAGTTGAAGGCGTTGGCAATGTCGAATGACACCGCCAGCACTCCGTCCCCCGCCTCCACCGCTTCCCTCACCTGGCCCTTGAGTAGGGCCAGCGCGTCGATCGTCGAACGCCCTCGACGGAAACCGAACTGGGCGTCCGACAGATCCGGCCCTACCCCCCGCAAAATGCTACCCAGCCGGGAGGCGACAATCCCCTCGAACAATTTACCGACCTCATCGAGCAGGACGATGGGCCGGTATGCCGAGGGGGAGTCCATCGGGCGTCCCTCCTTTCGGAGCAGGCATAGCCGCCCCTCCTTCCACAGTTTCGGGAACCTCCCAGCCGCAAA
This sequence comes from Acronicta aceris, assembly GCA_910591435.1. NCBI lineage: Eukaryota > Metazoa > Arthropoda > Insecta > Lepidoptera > Noctuidae > Acronicta > Acronicta aceris. The sequence goes on along the minus strand of OU342762.1, from coordinate 17,579,663 downwards.
ACACGCGCTGAAGAGGTCCCGAATCCTGTCCTCCATTTCGGGGGCGGCGATCGCCAGCACCCGTGCAGGGACGCCGTCTGGCCCGGGGGCCGTCTTCTTCGCGCGGAGGTTGAGAACCCCCGCGCGAAACTCCACCACCGTCACCGGGGGGACCTCCTCCTCATCCGGCGGAGCCGCCCCCCGCGGGGGATCCATCGTTGGTGGGGTGAAGTGGGTCCTGCGCGGAAACAGGGACCGGACCACCCCATCCAGCAACGACGGCTCGAGGGTCTCCGTCAGTGGGGGACCATAGGGGCGCAGCTGGTTCCGCGCCGCCTTGTATGGTCTCCCATAGGGATCCCTGTCGAGACCCTCCAGCGTCTCGGCCCACGCCGAGTCTTTAGCAGCGCCCATCGCAGACTTGAGGACCGTCGTCGCCTCTCGGTACGAGGCGTATAGGCGGTCCTCCTCTGCCCGGTTTCGGTTTTGGGCGCTGCGCCTTCGGCTCCGCGCGTAGGCCCTTCTGGCCGCCACGCAGGTGGCCCTGAGCTCCGCCAGCTCCTCCGTCCACCAATAGACGGCACGACCTGGGGGCGGGCGGCGAGACCGAGGCATGCTGGAGTTGCACACCTCGGTCAGGGACCCCCTGAGCTGGACCGCTGCGGCGTCTACGTCCAGGACCTCCTCGACAGGGGGCGACAGCCAGTCCTGGAGAAAGGCCGCCTCCTTGGCTGCCTCCCGGTCCAGGCGGGTGAGTGCCCACCGCGGGAAGGGAGATTGCCCAGCGCGGGCCATCCCCCCTCCCCGCTGCTGGGTGGAGATGTCGAACCGCACATAACGGTGGTCCGACAAGGTCTCCACCATCTCCACCCGCCAGTCGACGACGCGGGCGGCAAGCGCGGGGGTGGCAAACGAGACGTCCACCACCGACCCACCCTGCCGCCGCACGCACGTGTGGACCGCCCCCCTGTTTAGGAGGGACACACCGCACGAGGCCGCCCAATACTGGACGGCGCGCCCCCGGACGTTGCAACCGGCGGCCGGATTGCCCCAGGCCGCCGACTTGGCGTTCAGGTCGCCCAACACCACGACCTGGCGTGGCGCCGCCCTCCCTACGACCGCGGTGAGGATCTCTAGGAAATCCTCAAAGTCCGAGAGAGAGCGGTTTGGGGAGAAATAGACCCCCACCAGGGCCATGTCTCCCCACGCGGCGGCCACGTATCCCGGTCCCCTCTCTAAGAGCGAGAGGGGAGGGGAGTCCGTGGAAGGCCGCGACACCAACGCCACCAAGCCGTCCCGGTCGCCCAGCCAACGGCCAGGGACCGAGTAAGGCTCGGCGACCACCGCCAAGTCCACCAACCACTCAGCCATGGTCTGCGTCAGCAGATCCTGGGCTGCCCTGCAGTGGTTGGTGTTCGCCTGAAGGATGCGATGCTCGGCCCTATCCATCACTCGGACATCGCACCCCCCTCCGCAGCCGCCGCAGGAACGACGGTGCAGCCAGCGGCAGCAGCAGGCCTGTTCGGCGCCTGCGCTTTGCCCCGCTTAGGGGGAGGATTGCAGTTCCTCCCCCTCATAATGTGGCCCGCCGGGCGGCCACTGGCGGCACACACCGCGCAGTGCGGCGTGGCGGCCTTGCAGGCAGCGGATTTGTGCCCCTCCTTGCCGCAGCGGTAGCACGTGTCCGTCCTGTCCACTGTGGACGGACACAGGGACCGGGTGTGCCCGATGCCCAAGCACCGGAAGCACCGCAGAGGCTGGTCCTCGAGTGCCCGGACTGCAGCCGAGCTGTACCCGACTGTGAGCCGTCCCTTGGCAAGGACGGCTTTTGCCGCGACGACCGGGCACTCGAGGCGAATGGTGCCCATGCCACCACGGCCGGGCCTTATGTCCCGGCCTTGGACCGCCTTGACGTCACAGCCCCCTATGGCTGCGACCGCCGCCGCCACCTCCTCCTTGGTGACGGAGTCGTCAAGGTCGGTGACCTCTATGGCCGCCGACTTGACGGGTCGGGCCACCTTGGCCGAGTCGGCGATTACCTCCTGCAGCTTGGCTGCAAAGAGGTCCGCATGGGCACTCCCCTCTGCTCCCGGGAACTCAAAAATTCGTGCCCCGGCCTGGGTCCGCCGGCAAGACACGCTGCCGATCCCCAGTTGGGTAGGGTCGGCAGTGGCACGCGCCCGCACTAAAATAGACGCGTAGCTCTCCCCTCTCTCCGCAGCCTCCGCGGTGAGCGTCACAACGACAGCCGCGGTTTTTGGGGGGACTAGCTGTCCCTTTCCCCTCCCTTTCCCCTTTCGCTTCCGCTTCCGCTTTCCCTTGCCGGTCTGCGGTTGGCTAGGAGCGGCGGCGGCGGTGGCGGCGGGGACGACAGGGGCGGCCGTCGCCGACTTTTTGGCCTTCCCCCTGCGTACAACTTCCGTCCACTCGTTGGACGGGGTTGTCGAAGGGAGAAGGGCATCCTCCGACTGGGGCTCGGGCGGGGACAAGGACGGCCCCGGCTCACTCTGCCTCTTATCCGCCGCAAGCGGCGGTCGGAGGCGTTTCTCCGGCAGGAGCCGGTCCTCGATGCCTGCTAAGCAGGCTCTCGTGAAGGCCCTCTCCTCCATTACAACCTTGCGGATGATATCCTCAAGGTTGGAGGAGGCGGGGCCCTCTGCCGCAGGGCTCGTCTTGGCCTGTTGTGGCCGGGCCGTGGCTTCAGCCAGCTTCTGATGAAGCTGGCTGACCTCCGACTGCAGGCGATCCACCTTCGCCTGCAGTTGCCGCGTCTCGTCGGTCGTCTTGCGCTGCACGAGCTCCGCGACGACGCCACGCATACTCGCGGCCCTGCATTTTAGGGCCTTTTGCAAGGTCCCCTTTAAGTTGGAGGACTTAGAGGCGACCTCCACGATCTCCTCCTCGTCCTCCTCCGCCATCCTCTCTAGCTCGGCCAGCGAGTAGTCCGCGTATAGAACGCGGGACGCCCCGTAACCGGACTTGGCCCGGGCGGCGAGCGCCCGCCTCTCCTTGGCCGCTACTCGCTCCTCCAGCTCTTGCTGCAGCCGACCCCGCTGAGCTAGATCCAACTTGCGTTGGGCGTCTGCGAGCCCAACGACATGGGTCTCTGCGGCCACCGTCGGCTTTTTAGCCTTCGGCAACCGCGTCGACCTCGAGGCCGAGGAGCCCTCGGACCCACCGCTCCGGTGTGCTCGCTTTCGCGACCCAGAGTCGGCCACGTCCGACACACTCACCATTGAGTCGTCAGACGACTCCGCTCCTCCAAAGAAGCTAGCCGCAGACGGCGCGCGGCTAGCCTCTGACGCCGAAACGTCGGAGTGGCCCTGAGAAGGGCCTTTTGGTTGGCCCTGAGAAGGGCCTTTGGGTTGGCCCTGAGAAGGGCCTTTGGGTTGGCCCTGAGAAGGGCCTTTTTGTTTTATAAATCGCCCGCAGGCGTCCCGCGAAGGTATCGACATTCCGCAGGTGTAAGAAATCCGCAGTTCGTATCCTCAAGGCAGAGATGGCTACGAAAGCACAGTGCACTTTGGCCAACCCAGACTGCCACTCCGTTACGGTGGTCAGAACTGGGCTGTTTCCAGGGGACGCGACGTGGACGCAAGCACTGTGAGGGGGTCCCCCAACCTAACCTAACCTAACCTAACCTAACCTAACCTAAGAGATTAAAATTAGCAGATCCAGGTTACGGATCACCTCCAAAAAAATCATTTTACCACGCTTCATGAAACATCCATCAGGAAAGGGTCCTATAGCCCACGAGACACAGCTTGGATGGATTTTATCTGGGAGAGTGAGACATGAGCCAACATCAACGAATATAAAAGTCAAGAACTTTCATAATAGGTGGGGGAAAAAGTTTCTTCGCATTTAATATGAAAACTCAAAACATTTTTTTTTTTTTCAAAGTTAATTTAAATTTATTTATAATATATATGTACCATTTTTCTCAACGACTTTTTGCCATCTTGTGGGTAGTGACATGATCCCATTGTTGTAGAAATTTTGGGACTCAGTCCTCTCTTTATTTATTTATTTATTTACACAAGGCACATCAACAATATAAACACAAACATTGGTTAGTAGCAAAATACAGAGACAAAGACTAGTGATTATATCAAATATAGATATGCACAACATTTAGGATAACATTTCACAGTAGTTATATATTATAATTATATTAAATAAGCTGTTGTTAATGTTAAATAATAATAATATTCAAAATGAACTAAAATTGTATTATAATTTGTAAAAATAAGTAAGATTTATTAATATAAGTTTCGAAATTATCATGCTTCTTCTTTATAATCTTTAACCTAAAACGCGTGGGGTGGTCATAGAAGTTGATGTTAACCTGACACTGCCTAAAGAATTTTGAAGAGATCGAAACAGGTGGAAATCTGAAGGTGCAAGGTCAGGGCTATATGGCGGATGCATTAACACCTCCCAGCCAAACTCTCTTAATTTTTGCTGAGTGGCCAAAGATGTGTGTGGTCTAGCGTTATCGTGATGAAAGACCACACCCTTTCTATTGATCAATTCCGGCCGCTTTCTCCCAATTTCTTGCTTTAATCTCATCAGTTGTTGGCAGTAAAAATCCGAATCGATGGTTCTGCCTGGCGGTAAAAGCTCATAATGAACAGTGCCCATCCAATCCCACCATACACACAGCATCACCTTATTGCGAGTTATCCCGGGTTTTGCCACAGTCTGTGAGGTCTGACCGACCTTTGACCACGATCTTTTTCGCACGTTCTTGTCGTACGTGATCCACTTTTCATCACCAGTTATCAATCTCTTTAAAAAAAAACGGTTCAGTTTCATTACGTCTCAATAAAGAATCGCAAATGAGTACACGGTTCATTAGGTTTCTTTCAGTGAGCTCGTGTTGCACCCAAATATCGAGCTTTTTTGTAAACCCGGCTTTTTTCAAATGGGTCAAAACTGTTTTGTGGTCAATCCCCAGTTCTTCAGCTACGTCGTAACTACTGATATCCGATCTTGCTTTTCAAAAATTGCGTCAATTTTATCCGTAACAAGGCGACCAGAGCGAGGTGCATGTTTAACATCAACATTCCCGATTGAAAACGCTTAAACCAACTTTGTGCTACTCTTGCTGACACTGCATTAGGTCCATAAACGTCACAATTATTTTTTTTCGCGGCTTACGTTGCATTTTTCCCCTTTTTGTAATAAAACTTTAAAATGTATCGAATTTCTCCATTATATTCACTCATTTTGACAGAAAGAAAAAAAAATGAAAAATAACGGGAAACAAATTTTTAATAATTTATTTCTTTTTTTTAAATGTAACCTTTTTAAATTTATCAAAATCAGCCAGATAAAATTAGTACAGCCCAAGATTTTTTATTAAAAGTATTTACATACTAAATGCGAAAAGACTTATTCCCCAACCTAATATACAAATAAGACACAATGAACTATTGAAACAGTATCACAAAATAGAAAGAGAACCAGGCGCAATCTTAGACAAGAAAGAAGAAATTAGAGATGAGGAGGAATTAAAGATTTTTGAATAGTATAGAATAGTAATCTAAGATAATAAAGAATAGATATGAGCTTGGCAATACTCACGATAATACTGAGATGGGAAAAACAACAGTTTTGAATTCAGAATTTGAGAATTCGGTACCAAAAAAGGGGAATGTGCTGTGATTTGATGTACGTACTGCACTTCTGACTTCCCGTTGAAGTATTGGATAAAGAGAGCTAGAGAACGAGAGAAGTACTATTGTCAAATATTTAACAGATTCTCACCAGATTAAAGAGAATATTCTAAATAAGAATCAAAACTATCCTGGTCATGATAACCACATAAGAGTGATTAGTATCAACAAAGGTTGGATTAATCAAACGTCCACTTAACAAAGTGTCCATTTTATCTGAGCCTACGAGTATGTCTAAATTCATATCAGTTAGAGTTTTTAGTTAATTTTAGAGATTTTAATTTCATATGCCTATCTATTCGCCATGGTGGGCGGTTCTTTTCGAGATGAGAGTTTAGATTTTCTATCATTTTTTGAGTTTTTATAGTATTAAAAGGACAAGTCCTTTGGTGGGCGGCATGTTTAATAGCATTTCAGCTATATTTTGTATTCAATATTTGTGTTTCTAGTATTTTATTATCAATAGTGATTTCAAGTAATTCTAGATGGCGTTGTGCATTTTTGAGTGATTTTTGAATCGCGATATGGTTTCGTTTACAAAATTTGGTTAGGTGTCACGGACAATTTCTATTAAATGAGTTCAACAAGCAGTAGTATGGAGTTTTAATTGTGTGCTGACAGAAGCTCTCAGTTATCGTTTTTAAAAGTACATCCGAAATAGCTGATGCTATAACTACTCAATTGAATAGTGAGCCGACTGCCGATATTCTGATCTATAATTATGAAAAAGTAAAATTACAGCCTTAATTTTGTCCACTTAAATATGTCAAAGGGATCTCCATAGTAAGTATTTGCATTACCACAGTAGGTAACCATCTCCATAGTAAATTTCGTCAAATAATGAGATTTACAGGCAAATTTTTTGATACCTTGTGTTACATTATTGAAATTTTTATAGGGATCTATAATTAAAAAAAAAAGAGAGAATACAGCCTTTTTTGCTCGCTGATAATGTTATAATCGATTTAGTGGTTTAAGTGTAAAGTGTAACAAACAAGCAAACAAACTCACTTTCGAATTTATAATATTAGTTAGGATAAACAAAATTCTCGGGATATGATGTCATACATCACACAATATAAATTGTGATCTTGTCCCTTAACTTCGCTTCGATATTTATTTCACCGTGTCCAGAACTAAACTGCCTAGCCGACCCTCACGACTGATATTTATATGAGTCACGTAGATTCTAGAATCGAATAATCTCGATAGGTCCCCAAATACGAGTAGGTAGGTAGGTACTTGCTCGTCTGTTCTTAAGGTCATTGACCTTGAACCCGGCCTTAAAAGCGCTTTCTTTCGAATTATCTACGTGCTTCTACGACTTATCTAGAACGTGCGTGACCCATCTCCCTCCTTCTAATAGTTACGCAGCGTAACAATACCATTTAAATTGTATACTACTCGTATAATAAATGGATGGGTTTCATGTAATTTAAAGTCTATATTATTTTTTTAGGACATTTAAATAAAAGCTTATTTGTAACCGACTTCAAAAAGGAGAAGGTTCTCCATTCGACTGTGTTTTTTTATATTCGGAATGTTTGTTACGCAATTATTTATGAATCGAATTTGATGATTCTTTTTTGATCGGTAGGTCATACGCACCACTGCATACCATCCGCAACCTAATGGAAAAGTCGAGCGACGGCATTCATTAAAAAGTGATGAACTAAGGCTTATGTAGTTAATATATTAAAAACTCTTAAGCAGCTGTTGTTTCATTTCTGAACCCAAGAACCCTACAAGTCAATCTTGAGTGCAGCCATGCCGCACAGCGAGCACCATGTCGTGATAAAACTTAAAACCAGCTAACATAGTTTGACGACACGTTTAGCGTGGCGGCTGAGCGATCGGCTTCTGCATCACGTGTTGTGGTTTCTATCCCCACACGGAGCAAATATTTGTATAATTTACAGGTAGTTGTTCCGGGTCTGGGCGTTTGTGTATGTGAGGATTTGTGTTTGTAAACGCACCCACGATACAGGAGAAAATCCTAGTTTGGGGCAACGTTTTATTAAAACAGAAGTTAAATGCGTATAGGTACAATATTTCGTGCCTGTGCGGTTAGCCGTTGAGGAATTCCTTCGCTAGGAGTCAACCCTAAGTATAACAACCAAGTTATGGTAAAACTTAAAACTAGCTATCATAGTTAAATGCGCACACAACATTTCGTGTCTGTGTGGTCAGCCGTGGAGGAGTTCCCTTGTTAGGAGCCAACTTTGAGTACAGTACCCATTTCGTGGTAAAACTTAAAACCAGCCATCATAATTAAATGCGTATAAATAATTTTCATGTATCTGCTGTTGACCGGAGAATAGTTTCCTTAACTGGTGCTAATCCTGGATGTTAATTCAGGTCTGGCCTACCATAAAAATGTCTTGTCCTTGGAACTATATGGAGATTCCATATAAAAATTCAACTTCGTAGGATAGAAGAAAGTGGTTCCAATTCAGCTTGCAAGATTTTATCTAAACCAACAAAAATACAAATATTGCAAGTTCATTAAAAGCTTGTAAAAAAGAAGTGAAATGACCAAAAACATTTTCATGTAAAATGTTGCCAAGATCTCATGTAGAGCCAAGCTTCTAACTCTACACGCCGTACTTCACAAGCCCAAAATGCGCACTCTACACCTTAAACAAAATATGTGGCTTGGCCCGGGCCGTTTCGCTCTTTTCGTATGTGATAGAGGGGCAAACGAGCAGACGGATCGCCTGATGGTAAGCGATTACTGCCGCCCATGGACACCCGCAACACCAGAGGAGGTACAGGAGTGTTGCCAAGCTTTTAAAGGGGAGACTGTGTCTCCGGTATCCTCACTCACTCAGCGAAACACACCGTAAGCGTAGTTTGACGCCGGTTTTCTGTGAGGCCGTGGTATCACTCCAGTCGAGTCGGCCGTTCGTGCCAAAGCATGGCTCTCCCACGTAAAAATCATCACATGAGGGTAACGTGAAACATTTATTTACTGTTCATTACAATAGTTCTTGTAGTAACGATGTCAGTGTCAGTGGGTGCGTGCAGTTCAACAAATATTTATAGGTACCCAAATTAACATGAGTACGTAGCTAGGTACCTACCTAGCTACGTACTCATGTTGTACAATAACCTTGAGATTATTAAGTTATTTTTGAAAAATAACTATAATATAATAATCATAGCATGGAAAATGCAAAAAAATCACAAAAAGATAGGTAGGTACCTACTTACTACCGCTATGAGAATCGAATGTTTTAATACCTTAAGCGAATTAGAATGATATTTGTTAAACACATGTTCACTACGTCAATAGGCATATGTTTGATTTAACAACGCTCTATTATTCGTGTTCTTGTTTTCATTCAACAAAGACAAAGAGGACAAATCGGACGGTGGGTGGGACGGGCGCTCGCCTGATGTCGGCCTCGGATGTCGGCGGCGGCGCCGTAGGCGGCGGCGCGAGCGCGAGCGGGAGGGGCGCCCGCCTGATGTCGGCCACGGATGTCGACGGCGGCGGCGGCGGCGCGGGCGCGAGCGGGAAGGGCGCTCGCCTGATGTAGGCCACGGATGTCGGCGGCGGCGGTGGCGACGGGCGCGGGCGGGAGGGGCGCTCGCCTGATGCCGGCTTCGGATGCCGGCGGCGGCGCGGGTGCGGGCGGGACGGGCGTTCGCTTGATGCCGGCCACGGATGCCGGCGGTGGCAGCTGCGCGGTCGTTGGGCGCGCCGTACGTCCACATGCCTTGTAAACACTGTTGTCATAACCACCGTAAATAATTTAATTAGCACCTGACAAAATAATTCGTGTTTGATTTGGCGACAAACATATTTAACGATTTACTGAATTTGGAAGTTAAGAAACATTTATCCACCAATGATTTAAGGCGAGCACAGTCTCCAGTGCCAGTGCGCTCGAGTGTTGCTCGGCCATGAAGAGGTTCACAGCGGCGGCCACGCTTCTATTAGTTCTGGTCAGTAATCCGAGACGTAGCACCTGCTACCTAATATTAGTTTGATAGGGGTAATAATTACTCTGATGTGTAATGGAAGTTAGTGTAATCCTAGATGTGTAATCCTACTAAGTTTATGAAATGTGGTGAGCAGGTGCATAGGCATAGGTATGTCGGACAGTGCATTGTGATGTACCGCCTCATCGTGCCACCGTGTCACCGTGTAACGTGTGCGTGCGTACGTCATTGATGCGTGGACGGTGTAGGGGTAGTACTTACACCACTACTTGTGTCAATGTGAGTGCACAAACCCGCGGATGCCCGCAGGTCATGCTGCATGCAGCCAGTACCTACCTACGTAAATTGATTGGAATCGTATGTTTGCGTTGCAGGTCGAGGCGAGCATAGCAAATGTTAAAACCATCGGTGAGTACAAAGCCCAGTTTCGTTAATATGAGTGCAAATAATGATGTACCTATTAGGGATTGCAATCTAGCAGCATTTTCAATCCAGCCGGATCCAGCAATTTTATTTTTATTTTTCAAAAATACTCCAGAAAATTACATCATTACGACGGATCTAAATCCAGCCTCTAAATAAAAATTTGTTGCTGGTAACTAATTACCCGATTCGCTAGATATTACCCTCCCTCACACATAAGACTGGCACCAAACACTTTGACTGCGTTCCGTAGTGTATGTGAGACCTAATTTGAGCTTTTCATCAAGTACGTACATACAAAACAAAAAAAAACTAACAAATCTCTTGAAACCCCCGTCGCCTCCGTCGGATTTATATATATTTTTTTTTTATTAAAAAAAAATGTTACGCCGAACGATGAAATTCTCCTGTATCGTGGATGCGTTTACAAACACAAAGTCTCACATACACAAACGGCCAGACCCGGAACGTCTACCTGTAGATCATACAAATATTTGCTCCATGTGAGGATCGAACCCACAAGTTCCGTAAAAGCTGATCGCTCAACTGCTTCACCATACGTGTCATCCTAATAAATAAAAAAACGCCCTTCACCATCGCCTTCCTTTAGCTTCCCTAGCTTTTATAAATTAATAAATAATATTAATGAATTTATAATTAATATCTAGTAAATTAAATATTCTATAAACTGTACACACTTAAGTAATATTATTCATTTTCTCAAAAAAACGCTATTCTCTTATACTGAACTGCATAAACTTAGCTATGACCAACAACGTCCAATGTTAAAATTATAATAGTAATTAATAATTATAGACACACATTGCTTCCTCTGTCCTACATTGTTGTGCCCGGCGGGGTCCACTATGAACCTAATTTATTGTTAAATTTACCATCTAACATTGAACTACATCGTGGAATGCAATAAATATTGAGTATAATTGATTGCTTAATTTTATGCCATCTAGCTGTTTACATCATAGAATACAATAATAATTGAGTATATTCACTACAGCCGATAACGGTGTCGTAGTCTAGCAAAATCTTTGTAGTAATCCACCTATCTCGCAGGTGCGCATGGCAAACACCTGCGCCGCCAACTGCCAATTGGGATCGAGTGATGAATTATTCAAGATAGCCTGACAAGGCCCAAGCACGTAGAAGAAAGGTCGTTATGTGCGTATAGACAGCAATTTCCCAAGTATACCATTCGCTGTCGACCATGGACTGAATTATGGTTGAAATTAAAAAGTCACCCCTCACCATTACTATCAATAGCTATCACCCTCACCAGTTTTCTTTAGATTGACATGACTACACTACGAAGACACAAATATCAAAACGTGTTTGAAGCTTTGTCTAGCTAGAGCCAAAAGCATCTAGCATTCATCAGAAATCAAATCAAAAGGAAGGCAGTGCCGTGTAAAGCGGCAACGTCGCAATTCATCGTCCAATATTTAAAATTAATCACTTGCGGATCCGCACCGCTGGATCCGGCGCCAGATGTTGGATCGGATTACCAGTTTTTGTTGTTATTTTTATAAAAATATTTTAAAATATAGGTACATATACATTATTTGATTTGATAAATAAATGCAATAATATATAAGATAAAGGAAAAATTCAATCGCGGGCAGGATTCGAACCTGCGTCTTCTGGTTAGATACCTTCGAATCCTGCCCGCGTTTAAATTTTTCCTTCACTAAAATAACTTTATAATCTTAGCATGGAAAATGCAAAAAAATCACAAAAAGATAGTTAAAAGGTAAGGTGTCATCGTACGATATCGAACTAACTGTAAAGTAAGTCATGTCGGTTGAGAAGCAAGGTACCTTGCTTTTCAATAAATGTCGCCAATGTCACCTTATGACGTAAATTCAGAATGTGAAGGCAAATTTCGATCAAGCGGGTGGGACTCACGGTGGCTTAGCGGTCAGAGCGTCTGGTGTATCTAACCAGAAAACGCAGGTTGGAATCCTGCCCGCGATTGAATTTTTCCTTCACTAAAATAACTTTATAATTTTAGCATGGAAAATGCAAAAAAATCACAAAAAGATCTTATATCTATCTTTTTATATATTTTTATTTTTAAATATTTTTTATTAACCATATTTCAATATTTTTAAATGTAAAAATATGATATACTATGTATATAATCAATGAATAGAGGAAATAATAATAACGTTTATTTCTCAATTAAAGAGTTCGCGGCAAATTCGCCTTTCTAGACTACGATTAAACTATTTAGCTACTAGCTTTTACTCGTGGCTTCGCTCGCGTTGATGTCTTTAAATAACTATCAAAATCATAATCGTTATCATTAGAAATAAAATAAAATAAGACGAATTGTATTAACGCACTTTAAAAATAATGTTCCACCCTTTAAAATGTTTAGCTTTAAAATTCAATGAATTAAGTATAAAAATAATGGTCTTCACTATAAATATGCTTAGCACTATAAATAGCTTTAAAATTAATTGAATGAACTAAAAAAATAATGCTCACTAAATATTGTGCAAAATTTTGGGTTAGGTTAGGTTAGACCTAAACATATACTAAGGTAAACTGTGGGTGTACATTAGTATACTATATTTCGGGGAATACAGGCAGAATATAAATAAATAAATTATTTAGAAAACATTGTTTTCTTAAGATAAGTATGAACTAGCTAATAAAAAGTATAAAATAGTGATAATAGATATGCCTGAACTAGGTAATCCTATGTCTCTATAATACAATCTAAAATAATCATAACCAATATCAAAACTATAATTAATGTTATTTTTGCACAGTTAGTAAGTTCTCTGTTTCTTCGCACGACATACACTGAAGGTTTTTTTACAATTACTTAATTTGAGGGGAATTTATTTAATTTTGCATTTAGGTAGTCTATTGTTGAACTGGTCAGAAGTCTGTCTAAGAGGACATACAATTTTGTCGTAAATGCACGTTTAATTCCTGTATTTTGAATGTAAACTATATCTTTCCGTCTTTTATTAGTATAGTTGCTAGCTTATCGGTTTTTTATCGAATACATTTCGGAGAGTGTGCTTCAGATCTCCACGATCTTATTCCCCGTAGCCCTTTCCACTATCGGACGACCAGAAGCACGAAAAAGCGTCATCGATTCATCGTGGACATTAAAAAAACCCGAACGAAACGCTTCAAGTCCACTTTTACCATGCGTACCGCTGATATATGGAATACACTTCCCGAGTGGGTCTTCCCTGATAGATATAATCTAGGTGTCTTTAAATCACGAGTGAATCGGTTTCTTCTACGCAAGCGCCTCTTACCACCTGCTTGGAATCCCATTATAGATTCCATAAAATCAAAATCCAAGCCCAAAACTGCAAGACCGAAGGATACGGTGAGCTCGTTCTGCGTGAATCGGACCGCCAAAAAATTTCACAATTGGAGAATGAACAATTTAATCTCACAGCCTCGGCTACCCATAGTCTTTTCAATGAGTTGACTGTTAACGAGTCCAAGTATGGTATCTGGTGTGATTAATTTAAAGCCCTCTGATACGAAACATCTGACAGATGAAGGAGAAATAACGTCCAACTTAAGGGTAATTAAATGCAGCAAAAACAAGTTAAAAAAATTAATAAAATAAAAAATATATTAGAAAAACGGTAAAAATATATTACAATACTTTGAAAATACCATGGATGATGTGTTGTGAAGAATTTGCAAATTAAAAAAAAAAAATGCAGTCTGTGGTGACTTCAATATAAACTTATCGGAAAATACTCCAATGTGCTCAAAAATTAAAAACTTGTTTAAATCTTACAATTTTGAAAATATTTTTTGGAACCTTTTTTTTTGTAGTACGGAAAATCCTGATGGATCATCTGCCACCCAGGGATGCGGCAGGGTGTGTCGGACTCGTACCGGCTAAAAACCCGTACATGCCTTGCTTTGCTCTATAGTCATGGCCATGGGATTCATGATATTCGCCACGATCATGACAGGCTGTGATCCAGTGTTCTCTGGATATCTTCAAAAGCCGAGGCTTCATCTCGCATCTCACTTAGACCACGCGAACACGCGCGCCACCTACAGGGGCCTTTGTTTGGTCGAGCGACGGACTCCCCAAGTCAGCTCATGGAGGCCGGAGGTCTGTCTCCGTTCTCCTGCGCCCGGTGCGTCTACTGCGGATCGGTAGAGAAGTGGATAATTCTCTTTCCCTTTCCATCGCCTCCTTAGCAAGCATAACTTGCTCGCAATAGGAGGCGGCAGCTTCCCACATGCTCTCGCTGCCGACCATAGCTTGAATAATGGCCGGAAGCGAGAGGTCACCACCTACTGCCGCAACAAGATCACGGCGCTGCTCTGCCCAAGCTGGGCATAACTCCAGCGTGTGCTGCGCTGTGTACTCGGGCGGAGCGCGACACGCTGTGCCTCAGTTTCGCGAGGCAACGGCAGCTCGCCCCGCTCTAGCGCCTCTCCGCGCCACTGATACAGTGACGCGAGGGTTTTCGCTTCGAGATCCGAGGGCGTGGATCCGGCAAGGAGGCTCGCCGCCTCAAAAGAGATCGTACGGTATCCCCTGATCACCCCGATGGCCATTGCCCGCTGTGGTCTTCGCAGCAGGGTAGTGTTTCGGGCTGATAGGGTGTCCGCCCACACTGGCGCCCCATAGAGCGCCATGGACCGTACGATCCCCACGTAGAGCCTCCGACAAGAGGCGTTGGGCCCCCTCAAGTTGGGCAGCAACCGCGATAGAGCGGATGCGGCGCCCATCAACTTGGAGCCCAATCTTCGGAAGTGATGTCCGAAGTCCCATCGGCTGTCAAGGCAAGTACAAAGTATTTCATTGTCGACTCGATGCCGATTCGGAAACCTCCCACCACGATATGGGATCCTGGAGGTGGTCCCCTCCGGGGCCCATGAAAGTATAGGGCCTCGGATTTACTGAGGGCCACCTCGAGTCCCAACCTAACCAGATTTCCGTAATGGATTTTTTCTGGAACCTACTAGAATAACTGCAACCACATCTACATGCTTAGACAATATTTTTACTGACATTGTACCAATCAACAAATAGATTATAAACCAGCTAGATTCGGATCATTGTGGACAGTTAATTACATTTGTCAAGCAAGGGAATATTGTGAAAAAATATTGTGGTACCTGTACAATTTCGGTACAAAATCCCTCTGTTTACCCGATGAGAAATGAAACACAACATTTACTCTGACGGAGATAATTTATTCATACAGCCACAAAGTATTTAGCCTATTCGCGGTAACGAAACCATAGCGACTTCTAAAACGACGCCAACGCCATCTAGTTACGTTTGCTGAACTAAAAATATATAAAATCAACAAAGTTGAACATACCGCCCACCAAAAGGGCTTAGTCCTTTTAATACCGCCCACCAAACCTTCACGTACCTTCAAATTTAAGAAATGGACTGTATAATAACAATAATTTTTCAGTGAACGGTCTCTACACTTCAGGTGAATCCTAGATAGCATTACATTATTATAATATCTACTAACCAAATACATGCAACATGAAAGTAAATACTTGTGTGTGACTTTTTTTTTTTTTTCATAACAACCTTAAAACTAAAATTCCATGAAACATTACAGTTATACCAGGCGTGCGTAATGCGCCTTTCGAGAAAAAATAAAAATATAAAACTGTGATCAAACAGTAATTGAAAACAAACAGGTGTATCAATACGAAACTTAGGTTATGGACTGATACAAAAAATAAAAATGTCTTATTTTGTGACCGGAAGCAGACATAACTTTGAAGTTGGACGTTTGATCGTTGTGCCTTTACAGAAAATAGTAACAACGCGCGTCATATTGTCCTTTCCAGGATGCAATTGAACAATTCTACCGTACAACCATTTGGCTGGAGGTAAGTTGTCCTCTTTTATCAACACGATGTCATTAATTTTAAAATCGGGACTTCGATCAGCCCATTTGTGCCGGTGGAAAAAATGAGTCAGATACTCTTGGTTCCATCTGCGCCAGAAACTCTGCACCATTCTTTGCACTAATTGCCACCTGCGTAGTGTACTGATTGTAAAATCCTCATAATTGTAGTCAGGTGCTACCACCAAAGGATATCCTACCAAAAAATGACCAGGAGTAAGAGGTGCAGGATCTCCTGGATCAGAGCTATTCTGAGACAGTGGTCTGGAATTCAAGCATGCTTCAACTTGTGAGAGCACTGTAGACATCTCTTCAAAGGTGAGGGTTGACTCTCCGACGACGC
Source organism: Acronicta aceris (assembly GCA_910591435.1). NCBI lineage: Eukaryota > Metazoa > Arthropoda > Insecta > Lepidoptera > Noctuidae > Acronicta > Acronicta aceris. The sequence goes on along the minus strand of OU342762.1, from coordinate 17,563,392 downwards.
GTTTCAAATGGTGCTTCACACTCTTAATTCCCGCTTCCCACAGTCCGCCAAAATTGGGAGCTCGGGGAGGAATGAAATGCCATTCCGTATGAGTGTTAGCGACCGCAGCAGCGATATTCCTCATCATTGCGCTTTCTTGAGAAAATAACATTTTCAGCTCTTTGGCTGCACCTATAAAATTTGAACCATTGTCACTCCAGATGTGCTTACAATGACCACGCCTGGAGACAAAACGTTTGAAACAGGCCAAAAAGCCTTCTGTAGTTAAATCTGAAACGGCTTCAATATGGACGGCCCGTGTAGCCATGCATACAAACAGACAAATATACCCCTTGTATGATCGCTGTCCACGTCCTTTCGAAACTCGCAAGTTAATGGGTCCTGCATAATCAACGCCACAATTCAAAAACGGTTTGCTCGGCCTGATACGGCAAGCTGGAAGGTCACCCATAAATTGATGCGAAGTGGTTGCCGCGTATCGGATACAAGGGACACAGCTGCGTATATGTGTTCTAACAATACTCTTAACTCTCGGTATCCAATATCGAGATCGTATAAAATTAAGTACCAGTTGTGATCCTCCATGAAATGTTCTTTCATGGGCATTCGCTACAATCAATTTTGCCAACGAAGCCTCATGATGAATCAAAACAGGATGCTTTGAGTTCTCACTCAATTCTGAATGACGAATTCTACCCCCAACTCGCAACAGTCCATTATTGTCAAGAAATGGTGTTAATGCGTGAAGAGGGCTCTTCTTATTTACAGGACGTTTCAGTGTTAATGCTTGGATTACTTCATTGAACCACTGCTGTTGACTCTTTCGAATGCACCAATTTAAAGCTTTTTGGATCTCCTCTACAGATAGGTAAGGTGTTATTATTTCTTTAGTTCTACGTTTTCGCATTAGCAATAGAAATCTCTTACACAGCGCAACCACCCTAACTAATTTTCTCAGTGATGAGAACCTAGACCAGAGATTAATATCTTCCGATTCTATTTTAGTTGCATGTGTCTTTAACGATTTCTTTTCTAGATTAGTATTTATAGCACTCGGTCGAGAATACTGAATATTATCGCCCTGCAACCAACTTGGTCCTCGTTTCCAAAGATCACTGTCGAGGAAAACTACGGGAAATGCACCTCGTGAAGCAATGTCAGCAGGGTTATCTTTGGATTGAACGTGCGCCCATTGTGTATTGTCTAATAAATTAAGGATATCAGAAGTACGATTAGCTACGTAGGTTTTCCATCTACTAGGATGGTCACTTAACCACGCCAACACTACGGACGAATCGGTCCATGCATGTAAGTTTGCTTTCGGCACATTTAATACCTCAGCTACTTCTGTCAATAACCTAGCTGCCAACACGGCTCCATTAAGCTCCAGGCGAGGGATTGACACCTGTTTTATTGGAGCTACCTTCGTCTTTGCGGTGATGAGGTTACAGTGAATCCTTCCTTCAACATCTACTACTCGACTGTAAACAACAGCAGCATACGCCATGTTTGACGCATCACTGAAGGCATGCAACTCAAACGTGAGGTACTCGACCCTCTTGCCAATCCATCTGGGTAAGTGAAAATTTATCAAGTGCGTTAACTGTTCTCTATAACACTCCCATTCTTTCAGAAGCTCCACAGGTAACTCATCATCCCAGCCCAGTCCAGCTATCCACAGTTTCTGTATGAAGACCTTTGAGGTAATTATACAGGGTGCTATCCAACCCAAAGGATCGTATAATCGTGATATTTCGGAAATAACACTTCTTTTTGTTGCAGGTACAGCAGGAGGAGACATTTTGACCGTATAATCAAATTCGTCAGTGTTCCGGTTCCAGGTAAGTCCCAAAAGTTTTGTAATATTATCGACTTTAATTTCTAAATTTCTATTTGCAACCTTTTCTAATCCTTCTAGTAACTGATGCTTATTACTTATCCATTTTTGTAATGTAAACCCTCCCTTGTTCAATAATTCATTTAACTCCTTATATAATTTTATAGCTTCCTTTTCAGATTGGCATCCCGTCAACAAATCGTCCATGTAGAAATCATTCTTCACCCTTTCAGTAGCTAAATTATATGCATGACCCTCGTCGGAAGCTGTTTGTTGCAGCGCCTTGACAGCCAGGTAAGGAGCGCAGGATGTACCAAATGTAACTCTTAACAAACGATAATCTTGAATTTCTTCCGCAGCACTGTCCCGCCAGACTATTCGTTGATAGTCCGCGTGTTCCTCGGCAACCTTTATTTGGCGGTACATCTTTACAATGTCTGCCGCCATGCACACAGGATGTTGCCGCCATCTCATGACAATGTGGCGTAAGTCTGCTTGAAGAGTTGGTCCTACCATTAGAGCATCATTCAACGAAGCTCCATTGACTCCTTTGCACGATGCGTCAAACACTACTCGCACCTTAGTAGTTAATTTATCAAGTTTGACCACCGCATGGTGAGGAAGATATACTGCATTCGCTCGATTACGATCAGACTCCTCCGTAATCTTTTCCATATGTCCAAGAGTCAGATATTCATTTATGACTTCGGAGTACTGTTGTTTTAGTTCTGCGTTCTTGGACAGTTTGCGCTCTAGACTGTGTAGTCTTTTTATAGCAACAACCTTTGAGTTGCCATATTTGCATGGTGGATCTTCCGATCGAAAAGGAAGTTTGACTATGTAGCGACCTGAGTCATCTCTCTGCGTTGTTTTTGCAAAGAAGTCCTCACATGCCTGTTCTTCTGAAGTCAAATGCTTTTTACTTACCGATGGCTCAGAATCAAGCTCCCATAAACGCTTCAGCATGTCATCTCCTTCTACTCGAGTGTGCATACTTCTCACAACGTTGTGCTCCTTTCGGACGCTATTTCTTCCGTCTATTTGACCGGAGACGATCCACCCAAAACAGGTGTTTTGTGCCATCGGAGATCCGTTTGGACCTTTAATCAATCCGTCTTTTAAAATGTGGCAATATATTTCGGCTCCCAACAAAATATCAATTTTGTTGGGCGTATTAAATTGTGGATCCGCTAGCTGCATAGTAAGGAGTTCCGGCCAATCATTGACTTCGAAACCCTTGTCAGGCAAAACCGATGTCAGTGCATTTAAAACATGCGCAGTTACTTCCAAAGTAAAAGAAGGGTCATGACGCGACTGCATTTTGATCCTTACCACATATTTTGAGGTAATGCCGCCATCATGACTATCTCCAATCCCAGAAATCGCACACTTGGTGTTTATTTTTCTAAGACGTAGTAACTGCGCCGCTGCTTCGGTTATAAAGGATGCTTGTGATCCTTGATCTATGAGTGCTCTCAAAACTTGAAAGGAACCGTTGTTTGCTTCAGCTTTAATAAGAGCTGTCGCAAGAAGGACTTGACCTTGCCTATTTTCCCTCAAGCAATGAGTGGCTACTGCCGCGATGATCTCATTCTGAGCCGCATCATCATGTGTTTCTTCTCCTGAGGTTCCTGGTTCCACTGTGACAGCAACCTCACTACTATTATTTGGGTTTTTGGGATGCAATAAGGTATGGTGCTTCCGTTTACATATACGGCATTTGGTGAAAACTCTACAAAATTTGGTGATGTGGCTACTACCCAGACAATTAAAACATAAACCTAGAGACTGGACAATATCACGGCGCTGATCAACACCTTCTTTAGAGAACTTTTTGCAATATGACAGTCTGTGATCCTCGGAACAATGTGGACATTTGACACTTGAAGTAAGCATGACCTTGGGATTGGAGACGTTACTATGTGATCCCCTCACTTTGCTCTTAGGCTCGACAAACTCAAGAGCACGAAAACGGGTTTCTAGGAACTCGGTGAATTGTGAAAATGTCGGCAAATCCTCAGAGGACTTACTGACATGCAGTTCCCATTGCTTTCTCGACTCAACGTCCAACTTCAACGCTACTATGTAGATTACAATGACATCCCACGAATTTACATCAATTCCAAGGTTAGTCAACTCATGCAAACAATCACTTGTCACATCCAACAATTCCTTTAAAGCTGTTGATGATTCTACTAACATACTTCTTTGACCAAATAATCTCTTCAATATGCATGTAGACATGAATTTTTTATTATTGTATCTATGTACTAATATTTCCCAACATTTCGAGTAATTATTTCCTGTAAGCGGCACATGTCTTATGAGCTGTTCTGCCTCACCCGATAACTGTGTCTTTAGGTAATGAAGACGCTGAACATCGTCTAACCTTTTATTTTTGTGAATTAAGGAAATGAATAAATCTCTAAATGATGACCATTCAGTGTATTTCCCGCTGAAAGTCGGTATATTAATTTTTGGTAGCTTAACATTTTGGTCGGGTGAAACATCACAAGGTTCATATGATTTAAGAGATTTTAACTTTGACAAAGAGTTTTTAAGTTCTACCTTATAATTAAGATATGAGTCACATACACTATCATAAACATCTTCCTTAAAATAGTTCAGAATTTCTTCGTTTCCGTACTCACTAACAATCCTCTCATGTTTCGCAGAAAACGTCTTGAACTGTTCCTCTAGTACATCAAGTCGGGCATCTATATAGTTTTGACATATCCTGTCCTTCGGTGACTTTTTAAAGTTGATCCTTCCTTTTTCTATTTGGCCTTTTAACTCAACCAATACTCTTAATTCTTTTTCCATTTTGAATGCAAGGCTTCAATTTCTTCTATGTTTGTGAATATTGTACAACTTCCCAATCGCAAAATTTTCTAAGTGTTTTGCACTTCTAATATCGCTTAGAAATCCGGCATAGGTTCCCCGTCTTGTCGTTTTTCTTAAAATTATCCTAAGTCCCTACTATAACTTTGCAAATTTTTCTAAGTCTTTAATCTTCGCAAATTTTTCTAAGTCCCTGACACTGCACTTTTAATTAATATAATTGTACTTACAGTTTTGCTGGCACAATCTGTTGCACTTAACACTTTCACAAACACGTTTTTCGAATATTTCAGTTCAGGAACTTGACGTTGCTCTGCCGTGCACCCCCGCTGACAAGACGAATTCAGGAACTTGGAGGTCGCACTATCACATTTAATAATCACCGAACATGGATGAACTTTACTTTACCAAACTCGAAACATAGTATTTTATGCTACTAGTAGCGCCACCTATACTAGTGTTTTAGCTTTCACTCAAAAACCGTCCTTCGGCTCGATGGACCATGTACAATTTCGGTACAAAATCCCTCTGTTTACCCGATGAGAAATGAAACACAACATTTACTCTGACGGAGATAATTTATTCATACAGCCACAAAGTATTTAGCCTATTCGCGGTAACGAAACCATAGCGACTTCTAAAACGACGCCAACGCCATCTAGTTACGTTTGCTGAACTAAAAATATATAAAATCAACAAAGTTGAACAAGAGACCATGGGTCGTTTGGAGGGGTTTAAAAACCAATTAATTAATAAATTAATTTATTTTTATCATAGTGAGAATCCACATGAAATGCATAATGCCTTTTTTTCTATGTATTGTACAAAGTTTAATTCAACATTTGTCCTCAAGAAGATCTCGGTCAAGGATACTGCAACCTTCAATGAATGGGCTACTATTGGAATTCACAATAGTAGACAGAGGCTTTATGAGATATATGAAGAAAGGAATATTAATAAGAATTCTATGAATGTATAGCAACCAATCAATCAAAATAAAAATAAAATGCAAATACATTCACCAACTAATTATAATAGGTAGAATTCGGTACCCTTAGGTATAACATGAGAAATACTAATGTTTTATTCCGAAACCAATTCAGATTTCAGCGTCTAAGAATATATACCTATATTATTGTTACGCCGAGTAACTATTAGTACGGAGATGGGTCACGAAGATTCTAGATAAGTCGTAGAAGCACGTAGAACATTCGAAGAAAAGCCGGGTTCAAGGTGGATGACCGTAAACAATAGACGATCACTTTATCGTATATTGTTTATAAGTAGGTACTTACCTACTCGTATTTTGTGGACCTATCGAGAATGTTCGATTCTAGAATCTTCGTGACTCATATAAATACTGGTCGTGAGGGTCGGCCAAGGCAGTTTAGTTCTGAACACGGTGAAGTGAATATCGAAGTGAAGTTAAGTGATTACAAGTGCGACATTATAGTGCGATAAGTGATACTGTAGTGACTCTCTCAGTAATTTCTGTTGTGTATTTGTCAAGTTAATTAAAATATTTGTTATTTCGGTGAAATTAGTGTTAATTAAATTTATCCCGAACCCCAGCTCGTAACATTGTAGGTACCTAGGTACCTACTTATACCCGACTGCGACAAAAGGAGGGTTATGTGTTGCGAGTGTAGTACCTATATATTTTCTTCGTCATACTCTGTAGCCTAAACGGCATGACGCATTTTAGCTTTAGTTAGATTCGTCTCAATTGTGTTTAAATCATATTTACAGAAATATATATGATTTAATCATAATAGGCTATTTGACTGATTATTTTTTTTAGTATTATGCAAATGTTTACCGTAAATAGAACCCATCAACGAAAACAAAATTAAAATCGGCTCAAAATTAAGGAAGTTACAAGCATTTTAATTTTATGTTAGACAGAGAACGCACTATACTTGTTTATGACGTCACAAACCAATGCGCCATACAAATCCTATACTAACACTCATTTGGGGGAAAGGGAAAAAGCATCCCCTCTCAATCCCCACCAAAAAATGTATATCTAAGAACTCTAATAACCAATTTATATATTTTTTTCAGAATTTAATTTGTATTTCATTACATTTTTCACTCATCTCAAGGTATTTTTAATTATACAAACATGAGTCAAATACCCTATTTAGTAATTTATATCTAAACTAGCTGCACCCCGCGGTTTCACCCGCTACAAAATGTTTGACTTTCATACCCCGTTTTATACCCCCTTAGGGGTATAATTTCGGAAAACCCTTTCTTATCGGATGCCTACGTCATACAAAGAACACACCCTCCAAATTTCAGGTCTCTACGATCAGCGGTTTAGGCTGTGCGTTGATCCGACAGTCAGACATTCAGGACAAAGCATTTTATACGTATAGGAGGTAGATTATGAAAATTATAATCACCAGCTTTTTGGCGTCATATTTTATAGGGTTAAGTTTCAAAGACCGCCCATATTTTTAAATTAAGACAAAGATCAAGCCCAAAGTGTATTTTAAAAATGATTGTCAAGTTAACAAAGTACTTGAACTTATATTGTAAAAACATTAATTTGAAAATATCTGAAAAAAGCTCTATGACTTTTATTTATTTCGTAGATCGAAAATATGTATTATCGATTCTGAACAGCCTCTGAGTGGGATATCAAAAAAAGGGTTTTATAAAAGGCTTACAAAAATACATGTAAGTATAGAAAACATATATTTAGCATTTATTTTTTTTTGCATTTTCCATGCTAAGATTATAAATTTATTTTTTAGTAAAGGAAACAGTTCAATCGCTGGCAGGATTCGAACCTGCGTCTTCTGGTTTGATATACCAGACGCTCTGACCGCTAAGCCACCGCGAACCTTACCCGCATGATTGAAATTTTGCCTTCACATTCTGTATTTACGTCTTAAGGTGACGTTTGGTGACATCTATGAGAGGCAAGTTACCTTATCTCTCAACCGACACGACTTACTTTACAGTTAGTTCAGTGTCGTACGATGCCACCTTACCTTTTAACTATCTTTTTGTGTTTTTTTTTTTCTTTGTATATAGTTTAATTTAAGACGACGCCTGACGAACTTTTTTTAATTATACATTTTCATGATGTTGTTGCAGAATTTATAGTCGGTAAACATAAGATAATAGTGCCACTGGACCACCCCATACATGTGACGCGCATACAGGGCGCCAACTTGGCAGAGCTCAACCTGCCCGTGCCTCACCTGGCTGAGCTGCTGACGACTGTGTCCGCGTCGGCCTCGGCGCGCGCGCCAGTGCCCGCTGCTTCTGCGCCGCTCACCGACCGACATCCACACCCTGGTGCGCTGACACCAAACGCCTACCTGCAGTCGCAGCCACCGAATTTCGTCTCTCAGCATCCAGCGAACAATAATCAACATACCATTAAACAAATGTTTATTAATAATCCTGAACAATATTCTCTAAGAAAATATGAAAAACAGCACCATTACGCTTACCCATCAGCCCCGAACAACGAGTATTCGGTGGCATCATCAGCGGCGCCCACCATTGCCCACCCCACCCGGAGACCACCGGCCGCCTGGTACCCGCCACAACCACCGCATGTAAATTATCCAGACCCGAGAGCACACGTTCGATATCATAACCCCCAGATACCGAACTATGGTTTTCCTGCGCCACACAATATTGAATACAATGCTGATCCATCACAACGTGACTCCAACAAACGGTCGGAAATATATCCCCCAGTCCATAACTACGTGGGGCCACCTGCGACAATCAGACATTATCCTCAAACTAATCCGTCGAACGACAACCACCTAGTACTAAATTCATTATTAAATAATCCAGAAGCACACGCTTCTAACAATCGTGAACTAGTAAGCGGTCATTTATATGGCGACAGGCACGCCTCGAGCGTTTCAGCAATAGGTGCGCGTGCGCAAATCACGCGAGGCTTGCCGCCTGGCGCCCAAGCGCCAATCGAGCCTGCTGCCGAAGGCCATAAGCAACGCACCAATACAAGTTCGGAGCTAATGCGGCCTCTAATGACGTCACACAGAGAGCCTTACGCGCCACCGGCGGTAGCGGCGCCACTACCTGAACTTTTGTCCTCGTACACAGCAGAAGGTAATTTGTACTTATGTTCTGAACAACTAACCGCGGCGCGGGGATGACAGAATTCGACGTGTTTTTATAATAACTCAATGACTAATAAACACGCTGAGTTTGCTGCTGGCAACTGAGTTCGTCCGAATGAGAATGCCGCTAGCTAGTAAAACATAAATTAAACAATATAATTTTTTTGTTTTAATTTAAAAACACAAGTTATCAGTCTGTGTATAGGTATGTGTAAAAAGTACTTAAATACAAATTTATCATAGTAACATACCATCACGTCTGTATTCCCCAAAGCGTTAGGCAGTATCGTAGTAATGAACACCCACAGTTCGCCGGTATGTTTAGGTCCCATGTAATAGGGGGCGAGCCTATTGCCATTAACCGGGCACAAATCCAGACTCCGAGCTGCTACTGAGAATTTCATAGAAAAACCCAATAAAACTGCTTGACCTGATGATCGAACCTAGGACCTGTAGCGTAGCAGTCGCGCTTGAGACACTAGTTTAATGAGGCATTCATCATAATTTGTACGAGTATTTACTTATTACAGATTTATTTCCCAAGAAAACCATTCCTTCGAGAGCAACATTTCAACAGGACAATATAACAATAATCGAAAGATTGTTCAGCAAAACTGTCTTGCCAGTGACTTCAGCAATGCACGCTGTAACAACTGAAACCTCTAAGCTTATAGCGCCAACAGACATCAGAACTACTGGGACAACTGTCGCGCCCGCTACTAGGGTAATTAACTTAATAAGAAAAGCTGTGAGACCATCAGTCGAATCTACCGGTGCGACAGGTACAACACTATCATCATTCACTGAGGCTATCACTACTATACGAGGTATAACAACCCTTTTTAAAGAATTAGCAGCAGACACTGACCTAACAACTACCACTGAAGTACCTGACGTGACAATGACTGTACTAACTACCGAACCAGTAGTAACCATGGACGTACGAGATGTGTCCGTAAATAAAGTTGAAAAAATAACAACACTTTTTGAAGAAATAGCATCAGAAACCAATCTTACGTCGACAACTGCAGTGCCTAATGTGACTGTGACTGCAGTAACCACTGAATCACTAATGACGCCATCAATAATTGATATGACCGTAACTGAAGCTGATAAAAATACAACACCTTTTAAAGATATAGCTTCAGAAACCGAGCTTACATCGACGACTGCAGTGCCTAATGTGACTGTGACTGCAGTAACCACTGAATCACTAATGACGCCATTAATACGTGATGTGACCGTAATTGAAGTTGAAAAGATTACAACTCCTTCTGAAGAAATATCATTAGAAACTGAGCTTACAACGATGACTGCAGTGCCTGATGTGACTGTGACTGCAGTACCCACTGAACGACTAATGACGCCATCAATAAGTGATGTGACCGTAACAGTAGCTGAAAAAAATACAACACCTTTTAAAGAAATAGCATCAGAAATCGAGCTTACATCGACGACTGCAGTGCCTAATGTGACTGTGACTGCAGTAACCACTGAATCACTAATGACGCCATTAATACGTGATGTGACCGTAATTGAAGTTGAAAAGATTACAACTCCTTCTGAAGAAATATCATTAGAAACTGAGCTTACAACGATGACTGCAGTGCCTGATGTGACTGTGACTGCAGTACCCACTGAACGACTAATGACGCCATCAATAAGTGATGTGACCGTAACAGTAGCTGAAAAAAATACAACACCTTTTAAAGAAATAGCATCAGAAATCGAGTTTACATCGATGACTGCAGTGCCTAATGTGACTGTGACTGCAGTAACCACTGAATCACTAATGACGCCATTAATACGTGATGTGACCGTAATTGATGCTGAAAAGTTTACAAATCCGTCTGAAGAAATAGCATTAGAAACTGAGCTTACAACGATGACTGCAGTGCCTGATGTGACTGTGACTGCAATACCCACTGAACGACTAATGACGCCATCAATAATTGATATGACCGTAACTGAAGCTGATAAAAATACAACACCTTTTAAAGATATAGCTTCAGAAACCGAGCTTACATCGACGACTGCAGTGCCTAATGTGACTGTGACTGCAGTAACCACTGAATCACTAATGACGCCATTAATACGTGATGTGACCGTAATTGAAGTTGAAAAGATTACAACTCCTTCTGAAGAAATATCATTAGAAACTGAGCTTACAACGATGACTGCAGTGCCTGATGTGACTGTGACTGCAGTACCCACTGAACGACTAATGACGCCATCAATAAGTGATGTGACCGTAACAGTAGCTGAAAAAAATACAACACCTTTTAAAGAAATAGCATCAGAAATCGAGTTTACATCGATGACTGCAGTGCCTAATGTGACTGTGACTGCAGTAACCACTGAATCACTAATGACGCCATTAATACGTGATGTGACCGTAATTGATGCTGAAAAGTTTACAAATCCGTCTGAAGAAATAGCATTAGAAACTGAGCTTACAACGATGACTGCAGTGCCTGATGTGACTGTGACTGCAGTACCCACTGAACGACTAATGACGCCATCAATAAGTGATGTGACCGTAACCGAAGCTGAAAAAAATACAACACTTTTTAAAGAAATAGCATCAGAAGTCGAGTTTACATCGATGACTGTAGTGCCTAATGTGACTGTGACTGCAGTAACCACTGAATCACTAATGATGCCAGTAATACGTGATGTGACCGTAATTGATGCTGAAAAGATTACAATTCCTTCTGAAGAAATACCATTAGAAACTGAGCTTGCAACGATGACTGCAGTGCCTGATGTGACTGTGACTGCAGTACCCACTGAACGACTAATGACGCCATCAATTCGTGATGTGCCCGATCTAATAACAACCCCTTTTGAAGAATTAGCAGCAGCCACTGATCTAACAAATACCACTGTAGTGCCTGACGTGACAATGACTGTGGTTACTACCGAATCAGTATTAACTATGGACGAACATGATGTGTTCGTAAATAAAGCTGATAAAATAAAAACACCTTTTGAAGAATTAGCATCAGAAACTGAGCTAACAACTAGCACTGTAGTGTCTGATGTAACAATGACTGCAGTAACTACTCAACCAGTAATGACGCCATCAATACGTGATTTGACCGTAACTAAAGCTGAAAAAAATACAACACCTTTTGAAGTATTCCCATCACACAATGAGTTTACAACATTTTCTGTAGTGCCTGATGTAACTGTAACTGTAGCAACCACTGATCAACTAATGACGACGGCTGTACGCGAAGTAACCGTAACCGATACCGAAAAAATAACAACACCTTTTGAAGAATTAGCATTAGAATCTGAGCAAACAACGACTACTGTAGTGCCTGATGTGATAGTGCCTGTAGTAACCACCGAACCAGTAATGACGATGGCAGTAAGTGATGTAACCGTAACAGAAGCTAAAAAAATTACAACACCTTTTAAAGAAATAGCATCAGAAATCGAGTTTACATCGATGACTGTAGTGCCTAATGTGACTGTGACTGCAGTAACCACTGAATCACTAATGACGCCATCAATACGTGATGGGACCTTAATTGATGCTGAAAAGATAAAAACACCTTTTAAAGAAATAGCATCAGAAACTGAGCTTATAACGACAACTGTAGTACCCGATGTGACAACTAGTGTTAAACAAATGTCACGGACTAAACCATTTCAGTTACTTGCAAAGTCTCCTGTTTCAACCGTGACTATACCAGCGAACACTTCACCGACGCTAATTAATATTGATAAATCAGTATTAATTACGACGTTATCGAAACAATCTTTCATCCTGAAGCCTACGTTAGAGTACAATACGAGCAACGGTGCAGTCCCACGGGAGACGCCAGCACAGACTGAACAAACCGCTGCGATAAACTCTGCGCCACTCCAAGCAACTCCGAGTACATATGACAGCGGCACCAAGTCGAGCACAGTCGCAACGTTAACAACAGTGCCAAAAGTTGTTCCAAACTCATCCAAAGGTACCTACTTACATACTTTAGTTATTATTTTTTACCGACTTCAAAAAAGGAGGAGGACCGCGACTCGGCGAACGTAGTGTAGGACGCCTTCCAACAAGATGGCGTGATGATTTGCGACAGGGCGAAATGGCGCACATTGGGGGAGACCTACTACGTTCAGCAATGGACTAGTTTAAACTGATGATGTTATGGCCTATGGGTAAAGAGAGAATTCTCAAATTTTAGTTAAACACTAAATGGGGCGCCCCTAGTACAGTCGAATATTTTTTAATGTTTTGTTCCAGGAAGGGGGGCGCGGCAAGACGCCGCGGTCGCATTGCACAGCGCTTCATGGGTGCCGTGTTAGTATCTTTTTCACCTTTGTACTACACCACAGAGGTTTCATTATCATAAAATGTGTTAAGTCTAATTTCTATGGAAGAAAACAATTGTCAAAATGTCAACAGCGAATGACAACTGTACATATCTTTATATATATAATTCTTCTGTGAGTGTGTATGTGACTGAAATTCTCTCAAACGACTGGACCGATTTTGATGAAATTTTTTGTGTGTGTTCAAGGGGATCTGGGAATGGTTTAGATTCACAATTGGACCCGGTAGGTGGCGCTGCAATCGAGTTTTGGGTTATTTTCAGGGCAGGACAACGTCTGCTGGGTCCACTAGTATATGTATATATTTTTTATTTAATGATTGTTATTAATATTTAATAATAATAATTAAATTATTATCTTGACGATGTCATCGTTTATTAAATACAATCTATTCACAATAAGCACTAACATAATTATATAGACTCCATTCTCACTTTCCTTAAATCCTGCTAGTGAATGCTCTCCCATTCTCCAATATTAGAATTAAGCTCTAAAAGTGTAAGGACATCATTTGTTGTTTCAGGTGCAAGCAGGAAGTCGCGCAACGAAACAAAAACAGATCACGGTTAGTTAACACCTGACCTAGCTAGCACTAAACAACCGTTCCTAGCAAGTCGAGACTCGTCCGTGCCTCGGAGTGCACGTTATGTCGTCGGTCCCGGGTGTGATACGAGCACCTATGACAGGTATGGCAGGCACTCCTTTAATCTTAGAACATCAGTAGGTATTTGTGAAAACAAACTTTGACTCGGAAAGTGAAGTACATACAATATCTTTCCGCCTCTTGGTGTTAGTAAGGTTTTCATTATACGTCAGAGTGGCGTGTTCTTTAAGCACAGTATGCATTATGAAAAGTTTGCGGACAGTAAGAACATTATGTACAGCTTTCATATAAAAGGCGTGTGGGGAAGAGGAATGGTCGGGAAGTGGCTACTTTCAAGATAGCTCGTTGGGCTCGTTCTATAGTCAGCATTACTGTTTTTGGAGCACCTGGGGAGGTGCTCCAAAAACAGTAATGCTGACTATAGAACGAAGAAGAAGTAATGCAGTATTTAATAATAGAATCACACAGTGCCTGATATATCTGCTTAATTAGTTTGTAATCCGCAATACACCGAAGTTTTTTGAAAACAAGTATAAATAGAATACGTAAGTAGCTTACGTATTCTATTTGCTAAATTTGCAATATTTTTTTTAAAGGACAGATTGTCGTCGATTATAATTCCTAAATATTTAACAAAACTAGTGTTTTTAATAATAGAACAAGTGCAAGCATCTACTAGGGGATAATGACAGTAATGTGCATATAAGTTATTAATATTAGGAAGGATATGAGGTTGTCGCATGCAGAAATTAATAAATGTCGTTTTTTCAGTGTTTAGTATTAGTAGATTACATTTTAGCCAGTTATTTACATAATTAAAACCTCGTTGTGCATACTCATGGACTTCCGTGCTCGTGTCAGCGGAAAAGATTAGAGCAGTGTCATCTGCATACGAAACAATTTTGCCATGGTCTATAATTAGACTACAGAGGTCGTTTATATATACCAGAAATAGTGTAGGCCCAAGTATACTTCCTTGGGGGATTCCGTTGGGATTTTCATATCTGCACTAGTGATATTCCCTATTTTAACACATTGGTATCGATCTTGTAGATAATCTACGAACAGTTTAAGCTGAGTGCCTCTTATTCCTAGTGCCTCTAGCTTATTTAGAAGTATAGAAATAGACGCTGTATCAAAAGCTTTGGCCAGGTCGAGGAAGATCCCTGTTACTCGTTTACCTTTCCCAAGTTCTTTAGTGATATAGTTGGTTAAGTGATGTACCGCATCTGCGGTTGATAACTTAGATCTGAAGCCAAATTAAAAAGGGGAGAAAAGCGAATGCTTTTCAAGATATGAGACTAGTCTATTATTAATAATTTTTTCCAATTCTTTGGAGACTGAAGGCAATAAAGAAATAGGCACATAGTTTGTAACGAGGTCCTTTTTACCAGATTTTGAATGGGAATTACTACAGCCTTTTTCAGGTATTTAGGAAAGAAAGAAAGAAAGAAAGAAAAAGAATTTATTGACACAGTCACGGACACTGCACACATAGCATAAAAAAAACTAAACTAATTATCTTATAAATAAATATTGTGTGTCCCACGGCTGTGCCAAATAGGTCCATTTCAGCTAAATGCCAGACTGCCTGTGAGCTGCCTGGCGCTGGTTTTCAAGTGGACCTCAAAAGGTGAGAACCACGGATGCAAATCAGTCTTTCAACACAGAGATTAAAGTTAAATATAAGTATAAATAAAAAAAATAAAAAAAAGAAGGTATAAATAAAGAAAAACAATACAAAAATAATATATAGGTAGTACCACAGGCTGATAAATATTAATAAATTGAATAAATATTGATACATAGGGTAGTAGGTATATGGTATGTGTAGTTATAAACTAGGCGATTAAGTTGACGGCTCGGTAAGCTTCTCAAAAAAAAAAAAAAACCTGTTTGTGACGAGCTAGGCCGATATAATCGATGCATTATAAATTGTGAGTGTGACACATTTTCATATCGCCGTATGCAGTCGATCACGAGACACACGTCGTCATTGTCATGCCATTATTATAATATCTAATAACACTTTAGTGAATTGATATCTACTGTTACCTGAAGATAAATTGAAGGTAAGTGCTATAATAAATATGATGAACACTAAATTATTGTATGTTACAAGAAAAACAATGTTTTAAAGTCTCTTTTTTTTTTAGAATAAATGTACCTACGTCGAGCACTACCAATACGACCGTCGTCAGAAATTCGACATTTAAAATTGTGGTTTTTGTTGGATGTTCAACAAATAGTCCGACTCAAAAATGTTATATCGGACTCGATACTGTACGTCTCAGTGCAAGTAGGCCAGACACAAAAGGGTAAGAATAAGATGTCATAAATACCTACTTAAATTCAGCAATGCCCGCAACGCTGATGTACTAATGTTGTATCTTATTGTTTTAGGCCTCGTGACGTTCGGGTCTCGGACAGCGCTGCAGCCCACAAGAGTCACCAGAATATTGGATGGATGTGATACGTGGAACTTACCGAACGTGAGCACTGACGATCCGCATAAACTGTTTCTATCTTTTATTATTTAATGTAAGGTATTATTATATAGGCGAGGCATTTAATTGTGTCATACCTAGCTTTCGTTGTGCATCTACCAGATACTGCCGTAAGTGTCGTCTAAAGGTATAGATCGTATTATGCGTTCTAATGGGTGGTGGTAGATTGTTCCATATTTTGGACGCAGCATAACGGAAGCTACCTCTAAAGGCTGCTGTATTATGAGGCTGAATTGAGAGTTGTTGGGAGCACTGCCTACTTACACATTCTCGTCTACTAGTGACCCAACTGAGTTTATTATATAGGTAATCTGGTTTTTGGTATTTAATGACACCGAAAAGAAGGCAAGCCAAATGAAGCTTGCGTCTTGTTTTCATTTTGAGCGTACTATTTTTGTTGAGATATGGGGTGATATGACTACGGGGAGGTATTTTATAGCAAAAACGAGCACAAGCATTCTGGATTCTTTGTATGAGCCGTTCTGTACGTGCTAGCAGGCGGGGGCCATACACTGTGTCTGCATAGTTTAATTTAGACAAAACCAGAGTTTCGACTAACTGCTCACGTAGTGTTTCAGATAAGAATGGCCTCATCTTGTATAACACCTTCAGGCGATAAAAACAGTTTCGTACAGAGTCGGCTACATGTTTTTCAAAACGAAGGTTGCTATCAATAACGAGACCAAGGTTACGCGCTTCATCCACCCTGTCAATTGGTTCCCCCATTAGCCTCAAGTCAAGTATCACAGGTACTCTGTCCAGCTGCTGCCTTGACCCAAATACCATGTATTTTGTTTTTGCCGGGTTTAGTGTAAGGCAGTGATTTTCCGACCAGACAGCAATTCTATTGAGATCATCGTTTAGATCCTTAACTGCCTTTTCGTATTCATCCGGTCTAAAGGATATATATATTTGAACGTCATCGGCGTATATATGATACTGGCATCTTTGAAGGCATTTAACTATGTCCGCACAGTACAAAATAAAAAGGATTGGGCCCAATATTGAACCCTGCGGAACCCCTCTCTCTATGGGAGTAAGTGCTGATGTCAGATTAAGACCATTACCCAAGCGTATTTCTACAAACTGCTTCCTGTTACTTAGGTAGCTTTGAAACCATTGCGTAGCCTTGTGGTGAAAACCATAATAATTTAGCTTCGAAAGCAACAATGGAATATTTATTGCGTCAAATGCCCGCGAAAAATCAAGCAATACCAATAGTGTACACATGCTTCTATCTTGGGCAGATAATATATTGTCCGTAACGTCTAGTAAAGCCGTAGAGGTACTGCGCTGTTTTCTGAAACCCGATTGTAGATCGGGTAACAATTTGTTTTGTTCCAAATATTTTGTAAGTTGGTTACATACGACCTTCTCTATTACTTTTGAGAGGCATGGCAAGATGCTGATAGGCCTTAAGTCTTTAACTTCCACAGGGTTTGAATGTTTGGGCAATGGCCTAACGGAAGCAATCTTCCATAGGTCAGGAAACGTTGATGTCGTAATGGAGCAATTTATTATAGCTGTTAAAGAAGCTAATGTGTGAGGTAGGGTCATGTTTATCATATCTAAGTTGATGTGGTCAAAGCCTGCAGCGTTAGTTTTTATGTTACAAATAATGCGTGAAATATCCTCATGTCCTACTGGGGAAATTGTAAAAGTTGCCCCACCATGTCTATGATATTCATAGAAGGTCATTAGGGAAATACTCGCTTCAGTGTTACCAGGGATTTTTAAAAAGCTGTCATTTATTAAGTCTGGGTCAGTAAAGTGCGACGGAAGGTCTTGTCTTTGTTTAATAGGGGATACAGTAGATTTAATGTTTTTCCATAATAGTTTTGGGTTTTTAATTTTATTATTAATGTTATGCTAAAAGTAGGCCACTTTTTCATTATACAGAGATCCAATTACCAAGGACTTTAACTCCTTATAATATTTCTTTTTAGACTCGGACTTAGTTTTCCTATAATTAATTAGTGCCTTGTCGCGTAAATCCATCATAATTTTTATTGTGTCCGTAATCCAAGGATGCGACTGTTTCTTAATAGTGACTGTTTTAAGCGGCGCGTGAACATCAAACACAGAAATCATGTTGTGGTTAAATGTATCAACTATGTCATTTACATTGTCAAGCGAAGAAATATTTTCAAAGTTTAGAAGCGCTAAATCCATATTAAAACTGTCAATACATACATCTTTAAGAGGTCTATATTTGGTTACATAAGGTTTAAAATTATCGCGTTTTATATAAAATTCACTAAACACAATAGAATGACCGTTAATTGAACCGTAAGGCTCAACTACTGTATATCTTGCTCTTAGATCAGTGCATATCAAGTCTATGAGAGTTTCACTGGATTCTGTAAAGTGAGTGGGAGATGTGACTAACTGCGTAATGCTAACGCAGTTCAAAAAGGCGTAATTTTTTTTAGTTTTAGTCTCATTCGTTTT
Source organism: Acronicta aceris (assembly GCA_910591435.1). Lineage (NCBI taxonomy): Eukaryota > Metazoa > Arthropoda > Insecta > Lepidoptera > Noctuidae > Acronicta > Acronicta aceris. Next base: position 17,544,693 of record OU342762.1, on the reverse strand, counting down.
TAATAAATTGATGTTAAAATCTCCCAGCAACACGTAGTGATCACAACCACCTAATATGCTAAAAGAGTCTGTAATGGCATCCAAGAAAAGGTCAGGGTCAAACCATGGCGGCCGGTATGCCGTGCCTATTGCAATTTTTTTGGTATTTAATGAGACCGTTAGCCACATTTGTTCGACCGATTCGAACCTGGGATCAATAGGAAAAATTCCTTCACGGAGACAGATTTGAAATATGTGAGTTAAGGGAGGGATTAAGATATGATTAAATCTTTTCAGGATTGTATTGCTGATGTTATCCCCCCCGGCTGCTCGGTTGTTTTTCAAACTTAGAATAACTCTTTCTACTTCACTTTCGTCTAGATCTAACATAACAAATTTAGTTTAGGCAACCCGACAGATTTAGTGAAAAGCTGTCATTCCGAACTTGTATCTTTTCGGCTAGGTTTTTCCCAATATTTACAAAAAAACAATATGCGTTGTCAGCAGAGGTGACACGGTTAGAGTATGTGTGCAATAAGCTTGAGTCTGAGTTAGAATGATGTGACGTGAAAGTTACATTCTTAATTAGTTTCCAGAGCTGCTTACTGTTATTTCCCGCCAAATGAAGTTGCTGCTTGTCGTATTCAGTTTTTAATTTTTTAAGTAGGTTATTACAGAAATTCCGGTACCGTCTGTAAGATACCTGTAAAATTAGATTATCGGGATATTGCTTAGCTTTCATATGTAATTTGTCTCTGTGCCGTATGCATCGGATAAGGCCCGGGGTTATCCAAGGTTTAATGTTATACATTTTCTTGCTAAGATTAATGTGCATTGTGTTACGTAAAATAGCTTCTCGCACTTGATCAATTGCATATGACAGGGAACTGTTTGGGTCAGCAGTACAGTAAACTGGGTTAAAATCAATATTTCATAAATTATGTTCAAGGCTATGCATGTTAATTTTAGTATTTTGTTGTGGGCGAGTAATGTGCTTAGCCAGCGACAAATCGAGGTAACCCTCGATTTGTCGCTGGCTAAGCACATTACTCGAGTAGGACAGCGCAATAGTCTGTTATTGTTGAGTTAGTAACAAGTGTTATGCATGAAAGTCTGGTTTTAAGCATGATGTGATCCAGACAGGAGCCGCTTTGGTGTGTTGGCAAAGTGTGAGAAGGGAAAAGTCCATGAAATGAAATGAAATGATATTTATTTCTGTAAATAGATCTCTCAAGGATGCTTTTACATGTCTTTTTTTTTAAGTACTAGATGGTGTCGGCATTTCCTAGCTGACGACCTCTGAGAAGAAACACCGAAACAAACTCAGAGAATCATGGTCTCTTTTGAAGTCCAGACATAATACTGTAAGAATATGTGAGTGATACAATGCAGGGCAGTGTCTGAAATGGCCTTTTGAAGAAAGATCCATAGCGGCTTTGAGTAGACCAGTCCCATCCGACGGCACGCATGCATCAGACATTGTGTAGCTCGACCATATTATATGGTATGCGCATAGATTTAGGTAGTCCTGGTTACCCGAATTGGTATTTTCAGAACTAATATTTAAATTAATGTCTCCAGTTAATATTATATTTCTAAATGAGGAATGGGATTGGAGTACAGTGTTTTAATCATTATTAAAAACATTTAAGTGTTTAAAAGAAGGAGGTCTATAAATAGCAATAATTACGATGTCGGTGCCGATTTTGATAACAAGGCAATTACATTCTTGAGTATCGGGTTCCTCGACTGTTACGAGTAAAGATTTCTTTGAATATATTACCACACCATCGTTTTGGTTAAAAGATGTTGTGCTGCAGAAACTATTGTATCCCTGTAATTCAGGGAGATGACCCACACGATTTCAGAGCCAGCATTCTCTAAGAACAATTATGTCGCACTCGATATTAAGCCTATGTAGAAAAACGATTAAACTATCTATATTCTTATAAATACTCCGTATATTTTGGGTTAGTATAGTTATGGGGTTATTGTAGTTAGAAAGATATTGCTCACAGTTTTCCGTGTCACACAGTTTAGACTCATATATAGAAGTATTATCTAGTTCGTTAATTAATTCATCAGCCATTTATTTAAAAAAAAATGTATATAAATGCTAGTAACTGCTAAACAAGTAAAGGGAAAACGGCGCTCTAGGCGCCACCATAGTCTATAGAATTAATGTAAATTTTTTCGGCTATTGATTTCGCCGGGTTATTAATGGTTCATAACAACTGATAACAGCCGCACATGGATAGACTGAGAGCCAACTCCAATATAGTTGGTAAAAGGCTAGAAAAATGATGACTAGAAAGGTTCCCAAAAAAACCGACTGGAGTCAACCAACCTAACCGTCAACAGAAATTATGAATATTTGGTCTAGCACTTGTTTAGACCACGCAGTTGTTTAAATATGGGAAAATATCCTACCCAGTGGAAAGTGTCTACAGTCACCCCAATACCTAAAAAGACTTCAAAGACGTCAGTGAGTTTGCAACTTTGCACCCTCTAAGATAAAAAATAATAGGCCTTTTTTTTTAATTCAGATCATTAACTTAAATTACATTTTAAAATGAATAGGTAAGTAATGGTTACTGAACCTCCTATTTCGATATGTCGCATGTTTTGAAAATCACCCAGTAGAGCTGAAATCGTTTCGGCAACTATGGTTTGTGCTACGGAACTGCCGAGAATTTAATAACCACCAAGTCATCAGACATCAAGTTAGGTTAGAGTTAGATTTGGCCATTTTGGAAGACTCGACCACTCCGGTTAAGGAAGGTCGAACCCAGCCTTACATTAAGGAATGAGTGGATATATGGCCCATTAGTTTCACAAGAACACGAAAGGTCATCGCCGATGAAATCGGAAACGGAGGTACAGATATCAGATGTTGGTGACGAATACCAGCAACGCATAAATACGCATCACGTTCTATATGATATCATATCTTTACCTAATGTACCAGATCCAAAAAGGTTCTTTTCATGGCTCCCACTCCTTCGAACAACAAACTGTATTGGTTTATCTACATAACATAACATAACATCACGCCTAGGGTTGCCAGATGTCCGGATTTAGTCGGACATGTCCGGTTTTTTATAGTCGTGTCCGGCCATATTATCGGCTTGTCCGGCTTTTGGTCAACCCCACCCCACCAAAAGATGCCGAATGATGATTTCATTCGGCATCTCATCATCATGATTGATCATGATTTTTTTATTCTTAAAAACCAGTGTCAGGCTTTCAGGGCTAAACATTAATACGTGTTCGGCTTTTCCTTCTTTAGTCCTGGCAACCTTAATCACGACTGTATTCCCCGAAGGATGACGCAGAGGCGTACTAATGTACACCCACAGTTCGCCGGTATGTTTAGGTCCCATGTAATAGGTGGCGAGCCTATTGCCAGTAAGCGGGCACAAATCCAGACTCCGAGCTGCTACTGAGAATTTCATAGAAAAACCCAATAACACTGCTCGACCTGGGGACCGAACCTAGGATCTCTAGCGTGTAGCAGTCGCGCTTGGGACCACTACACTAATGAGACATTAGCAGTAATTAATCTGTCATAGTCAAAGATAAAACACTTACCGGTGACATTGCCGGAGCGCTGTTGGAAAGATTTTTGTTTAAGAAAACTTAAACAAAATTCTTTCCCGAAGATCTGGAAAGCTTAAAACAGAAAAAGAATTTAGACGGGAAAAGTGAGTTACTTGCATTATCGCCTTTCATCGATGCCGGCTGTATTATGCGTGTGGGCGGCCGCATCAATGCTACAGGAGATATATTTTTTGCTGGGTACGTCAGTCAACTTACCTGTCCTCGAAACTTATAAAGAGACTGACCTGCACCTAAAAAAGTAATGGCATATATCTCAGAAGATAGCAGATATGTTTTGGAAATATTTTAAATCTTATATACCTCTTATGAATGGTTTTACAGGAAGAGAAAAAAACATATATTCGTCGTCCAAAAAATCAAAAATAGTCCCTTGGAGATATTAAAGAGGTTTTATTTGTCTGTAAGCTAACAAATTATCTAGAGTCTATGAATATTTTAGCAGCATCACAGTATGGTTTTCGAGCTAACAGATCTGCTATCCATGATTATACCAGCTTTGTAGTCAGAAATTTGGATGCTAATAAGTTTGACTATTATTATCGACTTAGCAAAAGCGTTTGACACAGTCTCTATCCCTATCCTAATCGACAAACTATATACAATGGGAGTACGCGGGACCCAACTAGACCTACTGGCCAATTACCTCTCAGAGCGTAGACAGTGTGAAAATTGATGAGAACGTTAGCGAAGATCTTCCAATTACTTATGGGGTTCCGCAAGGCAGTATATTGGGGCCTACGCTATTCCTATGCTACATAAATCAGCTCTGTCAGCTTGAAATCAAGGGCTGTAAAATTGTTTCTTATGCTGATGATACCACCTTGACCTTTGTGGGAGATTCGTGGGATGAAGTTTTCTCTTTAGCCCAGGCCGGCTTTAATAGAGCCTGTCACTGGCTCGCAGCAAACTCACTAATTTTAAATGCTGAAAAAACGAACTACATGGCGTTTTCTATTAGACAGTCCAACGTTCATCTAAATGATAAATTCCACATAAGGGCTCATACATGCTCTTATCCTCCAACGCTGCATTGCAATTGTCCACGGATAGAGGTAGCACAAAGTATACGATACTTAGGTATAATGATTGATAATAAGCTCTCATTTGATATTCATATACACACTGTATCACAAAGAATTAGGAAAATCACATACATATTTAAACACTAAGACACATAGCCGACGTTAAGATAATAAAAATGGTTTACCTTGCGCTAGTTCAATTGTCACATACTGCATAGTTACATGGGGAGGAACCGATAAAACCAAGTTAATAGAATTAGAAAGAGCACAGAGGCAATTTTAAAGGTAGCTTTCCTTAAACTCAGACTGTTTCCGACAGCTGAGCTTTACAAGGTAGCAGGAGTTTTGACTGTTACGCAGTTGTACATTTTACTTACCATAATTAGACAACACGGAGTTATGGCCTCTTTCGACTTAGAACAATGTACGGCGAGAAGGTCCTATGCTATTTGTAAAAGAAATATAGTCAAAACCAGTTTCGCACAAAAATTTTATATTTTTCGTGGAGCATTACTATATTACTATACACTATCTGTTCAAAAAATAAGGTGAATTTTCATTTTTCTCAAAAAATATTTATTTATTCATCTTTTTCTATTTTGTCCCCTTTAAAGTAGTCATACACTTGTGCCAGCGTTTTTTCTAATCCTCGAAGCAGTTCTGATATGCACTTTTTGGTATGCTCTTAAGCTCTCTCAGCGATTCGGTTTGTATATCCTCAATCGTCTCAAAACGCCGTCCTTTCATGGGTCTCTTCAATCTTGGGAACAGGAAAAAGTCGCAGGGGGCCAAATCTGGTGAATACGTTGGCTGAGGCATGATTACGGTGATGTTTTTGGCCAAAAAATTACGAACAAGCAATGACGAGTGAGCAGTTGCGTTATCGTGATGCAAAAGCCATGAATTGTTTTTCCATAATTCTTGACGTTTTCTTCGTATTGCTTCTCGCAAGCGGGGTATAACTTCAAGATAATACTATGTGGTAAGAACTCCTGATGCACTACGCCAAGGTTTTCTTCACTTCCTCAACATTTTCATCGGTTGTTGATGTGCTGGGGCGTCCAGGGCGAGCGTCGTCGTTCACATCTTCTCGACCTTCTGTGAAAAGCTAAACCTTGTACCACTTTTAAACATTTTTTTGGCTTAAAGTAGACTCACTTGCATTTCATTTTTCACACAACGTTTAATGCGAACTCTTTAATCCATGTTTTTCGACAGCAGAAAATCGCCGAACACGCAAAACACTTCTAACTTTTATGCCTCTCACAAACAAACTAAATGTGCTATATAGCTAAAACTATGAACTTATAATATGTTTGAGACGAGTGTACCAACATAACAAAATAAAAAAAAAACGATAACCGAATGTACGTAGCCCGCGAAATTTGAAAATTCACCTTATTTTTTGAACAGATCTCGTATAATAAAGTAAATAAAGAATTAAAAAAATTTAATAACAGTAAAACTGAATGTAAAAAAAAAGTTATGGCTTGGCTACTTTCAATTGATTATAACAAGACTGAACAGGTAATTTACATACCATTATAAATTTATTTAACACATACACATACACAAACATACACACGCGCGCTCGCTCGGGCGTAGTTTTAAATACATAGATAGTGACGCTTTGTATAATACCATATCTATTTATACTTATGTGTAAAATTCTCGACTAAACTTAGTTTCACCTTATTGTTTACATAATTAGTGGTGGTGGGGGCCTGATGTCCTAAGATACAGGCCTCGGCTTAGTTTAGGCATCAGTCTCACACAAATTATTTTATTTTGTAGCTAAACACTTATGTAAATTGTTATACTTAGGTATAATAATTTGTGGATGAGAAAATAAATCAAATTAATTTATTTTTATTAATAATCGTAGTAGTGAGCCTGACGACAAAGAATAGTAGATGCTGCGGTCGCAGGGGCTTGCGCTGCAGCTACACTGGCAGGCAATTGTCAAATGGTTTATTCTAGAATTTTGAGCGCGCACGACGTCAGTGCATGCGTCAGAACATTCTAGAATCTGAAAACAAATTATTAAAATTAAACAACTGCTTAAGGAATAATTTTCAGTTGTGGTTCAGTGCTTCACAAGGCTTCAAAGCGAACGGCCGGTCACGTCTCGCTTTCCCTCGCTGCTATTGACTCGCATCTGTGTTTCCTTTGGAATTCCCTTTTTACCCTGGCACCAACAGGCATAATATACAACTATGAGTGTATTTACCGAGTGTATTTATAACTAGAAGCGGCGGTAGCCTAATGGCTAGGGCGTCGGACTGGCGTTCATGTGGTTGCCGGTTCGAAACCCACCCATTACACTACTGCCGTGAACCCACTCGTAACACAAGCATTTAGCTTAGCACGAGGGGTTAACAAGAATACTAGTAATGTGTATGTGTAAGCTTTTAAAAAAAAAAAATTTTTGGGTAATCCTACGCATACCAGAATTGTCGGCATACATACAAATAAAATAATTGAATAGACACATCAACTGCCTCTTATCTCTCATGATTAAATAAATCAGATCTTTAATTTCAATTTAGACCTTATGGCATCATAAGTTTTTTTTAAATTTATGTGACCATTATTGTCATGGAAACTTTAAACGAGGGACAAACGGGGAACGACTACTTTTTGACTATTCCCGACCTTCCTACTAAACAATACGCCATTTACAAACAAGATCGCATACATTCAACTAGGTCTTTTTCAACACACCCCAATACCGAGCCTACAGGATTACGACTCAGCGCATCCACGTGAGCCATAGATTTTCCGGCACGATACTCACCATCAAAGTCAAAGCCTTGAACTTCAAGCCAACACCGGGCGAGGCGAGGAAACAACTCTTTGGCTGTACTATTTTTATCTTTTAAAGTTACATTTAAAAAAAAGAAACAAATTAGTAAAAACTTGTTTCCAGCTATTTTTCATTTGTTTTTCTTTCTGTCAAAATGAGTGAATCTAATGAAGAAATTCGATAAATTTTAATGTTTTATTACAAAAAGCGGAAAAATGCAACGCAAGCCGCGAAAAAATTTTTTGACGTTTATGGACCTAATGCAGTGTCAGCAAGTGTAGCACAAAGTTGTTTTAAGCGTTTTCAATCCAGGAATTTTGATGTTAAAGATGCGCCTCGCTCTGGTCGCCCTGTTACAGATAAAATTGACGCAATTTTTGAAAAAGTGGAGCAAGATAGGCATATCAGTAGTTACGACGTAGCTGAAGAACTGGGGATTGACCACAAAACAGTTTTGACCCATTTGAAAAAAGCTGGGTTTACAAAAAAGCTCGATATTTGGGTGCCACACGAGCTCACTGAAAGAAACCTAATGAACCGTGTACTCATTTCGCTTTCTTTATTGAGACGTAATGAAACTGAACCGTTTTCAAAGAGCAGCGACAAGAACGTGCGAAAAAGGTCGTGGCCAAAGGTCGGTCAGGCTTTACAGCCTGTGGCAAAACCCGGGTTAACTCGCAATAAGGTGATGCTGTGTGTATGATGGGATTGGAAGGGCATTGTTCATTATGAGTTTTTACCGCCAGGCAGAACCATCGATTCGGATCTTTACTGCCAACAACTGATGAGATTAAAGCAAGAAATTGGGAGAAAGCGGCCGGAATTGATCAATAGAAAGGGTGTGGTCTTTCATCACGATAACGCTAGACCACACACATCTTTGGCCACTCAGCAAAAATTAAGAGAGTTTGGCTGGGAGGTGTTAATGCATCCGCCATATAGCCCTGACCTTGCACCTTCAGATTTCCACCTGTTTCGATCTCTTCAGAATTCTTTAGGCAGTGTCAGGTTAACATTAAGAGAAGACTGCCAAAACTACTTGTCACGTTTTTTTGATCAGAAGTCCCAAAATTTCTACAACAATGGGATCATGTCACTACCCACAAGACGGCAAAAAGTCGTTGAGCAAAATGGTACACATATATTATAATTAAAAGTACTTTGAAAAAAAATTTCTTGAGTTTTGATATTAAATGCGAAGAAACTTTTTCCCCCACCTATTATTATATATTTAACGGAAACAAATTATCTTATTAAATGTGAATCATCAGACAAATATTCCTTTATCGAATAATAAGTTTTATTATTTAATAATTTTAAGAAAGCTACTTTAAAGTCACCTAAATTACTTAGTTCTGTTAATGTTCTAGGAATCTTGTTGTATATTTTAGGTGCCATTCCTAAGAAGTTTTTCGTATAAAGCGTAGTACTGTGTGAATTAGAGCATATTTCATTATTTCGTCGTTTAGACTTAAGTGTTTTAAACAAATGTATATTTGGCTTTACAAATAATGCTGTTTCGAGGATATACATACATGGTAAAGTCAGTAGATTATTTTTTTTTAAATATGAAATTCAGCTATCCGTTGGTTGTAGTCTAAACATGGCACGTATGCAAATTTTTTTTGAGCTTTAAATGCAATTTGTTTGTCTGTAGAATTCCCCCAATATATAATTCCAAAACGTAGTGTTGAAGTGACATACGCGTTGTAGGCTACGAGAACAACAGATTCATTAACAATATTTGATAGGTTGTAAAGCGTATATGAGTACTGATTTAGTCTTTTTGAAACTGTATCCACATGGAATTTCCAATTTTATTGACTATCTAGATATATACGTAGAAACCTGGCGTTGCTGACTTCTGCTATTTTTTGATCTGCATACGTTATATTTAAGTTTGGTTTTTCAGTTCTTTGATTGAATGTCATAATATTTGTTTTTTCTATGTTAATTTTTAATTTATTAGTAACGACCTATTTATATCATATTCGTATGTTTCAATATTTTTGCATGGAACAATAAGTGTACTGTCGTCAGCAATTAAAACAGTGTAGTATTCAGTACATTTTGGGAAATCATTAATATAAATCAAAAAGAGCGGGGGCACAAGGACACTTATTGATGACATATGTAATTTCTCTCTTGGATGCTGTACTAATTCTACTATAGTGATTTGTTTTCTATCAGTTATACATGATTTAAGTAGATTTAGTATATTTCCTCGGACTCCATATCGCTCTAACTTGCCTAGTAATATTTCATAATTTACATGATCGAGGTATCTATACTGTCGAGGTACCAGGGGGGGTTAACAATTAAACTTAGTATTTTGTATTTAATATGGGGCGAAGCCAATGACATTTTACAGTTACAGTACATAGAGGGGCGAAGCCCTAAGTCATACCCAAGTCTGTCAAAACTCATCTGACTAGACAGTTCTTCTCTTTGCGGCAACCTCTACAGTACCTATATCTTTAACTAGTATGTTTTATTATGCTGTGCTGTTTATTCACATAGGTAATGATCTAATCACAACAGGAAGGAAAGCTGGTTCTCGACGCAGCACTCGTGGCGGCACAAGGGGCGGCTCACGGGGCGGAACTCGCGGCACACGGGGCGGCTCACGGGGCGGCACTCGCGGCACACGGGGCGGCTCACGGGGCGGCACTCGCGGCACACGGGGCGGCTCACGGGGCGGCACTCGCGGCACACGGGGCGGCTCACGGGGAGGCACACGGCGCAGTACGCGCCCGCTCCAACAGCGCGTAGCAGCCGCCTAGCGACCAAATAACGCTAAGCCGGTAACGAGTCACACTTGACTATTAAATAATTCAAACAATAAATTAACTCATACATTATTATTCTTTGGTAAAAAAAAAAACAATTGACCTACCCTAACTTTTTTTTCAAGACCGGCCAAATTTTAATAGTATTTAGTTTGTAAAAATATACAAATGGGTCCCTGAATGGTTTAGATTCACAATTTCAACCGGTAGGTGGCACAGCAATCGGGTTCTACGATTTTTTAAATATATTTATTTATATGTATGATCAAGGTTCACCAACAGTTGTTACAGATAAATACAGATAGGAACTTACAAGTATTTGCGTCATAAATCTGCACTGCACAACCAATTAAAGGCAAACACCACATGCAAAATATATCTACTGTATCTTTAACTGTTAATAATAATAATTTTAAAGACTTATTCATATGTAGGTACTTAATTCTTTATAATATATTAAATACTAATAATGTCATCACACTTTCTTACGTTTGACGTGTCTGACAAACGTCGATACTGGATCAAAATGGACATCAACCAGGTCGCTGTATTCGTTTATTTTGCACATGCGGGGTATACTCCGTCTGTATGTAATACAGGTGTCCCAGACCGAGTGGTCCAAAAGGAAATCTGGGATGGGGCGTCATATTAGGTATATTATATATTCAATAATAGGTATATTTTGGGCTATCTTCTGTAGGTAGTATAGAAATTATTGCCATTTATTACCACACCATATAACTATTTAGGTCTAGAGTCCCTTGAAGCTATGAAAAAATCAAACTTCTAAGTTAACGTAAAAAAAATACGGCCGTTGCCGCAAAAAACTTATATTTCGACACTCTCAATGGAATCAAAATTTATAGGGCATTTTCCGTTGCCTAGGTCAACTATCAAATTTAACCAAAAATAAATACGTTACAGGGGAAAATCTGAAAACTATACATTTGTAATTATTTATAATATGTACCTACAAATTTGTACGGAACCCTCGGTGGGCGAGTCCGGCTCGCACTTGTTTTACAGTGCGCTGCTTATAATAATGCAGCGCACTGCATATAATACAGACAAGAAAAATAACTGCAAACATCAAAATACTAAGTCATAAATAAAGAGTCATAACACACTGATTGCAAATTAATATCCTATCTTGTTCCTAAACTATTTAGATTTTCTGAGTCAAATTTGAGGGCTCTGTTGAATAGTCTCTTCACAATGGTATATGGATCTTAGAATTAAAACAAGTGATTGCTCTATTATCTCTCTTATAAATTCTAATACTTATAGCTTATAAAAGTACTGCATCGATGTAGTGACAAGTATAAATAATATAATCAATTCAATTTTAAGTTGTGTAGCTAGCGATATCCAAATAATTTTGGTTTGAAACCACAACTCGATATAACGAACAATAGGTAGGAATTTACATTTACTGCTTTAGCATTGAGGTTGACTGCACAATCACTATTACTCAGTTGAAAATAAATATTCACTTGATTATCAACGCGAAGTGGTCTCCGGTTAGATGTAAAACTTATGCCACAGCTTAAGACTGTCAATAATATATCTTCTTCTAAAACCACAGTTTTTATTTTGATCAGGTACAGCCACAGAAATACTAAGTTCATCAGAAAATCACAGGATAGCGAAAAAACACATTATAGTTCTGACCTTAAATTGTCCTTGGTTCAGGAAACCGGAACATCAGGCACGTCTGTAGGCTGTCTCATCCCACTTCTGACTTGAAAGAAATATGCACCGTCTACTTGTTAAATCACTATATCGAAAATTAACTAACTCAAGTAACTCTAGACCACTTTCAACGTCTGTAGTTGCGAACGGAATGAAATGCACAAAACCGTTTTTCTGATATAAACAACCTATGTGTTGCCACCCGCAATGAATTAAATAATGTCTAAAAAGTGTTGCCAGTTTACATAATAAGTTAGTCGATTATTGTGTATGCTAACAGTATGCAGATTTGGCGCCCCGGGCCAATAAATTTCGTCGCCCCAGGAGTCAAGGAAAAAAAGATTTAAATAAGAATTTTGTTTTTAATTATTTTTTTAATAACGTCTAATATTGTTTTGATAAGTTGCTTCAATATTGAGAATCGTAAACTATCATAAGGTTGATAGTTCACCTGAGCCCGCCAAATTCAAATTTCAAGTGGTTTTTTGCAGTTTGTAGGTCTATAATAAATTCTATATTCATGGCAACAATAATTGCGGCATGAACTATACAATATTTATAACGTATAACTAAAACCTTTGCTTAAAAATTGTTATTGTAGCTAAAAGCAGTGTAAAGTGTAAATTTTGACCATTGTCACGGTTTTTGGCTTGATATGTATTTTTAAGCAAAGGTTTTAGTTATACGTTGTGAATATTGTATAGTTAATGTCGCAATTACTATTGCCATGAATGTAGTATTATAGATAATAGACCTACTATACTTGCGAAAAACCACTTGAAATTTGAATTTGGTGGGCTCAGGTGAACGATCAGCCTGAAATGTTCTTCACGAATCTGTGGGCGAAGATAATTCTTAACTTTCACAAAAGAAAATGATCTTTCAGTCTTTCTGCACTGCAGTGACAAACTGCCAAAAAAAGATTCCATTTCAAAAAACGTTTTAAGAGAATACATTCCTCTTGTAAATCTCCAGCAAGATGTTTCGGCTACAATTGCTGAAGAGTTTTGGCGTGAAGTCAAACATGTTCTTTAGACAATATAATTCATTTTAGACAAGAAAGCGAAATGTCGGTTGCTGCGTCATATAAAGTCTTGCGGCGCTTTAGCTCGTCCAATAATTGGTCACTTATAGGAAAGAAGGTATTAATCCTGAAATTGTCACGGCCTTGTAACAACACTTCTCTCTCGCTCGACTTGTCGTCTCGATTTTTTTTCCTGCCTCTTCAAAAGCATCAAAACATTTATCTGCTACAAACGAAATTAATGAGAGATGGAAATGTGCTGGTCCTTATCTACCCAGAGATTTGGCCATGTTATATAGTTTTTGTGTGTCACATGGTATATGCCTGGGGAGATGATACGGACTGTGGTAGTGCCCATTAGTGTTGTAACAGACTCGAGTACTAAGTCTCGAATAAATAGGACTTGAATCTTTTTTAAAGACTAGACTCAAAAACCACAGCTTAAGTCGTTTCTATTTTTGTGTATTGTAAAAGACTCGAGTCCTAAGCCTCGAATAAACAGGACTTGAGTCTTTTTTAGACTACTAGACTCAAAAATCACTACACAGCTTAAGTCCTTTCTATTTCTGTGTCTTTTGCAAAGAGTAAATATACTTTATAAAATCTTTTTTTATAGTAGTAGTAAGTTAGTTTCCTTCCCAAAAACTAAGTAATGTTACAATATACTTAAGACTTCTAATAGTTTAGGACTTCAGACTTATCTACTCGCATTAAAAGACTCGTCTGCGAGTGTTTTTGATTTGACACGTGTCTCCTGCTATTAGAGCTCGTGACTTAGAGCGAAAATTTTATGAGTCCTGACTCAATTTTAACAGATAAGTCTAAAGACTGCGACTTTTTAGTCTTGAGTTCTGAGAAACTGTACTCAGTCTCAAAATTAGGACAAAAAGACTTAAGTCTTTTACAACACTAGTGCCCATAGCTAAAAATAAGTCTGGCGACCTTGCTGATAGAAATAATTATATATCTAAAGTATTTGGCAGCATACATAATTAAATAAATATATAACGCTTCAAGATAATCAGTTCGGGTTCAGGCCTGAACTATCAACGTGTCGTAGCAGTCTGTGAGCTAGATATACTCAATAATTGTGTAATGCCCTCCGCGTGCAGTACAACAACGCGTTCAGGGTGCTGTTGTGGCTGCCCCGCTACTGCAGTGCGTCGGGGATGTTAATTTGTGTAACTCATAATTTCAGAACCCCGTTTCTTTTTAAGTACGCCAGATTACCTAAGTATTACCATTCCTTTTTTTCACGAGTCCATCCTAAGGTTGTCTGTAAGAGATCGCTTTTAGTGATAACACCGCCCATTGTACCATTAGGTTTATGATTTGTAAAATTGTACTTTACATTAGTTTTTCGTGTGCAATAAAGGATATTCTATTCTATATATTTTCATCCGCGCAATCCCCCCCATCGCGCCAGACAGGCGGCCCAGCCGCCAGGCGAGCTGGGGCGCCCCTGGCGGCTTGGCGCCCCGGGCCATGGGCCGGATGGCCCTAGGGTAAATACGCCCCTGACAGTATGTACCATAGGGATCGAAACTAATGGAAAGGCGCAGCCAATCAAACTTGGATTTGATTAAATTGGTTATTTAATAAGGGGCAAAGTAACTCAAGTTACAAGTCTATCGAGACTCTCCTCTTCTGACTAGACTATTTTCTACCTCATTATCAAAATTCAAAATGATTGTTTATTCTTTAATAATTTCCAACCAGCAACCCCACAATGATGTCGCCTCTTTGCAGCAATCTCTACAGTACCTACATAACTGAATCCGAAGATGATGATACACAGGGCAAAACAAAGTTTGCCGGACCCGCTAGTCATGTAATAAAAGTTATGAAATTACCTCAGCTGTGTCACCATGAAGGTTTGTTTAAACAAAAACACGGTTTATTTAAACAAAAATGCATTTAACGAGTAAAATTTTGGTTCGAAATTCAAATTAATAGTCCTCTGCCAATCAAAATACCAAATTACTTAGGTGTATAAGTGAGGGTGTAAAGTTCATGATACTTAGCTTTTATCTGTATTAAAAAAAAATCAACACCGGTCAATAACGGGTTTTAATACAACTGTTACGTGTAAAGTGCTACTTTCTACCCCGGTATTGAAGTAATAATGAGTCACTTTCCGAGTACCTACGTAAAGTAGGTACTTACCTACCTTTTTTTGTTGTACGGAAAATCCTCATCGATCATCTGCCACACAAAAAATCGTACATGCCTTGCTTTACCCTATAGTCATGGCCATGGGATTCATTACATTCGCCACGATCATGACAGAGGTATCTACCTACCTACCTACCTATAAAACAATTTAATAAAAGATACCAAAATTATTTTGCAAATATAGTTAGGTACCTACCATGGCGGCGAGTGGTAGAAAATAGCAAGCTTAGCCATATTTTACCAGAGCGGCACGGCATGCAAACATGATAGGTAGGCACCTATTTGATTTATGTTTCATTCACAAATAATTAATTTAATACAATCACTCAGCCATAGTTACATTTCATTATTAATCAATTCATTTTATTAGGTACACTGTTAATATTTGATTATCATAAACATTAGGTACCATATAAAGTTTTATTAACAGTTAAATCAAAGATTATGATTAGTCAAATTCATGCATAATTCAATCATTTATAAATTCACAAAAACTTGTTCATTTAAAAATTCAGATAAGCTGTACCACACTATAAAATATAATCATATTATAATTAAGCTACTTCTTTATAAAGATTTTTCCAAACAAACTAGTATAACTTATTGCATGTAAGTAATATTATTTAATTCTCTTGGTATCGCAAAACTTTCCGATAAGAGTGGTACATTCATTTGTACACATGAATAATTAAAAATAACTTTAACATACCATCACGCCTGTATTCCCCGAAGAGTTAGGCAGAGGTGTACTAATGTATACCCACAGTTCGCCGGTATGTTTTAGGTCCCATGTAATAGGGGGCGAGGCTATTGCCATTAACCGGGCACAAATCCAGACTCCGAGCTGCTACTGAGAATTTCATAGAAAAACCCAATAACACTTTGCTCGACCTGGGGATCGAACCCAGGACCTCTAGCGTAGCAGTCGCGCTTGGGACCACTAGACTAATAAGACAGTCAATTAAAAATAAATAGTTACATGTTATATGTTGCATCTGAACCTATACTTATTATTTTCTGGCTGGTCAAATAATTAAGAACGCGGAATAGTTTATTTTTTAATTTAAATTTTATTAGTTAACGCTCAATGGTTCGTTCACTTTTCGTATAATTTTGACGCCATAACATAATGTAAAACTCTAAAACATGATTAATTCATACAAAAACAATGGGAAAAATAAAACTTGCGACAAATCTACAAGGGAAGTCATAATGAAGCTTCGCGAGAAGAATTGGTTTTGTAAAAGTTAGCTGATCATCTGCAACGCTCGAAAACGATTTTTTTCCATTTCCATTTTATTTTCACACTTATGAAATATTCCGCGCGTTTCTAAAAAGAGAAAGACATCTCGTCCAGATGATTGAAATATCATTAGTTTTGAAATAAAACTATTTTTTACGGATTTTATTTATTAACTAGCTTTTGCCAGCGACTTCGTCCGCTAGTACTTAATAGTTACTTTGTTCCATATGAACTGTCATCCTCTATTTCACCCCTACATTGTAGGTCGAAATTTATCAAAATCCTTTCTTAGGGGATGCCTACATCATAGTAGCTATATGCATGCCAAATTTCGGCCCGATCCCTCCAGTGGTTTGGGCTGTGCGTTGATAGATCACTATGTCAGTCAGTCAGTCACCTAACGTAATAGTAGACAAATATAATCAGAAAGCTCCGAACTGCTAAGCTATCGGGAGTAACACGTGTTATTGTGATTCAACCATAAAAGATAGACATTTGCTGTCGTGGAATATTTTTTATATAATTTTAAGGAGAACATTTCCGTCATACATGATTTCTGTGTAACTTTAACCATTAAGGCTGCACACGCGACGGAAGCTTAAAAAATGGAGTAAGTTCTCCTGTTTTCCCAAGATTTCCCTTCACTGCTCTGCTCCTATTGATCGTAGCGTGAAAAGTATACTATAACCTGCCCAGGAGTATGAAGAACAATTGTACCAAGTTTCGATGAAATCCGTCGAGTGGTTTTTGTTAACGAACATACAGACAGACAAACAGACAGACAGACAAAAATTTTACTGATTGCATTTTTGGCGTCAGTATCGATCACTAATCACCCGCTGATAGTTATTTTGGAAATATATTTCATGTACAGAATTGACCTCTCTACAGATTTATTATAAGTATAGATATTATTTAATTCCCGACGTTTCGGATCCTTTACAGCATCCATGGTCACGGGCAGACTTCTAGGACTTTTTCTTTAAGAAGTCAGCAGTTTGTGTACATACTCTTGACAAGGCCCAGCACTACATCAGATTTGATAAACCACCTCGCAAAAGAAAACCGATTCCTTCCCAGGATGATTCGCGAGGCTATTGAAATTAAAAAACACCCAAATTTCAATAGAGAAGATGGCTGGGGCTTACCACCTGCTTGGAACCCCATTATGGATTCCATTAAATCAAAATCCAAGCCCAAAACTGCAAGACCAAAGGATACGGTGAGCTCGTTCTGCGTGAATCGGATCACCAATAAATAACAAAAATGTAAGGTAGCTGTTAGTACATAATTGCAACATTAAGACGTCCAATAACTTAGTCTGCCCGTGACCATGGATGCTGTAAAGGATCCGAAACGTCGGGAATTAAATAATATTAATACAACGCGATAATATCCGTAAAAAATAGTTTTATTTCAATGTCTAATATTCGCGTAAGTGTCAGAAACCAGTATATCATTAGTTTGGCAAAAAAAAACCTTTTATAGGATCTAATTATATAAGAAAAGAATATTTCGGTAAACAAACCCTTCACCGATCTCGGCACGCACTATTCGAAGTCATTTTGTAGAAGAAAATGTATATGGAAGGATGACAAGGAAGATACCCATATTGAAACGGTGTCATAGGTAAGCCCGCCTCGGATTTGCAAGAAGGTATGAAAAGTGATCAGTCAGATAGGGGAAAAATGTCCCTTTTTCTATCGAGAAAAAAACAAACAAAGTGAGTTCTGATGGAAAACGTTACGCCCTGGGGGGTCGCTGTGGGGTTGTTTTTCTGATTATGGAGTTGGACCTGTTAGGTGAGGACCTGATAGAAGCACACATGGACCAATTCCAATACAAAAATATAATGGAAAAAACAGTGTTACCCGATGTTGAAGCACTTCCATCATCTATCCATCCATCATCATCATTCCAGGACGAAAATGGCCCCAAAAAATACTGTATGCACTGTTAAAAAATACTTTTTATCATAATCAGTTTCTGTCTTAGAATGGCCAGCTAACAGCCCAGATCTAAATCATATTGAATATCTTTGGTGCGAAGTCAAGAAAACTGTGTAAAATCGCTAATGTGGAATTTAAGAAAGCTGCATTGCCTTTTCTTTCATGAATGGAACTCATATCTCTCTTGCAAAATGTCAATAATTGATAGTCAATGCCTCGCCGGGTGTAAAGCCGTTATTAAATGCCGTGGGCATGCTACTTACTAATTATTTTGGTATAAAATGCATTGATTTGCCATTTTTAATAGGCATTCTTTCGCATTAATGTCATTTCTTTACCTAATCTTATGTTTCATTTAAATAAATTCTCAAACATCTTATTAATCGTTCTTAATTATTTATCCACCTTCATTTGTATTTGAATTTGAATAAATTAAATTTGTAAAAAATATATACTGTGGCTATACTTAGTAAGCTCGATGTACCAAAAAGCTTCAAAGCCTCTTTTTAAATATTGTTATTGTTCATCTGATTAGATATATAGTATCACCGCCATACTGCAGACTCTTTTGCGCATAAGTGCTGTAATAGGACTGTGGAGACAGTTTCCTCTTCTCACGTCTATTCCGTGGAGTGGAACTGCCTACACGTATGTCGGCTACTCGTTTAAAACTTTCTGGATTAGGTGAAGACTGACAGACTGACATAAAATTCTATATTTTTTTAAGAATGCCTGGCTATTGTCTGTTATTTTAAATTTAAATATCGACCTGATAAAACTTTTTTGGGCCTTAAATGCTGTATCTTTTTCGGTCGAATTACTACAAAATATCACACCGTATCTTAAGTGGGATTCTACTATTTCGTAATAAGTTGTGAAAAGCCCATCCGTATAGGGTGAATTTCAACAAGAGATTTTTATGTGTCATTTCGGTAGGATTTTTTTATTTCAATGCTATCTACATATTTTTAGTGACAAATAAAACTTTAGCCTATTTTATAACATTGTGCGTGAGTGGACATCAAATATAATCAAAACTTTAAATCCACCAAAATGATACAGCTAAGAACAACCGTGCCGGGTAGCCAGGGTTCCGTACTTTGTTAGGTTTGATTTCCACAAATTTTAGATAAACACTGAGACAGGACAGTACACAGTTATTTTAATATCATCATTAATATACAGATATTACAGTTAGTATTTTATTTTATTTTATTAGGATCTCCAACAAAGAATACACCTTACATGCTATAGTAGTGTTTACAATAATAGTTATTCCTAGTGTTTCCTCAATTACAGGAGACCACATCATGTAGTAATATAAAACAAACAGAAAGTTGAATTAAATGCATTATTACATATATAGGTTTTTAATTTAGATATGTACCTACTAAACAAGTCTTCTTTAATTATCACACCACAGCACGTCTTTACTATAATTATTATAGTCATCAGTCTTCTTTAATAAGTTTAACTTACTACCTAAAACAAGTCATGCCATAAAATGACAGCAAATATTACACAACAAATACACCTGAATAATCTAATCTACACTATAGGTAAAAGTACATTACAAAACTATGACTTTGTATTTGACACAAGGATCTCTAAAACTTTGTGGTTTTATCATTTCGGAGATACATTTCATTCCGGTGGACTGTAATTGGTATAACAGTCCACTGAAATGATAACACTGAGATGATAAAATAGAGGTTAGTTCTATATTTCACTCCGAAATAAAATTATTAAAAAAATATGAACACTACTCAAACAAAACAGTAACTACTTACGGTGAATTTAATACACAATTTTGAAAAAAAAATATCATAGATTTGTTTAATTTTTTTCAAAATTGCACGAGTTATAACAGCCACCGAAATGAAACTATTTTTGTCCCCATATTACTGAAATGATAAACTTACTTTATTGGCGGGAAACCGCAAGACGTTGGGTCCGGTGCATTCGCGCCGAGAGCTTGAGCCGGACTGATCCGAAGTGAGGAAAGGTGAGAGGGGCGTAATAACGCAATGTTGACGTGGCTATTCTACTAAAACTTACTGTCCTCTGAAATGATAACTTTTTTCCAGACAAAAGTTGACTGCCTGTCAAATCCATGAGAAAGAAGATAAACAAACAAAAATAGTTTTATTTGATCGAATATATTATAATTTAATGATAACAAAATAGATTTAAATCCATATTACGAATGTATTTGCAGGGAAAGGTATTTTATGAGCGGAATTGGGTTCTGGGGGCTTACCATGAACTCTTATTACATTACAGGTCAATTTTAGACGGAAAGTGAACTGTCGGGCTATTTTGTACCATTAGCGCATCAAATAACCGGCGAGCCAGCGGTCACGTGACTAAAGCCGGCGAGTGGTCACGTGACAACATGTCAGCGGTTCTGACCTGCAAACAGCTTTACCATGAACTCATTTTGAACATATAAACACTCGAAAATTGAACTGCCCTGCAGTCATATCTAGCAGCCGTATAAAAGTAACTATTATTGAACTGTTTTCTTTAATTTTAAAGTAAAATCGTAAATACAACTAAATTTGAGCATATCATAATAATATGGCAGTATTTAAAATTATAGACAAATTAAAAAACATCATCTTCGGCGTTTATTTTAGATGTATGATGAAGATGAAATATTTGAGTTCCTTGGGAAGTTAACAAGAAATTTGCAAATTAGTTGTTACTTAAATAAAAATTAAGAAGACATTATTTATATTTATTTATTGTTTCAAATAGGGTATACGTTCTTAGTAATATATAAAACCAACTTACGCCCTAGCCTTAGCCTTTAAAATCTTTGATAGCACCATCAAAGATTGTCCGTTCACAATCTGTGAGACATTGACCGTGCTTGCACTTGTACATTTGTTAGCCCATTGTAATGTCCTTGCCAATGTGATTATTTAAAAGTTCCACTATGTTTCCAATTGTTCATAAGAAACTCTCTTTGATGTCGTATTACCGAAACTTACACTTTATCCACTTACAACAACGGACACGATACATAACAAATGTCTGCATTGAGCATTCCCTATTTGCAGAAACTTACTAGTGATAAAAAAAAACAATTCACCAAACCCATGTGAGCTTCATACATCAACTCGAAAACACAGATTACTAGACAGACACGATCAGCCAGATACTGGTTGATCGCCACTTGCCGGACATATTTTTTCGACCACGAGCCGGCTGATCGCCACTCGAGGGGATTTGATACGCATGAGTCGTTCGAAAATAGTACTAAGTAGTTTTGGTAAGTATGCTGTGTTTTAAGTATTGAAAAGGGTAGCAGGTGTGAACTTGATATCTTGCAGTTCAGTCGGAATTGCTCATGGTACAAATAGAAAACCTGGCAGGTTAAAATGCTAAGTTGACCTGTCATGTATTTGGCAAATATTTTAAAAGTTCATGGTAGGCCCCCAGTACAATGAAATTTGCTCTAAAGTACCCGAGTTGGACGTGTTCTTTGGTTCTTACCCCAAATATAAAAAGATATTGCGTAGTCACCTCAGTTAAATTATTTTCTTTTAATTATTTTCTTTTGATTTCTTTTATATATTTTACCGTGTTTTTAGATTAAGTAACATAATATATGATGTTGCAACTTTGAGTGCTGTGTATACCTATAATTGGCATATGCATTAGATCCTGTACCTATGTTCATTATTATGTTAAATGTGTGATGTATATGCTGTTGGTGTACCTAATATAAATAAATAAATAGTACTTTTCCATTATTTGTTCATGTACTTGTATTTGTGTTTTTATTTATATAGAAGATATTAATTCTGTTAATTTCCGTCATTTGTTTTCTTCTACTTAGGTAAGAATTTATTAGATCAAGTAGGTACGTTGCTCCTTATGCCGTAGACTTCAAGATTATGATTTGCTTATTCATCTTGTCAATTACGTTGGTTAAAAAGTCATAGGTATATGTATAGCCATGTTATTTGTCCTAAATTGAACAAGTTCGGTGTTTCGTCCTGTGATAATTTCGGCCCATAGGACGAAACAATACTTTTCAATAGTATCATTTTCGTTCGTTGATTCGTCCCATTACATTTTTTCTTCATTTTTAAACAAAATTTGTACGAAGTTACGGCAGGAAGGAAATGCTTGACACATTTTATTGACAAAGAGGTAGTAAGGTTAGTAGACTATGGTGCGACCGTCATATTGCATTTTTTACGAATAATAATAATAATAATAACAACAACAAACACACAACAACAACAACACTAGCCACGTCAACATCAAATTTTAAGATCAACCTTTTATAAAAACCAAACATAAATATTTACAAGCCTATTACTAAATAATCACAATACAGTTAATTCAATAAATTATTTCGACTCCAAACTGGTCAAATTTTGAGTAATGCATTAAACCAATAGAATAAAAATGACAACTTCAAAACAGATGTCATATGCATTAAATAATTTTATTTTGTATGAGAAGATTTGAATGTTGACAAGAGCACGCGCCCGATATATTGAACGCCACACACGCCTAACAACTCCGGACTTGTCGCCAAGCTCCGCCTTGCAGCAGCCGCAACATGGAAGAACATCACCGGATGCTGCTGCAACAGCGTCGAGCTCCAGCGACGAGTACTACTCTCCGCCGACGTCGCCACCACCTGTACGCCGGCGGGGAGGTCGCCGGCCACCGGACCGCTTGGGACCACGAGGCCCACTGGCCTCTGGAGAGATCCCCGCTTCCGGTGGAAGTGTGCAGCGCATGAGATGGACACAATCGTTGAATGAAAATGTCATGCGCGCATACTATGGGGCTACAAAGGGGGGAACTAACCTGACTGCGTACCGTGGTCGGATGCTCTCTCTGTTTCAGGCGCTTGAACCAACCATTGACGTATCGACCCAGCGATTGTCGGATCAAGTACGGGTTATCCAACTTAACCATATGTTGGATGATTCCGTGCTTGATCAGTTACGCTCGGAAGTGCAAAGTAGCCGTGCCATTGCTCACCCATCGCAATCTGTGGCACCATCAGCGATGCTGCCACAAACAAATCTTGCAGAAGTGGGGAGTGATGACAGGGTTACAAATGTAAGTACCCAGTACAATGAGAAGCTGAGGAGCGCTTTGGAGGGTGCGTTTCGGGAATATCGCTCTTCACCACCTGAACTTAGACCGCGTTTGCCTCGTTTGCCCATGAATAACAAGAATTTAGCGCTTGTGTGTGCTCTGGATTCACTGTTGTCAGATTATTTTGACAGCGGTGAAGATCTTGCCGATACCCATTCGATCCTGTACTGTACGACTGTTGCTGCGTGTCGTGTAGCTCATGTGAAGTTTCCAGAATCTGATAGAGCTACACGACCGAAGCCTATGATACCGGCTTGGCAGTCCAGGATTGAGCAGCGTATCGGCGAGGCCAGAGCGCTCATTGGCAAGCTAATCTGCTTTAGGAAGGGCAATACCCGCCCAAGAGTGATGCGCTTTGTGAGGCAGGCATTCTCGGGGACTAATATTGATCCCCGAGATTATGCATCCTGTGTCACCGAGCGCATAGACTTCCTGAAGCAGAAGGTTTATGCATGGGCAAACCGTATTCGCAGGTATAAACGTCGCGCGGAGCGGTATTCCCTAAATCGCACGTTCCAAGGTGACTAAAGATGGGTGTACAGAACTTGGGATCGTCCCGATAACGGTGTGAGTGACGTGTGCAGGCCGAATGATGACGCCATGAGTTCGTTCTGGCGCAACATTTGGTCGGTACCCGTTAATCATACCGAAGATGATTGGATATGTGACGTTGAGCAGGCGTGTGAGTCTCTACCAGCCATGGAAGAAATTAATATTAGCCCCCAAGACGTGGCCTGTGCAGTCCATTCTGTGCCGAACTGGAAAGCCCCGGGGCCGGATGGACTGCATAATTTTTGGATAAAATGGCTACGTAGCTCTCACGCTCGCTTGGCGTCTCAATTCCAGTCATCATTAGAAAGTGGGACGCTACCCCAGTTTTTAACCACTGGAATCACCCATCTGCTCCATAAATCTGGTGATACTGCGGACCCTAAAAATTATAGGCCCATAACTTGTTTGCCGACGGTTTATAAACTTCTTACATCCATTTTGAGAGCAAAAATTTGTTATCATATTGATGAAAGTTCAATTATGTCTGCGTCTCAGAATGGATGTAGGAACGGGTCTCGCGGTACTAAGGAGTTGCTTCTCATAGAATGACCATCAGCCAACAGGTTCGCCGACTCCGAAAGAATCTGTCGACATGCTGGATAGATTACAAGAAGGCCTATGACTCTGTGCCACATACATGGCTCATGAGGGTGCTAGAGCTATATAAGGTAGATGTTTCTCTACGCACGTTCCTGCGGTCGTGTATGGGGCAGTGGAGGACAGTACTTCATTATCCAGGATGTCGACAAATTCAAAGAATCAGTGAACCAATTAGGATTGAGCGTGGTATATTCCAGGGTGACAGCTTGAGTCCTTTGTGGTTCTGCTTAGCCTTGAATCCTCTCAGTACATTACTAGAGGAATCAAGGCTAGGATACCGATTGAGGCGGGGAGGTCAAGTGATATCCCATCTACTTTACATGGATGACCTAAAGCTCTTTGCTTCCCCTGATTTGCATCTGATGGAGTTACTAAAAATAACGGAAAACTTTAGTAACTCCATCAGAATGGAATTCGGTGTGGAGAAATGTGCAGTCATGCATGTAAAACGAGGTGGGATTGTGGAATCTGTGGGAATTCAACTCTCGGATTCCACTCAACTTAGATCCCTTGCCTCAACGGAGACTTACAAATACTTGGGTATGGCGGAGGCTCTAGGCATCAACGTGGCTGTCATGAAACAATCGTTGCAAGTGCGCTTCTTTGGGCGCCTGACCAAAGTTTTAAAAAGTCTTCTGTCAGGCGGAAACAAGGTGCGTGCTTTCAATGGTTGGGTCATGCCAGTCTTGATGTACTCCTTCGGCGTACTCAAGTGGACTCAGACTGAACTTGAAACCCTGGATAGGAAGGTCCGTACACTGCTTACGGCATATCGAATGCATCATCCACGCTCCTCGGTAATGAGACTATACATCCCGCGGAAATGTGGGGGTCGAGGATTTTTAAATGCCAAAAACCTTCACAACCGCGAGGTGTGTAGTCTCAGAGAGCATTTCTTAAAAACCGAAATGGGGATGCACCGAGATGTGGTTGCAGTGGACAATGGACTTACCCCTCTCTCCATGGCTAAAGAGAACTGGCGCAAACCTGTAGTTCTTAGTACGAACGATCGTAGGAATGTGTGGCAAGGCAAAGAGCTACACGGACGCTATTACAGGGCTCTTCATGAACCTGGTGTAGACACCTTAGCGTCCGTTTCCTGGTTACGCTTCGGAGATCTGTTTGGAGAAACTGAAGGGTTTGTTTGTGCAATTATGGACGATGTTATGATGACGAACAACTACCGGAAATTTATCGTGAAGGATGGTACGGTTGACATATGTCGGGCATGCCACCGGCCGGGAGAGTCTATCCGACATATTATCTCTGGGTGTTCGCGTCTAGCTAACGGCGAAGACTTGCACAGACATAACCTGGTAGCCAGGATTATCCATCAGCAACTTGCCTTGAAATACAATCTTGTGGAATCGGAGGTACCGTACTACAAGTATGTGCCCGACCCAGTTCTTGAAAATGGTCATGCTACATTGTATTGGGACCGGTCTATCATCACTGACAGGACTATTATTGCCAATAAGCCTGATATTGTGGTGATAGATCGATTAGAGCGTCGTGCAATGATTGTTGACATCACCGTCCCGCATGACGAGAACCTCTTCAAAGCCGAAAAAGAAAAAGAAATAAAGTATCTTGATTTGGCACACGAGGTTGTCGACATGTGGGGGGTGGATGCGGCGATCATAGTACCAATCGTTGTGTCTGCCAATGGTTTAATAGCTAAGAGCCTCGACCGACACCTAAGGAGGCTCTCACTAGGTGGTTGGATCAAGGGTTTGATACAGAAAGTAGTACTTCTGGACACGGCCCGCATTGTTAGGAGGTTTCTCTCTCTGGGACCCTGACCATCGGTGGCTTGGACCCTGCTCCCGATGCCGATGGGCTACTATACAAATAAGTTAAAATAATAAATAAATGGAATAATAATAATAATTTCTTTATTTGCATAAAATGTGGTAGGTACAGATGGAGTAATTCTAATTATAGTTGCAAATACACATTTTGCCGTATAACACACAGCATGCAAATGTAAAATAGTTATAGTCTACGAAGTTCGTTAAATCCAAGCACACACTTTTCTATAGATATTAATACATCATTAACAATGTTCAACATTAAATAAGTATTATGTCCAAGAAATAAGTCTATTGTAGCATTTTGCATGTCAAGTACTCTTGTATGGAATAGAAGCCTTTATCCTTTAACCACAAAACAATTGCTTTTTGAATTTATTGTTGGGTAAATCCTTGACACCTTTTGGGAGATGGCTATAAATTCTAACTGACATGGCAAAACTATTTCGACTACATATCTCTGTTCTGATTCCTGGGAGGACTAACTTGTCCGGATAACGTGTATTAAAATTACAAACAGTTTTTTTAGATGTAAAAAGTTCTGAATTCATCTTTACAAGTACACAAATTTCATAGATATATATACACGGAACAGTCAGCAATAATAGTTTTCGGAACAGAGGCTTGCAGCTCTCCCATGGGGCCACATTACAGATAGCTGTCACGCATTGTTTTTATGTAATAAAAACTGTGTTTATCCTTACTGAGTTGCCCCACAAGGCAATGCCGTATCTTATATTTGAAGCCACATACGCATGATATGCCTTTAGTGCTGTTTGCCTGTTATGAACCTTCGTAAGTCGCCAAAGCGCGTAAACGAACCGATTATTTTTTTTTACCACTTTGTCTACATGGGGTTTCCAGGTGCAGTTCGCATCTAGTGTAATACCTAGGAAACATGCCTCGTCAACTTCTGTTAAATATTGATTATGATATTTTAGACGGAGCTCCTGCTTCCTTGTTTCGAAACTGGATATAGTTCGTTTTAGCTATACGATAAATAGTATTCGTTTCATAGTTTCGATATTTCTGTTTATTTCTTCCGCGTAGTCTAGGTTCATTTGCTTTGGGATAATTACTGAAATATCATCAGCATAAAGAATGTATTGATACTTAGTGACGGATGGTAGATCGTTAATGTACAGTAGAAATAACAGTGGTTCCAGGATACTACCTTGGGGCACACCTACCTTCTTAACTTTATGTTTTGACCGTACAAGAATTTCTTCGTTGTTAGCGTTGATACTGGTTATTTCTACGTACTGGGTTCTATCTTTCAGGTAACTGTTTAGTCAACTATTTCCTGGTCCACGCATTCCGTATGCTTCGCATTTATACAGTAACAAATTGTGCGATACACAATCGAACGCACGGCTCATATCGAAGAATACTGTGGTTATTGGAACGTTTTTATTAAGGCATTGTACGATTTTATCCACCAATTTAAAAGCCGCCAGTGATGTAGATTTTCCCTTTTGAAACCCGTGTTGTTCTGGGCACAGTATTTTGAATTTTGTTATAAAAGCCATCAATCGAATATGCATTAATTTTTCAAACTTTTTGGATATTGTAGGTATTATGGCAATCGGTCGGTAGTTTTTTACATCATTTTTATTTCCTTTTTTGTGAATTGGTCTAATTACAGTAGTTTTTAATCTTTCTGGAAACTCACCCTGCAGAAAAGACAAGTTTATTATATGAGCCAAAACTGGCGATATGTAACGACTGCCGCTTTTTAAAAGTTTTGTGGGGAAATTATCATAGCTTACGGATGTTGTGTTATTAACAGATTTTATTACTTTGTCTACTTCTTCAGGGTCTGTTGGAAATATAAATATACTGGCATCGTTTTTATTAATAGTCAATTTATCGTTGTTAATCTTATAATTACTGATATTTATCTTACTATTAGTATGCTTAATGTCCGTCAAATTTATAAAAAAGTCATTAAATGAATTTGCGATTTCTTCTGGACTGTGACTAGATTTATTGTTTATTAATAATTGTTTAATGTCCTTAGTAGTATTAGTAGCATTGGTATTATTTTTTATTACTTGCCAAGTAGCTTTACATAGGTTTTTTGCCTTACATATAAAAGACTCATTGCTTAATTTTTGAGCTACGTTAACGCATTTTTTAAACAACTTGTTGTATTTTATATATTTATACTTATCTAGTAAATTTTTCGATTTATAATAATTAAACCTCAATAAAAGCTTTTTTTCCGATGATTTTCTAAAACCTTTAGTAAGCCAAGACAGTTTATTATTTTTACCCTGTGATTTTATTTTGCGTATCGGAAAGCAAATGTTAAGAAACGAGATTAAGGTATCGTGCAAGGTTGTGAATGCCGCATTTGCATTCTTCTCTGAGTATACTTCAGACCAAGAGAGTGCTTTCAGGCAATTTAAATATTGTTTTAGGTTACCATCACAAAAATCTCTCCTAAACTTAAAAGTACAAGTTAGTGGCGACGCTTTATTTTGTATTGGTATTTGGAGTAACTGACCAGTATTATGATCAGAAAGACCCAAGGGCAAAACACTACCCTTTGCAACAGAAATGTTACTCAGAATTTGATCAAGGCAGGCATTTAATCTAGTTGGTTCTTTAATATGAATGTAGAAATTGTAGTTTTCCACTATTCTAATGAACTCTGTTATTAGTTTGTTAGTTTTGTTTTTTATTTGGTGCATTAACTGTTCTAGTTGACGGAGAAATATCTCTGGTTTACGACTCGGTATGCGATAGACACATAACTATACAGTTATACGTAGGAATTTTGATGCCGCATATCTCAAAGTTTAGTTCAATGTTTAATTTAAATAAGAAGTCTAGTGGTTTGTATTCGATATAATGCCTACAGAATATACATACACCACCCCGCTTTTGACATTTTCTGGAAAACGAATTTGCTAATTGAAAACCTTTAAGATTTACGTTTGCTTCACTTCCCTTTTTCAAGAAAGTTTCGCTGAAACATAATACATCTATATATGCGTTCTCTTTTGACAATATCTGCAAAGTAATTTCTAAGTCTTCCTTTTTACTGAGAACGCCCGCGATATTTTGATGAAGGATAGTTAATGTACTATACTTACTACTAACGAAAAAGCTGTTTTGCGGTAGAAGATGAATTTAAAGTTGGCACTTTATTCGACTTATTGGAATTTACCTTCTTTTTAATACCAAAGTACTGCAGCAGGGATTGTTGTGTTTGTTTCTTTTTAGGCATTACGTGGCTATTTTTACGATCAGAAGCAAGTCGCAATGGAGCAAAATAGTAAGGAATGGTCCCCTTTCTGTAGAGGTTAGATGTCAGTGAAGCTTTATTAGTGCTGCTGTAGTTACAAGTACCAGTCCTCTGCTTTTCATTTTGTGAGATAGGGGACCTGGGAACCGTGAGTTTAATTTTTTTGTATTTTAAAAAAGTATTATCATAATCCTTTTGGTCTATTGCAAGATTAATTACCTTACTGAAGTCGAGAGGCTTATTATATGTTTCATAACAGCGTGATAGATCTATATAAGTGCAGTTACTAAAGAATTACAATACAATTTTAGCATATTATTAAGTTTATATTCGTTTAAAAGTTTGTTTTGGCCTATACTTAATACAAAGACTTCCGCTTTTTGCAAGGATTTTATCGCAGTGTATAATTCTGACATAGCTTTAGTAGGATTGTGATCATGTTCACCGATGGAAAGTATGATTTTATCGTTCTCGTCACATTTTTCAGAGTTGCATGGTGTTAATATTTGTTCGGCTTCAGCTCCAGGTTGAAGAAATGTTGATACTTCGTACTGAGTCGTCGAGTATTGACTTCTGAGTTGTATTAAGTTTGCTGCTAGACCCACACACTGTTCACCGCCAAATATTCGTGTGGTCTTTCTTCGAAAATTGATGTTTTTGGGTGTGTTGTTTATACACTGACTTGTAATAGTTTGTTTGGGTGCATCTTTGGGGCAGTCCCTGACAGGTGGTTGATTTGAGGTAATAGGACTGCTATTAAAAGTGTCAGTGAGTCGACGTTTGACACTATTTTTCCTTGTTGATGATAGATTCTTTCGAAGAGAGGAAAGCGGGCTCCTACAGATATCTTTTAAGACTCGTATTTCTTGGGATAAATGGACAATTTGTTTCTTTAAGTCATTGTTTTCGAGTATGACATTGTCAAGTTCATTCCGTGTACTTAACAGGTCAGATTTAAGACTACTTATCTCGCTTTTCATTTCCTCTTTGCACAAGAATGAGACATGAGTGGATAGGTCAAGGCTTTTTCCTAGCAGTCCATCAGAGTAAGTGGAGTTAAGAGAATAGTTCAAGTCGAGGCTTGCTAGTGAAGTCGACCTTGTTATGTGTTTTCTCATAGTCGAGTTGCCATGTAGATGGTGTTTGCGTCAATAATATTAGTTACGCAGACGATATGGTGCTGTTGAGTGCGTCGGTCTGTGGGTTGAGAAAACTTGTGGCCCATTGTGAAGGATACGCAGAACAACATGGCCTGACATATAATTGTAAAAAGTCGGAAATCATGGTTTTCGAGGCTGGGGGTAAAAACACTAGTGCTATACCACCTGTTGCACTCAATGGGATACCATTAAAGAGAGTTTTTAGGTTTAAATATCTGGGCCACTTATTGACCACCAACCTCCAAGACGATGACGACATTGAACGGGAGCGGAGAGCGTTGTCGATTAGAGCAAACATGCTGGCCCGTAGGTTTGCACGTTGTTCCCTTCAGGTAAAGATCACACTCTTCCGAGCTTACTGTACTTCTTTCTACACGTGCAGCCTTTGGGCCAGATATACTCAAAAGTCGTACAGCGCTCTCCGCGTTCAATACAATAACGCATTTAGGATACTGGTGGGGCTGCCTCGCTTCTGTAGCGCATCGGGGATGTTTGCTGACGCACACGTAGATTGCTTTTATGCGACCATGCGAAAGAGGTGTGCTTCTCTGGTGCGCAGGGTGTGGGCCAGCTCTAACAGTGTCCTGTCTGGATTGCTCATACGTGAGTCATTGTTGTTCCGTCTCGCATGGGATGAAGCAGCGGTAATATCAATAAATTATTATATAAACTAACTATGAAATGTTACTAACATAGTTTTAAGTAATACTAACATTAATGAGTCATGGTTACTTGAATAAAGAATTTATTTATTATTATTATTATAGTAACGTTGTTAATTTCGTCCATGTTCGAGATAATATAAAACAGCGCCCTCTATGAATATCACACGAAGAAACTTGATTTTCAGTTCGTATCAGTCTGTCAGCGTTTGCGCAGCTAGGCAATGACCATAGCATTTAGTTCGTAGATGTGATCATAGATGTCAGCTGTATTAGTATCGCTATGCGATAATAGAGGTCGCTGTAGATCATTAAGATTTTAATTAGGACCCATGTTAGGTAAAAACATTGGAGTTTAGCTATTCGGCACTAGATGGCGCTTATGTCGACTGCAAAATTACGTACAAAGAGCTGCTATCTATAATGCACTAGCGACACTAAGGCCTTATAACGGAGACTTGTGTCGCCTTCTCTTCGTCACACAATATATTATTTTTTTCCATTAATTTTCATAATATATAGTTATTATAGTGAAGAAAAGATTCGAACTATCGAATCTTTCCTTCACTGTTTTTGATATTACGGAAATAAGTGCGACTGGACGATGAAATCCCAATAATTCTCTATTTTATTTTTTGAACAGTGGCCTTAAAATAGAGTTTTATAGATAATCCAGATACTCGCACTTATGATCAAGTTTATTATTTATGACTAATGTGACCACAGACATATCTCCATAGTTACATGTTTTATTATTTTTTATATTATATTTTGATATTATATTATATTCGATACCATCGTATCCTACGGTGATTGTGTTGTTTAATGACTTTATTATTTTATGTCGTTTAGTATAGGTACTAAGCGCCATGAAAACAGACTTGGTGTATTTTGTTAAACGAGATTTCGGTTTCGTTTTAACATCTAAGTTTGGCTCATTGGCAGTGGTCGTTGGGGTCGTGCAGCGCGCCGCGCCGCCAGCCCCACACGAAGTAGCCCAGCGTGAGACCCAGCACCACCGCCAGGCACAGCCACACGTTATACGTCATGAACACCAGCATCAGCAGGTAGCTTAGCGCCGACTGCAGCGCGTGTAGCGACGTCTGCAGCGCGTGCGCACCCGACCACATGCCCGCCCCGGCCCTGCAAACACACACACACGCTGCGATCACGTGTCACGAGCGCACTAAAGGTCGCGTGTGAAGCCCTACTTGATTTTTACTGTCTGACAAGACATGAACACAGAGCCTAAACTTCGTGATCCTCGAAACTTGAAAGGAAAACACGCGTATTAGTTTGAGTGCCTTTAGAACTCTATACTCTACGCCAGGGCCGATTAGGAGGGTTGGAGGCCCTGGGGCAACAAAGGAGCGAAGGTCCCCTTGTGTCCCCCCTTGTGTTTGGTTAGGGCGTTTTGTCGTTATTTGTATCGATCGATGTTTTTGCTGCGTTTGAGTCGTTCTATTAGTTTTATTGAATACTTAATTAATTGACTACGTCTGCGTCCGCATAACCAGTGGTCCGCGTAAGTAGTGCTGTTTAGGATGAATCACCTCAAATGTAGGTATATGTTAACATGGACATACCCCCGATTCCGGGATTGTAAAATTCTAGAGTTTATTTTTTTAACATATTCAATTTTTTACATTCACGCTAATCTCCGACACAGTTCAACTAAACTGTAATACTGCTTGTCAATCAATACCAGCAGTATTGTTTGCTCCGCTAAAAGCGACTAAAAAGACATACATGAATAACTAATATTTTTAAAATTGACGCTCTTAGCTATTTAATTCTTCCTTTGGCAATGCTATAGGCACCCCTCTAAATTACTATATAAAGACGATCATTTGGAATCAGCCGTCGGATGTCAACAAGGTGACCCTCTGGGAAATTTTGTTCTATTGGCCTTGACCTCAATCCCACAAAATGTGAAATCTTTGTACCAGACACTACTGACAGACAACTGACTTTACAAAAATTGAAGCATTTGCTCCTCACATCAAAATTGTTGAAAAAAGCTGTCTTCACCTATTAGGGTCCCCAATCTTTGATGAATCCTTTCCGATACTTATCGATGAAAAAATACAAAATTTTAATGATATTTCAGAAAGACTTTTCAAAATGAATACACATTCGGCTTTTACCATTATTCGATTTTGCTGTTTTGGGCCAAAATTTACTTACTTCCTTCGCTGTTCACATTTGTGGATACAACCACATCTTTTGGAAAAAGTTGATAATATTATCCGAAATTTCATTTCTTCTATTTTAAATGTGGCTCTGAATGACCGAGCTTGGTTACAAGCTCCCCATTCGCTTGGGTGGCATCGGTATCCGCAAAATTTCTAGTATCAGTTTTTTTTTATTCGTGATAAGCTTACGCTTCATCGCCAGATTGCCTGATGTTAAGCGATACTGCGATCTACGATTGAGCGCGCTTGCCTAGGAGAAACCGATTCACTCGTGATTAAAAGACACCCAGATTATATCTATCAGGGAAGACCCACGCGGGAAGTGCATTCTATATCAGTTTATCAGCGTTCATCTCTTCAGTCCACAGTACCGAAAATTAGCCAGAGATACCTATCTATCTATCTATAAACGGTACTTCCAAATCAACCAGAGAAGGTCCTAACCTTCTCTGGTTGATTTGGAAGTACCGTTTCTGGCTGATGCTATGAACGTTTGGAGAATGGCTTGTCCCAGTACTGATTTACCCCTGGTCCCATCTTCCCAAAGGCTTTGGGATGAACCGCTTTGCAGTTTGACGCGGAAAGAACTACTCAATACGTCAGTCAATACTGCGAAGCGTGCTCGCCTGATGGCTGTGGGTGAATGGAAATCAGGTCTCTGGCTTCGAGCACTTCCTTCATTCGTCGTGGTGCAGGAGTGCAGGCCGTATATTGCGACATGCCAGCATTAACGACATTCTTCGTCGTGCTCTTGCCACCACCGGCGTACCAGCTGTTTTAGAACCGAATGGTTTGGTGCGTGACGATGGGAAGGGACCAGATATATCCCTTTTGCCTTGGAAAATGGGTAGGCCTTTGGTGTGGGACGCAACCTGTGTTGACACCCTTGCTCCATCCCATCTTCCAAGCTCAGCTGGCTGCGCAGCGCTGCAGAGACGGCGCAAGTAACCTGTCGGGTAACTATATTTTTGAGCCGTTTGGGGTCGAAACCCTCGGGTCGTGGGGTCCGAGTGCTCGTCTCCTTTTCAAGGAAATTTCGAGGAGACTGGTCGACACTTCGCGTGACCAGAGGGCTGACTTGTTTCTAGGACAACGTATAAGCATTGCCATTCAGCGTGGCAATGCTGCCAGTCTTCTGGGCACCTTCCCGGACGATAGCGATGCCAAGGAATACTTTGACGCTTAGTCACGCCTCTGTCTTTTATATGTATATATATAGCTTTTTTACGTTAATGTATTTTATGTAAATAGTGTATATTACGAGTAATAGGTTTCTTTAAAGTATTAGTTAATTGTTTGTCAATTATTAAAATATAAACGAAATAAATAATATCTTATACAATACCTTAAAAAAAATTCTTCAGGCGATATGTTTGTAGCCGAGGCATTAACATTTTTCTAGATGTCTGAATTTATGTTAGGCCAGAGCGTGGTGATAGCCTAACCCCTCTCATATTGTGAGGAGACCTGTGTCCAGCACTGGGATAATAAATAGGTTGATACTGAGTGAGGGAGTAACCTGCTGTTAGAGGTGGTGCCCAGTTCGGTTTTGGCAATATTTTGCCGCGAGTCGCCGGCGTCGTTGGCGGCCGCGGCGGGGGTGGATGTGCCCAGCGACTCACGCAGGTTTTTGAACCCCTCGTAGAGCGCAGCTGCCACGAAGATTGCCAGTGCTGACCCAAACAACTGCAGCTCATTGGACGTGTTCCATCCTTGGAACAGAATCTCAGCGCACACGCACGAGTGGAACTAAACAAAAAACTTACTGTTACTACTATATTATTATTATTATTCCATTTATTTATTATTTTAACTTATTTGTATATATTTTTAAATATTTTTATAAAAATAAGAAAAACATTTAAAAATATAAAAAATAGTAGCCCATCGGCATCGGGAGCAGGGTCCAAGCTGCCGATGGTCAGGGTCCCAGAGAGAGAAACCTCCTAACAATGCGGGCCGTGTCCAGAAGTACTGCTTTCTGTATCAAACCCTTGATCCAACCACCTAATGAGAGCCTCTTAAGGTGTCGGTCGAGGCTCTTAGCTATTAAACCATTAGCAGACACAACGATTGGTACTATGATCGCCGCATCGACCCCCCACATGTCGACAACCTCGTGTGCCAAATCAAGATACTTTATTTCTTTTTCTTTTTCGGCTTTGAAGAGGTTCTCGTCATGCGGGACGGTGATGTCAACAATCATTGCACGACGCTCTAATCGATCTATCACCACAATATCAGGCTTATTGGCAATAATAGTCCTGTCAGTGATGATAGACCGGTCCCAATACAATGTAGCATGACCATTTTCAAGAACTGGGTCGGGCACATACTTGTAGTACGGTACCTCCGATTCCACAAGATTGTATTTCAAGGCAAGTTGCTGATGGATAATCCTGGCTACCAGGTTATGTCTGTGCAAGTATTCGCCGTTAGCTAGACGCGAACACCCAGAGATAATATGTCGGATAGACTCTCCCGGCCGGTGGCATGCCCGACATATGTCAACCGTACCATCCTTCACGATAAATTTCCGGTAGTTGTTCGTCATCATAACTTCGTCCATAATTGCACAAACAAACCCTTCAGTTTCTCCAAACAGATCTCCGAAGCGTAACCAGGAAACGGACGCTAAGGTGTCTACACCAGGTTCATGAAGAGCCCTGTAATAGCGTCCGTGTAGCTCTTTGCCTTGCCACACATTCCTACGATCGTTCGTACTAAGTACTACAGGTTTGCGCCAGTTCTCTTTAGCCATGGAGAGAGGGGTAAGTCCATTGTCCACTGCAACCACATCTCGGTGCATCCCCATTTCAGTTTTTAAGAAATGCTCTCTGAGACTACACACCTCGCGGTTGTGAAGGTTTTTGGCATTTAAAAATCCTCGACCCCCACATTTCCGCGGGATGTATAGTCTCATTACCGAGGAGCGTGGATGATGCATTCGATATGCCGTAAGCAGTGTACGGACCTTCCTATCCAGGGTTTCAAGTTCAGTCTGAGTCCACTTGAGTACGCCGAAGGAGTACATCAAGACTGGCATGACCCAACCATTGAAAGCACGCACCTTGTTTCCGCCTGACAGAAGACTTTTTAAAACTTTGGTCAGGCGCCCAAAGAAGCGCACTTGCAACGATTGTTTCATGTCAGCCACGTTGATGCCTAGAGCCTCCGCCATACCCAAGTATTTGTAAGTCTCCGTTGAGGCAAGAGATCTAAGTTGAGTGGAATCCGAGAGTTGAATTCCCACAGATTCCACAATCCCACCTCGTTTTACATGCATGACTGCACATTTCTCCACACCGAATTCCATTCTGATGGAGTTACTAAAGTTTTCCGTTATTTTTAGTAACTCCATCAGATGCAAATCAGATGAAGCAAAGAGCTTTAGGTCATCCATGTAAAGTAGATGGGATATCACTTGACCTCCCCGCCTCAATCGGTATCCTAGCCTTGATTCCTCTAGTAATGTACTGAGAGGATTCAAGGCTAAGCAGAACCACAAAGGACTCAAGCTGTCACCCTGGAATATACCACGCTCAATCCTAATTGGTTCACTGATTCTTTGAATTTGTCGACATCCTGGATAATGAAGCACTGTTCTCCACTGCCCCATACACGACCGCAGGAAGGTGCGTAGAGAAACATCTACCTTATATAGCTCTAGCACCCTCATGAGCCATGTATGTGGCACAGAGTCATAGGCCTTCTTGTAATCTATCCAGCATGTCGACAGATTCTTTCGGAGTCGGCGAACCTGTTGGCTGATGGTCATATCTATGAGAAGCAACTCCTTAGTACCGCGAGACCCGTTCCTACATCCATTCTGAGACGCAGACATAATTGAACTTTCATCAATATGATAACAAATTTTTGCTCTCAAAATGGATGTAAGAAGTTTATAAACCGTCGGCAAACAAGTTATGGGCCTATAATTTTTAGGGTCCGCAGTATCACCAGATTTATGGAGCAGATGGGTGATTCCAGTGGTTAAAAACTGGGGTAGCGTCCCACTTTCTAATGATGACTGGAATTGAGACGCCAAGCGAGCGTGAGAGCTACGTAGCCATTTTATCCAAAAATTGTGCAGTCCATCCGGCCCCGGGGCTTTCCAGTTCGGCACAGAATGGACTGCACAGGCCACGTCTTGGGGGCTAATATTAATTTCTTCCATGGCTGGTAGAGACTCACACGCCCGCTCAACGTCACATATCCAATCATCTTCGGTATGATTAACGGGTACCGACCAAATGTTGCGCCAGAACAAACTCATGGCGTCATCATTCGGCCTGCACACGTCACTCACACCGTTATCGGGACGATCCCATGTTCTGTACACCCATCTTTGGTCACCTTGGAACGCGCGATTTAGGGAATACCGCTCCGCGCGACGTTTATACCTGCGAATACGGTTTGCCCATGCATAAACCTTCTGCTTCAGGAAGTCTATGCGCTCGGTGACACAGGATGCATAATCTCGGGGATCAATATTAGTCCCCGAGAATGCCCGCCTCACAAAGCGCATCACTCTTGGGCGGGTATTGCCCTCCCTAAAGCAGATTAGCTTGCCAATGAGCGCTCTGGCCTCGCCGATACGCTGCTCAATCCTGGACTGCCAAGCCGGTATCATAGGCTTCGGTCGTGTAGCTCTATCAGATTCTGGAAACTTCACATGAGCTACACGACACGCAGCAACAGCCGCACAGTACAGGATCGAATGGGTATCGGCAAGATCTTCACTGCTGTCAAAATAATCTGACAACAGTGAATCCAGAGCACACACAAGCGC
Organism: Acronicta aceris; assembly: GCA_910591435.1. Classification (NCBI taxonomy): domain Eukaryota; kingdom Metazoa; phylum Arthropoda; class Insecta; order Lepidoptera; family Noctuidae; genus Acronicta; species Acronicta aceris. Next base: position 17,506,235 of record OU342762.1, on the reverse strand, counting down.
CAAATTCTTGTTATTCATGGGCAAACGAGGTAAACGCGGTCTAAGTTCAGGTGGTGAAGAGCGATATTCCCGAAACGCACCCTCCAAAGCGCTCCTCAGCTTCTCATTGTACTGGGTACTTACATTTGTAACCCTGTCATCACTCCCCACTTCTGCAAGATTTGTTTGTGGCAGCATCGCTGATGGTGCCACAGATTGCGATGGGTGAGCAATGGCACGGCTACTTTGCACTTCCGAGCGTAACTGATCAAGCACGGAATCATCCAACATATGGTTACGTTGGATAACCCGTACTTGATCCGACAATCGCTGGGTCGATACGTCAATGGTTGGTTCAAGCGCCTGAAACAGAGAGAGCATCCGACCACGGTACGCAGTCAAGTTAGTTCCCCCCTCTGTAGCCCCATAGTATGCGCGCATGACATTTTCATTCAAAGATTGTGTCCATCTCATGCGCTGCACACTTCCACCGGAAGCGGGGATCCCTCCAGAGGCCAGTGGGCCTCGTGGTCCCAAGCGGTCCGGTGGCCGGCGACCTCCCCGCCGGCGTACAGGTGGTGGCGACGTCGGCGGAGAGTAGTACTCGTCGCTGGAGCTCGACGCTGTTGCAGCAGCATCCGGTGATGTTCTTCCATGTTGCGGCTGCTGCAAGGCGGAGCTTGGCGACGAGTCCGGAGTTGTTAGGCGTGTGTGGCGTTCAATATATCGGGCACGTGCTCTTGTCAACATTCAAATCTTCTCATTTAAAATAAAATTATTTAATGCATATGTCATCTGTTTTGAAGTTGTCATTTTTATTCTATTGGTTTAATGCATTACTCAAAATTTGGCCAGTTTGGAGTCGAAATGATTTATTGAATTCACTGATTTTACTATTTTTTATAACTGGATTGTGATTATTTAGTAATAGGTTTGTAAATATTTATGTTTGATTTTTATAAAAGGTTGATCATAAAATTTGACGTTGACGTGGCTAGTGTTGCCAGATTATTATTATTATTATTATTATTATTGTTATTAACTATGGTAAGTATATATGTATGGAAAACGGTGTAGAGCAGAGCAATGTTCGGTACGGAGACTGACCACCATGGCGTGGTCGTGGGTCGCGCAGTGGTCGTCCCCGGAGGCGGCGCCGTGCCGCGCCTGCACCAGCTCTACCATCGACATACTCCCTCTGGAATCAACACATGTCATATAAGATCATCGCACATATATACGATACGATACAAACATAAATATTTTAATGTCGTTTCAATTCAGTATTTCAGTAAACCCTACATAGGTTGGTTGGTAGGTACGTACAGTTAGGGTTCCCAACTATAGGTACTGATAAAATAGTATTATAAGTACTGTTTTTCACTACAATATACTTTTTAAGCCTAACTACTGAAGGTGTATATCAGCAAGATCAATATATGTGACCGAGATTAAATACGTACTTAATAATAATTCTGCATTAAGCACAATAGGTACGTATGCAATATCTGCTGAAACATGAAATGGTCATTTATAAATAGTAATGAGTTATGAGCCCAACCAGCAGCCTGGTGTAAGCTACTACTCCTTATAAAATTCCTTTTGACTTAGTCCTGGATGTAGAGGCATGGCGTCTACGAGACCCTGGTATGGCTGTCGTATCTATACCTAATGCTGTCTGAAAGAATACTTTCATCTGACGATGGTAGAACAGATATGGGTAAGTACCTAGTTAGGTACTTTTTGAATGGTTTCTATGGCATAATCCGACTTTTAATTACTCTAAAAAATTTTAAGTAATCACACATTTCTGCTGGGCAAATGAGATCATCACGATCTGATAATATCAACACTCAAAAGTTGTGTCTGTTGTGCTTAGTGCAGGTAACAAATCTTGGAGAAACCACTGTTTCTTTAATAAAATTTAAAAAAGACTTAATATCATTTAGAATAGATCAGTTACGTTTTATTTACACTTAGATCTTCATTTGGGTCCTGCAAATATGGGTTGATATTTTTGCCAACAATGATTTCGACTTATGTTATTCCCCTTAGAGTCCCTTATGATCATCCCATCCCAATTTTAGAGCCTATTTTTTTAAAATAAAAATAAGTCAGGACTTATACCAAAAAATACTTCAAAAATACCCTACCTTCAATTCAACAATTCTCAATACCTACTTGAAAAATATGCAAGTTGCAAACTTGGCATCCATTGATATTGGTGGAAAAACCTAGTGTTAGAAACCAGTAGGAAAACCCCTTTTCACCAATATCAATGGATTGAACTTCACAACAGGTAAGTTCGTTTGATCAGTTATTGTAAGTACCTATATCTTTAGCATTTCTAAGATAATGTTCATATCTACTGTATTTTTTTCATTTATCATTTATATTAATAATAGCGGCCCGCCCGCTGTTTCACCCGCGTTGCCCCATTCCTAAGAGCCGTAGCGTAATGTTAAATAGCTTAAAACCTTCCTCTTGAATCACTATATCTATTAAAAAAAACCGCTTCAAAATTCAAGAATTTCGATTAATAAGAAGAAGAAGAAATTCCGATTCAAGATTTAAAGATTTAAGCATACATAGGGACGGACAGACAGCGACAGTGACTTTGTTTTATACTATGAGTGATGTGTTGTACTTGTAATTCTTTTCAATATAAAGTATTTCCGTTTCTTTATATGATTTACAGCTAGGCATGATATAATAGATTTTTGTCAATTTTATTTTGTGCAATTTGAATTACTATTTAAAGACTACACGGTTGACTCACGCGCATTCTCGGGATCGCCCGACTAGTTTCAGACTCAATAGGAGTCCTTAATCATGAGCTGACGCGGCGGCGGTGGTGTCGCGAGTCGAACTGATGTCGGCGGCTCCACGCCGTGCTGCGTAGCGGCGCGCTCGCGCAGAGAGCGCCGGGGGCGCCATCGTCGCAGACGGTGCAGGGGGGGTTGGTGCCGCCGTCGTCGCTATCGTCGTTTATGCTCCCGCAGCTGTTGCTGAGTCGGTGCATACCATGCTGACTGTGTCGCACTCCAGACTCGGCTTGGTCATAAAAGTATTCCCTTTTACATTTAGCGCCGGTTTCCATGCCGCCGGCAGTGTCCAACCACCGTCTCTGTTGAAATTTGGGTGACGGCTGATTTCTATAGCCTCACGTACTTTTCGCGGCACGAAATATTTATCCCTCGCTAGTACCCCACACCTCGATCAGGTAATCCAGGTGCGGTTTAACAAGGGAGTTATAGATAATATACCTATTTCACTTTTCGCGGTAGGCATCAAAATAGGTATAGGTACTTACCCCGTACGAGTCCCGAGAGGCCCAGAGTGACGCTGAAGCCAGTTTTGTTACGTCAATGATATTGCAAGAACATCGTAGGTACCTACCTAACTACGATTTGAAGCTGCGGGGTTTTTTAAACTTGACACTTATTCAAATTCAACGTTTTCAATGGTTAAAATTGTAATAACTTTTGCAGAGTAAACCGATTTTAATTAAATATATATATGTACCTACTTAGGCCAAAACCGTGGCCTTAAGAAACAGGCTATGAATTCCTTGGTGGCGTTGTATGTGAACGTGTGTGATCAAAACTTTTAACAAAAAATAAAACCGTCGTAAGTAACACAGTGCCAAACAGTTTCAGAAGTCGGTTCCTTCTATTGTTTTCGCCACCGACTTTCGAAACCGTTTTGCACATAACATTACCCATTTTTTATATTTTTTAAGGCGGTTTTTTTTGTAAAAAGATATTTATTTAAATCAAATCAAATCAATCATTTATTAGGTACAACCGTTTTAGTGTCGAAGTAGAATTTTGCGTATCTCTAACCTAACTATCTCAACTATTTCGACGTTGCCGTTGTCATATTTATTCGATCAGTGCGTATTAGTGTCATTCTGTTCTAAATTTTGTGATGAGATCCTGACCAATTTATATGGGACCACCTCTGAAGTATGACCTACCATACAAAGGAAGAGTCATGAAAATGGATTCATAATTGGCGGATTAATCGCGTAACAAACATACCCAAAATACAGACGAATTGAGAACCTCCTCCTTTTTAAAATTATATAGCAGTTGATTGAGTTTCCCACTTATTCTACGTTCCCCAAATTAGTTGTTTTGTAAATATAAACAATGTATAGACACACGAAACTTACATTCTTATTATATTTAAGTAACTATAGATAAAAGAATTTCTGATCATAAACCCATATTACAATACTAAAAAAGTGGTGATCAAATGATATGAAACAAATATGTACCTAATAATAATGTGTGGTATTGCCATTGTGTACGTACCGTGTGTGGTGTTTTGTGGTGCAGTAGCTCAGCGTGTAACGGTGGGAATAGCGTGCTAGCTGCGTGTGCGCCGGTGCCGAGAGTGCGGAGCGCGCTTCTCTATATACGTACCGCACCGCACCGCTCTGTATCTATGCACTCAGCCGTGCTTATCATAGACTCGATAGCGTCTGCGAGCGATGCCGACGTGCGAGTTGGGAGCCTTTAGCGAATCCACAACTGCCAAATTATAATCAACTGTGTACATTATGCTTCAATAACAAAAAAACAAGCATCCTGCCGCTTCGCACAATTGGCACGATTGAGGCCTACCGTTTTTAAACTGTTCACCAGTTGGCGCCACTGGATCCGTCAAAATTTGTTATTAGTTACGTGCGTAAAAACAAATTTGATATAATTGGTCATTTTCATTGTTAATCTAAAAAATCCCGTGAATTTGAGCTCAAACCTACACAAACGTTACAACGTAAAGCCAACATTATCAAGAAAAAATTAAACACTGACTGAAAAATAATGCTTCTTATTTTGTATTAGTTACTAGTCATCATCATCATCATCATCATTATATCAGCCAACAGAAGTCCACTGCTGAACAAAGGCCTCCACAGCGACCGGTCACATGCCGCCTGCATCCAACGACTCCCAGCGACCCTTATGACGGACGATCCAGGTTGTCCGTCCATCTCGTTCAGGTCGTCCCACACTGCGCTTTCCGGTGCGGGCTTCCACTCGAGAACCTTTCTGCCCCAGCGGCCGTCAGTTCTACGAGCTATGTGCCCCGCCCACTGCCACTAAAGTTTGCTAATCCTGGGTCTTCTACGGGTCTCCTCATTTCTGATTCGATCACGTAAAGAAATGCCAACCTTGAGCTTTCTTATGAGACCCACAGTGAGCGACCACGTCTCTGTGCCAGAAGTCAACGAACTGGTTAATGACAGGTAACACAAACTGGTTAAAGACTTTTGCCTTAAGGCACTGCGGTATTTACGACGAAAAGACCTAACCTCTTTCTCGAAGTTGGACCTACCTAACTGGACGATTTGTCCCAAATAGATGTATTCGTTAACAACTTCGAGGACAGAGTTGCCAACGAATATTGGTGTGATTACGACATGGGCGTTTAACATGACTTTTGTCTTGCCCATGTTCATTTTAAGACCCACCTGTTGGGAAACTCTGTCGAGGTCATTGAGCATTATGCTGAGCTCTTGAAGCGATTCTGCCATGACCATGATATCGTCGGCAAATCGAAGGTGAGTGATAAACTCGCTTTAATGTCCGCATTAATGTTAATGCCGAATCCTTTCCACTTCAGAAGCTTGAAGGCATCTTCAATTGCAGAGGTAAACAGTTTTGGGGAAATAACATCCCCTTGTCTAACGCTTCTCTTCAAGGGAATTGCCCCCGTGCACTGTTCTTGTACTCGGACCGACGTTTTTGTATAAGCACTTAAACACTTCACGGTAGTCGATGTGGCACCGCTGCAGAAATTGCAGCACCGCCCAAGTTACTAGTATTAAAAGAAAATAAAAATAACTGCGGGTGTATATTATGTAATACACCTTCGGCGGCAAAAATATAGGGTGGCCGAATTGAGGGCCCGAGCAACTGTTACACGGAGTTCTCAATTTTCTTTTTAGGAGAGAAAAATCTTATCAAAATTACCATAAAGGCATGGTAATTTCATTTCAACCATGATAATTTCATATAAACCACCAATTTTTATCTTATTAATGCTACTATAGCAGCTGTAAACCTTTACACGGACCAACATATTTTAAAGAGCTCTCATGTAATTTTATTAATGGTGTTACTTAAGATAATTAGTACCTATTAGACAGTCCTTGAGCAAGCCAAACCGAAAAAAAGAAGAAGAAATACCTAAATAGGAGACAAGAAACCAACTCTTTTGTTAGGTAGGTATATTTTATTAATGAATCTTTTGAATTTTTGCCGATTTTAATGAAAATTTTAACTTCTGAAACGTAGGTATTTGATGAAAAAATTTACTGTTAGGTACTTAAGTTAAAAGGTCATACCTAAGTAGACAAGATTAGCCCGAGACAGGAAGACATAGTATGAGGGATAAGAGACCTATACCTACCCTATACGCAGCAGTGTGAGTCGAAACAGGATGATGACAGTCGGATGATGAATGTTACCTACTAACATCATTGTCGATGAAAAAGAAACCATCCATTCAATAGTTTATGAGAAAATCTTTAATAGACATAGCTAAGTACTATATACTACTATACTATGCTAGACTACTTCCCTACTTGTTGAGAAGGCCTAAGAGACTAATCAATATTACGAGTTTATACAATGTGTTAAGAAAAGCCTGTCCGAGCCGTGAAAGAATTGTTGGAATTTAATCGAGATCCGGTTCTATTTATAAGAACCTAATCATTTCCACTTTGCAAGAACAAAAAATTCCCGACTAAAAATTATAAAATAAAGAAACTGAAATAGCAATACACGGTGGCAGCGACGCTGTCACTGGGTGCCAAAAATACTAACGACCAACTAAGAACCAAGATGGTTTTATCAGGTTTTATCATTTTTTTTTACTTTAATGAATATTTAACTACTAAACGTCATTCAACTGTTTTACAGAACAGAACTGTTTTGATAAATTTTGGCATTTTGGTTTTGTTTTGACATTCTAATCTTGAGTTTCCCAAACGATTCGAATTTCGTATTGCCCCCGTGGACATGAGATCTAACCCCAAACAACTGTGTCGGTCCAAAACTAGATTTATAATGAATGAAATGAAATGAAATGCCTTTATTTCAGGTGATGTTCACCCATATTTTTAAATAATATTAAATGATTAATTAATTAATAAATAAATATATTGTCCATCTATTTAATACTTATAGAAGATTTATTTATTGAGTAAGCATTAGTGTGCGTACCGATTTGTATCGTAAAATTAATTGACACACACATTAACAGCGGCAGTTATTCATGTGTAAAACCATTAAATGGTCTAGCTAGACGAACCTAATATTAGGTACTTGCATGAGCATGAGCCACAGCATGTCCGATGACATGTAAGCTGTTACACGGCACATAGGCAATTAAGTAGGCATCTAAGTACCTGCAGCTGCGTTATGCGGCTGGAATTGGTTTAATAGATCAAGATTATTTGAGCATGCTTTGTAAATAAAATAAATAATTATATAAAATATGTAGATAACATAGGTACCAGAGCTCGGCCGCGCTGGACTTAGTTCTGCTTCAAATCAAACATTAATCTGATATCAACGAGAATACCTACTTATGATAATGAATTCAAAATTAGAGTCGTGTGCAAACCTACTTACCAGGCGATAACATCCATCAAAAGGATTAGCATAAAAAAAATATTTTTAAATGACGCGGGCGTAGGTAAGTTCCTAGTTAAGAAACCTGGGCAGGGTTGATCATCCCTTTTGATTTTGAACTCTATTTTTTTAATTTTTTGCAGTATTGTTAAACTTTTTAGGTCAATCGCTTAAGAATTTATCTATCCATTGATAGTTTGTATGAGAACTAGCTAAATTACTAAATTTAGATTATTTAATGAAGACGATGTTAGGAAGCCGGCGGATCATGTCTTGCAGGTATGTGGGAGACGTGGTAAACAGATATTTTACCGTGTCTCCCGATACCTGATTCTCATTGATCAAATAACTCGATTCGCACTAGGAAAACACACAGTGAACAGATATTTACCGTAGGTATCTTCTATACCTACCTAGAAGTTTAATTCTCACAGATTAGATGACTTTATCCGCAGGAGTAAAATCTCCCATGATTAGGGAGGTACATGGTAAGCAGATTTTTAGCGCGAATACCATACTCAGAGGGTTGATTGCCTCTTAATTAATTATCTTGAGGTAAAGGAATTGAATGTATGAGGAAATCAAACACATGGTAATCTATATTTTTAAGGTTCCGTACCTCAAATGGAAAAAAACTAAACTCTTATGGGATCACTTTGTTGTACGTCCGTCCGTCAGTCCGTCAGACCGTCCGTCCGTCTGTCCGTCCGTCCGACTGTCTGTCTGTCAAGACCCTTTATCTCGGCAAAAAATGGAGGTATGGAGTTGAAATTAAAACCATATACTCAGGTCTACGTTTACTTGAAGCTGAGTAAAAATCAAACTACTAAGTTAACTTTAAAAAAAAAGATTGCCATTATGCCGCAAATACCGTATTTTTCGACTCTCAAGGGAATCAAAATGTATAGTGTAAATTTATCTTCTGACCGCGACTTCGTCTGCGTAGACTGCAAGGCCTCAGTGCACTTCGACCACCTAGATACCTATTCCACATCCTGACCCAGATCTTCAAACAGCTCTTCCATGAGCTTTATAATGAGGCCTGGGGGAATGTGTCTGTAGTCATCTGGTCTTGGATAACCCTGCCCCAAGAGGCGCATTCGCTTTCTAGCCATTAATCGCATCACATGTACACAGAAGGTGTTCCATGCTCTCAATTTCCCTTTTGCAGGCCCTGCAGGCTGATGTCTCCGTCAGACCCATCTTTTGTAGGAGAGCGTTAGTCCGGAAATGTCCGGTTAGTAGCCTGCTTGAGTTCCAAGGAACTCAAGCAGGCGGCAGGAGTATCGAAATGGCAATTTGCCATTTCGATAAGGAACCAATGAATTTCTTGGACTGAGCAAGTCTTGTGAGGCTCAACCACTTATCCATGTACATCACCCTTGCGTACTTACTCCCGAAAGGTTTTGACTGCGCTCGAGACCAGTCCTACAAATGGTTCCGGTCCAATTAGTGAGGTTCCAAAATCTTCCCTTGCCAGCTCATCAGCGTGCTCATTGTCCATAATCCCCCTGTGACCAGGGATCCATACAAGCCTGATCTTGTTTCGCTTTCTTAGCTCAATTAGAGTCCGGGGAGCGTCCATAACCAGTCTTGAGTCGATCCTGTAGGAGGTCAGGGCCTTGAGTGCAGCTTGGCTGTCACTAAGAATGTAGATGGACCTGCCTGAGGTACCGCCAATTTCTATCTGTTGTGCACAGGCAAGAATAGCATATGTTTCCGCTTGGAAAACTGTAGCTAATTTGCTCATGCTTTGACTAACCTTATGGTCCCTTGCGTATATACCCGCCCTATACCCGATTCTGTTCTCGAACCGTCAGTGTACCATAATCAGATTGCCCTCCTCTGGTGGGTCTAGTCCCTTTATCCATTCTTCCCTTGACGGTAGATGAGCCTTGTAAGACCTCTTGAACAAAAACATGGGCTTCATTTTATCGCAGTGCATCTTCGTTATTCCGTCGAGGCCTTCCTGTATTTTAAACTTCGTGCGTTTAGTTCTAGGCTTAGAACAACCCCACAATCCATTTATTGCCAGTCTTTGTAGTACTAGACGGGCCTCAGTCTCTATGACAATATGCAGCGGTGCAAGGTTGAGTACCCTTTCCCTCGCCGCTGTTGGTGTGGTTTTGAACGCCCCTGTGATAGCTAGCAGAGATGTACAAAATGGTTTTAAAAAAGCATTTAAATACAAAATGCAAAATACTTTTCAGATTTACTATTTCAAATGCAAAATACTAAATAGTTTTGCGTTTTGTATTTCAAATGCTAAATGCAAAATAGGTATTTTTAAAATACTTTTTCAAAATAAAATACCCCCTGACCAAATCACAGATATTTTTAAGTTAGTCGACGTCTTTTCTTTTTAGTATGCATTTTATTTGTATTTCAGTAAGTACTTAAATTTTTTTGCTAAGTAGAAATTGTTAGACACCAGCCAAATCCACCAAGTCACGTCTATTTAGATTATCTAAATTATCTTGTAGTACGTAACCGTTCCAGGTATAGTGCATAACCGTTTCAGTATTATAGAAATAATAACAACACTTCAATATCAGAAAAGTAGGTAATCAAATCAGTAACTACTTCACCAGCACCAGAAAATAATAAACTCGTCGTGAAATCAAATCGTCGGTGTCAACGGCTATGCGTTTCATATCCATAAAATATATTTATAGATATTATAGATAGATAATGTTCGCCGTTTTCGTTGGAAATTGACACTTGTCAGACATTACTTGACATAAGGCGCGCACTTTGACCAAAGAAGAAAAAGATGTCGCGCATGGTTAGCAGGCGCCTCTATCTGTCGAATTCGGCAATACAAGCGTTTTGTTTTGTTTGACTGGTAATGTTGGCTAAACTTAATCACAAAGTATTTTGCATTTTGAAATTAATATTAAAAATACAAAATGCATCTCGAAAGGCATTTCAAATAAAATACAAAATACTTTTCACTGAAAGGTATTTAAATACAAAATATAAAATAGGTATTTTGCATTTTCTATTTGCATTTAAAATAGAAGTATTTCAAATAAATCACATCTCTGATAGCTAGGTATGCCGTTCGCTGTAATTTACCAAGGGCTTCCCCGCATATCCCTAGTTGCGTTCTGGGCCACCAAACAATGCTGCCATATTTGATGATTGGTCTAACCATCACGGTGTACAGCCAATGCACAACCTTTGTTCTGAGTCCCCAGGTTTTGCCATACGCTGAGCGACACATACCCAAGACTCTTAGAGCCTTAGCTATAGTGTTGTCCAGATGTGTTCGCCACGTCAGTTATTTATCCAAGGTTACCCCTAAATATTTTATCTCCGTGGCCCGGTTTAATTGTTTGCCATAAAGCCGAAGCTGGCCAAGGCCTGATAGCAGTCTTTTCCTAGTAAACGGCATGACAACTGCCTTGTTTGGATTTATAGAGAGGTGATTCTCTTCGCACCATTTCTCTACTTTACAGAGAACCATTTGGATCAGGTTTGAAACCGTGTTCGGGAATTTGCCGTTGACAAGTATAACTATATCATCGGCGTAACCCACGGTTAGTAAAGGGCCCTCATTTAGATTTCATAGCAGTGAGTCTACCACTAAGCACCACAGTAACGGTGACAGAACTCCCCCTTGTGGACAGCCTTTGGTTGTCCTAACGTGAAGTGTGTCGCCCCTAAGAGTTGAGTGAATAATCCTACTCCTTAGCATGCAAGTCACCCATCTGATGACTGTTTGGTTGATGCCATGGTTTTCTGCAGCTCGCTATATCGATTCAAAGGTCGTGCGATCGAAGGCTTCCTCGATGTCAAGAAAGGCTCCGACACAAACCTCCTGCGATTCCAGTGCCGCCTCTGCGCGGCGATGAGAGGCTGATAGGCTTGAAAGCCTTGGCATCTTCATAATCTCCCTTGCCAGGCTTGGATATGTACGTTACTTTGACTTTCCTCCATCGTGCAGGTATGTACCCAAAGCTACGCACGCCTTGTACAGTCTGCATAAATGCGGTAACAAAGTCTTAGATCCCTCCTATAATAAAATAGGGTATATTCCATCCGGCCCAGGGGCTATGAAAGGTTGGAGGCCTATTACTGCCCATCTGAGCGTATGTTCATCTACCACCTTCTTAGCAGTGTCCCAGTCAGCCCTGGTGGTGCGAAGGAATAGCTCCTCCAGGGTTACTGGATCCGCCTTGTCATCATCTAGTTTTACTGATCTCGAAAAATGAGATTTGAACATTAAGTTAAAGACCTCCTCCCCAGTTTCAGCCAATTTACCATTTTTATCTTTTATAGATGCCAGTGGAATGGCCTTAGCCTTATAAATTGCTTTACTAAGCCTCATGCCTTCAGAGACACTCTCGATCGCCTGACAGTGTCCCCTCCAGCTCCTACGCTTGGCTCTTCGTACAGCCGAGTTGAACTTTGTGAGGCTAGTACTGTAGCCCGAAAAGTCATTATTTGCCTTGGTGGCAATGAAAGCCTGTCGCGTATCTCGACGTAATTGTACTATTTCCGGAGTCCACCACGGCTCTTTCTTCTTTTCTGGACAGTTATCTGTCCAGAAAAGAAGGCACTTGGTAAGGCACTTGGTCTGTCCACTTACTACGATTCTTGCATACTTCTTTTGCTTCTTCCACATACATACATCTTCTCATACATAAACAATACATTTTCTCTTGGGCGTTACTCTGACGTCAACCCTCAACTTCGGCTCCTATAAAGAGTCCAAGGCTCAAGTAGCTGCCAGAAAGCTATGTACTCTCTCGAAGGTGCGTCGTTACTGCACGCCGCCGCAACAATTGTTCACATTGTATCAAGTACAAGTTCGGTCGTGCATGGAGTACTTACCTACTTACTATTCGCACCGATACATCCCAAAGGATGAATCGGCTAAGTACCTATCACCTCGAGGCGTTGGAATCCGTCGTGCCAAGAAGCTCATTGGCGAGGCTTCACTTATCCGGGGACAAACTCAGTCTGTAACATCGCCGCAAAGTTGCTAGCTTGTCGGTTTTTACCGGATAGCTACAGTAAACGCTCAAAAGTCCATAAGCACGCTAAGGATTACATTACTATGAACAGTACGAGCTCGATACAACCAGTGCGTGTCACTTGTTTACGACAATGAAGAATGAGAAGGTCGTAAATCAAACTAAGCGTCAAACTATTGCGTTGTGAGATTGCCTATGGACTTTTGGTCGCCACTGTACATTTCGGAGAGTGTCCATCAGATCTCCACGATCTTATTCCCCCTTGCCGTTTCTACTACCGGACGGCAAGAACCGCGAAAAAGCGACATTGATTTATGGTGGACATTCCCAAAAACTCGCATGAAACGCTTTAAGTCCACTTTCATCATGCGTACCGCTGAAATGTGGAATACGCTTCCAGAGTGGGTCTTCTCCATTAGATATAATCTGGGTGTCTTCAAATCACGAGTGAATTGGTTTCTAGTAGGCAAGCGCGCTCCAACGTAATCGCAGTGTCGCATAACATCAAGCGAACTGACGGTCAAGCTTAGCCCTATCAAGAATTAAAAAAAATATACCTATTAAAATTTCAACGTGTATCATAATTAAACAATGTTTAGCTTTATTATTATTTATTGACAATTAAATGCAATTTGGTTTCGTTTTATATAATACAATACAATAGTATTTTTCTATACATATTAACATCTACAATAGAAGAGTATTTAAAAACACCTTCCTAAGATAAACCCTTACCAGCAAGCTTACTCTTGAAAACAATACAATACAAATCCAAACGTGATCCGATTCCAATGTCAATTTGACTGTCGGGCGATTTCGTACTCTTGAGCACAAATCCGTTAAGGCAGATCGTTCACCCGAGCCCGCCAAATTCAAATTTCGAGTGGTTTTTCGCAGTTTGTAGGTCTATAATAAGTTCTACATTCATGGCAATAGTAATTGCGATATTAACTATACAAAATTAACAATTTTAAAATATTTATCTAAAACCATTGCTTAAAAATCATTATTGTAGCTAAATGTAGTGTAAAATGTCAATTTTGACCAATTACACAGATTGCGCTAAGTTTTTGGCTTGTTAAGGATTTATAAGTAAAGGTTTTAGTTCTCAGTTGTGAATGTTGTATAGTTAATGTCGCAATTACAACTGACATGAATCTAGAACTTGTTATAGACCTAAAAACTGCGAAAAATCACTTGAAATTTGAATTTCGCGGGCTCAGCTGAACGATCCGCCCTAACCTTGTATCGGCATCCCTGATTGGCCGATAGTTGGGTCGTTTCCCAATCCTATTTAGTTCACTCAATCACCGCGCAATATTGAAATAATTTGGCGCTAGTCTCGGATTCAAGAGTACGAAACTTGACGAAACAGCACAATTCCAATGAATTGGAATTGAGTTCAAGAGAAAGCATCCTGAATGCGCGCGAAGATGAGCGTGGCGTTGCCGTGCTGTCACGGCACAGAAAAGGCAGAGGAATTAGTAAATCAGATTCCATAACCCTGGTTTCTGACACTTACGCGAATATTAGACATTGAAATAAAACTACTTTTTACGGATTTTATCGCGTTGTATTGATATATTATTCAATACAACGCGATAAAATCCGTAAAAAGTAGTTTTATTCCATAACCCTGTCGCACGTCGCCACAAGTGGGTCCAGTCCGAACTCACCGTTCGAGAGATCGGTCCCGGTCACACTTCTAATACATAATGTGCACAATTGTGTCGACGACTTTTGGTAACGTCTATAAAATTATTAAAAAATATCAATATGACAAATTTACACTACTTTTTTCAGTATATTGTGGCCAGATCTTAAAATTGATCACTTCATGATGGTGCCGACAATTTTATGAAATGGTTCTATTTCATGACTTCAAAAATGCAAAATAAAGGCTAGAGCTGCAAAGTCAGTACAGGTAACATTCACCCATAAAAAGGGAAACTGCCCCCTGTAAAGTTGGGCCAATGTACTCTACCCCACAGTGAACATGTAAGATATCTTGGCCGACACGTTGATCGTAGACTAACCTGGAGGTACCACATCAAATGCAAAAAGCAGGAGCTCCAGCTAAAGAACAACAGCCTATTCTGGATGCTAGGAAGGAACTCGAGAATTTCTTTGGACAACAAACTACTTATATACAAAGTCATCCTAAAGCCCAATTGGACATATGGTCTGCAACTCTGGGGCAGCGCAAATGATTCCAACATAAATATACTCCAGCGCCAACAGAACAAGATCCTGAGAACAATTGCAAAAGTACCATAGTACATAACTAACAATGAAGTTCACGAGCACCTTGAAATGAGAACAATCAGAGAGGAAATTCGGAGTTTGGCAGCTAAATACAAACAGCGGTTAATCCAGCACCCTAACGACCTTGCTCGCCAACTCACCATGTACCAGTATATGAGACGATTAAAACGTCATCATATCCTAGAGATAGAAGACCGGAAGTCCGGTCTTCTATCTCTAGGACCGGCAGATGAGTAGATGCTTCCAATGGGAAGCCACTCCGCATGACAGCATCACAGAACAGATTTGCTTATAGTCTTATGACTGATTGAAAATACAAGTAGAGAAAAAAAAACATGAAATTGAAACGGAATATACCCGCTGCCCATATCATAATAATATGTTCTGGCCAGATCAATGAATAATCAGCGTTTGACGATATGAACAGCTAAACACGGCACGCCTACTTCATAATATATGTATGGTCAAACATTACTAATGATATGGTAAAATGGTTACGTTATCCATCGTTACTGCCTCATTAGTACATGGTCCCAAACGCGACTGCTACGCTAGAGGAAGTCCTGCGTTCGATTCCCAGGTCGAGCAGTGTTATTGTATTTTTCTATGAAATTCTCAGTAGCACTCGGGAATCTGGATTTGTGCCCGGTTAATGACAATAGGCTCGCCACCTATTATATGGGACCTTAAACATACCGGCGAACTGTGGGTGTACATCAGTACACCTCTGCCTAACCCTTTATACAGACATGACGATATGTGTAGTTATCCACCGTCAGAGGCGCTGATCTAGTTTGGTTTTTATGATGCATCATGACGACGGACCATTATTCTGATAAAAAACGAACGAAACACTATTTCGGTTCCCAAACTGATTGCTATTATCGTTTTCTATAAGTTCTAATGTTTTTTTTACTGCATATAACCACTTTTGTCGTTTATCACATAACTATGGAAATTGAGACCTATTCGTGGGAAAGTAATAGAATTTTACACCATTTGACGTATTTTCGTTCGAGCATCCAGAAATGCATTTTCACTTAGTTATACGGAAACTGCAACGTAGCGTAGGACGCCCTCCGGAAAGATGGAGTGATGATTTGCGAAAGGTTGCTGGCGGAAGAGGTATGCGACAAGCCGAGGACACGGTGAAATGGCGCACATTGAGGGAGGCCTATGTCCAGCAGTGGACTGCTATAGGCTGATGATGATGATAATGATTATATCGGAAACTGAGAAAATTGAATTAATAGTAAATCAACAACGAAACAGGGTATGAATAAATATGATAGATGCCAAACTGACCTAAGACAATTTTTTTAAGGGTCAGTAAAATGACGTCATATCACCGTTGAACCTGTTTAATGGCCAGTCCCATATATCAAATCCGTTGATAGATTTGCCTAGATATCTCTAGGCCTAAAATCCTATCGGATTTTGACATTACTTGTATGAACCTTATGTCAAAATCCTACCTCTAGTAAGTAAATCTATCGACGGACTTGATATAGGGACTGGCCGTATAAATAACGTCATTTGGTACTTACGTCTGTTTAGAATAGAAATAAATTCAAAGTCCAAAATAAATACAAATATGATTGAATATCGGGAAAATAAAAAAGGGGGTATCCTATTTTTCGATCTTGTTTCAAATAAAATTATAATTTAAGGGTTTTAAAAAATTGAAATGTTATAAGTAACGGGTCAATTAATGACTGTGTTTTGTGACAAACGAAACATTATATGACCTCCATTTTTCCGAGAAAAAAAAACGGGACTGCGGCACGTTCGATATTTTTTCGGTACGGTGGTTATGGTATTAAATTATGATTAAAATGTAACTTATTAACTTAACTTTGTTTTCACGTGTTTATTAAAACAAACATTGAAAGCTATACTCTAGGACCTTACTCGCCAGTGGCGCCATCTGGTGAGCTAAAAACTATAGCCCTATATTCCAGAAGATGGCTGTGAAATGTCTCGATCAATTTTGTAATTTGAATTATGTGCAATTGTAATCAGTTTGAATTTAATGTGTTTCGTTGATCGTGATTATTGTGTACGGCAAATCCTAATCCAGAAATAATAGCAATCTTATTACATTAAAGATATTTGAGTTTGGAGACACACGTTTTCATAGAAAATGTATATTATACTGTTAATCGTCTGTTTTTTCTGTTCCGCGATCGCTACTAACGACATAGCTGCGCACCACGATACGATGCACTGAGACGTCATTCCATATTGGAGCCACTTCCGAGTCAGTACTTACCTACCTCAGTAAATACTACGTTACACTTTAAATAAGCATTTTACAGAAACAGTGATATTATTGTAAGCTCATAAATTAGATAAGTATTTCTACATTAATATAAAGTTCATATCATCATAGTTAGGCATATTTCCAAGAGAAAAGTGATGATGACAAAATAATTTATGTATTACATTATGTATGTATTTATACAGTAAAGTTGAACAACGCTCAATCTGTTATGATGCGTAACATTATAGTTAGAGTACGTGTAATTGCTAATTATGTAAGTACAGATACCTAATTCTTAACTTCGTATGTCGGTAGTACCTACACTAACTCAATTCATGTAGGCTAGTACTACTTTTATTTAATAGATATTAATACTGCATAATTCATGATATTAATACCTACATAATTGTTGGCGCACAGAGCGCCGCCGCTGCCGCCGCCGCGCGATGTGGGTCAGAAGGTGGCTCGCTTAGAATTTACAGCATCAATTGTCAGCATCGTTCACTTAAGCTAATCTTGTGAGATTTAAGGGTAGGTAAACAAAAAAAAATGTTGGCAAGAGGAGACCACATAGCTCGCACTGTGAAAAAGTTATCAGATCTCATGTAGAGCCAAGCTTCTAACTCTACACGACCTAACTCTACAAGCTGTAACTTCACAAACTCTACAACTTAGTCAAAAAGTGTGGTTTTGCCGTTTTGTCACTACAAAAACTATTGTATAACAGAAAAGTTGAGTGACAGTGAATACATTTTTCACTATAAACTTTTAAATTTTTAACCTTTTTTTATGGGATAGGAGGGCAAACGAGCCGACGGATCACCTGATGGCAAGCGATTACCGCCGCCCATGGACACCCGCAACACCAGAGGAGAGAACACAAATGCGTTGCCGACCTTTTAAAAGAGGATTGGGCCTCCGGTAACCTCACTCACGCGGCGAAACACAACGTAAGCGTTGTTTAACGCCGGTTTTCTGTGAGGCCGTGGTATCACTCCGATCGAGCCGGCCCATTCGTGCCGAAGCATGGCTCTCCCACGTAATAAGCTGAGCGATAATGAGCGATGATACCGAGCAATCCGGAGCGATACTGAGCGCTCGGCGCGGCGGCGGTCTGACGGCGGCGAACCCCTGCAGTGACATGGCGTACGCCACTACACGAATAACATATTATTAAATTAAATAACGGTCAATATGTAACGGTACATATTTAAGTGTGTCTATCGATGGTACAAACATGTTTATTGTGATTCAAAAAAGTTAAATCTGGACGATATTATAAGAAGGAAGCTTCATTATTTTATAAGAAATATAAATTCATCTTTATTCTAGCCTTAAATTTACAGTATTATATCAGTATCACACTCAACAATAAATTGTACTAAATTATTATACAATCAGTTATTTTTGTTCGTCAGTTGACACAAGTAGGTAGGTATATATCTACATGTATTGCGCACACCGGCGGCAGCGCGACATACACACACACACACACACTCGCACAGGTACACACAGAGACGCCACCGCCACTACATTGACATTCCACTTTATGGGAGCTCGTCGTAGTCAAACCCATGGTACAATAATGATATTATGCTACGCCTATTCACTTTCATGACAGCTAGGTCACGTAAATCGACCCACGGCTACTTCATCGAAGATGGAGTAGATCAGGTGGTGGTGAAATGAAAACAAATGAAGTATTAGTAATTGTAGACGACAAAAGACTTTCGTTAAGAACCATAGAGAATAGGAGAGGTAAGATGTTTGACCACTTGATACGACACGACGACTTATTTAGAACTATTCTACAAGATAAAATTGAAGGAAAACGAGGAAGGGGAAGACCTAGAAGAAGTTTTGTGCAACAAGTGAAGGAAAGAGTCGACTCGAGTCGTATCTAGAGTAAAACAGAAGCAGACAATAGAGAACAGTGGCGATTGCTCCACCGATAAGAGCTGAGCTCTTAAGTAAAATATATATATATAAAGATAAATTTGAATGAGTAATTTTTAACCAAATATATGAAGAATAAGAAAATAAACAATAGTTGGGCTAGTTAGCAATTAATATTGTATTCATCACGAATTAAAAATCTCCATAATTGAATTGAAGATGTCAAATGTCAATCAAGGGCAACATTGATCGTGACATTCGTGACGAGATGGCCCATGAATACACTTCATGGGCCATCTCGTAGGAAGTGAATACCTGGCGTAGCATATTAGTACACCGTGGTCATACGAGCAGCTCCTAAGCTAGAGCTACATCCGCTGCACGTGACGCCGCGTGCGCATTACGTCTACATCTACACGAACATCAATCGACAATCAATGTGCTAATTATACATTGTACGATAAATTATCGCGTAAGGGTGTATATTAATAGCTCATGCATTATTGCAGTGACGTACAAATACTCATCGGTAGCCGTCTATCAAAACATTGTGATTTGTTTTTCGAAAACCTACTAATAATAATTACTATTACAAAGGGACGAATATGAAACACAACTTCTAAAATAATATAATAAAATACATATTAACAAAACGATAAAACATAAATATTTATAACAAGATTAGCACTCTTGCAGCCACTCGCCTATGTTAATTAAATATTAAATCTATTTATAAAATAATGTTAAAAACAAGTACAGTTCACAGTCGTCAATGCGCGCGCAGTCAGCAGTGCCTCGCTGTCTTAAATATTCAGTTTCAATATTGAAATAATTATAGAGTTATTTGACGATTGGACCCCAACCAAGCCGCGTTGGTGTAACCATTAACCATCACCCATCACTTTTTTACTAATTCAATAAACCATTGTTCAGTCTATACTGTTTTATTATTTACTTGTTGAGTTTACGCCCAAAAAATTAGATTATTATTATTAGGGCGGCGGCATGGGAGCGGGGTGGCTATACGGGAGCGGCGCCACAGAGACTGCAGAGTCCGCGGCGATCGGGGCGGCGACACGGGAGCGGTGCCGAGTGGGGCGCGATACAACAGCGGCGCCACAGAGACTGCAAAGACCGCGCCGAGCGGGGCGGCGACACGGGAGCGGTGCCGAGTGGGGCCCGATACAGCAGCGGCGCCACAGAGACTGCAGAGACCGCGCCGAGCGGGGCGGCTACACGAAGTCGCCGGCGCCGGCGCGGTCGCGCGCTCACACGTAGTGGTGCGGCGCACGCGGTAGCATGGGCGCGTCGTCGGCGTCGGCCTCGGCCTCGGCGTCGGCGTCGTCTGCCGCAGCCCAGTCGGTGGCGCGCGGCGCCAGTAGGCCACAGGCGCGGCAGCCGAAAAAGTCGGCGCAGTTGTGCAGCGGGCCGCGCGTGAAGGGCGAGCGCCCGCCGCGCGCCACGAAGTGGCGATAGCGGCCGCGGTTCAACTGTTCGTTGGTGGTCATGCCGAGGCACACCACCAGGTACAGCTGGCAACACGTCAGTACGCTCACCCAAAACAGGTGGAAGGCAGCGTTGATCATGACCCAGGCCAGCCACGCGTTGCACTGCGCCCAGCGCAGCGCCACGTCGAGCGCGGCGCCGTCCCCCCCCTGCGCACCCCCCTCCGCACCGCACTCGCTCACGAAGTATCGCGCGCCGCCCCA
The DNA here is from genome assembly GCA_910591435.1 of Acronicta aceris. Lineage (NCBI taxonomy): Eukaryota > Metazoa > Arthropoda > Insecta > Lepidoptera > Noctuidae > Acronicta > Acronicta aceris. Next base: position 17,485,492 of record OU342762.1, on the reverse strand, counting down.
CAGCATCCACACGCACATCATCAGGAGACTCACCAGAAAGCCGATGAAGTAACGGTGGTTTTTGGCACCTGAGACATAAAGAAATCGTAAATTGCTTATCGTAATCACTAACCAATAGTGGGTTTAAACATAATTTTATTGTATGATTGGTACGTTAATATAGCATCTGACCAACTCCTGAGACGTGGCCCCTGTGAGCACTGTGTGTTTGTACTTTACTTTGTACTTTTGAGAATAAAAAATGTAGTGCGTATTTTACGTTTTTTTGAGAGAGGTGCCCATTCCTGCCGAAGCATGGCTCTCCCACGTAAAAAGAAAATATAAAAATTATGAACATATGTAGGTATATTACGTCCATATTATGTGTTCTACATAGTGAAATTGAATAATTCACGATTGGAGCTGCTCGACTGGGGAAGTACCTTAACCTTGCAGAAAATCGTAGCCAAATAAAAAAGCTCCGTGCTATGTTGTGTTCCTAACGGTGAGCAAGGTCGCCAAAGCTCCGCGAGGTTATTAGAGGGATATTATAACACTGCAGATTATAAGTTTTGTTTAACTGTATTTTTCATTATACTTTACTGTCCTTAATTAAATGTCCACTACAGAATTGTACCTTAATATTTAATACATGTTTAATCTTTGATATTAAATACTTTTTCTATTTATTTAATCTTTTATTTACAGCCATTTATAGCATAATAATCGGACCACATTATACAAATAATAGGTGCTGAGAAATCAATAGGGTTTTATATTTATATGTACATAACCGGTTATAGCCCTTCACTATCTTGAATGTCCCTAATTATCTTTTTGTGATTTTTTTTGCATTTTCCATGCTAAGATTATTAAGTTATTTTTTAGTAAAGGAAAAAATTCAATCGCGGGCAGGATTCGAACCTGCGTCTTCTGGTTTGATATACCAGATGCTCTGACCTCTAAGCCACCGCGAACCCTACCCGCATGATTGAAATTTTGCCTTGACATTCTGAATTTACGTCATAAGGTGACGTTGGTAACATCTATGAGAGGCAAGTTACCTTACTTCTCAACCGACACGACTTACTTTACAGTTAGTTCAGTGTCGTACGATGCCACCTTACCTTTTAACTATCTTTTTGTGTTTTTTTTTTTGCATTTTCCATGCTAAGATTATTAAGTTATTTTTTAGTAAAGGAAAAAATTCAATCGCGGGCAGGATTCGAACCTGCGTCTTCTGGTTTGATATACCAGACGCTCTGACCTCTAAGCCACCGCGAACCCTACCCGCATGATTGAAATTTTGCCTTCACATTCTGAATTTACGTCATAAGGTGACGTTGGTAACATCCTATATTTAATTTCCGTTTTAATAAACACATTTATTTAGATACATATTAATAGATACCATATGGGTTAAATAAGCTTCGCAAAAATGTATTCCTTTTTAATCTAAAATTTTAATAGTAAAAGCAGTTATTGTGAATTATTGGTCGGAGATAGGCATATGATATCGACTTTTTTATATTAATTTATAATATTAGGGCAATTTGTACACATCTCATTCTTGATACTGAATGACCTATAGTCCATTTGGTTAGGTACTTAACTAAAGGTAAACAATAAGAATGGCGGCGTTCAGGGCTGTTCAATCTTTTATTACAATAATATCATATGAATTGGGAGTGAAATGAATATAGGTATCTACCTTTAATTGACTTTATAAGTTTTAATCTGAATCAGATGAAAACAATCACCAGCACTAATAATAAAACGATCACAGGTGCCACCTAGTACACGACTCGGATCACTTTTTTAATAATTAAAATTAATAATAACACAACTAACAATCAATAAAAACAACGAACAAACAAAACAATAACTAATTAACACAATTTATGGCAAAAGAAACACAAAAACGAACGAAAGTAAAGTAAACAACGTGGGAGAGCCATGCTTCGGCACGAATGGGCCGAATCGACCGGAGTGATACCACGGCCTCACAGAAGACCGGCGTTAAACTTACGTGGGTGAGCCATGCTTCGGCACGAATGGGCCGGCTCGACCGTAGTGATACCACGGCCTCACAGAAGACCGGCGTTAAACATCGCTTGCGTTGTGTTTTGCCGAGTGAGTGAGGTTACCGGAGGCCCAATCCCCTTATAAAAGGTCGGCAACGCACTCGTGACTCCTCTGGTGTTGCGGGTGTCCATGGGCGGCGGTGATCGCTTACCATCAGGTGATCGGTCTGCTCGTTTGCCCTCCTATCCCATTAAAAAAAAAACTATCACGAATGGCGTCTGGTTACCCGACTAAGTGTAATATAGGTTAAATATTTTGCGGTTCCTCGCAGTACTACTTCTCAATTTTTTCGAGCTATCAAAAGTCTAATACGTAGAATAATGTTTTGAATACCTGTCTTTTTATGTTCTTTTTAGTAGGCACATTGTAATACGTTATGACATAATTATATTTTTTAATTTAATTAATTGTTCACAAGCTTAAGAATTAATAATAACTATTTAATATTAAACAAAGTAGTTAAATATGCTAGTATATATAAGTAAAATGTGTTTTTATATTATTAAAAAACCCATCAGCCATCGACCATTAGACCATTAGACCCATCAGCCTGCAGAGTTTCGCTAGCTAATTTATTTTGACCCTGTACAATGAGCAAGAAATGGTAGACAAAGTTACGAGTATTTTTCTAAGATAGTCATAGGTCTATGGAAATTTGATAGTTTATCACTGGATTTATTTGTGACTTTTTTTATATAAGTAAAGGGGATCCTTTTTGTCGCTATCCCCGCTAAATAATAAAATTATTATACGTATAATAATATGATTGTAACATCACAATCTTACTGGTGAATTACTATTATTACTGTTAGTAGTATTTATACTTAGTATATTATTATTAATAGTAAGTGTATTTATTGTATATAAGATGTCTAAACTGTTAAAGTATTATAGGTAAGTTGCCACACTATCGCATTAGGTTTAAGACCTGTAAAGATAGGTATAATGGTAAATAATAAATTAATTAAATAAACAAATCCTAGGCTTCACCTGTTTCTAAACTGTTCGCCAAACGTCTCTTTTTACTGTAGAGAAAATTAAATAATTCAAGGAAATTATTAAAATTAATAATTATTAGGATTCTAAAAACTTAAAATAAAATAATAAAAGATCAAAAACTTAAATTACACTATAGGCCGACCGTTTAACTCGCGTATCGCCTGCGCGGTAAGAAAGGAGCGGGGGCGGGTAACGCTACACACGGAGTCAATAATCCAAATATTTATGTCGAGATAGACATTGTTGGTAAATAATAAAATAATAAGTATCTTTTTTAAGTATTTATTTTTAAGTTTTACAAATATTTTATAATAGCTTCATAGGTACAAAATCATAAAACAATAATTAACTCCTTTAAGAAATATTTAACCACAGATAAAAAAATTATAGGACTATGGAGGAGTCAGAATCTTGCAAATTAATAATAAATCGGTCCATCTCTTCATCAACGATGCGATCGTGCAGACAATATTCATCTTCAATAGTTTGTACATGTTTATCGCAGTTAACCCATTTTTCTACAGAGAATTCGGCAAATAACTGTTCCAGAGTATTTTTTTTTTGTCTAAATTAGAATCAATTTCAATTTTTGCGAGCTGTCCTTTGATATCCCCCCAAACCAATTCGATTAGGTTCAAGTCTGGATGATATGGAGGCAGTCGTGAGACTTCATAACCCGCCGCCTTTAAAATTTCATCTATTTTGTAAGTATTTTCTGTCGCGTGTTGTTTAATTAAATTCAATAAATCACATTTTCTTAAAGACGTATCAAATTCAACATTGTGTCTTTGCAGCCAGTTCTGCATGATGGCTTTTGTGGATGTCATTGTAGGCTTTTTGTCCTCTTGTACCGAGTGGTATGCGGCATTATCCATAATAATAACTGAGCTTGGCGGTAAATTTGGCAATAGCTTTTCTCTAGTCCATTTGCTGAAGTTTACAAAATTCATATCGCTATGATAATCTCCGGTTTTGCTTTTGGATTTAAAAATTAAAAGAGCTCCATCGATAAATCCGGCTTGTCCACCAGCATGTACAATAATTAAACGTGGCCCTTTGCCAATATGCGACAGCACCCCTCGTTCTTCATTGGATTGCCAACACGCTGGTACATTTAATGACGAATTGACATATGTTTCATCGAGGTAAACAATGTTTCTTTGATCTCTTCTGTGCTTCTTTATCGCATTAAGATAATGCCACCGCCACGATACGATGTTTGGTTGTTCAATCAGTAATTTTCTTTTTGATTGACATTTCTTAAATCGAAAGCCAAGTTTATGAATCAATATACTCAAATATTCTCGGCCACAATTTTTCCTTCTTCTCTGAGTTTCGCATTCAAAATTTTTAACGTAGGAACCTTCTTAAAACCGTATAAAATTGAGTTATTTTTCTTCTAACAACGCCCTCTGTAAAACTGTCAACTTTATTTTTTTTCTTACGGATTTGTTTAATTTTTTTTGGTGATTTAAAATTTACATTATTTTGTTCATCTTTCAGTTCATTTCCTTCTTTTATTATTTTACATATGGTAGTCACCGAAAGTCCTGTAGCTTTAGCAACAAGTTTGTTTAGGTTTACGTCTTCAAGATACTCTGTAGAATTATGATCTTATTTTCTGGCTTTAAAAAAGGAATATACATTGTAAGACGTCGTAATCGTATAAATCCTTTTGATTTAAGTGACGAAGATTTTCGGTATAAATACAGATTTACAAAGCGATTCGGATTTTCACCCCTTTTTTTCTTTTGTTGTTCCATTTTATTTGTCACTATTATTTATACTGAATTACTGACAATGTACAATGGTGAATAATTATCAAGAACTTAGTTATTGTTAAAGGACGCAACAACATTAATGACGTTTCAAATAATGCGCGCGAATGAAATTTTAATTTCGTTCCGTTTCACTCAGGGTTGTTGCAAAATATAACAACTTGATTATAAAAAGGTCATCAACAATATAAACTGTGCTTGCTCAGTAAATTGCAATATAAACAAAAAACTATTTATGATATATATTTGTATTAATAAATAATTATTAAAGTATTTCAAATGTTAAGATACTATCAATATTTAGAAAAACGGAACGTTGCTTGGAATCAAGCCTGAATGAACGAATGAAAGATTGTAATTTTTTACATATTATCTGTGGATTTTATTTAGTCCGTAAGACGAACTACGGTTTAACTGATCCTCGGATAGTCTGGGTTTTGTAATAAGCACTCATATTGGTCCTGGTATTAACATTAGTACCGTAACAATCCAAGATCAGTAAGTCCGGGTTTAAGCCAAGACTTACGCATTTTTTTGTAATAAGACGGTAAATGTTTATAATTACAGCTTAGAACTATATTTATCGTACAACTATATCCTTTTAATTAAATTGGGAAGAAAATAAAATATGTAAGTATGTTTATGTTTGAAATTGTCATACAGCAAAATACGTAATGACGGATAGCGCGCGGAGTGAAGCGACGTACGTCCATCTAGCAGGGCGCCTATGCGATCACTGTCGGATTGCATAGAAAAGAAAGAGAAGCGGGATTATGCAAGGCTCGCAACTTATTACAAAACCATAAAACAATTAATTACTTCAAAATTATTAATTATAATATTCGAAAATATAAAACAACTAAGTTCTGTATTTAAATGTGATATGTTATTGTACTTAATTTTACCAATGTGCATTGATTAGTAATACAGATTTTTTGTTGGAAGGTCGTTTTAAGAGTGTGAATGTCGTTTTTTTGTATCGAGAAAACTTTTCAAAAACATGTTTTGAATACAACTAGGTTCTCCAGAATATGTTCAAGATTAACATATATTTTTTTCGCTATCACAAACTGTATGGATTAGGCTAAAAAATTTTTTGAGATATGCCTATTTGGCTGTTGTCAGCGCCTTAATGAAACGTGAACCTAGTGATAGAAAAGTCGCGCGGGCTAGCGAGAGGCACGCGGCAAGCGGGGCGGGGTTGGATGCCGCGCGCCATTTTTTTTAGATTATTGTAGTACCTACACATGAATGAAACTTTACGTCTAAAAGGGACCGCCAAATAAGTACTAATTTCATGAACGAGAGCGATGTTGCCGCTCTTACGTGCAGTGCCTACAGGTCAAATGAGGTTAGTAGACAATATGATACAGGTGTTGTGTTTAATTTAAATTATTTACGCATTTAGTTTGTTCGGAAATTTAGATTTTTGAATTTTGGTGTAATATCTAATTTCATAATTTTAAAGTGTTTTGATTAAGTGGGTTTCGTAGTTTCATTTAATGTCGTTATGTCGTCACCACTCTTAACTAGCTTTTTGCCCGCGACTTCGTCCGCGTGGAAGTTACTTTGTTTTGTTCCATATGAACTTTCATCCCGTATTTCACCCCTACATAAGTCGAAATTTATAAATTACTTTTTCCGCGGCTTCGCTCGCGTTAAGAAGTATTATTATTAAAATTTTGTTCGTCTTAATTTATTCGTTCCATTAGGTACTGATAGTTCAAACTAATACATTTACATCCTCCATCATCGCTTATTTTATCCCCATGGGGGTTGAATTTATCAAAATCCTATTTAAGCGGACGTCTTCATCATAGTAGCTCCAATCTTTAATTTCAGTTCAATCAGTCGAAAATCTAAGAAGATTTATACAACTTTCATCCCCTATTTTATCCCCTTGAGGGTAGAATTTATCAAAATCCTTTCTTAGCGGATGCCTACGTCATAACATCTACCTGCATGCCAAATTTCAGCCCGATCCCTCCAGTGGTTTGGGCTGTGCGTTGATAGATCACTATGTCAGTGAGTCAGTCACCTTTGAGTTTTATATATATTTTTCAAGTCAAGTCAAGTCAAAGTAAAATCAAAATGTTTTATTTAAATTAGACCACTAAATAGGTACTTTTTAAAAGTCAAAACTGAGAAGAGCCGGCAGGAAACTCCATAGACACTCTTTTAAAAAAATAAAAAACTTGATTACAATATTATGTTTTACAACTTTGTTCCAACTAGTTGCTGAGAATTCTGCACTTTGATGTATAAGATTTATTCAATATACAAAAGGAATTAGGGATTGCCACAGCAAGTAAGAGCTGACCAGCCCCGACAGACAGCACCCGTTCACGAGCATGACGTGCGTATCGGCGTGGTTCGACTCAACCATATTGTAGGGAATAAAACAACCCGACACACAACGCCACCATCAGCAGGACATTTAAGTGAGCATGACAAGCTCAGACCGCGGGCACAACAATTTTACAGATAAATATATGTATGTACTTATACAGATTGCTTCATCAATATCTGCACTATACTCGCACATTACAATTTTCTAATTATGAAATTATACAATACTAGTGGACCCAGCAGACGTTGTCCTGCCCTGAAAATAACCCAAAACTCGATTGCAGCGCCACCTACCGGGTCCAATTGTGAATCTAAACCATTCTCAGATCCCCTTGAACACACACAAAAAATTTCATCAAAATCGGTCCAGTCGTTTGAGAGAAGTTCAGTCACATACACACTCACAGAAGAATTATATATATAAAGATTAAAAGTCCAATCTAAACCTATATAAATCCAATATCACAATGTGTGTAATTGCATAGGTATTTTGTTAAAATTATCAGTCATCATCCTGTGGAGCTGGACCAACACTTTGCCAAACATTTTTATCCAAAATAGTCTTCCAGTTTATAGTAAGCCTGTAATGATTAAGTTTACCCTGTGCCTACACAGGGTAAACTTAATCATTTTTTTGAATTTATTTCCTGGTAATTTTAAAATGAACTCCGGAATTTTATTATAAAATCTTACACAGTATCCCATAAAGGAAGTATGGACTTTAGCGAGACGAAACTGCGAAACTATTTAGATTTATAATATATTGCATGCACGAGCTGTGAGAAAACCTAAAAAAAAAATCCTTATGTGCGTTTGCCATATAAAAAATATATGTTATACTTAAGTTCATCACAAAGAAATTGTGTTGTTTAAAATGTTTATAAATTTGCCCCAATTTTGGATAATAATTGAAGTAAATAGGCCTTTTTAACCTAATTTGTATTTTTTATCTTTAACGGCTTAATAGTTAGTCATGAATTTTATACCAAAAAATTTGTAAAGACGTAATTAACAATTTGTATTGTTTTTATTTTCTTATTTCTTTGAATATTTTGAAATAATAAAGAAATACCCGAAACCTCACTAGCACCCCGCGTGTAGCACCCCCGCAATGCCTGTGACTAACAAATACTAGCACAAAGACTAAATCCTCAAGGTCATTGGGCAATGTAATACCTATAAATACTTACAGTGTATTTCTATATAGATCATTATTGTTGTTGAATACATGGCATTGAATCAAAGAGAATCGGACGCGATCGGTATATTCTGTGACCTCTCGCAAGCCTTTGACTGCGTCATGAAACTCTGCTGTGTAAATTACAGCATTATGGTTTGAAGAACAATTCTTTGAAACTTGTCAAATCATACTTGCGGGATAGGCAACAACAAGTACAAAGAAATGAGGTTAAATCGCCAGGCACGCAGGTGAAAATGGGCGTACCCCAGGGTTCTATTTTGGGTCCATTCTTGTTTTTAGTGTATATAAATTATTTACCATACATGCTTGAGGATCAAGCGAAGATTGTGTTATTTGCAGATGATACTTCTTTAATTTTTAAACTAAACAGGCGTACATAATTTACTGACACCTAACACCTACTTATACTAAATAAATCTTACACATCAAACTGTATAATTGTCAAACTATTTAAAACAAAGTTGTTGTAGGGCAGAGCAGCGCCTTAACGCTGAGCTAGGAGGAGACCTCTCGCTTCCGATCGTCGTATCAAGTATGGTCGGGAGCGAGAACGCGTGGCAAGCGATGGCCTCCTTTTGCGAGGAGGTTATAGCCACGAAGGAGACCGCGGAGAGGGAGACTGCCTCCACACTGCCAATCCGCGCCCGCTGAACAAAGCGCAGGAACAGGGCAGATAACGTCCTGTTCCAACCACCATAAAGCGGCCAAGGGCGACGGACTTGGGGAAATCCGTCTGCCCATCACACAAGGCCCGAAATGGCGGCGCGGTAGGTGTTGCCGCAACCCATTCAAATGGATTGGCAGATGGGGGATCAAAATAGTCCCTCTCAATTACGCTGGAGACCGCAATGGCGGTCTGCCACTGCAGGGGTCGCGGAGGAATGAATCTCGCTCCCGTAACCCCAGCAAGTGGTGAGGCGAAACACCCGCGTAGTTTTAGTCGATAGGTCTCCCATTCTGGGTTGAGTCCGACACGCCCCGTCGCCTTCCCCAGGCGGCGGAAGTTCATGAGAAAAAGTTGATTTGCTGTGGCAATGTTAACTGTTGTTGAAGGTGATGATGCTAAAGCCTTTTGATTTTTTTATTCATGATTGGCTTACGCTTGACCGCCGGTTCGCCTGATGTTAAGCGATACTGCGATATCAATGAAATTGACTTCAGATAAATATCATTTCAGCAAAGGAAACACACATACTCGTACATACAATATTACTAACTTCTGCCCGCGACTTTGTCTGCATGGACTGCAGGATTGGGTCCGACCTGTATAAAAACTAGTAGCCTATGTCTTATTCCAGGCTAAAATCTATCTTTGTGCCAAATTTTATGCAGATCCGTTCAGCCGTTCTGGCGTGAAAGCGTAACAATCATCCATACATCCACACTCACAAACTTTCACGTTTATAATATTAAGTAAGGGTCTACTGCTTCGGAATACAGGGTAACAGTTCGCTCATAATCGATGGCATAAAGAAGGCTCCTCACCGATGCAGTTGCCGACCCAGGGACAGTGGTGGTCGAACTTAGCCACGCAGCGGTTGCACACGGAGCAGTGTTTGGAGCGCAGCGGGCGGCGCACCAGGCAGGCCGAGCAGAACCGCGCAGGCTCGAACCCGCCGCGCGCCGTCTCCGACAGCTCGATGATCGTCTGCAACATTCACTGCGCTGTAGCCCTGTACTGTAGCCCTGTACAGTAGCACCCGCCGCTACCCGCCGCTACCTACCCGCAGCTTGTCCTGGCGCGACGCCGCGATCACGCCGGGGTCGGAGCGCCACGAGCGCAAGAACGTGTACCACAGCGCCACCGAGCTCAGCGCGAACAGCACCGTGGCGCCCACGCCCACCTCACCCGCAATGAACACCGCCCACGTTATGTAGAACCATATCTGCCGACATTTTCTCGATTATAAATGGCCACTCAAGTTAATACAAATGAGCGAACATATTGGTTTCTGACACTTACACAAATATTAGACATTGAAATAAAACTGTAATGTTGGGGGTCACACAAGGAGACAACCACTTTGTAGCAATCGTATTTATTGAGTAAAATCTAGGTGTTACAATAATGCGCACTAGAGTAAACTACGAACTAAGCAATATTATTTGATACGACTTATGTTAAGGCGTATACATATTAAATCTTAAGGGCTATACACACTTCACCTCCTGGGGCAAAGGGAAAAAAAAAACTATCGAAAGAGGGTTTTTTTTTTACATTTTAAGTTATATATTTTTCCATTATCAAATAAAAGTAAAGTTAAGTAACAATAATTCAGTTCAACATAAATCATTGAACAGTACCTATAGTTAACACATTTCTATTGAAAATTAAACTTATTCATAGTAAGGCCTAGTCCTGTTCTTATGGACTAACTCTATCTTATTGTTTTTACTTATCCTAACATTACAACCTAAATCTTCTATTATTCTATAGGGACCTTCAAATATCGAATCTAATTTACGACCTGTCTCGTTTTTTAATAAAACCAAATCATCTTTCTCATATTTTAACGAATTAACAGATTTGTCATACAGCTGTTTTCTTTTGAATTTATTATCTATTAAATTTTTCTGTGCATCGGAATGGGCTAACTGTAATCTATATTTTAATTGTAATGGATAGTTGTCACAATTGTATAATGGTTCTAAGGTATCAGTAATCTTAGTAGGAATTTTACAAAGTTTACCAAAAACGAGTTCGTATGGAGTGTACTTTGTTTCGCTATGGACTGTGTTGTTGAAACTAAAACACCAAAACTGCAACCAATAGCTCCATGTATCAGTGTGGTTTCCACATTGAATTCTTAAAAATGCACCCAAGGTTTTGTGCGCATTTTCAAGAGCTCCAATGGACTGGTGATGATAAGCTGTTGAAGACAATTTTTCAATATTGAGAAGTTTACAAACCTGTTCCATCGTTGAAGAAATAAATTCTGCTCCACGATCTGTTGCTATGGTCTCAGGAATGCCAAAAATTAAAATAAAATGCCTAACGAATGCATCTGCAATGGACGCTGTTTCTTTGTTTTTTAGAGGGATAGCTTGAACAAATTTTGTTAATTCGCATTGCAAGGTCAATATGTAGCAATTACCATCTACGTCTCTATCTAAAGGTCCCACTACATCTAAATAAACTTTTTCAAATGCCGAGGAAGCCGTTGTGGTTATTTCCATCGGTTCTTTGATATACCTAAAATATTTTGATTTCTGACATTTTGTACATTTTTTTACAAAGTTTTGGACGTCCTTGTCAATATTTGGCCAATAATATCGTTTTTTGATAGTGTTTACCATCCTGCGCACTCCAGCATGCCCACTGGATGGCAGCAAATGGAAGTCATTCATAATTAGAGATTTTTCCTTGTCGTCAGTAATTCTCTTTACTCCTCGCAATATACATATTCGTGGTCCGGACCAATGCGTGAGCGACGATATCTCATCACATATATTCTTTATAAAATCAGTATTTTCGTCATTCTTAACTACACAAACTTCATCGATACGTATTTTTTTACAAAAATAATTTAATTTCTGCACAAATTCGGCTCGCGAGAAATGTGCCTTGAAATCAAAATTTATAAATAATGTTCTCCGATTTGATATAAAAGCAAAACATTCTAATTCCTCTGTTATCATATTATTATCTCTTAGCTTTTTCAATTCATTACCTTTAATTAAACACATTTCTATAGAATCTAACGGTTTTCTTAATATATCCACAACTCTAGGTTGATCAGGCCTTTTGTCAGTGGATTTACTAAGATCCGTCGTCTTTCTGTCAACATTATTTTTACCTATCTGATTTATTTTCTTCTTTTGAGCCCTAGTCATCACAATCAAAATTTGCTCTTGCATACTCTTTAGTTCATCTGATGTTATACATACTCTAGATAAAGCATCCGCGACAACATTATCTTTTCCTTTTACATAGATAATCTTAAAGTTATACTCTTCAATAGTCAATCGAAATTTAAGTAACCTGCTTGAAGGATCTTTTAAACTAAAAAGATAAACTAAAGGTTTGTGATCTGTCATTATTGTGAATTTTCTACCGTATAAGTAGGGTCTAAAATATTTGACAGACCAAACTATTGCCAACAACTCTTTTTGGATAGTAGGATAATTCCTTTCGGCTGTATTTAAGGGCCTACTAGCGTAAGCAACAGGTCTGAGATCTTTATTGCAGAGTACTGCGCCAATAGCAGTACCTGATGCATCTGTTTGTAACACAAATTCGTTATTTTCAGAAAAATCTGGATATTGTAAAATAGGTGAACAAGTCAAGGCATTTTTTAAATACTCAAAAGCATTTTTGCAATCCTCAGTCCATATAAATGGCTCATTTTTCCTACACAATTTATTTAATGGCATTGCTATGTCTGAAAATGATTTAATAAATTTGCGGTAATAGTTACAGAAAGCTACAAATCGCTTAACTTCATCTGAATTTTTAGGAGTAGGATAATTGACTAATACTTTTGTTTTTTCTGGATCAGGTAAAACTCCTTTTTCAGAAACAATATGTCCTAAGTAAAGAATTTCCTTCTTTAGAAATTCACACTTTTGAGGGTTTAATTTTAAACTTACTTTCCTTAATCTTTCCATAACATTTATTAAATTTTGGTTATGATTATACAAATTTCTCCCAAAGATAATTAAATCATCTTGGTAGACTAAACATTTATCATAGGTCAGACCCGACATTGCTACCGACATCATACGGCTAAACGCACTTGGGCTTATTTTAAGTCCCATAGGTAGGCGTTTCATCTGATATTGACCTGAATTTGTAGTAAAAGCTGTAAATTTACGACTTTCAGGTTCCAAGGTCACTTGGTAATAGCCTTGGTGAAGGTCAAGGTGACTAAAATAGACAGCACCAGAAAGAGAATCTAAAATTTCATTTATATTAGGCAAAGGAAATTTATCATCACAAACCATATCATTCAATTTCCTATAATCTATAACTAATCGCCATTTCTTTTCGCCTTCCTTGCTACTTTTCTTCGGAACTAACAAAATTGGACTTGACCATTCACTGTTCGATTCTTCGATAATATCATTTTCTATCATTTTACTGATCTGTGTAGCTATTTCGGGTTTCAACGCATGTGGCAACCTATAAGGCTTTACATAAATAGGTGTAGAATTTGGTTTTATTATTATAGATTGTTGGTAAATATTTGTCGTTGTTAATTTATCTCCCTTCACATAAAATACGTCTGAATACTTCGCACATATTGCCTCTATAGATTCCTTCTCTTCTCCATCTAAATAGTTTAAGCCTAATTCTGATAGTAATGATTGAACTCTAGAAACGTCAATATTATTCTGACTAAATTGACAAATGTCATATTCACTTAAGGACTGTAAATCAGGAATAAACGACGGTATGATTACATCTTCCTCACTAACATTTAGTATTTTAACAGGGATTCTATTATTTCTTACTCTCACTATGGTATTTGCTAGAAAAACATTCTCTGCTAACTCTCTCCCGCATACAACCACTTCATCATCTATATTTTGATTAATAAATATATAATGTATTGACTCTGATCGTGCTGGAACATTTAAAGTATTTTTTATCTTATCATTTTCATTAACAAAATTAAAATAATATGGCTTTCCATGCCTATTTAATGTTAAAATATTTGAATCTAAATTAATGTTGGCTTGAAATTTATTCAAAAAATCTAATCCTATAATTCCATCAGCTTTTAGTGGCAAATTATCGAAAATAAGAAAGTCATGTTGAAAGGTCTCATTGCCATGTTTAAGAATTAAATTCACAGAACCTTGAGAACGACGCTGACCACCTATTCCATTTATTAAAGTATTATCTGTACGAATAATAAGGTTCTTTGGCACAGTTTCATTTTTTATTACAGACAATGTAGCACCCGTATCTATTAGCCAATATAATTTTACGTTGTTAATGTAAAACGTTACGTATTTAGCATTGCCATTACATGATAGAATAAAATTCTTAAGATCGAAAAAACTTATCTAAATCAAGTTTAGGTTTATCATCATCATTTCGTGAATCATTTGCTGGCTCAGCTGAAAATATATTTGGACCTTTTCTATAGTTCCTATAATATCTTGGACCTCTATAACCTCGATGACTATTTGTTGGCGTATGATAATTACCTCTAAAAATACCACGATTATAATAAATTTTACCATAATGCTGACGGTTCGGTGATGATGATGGTTGGTAATTGTTACGGTATTGACCACGCAAGCTACCTCTTTGGTATCCATAACTTTGTGGACGCCTCGTAATATGAGAACCTCGTCCATTTTTAGACAAATGCATGATGTTACCTGATGTTGACTGAAAGGATGTGGTCTCCTCATCTTTGGCACCTTGGATGGCATCCTTCAGGCTGTTGTAGTTTCGGGCGGAGATAATCGTGCCTAACTTGGAGCTACGTAGACCATCTGAAAAACGTTTTATTGCAAATTTTTCATTTAAGGGTTTTAAAATCATATACGAATCAGAGTTACCATCGGCTTGAGATATAGTCAACTCGGTAAATAATTTTTCTATTTCGGAACCATATACTTCAATTGACCTTGAACCTTGTTGTATATTTTGTAGCTGAGTCTGTATTGCTACGAAAGATTTTTTGGGTAGAAGATTTTGTCTTAAATCTGTAATTAATTGTTTAATATTTTTGTATGAACCAGACATTCGCAACTTTGCACTTTCTGAGAGTCTATTTTTCAAAACAAATGTAATTAACAAGGCCTCACCTTTTTCATCAAGCATGTCTGCGTACATCTCTACTGAATCTATTAGCCGTTTGGTCGTATCCTCAACACTGTCCATAACCGGAATCAAATTACACGCCACCTTTAGGTCAAACTCCATTTTTCCTAAATCTGTTTGAATTGGTAGAATACACAATTTATTTATTTCCTCATATATCTTCTTAATATTCTGAATAATGTCTATTGCCGATGACAACTTGGCATCCTTATTCTTTTCTAATAATAAAAATATTTGGTTACATTTATCGCAAATATATTTAGCATCTCCTAATTTCCTCTCTATAACATTTCCTTTATATCTACTTTGTCCCTTTTTAATTAAGTATTTCCGAATATCTAATAACGCATTACAATTTTCTATTAAACTTTCAATCATAATCTAAAAATAGCATACTTAAATTACATTAAAACATTTTACATATAATAAAATGACAAACAAAGGAATCAAGTATAATTATAGCGAAACGACACAGAAATATGTACTACGTTGCAATTTTGAGCGCGCGGCATCATGTTCGCGTAGAGTCCGTGCACAATTCTAGCGCGTTTAAGTTTTTGCGTTATGAAATTTAATACTCGGTTATAAAGCACTGCTAATATTATAAATTTATCGCACACACTTTCACTCACAAATTACTCCTGATGCTGGGTCGAATTTCTCAATTGGCAGGTGTATCTTCCACTCGTCCTCTTATGGATGCTCTAATGCGCTGCATCGCGTTAAGACCAATTTCTTCTTGTATCCAGCGGCGATGGCAGTTTTTATATACACGCAGCATAATGTAAATTGCCAAAAGGAGTATTCCCGTGAGGACAATAAATGTGACAATGCTTAACTGCTCCATGCGGCTTCCGATGTCCTTGAGAGTGCCATCATTGGTTCCCCCAGCAGCGTTTTGACTGAGGAACACTTCCTCTTTTTCCACGGTAGATCGACACATAATTTTGTTTTCTAGTAACTTTTTATTTTAAATAGCCCCTTGGCCGACCTCAAGGGCAGGGTCGCCATGTAATGTTGGGGGTCACACAAGGAGACAACCACTTTGTAGCAATCGTATTTATTGAGTAAAATCTAGGTGTTACAATAATGCGCACTAGAGTAAACTACGAACTAAGCAATATTATTTGATACGACTTATGTTAAGGCGTATACATATTAAATCTTAAGGGCTATACACACTTCAAAACTACTTTTTACGGATTTTATCACGTTATATCGATATTGTTTAATTCCCGACGTTTCGGATCCTTTACAGCATCCACGGTCACGGATAGACAAGTTGTTCGACGCCTTAATGGTGCAATTACTTAAAAAAACTCAACTCAACAAATCTAACCGTACCATAATTAAGAACTCCATAACTAGCCATTTTGAAAACAAAATCCCGTGCACCGAATCCACAGCTGTTTACTGTCCTTTTTTCGTAAACCGTATTAAAATAGAAAGGATCCTTTTTGGACGACCAATAGTAATAGAACAAAAAAATAACCAAGGACGAGAAAGCTTTTTACGTAGCATTTCACGTCTACATATCTAGCCATTTTGAAAACAAAATCCCGTGTGGTGGTGTTGGCTTTTAGGAATTAAATAATTTATGAACGAGGGGATAAAATCCATAAAAAGTAGTTTTATTTCAATTTATTAATGCGAGTTAATAGTAATTAAATAATAATAATAATTAAATAGTTGCTTTTTTAACTTATTTCACCCCACCACAGATAGCCCACCAGGTTATTTGTGATGGGGTAAAATGAGTCAAAAAGGCAACTATTTAATTTTGAATGTTTAAAAAATTAATCTATGTATTTTCTAGCTCTTAAAGTGTGATTAGGACGGCACCATCCCGCGTCTGCTGCATATAATCTGTAATCATCTTCGGGAGAGATACGAAGTATTAGGTTGGGGAGTAAGCCTTTTCGCATTTAGTATGTAAATACTTTTAATAAGAAAACTTTGGCTGTACTATTTTTATCTGGCTGATTTTGATAACATTAAAAAAGTTACATTTTAAAAATAGAAACAAATTAGTAAAAATTTGTTTCCCGCTATTTTTCATTTGTTTTTCTTTCTGTCAAAATGAGTGAATCTAATGAAGAAATTCGATACATTTTAAAGTTTTATTACAAAAAGGGGAAAAAGGCAACGCTAGCCGCGAAAACATTTTGTGACGTTTATGGACCTAATGCAGTGTCGGCAAGAGTAGCACAAAGTTGGTTTAAGCGTTTTCGATCCGGGAATTTTGATGTTAAAGATGCACCTCGCTCTGGTCGCCCAGTTACAGATCAAATTGACGCAATTTTTGAAAAAGTGGAACCAGATCGGCATATCAGTAGTTACGACGTAGCTGAAGAACTGGGGATTGACCACAAAACAGTTTTGACCCATTTTAAAAAGCTGGGTTTACAAAAAACCTCGATATTTGGGTGCCACACGAGCTCACTGAAACAAACCTAATGAACCGTGTACTCATTTGCGATTCTTTATTGAGACGTAATGAAACTGAACCGTTTTTAAAGAGATTGATAACTGGTGATGAAAAGTGGATCACGTACGACAAGAACGTGCGAAAAAGGTCGTGGTCAAAGGTCGGTCAGGCTTCACAGCCTGTGGCAAAACCCGGGTTAACTCGCTATAAGGTGATGCTGTGTGTATGGTGGGATTGGAAGGGCATTGTTCATTATGAGCTTTTACCGCCAGGCATAACCATCGATTCGGATCTTTACTGCCAACAACTGATAAGATTAAAGCAAGAAATTGGGAGAAAGCGGCCGGAATTGATCAATAGAAAGGGTGTGGTCTTTCATCACGATAACGCTAGACCACACGCATCTTTGGCCACTCAGCAAAAATTAAGAGTTTGCCTGGGAAGTGTTAATGCATCCGCCATATAGCCCTGACCTTCCACCTTCAGATTTCCACCTGTTTCGATCTCTTCAGATTTCTTTAGGAAGTGTCAGGTTAACATCAAGAGAGGACTGCCAAAACTACTTGTCACGTTTTTTTGATCATAAGTCCCAAAATTTCTACAACAATGGGATTATGTTACTACCTACAAGATGGCAAAAAGTCGTTGAACAAAATGGTACATATATATTATAATTAAATGTAAATTAACTTTGAAAAAAAAAATGTCTTGAGTTTTCATATTACATGCGAAGAAACTTTTTCCCCCACCTATTATAATTGTAGTATAAGACGGTAGTTCACATAAAACAAAATTTACCAACAACAACCTCCAACTATCGCGTCATATGATTATTAAAAAGCTACCATACTTCAGCGCTAGATGGCATTGTTAAAAAGCTACCACAGTTCAATGCTAGACGGCGTTGTGCAGTTTACGTCATTTTCTGAATGGCGGTGTTAAGATTCTCCGCGACTTAATGACGTCCGCTAATACATCGCGATTTGTAAACACTGTTAATACGGTTGCATCTGAGAGTCGTATCCTAGTTGGAACGATTCTACAAGACTCTCGCGAATTTCAGTGATAACGATAAGCTGTCTTTGTTTTTTTGGAGTAGAGTACTGAAACTGCCACCTACATCCAAGCGGGAAAGGCTGGTTTGTTATCATATTTAATTAAAAATCTGGGCCAAATAAATAATTTTATCACAATATAAAAGTTTGTGATAGCGTAAAAATGGGCCATGCTATCGTATGAAATATAGAATATCCGTAGACACTAAAAAGTTTAAAATAAATTAAAAAACAAAAAACGAAAACCCGACTGCAAAAAAGACAATATACGAGTAATGCACTAAAAATACCGAAACAAGATTGAGAATAGAAAACAAAATTAAAATAAATTAAACAAAGTAAACTCTACTTGGATTTAGCAGACTACATATATTATGAGCTGAAAGCCTAATTAAATAACCAACCGCATTAAGTTTACTTGCAAGCGGAACCCGTTAATTTTCTTTTGGTTTATCAATAATTTGCAATTGGGGTATTTACAATGTACACGCCGCGCAGCCGCAATCCCGTTTTATGAGCACTATTTGGTAGATATCTATATTTTCTGCGCACATCACTTTGTCTAAATGGGTCATGTCATGGATGTCGAAAGATTTACAACTAAAGTTGATAAAGATGAGATCTCGATAATAAAGTTCTGAGCACCACCATCCACGGCGCGGTGGCACGGAGGTATACACGACTAGTTAGGGTGAGAGATTCTTTGTTTTTATGCAACGCATTATTAAAATCCTCTCCGTACGAGAAACAATTTACCTATCTAATGATATATGTTTTATTCGGAAGGATGCAGGTTTGAAGAATTCGGAGACCGAATTTCTCTTTCTTTTTAATTTTTATCATTGGAAATGTTTAGCATGCGTTTATGCAAAATAAAATAAAAACTAATCCATTTATCTAATGTTAGATCTAGACACTATGATTGAATCACCTTGGTCGCGAGGTACACACTTAACGGGAATATATTCTTGAGGTCGTCGTCAAACAGCAAGTTGCTAACAAAGTGTAGTGCGGCGTAGAAGCAGACGAGCAGGAAAGCCTTGATCAGGTACAACGCGTCCATCTCCAGCACCAGCCCCGTCAGGTAGAACGCCACGAACGGCATCACCACCACACACCACCACCTGAACTTCTGTCAACATAATATTATTTTTAAGTAGCAATGTGAAAAAATATAAATATGTAGAGGTATAGTAAGATGTGGTTATAGAGGGCGGGAGAATGAATAACGAGGTATAAGAGTCACGAAAATGTATTAAAACAAACACACCGCCAATATAAAAAGTGCACAATAGGTACGTGTACAATTTGACGACAAGATTGGCGTAGCGGTTGAGCGATCGGCTTCTACACCATGTGTTGTGGGTTCGATCCCCACACGGAGCAAATATTTGTATGATCTACAGGTAGTTGTTCCGGGTCTGGGCGTTTGTGTATGTGAGAATTTGTGTTTGTAAACGCACCCACGATACAGGAGAAAATCCTAGTGTGGGGCAATGTTTTTAAAAAAAATAGGTACAAAGTCATATCACTAGAACTTAGTATACAGGTTGGTGAAGCGTGGCGCAAACGGGGCAATACGGGTGGACACCCATATTGCCCCCTTTGCGCCGTTTGTGTGTCCCGCCGGACAGTGCGCGGGACAACATAAGTACGCGTGTGTTGCGGTAGCCGGACTGTGACGGACACGATTACTTGTTGTGAACTCGCTGTGCGGGCCTTCGCGGTCGCTTTATATTGTAATGTTTTGGGAGAACGCGACCAGTAGCCGGAGCTTTACCTAAATTGGTAACATTTACTAGAACACTACGCCCTACATGGTTCTTTTCTTTGCACCACATTGTGTTACTCACATAATTATGTGTCTATGTCTGGAATTTAAAACAGATATCCGATATTTCTTCTGAGATCGTCGAGTTAGGAAATGTCGACGCCATTATGTACTAAAAAACTTCAAAGATCCACTGACATAACGACGTCTATCTTACTACACAGATAACTCGATGAAGCTAACCCTGCATCGCGCAAGTAACATTTGCAATGCCAGCTGCTTTTATACAGACATCAACTGTGTGGCAGCGACCCGCCAGGTAACAAGGGTATGTCGGGCTCGTACTGATTAATGACCTCTTCCTTTTGGTTGGAGAAGAGGGGCATCACATTCTCCCTCCAGACTATGCTACATGGTGTGGGTTCGATCTCTGCACGGTACAGGTAATGTATGGCCCACAGGCAGTTGTTCCTAGTCTGGACATTTGTGTACGTGATAATTTGTGTATGTAAGTAAATGCACCCACGATACAGAAGAAAATCCTAGTGTGGGGCAAACATTAAAAAAAATATAATAATACAATTTTCATTCTTAGCATTCATGCAATATATTTAGCTTGATTATATTTACCTTATCATATGTTAGTCTCCTAAACAGGTTCTTTTTATTTGCAGCTAGTGAGTGTTCCTTTATTTTGTCAGATACTTTAGACCCCACCCAGAGTGAGTCGGCATTAGTTTGCAGCATCGCCAAAGGCGTCACTCCTCTTAGGTTCGGCACGTCTAAGCTGGCATCACCCTGTTTTTAATTCAAAACATGGAAAAGTGAGTTATCATAACATAGATGAAAGTGATTAATACCAATCTGCAAGCATGAAACACAGGACAGGTAGAATCAAGCAAAATAGGGATCCGTACTGGCTAACATACTGGTTAACGTCTGACACTTACGCGAATATTTAAAAAAAAATGTATTATATGTATATTGTTGATGTAGGTACCTTATTAATAAATAAATAAATATTAGACATTGAAATAAAACTACTTTTTACGGATTTTATCGCGTTGTATTGATATTATTTGATTCCCGACGTTTCGGATCCTTTACAACATCCATGGTCACGAGTAGACTGACGTGTTGGACGCCTTAATGTTAAAATTACTAACAGCCTACCTTACATTTTTGTTAATTATTTGCGATCCGATTCACGCAGAATGAGCTCACCGTGTCCTTTGGTGTTGCAGTTTTGGGCTTGGATTTAGTCAGACTTTCTGGAATGGCGGTGTTTGACAAACACCGCAGCAGTTGTGAACACACTCTTGACAAGGCCAATTTATAGCGCTGCTCCGTGCTTTTAGGGAACTAAAATTTACACTGATTGATACTTAATGCAAATGGCCAACGAGATGTTTAGAGCATCTCCGTGGTCCGATCATTAATGTCGATATTTTGTATAATTTTGTATAAGTCCTCAACAAATGAACTGATAAATATTTTTGTGTAAGTCCAAGTAAGTGATATGTGTGAAAATCCTTATGGATCGTCTGACACTGGGGAGGCGTTATTGTATTATAATCTAAGTGCCGTGTTTTCCGCTGGGTGTAGTTGGTCCATGTGCACTGGTGTAAAAAGTAGGCCCCAGTAGCACATCTTATAACTACTGTTAAACCATACCTTACAAATGTATGTACCAAAATGTTACCACGCACGGAAAACGTTCTTAGTCTTCGCTTGGTATTTGCATCTTTATGAAGTTGAAGTCGTATGAAGTTGTTGTTATGTAAATCGAAATAAAGGGGATTTAAATCAGCAGTGGATTTATTTTGATAAATTAAATAGTAAAACGACATAAAGCACAAAGCAAAAAACAAGTTTGAATATTAACAGAAGTTGTAGCTAGGTACCTAATTATTAGACTGCCTCATTAGTCTAGTGGTCCCAAGCGCGACTGCTACGCTAGAGGTCCTGGGTTCGATCCCCAAGTCAAGCAAAGTGTTTTTAGTTTTTCTATGAAATTCGCAGTAGCAACTCGAAATCTGAATTTGTGCCCAGTTAATGGCAATATGCTTGCCCCCTATTACATGGGACCTAAACATACCGGAAAACTGTGGTTGTACATTAGTACGCCTCTGCCTAACCCTTCGGAGAATACAGGCGTGATAGTATGTTATGTTATGTTGTAGCTAGGTAACATACTTAAAAAAAAACATTAAGGCTAGCATTTTGCTATTACAACCTTCATGGAAGAACAACAAGTTATCGACATTGTCCAATCTCTACAATTATTTCCGTTACTGCTCACTTGTGCTATCAGCGCCAAAATGGCGAAAATCAAAGGGGGGCCAAAAACCGTTGACAGTAGCCTGTCCAGTGTACCTATCGAGTATTATAGAGGTCAGTGTTGGAACCCCATTATAGATTCTATTAAATCTAAATCCAAGCCCAAAACTGCAAGAACAAAGGACACGGTGAGCTCGTTATGCGTGAATCGGATCGCCAATAATTAACAAAAATGTAAGGTAGCTGTTAGTAATATTAACATTAAGACGTCCAACACCTCAGTCTACCCGTGAACATGGATGTTGTCGTCTGGACTCAAATAATATCAATAAAACGCGATAATATCCGTGAAATGTCGGGAATCAAATAATATCAATAAAACGCGATAAAATCCGTGAAATGTAGTTTTATTTCAAAATAGGGATCACCAGGTTAATGATTCTCGTTTTTCATATTTTTAATGTTTCACTATAATTTGACCCTTTATTAAAGTTTTACATCAACTAAGTAAAAAGCAACCTTAAACTAAAAAAAAATCAACAGAAGTCAAGATTTTTGTGACAAAAGGTAGCCATATTTTTCACCAAGGTCCAATCTATCTTTACACCAAAAACTGGTTCAGTAGTTTAGGAGTGAAAATAGCAGTTAAAGCAATTTTGTTATTTACTACACGAATATTAATAGATTATGACGCCCCTAAGGCCATAGAAAAAATATCTATTTATATTAATTTTGGATCAGTTAAGGTTGCCGCACTACCCAGACTACACAGACCTCCCAGAAATACAATGTTTGGGATTTTCCATTAATCATGTGAGGCTTGAAATGGCGGGAGGGGGTTAAAAAAAACACGATACTTATATCGAGGGAAGGGTAGGGGGGGGGGATAGTGCAGCATCACATTTTTCGTTGAATTCACAAAACACGTGATTTTAGCGTACGGGAGGGCGGTAAACTAAAACCTCGCCACTGATGATCCCAAGCCCGTATGAGAAAGAAGGAGGGTTGGCTGCGAGCAGAACAAACCAGCTGTAAAAGGTTAACGCCTAGTCTCGGGCGGCGGGAAATAACTCGAAAAGATAAATCTCGTAGGAGATAGGAAATGATCTCCTCAACCCGCTACTCTGTGATTTCTATAATAGAATCGGGGGCATTGCCTTAACCGCCCGTGTCGAGAGGTAGAATGGCTCACTAAAAATTCACCCAATCCTAAGGTGGAGAACGCGCCGAGAGGATGCATGGCTGAGGGTTTCAGTTACTAGCCCCAACTTTAGCGAACCTGGCGGTACAATGGTATGAGCGACCCTGTGAGCGACCATTCAGTCGTCCATACTCTTGGGAACAATATGAATCAAATAGTCGTGCGATCCCGAGAATACGCGTGAGTAAACCGTGTAGTCTTTAAATAATTATGAATACGCCTCACGAAAGTTATTATACTAATATGAATCAAAATCAAAATCAAAAACCAACTTAACCCAACAAGTATTTCACAAAGGATTATTTGAAACAAGACCAAGTTCTTCATCTTTCAGCGGCTGCACATGTAGTAGTAAGCCACAAACACCAGAATCACTCACCTAAACGACATACTCCCTGAACACCAATTCGGCTTCAGGCAAAAACATGGCACCATAAAACAAGTACATAGACTGTCACCATAAGCCAAACACTAGAAAATAAACAGCATTGTTCAGCTGTTTTCTTAGACATAAGTCAGGCTTTTGATAAAGTCTGGCACACAGGTCTTTTATTCAAGATTAAAAAGCATCTACCACACTTATTCTACTCCATATTAAAGAGTTACTTGAACAAAAGATTCTTTGAAGTCAAACTTAACGGGGTGTGAAGGGGCGAGGTGTGTGTTTCCCCTCACACCAAAGGGAGGATCCTCCGACCAGGCGGGTGTTTTGCCTGGCGGGCCACGGCCCAACGGATGATGTCGGGGATGATATATGCAGGTTGCGTTGCAAACTTCACTTGCGCGATTCAGGACTTGTCCGTATAGTTGTATGTAGCACGGTAGATGTCGCTACAGGGGAAACATCAAAACTATTCGAAATTGGCTCAGGTGTACATCTTAAGACCAATGTTATATTTCATATTCTCGGCTGACATCCCTAAAAAAGATGACACAGTAATAGCCACATATGCAGACGACACTGCCATAATGTCGATCAATTCCAACGCATCGACCGCAACTGCCACACTTCAAAAATACCTCATAGAAATTGAATCGTGGCTCAGTACGTGGTGAATAAAAGCTAACAACAGTAAATCCGTACACGTCACCTTTACCCTTAGGAAAGGCGATTGCCCAAAGTTTGCTCTGGCTCGTTGGAGGAAAATCTCGGTTAAATAATGAAAGCAAAATGGCAATCTACAAGACTATACTCAAACCGGTATCGACATATGGAATCGAACTATGGGGCACAGCAGCCAACAGCAACATTGAAATCTCAGAAAGATTCCAGACCAAAACCATGAGACTCATGTTCAATATTTCAACATGCATCAGCAGCAAATACATCCTACAAGACCTGAACCTAACATCTGTTAAGCACGAAATATTCAAAAGTCACAAATACCAGAACAAGCTATCAAAACATGTCAATGCTCTAGCGACAAACCTTAAGGGCTCTGGTAGTACCATATACTCAAGACTCAGGAGCAATAGTGTTCCAACCCTCCAATACCGATTCCCCATAATAAAAGTGAGGTCAATGGATTCTCCTCCTAGCTAAATGTCATACCCAGACTCGGGTCAACGAAACTAGCAACTAAATGTGAGAAACAGATCACCAGGGAGGAGGAGGAGGGGGTCAAAAAGTTGCCAAGAAATATCACATGAGAAATGGATGACCCAGTACGAACAAACAGACCCAGTACAAAATGACAGACAAACAAAAATTTGTTTTGGCTGCTTTACTTATGTACATGCTCAGGTAATTTCGCCTGTTTGCGTCCACTTAGTGGAGTTGGCAAGTTTGAAGGTGAAAATAAAAATGATCTTGCACTAGTTTTGAATTAAAAATTGATGTAACGTGTTCCTTAACAAACTACCCCGCTAACTTCTGGTCGAAATGTTCTGGTGTTTTCTTTAATAAAAGGACAAATATCTGAATTAGGCGATTTACCCACTTCGCGTCCACAAAATCCAAATTGCGTCCACCTATAGACCAATTAACGTCCACTAACTTAGAAATGGAATTTGAGGTAGATTTAAAAAAATAGTTGAATAAAAGATTGACTTTTACCAATTTTTTATTTCACTATTGTAGATAAGTATTTAAAAATCTTCTCAACATTGAACTAAAAAAATATGAATAATATTTTTTTAACTTTGTTACAGTCACCAGGATTTTAAAAATAAATACGTTATTTTTAACATAACTAAAGCTTTTTTACAACATTGTTTAATCTCTGTGAGTATACAATATTTTCAATATTAGTTCAGAGCACTTCACTACATAGGCTCTATTTAATTAAAATATCAAAACATGATAAAAATACAAAACAAAAAATACGGAAATCTCTTCTTATGGAACCGAGGCAGCAAGGCTTAAGTGCACTTCGACCCAATAGGATGATTTCCCTGCTTTCCCTAGATACCTATTATTCATCCTCACCCAGTTCTTCAAACAGCTATTCCATGAGCTTTATAATGAGGCCTGGGGGTATGATTTTGTAGTCCTCTGGTCTTGGATAACGCTGCCCCAAGAGGCGCATTCGCTTTCTAGCCATTGCATAGCATTTACACAGAAGGTTTTCCATACTCTAAATTTCCCTTTTGCTGACCCTGCAGGCTGATGTCTCCGTCAGACCCATCTTTTGTAGGAGTGTTAGTAATAAAAACCTGACCTTGTTTCGCTTTCCTAACTCATTGAGAGTAGGGGCAGCGTCAATGACCAATCTTGGATTGGTCTTGTAAGAGGTCAGGGCCCTGAGTGGCGTTTGGCTGTCACTAAGAATGTAGATGGACCTACCTGTGGTACCGCTACTTTCTATCTGTTGTGCACAGGCAAGAATGGCATATTTCTGCTTGGAAAACTGTAGCTAATTTGCCCATGCTTTGAGTGACCTTATGGTCCATGCTTATATGCCCCTATACCCAATTCTGTTTTCGAACGGTCAGTGTACCATATCAGACTACCCTCCTCTGGTGGGTCTAGTCCCTTTATCCATTCTTCCTAACGCTGGTACTGTTCCCGGTTTCTTCACTCCATCTGGTCTGCGCTCACCTATTTTGTCCAATACTGTGGTCTTAGGTAGGCCATACTCTTTGCAGATTTGTCTTACTGACTTCTTGTTGTCTTTAATTTCACCCAACGCTTTCTTTAAATCTTCTTCGGTGTATGTTTTCTTTTTTATGGTTTTGGAAGAATTCGTCTAGAACAAGAAAATTGCGTGATGATGATGATATTCAATTATTATTAATCCTACATTATCATTTGATTAAATATAGTTAAGATAGTATTTTACATTCAGTAATAAAATAATTAACGTCACCTTATGACGACAGGGTCCATGATTGATACTTTTATATTTATTTTTTAACACCTGTTAACATTGTGGAGTGCAATAAACGAATTGAGTATTGAGTATTAAATTCAGAATGTGAAGGCAAATTCTAATCAGGTGCGTGGGGTTCGGGGTAGCTTAGAGGTCAGAGCGTCTGGTGTATCCAACCAGAAGATGCAGGTTTTAATCCTGCCTGCAATTGAATTTTTCCTTCACTAAAAAAACTTTATAATCTTAGCATGGAAAATGCAAAAAAAAATCACGAAAAGATAATAATATTTTGCTAACATTTTTTTTACGCAAAACAGTTATAGCCTAGTGATATAACCATAGGACTGCCAAGTCAAAGGTCTCCAGTTCAAATCCAAGGCACACACCTCTGACTTTCGAAGTCATGTGCGTATTAATAGTTAATTATCACACACTTAAACTGTGAAGAAAAACGTGAGGAAACCTGCATATCTGAGAGATTTTCTCGACGGCGTGTGAAGTTTGCCAACCCGCATTAGGCTAGCATGGCAGACTATAGCCTAATCCCCTCTCATTCTGAGAGGAAACCTGTGCCCAGCAGTGGGACAATGTAATGTGTTGATTATATTATATACATATATTTTGTATATAATTTTTTTTTAAGCTATTATTTGTGTTTAATTACAAGATGGATGCAATCTGCTCTCAGTATAGTCTCCACTGAAGGTACAGATTTTGTTGAAGTGCAATTATCGAATCTATATCTTTCTCTACAATCATCATAATATGGACGCAAATTGACCCTTAACATATGCACAAACATAATGTTAAAATAAATGTACTTTTTTTCCTCTCATATTTCATCACATTAAAATGAATAAAAACAAACTGTGTCTCATAAAATTTCAAATAAAAAAATTAAAAACTTACCGTGTAACACTGTCCAGCTCACTACTTTTTTATTAAGAATTTGCATGTCGGCAGTCTTTTGTTCCGAACCTGAGATTAGTATTTTTTTCTAAACAGGAAGGGTTGCGCGTATAGAGCATTGGTCTATGTGTGTGTACACTTTATACATCCAGCCATTTGCAGAAATGGCTTTTGTTTTTGTTAGTATACAAGACTTATTAGACAATATTTTTGACGACACGATTGGCGTAGCGGTTGAGCGATCGGCTTCTGCGCCACGTGTTGTGGGTTCGATCCCCACACGGAGCAAATATTTGTATGATCTACAGTTAGTTGTTCCGGGTCTGGGCGTTTGTGTGTGAGAATTTGTGTTTGTAAACGCACCCACGATACAGGAGAAAATCCTAGTGTATAAAGAAAGAAAAAATATTTTTAAAGAGAGGTCCGATGAATGACAAATGCACGTAAACCGGGCGGTGAACGCGAATAGGCGAACTTACCCTATGTATTATACATTTTTCTTAAATATCTCCTATGTACAGATATTGCCAGTTACTTTTTTTAGTAAAATAAATATTTTGCTTTAAGAGTTGGCGGACCGATTTTTTGTTACAAACATAAGACCAAAATAAATCCCAATTTAATAAAATTCTGTTATTATTCTCATTTCGATATCATTAATCTAGGTTCCTATGTTGCCATTTTGTCAAAATACTTCACTGGAAATAAATGTACTTAAGCGAATGCAATTTTTGATAACATTACCAAGTTTGGAATGATTTTTCGTTCTTTTATTTCGTGTGAAGTATTAGTAGGCAAAATAATACCGTAGAAACTTAGATTAACAGCATCCAAATCCAAATATAATTAACTAACATAATTTGATAGAATATTGTCTGGATTATGATTTATTTCGGTATTACGTGTTTGTGGGTAATTCAAGCTCCGCCAGACCCTTAAGAGCTTCTTTTTACAAAACTGCCAAGGAAGGGTTATGTTTTTTGCCAATTTGAAAACAGCCTGATACTAAACTTAAAGTGGGGCAGCTCATAATATAGTCCTGTAAACCGAAGTTTTTTACTTTGTTTATAGTTTATTTTAAATATTCTGAATATAAATCAAGATTAATGCACCCGCTGTTTCCTCTTGCTATAGTCTATATCTTATAATTATCTTAACACAGTATCCTATTCTTTCATGGGATACTGTGTTAAGATAGGTATTATAATAAAATCCTGGACTTCATTTTAAAATTACCAGAAAATAAATTCAAAAAAATTATTAATCACCAGTTTTAAAAACTCACATAAAGGATGAGAGTGGATATAGCTGTGGTGTTCCTGGCGAGGATGGCCCAATGGAGTGCAGTGTTACCGTGTGAGCGGTCCGCGGGCCGCGGAGACGCTCCCAGCGTCAGCAGTAGCCGCGCCGGATCCACT
The DNA here is from genome assembly GCA_910591435.1 of Acronicta aceris. Taxonomy (NCBI): domain Eukaryota; kingdom Metazoa; phylum Arthropoda; class Insecta; order Lepidoptera; family Noctuidae; genus Acronicta; species Acronicta aceris. The sequence goes on along the minus strand of OU342762.1, from coordinate 17,455,947 downwards.
GCCGATACCTTCCAACACGCCCACATGAGTGGCGTCATACCGGCCGCATCCGCGGCGTCCGGCGCCGCGCCGCGCGCCACCAGATAGGCCACCACAGCAGTGTGCCCGAACTGTGCCGCCAGGTGCAGACAGGCGCATCCCTCGGCGTCACGCAGCGCCGGGTCCGCTCCTGCGCGTACCAGCAAAACCGTGGCCTCCAGGTGGCCCTGTCGCGTCGCCCAGTGCAGTGGCGTCGACTGCAGCTCGCCACCCACCGCGTCCACCCTGGCGCCCTTCGACAGAAGGTATTGAATGATCTCACGCCTGTTGTTGATAGCAGCCCAATGTAAGAGCGTGACAGTCTCGTGATCCGGCTGGTTGACATCCCATCCTGCCTCCACAAGCTCCTTGACACGGGCGAATGCTCCGTACTGTGTAGCCTTGACGATGTCGAAGCCACTGTAGTCGCGCTCCAACGGCGCAGGCGGAGGCTCGCGGGGCGGCGGCCCATCGCTGTCAGGCTGCGACTTACCGCATTGCCCGCTAGCAGCGGCGCCGCATGTACTGTCATACATGCTTCTAATAACACTGTCCAGAGGATATGTGCATTATAGACTCAACCAACTAAATATTAAGATGACACTTGTACACTGTGACTGGTATACTAATACAATTTATTAAACACCCACTTTACTAATTTATTTATATTTCCAATGACACAATTTTGATGAATAACCTGAGGATTATCAAGCTATTTATTTGACAAATTGATTAAAAACTTTTTAAATGTCATTCAATCAGTATTATAGACACAGACTACTATAGACTCTGTAGAGTGTGTTGCCAGGCGTTTTGAACGAGCGATCGCACGATGGGTAAATAAAAAGTCGTATTCCTTGAAGGTCTTAAAATAGTACGTTTTAAAACTTATTATGTGTTTACTGGTAACACTACCTGTTTGTCTCCGGGTAAGGTCCGACCGAGATCTCGGTCTCGGTCTCGATCTCGGCCATTCTCGGCCAAAAATTCATTCTCGGTCTCGGTCTCGGTCTCGGATTTATTTTTGAGCTAGTCTCAGCCTAGACCGAGAATCACAAATTCCGCAATAGTGAAATTTTTTAATATGACTTGCGTGCTAATTCGATCGCTGAGCGCAATGTGTGATTGATCAATTGATTAAAGAACTGCCAAATCAAATAATCAAATTAAATAATGACCAAACGCCACTCGGTTTGTATTTTCATTCGTAATCATATCACACTGAAGGACTGAGGACTTAACACTGTCAGTGATTGGGGTGTCAATAGCTTATAATATAAAAGTGACCTCTCTATCAACGCTGACAAAACTGTTATTTTATCTATATCTATTTAACGGTATGTTTAGGTTCTATAATAATAATAGGGGCCTTTGACTGGGCACAGATCAAATCGATCCGAGCTGATACTGAGAATTTCACACCAACACCCAATAACACTGCTCGGCCTGGGAATCAAACCCAGCATCTAGCTTAGAAGTTGCACTTGGAACCACTACACTAATGAGGCAGTTTAATTTGCTTGCTATGTAGCTGATATCTCATAAAATTTTACAACGCACTATTTAACAACGTTAGTAATCTATACTTATAATAAATCTGTAGAGAGGTCAATTCTGTACATGAAATATATTTCCAAAATAACTATCAGCGGGTGATTAGGGATCGATACTGACGCCAAAAATGCAATCAGTAAAATTTTTGTCTGTCTGTCTGTCTGTCTGTATGTTCGTTATAGAAACAAAAACCACTCGACGGATTTCAACGAAACCTGGTACAATTGTTCTTCATACTCCTGGGCAGGTTATAGTATACTTTTCATCACGCTACGATCAATACTAGCAGAGCAGTGAAGGGAAATGTTGGGAAAACAGGAGAACTTACTCCATTTTTTAAGCTTCCGTCGGGTGTGCAGCCTTAATGGTTAAAGCTACACAGAAATCATGTATGACGGAAATGTTCTCCTTAAAATTATATAAAAAATATTCCACGACAGCAAATGTCTATCTTTTATGGTTGACTCACAATAACACGTGTAACTCCCGATAGCTTAACAGTTCAGAGCTTTCTGATTATATTTGTCTACTCTTACGTTAGGTGACTGACTGACTGACATAGTGATCTATCAACGCACAGCCCACACCACAGGTTATAGTATACTTTTCATCACGCTACGATCAATAGGAGCAGAGCAGTGAAGGGAAATGTTGGTAAAATTAGTGATTCATGAGAAAGGTTTCAAGCTATAAAACATCACGCTACAACCCTTAGGAACGGGGAAACGCAGGTGAAACCGCGGGCGAAGAACTAGGGAACAAAGTAACTATTCCACGCGGACGAAGTCGCTGGCAAAAGCTAGTACATAATAATAATATAATAACAATACGTACTAAACTATATTATATCAGAAACGATGTTTGGTATTTACTTTAACATTATATCTTCACTTTATTCACTTATTTCGTAGTATCTTTATCGATAAGTTCACAAGAATGTATTATATGGACACATCACTATTGTCGGTATGCGTGACACACTATTTGTCATTCAAAATCTTCTCTTAAAACAAGCATCATAGAGTTTTATTCAAAAAAAATTGTTATAAATGCCATCTAGCGTGGAGTAGCGGTACTTCATCGTATTGAAATCGATTTTAACTCCAGAAGAAAATAGTCGTAAAAGGTTACAGACCTATTTGGTAATGTGAATTATGTGCAATTGTTATAAAGTTGAATTCAATGCAAATAGTTTAGTGTGTTAAATCTGATCGTGATTGTTATTTTTGACCAGTCATAATCCAGTTACAATAGTGTGTGTAAGACGTAAATGTTTGAGTTTGGCAACACTGGTTTTCATACAAAATAGGCATTATGCTAATTCCACCTATTTAATGTTCCGTGGTAACAGACCAGCAACTGGTCAGTTTGTGAGAAACAACTGTTAGGTCGATTGTTGTGCCAGCTGGAGGAAATTGACTATAGACATGTACTATTCAGCCATCAGAAGATGGATTTAATGATGTTATCACAAACTAAAACTTGTTAATCAAGGACTTTTAACTGGAGTAAACAGTCACAAGATAAAGTAACATTAAATAGTTTATCTGCTACTTACAACTTCTGAATTTTTTTTTCCTATGGTACTATTTTAGTACTGGAGACATAGATTGGCTAATTTTATATTTTACAGATTTAAGCTAGAAGTTGAGGCTGCACTTTCGACAGCACAACATGTTCATTCATGGTACATGATCTGACATTACCAGAATTTATAAGTTGTACATAAAGGTATATCTTTCGGGTGATTATAAAATTGACATGGTAGTCATGGCATGTGACTGTTATTTAAATATCAAAATAAACAACCTTTTCCAGTTTAATCCACCTAGACCAAACAGTATTACACATATTTGTAGCAAAAGACAGGATAAGCTAAGCAGAAGGTCTGGTCCCCTTAATTATATATTACAATTGACTGCTAAAACACACCCAACTTAAACCAGGTTATTGTGTGGGTAAAATATGTTATGTAAGATGTGGGGTTGCCAGCAACCCAAGATTATTTTAGGTTTGAATAGCCTCGGCCAGCTGGATAAAGAATTATTAAATTGATGAAATTCTGGTGGGGTAAAAAGGAAAAGTAGAAGGGGAAGGAAAGTAGAAGGCTATCGGAAAATTCTACAGATTTTACTGTAATTAAATAAAACAATACACTAAGGGAGCTCAGTTTCTCTTTAAATTTTTGGACCAGAATACTTGGTACCCCAATATTAATTATATTCAATTGTCATATTATTATGTTTTGATCAGCAGAGGACTAGCAGATGATCTCTTCAGAGTCCTCTAACAGTAGTAAGATTACTGAGAAATTATATTGAATGGTAAAAACTGTTGTTATTATTATAATTTATACATTTTATTCTTTCACATAGCGTTTTCTGTGTGTCACCAGTAGATACCAAACAGGTCTTCATATCGACGCTGTGTGTTTTTAAGTAAACACATAATATAATATTTTGAATAACAAAAAAATTGTTATTATGTGTTGAAAGAAAAACACACAGCGTCGCAGGAAGATCTTCCTGGTGAATGAAGACACTATGACAGGTGTAAAGGGTTGCCAATCTCACGCAACCTAACCCCAAGAAAATTGGTGTCCACCCGGAGACAAAGAGGTAGTGTTACCAGCCTTGCGGGAATAAATGGTAAGTCACAAAATCTTCTTCATATCGACGCTGTGTGTTTTTAAGTAAACACATAATAACAATTTTGTTGTTATTCAAAATATTATATTATTGTATTATTAAGGCGGATCGTTCACCTGAGCCCTCCAAATTCAAATTTCGAGTGTTTTTCGCAGTTTGTATTGTATTGTATTATATTGTTGATCTATAAAGTACTGCATTCATGGTAATGGTAATTGCGACATTAACTATACAAAATTCACAATTTTTATCCAAAAACATTGCTTAAAAATCTTTATTGTGGCTAAAATTAGGGTAAAATGACAATTTTAACACAGATTGCGCCAAATTTTTGGCTTGATAAGGATTTATAAGTAAAGGTTTTAGTTCTCAGTTGTGAATGTTGTATAGTTAATGTCGCAATTACACCTGCCATGAATCTAGAACTTGTTAAAGACCTACAAACTGCGAAAAATCACTTGAAATTTGAATTTCGCAGGCTCAGCTGAACGATCCGCCTTAAAGAATTTTATTAGAAACCTACTTATTTTTAAAATGTGTTTAGTAGATTTTGGTAGTATTTGGCGATACTTTTAGTAGAATAGCTGAAAAAGTCAAGCTGCCTGGTTGGATCGGATCATGGATGGATGTGATGTGAATGTGACTGTGGACTCGTGGTTCTCTATCATACTGGTAATAACTTTATGTAGTCTGTGCTAGTAAACAGTCATACAGAGTCATACACTCATAACCTCATACCGTTTAAGTACCAAACCAAAATAAAAAATGTAGGTATTTGTTTCTATAGTTATAGTTATGTTTATTCGTTCTTACATAGTTCATTATCTATCATTTACATGGAAAAAGTGTTCAGGGTTTGTGGAAAAAACAATAGTGCTGCAAGTTTGAAGTATATTTTTATAATAAAATAATAATACTTACCTAAACATAATTATTAGTGTACCATACATAATTCTTAAAATAAAATATTTCAGTTGCGCAACATGGCGATTATAGCCCAGCTGCTCAAGTCGCTCTAGTGAAAATTTTCAATGATATGGTGTTGTGACGACGATACGCTCTACTTAACATCAGATTTTCAATTCGGTACAAGAGTGGGTACAGTTAATTTTCTGTCGGATAATATCGTGCTGTGTGACTGTGATGAGATAGTTTTTGATTCTCTAAGGCGTGGACTTATCAAGAGTGCTGTTATTTTTTGTTGAAAAGTGAGTCGGAGACAATCGTCAAGCTGGAGCGACTACCGGAGTACCTGCGCGACACCGTCGACTGGTTCATGGGGTGAGTGGCCGCACGCCATTGTTCACATGGATATATCGAAACTTTTATTGTCTACATACTTTTACCATGATTTTTCTTGTTACCACCATCTCTTAGATTATCTTATGCCTTTCATTTACATGTCTGTATGAGATAAGGTATCACTAAATACAGCCTCCAGTCTCTAAGGTCTAATACTAGTCGCCAAATTTGTCGGTGTCCTTCTTCGTTATGTACGTTTTGTTATCGTCCCGAGAACCTGGTTTTATGGTTCTAAGAAAGTAGAAAATCTAGAACTATCAATAGGTACTAACATTGGTGTCAAATTATGCAACATACTTAGGGCAAATAAGTAACTATGCAACATACTTATAGCTAATAAAGAATTACCTATTTATTTATTTACAATAAATTAACCCATCAAGTCCCACATTCCTGACACAGTGCAAAATCTTTTTTGGTGTCCAGGGGTCAATATGGGTGTTGCTGAATTAATTGTATGTTCAATAAAATAGGTACATTAGGAATTAACCCTGGTCCCACTAAGAAATAAAATTATATTAAAACTATAGATTTTTATTGTCTTATTGAAAGTACCATAGAATCATAGCCATATAATTAAATTAGGTAGGTATTCAAGTGTCACAGTTTCCATTTCTACAACAAATATTAATCTAATAAAGCCCTTATCAATAAAGCTCTATTTCATAAAGCTCTTACAATGAGGGATTTTAAGAGAAGTTATAAAGAGAAGCTTTGCAGGAAACATTTTTTACCCCTGACGAAAAAGAGGGGTGTTGTAAGTTTGTAATAGTGTTTCTGTGTGTCTGGCTTTTGCATCACAGTGCCTGATCAGGTGAACCGATTTAGATCTTTTTTTTTTTGTTTGGTAGGTGTTAGTGGAGTGTTCTTAGCTATGTTTAAAAAAATCTGCTCAGCCGTTTAGAGATTATCACCTCTTTTCTTGATGATAATGATTTTCTTACGTGGGAGAGCCATGCTTCGGCACGAAGGGCTTCGGCTTCGGTTCCATGGGCAGCGGTAATCGCTTACCATCAGGTTATCCGTCTGCTCATTTGCCCTCCTATCCCAAAAAAAAAATTATGAGATAAGTATAATATAAACAACTTCCACAGGTCTGATTGATCAATTCCAGAGATAACATTTTGTAAATTACCTGGAAACTCCGAATGGTAAGACTGAGACTATAAAATATTTTGTATATACCTACTAGCATAGTATAAATATTACATTACCAGTTTCTGCCCGTGACTTTGTTTGCGTGGATTTCACAATTCGGTCCGACCTGGATAAAAAGTAGCCTATATGTTATTCCAGGCTATAATCTATGTCTGTGCCAAATTTCATCCAGATCTGTGGAGCCGTTCTGGTGTGAAAGAGCAACAAACATCCATACATCCATACTCACAAACTTTCATGTTTATAATATTAGTAAGGAGTTAAGTACTTTTTTAGTAAGATTTTGTAGTACATAGTTATGGCCCATTCACGACCTCGCCGCTGTGAGCGGCGGCTTAGGCCGCGTACAGGAACTCAGCGGGAGCGAGCGGCGGCGGCGTCGCGGCGAGGGCGTGATCCAATGCATTAATTTTGTGTAAGTCCTGAACAAACGACCTAAAAGACAGTTTCCGACCAGTGAAGTAGAAGACATGTTTCCTAATCAAGAACGCTAATCGGTCCTTCGGTCCTAATACGTATTATTCCTACGTTACTGTACCGTACTTTTAATATTTGAACCACAGAACAAGGAATACCTAGAAATAGTAAGTGGGCGTAACCTTGTTTCCCCTAATCTGGGACGATGTACGCACTTCTTGCCGTATAAAGTGCTCTCAGTCGCGTTCGCAGATAGCCAACGCGCAAACTTGCGTCGAAATCTTTAATAAATATAAAAAAATATTAAAACGCCCTCTTGTGTCATTTAAGAATGCAAAAATCATAGCTGCAGTAAAAATCTATCACATGAAGGGATTTCCTATCATCAGGGAAGTAGACCTTATTGCCTTGTTTTCCGTTTTACTTCGTATTTCTTCAATAATGTCAGTCAGTCAGTCGAATCAATAGTCATTTTGTTTTAGTGACAATGATGGCGGTAGATGAATTTAAAATACTGTAGGCGGGCAGCCCTACTGCTTGTTTATGTACTGCGCGGCTGTAGGTAATTACTTCAAGGTCAGGGCTGAGTCACAATACTGTAATATTTATACTGTGGCGCAACGCTCGTACACCGCGCCGCCCCGCTCCACGCGCCGCTGCTTTCTAAGGTCCGACCGAGACCGAGAATAGCTAAATTAAAGAGTCACTTTTTTCAAGTGTGTTTCTACCCAGAAGGAGAGATGTTTTTGGAGTGTATGTATGTATGTATATTTCTTAGTCAGCTCTGTAGCCTTAACGGCTTGTAGGATTTTAGCTTGAGAGGCGTCGATACATTCGCCTCAAATGTGACAGTGACACTGGGTATATATATAGTATAATTATAAAAAATAAAATGGCAGATTTTTGGCGCCAAATAATTCGTCTTGAAAATATTTTTTTCCTTAAAACTTATCAAAATAGCAATCGCAGGCATTAGATCTTTGGAGTAAAATTTAAGGCAATTCCTCCGACTGCATGAGATTGGTCACCTTGTTTCCATCTTTTTTGGCAGTCGGGCCCTTTTTTTTATTATTTATTGTTTATTTGCAGCTTTAGTATCACTGCGCCCGTAATACTGTTAAAAACGAGCGCTCAAGTCTCAGCGTCTCAAGTCTAGCGTTACTTTATTTCATCTGGGCTTTCCTTAAATGAACACGATCCGCATTCCCCTAGCTGAATTGAGAGTTCATCAGCCTATTCACAATGCCGATTTTTCCTACTAAGCGCTAGGATAGGAGCTGTGTCCATTTTATCATAGGCTTTAATTAAAGCTTAGGAGTGGACTATTCCGAGCGATTCCGTCCAGAACTTATTGATAATAGTCTCGAAACTTAAATTCGTAAGAATTCTTTTAGCCAGGGCTTTTGATATTTTGTAGAAGTGCTGTGTGCCACTAGCACTAGTTCATTAGCATGCCATCTTGGCTTTCTTGAGTATGTTAGCGTAGTGTGAGTTCCACGTCAGGTTTTGATCTATAGTGACACCAAAATACTTGACTTCCTTGGAATGTATTTTTTTTATTCTAGATAGGCCTACGCGACCGCCAGTTTAATGTTATGTAACTATGATCTTCTTTCCATTCAGCTATGGCAATGTGAGTTTGTCGAAACGCCGTTTTACCGTAAAAGATACAATAACATAAGATACAATAGATGATGTTGGATGGACATGGGACATGTTGACAGAATGAAGCGAAAACGATTAACGAAAGGAATTTATAAGACGAATGTCAGCGCCAGTGTCGGCAGAGGTCGCCCTAGAAGGACATACGCCAAACTTATTGACGAAATCCTTCAAAAAGGTCAGGCACGTAGTACTCGCAACCAGCGTGTATGAGAAGATGTACGAATGTGGAAAAAGCAAAAGAAGTATGTAAGAATCGTAGCAAGTGGCGGTCTATAGTTTCTGCCTACCCCTGAGAGGAAGGGAGAAAGGCGTGAGTGTATGTTTGTGTGTAGAGATACTAACAGTTTTGTCAGCGATGATAGAGAGGTCACTATTATATTATATAGCGACCCGCCCGCGGTTTCACCCGCGTTGCCCCATTCCTAAGAGCCGTAGCGTAATGTTAAATAGCTTAAAACCTTCCTCTTGAATCACTCTATCTATTTTAAAAAAACGCTTCAAAATCCGTTGCGTAGTTTTAAAGATTTAAGCATACACAGGGACGGACAGACAGCGACAGCGACTTTGTTTTATACCATGTAGTGAAGCTATTGACACCCCAATCACTGACAGGGTTAAGTCAGTGATTGACTCAGTCCTTCATCGTGATATGATTACGAATAAAAATACCTACAAACCGAGTGGCATTTGGTCATTATTTAGTTTGATTATTTGATTTGGCAGTTTTTTATCAATAAATCAATCACACATTGCGCTCAGCGATCGAATTAGCACACGAGTCATTTTAAAAAAATTAACTATTGCGGAATTTGTGATTCTCGGTCTAGGCCGAGACTAGGTCAAAAATAAAGCCGAGACCGAGACGGAGAATGAATTTTTGGCCGAGAATGGCCGAGACCGAGACCGAGATCTCGGTCGGACCTTACTGCTTTCGAGGCTAGTTCCATATGAATCTATGCATTGGAAACCGCCGCTCGCCGCTCCGCCTCCGCCGCCGCCACCAACTCCCGCCCGCTGAGTTCGTGTCCGAAGCCTAAGTACACAAGTGTTAGACAGTTCAAGTGAAAGTGTATTGTGTGATATCCAAATTGTACAAAAGTCGCTCCCAGCGTTTGATCTAGAGATGACCACCATCATCGTCTCTAAAACAAAATGACTATTGATTCGACTGACTGACTGACATTATTGAAGAAATACGAAGTAAAACGAAAGACAAGGCAATAAGGTCTCAAGACTATCGCCTGACCCCACCACGGGGTGAACATAGAACTAACTCATCGCGTGTGCGTTACCTACAGCACAGTATAAATATTATAGGTACCTATACTGTGATAGCGCGCTCGTCTAGCGGTGCCCGTACGTCTGCGTTGACGTAGTGTTTTGCATTTTTTTGCTTTTTAATGGCCGACTTTTCAAAACTAACGATTGCAGCAGTTCGACATCGGATGGGTGACCAAAAAATTGTCCGTTTCCCAAAATATATTTAATTAAACTTTTTATCGGAATGCGGATTTTTTATGCTATTTAATTTAACAATAAAGCTTTTCGTACGTCTCAGTCGAGGCACAAATATTTTTCAGTCCCTAATGTATAATGGTGGGTTTTAGGGTTACGTATGTACCTCAAAAGGAAAAAGCGGAACCCTCTGTTGTCCGTCCGTCTGTCCGTCCAGCGTCCGTCTGTCTGACAAGACTCTTTAACTCAGAAACGCCTGGAGGTATCGAGTTAAAAATAAAACCATATACTCAGGTCTACACTCCCTTGAAGCTGTAAAAAAGTCTACAGTCTGCGCAGCAGAGAGCGTGTGCTAAGAGTATACTTACATAAGATGAATACACACACGCACACCCTAGGGTTAGTAACTATTTAGTGCTCAATTAGTGCTGCCTATATAGCAAAAAATTAAGCTGAAATATATATTTTTTAATTTTTTCTATAGTATAAACTTCTAATTTGACAATCACTCTCTTAAGTACATTCATTCACCCACTCTTAGCACACTATCCTGCCAACTAAATAAACTTTCAATATACCTTCCAACGTTCCAAAACCTTACATTCTTCAGATATCAAGCACCCAACTTCTCGAATGACATTCATATTTGTTGCTCTTGTAACTCCTCGAGCCAATCTTACCTGTTCCAAAACAGTTTAACATTGACCCTGAAATTATCGGAGAATTTCCTACTATCCTGTTCTTTTTCATTCTTCTTCATTCTTACTGTCTCTTTTATTTTCGCCTATATTTCGGTGTAACGTTTCTTCACTCTTTCCAAATCGTCTTACAAGTTTGTTGCTTGGTTCGTTTGCTTTAGCTTTATAGGCTGATACGTATATACGTCACGCTACGTTTCTTTCTTCTTTCGCTCCCCTTCTTTCACTTCATCATCCATCCAATAGTTATTCTTTTTCTTTCCATTCTTCCTGCACGCCACACCAAAAACCTTTGTGGCCGCCTGCACCATACTAGTTTTTACACTCTCCCAGGTTTCTTCTATACTACGAGTATAACCTGTGATTTCGTCCAGTATGTTAACCGTCTTCTCTCGCACGTTTCTCTTGTATTCTTCTTGCACATCCAATGCCTGCAATCTTTCTACTTTTACGACCGGTTCCAATAACAAATCCGTTGATGGATTTGCTTACTAGAACTAGGATTTTGACGTAACTTGTATGGACCTTGTGTCAAAATCCTATCTCTAGTAAGCAAATCTACTGACTGATTTGTTATTGGGACCGGCCGTTAGTCCATCAAGTGCGGTCTAAGGCACTTTATCCTCATGGCGCCAACCCTTGAACAGACCATATATAACCAGGTAATCAGTCAGATCAGTTCCCACATTAACACCACGGTAAGCTCTTGTGTCAGCTACTTTACTTTTCAATCTTTACAATAACAAAATCAATCATGCTTCTACTGACTTGCCTCTCCCACGTATACATATGCATCTTCTTGTGAATTAAAATCGTGTTCATCACAATAAGATTTTTCTCCACACATACATACTTACTTACATCTAATAAATTTATCATTCACCCTTTGATCTCCAAACGCACCTAAAACTCTTTCATATCCTTTCCTTTTTACTCCTACCCAACCATTAAATTCCCCAAGCATAACGATCTTCTCATTTACATTACATGCATTCACAATATCTCTTAAAAGTCCTACTGCTGAGCACGGGTCTCCTTTCAGAATGAGAGGGATAAGGCTATAGTCCACCACGCTAGGCTAATGCGGGTTGGCAGACTTCACACGCCGTCGAGAGAATCTCTCAGTCATGCAGGTTTACTCACGATGATTTCCCTCACCGTTTAAGCGCGTGATAATGAACTATTAAGACGCACATGACTACAAAAAGTCAGGGGTGCGTGCCTTGCATTCGAACTTGAGACCTTTCGACTTGGCAGTCCTATGGTCATATCACTAGGCTATCACTACTTAATATCTCTTATACTGTCCCAGAATTTCTCTCTCTCTGCTGGTGAGCTTCCCCATGTCTGGTGCATATACGCACAGAATGGAGATAGGGGTTATGCCTTATATACCAGCTTAAGTCTAACCCAGAGAATTCTGGTACTAACACATGCATAATCTTTCATACATTCCAACATTGTCTCGGAGAGGACAATCCCTACGCCTTGACAAGCTCTTTGTGCCTCTTGGACACCGGACCAGATCGCGGTTAGAGGTCTCACTTACACACAATGCATCTATTTTTTTTGGGGATCGAACCCACAACACGTTGCGTAGAAGCCGATCGCGCAGCCGCTACGCCAAACGTGTCGTCAATCTATTCTTCTATCATTCATCAGCTCACATACTTCATCCTTTTTCTCTTTTATATCTTCCTGAACATTCAACGTAGCTAAGCGACATTCTTCAGTTCGCTTTTCGCTCCGTGTGAACCGCTGACATGTGTGGCGAGCATCACCGCCTCCTTCGAGTACATTTATTTTCTTTGGCCTCATTGATTTCCCATGATTAGCTAGGGAAATGTTTTTCTACCCCTACATACCCCTACCCCCGCATGCAGGGGGTAAGTCGTCTTAGTGCCCGAGGGAGCCCGGTCCCGGACAACAGGCACGCTCGCGACTAGGCTCTCCCCTAGCCATGCAGTTCTCGGCGCGGCAACCTTAACTTGAAGATAAGGTGTTCTTTCTTATCATTCGAGAAGGATTATTTAATCTTCTCGCAGTGTCCCTTAGTCGCCTCTTATGACACCCATGGGATGGGATACCCAAAAAATAAAAATATATATTTTTTTTAGTTTAATTTATTCAAGTCAAAATGTTTTATTTCAATTAGACCACGAAATAGGTAGGTACTTTTGAAAAGTCAAAACTAGTTACACTGGTGCTGCCGGTATTTGCTGTACCTACCGGCAGCACTAATTAGTTACTGACATTCTTCAATTTGCTAATTTACAAGAGTTGTTCTCCACGTCATAGCTTGCTGTGGTTGTCGAATTAGAAGTTCATTGAATACTATTGAAAAAATAAAAATAAATTTATTATTTTATTATTTAGGCAGCACTAATTGAGCACTAATTTTTTTATGATATATCGCCCCGATACCCTTTTTTGGGGAAGTACACTGCTACCTTAATTAAAAGCTAGCAGTGTTCTAATTTTTAGGTGATCTTCTAAAGCGTCAAATTTTAATTTTTGGCACTAAATTAGCACAAAATTATGAGCTAAAAAATTAGGGATTCTGCCGGCTTGACCCTGCTAGGTTTACGGACGTCAGTCGCACTTCTCATCTGGTGGTCGACTTGTGCGCTCTTCGTGGAACCGTCATACGTTCCTTTATAATTCTACCTACATAGTTATTACTAACGTTATAGTTTAAAAGACAAAATGTGCTTATGAGTTTCTTGTGGCTTCTTCTCCCAATGATAGCACTAGTGAAGTCACGAAGGGCCCGTTTTGGGGGTTGTCTATGTTGTAATATTAACGTACGAAAAGTACTAATAAGAAGTGTGATTAAATAAGAGACTTTAATGACTTCTAAATGTGTACTGGTTTCTAAATGTGTTTTAATTTTTGAACCAGCGTGACCCATGGTATCCCACAGTGTTAATACTAATAGTCACTATGACTTCTGATTACAAGACAGATGGCCATTCTCCGATATACATAATTATATAGTATAGAAGATAGATAACACAATAATTATAGGTACATAGTTGCAATAATTGTTCGAAATGCCTTCCTCTAGCGACAATACACTTATGTACCTACGAGTACGACGTCCCGCGTCGTCTTATATAAAACTGAATTTTTTTTGAAAAACCCACTACGTTTGTTATCGTGAAAAGATTAAATAACATTGTCGCAACCCCAGTCTAAATGACTACCTACACATATTCTATCTACAAGAAAATCCGGCGGGAGCTACAAAACACATCATTGCATTTTTTAAATACACAACAGAAATGGGAATGGCTGTCCCGACGGATTTTCTTGTAGGGAGTTTCTTGTAGGGTCGTGAGTTTTTTATTTTAATGATTTTAGAGAATTCTTGTGATAACTCCACTCTTGAGTTAATTACTTCTGACTAACAAAGTTGAAATTGTAATGACTTTGTTTATTTTAACAGATTTTTTAGAAACTATTTAGTTTCTAAAAAATCCCATTTAAATTACAGCATGTAATTTAAATGAATATTTCCGAAGATATTACAGATTTAAAATGCAGGGACATAGCGGTGCGGCGGTACCGGCCCGGACGGCGGCGTTGTAAACGTTGTTTATTAAGGACATTCTGTAGTAGGTAGGTAGGTATTTACATTTAGTATCAGCATTGCACCCATGCGAAGCCGGGGCGGGTCGCTAGTTTAATAAACGATGACATCATCAAGATATGTACAGCTGTCATTCGCTGTTGACATATATTGGGTCCCTTTCTCTCATACTAATAAGGCATGCGCTGACTCTTTCTTTCATTTTAAATTTTATTTGCAACGAAGAAAATGAAATAAATTGTACGGAAACTAAGAATTTAATATCTTACAAGTATGATAAGATACTCCATGCTGTTTTCTTACTTTAGTGTCATAATTTGTGCAGTATCGCAGCACAAGACGGCATATAATAAATAAAATTAAAATTTATTGATGTCAATAGCCTCAAACACACTCCTGCACCTTAGGTCGGTCAACCCATAAGTCACAACAAATTACACATTGACCACAAAACAATATTCGCGTTTGAAGGATGGTAACGTGTTTACCTCTTTTTGACTAGGTATCTATTTTAATGTCATTGCAATCAATACTTACAATGCAAGGCAATGTCTGTCAATGTCATTTATTGTAATGAAGTGACATATGCTGAGCTAGGATCCTTTTTTGTTCTCACAAAGCAGCATTTTCATAGTTTAATTTCATTTTTTTATTACGTAGGTATTTTCCTTTTTTTCTCTGTGTGTCCTTGTATTATGTTGTGAGAACAAAATAAATGTATGTCTTTCTTTCCTTCTAATGGCTTTTTGGAGAAGTAACTGTAGCTGCTTTGAGTAGACCAGTGACCAGTCCCAGCTGACGGCATGCATCAGTCATTCTGTAGCTCGACCATAATCTAAGGAGCTCAACAACCCGTCGCACGATGATAACAGAGGCCGAAGACTACTATTTCAATAAATTGTATCAGAATAGTAGTCCAACGGTTCTAATTGACATAAGAACTGACAGATTTTGGCAAAACTGTCAAACATCAACAATTCTGAAGTCATTGAATAACGTATTTTTTTAAATAACCCTTGCCCCACACTAGGATTTCCTCTTGTATCGTGGGTGCAACAACATACACAAACGCCCAGATCCGGAACAACTACTTGTAGATCATACAAATATTTGTTCCGTGTGGGGATCGAACCCACAACACGTGGCGCAGAAGCCGATCAGCCGCTACGCCAAACGTGTCGTCATCTTCGACCTCATGTCATTGTGTCATGTTTTATTAACAAATAGTTTAATATCGGCAGTCGATGGAAACACGCGGTTAGGCGTCCGGGGACCATGTTTACAGTTGGCAGTGCATTGAGCAATGTAAACGTGATTGTTGTTTGGAGTGGTGTGCAGTGCTAGTGTCTTATTGCACTGGTCGGTGCGGCGGCGGCGGCGGCGGCGGCGCGGTGCGGTCCCCGCGCTCGCAGGTGTGCTGATAACGCGTGATGTCACCGCGCGGCGCCGGCGCGTCCTCTCGCTGCCGTCGTCAGTCGTCCGCGGCGCGCAAACGTGAGCGCCGTTTTTTTCGCGATAGAATCTGTTGTACCACAGTCACCGTTGTGTCTCGAATCGCATTGGCTGCAGCACGGCTCGCATCCCATTGTTCAGTGTCAGTGACTCGGGCAAAGTGTAGAGTAGGGTGCATGGTGGTGAAGGCGTGGGTGCGCAGGATGAGCGAGGCCGGCGGCGGCGGCAGCGGCGAGGAGGACTCCGCGCGGGCTGGCGGGCGCTGGCCGGTGGGCATCCTGCGGCGTAGCGGCGCACGCGCCGCTCGTCGTGTTCTACACGTCAAGTACCGTAGTGTGCCACCGTCGCCGGCACAAAGCCCTGCGCCGCCGATGCTGCCGCTCGATATCGACGACACAGTCTCGTGTTTCTGCAGGTGTGTTCCAGATTTTTGGCGTACGAGGTACAGATGACGATGTGTGCTGTATCACACTTTATTACCAAAGTAAGAGGCGCACGACTCGGCACACGATGCGATTCACATTTCAATCGTTATGTTTCAGTTGCATTAGGAACACTATAAAAATGGTTATTATACAGTAACCATTAGTTATATATTCATAGCTATAAGCTAGGCTACCTAAACAAATGTACTCACAAAAATGTGTGTAGGAGCGCAGTGAGTGACAGTTGGGCGCCTTATTTGTTTCTTATGTAAGTGATTAATGTACAAAAATGACTAACTATTCCGGTTTGTAGCCGTTTGTTGTTTCCGCGTGTTGACGTAGCGGTGGTGATTACATCGGCCTACTTGCGGCGACGGCAGCAGTCGAGAGGCACGCTTATCGCGCTATCGTCTATTATCACTACACCTGCCTGACGTCACACAACGTGCATTCTGCGCGCCACTTATTACCATGTTAATATCATTCAGCTAGGCTAACTTCTCTTATGACATTGTGCAGTGTCTACCACTTTGAAAAGATTTCAACTTCGTGTTGGTTCTGTGTGGTGTCGTTGGAGACTCTCGCCACTTGGGTCCAGTTGAGCCGAGCGACATCGACAGGATGCTGTATTTTTGTGACGCGCGTAGCCTGCGCACTAGTTGCGATTGTCAAGCTGTGCGCACTGATTGCCTCCACTTGACTTCGCCGCGCTGCTAATTGTGCCACTTGCTCGCCGAGACGCCGACACATTATATCAATGTACCTAAAGCACTCCGGAAATTCAAAATAATCCTCTTTTTTAATAATTAAGTAACTCTTTTAAAATAATTTTGAATAATTTTATTTATATAATGGAAACCTAACTGATTTTCCAACGCATAGCGCAGGGGTTACAACGTATTAGGTCTATTCTGCGCTGTCTTATGGAATGGTACATAAGTATTTCACTGAATTGCATTGTGTAGAAACAGCACAATAACGCTGAGCACTAGGTCAGGAGACGGTTACGCTATTACAGGAGACGGTTGATAAAGTCCATTCACACAAATTCGATCGATCGAAAATCGATTTTTTTAATATTTTGCACGATATTCTGGGCATCACTAAGCTTTCAGCAAGATGGGTACCCCCTTTTCTGACAGTTGACAGTCTGACAAAAGGAAATCGACCAACATATTAGCAATGTTGGAAGACGGACATGTAGCCACAGACCTGATTTCTAACCCACAGCCAACAGGCGTGACTGCTCAATAGTATTGAATGACTCCGTATCAAACTGCAGAGCGGCTTATCCAACTAACTGGAAAAAGGGTTAAAGGGTAAGCCAGTATTCGCCCAATGCTCCAGGAATTCATATTCTCGGTTACGTAAGGTATCTCGAACTCAACCAGTGAAATAAATTGCTACATTGTGTACCTATTGTGAAGACAACGGATCTCCTTTTTATATGAAATGTGTAACTGAGGCACTGTAGTTTGATTGCTGCCGTGCTGGTATTGATATATATTTCTGATGACATCAATGTAGGTTGGGTGAATGTTTGGATTACTGAGTGCGGTATAGGTATGTATAGATAGATATTGTAGAGTGGCTATAGAATCAAAAGTTTTTGTATACATATAGTCTACGAAGGCAAAGTATAGTGGATAATTGAGTTCATTCTGTTTTTATCCGATTGCGTCAGAAGGAGGTTTATTGTTTTATTAATTGATTTACACTCGCCCCCTATAACATGGGACCTTTATCAGCGAACTGTGAGTGTACATTAAGTACGCCTCTGCCTAACCCTTCGGAGAATACAGGCGTGATGAAATGATATTTTATTCTGCAAGTAGGTCTTTAGAGATACTTTTACATGTCAATGGTTTGGTTTTTTTTCGAGCTAGATGGCTTCGGCATTTCCTGACTGACGACCTCTGAGAAGAAACACCGAAACAAACTCAGAGAATTGTGGTCTCTTTTAAAGTCCAAAGTTTTAAAGTTCTTTCCATGTCTGGACTTTGGCACGATGTAGGGTAATGTCTGAAATGGCCTTTTGAGGAAGGAACCATAGCAGCTTTGAGTAGACCAGTCCCAACTGATCGCACGCATGCATCAGTCATCGTGTAGCTCAACCATAATTTAGGAAGCTCAACGACCTGTCGCACGGCCATACCAGATTAGCAGGACATTCGTGTAGGTCAAATGAAGTTTCCAAAGCCTCCAGACTATAACAAGCTTGTTGAATTATCATGTATCAATAGCCTGCATGGTACTCACATTTACAATTTGATTGGAGGCTGTCAGTAGTGGAAAGGTCTCAGATTCGAAATCCAGGTTGTTCTGCTGGTTGTTCTAAATCCAACTGTCTGTCTGTCTGTCTGTCTGCTGATACGATTTTCTGTGTTTTTAATGAACGTCTTGTAGAATTGGGGATACCAGACTAATTAGGCTGTAGTTTTTAATTTATTTTTGAAGAAGTATAATATTAGAATGGTAAAACTGTTTCCGGAATATTCCAGTTTTCAAGATGACGTTGAAAAGATCGGTAATAGGTAATGGGTAACAATGTCGATTCGCCAATTTTTAAAGCTTCTGTACTGATGCTAGTCTAGCAAACGAAAGTAGAGACTGAAAAAGCGCGGCAAATTTAAAAAATATAGTCATAGTAACCCCAAAATTAGTATGACGTACCTGGAATAACCTAATTTGAGACTTTAGAATAATTTAATTTGTTGACAAACAATATTTGTACATTACTGCTGTATAGTATGTGGGCAGATCCAAAAATGGGAATTAAACTCCAGAATAAGTCAATACTATGGTAGTACCTGGGAGACCTCTTATCAAAAGAAGCCTGCCAATAAGTTTGTGATTATTATATTGGTATAAATTACATACTTAATAATATTAAAAACATATTGAATGTAAAATCGTTTTTTATTCAGGCAAGTAAATTGAAGATTCGTGACGTAAAATCATGCTACCTATTAAGATCCAAATCAAAGTGATGTTTTGTGACATTTAAAAATACGACTCGAGGTAGCGATCTGAATAAAACAAAAACATTCTAAAATAATTTCGGTTTATTCACTATCATAATCAAAATCTAAATCTAAGACATCCATGTGAACAGATTCATTAGAGTCAATGGAAACTCCGTTTCCTACATTAATAATGAGACTCTCTAAATTATTTTCTGTAATTCTGTCCCTTTCTATATTTATTTTCAACATATATGATATAATCAGTCATTTTCATCCAGTCATCTGGAGTTATAGTTTCAAACGACTCTTTTATTAAATAACTTTCTCTATCTCAATTGCAGTCAGGGCAATATTTTACTTGCCACTTTACGTTTAGCCAAACTCCATACCAAGCCATTCTCTTATATCATTTTTGCGATTTTGTGTTTTAGGAGCTTTATTTACAATAACTGAATGGTAACTAGCATTATCCATAACTATTACACTTGGCTCATTTATATTGGGTATAAGCTTTTCTTTTAGCCATTTATTAAAGTTTATGGCATTGTTATCATGGTGGTAGTCTGCCATTTTTGATTTAGTGCTAAAGACTAACAATGAGTTTAGGCACAGGGCCTTTTTCCAATCCAGCATGTACAATTATGTAAGTATTTTCCTTGCCATAACTTCTTGGGCTTGTAGTTTTTATGAGCATATGTCTCATCTAAATAAATAATTGACTTTCCTTCTCTACCTCTCAAAGCCATAGTTCTTAAAAACCAATTTCTCCAGGCAGATATGTCATAACATTCAATTATTAAAGAACGCTCATTTTTATTTTTCTTAAATTCATAGCTGTAGGCGACACGGGATGCATATCCGGGCGGAGGGGCTAGCGAGGGGCGCGGGGCGCCGCTCGCAAGTCGCTCTGTTTTCCGGCAAGATGGCGCGTGCAGTCGCGCATGCGCGCAAGTGCAACAAGTTGCAATTGTATCTACACGACGCACTTCATGTTTTTAGCCCGCGTCACTTCTAAGTTTTATTAGTAGTACAAGTTGTAATAAATGTTTATATGTCTAAAATCGTGTTCATTAAGATCACCTCCGTGCCCCTATCAGTTGGTCTTCGAGCCCGGATTGCGAATTGGTGAACGACGCCGTGTCCGGAAAACGTGCGCAAAATGTACCACAGTCCGCGCGTTATGGTGAAAACACGGGGTGATCTCCGCAGGGAACGCGAAAGCGCATTACAGCCACTTGCAGATGAACAACAATGTGACCAGTTATCGCAAGTCACGCGCACGAAAGCGGGCGTCCGCGCCGGCAGCGTCGTGATGTCCGAGCCGCCATTACAAACGGCTCCGTTGTTACCTACTGTGTCTCGTCGAACTGAAAAGTCGACATCCTCATCTGTAGCGGCTCGAAAGGCGAAATTAGAATTCGAAGCGGCCGAAGCGAAAGCAAAAATTCAAATGGAACTCATCGACAAAAAGCTGGCAGTGGAATTAGCCGACATCGATGATGAATGCAGCATTCGATCTGCAAAGGAGGACACTCACAGTAATGTAGAAAAATGGTTGGAGCGTAGCCACCAAGAGCTGGAAACACAGCCCGCCCCCGATAATGGTCAGAAATCGGGCGCGCCGTGTCCGCTGACGTCACACAACGTCAGCACCGAGGATGGGACAGTTAAACTTCTGGCTAGTGCTCTAAAAAACCTTACCTCCACCAATAATGGACCAAACTCTAATCTGCTGAGCCGCATATGCACCCCCCGGGACTTACCATCGTTTGCAGGGGACCCTATGGAGTGGCTCCAGTTTAAACAGGCCTATAATGAGTCTACACAAGTATGTAGTTTTAGTGCGAAAGAAAACCTATGGCGACTTCGAAAATGTCTTCGTGGTCCAGCACGTGAAGCTGTCTCAGCTCTGCTTATCAGTGCGACGTCACCTGAGATGGTCATGTCAACCCTGGAGCTGCAGTTCGGCAACCCCGACGTAATCCTATCTAGGATAATCACAGATATTAAAAAATTACACCCGGTGTCACAGGATTATCATAAAGACATTGTAACATTCTCCGTCAAGGTGCGTAATTGTGTTACAGCCATAAGTGTTATCGGTCGTGAAGAGTATGTAGTGGCAACGAATGTGATTACAAGCATACTGTCGAAGTTACCTACTGTTTTATTATCCAAATGGGCCGACTACAGCTACCCACTGATCACGGCAGGTAAGAGACCGACATTATACACGCTGTCTGATTTTTTAAATGAAGAGGCTGTAAAAGCAAACTCAATGGCTTTATTGCATACACAAAGTACTTTTGACAATAATAAATACAAAAAGAAATACTCAGAGCCTTCGTCTTCACGAGCTCATACAGTTTTATTAAATGAAGATGAAAACATTGATAAGAATGATAACAAATGTCACTATTGCCGTATATCAACGCACAAACTCACAGATTGCAAAAGGTTTATAAAATCATTATGCAGAGACAGATGGACTTACGTGAAAAGGAATCGATTATGTTACAAATGTTTATTGTCTAAACACGACCGGATTACCTGCCCGGCCGCTACATGCGATATAGATAAATGTGGGTTAGCGCATCATCGTTTACTACATTACAAGTACAATGCAAAGAAGATTGATAACAAACCACAAGAACGTGATGACAACCAGCACGAACCGAGCGCGAGCGATCGCCAGGTCACGGAAGGTCAAGGTCAACCGCAGTCGCAGTCGGAAAGCGTCACACATCTTCAGTCCGAATGTAAAGTTTTACTGAAAGTCGTACGCGTCAACCTGCATGGACCCAATGGTGATATAAGTGCGTATGCATTGTTGGACGACGGGTCCACAGTGAGCCTTATCAGTGCCGATCTGACGTCACGGTTAGGAGTGCGCGGTCGACGACAAACATTGCGCGTTTACGGCGCGTGGGACAACAACGAACTCGTGTGCGATACAGATGTGGTGCGTCTTCAGATGTCGACCTGTGAAGGAAATAATTACGAACTAATCGCGCGTAGTGTTAAAGAGTTAAATTTACCTAAACAACAAATATGTTTTGTCAATTGTAATAACTATAGTCATATGAATAACTTGAATTTTAGCTTATGTAATGAAAATGTAAAACCAGAATTACTTATAGGGCAGGATAATTATCATATGTTAGTGCCCTTAGAAACGAGAGTAGGTAAGGTCAACGAACCCTGTGCAGCACTCACCCCTCTAGGCTGGTGTATCCACGGTAGGGTACCTGTGACGTCATCGCGAAGCCACTGCACGCTCCTGCTCAAGGACGATGTCCAGGCGGCCCCGGACGACGATGAACTCGTGCTACAACAGCTGAATGAACAGGTACATACATCTTTTACTATTGAGTCGATGGGTATATCAGGAAGGCCCCGCCAGAATGCCGATGACCTCCGAGCACTGGAACATCTGGAAAAAACAGCACTATTAGTAAACGATAGGTGGCATGTTGGGCTTCCTTGGCGTGACCTCAACTGTACATTACCTGATTCCAGACCCGCTGCGCTAAATAGGCTGAAGGGTGTTGAAAGAAAGATGAGATTAAATGAGGAATATGCACATAGGTATCGTGGACGTGTAGAACATGTATTTGTAAATAATTTTGCTGTAGAAATTACAGAAAATAATGTAAACTCAAAGGTATGGTATTTACCTCATTTTGGGGTCGATAACCCCAACAAAAGGAACTTGCGATTAATTTTTGATGCAGCTGCAAGGACAAAGGGTTTATCGTTAAATGATTATTTGTTAAAAGGTCCTGATCTACTTATGTCGTTATTTGGCATAATGCTGAGATTTCGCGAACATGACATAGCAATAGCTGGCGATATAAAGGACATGTTTTTAAGGGTGAAAATATTAAGTAAGGATCAAGATGCGTTAAGGTTTCTATGGCGGGATAACCCTAATTGCCCGGTTAAAACATATAAAATGACATCTTTAATTTTCGGTGCGAACTGTTCTCCATTCATTGCCCAATTTATTAAAAATAAAAACGCGGAACGTTTTCATTCAACATTGCCGTCAGCTGTTGAAGCGATAACGAAACAGCACTATATGGATGATTATATAGATAGTCAACCGGACGCGTTGACATGTATTAAGCTAGCTCAGGATATAAGTAAAATTCACAAAGAGGGAGGCTTTGTGATATGTAACTGGCTGAGTAACAGCACTGAGGTATTAAATAATTTACCTACCGAATTATTGGCTTCTAATGCTCATAAATTGCAAATAGGTTTGCAACTAGATGGTGAACGAGCCCTGGGACTTTTATGGTATCCTAAAGATGACACCCTGGGGTTTGATGTTTCGTTCAAACGAATTCCGTGTGATATAATTAATGGGAAGCGACCCACTAAACGTGAGGCGTTGCGATTAATCATGTCGGTTTTTGATGTTTATGGGTTTTTATCCCCGTTCACAATAAATGGGAAAATAATTTTACAACTTACGTGGAAGTCCAATATTGGTTGGGATGATACTCTAAACGATGAAATTTATGGTAAATGGCTAAAATGGTTGAAAGTCTTAAAGTCGATCGGTAACATACGCTTACCAAGATGCTACCAAAACCTACCAAGCGACGTTGCGAGTCGGCAACGCGTCGCCGACGACGATGCCGCCATCGCGAGCGGCGCGAGTTATAATAACCTACAGTTACATGTGTATAGCGACGCATCAAAACAAGCTATGTGTTGCGTTGCTTTTTGGCGTTGGATGGTTAATGATAAAATTAAAGTCGCATTCGTGTCTAGTAGGTGTAGAGTAGCACCCGTAAAGCCCATGACAGTGCCTAGGCTAGAATTGCAAGCAGCTTTGATGGCAGCTAGGCTAGCCGACACTATTCAAAAGGAACACAGAATTAAAGCCACGCGTCGTGTGTTTTGGTGTGACTCCACGACGGTGTTGCAGTGGATACGGAATGATAATCGAGACTATAAAGTATTTGTCGCTCACCGCTTAGGTGAAATAGATGAGTTAACGAGTGTGAATGAATGGAGGTATATACCTACTTCGTTGAACGTAGCTGACATTGCTACTAGAGAGTCGTATGACGTATCAGTGTTTCATAAGGAGTGGTTTACTGGACCGAAGTTTATGTACTGTGATGAACAGTCGTGGCCGTTGGATGTCACGTCGTGTCATAGTCCTGAAACAGAAAGTTATAAGGATGAGTGTGTGACAACAGTGCAAATAGTAAATAATACATTACCTGTACCGGATCCTAGTAGATTTTCTTCGTGGTTACGTTTGGTTAGAAGTACTGTAATGGTGTTAATATTTATTGATAAATGTAGACGTAAGGTACTTACCAGTGAATGTACTCTGATGAGTCGCGCTGAAAACTTGCTGATTAAGTATTCACAAACACAGTCGTTCGTTGAGGAAATATCTGAAATAAAAAATTATAAATGTGTAAAGAAAACTAGTAGATTACTTACCTTAATGCCGTTCCTTGATGAAAGCGAAATTCTTCGTGTGCAGGGCCGTATTCAGGCGGCCGCTGACGTTTCTTTTGATGTGAAGCAACCTGTTATACTGGATGGGAAAAATAACATAGCAAGGTTAATAGTGAGACATTATCATGTGAAAGCTGGACATGGTAATCAGGAAACAATAGTAAACGAAATAAAACAAAAATACTGGATATTAAAATTAAGGTCTACAGTAAAGAACATAGCTGCAAATTGCATGTTTTGTAAAATTAAAAAAGTGAAACCAGAAATTCCAAGAATGGGGAACTTACCTGCTGGAAGAGTGGCACATCATCACAGAGCCTTCACACATAGTGGTTTGGACCTGTTCGGTCCCATGGACGTTACTGTTGGAAGACGACGTGAGAAACGGTACGGTGTACTTTTTACTTGTCTAACCGTAAGGGCGGTTCATATTGAGGTGGTGCATTCTCTCACCACTGATTCTTTATTGATGGCGTTGCGACGAATGGCGTCAAGACGAGGCTGGCCCGGATTTTTATACTCCGATAATGGTACAAATTTGCGAGGAGCGGATACGGAGATACGCAAGTCAATCCAAGAGCTAGACCAGGAAATGCTGAAAAGTAATGCCAGCAACTATGGGACTCAGTGGTCCTTTATACCACCTGCGAGCCCACATTGGGGTGGGGCGTGGGAGCGTCTTATAAGAAGTGTAAAGACTACTCTGGGAGTCATTTTAAAGGAACGCGCGCCGAAGGACGAGGTTCTGAATACTTTGTTGGCAGAGGTAGAAAACCTGGTTAACAGCAGGCCTTTAGGTCATGTGTCAGTTGAGGTTGGGAGTAGGGAGGCTTTAACGCCTAATCATTTTTTAATAGGTACATCTTCAAATTTACCTCTACTTGGAGTTTTCGATAACTCTGATTTTTATCTAAGGAAGCAGTGGCGCATATCCCAAGCTTTGGCGGATATGTTTTGGAAACGGTGGGTGCGAGAAATCTTACCCGACATGCTCCCACGGACGAAATGGAACGTCGATCAGCGTCGACCTTTAGCTAAAGGTGATTTGGTTTTTATTGTTGACCCGGACGCCCCTAGGGGTCAATGGCCGAGAGGTGTTGTAGAAAGAGTGTTCCCGGGAAAAGATGGTCAAGTGCGAGTGGTAAGTATAAGAACTCCTACAGGCACTCTAAAGAGATCGGTGGCTCGTGTCGCCAGAATACCTATTGAGGATGAGTGCTGCCAGGGCAGCACTAGGGTGGGGAATATGTAGGCGACACGGGATGCATATCCGGGCGGAGGGGCTAGCGAGGGGCGCGGGGCGCCGCTCGCAAGTCGCTCTGTTTTCCGGCAAGATGGCGCGTGCAGTCGCGCATGCGCGCAAGTGCAACAAGTTGCAATTGTATCTACACGACGCACTTCATGTTTTTAGCCCGCGTCACTTCTAAGTTTTATTAGTAGTACAAGTTGTAATAAATGTTTATATGTCTAAAATCGTGTTCATTAAGATCACCTCCGTGCCCCTATCAATAGCCATTAGACAACAATATGTGTCGAAGAGTTTCCCGACATCCATTAAATCCAATGCTTTCTCTTAATTCCTTATTAACAGAGGTCTCAATGTAGGAACTTCTTTCCTAACTATGTAAAATTGATTAAGTAATTTTGTTACGAATAGCATCTATGTCGAAACTGGCTAGGTCGGACACTGTGTTGTTTATGTGGTAGTTTTTCCTTGGGGTATTCCAGACACCTTCATTTAATGCACCTTTTTTATTCTTTTAATGTTGTAACACTCACTTCTGTAAAGAATGATGAAACAGAATAATTAGTTGTCTGTATTAATTTATAATAGCAAATCATGTACATAAATGTTATAAGGGTATATTATGAGGCCGTGCACAAAATTTTCGCGTTCGAGTTTAGGTAAATTCTATGTTTGTGTGCGCCGTTCACGCAAACATGGCTACAGATCGAGCGTATGAGCATATAAACAATTTTGATCCTTTCATTATTAATGTAACAATGTTACTCTTGTACAATCAACGTAAATAAAAAAAAATATTTTAAGGGCGGAAATTGAGCTGACAATTGGAATTATAGCTTCTACTCATTATAAATAAATAGCTAGTGACGTATTTAATGATTTTTGGATTTTCAAACTTTAAAGAAAGAAAAAGGGGCTGAATGTTAATATGTGAGTATAGGTGCATCGCTTTAAGGGTCCGGTAGACCAGTCCGGTCCTTGCATGTGAGGAGAGGAGGGATTATAGAGTCCGAGGAAACTTATCTTTCGAACTCCATACATCTTAAATCCCTCTCTTCAACTAAAACCTACAAATACTTGGGTATGTCGGAGGCGTTAGGAATCAAAGAGGTTGACATGAAGCAATCATTACGAGAGCGCTTCTTTGGCCGTCTGAAAAAAATACTGAAAAGTCTTTTATCAGGCGGAAATAAGGTGCGCGCCTATAATGTTTGGGTCATGCCGTCTTGATGTACTCCTTCGGTATACTCAAATGGACGCAGACGGAACTTGACGCCCTGGATAGAAGAGTCCGTACATGGTGACTGCAAATCGGATGCATCACCCGCGTTCATTAGTTATGAGACTGTACATCCCTTGGAAATGTGGAGGGCCCTTAACAATCGCGAGGTGTACAGGCTTAGACAGTATTTCCTTAAGACTGACGTGGGGATGCACCGAGATGCAGTTGCAGTGGATAAAGGACTCACCCCACTATCCTTGGCTAAAGAGAACTGACGCAAACCTATAATAACACTTGACACCTGATATATACACACATATATCTCCCTGCTAGCCGCAGGGAGATATGGCAAAGCAAGGAACTTCACGGACGCTTTTATAAGGCCCTTCATGGACCCCATGTAGATTTTTTAGCGTCTGTGTCCTAGTTACGCTTCGGGAACCTCTTTGGGGAAACCGAGGGTTTTGTCTGTGCAATTATGGACGAAGTTATAATGACGAACAACGACCGGAAATATGTATAATAAAAGGATGGCACGATTGACATTATTCGGGCGTGTCAACGTCCAGGAAAATCGATCGGGCTAGGATATGAGTTCTGAGTGTTCTCGTCTCGCTAACAGCGAGTACCTGCACAGACATAATCTAGTAGCTAAGATTATCCATCAACAATTTGCTCTAAAATATAAACTTGTGGACTCAGAGGTACCATACTATAGGTATGTGCTCGACCCAGTTATTGATGATGGTTGTGTTACTCTGAACTGGGATCGATCTACCATCACTGACAGGACTGTTATTGTCAATAAGCCTGATATGCTGGTGATAGATCGATCAATTATTAATTAAAATAATGATACCGTGCAATTATTGTTGATGTCAGGGTTCCGTATGACGAGAATCTCGTGAAAGCTGAAAAAGATAAGCAAATTAAATGTCTAGACTTGGCGCATAAGATTGTCGACATGTGGGATGTTGACTCGGCAATCATTGTACCGATAGTTGTGACCGCTAATGGTCTAATAGCCAAGAGCCTCGATTCACACCTATGGTGGCTCTCGTTAGGCAGCTGGGTTAAGGACCTGATACAGAAAGCGGTCCTCCTGGATACGCGCGTGTGAGATGTTGTCACATTGTTATTAAAATTATAAAAGGTTTATAATCATTTTTATACTAATTATTTTATTATACTAATTATTATGTATTAAGAAACATTTAAAGTATCTTACTTTTGTTATTTTAATTATTTTAAAATGTTTGTGTACGTCACACCCGGTAGTCAGAGGTGGGGCAGAGTGGGGATGCTCACTACTGTGTATTTAAAAGCGAGCACCGGAGTTGTATGGTTGTTGCTTTCTAGACGTTGAGTAGTGAGTTACTCTGCCCCCTGTCGGTTCTATCTGACTCTGAGTACCTAATATCTACAATATTACAGATAAGTACTTCATTAATTGTTATTGTTGTAGGTATATTAATGTTATCTTAATATTAAAAACTAGCTATTGCCAATGACTTCGTCCGCGTGGAATAGTTACTTTGTTCCCTAGTTCTTCGCCTGCGGTTTCACCTGCGTTGCCCCGTTCCTAAGGGTTGTAGCGTTATGTTTTATAGCTTGAAACCTTTCTCATGAATCACTCATTTTCCCAACATTTCCCTTCACTGCTCTGCTCCTATTGATCGTAGCGTGATGAAAAGTATACTATAACCTGCCCAGGAGTATGAAGAACAATTGTACCAAGTTTCGTTGAAATCCGTCGAGTGGTTTTTGTTTCTATAACGAACAGACAGACAGACAAAAATTTTACTGATTGCATTTTTGGCGTCAGTATCGATCACTAATCACCCGCTGATAGTTATTTTGGAAATATATTTCATGTACAGAATTGACCTCCCTACAGATTTATGATAAGTATAGATAATAATAATAATTAATTAATTAATTAAAAATAATTGATTGCTTTGTATTACCTACCTCATTAATTAAGTAGAAAACTATGTAATAAATATGAAATTGACTCTTAAATACTGGTTTTGATTGATCAAAGAATAAATGTCTATTTTTTACTTTTTTTAATGTTTTTTTAAACATCTTCTCACACGCGCGTATTGTTAGGTTCCTTTCTTTAGGTCCTGACCACCGGTAGCGTGGACCCTGTTCCCGATACCGGTGGACTACTATTTTTTTTATATTTTTAAATGTTTTTATTGTTATTTTTATAAAAATATTTGAAAATGTATTTAAATATGTAAATATAATGATTAAAGGAAATAATAATTATTTAATTTAATTTTAACTCATAACCTCAACTCAACATAACCTACCTAAAATTACCTTTAATATGCATTCCATTCTGTAACTTAAATACAGGCGAGGTATATGTATGTATAGTCATAGTGAGTCAGAATGTTTCGAAGTAGGTATACAATATATTATGTAAAAAAAAGTGTGCGGTCTCGGAGGACCCCCTATTTCTTCAACTCCGAATGTAATTTGATGTCTTAGATTTAAAAATGAATGTCCTTTTCGTCCCGAGAAACCTAGAAATTGACATCTATATAAATTTATTAAGAAAAGTAATGTCCGCGATCTTTGATTTCAAAATTAGTGTCATATAACTAATAAGCGATGCATAAAAAAGTAATATCCGCGATTTTGGATTTCAAAATTAATGTCATTTTCGTAATCAGCACCCCGAGAAACCTAGAATTTATACCTATATTAATTGGAACGAGTGTTCCTTATCGCGCGTTGTGACAGGGGGCTAGACGGAAAAAATTCTTACGAAAAGTTGTCACGACACTTTTTTTAGTACGCATTTTGTCTAATAGATGGCACTGTACTGTTGACGTCATAATCTGAACGGCGGTGTTAAGGTTCTCCGCCGTTCAATGACCCCCGCAGTACAAAATTTATTTATTGAGTTAAAATGAACTAAAACTGTAAAAGAAGGTCAAGTTCCAATAAACCATTAGTTCAACGGTCGATTTGGTTTTACTTCTTGCGATTTGAGTTCAACCCCAAACAAAGCTGACTTAATGAGGTCTGAGGAACTTCGTTCCATCCGGGTGTCCCTTGACACCTCTCAAGTTTTTTTTTATTTTGAGAAATCTTTCTTTTTGTGATTTTTTTGCATTTTCCATGCTAAGATTATTCAGTTATTTTTTAGTAAAGGAAAAAATTCAATCGCGGGCAGGATTCGAACCTGTGTCTTCTGGTTTGATACACCAGACGCTCTGACCTCTAAGCCACCGCGAACCCTACCCCGCATGATTGAAATTTTGCCTTCACATTCTGAATTTACGTCATAAGGTGACGTTGGGACATCTATGAGAGGCAAGTTACCTTACTTCTCAACCGACACGACTTACTTTAGTTAGTTCAGTGTCGTACGATGCCACCTTACTTTTTATCTATCTTTTTGTGATTTTTTTTTGTTTTTTTGAACCTGCGTCTATCGTAGGTTCGAATCCTGATTAATAATTTATTTGAAAACAATTTACAAACAGGCAGAGTTTCAGCTTATCTTTGGCGATTAATCAAGAATCACCTTACTAAGCATTGCGCCGGGTATTTATAACAAATATCCCATATTACCCATTCCACAATCGGGTGATGTCGCGTGACGTGCGTCGGAAGTGACGTCTACAACGGTTAGATGCGAGCTGGAATAACAACAGAAGTATCCAATTTCGTAGTTAGGCTCGGCATGGTGTGGCGTGGCTTCACATGGCTTGGCTTGGCCTGGCTTGGCCTGGTTTGGCTAGGTCTGGCTTGACCTGGTTTGGCTAGGCCTGGCTTGACCTGGTTTGGCTAGGCCTGGCTTGACCTGGTTTGGCTAGGCCTGGCTTGACCTGGTTTGGCTAGGCCTGGCTTGACCTGGTTTGGCTAGGCCTGGCTTGACCTGGTTTGGCTAGGCCTGGCTTGACCTGGTTTGGCTAGGCCTGGCTTGACCTGGTTTGGCTAGGCCTGGCTTGACCTGGTTTGGCTAGGCCTGGCTTGACCTGGTTTGGCTTGGCTTGGTTTGGCTAGGCTCAGCTCGGCTAGGCTTGTCGTGGCGTGGCACGGCTGCAGAGTAGGCTTAGGTTGTGACGTAGTGTAACACATGGAAAATGCAAAAAAATCACAAAAAGATAGTTAAAAGATAAGGTGGCATCGTACGACACTGAACTAACTGTAAAGTAAGTCGTGTCGATTGTCGGCAACTTTCCCAAAAAATATAATATTAAAATATTTTCTTTGCTGCTATATTTTGTATGAAACTTGAAAAAAGTGTTACCCCCACTGCCAAGTATATGCTGAGTTTTATATTATTTTGTAATGTTCAGTAACGTATTTTCTTGTAAAACGACGATCAAAAATCACTCGGAACGCGTTTTGGGAAAAGGAGTTATCAATTTTTGTGATTTACCATTAATAGAGAAATAATTTGAAAAATCCATTACCGCCAGTGACAGGATTAAGAATAGTACTTTTCAAATACTCGACAATATTTAAATTCTTTATCGTTTTCTCAGAACCGGCAAACAAAATTCACTAAAGTGCGTCGATTTTTAGGACGGCCTCTTAAATTATACCCTTATAAATAATTTAATATACCCTTGTAAAACCTTAATAAAACTTACCAGTGATTGAAGATATTTCATGCAAGTACTGTTTCTGGGTTCTTATCCTGTCTATCTGTTCTAAATCAGTAAGATTATTTATAGTTTTCTGTAAAAGAAAACAAATTGTGTTGAAATTACAATGCAACATTTATTAAGATAGGATACATAAATATAATGCATTATTATGAAGGTGTTAAATGTAATATACACTGAATGTAGATCAAAATAGAGGAATAGATTTTTGCAAAAAGATAAATAATTACTACGAATTCAAACCAAGTATCAAGTTATTAGCGTCATACTAACCTAAGAAATCCAACACCACACGTAAACATTCTTGTTTCTGTTTGAATTCGGCGTCTTTCTCCTGTTGTTTTTCTTCAAATTTACAGATGATGCAAAACATCTCTCCACTCCACTTTTAATCGTTTTATTCATTTTCGAGTTAGAAAAATGCTACAACAAGATCACAGTCAGATTTTTTACAATCATGAAATGTTTTTTGGTGGCACGTCTGACAATTAAGAAAAATTCAACCCCGATATCCTTGTAACGACTAAATTTGGAAATGCAGAGGGGAATTTATCGCAAATAACCTGTCATTTATATACTTTAAAGGAATAGGTCGATTTTTCTGTCACCCCTGTAAACAAGTGTGTACCTATACCTAGTAAAGTTGTAATATTTCTGTTGCAGGTGAGTCGCATGCTCGCTCGCTCACCATTGTACGTAAGTGACTTCACACATGTAGGTTGTAGGTACTGCCAACACTCAGCTGTGCTCTCGCTATCGTTCTCTGTAAGATGCCCATTAGTACACTCGTTAATTCTGTAAACTCAAATCGACAGCTCGTTATTAGAATGGCTCCGAAATATGAAATAACAAATTATGTGTAGCTGACCGCACACACGCTACAACGTTCGAATATCATACTTGGGCGTTTGTGCACTCACTCGTATTCGATTCATGTTAGTGTTTTTAGGAACATGATAAAAACCTATTTGAAATTCAAGAATAACCGACCGTGCTCGTAAAAATATGAATATGAATCGAATAGAATCCCCGATGGAACATGTTATCTATGCTATGGTCTCTGTTAGAGACTTCCGGGTTGCCCAGGAAAGCCCATGTCCCGGCGGGAGTATCTCAGCCGGCTTTACAAATGAAGATGGTGGTACTTAAGTATTTGGGTGTTTTGGGTTTGTTATACTGTTAAATCAACCCATTAACTGTCCCATTGCTGGGCACAGGTCTTCTCCCAGAATGAGAGGGATTAGGCTTTAGTCCACCACGCTGGCCTAGTGCGGGTTGGCGGGTTGACACGCCATCGAGAAAATCTCTCAGGCATACAGGTTTCCTCACGATGTTTTCCATCACCGTTTAAGCGCGTGATAATTAACTAATTACGCACATGACTTTGAAAAGTCAGAAGTGTGTGCCTTGGGTTCAAACTCGAGACCTTTTGACTTGGCAGTCCAACGGCAACCGCTAGGCTATCTCTGCTTGACTGCTTCAAAGTAAATATAGTTCACATAAAATACAACTAGATGGCGCCGCATGTATCGATGCAAATAGTGTTTAAAATAGAAATTATATAAAGACACTGAAAAAAATATGTACTAATTAAAAACAAATTCTAAGCATGAAAAGATTAATATTGACCTCGTAATTCTGGCTTTCTTTGTGAAAATAGATGGCACTGATTATAGTTGCTTTCTTTTTGTTTTAAAAATAGATGGCGCTATTGCATGCAGCAGTTTCTGAGAATTCAATGAGGCAAATGTGTAATTCCCTTAATTTTTATTAAAAAAAGTTTTTTTTTATTCGTGATAGGCTAACACTTGACCACCAGTTCGCCTGATGTTAAGCGATACTGCGATCTACGATGGAGCGCGCTTGCCAAGAAGAAACCGATTCACTTGTGATTTAGACACCCAGATTACGAGTATATCTATCGGGGAAGACCCACTTGGGAAGCGCATTCCACATTATAGCGGTACGCATGATAAAAGTGGACTTAAAGCGTATCGTTGGGGTTTTCGGAATGTCCACCATGAATCGATGTCGCTTTTTCGTGCTTCTGGACGTCCGATAGAAGAAAAGACTAGGGCGAATAAGATCGTGGAGATCTGATGCCGACTTTCAACCGACTTCAAAAAGGTTCTCAATTCGACTGTAGTTTTTATGTTTGTTACCTCATAACTTTCGACTGGGTGAACCGATTTTGATGATTCTTTTTTTATTTGAAAGCTACCCGTGTGGTCCCATTTCAGTTTGGTCCAGTTCTAACAATGGCATCCATGAAAAAATCATGTCTTAAATTTTGCATTAAGTATATGTGCGACAAATAGACGAATAACTCAATATCACGCCAACCGATTTTGATGATTATTTTTTTGATCGATAGCTCATACTTCAGATGTGGACCCATAAAAATTTGGTCAAGATGTGATCACAAAATTTAGAACAAAATGACAATAACACGTAAATGATAACGTCGTCTAGGTATGCGTAAAATTTTACTCATTACTAAAAATTTTGAAATATATTTTATTTCAAATTTTCAAAACTTTTAACAGAAAATAAAACCGCCTTCAAAACAAAAATAATACATATATAAAATAAGTTTTGGAATTCGGTGGCGAAAACAAAAGTTCAAACCAAATCGAAGGCAATTTCCCGCCAAATTTGACGAACGGATCAACAACTTAACGAACACATGCAAAGAATTAAAAAATTAAATGAATATCTTTTTGTGATTTATTTGCATTTTCCCTGCTAAGATTATAAAGTTATTGTAGTAAAGGAAAAATTCAATCGCGGGCAGGATTCGAACCTGCGTCTTCTGGTTAGATACACCAGACACTCTGACCGCTAAGCCACCGCGAACCCCACCCGCCGTATTTTTTTTTTTTTTGTTTTTTTTTATACGGTCTATACATTTTCAAATTTTGAAAATAGAATAAAAGAAATTTAAATCTGTATAGGTATAAACTTTTTATAGAAACTAATAAGATCTAAAAGTATAAAGCCGTAAATTATTTAGGATTAATGTATCCCTAGATTCTGTTGATGTGTTTATAATATGGGCGGTCTTGAAACGTCGCGCTTCGGTTCTAAGTATTCGCCAAAGTCATTGTGTTTAGCAACCGCTAATTCGTAGCTTCGGCTAAACTGAGGTGTTGGACGTCTTAATGTTAAGATTACTAACAGCTACCTTACATTTTTTGTTAATTATTGGCGATCCGATTCACGCAGAACGAGCTCACCGTGTCATTTGGTCTTGCAGTTTTGGGCTTGAATTTAGATTTAATAGAAACGTGTTCTATATTTTTTTTTTCTAAATACTTACCACGAAGTGGTATTTTTCTCTCGCAGGAGGCAACCCAGGCTTTTACCTATTTTTTGCCCGACTACGAAGAAAGGAAGTAGTAGAAGTAATGAGTTTAAAAGTCTATGTATGTATTTATATGTATGCATGTTCGATCCCAGCTCAAAAACTACTCATCACATTTTAACAAATGAGGTGTCGATTGATTCCTCTTTGCAGTAAGATAATTATAGGCTATACATTTTTGAAAAAACACGACAGTGTACCCGACAGATCACAATAAAGGGGACAGAAAAAATAATCGATTTTAATAAATGAGGTGTCATAAGATTTGTCTTGATCCCCAGAGTAGGTACCTATCGTGCGGTACATTGTATTACAGGAAATCTAATATAGTAAACACTGGAAAAATGAAAAGTGTACCCGCTGGGACTTTCTTACTACTAGCGCCATCTCTTAAAAAGAGATGAGAGAGATTGGAAAGGAATGCATTAGCAGTATAGTATCATGAGACAGCATTTACGAGTCCGGCGGACCGACTTTTTCTTACAAACGTAATACCGAAATATATCGTAATTCAAACACAATTTAATCAAATTGTGTTTTATTCGGATTTCAAGACCGTTAATCTCGATTCCTACTCTAACATTTCTTCCAAAATACTTGACTGGAAATAAATGTAAGTGAATGCAATTTTTCATAACTTTACCAAGTTTTAAACGATTTTCCAGTCTTTTATTACCAGTGAAATAGTAGTAGACGAAATAGTACCGTAGAAACCTAGATTAACGGTATCCAAATCCGAATAATAACATCGTTTAAAAGAACAATGTTTGGGTTACGATTTATTTCGGTATTACGTTTTTGTGAGCAATTCAAGCCCCGACGGACCCTTAACCTTAATTTTATTGAAATCGGTCTACTTTATCAAAAGTTATTACATAATATTTAACGATTGAAAACTAACTTGAAAAATAACCATTGAAGTAAATTTCATATTTAAATATGTACTGGACTTGCTGGATTGCGGTGTCACCTACCGGATCAAATTGTGAATTTAAACCATCCAGGGGCCCCATTTAAACATGCACAAAAAAAATCAAAATCACACCAGCAGTTTATGAGGAGGTCGGAAATGCATAGAACGGCATCTACTGGCCTTACTGAAACAGAAAACAACGTCATGTTCCCGATACAAAATGTATGAAAAAATAAATTTTCTTCTTATTGTTCTTTTTAAAGGTATATCTAGCTGAAATTTCGTACTGGCACTAATATTGGCCGTTTATGTAAACTGTCAGCTTTTAAGGAACATGTGTCATCTGGAGACAAAAAAGGATGTAGAAATATTACGAAAAATAGTAAGATAACTAATCAATCAGTTGAAGTAGACTTACGAAATTCTAACATGATTTGGACAAAAAATAGGTAAAAGCCAATACCTACCTACTATTATTAGGTTCCTCCTGCGAAAGAAATTACCAATTCGTGTTAAATAATAGTGATTTTACTTCAAGAACTACGAACAGCTTATAACACAAAGCATGTTGAAGCGATGGATATTAATCAATATCTGATCTACTTCACAAGCTCCGGTTTACGGTAACGAATAATTATAATTATAATACATACATATAACCTCTCCGGTTTAAAGTGATTAGAACATACTGAGCTATATTTTGTGGGCCTCCAGCTGGGTTCAAATCTTTGAATACGAAGAGAGGACACCCATTGTTCTCGTAGGATATCATTAGATGGAAATCTAAAATAAAGCATCATAGTAAATATGATTACCTGCCTAATGTATCAAACTACACGTGATCATTACTTTATTATTGAACTTACATTTTAAGTAAATACTAATTAGCCTGTATTATCCCACTCCTGAGTAAAGGCCTCAACTTTATCCCTAATAATCTTTTTATTGAAATTAAACAATATAAATAAAATACGACTGCTACGCTACAGGTCTTGGGCGGGTCCAGATCGAAAAAATGTTATTGGTTTTTCTATGCAATTCATAGTGCAGCTTGGAGTTTGAATTTGTGCCTGGTGAATGGAAATGGGCGCGCACCCTATTCTATGACATGACATGGATGGCTCCTAAACACACCGGCGAACTGTGGGTGTACATACCTCTGCCTAATCTTTGGAGGATTACAGGCGTGATGCTATGTTATGTAGTAAGAACATCAGTAATATTGTCAATAAAAAGCATCACAATGAAAAATAAAGTCCCGCAATTTTCCAGTTATTAGGTACATTTAAGTATCCATAAAATCGTCGCTTCTGATTTTGATCTATGTATGAGTCCTGTCAATGCATTCCATACTTAGTATACCTGTATGTAGCGACGTATGACATGAAAAGTATTGCGTCCCTTTCTCTCATACTATATATAAGGCATGTTCTGCCTCTTTCTTCATTTTACATATTATTTGCAACAAAGAAAATAAAATAAATTGTACAGAAGCTAAGAATTTATTTACTTACTTGTAATAAGATCTCTCTTTCCTTACTTTCCTATGATAATTTTTGCAGTATCGCACAGCACAGCAAATAAAACTACACCAGGCACAAATATAAAAATTGGGCACAATTATACGAACACTAATTATTGGTATAAACAAAACCTCGATAGGACGCATATAAACAAAAAGTTTTGCTGGGGTGACGCGCACATCTATCTCCTTGCCTAATTTTATAGAAATCCGTTCGGCGGCTTCCGCCTAAACCGCTGAACAAAAAACAAATACTCGTAAACAGAGAGTTACAATATTAGGTATTGCTGTTGCTCGCAGTTTGCACTTGCATGTTAAAGGCCTTCTCAAGACAAAACGTAGCCTATGTCGTCCTCCAAGGTCCAATTTATCTTTCTATCTTTCTTTAACGTGGGAGAGCCATGCTTCGGCACGAATGACCACGGCCTCACAGAAAACCGGCGTCAAACAACGCTTATGTTGTGTTTCGCCGAGTGAGTGAGGTTACCGGAGGCTCAATCCCGTTTTAAAAGGCGGGCAACGCACTTGTGACTCCTCTGGTGTTGCGGGTGTCCATGGGCGGCGGTAATCGCTTACCATCAGGCAATCCGTCTGCTCGTTTGTCCCCCTATCCAATTAAAAAAAATATAAGTATATCAAGATTCATCAAAATTGGTACAGCGGTTTAGGCGTGAAAGGGTAACAAATTCAAATTCAAATTCAAAACATTTATTTCAGACTTTTTGGTCCATATGGTGTTAGTATTACATCTGGATAACTTAAGGCTATGTTAGTAACTCACATACACTATAATATATAATATATAAAAGAAAAAGCGAATGATCACCTACTTACTACACAGCATATGTAACCTGATCCAATGTCTCCAAATAGGACTATGGATGTAGTTAGCAATTACTTCCAGGTAGCTGTTGGGACTGCCCCTCACCCTTCGCATCAGCGATGCTACTCTCTTGCGTAGAATTGCATGAAAGCCGTCCACTCGAGCTTCGGTAAACATCGCCGATGCACTGCAGTAGCGAGGCAATCCCATCAGCAACCTGAAAGCATTGTTGTATTGGACACGCAGGGCACTGACGGTCCGCTGCGTGTAGCTAGTCCACAGACTACAAGTATAAAAGGACTGACAGTATGCTCTGAATAGTGTCCTCTTTACTGCCTTTGAACACCTGGCAAATCTGCGTGCTAGCATATTACAACGAATCGTCAGCCCCCTGCGTTCCCTTTCCATATCTAATTCATCAGTCAAGTCCTCATTTACCACATGACCTAGGTACACAAATTGCGTAACTCTATTCAATGGCTCCCCTGCTAGTGTCACGGGCGGTACGCAAGAGGGACTCTTACGCCCCGCCCGAAACACCATCAGTTCACTCTTCTTTACATTGTAAGCCAAACCATGAGTTTCAGCAAACACCTCACACACCTTTACTAATTTTCGCAAGGCGCTGATCGATGGGCTCAACAGCACCATGTCATCCGCGTAGCTAATGTTGTTAACTATTTTACCATCTATTGAGCAGCCTACGCCGGTGCTGTTGAGCTCACGGATCAGCCCATCTACATAAATGTTAAAGAGCGTAGGAGAACTCAGTCCACCCTGCCTCACTCCACATTTTAATTGGTAGGAGTCCGAAAGAGAGCCCGACCATTTCACATGATTGGTTTGATGATTGTACCAATACTTGAGTAATTTGTGATTCCTTCAGGCACTCCCTTATCCCGTAGCTTATCCCACAGTTTTCCATAGTCTACCCGGTCAAAAGCTTTTGAGAGGTCCAGAAAGGCGGCATACACTGGCGTTTTACGTTCGGTATAGTATTTGACGGTGTGTTTCAGGACCAAGATCGCACTCTCCGTCGAAAGACCAGGCCTAAACCCAAATTGGGCATCTTCAAGCTTAGCAGCCTTCGCTAGATAGCCATTCAACACACCGTCCAACACCTTGGCGGTTATAGTAGCTAATGTTATAGGTCTATAGTTACTTATTTCACTTATATCACCGGTTTTATTTTTAACAATAGGTACTACAACCGCCCTTGTAAGCTCCTCCGGCAAGTACTCATGCCTAATACAGAGTGTGAAAAACATCGCCAAGACTCTGCACACGTGAGGCCCCCCATGCTTCAGATGCTCCACGCTCAACCCATCATGACCGGGAGACTTACCCTTACGCATAAATTTTAGAACCTGCGATACCTCTTTTGCGGTTACTCCAACTGGTTTTTCAGACACGGTAACTCGCTCCTGGAGCACCTTTCTATTACTTGCTCCCCTAGGTTCTGTTGTGAAGTGCTTCCTAAATGTGTTGGCAATATCCATAGCCACTGTTTTCCCCCCCACACTGACAGGAAGACTCGGCCTCGGATTGAGTTTACTGGTTAGTTTCCAGAATTGTTTGAAAGTCTTATTCTCGAGGTGAGTGGCAAGAACGTCCATACGGGCCTGGTCCTGATTGTTCTGAAGGAACTTAAGGTTTTTCTTAAAAACTTTTCTACTCTCTGTCATGGCCTCCCAGATCTGTCCTGAGATTGGTTTACCACTTGCACACCATCTCTGAAAGTGAAACCGAGCCTCCACGTGCGAGTCCCTAACGAACTTGTTCCAACCTGTGATATAACCACCCTTCCGAACCTCTCCACACTGATTGCTCTTGATCGCTGCCTCGGTCATCGACTTTATAATGGCATTATACATCTTATCTAAAAGCTCTTTATGACTCCCATTATTACAATAATAGTCAGCGCACAGACTTAATTCAGTTGGGAAGTCTATTTCCCTTAATTTACTATTACAGCATGTCTCATACACTTCTATTTGTTTTTTGTTTCTTTCCCCCCATATTACCTTATTAACATTATTATTACACACTACTTTCTTTGGTATAACTACGTCCAAGTTACATTCCACAAGTAAAGGTAGATGATCAGACCAGTACACCCCTTGACAAACCCGCACGCTAGCGACCGACCGCCAAGCTGCCTCTGTTACCAAACAGTGGTCTAGCCACCTTCTACAGCCGTGCACATCACTAATAAAGGTGTACGTGTCTGACCCCTCTCCCAATGACATTATATCGGCACACACCCAACTTTGACATTGACAGAAATTCATCATTTCTACCCCAAAAAGCTGACAGGGGTGGGCAATTGGGCATTATAATCCCCTAACATAAATACAGATTCAATGGCCAGGTTATCAATAATAGACACTATCTCCCCTAAGCAGTTAGTAAACTCCGTTAGGTTTTCTAAGGAATCTGTAGGCATATAGATAGAAAAACATAAAATATCCTTATTTTCTATTGTTAACCTTATAGCCGTAAGCCGATCACTTAGACATTGTACCACACTTACAATATTAAATATACTTTTACGCCACAATATCCCTACTCCACCGTACGGCCTGCCTCTTAGCAAATTACCCGACATGTCCACGGCAGACTTACCTGTATAGCCGAAATCTTCATGTATTCTACCCAACAATGGAATTTCATGCGGTAGCAACCATGTTTCTTGTACCGCTATAATGTCTGCCTTCTCGCACAAGTCCTTTACACATTGCTGAGATCTTTTCACACCCCTACAATTAAACGAGATAAACTTAACACTCGCACTCGTAACAGACTGACAATTACATTCGTTCATCACCACGTATTTACGTTAGCTAACTACTCGTATAGGGACCCTGAACGATATCCGTTATTATTTGTCCCTAATGGCGGGATAATATTGAAACACTAAGTTGACACGACCTTTAACGTAATTACATAAATATGATGCAAGTTGAAATGTTTTTATTTCAAATAAGCTTTTACAAGCGTTTATGAAACGTTGTTAATTCTAGTTGTACGGTTTATTTATAATAAACTACCAAAGCAATGGAAAGAATTAAATAATGTAGCTTTCAAAAAAAAGGTTAAGTCATATCTTGTCCTAAATGCCTACTATAATGTCAACGAATTCTTAATGGATACTATAATGTAATTTTATTATCTGATTGTTCTACATCAAAATTATAAAACTATTAACTTTATCTTCAGAACTACCTAGATAATGACTATTTATTGTTTTAACTATAATTAAGTTTTTTTTTGACTGTGTATCTTTTTATATTAATTTTAACATTTTATAAATTCCTAAAAATATTTGTACGCCATATAATGTGGCAAACATGTTTAAGCTACCAAAATTATGTAACATTCTGCATGCATTTAGTAATATTTTTGTATGCATGTACACTGTCATGTTTATACAAATAAATCTTATTCTATTCTATTCAAGTTAGGCGTTCACATAACCCAACTTGTTACTGCGTACAAAGTTTTAAGCTATTGGCGCACCTAGCTTGCATGTGGAGCTGTGTCAATTCTTTGTACCTAATAAGCCGGGCAAGACGGCATAATTTGTTTGCAGTACCGCGGAGTCGCACGGTTTCACGCTCAATGTCGCCTATACCGCGTACGTTAAAGGCGCTCAATGCGCTCCTGGAATCCAATAATGAACTGGATCTGTTTGGTGATGACAAGAAGGCAGGTGATAGTGTTGGAATGTTTGAAGTATTGCGAGAAGACTGAGTAAAAGGCTTTTATATTTAAGAATCATGTTTTGTTTAAATTGAAAACTGTATGTTACAGTGTAAATGGCTTTATATTGGTCGTTCTGATGCAAATAAAATAAAGAAAATAAATAGTAGATCAATACACCAATATTCCAATTTTCTTCTACCATGGGCTAGTTATTTATTGCTCACATTGATGCCGTGGGAGGAATTTCCTCCCACGCATACTCTATCGGGAATCGTTGCCAATAAGCTTCTTGGCACGTTTCTCGACGGACTCCAACGCCTCGAGCTGGCACTTAGTACTTACTTACCGATCCGTCCCAAAGGTGAGAACAGTACCTACTCCATGCACGACCGAACTTGTGCTTTATACAATTCGAGCAATTGTTCCGGCGTGAAGTAACGCCGCACCTTCGAGAGGATACCCAGCTTTCTGGCAGCTATTTGAGCTTTGGACTCTATAGGAGCCGAAGTTGAGGGTTGACGTCAGAGTAACGCCCAAGAGCTCAAGGTGGTCAGTCATCGGCACAGACACATTGAGACAGCCTGAAGGGACAAACTCAGACGCTCGACCATGGCCTCTCTTAGAGACTGGATTTCAGGTCCACCGGTCCGTGCGCTGACTGTGTAGCTCTCTACAACGGTGCTGTCGTCTGCGTACCCAAAGATACCGGGCTTCAGCAGACCATCGATGTGCAGCAAGAAGAGTGTCGCAGAGAGTACCGAAACCTGGGGAACACCGGCATTGATGTCCATTCGATCGGACGAGCACCCGTCTATGACGACTCGTATCGATCGATTCCTCAGGAAGTCCGATATCCAAGCAACGAAACCAGTGGGCAAGCCATACGATGAAAGCTTGCTAATAAAGCTATCATGCCAGACCCTGTCGAAAGCCTTCGAGATGTCAAGAGAGACGGCAAGCGCCTCCCCGTGTTCCTCAATGGCCTTACTCCAGATGTGAGTGACGTACGCTAGAAGGTCCCCAGTAGACCGGTTTCGGCGAAATCCGTATTGTCGGTCACTGAGGAGATCATTTGCTTCTAGGCACGCCAGGAGCCTGTTGTTAAGGACACGCTCCATAGTCTTACAAAGTATGGACGTGACCGAAATAGGCCTGTAGTTAGTAGGGTCGGCACGACTACCTTTTTTGGGCACAGGTTGCACGTTAGCTAGCTTCCACGATTTTGGCACTTGACCAGTCTCAAGAGAGAGACGGAAGAGGCGTGTCAGCACTGGAGTCAACTCAGACGCACATGTCCTCAGAGCTATCGCTGGAATACCGTCCGGTCCACTGGCTTTATTCACGTCAAGACTGCGTAGCGTTTTCCGAACCTCCGATTGGCGTATACGGTTTACGGACATAACTGTCGTGCTGCCAGGCGAAGTTGGAGGTTTCGCGCTACCAGAGTCTAGACGCGAGGACTCCGCGAAAAGAGAGGCAAACAAGTTGGCCTTCTCTTCTGCGGTGTGAGCCGGCGACCCATCAGGCTTCAGTAGTGGAGGGAGTGAGGGGCGGCACAAGTTCGCTTCGACTGATTTAGCTAGGGACCAAAACGCTTTACTACCATGGGTGGGTATGAAGCAAGTTTGTTCCCTTTTCGACTAATGTGGTCAAAACGAGCCTTCCGAAGGACCTTTTTACAAGTCTTTGCAGCCCTGTTAAACGCCCTTTTCCTCTGACTCAC
Source organism: Acronicta aceris (assembly GCA_910591435.1). Classification (NCBI taxonomy): domain Eukaryota; kingdom Metazoa; phylum Arthropoda; class Insecta; order Lepidoptera; family Noctuidae; genus Acronicta; species Acronicta aceris. The sequence goes on along the minus strand of OU342762.1, from coordinate 17,411,955 downwards.
GTCTCTTGCCTTGCGGTGTCGAGTATCAACCCACGCCAGGTAAGTCTCATGCTTAAGCGCTTCAGCTCTTTTGCATTGAGGGCCAAACCAAGGGCGAGCTTTGCCGGACAATCGCACGTCGGAATATGGGACGAAGTACTCCATAGCTGTACGTAGCACATCAGTCACGGCATCCGCGCAGGTGGAGGGATCGTCAGAAGAAAAGCACAGGGGCTGCCAAGGATAAGCGGCGAAAAAAGCTCGCATCTCATCCCAATCTGCTGACTTGTATCGCCATACTCGCCGAGTGCCACTAGGGCTGGGATCGGGTGGCGAGTAGACAGATACAGATTTCACCAGAGTGGTCGGATTTACCAAGCGGTGAGGAAATCGACACTGAGTAACGGTCTGGATCGGTTATCAGCAGAAGGTCCAGGCAATAGGGTGTGTGCGGCTCAACGTCAGGTACCCGCGTTGCACCTTGGACCAGCTGGGTGAGATCTAACGCTAAAGCGAGCTTTCGCGTCTCTAAGCCAGCATGATCAGTGTCCCGGTATGGGTACAGCCACTCCTTGTGGTGGCCGTTAAAGTCCCCCAGTAACACCAATTGTGCCGAGGGGTACTTTAGTTGAGCCGCATCCGCCGCCTCACCTAAGTAATTAGTGAGCCTGGTCGCCTCCAAATCTCCACTGTGCGACCGGTAGACACAGGCATAGAGAATTTTCTCCATTCCTGTTGTCCACCAGTACCTATAGCACAGAGAATCCGGGGTCCTCAATGTGACGGAGACGACGATAGCAAATATCGTCACGGGCGTACAGGCAAACTCCGGCACGGGGCTTAAATTTGTGCTCCAGGGTGTACCCTGGGTATAACAGGTACGCCACGTCAGTCGGGACTCCGATCTGAGTCTCCGTCACAACAAAAAAAGTAATCCGAAGCGGCGAAGGAAGAAATGACAGTTTTGTATAGCATGTCGCATGTCGGTTAGACGATTTTCCATACTAAACACTTTGTTTTTTTTACCATTATTTATTTTTTATCATTAGGATTTCCACTATTATTTTTCTTTTTAAGTCAACCCTGTACTAAAGCGAACAAAAAGAAAATTCACATCGGTGAAGTCATTTCCGAGTTTAGCGAGACTAACGAATAGCAATTCATTTTAATATCATTATATAGATTGTATGTCGTTGGTGTTCCTTGATTAAAATAAACGCTTATCCTTTTTTTACTAATAATTTCGCTCCTTTAAACTAATGTAAAATTTGTGTTTGTTGTTACAGGTGAGTGCGGCCCCGTGGGCGCCACGTGCATGTCTCTATCATGCTGGACTGCCTCTGGTAAGTCCTGTGCTGTCCCTCTGACCTGCTGTTTTAATTTCTTTTGTCCGCGGCTTATTTCGCGTAGGTAATATACCATTCCGAAATATACCAGCATATATACCTACTTATTATATTTCCTGATAGGCTAAACTCAATAACATTTCTGGACCTGGGAATCCAACCCTCTAAACGTAGCAGTCGCGTTCAACGTAACGTTACTGTACTTTTCATAGTTTTTATTTAGCTTACAATGTTTGTGTAGCTGAATTAGAACCACCTCCTTTTATCCTACGGAGTTGAATTTTTACATGGTAGGTTCAGTTCCGAAGACAATTCATTTCTATGGTAAGTATATGATTAAATAATATTTATTCCTGAAAACTATATCTTTTACTTCATTTTTAACCGACTTTAAAAAAGGAGGAGATTCTTAATTCGACTGTATTTTTTTATGTTTGTTACCTCAGAACTTTCAACTGGGTGAACGTATCTTACAATGGCATCTATGAGAAAACCATATAAGGTTTAAATTTGCATTAAGTATGTGCGCGAAAAATGGACGAATAACTCAATATTTAATTACAATATAGAATTTTACTCGCTACTAAAAATATTGAAATGAAATAACTTTTATAACAAAAAATAAAACCGCCTTCAAACACATAAAAAAAAGTTCAAACCAAATGGAAGGCACCGACATCCGAAACTGCTGTACACCTAACATTATTTTTATGTTTTTGAAGGCGGTTTTACTTTTTGTTATTTTAACTAGATGGCGTCGACATTTCCTGACTGACTATCCTGACCTAATTTCTATAACCTGTATCGGCCTCCAGAATTACCTTCCGATAAAGGAACTCTTCAACCGTCAACAGAACAGATATGAAATTTCGTTAAATTAAATACATTTAATTATGATAGCCGATTTTAAGTTTTACCATGACATGGTTGTTGCACTTACGATTGGGTCTTGTCTTGATTAGGGAACGTCTCAATAGTTTTCAACACAGATGTTATGTACTTACGCATTATGCATTTTAATTCTTGATAGGCTTACGCTTGACCTCCAGTTCGCGTAATGTTAAGGCGCTGACAACAGCTAATGAAATTCGATGTTTAGGTATTTTAGCCACGCCCACTATTGCTCCGATTACCTAGCGCTCTTTTTTAAAAGGGCGGTGATATAGCGAACTACCAAATAAGAAACAAAGCGACGCGGTCAATAATGAACATTGAGTCAATAGATGGCGCTGTTGTATTTATTGCTCTGTACGAAGAACTAGTAACAAATTAGACAGGACGATTAAAAAATCAAGTACCCATGTATAGGTAATTATTTTATGAAACTTTATTTACAATTAATTAAAAACAATATAACTAAGCGTAAGGAAAATAAAAACCCAAACTACCTACTTATATTAGCAAAATTTTCATTAGTTTTACATGCACTGTTTATTTGCTTTTTTATATAAAAATATATTGGTCTAGCTCAGGTGGTCCCCAGCATGTGGAATGTGGAGTCGAAAATATTTATACATATTATTATGATTTTATTTTAAAGGAGTACACTACTCACGTTTGTGTTTTATGTACCACTAACGATAAACTATATAGATTATGAAAAGAAACGTATTATTATAGAATATTTACATAAAATACATGAAAGTAAGAAAAAAAGCTATATCTATATATAAATCTAAAAGACAAAGGCGTGACTAAGCTTCAAAGTATTCCTCGGCATCGCTGAAGCTAGAGACCTGATTCCCATTCACCCACAGCCATCAGACGAGCACGCTCCGCAGTATTGACTGATGTATTAAGTAGTTCTTTCCGCGTCAAACTGCAAAGCGGCTCATCCCAAAGCCTTTGGGAAGATGGGACCAGGAGTAAATCAGCACTGGGACAAGCCATTCTCCAAACGGTCATAGCGTCAGTCAGAAACGGTACTTCCAAATCAACCAGAAGGTCCTAAGATATCTCTGGCTAACTTTTCGGTACTGTGGACTGAGGATATGAACGCGGGTAAACTGATACTAGAACTTTTGCGGAATTCTTTCAATCTTCTTGTTAATTTTAATTATTCTTACCTTTATTCATTATGTACATATTTAAATAAATTTTCAAATATTTGAATTTAAAAATAAAAATAAAAACATTTAAATATATAAAAAAATAGTAGTCCACCGGTATCGGGAGCAGGGTCCAAGCTACCGGCGGTCAGGGCCCCACAGAAAGGAACCTCCTAACAATACGCGCCGTATCCAAGAGTACCGCTTTCTGTATCAGGCCCTTAACCCAGCTGTCTAACGAGAGCCTCCATAGGTGTGAGTCGAGGCTCTTGGCTATTAGATCATTGGCGGTCACAACTATCGGTACAATGATTGCCGAGTCAACATCCCACATGTCGACAATCTCATGCGCCAAGTCTAGATATTTAATTTGCTTATCTTTTTCAGCTTTCACGAGATTCTCGTCATGCGGAACACTGTCATCAACAATAATTTCACGGCGCTCTGATCGATCTATCACCACTATATCAGGCTTATTGGCAATAACAGTCCTGTCAGTGATGATAGATCGATCCCAATACAGAGTTACACAACCATCATCAAGAACATACCTATAGTATGGTACCTCTGAGTCCACAAGTTTATATTTTAGAGCAAGTTGCTGATGGATAATCCTAGCTACTAGGTTATGTCTGTGCAGGTACTCGCTGTTAGCAAGATGAGAACACCCAGAAATAATATCGATTCGATCGATTCTCCTGGGCGTTGACACGCCCGACAAATGTCAATCGTGCCATCCTTTATAATATATTTCCGGTAGTTGTTCGTCATTATAACTTCGTCCATAATTGCACAGACAAAACCCTCGATTACCCAAAGAGGTTCCCGAAGCGTAGCCAGGACACAGACGCTAAAAAATCTACATCGAGTCCATGAAGGGCCCGATAAAAGCGTCCGTGAAGTTCCTTGCTTTGCCATAGGTTTGCCGTAGCTTTGAGATAGGCATATGCTATCGACTTTTTTATATTAATTTATAATATTAGGGAAATTTGTACAAATCTCATTCTTGATACTGAATGACCTATACTCCATTTGGTTAGGTACTTAACCAAAAGGTAAACAATAAAAATGGCGGCGTTCAGGGCTGTTCAACCTTTTATTACAATAATATGAATTGGGAGTGAAATGAATATAGGTACCATTAATTGACTTTATAAGTTTTAATCTGAATCAGATGAAAACAATCATTAACACTAATATTAAAACGATCACAGGTGTCACCTAGTACAGGACTCAGGATCACTTTTTTAATGATTAAAATTAATAACAACACAACTAACAATAAATAAAAACAACGAACAAACAAAACAATAACTAATTAACACAATTTATGGCAAAAGAAACACAAAAACGAACGAAAGTAAAGTAAACAAACTATCACGAATGGCGTCTGGTTACCCGACTAAGTGTAATATGGGTTAAATATTTTGCTGCGGTTTCTCGCAGTACTACTTCTCAATTTTTCGAGTTATCAAAAGTCTAATACGTAGAATAATGTTTTGAATACCTGTCTTTTTAGGTTCTTTTTAGTAGGCACATTGCAATACGTTATGACATAATTATATTTTTTAATTTAATTAATTGTTCACAAGCTTAAGAATTAATAATAACCATTTAATATTAAACAAAGTAGTTAAATATGCTAGTATATAAAAGTAAAATGTGGTTTTATATTATTAAAATTATTTTGGTTACGTTTTATTTCGAAAGGAAAAATGGCCCTATAAAAGAACCTTTTTTATGATTTGTTTACCTTTAGATAAGTACCTAACCAAATGGAGTATAGTAAAATTTAGGGGTCACTATACTATCACTTTCTGATGTAACTGCAACTGGAACGTTTTGTAATCTGCAAAAAAATACATTCAGATTTGGAAGATCTTTTTTCAGCACTAAATGTACCTCTCAGGTCTAATAAAAATTGCAAAGCCTGCACGGTGATTTATATATAAGGTCAACTTAAATTAGGTAGGTAGCAAAACTCCGCAGACATGATGGGTATCGATATCTAAATACGCCAAAATAATAATTTTGATTTTTTGGGGGTCAGTTACCGCTGGTGGTGTTCTTACTTAAATATTTGCTGAGAAAATTGTGTTATTTTTTGTTTTATCGTGTTTAGTTATCGATATTCATTACGTCTGTGAAGTTTACATAAAGAAAACAGAATTTCAAAAAGACACGCACGTGGTTGTCTTTTTGATCATGTTTAGACCCATTACGACTGCAGAGTTTCGCTAGCTAATTTATTTTGACCCTATACAATGGGCAAGAAACAATAGACAAAGTTACGAGTATTTTCCTATAGGTCCAGTTCTAAGAGAGTCATAGGTCTATGGAAATTTGATGTTTATCACTGGATTTATTCGTGACTTTTTTTTCTAAAAGTAAAGGGGATCCTTTTTGTCGCTATCCTCGCTAAATAATAAATTATTATACGTACATAAAATAATATGATTGTAACATCACAATCTTACTGGTGAATTACTATTATTACTGTTAGTAGTATTTATACTTAGGTACTATATTATTATTAGTAAGTGTATTTATTGTATATAAGATGTCTAAACTGTTAAAGTATTATAGGTAAGTTGCCACACTATCGCATTAGGTTTAAGACCTGTAAAGATAGGTATAATGGTAAATAATAAATAAATAAAAAATCCGAGGCTACACCTGTTTCTAAACTTTTCGCCAAACGTCTCTTTTTACTGTAGAGAAAACTAAATAATTCAAGGAAATTATTAAAATTAATAATTATCATTCTAAAAACTTAAAATAAAATAATAAAAGATCAAAAACTTAAATTACACTAGTCGCCAGCAGATTACGAACTCGAAACTCCTTTTTCCGAATCCTTTGCATTTACTGCTAGACCAATCGAACACTGCCGATGTAGCCGAATTTGCGCTATCAGTTGTAGAAAATAACGTAAGTTTCATTTTAGTTATTTAGTTAGAATTTCATTTCTGTTCGTGTATCTGTTTTGTCACATTCTATATCCATGAGATGTTTTTGTTTGTTAGTATAAAAGCGCTTTTTGTCTGGTCTCCGGCATTTTTGTTTGTTTCTCATTTTTCACGGCAACTATTTTCACTACTTAGAACTTTATTTATATTTACAACTTAGAACTCTAAATGTTTATAATTACAGCTTAGAACTATATTTATCGTACAACTATATCCTTTTAATTAAATTGAGAAGAAAATAAAATATGTAGGTATGTTTATGTTTGAAATTGTCATACAGCAAAATACGTAATGACGGATAGCGCGCGGAATAAAGCGACATAGGTCCGTCTAGCAGGGCGCCTATGCGCTCACTGTCGGATTGCATAGAAAAGAAAGAGAAGTGGGATGATGCAAGGCTCGCAACTTATTACAAAACCATAAAACATTAATTACTTCAAAATTTGTTAAGTATTCGAAAATATAAAACAACTAAGTTTTGTATTTAAATGTGATATGTTATTGTACTTAATTTTACCAATGTGCATTGATTAGTAATACAGATTTTTTTGTTAGAAGGTCGTTTTAAGAGGCTAGTTTACCATTTTTTTGTATCGAGAAAACTTTTCAAAAACATGTTTTGAATACAACTATGTTCTCCGAAATATGTTCAAGATTAACATATATTTTTTTCGCTATCACAAACTGTATGGGTTTGGCTAAAAAATTGTTTGAGATATGCCTATTTGGGTGTTGTCAGCGCCTTAAGCGACTCTGCGATTTACGATGGAGCGCGCTTGCCTGGAGAAACCGATTCAGTCGTGAGTTAAAGACACCTAGATTATATTTATCGAGGAAGACCCATTCGGGAAGGGCATTCCACATTTCAGCGGTATGCGTGAAAAGTGGACTTGAGCGATTTCGGTAAAAAAAAAAATACTGACTTGATTTTAAGATTACCAGAAAAAAAGATTAAGTCCTGTGCAGCAGGCAAGCTTACTATAAACTGGAAGATTATCTTTTATATAAAAACGTTTGGCAAACAATCAAATAGGTACTCTTTGTTTTTATCGGATAAAAATATACACATCAACAGAATCTAGGGATACCTTAATCCTAAATTATTTACGGCTTTATACTTTTAAATCTTATTAGTCTATATAAAGTTTATATATACAGATTGAAATCTCTTTTATTCAGTTTTCAAAATTTGACAATGTAAATTAACATAGGCCAAACTAAAAGAAGCATAGAGATCCGCGTAAAAGAACACATCGCTGATGTCAAACACCGCTGTTTCAAGAAGTTTGCGAACATACGGTTTGTGAACATACTCTAGACAAGGCCCAGCACTACATCAGATTTGATAAATCACAAGTCCTCGCAAAAGAAAACCGATTCCTTCCCAGGATGATCCGTGAGGCTATTGAAATTAAAAAACATCCAAATTTCAATAGAGAAGATGGCTGGGTCTTACCACCTGCTTGGAACCCCATTATAGATTCCATAAAATCAAAATCCAAGCCCAAAACTGCAAGACCGAAGGATACGGTGAGCTCGTTCTGCGTGAATCGGATCGCCAATAATTAACAAAAATGTAAGGTAGCTGTTAGTAATTGTAACATTAAGACGTCCAACAACTTAGTCTACCCGTGACCATGGATGCTGTAAAGGATCCGAAACGTCGGGAATCAAATAATATCAATACAACGCGATAAAATCCGTAAAAAGTAGTTTTATTTCAATGTAAATTAAAAAAAAACAAAATAAGGCGATAAAATTGTTAGTAATTAGTAGAAAGAAAAACAATCTAATCCGTTTTTACTATTTATTATTGAAAAAGGGGTTAGATTGTTTTTCTTTTTTAATTTAACGTGCCGTGTGAGCTTTAAGAGTCATGTCACATCGGCATTTGAGTCGAGATGAAATGTTACAAGCCGCATGTTAAAAAATGATGCTATTCAACGCGTCGTTACTGAGGCCCTATACACCAGCCAAAACATGATATCAAGGTTGTGGTCACCAGCACACGTAGTACTGGAGATCTGGCTGAACGGCACACGGATACGTGTAGATATCGTGTTACTACGCAGCGACGGGATCCATTTCTCCAAATGACCGCCAGAAGACAACCCAATATCTTAGCAATGCAACTAGTACAAAGGCTCCAGGAAGACCACCAGATGCTGGTAAGCGACCAAACCGTGCGAAGGAGGTTGCATGAAGTTACGTCTTCATGCTCGAAGATCGCTACGTGTAGCAGCATTGGGACGTGGCAATCGCGGTCGGCGGCTTTCGTGGGCTCGGGAGCATTTAACTTGTCAGTGACGAACAATGGTCTTTGGTGCTGTTCACCGATGAGTCCCGGTTTGGGTTTCATCCGGATTCACGTAGAACACGCGTTTGGAGAACACCAGGGAGAGTTAGCCGTCTACGGCACCCTCGAGAATTACACTTATACCAAGGCGGGACAATCATGGTGTGGGCAGGAATTCGTCTTGGCGAACGAACACAGCTCGTTTGGATTCAAGGCAGCATGACTGCACAAACATATCACGAAGTAAAGCCTGTTATTGTCCCACACAGAATACAAATAGGAATTTCTACTCATGCACGATAATGCTCCTTCTCCACGATATTCAAGTTTTTGATTGGTCTGCACTAAAATCCTATCGAGTATGCCTGGAACATGTTACAACGAGAAGCTTTTAGAGATTTCCCGCCAAATTTGACGATGGATCAACAATTTCACGAACACGTGCAAAGAATTTAAGAATTAAATAAAGAATTTAATTTTAAGTATGAACAATCCATGTCGATATGTAATTAATGTAAGAGGTGGCAGCACTGATCTATACTTATAATAAATTTGTAGAGAGGTCAATTCTGTACATGAAATATATTTCCAAAATAACTATCAGCGTGTGATTAGTGATCGATACTGACGCCAAAAATGCAATCAGTAATATTTTTGTCTGTCTGTCTGTCTGTCTGTATGTTCGTTATAGAAACAAAAACCACTCGACGGATTTCAACGAAACCTGGTACAATTGTTCTTCATACTCCTGGGCAGGTTATAGTATACTTTTCATCACGCTACGATCAATAGGAGCAGAGCAGTGAAGGGAAATGTTGGGAAAATTAGTGATTCATTAGAAAGGTTTCAAGCTATAAAACATCACGCTACAACCCTTAGGAACGGGGCAACTCAGGTGAAACCGCGGGCGAAGAACTAGGGAACAAAGTAACTATTCCACGCGGACGAAGTCGCTGGCAAAAGCTAGTTATTAATAATTAGATTTTATACGAAAACTTACAAAGAACATGGTACCTCATACCACAGCAAGACATTGACAATTTAATTTTTAACCGACTTCAAAAAGGAGGAGGTTCTTAATTCGACTATATTTTGTTTTTTTTTTCTGTTTGTTAAGCGATAACTCCTTCAATTTGAACCGATTTTGTCAATTCTTTTTTTTGATCGATAGGTCATACTTCAGAGTTGGCCCAATAAAAATTTGGTCAAGTTCTGATCACAAAATGGCAATAACACGTAAATGATAACGTGGTCTAGGCATGCGTTAAATTTTACTCGCTACTAAAAATGTTTAAAAAAATAACAAAGTAAAATATAGGTGCACAATAGTTTTGTAAGTTGATGGCGAAAACAAAAGTTCAAACTAAATCGAAGGACCGACATCCGAAACTGTTGTGCACCTTACATTACTTTATGTTTTTGAAGGCGGTTTTACTTTTTGTTAAAATATATTTTATAAGTATGAACAATCGATGTCGATGAGTAATTAATGTAAGAGGTGGCAACACTGATTACTTTGTCAGAAAATTCTTCATAGATTTTTATATGATGAAATATAAGATATCCGTAGAATCTGTTGATGTGTATACATAACACTAATTTTTTTTAAATTAAAATATAGCTACTAACCTTTAATTTGTTTTGGTATACTCCGTATACTTTAAAGAGTGGTATCCGTTCGGAATAGAAAATAAATATGAGTTGAAACAAATACCAGTGGTTGGTAAGTTGTTGGTATTAGATCGGAATAAATCAATTACAATGGGTTAATTGACAACATTTCAAAATTATTAAGCCACCAAAACAAAAATGCTGTTTCTTTATAAATGATAAATGATATTTATTTCTAAATAGATCATAAAAAGATACTTTTACAAGTCAAAGTTTTACATTTCTTTTTAAACTAGATGGCGCCGACATTTCCTGACTGACGACCTCTGAGAAAAAACACCGAACCAAACTCAGAGAATCATGGTTTCTTTATTTTCCTATCCTGAGTTCCAAAACATTTTTATTTATTTTTTATAAGTATTTCTTCATTTCCGAGGAAAAAAACGTGTGATGACGTCACTTATATGGCGAAAACTGAGAAAATTGAAATTTTGTCGAAATAATAGTAAATCAACAACAAAATAGGCAATGCAAGGTTATGAATAATTAATTATGATAGATGCCCAACTGACATGAGACAATTTTTTGAAGTGTCAGAAAATTACTTTAATTTCTTCATCGTAAAGAAATCAATAGACTGATATAAATGAATGAATGAAAGAAATCACTTTTCACATTTATCATCACGAATTAATCTTAAAACAATATAAACTAAACTGGCTAATTAATACACTACAATCAACCGGTCGCGGTCCCATGCCACCACCACGATTCTTTCTTATGTTTTCTTTTTGTTCTGAAATGTGTTATCAATGCTTGGATCGCTGCGCTGCGACGGTTTTAACCAAGAAATTACTCATATTTATTTCTGCATAAATAAAACCTACTTACAATAAATCAATAGAATTAGAACGTCACCGCGTTGTTTCAAAATAATGTCGGACTGTTAGATTAATATTGGGGTCGGACAGTTGGACGGTATGTACTGTTTGCGGTGGAGATGTGGCGGGGCGGGGGACACGCGCTATACACGACATCGTAGATTCGTCGTATTTTCGTAGTCACACTGTCACAGTCAGGTCAGTGAGTCAGTCCCGCGCAGGCCGCCCGTCCGTTCACATGTGTTGCGATGCTCGCTGGAGCAGACTTGTTGTCAACTGTTGTTTGTCGCGCTCTCGCGCCTGGCTAGTTTTGTAGAAGGCTTGCATACGCCGCCAGTGCCCATGTGTATGTGATACCTGTTAACTGATGTTGCGCTCCGTTACGGCGGGTGGCATGGTCGGCTTGCCGCCTCCGCCTCACGCGAGGCTGTCGCTCTTCGACTCGTGCCACCGAAAGATCAGGCTAATCGGCGGCGGGCCCGTCGCTTTCCTCGGAGGTCTTGTCGCGTAAGTAGCAAGCACGTAATAACTATGATAGGTACCTACCTACCTTCACAGATTATTGCTTAGTTTTCTCCTGACACCTACCTATAACAGTTTTATTTATTTTGATTGGCAAACCGGATCCTGTAAAAATATCTTGTAATCATTCTTAAACGGAGGTTACACGCTCATTCTAGCGTCAGTTCAGTTCATGCTTGATGTCGTCAGAATAACGGGACGCAATCCCCTATCTATACATACAGTACCGTCTTTACTATAAGGGCCCGCGGGGCACGGGCCCAAGGCCCCCACTCTCACGGGGGCCCCGAAAGCGAGTATAGTCGCGTAGGTAGGTATACAATAAATTGTATTTTAGATTGTAGATAGGTAGTCCAACAAAAATATTTAAAGAATAAATGAGGATTTTTTTTTCGATTAATTCGTAATAATAATTGCCAGATGTATTAATATAGGTACCTAGTTTTATATTTCGCCACCATTTACGCATTTTTGTGGTAGTAAACAAAGCTCTTACCCAATGCTTACGTAAACATTATTAAGTACTAGCGACCCGCCTGCGGTTTCACCTGCGTTGCCCCATTTCTAAGAGTCGTAGCGTAATGCTAAACTTACCACCGTAAGTCCAAAATATAGTCAAGTGAAATAAAGTATTAAACATCACACTTTAATTCATAAATTATGAAAAATGATCGGAAACGTGCAAAAATAGCCAGTGTTAGTTAACGACCACTTTCTTCGGTTAACGACCACTGCACGTCAGTTTGCGACCACTATTTGAAAAAATTAAAATAAAGAAATAAAACATTCTTTATTGTTTATAGGTATTTCTCTCGAAATTAAACAAAATTGAATATTAAATAGTCATCAAAACAAATAGTAGGTACCTATTTAATTTACCTTTTTCTTCCGTATTTATAAAATCGGTCGTCCTAACCGACTTCTGATCTATCAACGCACAGCCAAAACTACAAAGTCTAGAAAGTTGTAATTTAGAATATCGGTTTATTTATTATCAGCATCCGCTAAGATAGAATTAAAAAAAAATTCAATGTTTAGGGAGCTAAATGGGGGGGAGGGGACGAAACAATAGATTGACGAAGAAATTAGGACAAGTGAATAGCGCGCGGTAATTCCCCTATTCGGTTCTAAACGAGTTGGTACCTAAACGTACTTATACATTAGTTGTGGGAATCCCCGAAAATGCGTTTCGTTTTCAAACATAGACAATGTGTGGGTTGCCATATGTGTAAAAAAGTACCTATTGCTGACATAATCACCATCTACACCCCCACCCTTATGTCATCAAAAATAAGCAAAGTAAAGAACCCCCCGCCCCCCCTATAGTGCTACGTAATACTTGGTCGGCCCCTACCTAGTGGGCTATTCGCACGAATTGTATTATAAGGATTAAAAAAACCCAAGTACAATCGCAAATGGCATTAATAAATTTAAAAATTAACAAACCACAATTCAGATCGTACCTATTTAACACCTATAGATACCTATTTGAAATTTATAATAAATAGTCAAATTGGTCAGCGGATACGAAAGTGGTTACTATGAAAAAAAAAAAGACAGGCATTAAGAAAAACCATCGCCTAATCAAGCCTTCGGGACCCGGTGAGATGTGGTAGTAGTAGGACGGGGGAACACAATGGGACACCTCAAGGTCATTTACCTCGAGGATGTCAATTGCAACTACCCTGGGATGAAGGTCATTAACCCTAAGGTCAAGGTAAAATTTCCGAAATTCAAGATCCTCGATTCTCTGGTGCAGTAAAAGGTCAATGTTCATGGTCAATTACCATAAGGTCCAGTGCCGACACTGCCGCTAGCCGAGGAAGTCGAGGCGAGGCCTATTTCTGAACGGCATATGTAAGTAATAAGGCGTAATCGACGCGGGGCTCCTACTTCTGGGTGGTCTAAAAAAAATAACTACCAAGGGGAGGAACCCCTTCTAACCTAATCTGTCCGAGTCGGGGTGCCCCAAGTCCCGAGCTCGCTTCACTCGCTCTTGTATCCTAGATTCTCCTAGTAGTACAGTAATATGTTGCATTTTGTATGGACCCCTTTGACATCATTTTCACGACAAACGGCTGATCGGAGACAAAAAACATCAAGACGCTTTTAGCCTTATATTTAAGTGTTTTTAAACGATAGAATCGAGAAAATAAAGGTTTGCGAAATAAAATAAAAAATAGAAAAATTCTGTCCCTGACGCCTTTATAAAAGCGTCCCTTCGACATCGTTTTTATGACAAACGGCTGGTCGGAGACAAAAAGCACCAATATGCTTATATTTACTTGTTATATACGATAGAATCACGAAACCAACGATTTGCGAAAAACACAAAATCAAAATTTTTAAAATGTGGTCGTTTTCTGAATATTTTCTTCTTTGAGTTTTAACGAATCCTAAATTGTGTAACCATTACTTAAACATTGAGAACACAATAAGCAAAACAAAATAAGACTTTGTGGATTGGAATACGACCACCTGGCCGCTATCTAACGCGTTAATGAAATATGCATGTCAGTTACCGACCATTGGATTTTAGTTTATTAAATGAAATAATTGATTTATTGATTTAAAGTGTACATAATTGACTTCAATTATGTACACTTTAAATGTTTTAATTGTTCGCCGACTAGGTTATTTTTTAAATCCGTAAAAAGTAGGTTTATTTCCATGTCTTATATTCGTTTATTTATCATCTTCAGTTAAATAAACCTAGTCGGCGAAGTGGTCGCTTTCTGGAGGTGGTCGCACTTTTGAGCGGAGGCGAGCAGAGCCGGTCGTTATGCGGCAACTGTATCGCGGCCACTATCGATCACCGGCCGCCAGTCGCGAATTGCACCACTCACTACCGAACTAGTGGCACTACCACGGTACGCCATGTAGGTACCGCTCACCAACAGATTGCACCATGTAGATAGTACTCACATTATAACTAAAACATTACATCCTTTTAAATCCTTTATACTGCAATGATTAAATATGGCAATGATGATATACTGCAGAAATTTTAGACTTATTCACCAACTCGACTATGAGAATTTCGTCCATGTGGCCGAGTCGGGAAGATTAAATATTAATTATTATTTTTTTCGTTTCGTTTCGTTATTTTTTCGTATCTCGTATTCGTCAAATCGACCGACAATGAAAATATATGGCAGTATTGTACCTATAGTGCAGTACAAAAGTGGTTCATTTTAAAACAATTTTTGTTCTTCTATGGGTAAAATAAAAAACTTATCAATTAAGGATATGAGTGAGTATGAGTAGATTATTTTAGTAAAATTATGGAATTTTTAATTAAGATCACCATCGATTGAGATTTATTAGAACTATTTTTTTTTTTGGTTCCGGTAGGCCCTCATGTCAAAGTCATAGTCAAAATTATTTATTTCAATTAGACCATTAAAAAGGTACTTTTGAAAAGTCAAACTAATTGCACGCTTCCAAAAAGTGGGTCTTATGGAAAAGAGCCGGAAAGAAACTCCATAGATACTCTTTTAAAAAAAAACATTATTATAATATTAATCTTTACAACTTTGTTTATGCAGTTTGATGTTTAAGATTTATTCAGTATACGTAGGTGTTATATTTAGAAAGACAGGGATTGCCACAGTAAGTAAGAACCGACCAGTCCCGACAGATGGCACCCGTTCACGAGCATGACGTGTGTATCGGCGCGGTTCGACTCAACCATATTGTAAGGAATAAAACGACCCGACACGCAACGCCACCATCAGCAGGACATTTAAGTGAGCATGACAAGCTCTGACCGCGGGCACAATATTTCTATAGATAAATATAATTACACAAATTATTACATCAATATCTGCATGATCCCGACACTTTACAGTAGATATAGTAATTAGGAAATTATACCATACTAGTTCAATCATTATGTACATCAAATTGTTATCATAGTGTGTACCTATATACTCGTATATTGTATGGTATGTTCAATTAAATAATTATGACAAATGGTAATAGAAAATAAATATTAATATAATGTCATCAAATATAATATTGCAAATAGGGTATGTCAAATAGTATAGTCTACATTAAAATTATCCAAGACATCATCCTGTGGAGCTGGACCAGCAATTTGCCAAACATTTTTATGCAAAAGATAATCTTCCAATTTATAGTAAGCTTGCCTGCACAGAGTAAACTAAATAATTGTTTTGAATTTGTTTTCTGGGAATTTTAAAATTAATTCCGGAATTTTATTATAAAATCTTACACAGTATCCCATAAAAGAAGTATGGACTTTAGCGAGACGAAACTGCGGCTGCATTAATTTTGATTTATGTCTCGTATTATAACTATGCAGTTCACATTTTTTTTAATAAAGGTGTAGATTTTTTCTTACTTACATAATATTCTCATAGATGTACTGAGAAGGTACTGTGATTATATTTATTTCTTTGAAGAGTTATCTGAACGAATCGCGACTACGTAGGTTGTAAATGGCCCTAACAGCTCTTTTCTGCAGTATAAACAGATTCTATGATCTGCAGCGCGGCCCCATAGCAATATTCTGTAAGACATAATGCTATGAAAGTAGCTAAAGTAAACTAGTCTTGCGGTGACCGAACTCAGGCGACCTGTTAAAGTCCTAATGTAACGGCCCCCATCGAAGCATTGAATCTATCTTTATTCCTAGGAAAACCGTGAGGTCGACAAATTCTATCTTATCATTATTTAGTACGACGTCACACTTTACATTGGGTAGAGCAAACTTTATACATTTAGTTCTCTGCCTATTTAATACTAAATTGTTAATTGTGAACACAACTCATGGACCTTAAGAAGTGCGTTATTTAGTGCGTCATCGTCAGTATTGGGTGTTACCTGTTTAATTTAAAAATTAAAGAAGTATCATCTGCAAATAACACAATCTTCGCTTGATCCTCAAGCATGTATGGTAAATCATTTATATACACTAAAAACAAGAATGGACCCAAAATAGTACCCTTGGGTACGCCCATTATCACCTGCGTGCTGGGCGATTTAACCCTATTTATTTGGATTTGATGTTGCCTATCCCGCAAGTATGATTTGACAAGTTTCAAAGACTTGTTCTTCAAACCATAATGCTCTAATTTAGACAGCAGAGTTTCATGACTTACGCAGTCAAAGGCTTTCGAGAGGTCACAAAATATACCGATAGCGTCCTGAGACTCTTCCCAGGCATCAAAAATGTGTTTAATAAGCCTGATACCCGCGTCAGTAGTACTACGCCCTTTTGTCAAGCCGTATTGCAGGTCATGAAAAAGTATTTAAATTGAAATGCAATTGTATCTGATTGAGCATGCATCTTTTTAAACACATTGCTAAGCACAGGCAGAACACTAATAATATAATCTAGGTTCCTACTTTACCATTTCGTCCAAAATACTTCACAGGAAATAAACGTAAGTGAATACTTTCGATAACTTTACCAAGTTTGGAACAATTTTCCGGTCTTTTATTTCCAGTGGAGTAGTAGTAGACGAAATAGTACCATAGGAACCAAGATTAACGGTATTCAAATCCAAATAATAACATATTTAATAGAATATTGTCTGGATTAGGGTGAATATTGGAAAAACATTAGAACGTCATTAACTTTATCCCAAAGTTAAGAATGCAGATGTTTAAAACAACAATTATGATAATGAAAACTTAAACTACACCACTGCCATCAAGCAATAAGATAAGAATAAAACCAAGTCGAACTATGAAAGTGAGAACTACTATAATGAAAATAATGATTTGTTAAAGAATGTTCGAATATTTACCCATTACGATTCATTTCGGTATTATATTTTTGTAGGCATATCAAGCTCCGACGGACCCTTAAAAATAATATTTGTTTGTAATAGTTGAATATTTAGGGTACTTTTCCTTCCAGATCTAGGACGCTGTTCGTTCTTTTCTCATGTAGGTAGGTATAATGTGAAATTTAAGGATCCTCGGCTCGGGAGTTGGCCGGTCGAACTTGACCGGCTTTGGTTTTCTAATTATTAAAATAGGTAGGTAGGTAGGTAAGGTCGTAAAAGTTCTAATAAAATTTGACTTATTCATCAATTCGACCGGGAAAAACTCGTCCACGTGGTTGAGTTGGGAAGATTATACATATACAGATATACGCTTTTACAATAAAATCCCAGGTCATTAATAATAATAATAATATAATAATAATAATAAACTTTATTTCATAAAAACACAGATTAAACATGTTTTATATTGTAACAATTTAAGCTATATGGTAGTAACACAATGCAATACAATCAAGGAACTAAAATGTGTGCACAAAAGTAAAAACCCTGTCTCTCAAACTAGGTAAACCTGTATCTTGAGAGACAGTGAATCGGCTTAGAATGTGGTGCTATAGGGTTAGTAGTAGACTGTGTCGATCTACCTGAGCAATGTAAGGAAATAATTAGAGTATGTATATATTTAATACGTGAGGTGTGTGTGTGTGTGTGTGTGTGTGTGTGTGTGTGTGTGTATGTGTGTGTAGGTGCATTGTATGTGAGTAGGACTACATAGAATAGTTAGGCGATGTATTTCAGTAGGGATTCTGTTTGAAGATAGTCCTGTTCCAGTAACAATTCCGTTAATTTTGATTTCAGTTCATATTTATTTAGATTGATGATGTTTAATTTTTTGTGAATTTGCTTGTAGATGTGTGTACCTAATGTGAAGTATTGGTGTTGAGCGAAGGTGGTTTTGTGAGCCGTAGTTACGGGTAGATTATTTCTTTTTTTCGGGTCAGGTGGGGGAACGTTGGCATGTCTTCTAACAGTGGACTGCAGTACAAAAAGCTGACGCACCGAAAGTACTTTGGAATCAGCGTATAGTTGCGTAGTGGGATAGCGGTAAGGTTTGCGCAACATCACCTTCAGTACGGCTCTTTGCGCTCTTTCAATCCTCAAAAGACTGGTTTTATTTGTACCACCCCATACTGTGATGCAATATCCGATGACGGATTGACATAATGCATAGTACACCATCTTCAGGGTATCAGGCGCAGCTGAGTCTCTAAGGGATTTGAAAACATGCAATAGTTTCATAGATCTTGTAGTAATGGCGTCAACCTGTTTATTCCATTGTAATCCTCCGTCTATTTGAACACCCAGATATTTAACATTATCGGCTCTTGTGAGTGTCGGACATAAGCATTGTGGGGATTGTTTGGAGCAGGAGTGCGCAGTTATGGAGAAAGATTTGTCAGGTAACGTGTTACGCCGGATAGCAAATGGAATGTATGTTGTTTTGTCGCAGTTTAGGGTGAGTAAGTTTAGGTTGAGCCATTTCATTATCCTCGTTATTGCCGTTTCTGCATAGTACTTAACGCTATCCCAGGTTGGTCCGTAAACTATGACTGCGGTGTCGTCTGCATATGCAAAGATCTTGGAGTTGGGGATGGTCATTTTGCACAACTCATTGACGTATATTTGGAAAAGGGTGGGGCCTAAAATGCTACCCTGGGGCACACCGTAAGTGGTTGACACTTCTTCACTTATGAGGTCACCAATTTTTACTCGTTGGGTACGGTTGATAAGATAGTCTTTGAAAATTTCGAGGGTGTTGCCTCGTACCCCTAGGAGTTCCAATTTAGAGATAAGTTTGGGAACAGATACTGTGTCGAATGCTTTAGAGAGGTCTAGGAAGATCCCTAGACATTTAACTCTACTGTCAAGTTTCTTAGCGATCAATTGCGTCAGGTCAAGAATTGCATCTTCAGTTGAAATTCCTGTGCGAAAGCCGTACTGATTATCAGCTATGAGCTGATATTTGTTTAGGAATTTTTTTAAACCATTATTCAGGATCCTTTCTAGTATCTTAGAAAGTGCTGATAGGACCGATATGGGTCTGTAATTGTTGACACAGTTTCTGTTCCCTCCCTTATGAATCGGGTGGACAATAGCTTTTTTCAGTGCTTCAGGAAAGATGCCCTTTTTAAGGCAACAATTAAGGATATACGTCAATGGCGGCGTCAAAGTCTGTCGGCAGTTCTTTAGCACTAGAGGGGGTATACCATCCCAACCTATTGCGCAGTCATTTCGTAGTTGCAGAATAAGAGACTCCACTTCTGCTTCGTCAACCTCAAGTATCACAAGAGAGTTGGCAGGGCTGGATGACGTATTCTCACATGATCTCTTAGGTGGGTTTGCAGGTTGGGGATACTGTGACAATATTTTTTCTGCCAACCTAGTGCCTATATCAGTGAAAAATTTACACACTTCGTTTACGGATGATACAGCGTTATCACAGATATCCAGCAGATCCACCGGGCTAGTCTTCTTTTTTTTAGTATTAGTGATTTGTTTTATTGTCTTCCAGAGGACTTTCGGGTTGTTACGAGATTTTTCAAGTTCACTCTTTTCGTGAGCAATTTTAAGTTTCCGGAGCAGGTCGTTACAAAAATTCCGGTACCGCGTGTAGGTAGTTTTCAGGATAAGATTATCAGGATCTCTTCTTGATGTATTGTGCAACCGGTCACGGTTTTGTATACACTTTAAGAGGCCGGTGGTTATCCATGGTTTTATTATTCTTTTTTTTCGTGGGATTTTAATATGTTTAGTGTGTTTTGTAATTACTGAAGAGATAATAGTTATGAACATATTCATGGATGTATTAGGGTCAATAATTTTGTATAATGGGGTAAAATCCGAGTTTTCTAAATCTAAATTAACTGCATCGTAGTCTATTTGGGTAGCTATGTGAGGTGGTTTGTTATCTGGGTTTGTGTTATCAATAGTAAGTAGCACCGGCTTGTGGTCCGTGATGTGTGAGTCTAGTACAAGTGTAGTAACGGGAAGGGTACCTTTAACGAATGCATGATCCAGACAGCTATCTAGACGAGTGTTGTACCGGTGGGTTGGGAGAAGACCGTGGGAGGCATTTAGAATGATATACTTGAGACAGCGGTCATCTGGGTTATAGGGTTTTAGGTCTATATTAATATCACCTATAAGGATTATATTTTTGTAGGAGGAAAGGCTTACGTAGACACTATTCAAACTATCCATAAAATTTTCGGTACTTTCCTTGGATCTGTATGACGGGGATCGGTACACTGCTACAATAGCAATATTTTGGTTAACTATATGACATACCAGGCAATTCCCATCCACAAATCGAGGTTCCCACTCTGAGGTTCGAAGAGCTAGTTTTGTAAAGATAACAATTCCATCATTTTGGTTACTGTTTATTCCGGTGCAATAGGATTCATATCCAGCCAAAACCGGGATATTACTGACTTTACTGAGCCAACATTCTGTAAGGATAACCACGTCCAAATCAAGTTTTGTTGAGTGTATTAGTACCTGGAGTTGGTCAAAGTTTTTATTTAAGCTACGAATGTTTAAGTGTAGTATTTTTATGTTGGTATTTGTAGTGTTAACATATTCAATACAATTTTCAGGGGCACATATATATGAGTCACCCAGTGTTAGCGAGTCTAGCTCGCTGTTTAGACTATTTATGCTAGCCATTGATAGGGGGTAGATAACGTGACGCGACTCAAAGCTAAGACTTTTAGAGTTAAGATTTTTTTAGAGTTATTATTTAATATGTCGCCTATCAGTTGTATTTTTATTAAAAAGTGGTAGTTATAGCATGTGGTATTGTGGGAGAGAATTGTGAGTGTATATTTGTGTAGAGTGCGTTTGCCAAGGAGAGTGTTTGTTTGTGTGGTTATGCTAATATTATATAATTTGTGTGTCTTTTTGGATTTAGAAACAATTACAATATAGAAAAATAAAAATAGTAGACAGATGTACGCCAATATATAGCTCATAACTATACGGATTACTAGTCACATGCCAGTGGAATTTATATCCTGGAGACATTTTTCTGAGCTGATTAGCAGTTGTTTGTCACCTTCCTTTTTGCGCAAAAATATGTTGCCGTTGGAGACCCAGCAGAATTTAAAACTGTGATTTTTCGCAAACTCTCTTGATTGGTAGAACAGCTTTTTGGTGTTACCCGGTAGCTGTTCCGTGACATAAACCGGCTGACACATTCCTGGAATGCCAATGAGACCAGTATTTAATTTAGCTTCTATGTCCTTGGTTTTGTTGAACGTACGAATTGCAGATATGAGTGTCTCTTTCTTCATAACAGACGAAAATTCTGCTATAATCGGTCGTGTTGCGTTAGGGGCACTCGATGATTTTCCGGGCAAGCGATAAATATCCCTCAGTTCAGCATCTTCAATGGACACTCCGACGGCTTCGCCAATGCTGCATACCGTTTTTGCAAGAGTGGCATTGGATTCAGTGTTACCTTGGGGTATATTACGGATTTCGATGCCCGACGACCTTGATTTATATTGTAGATCTTGTATTCTTTTTTCTAGACTTTCAATATATTGTCTCTGTTCCCGTCGCTCCTTTCTTAAATCCTCGACTTCTTTTTTCAACTCCTCAAATTGTTTGTTTATGAAAGACATAGATCTAGCTATCTCCTCGTTTGATTTGTGCATTTCCGTATTAGATGCCTGAATTTGGGTGTTCTGAGATTTTATTTCTCCTATATCAGTCGCCAGTTTTGACATCACAGCGGTTTGAGTCGCAAGCAGCTTTGCAATTGAAGAATCTTGTTCTTCCTTCCAATTTGCGAGTTGAGTTTGAAGGTCGTGCGAACTCAGCGTAGCAGCGCCTTGTGGCGAGTCTGCCTTTCGGGCTCTCTTATTTCGATTAGTATTTACGTAATCACTTACAACTGCATTGGTTATATCAGATTCTGATTTGGCCTGGGACTGGCAAAGGTTGTTTGGTTGCGTCTTCGACGTGTTCGGAGGGGTGCGTTGGACACTAGACATGTTTCCAAATATTTGTAGAATATTATATAGTTGATAGCAAATAATGTCGTAGACTTGGCTGACATTTCATTCATACAATCAACATTTAAGTCATACATTAAGCAAAAGCTTTGTAAAAAGGGTTACTATACATTTAAGGACTATATGGAAGACAAAAATGCAATGACAAAGAGCTACTGTCGTTAACAGGGTTATTTTATTAAAGTATTGTGTATTTTGCAGCCACTGATGTTGCATTTAGCATCTACTAATAACAACCCTAAAATTAATTTTGCTCTCTTATTGCCTGGCGGTCAAAGCTTGTCAAGCTCACTCAAATGTCCTGCTGATGGTGTCGTTGTGTGACGGGCCGTTTTATTCCCTACAACATGGTTGAGTGGAACGGCGTCGATACACACGTCATGCCCGTGAACGGGTGCTGTCTGTCGGGGCTAGTCGGTTTTTACTTGCTATGGCAATGTTTTGTTATTTATTGGGTCACATCAAACTGCATAATGCAAACTACACAGAATAGAATTGTTAATGTTATTGAAGAATAATGTTGTAAATATCGGTTTTTTTGAGGAGTCTATAGAATTTCTTGATGGTTCTTCTCTTTATATGACCCACTTTTGGGGCTGTGCAATTAGTAGTAGGTATTTGACTCTGAATGTTGATCTATTATATTATTTTATTTGGCATTGTTTATTACTTAGCTGACATTATTTATATAAGTAAATAGCTGACATTATTTATATAAGTAAATAGCTGACAATTATAACATTCAGTTGACATTTACAACTTTTGACATGCGTTAATTTTCAAATGTTATCAGCATTTTATTCATTTTATTTTGATTTTCTTATTATATAGTTGTAATAAATGTAAATGTGAGTACTGTGTAGGCTAGTTTAAACACAAGATTTATATTAACATTATTTATGACGATCTTGAGTATTTTACATGCATTACGCAAATGTCTTGCTGATCTGGTATCGTCGTGCGACGGGTCGTTGAGCTCCCTTAATGATGGTTGAGCTACACGATGACTGTTGTATGCGTGCCGTCAGTCAGGACAGGTCAACTCAAGGCTGCTAAGGCTCTTTCTTTAAAAGGCCTGTTCAGATATTACCCTAAATCGTAACACACATATAATATTATACATAGTTGTAATACTACTACTACTATTATTTAAAGACTACACGGTTTACTCACGCGCATTCTCGGGATCGCCCGACTAGTTTCAGACTCAATAGGAGTCCTTAATCATGAGCTGACGCGGCGGCGGTGGTGTCGCGAGGCGAACTGATGTCGGCGGCTCCACGCCCGCCGTGCTGCGTAGCGGCGCGCTCGCGCAGAGAGCGCCGGGGGCGCCATCGTCGCAGACGGTGCGGGGGGGGGTTGGTGTCGCTGTCGTCGCTATCGTCGTTAGTGCTCTCGCAGCTGTTGCTGAGTCGGTGCATACCATGCTGACTGTGTCGCACTCCAGACTCGGCTTGGTCATAAAAGTATTCCCTTTTACATTTAGCGCCGGTTTCCATGCCGCCGGCAGTGTCCAACCACCGTCTCTGTTGAAATTAGGGTGACGGCTGATTTCTATAGCCTCACGTACTTTTCGCGGCACGAAGTATTTATCCCTCGCTAGTACGGAGGCTTTATCAAACCGTATGTAGTGGGCCGTCCCCTTATTGCAAACGTGTTCTGCTACTGCCGACTTATCGGTGTCCACGTTCTTCATACTTCTTATATGTTCACCGAGTCTGGTTGCGACATTGCGTCGGGTTTCCCCAATGTAGCTCAGGCCACAGTCGCATGGTATCATGTATACTCCGTCGACATCGACATCAGTTAGCCGTCGACATCAGTTCGACTCGCGACACCACCGCCGCCGCGTCAGCTCATGATTAAGGACTCCTATTGAGTCTGAAACTAGTCGGGCGATCCCGAGAATGCGCGTGAGTAAACCGTGTAGTCTTTAAATAATTATGAATACGCATCACGAAAGTTATTATACAACTACTACTACTGTCTGGACTTTAAAAGAGACCATGATTCTCTGAGTTTGTTTCGGTGTTTCTTCTCAGAGGTCGTCAGTTAGGAAATGCCGGCGCCATCTAGTTTAAAAAAAATTTAAAGCATTGATTTTTAAAAGTATCCTTTTATGATCTATTTACAGAAATAAATATCATTTTCATCAAGATTGAATTCTAACTATTCTTTTATGACGCATCTCGACCAAAAGCATATCCACTACGCGGTCGTGTCGATTACAGCTAGTTTTTAAGAATTTGATCATTCGTCATCTCGACTGAGTACAAAAAGTACATTCTGGTAGAAAATGTTTAAGGCATATCATGGAAACAAATATTTTGTTAGCCAGAACATGGGGAACATGGGGTTAAATCGCCCGGCACGCAGGTGAAAATGGGCGTACCCACAAAAGATGCATGCTCAATCAGATGCTATTGCATTTCAATTTAAATAGACTTTTTCATGACCAGCAATACGTCTTGACAAAAGGGCATAGTACTACTGACGCGGGTATCAGGCTTATTAAACACATTTTTGATGCCTGGGAAGAGTCCCAGGACGCAATCGGTATATTTTGTGACTTCTCGAAAGCCTTTGACTGCGTAAGTCATGAAACTCTGCTGTCTAAATTAGAGCATTATGGTTTGAAGAACAAGTCTTTGAAACTTGTCAAATCATACTTGCGGGATAGGCAACATCAAATCCAAATAAATAGGGTTAAATCGCCCAGCACGCAGGTGATACGCAGGGCGTACCCCAGGGTACTATTTTGGGTCCATTCTTGTTTTTAGTGTATATAAATGATTTACCATACATGCTTGAGGATCAAGCGAAGATTGTGTTATTTGCAGATGATACTTCTTTAATTTTTAAATTAAACAGGTAACACCCAATACTGACGATGACGCACTAAATAACGCACTTCTTAAGGTCCATGAGTTGTGTTCACAATTAACAATTTAGTATTAAATAGGCAGAGAACTAAATGTATAAAGTTTGCTCTACCCAATGTAAAGTGTGACGTCGTACTAAATAATGATAAGATAGAATTTGTCGACCACACGGTTTTCCTAGGAATAAAGATAGATTCAATGCTTCGATGGGGGCCGTTACATTAGGACTTTAACAGGTCGCCTGGGTTCGGCCACCGCAAGACTAGTTTACTTTAGCTACTTTCATAGCATTATGTCTTACAGAATATTGCTATGGGGCCGCGCTGCAGATCATAGAATCTGTTTATACTGCAGAAAAGAGCTGTTAGGGCCATTTACAACCTACGTAGTCGCGATTCGTTCAGATAACTCTTCAAAGAAATAAATATAATCACAGTGCCTTCTCAGTACATCTATGAGAATATTATGTAAGTAAGAAAAAATCTACACCTTTATTAAAAAAAATGTGAACTGCATAGTTATAATACGAGACATAAATCAAAATTAATGCAGCCGCAGTTTCGTCTCGCTAAAGTCCATACTTCTTTTATGGGATACTGTGTAAGATTTTATAATAAAATTCAGTTCAGGCAAGCTAACTATAAATTTGAAGATTATCTTTTGGATAAAAATGTTTGGCAAATTGCTGGTCCAGCTCCACAGGATGATGTCTTGGATAATTTTAATGTAGACTATACAATTTGGCATACCCAATTTCCACTTAATAATATATTTGATGACATTATCCTAACTAATATTATAAATGCGAAAGTGAGTTTGTTTGTTACACTTTCACACTTAAACCACTAAATCGATTATAAAAATTCTTTCATCAATAGAAAGCTACATTATCAGCGAGCAAAATAGGCTGTATTTTTATTTTTCCTAATTACGAAAATTACAATGTAACCCAAGGTATCAATAATTTGCCAATAAAACTCATTATTTGGTGTGCGCTGCCAGTTTGTTATTTCTTAGCAAAGGGGTTTGAAGAATGTGGTCTTCTATGATGTCCGACATTTTATATTTTTGAAAAATGCAGCCCCTAATAAGACCTATTATTTCGTTAGCTGACATTAATATAAACAAAAAATGACAGATACCTACATATTTTTTGTAAAGCGTCACGATTGCAAGATGGTCGCTATTAAATTTGTAGTGATAGGTATCTGTGAATTGACTTCAAATATTATTTTGAAAGTCTTGCAAGTCTAAATTATTGACGAAAACGACTTACTTTATTATTTTTAGAAGAAAAAAATTTAAAGTTGGTTAAAAATATATTTTGCCAAAAATCACCCTTGGTAGTTCCAAAATATATACCATATGGACAGTTTTTTAACGATAGAGTAATTTCAAGTATACCAGTTGATAGAGTGTAACATTCCGAATACAACGATGTACATAATACATTTTTCAAAAATTTTCCTTAGGTTTATCGATATTCCGGTATCGTTCGTTACCTTTAAAACTTTGATTGCCTAAATCTTGGAAACGTGATGCTTTACAAGATTAAGTATAGAGACATTTCTTGTTGGTATTGATGTCTGCAATTGATTTTTGATTTTTTTATAAGTGGCCGCTAACCACAATTTTCAGGAAGGCAACGCTCCATACAAGAATCTTCAAACCCTTTTACTATGGAGATTGTTACCTTTGAGCTGGTTACTGTGGAAATGCTTACCAAAGAGTATTTGGTAAGCATTTCCACAGTACCCTTTGACATACATAAATGTACAACATTATTGCGAAATGAAGTTCAAATATCGACAGTCAGCTCACTATTCAATTAAGTAGTTATAGCATCAGCTATTTCGGATGCACCTTTAAAAACAATAAATGAGAGCTTCATAAACAAAAAGCAATTCAAATAATTAAAAATAAAAATCTGATCAGAAGAATCTTCATCTGCTCCGAGAGCTAGGGAATCATGCGTAGGGGATCGCAGTGCAAACCTAACCTAACCAAACATTTTGCACAATATTTGAGCAGTGTGAGCACTCTTTTTATAGTTCATTCAATTAATTTTAAAGCTAAACATTTTAAAGTGTGAAACATACATACTACACTCACGCCTTTCTCCCACAGGGGAAGGCAGAAACTATAAACAAAACAATAATAAACAAATTCGTTTTGTTGCGAAATGCGGTACACACACATTAGGTAATCAATCGTGGAGAATAGAGAAAGGAAACGGAAGGGTAGAGAGGCACCATTCTAAAAATAGGGTTGCGTTCTAATATTACTAACACCGCCACATGCTACGATTCTTGCATAGGTACTTCTTTTGCTTCTTCCACATTCATACATCTTCTCATACATACGTGCCGGTTGCGAGTGCTACGCATCTGACCTTAATGTGAAACATTATTTTTAAAGTGCGTTTGTACAATTCCCCTTATTTTTTTTTCTTTCTAATTATAATGATTAAATAAATAATAATTTTTTTTTTTTATTTGAATTCTTTTACAAAAGGTGTACATTTCGGTGTCATACCCGTAGGACCTCCTAGTTTGGACCTCGTCTACAAAGATTACCCTTTGGACCTCTTTGTATCGTTTGGACCTTCAAACTTGGATTTTGTCTATACTTGTAGTGCTTATTAGACCCTCTATTAAGCAGCGTGTTCTGTTGGACCTCATTCACATATCTTCGTATGAAAAGCTAAAATACAATCGTGCACAAAAGTGACACACCTTATCAAAAATAAAACACTACAATATATATCAAAATTTTAATCAAAAATATAAAACAAACACAACGTTCTGTTACAAATAAAATCACATAGGTATTCCAGTCACATCACGCATTTTTCTAATTTGACAGATCTTCAAGATGATGGTATACATAAAATGCGTGCTATATTAATTAAGAATGTTTATATCACATTTTAAAAGAAAGAAACACACTGTCGTCCTAAAATTTATGCTGTTGCAACTGAATTTGTGAACATTGGTTTTACAGGCAGCACCGCCAATGTTACAACTTGATTAAATTTGTAAATATAAGATATCTTTGTATTTTACATATTTGTAAATCATTTTTCAAATAATCACAGTGTTATTCTCGTAGATTTTTTAATCGCTTAACTAATTGTAAACTAATGCATGACATCATTTTGTTGGCCTGCGATCCCTCTAGTCCTCGCCCCGCGCACCCCGCCCCTTTAGCTATTCGCTGCGCCCTGCGAGAAAGGGCGAACTGAAACGCGGGTTTGCCTTATGTGTGTCCAATAGGGAATATGCACTGTTTTTTTTTATATTTTTTTATGATAGCTTATATCGTTTTATTACTGTTAAATAATATTCAGCACCAAAAATGTAAAATGTAGTATATATATTTTTTTTAAATTTTAAACTTTTTCAGGCGTTTTAACCGCCCGCCATTATGGCGCGCTTGGCGCGTGACGTCAAAGTCTATGACACATAACCTTCACATAACCGCTGTCAGTCATTTTGTCACAAAGTTTTATCTCACAGAATAAGTGTAACAATTTGATATTGAACAATGATAATTAATACAATTTCAGAACTTCACAGTCGTTACGAACAGAACAAGCGCTTTTGACAGTGACATACACATAGACTTTGACGTCACACTCGACTGACGCCATTGGTCAAATCGTCTGACCAATCACGCTCCGTTTCAACCGCTCTGAATTTCCCACATTTTTTTTGCACTTTTCAATAATTATTTTCACATCGAAAAAGAAATAAAATCAGGAAATATTGATAGAGACGTAATGAGGATTCAAGATAGTACCCTAAAAAAAAATATTACCCTCATCTGTTTCAAATGCATATTGCCTATTGTTTTTTATAAAGTTAGGAAGTTGTTTTACATATAAAACCTATTACAATATGCGGTATACCTAAGTATTATTAATATTTGTACGTGAAGGTTTTTTTAAATATTTATCCATTACACACCTGTAAATTAACATAACACACCATCACGCCTGTATTCCCCGAAAGGTTAGGCAGAGGCGTACTGATGTACACCCACAGTTCGCCGGTATGTATAGGCCCCATGTAATAGGGGGCGAGCCTATTGCCATTAACCGGGCACAAATCCAGACTCCGAGCTGCTACTGAGAATTTCATAGAAAAACCCAATAACACTTTGCTCGACCTGGGGATTGAACCCAGGACCTCTAGCGTAGCAGTCGCGCTTGGGACCACTAGACTAATGAGACACCTGTAAATTTCTTGTGTTTTCTCCCATACACTTCTTCTACTGACCACGGAATGCTGTTTGTCGCTAGTGTGCCTGTATTCGCTTATGCTATTTCACCTAATTATTAGAATTCTGGTGAACAAATTTCAACGCAACTGTACCTTTTCTTACTAAAATAACATCGGGCGAATCCTAAATAAAAACATTTTTTTTTAAGGTCCAAAGGGTTTTAAAAAAGAGGTCCAACAAGTTCATCTTTATTAGTTTTAATTTTGGAGGTCCAAAGGGTACTTAAAAAGAGGTCCAATGGGCACATTGATTTTTATATTTAAAAGGTTTTTTTTTCGGGTGGGGAAATGCTCCTTATGCACGCCGCCCCGCTTCGGGGATGCGGGACGGTTGTGTCGGGCTCACCGGCCAGGTGGCCAGCATACCGACTAAAACCACCACCACTGCCACCCTCCGCATAGCTGTGGGATCACAGGAATCGCTCTCGCATGCTCCGCGGGTATATAGCGTCCTGCCTGATCTAGATTTTTTTACTTTGACAGTTATTTACACACATCAACGCGAGCGAAGCCGCGGGTAAAAGCTAGTAATAATATATATTTTTAATACCATTTCTTAGCATAATTATTTAATTGAACATACCATACAATATACGAGTATATACACATTATGATAATAATTTGTTGTACATATTGAACGAACTAATATGGTATAATTTCCTAATTAGTATACCTACTGTAAAGTGTGATGATATTGATGTAACAATTTGTGTAAGTATATTTATTATTATAAAAATATCGCGATGTGCCCAAGCAGATCTCGATTGACCCGTTTAAACGATCGGCCCACGACATACAACTTAATGATTAAATGTAATTTGGAATGAGAAATGCTTAAAATTCCTAATTAAAAGGGGTAAAATAAAAAAGTTAATAAAAAATCAAAATACCTGACTGCTAAAAAAGATGGATACAAGATTGTTCTCATACAGTTGGAGGCATCCTCTTAAATTGAACTCCCAAAGGCCTATTGCCTCCGACTGCATAAGATTGGTCATCTTGTTTCCATCTTTTTGCCAGTCAGGGGTTTTTGATATTTTAAATTAACTTTTTTATTATATTGTATGTACCTACATGGAATGAACTAGTGTTGTAGATAGTATCATAATTCTGCACATTAAATTTTAGCGGTTATTTTGCAAGAACATAATTACCTATTTCCAGTTTTACTATTTGCAGTGACTCATTAAATTATAATAATCAAATTGTGGTTAGGTCACTTACCTGGCAACTCAACTAAAACATCTTGTAAAACGTCTCTTCAATGTAGGTAGTCAACATACTGTAGCCTTATTTCCTTAATTACAAGGTTTGTTTTTAATTGTTCGAATTGATTCGAAACGTCATTCTTCATTGACGAATAGCTGAGCAGTATTGGCAATATGATCATGTAATTTAAACATGTATGAATGCGATTGGCGACAAGGCGATGGGTTCAATACAAAAATTCATCAATGATTCAATGGTGTACTAACTCATCTAATGGAGATCACAATAGACCGACTACAACTCAGTAAAAATTATAGCCCACAATGTTTGCTGTAATGATGTCCAATAAAGTATAGTTTAGTCTTTAAATCCCCTTAACGCTGGGTAGCGAGTTAAAATACACACTCATAATAACATCATAATTTTGGGTTTGCTTTATTGTGCCTGTTATAATGCGGTTATGTGATGCAGCGGAGCGGTACAGTTGTAACGGGACATGCGCCCGCGCTGGCCTCGATACGCGCAGTGCGCATGCACAGGCGGTACCAAAAACGCCGACGCTCTCAATATCACAAGTCCCGCAAAAATACAGTATCAGATGTTGTTAGATTGTGGTATAAAAACACGTTTTTATCAGTAACACTCAAAAGTACTGTGAGTGTAGATACAGCAGTACTCCTCTGAGTAACCTTTGGGGAAATACAGGTATGAAAAAGTAGTTGAAGGACCCAATCGTTACTTTGGTGTTGTTGACCAACAACAGACACCACAAAATTCAATTTTATCTGGGGGCATGGCACCTAATTCGAGATCAAAGCCGGCACTGCCGGCTGTACTACCTTTTCTGGAACCAGTTGGGCAGATTACCGAGCCGCTGTATCTTAGAATTTTGGCACTAGGAACAATTAAAATTATAAAACGTTGAAATACTAAAACGCGACCACGAAAAAATAACTGAAAAGCATCGGAATAGAATATCCAATTAAAACATTATCATCAACCCATTTACTGTCCCACTGATCGGCACCATAGTTATCGGCATGGTGGCAAACAAGTATACTATATTAAAGGCACTCTTCGCTGTTAAGTTTGTTTCGGTTTATAGAGGTTCTGATTGTAAGGCTTGTAAAGTTAGAGGCGTGGCTTTATATAAGATCTAGGTAACAACTTCTTATGGTGAAAGAATTGCGCTGCGAGATTTATCATTTTTTTACAATTTATGTTTTGATGGGATCTCATTTCTTTTTGTAGCCAATCTTTTTTCTTCTCGGTTGATATTTCATGCATATCAGCTACGCTTCCCAATCCCTCGATCAATCTCAATCCTAATCTGTTGTGGTTTTTCTCGGAAGCTTTGCTGTAACCATTTTTGACAAGTTTGGACACTTCAACGCTTAGGTGTCTCCATAACTTTATGTACCGGATTATTCATTCTCTAGTCTCTAAGCAATGCAACGACTCGATTTTTTTTATTCATTACATGGGATGTTTCAATATGATTGTTTACCACGCTGCTAACGTATGACACTTCGTTACCTACGATAACAAACCTTTGCATCTTCGAAGAAATAAGGACTGATGATACCGCCGGACCAAAATCCTTATTCTCAATCGGCAAATACACTTGGGGACACTCTTGGAGTCCGTTCAAGTATTACGTAAGCAGATTTATTACAATTATTTGTCCCCCTTGTCAGCAAAAGTAAGCAAAGTTCTTACCCCTCCTCCTATGCAACATACAAACATTGTTATACATAATTTGTGGGAATCCCCGAAAATGTGTTTCGTTTTCAAACATAGACAATGTGTGGGTTTCCATGTGTAAAAAAGTGAATAACTATTGCTGACGTAATCACCATCTAGACATACTTCTTACTCTAACGTAATAAAGAGTAACCAGGTTCCAGTTGCCTTAATATAAAAGAAGTTTTTAGCCATTTGCTGCTTTCCAACTTAGTAATAAATCCTCCTATATTCAGTGACCTTAAAATAAGGTATTACCTGCAAAAACGCCCACGTTGCATATTTTACGAGTTAGATAACCCTAAACCACTTGCACCTGATAAATCCTCCGCAAAACCGTCTTATCTTCTAATGCTCATCCAGTTATTCATTTTATGATCAAGTACATATTTTGTAAATAAATAAGACGCTTCTATTTAAATGCGTCTTTTCAATTTACTTATACCTCAGAAATGTCTTTCCTATTTAGTAAATATTATGATTTATAGCAGATGCGTCTTGTTTGAAAGTAAGATTTACAGGATTGTGTTATGTAGTTTAAGCCAAATATAAAAATGCTAGTATATTCGTCTTTTTTTACTGATTCCGAATATATAAGTAATTCAATTTCGAAAAAAAATTCATATATGTCTTTTTTCCTTATGACGGCAGTATAGGTATATAAGGGTCTTGAAATATACCTACATTAACATACCATCACGCCTCTATTCCCCAAAGGATTAGGCAGAGACGTACTTAATGTAAACCTACATTTCGCCGGAAAAATAGTCTGCTATGGAAAGAGCTCTGCTCGAAGTCTCTCTGTCACATACGAACTGTGTTATTCTTCAGACAAAATAACTGGCATAATATTAATATAGTAAATACTCGAAGGTGATAAAATACGGAACCGCCAAATGGGGCGCCTCATTAAAAATACCTGATACATTGCTACTGCAGTAAATCCATACTTCCATACTAATATTTAAAAAATACTAATATTATAAATGCGAAAGTAACTATGTCTGTTACCTTTTCGCGCCGAAATCGCTTAACTAATTTGAATGAATTTAGGTATCTATAGAGATAAATTCTATTTGCTCAGAAATTGAAACACACGCCCATTTCCTACACACCAGAGGCCTTTTCATGAAATGAAATGAAATGAAATGAAATTGAAATTGAAATTGAAATGAAATGAAATTGAAATGAAATGAAATTATTTATTCTGCAAGTAGATCTTTAGAGATACTTTTACATGTCAATGGTTTGCGGTTTTTTTTTTTAGCTAGATTGCTTGCAAATTAAACTGTTAACTAGACAGTTCAAGCCAAAGACCTGGGCTATTGAGGACAAGCATGGCAACATCATAACGGATATTTAAGTGACCGTGGAAAGTTAGAGGGAATACGCAGAAAATCTGTACGTGGACGTTGCCTCTAAAACTACTAACTTCATCTCCAGATGGGAGGTGGAGCCCGACATACTGCAGTCAGACTACTACTACTACTGTCGTTTTATTCCCTACAACATGGTTGAGTCGAACGGCGCTGATACACACGTCATGCCCGTGAACGGGTGCTGTCTGTCGGGGCTGGTCGGTTTTTACTTGCTATGGCAATGTTTTGTTATTTATTGGGTCACATCAAACTGCATAATGCAAACTACACAGAACAGAATTGTTAATGTTATTGAAGAATAATATAAATATGTTTTTTTTTTTTTAGGTGTCTGGGACTCCTTGATGGTTCCTCTTCACATGACCCACTTTTGGGACTTGACATTGTGTATCCGAAATATAATGTGACAATGTTATTTTGAGTGTTGACATCTTAATTGTTATGACATTTTGATTGTTATCACATTTTCATTGTTATGACATTTTAATTGTTGACATTTTAATTACTCTTTTATTATTTAATTGAATTTTGACATCCATGAATTTGTTACTATTTTGCCGCGACATTATTGAACCGTGACACTTATATTCAAGAGATTTCATAAAAAAATATATATATAATTTGTAAATGTGAGTACCATGTAGGCTTTTGATACATGATAATTAAACAAGCTTATTATAGTCTGGAGGCTTTGGGAACTTCATTAGACCTACACGAATGTCCTGCTGATCTGGTATGGTCGTGCGACAGGTCGTTGAGCTCCCTAAATTATGGTTGAGCTACACGATGACTGATGCATGCGTGCCGTCAGTTGGGACTGGTCTACTCAAAGCTGCAATGGTTCTTTCCTCAAAAGGCCATTTCAGACATTACCCTACATCACCTCCTCACATATAAGTGTTCTTCCATGTCTGGACTTTAAAAGAGACCATGATTCTCTGAGTTTGTTTCGGTGTTTCTTCTCAGAGGTCGTCAGTTAGGAAATGCCGAAGCCATCTAGCTAAAAAAAAAACCCCCCAAACCATTGACATGTAAAAGTATCTCTAAAGATCTACTTGCAGAATAAATAATTTCAGAGGTTGAGAATGCCATTAAACGCCTAAACCTAAATAAAGCCCCCGGCGAAGATGGCATCATGTCAGAAGAACTAAAACATCTTGGGGATCAGGGAAATACAATTATCTTAAAGATAATTAACTAGGTGTGGAAAGAAAGAAAATGGCTAAACGACTGGAAGATATCGGTTCTAATTCCATTACATAAAAAAGGCTGGGCAAAGAAATGTGAAAACTACCGAACAGTGGCTCTGATTTCTCAAGCAAGTAAGATCATGTTATTTATACATGGAAGTCTCGGGTCCTACCTGCAATGGCAAATAGCTAAAAAACAGACTGGTTATGTCAAGGGTCGTTGTACTAGAGAGCAAATACTTAATGTTAGACAAATGATTGATGATGACTATAATTTGCATTGTATTATTTTTGGATAGGGGATCGAACCTGCATCTCCTTAATACAGGTTATCCCATAACCTAGCTAGGAGATCAGTGCTTTACCCACGTGATTGTAGATAGTACTTCATATTTTGTGAAATTATATATTTACCATGTACTACAATTGTTTTTAAGTCAATAAATTATATTATTATTATTATTATTTGTATCTCCTTTTTGGATTACACGGCATGCCTCCCGTGAGGAAGACATCCGATCCTTTGGAAGGCTTGTGGGGGGACACAGGTCCAACGCGCAGAGGCCCCTTGGAGAACTTTGATCTAATATGGGATGGGGCATACACCCGGGCCACTCCACAACTGCACTATGGGAAATTAAAAATGGGATTATGGATGTGGGTGTTAGGTGAACCGATAACTTTTATTGCCGGAAGAAAACGGCGTCTGCCTTGAGCCTTGAATAAACATCCATAGGGATGGCAGACGGTGACTTGCCACCTCACCAGTTGGGCCCCCCAAACAGCTACCAGTACAGGCAGAAGGCGGTGTGAGCGGCTAAGGGTATTATTATAAATGATCGTGAAAAGTCGAGAGTTCCAAACACCAATGGTCATTTGCTTCATAGACTACTCGAAAGCATTTGATTGTGTGAAATGTAGTCATATGTGGCATGTCCTGCGAGAGATTGGAGTATCAGAACACCTCCTGGTACTAATACAAAGCCTTATGAGGATGGAGAATCGGTAGTACGCGTGAACAACACCTTATCCAGACCATTTAAACCCAAAAAAGGAGTTAGACGGCTGTATACTCGATCCAATACTCTTAAACATTTATGGCGAATACATTAAGCGCAAAGCCTTAGAGAATTGGGAGGGTGGAATATCTATTGGTGGTCTGAAGAATAGCAATCTACGATACGCTGATGACACCACACTTTTTGCGTCGTCCGAAAGCGAAATTAAGGAACTGATTGATACAGTACAGCAGCAAAGCCGGAACATGGGCCTGAGTATTAATAAGACAAAAACCAAAGTTATGACGATCGACCGAGGCAATAGACTTCCTCGCACCAATGAACTTCGTGACTATGAACACGTGAGTCAATTTGTATACTTGGGCTCCATGCTAAGTGACCAAGGTGGATGTGGAACGAAGATAAAGAGAAGGATTCAAATGTCCAAAAATGAAATGACCCGCCTTACTAAGATCTGGCGCGACAGAAACATCTCGATAGGAACGAAGACGAGACTGGTCAAAAGAGTGGTCTTCTCAATTTTTCTCTACGGCGTGGAAACATGGACACTTCGATCATCGGAGAGGGCTAAGATCGACGCATTTGAGATGTGGTGTTGGCGCAGGATACTATCTATTCACTGGACTGCGCTGCGGACCAACAAACTACATTTCCAACACCTAAACATCTTAACACTCCCCTGTATATATATCCTAGAGACATGCAAATTTGTAAGAAAACACTCAGATTTCTATACCAAACGAGAAGATAAACAACTACCATATACACTAAGACATAAAGATAGGTTAAATTTACCAAACTCCCGGCTTAAAATGCATTCAACCAGTCCATTTTATCTACCTCAAAAAATTTAAAATGAACAAAAAGATAATGTGTTTATAAAGAAGCTAAAAGAAATACATATTATTAAAAAATAAGTGAATACTTAAATCGTAGATACTATATTATACACGACAAAACATAAGCCTTCCTCCTGTCTCCTACATTGCCGTGCCCGACAGGGTCCACGATTGATACTTTTATATTTATTTTTAACACCTGTTAACATTGTGGAGTGCAATAAACGTATTGAGTATTGAAAATCGATCCTGGGCGAGTTGGGTGTTGAAACAAGACTGTCGACCATATGCCTAAAGAGAATACTGTTATTCTTTGGCCATATTGCGAGACGAAAGAATAACAGCCTACAGAAACTCGTGGTGGTGGGCAACGTTAAGGGGACAAGACCTACAGGACGCTCTCTCTCTCTGGCTGGAATGCCCATTTCTGCAGCGCTACGACGTGCTCAGAACCGTGCAGAGTGGAAGGGAATGGTGAAAGACCTAAAATGACCTGAAATGTCCATAACAAACACGACGTTCAGTAATGAACTAACGACTAAGAAGAAGGCATAGATTGGACCTTGGAGAAGGAGATAGGATACCTTGTATCTCAAAGTTCCCGTTTGGGATGCGAGTGTAACCGCAGGCAACAGTTAGTAAATAATATGTAAAGTGATAGTGGCGGTGGCACTGGCTCGTATTCGCGCTCTACATACAATGATACGGCAGTTCTGCGTTTCCTGTGCTCGTTTCACTTGCTCTTGTACCTTTTGTTATGGTGTAACATTGATTCCCCAATTCTTGCACACCGCAAATTATATAAAAAAGACAATTAAGGTTAACTTTTTAAATTAACAACGTCTGTTTTTACAGTGTAGAGTACCTACTCGTGAATCGTAAAGACAAATATGTTGGTGGTTATTTTCCTCTGCGACTCTATAGAGACACTTCATCGAACGTTAATTCGTTTGACACACAGCCGCCCTGTCTCTTTAAACCTTAATTATACCTATTACCGGTATTCATAGTATTGCGACAAATGAAGGTGATTAAATAATAATCTATAAAAAATACAGTTATTACATGAAAATAGGTCAAGCTTAACTTAGCAAAGGTTTTTAATCTTTTTGGGACGTGAGCGACACTGCGGGCAACAGCAGCTAGTTATTCAATAAAAAGTAAAGATCTTATAATCGATATTGTTATTTTTAACCCTTCATAACTCTATGATATAATACTTCAAAGGTCACAGGGTATCTAAAGCTAGGAATTAATCAGAATATAAGATTTGGTCAGTAATCAAAAGTCCTACTACTATAGCAACTCGTGTTTTTGCATAAACCCTATCTTTTTAAAGGAAGATTGAAAAATGTTTTCACCATCGTCTAATTATCCGTGTTTTTCCAAAATCTCGAAGGTTTCCGCGAAAAATCATCGTACGACATGTACAGTACACCAACATCACTATGTATAGAAAATGGGGCAGTTCGACGAGAGCCTATACGCCGACGTTACCTATTACCTAGTATTAGATAGTAGTTGAATTTTTACAAATTACACATGTTGCGATACAAATAGTGCGGCAACAACCAGCGGACAACAAGGCACTTAGAATACAATACAATGACGTCTCCCCAAGTGTCAGACAATCCATAGATTTACCATAGGATTTTCCATGCATATAAAAAAAGGAATTCTTCTATTTTAATGCTTAGAACAGTGGTTGTTAATTCGTTGGTTCAGGACTTACAAAATTATACAATGAAACAATATCGACATTTTTGATCAGAATACAGAGATTCTCTAAACATCTCGTCGGCCATTTGCAATAGGTGTCAATCAGTGTTAATTTTAATTCTACAAAAGTACGGAGCAGCGCTTCAAATTGAGCCAAAAAAATTTTTTTTTTATGGGATATGAGGGCAAGCGAGCAGACGGATCGCCTGATGGTAAGCGATTACCGCCGCCCATGGACACCTGCAACACCAGAAGAGTCACGAGTGCGTTGCCGACCTTTTAAAAGGGGATTGGGCCTCCGGTAACCTCACTCACTCGGCGAAACACAACGTAAGAGTTGTTTAACGTTTTCTGTGATGCCGTGGTATCACTTCGGTGGAGCCGGCCTTTTGTGCCGAAGCATGGCTCTCCCACGTAAATACGCGCTGTCATTTGTACGCCTTAGCCTATCCAGTCTAGTAGCATAGAGATCAGTGGCAATTACACATGGAGTAGGTACTGTATGTCAATAAAGTAAATGTTTATTTATGTCATAATATATATGTAGCCGTATGTACTCTACCTAAGTAATATTAATGAGCGGTGAGTGTGTCAGTGACAAAATAGGGAACTTTGACTTTAAATATCTCGTAACAAAATATTATTGCAACATTGTAATTTAGGGGCAGAAGTAGGTTCAATGAGTAATCTTGGTAACTAAATATTTCAGACATCTAGCTTTACTCAGAACGAAGAGACAGGAGCTCAAAAGTGCCGCGAACCGCTTTGAGAAAAGGATGGCACGGCCGGCTATGTTTTGCTCTACTTGGCGGGGGCACGATGGTGCTGCCAGATGCAAGTGTATTGGTGCAAGTGCCAGGTTTGTGCGGACGCCTCGAAGCGCGAGTCAGACTTGTACATGCCCGATTTATTAATGGTGTGGAAGCGTCTCACCTCAGGTAGACACTTCACCGCCACAGTAGATGGCGGGCAATATCTGACTCATATCATACCTCTCGACTCAAAACCGTACTCTCCTTCCTATATTTTATGATTGAGACGATGGGACTCGTGATAAAATTTTCACAACAATCCCGACCGGCAGGTCCCGAGAGAACTTGCGACAGTCTGAAACTGAGCGCGCCGCGCGCAGTATCACCTCTCCTCTCCCTCCCCTTCACTCGCATCCCAAAGGATGTTGACAACAGCGCCACCGGTCTGATTATAGCTAAAGACTATCCAGGTCCAGGACATGGCACAAATTAAAAAAAATGGGTGCTGGTCCCATAGCTTTTGGAAGTGGTGGTCGTCACTGGCGCCCCATAGATCGCCATGGACCACATCATCCCGAGTACCCCACGTAGGTACAAGAAATGTTGAGACCCTCTAAATTTGGCTACAGCCGCGAGAGAGCTACCTTGGTGCGATTACCTTGTGGCCTGGGGGTATCTATATAGCGATGATCAGCAAAGGTTTCTTGTTAGCAATTGCTCGTTTTATAATTAGTAAGCTTGTCACTTAATTGGTTTTTGTTGTCTTTACAGGTAAGTTGGTGATCCGATCCTCTATTGTTGGAAGAATGGCTGTCGTTGTGTGAGTTACTAATATGGCTTGTAATATTTGACCATTTTTAGAGTCTCGGACCGAAAGGGTAAACATTTTATTTGATTGTCGCTCGTGCAACCTAACCTTAAGTAGTCTCTCTATGAAGCATCCCAGAAAGACTATTTAACGACTGTATTGATTAGTTTTCCGAACTTTAATGACTGACACAACATAGGTAAGTGTAAGTAACACGTCGATTTCGTCACTGATTCACTTACTGACGATCGTTAAAATCTCAAGGGTACTTCCAAAAGTTCTAGAAAGGAGTTATTTAATATGCGGGCTAAGAATATCACACAGACAACGAAATCGATAAGAAATTTGTATCGTCCATTGGGCCTAGAGTAGAAGATAAAAAAATTATGGTCAAATTGCCGGCCCTAGCAATTAAATCAATGTTTTAAGCACCCATTGACGTTCCATATACCAGTGGGGCCGTAGAGCTGGGGGGCAAAAGGAATAACCCCGAAGAGGTTCTGGTGGATTCCTAGGTCGAGGTTTTTCTATGGAATTCTCAGTAGCAGCCCTGAATTTGTACCCGGTTAATGGCAATACGCTTGCTCCCTATTACATGGGACCTAGACATACCGGCGAACTGTGGCTATAATGTATACCCATAGTTCGCCGTAATAAATCAGTACGCCTCTGCCTGATCCATCGGAGAATACAGGCTGTGATGTTATATTATAAAATCAACTTCATTTCCGATGTTATACTTAATTAAATAATTAGACAGCGAGCAAACTAATAAAAATCTGTGTAAGTATTATATTTTCAACCGACTTCAAAAATTTCTTTTCTGCTGAGTTATATGTCAATTTTAGAAACGGTGAACCTGCTCAAACTTGCAATAATAACTAGGACCTACAAGGCGATTCAGTCAACTTTTTTAAAAGACAACTGGTGTACAGTAAACCATACCCAGTTAGTCGACCAGTCACCACAAGCAGCACCCGTTTACGAGCAAAACGCACGGATCAGCCATCCTCGCCATTTAAGAGGGAAAGAGATGACCCGATCAATGACGCTATCGCAAGAATCTCATGAAGCATGATATCTCAGGAAGCACGATGACCTTGTAGCCAGGTTTAAATCGTATTATACAACAATCAAGATGAATTGTTAGCCGAGTATGTAGTATATCCCGTGCGTGGCCCCGAAACCCGTACAACTGAACCGCTCCGGCTGTCACTGCCAGCATGCGGAGTCAGCCTACATGAGTTACTTTACAGTTAGTACCTACAAGGCTGAACGATGATGCCTACCTTTTAGGCATTGTACTAACTGTAAAGTAAGTCATTTCCGTTGCGAAACATAGTACCTAATATGCTTCTGGAATAGATGGCGGCACCGTCACATTAACACGAAGCAAGTGGAAGAGAAATTGGACGTCGCAAGCAGTGGTCTTGGTAGTTTAGTTGGCTAAAGCGTCCGGTGTAGCTACCGACATTTGACAACATTTAATTTTTTTAGCACCCTTTTGTTATATTGAAAGTAGATCGAAAAAAAGGATACCCGTTTAAAATTATTTTAGTGAAGGAAAAATTCAATCGCGGGCAGGATTCTAACCTGCCTCTTCTGGTTAGATATATACCAGACGCTCTGACCTCTAAGACCTGCCAGATCAAAATTTGCCTTCACGTTCTGAATTTACATCCTCAGGGTACCTGTATTTTTGATATTCAATCATCTTCATATTCATTTTGGACTTTGAAGTTCTTTCTATTCTAAACAGACGTCAGTGCCAAATGACGTCATTGGTACGGTTGAACGGGTTAAACGGTGACATTACGTAATTTTTTGGCCCTTCAAAAATGTTTCTTATTTCAGTTTGGCAAGTTATCATAATTATTCATAAACTTACATTAAGTACCTATTTCGTTGTTGATTTACTATTATTTCGACAAAATTTGAGTTTTTTTATTTTCCGCCTTATAAGCTACGTCATCACATGTTTTTTTATTTTAGTTTTCTCCGAAATGAAGAAATAAAAAATATTTTGGATATAGAATAGGACATAGAATAGGAAACAAAGAAACACTTATTTTTGTTTTGGTGGCCTAATAAATGTATGTAATTTTCTTCCATTAAAATTGTATATCTTTGGGAATGTTTACTGATGACTGAAGGGCTCCGGCGGAGCCTGAATAGCCCACAAAAACGTAATACGAAAACAAAATGAAATCTAAACAATATTATATAAAATTATGTTATTATTCGGATTCGGGTAACGTTAATTATGTTACCGTTAATTTATGTTCCTATCGTATCATTTCGTCCATTGCTACCTACTTCACTCCAAATAAATGACTGGAAAATTGTTCCAAACTTCGTAAAGTTATCAAGAATTACATTCGCTTACGTTTATTTTCAGTGAAGTATTTTGGACGAAATAGTAGAGCAGGAACCTAGATTAACAGTATCGGATTCCGAATAATAACATAATTTGAATAAATTGTGTTTGAATTACGATTATTCTGATACTAGCTTCTGGCGGATTGGATCCTACCTGGATAAAAAGCAGTCTTTATGCTATTTCAGACTATATCTCTTACAAACTTTCATGTTTACAATATTAAACTGTCGAAGGGATCTGCATTGCAATCTTAATTTTCTAACAAATAACAAATTGGCACCGCACGTCAAATAAAGTGTCAAATAGATCTCCATAGTAAGTTAGTAACCTACATTTTCTAACAAATAATAAACCGGCAGCGCACGTCTAATAATGACTATTATAGGAAACATTTTGATACCTTGGTTACATTATTGTAATTTTCGTAGGGATCTCTAATAAAAAAAGTACAGCCAGTAGGTATGTTACTCGCTGATAATGTACTTTCTATTCGTGAAATATTTTTTTAAATCGGTTTAGTGGTTCAAACTTGAAAGCGTAACAAACAAACAAACTCACTTTCGCATTTTTATTAGTTCCTACCTTTACCCCCGGCTTCGCTCGCGTTAATGTCTTTAAATAACTAATCATAATCAATATCATTAGAAGATGCTGAAATAGATTATGGCATCCTATAGTATACACTATAAAAGTAAAAGTAACAAATCTATTAAAATTTCTTTATTCAAAATCAACACAAAGGCAAATAATCAAGAAATAAAAATCGAGTAAGATAAATATAAAATCTTTAAAAACATGATATTTATAAAACTAAATTTAACAATAAATTTACAATTCTCATTGGAGGTTCTTGAATTCATACCAAATACTTATTTATTTTTGTAGTTAAA
Organism: Acronicta aceris; assembly: GCA_910591435.1. NCBI lineage: Eukaryota > Metazoa > Arthropoda > Insecta > Lepidoptera > Noctuidae > Acronicta > Acronicta aceris. Next base: position 17,368,376 of record OU342762.1, on the reverse strand, counting down.
GATAATTAAAATTATTATTTTTAGGATATTTTTTTTATGTAAATTGCCCTAATGGACAATGCGCATCGATTTATGGAATCCCGTCTCAAGTTGCATCAAAGTCCAAAACCTTGTTTTTTAGAGACTACATTTAACATATTAACTCCTATAAATGTTGTTTTTGTGCACAAAATCCGGGTTCCGAAGTTATTTAATAAAACCGATTATAACTTGAAAAATTACATTTACCTTTTTTACGTAGCATGACTTAAAAAAAATTTTCGTGTGACCCTTACTGAAGATCACGTACATTGGCACATTTCAAGACGCATTATTAAATCATTAAATCAAAGAAAAAATACCAAAGCAAAGCAAACCAAACTGTACGGTCGGAACGTATTTCAACTTATGGTGACGCTGACAGTAATCTAGAATTCTAGATGTCAGTCAATTCATGTCGGAAGTAGCGAAGGGATGGATGATTGTTTCAATATGTTCTATTACAAATCGATATTAAGGATAGATTTTGGTATCCGAAATAAAGACATTTGATAGTTGAGCGATCGTTTACATATACTTATCTATCCGCCAGGTACGCTACTACGCTACGCTTGCACGACGTGCAACCATGATCGTTTTTTTTCGAACGTCGATTGTTGTTCATTTGGCACTGTGCAGTCATCCACAATCGCGCAACATACTCACTTGGTTTTATGCGATGTGCTGCAGTCGATTTTCATTTAAATATCGGTTGCCAGTCATTTTACAATCGATATTAAAAATTGTTATTCTCTGGCAATCAATATCTATCTATAACCGGTTAGGAACAACCAAATTTATCTAAACTAATACTATAAAGAGAAAAGATTTGTTTGTATGTTTGTTCGTATTTTCATCAAAAACTACAGGACCGATTTAAAGAAATCTTTCACCTTTAGAAAGCTACATCTTCACCTAGTAACATAGGCTATATTTATTTCCAGAAATAATTAGGGATCCCTACTAAAACTTGAATAATGTAACCCAATGTGTAAAAAAAAAATGACGTAAAATGTCTTTCATCGCATGCGCTGTGAAAATTATTGATGATATAACAAAAATGTATCTACTACAATATTAAAGAACATATCAATATCTATGAAAAAGTCTGCGATGGCATAATTATGCATATCTCCGAAGGATAACTCCCAATAACTGCTTTTACTATTAAAATTTTAGATTAAAAAGGAATAAATTTTTGCGAAGCTTATTTAACCCATATGGTATAAATTTATATCTAAATAAATGTGTTTGTTAGAACGGAAATTTAATATAGAATATTTGTGTCCTTAACTCTATATGTATAGTTTAAACAAATATCTTAGAAGATATCGCATATACTATAATAATATTATAATGAGAAAAGATTTGTATTTTTGTGTGTTTGTAATAAATAAACACAAAAACTACGGTATTGATTTCAAAAATTCTTTCACAATTAGAATGCTACATTATCCCTGAGTAACATAGGCTATATTTATTTCAATAATGTCCACCCGTGCGGAGCCGGGACTGGCCGCTAGTACCTATATTTAAAGTTAAATTCCCTATTCAAAAATCAAATCCCTGACGTGTAAAGTTGATTTAAAATGATGTTGGTACTATGCTATTAAATGTTGGTCTTGATGCGTGAGACATTTTGGTACCACCGTTGCCCATGATCCTTTAAGATATCGAACATTCCAATAATCACGATTCAGTGTCACTTCCTTGTCAAAATTCGTGGTCACTCCACTGTCATACAGTTTCATACTATTATATTTCAGTGAATATCTCCTAAAATATGAATTTCACCGTTATTTTCGCCACATTTATCCAAACTAGGTTACGTTACCTGTCGATTAGTACTATAACTTGAACATACTTTTAATAACGAAATAAACGCTATTGTATTTTAGGCATATTGCCGTCCGAGCGGCCAACTAAATCGGCTCTAACAAATTATTGAACCTATTTTCTAATATATTTTTTTGTTTATTCGCTGCAACTAATTTTATTGTCCATACATATTAGCCTCTATTAATTTGATATTTTATGGTGAGATACCTTTTTTTTTATAGTACGGAAAATCCTCATGGATCGTCTGCCACTCCGGGGATGCGGCACGGTATGTCGGACTCTTACCGACTAAAAACCGTACTTACCTTCCTTGCCCTATGGTCACGCCAATGGCATTCGTGACATTCACCACGGCCATGGTGAGATACCTACCTACCCATAACCTGAAAACTGAATATTGCATAACTTTTAGTTATATTTACGTTTTTTATTTTTGCAATAAGTACAACAAATTAAGACCTCTCATTTGATGCATCATTCGCATATCTGCATTATTCAGTTTCTGTTTAATCACCATCGATGACTACGGAAGTGGTGGTTCTAGCGGCCAGTTGGCCGCTATATTTGATCATAGCGTCTTAGTTATTTTTTTGCAACAAATTCAGGAAAATAGGTGTGTATAGTAATTACCACTAATTCCTGGCAAAGTTTCATCAAATTTTATGAGTTGGCAGCGCGGTCGGAACGGACATGGGTCCCCTACCCTATGGATAAAATCGATGGTAATAGAAATTAATAGTTACGAGCTAAATGTGACTACCTATAGTGGAACAGTGAATATTGACGGCGAGTATTAGTTAAGGCAGTGAAGTAACGGCACGATCTTTGCTCAATAGTTTTGCAAGCACCTCTGCGCCCGCAGCCGCTTGCAATCAACACTTGCACATGTGTGTTGCCCAACGCGCCACGCGGTCTTTATTTCGTGCTGAATTTTTCGTCATTGATTACGTCAAAACCTTCTAGCGTAATATTAGCATTATAATAAATATAGAAGCATGTTTTAACTATTTGGCTGTGCGCTAAAACTGTCCTGTTTTTCTGACAAGAAAACTATCAACATGTCACAGTACCCGGGTAACTACTCTACTCTTCGTACATTCCGACACATACTGTATTATGGCAAGGCATCTTTAGTGTTGTTATTTTAATAAAAACTCTATTATTTTTATAAAGTAACCGATTATTTATTTCCAAGCGACCTTACAATACAGTGCTCTGCTGTTACAAGAAAGAGGTACATACATACATATTTTCACGCCTGTCTCCCATTGGGGTAGGCAGAGACTATAGATTTCCACTTGCTACGATCCTTAATCTCCGCATGCATGGTCGTCGGTTTGAGGTGCTCTTAACCTGACCTTTTTTTATATACTGTCTCGCTGATAACAATTCGGATACACACATGACATGCTGTTAACTTAGGACTATCGATTGTAGTTACATTACTCGTACAATATATTTTAACACCCCTTCTCAATGTAAATAGGTACAATTGACAAAAAAAATAACAAAAAAATCTTCAAGTTAACATGAATTTATCATCGTGTTTCTAACACCACACTTCGCCAAATGTTTTACAATTAATTCTCTACTCAGAGCCTTTGTAAATGTCTGCTGGTTATTCATTTGTGTTAACACATTTAATACAAACCTTATTGTTTTGAACTAATTCTTTCACAAAAGGATAACGAATGTCAACATGATGCTGTAAAACGGTTTGTTTTAACCGTTTTACAGCATCAGTAGATGCATGTACTATAGCCGACTATGTCACAAATTGTATTAACTAGACAAACATTATACATTACCAACATTAAAGTCACTTATTATATTTATAAGTCAACATGCATCACTAGCAGCCATTGATATATTGACACATATTCTGATTCTGTAGAAGACAGACTCAAAGAGGTTTGCTTCTTTGAACACCACAGAACTAAACAATTTAAAAGCTTGAACATATAACCTGAGGTGGACGTTCTATCCCTGGAATCACCTCCCCAATCTGCATCACAATAACCTTCCAAAACAAGATCTTTACACTTATACACTACAGTGTGAGGGGAGTAGCTTTGTACACACTTGAAGCGTAGGTTAGCTGTTGGACGTCATAATGTTAAAATTACTAACAGCTACCTTACATTTTTGTTAATTATTGGCGATCCGATTCACCCAGAACGAGCTCACCGTGTCCTTTGGTCTTGCAGTTTTGGGCTTGGATTTAGATTTAATAGAATCTATAATAGTGTTCCGAGCATATCTACTGGCCCTACGAAGATGGTAAAACATATTATTTCCAGCTACGAGTACATCTATTTTGGATTAACAGGGAAACGTTCGATTACAATTAGTGAACTTTAGAAGTAACCATTATTAGGCACCCAAACCAGTTTAATAGTAGATTTTCATAGAAATTCATGCAATTGTGTTGTGCAAAGTCAAAATCATTTATTCAAGATAGACTACCCGGTAGTACTTTTTAAACATCATTTTTACATTATAGACAGCCCCCAATACGCCCGCTGTTCCCCTGCTATTTTCTGCCCATATTAGAGTAGTAGGTAGTGGGTCACTTTCAGAGTTGTCGAAGTAAAAACACATTTTATGTGGCAGCACCTACTAACTGTTTGACTCAGAGCCGTGCAGTGTGCAGGACAGTGTAGTGAGGTCAGGTGTGTGGGAAGTGGGTCGCAGTGTTGTAACCGCCACCGCGCACCGCACCGCGCGCCGCACCGTTGTGTATTGCTATTGTGTTGTGTGTACTGTACTGCTGCCTATTACGGGTAGCTACTTCTACTGGTCTCCATTATCCGTAGCTACAAGCGCCGCCATTACAATACCTAACCTAATTAATACATTACACGACATCGGCAAAAGGCAGAGTAGCGGGTAAAATCGGGTGTGATCTAGGCTATCTATTTTCTATGCCCGGGTCAAAATTAAATTGCAGACAATTAATTAATTTTCAATTACGACTTCTGGCAGTGACAGATAACAATTAATTGTATTGTGAAAACTCAATATTAACAATTAATTGTCAATCGACTACTTACAGCAAATACCATAATAATTCATATTACAGTAAAGTTCTAAAAACTGTATTCTCTGAAAGGTTAGACAGAGGTGTACTAATGTAATAATGTAACTCACAGCTGGTAGGTATGTTTAGATTGTAGAGGGCACCCTATTGCCATGAACCAGGCACTAATCCAAACTCCGAGCTGAGAATTGAGGAACATATTAGCTATTAAATGATAAATCCCTATAACTCATACACTATACACAACAGATTCATTATTATGCAATCAGACACAATAAAATAAATATAATCTTAAATCTACAATATCCTACATATTACAAAAATAAAACTAATAAATCAAATAACCATTCGATAATTTATAATAATAATAGAGAATAATTAATAGAAAATTACAAATAATAAGTACCTAAATTCAATATCCTACAGCGAACTACACTTATTATAAACAATTTTTACCATTAAATAATAATAATAATAATAGAGAATAATAAATTAATGAAGAATAATTACAAAATAAAAACTAAATATAACTATTACATTAAATATCCTTTAACGAACTATACATAATATTAACAATTAACAAATAATGAAGCAATACAGTATAATATACACAATATAATTAAAATAAACATAATAATTGCAATAAAAAATATTGAAGCAAATATATAATAATCTAAATATTAATCTAAATTAAATTTTAAATAAAACTGATGATAAAAACATAAAAATATTTTAAAATAGAAATAAATATATAAATTAATAGTAAAATAAATGGACAAATAATTTACTACATATACTAATAATACTTACTACTATATAATAATAAATTTGGAAATAAATTAATAAATTTGAACTTAAGGAAATGTGCTCCTCCTCTCTCCTACTTATTAATTTTGCCGACAGGGTCCCTAATTATTTCTGTCTATTATTCTTACCACCTGTTTATACATACATTATGGATTGCAATAAATATATGAATATGAATATTGACAATTTCATAGAAAAAACCAATAATACTTAGTTCGATCTGGGAATCGACCACTACACTAGACCATTGAGGCAATCAATATTATATTTATGAAATTGTTCAATACTTACGCATTTGTTCTACGGCAGTACGGCACTCCGCGACTTTTACAGTTTTTCTAATATATTAAAAATATTAAATATTTAAAATTGACTGCCTCATTAGTCTAGTAGTCCCAAGCGCGACTGATACACTAGAGGTCCTGGATTCGATCCCCAGATCGAGCAAAGTGTTAATGGATTTTTTATGAAATTCTCAGTAGCAGCTCGGAGTCTGGATTTTTACCAAATCACGATTAACCAGTGGTTAACAATTAGGGTGTAAGATATGGAATGATTGCACGATTGTAATAGGTATTGTATTATTATTTGTATCGATCCCCTTTTTGGATCTCCCGTGAGAAAGGCGTCGGAGCCTTTAGAAGGTTTGCGGGGGGACAGGTCCAACGTGCAGAGGCCCCTTGGAGAACTTTATGTGCTACCTCAGACATGTATCCAATCGCATGTTCGCCTGCGCAATCAGAACTAATAGCCAATGAATTCAACCAAAATTTATTAAAAAAAAACTGCCTAGGTCTACCCTACACCTACTTCCCAGGTGGGGAATATAAAAGTCAAATTCAAATAGGTACCTACTTTTATTTGCATAAATGTGGTTACATAAGTAGGTACCTATTAAAAATAGGCATTAGGTTTTAGTCCAGCACACTCGCCAAATGATTATTATGACATGCAAATTTTACATAGGTAGACAAGAAGAAGACAGAAGAATAGCTACACGATAATAGACAAACGTGCCAACAACATAATATTGCTGTCTATTGCTTATATTTTAAATATTCATTTTAAGGACCTACGCACACCAGGACATTTTTACCAAAGAACATTCAAACTTATCTAGTATGAAAACGACATAAATTGATTCCGTGGCATCGAAAGGGATTTCTTGACACGGCATTGGAGAATGTGCTAAGGGATCCCGCGGCGGGATGCCGCAGCACAATGTGGTATGCAACGGCAAGCCATTCTCCTTTCCGTCTCGGTAGATCATATTGGTCCATTCCAGAAACAAAGATAATTATGAGGGGACTAACGTCACACATCCTGCCCTCTCCAGGCGGCCTCACACGTCGCGCCCACTAGGTGACGCAGGAGGAACAACAGGTGTTCACCCTGCCCCACTCCTCACGACATTTTGTGCCCACCCAATGACGTCATCCGCTTTACAGAATGCCTCGCTCTATTCATGTAATATTGATGCTGGTCCTACCGTAATTATGTTTACCTATACCTACTGAAACATTGTAATTTATAAGTGCCAGTAGTTAAATCGTCCTAAACTCCATCTTATCATAAATCCGTCAACATCCGTGACAAATTACAGACACTAAAAAACAAAGTCTATTGTTCTTGTGCTCTGGGGTCCTTGTGTGCTTTGTTGAGTTAATTGATTAGGTAGGTACCTATAATATTAAGAAAAAAGTTAATCCCACCAAAAACATTTTTATGTAAAATGTTGCCAGGACGAGACTATACCTATGGCTCGCACTGTCAAAAAGTTATCAGATCTCATGTAGAGCCAAGCTTCTAACTCTACAAGCCCTAACTTCACAAACTCTACACCTTAGTCAAAATATGTGGCTTGGCTGATTCGTCATTACAAGAACTATTGTAGGTATAACAGAAAAGAAATAAATAGTGAATAAATTTTTCACCTTACGTCTATGTGATCGAAGCGAAACAAAAACGGAAGCGGTCGAATTGTTCCTTCACTAAAACAACTTTATAATCTCAGTATGGAAAATGCAAAAAAATCACAAAAAGATATTTAAAAGGTTAGGTGGCATTGTACGACATCGAACTAAGACTTGATTTCCTCCTACGCTGACGTCGGTCATGCCGTCAGTGTCGTCTATGTCTGTAACAGAAAATCTGCGGCGGCCGTCAGCTTCGCTTTGATGATAACGAATTTAGAGAAGGCAACTAAATAATATTCAATCACTCCAAATAAATTTTAAGATGTTTTTAATTTCATAATGTAACTAAACCCTCAAATTTGCAACGCCTGAAAAGGGCGACCGAGTAAAAAGTACCTACCCATTACTTTAAGACCTCTGAATGTACACGTGGTTTGCAATAAATACTTTGACTTCGACAACTAGAAAACTGTACCTACTTATACCTACTTATACCTACTTATACCTACTTAATTTTTTTTTTAATTCTTTATTTATTTATGGAGGGTTTTAATCTTATCAGATTATGCCACCCTCATCGGACCACAACAAAAAAAAATATATAACTTATGCTAACTTAAATAACCTCTACGACTAATTCCTTTATTTACGAGCCTATACAGCATCCTGGCAGCCTGCGAAATGGGAGCTGCGAGGATGCTATTACATTCTCCAGTTTCGTAAAACCTATGGTTAATAAAGATCATTTCTCTTCTCTCTGGTTCGTTTCTGATACACTCCATCATTAGATGGTATGCATCTTCAATAATATTACACTCCGAACAATTTGGTGATTCTGCTTTGCTCATTAAAAATGCGAACTTATTTAACGGTATATGTCCAGAGCGAAGGCGGAGAGCTGTTATAATGGTCTGTCTCCCCATGTTGGCATTGTCTATCCAGGACCGTTTGAGAATAGTCGGCTGTATTGTGGCGTACCATATGCCTTTACTCCGACTACGTTCATTAAAATATTCTTGCCACATGTTCGAACATTTTTGTTTAATTTTATAGAAAAGTTCTGTATAATATGGCTCGCATGAGTATATTTCGCCGCCAATTGCTGCCTCTTTAGCTAACTGATCGACCGTCTCATTACCTACAATGCCGACATGGGAGGGCAACCATTGAAGAACAACATTTTTATTTTTTAGTTTTAATTTACAGATTGTGTCTAGGATAATGTAAGCTATAGGCAACCCACGTGTGGGTGAAGTACAACGACTTAGTAGCTGCAGGGCACTACGAGAATCTGTTATGATTAGGAAATTGCAACCTACAATGGAATTTATATATGAGAGAGCTTCTAAAACGGCTATCAATTCGGCATGCATTATTGAAATCTTAGAGCTAATTCTAAATTTTATTGAATCATTAGTGACCGAATCAAAAAATGCGGCACCAATCTCATTGTTGATAATTGACGCATCTGTATAAATTGTATAACATTCGCTATACTTACTATGTAAACACCTATCACATAAATATCTTAGTTGACGGACGTCATAGCTTCTCTTAGCTTGATCTATACCATCAATGTGCGTTTTTATAATATTATCCAAATCCACATTGCTGACCCAAGTAGACATTTTGAACATCTCTAAACCCTCACTTTCGTAAATTTGATCATCCTTTAAAGCATCGTGAATTGTAATTAACAGGGGTTTCTGTTTTTTAGTCCAATATGGATACTGACACAGAGCTGAAAGATTTTCTAATATCGCAATAGTAATATTATTTTTAAAAGATTTGCACTTTAACCAAAATTTACCACCTAAATAATGTCGACGGATGTGTAGAGGAGTAATAGATAGTTCATTCTCCATGATATGAATTGGCGTGCTTTTGATAAAACCGCCTATTATCCGGAGGCAAACATTTTGAATTCGTTGTAACTTTACTAAGTGTGTTTGACTACCATTCCCATAGAGAAAGCTTCCGTAATCTAAACGACTTCTTACCGTAGTTATATAAAGGCGCCTGAGATGTGTAGGATGTACACCCCACCCAGAACCTGCTAGCATTTTGAAAATATTAACGAATTTTAAGGTTTTTTCAACTAATTCATTAATTTGCTTTTTCCAAATGAGTCTAAAATCAAACCATATTCCTAAATATTTAATGTTATCGACTACTTCCAGAGACCGGCCATTGACATATAAGTTAACACATTCTCTTCTGTAACCTCTCTTAAAAATGCACACTTTGCTTTTCGATGGGGAAACGTCGAGACCTAAGTCTGTTATAATATTGTTAAACTTATCTAAAGCAGTTTGCAATTTAATTGAGCCTACGTAGCAGTTATGACATACCGTGTATAAAACGAAATCATCAGCGTATTGAGCCACATGAACGTTATTTATAGTTTTACAAATAGGTACTGTGGCAATATTAAATAAGAGGGGTGAAAGCGGGTCGCCCTGAGCCAGGCCGCGTCCTGTGTTTCTATTAAACAATATATCGTCTATGCAAATATTAAGTTGCCTATCTTTAAGGAAATTCCATAGGTAATTGCATATTTTCGGCCCAATGTGTAATTTTTTATTCATAAACTGCAGAAGAGGGGTAATTTCGATATTATTGTAAGCATTCTCAATGTCAATGAAGCAACCTATAGTCATGTCATTCTCTGAGAATCCTGTTTGTATACGGGATACTAAATTGGATAAACTGTCTAAACTAGAACGACATTTTCTAAAGCCTACAGTGTTTTCTGAAAATGTGAAACCACTGGAGGGATCGGGCTGAAATTTGGCATGCAGGTAGATGTTATGACGTAGGCATCCGCTAAGAAAGGATTTTGATCAATTCTACCCCCAAGGGGATAAAATAGGGGATAAAAGTTCATATGTAACAAAGTAACTATTCCACGCGGACGAAGTCGCGGGCAAAAAGCTAGTTTAAGTATATAAACGTACAAGAACATACAGTCGAATTGAGAACATCCTTCTATTTATGAATTGATCATAAATTAATTTAAAAGTAGTTATCGTTTCCATGCCTACTGTAAAAACCTGCGTGCTGATTTCGAGTCACGTGGTCTTTAAATAACCAATCACAGCAATGCAGGGCCACAGTGTGCCCATAAGATTTGGCTATCGCACCTGTGTCTATGCATAAGACTTTCTTATTAGCTACGTTCATTTAAAATTTCCACACATAAGTAGGTACATATTTTCAATATTAGGTATCGACTCAATGAATGCTATAAAAATATATAGGTATATTTTTTTTTGCAATTCGAAACAGTCTAGTCATACTTTATAACCATCCAAACAGTGTGGGATATTGATTTTTGTGTTTTATAAATGCTAAATTAAAGGAATATTATGATAATTCCATATTGCTTAGCAAAAGTAGGTAAGGTAGGTAGTAAATAACAGCAATACTTTTTCCAGACTAGATTCCAGTATTACTAACATTCAAATTATATACCTGCCTAGGTATTTTAGTTTTTATAATTTCAAGTCGCCTAAAACACCTCTAAATTCTTCATGAGCTCTCCAGCTATAAGTGAGTATCAACCTACCTATCTTCATCTACCATGTCCCATAATCGACGTTGATCAACGACATCGGCCGATAGCGATGCGATGTTTGCACGCAGGAGTGGCACAGTACGATGGTGGAGGCAAATTGATGCATTTTGCTTTCTTTAAAGATTGGTTGGAAATAACACAGAATAGCAAGACATTTCAAAAATGCATCAAGGCGGCTAGCTTAATAATTCTACGTACCTACAGTAAAACCAGGAGACGTAGGAGAATTATGAAATGCAGTTATGTTTTTCAATAAATTACCTTAGGTACCTACTTACTTTGTTAGTTTCATTGTGTGTAGTGTAACCTTGAGGCGCGTGAACACCGCCCGCCGCCCGCGCCGCCCCGTGCTAGAACGTGTACAAACAGATGTCTGACCTTGACGCTCGCTGGCGTCACTCACGCGGTCACGAAGCTCGCTGCAGATATTAGCGCTCACACCCAAATCGATACTGATACGTATTTAGCTCATGGTGCCTAATCACATTGCCGACTGAACAGGGCTACTAGTTTTTGTTCACGCACATCGATGCCGTCGTGAAAACCCCACGGTTAGCTCCCTAAGATGATGGTGCTTCCAGAACTTTCCACTTCATTTTGCTGCATTTTGAAAAATATCTATGGTAACAAATAATTATCTATATCGTGTTAGCATATTAAGCGGATGCACCATCGATATTGTTAACTTATACATAATACTAGTTAGTTGTCAACTATTTAAATTATAATCGGTAAATGTACCCACACATATAATAATCAGAAACGATCCTTCCTTCCGTTATTTAAAATAATTGTTGAATATTTAGTGTTATATAGCTCAACAGACCATTATGTATTATTTTAAGTATTCTCATCACAATTATTTATTTTAATTGATCAACCAGGCATAAAAGTATACTTAATTTGTAATTGACATAACCTAATTTCCGTTCATAGAAATGTATAAAACGCAGGGTACTTGGCTTAAATATTGGAATCAGTAGAGTCCGCCGTCCACGGCACGCTCTGACCTACCCCGACGACCCTATCACCCTCCTACAGGAATCTAACCGAGAGACAAGTACTCTCAAAACCCACACACACAGACGCAATCCGATATACCGTCCTCGCCGGCGAGGCCCGTCGCGAAGACCCTCTAATGGTAACCCTCCCCGTCCCTTGCTCGAGCCGGCCCGCGCCGAGCCAGTAGCTTTAAATTAGCCCCTAAATAATTTAACCCAGATCCAGCCGTCCCTAGCTGTCCCCCCAGCAACGCCCTAAGCCGAGATCGAGTCCCGCAGGGGACGCCCTTAGCTGCTGTTGCTTAGTTATAAGATGCTCCTGGCTGGAGGCATTCGGTGCCTCGCCACCAAGTCCGGTTACGCTGTGAAGATTCCCTGAATCAACAGCTATCACCACACAAAAAAAAAAGCTTAAATATTGGCATTCGAGTAAAATATATTGTAAGGCGAAGCTCTGTTCAACTGTGTTTCCATAATCAAAAATAAAGTGATTAGATCTCATCGCAAGACTTCCATTTTTATTGTCCGTCACAACATGCAACAACATGCATGGAAAATGCAAAAAAAGTCACAAAAAGAAAGGTAAACGGTAAGGTGGCATCGTACGATATCGAACTAACTGTAAAGTAAGTCATGTCGGTTGGGGAACAAGGTAAGGCTTGCTTCTCAATAGATGTCGCCAACGTCACCTTATGACGTAAACTCAGAATGTGAAGGCAAATTTCAATCAGGCGGGTGGAGTTCGCGGTGGCTTAGTGGTCAGAGCGTCTGGTATATCAAACCAGAAGACGCAGGTTCGAATCCTGCTCGCGATTGAATTTTTCCTTTACTAAAATAACTTTATAATCTTAGCATGGAAAATGCAAAAAAATCACAAAAAGATAGTTAAAGGGATTCGTAAAAAAATCTCAATATATCACAAGGAGGAGGAGGTTGTTCCCCCGTGTGATATATTGTGATTTTTTATTAATTTTTTTTCGTTGAACGTGCGATTTCTATACCCAAAGAAATTAAGATACTTACCTACAATGTACAAAAAAATACAGGTGATTTAATTAAAATTAGGATAAAAAAACATCACTTGATTAATGGACAACCCCTAAATGCAGAGCAAAAAATAGTGTTAATAACTTAAATAGGTAATAGCGTTTTAAATTTCAGAGTGTCATTTTCCCTAATCTCGACCAACGTTGTCCTATTTTATTTATAATCTCGACTCATACCCAGTAAAGGTCGGTCTAAATAGAAATCGAGGCAGTTTTTTAAATGTTTTAATCAAAATAATTTCACTTTAATTATCACCTATAGACCCTATCGTAGATAATCGATAACATAGTCAATAACTATATTTTAGTCTGTTTGAAGACCAAATACAAAAAAAATATATCTAAGATTTATTAAATTTCTCATCATCTCAAACATCTACGAGTGTGTCATGTCAGAAACATAAAATTATCTATTTAATTGTATCGTCACATTTTTTTGCACGGCTTCTTTATGTACATATAATATTTCTGTATCCTATACACAGCTTCTATGTCATTGCATAAAATGAAGTGAAGGTAAAAAACCCACGACGAATGTAATAATCGTAAAAGGATTAATGATTTTAACAGTCGTATGTATTATGTAGGTATGTATGCTAGGCTACACGATTACCTTCAAACAGAACCGACGGCGAACTGTTGGCCGACTGCTAAATCACGCTCTTATGGCGCTCTTCCACGCGCGCACATTAACGATTGTATAGTCGGCCGAGTCGACCAATAGTTCAGTTTGCTCTGAGCTTTGGCGCCGGCTGGTCATGAGTATTTTTGCTGATTATGCTCATTCAATAATAGGCAAAAAGTTCGGGTAATCTAGTAATTTGGAATTTATCGTAAAATTTTCCATTTAATGATCTGTCACTGTGAATGGGATGCACCCGATACTCTCGGTTTGTTTTCTTGATCCTTCTCCTCCGATGTATAAAAGCAATAATGACATTTCTGGATAATCATTTATTAACTTTCATTATGCAAACACTCTCTTCAAAAGTCGCTTACCAACTAGCAAATCGTTCGAGAGCAGTCGGCCGACTGTTATCTGGTGTGCGCACTAACCACCAACCCGACTGTTAAATTGGCCCAGTGTGCGCGCTAGCACCCAAGCCGATCAAACTATCGGCCGATAGAAAGTCTGTAGTCTGCGGGGACCCTTCAAATTGACCACTGCATGATATGGCCGACCTTTTTTTTATAATACTATGGTGGCAAACAAGCATACGGCCGGCCTGAAGGTAAGCGGTTACCGTAGCCTATGGACGCTTGCAACACCAGGGGAATCAATCACGCGCGTTGCCGACCCTTTAAAAATCTTTTCACAGCCTTTTTGTAGAACCCCATGCTGTAGTCCTTTGGAAAAACTTCGGCGGGTAGCTGATTCCACAACCTAAGTGTGCGTGGGAGGAAATTCCTCTGGAATCGCACGGTATGAGACCAGAATGGTTCTAAGGTATTTGGATGAACTCCACGCCGATGGCGAGAGGTGCGGTGATAGAAAGTAGCTGTTGGCATCATTTCAAACAATTCCTCAGAACACTGTCCATTGTACAAACAGTAGAACACAAACAGAGAGGCAAAGTCCCTCCACGGTTCTAAGCCGTTTGTGAGATTGGGATCGTTAACAATCCTAACTGCACCTTTCTGGACCGAGTCAAAAGAATTAAGCTAGTGGTGCTCCCGCCCATAGGTGACAACAGTACCTACTACATATGGGGCCGGACATACGAAGACTTACGACTTATAAAGTGGCAGTCTTTGACCCGCGGTGAAGTACCGCCTTAACATATTAAGCATACTCGTATCATGAAATGGTCGGCCACATCATGAAGTGATCAATTCTAAGATATGGCCACGACATGTATACTATATTGAATCTGTCTATGTATGGATTTTCGATCCTAGCTCAAACACTACTAAGATTTTTATGAATTAAGTACCTAGCTGTCGATTGATTCGTCTTTACAGTAAAAGTGTCATAGGCTATTTTTGAAAAATAAAAACCAGATGTCTGACGAGATACATTTTTTTTATATTGCCCCACACTATTATTTTCCCCTGTATCGTGGGTGTGTTTACAAAAACTTCGGCTTTACGTGGGAGCCATGCTTCGGCACGAATGGGCCGGGTCGACCGGAGTGATACCACGGCCTCATAGAAAACCGGCGTTAAACAATGCTTATGTTGTGTTTCGCCGAGTGAGTGAGGTTACCGGAGGCCCAATCCCCTTTTAAAAGGCCGGCAACGCACTTGTGACTCCTCTGGTGTTGCGGGTGTGCATGGGCAGCGGTAATCGCTTACCATCAGGCGATCCGTCTGCTCGTTTGCCCTCCTATCCTATAAAAAAAAAATATCACCTACACAAATCCAGGCCCGGAACAACTACTTGTAGGTCTTACGAATATTTGCTCCGTTCGGGGATCGAACCCACAACAACATTTTTCTTATTCATAGTATTATATAGACTCGATTTGTACACCCCATGGGGCATAATATGATATACCTTGAAAAAACACTAACACCTGTATTTTACACCTATCATATTCGAGCACCCTGTTTTACCCTTTGGGTACGGAACCCTAAAACCCTACGTCGTGTCACCGTTTAACCGTACAAATGACGTCATTTGGCACTTAGAATAGAAAAAACTTCAAATTTCAAAGTTGAAAATAAATATGAAAATGATTGAATATCGGGAAAATAAAAAATACGGGAATATTATTTTAGATCTAGTTTCAAATAAAATTATTATAATATGCGTGTTAATAAAATTAAATGTTGTCAATTGATGTTTGAGGAATTGAGTCTCCACCACAAACAAGAGTGCGGATTTTCCTGTCTCGATCGGTGGAAAAAACGGCAGTAGAATGAGGCCCCATGCTGCTTACCAGATGCCAATACGCCGCGACGCTACATCAGTGGGAAGCTAGTCTGGAAACAGCGGGGATGCCCAAGCCTCCCCGGGAAGTCCAGCCATTGCACGCCAACCGGCACGATGGCGCACCCCGAGATGTTTCGCGAGTTAGCGGAGCAGCCTTTCGTAAGTGGCGAACTCACTCATTGAGCCCCCTACTAACTGCGGTCGGCCAGCGATGCACCGTGCCTCGGATTCCGCTACCCTCCACGACTAGCTACCCGATGCGTTGGCTAAGACAGTCTGACAACACCGGCACAACTATTCCAATTCGTTTTCCCTGACGGTGTTACCGGACATCAACCGGCTTTGTTTGTGGTAGTCACTAACCACAGCCTTAGCCTACCATCAGCATGTTGTCGCCTGGTTGGGGTAAGGGTAGCTTCCCAAGGACGAGGGCGACTCAGTCCCAAAAAAAAAGAATAAAAATAGACTAGAATCACTTGCCTTCCAAATGAAAAAAAAAGATAAGTGACTGGCATAGCATGTAAGAGCCGATCAATCGAGACAGACGGCGCCTTTTCATGAGCATGACGTGTGTTAGCGTCGTCCATTGATAAGAGGAAAAGCATTTGCTTTTGCCCTTATTTGACTACTTATATTATTTACTTTCTACGCGTACTAATGGTACACCCACAGTTCGCTGCGAAGTTTTAGGTCCCATGTAATACGGGGTGAGCCTATTGCTATTAAACGGGGCACAAATCCAGACTCCGAGCTGCTAATGAGAATTTCATAGAAATACCCAATAATACTGCTCGACCTAGGGATTGAACCCAGGACCTCTAGCGTAGCGCTTGGGACCAACAGACTAATGAGGCAGTTATATTTAGTCATACATAACTATATCATACAAACATGCATGTTTGCTATTTTCTATTCTTGATATTTTAATTGTTACTAAATGATTCGTGAGGATATTAAAATTTAAAAACACCCAAATTTTAATAAAGATGGCTGGGTCTTACCACCTTTTTGGAACCCCATTAAAGATTCCATTAAATCTTAATCCAAGCCCAAAAATGCAAGACGAAAGGACACGATGAGCTCATTCTGCTTGATAGCTAACAATGAACAATTTGTAATGTTAGTAATTTTAACATTAAGTCCAACACCTTAGTCTACCCGTTCCCGTGATCCGAAACATCGGGAATTAAACAATATTAATACAACGCGATAAAATCGGTGAACAGTAGTTTTTTTTTATTTCCATGTCTAATATTCGCCTCAGTGTCGCGTTGCGCTCCGTATAATTTTTTTTAAATCTTTGCCCCACATTAGGATTTTCTCGGGTATCCTGGAATTCCTAAGCAATGTTTTTTTTTTATTTCAATCGTTATTTATTCAAGGTTTTATTTACTTAATGTGGTGCGACTGAATGTAGGTCGGAAATGGAAGTAGGCCAATACAAAATACTTATTGTTTGTAGTGGGTATGTGTGTTTTGTATTTGACGGTAACCAGCATGTTTTGCCTTAGCGATGTAGTACCAACAGTAGGAACTAGCTAAACAAGTTTCAAATAAAAGTAAGGCGGGGCCGGCTAATAAATATGTTAAAATGTTGAATAAAACCACGTACAGGACCTTGAACTTACCAGTCACACTCACATATCACACACCAGAGTTGTTACACAAGTAAATAACACATCACACACAACCTTTCAGTTGCGTCATGCATTATAAATATGTTCGTAAGTATTTGCCCATCCGCGCAATTTAGGTAAAAAGATTCAGTAGTCAAAGATTGTAATCTATACTTATAATAAATCTGTAGAGAGGTCAATTCTGAAACAAAAACCACTCGACGGATTTCAACGAAACTTGGTACAATTGTTCTTCATACTCCTGGGCAGGTTATAGTATACTTTTCATCACGCTACGATCAATAGGAGCAGAGCAGTGAAGGGAAATGTTGGGAAAATGAGTGATTCATGAGAAAGGTTTCAAGCTATAAAACATCACGCTATAACCCTTAGGAACGGGGCAACGCAGGTGAAACCGCGGGCGAAGAACTAGGGAACAAAGTAACTATTCCACGCGGACGAAGTCGCTGGCAAAAGCTAGTAAGTAATAAGTGTATAAGTAATGAACACCTTTATGTAACCCATGTATCACAAATAAACGATTTTTGTGCCACCTTTTCTCGTCATCTTCAACACTAAAATATTATGATAGCCCACCTAGTTATTGACCTTACGTTTTGAGTTGAAGTCCAGGAATATCCGTACATGCTTTCTGAATCGCTAGTTTAGTTTTTTTTCTCCTTTTGGCAATGAGTCGATGTCGAGTTATCTGCCAGCGTAGAGCTAGTTATCTATTAATAATTATTATTATGGTGATTGTACTTGTTTTGACAGTAGGTACAGTCTATCTACTACAAGAATGCTTTGTATTGAATTATTTGGATACTTACTTATTTTATGAGTAGTTCCTGTACTCAGCTTTATTTCATCAGTTTGTATCGTTTTACGTTTCGCTGCAGGTATACTTAAGTAGCTTATTCTTGTTTGATTCGCGTGACGGAGATATCTATTTACAATTTCATTCTATCTCATTCTTGCGTGCGAGCCGTAGGCGTGTGGTATGAGAGAGGGGGCACTGCGCAGGCGCAACGTTGAGCGTTCTTGTACCTAGGTAGAGTTAGCTGTTTAGGATATAGTTTATCGAGCGAGCCGCGCAGTGCGGACGGTCGCACGGCGAGGCCGCGCTACGAGCGTTCAGTGATCGTCGTGATGTGCCACGCAGTAGTGCTCGGTGTGTTGTTCTCACTACCGTCTTACCTGTACTCGGCTGTGCCATTCAGGTGAGCGTCGTATTGTCACCGGGGAATCATAGCACTTCGAGTTGTGCAGGAATGTGAATGTCTTACTAATGGGAGTTTCATGTGTGTATTTATGTGTCTTTTTATCTATCTTTTACGTCTACTACGTAGCTTGTAACAAATTACATATTAATATTCGATTTAAAGATAACTAAATCCGTCAATGTCAAATGTACCTACCGAATACATGATTGTATACCTAAGTAATAAATTGCACAAATACTGAATAGTCAGGCCGTAACGTATTACTCATCGTGATGTACCACTTTCGCGTTAGGTTAATGATTTTATAAAGAGTCACTGTGCACGGAACGCTTACGACTCGACGCATATAATATTGCGGTCACGACTTCACGAGCGATGGCCACGGCACCGCTGCGGGCCCCGACATTGAGCCGGGCGGCGGCGGCGCCATGGGGCGCGCGCGCACTCCGATCAGCCGCCGGCGCCGGCCTGCCCTGCCTGGTTCCTGACAAGCGCGTTACGTAACGCGCTCGCGGCCTGCCTCCACCCGACCATGGAGACTTGCTTGGAAGTTCTCATGTTTTGGCTCTCCGTGTTCGTCGACACCATATTGGGGAAGTTAGTATCGCGCACGGATTCTCTCTCATTTGTCTTTCAAAAGCCTTCTTATTTTCGCTGATATATGATTGCACCACTATTATTGAATCCGTGGTTGCGCTCCGATTTCCTTTTCTATGTAGGTACTTTCTTACACCTGTTCAAATCTCCAGTCCCCTGAATGCGAATTTAGTCTAACATATTGTGGGTTCAATGGACTTGGCAATAGCAACAAATTGTATAATATGTATTATCATTTTACCATTTAAGTAATGCTAGAATGATTTACACATAAACTAGTAAGAATTTTATTATAGACACAAAAGTGATAGCTGCAAATGTTACTAGGTATCCATTTACCCGACTATCTTACGTATATTTCTTCCTTAAGCACAGAATACTGATAGTGTACATAGGGGAATTGATATAAAGATAAGTCTTAACCTGTAGGCAAACTTACTATAAATTGAAGATTATCTTTATGTGTTTGGCAAAGTGCTGGTCCAGCTCCGCAAGATTTTGATATAAAATGATACGTCAAATATGTCAACTGGATGTTGTTTGAATGTGAATGTACGAGTATTGTCAGATACATAATAATATCAACCAAGAACATATAAGATTATTGATATCAACTGATTAAAAAACAATGTACACTTAGCATGACGATTGATTGAATTAAGATAAGTAACCCAACCTAAAACTCATGTACCTGACGTTCATAGGTTTATTTTAAATGCCCTTTTTTATCAACAACTTCATGGTTATCATACCACTCAGTAAACACAGCTTAGTTGTCCACCTAGAGCGCCCGTCTGTATAGCACCTGCGCGAATAGCACCTAGCCTAGTCCAGGAAGAGCACCTACCAATAATTTTGGGAGGTGCTCTTCGTGGATTTTTATTTACCCACGACGGAACGGAGACGGTATATGCGTTTAGGGTGAGAGAGTGTTTGTTTGTTTATTTGTGTGTGCCCTGCCAACGAATGTTGCCACTTATTTCCAGAACGATTTAACCGATTGAGACGCGGTTTTCTGTAAAGGGTTCGTAATTTTCAGCGATTGTTCGTAGATAGGTACAAAGACAGGTACGTTGCTAAACATTTATAGCAAAAATTTCATATTACAATTTTAACCTGAAAAAGAATAATTATATAGATCGGACTAACTTACCTAGTGACGTCCGATCCTCAATTATACATTGGTTATCTCGTCCTCTTTATGTACCATGTAGTTTGCACCTTTGCACAATACGCCATCACAATTTTTAAAGATTAAATAAAAATATTGTTTCATCTGTGGTCCGTTCGACGTTCTCGGTGCTCTCTGCTGTCAACGTCAATGTCAACGTCATTCTTTCAAAGCATAAGACCAGGACTTCTCGAAGGCTGAAACAGGCGTCGTATAGTCCTAGCCACAAAGCGACAGCACAACTTTCCACAAGGGAATCATTATTATTCTAACGAAAATAATGTGATGAAATCGCTTGAATATATGGGTTGGGTTGGGCTGTAAAGAGGACGAGATAACCAATGTATAATTGAGGATCGGACGTCACTAGGTAAGTTAGTCCGATCTATATAATTATACCCTAGTTATCTCGTCCTCTTTATGTACCATGTAGATGTTCAAAGAAGAAAGTTGTGTTCATAATCGACACTAATTAATCGTTAGACAATCTAGAACTTATTCAGTTAATTTTAGTTAATTTGGTTATTAATCTAGAATCAGTCTAGTTAGAACCTGCTAGAAAAAAGGTAATATCACACATGGTAACTATTAATTAACTTATTATAGTAACAGGAAGTTATTATTCCAGTTAACTGTTAATTTTTTTTTATTATTATTATCCGCAATCCAAATCAACATCGTGAATGAATAATATTTATATGTACCTGTATTACCAGGAACACCCGGTCTATATATATAAATATAAATTTTGTAATTCTATAGAATTACAACATTTATATTCTGTGTAGGTACAGGAAATAAAGCTTGATCACCAGCGTATAGGTATTAAAATGAATAACTATTGGTCTCGACCGCCAATTTTATGTCTAAGTTGCAGTAAGTTGTTCCGGTGATGTGGATATTGATACTTAAAGGATTTACTTAGTAGTATCTATTATTCCTAGTTTAGATTTGTTCAAACTAGTTAGGTACCTAATAATAATTACAATGAATGAAGGAAGGGTTCCCGTAATGTTATACATAATTATTATAACCTTGCCTTATAAGTAGGTACTTCCAGTAACATCTAAATAAGACGAGAGAGTTATTGTAGGACAAATATAAATATTTCCTTAAAACAGTAGTTATTATAGTCATAAAAAATAAAATAATATCATTTTCTGTTGACAACAAAGCAACTGGTGCCAAAGGCAGGCTTTAATTATTTCTGGAGTTACCATACCACGTTAACTCCATTAATAGGTATCTTCCTGAATGTCTATACAAGTGAGAGATTAAGGATTTCGAATTTTGGGTCAGGTAGAACCCTGTCTGCAGTTATAGGAGCATAAGCAAGTCCTAACGTTCTACGTAAAAGGTCGTAGATCTAAGCTATAGGCTTCATTGGGGACTACGTTAAGAAACCCGTAGAAATGTCAACTAGGTATTTTGTATATGCAATTTCTTAAATATTCTATCTTCAAAACACTGTCACTCTGCCGCTGATTAACCAATACGGGCAATAAAATTAAAAACATGGCTTTCCTAGTGATTTCCAGTGAACTGACTGATAAACCCTCAAGTTGAGTCATTTGGATTGAGCCAAGAATCCACATTTTGGCTCCGAGATAAGTGTTTCCTCAAATATAGATTAGCAGTGTATAAAAGAAGTAATATTGCTTCTATGTTTTCCTTCTAAGAAAACTAGGGCTATTCTATTGAAGAAAATTAGCTTTCCGCTAATAGGTTCATTCTTATAGCAATGGATATCATGGGTTACTAAGGGACTACTACAATGCCTATCCTCCCCTGTCCTTTTTATTTTCTGTAGGTAACATTTTCCATCAGTGTGAGAGAAAATCATAAAATAAAATAACATATTATGAAGGCATCGGGTATGTGTCTGAATCGGCTAGCCATTTCCTAAAAGATCAGTTTGGCGCTTGCTAGGATAAGCAAGACTTATCTTGTAGGTTATAATCTCTTGCCTTCCACTCACTTAAGAGGTTTACGTTGCAGTTCTGCCATGAGATTTCCTTTTAAACTAATGCATTATACTCATGTATTTATTTTGTTGCTCCATTGTCACCTTTCAAGCCAAGTCTTTTAGGTAGCAAGGGTGAGTGCCTCTTATTGGTTGTAGGTTAGGTGGAACAGTTTTCTACTTTAAATGGAACCTCACAGTATTCCAGATGCAAGTGTTTTGAATACCTATTTACTATAAAAGCTGCTTGGTAGCAGCTCCAGGTAGCCATTTTGTAAAGAATCAGAAAATTTCTGAAATAATGTTAAAGTGCTTATTATTATTGTGATTAATTTCAATATGATATGAACCACAAATCGAGTTTAGCTCTGGTCCCTTAGTTATGGGTAGTATTTACCTAGCTTTGATGTGTAGCTAACCATGCTTTATACTTCTATGTAGTAAGTCACCAAACAGCTGAGCAAGCTATTATTTTACATTAAATCTCCTTTTTACTTGACAGTCTGAAGTCATAATAAAATAAAAACTATATTTTTCTGTGGAAGTGAGATGGAAGGTAAATAGAATTTAACATAAATCCTATATACTGGTCTGTCTAGGTTCTGAGACACTTTTGTCCATATACTTATGTGTATTTTCTGCAAGTAAAGTTAACACATTTCACGAACACATCAAAAAATACATTATGAAACACAAATGCATAACTTATGAATCTGTGGGGCAAGGAATAAATATAATTTAAATTTATCACTGGGAAAAACCTTATTGTTCTCAGGTAAGAGATTACCTGAGGTCAATAAACTAATTGCTAATAAACGCTAGCAAAATAGCTAATTGGCTTCATAATATTCCTGAAAGTATAACTGATAGGTACACACATACCTAGAATGTACTTTCATATGCCATTATATACTTAGTTATCATTATTTTAAGATTTAAATCTTAATTATTACATGTGTATAATCCATAAATAGTATGTACTTTAAGTCTATGACAGCCTTATAACATTTGGGAGGCATGAGGTCCTTCAATTTGAAATATGTGCCATGTGTGTACTTGGCCTTAAGTTTCTGAGATATGACACATATAAACATGTGTCATCTGTTTTTGTATGAAAAAGAATACTGGAAAGAATCATTGTCCACATGGTGCATAGGATCCCATTTGTAAAATTTAACCCGAGTAAGTATGTATATATTTCTGGTGAAACCAGAACATGATCAAAATTTTTTTTTTTTTTGTTATCTTACTTTCAGTCACATAATATGTAAATTGTAGGATTATTGTTTATACATTCCCACTTAATACACACATCAAGTCATATACATATAGGTAGGTATATAGGGATTCTATAGGTATATACATCTTTCAACAAGATGTATATACCATCTAGCATCTAGCATCATCTAGTGATGTTGTTGATAATGTCTCTGTGGAGCATTTGTCATGGTATGATAGTGTTGCCCACTATAATTATTGGCTTTTCAGATTGTTTTTGACATTCAGATGATCACTTTGTGCCGCTTGTCTACAACTAGTACTCTAGTACAATAGTAGATATTGTTAAGGTTTCAGACAATTTATTCAAATCTTTGTTACAACTTATACAGATGAGTATCTGTCTAGCTGTTGTACCATGTACCTAGTAGGTATGTGTCACACACTTGCCAAGCAGTGTCATTTAGTATCTCATATTCTGCTGAGTAAATACCATTATTCTAATTATGATTCTGTATGTGTCCTATCCCAGAAATAACAGCAGTCAGTGTAGTGTTTTTCTCTACTTTTTGGATTTAAACCTCTACAAAGTTCATAATTTCTTTCTCGGGTACCGTACCCTCAGTATTATATTAAGGTTTTCTTGATGTAGTTGAATCACTTGGTTCAAAGTGTTACCCTATATTAGGATGAAAAACATTATGAACTGACATGTATTCACATGTAAAGTAGCTATATAAATCAAAACATAGCACAACTGCTATTAATTGTTATTGATAAAAGTTATCCGGAGAGGACAAAAGATGCTTTTTGGATTACAATATTTTATTGTACATGTGATGATTGGTTACTCCGATCTTTAACATGTGTAAGCATGATGGAACTTACAAACAGGGATATCCATCTAGTTGATCTCCCCCTCCCCGCTCTCTTGACTTTGTCTTATCCGCTTCATTTCTGTCTCCATTATAAACATGGTATAATGACCACGGCTAACCTCTCGTGATAGCTCTAGGTACACCAAGTATGATTGTTTAATATTGTCACTACCACCGGCTGACCTCTTGTGAAAGCTCCGGGTAGGTATACCAAGTAAGGTTGTTTCATACTGTCACTAACGGCTGACCTCTCGTGAAAGCTCTAGTTAGTTACACCAGGATTACACCAAGTATGATTGTTTGATATTGTCACTACCACCGGCTGACCTCTCGTGAAAGCTCCGGGTAGGTATGCCAAGTATGGTTGTTTCATTTTGTCACTAACGGCTGACCTCTTGTGAAAGCTCTGGTTAGTTACACCCAGATACACCAAGTATGATTGTTTAATATTGTCACTACCACCGGCTGACCTCTTGTGAAAGCTCCGGGTATAGGTATAACAAATATGATTGTTTCATATTGTCATTAACGGCAGACCTCTTGTGAAAGCTCCAGTTAAATACACCAGATATGATTGCTTGATGTTGCTGTACCGGTTAACCTACTGTGAAAACTAGGTACACCAAGTATGAACACCTAATATTGCGCTCAATCATGGTACGTACTGATATCATAGCTGCCTGTGACTAACTTTTCGTGTGAAGTCATGAGGTACACAAGTAAAATCGGTACATTTTTGTTTCTATATTGTTGATTCTTTGTGAAAATTAAGTCGATGTCGACTACTTTACTAGTATCAACATTCTTTTTAGGAATTGTCAGTGTTCGGACTATTCAGGGTTTAAAATACCCTCATGGCTAACTCCTCAACGTTAGAATGTATCGTGATAATCGGTTATTTCGATCTTAAACGTATTTAGGCAAGATACATCTCTTTTAACAATGATAAATGAACTTACCGCCGTTATGACTTCATCCTATGTTTATTTCGTCTTGTTAGCTCTATGTGATTGTTTTCCATGGGAAGTTCGCGTTTCCTTTTTTCCATAGTATGTTTCTATGAAAATTATGATACTAAAACCGTTATTTAATAGGATTTTGGTTAAAAGTGAATAATTTACGTGAATAGCGCAGTGCACAAAAAAGTACAATGACGTTGACATTGACGTTGACAGCAGAGAGCACCGAGAACGTCGAACGGACCACAGATGAAACAATATTTTTATTTAATCTTTAAAAATTGTGATGGCGTATTGTGCAAAGGTGCAAACTAAATGGTACATAAAGAGGACGAGATAACTAGGGTATAATTTAGCTATTTTGAAAAAGTGACCATTGGAGTGAATTTCCTATTTAAGTACTTCTGTATTAGACTAGCAACAGTCAAAAAATATAAAAAAGTCAAGTAATAAGATTTTAAAATATACTCACAGGTACTAAATTAGATAAAATAAATAAAACAATGGATAAATCTAAAAAAAAATATTGTGACAAGGAATATAGATATAACTATATGCGTATTAGTGCAGTTATCTCTAAATAAAACTCAAAGTTGACTGACTGACATAGTGATCTATCAACGCACAGCCCAAATCACTGAAGGGATCGGGCTGAAATTTGGCATGCAGGTAGATGTTATGACGTAGGCTAAGAAAGGATTTTGATAAATTCTACCCCCAAGGGCATAAAATAGGGGATGGAAATTTGTATGAAACTTTGTCAATTTTAAACCGATCGGGCTGAGACTTTGCATGCATATAGCTACTATGACGAAGGTATCCCCTAAGAAAGGATTTTGATAAATTGGATGAAAGTTTGTCTATCTAAATATAGGGAGAAGGGATCGGGCTGAAATTTGGCATGCAGGTAGATGTTATGACGTAGGCATCCACTAAGGAAGGATTTTGATAAATTCTACCCCCAAGGGGATAAAATAGGGGATGAAAGTTCATATGGAATAAAGTAACTATTCCACGCGGACGAAGTCGCGGGCAAAAAGCTAGTACTAACATAAACATGACGTCACAGGACTTATTTGGCGGGCCTCGGCTGAGTAAAAACGAAATTTTAGGTTGGAGTTTCTTTTTTTAATGGCATGTTTGCTGATGACGACACACTGATTACTGATTAGTTGCCAATTTTGACCATGAACTCTTATAACAGGTCAATTTTAGACGGAAAGTGAACTGTCGGGCTATTTTGTACCATTAGCGCATCAAATAACCGGCGAGCCAGCGGTCACGTGACTAAAGCCGGCGAGTGGTCACGTGACAACATGTCAGCGGTTCTGACCTGCAAACAGCTTTACCATGAACTCATTTGAACATATAAACACTCGAAAATTAAACTGCCCAGCAGTCATATCTAGCAGCCGTGTAAAAGTAACTATTATTGATCTGTTTTCTTTAATTTTAAAGTAAAATCGTAAATACAAGTAAATTTGAGCATAACATAATAATATGGCAGTATTTAAAATTATAGACAAATTAAAAAACATCATCTTCGGCGTTTATTTTAGATATATGATGAAGATGAAATATTTGAGTTCCTTGGGAAGTTAACAAGAAATTTGCAAATTAGTTGTTAGTTAAATAAAAATAATTAAGACATTATTTATTGTTTCAAATAGAGTATAGACGTTCTTAGTAATATATAAAACCAACTTACGCCCTAGCCTTAGCCTTTAAAATCTTTGATAGCACCATCAAAGATTGTCCGTTCACAATCTGTGAGACATTGACCGTGCTTGCACTTGTACATTTGTTAGCCCATTGTAATGTCCTTGCCAATGTGATTATTTAAAAGTTCCACTATGTTTCCAATTGTTCATAAGAAACTCTCTTTGATGTCGTATTTCCGAAACTTACACTTTATCCACTTACAACAACGGACACGATACATAACAAATGTCTGTATTGAGCATTCCCTATTTGCAGAAACTTACTAGTGATAAAAAAAAAACAATTCACCAAACCCATGTGAGCTTCATACATCAACATACATCAATTCGAAAACACAGACTACTAGACAGACACGATCAGCCAGATACTGGCTGATCGCCACTTGCCGGACATATTTTTTCGACCACGAGCCGGCTGATCGCCACTCGAGGGGATTTGATACGCATGAGTCGTTCGAAAATAGTACTAAGTAGTTTTGGTAAGTATGCTGTGTTTTAAGTATTGAAAAGGGTCTTTAACATCTAAATCATGTTATATAATTATTGATATGCAACAAAATACAGCTTCAGTACAAGTCTCAATATCGTATAAACTGTTTTTCAAATGATTATATCTAGTTCTTTATAACCGTAAAACCGATAATAATGCGGAAGAGCATTTCTGAACGTTTGTTTAAACTAAAGCGAACCGCTCAGCAATAATGTAGCAGGTGTGAACTTGATATCTTGCAGTTCAGTCGCAATTGCTCATGATACAAATAGAAAACCTGGCAGGTTAACATGCTAAGTTGACCTGTCATGTATTTGGCAAATATTTTAAATGTTCATGGTAGGCCCCCAGTACTGAACTCATGAAGGAACTCATTTTAACGAACAAAGTCAAAGTCACAATAAAGATCTTTGAACATGATGTTAAAACCTTCATGGTGTAGATACACTGCGCACAGTTTATTTTAGAAACTAAATCATTTCTATTTCTTTTAAAAATATACAAACTCATTACAATTTCAACTTTGTTAGTCAGAAGTAACTTACTTATGAATGAAGTTTTCAAAGGAATTCTCTAAAAAGTTTAAAATAAAACCAATTTTTTTTTTAAACCCACGACGATTGTTATCGTTAAAGGTTTAAATAACATTTTCGAAACCCCCAACTAAATGACTACCTACACATTCACTTACCCACAAGAAAATCCGACGGGGGCTGCATTTAGTTCTACAAGACACATCATTTATCATTTCTATGCTACATTTTAATTGAAATTCACATCAGAAATGGGAATGACAAGCTCTATCAAGCTAGCAGTGGCAAATCGGCAAAAAAAAATATATCAGGATTTGTTGCTAATTAGTTGCCAAAATGCTGATTGAGTTGCGCAAGCCGATGGCGGAAAATCGCAATTTATGCCAGTTTTAGTTCAAGATAGCAGGGACACTGCATAAAACAGTAAATATCGAATCAACTAATAGGCAGAAATTTGTTGCTAATTTGTTGCTGGAAGACGAGAATTAAAAATACTAAAAAGAAATGCCGATATTTCAATTCCGCATTTTTTTTCCGGTACATGCTACTTTGAACTGCAGATTTTTATAGTCTTACAGCTTTAAAGAATTTGTTGCTGGGGGAGGATTGAATTAATACATGTCCAAAGAGCCAGCAACAAAATAGATGCAGAAGATCGGCCCATTTTTCAAGTCGGTGAGGAGTTTTCGGTACATGCTACCTTGAAACGCAGATTTTTTAGGCTTACAGCTTTAAAGAATTTGTTGTTGGTGAGGATTGAATTAATACATTTCCAAAGAGCCAGCCAGCCAGCCAAATTCTTTAAAGCTGTTAGGCTATTTATACAAATATCGTTTATCTTCTCCACAAACATTTTTATATACTAAGAAATAGGTAGAAAAATAATAGAGCTAATTTAGTAAAAAAATTTTAAGTGCAATTCTTTAATAATATGTTCTTCTATTATAGTAGGCCATTATTATATTTAATTCAGTAAGACAAATTTGTGAAAAAAATCATTTTATTGACCATAACTTCTTAACAACCTCGCATTGTCAAGAATTTAATTTTTGTCTTAATGTAAGTACCATAAAACAAAAAAAAAATTTGACTTACTATTTTCCTAAGAATATTTGCACAAATTTAAATGGCGCAATTACCATTGTTATTAGTACTATAATTTTTAACAAAATGTAAAACCGCCTTCAAAAACATAAAAATAATGCAAACATAAAATAACAGCTTCGGAAGTCGGTGCCTTCGATTTGGTTTGAACTTTTGCTACTGAAACTGTTATTTTATATTTTTGAAGGCGGTTTTACTTTTATTTAAAAGTTTTATTTCAACATTACGAGTATGAGTAGCGAGTACAATTTTATGCATACCTAGACGACGTTATCATTTTATCATTCACGTGTTATTGTAATTTTGTTCAAAATTTTGTGATCAGATCTTGACCAAATTTTTATGGAACCACCTGTGAAGTATGAGCTATCGATCATAAAAGAATCGTCCAAATCAGTTGGCGTGATATGGAGTTATTCGTCCATTTGTCGCGCACATACTTAATGCAAATTTAAGACTTATATGGTTTTCTCATGAACGCCATTGTCAGAACTGGATCAAATTAAAATGGGACCACACGGGAAGCACCAGCTTTCAAATAAAAAAGAATCACCAGAATCGGTTTACCCAGTCGAAAGTTATGAGGTAACAAACAAAAAAGAGGCATCATCCTCATTTTCGATAACATTACAGAACATAATGCCATACTTACATTAATGTTTAAGCAACTAACTGGTATTGCGTGACTAAATAAAGAGAGCTAACAGCTTGCGTGTTGCGATTCCAGGAAGGCGCGGCGCAAAGAGCGCGAGGGTGAACCGGCGGGTGACCCCAAACTGTACCTGCAAGAGGCGCTGCTCGAGCGCAAGCTGCCGGAACTGGATATGCGCCAGCTAGTCGACCTACCGCTGGGACTCGACTACAATGAGTGGCTCGCCTCACACAGTAAGTATCATTGCGGTAATCAACTCATTATAGTGTCCCACTGCTGGGCGCGGGTCTCCCCTCAGAATGAGAGGGATTAAGCTATAATAGTCCACCACGCGTGCAGGTTTTCCTCACGATGTTTTCCTTCACCGTTTAAGCGAGTGATAATTTGACTATTAATACGCACATGAATTTGAAAAGTCAGAGGTTGGATTTGGATTCGAACTCGAGACCTTTGACTTAACAGTCCTATTGTCATATCACTAGGCTATAAATGCTCTAAGTATCATTACGAGCCAGCGACATTTTCCACCGCGTATCTGGCACCTGTCTCAAGTTACCCACACAACTTGTTCAGTAGCTGTTTGCTTCAACCAGGGAAGACTACCTGTGGCTCTTACCGACTCGATAGAAGATTCAGTCATACAATTTACGGACACGAAGTACACCGTCACTAGGGTTGCCAACTTTCTTTACAAGAAATAAAGGATATTTAGGTCCTTATTTAGGTACCTAAATGTTATCTAACAATAGTCAGTCAGATCAAGAAACCGCTGATAACTCAAAACACAGAAACTCACTTAGTTTAAGAATCAACGGACTTTGACATCTGTTAATTTAACAAAAGCTTGCTATTGTTCAAAGCACCACAAATAAAGTAAACAGAATTTGATATTCTAATAACCTATACAGGATGTCCAGTAAATAGTACGACATACTGCGAGGGGTGATAATGACAGACAAAAATGAAAGCTTAAAAAACTAAAACCTAACTACGAAAAAGATCAACTGAAAAGTAAAAAATAAGAATATTTTACTTTTCAGTTGAATTTTTTTGTGTTTTAGTTTTATAAGCTTTCGTTTTTATTTAGCGATTTTGTTGTATATGCCAGTAACGTTATGTTGACGTTGGACGTGGGATTGTCGGTTGGACGCGCAAATAATAGATTTTCTATTATCCTCCAAATACGACATATTGAAGCAGAGCCTCGTGGCTGAGTAATAACTACTCTGATCAAGCAATCTGCAAGGTTAAACTGCGCTTGCAGCTGTTGTTCTCTGGATGGGTGACCAATCCTTACACATACGTGAGACCCTTCCGCGCCAAGGAGAGCACGTAAAGCCGCCAGTCCCGGTTCTCATCTAAATATTTACCTAAGACAATCGTTACTCGAAGTGAAGAGCTCAAAACGCTTGACATCCAGTCTACTCTCTAACTAGATGATTGCAACTCGAAAAACGTGGCGCTTATTATTACTTTCAGTTAAACTAAACCAGATTATCTTTTTGTGATTTTTTTGCATTTTCCATGCTAAGATTATTAAGTTATTTTTAGTAAAGGAAAAAATTCAATCGCGGGCAGGATTCGAACCTGCGTCTTCTGGTCTGATATACCAGACGCTCTGACCTCTAAGCCACCGCGAACCCTACCCGCATGATTGAAATTTTGCCATCACATTCAGAATTTACGTCATAAGGTGCCGTTGGTGACATCTATGAGAGGCACAAGTTACCTTACTTCTCAACCGACACGACTTACTTTACAGTTAGTTCAGTGTCGTACGATGCCACCTTACCTTTTAACTATCTTTTTGTGATTTTTTTGCATTTTCCATGCTAAGATTATTAAGTTATTTTTAGTAAAGGAAAAAATTCGGCAGGATTCGAACCTGCGTCTTCTGGTTTGATATACCAGACGCTCTGACCTCTAAGCCACCGCGTAGTTTTTTAAACAAAAAAAAAACACAAAAAGATAGTTGGGCGCGGACAAATTCGTGTCATAATATATAACGCGCCCTTATAACTATGTTAACCCGCATACTGAAACTAAAGCGATTAGCAAAGGGCGCGGCAAGGATCATAATCTAGTTTTTCCGCTAATCTTCACACGTACAGATAGTGCGTGTGATATGCACATGCACAACACTGCTGAACATACTGAGTGCTGACACTATGCGAATTTATCTATCTAATAAATAAAAATGAATGCTAAACCCTTCAATCTATTGCGATGAAACTTTGGTGAGTTGTTGTGTGCGTGCCTGAGGTTTATGACATAAAAAAAAAACAAAAGTAAAAGAGGCATTGCAGCGCGTGCCGGTGGACAGCTAGTATAAATATAAAGTGTTTATTTCTCATCACAGGGTTAACAAGTACAGTAACACATTGTTATTGCTTTTGTGGTTGTTACTACCGAAACAACTAGGTATGTTATGTTGGACATATTTTAAATAAGACCACGGGTTCCATGGCTTATTTTTCTTCGTCTTATCTTATCAATGCTGCAATGGTTTATCAACTATTTTCCAGTTGGGTATATAAAACCACTTCAATAGCATTATAAATCAAGCGTGGTAGGTACGTCCTCTCTGGTTCTTAATTCTACCGTAAAATTTTACCATATCTAGTTATAGTTTTAATACAAAGTCGAAATCGAATCGGACATTTGTTATATTAATTATAATGAGTATACACGCTATTTCCAGCGCTGGCGCTATTTGACCACGTGAATCTTCTGTATGGCACGGTGTCGGAATTCTGCACGGCGGCGTCGTGCCCCGACATGACGGGCCCCGGCGGGCGCACCTACGCGTGGTACGACGAGCGCGGCAAGAAGTCCCGCGTCGCTGCGCCGCAGTATGTCGACTACGTCATGACATTCACGCAGAAAACCGTTAACGACGAGACTATATTCCCTACTAAATATGGTGAGATTTCTGTTTCGCTCAGCCATTAAATTCATGGAAGAAAGATTTCTAGAAACCAGGAAGCTTTCTCTATATTCCCAGACCCCCAACCAATCCTCCAATCAAATCAGCTGTCTACGTCAAACAGAGCCCCAATTCTGCCCGGAGACTGGTTCAATTGGAGGTACAGCTGTGCTCTAACAACTAACGCGTAAAAACATGTTCTTAAAACCAACGATAGTTGATCATTATAAAAGTAGAATGCCACCAAAACGGACAGGCCATTTAACACTTTCATGGGTAAATGACGTATATTATCGGAACGCGAAACTTCATATATTTTGGCGGTGGGCAAGCAATCCAAAATCTAGGACTTGGGTCACCTGCGCCTTTGATACCTTAGGTTCCTTGATGAGTTCGCTTCTTTGAATGACATTGACTGTTGTCCTCGTCCATACATCGCCCCTGTTCTGTTTTGCTGACGAAATGAAGATATATTTATTCTTCTATTTCATGTGTCGAACATACGGAAACGCTGTAGTCAGAGCTAACGCATCTTGATGAGCATCTTAAGATTTTGCATCATTCTTTGAGCACAGTAGGCATGTAGCTACCTCACCTCCCCGCGCACGCTGTGCGCGTAATCGTATTTCAAATGACCTCTCTGAAAATGCTGGTACAATTTGTTGAATTTTCAGATTTGTTGACACACAGTTTAGTTTTACGAAATTCATGTTAATATTTTTAGATTAAACTTTTAGGTATGTGTGTGTATATGTTAGGTATGATAATTTATATTATATACTTTAATTGTAGAATTATATACTTCTAGAAATCTAGAAGTTAATTAGAGTTACTACTATTTAATTAAGCTATTCACTAGGGGCGAGTTTCATTGACTATAAGTACTTTGATTTTGTTTTCATATTACATAAATCTACGCGTTATAAATTTTAGTAGCTCTTTCCCGAAGAGACCCAAAATTACGTTAAGATCAATATTTAATAAAATAGGTACCTACTTGTGAAACCTAACTTCAAAGAACGAATCGCATGTCTGCCAAACAATCAAAATAAATGCCAAATAAATCAACCGAAATATAAATTTAAAAAAACTTCAAAGAACTCGAACTACAAACCCTTTAATACAAACCTTTTCACCAATCTTTACCCCTTAGAAGTTGTATTGAAAAAACTCCTTCCTTAGTAGATCTGTACAGGTCTCTATGACCAAAGGTTTAGGCTGTGCATTGTCTGTCATTCAGTGAGTAGGTAAGTCAGGACTAGGGGTAAAACGTTGTTATTAAGTTAACCGGGATGTATGTCTTTACAAATACAAAATACAAAATAATTTATTTCTGTAAGAAATGGTTTTACGGAAATAAATTATTTTGTATTTGTAAAGACATACATCCCGGTTAACTGATTAAATGGGTACATAGCGTAACACTTGATAGGGATAAAATTATTTTGAAGAATATTGAAGTTTTTGAAGGAATACATACATTGTCAAGAAAAATTGATATTGTTTCCAAAAAGTGTGAAGAGATTTGTCATTCTTCCCCCAGATTACCCAACTGTATGTTAGTACCAATAAAAGATAAATTACAAGGATTATTAAATAGAAAAGCTATGGCTAAAGTTGAAGCTATTAATCAAAATACGCATATAAATAGAATTGTGATTGTTGAAAAGGCAAATGGTAAAAAAGTATGGCTGTGTCTATGTTATCAACTTAAACCTTTTTGAGACAATAAAATATATTAAGTATTAAAAAAAAAACATGGCAAGAATTTTTTTTGTGTTAGATCTTGCTGAAAATTTTCATCATTCAAGGGTCCGGCGGAGCGTGAATTGCCCACAAAAACGTAATACCGAAATAAATCGTAATCCAGACAATATTCTATCAAATTATGTTATCATTCGGATTTAGATACTGTTGATCTAGGTTCCTACGATCCTATTTAGTCTGCTACTACTTCACTGAAATTAAAAGACCGGAAAATCGTTCCAAACTTGTTAAAGTTATCAAAAATTGCATTTGCTTACGATTATTTCCAGTGAAGTATTTTTTAAATATATTAATAGCATCAGCTCCAGAAACCCCAGCAATTCTTATAGATGAGGATCCATTTAAAAAATACCCGATTTTTTTCTGATGTCTTCACTAAAACCATAGGAACTCGTACATCTAACCAGTTTCCGAGTGCTATAACATCTAAAGCTTGGCAACAATACTACGAAAAAAACCAAACAAGACAAAGAAAACCATATAAAGAAACGAAAGCTCTAAAGAGAGCTAAAGCAAAGCACTTACGCAGATAATTCGTTATACATTTCTAATACACACCTATCTTTAGAAGTCATAAAGAATGGTATTAAGAAGTTAGACCTGAATAAGGGAGCCGGTCCAGATTGCTTGCCTCCTATATATATTAAGGAAACAGTAGATAATATAGCCATGCCCTTTTACATTATTTATAACAAATGTTTATGCGATGGCGTTTTTCCCGATGATGTTGCGATTATACACAAAAGTGGCTTTTATCGCCACTTTTACACTTTTAAACATACAAAATTACCGTCTCATCTCCATATTATCCACCTTGTCGAAACTTTTCGAAAGGCTTGTACATAATGAGTTATACTCACACATACATTACATCATTATAAGCGAACAGCACGGATTTGTAAAACGTCGCTCCACTTCCACTAATCTCATGTTGTTTGTAAATCATCTATTTGAAAGCATGGATGATCCAGTTCAGGTCGATGCTTTGTACACTGACTTTCGAAAGGCTTTTGACAAGGTGGACAACAAATTGCTCCTCGATAAAATCGCTTATAACGGCATTCGAGGCAACTTGTTGCATTGGTTCAAGGCCTACATTTTCAACAGGACTCAAAAAGTCGTCATTAACGGCTTTGAATCTGACTTTATAGTCGTTACCTCTGGGGTACAACAGGGCTCGATTTTGGGCCCCTCCTCTTTATTTTGTTCGTTAATGACATTAAATCTTGTTTCATAAATTCCCAATTTTTTATGTATGCAGACGATATCAAAGTCTTGCAAGAGCATAGAGGATTGTATTCTTTAATATATGGTTTCTACAAGATGACTTGAATAGACTTTCTCAATACTGTTTCAAACAAACTTCAGCTCAGCTTACCTAAATCTAATAAAATAACATACACAAAAAACAAAACCTTAATCTCCTTTAATTACTTTTTAAACGGCATTACTTTACAGCAAGTTAACAGCATTCGAGACCTCGGTGTCACTCTGGACTCAAAGTTGCACTTTAATGTTCATATAGATAATATTATTAATAAAGCCTATCAGATGTATGGTTTCGTCATGAGATCCTCTTACGACTTTAAACGCCCAGCCACATTTTCACTTCTGTGTAAAACTTTAACTCGTTCTTAGCTAGAATACGAAGTTCCGATTTGGTGTCCTCTTTATGACAAATACAGAAATCGGATAGAAATGGTCCAGAAAAAGTTCTTGCTATCCAACTACAAATGTTTTCATTCTGGTATATTGTACCCAGAACTGTAATGCGACGAGAGGTGCGCGTGTCCCGGTTGTCCCACACGATAAACTGCAGAACTAATGCCCGGACACCTCTCCGCCGCTTCCTGGAAACTTATAACACACATCTAACAGATCTGGACATATCCGCACTCTCGCACATTAAATTTAAAAAAATGCTAAATGAGTTGCTTAGTACGTGAAAATTAACCCAAATTCCTTCGTTTGAAATCGCGCACATCTGTTTTTTTATTTTAAAGACATATCGACATATCGCGGACATTAGTGTGGGCTACATATTGACCTAATTTTGTCTCAAAAATTATGTAATACCTTTATGAAATATGTAACTGTTTTATGTCCCAATAAAGAAAAATCAAAAATAAAATAAAAATAAAAAAAGAGAAAAGAACCACCACTAAAACAAAAGAGGATGAAGAAAGAGGAAGTAGAAGAAACTCACTCCCGTGCTAATAGTGGTTTTTGTGATCTTGACCTTATAAGTGACACTGAAGAAGAGGGCGAAACGAATATCGGCTGTGATCAATGATTCGTTGGTATCACCTAAAATGCACCAAACTAAAGAATTTATCATACAATCAAGCAGCTACCGCGCCATATAAATGTATGTTTTGTGAAACTGCTGAAAATGCAAGAAGAGAAGTTTTGAAGACATTCAATAACAATACTGACTGACTGATTGATAGACTGATTAAGAAATTTACCTAATTAAACTTTGTTGATTTTTTTAAATGTACTGTTTAATGTTTAGTGTATAGAATTCTTATATTGTTTGTAAACCATTTATTTGTTTCATTAATGGTATTGAGACCTATTTTAGTTCCTCAGTCTCGGTTTTACTGGGCATAGAATTTTATGTCATGTTTGACTATTTTTATAGTAGTTTTTAATGAAGCTAAAGCCAAAAGTAGCTACTTTTTTGAGTCGAGATTTTAATCTGTTACTTCATTATATTTTACGACTTAAAAATACAATCAAGTAGAAGAAGACAGTAAAGTTATACCGCTTTATGTTTTACTTTCATACTATTATAAACTCTATAAGCTATAGAATAAAAGTCGTTTTTCTACCATGAATTAGGTGACCGATAGCTAGTGCACAATAGATTTTTTTAATTATTTATCACTGTGATAGGTCTATAAACGTTTAGTTTTATGAAAATAGACTATGATGACTAAAATATATTTATTTATATAAATAGACTATTGATATGATGATTTATTTTTAAGTCTTGGAGTATAGCGTTATTATAGAAATTAACTCTGAAGTCAACAAGCCGCTTAAACGACCGATAACCGGTATGTTTACCCTATTAAAAACCACTATAATTTTAGGATTTTTTATAATTGGATATATAATTACTCGTAATATTTATAGCCCAAGGTTACCGAAAGAGAAGGAATAAAATACGTGTTACATCAAGCTGTGGTTTAATGCGACTAAAACAGGATGTACTTAAACGGCGGGCGCAGCCGCCTCTACACACATGTACATAGGTATATTGTTGCGCATTCATTAGGATATCATCATATTGAATACACACATGCACAACTGCATGCAATGTAACCCTACAGTAATCGATTCAGTAGACGATTTTGAACAAACTATTTTCAGGTGTTGTGTTTAAATAAATAATAAATAAACTGCTACTAGAGTTGCTGGGTTCAATTCCTAGGTCGAGCAGTGTTATTGGGTTCTTCTATGCAATTCTCAGTAGCAGCTCAGAGTATGGATGTGTTCCCGGTTAATGGTAATAGATGGCATGGGACCTAAACATACCGGTGAAGTGTGGGTATACATTAGTACCTATACCTCTACTGAACCCTTCGGAGAACAGGTACGATTGTATGTACGTTTGTATATATATATATATATATATATACATATATAAATAACCTAATTATGAGCTAAAACATGTTAGGTGGCCGAGATTAGGCGGCGATTGACAAGGTATTCTACCTTAGGGCCTGTCCGATGGACGCGCAAGGTAGCGCTAGCCATCTACCTATGTAAAAGGGTCAGCATGGGACCAATTCACGCGCATGCCATCCACACGTCGCCTCGCCGGCTTAAAATCATCTTAACTGTACGTGTACATGGAAAGTTAAAGGGGTTTGTGTGTGGTTCCAATGTTCCAGCGAACGAGTTCCCGACGCAGTTCGAGAGCGTGGTGCGGCGCGTGGTGCGGCTGCTGTTCCACGTGGTGGCGCACATGTACGCCGCGCACTTCCGCCAGCTGGCGCTGCTGCGCCTGCACGCGCACCTGCACCTCACGTTCGCGCACCTCACGGCGCTGGACCGCCGCTTCGCGCTGCTCGACCACAAGGAGACCGAGGTCAGCACTCGCCCCTGCACTGTGCACAGCTTCGGAACACCATGCTCGTACTCGTACATATATAAACACATTTGTATATGATACGAATACGAGCAGCTCAGTAACGAGCGAACACCGACTATCTAGTCACTCACTAGTGCTTATTGTATGCGCGACGCTTTCAACCAATTTTATAAATATTATTATTGTAACATAATACCTACGCATTTCAGATACCGCCTGAGACTGCCTCATTAGTCTAGTGGTCTCGAGCGCGATTACTACGCTAGAGGTCCAGGGTTCGATTCCCAGGTCGAGCAAAGTGTTATGGGTTTTTTTATGAAATTCTCAGTAGCAGCTCGGAGTCTGGATTTGTGCCCGGTTAATGGCAATAGGCTCGTCCCCTATTACATGGGACCTAAACATACCGGCGAACTGAGGGTGTACACTAATACGCCTCTGCCTAACCCTTCGGGGAATAAGTACAGGCGTGATGGTATGTTCAACTACCGATAAAGAAACGAATTGACTTACATTAAAAGAAAAAGACAATAGAAGTGTAAAAAAGAAATAAAATCAGTGAAAATTATAATCGGTTTTGTAGGGAGACAGACGCGTGGAGCAAAGCATGGAGCAAGACTCGAATGATTGAACTGGGATCGGAACTTATCTAAACATAATCTAATTTTATGATAAGTATAAAAAAACCATTGAAAAAGCAGTTTCAGTATTTCGAATTTTTCGACCAACTCTAATTTCTACCCACGAACAGCATTCATGATGTTCATTTGTAACATTGATGTACTGGATTTTTTTAATCACCCGTTTTTATGTAAATAAAATAAAATCTAGATGTATTATTTATCTTATATACCTACTACTGTGTCAAGAAACTACCGGGAGGTCGGCGTGAGTTCTCACTGCCTAGCGAGCATCGCTGAGCAAGTACCGGCCGTAGGACAACTGCCTGAAGGCAGATGTCCCACCGCCGGCGAGGAAGCGACTAACTATAGGCTATTTTCTCGCTCAAGAAACGTACAATATATATTATATACATTTCGTGTAAACAAAAGAGATGCATATATTTAATAGTTTATCGATATTAATAGTATCGATATATCCATGTATCAATATTTTTAATTCAATATATCGATATTTTAGCCGATATAATTTCATCCGATATATCGATACAAAATATCCAAACTAGTTTCCGACTCAATAGGAGTCCATGAGACTTAATCATGACTCCTATTGAGTCTGAAACTAGTCGAGCGATCCTGAGAATGCGCGTGAGTAAACCGTGTAGTCTTTAAATAATGATGAATACGCCTCACGAAAGTTATTATACAAAATATCCAATATTGAAAATTGTATCAAAACGATATGTTTTTTTATTTATCTGACTAAAGTCACTAAAATCTAAAACGTTAAGGATAGGAACGGACAGAAAAAAGTACCTGTATTGGGAACTGACCAATTGGGTCATGACATCAGGTGGTTTTAACTTTACCCCAGTTCTTTCGAATCTAGCACTTGAATACTTGACACCTACGGCTTCCTCTGTACCTTCAGAGAGAGTGGCTTCTGCCGTTAATTTGGTTCCTAACAATAGGAGCCGGCTGACAGCGAAGCATGTAAAGAGCAGAGCTACCATTACTTTCGCTACCGGACAAATACTGGTTTGCCTGATACAATAGAATATTAGATCTTTTTTTAGTACCTATTAAGTATTTGTTATGGCAACGATTGAAAAACCTTATATAAATATATATTTTTATAGATATAGATTATTTGACAGTGTTACAAGTGAACATCATGAGGACACGATTCTATTACTTATGAAAAAAAGTTGGACTATATTATCGCTTATGACGTGCGCAGGTGCTACGTGACTTGGAGGTGGCGCTGCAGCTGACGGAGCCGGGCGGCGCCGGCGCGGGCGAGGCGGCCGACGACGCCTCGCCGCGGCGCCGCTCGCCCGTCGTCACGCAGCCACTCGCCACGGCCTGAGCCGTGCGCCGCCGCCACAGTACTTACTCCGCCCGCGCCGGTCGCTCCGCCCGCGCCGGTCGCTCCGCCCGCGCCGGTCGCTCCGCCCGCGCCGGTCGCTCCGCCCGCGCCGGTTGGTCCGCCCGCGCCGGTTGGTCCGCCTACGCCGGATGCTTCGCCCGCGCTGGTAGCGTCGCTCGCGCCGTGTGCGCGACCGTTTCGCGAGTTGAAGAATTGTTAATTCTATTGTAAATATTTCGCTCTGTTAAGTAGTTTTAGGTGATTACGATTAGTTTTTACTTATAATTTGTGATCGCTTTGGTTGTAAATAAAAGTGATATTTGTTTAACTAATAAATTGAAAGCTTTATGACAGTCGTTACTTTAATTTGTAACCTTTTTTTAACCATTGCTCCACACTAGGATTTTCTCCTATATCGTGGGTGCGTTTACAACCACAAATACTCACATAGACAAACGCCCAGTCCCGAAAGATCATACAAATATTTGCCGCTACGTCAAACGTGTCGACGAATTTGAATTCTGTGGTCGCATCCCAATTTGGAACAACATGTTTCACCGGATGTTTCATGTTTCGCCTCTTGTAGGTACCGGATCTTTAATACAACGTACCTAACAGAATAAGCTCAAAACCTGAAAGTAGTTTGTTCAGAATCTAGTTTAGAGAGTTTTTAATAGGTGTTAATTGATCCCAAAATGATAATTACAAAGTCTGAAATTATAGCTCCCTGATTCAATAGTGGGTCGAGATATGGAAATATGAACCTTATGGTAAACGCCTAAAACTTGATTCAAATGCAATGCTTAATTCAATGTTAAATTTACCGTCCGCACGCACACAACGACAGTCATCGAACCAGACACCATCACACCAGTGTTGTTATCGTAAAAATCTGAGCTGCCGTATGTCATAGTCTAGGTTGCTGTATTTTAAGGCGGATCGTTCAGCTCAGCCCGCGAAATTCAAATTTCAAGTGATTTTTCGCAGTTTGTAGGTGTATAACAAGTGCTAGATCCATGGCAGTTGTAATTGCGACATTAACTATACAACATTCACAACTGAGAACTAAAACCTTTACTTAAAAATCCTTATCAAGCCAAAAACTTGGCGCAATCTGTGTAATTGGTCAAAATTGACATTTTACTTTCGCGGGCTCAGCTGAACGATCCGCCTTAAGAAAAAAACTCACTGGATTGCCGTATTTAATATTATATATATTATTTATATATATATTTAAAAACATACATAATTAATCTCCAAAAACATCACTCGCAACCGTAAAGTATTTAGGTCAGACTAGATTAAACGAAACAATAACAATTTCGTAAGTAGGTAGGATAGCTGCATCGTCTCATTTACAACCTTTTCATTCAATTTATACCAAGGTGAAAGAGGTGGCACATGATGGTGTTATAACTTCTGTATGTTTGTAGGGACTTCAAAAGTCAAAATGTTTTATTTCCATTAGACCACTAAAATAGGTACTTTTGAAAAGACAAAAACTAGTTGCACGGATCCAAAAATGTCGTATGGAGAAGAGCCAGCAAGAAACTCCATAGATACTCTTTTAAATAAAACTTGATTACAATTTTAAGCTTTACAACTTTGTTCCAAATAGTTGCTGAGAATTCTCAGTTTGATGTAATTCCTTCCCCGGTAATGTTCAGGTTTTAGTTTCATTCATTTTACTGGTGAAATATGTTTCGGTTCACGTATTATCCAATTGCCGTATTTTGTGATACGGCAATGACAGGCATGCCGTAAGCCAATTTGTTTTTAAATCACGGATTGCCGTATCGATAGCACCACTGGTGCCATACTAGTATCTCATAATAGTCTGTGCTGGTGCCTACACAACTACTATAAAGTCGTTAATTATTCTTATCTCACTCTCGCAACCTTAGGAGCCTTATGAAGAAGCGAGATCAAGGTTGCCGGCCTAGGTGTCAGGACCGCGCCGGGCGGTGGCGCCTGCCGCTGCGGTAAGCCGGAACATAAAAAATTAGTCATGCGCAGGCGCTTATCCGGGTGATACTGTGACAGTTTTCGTGATCAGTGAGT
Organism: Acronicta aceris; assembly: GCA_910591435.1. NCBI lineage: Eukaryota > Metazoa > Arthropoda > Insecta > Lepidoptera > Noctuidae > Acronicta > Acronicta aceris. The sequence continues at coordinate 17,325,290 of OU342762.1, read as the reverse complement.
TTCCGTGCGTCGCTACCTATCTTGAAGCTTAATATGGAGACCGCTGGATCTGACGGGGAGGAGGATCTGATTTCGATTTTTTTCCGTGGCGTATCAAATTATTCGTTTACTAAGACCATAAAATTTAATTAACGTAAACTTGAAGAAAGAGAGGACTGAGTAAACTTCCTTGCGGGACTCCGACAACAGGATTTGCTTTGCTAACAGTCAGGAAGTTTTTAAACAGGACCTGAGCGATTCCTCGTACTCCAATGGTTTCTAGATTGGAGAGGAGCAGTGGGATAGACTCAGTATCGAAGGCCTTCGAGAGGTCTAGGAAGATCCTAGATATTTGAGTTTATTGTCGATTTTGTCAACCTCAAAATCGAGTAGGGATGTCACAGGGTCCTCAGTGGATAGTCCGCGTGTATCCAACATTTTTTTAGGGTTGTTTTTAGCTTTTAGAAATTATTTTTCTTCATACTCCGATTTTATCCTTTTTAATAAATCATTACAAAAATTGCGATATCGTAAATAGGTAAATTTTAGAAATTGGTTATTTGGCTCTTTGTTTCTTAGTAACCATAGAGTGACGCACGACGATGAAGCTAAGTAGAACCTCAGGGAGGGGCTGCCTCCTGCGGGCTTTGCCCAGGAAGCCTGCATTGGAGTGGCCACTGTACGTCGCGGTGTCGTATGGGATGCACAGCAGCTGAGGCGGGCCGCGGTGTTGTATGGGTGACACTGCGTCTGAAGGTTTGGGAGGCAGCGGCGGGAGAGGAGTGCCGGTATGACGGTGCGCTGAGCCCGTGCCCCTGCGTCTGCGGACACAGGAGTGGAGGCGCCGTGCATAAGGCGCACGAAAAAAAGGCATCCCATAAGAGGCGTGAAAATATCCGACTTGCTCGGTGGTAGGACCTCTCGGGGTCTGACAGGTTGGCGACCACCCTTACGTCGAAGTCTATCGTAAAGCACCTTGGTGGGTGTTTCTACTTTTGCACGTAAAAGCCAGTTCACCTCGGTTGCTCCGTCTCTGGCAGTCTGCAGTCCGTAGGGGCTTTTAAAGATTGGCAACGCATCAGCAACTCCTCTGGTGTTGCAGGTGTCCATGGGCGACGATGACTACTTACCACCAGGTCGCTCGTCAGGTCGTTTTCCGACTTATCCATAAAAATTATATACATAAAAAAAAACAATTTAACATAAATGGGATTTATTTTGAAATAACTAACAAATTAATACATCATGCAATTTATCTGCCAGTAAACATTATCTTATAATTTTTTCATGGTTGCAATCTGGTATGTGACGAGAATTAAGATTGAAGACCACTGTGTTCCAGTATAATGGGAGCTGAAAATAAATATGAAAATATAATGCTTATTTCATAAAATTACTAATTTTAATGAGATAAAATATCAGGATGTGTAGCGTCACTGTGGCTGTTTAACTTATTCATGGACTGTCTGAAAGATTTGATAGACTTTATTTATCAGAGAGTTACTCGTCAAATGTCTCCTCTATGCCGATGATCAAGTTATCCTTGCATCGTCGGATGGGGACCTTACAGAAGATGGTCACAATTATGAATGCCGCTTTTAGGAGTAAGGGAATGAAAGTGAATTTAAGTAAAACGGAAACTTTGGTTTTTGAAAGGGAAGAGATTATGACTGTGTGCAATCAGTGCAATATTGACAGGTGGCGTAAGAGTGGAATAAGTGAAAGAGTTTGTATGTCTGGTGTTCTGTGTTTACTAGAGATTGTAACCATTAGAGCGACATTGAAACTAGAGTCGAGTGCCAGTAATGAGGTGAATGGGGCGCTACACACCTTCACGAATAACCGAAAGGTGTTCGAAAAGGCGCGGCGGGCTGTAATTAGGGGAGTGTTGGCGCCGACACTAATGTATGGGTGCACGGAGATTGACGAAACGAGTATTCATGGCGAGTACGGATGCAAGAGTTGAAAAAGGCCGACCTCGGCGTACATGCCATAACCAAATTACAGTTGTTCTCAGAAAAGGTAAGTGCAACCCTAGACCGATCATCATGCATGAGGAGATTAATGAACATAGACGAAGCGAAAGTGGTGTGCCAGTATCGTAGCAAGTGGAAATCTATAGTCTGCCTACCCTAATGGGCATGACAGGCGTGAAAATATGTACCTACCTATTTCCCGACAAGGGTTACCTAACCTATAAATATAAGGTAATTGGTGAAATACTCGTAAGTTATTTTACAAGACACATTATACATAAATACAAACATAGACTGCTAATAAAAGGTTTCTCACATAAAAACCCAAAAAACAACCTAGGAATTGAACCCAGGACCTTAATTTCAGCAACAGCACTTGTGACTACTATACCAAAGAGCCACGGGCGCCGCCAGCATTACTTTCAGGGAGGTGCATCAGCATCTACACTTTATACTACGAGTATTATCTAATATAAAATATAGAATTATACATGTGTATTATGTAAAGCGTGAGTGTATGTAGGTATGTATTATGTAGAGAAATCAGCTACCTAGACGCTTTAACATTTTATTCAAATAGTAATTTAATAGTAGGTATTTTTTTTCTTTCGGCTGCCGGCGCCCATGTAAAGAGCCAATTAATATTTTATCTTAGAAAACATGTAAGTGTAACAATTCATGACAATAAAAATGGCAAACAAACCTTTTTTAAGAAACTTGTAAATATTCTAATAATCACATGGATAGAGACACGTGTTAATATTTACAGCCCTGGATGCTTTAATTGCTTTCACCATTTCAAAACTGAGTGCAACTGAAGGTAAAGTTTTGATTAATGACTAAATATTGATTAATGTCAGTCCACAGTGTGTAAAAGGACTGCAAAAACGGACATCTGCCGTCCGTTTTACAGATTCAGAGGACTTGTTATTAGAAGGGAGTGGAACTCTCACATGGCAGATCCGTCTAGTTTAAGAAAAGTTAAGTACCGTAAAAGGGGGTGAATAGGAATCGAGGTCTGAATTGGGACAAAAGCGGGAATATGATTTGGAACTATTATAAAAAACGACTGGACTATTTTGCCTAATAGTAGGATATTTAAATTTTTGCTGTGGCAACAACAAATTATGTAAAACTAGCGGCCTGGTACGTGCTTCGCTACGTATAAAGTGAAATAATAAATAAAATTAATTGGAACATCATATTCATCATTTGTTACAAAAAATGTGATAAATGAAGAACCGCTCGACCGATTTTGTGCAAACTTCACATAAACCATCTACTAAATAGTCCGAACAAAGCCTAAACATTTGGTTTGGATAGGTGAGCCCGTTCTTGAGTTATAAAATTACAACGAAAAGTGGCATTGACATATATATATATATTGATATTGATTGATGATGATGATTTCACAGATTAAACGTAAATATTGTAGGTATTGAAAAACGTTCGTCATACTCGTACATGGATGTTTGGTGTACCGATAAACTTGCAGAGTTCTTTTTAAAAAGCAAGTGTTCACGTTGTACTGTGGTTTTTGTTTAAATATTTATATTATAGCTAGTTTGCGGTTTTACACGCATCCCACAACGACTTATTGAGACAAAAGGTAGGCTAGGCCGATGTCCTTCCTTTGATTGATGATTTAATAATAATACAATAATAAATATGTTTGGCCAAAGGCCAAAAAGTCTATGATAGAGATTAGGAATGAATATTTATAGGATAGGAGGGCAAACGAGCAGACGGACCGCCTGATGGTAAGTGATTACCGCCGCCCATAGACACCCGCAATACCATAGGAGTCACAAGTGCGTTGCCGACCTTTTAAAAGGGGATTGGGCCGCCGGTAACCTCACTCACTTGGCGAAACACAACGTAAGCGTTGTTTAACGCCGGTTTTCTGTGAAGCCGTGGTATCACTCCGGTCGAACCGGCCCATTCGTGTCGAAGCATGGCTCTCCCACGTAAAAAGATGTCAGATGATAAAAATATGAGGATTCCAGTGCATGTGTCAGGATAAATGGTACCTACACTGAATGGTTAAGCATCGACAAGGGTGTTAGACAGGGATGTGTAGCATCACCGTGGCTGTTCAACTTATTCATGGACAGTTGTCTGAAAGATTTGAGAGACAGTGAGTGTGGTTTAAGAATAAAATGAGTTACTTGTCAAATGTCTCCTCTATGCCGATGATCAAGTTATCAAAGGGAATGAAAGTGAATGTAAGTAAGACGAAAGTTATGGTTTTTGAAAGGGAAGAAACTATGACAGTGTGTAATATTTTGATAGGTGGTATAAGAGTGGGACGAGTAAAAGAGTTTGTATATCTGGGTTCTATGTTTACTAGAGATGGTAAGCATGAGAGCGATATTGAAGGGAGAGTGAGTGCCGGTAATCAGGTGAATGGGGCGCTACACACCTTCATGAATAGTCGAAGTTTCCGAAACGGCGCGGCGGGCTGTAATTGGAGGAGTGCTGGCGCCGACATTAATGTATGGTAGTGAAAGTTGGGTGTGGCAGAAGAAACATGAAAGTAGAATAAATGCCATAGAGATGAGAGCTTTGAGAAGTATGTTTGGGGTAACCTTGAAAGATAGAGTGAGGGACGGCGTGATAAGGGAGCGGTGTGGTGTGAAAGAAGATGTAGTAACAAAGATTGAGGAAGGTATGTTAAGATGGTTAGGGTCTCTACATACGAGAGGATGGATGAACGAAGATTGATGAATCGAGTATACATGGCCAGAACGGATGGAAAAGTTGGAAGGGGCCGACCTCGGCGAACGTACCACAATCAAATTGCGGACGTTCTCAAAAAAGGTCAGGTTAAAAGCACCTTAAACCGACGATCATGCATGAGGAGATTAATGAACGTAGAAGAAGCGAAAGTGGTGTGTCAGGATCGTAGCATGTGGAAATCTATAGTCTCTGCCTACCCCAATGGGAGACAGGCGTGAATATATGTATGTATGTATGTATGTACAATAATACAGAGACTTTTGTGAGAAGAGATATTTTCTGTTATAATAATTGAATTTTCAGTATTTTATTGTTTAATTAAGTAATACGTGTTTAAATAAACAAAAATATATACCTACTATGCCTTTTCAACCGACTTCAACAAAAAGGAGGAAGCTCTCAATTCGACTGTATTTTTTTTAATGTTTGTTACCTCATAACTTTCGACTGAGTGAACCGATTTTGATTCTTTTGTGAAAGCTGGTACTTCCCGTGTGGTCCCATTTCCATTTGGTCCAGTTCTGACAATGGCATCCATGAGAAAACTATTCTTAAATTTGCATTAAGTATGTGCGCGACAGGGTGGGCGAATAACTTAATACCACGCCAACCGATTTTGATGATTGTTATTTTGATCGATAGTTCGTACATCCATTCAGAGGTTGTCCCATAAAAATTTGGTCAAGTTCTGATCATAAATTTAGAACAAAATGACAATAACACGTAAATGATAACGTCGACTAGGTATGCGTAAAATTTTACTCGCTACTAAAAATGTTTAAATAGAATAACTTTTAATAAAAGGTAAAACCGCCTTCAAAAACATAAAAATAATGCAGACATAAAATAACAGTTTCGGAAGTTGGTGCCTTCGATTTGGTTTGAACTTTTGTTTTCGCCACTGACTTCCGAAACTGTTATTTTATGTTTGCATTATTTTTATTCTATATTCACTCTGCTTCTGTCCTCCGCTTCTGCCACTCCGGGTCCATAATTTGACGAGAATTTTTTTTTATTTTTTTTTTCTCCAAAAGATCAGCATTGGGGCCTACATTTTATTTTAAAATAAATTTATAATGTCCTATCTACATACAAAAAAATCAGCATCTCATTCCATTGTAGTTTTGAGAAATAAATAAACAAACTTATGAAGGTTTATATTTCAATAAATAAATGTAACGAAAATGTGTGATGAAAAATTAATCTATTTCCTCTAACATTTGTCTTGATTATCTGCAACTGAATTTTTGCTACAAACTTCTGTGTAATTATCATCATTATCATCATCATCTTCATATGATTAATCATAAGAAAAAGGATCATCCGAATTTGATAGTAATGATTCATGTCTAGGCTGATGCTCTTTTTAGTAGGGTAACTAGCATTGACCTAACTTCTGCAGGCAATGGAATCTTTTTAACATTTCACCCTTTATAGGAAAAACATACAGGTTATGTGTTTTTAAATGTTTTCAAAATGAATTATAAACATAACCCATTATAATAATAGCAATTTAATAACCCAAACCAATTTAATCTAAATTGGTTCATTTCCATTTTCACTGTTAAGGAACAGCAGGTGTCTTTTACTTTTCTGAAAGATTGGGAAAAAAACATTCTTTTTTTCAAATAAGCCATGGAGTGGGCTGCTTATTTTTTACTATGTAGAGAGGACATGATAATGTTTATTTAAAAATAAAATGTAAGTGCCACAATGTTATCTTTCATAGAAAAAAATATAAGAAAGAAAATAAAGACATTTTTTTTTTAAATTATGGATTTTTAAATTATACAAACTAGCATGGTACGGTAGCAGTGTTTATTTGGTCAGAGAGTCTACTTAGGGGTAGTGTTTATTTTGATTGATTACTAAATATTAAACAACAATTAACTGATTGATTTCACAGAAATTAGTTCTAAACCAAACCAATTGAAGGTAAACTATGGTAAATTTAATTTTTCTTAAACTGGACCGATCTGGCATGTGGGAGTTCTACTCTCACCCCTGTAATAACAATCCCTCTCAATTTATAAAACAGATGGAAGATGTCCGTTTTTACAGTCCTTCTTCATGTTGTGCAGTCATAGATAGATAGATAGAATATTCTTTATTGCACACCAAAAAATTAATCTTGTAATGAGAAAAATAATATTTTTTTTATTCCATGGAACTAGTCTGGGGCACAATTTAGGTGTAGATTCTTGTTATATTAATTAGTAAGTACTGTAGCTACTTATTCTATGTGATCAAATAACTATTACAATGATGTTTGTATTGACTTTACTTACCCACTCTGATAGCAGCACATAACACAGCAAAAGTTATCACGCTGCTGATAGTATTCTCACGTGCCTGGCGCTTCTCTTCCATGGGGTCAACTCTTTCACCATACGGCAGACGGAACATTATTGCAGATGGTAATGGATTTTTTTAATTATGTAGGTATCTAATTTAATAATGCTTAATAATTTAAGGTTAAATACCAATTAAGTAGGTACTATACCAAAAATTATCATAGAACAGAAATATTTAGGTATTCTCTTTAATTTTTTTCAATCTGACACAAGAGTACAAGTCAACAGTTGACAGCTTGACACTGACAGACAGGCATTGACATTTGTTTATATTTTTTAAGGCTGCCAGTGCCAATAAAGGGCTAGGGCTGATTAAATTAAACGGGTGCCAGAGTCTATGCGTGTGGACACGTGCGTGGGCTCCGTGGGTACGCGACGGGGCCTGTCGCGTGTACTCGTGGCGGACACCGGATTACACAGTATCGCTAGTTCAATTTTAACGGTGTGTATGTACAGTCGTATCGATGGAGAATTTAATATATTATTACATAGCAAAAGGACAAGCACAAAAAAAATGAATTTAGGTTGCTATGGAGGGATTTTATTGTAAAGTTCAATAAATTATGAAAAAATTAAAATATTTTAAAGTTCGTGTAGGTACGTATTTTATAAATAAGATTAGAAGAACGGTTGAACCGATTTTTAAAATCTTTGATTAGTTGGATTTTACTCCACTCCGAATATTAAAACAAGTTGTTTTCGATGTTATTTATTTTATTGGAAATCCAGAATTGTTAAATTTATTAATTTTAAATAAAAAAAAGCTAAATTCACAACCTTTTATGGTGTCACAGCATGCACAGTATCCACAGATACCAACGTTTTTTTTCTAATTTAGGCCACAACTAATTTATTTAAAAACCTAAACATATAAACTTAAATCTCGAGAACTTAAATTAACTTAAACAGTATACAAATAATAAAATAATTTTATTTTTGTATCGGGAACGGATTGATAGATTTGACAGATATAAAACACGAACACAGATGATAAAAGCGTTGTTTTCTGTGAGGTTTTCTGTTTTGGTAAAGACAGTAGATGGCGTTCTGTGTGCATTGGCCCGTGGCCGAACTCCTCATAAGCTGCTGGTGTGATTTTGATTATTTTTTTGTTTTTTTGTTGTGGGTCCCTGGATGGTTTAGATTCACAATTTGCGCCGGAAGGTGATACCGCAATTTTCTATAAACAAGGAAGACATAGAAAAGGGAGTGAATTATTGAGGTGACGGCTGATAGAAATGAATGGAAGAAAAGGTCATGCTGCGCTGACCACAAATAAATTGGGACAAGGGCAGGAAGATGATGATATGGGGCAAGACAATGTTTGCCGGGCCCGCTAGTATATTATAAACTAGTTTTTGCCAGCGACTTCGTCCGCGTGGAATAGTTACTTTGTTCCCTAGTTCTTCGCCCGCGGTTTCACCTGCGTTGCCCCGTTCCTAAGGGTTGTAGGAAGTAGTAGAAGAAATAAGTAGGAACGGGGTTCCTAAGGGTTGTAACGTGATGTTTTATAGCTTGAAACCTTTCTCATGAATCACTCATTTTCCCAACATTTCCCTTCACTGCTCTGCTCCTATTGATCGTAGCGTGATGAAAACTATACTATAACCTGCCCAGGAGTATGAAGAACAATTGTACCAAGTTTCATTGAAATCCGTCGAGTGGTTTTTGTTTCTATAACGAACATACAGACAGACAGACAAAAATTTTACTGATTGCATTTTTGGCGTCAGTATCGATCACTAATCACCCGCTGATAGTTATTTTGGAAATATATTTCATGTACTGAATTGACCTCTCTACAGATTTATTATAAGTATAGATAAATATATCATATTTATTGAATTACATAAATTATTTACTTTATGGAGTTCATTCGTCTGGTCCCTAATTGCAGGGCGACACTTACTCTTTTTATTTACACAATTACTCTTTCTGTATCGAAAGAGATTTTCCTGGATTTTCTCGGAGCGTGCGTGCGGCCCGTGTCACATAGCGTTATTGACTGAAAAAGCCCGTATGTGTTACTGCTGCGCTGGCGGGTCCCGCGCGCGTGTTTTTTACAGAAAAGACCCATCCACCCAATCTAAGATGTGCGCCCTTAGGTTTTTTAAGAATATCAATATACCTACTTACGCTGCCGTCACTCTACATTTTTTAAAACATCATGTACGTCTGCAAAAACCTGCAAACTTTCAGTATCAATCGTGACTTCCAGAACCTTAATACTAGAAATAAACACAAAATTGTATAACACAAAAACAAAACTAACAACACTATAACCAAAAAAAAATTTCTAGAAAATTGTGTGCGTTTCTACAATGAACTCCCAAAATGTGTTAGCGATCTCACTGGCAAGAAAAAAGTACGTCAGATCTGTTCTTTTTAAGGCGGATCGTTCAGCTGAGCCCGCGAAATTCAAATTTCAAGTGATTTTTCGCAGTTTGTAGGTCTATAATAAGTTCTGCATTCATGGTAATGATAATTGCGACATTGTGGCCACTTGTGGCAAGCCTCCCTGGCAACATGAGGCTATCCAGTATCCGCTATTGATTACCAGGGAAGGACTACCATACTGTTTAAAATTTTGGTGGTCGAATTTATAATAGTTTTTAGTACCTACTTACAGTACGCGCGGCATAAGTTGGCCGGAGTGAAGTTCGCCGTTTTAATGCGCAGTGGATTGTTTACGTTAAAAATTGTGTACTGCGCAACCAAACAGCTAACTTCAGTCCGGCCAACTTATGTCGCGCGTACTGTATCTATAGAGAATATTATATGGACATCGTTTTGACAGAATCTGTATTAATTACATTTCGAGATGTCTTCGGTTATAAATTGTTTACCTCAACTGAACCTGTAAATGTGTGTAGGTATATTCTGAATGATCACCTAATTTGTATCCTGCTTTGATGATGTGTGTATTTTACATAGTTCATTTGTTTTCTTGTAATGACATCCGAGTTCTCAAATACTGAGAACCGTCTTGCAATTATCGACTTGGTCCAACATTCAATGTTCACACATCCTGATATCGCAATATTGTACCAGTGAAGATTGTAACACCATAATTATATTTTAAGTACTTACTTTGACTTTGCCAAGTCGCAATGACAAATAGATTTCAATCTTTGCAAATTGACAAGCGCGCGAATCCACCCACGGATCCCGCGACGCGCGGCGTCTCCCGCCTGCTTGTTCGGGCCATACGATTTATTCATCCGCTAAAGGCCGATTTCTATATCTTATCTGTCAGTAGATTTGCTTACTAGTGATAGGATTTTGACAGTAGCTGTATGGAGCTTATGTCAAAATTCTATCTCTAATAAGCAAATCTACCGACAGATTTGATATAGAAACTGGCCGTTAATCAGCACGGATTTGTTTTGAACAAACCGTTAAAAACCGTGTTCAATTCAATTGCACACTATTTTGTAAAACCTCATAACGTTGTTTGATCTTATACTCTCGTTCATCGTCCGCATTTCATCACACTCTCAAAATTTCCACTACACTAGATACCTTGTTCAATGCACTGAAGTCCAGTTACGTAATTGGTCTTTTAATTAATTTAGCACTTCACTATCTGCTCTCACTACCACAAATCCGTTTTTAATGAACTGTGTTAGCTATCCCTACCCTCTACAAAACGAATTGCCTATGCGGACGACACGGTAATTCTATCTTATGGCGATGATTGGTCCTCAGCCAAAGTGACTGCCGAAAAAGGATTCGCTAAAGTGATGTTATGGTTACAACAAAATAGCCTCACATTACGTTGCAAAAACCAATTTCATCACGTTTGGCTTAAGACATTCCACCCTACCCTAAGATGGCGCACTAAACATTAAAACCCACCAATATTCCAATCTTCTCCCCCATTGTACATGTCCCGCCGTAAATAGAGCACATGTAGTTCGATATCTCGGTCTTCAATTGGATTCCTGTCTATCCTGGAAAATACACTTACAAACCGTAGCCGCACAAATTAGAAAACTTGTATTTCTATTTAAGAAGCTAAGGATATCTGCAAAGCGAAATCCTTAAGACCGTTTATTTGGCATTAGGCGAATCAATACCGAGCTATTGCATAAAATTTTGTTTTGACGTGGGAGAGCCATGCTTCGGCACGAATGGGCCGGCTTATTGTCGGGCTTGGCAGCACCACCCCAAGCAGTGTTTTTTTTTTATAGGATAGAGGAACAAACGAGCAGACGGATCGCCTGATGGTAAGCGATTATGCCGCCCATGGACACCCGCAACACCAGAGGAGTCACAAGTGCGTTGCCCGCCTTTTAAAAGGGGATTGGGCCTCCGGTAACCTCCCTCACTCAGCGAAACACAACGTAAGCGTTGGTTGACGCCGGTTTTCTGTGATCTGGCGGTAATCGCTTGGGGTGGTGCTGCCAAGCCCGACAATAAGACGAAGACCCAAACCGGCTTGTTCTAAAAAATTCACAAAAACTACATTTGCTAGACGCCGCTACCCCTTCCTAATTATTCATATTTGCAACAAAATAAATCAACAATTGAACAAATTTACACTAAACACTCACAAATGTAAAGAAATTCCCTTCTCACCTAGATTCTAATGAAACAGAAGCACTGATGAAACACCCCATGAAAATAAATAACCTCACACATCAAACATAGGTACTATCACCCACACACACCCACTACGCCACATCATAAGCACTAACTTTGCGCACATGCCTACTCACACATTATGCTGTAGTTACAAAAATTTTAAAAATAATTAACGGACGAATGGTTGGTCCCAATAACAGGAACTCCCTAGCATTGGGGTCATTATTCATAAAATTGAGTAGATATAACTATATACGTAATATTCTTAATTCTATAAACTTATTATAAATATTTTCTAATCGAATTTTGTCACAAATACGCACAAATAAAATATCTTCTCGTGTATGTTTATTCTACAGGCGCACATACAATGGTTTAAGAGATACACGATTCTGCAAAACGTTACTGCAGCAGGAATCGCTATATCTCGTTAACTTGAAGACGCACAAATTATATTTTCGGAGCACATTTTTGCACAAATATAAGCTCTCTGCTCATGCGCAATATTTCTCTCTCCGATTTTTCGTTTAGAATTTTCCTGCTGCAGCAGGAATAGTTTTTTCCAAAACGACATTTTTTTATGTCGCGCACATTTACATCAGATTAGGCACTAATTATATCTATCATATCACTCTAGGCGCCACTCTCCTGCTGGGGTAACGTACACGGCATGGCCACCATCTAGGATTTTAATTTTGATAACATGAAAAATTAGTCGGTCAATGGTTCAAAAGTTATAAGGGTTTATAGGGGTCTTAGTTTAAAAGATATGTTACATTTTTAAGGTATAATCCAATAATTAAAACTGAACTTAATATATCTCTAAACTAAGACCCGACTAAATCTGACATGGCGACAGAATAGCGACTAAATTTGGGAGAAAACAGATCTTCGCTAGGTGCTGATAGCTTTTGAGATTCAAATTGGGCCATGCTGGGGAGACGCTCTCCAGATCGGTCACCTATAAACCCTTATAACTTTTGAACCAGTGACCGACTAATAGGGTATTTTACTCTCTATTTAAGAAAAAATCTAAAAATATATTATTGACATAGCTTAGGCAAAAAGCAGTCGGAAAATGTAAGTTTCAGTTCATAAAATAACAATATTACATTTTAAAATTCAATTAGATGTTTTGTTTTTTATTTAATCTGTCTTAGAACACTATGAATTAGTGCGCCATGTTATTGCGTCATACGGCTGTGTAACTAAAATAAAAGGTGTCAACTGATCAGCGTTTTAAGGCGCAACAACGCAATTTTTATTGAAATAATACCATGGAAGACGGTTTCGCAAAGGGAAACAACACAAATATACCAAGAATTTTTTTTTATACAGCCAACTAATGTTGTAACCACAGAGCAATATGGAGTCCAATGCGTCCAGCGTTTTCGTCAAATGAAGCGCGAAATTTGAAAATGAAAATTTTATATGCATTTTAGTGGTTTATTAGCCCTATAGAATGGAATTGAGGCACTTTTCAAACATGAGTGTGATACTCTATTCTGATATTTGGCAACTAATTAGCGACTAATTTTTAAAGTCCCTGATGGTGACCAATGACAGCCACACCTGTAATGGGTCATTTTTCGAGTAGGTGAAGAATAAACTTCTTTTTCTCAACTCTGCTTCGCATAAATGAAACTCGGCACTGTTTTTGTAATAAATTACACTGAAGTTTATTTTCATCCTGAATACATATATTGACCAATGTTACTTATTTAATGTTGCATCATCAGTTCACAACTTTATTACAACTCACTCAACATACACTTCTTATGCCTCAGGGCAGATTTTTTTTTGTTTTTATTCATCTAGTTACAAAATTCTAAAATTTGATAATACAATGAAATTTAAGCATTCTTACAGATATCACTAAGTCCATTTAGCATTGAAAATAAATGATCATGATATTAATAATAAAAATTGATTTAAGTTTTTCATATATATATATTTTACAATTTCAACTAAAACACGCTCACTGCAAGGAGGGGCAGATCGGGGTGCAATCATACGTCCAAACGAACACTATACATTGTATACATTTGTAAAAAGTATCAAAATCGAGTAAAAGGCCTACAAAAAATTATCTCGAGATACTAATATTCGTTTACGTAGTAACCTAAAAATTGTCCTATTTAACACTGGAATCGCCGACGGCGGCAGTGGCGTGCGGCGCGTCTAGCGTTAAAGGGTAACAAACGTAGGTATTTCAACTATTTGGCTTAATTATATTTATATAATGAGATGAGCGCGAAATAAAAGCGGTGCGGCCCGTAAACCGGCGAGCGCGGCGGAGCGAGCAGCGCGCCCGCCTAGTCCTCCGCCTCCTCGTCCTCGGACTCCTGCTGCTGCAGCCACGTCAGCCATGTATTGACCTGTAATGATACACACGCACAATTATTACTAAACATTTTCCAAACAACTGATTTATTTCCCGAAAAGACGTATTTTAAAAATAAGTTTCTTGTTCCCATAACAATAACTATTACGGGCTGGTGACGGGCCGCAGCATCACCGGCGCGAGGAGCTAGCCTGCGGTCGCCAACCCGCAAGTCCAGCGTGGCGACTATGGGTAATTACGTAAAATAAACGCCACCAGCAAATGGCGACATTAGAATCGTGGAATCCGATGATCTAGTGTATCGAACGGGGCCGTAGCCTCCAGGTTGTATAGGTATACGTACTAACCGCGATGCACTTGCATGATGCAGGGGAAGAAATAATAATAAAATATCTTTACGACGTTTCAAAAGACCGCCAAAGTTTAACGTTTGTCTGTGGCATCGAAGCATCCAAATGAATGGATCTATTTTGATTCAGTTTTTTTTAGTGTTTGACAGGTGACTTGATCGAGAGTGTTCTTATGTTCTTGCTATGTTCTAAGTAATCTGACCAGCCATCTGGGAGAAAAGACCTGATAATATCAGCTCTTTTCTAGTTCATGATTTCTAGGCCTCATCTATTTGAAATTTAATATACTGTATATTGCAAGAACATTGTAACCATGATGCTGTGGAGTATTTTTGTTCCGGCGAACCTGATTGCCCAAACAAACGTAATACCAAAATAAATCGTAATAAAATTTAATCAAATTGCTATTTTCTACGCTTCTGGATGGCCACCCCCACCACTAAGTCAGCAGATGAACATACCTATGATATCAGAAGAGACACGTTGGACCATTAACTAAATTATCAATATCAGATATTATATTGCTTATATTTCCATGTACCCAATTGTTTTTTACATTTTTTTAAATATGTAGATGCTTTTCCCGCTACTGAAAGGGGAAACATTATATGTATAACCCTTTATCCTTGCTATATCACCTAATGTCCAAGTTCACCACGACGTTCGACTAAATCCCCATTTAGCATTATGGGCTCCCCTACTATAACATCTTGGAAATTGAAATAATTATCTAAATTATATAAAAATATCGCAGAGATGAAAGAACTACTCTTTATTTGGGCGAAACCTACGTCCATGCATCTAATAATGTTTCATCATGGTTGATTCGGTTCTGGCACTCGCCGAAGTGGCTTCTAGAGTGATATAAGTGGAACGCATAATTAGTGTGTAATGTGCTGCGAATGTGAGCCACATAAAAAAATTGTGCGTAGGGGGTGACTGTTCTAACCTAACCTAATCCAACATTTTGCAAAATATTTATCCATTTTGGTAAGCAGAAAATAATATAAATACAAAACGAACTATTCTGATGATTGTATATTTATTTTGGAACCTGGTATAGCACCTTGGTATAGAGTGGGTTTAATTTATATATGAAGTTAATATACATATTAATATATTTTACTTGGTACTTAAGTTTTACGCTCTAAAAATTATTTTGGTGAGTGTTTAAATTGTACAGTGACAAAAGTCCATAGGCAATCTCACAACGCAATATAATAGCTTGACGTTTAGTTTGACTTGCGACCTTCTATTCATTGTCGTTAACAAGTGACACACACTGGCTGTATCGAGTTCGCTTGTACTGTTCATAGCAATGTAATTCTTAGCATGCTTATGGACGTTTGAGTGTTTACTTTATAATATTTTTTGAAAAGCAGGACCTTGTAACCAGGTAAATTATTCAATAAATAAATAAAACAGCGAATGTGATACCTAATGTTTACCACAACAGCTTATTTATTGTAAATTCATATGTAAATATGTGGTGGGTCACTTTATTGCAAATGTTACTAATTAGTTTATGCCTTTCTGTGTTCAAAAGGATGCGAGAGAGGGCCTAAGTATTATCAAGGCTGATGAATAAATAGCGGTTATGAGGCGGTCGGTGGTGGAGTGAGGGAGCGTTACCTGGAACAGCGCCTCGCCCTTGCCGGGGTAGGCGTCCGTGACGTCCTCGCGCCAGCGCAGGAAGGCGTCCTCCTCGCACACCTCCAGGTTGTACAGGTACATGAACCAGCGCAGCAGCATGCCTGCACACACCACACACTTATTCATTATCATTATATTTTCCTGCTGTTGGCCACGGTTCTTCTCAGAATGAGACGGATTACGTGGTCAAATTGCGAGTAGGTGAAGACTAATTGGTTGAATTACATGATTGTATTCCCACCAACACGTGTTACCGACAACACCGAGCGATTAGAGAAAATTTACACTTTAACTGTTGGTAACACCCTAAAATATCAGCAAAGTTGTAATACTGAGCTCTGATTGTTTCTAGACATATATCGGTTCACAATCTGACGGCCATCTGTCGTTACATTATTATACAGCAGTGATGGGGAACCAATGGCTCGCGACAAAGTATTATGGGCACGGGGATTGGGGATGAATTTAGGTCAGGTGTGTTAGTGTCAAGTTAATGGACAGAGAAAAGATATTTCGCGACAGAGATATCTGCCATATCTGCCATATTGATGTAGGATTCGTACGAAAATTGATGTTTAGTTCTACGACTGTCATTATTCTGAGGTTCTATGCTTGAGATTCTCTGACGGCACGTCATGACGTCATTAAACATTTGTATAGAAAAAGTGGCACGTAAACCATAAAAGGTTCGCCATCCCTGTTTTACAGTATCGAAAATGTGCTTCATATTGGAAATTCGATTGCCTGTCAGTAGTATTTCGTCAGTTTGCAATTTGGCTCGAATATTTACAAACAAACGATGCTTACAATTATTATCGGTCACATAAATATAGACATTTTTGAAATCGGTCGCAGAAACATAAGACAAAGGGCATAGTATATGTGCGTTACGGTAAACCTTTGGGGTAGCGGTGCTGGTGCGCGTGCAGCTGCACGGCGTAGACGGCGGCCAGCTGCAGCGGCGCCTGCCCCTCCAGCAGCGCCGTCAGCAGCGGCGCGTACGCCTCCACCAGCGCCTTCTCGCGCTCCAGCGCCGCCTTGTCGGGCGCCGCGCCGGCCGACACGTGCTCGGCCACCAGCGCCACCAGCGCCGACACGAACGCCGCGTTCTGCCGCACGCCCGGCTCCACGTTGGCCTGCCGCGCACACACACACGTCACACGTCACACGCACACGCACACGGCTACGTACTGGTTGGCTCGTACTAACAGGCTAATTCGCACCACTTGTAAGAGCTATATGGTTAATGAACAGTGCCTCACTAAGGCTTGACATTTTTTATTGTTTATTGGCGGAATTTGTGTGGGTGACTCTCGATTTATCTATACTTATAATAAATCTGTAGAGAGGTCAATTCTGTACATGAAATATATTTCCAAAATAACTATCAGCGGGTGATTAGTGATCGATACTGACGCCAAAAATGCAATCAGATCAAAATTTTTGTCTGTCTGTCTGTCTGTCTGTATGTTCGTTATAGAAACAAAAACCACTCGACGGATTTCAACGAAACTTGGTACAATTGTTCTTCATACTCCTGGGCAGGTTATAGTATACTTTTCATCACGCTACGATCAATAAGAGCAGAGCAGTGAAGGGAAATCTTGGGAAAACAGGAGAACTTACTCCATTTTTTAAGCTTCCGTCGCGTGTGCAGCCTTTATGGTTAAAGCTACACAGAAATCATGTATAACGGAAATGTTCTCCTTAAAATTATATAAAAAATATTCCACGACAGCAAATGTCTATCTTTAATGGTTGAATCACAATAACACGTGTAACTCCCGATAGCTTAGCAGTTCGGAGCTTTCTGATTATATTTGTCTACTCTTACGTTAGGTGACTGACTGACTGACTGAGTGGTTTGGGCTGAAATTTGGCATGCATATAGCTACTATGATGTAGGCATCCCCTAAGAAAGGATTTTGATAAATTTCGACCTACAATGTAGGGGTGAAATAGAGGATGAAAGTTCATATGGAACAAAGTAACTATTCCACGCGGACGAAGTCGCTGGCAAAAGCTAGTTAACTAATAAATTGATAATCACAATATTGCAATGAGTGTAAACCTAGATGAACACTATGCTTGTGTATTAGCGACCCACATTCCCCAAGTAAGTGAAGTGGAGTTTCATCAGCCTCCTCACAGAATCCGATAGGTTTGCATATTTACACCACGCTACTTAGCTACATACAGTATCCCGAGATAATCACGTAACAAAAAGTTAGGTAGTAATTCGGTTTTAAAGTTAATTATGTGATTTCAAATAGTGGGTCTTACGGCTGAAAACCAACAATAAATTCTTTAGTTACTTTTTCTGTTTACAATATTTTTCTATCATTTCAGCAAATAGCATAAGGACAAAACAATAGAAGAATAGATATTTGATTTACTTACCCCCAGGTAAGTAAATCAAATAAATAACTACTACATACTAACAGTTTACTGACGTTAGGGGGGAAGAGTGACCGTTCTGTATTATTATTTATGATGTTGTAAAAGCAAGTATGAGCACAAGAATAAAAAATCGAACAGAACATAATCTTCATACTAACGAGGCAGGTCAGCGAGTATTACAGAAGTTTTTAGTAGTCCAAAATATCCGATATATGTCCAAAATATCGTTGATGGCGATAAAGGATTTCCCATAAGAATTATTATTCTTTCGTAGTTATTATTAATTTCGTTTGTCTGTTTGTCCTTCTATCTGTCTGTGTTCATTACGGAAGTCTGACTCGCAATAGCTTGGTTTTTTATTTTCAATAGGAAGGAAGCTTTCGTTCTTTTCGGTTTTATATTTTAGTGAGTATGTGTCTGTGCGTACCTTGATCCACCGGTAGAGTGCGTGGGGCGCGGGCTCGGCCTGCAGCTGGCGCGCCAGCTGGGCCTGCACGCGCAGCTGCGGCACCAGCGCCGCCAGGCCGCGCGCCTCCAGCGCCTCGAGCGCGCCGGGCGGCGCCGCGCCGGCGGGCGCCACGTGCGCGCACACGTTGAGCTTGCTCTCGTCGCACAGCGCGGCCAGGCGCTCGGCGCCCAGCGCGGCGCCCAGCGCCTGCAGCACGTCCAGCAGCAGCGGCGGCAGCGCGCCGCCCTCGCACCAGGCGCCCACGTCGCCCAGCGCCAGCAGCTTGTGCTCCACGGCCAGCGCCAGCAGGCGCGGCAGGCGCGCGTGCGGGTGCGCCGCCAGCGCCAGCGCGCGCAGGGCGTCGTGCTGCGGCGCGCGCTTGATGGCGCGCACCACGCGCACGGCGGCGCGCAGCGCGTGCTCGTCGGCGCGCGGCCCGTGCAGCGCGTGCTCGAGCACGGCGGCGATGGCGCGGCGCAGCACCTTGTCGGGCGGCTGCAGCTCGCGCAGGCGCCGCAGCGCGCGGGGCTCGGCGGGCTCGGCCGACTCCTCGCCGGCCGCGGCCTCCAGCTCGGCGACGGCGTCCGCCGCCTCCACGGCCAGCCGGCACGCCTCCTCCTTGTTGGGGCCCTGCGTGGAGCGGAAGACGACCACCGTCAGCGATAAGAACGAACGCGACCCGTAGGGTGACTATCCAAACTGGCGACCGGTAAAAATTATGAAATCGTTTCTATAATAATCGAATTCCTACCACGAATCAAGTCGTCGATTATGCTTCCCCAAACAAATAACTGAGGCACTGTTGGGTTTATACCAGTGTAATACACTTAAGCACAGTCTAATTTAAAATTATCACCCATCAAATGTCAAACTGTCAAACATCACATTCATTTCTATCATACATAATTAAGTTATTGCAATACAAATCTCACATTCTTTACCGACATTTTATTATTCATTCAGCTAGCAATATCCTAACAAAGATATCGAAACTTTTACGCACCCCTAATTGAATAGTTGAAACTTGAGTGGTTACTGCTGGTTACCAGTGGCAATTTAGGGACTGAACCGAAATCGAGCGGCCTTCTCAAAATGCGCGATGATTTAGCGACTAATTACTGGTTACCATTTTACGTAGTCACCCTGCCGACCGACTGTGACGAAACGCGAATAAAGGGGATCTCACCTTATCCTTTTTCGGCTTATCTTTTTTATCAGTGGCAGGTTTGATAGTAATAGCAGGCTCCTTCAGCAGCGGCGGTGCGCTGGCGAACGACGGCGTCAGCACGTCTGCGAACAGATAAGGAGTTAAGTATAGCCAAAGCGCAACCGAAAACAGAACAGAGCGCAGAAATACTCACTCTGCTGCACGGGCGCCAGCGGCAACTGCGGCTGCGGCTTGGACAGCTTGTTGGCCGTGAACATGAGCGAGTTGGCCGCGGGCCGCATCTGTACATCCTGCAACGCGCCCGCTGTGTATACGCGAGCCTTGTTCGAACGAGACGAACCGTCCTGAACATTGTATATTCATAATTACTAACAATCTTGAAAATTATCTTAAACTGCTGTGGATTTTTCTTTAAAAGGTGATAACTAATTATGATGTCTCGCATTTAAAAGAGATTCGATTTTTATCTAAATTTGGTGTTTCTTCTCAAAGGTCTATAGTAGACATAAGCTGCTTAGGTTGCATGCAGCCGAACTCGATAGGTGGTCCAGAAATAATACATACACAAGCCAGAAATAGATATTGTGTCAAGTGATGAGTTACCTTAGAGCCGTTGCCTTGCTGATTAGTCTGCGAGTGCTTGTTGTAGTGCATGTTGTTTCCCTGGCGCGGGTAGTAGCCGGGCGCGGACCGCTGGCGGAAGGCGTCGCGCGGCGCGCCGAAGCCGTTGCCGAACAGCTTGTCGGGCGGCGGCACCAGCGCCGCGGCCGGCTGCAGGCTCAGCCCCGCCAGCACGTCGTCCAGCGGGCGCGAGCGCAGCCCGCCGCGGAACAGCGAGTCGCGGTCGCGGTCGCGGTCCCGGTCGCGGTCGCGCTCGCGCCGCGGCACGTGCTCGTCGTCGGCGCGCAGCTGGTGGATGGGCACGGGCCCCTCGGCCGTGACGGCCGCGCGCGGCACCCACCCGCCGCGCCGCAGCTCCACCTGCACGACCAGCACTACACATACACACCGCTAGGCGCACGAGAGGAACTCACCGGCTCGCTGGGCCGCGTCGTCCGAGTAGCTTACCGTGTCACGAAGCATGAATCGAATGCGCGGCGCGAGCTCGCGCGACGCGGAGAGCGTCTCGATGCGCGCGAAGTACTGGTCCATGAGGCCGCGGCCGCGCTCGGAGTCCAGCACGCGGCCGCACGTGCGCACGAGCTGCGCGAGGCACTCCAAGTCCTCGTGGTGCTCGGCGGCCGCACGCCGCGCTAGCAAGTTTTGAATGCATCGATGTAAGATGGACTCGGCCAAGATCTCCAGTTTGCCGAGTTCCCCGATAAACTTGATATTCCCCAGCATCTTGCATTTTGCGAGATGTCTCTTTTCTTCTTCTTCGGGTAATAACGCCTTGTCTTCGAACGCGGCAAACGCCTGGAGAAATGATATAATAATATAATGAAATGTTAGTGTATTCCTACAACATACGTACCTACGACACAGTACCTGAGCACGGTTCTCGAACTCTGTGCGGCATTTGTTCAGGAGAAGCAGTTTGAACGTGCATGGCTGACCGGGCGGTTCGAAGTTAGGTGCCTCCTCGCTTAGCCTTTTGCACAGCTGTGCATACATCGACGAGTACTTGGGCTCGTCGAGTGCCTTCTCGAAAATGAGAAGAATCACCCCTTTGAGCACCTTGTCGGAGTCGAGTTCCAAACCGAGCAGGTCATCGCTCAGCTTCTGGAACTTCTCCGGCGTGAGCTTGTTGAGGATACCGCGGACCTGCAACCGTAAGAGCGGCGAGTGAGCGAGCCTGCCGGTGCGGCGCGGGCGCGTCCGGTCTCGGCAGGGTGACCGGCTCACCTTACGGAATATGATGTCGTGTTTGGCATCTCCGTCGGGCACATCGTGGTGTCGCAGGGAGGAGGGCGGGACCCAGCGTCGCCTCGGCGGGGGGACGGGCGTCCGCCCCGAGGCGCGCGGCGCGGGCCCCGGCTGCCGCGCGCTGTCCGTCTTGCCGCCGGTGCTGTCTCCCGCGCACTGCCGCGCTCTGCCTCCGCGCTCCTGTGGCTGCGCTGTCCGCACACTGCAGCGCTGTGCGCTTGTGCTACGCCTCCGCGTCCGGCCCTGCACATACAACATACACAACTCACCAAATTGTATCATAAACATAGGGGAAATTCCCTAAACCCATTAATTCTACAATTATTGTGAAACTATAGTTAATGATTTTTCAACATGTGGACTGTCGAACCCTATATTTTCTGGCATCGGATAGGTTTAGGTCTACTAATCATAAATAAATAATTACGTGGTTCAGTTTTAGATTCCCACAATTTAAGGGGGGGGATAAATAACCCCCGATATGGGGGTTAGGGGGCGGTGGCGAAAGTTTGTAACGGGGAATCAGTTGAAATCAATGATACTGTTTCCAGGTTTTTTAATTTTCACATTTTAAGAGGCATTTTTCATTTCATTTATTTATAAACAATTTACAATTGAAAAAGAAAGGTTTGGGATTGTGCCCAGTTAATGGCGATAGGCTCGTCCCCTATTACATGAGACCTAAACATGTCGGCAAACTGTGGGTGTACATTTGTACGCCTCTACCTAATCCTTCACGGTGATGGCATGGTGTCCCGTACTACCATTATTTCTTTTAGCCGAATATCGAAAACAGCAAATCCCATCAAAACATAAAATGTGAAAAAAAGCCAAATCTACGCAATTCTTCTACCATAAAAAGTTGTGTTATTCCTCTTATCCCCCGGGCTCTTCGACCCACTGGGTTTCCTGTTGGCCCTCAAAAAATATCATTTTTAATAGCGTCCTGGATATCGATATTTAACATTTGTTTAATCATTGATTTTTTGTTGTCTTAACCCATTCCATGCCGCACTTCATGAATAAAAATAACACACCAATCGGCGTTTTTAGCATTATGTTGTTCGAATCCAGGAGTAGTACGCTATATTTGTTGCAATATGACATTTTTAGCGAGCAGCAGAATTAAATTAGTTTTAATAAAATTTGCAAAGTTTTGGTGATAGAAACTTGAGAAAAGAAATATCTGCGAAATATTAATGGTGAGTAATTTGTTTTTATTTGTTCCTTATGTGTATAGTAACGAACCTCTTTAGAGATTGACATTTGGCAACACTGATCCATAGTGTAATGTCAACTCATGTATGGACTAGCTAAGCAGCAGCCTCACCAATTATACTTTATTATAATATTAAATATTAAGTTATGTAAAATACATATAAAGAAATAAACACTTCATGGACTCCTTTGTTTAAATTATTATAAGACATCAATACAAAGTGCCTCTCTCATCACAAAAACATCATTTTTAAAGCTTAAAATTTATATATTGATAACTTCGAATATTATCAGGGGTTGTTTAGTTTCATAAAAATATGAATCGCTATATGCAGTTAATAAATACTATTATTTAAAACAACCATTTTTTAGTTTAATTTGAATAATACCGGTTAAGTAGATAGTATAAATAAATTATAATTATTTATTTATATCAGTATAAATAGTACCACGTGTTCGGCGGTTTGGAGGGAAATACACGACTTAGGATTAGGAATTACCCCGTAGGAATACTAGCATGGATACCTCCTATTTAATGTCTAGTGATTACTGTTTATGCAAAAAGAAATATATTTATGATTTTAAAATCAACAGAGTAAGAAAACTCATAGTTTCTTCAACCGAGATATCCAAAAACTTCTAATATCAGGCATTCACTTATAAATTACAAGCACATTTCTCTATGTTTTACTTTAGTTTAGCTTTAGATTTGTGTAAAATATAAAACAAATTTAAAATACGCCGATGGGCGTGCGCCGGATTGAATGGGTTAAGTATCCAATAGTCCTTGTAGTCGTAATGCCCTTTAAATTGAATTACCTGCGTCTAAAATGTTTCGAGCAGGTAGTAGTCTAGTCTATTGCTTACCCCTTCCCGTGACACAAAAGTGATAGGAATGCAATGGGTTCAAGTTATCAGTAGTACACACCGCGTCATGGCGGAAATCGCGCCAATTGTAGCTCGGGTGTAGGGTTGCCATCTGTAAAATCTGGTAACCAAGACAAGAAGCGTGAAAGCGCCAGGATTTTGGAGCTTCGAACCCGGAGATGAACGGGGCGCGTGGCGACCTAGTTGTCGACACCTAGGACAAATCCGGGAAAACCTGGACGGATGGCAACCCTACTCGGGTGCAACGCGGCTTTTGACATCTATACTTATAATAAATCTGTAGAGGTCAATTCTGTACATGAAATATATTTCCAAAATAACTATCAGCGGGTGATTAGTGATCGATACTGACGCCAAAAATGCAATCAGTAAAATTTTTGTCTGTCTGTCTGTATGTTCGTTATAGAAACAAAAACCACTCGACGGATTTCAACGAAACTTGGTACAATTGTTCTTCATACTCCTGGTCAGGTTATAGTATACTTTTCATCACGCTACGATCAATAGGAGCAGAGCAGTGAAGGGAAATGTTGGGAAAATGAGTGATTCATGAGAAAGGTTTCAAGCTATAAAACATCACGCTATAACCCTTAGGAACGGGGCAACGCAGGTGAAACCGCGGGCGAAGAACTAGGAAACAAAGTAACTATTCCACGCGGACGAAGTCGCTGGCAAAAGCTAGTCATTAATAAAAGAGGTGTGAAATTGTGAAAAAGTGAAAATTAAAACAAAAAATTGTTGTTGTGCAGGAGACCAGTTTATTAAAAGAAAAATAAATAAGTGTCCAGGTGTATTAAAACTTCCATTATCACAGGGAAAACCCCATTAGCTCCCAGAGGGGCCAAGTTCTGGGGGAAAAGAAATAACCCAAAAAGCTCTGTAAAGCCAAACTTCTAACTTTACCCACAACGACGACACAGGTGGCACAGTGCCGCGAATGGATTCGATCAGAAAAAGGATAGTACGGACGGCCCTTGTTTTGCTCGACTTGGCTGATAAGGTGTTTGAAGAAACACCCCAGAGCTAAAAATGGTTATTAAAGTTTTTTGTAAATATATTTCTTAGGATCACTTCGTCGGGCAAAATATGAAATTCTTGTGTCAATATACATTTTTTTATAACGGTTTTATGTAGCAAATTCTATTTTAGATTATTACATATATATATTTACATGAATACACCTCTGCCTAACTCTTCGAGGACTACAGCCGTGCTAGTATGGTCTATGTAGGGTGCAATGTTTGTATAGGAAGTATAGGTATTTTTTAATAGAAACTATAAATAGTATAATTTAATTACGAGTAAGTAGTAGACATTTATCATAACATAATTTATATGCTTAAATGGTGAAGGAATAACATAGAAAACCTGTATTCCTGAGAGATTTGGCGGCGAGGGGGTTAATGGACTAACCCTTCTCATCTTGACAAAGACTGGAGACCTAATATTTCAATATCTCTAAATGGTAAATGGTTTGATGATGGAATTAGCGTTAATAATAATTAAATAATGAGCGTTTGTTGATGCGCAGTCGTTTTACGTTACTACCGTTTAAACAAATTAGTACCTAATTTATACAAAAGCTTATTATTTACTAAAGGAAAAAACTCTGGGCGGTTTTGTTCAACATCCCTGATGTTTAGGGTCCCGTAACTAAAAAAAAACGGACCCTTGGTAGGATCACTTTGTTGTCCATCTGTCAAGACCCTATTTTACAAGATTGTGTCGAGGTATCAAACTGAAATTAATATCAAGTACTCAGGTCTGCAATCCTTTGGAGCAGTGAATCAAACTTCTTAGTCAACGCAATCAAAAGATACAACCGTTTATGCAGCATATTTGGCACTCTTAATCAAAACATAGAGTTCTTCCCTAGAATCATGAAACCTTGACCTACTCGTAGAATCATGAAATTTATCAAGAAGCAATGTCATGGAGCACAAGTAAAGGATAAAATCCGAAATACGGAAATTTGTAGTTACCTAAATCACAAAAAAATGGGATTACAAACTTAATTGCAGTAGGTAAACTAAACGCGACCTATGTCGATGTGTGGGGAGAACAGTTTTCTAATGGCAAAGTTATATTTGTCTCCGAATACAGTTTATTCCTACAAGTGTATTGTGAGGTACAGAGCCATCACTTACGAGTAGTGCTGTATACAGAGCGGGGTGGCGCTCTCGCCACCGCTCTGTAACCTTCGGTGCGCGAGTCCGGCTCGCAGTTGACCGGTTTTTATAATTTATAAAGTGTGTATTTATCACAATTACGTCAGATTTTCAATGAGTTTCTTTTTTATTGACCGAATGTTAACTATTAGATAATGTCACTCACTATGTATTAAAGTAGGTAGGTACCTATACATAATACATAATTATTATAAATTAATTAAATACATATAAAATTTAATTAGTCGGTGACGGAACGTCTGGCCCTTAGTTGTGATGTTGGACGCTAATGTAGGTACAGTAATTATATTAGATAGTGCGGCGCAAGCTGCGCTGCCTCTGGGCAGGTGATTGGTGAGGCGGTGGCAGTGGTGTCGGTCGTCGGCCGCGCCCGCGCCGGCCATAGACCCCGCGCCGCCGCCCCCGCACCCCACGCGGCCGTCCTCCGCGCACCTCTAGCCGTCCGTTCTGTCCTTACCGAACGGGTCACGTTGCTCGCGTTTTCGGTATTCAAAATGGTTTGTATTTATTCACGAATCTCACGAGCGGTCTGTATTGGAAATATGACGAAATACTGAGATGGCGGCATACGTAGAGGGTCGAGCAATGTAGCGATGACGGTCGATAGCGTCGCGGTGCGAGGTCAACGCCCGGCGGAACCTTGGCGCTGCCGCTGCAAGGTCGCGCCGCCGCCCGGCCGCCAGCTGTCGCCCACCGCCGACAACACACCGAGCGCCCAGTTTCTTAAATACCTTATTATTATGCTTTTATCATATAGGTACATATATAACTCAAAGAAATTAGAGGCGTAAGCAGCCATATCCATCTGCTAGATAAACTAAGAAAGCCCTACCTAGATCTCCAAATAAAGAAAAATCAATAATATATAATATCGGTAATTAGTATTAATAACATAATTTTATTGTTTAACGGCCACTTAAAATTTATTATTTAAAATTATTATTATTCTATCCATACATATCAGCTATCTTAACATACATATCTCTATTATGCAGTAGTTTTGCCCATCACGTAAACGTTGATGCGCTGCTGCGGTAGCATTTGTATTGTTGTAAGTTAACTTAACAAAACTAATTAGGTACCCGACTGCGCCAGAAAGAGGCTTATTTCATCACCTCTCAGGTACCTACTTTAAGAGTAATTTTTTATTTTATTTTGTATGCTAAACATTTCCAAAGATTTAGAATTTATAAACATAAAGAGATAAATCCTTTCTAATTCTTACTAATATTATAAACGTGAAAGTTTGTGAGTATGGATTTATGGGTGTTTGTTACTCTTTCACGCAAGAACCGCTGAACGGATCTGGATAAAATTTAGCACACAGATAGATTATACCCTGGAATAATACATAGGCTACTTTTTATCCAGGGCGGACTCAATCCTGAAGTCCACGCAGACGAAGTCGCGGGTAGAAGCTAGTATTATATATTTTTGAATAGTTAAATCACTGTGGAACCAGGAGCACCTAAGATTCCATTGATGAGATGTGAGCCTCATCACATCACCACAAAATGGACAGATCTAATAATAACTCATAATAAAGAAGACAACCCATACCACTCTGCTAAAAGTGGAGCTAGAAGAATGTTTAATATGTACCTATGTAGGTATTTCTTTGGCACGATTTGTAGCCTAAACGGCTTGATGAAAATTTTAGCTTGAGGCGTCATTAGATTCGTCTCAATTGACAACATTTAATTTTTTAACATCCATATAGGTATTATAACTAGCTGAAGTCCGCGATTTCACTCGCATCCTAAAACGACTTCTTGATACAAAAGGTCTAGACTTATGTCCTTCCCCAGAACGCAACCTTTCTCCTTGCCTGATTTTATCGAAATCTGTTCAGCGGTTAGGGCATTAAAAGGTGACAGAAAACAAATAAAAAGAGATAGTGTCGCATTTACAATATTGGGTATAGCTGTTGCTCTAGGTTTTCATTTGCAGGATTTTTTTCTTGAATATCAATACAACGCGTAAGTACTATTATAAGGATGGAATTCATAGAAATTATTTCGTTTAGAAAGTAACTCACGGTGAGAAGAGGTAACTTAATAATTATAAAACGCTCCCGGGCTACCACTAGATCTAAGACCAGCTGTTAGATGTCAGACCCCACTGCGCGCCGAGGGCCAAGCCTCGGCGTCGGGCATCCCCTAGCGGGCCGCGGCGGCGGTGATACGCCCAAGTCACCGAGCTGCGTGCGTCCCGTACCGGTCATTGACCCGGGCTGCAGCCCGCGCCCTCTCCGCCTCTCACCTCTACCGCCCCTGTTCGCGCTTGCCGCCCTTATCTGTCCAAGCATATCAACGTGATTGCCGCGAATAGTTGTTTGTACTCAATGTACCTACTCACCGATGTTTATCTCGCCCAAATGTTTCTACGTGTGAATGGTAAGTTTTGTAATAGTTATAAATAATACCTTTATGGGAAAGACAAAAGTACAACCACCCACTGTAGTACAAGGTAGGTACGTACTACTGCTATTGCGTTGGACAACTCATACTTGATTGATACATATTAGGTATGTTTTTTTTATTGATTATGTCGGCAAACGAGCTGATGAGCCTTGTATTGAGTAGTCATCGCCGCCCATGGACACATCGCCGCCCATGCACACACCAAGGTGCTTTCAGTTGGTCCACAATGGAATCGAGTCTCAGAAATAATTAAAATAACTTCCAAAAAAAAAATTAAAAGTCAGAGGAAGAAATTGAACTTGAATAACATTTTAAAAATTTTAAAAACCATGTCTTGCAATATTATTGAAGTAACAGGACACCAAATTTTAATTCGATTAGACCTATGGAAGTTATTCACGTCCCTTCATGAACCACAAAAGAGCAGATAATCTTCAAACGGCTGACCAGATTTTCTTAAATCATAGCTAAGAACTCTCGATTAAGTCAAAAAAATCTGACTCAAAATCGGTCCATGCGTTTGGGCGCTACAATGCAACAGCCAGACACACACACGTTAACACTTATAACACCCCTCTTTTGGCGTCGGAGGTTAAAAATGAAGTGTGAAGTCTCCCAACCCGCACTAGGTCAGGGAGTGTGGGTGCCCAGCATGAAAATTGACATTATTCTAAAGCCTAAATCCGAAACAAAACTATCAACTTTTGTTCTGATATTATATGTCGCTGTACTGCGCGATATACTAAAGGGTATAAGGGGAGCGGCCGTGGTTGGAGCGCCATAGGGGCGACCCACTTCAGCGTGCGGCACTCGGCTCGATGGAGCGCGGATGTCCCCAGCAGAGCTTGGCGCGGCCGGCGCCCGTGTGCCACTCGGCTACCATTGACCCAGATACGCGGAGCGGCCCCGCGCCCGCGTACCGCTGCTCTGCACAACAACTGCCACGCGAAGGCCCCGGTCTGACCCGGTGCCGCCTACCTGACCTACTAAACCTTCCTGTCTGCTCAATAACGTCACATTGCCTCATTGATCGATGCAATGTTTTAAGGGGGATTTTATAAGGGATACCGTCGTATAGATTCCAACTGTTCAATCAAACATCTTAATCGTTAATAATATTTGTTGCACTTGATTGCAAAGGGCAAGCTGGGTAAATAATTTTGAGGCTCCATAACTCAAAACGAAAAAGAAACACTTCGATATCCGTCTGTTTTTCAAGGCGTTTTTCTCAAGAACGCGTGGAAGTTTCAAACTGAAATTCGAATCGAAACAAAATCGTTCCAGCCTTTTAAAAATGTTTTTAACAGCTTTTGAGATTTATCGTTTATGACAATTACTGTTCTAGTGGTTTACTGAAACTGAAAGATATATATTTTATAAGCACTACATTATTACACTCACATAGAAGTAGCACAGGTATAGATAAAAAACCGGGCAAGTGCGAGTCGGACTCGCCCACGGAAGGCCCAGCACAAATTTGTAGGTACATATTATAATGATTAATGCACGAAATAAAATGAATGATCTATGCATGCAGTTGTGGCTAATCAGTCCATGTCAAAAAAGGCACGGCTGGCTATCCACAATAGTGTGCTGGTACCTACACTTATGTATGGAAGTGAATGTTGGGTGTGGCAGAAGAGACATGAAATGATATTAGAACATGATATTTTTAGAATGTTACTGCTCAAAAAATCACAAAATTTATAAAACATACTATCACGCCTGTATTCCCCGAAGGGTTAGACCCTCAAGCTAAGCTAAATGCTTGTGTTACGAGTGGGTTCACGTCTGGGTAGGGAACGAACCGGCAACCACATGATCGCAAGTCCGGCGCCCTAGCCATTAGGCTACCGTCGCTTCAACTTCAACGCTTTACCGTCTTTATATTAAAATTTCGTCAAAATTTTTCTTCACTAAAATAACATGATAGATGACAGCTATTTGTGATTTAAAAGACCAAAAAAAGTTAAATTTTAATTGTTTGTATTTTTAGGAGTAAAATAATTAATATATTTTTTTTAAATATTTTCTATGCCCATTTGTTGATAAGTAGGTAATTTAATAAATTAATAATATAATGATTTTTATACATTTTCTATTATTTATTAGTTTTTTTTTATATAAAATAAGCTTACTAACGATGTGGATCGCTCATTACTAGGATACTGCTACTATGATTTATTTGTTGAAGCTATTTGTGATTTAAAAAGACTAAAAAAAATTTAATATTTTCTATTCCCATTTGCTAAACACGTGATTTTTGTAATTGGGAAAAACTGTTAGAAGGTGATTTAAAACATTTGGTACCTAAGTCTTAAAGTCATAGGAAAACTGTGATTCAATAATTAAGTGCTATGATTATTGTAATTGTTAGTTAAATACACATACGTACCTATTTATACACACAATATATTTATCTATTTTATGCCATATTTTGACTAACCTTTCACGGTAAAAAGACCATGACATTCTAATTTTTTTTTAATGTTTTTATAAAGACTGATTTAAATATGTTTTCTGTAATTGTACCTTCCTTTTTTGTACTGAGTTGCGCACAGATAATAAATATTTGGCTGAAAACACAACACAATGATTTTTAGGGTCCCGTACTTCAAAACGAAAAAACGGAACCCTTATAGAATCACTTTGTTTTCCGTGCGTCTGTCTGTTAAGACCCTTTATCTTGGGAATGCGTGGAGGTATCGAGTTGAACCATATAGGTACGTACTCAGGTCACAGTCCCTTGAAGCTGTGAAAAAATCAAAATTCTAAGTTAACTTTAAAAAGATACGGCCGTCTATGCCGCAAAAAACGTATATTTCGACACTCTCAAGGGAATCAACATTTATAGGGTATTTTCCATTGACCTAGAACTATGAAAGTCTTATACTACATGTATAGGGAAAATCTGAAAACTATACATTTGTAATTTAATCATAAAAACTTACAAATTTGTACGGAACCCGCAGTGTGCGAGTCCGGTTCTTCAGTTATGTTTTATGTTTATGTAACTATGGGATAATCTAACCCTATAGATAGACAAGATAGATAAGGTAAAGTTTCGCCGTACCTCAGTAAATACAAAATATATGAAACTAGCGGCCCGCCCGCGTTGCCCCTTGCCTAAGAGCCGTAGCGTAATGTTAAATAGCTTAAAACCTTCCTCTTGAATCACTCTATCTATTAAAAAACCGCATCAAAATCCGTTGCGTAGTTTTAAAGATTTAAGCATACATAGGGACGGACAGACAGCGACGTGTTGTTTTATACTATGTAGTGATGATTCGGGAATATACCCAATCAGTAACACCCTGTCCTCAACACTGTTCACGATCGGGAAAAAAAGTTTCCTCATTCACAGTGTCCATGAACGCGAGTTATTTCCGTTATTTTCGATTATTCCCGATCTGTAACAAAGACACTTTTACAAGTAAATTTTAAAGTACTACCGGAATCATCTGCCGGCATTTCCTAGCTGACGACCTCTGTGAAGAAAACCCGAAACAAACTCGGTGTCTCATGGCCTCTTTTGAAGTCCAGACATAATACACTCGGCGTCACAAAAATCGCACCTCTTAAAACTTTCAAAATACTTTTACCATATTTATTCAATGGTAAGAGTATGACTATGGTATACCATTTGAATGGCAATTTATGAGAAAATGTACAGGGTTATTGATTTTGTAAATAAAGGCATAAAAAAACGGGTTAATTGTAAAGAAAGAAAAATAAATTTTATTGCAACAGCAAACAATTACAATGACGACAGAAAAAAAGACCCTTAAAAGTAACTTAAAACCTAGTGTTGCCCCCCCCCCTTGCTCTGATAACAGCTTCCATGCGGTCCCTCAAGGACCTAATTAATTTCACGACGCTTTCTTGAGGAATGTTGCCCCATTCTTCAATGACGGCATCTTGAAGGTCTTGAAGAGTGGTAGGGGCAGGATCTCGTGCCCGCACTCGCCGTTTCAGCTCGTCCCAAAGGTGCTCGATAGGGTTCAGATCTGACTTCGAGCTGGCCAGCGCATAACAGGGATCTCAACCTCTTGCAAGTAGTCCCTTGCTTTATGTGGTATGACAGCGGGCGTTATCATGCATTAAAATGAACTCACTGCCAACAAAACCCGCATAAGGTACCACATGCTCTTCCAGGATCTCTGTTATGTACCGAGGAGCAGTCAAGGACCCTTCCCGCGAGCACCTCCAGTCCGGGAAACGCACACAAGGTTAGTTTTGCCGTCGATTGAAATCCCGCCCCAGAACATGCACGAGCCACCCCCGTATTCCACTGTCTCTTCTATACAGGCTTGCGCGAATCGTTCTCCCTGCCTCCTGTACACTCTTCTACGCCTATCATTGCAGAAAAGGCACACCCTTGTCTCATCTGACAAGAGCAATGCAGGGCGCATTGCTCTATTGTCCAATCAACATGGTCGCGGGCAAATTGCAACCGCTCTCTCCTATGCTGTGCAGTCAATTTTGGGCCCGTAGCAGCTCTGTGGGCAGCAATTTTCTTCTCACGTATCCTTCTCCTAACCGTAGAGACAAAAAAATTTCTGCGCATTGATCGAAGCCGTTGTTGCACTTCAACAGCGTTGGAGAACCGATTGCGTAAAGTTGTCGACACAATGAAACGATCGTCTCTTTCAGATGTGCAGCGTTGTCTGCCAGATCCATGTCTACGAATATAGCCACCAGTCTCTTGGAACCGTTGGAATACTCGTCGAACGGAAAAACGGCTTAAATTCAGTTGCCGAGCAACATCACACTGCCGCATCCCTGATTGCAGTAGAGCAATCACTTGAGCGGCTTCATCTGCAGTGGTACCCATTTTAATGGCTTTTTCTTGGTGGAGTTGTTCACGTGTGTTCACATCAA
Source organism: Acronicta aceris (assembly GCA_910591435.1). Classification (NCBI taxonomy): domain Eukaryota; kingdom Metazoa; phylum Arthropoda; class Insecta; order Lepidoptera; family Noctuidae; genus Acronicta; species Acronicta aceris. Next base: position 17,291,827 of record OU342762.1, on the reverse strand, counting down.
GGTCTGGATCGAATGACCCACATTTGACCTGGGTCGGTCGTTTTATACCCTTCTAGGGAGGCGCAAGCAGTGGCACCTGTAAAGCGTATTTTAACAATAGTTTTTATACGGCTTGTGCTCTAAGTATTGTGTTATTTATGAAATCGAATGATGGTCAATTTAAAGGTCACTAAACATACTTTCAGTAAATACCAATATTAACTAGGTTTAACGTATGGGTTGATGGCTGGATTTGATTATTTGTTATTTTCAGAGAGGTGCGATTTTTGTGACGCCGAGTGTAGTATCAAAATATGTGTGATACAATGCAGGGCAATGTCTGAAATGGCCTTTTGAAGAAAGATCTATACGGCTTTCAGTACAGCTGGTCCTAGCTGATGGCACGCATACATCAGTCATTGTGTAACTCGACCATATCATAGCGCTTGTCACACGACGATACCAGATCGGCGGAACGTTTGCGTCTCGTTAGTCACACTCCGACAGACATTAAAGCCCGTCTGGCAAAACATTGATAAAAAAAGCAAGTTCCCTATTGAATTAATTATAATTGCAATTGATTAATTGATTGAATTTTAATTGATTAATGCTCAATATTGCTTTAAGGCGGATCGTTTCGCTGTGCCCGCAAAATTCAAATTTCGAGTGGTTTTTCGCAGTTTGTAGGTCTATAATAAGTTCTGCATTCATGGTAATGGTAACTGCGACATTAACTATACAAAATTCACAATTTTTATCTAAAACCATTGCTTAAAAATCATTATTGGAGCTAAAAGTAGTGTAAAATGTCAGTTTTGACCAATTACACAGATTGCGCCAAGTTTTTGGCTTGATAAGGATTTATTAGTAAAGGTTTTAGTTCTCAGTTGTGAATGTTGTATAGTTGATGTCGCAATTACAACTACATGAATCCAGAACTTGTTAGAGACCTACAAACTGCGAAAAACCACTCGAAATTTGAATTTCGCGGGCAAAGCGAAACGATCCACCTCATAGCAAAATAAGTAAAAGCAAAAATCCGTATTAATATTTATTTATTTTTGTAGTACACATAATAAGTTTTTTTGCCATTATAAACTTATATTATACTAATTATAACTATATTATACTAATTTATACCTATTTGCAGCAGGGTTGGAAAAAATCATGCTTTAAAAAAAATCGCATAAAATACGATTTGTTTAAAATCCTAAAGCAATTCATTGCAGCGATAGCTTCTTCAGCTGATGTGGAAAGAGTGTGTTCCACCTTTGGAATTGTTCAGAGCAAATTAAGAAACCGAGTGGGTATTGAATAGGCTGGAAAACTATTTTTTATTCAAATATTATAATAATGATATTGATTTCGATTTTATTTTCCAGCCTTAAAAGGAGCCTCGTTTGTAACTTAATTATTATTTTTAAATGTTTTTTTTTTTTATGTTGATTTCTGTGAATGAAAGTGAAATTATACATTTTTGATTATATCATTGATTTTTATTGAAAACATCATTTGATTTAAATCAAAATGATTTATTCATGTCAACCCTGATTTGCAGTTGTTTTTTTTCATTTGCAGAGAATATTTATTTAACTATAAAGTAAAAGTAAATTATCTCGGTGAAAGTATACTGAAACTCATCAGTGGACTGTTCCACTGTTTACTCTCATAATGAGGTTATAGTCCAGCAATAGAAAAGCCAGACTCAGGTTCATATTTAGCCCTAAAAGCCTGACAGTGATTTTTTAAAGATTTTTTTTAACAATTTTGAATGTTTATTGTCCATGTACTTTCGTTTTCGCATCTTTTGGTGGGGCAGAGTTGACCAAAAGCTTAACAAAAGTGAGTCCGGCCATTAAAAAAATTTGTTTCAAATATGAAACAAGTGTACAGGTTTTTACATGGTCGGCAACGCGCGAGCGACAGTTCTGGTGTTGCAAACGTCCATAGGCTAACTACTTACCAACATGAGGGCCATAAGCTTGTTTACCACCTCAGTGGTATAAAGTGTCATTTAATCTGTGGATTACCTGGCAACCTACAGCCTGGCGACATTATTGCCTATAACCTTAGTAAATAATTCCTCTTTCTATTGATGAAAATGGTATGATGATTCTATGCAGTTTCTGAGCTAAACAAACATGAGTCTATATAGACTCATGTTTGTTTCAACAAACAACTTCTTCTCAAGTGGTCTTCACTATATAGTGAAGACCACTTTTATTACAATGGGGTCAAGTTTTTGTGTGACATTGCATAAAAATCAATCATAATAATGACCATGACCACATAATAATAAAGTTCTCAGTACTATTATTATAATACCAATCACATATCAGCCTATAACAACACAACAAGTAACAAGATACTGGCACAATTGCAAAATCTAGTGTAGGTAATTGGCCTCTGCAGATCTTATGCAATTTGCTGAATTAACGTTTTTGGATAAGATAAAGCAATGTTTAAAGAAGCTGAGTTAACCTGTTAACAGTTCTTAGCATTTTATTTCAAAATGAGAGGAGAATAATAACATTTGAGGCTTGCCTGTGTAGTACAGGTACAGTTCTATGTCACTTTCTGACATTTCATTCATACATTTATATTTTATAATACCTATCCCACTTCAGAGGGGCAACATTGCAAAAATAACAAAGTTACCCTTACATTGTATTGTATTGGTTAAGGATTTGCAAAATAATTTGGAGTCAATTAAATATGTCATTTGGCCTTCATACTTTTAATTCTCATCCTCCACACAGTCACGCTGAACAAATTTTGGCATGTTGTAAAAAATATCTTAAATAAAACACCTAATCCTCAATTTTGTATCAATATTTTTTTCATAACATAGGTACCTACCTAATTCAGTATTATGTTTAGACATGCATTTGCCTGTAGCTTTTCAGAGAAAACTAGGTGTTAATAATTTAGAAAAAAAATAATACAATAAATACCAAAACGATGACAAACATTACCAGATTCATATTAAAATAAATAGCATCAGATGTTTTATGAGCCACCAACAAATTATTTACATTTCACTAATTCCATAAAATGCAACCTATAACATTATTTACACTTATCTTATCTAGGTACCTACCTATATACATAACAAACTGAAAGAGTTTGTGGGTTTTCATTTCAGTGAATGTGAGTAAGTGAGTTTGTGGGTTTTCAACATTAGTTATTAAGAATAAAATTAAAGGTACCCACAATGGAAACAGAAATCAACCTATGAAGGTCAGCATCTACTACTTACATGACAACCAGTTAATTTGTTTATGCAAGCAGTTGCCAGGACTAAAAACAATATTTCTACTAGGATATAGGTAGACATATGAACATGATATATGACACATTGAGCAGATAGTGCAGACTGCAGAACAAAATATTAGTTCAAATTTTTAGTTTAAAACAAAACCTGTATTTTGTTAAACAATACAAAATAATGATAAAGCTGTAGATAACTTCACAGTCATTCCCTTATCAAACAAAGAATTCATGAGCAGCAAGAAGAACAAGGAATATGACAATATACATAGGTATAAACTTCATTGCATCAAATTACGATACTTTGGAAATAGCATGTCTTGTATTAATTGATTCAGTCAGAAATCAGCTTAGTTTTTGTAGATGTATTGTTGGCGGAACAATTAAGCGCGTAACTGTAACATGGAGCCGCGCCGCGAGGACCAGGTAGGTAAGTACCTACGTACGAAGGTAGCACAGGGACGCGCGCGTCCAATCGCGAGCGCCTGTGACCCGCTAACGCAGCCCATCGATTTCGATACCAATTCTTAGCGGCTAGGTTAGAATGCACTTCACCTCGTCAACCAATTAACGCTTGCATTTTGACATTACTCATGACCTCGCGTGAGATTATGCTAGAACGTGCGAGATGTATATTATTCTACAACTATATTATTGTAGAACTTGAATAAAATGGCTCACAAAGGTGACGCATCGACACGATCCGATCGAATGATCTTAGCAGATCTCGGGGCATTTCCTGTTCCAAGGTTAGGATTTTAGAACAAACACGACTTAGTTTGGGCGCTATGTACACTAAATACACTATAATAAATAAAATTCACAAACTTACGAGGCGATGAAAGTCAATTTCGTAGAAAGCACACGTACCGCAACACGACAAGCGTGTTCTTTAGCACACATACAACTGAATAACTCACACATACGAAATGACAGTTACTTGCTATGTCCAACTTGCTAAGGAAACAACTGAGATTCGCATAAAAACAAACTAACACCGGACTTTATAATACAGGTTTTCATAAAAATGATGTCAATAGATAAACAATATAAATTAAGATACATAAGTTATTAGGCACTAAATTACGTATTTACAAACAAATCTTAATAAAGGTATGCTATTATGATATTACCGGAAACTACAATACTACCAACATAACATTGCTATCATGCTATGGATTCATTCATGAATAGTTGAAAAGGAAACAGGATGAACACTACGTATCCTTTAAAGATTGACGAAACGTTCCGTGATTCCGTCCAAAGAGCTTAGAGCATTTATACAAGGAGAGGGTATAGTCGGGCTTACCTCTCTATAAACTATGTAGTTCAACCGCGAATGCCGCCATTCAGTATCGCGTTTTATCGCAATTGTAAAAAGCAATCTGCTCATTCCAATCGGCGAAACCATGGTGTTTCCTATTAATAATTATAAAAAAATGGATGTTTGTTTGTCCTCTATGCACTGCTAAATCATTCATCATAATGCGATAAAATTTTGGTGAGTTGTGTGTATACCTGGGAAGGCTTATGACGAAAAATAAACAAGAAAACAAAAAAGGCATTGCAACGCATGCCAGGGGACGGGAAAAGAAGTAAATAAAAAGAAAAAAGTAAATAAAAGTATAAAAAGTGCATCGACACAGCTAGAATAATAAACTTGTAATAATCTTTGTGCCGTTAAACTAAACTATGAAAAGTGAGTACTAGTGTAGGAAAGTAATTGAAATTTACATCATTTGACATATTTTTCTTTGTCTTAGAACTGTCGAGCATCCATAAATGCATTTTCACTTAGTTAAATGTTATTTTTCACTTCTCAAGATGTGATTAAATTTTTAATCAAGTATTTAATTATCTTTTTGTGATTTTGTTGCATTTTCCATGCTAAGATTATTAAGTTATTTTTTAGTAAAGGAAAAAATTCAATCTCGGGCAGGATTCGAACCTGCGTCTTATTTATCTGCGGTTTATTATTATAATATAAGTATTTAATTGTTTGCCTAAGGTTCAGATTTACGGCACCAGGTGGCAGAGCCTTCGTCGTACAAGTTCCTTTTATAGGTTCTTGATAGAATATTATGTTATGAATGACTGCAATTAATTGACTCTGGTAGTTTAAGAGCTACAGTCGAGCCTTGTTGAAAACAAGGCTCGACTGTTTCAAAGATTCTATGCTGACTCCTCCCATGTTATGTCGGTTACGTTGAAATTGATGATTTATTGACGTGTTTTACCTATAAATGTTTTTTTAATTACAAAATATTACCAAAATAAATGTCTGAATTTGTATTTGAGAATTATTACTAAATAATAAAATAAAAATCTCAGTTTTTTTTATATTGAGTGACAAGGGTAGGATATCGTAACTGCCGAGTACGAAGCATACCTTATGTACTGATAACGCAACCACCTAAAATGAGTGGAATGTACGATAAAAAAATAATTTGACGTCACTTACGATGGAAACTTCTTACTGCTATAAAAGTTGTGTAAATTTGAAATAAAACAAAGGAGTGAGACCTTTAATGTGTAGAACCGTCTGATCAATAAGTTGCAATAGAAACATATTTTTGAGATTTTTGGCGCTTACGATGTTCTTCCTAAAAAGGCTCGATATGTTGACGATTTAAAACTCATTATCGAGGTAAAGTCAAAAGCCGACTGTATAGCCTTGCTGCAGAACGTGGATGCGGTTCATCAGCAAATGCTACAAAATGACTCGGTCGACTCCGGCACCCAACATAATATATTTCGACTATAAAATTAACATTAACAGCTTAGGTAACCCGTTCGTCCTCTACCAAAGATCTGGGAGTCATATTCGACTTAAAATTAGCATTCCATGACCACCTTTTTGTGATTTTTTTTTGCATTTTCCATACTAAGATTATAAAGTTATTTTTTAGTAAAGGAAAAAATTCAATCGCGGGCAGGATTCAAACCTGCGTCTCCTGGTTGGATACACCAGACGCTCTGACCTCTAAGCCACCGCGAACCCTACCGGCCTGATTGAAATTTTGCGTTCACATTCTGATTTTAAGTCATAAGGTGACGTTGGCGGGTAGGGTTCGCGGTGGCTTAGAGGTCAGCAGGCTTATTCTTAAATACAATACAATACCAATCCAAACGTGATCCGATTCCAATGTCAATTTGGCTGTAGGGCGATTTCGTACTCTTGAGCACAAATCCGTTAACCTTGTATCGGCATCCCTGATTGGCCAATGGTTGGGTCGTTTCCCAATCCTATTTAGTTCACTCAATCACCGCGCAATATTGGAACAATTTGGCGCTAGTCTCGGATTCAAGAGTACGAAACTTGACGAAACGACACAATTCCAATGTCGATATAATTATCGGAATTGAGTTCAAGAGTAACCCACAGAGCGTCTGGTGTATCCAACCAGGACACGCAGGTTCGAATCCTGCCCGCGATTGAATTTTTCCTTTACTAAAAAATAATTTGTACTGGTGAGTCTTCGGCGATTGGGATTCATCCTCAGAAACTCAAACGACTTCCAAAAACAGTCCGTTACAAGACTGGAGCATTGGAGCGCTGCAAGCTCGAAAGTTCTATATATGTTTGGAACCCTTATGAAAACACGTATGTATTGTTCCTTGAGAAAGTGCCAAAAGCCTTCCATAGGTACAAGCGCATTCATGGCTACTATCAATTCATGTACCCAAGATAATTTCTTTTGGGTAGTCTCGGATATAATTCTTTGTAAGTCAGACGGGAAAAGCAACATACATTTATGTGCAAAATCCTCCGTGGAAAAATTTACGCACCGGAACTGAATTACGAGCGTGTCGCTTTCACACCCGTTAAACAACGCTTATGTTGTGTTTCGCCGAGTGAGTGAGGTTACCGGAGGCCCAATCCCCTTTTAAAAGGTCGGAAACGCACTTGTGACTCCTATGGTGTTGCGGGTGTCCATGGGCGGCGGTAATCGCTTAACATCAGGCGATCCGTCTGCTCGTTTGCCCTCCTATCCCATAAAAACAAAAGGACAGTTACGGCCAGTCCCTATAATAAATCCGATCCGTCGATAAATTTGCTTACTAGAGATAGGATTTTGACATAAAGTCCATACAAGTGATGTCAAAATCCTATCTCTAGTAAGCAAATCTATCGGCGGATTTGTTATAGGGACTGGCTGTTATGCGACACTGCAATAATGTGTTTATGTTGCCTTTAATTATTGTAATTGGTTTGTACCGTTTAAATTAAAGTAAATAAATAAATGATTATGACATACAGCAGGAAGATGGTCCAGGATAGTTAAATCATGCAGCGGGAAATATTAAAACAACTAACGGTATTGCAATAATCTTTTTTATCACTCCAGGTCAGGGCGGGACTATTGTGAAATAAAGTTGGATGTTTTCTAAAGCGATACACTGGCGATTCTCAGTACCTATTCGGAAATGAAAAAAATTGAGTTAGAAAAATAAAATATTTATTTGTAATCTGTTACTTTAATATTGCATCCATATTAAAATATTATTAAAAACTTGACGCATTTTTTATGCATTTACATTAAAACTGTACAACATACTTAACAAAAGTTATTTTGACTGTTGTATATTGGGAATGTTTATTCGTTAAGTACATACATACAGTGTGATTGGAAATTAAACTTATTCCTTCAATGGCGTGATACAAGCGGTCTTTTACACCATTTAATTTTAACTCTTACCAACTACCATTACAACAAGTGGTTTACAAGTTAGGGTGTTAGGTATAATATTTCTTTATTTTCATACTTTCTACTAACAATAAAGTGGTCTATTTAATTAGGTTACTTTAGAATTTATTAAAGGATGTAAACGGGCGACACTTTTTATGTGCCTTTAGAAATAAATATAATAGCCCTTCAAAATGTCTAAGTATAATAGTTTATTGTCCTCTAGTATTATACCGTCTAAGGAATAGGTCGTATTTCCAGAACCCTGTATTGTTTCCATTAGATTTCAACATAATACCACGTTGTAGCACAAGTGATCAAATCAACGTCTTAGTGATATTATCGTATCGCTACACTGCGTAGCCTGCTAGGTTAGTCTATGTATTTAAAGCATTACTAATACTTACGCACTTACAGTACTCAGCAAACCTTACAAAACACCGTGTACAAATTATAACAGCTTCTTTATAACTCGCAGCGTTTCTTAATATTTACTCCTACTTAAGTACATCAGATACATTTTGTCTATGTAGTATAACATTGCTAACTAAGCGACATAAATGTCACGAATAATAAAATTGAGCAGACAAAACATAGATTTATGTATAAATTAAGGTACAATTTTGAGATTCGAGGAATCATCGACACTTACAGTTAAAATAGTAAAATAAAATAGTGTTAAATAATATTATTTAAAACATTTTGTCAAAATAGTTACAATAAGAAAGCACACCGCAAGGCAGAAGATGACACCGCGGCGTACCAGCTGTGGATTTTACATTTCGTCGGCGTAATACCTACAGAAAATAATATTATTTTGGGCAGAAATTACGTCTACAAGACTTGTTATTTTTTTTTTAAATCTGAAATAAAATTGATTTCACATAAATTAACACATTTTTCGTAATGCACTCGTAATATTTAATTAATACCCCATTGACCCGAATATAGACCGGGACTATAGACAGTCACAAAAAGTTCCAAGTCATTGGTTACAAATAGGGACATGCTTCAAGGGTCGTCCGCCGACTAGGTTTGTAAAGTCAATTCAGGTACATTTTATAGGTAAATTTATATTAAATTGTTTTCCATACAACAAAAAAATCCATCAATAAAACATATCCAGAGTTTTACTTGTAATGACTTTATGGCGACAGTGGAATAAGTTTGTCTTAAAATAAATATTTCTGTAAACAGATCACATTATAAAGACTCTTTTAGAAGTCAATGTTTTAGTACAATATAGTGTGGGCTTTGCCATCTTTATTACATCATCAAAACATATCAGAATCTTTAATACTGCAATTGGATTAGGGCGATTTAAATGTCGTCTGTGACTTCAATGTACGTAAATGAAGTCAATGTTTTATCGATTACTATTAAAATGTATTAATCGTTTTTTATACATATACCCAGTAATTACAAACCTTACGGTGACGCACACAAAGTGGCATTTGATGTAGGTTCCGTTTTGCTATGTTACCTCTCTTTCGCATATTTTTTTAATAATTAAAATCTTGCTGAAAAGTCAGCAAGCTAGTAAAGATTACAAATAAAAATGTTTAACTATTATTTAAACTTATTAATTAAACTAAAATAATGACGATATCGTTAGCTGCGGCTAACTTGCATGCATTTCCTCTTCTCCAGCTAACAGTTTCGGCGCAAGATAAGCGACGACATATTTATTTCATGGCGCGCTTATAAGACGTGCCGGGCGTATGACAAGACAACCATAATTTCGTTTAATAAATTACGTGATTCGATCCTCGATGTCACTATACTTGTAACAAATGACTGGCGAGTATCTATAAATTGTCAATAATTCTTACTTTATAACAATACGTTATTTCTCCATCACGTAATATAAATTACTACTTATATAAGTAAAGACGGTCAGCCGGACACAGAAACTGTGCCTCATCTGAAGGTGTACGCAAGTGGCTGTACAGCAGTTAATTTTACGTTGAAAACGGTGGGTCAGGCTCTCACTATCCTACGTTCCGTCGATATATAATATGTAATATATTCACTGTTTTATAAAACCACTACCTGTTGTACAATACAGTTCTGTTATGTAAAACAGCTGAATGACCTTTAGCAGTTTTTCATAATCGCTGACCTTCAACACCTTCGAATGTTCTGCAGTAAAAAAAACATTTATAATAATAATAGATTGCAATAATACGTGCAAGCCAAGACTGTGCAACTGCTCGTGACTGGGTTTCTTTCCTTACCACGTATAATAATTTCAATTAAATTTACACTATCCTGAATTCACAGAGGCGAAATATCGATCTAGTAAGTTTCATTTCTGAGAAAATAATTTTCAGTGTTTTCACGAGACGTTTATTTTTTTAATTAGGTCACTACTAATTTAATTAATCTTGCCGGTTGCACACAGGCTGCAGACCGAATGCCGGACAAAATGTGTCGCGTATCTCGCGCCGCTTCAGTGCGGTTCCCTTATAACTATCAGAAATTGAAATGTATGAACTGAATGAGGGCTACCGTTTTAAGCTCATTAGATGTCGCCACTGGCGAGTAAGGTCCTGAAGTATAACTTCTAAAGATTGTTATTGCGCGCGTGAAAACAAATTAATATATTAAATCATATTTAATACCTTTAAATCGTACCCTAAAAATATCTAGCATACCATAGCGATATGTAGCCTCGTTTTGTTAAAAAAAAGGAGGATAAAAGCATCCGAAAGATAAAACTGTCACAAAAATGACATTCCTTGAACCGTAACTCATAATTGCCTTGTAATTTAATCTTTCGGAGACCTCACTCTACACTAGCGCCTCTAGCGGCGAATTCACACGCGGTAGCCCTCACCTCGAAAACAGTCTAGAACTTATAGTTCAATTAGATTTAGAATTTGGACATAATTTTATTTGTCACAAAAAAGATAATCTGGATTTTGCTACTAAATATTGAACTAAAAAGTATCTTTGAAATTACGATATTAGACATGAGTTCGACACTATGTGGTCACATTCGCGCAGGTTGCCGTTGAGCGCTTTGATTTGCAATAGACTTCTTAAATTCGCACCTAGGCCCGTTTCGTTATATTAACGTACAAAAATAACAAGTAACCATTTATTGTATCTTACACTATATACATTCAACGATTGGTCCATTTAATTCATGTACATTTTTATAAAAAATATTTTAGTAAAAAACTTAACATTACTGTATACAAGGGATCTTAATGAGAAAATAAAATATAAATTAAGTACACAATTACGTGAGTTAGTGTGTGGCGTGCGGACAAACGAAGGCGCGCCGGACGGCGGACGGGCGACACGGGACGGGCGACGCCGGACAGCGGACGGGCGAGCGGGCGGCGGCGCGACTTCACATGCCCGACTCCGCGATGCCCTCGTCGTCTGCAACACAAACACGCGCCTCAACACTGCGCACGCGGCGACAGCGCCCCACACGCGCATGCGCACAACACCATGCAGACATGCCGACACTGACGCCTTGTTACCTAACGAGCACAGTGGCGAGACAGTGCTCTCGGCTGACTGCCAAGCCGAATACACTGGTCGCTGTCTCTGCAGTGTACTCGTTACTGTAATTAGGCAATTAGCATGGGGGACCAGCGGCCAATAGCGGGTGAGTAAGCGAGGCGGGAGGAGGCGACAGTGAGCCAAAGGGAGCGACAGGGGGCGGAGGGGGGGGGGGGTCATGCGGGCACACGGGGCGCTACAAGCGGTGCTCACGTGAGGCTGCGCGCGCCGCGTCGCGCTGCTACCCTCCACCTAGTGTTCACATTATAATGTAAACCTTTTAATCATAGTCAGGTATACACTATGTTAAAAAAAACCCTGCCCGATCTAAATGGGCCATATCGGTATCCCAATCACATCAGCAAAGAAAATAACAAACATGATATATTCATTATACCTAAGAAAAATAATAAATAATACATTTTAAAATTCACGATTGTCACGCTGATATTATCGAAATTTCCCCAAAATCTAGGAAATTTTCAAAATGTGATGAAACCACTATCATCCTTGGTATGTTTTGCACCCAGTGACGATGTCAATGACATCGTAAGTTTTGCCGTTTATGTTTCTTCATTTTATAAAATGTTATTTGGGGTATATTTTTTACTCGTAAAGTGAAAACGATTATTACATAAGTAGAACAGGATCTCGATAACGGGTCGGAGAGGGTTTTGTTCTTAACATGGGTATTGTTCTTATATTACATATACATAGTAATAATTAGTAGGTATATGAAATCATTTCAGGTTCAAATTTAAAATCTCCGCCACCCTATGCGGATTCCACGAGAAAACGGTTTTGTTTTCAATGAATTATCCTGAGGTGATTGAGCTCCGGTAGCTTGTAATAAATAAATAAAAAAAAACTATTTAGTTTCTTGCAAATTTTATGTTTTTAAGGGTTCAGCAGAGATTTAGGTACAAAAACGTAATACCAAAATAAATCGTAATCCAAAAACATTTTATCGAATTGTGTTATTATTCGGTTTCGGATACCGTTAATCTAGGTTCCTACTGTACCATTTCAGCTACTACTACTGCACTGGAACTAAACGACCATAAATCGTTCTAAACTTGGTATAGTTATCAAAAATTGCATTCGCTTACATTTATTTACAGTGAAGTATATAGTTAAGTTTCTGTGCGTAACTAGGTTGCTTAGCTACGACGAAACCGAAAGTATTGTGACTCGAAACTTTTATGAAGATTTTCAGTACTCTGCTGCTACGTTAGTGTCGTGGAGATAATTGCGGTGATGTCGGTCGAGAATTAATACAACTTGTACTTTGAAGACTAAATATTTAATTTGAAGATAAAAATACACGGTTCGGCGACGAGACTAGGAATGATTTCAGTAGCTGATGTCTATGTCTTTTATACTAGTCAGGTGCTAAGGGAGGTGGAGGAGTGCCTTATCTCCTTTTACAACAATGTGTCACAAAGAGTCGTAAAACTAAGTCGTAAAAACAGCTCGTAAATTATAGAAATATTAGAAGCGTAACTAATTCGTCTAATCTCTCTAAGATTTTACGACTTGCTGCGTGACCGTGGATAATTCCGTTAATTAAATATGTAACGCGGAAAATCATGTGTCAACAGAGATTAAGGGTCACATAACTACATTTGTCATATGATTTTATTAGAGGCATAAAGTCAAATAGCTAATAATTTAAGCAATTTAGGATGGTCACCTAACTCCTCCCTAGTTAGATTGAAATTAACTGAAGGTTAATTTCAATTTGGTAAAGTTAATCATACATCATTCCTAATGACGTTTACAATTGTTAGAACATTAGTAAAAATTAATAATATGTTATATTAGTTTACATAGATGAATTAATATTAGGTACAATTAAAATTTTTAATTATACATGATTTTTTTTTTATTTCTATTTCTTAATATTTAAACATTATTCTAATTTTCAATCACTCATTTCACTTACACATTTTAATCTAGTTTTTAATTAATCAATTAAGAAAAGCTTAAAATTTATTACATGTATTTTATATGTAATTAGACATTAATGAAGTGGAGGCATATAAACTCTTTTTTTTTATTATTATTATTATTATTATTATTTTTTTTTTTTTTTTTTTTATTTATACTTATTCTCGTTTTGGAAGCGTACGAATGCATATCCTACATCAATCTTTAGTTGGTCTCTTGACATTCTTAAGAGGGACCTTAGTTATTCTTTCTTTAATTTGAACAGGGACTATATTACGTTCTACGTTACCTACAACTTTCGCTTTTTCGTAACGTGGTTTATCCTTTCCTCTTCGTTTATTAACTAATCCAGTATAAATTTGATCTTGATCATTAAAATTTATATTTTCTCCTTCCTTTTGCCTATTCGTTTTATCTTTGACCATCTTTTCTTTTAAATAATTATATAAAAATAAAGTTCTTTCCTTATGTTCCCTTAATAATTGTTGAGTGTATGTATGTTCAAAGTTAACATCGAAATTACTACTTGAGTTGGTATGTCCAAATGTTACTTCAAAAGGAGTTAAATTAGTTGAACTATGAATAGTATTATTATATGCCATTATTGCGTATAGCATAACTGATGCGGCGTCAGTTATCTTATGCTGATATTTTGCTATACGATAAATTTCTGTTATAGTAGAGTGAAATCTTTCTACAATTCCCATAGAATTTGGGTTGTTAGGAGTTCCTATATGTAGTTCAATTTTATAGAATATTAATGTTTCTTTCATTAAAGTATTATTAAATTCTGAACCGGGGTCACAACTAATTTTATTTGGTACTCCATAAGTAGAAAAGTATTTAATTAAGGCTCGAACTATTTCAGGTGTTGATTTTGTCTTTATTTCAATTGCCTGACCTAATTTTGAAAAAGAGTCTACTAAAGTTAAGAAACTTGTTCCTTCAATTGAGAATGTATCTATAAATACTTCTTGAAAAGGTTTACTTGCTGTTTGAGTTAATTGCAATGATGGTTTTATGGGATTTCTATCATATTTCATACGTTTACAAATATCACAGGCATTAATAACTGCGGCAATAGTCTGTTCCATATATGGCCAGAAATAATTTCGTTTTAACCTATTATAAGTTTCTCTAATGCCACGGTGACATGTTTTTCCTTCGTGATATGTTAAAACAATACTTTGTTGTTCATCCTCATCTTCAACGTAAATGGTTCTGTCCGTACATTCGGTAAATTTAATTTGTCTATCTTTAAATATTTCCGTTATAGTTTTGTTAAAGAGACTACGCTGCGCTTTATTATCGTAATAAATAAAATATTTCTTTCCTTGTTCTAAATTTTCCTTTAAAAATTCTTTTATATACTCTACATTATTTAAGGGAAGTTTTACTTCTAAAATCTTTTGATTACCTCTAGTGCGATTGTTTATTTCTAATTTATCTTTATTCCAATTTATAATAATTATTTGATTATTTTTACTATCTATCGCCTGATTAATGATTGGGATCTCATCTTCATTTTTATTGTCTATAAATGAATACTCTGATGCAGTTAAAGTTGATTCTGAACTTAAATCATCATTATCTTCAAGATCTAATTGTTGTGCGACGTTACTTTGAAATGATGTTTGCGGGACATTTACATTTGTTACAGATTGCAACATATTTAATTTTATGCGGGAAAGTGCATCGGCATTTGTGTTTTGTTTACCGCTTCTATATATTACTTCAAAATCATATTCTTGAAGTCTTAATCGCCACCTAGTTAATTTACTGTTAGGCTCGCTAAGAGAATATAACCATGTTAATGGTCTATGATCGGTATAAATTAAAAATTTCTTTCCGTATAAGTATGGACGAAAGTGTTTTACTGCCCATAAGACTGCTAGTAACTCTCGCTCAATTGTACTGTATTTCCTTTCAGTTTCATTTAAGGTACGACTCGCGTATGCTATTGGCCTATCACTACCTATTGTTCCTTGCGATAAGACTGCTCCAAGAGCGATTTCGGATGCGTCTGTGGTTAACAAGAAAGTTTTATCGAAATCAGGGAACTGTAACAAAGGTGCATTCACTAGTAATTCTTTACAGTGTTCAAATGCTTCTTTGAATTCATTTGTCATTTGAAACTTTTTATTTTTCTTCAATATTAAGGTAAATGGTTTTGTTAATTTTGCAAAGTCCTTAACAAATTTTCTATAATATCCGATTAAACCGAAAAATGATCTAACTTCTTTAATTGACGTTGGTAATGGATATTCTAAAATTACTTTAATTTTATCTTCGTTAGGTTTAAGACCTTCTTTAGTAATTGTGTGACCTAGATATAACACTTCCCTACGTAGGAATTCTGACTTGTCTAACTGTACTTTTAAGTTTGCTTTTCTCAATATTTCAAAAATTAATTTTAATTTGCTTAAATGACTTTCTAATGTTTCAGAATAGATAATTAAATCATCTAGATAAATTAGACAGTGTATTCCTTGTAATCCCCTTAATATATTATCCATTGCCCTTTGAAAAGTGGCAGGAGCTGTCTTTAAACCAAAAGGCATTCGTAAAAACTCGTAATGTCCAAACTGTGTATTGAAAGCAGTTTTGGGAACATCTTCTTTTTGTACCTCAATTTGATGATAACCACTAGCTAAATCTAGGGTTGAAAAATAATTACTCTTTCCTAATTTGTCAAATAAATCGGCTATATTTGGGAGAGGATATTTGTCATCACACGTTATAGCGTTAAGTTTTCTATAGTCAACGACCATTCTATATTTCTGTTCTCCTGTAGCGTCTAATTTCTTAGGCACTAGATGTACTGGTGCACTCCAAGGCGAATGACTTGGTTGAATAATATTATCCCTCATTAATTTAGATACTTGTTCTTTAATTTCATTATTTTGCGACGGCGGTTGTCTATATGGTTTGATATAAATAGGGTCATTATTAATTGTTCTTATTTGATGTTTGACCTCATTTGTGAAAGACAAAGGAATCTCTTCACAATAAAATATATCTTTATATTCAAGGCATAACTCATAAATTTTTAATTTTTCTTCCTCATTCATGTGATCTAATCGTAATTTATTTAAGTTATTTGTCAAAAGGAAATCTAAGTCTGAATTTAAATTTGAATTTGAATGATTATTTTCCAAATAATTAATAGTACAACAATTCTTTTGATCCGTATTATATTTTATTACACGAAACGGTGAAGTAATTAATAAAATATGTTCGTTTTCCGTAACATTTTGTATTACTGTATGCGCGTACCCTTGGTTACATTGTACTAACGCGCTAGGCATTCTTACACCTTCGGTTAATTCTTGGAATTCGATAACGCCTTGACCGTTATATAGGTCGGTGGGTAATTTCACTTTCTGTTCACTTCGAGGCGACAAAGTTATGGTTATTGGTTCAAAACTGTTTATTTTTCTTTGAAAATGAATCGGTAAAACTGTGTCCTCCGTTATTAATTGTGCCTTCTCTAAATTAATTATTGCCTTTAATTCGAATAATATATCATTTCCTATAAGACCATCATAAGCATTCCCTATGTCAAATATATAAAATTTAAATTTTTTTTCGGTGTTAAAGTTATTAAATAATCTAATTATGACTGCGCCATTGTGGTTTGTTGCAGCATGAGTACTAACTACTTCGAAAGATTCCGCAATCTTATTTTCCGAAAAATGTTTTTCCACTAAGTTATTACTCAGAAATGACCTAGTACTACCAGTGTCAATCATTAATTTCGCGTCAAGATAAGGTATAAAAATAAATGGTAATTCAGTTTTCGCGATTACGTGCGTGCATACGAAGTTGAGGCTTTTATTGAAAAATTTTCATTATCCGTATTATTTTGCTGGTTTGGCCTACAGGGATTATAGTTTTTTGGTTTTGGGGTACACTCTTCTACAGTGAGTGGTCGTCTCGGATATATTCTATTTTGCTGATCGTTATCTTCCGCAGACGTACTGGGTTGAACGTTATCATAGAAGTTTAAGTTGGGTGTAACGAAATTTGTTTTTGACCGTTCGTATTACGCGATTCTGGGCAACTCATATGCCTCGGCGTGTAATTATAAAAACGCGGCTGATAAGTATTAAAAGGTGACGGGTTATTGTTTGACCTAAAAGGTTGACGTGGTGTATTAAATCTTTGGTTTGAAAAGTTAGTGTTAGTAGGGTTAGTATTCGTATTTTGATTCATAAAATAATTATTTTGAGGTAGATTTGGTTGTACTTGGCGATAATTAGTTCTTTTGAAGTTAGGTTGTTTACGATAATTGTTAGAGTTAGTGTTGTTATTTCTATGCTTTAATTTAAATTGATCAATAAAATTTTGTTCTTCTAACACGATTTCTAATGCTTCCTCTAAAGTTTCGGGATGCTGTAATCTTACTATCCTAGCCATTTCTTCTGTTAAATTACACATAAATGTATTTAAAGCGGCTTTGTTATATATTAACATTTTATTTTCCCTAAGTCCTTCATTATCTGTTGTGCGATTTATTTTACAAAATAGTCCGCTTCGAATAGATTGGATACGATGGCAAAATTGTAAGTTAGTTTCATTAGACCTAATTTTAGCATTTTCTAATTTAGAAGCTATGCATTCTTCCGAACGAGGGTCTCCAAAATGAGTACCTATTAACTTTTTAAATTCCTCGTAAGTTTTAATGTCCTCCCGTTCACTAATCAAACTAGCGGCTAACCCAGTTAAACGGCTTGTAATAACTTGTAAGTTATATTCTTCCTGTTCCTTCTTACCTTTAAACATTGTCATTATATAATCACATTTTCTAAGAAATAAGTTAGTTTGCCGTGGGTTTCCGTCAAAATTAGGGACTAATTTTACAATGTCCGAAGCAATAATTTCTACATTCTTGATAGACATTTTAGATTTTACTCTTTACCCGTATATCCGTATATAAAATTATTCAATAATGTTATAAAATCTAAATTATAATTATGTATTTAAAAGTTTTTCTTTCCCCAATAAAATGAAATATATATATGTCTTAACTTACACACAACGCGTTGTTACAAAATAAAGTACAATTCACGGTTACCTTTGACCGATTTTATTATTTTACGGTGTTTATGTCCGTTTCTTTTATTTTTATATTAAGTAGTTGCAACTAAAATGATTGTGATTTTTACACAATTCAGAAATATATCCGTGATATTAAACACAAAATAAATCGGAACTAGTCCGCGTGAACTTAAGGGTGTTCACTTACCTAAATACACAAAAATTACAAAAATATATAGTTATAATGAATTACAATTTACTCACATGAAAAGGATCTCACCCGGGAATATGGGGTTTTATAATGATCTTGAATAATAATATGAATACTCCATATATAGTTGTTCTAAGCGCTGGATTAGGTTCCTTACTATTTCCAATACCGCTCTGATGAGTGCTCGCTGTTCCTCTGCAGATCTTCTGGGTGGGTTGTTCATGTGATGGGTTAAGGGAAGAGAAAATCTCTTACCGATTCCTAGTTGTCCTGCCGATGGGTCTTGTTACCTCAGATTTCTTTCTCTCGATGAGCTTGTCGTGCAGTGCTCTTCTTACTCGATTTGAAGTGTCCTCTCGTACCGCATCTGCTTGCTCCTTGAAGACGTCAGGGTTCTTGTCTTCGGAACGCGTTACCAGCGACTCAGCTTGACGTATCCTACCGACTGCGCCAGTTAAGTTTCTGTGCGTAACTAGGTTGCTTAGCTACGACGAAACCGAAAGTATTGTGACTCGAAACTTTTATGAAGATTTTCAGTACTCTGCTGCTACGTTAGTGTCGTGGAGATAATTGCGGTGATGTCGGTCGAGAATTAATACAACTTGTACTTTGAAGACTAAATATTTAATTTGAAGATAAAAATACACGGTTCGGCGACGAGACTAGGAATGATTTCAGTAGCTGATGTCTATGTCTTTTATACTAGTCAGGTGCTAAGGGAGGTGGAGGAGTGCCTTATCTCCTTTTACAACAATGTGTCACAAAGAGTCGTAAAACTAAGTCGTAAAAACAGCTCGTAAATTATAGAAATATTAGAAGCGTAACTAATTCGTCTAATCTCTCTAAGATTTTACGACTTGCTGCGTGACCGTGGATAATTCCGTTAATTAAATATGTAACGCGGAAAATCATGTGTCAACAGAGATTAAGGGTCACATAACTACATTTGTCATATGATTTTATTAGAGGCATAAAGTCAAATAGCTAATAATTTAAGCAATTTAGGATGGTCACCTAACTATATTGGAGGCAATGGTAGAGTAGGAACCTAGATTAACGATGTCGGAATCCGAATAATAACACAATTTGATTAAATTGTGTTTCAATCATGATTCATTTTGGTATTACGTTTTTAGGAAAAATTCGGACCTACGCCGGACTTACGGTAGAGTAGGAACCTAGATTAACGATGTCGGAATCCGAATAATAACACAATTTGATTAAATTGTGTTTCAATCATGATTCATTTTGGTATTACGTTTTTAGGAAAAATTCGGACCTCCGCCGGACTTACTATTATTTTTTACTATTACATACTTACTATTATTGGTAATAGTAGATGCGCTATATGCAATAATTTTAACGTTCGTGCTACCATTTTTACACTTTATAAACTGACACAATAGGAAAATTATTCTAAACGTAACAACAGTTTAATTCAAATCTTTTATTTATTTCAATTAGGTCATTATTTTTATTTATTTTAATATTAAGAAAGAATAGTGATGTAAAGGTATAGTTAAGTAATGTGTTAAGTTAAGTTCAAGTTCAAAAATAATATCATTAGGATACGAGGTGTTCGGTTACACCGGAGTCTCATGGAGTACGAGTGGCAAGAAATTTTACAAAATAATACTGATAACAGAGTTTACCTTTCTGAAAAGTCATGGTTATACAGAATTTGGATATAAATGTAAGACATAGTGAGTATGTCAGTGTAGATCTTTGGTACTCGATGGTCTCCCGAGCGCAATAACTTTAGTTAATTATTGCACGACAGTAGATTAAGTATATCATTTATATATAATAGTGTTTTTCCACATATTTTATATATATTTTTTTGTTAATAATATTGAGCTCTCGAATGCTAGGAACCTTCTTTTACTTCGATTAAAGTCGATATTACTTTGACCCAACTTGGACATTAGGTTTAACCTTCAATGTCCACACATCCTGTAATCGCACTATTGTACCAGTGAAGAATGTAATACCACTTATTTTAAAAGTGTCCAAGGAGTTTCTTGTCGGATTCTTCTCCATAGGATCAACTTGACTCATAACGTATCATAAATGCTTGTAAAAGTTTATTTGAAATTTGAACATTTGAACTTGAACTTTGAATCGCAAGTATATAAATCACACTACCTTATTCCGATTTTTGATTAAGATATACTAATAATTAAAAAAAGAAATTATACATTAGTCTGGTGGTTAAGTCCTGGGTTTGATGTCCAGAATGTGCAATTATTGAGTTTGTCTATGACATTCATAACAGCTATTTGCTATGCTATTTAGAAAAAGTATAACTAATTTTTACGTAAAAATAAGTTTACGTAGGAGTAGTTTCATGTGTGTCACGAATAATTACAAGAGATACGAAATAATATTGAGACAATATTTGTAACAGCGACACCCAACATGTAGAAAATAAAGGTGTGTGCGTGTGTGTGTATGGGTACCTTCGAAGGCGGCGTTGAGGTGGTGGTTGTGGTTGTTGTGTGGCGGCGCCGCCAGGTCCTGCCCCTCCAGCACGGCCACGAGGCACTGGTGGATGCAGATGTACTGCTGCTCCGTCTGCACCATCCACACGCGCTCGCGCCGCATGGCGTGCACCATGCCGAAGATGTCGATGAACTCCGTGTGGTTGGCCAGCTGCAACAGTACAACACAGCTCACCGCGGGTCGCGCCTAGCAGAGTCCTACGTATGTGCGCCGAATGTAACTGTTACAAGATCGGACCGCACCGGCGCCGGCGCTGCAGCGCTCGCGGAGGTACTGACCTGCTGCAGCGCGGTGTCGAGCGTGATGAAGGTTCCGGAGCGGCCCACGCCGGCGCTGCAGCGCTCGCGGAGGTACTGACCTGCTGCAGCGCGGTGTCGAGCGTGATGAAGGTTCCGGAGCGGCCCACGCCGGCGCTGCAGCGCTCGCGGAGGTACTGACCTGCTGCAGCGCGGTGTCGAGCGTGATGAAGGTTCCGGAGCGGCCCACGCCGGCGCTGCAGCGCTCGCGGAGGTACTGACCTGCTGCAGCGCGGTGTCGAGCGTGATGAAGGTTCCGGAGCGGCCCACGCCGGCGCTGCAGCGCTCGCGGAGGTACTGACCTGCTGCAGCGCGGTGTCGAGCGTGATGAAGGTTCCGGAGCGGCCCACGCCGGCGCTGCAGCGCTCGCGGAGGTACTGACCTGCTGCAGCGCGGTGTCGAGCGTGATGAAGGTTCCGGAGCGGCCCACGCCGGCGCTGCAGCGCTCGCGGAGGTACTGACCTGCTGCAGCGCGGTGTCGAGCGTGATGAAGGTTCCGGAGCGGCCCACGCCGGCGCTGCAGCGCTCGCGGAGGTACTGACCTGCTGCAGCGCGGTGTCGAGCGTGATGAAGGTTCCGGAGCGGCCCACGCCGGCGCTGCAGCGCTCGCGGAGGTACTGACCTGCTGCAGCGCGGTGTCGAGCGTGATGAAGGTTCCGGAGCGGCCCACGCCGGCGCTGCAGCGCTCGCGGAGGTACTGACCTGCTGCAGCGCGGTGTCGAGCGTGATGAAGGTTCCGGAGCGGCCCACGCCGGCGCTGCAGCGCTCGCGGAGGTACTGACCTGCTGCAGCGCGGTGTCGAGCGTGATGAAGGTTCCGGAGCGGCCCACGCCGGCGCTGCAGCGCTCGCGGAGGTACTGACCTGCTGCAGCGCGGTGTCGAGCGTGATGAAGGTTCCGGAGCGGCCCACGCCGGCGCTGCAGCGCTCGCGGAGGTACTGACCTGCTGCAGCGCGGTGTCGAGCGTGATGAAGGTTCCGGAGCGGCCCACGCCGGCGCTGCAGCGCTCGCGGAGGTACTGACCTGCTGCAGCGCGGTGTCGAGCGTGATGAAGGTTCCGGAGCGGCCCACGCCGGCGCTGCAGCGCTCGCGGAGGTACTGACCTGCTGCAGCGCGGTGTCGAGCGTGATGAAGGTTCCGGAGCGGCCCACGCCGGCGCTGCAGCGCTCGCGGAGGTACTGACCTGCTGCAGCGCGGTGTCGAGCGTGATGAAGGTTCCGGAGCGGCCCACGCCGGCGCTGCAGCGCTCGCGGAGGTACTGACCTGCTGCAGCGCGGTGTCGAGCGTGATGAAGGTTCCGGAGCGGCCCACGCCGGCGCTGCAGCGCTCGCGGAGGTACTGACCTGCTGCAGCGCGGTGTCGAGCGTGATGAAGGTTCCGGAGCGGCCCACGCCGGCGCTGCAGCGCTCGCGGAGGTACTGACCTGCTGCAGCGCGGTGTCGAGCGTGATGAAGGTTCCGGAGCGGCCCACGCCGGCGCTGCAGCGCTCGCGGAGGTACTGACCTGCTGCAGCGCGGTGTCGAGCGTGATGAAGGTTCCGGAGCGGCCCACGCCGGCGCTGCAGCGCTCGCGGAGGTACTGACCTGCTGCAGCGCGGTGTCGAGCGTGATGAAGGTTCCGGAGCGGCCCACGCCGGCGCTGCAGCGCTCGCGGAGGTACTGACCTGCTGCAGCGCGGTGTCGAGCGTGATGAAGGTTCCGGAGCGGCCCACGCCGGCGCTGCAGTGCACGACGACGGGGCGCGCGTCGGGCGGGCAGCGCTCGCGGAAGGCGCGCACGAAGCGGGCGAGCGCGGTGGGCGGCTCGGGCACGCCGAAGTCGGGCCACGTGGTGAAGTGGAAGTGCTTGAGCACGCGCTGCTCGGCGCCGCGGCACAGCATGAGCTCGGTGACGGTCCAGTCGGGGTAGCGCGACTCGTTGAGCGCCGTGACGGCGATGTCGCCGTAGTACACGGGCCGCGTGTCGTAGGGCCAGTAGCGGTCGCACTTCTCGCGGCCCTTCTCCACGCAGCGCGTCAGCATGACGATGGCGCGCGAGCCCGACTCCCAGCACATGCGCCAGAAGTCGTCGCGCGTGCAGTGCAGCGGCCCCTGACGTCACACAACACCGCACATCACGACACCGCACAACACAAACACTGCGACATCTTTACTTATTGTAGTGGACTTGTCGACTGTACTCAAATATAAACATAATTTTGATACAAAGTCATAGTTTCTATAATAAAAACCCTAAAATCCCAATTTTTCTTTATTCATTGTTAATTATTTTAACTAGATTACTATTTAATAAATAAAATACAATTAAATAAATATGTTGCCACGTGACAGCAAACACCAATCATATTGCATGACATCACTTGTGTACAAACAGTCGCAGTTACAACGTCTATTACGTTGTTTGGTAATAATACAAATTATTTCCGTTGTGTGAAAACGATTGCAAGGACTATTTCCAAAATGGAAAGTGGATTTAATGAAAATAGGTAATTGGAATTTGCTGAGTATTTACTGTGTTTAAGGTGATATTAAGAGTCCGGCGGACCGAATTTCACATACGAACGTAATACCATTTTTTTCTTAAAAAAAAAAGCTTACTAGCGATGTGGGTTATTTACATTACTAGTATTCTTGTTAACCCCTCTTGCTAAGCTAAATGCTTGTGTTACGAATGGGTTCACGTCAGTAGTGCAATGGGTGGGGTTCGAACCGGCAACCACATGATCGTAAGTCCGACGCCCTAGCCGGATACCGCCGCTTTGTAATTAAAATACAATTTAGTCAAATCCTGGTATTATTCGGATTCAGATACCGTTAATCTATACTCCATTTGGTTAGGTACTTATCTAAAGGTAAACAACCCATAAAAAAAGGTTCTTTTATAGGGCCATTTTTCATTTCGAAATAAAACGTAACCAAAATAAATTATTTAATAACATAAAACCACATTTTTCTTTTATACACTAGCATATTTAACTACTTTGTTTAATATTAAATGGTTATTATTAATT
This sequence comes from Acronicta aceris, assembly GCA_910591435.1. Classification (NCBI taxonomy): domain Eukaryota; kingdom Metazoa; phylum Arthropoda; class Insecta; order Lepidoptera; family Noctuidae; genus Acronicta; species Acronicta aceris. Next base: position 17,267,364 of record OU342762.1, on the reverse strand, counting down.
CTGAAGCTTGCGAACAATTAATTAAATTAAAAAAATACTATTATGTCATAAAGTATTGCAATTGCCTAATAAAAAGAAACTAATAAGACAGGTATTCAAAACATTTTTCTACGTAGTAGACTTTGATAACTCGAAATAAATTGAGAAGTAATACTGCGAGGAACCGCAGCAAAATATTTAACCGATATTACACTTAGTCGGGTAACCAGACGCCATTTGTGATAGTTTGTGTTTACTTTACTTTCGTTCGTTTTTGTGTTTCTTTTGCCATAAATTTTGTTAATTTGTTATTGTTTTGTTTGTTCGTTGTTTTTATTGATTGTTAGTTGTGTTGTTATTAATTTTAATTGTTAAAAAAGTGATCCCGAGTCGTGTAATATGTGACACCTGTGATCGTTTTATTATCAGTGCTGGTGATTGTTTTTCATCTGATTCAGATTAAAACTTATAAAGTCAATTAAAGGTACCTATATTCATTTCACTCCCAATTCATAAGATATTATTGTAATAAAAGATTAAATAGCCCTGAACGCCGCCATTTTTATTGTTTACCTTTAGTTAAGTACCTAACCAAATGGAGTATAGGTCCCTGCTCTACTGCATGGCATGGCATAGGCATACCGAATGGCAATATGCTCGTCCCCTATTACAGTATGCGACAGGTCGACATGGGAATTTTCTAATGATATGGCATCAGGTAGTTTATGGTGTTTTTTTTATTGGGTTCAAAATTAATGTCTTTTATAAATTCAGCACCCCAAGAAATCTCGAAATTGACAAACATAATGTCGTTTAGAAAAAAAATGATTGTTATCTTGGATTTCAAAATTAATGTCATAAATGTCGATTTGGTTTATCCGAGCCTAATGAATAATTTGATTTGTTTAAGCGAGGCAGTGAGTGAGGTTTTAGATCAATCAGGCAAATCAGCCTATTGTCGTCCACTGCTGAAAGTAGGCCTCCCCCAAGGTTATATTACTAGAGAATTACATTATGTGGTGAAATAAGCAAGTGTCGTGTTGATGAACAGACGCGGTACTGGTACCTGCGTGACGATGAACTCTCGCGGCGAGTTGTGTCCGGGCACGTAGTTGGCGTTGATGTAGTCGGAGCCCTCCTCGTCGTCCACGGGCTGCAGCTTGTAGCGCGAGTGGTCGTACGGCAGGATGTTGGTGAACCGGTTCTTGGGCCGGTTGACGGGCAGGTCGGCCGCCGTGCACGGCTGCTCGCGACCCACGTGTTTCAGCTCCTCGAACTCTTCACTGAACCTAAAGGAACACGCCGGTAGATAATATATAGTAGATCGAAAACGTGTCGGGCACGGTGGGAGGGTTCCGTTTCGGCGGTACCTGAAGTCGGAGTCGGCGGACATGAGGCGGTAGTGGTCGATGAAGTCGGCGACGCGCACGGGGCGCTGGCAGCGCGCGGCGGCGGGGGCGGGGGCGGCGGGGGCGGCGCGGCGGCGGCGGCGCAGCGCCCCCAGGGCCGCCGCGCCACCCGCCGCCGCCGCGCAGCCCACGCACGCGCCGATGATCCACGCCGTGTTGTCCACCTCTGCAACACGCGCGATCACTATATTGTACGTTACCCACGATTGGATACACCGCGTCATTTGATACAACCTCTTCTCTGAATAATTTCCCTCTGCCTATCGATGGCCGTCGTTGAAAGAGCGCTTTATGTTGTGTTCATTTTAATAGATAAGTGCTCATGAAAAACTGAGAAGCGAGCTTGTAATTTAAGTTTCTTACATCTAAATTAATATTCTGCGTAACATGTAGCATTTACTATTTTAGTTGGCGTTTTACCCGATAAGTGCTAATAAATATAATTTTTGTAGTGATTATGATCACAAAAGTAAGTATCGAAATATAATTTTATCAAACATAGCAAAACAATAATGTTTTATCAAATATAGCATTGGGCTTGAACAATATTGTATATATAATGCAAACGATATTTTACATCACATTACGATTTTCTTGATACCAATATAGGTATTTAGACAAAAAAAATTAATCACCTGAATTCATGAAGTAACTACAAAAATATTAGTTGCAGCTAACTTTTACCCATATATTTGACTGCACACACTGTAGCACCGAGTCCCCTGGCACCCGTGACTCAACTGAACGCTATCGGCGCGAAGGATAATATCTAAGCGATAACCGTTATCACTGCATACTGGATCTATTAGCTATGAGTACCTCACTCGAAAAATCACTTCGGCGATCAAATTAACTTTGTTATCTGTTACGATGCCGAGGCCCGAGCGTCTTAGCTCGTTTGTTTCACTAAATATTAACTAAACGTTGAAATTGGAAGTCAAGGTGTGAATGGCCTAAGGAAGAGCTCTACGATTCCAAACCTACATTTATAGCAAGGGTGGTAATTGTTCTGCGCAAAGTACCTACAAACTGTAATACAGCAGGTAAGAAGGTTTGGTTACGATGAGTCTTGAATTTAAGTACCTGGGCAACTGAGCTCCGCTCAGGACTCGGGTAAAACGATTAGAATAGGTACTAAAGTTAGATTAGGTTAGATATAGATAGATATATATGATGGAGGATATAAGGACGGTTTTTTTGGGGAGTCCGTATTGTAATAATATATCCCCAGAAGTCTAAAAGTAGAATATACAGAGCTTTTAACACGACAAAGTGCTGATTCTTTAATGCAAGTTAACATCTTATAAGTGAAGAGTAATGCCGTAATACAAATGTGTTTTGTAATTTTGCTGGTAATTAAGTGTGACTGTACTGTTGTGTTTTGTAGTACGGTGGTTACGTAAATATGTGAGTTGTATTGTGTGTGGACATTACCGGTGTAGACGACGGTGTAGCCGGTGTCGGTGAACTTGTCGGGCGCGGTGAAGGCGCGCAGCTTGACGTAGTACTTGGTGCCCGGCTTGAGCGGGCCGTTGCAGTAGGCGCGCCCGCCCGCGTCGCAGCGCTCCGAGCCGATGGTGAACTCCTCCACCGGCGACGAGTGGAACGGGTAGTAGGGCTCCGTGACCTGGTAGGGCGGCCAGGCCGGCAGCGCGTGCACGTCGCGCCACGACGGCAGCCGCGCCGGCGTCTCGTTGCGCGGCTCCTCCGCCAGCACCAGCGTGTACGCCGTCACGTTGCCGTTGGCGGCCGAGAAGTAGTCGGAGCGGAAGCGCACGGCCACCGTGGACGAGGAGCGGCGCAGCTCGGTGGGCGTGGCGTGCGCGGGCGGGCGCGGCGGCGCGCCGATGGCCAGCGTGTGCAGCGCCCGCGCCGCCGCGCCCGCGCCCGCGCCCGTCTCCGCGCGCACGCCGAACGAGTACGTGCCGCCCGGCGCCAGACCCGACACGTTGCCCGCGCGCGCTGCAACACCGCCCGCTGTAGCCGCCGCGCCCGCCGGACCGGCCGGACCGGACGCGGCGGCCGCACTCACCGTCGGGCGGGAACTCCAGCGTGGTGATGCGCTCGGGCTCCGTCTGCGGCGCGTACTCGAGCAGGAAGCGGCGCAGCACGCCGTTGGCGTCCTGCGGCGGCAGGTCCCAGGCGAAGGCGATGGCGCTGGGCTCGGCGGCCACGACGCGGAAGTGCGTGGGCGCGGGCGGCGGCGCCTCGCGCGTGGCCACGGCGGCCGAGTGCGCGCGCGACACCGTGCGCAGCGCGCGCGCACGCCCCGCGCGCACCACCACCGTGAACGTGTACAGCGTGTGCGGCCGCAGAGACCCCACCTGCGCACGCGCAAACACCGACCGTCGCCTCTACACTTTCTGATTTCTCGACTTAGATATCTTTTTTCTCGGGAGTCGAGAATTCCCGGAAACTCAAAAAAAAAAAATTGTCTAAGATTTTTTCATTTTTTTTGAGGTTCCAAGCAGATTTTATGTAATTTTTAATTTCGATAACCTCGCGAATCATGTCATCACGTATTAGTGTAGATTTTGACTCGGGAACATTCACAAAGTAACTTCCTGGAACGGCGGGGTTTTAGTCTTTGTAGACATACACATGATCCTTAACGACCATGCAGACCATTTTGTATGGTCATCTACTAGCACGCAAAGCAACTGAACAGTATAGTAGCGGCGTGACTCACAGTGATGCCGAGCTCCTCCGTGGTGTGCGTCTGCAGCTGGTCGGTGCCGGTCAGGTACTGCACCTCAAAGTCGGTGTAGTCTCCCGCCGGCTTGTCCCATACGAGCGTTATTTCGCGAGCGCCGATCTCTGTCGCATTCAGCTGTGTTATCGGCCGAGGAACTGTCAATCAATAACATATTTTATTAGTAGTACGGCACTTAATCATGGTCAATTCACACTGGCATATAAGAGCAGCGAACGGCAACAAATGCGGGTCGTGCGCTTTACATATCTACGTATTACATCACATTTATACGAATTATCGCGTGTGTCGAGATTAATTGACGTTGCGTTTCCCTTTCACATCAGTGTGAATTGACCTTTATAGAAAAAGGAACACTTATTTGGACAATATAATATGGTGACGTTGTAGAGGCGGGCGGGCGCCTGCACCACGGCGTGCGCGCAGGGTGAGAGCGGAGGGTATAGTTACAGAGTCGCGCCTGCCGCTGCACGGGGTGCGAGGTGACGTTGTAGAGGCGGGCGGGCGCCTGCACCACGGCGTGCGCGCAGGGTGAGAGCGGAGGGTATAGTTACAGAGTCGCGCCTGCCGCTGCACGGGGTGCGAGGTGACGTTGTAGAGGCGGGCGGGCGCCTGCACCACGGCGTGCGCGCAGGGTGAGAGCGGAGGGTATAGTTACAGAGTCGCGCCTGCCGCTGCACGGGGTGCGAGGTGACGTTGTAGAGGCGGGCGGGCGCCTGCACCACGGCGTGCGCGCAGGGTGAGAGCGGAGGGTATAGTTACAGAGTCGCGCCTGCCGCTGCACGGGGTGCGAGGTGACGTTGTAGAGGCGGGCGGGCGCCTGCACCACGGCGTGCGCGCAGGGTGAGAGCGGAGGGTATAGTTACAGAGTCGCGCCTGCCGCTGCACGGGGTGCGAGGTGACGTTGTAGAGGCGGGCGGGCGCCTGCACCACGGCGTGCGCGCAGGGTGAGAGCGGAGGGTATAGTTACAGAGTCGCGCCTGCCGCTGCACGGGGTGCGAGGTGACGTTGTAGAGGCGGGCGGGCGCCTGCACCACGGCGTGCGCGCAGGGTGAGAGCGGAGGGTATAGTTACAGAGTCGCGCCTGCCGCTGCACGGGGTGCGAGGTGACGTTGTAGAGGCGGGCGGGCGCCTGCACCACGGCGTGCGCGCAGGGTGAGAGCGGAGGGTATAGTTACAGAGTCGCGCCTGCCGCTGCACGGGGTGCGAGGTGACGTTGTAGAGGCGGGCGGGCGCCTGCACCACGGCGTGCGCGCAGGGTGAGAGCGGAGGGTATAGTTACAGAGTCGCGCCTGCCGCTGCACGGGGTGCGAGGTGACGTTGTAGAGGCGGGCGGGCGCCTGCACCACGGCGTGCGCGCAGGGTGAGAGCGGAGGGTATAGTTACAGAGTCGCGCCTGCCGCTGCACGGGGTGCGAGGTGACGTTGTAGAGGCGGGCGGGCGCCTGCACCACGGCGTGCGCGCAGGGTGAGAGCGGAGGGTATAGTTACAGAGTCGCGCCTGCCGCTGCACGGGGTGCGAGGTGACGTTGTAGAGGCGGGCGGGCGCCTGCACCACGGCGTGCGCGCAGGGTGAGAGCGGAGGGTATAGTTACAGAGTCGCGCCTGCCGCTGCACGGGGTGCGAGGTGACGTTGCGCGAGACGGTCCACATGGTGACGTTGTAGAGGCGGCCGGGCACCAGCGACGTGAACACCACGGTCTGGCCGGGCTCGTCGGCCGCGCGCGCCGCCTCCTGCGCCGCCGAGCCCGCGCCCTCCAGCCGGAACCGGTACGAGTCGAACCGCGACGCCGACTCCGGCGTGCGCGTGTAGATCACCTTCTGCACTGACACAACACCGTTAATTGTACATTCTACTACATTTTACGTACTACGCTTTAAGGTGACATCAGCAACATCAATTAATTGACAGCATTTCAAAATTTTAAGCCTCAAAAGTAAAAATTCTGTTTCTTTGTTCTCCTATCCTGAGTTCGAAAACATTTTTATTTATTTTTTACATTTCTTTATTTCGGAGAAAAAGTGTGAATCCGTCACTAATACGGCATAAACTGAGAAAATTGAAATTTTGTCGAAATAATCGTAAACACGTCAACAACGAAATAGATAATGTAAGGATACAAAATTAGGATCGATGCTAAACTGACATAAGACAATTTTTTTAAGGGTTAGAAAAATGACCTTATGTCATCCTTTAGCTGGTTTAACAGTACAAATGACGTCATTTGGCACTTACGTCTGTTCAGTATAGAAAGAACTTCAAAGTCGAAAATAAATATGAAAATGATTTAATATGAGGGTAATAAAAAATACGGGTATTCTATTTTTCGATCTAGTTTCAAATAAAATTATAGTATGTGGGTGTTTTCTTAATAAATAATGTTTATGCACGCAGCAATTGCCAATCAAAATAAAACGAATTCTGCTTAAAGCCTGTATTTTTATCTAGCTAGTGCCATTACATTGAAACTTATAACGGTTCGTCCAGTTCTGAGCCCCATGATGTATAGAAGATGGACGATTTTATTGACACCTATTGAATATTGTAAGGTGGTCTCGATGTACGAGACTTATTGTATTTAATCGGTATTTTAATTAATATCCGGGTAATAGTATCAAGACTTGCCAGAGTGGTAGACAGGGTGTCGTTGTCGTCGTCGGTGCCGGGCTCGTTGACGATGGTCATCTCGGACTGTATCAGGGGACCTGCGCGAAACGGGCATCGTTTAGTGGGTGCAGGGAGTAGAGCAGAAGCAGAGCTCAACCGTGGCAAAGCGGAGGGTCGACTGACGCGTGCGGGTGTCCATGGTGAAGAGGTCGGAGGTGAGGTTGTAGGAGTGCGCGGCCACGGAGAGCGTGTAGCCGCGGCCCGGCTCCAGGCCGTGCAGCGGCGCCGACACGCGCGCGGCGGCGGGCGCGCTCAGGTTGCGCGCGCCCGCCGCGCCGCCCGCCTCCAGCGGCCACCAGCGCACCGAGTACCACTCCACGCGCCCGCCCGGCCGCGGCCACTCCAGCGTCAGGTTGCGCGTGTCCACCAGCTGCTCCACGTTCGTCACCGGGTTCGGACCTGACACACCACGACACACATGAATACCTCTCTACTTCACCTCACTACGCTACACTGACAAACGTCATAACTTTATACTATGATCATGTGCTTTGAATATGAATCGAGGATTCAAAGACAAAACAGATTCGCAATAGGTGTAAATAATAGTTTCACCAAATTTAAAAACTATTATTTATACATAGAAGTATGATATAACAAGTTATCACCCGATGGAATTAAATAGAAACAATTCACAGAAAAGGGCGAGTCTATTACCATTAACTGGGCACAAATACATACTCTGAGCTGCTACAGAAAATCTCATAGATAATAATAATGCTTAGTTCGATCTGTCAATTGATCGCTGGTTTTCTAATATAGTATCCATACTAACGCTAAATATTAAAATTAATAAATTAAATATAAAAAATGCCAACCCTAGATGATAAATGACGTTGATTGGTACTCACGCACGGTGTGGTCGGCGTGCAGCGGGCGCTCGCTGTCGACGGCGACGCCGGCGGCGGGCTCGCTCACCGTGTCCAGCTGGATGATGTAGTGCTCGCCGTGCGTCATGTTCGTGATCTGCGCGCGCACACAAACACGCCTCGTTACATGTACACACACACCAACACCAACATTACGCTATGTGAAATCAATTGTCTCACTACTAACTTCACTAATAGCTGGTTATAACTTATAATAACCATACCATCACAAGTCTTCTTCAGTCGAATTATTTTGAGTAGTGTATTTTCAATATAGTTCAATGGGCGATAGCGCCTATAAACAAATGTAATTGTAATATATATGATAGTATGTGTGTGTGTGTGTGTGGGGTGGTGTGTACCTCGGCGGTGGTGGCGGTGGGCGGCAGCAGGTCGAGCGCGTGCCAGCGCGATGTGTGTGTGTGTGGGGTGGTGTGTACCTCGGCGGTGGTGGCGGTGGGCGGCAGCAGGTCGAGCGCGTGCCAGCGCGATGTGTGTGTGTGTGGGGTGGTGTGTACCTCGGCGGTGGTGGCGGTGGGCGGCAGCAGGTCGAGCGCGTGCCAGCGCGATGTGTGTGTGTGTGGGGTGGTGTGTACCTCGGCGGTGGTGGCGGTGGGCGGCAGCAGGTCGAGCGCGTGCCAGCGCGATGTGTGTGTGTGTGGGGTGGTGTGTACCTCGGCGGTGGTGGCGGTGGGCGGCAGCAGGTCGAGCGCGTGCCAGCGCGATGTGTGTGTGTGTGGGGTGGTGTGTACCTCGGCGGTGGTGGCGGTGGGCGGCAGCAGGTCGAGCGCGTGCCAGCGCGATGTGTGTGTGTGTGGGGTGGTGTGTACCTCGGCGGTGGTGGCGGTGGGCGGCAGCAGGTCGAGCGCGTGCCAGCGCGATGTGTGTGTGTGTGGGGTGGTGTGTACCTCGGCGGTGGTGGCGGTGGGCGGCAGCAGGTCGAGCGCGTGCCAGCGCGATGTGTGTGTGTGTGGGGTGGTGTGTACCTCGGCGGTGGTGGCGGTGGGCGGCAGCAGGTCGAGCGCGTGCCAGCGCGATGTGTGTGTGTGTGGGGTGGTGTGTACCTCGGCGGTGGTGGCGGTGGGCGGCAGCAGGTCGAGCGCGTGCCAGCGCGATGTGTGTGTGTGTGGGGTGGTGTGTACCTCGGCGGTGGTGGCGGTGGGCGGCAGCAGGTCGAGCGCGTGCCAGCGCGATGTGTGTGTGTGTGGGGTGGTGTGTACCTCGGCGGTGGTGGCGGTGGGCGGCAGCAGGTCGAGCGCGTGCCAGCGCGATGTGTGTGTGTGTGGGGTGGTGTGTACCTCGGCGGTGGTGGCGGTGGGCGGCAGCAGGTCGAGCGCGTGCCAGCGCGATGTGTGTGTGTGTGGGGTGGTGTGTACCTCGGCGGTGGTGGCGGTGGGCGGCAGCAGGTCGAGCGCGTGCCAGCGCGATGTGTGTGTGTGTGGGGTGGTGTGTACCTCGGCGGTGGTGGCGGTGGGCGGCAGCAGGTCGAGCGCGTGCCAGCGCGATGTGTGTGTGTGTGGGGTGGTGTGTACCTCGGCGGTGGTGGCGGTGGGCGGCAGCAGGTCGAGCGCGTGCCAGCGCGATGTGTGTGTGTGTGGGGTGGTGTGTACCTCGGCGGTGGTGGCGGTGGGCGGCAGCAGGTCGAGCGCGTGCCAGCGCGATGTGTGTGTGTGTGGGGTGGTGTGTACCTCGGCGGTGGTGGCGGTGGGCGGCAGCAGGTCGAGCGCGTGCCAGCGCGATGTGTGTGTGTGTGGGGTGGTGTGTACCTCGGCGGTGGTGGCGGTGGGCGGCAGCAGGTCGAGCGCGTGCCAGCGCGATGTGTGTGTGTGTGGGGTGGTGTGTACCTCGGCGGTGGTGGCGGTGGGCGGCAGCAGGTCGAGCGCGTGCCAGCGCGATGTGTGTGTGTGTGGGGTGGTGTGTACCTCGGCGGTGGTGGCGGTGGGCGGCAGCAGGTCGAGCGCGTGCCCGCGCGATGTGTGTGTGTGTGGGGTGGTGTGTACCTCGGCGGTGGTGGCGGTGGGCGGCAGCAGGTCGAGCGCGTGCCAGCGCGATGTGTGTGTGTGTGGGGTGGTGTGTACCTCGGCGGTGGTGGCGGTGGGCGGCAGCAGGTCGAGCGCGTGCCAGCGCGATGTGTGTGTGTGTGGGGTGGTGTGTACCTCGGCGGTGGTGGCGGTGGGCGGCAGCAGGTCGAGCGCGTGCCAGCGCGATGTGTGTGTGTGTGGGGTGGTGTGTACCTCGGCGGTGGTGGCGGTGGGCGGCAGCAGGTCGAGCGCGTGCCAGCGCGATGTGTGTGTGTGTGGGGTGGTGTGTACCTCGGCGGTGGTGGCGGTGGGCGGCAGCAGGTCGAGCGCGTGCCAGCGCGATGTGTGTGTGTGTGGGGTGGTGTGTACCTCGGCGGTGGTGGCGGTGGGCGGCAGCAGGTCGAGCGCGTGCCAGCGCGATGTGTGTGTGTGTGGGGTGGTGTGTACCTCGGCGGTGGTGGCGGTGGGCGGCAGCAGGTCGAGCGCGTGCCAGCGCGATGTGTGTGTGTGTGGGGTGGTGTGTACCTCGGCGGTGGTGGCGGTGGGCGGCAGCAGGTCGAGCGCGTGCCAGCGCGATGTGTGTGTGTGTGGGGTGGTGTGTACCTCGGCGGTGGTGGCGGTGGGCGGCAGCAGGTCGAGCGCGTGCCAGCGCGATGTGTGTGTGTGTGGGGTGGTGTGTACCTCGGCGGTGGTGGCGGTGGGCGGCAGCAGGTCGAGCGCGTGCCAGCGCGTGTCCGCGCGCGTGCGGTAGCGCAGCGCGTAGCCGCCCAGCGCGGAGTCCGGCGGGGCGGGGCCCGCCCACGCCACGCCCACACTGTTGGACGTGGCGCGCTCCACGCGCAGCCACAGCGCGGGCAGCGGACCTGCACACAGGACCCCACTTTTGATGATATAGGTATGATATGAATCACCATAATTTTCTAGTACAACCTGATCTCGCCATAAACTGGTATACCACCTAAAACTGGGTTCACACGGTATTGGCCTGCACGTTTTTTGTAGTATTAGATTTTAAACATAAAATCGTAGGTAGATTTTAATTTGTATTTTTTTTATGGAATAGGGGGCAAACGAGCAGACGAATCGTCTAATCGTAAGCGCTTACCGCCACCCATGGACACCCCCAACACCAGGGGTGTCACAAGTGCCATGCCGGCCTTTAAAAGGGGATTCGGCTTCCGGTAGTGTAAAAATGAATGGCCGCTTAGAGTTCATTCGATTTGCTTGAACCCTCAAGAGTATTCGTTTAAAAGTATAAACGATGTACGATTTTTTGCGGTACACTAAACGTATGAAAGGTTCTATGAACAATGTGTGCACCCCTGTGCCGTGTGAACCCAGCCTTATACTGGAATGTATAGCATGCTGTGAAGTCATGCGTCCAAGAATCATATTGTGTTCAAAAGTTGCCATATTGCCCCCCCCCCCCCCCAAGCTACTCGTATGATAAGTAAAGATGCGGCCATTTGGAAGGATCCTATCCTCACTCACCAACAGTCATGGAGTGTGTTCCTCGATATAACGAAAAGGAACCACAAAAAGGCTAACAATATATATTCTTGGATGTAATTAAGAAGTTTATCTTAAAATCAAAACAACAAATTTATTAGAAGCTGGGGACGTTTCTTAGCCTTTAGTTTGAATCGGACTCGTATAATGAGGCTCCCGTTTTTATACAGAAATTAAAAATCCGACAAGAGCAAGTCTGACTCCGGCACGTAGGCTTCCATAAACCTTTATACTATGCCTGTCATTTCCACAACAGTAAATGTAGTGCAAATGTAAAAAGAAATGTGATATATCTAAATACAACTCAAACTTGCTTCTAACGGGAGTCGAAATATGAGGCATAAATGGATGTATTTCTTAATGTGTTCACTTAACACTATTTCTTCAGGTCCAAGAGACCATGTACTTAAGTATGATATTAATTTCAACTGGATGCATTCGAGAAAGGGTCCCCTATTTTTTCTTTTGAGTTATCGAACCCTAAAAACGAGGTAAGAGAGCTAGAAAAGCCGTGGTATACTGACGGACAGGCTTGAGCAGCGTGTGGCGCTCGCTGCGCAGGCCGTAGCTGACAGCGGCCACCTGGATCTGGTACACGGCGCCCGGGAACAGCTCCTCCAGCGTGGCGCTCGTCTCCGTCGTCTCCAGCTGCACATACACATACACCTCGGTATTACTATCACATTGGAATCGTACTGATATACACATTAACATTCACTGAAAGTGATTTAAAAAAAAGAGGACATATAAAAAAATTAGCGATCTTTGTAATAGCCGTAGAAGCCAAAACAAATATTTTTTGATTTTTTTTTTGTCTACCTGTCAGCTTGTATGCGCATCATACGAAAATTACTTCCCGAAGTTTGATGTTGTTTTCACAGGTCTAAGTTGTACTTATAATAATTGTGCAGTCTGACCGTGCGGTAGTCGCCGTGGTCGTCGTCGTCGGCGTCGTCAGCGGCGGCGGCGGAGGCGGCGGGGGCGGCGGCGGCGGCGGCGGGGGCGGAGGCGTTGTGTCGGCGGTAGCGCAGCTCGTAGGCGTCCTGGCGCGAGTTGACGTCGGAGCGCCAGGCCAGGCGCAGCGCGCGCGCGTCGGGCCGCGCCCACAGCAGCACGGGCGCCAGCGGCCGCGTCGCCACCGACACCACGCTCTCGTTGGACTCCACGCCGCGCGACACGGCGCTCACCTGCACACACACGGCAGGTCAGCACGCGCCCGGCGCGGCCCGGCCCGGCCCGGCCCGGCCCGGCCCGCCCCGGCGCGGTACTCACGGTGACGGTGTAGTTGCGGCCGGGCAGCAGCGTCCGCAGCGGCACGGTGGTGTCGGACGTCTTCAGCGTGTTGCTGTCGTCGCGCGACGGCCCCGCCTCGTGGTACGACACCTGCACATACACCATCACCGCTCACGACATTATATTCACATTGTACATATACACAACGAGAATCTGTCCCGGACTACTTGCGAATACCTTCGCAGTTGCAGAGAGCACCTACATGTCGAACAAACCATATAAGGCTAATATTTAAGCGGTCAAGTTTATAATCTGAGAATATAAAAGCTGATTCACACAAATTCGGACAAAACATATTTAGAATAAGTAATGTTATCAGAGTACTATTAGTATGAATGTGTACGTGTGTGGTGTGATAGTTTTATTAAAAAAATCTTTTATTTATCTAATCTAACTTTATCCAAAATTATTTATAGTTTAATCGATCATTAAATACTTATTCAAACTGGAGGAGGCCTCGTAATCTGTATGACAGGTTTACTTAGTTCAGATACCAGTCTCCCACAAAGTATATTCTAATAGATTGACACCCATTGTAATACTACTTATTATAGATACTATGTTAAGAAGATACCTTTGTGGAAGAAAACAATAAATATGTTTATTATTATTATGTGTGTGTGTGTATGTGTGTATGTGAGAGAGGTAGAAAGTGTGTGTGATGGTGTGTGCACCTTGTACTCGTCCTGTGTGCTGGCGGCGCTGGGCGACCACCACAGCGCGACGCCGCCGTCCGCGTAGCGCCACGCCACGCGACCCACCGGCAGCGGCTCTGCGCACGCGCGACCATTACATTATCTTATAATTATTCACTAAAGGATTACATCTCAATAGTTCACGTTCATTTAAATTATCTCAGATTGAGAAATACCAGTTCCCTTCCACATCGATTCGAATAAACCCTAACAATGTTGTGAATACATTTTTAATGTATTCCAAGTAGTAAAAGTATAGGTCACTCACTGAGCGTGAGTTCAGTGGTGGCGGGCCAGGAGGTGACCTTGCCGGACATGGTCTTGACGGTGACGGTGTAGGGCGCGCCGGGCTCGAGCCCGTCGAAGGCGCAGCTGGGCGTGTCGTTGCGCGCGCGCAGCACAGGCGCCAGGCGGCGCGCCCCGCCCCCGCCCCCGCCCGCGCCCCCGCCCCCGCCCGCGCCCGACCCGCTCACCGACACCTGGTACTTCTCGAACTCGCTGATAACACACAACAAGCGACATGCACACACTGCACTCATCTACCTTCTAGATTATTATAAGTATGCGTACACAGATTTTGCGCATTCCATTTGAAAAAAGACGGTCAAGTGCGAGTCGGACTCGCGCACCGAGAATTCCGTAAAAACTTGTAGAGATAAACTGTATTGAAGGGCGTGATTTGTTTACCAACTGCAATTAAGTTACCTACAAATTTACGGAATTTTTCCTTTACCTACATCTGCTCTATGACTTTATTTCTTGTCAAATTTTAAGATTCTAGGTCAACGGGAAGTACTTATACCCTATAGATTTTGATTCTCTTGAGTGTCAAAATTATGCGGCATAAACGAAGCATAACTGACTGTATCTTTTGATTGTGTTGACTCACTCCTGAAATTAATAACCTAACTCTGAATTGTTTTCGTTACTGGAAATTGAACTTTGACATAAGATTCATAGAAGTTATGTCAAATTTCGATCTTCAGTACGGCTAGAAGATGTTTTTCTGCTCCAAGGGAAGCAGACTTGAATATTTGACATTAATTTCAGCTGACGCCTGGAGTTGATGCCTCCTCTTCCTGAGAAAAAGGGTTTTGACAGACGGACAAAAAAGTGATCCTATAAGGGTTCCGTAAATTCAGTTTTTCTTTTGAGGTACGGAACCTTAAAAAAGGGAATAGGTATTCACTAGGTATTTAAGTAGAAGCAGTCATTAGGTAGTCGTACCTCTCCTCGAGCGGTGGCAGCCATGTCACCCGAAAAGATGTCTCCTTGAGATCGGAGAGCGGCGCGGTGACGTTCCGCGGGCGCAGCGGCACGGTGCGGTACTGCGCCGTGGTGGGCGCGGAGATCTCGGGCTCCGACACCGTCTGCACGGAGATGTTGTAGGCGCGGCCCGGCACCAACCCCTTGAAGGCGGCCTGCGCCGGCCCCGGCGGCTCGCCCTCCTTCTCCACGTACAGTTCCGAGTCGCGCGCATCCGGCGGCACTATCGAAACCTGCGCACTCATTACACGGACGGATGTTATACTTTAATGCCATTTGCACAATAAATTTGCGTGCACGTCGACAACGAATTTTGAGAATCAAAAATCTGTACAAATTGTGTGCGAGTAACGTAGGGATAACATTACCTTGTAGTGTGTGTATGCGCCGGGCGGGTAGGGCGGCTGCCACAGCACCAGCAGCGTGGTCTCGTTGCGGAACCACACGATGAACTTGCCCGGCGTGTTGGGCTCTGCGGGCGACGCGACACGTCACAACACACGACACAACAACACTACGCTACTACCAATACTACCTTGAAGCACAGACATGGACACAAACGACTTCCGAGCGAAGTGGACACATTTTGACTCTGTTCCCAATATTACTGATTTAATGAGTGCGAGACAATGCTGATGCTGATTTCATTCGGATGCCGTAGTACGTTATACGTATGATGCAAGCCACCAGAAATAACTAAAGATAGTAAATATAGTGTACCAATATACTTAATATTTACTTTAATTTAAAACAAATATCTAAGTGGAGGTCAAATAGTTCACGAAAAATATGCAACAAAAAACATGCATTCTCTTGATAAATAACATTATCTACCAGTAGGTACATAACAAACAAAATGCAATCACAATGAGATGTTTAAATTTTACATACCGAATAATTATATCATTCATTAATATATCATAGTTTGTATTGTTTTCGATTTTGCGACCATCGCTTCAGTAGGTCCTGCATCTGATTCGGATACTCACTATAACATTATTTTATTTTAAACTAATACCTACTTCCCGCGGGTTTAAAGCGCTCTGAAAGGGCTAGGTAGGTACTTGCAATTTTTTAAATCATAAATATGCAAGCTATATCCTTTCGAAATATCGAAATCTGCGGTTTACGCGTGCAAAGGCAACAAAAAGGCAGGCTTGATAATAGATATTATTATGACAGTATGGATTTTACCATCGCAGTCTGATATATAAATGTAGACAAAACTATATTGTTTCTTGGGGATACGCCGTTTACAAGATCATTTTAAGCAGTGGTTGCTGCGCCAAAACATTACGATTGTACTTAATTATCCTGAAATAACCGTGAAATAGTAGACCGAGTAATGAATGGGGCCACAACATGTGTGTGGATTAATGCCAATACAAGATTAGTTCTAAAATCTGGTTTATATATAACCTAATATAGGTACTCTGTCATTACAGCACTGTGTTGCTCGTGCGATGCTCATCGTTACTAGACCAGACCGGTTGGGAACACGAAAATAATTTATGCACATATTATATATATGCGTAAGTATAAGGAAAATATCATATTTTGCAAAAGCGAGGCTCATCATATTATCAGTTGCTCATACTTTGTTGCCTATACTCGCTTGTGATTTTCGAGAAGTAGGTAATTAATATTAAGGTTTTGGTGGATGGAATGGCGTAGGTAAGTAGGATATTAATTTTCTTGAGAGAATTTAGAATTGTTATATCACGACAAAAATTTAATAGTTGAGAGACTTTTGTGTAAAATCAAGCGTGACAATATATTGGAACAAACAATAAGTAAATGTTAACAACACAACGTATTGGAGCGTCACGCTTGGTATTTAGAATAACATTTCGTCGGTGTACACAAACTTAGCGACCTTGGTATCAATACAGTCCGTATTCCACGCGAATACTTGAGGCCGCACACGACGCGCGCACGGCAGTTCGTATAGCCACCACCTCGGCCCTCGTACATACAACATTTGGACCACTACATCGGTTACAATGGTTGCGAGAACATAAAGTAACATGCACATAACGATAATAAGCCGCCCTCAAGCTACGCCACATCGACTATAACATCTGACAGCGGACGAAGAGAAGAGACTTGTTCAAGTGTTATTTTGATTATGTGAGGAATGTTTAGAGTAGTTTTATGAAGCTAATAAGTATGTTTTTTTATTACCTACAACAATATCTCTTCGGCTTAAGCGACATCAAGCCTTCACGTATGAGAATAAAAAAAAGTAGTGAACCATATGTGCTCCACATCTGGTGTCGAAGACGTCATCTTATGCACTGTGACGTCAAAGTACGGAAAGGAAACGAGTAGATACACCAAGGCCGGGATCACGGGAAGCATTTATAATTATACATAAAGTATAATGAATTACATACGTTAATGTTTTGTGGTTTGTATGTTATGTGGTAAACATGCAAAGATTCATACCCATTTCCAAAATAGCAAATATATTAATCAGTATTGTGATGTGGGCACGCCAGCTAGCCAGCTAGCAGCTGCAAGCTAGCTAGTCCAGAATTAAATAATAATTTCAGAAAAAAATTATTATAATGTTAGCTTACCGCATAATATCAATGTGAGTCATAACTCATAGCAATGCATAATAGGTATTATAACTAATTTATCTGCTTTCCGCTGTCAGTGTGTCCCGTGTATCATCTCAAACACATACTATTAGAGCTTAGGAACGATTCCCGTCAACGATGTAGCTAGTTGTTTTTTATTTATTAAGTATATAAATAAATGATTCTCCGTGAAATATAACTGCGTTAGATATGTGTAAAGAAATGCGTAGCTTGAGAGCGTCGAGAGACGAGGATCAACAACATGCTAACTGCTCACCAGTATCCTGCGAGTCCTGCGCGAAGGAACACAAAACATTTCATGTTATTATCTACTTACTTAGCTCGAACACACCAGTCCTGTGGTTCAATGTTCTCGTCTGCATGGGTTCAGACAGGAGTTAGTGCATCAATTGTATATAATTATTCGCGAGTTTATGTTATTTGTTAGAAGTTATTGTACTGAAATGATAAATATAAGGGATGTTCGCATAATTATACAATAAAA
This sequence comes from Acronicta aceris, assembly GCA_910591435.1. NCBI lineage: Eukaryota > Metazoa > Arthropoda > Insecta > Lepidoptera > Noctuidae > Acronicta > Acronicta aceris. The sequence continues at coordinate 17,249,853 of OU342762.1, read as the reverse complement.
GTGAAATTACCACTCTGTGACCGACTAATCATAAAACCTCAGAATCTTTAGAGCTTTGTCTACTGCACGCTAGGGGGCGTAGTCCCCTACTTTATAAAATAACATTTGTAAGTAAGTAGTTCTTAACACTGCCTCATTTATCGTAGCTAGAGAGATCGTAAGTGCAACTGGCATTAGATTACATTCCTAGGACGAGCAGTGTTATGGGAAATTGTCGGTATAAGCACGGAGTTTGATGTGCCCGGTTAATGGCATTAGGCGCGCCCCCGTTAGATACATGGCACCTAAGTATACCGACGGACTGGGGAGCATACAGGCGTGATGGTATATTTTTTTATCTAGATAATGTGTGTAAAGTTTTGACAATTCATTATTAGAAGTCACACTAATAAATAATAATAAATACCTATAATAGAAAATTTCAAGACGCCTCTAAAAGATTTATTTTCAGAAGTATTGACCGGCAGTTAGATCTAACACAAATGACCATCGAATAAGGAAAGTATAGTTTAATATTTAATAATACCTATACCTAGAGGTTTCTAAAGGTCAGTGCAAATTCTCGACCGGAAAACGAAAACATAGTAAGCCAGCGCGGCGCACACTAATGGCCAAGGGAATCTCAATTAATCTAATCAATAGCTGCCTATTTATTTATGCTTGCAATTTTAATACAGTTATGAGCGAATACAGAAATCTTCATAATTCCACTAAAAGCGATATGTATAAAAAGGATAATAAGGCGTAATCTTTCAGGGAATACAGGCGCGGTGGTATGTTATGTTATAATAACCTCATCACGATTGTACCTATATCGAAATAATAACATGCCTTCAACACCGGCAGCGGCATCCTAGCACAACGCTCAGGATCACTAGCTGTAGCTGTAGCAGCTCATCGTTTTTTTTTAAGTATAGACAATAGACATACTCGTACATGTTACCCAAATGTAACCCGCTGAGGACGTCGAAATGGAAGAAGTATGCGAAAGTGAATTGGTTTTCTTCCCTTAATATAACAATACGAGTATTCTACATCACCATTAGCGTTTCCACCCGAGTATAGTACCTGTTACTCCAGGTATACTTAATCTAATCACACATATTTACTTACTGCCTGGTTAGACCAGTGGTCGCAGTTTTATTGTGTTTTTCTATGAAATTCTTAGTAGGTAGCGGTTTGGAGTTTGGACTTTGTACATTAGTAAGTACGCCTCTGCCTAACCCTTCGGGGAACACAGGCGTGACGCTATGTATATCTTTACTCAACAGATGATAAGGTAGTACTTCCCTTACCAGTGCCGAAAAAGGAACAATGGGTAAGCGAGAACAATACCCGCGGTAACTGTCGTCGCATACGAGCCGGAGCTCCGGCAGTCGCCTCTGTGAGCGTGTCACTACCGCCCCGCTACCGCCACGCGCGCCGCGCGATGAGCCGGGACATTGAGGAGGCCACAAACTATTCACTACAATGCGCTATAATCAACATCTGCACGAGCCGCTATACCAGGAAAAAGGTAGTGCAGGAGACTGCTCACTGGCATAACTTCCATTGAGGGACTACCTAGTAACTACTAGCGCGCAGTTTGTTTCAAGCTCGGCTGAGCGTTTTGTGTGTTAACTAACTTAAGGATATGATAGTTTGACTCCGATATGTCAACTAACGTAACACACAAAAGGCTCAGCCGAGCTTCAAACAAACTACGCGCTAGTAGTTACTGGGTAGTCCCTGGTGAGCGCCGCGCCCGCGCCGCCGCAGTCCGTCCAGTCACTCTGTAGAGCTCGAGCCTCTCGTGACCTTCACAACACGCGCTACCGGTGCAAACTTACAACTTGCTTGACAGAGTATATTTAATTAACACAAAGACCCGCTTTCACGCAGTTGATTGATTGCTTGCAGTAAAAGCAGACCAATGTTCATCGACGTTAATAAATGCTGTACACCTTTCTTTAGAACGCGTACGCACTTTTACATACATATCTTAGTGACGGCAGTTCTGCATGATTAACGTAGCGATATGCTGACCGCGCAATGTTCTGCAACACTTGATGCGGCAAGCTGCACTCGTGCCATAACTGGTAGACATGAATTTAGTTCCGCGAATAAATTAAATCTTATTTTACTAATAATCTCAATTGTTCGCAGTAGGTAATACCTGCGCATAACACACAACCTTCTCGTTTTGTTATTGATAATAATAATGTAAATTTGTCATTTGATGCAAAAGGATTTGAATGCAGTTAGCTAATAGGTTATAGTCACTTAGGTATTACGTCATTTATCTGACACATCTTGCAATTATATAGACTATCCAATAGATTATGTACCTACTATTATCTTCTCGATGCTACTCCGGGCTATTGTCGAACATTCAAAGGCTGTTGATTTGTTTGACCAGACCCGTGCAGTGGCACAAGTAGCTCATAACTAACTACGCCTACCAAATGCTTTGTGTGTCATATTTATCTTGAATTACATGAACAGTTTGATGTATATCGCAGGGGTATTATGTCACGCTTCCCATTGATAAAGTATGAGAGCCAGCTGTCAGTGACTAATGTGAAAATACAACGCCGACGCGACGGTGGAACGCGCGACTTCGACAGTTCGACATTGGTAAATGTCAAGGCAATATGGCGCTACATGTTGATATAAGATTGACCAAACGCCCAGGCGGCGATTTTAATAGTTTGAATATTTATAACTGTATGATTCATGTATTGCGAAGTATCCCGCAGTGTATGTATAACCAGTAATAATAGTATTACTGAATTTGAAAATTGCTGATTCGGTACTCAAGGAATAAAAATACGTGTATAGCTTAGGTCGTCGGCGTCGCTACATTTGTAGTTGACCTAGAAGTTAAGTATACTGTGTTAGTTTTCGTACATGATGACATCATACACAATTCCGCTTACTGTTTGTCAAAAGTTGGACAACGTTTCATGGTATTCGCAGCTGATTAGACAATGGATGTCCTAACTGAATTGTAAAATATTGAGTAAATTTCTGTTACGTCTTTTTGCGAACATCCCTTATAAACGGTGACATGCTCATGGTACAGTTAAATAATAACTGAGGCAGCGACAAGCGCCCAGCACCTTGCACGTCCACTCGGCCACTAGCGATCCACACCACTAATGCCATCAACAAGCAAGGCGTCACGTGTGTCGCCTGCGATGTAGTCGAATGAAATGTTGTGGTGGTATTTGAGTTTGTAAGAACGTTACTAAAAGTTTGACTGACTGGTGGTGAAGTTGCGCGAGGCGTAGGCGGCGCTCTCCTTGTCGTGCAGCAGCGTGAAGGCGTGCAGCTGGTAGGTGGCGCCGGGCGACAGGTCGCGCAGCTGGTACGTCCAGTTGCCTCCGCCCTCGACCGTGATGTTGCGCGCGCCGCCCTCCGCGCGCTCCGTCAGCGGTATTACCTGACCCACAACGGAAAATACATGTGTATCCCATACCATAAATATATATACCATAAATAGTTTTTGGGACCACAGCTCAAGATATTATCTCAAGTAATGCACTCAAACACGGAATTCTGGTTCTGCCGCAAGTGCGACATATAATAATTAATAAACTTAACTTAAATAAATAATTAATAAACTTAGATAATCGACGAGTGGAAGTAGGAAAATCAAATCAATACGCATGCAGAGACTGCAGAGTATCCTGAAAACGTTGTTATCAAATCGTACGCGGAACCTTCATTTGCCATGCATATAAAGCAAAGATGTAGTTTATAAAACTTGTGAATTGTTGCGTGACGTCACACGATACCTAATGCAAGTTTTTTATAGGCCCTCGCATAGTTTTGAAGAAGCTTTAAAATAAAATAAAAGTTTACTATAACGTCTCCACGCGATGTCATGGTGTAAACGAAGTCGACAAAGTGAGCATTGACCAAGAACACGTCGACGTCGCTCGTCGTCGCGCACTTTTTGTCACATTGTTCATAAACAATGAAACAAAAGAATAAGATTGGCGGAACCGTTTTATGTGTTGGAAGAAAAGTGAGCCTTTTTAAAATAATATTAATGAGACAGTGACGACACACCAATGTCATTAGGAAGATCTGATGTCTAACTTAAACGAATTTGCGTATACCTCATTACATAGCCATGATTGGCTGAGAGATGACTCAGTCTCCGAAGCCGTATTTAAAATGTTTTTTTTTTATTCGTGAAGGCTTACGCTTGACCGCCAGTTCGCCTGATGTTAAGCGATACTGCGATCTACGATGGAGCGCGCTTGCCTAGAATAAACCGATTCACTAATCGCTTTTAGATTAGTGAATCGGTTCACATTTATCTGCACCCAGTTCTACGAGTTTATTTTTGATGAATTGGCAATACTCGAAAGACTTGACAAGAAATGCGTAAGTATCTTATAATAAAAAAAGAACTTATTGAGAACAAAAAGTTGACCCTTGATTCCAATAATTATAAATGTGGTTAATGAATTTAGTGACTCCAATTGTAAAAATTATAATATCTGCTGATTGGTCAACGTCTTAAGGTCACCTGGACGACTCACTGGAAAAACAGCATTGTTGCTTTTATCTATTTATTTTATGCTTATTTGAATGATCATATTGATATTCATAAAATCTATCCATTATTGTTTATCTATCATTGCCATTGAATTGATAGTCAGTATAATAAGTAGTCCAAGAGCACGTACCTTAAATCTAAAGCCAGTGTGGTCGCCGTGCGCCGGCGGCGACCACAATATGGTGGCCTGCTTGTTGCGGCCTAGCGTCACCGTCAGGTTGGTCGGTGGCTCCGGCGCTACGTGCACAAACCATCATACGAGCTTTAATATAATTACAATGTTATGCTTACATAACATAATATAAAATATAGTAAGTATGTTTGTATAGCAGTAATAGTCTGTTTAAAATAAATTTAATATATCTTTAAGTACATATGTTAAGCTAAGTACTTACTAAATTTTAATGTAATGAAACATTCGAGATTGACTAAATTCCAGTGTCTAATAACTACAGACAGAACCCTCCAGGTTTTTAGAAATGAGACTGATATCAAAATGCACTTTTAACAAAAATCATCATGTTTATAGCGTAGGATTTAGGTGAGCACTACCAGTGATGATGGTTTGATTCCACGTCAAGAGGTCGGCGAATGTGGCGTTGGAGTAGTAGAGCATGAAGTGGTATTTGGTGCCGGGCAGGCCTACGAAGTTGATGGTGCTGGCGCGCGCGGGCACGGTGAAGTTGGGCGTGGGCGAGCCGTGCGGCGGCTGGTAGTCTAGCCGGTAGTGGCCGCCGTCCAGCGGCTCCGCCCCGCCTGAGCCCGGGATCTCGATCACCAGGTCAGCGCATGCGCCACCCTCCAAAGTACTCTGCACATTGTCACAACATAAAATTTTAACTTCTAATCATGATAACAATATGTTTTGTCACATATTGCAATGAAATTTTTGCAGTTTCAACTGCATACAAGTAGGCATATTATGTGTCTCTGTATAACATTGTATAAATGAAAAGTATAAAGAAAGATGTCCACAAACAGTTGTAACCCGTTTATAGCCGTGGTCGCATGCATCCTACTTTTCAGTTAATTTTTTTCGTAGTCGGGTTTAGTTTTTTAACCTTTGGTTTCTATTTACACTTTTTGGTGGCTGATGATAACTTTATTCAGTATTAGGATGCAAGTTTCACAATTGGTATTTAATTTTAATCGGTCATGGAAAAAACATTAATTGTTCTTCATTATACTTATAGAGATGGCGCTAGTAGTAAGAAAGTCCAGCGAGTACAGTTTTCATTTGTGCAGTGTTTACTATATTGGATTTCCTGTTATACCATGTACCGCACGATACTCTGGGGACCAAGAGAAATCTTAAGACATCTCATTTGTTAAAATCGAGTAACATTTTATTTGTTCCGGTCCCCTTTTTTGTGATTTTCCGGCTATATTGTCATGTTTAAAAAAAAATCATAGCCTACTACACTCTTACTGCAAAGAAGAATAAGTCGACACTTCATTTGTTAAAATCTTATGAGTAGTTTTTGAGCTAGGATCGAACATCCATACTACTACATATTTATATAGTTAAAAAGAGGTATATAACCTTTCAAATTAAATACAATTTGGATAATGACACAATTTGTAAATGTACCGTAAACCGGGGTTTTATATCGGTTATATCATCTCTCTTGATTTTAGTAATGAAAATAGAAAATTGATTATTCGTTTTTTCGTAAAATAAATAAATTCGGACGATTAAAGCTAAACTCGTTTTGGAGTTACTTTGATACCCGTATTCTTTGTTATGTAACTTAAAAGTCGCCCCAAATATAATTCTATAGGAAGATTTAAATAAAGTCATAAAGTTCTAAGATATACGCTTTTAAAGTTTTTGGTGGGGATACTTGGTCCCTTTCCCGCAAAACGAATGTCAGTATAGAATTTGTGTATGCATGCATTGTCTGACGTCACACCATGCTATAGTACGCTTTATTTCATAGATCGAAAATATTATCGATTCTGAACAGCCTCTGTTTTGGCCAATTATTGAAAAATAACCCTGTACGATTATATATATAAATATATATAAGTACCTTTAAGGTAACATTTGTAATTTTTGTACAATAATGTTACGCCGAGTAACTATTAGGATGACGGACATGGGTCACGGAGATTCTGGATCAGGTAGAAAACCAACAAAAGGAATACGCTCGAACGTGGCACCCGCAAAAAAAAACAAACATAACAAGACAAGTGATTAACAGTGCGACGATCAGTGTGACAAGTGCTAGTATAGTGATTGTTCGTGCGATTTTTATTGTGTGTTTGTGTGGTTAATAAAAGTGAGTGTTATTTCGGTGAAATTAGTGGTTTTTAATTGATCCCGAACTCCAGCTGGTAACAATAAGGAGATTAAATTGCCATTTAAAAAACAGTGACAGATAAATATACCCAAAACAAAACAAAAATACATAGAAAAGAAAGAAAACATTTATTTAAATAGCAAAAAATAATAACAAGCGAAGATACAGTGCAATTATGACTTTTTAATGGTCTAATTGAAATAAATAATTTTGACTTTGACTTTGACTTATAGTGGTGTGCCTAATCTACCTATCAGTGAACCATTTTAGTATCTTTACATCATTTTTCTGCATAGCTGTTTGGAAAGGCTAATTTCAGACAGACTCAATCATATCCTCAGAACTGTACTAGTGTGCTGTTATGGAATTTCACATTAATAACCCAGACTAATAATAATGTTAAAGTATCAATTTGTTATGTTTTTGATGAATTTTGAGATAGATTGGACCTTTCATAGTCTACCTTTTGTCTCAGAAAGTATTTATAGTAGTAGGGATACAAGTGAAACCATGAATAATATGTAGGTAGTAAAAAATGAAATATTTTACGGAAATAAACCAGCCATGAGCAAGTCACAGTCTCACAATTAGGGTTCCACAGTAAACTGTGGAGAAATTCTAATAAAAACATTTCATTTTAGCAATAATAACACAGGCCAAATAACTATTCTGGTCAATGACATTATATACTTAAAAAGAGGTAGACACATTATCATCCTTCAAATGTGAATATTGTTTTGTAGTCAATTTGTAATATTTAGTGTGGTTGACCGACCTAAGATGCAGAAATGTGATTGACAGCACTATTGACAGGAATAAATTTTAATTTTATTTATACATATGTGCTGTCTTGTAATAGGATACTGCACAAATTATTATAATAAAGTAAAAAAGAGCATGGATTATCTTATCACAAGTAAGTTAATAAATTCTTAGCTTCCTTACAATTTATTTTATTTTCTTCATTGCAAATAAAATTTAAAATGAAAGAAAGAGTCAGCACATTCCTTATTAGTAGAGAAAGGGTACCACTATTTTATGTTTATTCCTAGTATTGAAGTTGTGAAAGTCACTATTGATGCTGAATGTTTGCAGGTTTTTAAGAACGTACATAATGTTTTCGAAAATATAGAGTGACGACAGAGTAAGTATATTGATGTTCTTAAAAACTTCTCTCAGCGATTCATTTGGGCCCATATCTTATATTGCGCGGATGGCCTTTTTCTGTAGGATAAAAATTGAATCTACATCTGCAACTGATCCCCACAGCAGAATCCCATATGACATAATGCTGTGAAAGTAGGCGAAGTATACTAGTCTGGCTGTAGGTACATCAGTAATCTGTCTGATTTTTCTCACTGCATATGCAGCAGAATTTAACTTGCTAGACAGGGCTGAAATGTGTGCACCCCACTGCAACTTACAATCAACCATAATACCTAAGGAAACAGTTTTGTTGGTTAGCTCGAGTTTGCTGCCTTCAAGAATTAAATTAGTTTCGAATTGTGGTACATTTGGTAGGTTTCACTTGCATCACACCAATCATATAATAATTTTATTTTTATATAAATTTTTAAGCATACCTATATATTATTTTCCTGTACATAGTCACATGAAGATCACTCAAGTAATATTTTTTTAATATTTTTGTTTTAAAGTATATGAAATGACAGAATGGTATGGAAAAAAGGTATGCCCTGCAATGGGACAGTTTAGGGTCAAAATAAATAATTTTAAATAGTATATTCAAGATACTTATATGTATGTATATACATAAATCTATGATGTACCCATGTGTTGTTGAATACTTTAGGTTTGTTTGGTGTTCAGTGTGTTCACAGGTGGGTCTGAGGTTTTATTATTCTTAGGGCCGATTTTTCCATTGCCTTTATCAGAGGAATAAATTCGAATTTTTTACAGTTTATATTTACAAAATCTGTCAAATGTCAATTTTATTCCTTAGTTAAAATATATCTGGCGATGGAAAAATCGGCCCTTACAGTTTTTCGATTATGAGGAAATCCAGTGATATATTATAACAATACATCATTCACACTCGATGACTTGTTTTGATGTTGCATGTTAGTTATAAGTAAACAAAAACAAACCTAGAGGACAGCTTGTGTGACGTACAGGATTTGGGACCCAATAGCCCTGACAAAACGTGCGACAAGTGCACGAACTTACCGCGAAAACGGCGATCAGCAATGCCAGAGACACAGCGGCGCGCGCGCACCCAGCCGTCGCTTGCACAATCGACCTCTTCCACATCATTGAAGGCGACGACTGTCCGATTTCACGACACTTTCTCTTCAATACAACACTTTTTTCCATGTGATTATGATGGGAGCATAATTTACTTGAAAGGCTCTCTTTTGTAGTCATGTCATCACGTTACTGCTTAATAACCACGTTACAGCACTAATAAATATCTATTCTAACACATCACAAAATACTTATTAAACCTATTCTCGCAACCTTTCTTGTCGGAGTTGTCAAAATACAGTAATAATACTTACTTAAGTGACAGTGACGTAGTGACAGCGAACTGTCAGAGTGACAGTGACATATTGATTAAGCTCCGGCCAAAAGCCAAACTAACGCGGTGGCGGTAGCGGGAGCGGTGGCGGTGGTGAATTTGGATAAAACCAAAGTCATGTTCAATGAGCACATTGATCTGAGACCTATTGCTGTAAATGGTCATCTTCTTGAAGTTGTTTCAGAGTACTCTTACCTTGGGCAGATTTTGCAGTTAGGTAAAAACAACTTCGAGAGGGAGGCCAAGAGGAGGATTCAGCTGGGCTGGGCAGCATTTGGAAAACTGCGTCAAGTCTTCTCATCACCCATACCGCAATGTTTGAAAACGAAAGTTTTCAACCAGTGCGTCCTACCCGTCATGACCTACGGTGCTGCGGTGTGCATGGACACTCACAGTACGACTAGTCCATCAATTTAAAGTCGCTCAGCGTGCCATGGAGCGTGCTATGCTCGGAGTTTCTCTGAAGGATAAAATCCGCAACGAGGTTATCCGACAGAGAACCAAAATTACCGACATAGCGCACCGAATTAGCAAGCTGAAGTGGCAGTGGGCTGGTCATATCTGTCGAAGAACCGATAACCGCTGGGGTAGACGTGTTCTTGAGTGGAGACCGCGACTCGGCAAACGTAGCGTAGGACGCCCTCCGGCAAGATGGAGTGATGATTTGCGAAAGGTTGCGGGCGGAAGCTGGATGCGACAAGCCGAGGACAGGGTGAAATGGCGCACATTGGGGGAGGCCTATGTCCAACAGTGGACTGCTATAGGCTGATGATGATGAATACGAGAAGAATATTAGAACATACAATGCTAGTATACTTTTGTAGTTTTTGGTTACAAGGCGTTAGGAATCGTACTGACTAAAACAAATTATTCTATCCATGCGCGTGATCTCGATGACAGCTGTCGTGCGTATCAAGCTATGTTTAACAAATTATTGGTACAATAATAGCTCATGCATGATAGACTGATAGTACAATACGCGCAGAATAACTTGGCTGGGTTGAACTTCGTGGAGCGCAGATCACTTTTTTAGGACCTAAACAGGGGCATTAGATTAGGTACACGGGAAGTCCGGTAGGTGAGTGATGTACTCAAGTTCTCAAATCTGATAGTGTATTCATTAAACACCAAAACTGAGTTCCTAGCAGCAGTCAAAGGTATTCTGTTTTTAATGTTAGGTTTCTTTTGTACGGAGTTTCAGATTTATTGGACATAGACGGATTTTACTGTTGGATGTACAGATTTTTAGACGCTACAATATGGCAACACTGGCACCGGTTTGAGACTGAGGTTATTAGAATAAAAATATGGCACAAAGGCCTCAGCGGCCATGCCAAAATATTAAAAAAAAAACAAAAATAGGAGAGGAGCAGGTTTCAGCATCGGCGATTCGGCGGTTTACACTAGTATAGTCTGTGGGCGGTTTCGCGGCATCTAAGAGTCACAAACATAACCAGAATACGAAATATAAAATCAGTGAATTACCAGAATCAAGCATAATGGAATACGCTTTATAGTGTAAAGTTAACGTTTACTAATAATTTAACCTACTGGCACAACATTGACGGTTATAATTAAAAAGTTATTATTACTTATTGTACATCGTGTAACCGGTGTAACATGGTTGGAAATGATTCAAGCGTTTGGTCACAAGACGAGACGATTAGAATTCTCATCGCTTCCGATATTCATTTAGGTTATTTGGAAGACCACCTTGTGAGGGGTGAGGATAGTTTTACTGCTTTTGAAGAAGTTTTGTCGCTAGCTGTCCAATATGACGTGGATCTGGTGCTGCTCGGCGGTGACTTGTTTCACCACGCGAAGCCATCGTTGAGCTGTATTTATAAGTGCACGGAAATCGTTCGGAAGTACTGTTTCGGAGATAAGCCGGTAAGCATTGAGATTCTGTCAGACCAGACTGTAAATTTTTCACGAAATGTTAATTATGAAGATCCAAATTTGAATGTGTCTTATCCAATATTGTCCATTCATGGCAATCATGATGATCCTGTTGGACGGGACAGTATAAGCAGCCTTGACATACTGTCCACAGGAGGGCTAGTAAACTATTTTGGTAAATGGACTGACTATACCCATGTGCGCATTTCACCAATCCTTTTACAAAAAGGTGAGACTAAGCTTGCATTGTATGGTCTAAGCCATCTTAAAGATCAGCGTTTATCACGCTTATTCCAGGAGAAAAAGGTTGAAATGTTGCGGGATGATGAACATGACTGGTTTAATATACTTGTGTTGCATCAAAATAGAGCTGAGGATAGAGGATCTGGAAATTTTATTAAAGAAGATGAACTACCCAAGTTTCTTGATTTAGTAGTGTGGGGCCATGAACATGACTGTGAACTGTTTGATATGAAAGGTAGTCGTGGAAGAGATCACATCAATGTCATTCAGCCAGGTAGCACAGTGGCTACATCACTGGCTGCTGGAGAAGCTAGACCCAAGCATTGTGCACTGCTACAAATACACAAAGATGACTTTATTTTGACTCCTTTGCCTCTAAAAACAGTACGGCCATTTATTTTCAAAACAATTGTTTTATCTGAACATAATCTTGGGGATGAGGATGTCAATGAAAGTGAAAAAGTGCAGGAATTTCTTAAACAGAAGGTTAATGAGGCAGTAGTTGAGGCTAAAAGTTTGTTATCTGGTGATCCTAGGCAGCCAACAATGCCATTGATAAGACTCAGTGTTTTTTATGAACGGGAAGACCAGATCTTCAATAGAGCACGATTTGAACAAAATTTTAATGGTCTAGTTGCTAACACAGGTGATATAATTTTAATGAAACGGGAGCGAAAAATTCGCGAGCGACGACAAGGCCAAGCAGACGAGGTAAATGTAGCTGACTATGTGGCAGACTCTACAGATGTTGAGACTTTGTTGCGCGCTTACTACGAAGCATTACCTCAGGAACGCCGCCTCGCAGCACTGCCAGTTCAACTCATGACTGAGGCTGTAAGGGATTTCACAATAAAGCAAAATGAGGAGATTCTTAGGTATGCCTTAGAAGCACACAAGAGGCGTTGTATCGCCGCTCTGATGGAGTCTAACACCGACACTGAAGTCGAAGCGATCGCCGATCGTCTGCGAGTACTCCGTGATGAAATCGACTCTGCTGATGCTACTCAGCTCGCCGCGCTCAACGCCGCACCGCTCCCGGCACAAATAGTCGTCGAGGCTTCGAGCGACGAAGAGTTAGTGAAGCCTGAAGTGGAAACGGGGGCTGGGCGGGCGCGGGGCCGGGGCTCGCGCGGCGGTCGAGGCGGTCGGGGGCGGGGCGCAGGGCGCGCGCGGGGGCGGCCGCGCGCGGAGCCCGAGCCGGCGTCGCCTGAGCCCGCCGCGGTGCCGGAGCGCCGTACGCCGCGCCGCACGGCAGCACAGAAGACTGCCACGTGGATTCAAAGTTTTGCCTCCAAGGCTCGCCGGCGAGGTTCATCCGAAATCGATGACTCTGACTGAATAATCCTCTACCTAAGATCATTCTAGGCATTAATATTCTGCAGTATTTACTTCTTTTGTACACGTAGAATATATTGCTAGTGTAAGTAACAGATAACAATCGTTATGAGAGAAGTACTATTCTTAACCACCCTGCAAGAAAAATAGCCGAAGACCAAGGGCTCTAATAGAATTGTGTGAAGCAGAAAAAAATCTAATATATGTTCCAAAAATCTTTAGGTGAAAACCAAATTTCTGTCTGCTTGATATTACTAGTCTGTGGTACCTGAGAGTGAAAACAAAAACAAACAGAATTGAAATAACATTGTAGGTTAACTATTATATAAAGTAATAATTACCTGTACTGTGTTTGTTGCTTGGACTACTGCATTTTTATGGTAATAAAGGTTACTGTTATTTTTATAACTGGTATTTTTATTTACCGTAACGGGATTCGATGTTACTTATCTATATATATCTATACTTATAATAAATCTGTAGAGAGGTCAATTCTGTACATGAAATATATTTCCAAAATAACTATCAGCGGGTGATTAGTGATCGATACTGACGCCAAAAATGCAATCAGTAAAATTTTTGTCTGTCTGTATGTTCGTTATAGAAACAAAAACCACTCGACGGATTTTAACGAAACTTGGTACAATTGTTCTTCATACTCCTGGGCAGGTTATAGTATACTTTTCATCACGCTACGATCAATAGGAGCAGATCAGTGAAGGGAAATGTTGGGAAAATGAGTGATTCATGAGAAAGGTTTCAAGCTATAAAACATCACGCTACAACCCTTAGGAACGGGGCAACGCAGGTGAAACCGCGGGCGAAGAACTAGGAAACAAAGTAACTATTCCACGCGGACGAAGTCGCTGGCAAAAGCTAGTTAAAAAATAAATTTACAACAGACGACAGGCGCGGCCTTTGGGGGTGGCGAACAGCAAGGGCCTCGCACACGCACAAACAACCCATGTAGAAAAATATTAGGTTGTATAGTATTAATCGAAATAACAGCGCGCGTCTGAAGTTATCCGCAACTGTTTTTTTTAATGTCGCAGTAGCGCGCGACGGCTAGCGGCGGCTGTGGCAGGTGGCCCTTTTGCGCCGAGCCAAAATATTTAAACCCTTGGTCATTATAATAATTACCTACTAACATAATTTTAGTAATATTTATTTTATTTTAAAATCCGTTTTTATTAAATAAAAACATATTGTTATAGTAATAGGGTATTTTACTCTATATAAGACAAAATCTAAAAGTCCTATATTATTGAGATAGCTTAAAGTCTGTTTTTTAATCTCTGAGACTAATTAATGGACATATGCAAATGTCAAATTTACAAATAATGTTGTTAGTAATAATAAAGTATGTGTGGTGTAACTCGGAATGATAGATTGAGGAACAGTGTGATAAGACAACGTTGCGGGCTGAAAGACGATGTAGTGACACGTAATGAAATGAATATGCTGAGATGGTTTGGACATATTGAAAGAATGAATGAAAGACGATTAACGAAAGGAATTTATAAGGCGAATGTCAGCGGCAGCATTGGTAGAGGTCGCCCTAGATGGACATACGCCGATCTTATTGGCGAAATCCTTCAAAAATGTCAGGTGCGTAGCACTCGCAACCGGCGTGTATGTATTAGAAGATGTATGCATGTGGAAGAAGCAAAAGAAGTATGCAGGAATCGTAGCAAGTGGCAGTCTATAGTTACTGCCTACCCCGATGGGAGAAAGGCGTGAGTGTATGTATGTATGTAGTTTCAAAGTTTTCTATACGTATTACGTATCGGCTGCACGACGCGCTATGCACGGCTATCTAAACACTTTTCTCTTGCAAGACGAACTTTAAAAAAAATACAGCAATTATTGGACCTAGACACGATACTACACTTTACTATATTATATATTAAATAAAATATATTATTATTATTTGTATCTCCTTTTTGGATATCACGGCATGCCTCCCGTGACGAATACATCCGGTCCTTTGGAAGGCTTGCGGGGGGGACACAGGTCCAACGCGCAGAGGCCCCTTGGAGAATTTTGATCTAATATGGGATGGGGCATACACCCGGGACACTTCACAACTGCACTATGGGAGCACAGCCATGAAGTACTCCGGGCGGCTGCAGGACTATTGTAAAATATGGAAATTAAAAATGGGATTATGGATGTGGGTGTTAGGTGGACCGATAACTTCTATTGCCGGAAGAAAACGGCGTCTGCCTTGAGCCTCGAATAAACATCCATAGGGATGGCAGACGGTGACTTGCCACCTCACTAGCTGGGCCCCCCAAACAGTTGCCAGTACAGGCAGAAGGCGGCAACAGCAGTGTGAGGGGCTAAGGGTGTAGAGAGGTGCGGCCCCGGTTTCACCGTCGCGAGTCTCGAAAAGACCCGGATTGGGTTTCCCCGCTATTATGCCATTAGACACTTCCACCCCGGAGCATATAGCTCTGGCGGCCCCCCTCTGGCCGGCCAATTAAGGCAAGACAGAGTTGAGAGTCCTGCGGGCGCTCTTGGGTTTCCACTCTAGCTACCCAACACGGGCAAACTAGAGACGAGGCCCTGACCGACTCTTTGGAGCAATAAGGACCGCAGTATTCTTTTCGATTATTATTGGCTGCGATACAGTTTATCTCGAAATATTTTTATGTGATGTATGCGATATATTTTTTTTTTGTAAAAAAATGTAAAATGTTTCTAATAAATTACTTGAATTAGAATCTATACCTTGTTTATTTTGTATTATTACGTTGTAAATAAGTACCTACAAACTGGAAACACGTAATGTCAGCTTAGTCTCCGAGATTAAAAAACAGACAAATGTTAGTTAAAGTTCATAAAATATTAAAATAAATGTTAGATTTTAAAATCAATTCAGTTTTCAGTTATTTTTTAATCTGTTTTATAAAAACTACGCCAACTAACGCCATAACTACAGAGCAATATGGCGTCCAATATGTCCAGCGTTTTCGTGAAAATAAGCGCGAAATTTGAAAATGTACCTACATTTTAAATGCATTTTATGGCACTTATCGATGGAATAAAAATGTTGTTTTTTTTTGGTGGTTTATTAGCACTAATCAATCGAATTGTGGCACTTTTCAAAAAGGAGTGTAATACCCTATTAAACTAATAATATGAGCGTAAATTAAGTTAGGTTACATAATAATATACATATAGTTAAGTTATTTGGTAATTAAGACATCAGTACGTCCGGTTCAGGCGGCAAGTGCGCGGACGCGGCGCGGGTGCGGCGCAGCGCGGCGCGCACGTAGTCGAGCGCGGCGGCCGCGGCGCCCGCCTCGCCGGCGCCCGCGAAGGCCAGCTCCGGCGCGCAGCCCGCCAGCTGCACCACGCTGAGCGGCGCCGCGTCGCCGCGCGGCAGGCCGCCGTACTCCACGGAGACGCGCAGCGCCGCGGCGACGGCGGCCAGCGCGCCGCGCGGCGAGCCGGCGCCCGCGCGCTCCAGTGCCGCCTGCGCCTGCGCGCGCGTTTCCTCGTCTGTGGGGCGCGGACGGGCCTGCATTAGTGACGTCACTCGGTCGCGCCGACTCGACGCACCACTAACACATAAGCGTGTGGTGTGAGCACAGAACAAAGAAGTACCTAGAAGCAGTAAGTGGGCGTAACCTTGTTTCCACTAGTCTGGTACGATGTACTCACTTGCTGTATAAAGTGCTCTCAGTCGCGTTCGTAGATAGCAAACGCGCAAACATGCGTCGAAAACTTTAAAAAATCTAAAAAAAATAATAAAAGGCCCTTTTGTGCCATTTAAGAATACAAAAACCATAGCTGGGGTAAAAATCTATCACATGAAGGGATTTCGTATCATCGGGAAGTATTATTTTCAGTTTATTACAATAAAATGATAAAATAAGTTTGAATTTTCTTCCGCCAAACATAGCACAAAAATGACAATCTAAAGTTATCCCTCTTCCTATAGAAATAGAGTTGATTTTCTTTTACTGGCAATCAATTGTTCTAGAATGTTTACTTACCTAACCAAATTGATGCCGCTATTCAATTAGTGCATGCAATATCGATAAAATGTTATCGACTATTTTTCGTTTTTAAAATTACCTATATTACTTTCGAGTATACTAAGAAAAATTTAGCCTGTGATGCAAATTTTTAATCTCGTAAACATGATTTTGGGATTTTGTTACTGTAAAAAAAAGAATATAAAGCGATAGAATCCGTAAAGTGCGTTATTATAATATGTCTAATATTCACGTAACCGTCTCAAAAGTCAGTATGAATTACGGAGCTAAAACTATTTTAGAATCCAAAATACTAATATAATTAGATGTGCTTACTAGAGATAGAATTTTGACATAAGGTCCATACAGCTACTGTCAAAATCCTATCTCTAGTAAGCAAATCTACTGACAGATAGGATATAGAAATCGACCGTAAGTCATCACTCTTCCTTTTTTGATAGTCGAGTAAAAATACTATCACAAATGAATGTTAGGTACTCTACTACTTCATGTACTTTCCAATTAAAATACCTAGGTATCATTATGAAAAATATGATTATTTGTGTAATTATTCATATTATATCATAATTTATTGACCGCCTCATATACAAGCGCGACGACTGCTACGCTAGAGGTCCTGGGTTCGATCCCCAGGTCGAGCAGGGTTATTGGATTTTTCTATGAAATTCTCAGTAACAGCACAGTCTGGATTTGTTACCGGTTAATGGCAATAGGCTCGCCCCCCTGTTACATGGGACCTAAACATACCGGCGAACTGTGGAACTTTCAACTCAACTCTTCGAGGAATGCAGGCGTGATGGAATATGTATTGAAAACCGGTAATCAATTATTTCAGTTGATATATTTTTTTAAGTTAAATAATTTATAGAAATATAAATAATTATGTTGATATTGTTCAAGTCGAATGCTATTTAACGGTATGTTTAGGTCCTATAATAATAATAGGGGGGCGAGCTTATCAACTTTGACTGGGCACAGGTCAAATCGATCCGAGCTGATACTGAGAATTTCACACCAACACCCAATAACACTGCTCGGCCTGGGAATCAAACCCAGCATCTAGCTTAGAAGTCGCACTTGGAACCACTAGACTAATGAGGCAGTTTAATTTGCTTGCTATGTAGCTGATATCTCATAAAATTTTACAACGCACTATTTAACAACGTTAGTAATACATAATAATAATATAATAACAACACGTAGTAAACCAGAAACGATGTTTGGTATTTACTTTAACATTATATCTTCACTTATTTCGTAGTATCTTTATCGATAAGTTCACAAGAATGTATTATATGGACACATCACTATTGTCGGTATACGTTTCGTCACTATTTGTCATTCAAAATCTTCTCTTATAACAAGCACTATAGAGTTTTATTCGAAAAAAATTGTTATAAATGCCATCTAGCGTGGAGTAGCGGTACTTCATCGTATTGAAATCGATTTTAACTCCAAAAGAAAATAGTCGTAAAAGGTTATAGACCTATTTGGTAATGTGAATTATGTGCAATTGTTATAAGGTTGAATTCAATGCAAATAGTTTAGTGTGTTAAATCTGATCGTGATTGTTATTTTTGACCAGTCATAATCCAGTTACAATAGTGTGTGTAAGACGTAAATGTGTGAGTTTGGCAACACTGGTTTTCATACAAAATAGGCATTATGCTAATTCCACCTATTTAATGTTCCGTGGGTGTGAGGGCCCCTTTGATAAAACTCTTTGAAAATGTACTTAGGATTTAGTGTGAATCCATTATTAACCTATTTTTTTTAATACTAAATAAAATAAAACCATTTTCTTATACGATAAAGGGTCTTTTAATTTCTCTGTGGTATCGAACTTGTAAATTTTTTTTCACAAAAGAGACAATTTTGTATTTGTCTTATCTTTCATACGATAAGTGTAATAACACGAAAACAAAAAAAAATTGATGAAAAAAATGGAGGATTGAGAGCCGGAATTTTAAGAAGGTCATATCTTTTAAACAACAGGAAGTGGTGATCTGTTCTTGCTTTCACAAATTTTCACAATTTATTTAGTAGCATATAGGATTTCAAGTAGTAGCTGTAAGTTAATGGTGTCATTTTATTTGAGTAATAAACTTTTACGTGTATGAGGGCGAACGCCATTTCGAACGAAGATATACAGAGTAGGACAGTGTATCTTATTTTCACAAATTTTGTTTGACATTACCTTAGATTCTGGCATAAAGACTTTTTCTGTAGTGTCCATAGTATATCTGGTACCGGTAGGCCCTCAATCCTCTATGTGAGAACTGAGGGCCCAACTTTACAGCTCATAACTCACTTATTTTACTTTCACAAATTCTGATTCCAACTTTCACAATTATTTGGGAATGTTCACTAAATTCTAAGCACATTTTCAAAGTGTTTTAATAAAGTGGCCTTCACACCACACGCATATAGGTACTAACACTTTTTTTTCGTGGGAGAGACATGCTTCGGCACGAAAAGGCCGGCTGGACCGGAGTGATACCACGGCCTCACAGAAAACCGAAACAACGCTTACGTTGTGTTTCGTCGAGTGAGTGAGGTTACCGGAGGCACAATCCCCTTTTAATAGGCGGGCAACGCACTTGTGACTCCTCTGGTGTTACGGATGTCCATGGGCGGCGGTAATCGCTAACCATCAGGAGATCCGTCTGCTCGATTGTTCCCCTGGGCCTATCCCATAAAAAAAACTACTCACCAATGCGCGCGGTCAGGCCCAGGTGGTATTCCGAGATCATCTGGCCGAGGTCGGGGCGGCGCGGGTGCTCTTCCCTGGTGTCGGTGAAGCGCTCCATCGCTTTCTCGTGCGCGCGCATCAATGCTTCCTCCTATTTCGTAATTTATGCAATATTGATTTTAACCCAGTTTACTGTACTGCTGACCCAAACAGTTCCCTGTCATATGTAATTGATCAAGTGCGAGAAGCTATTTTACGTAACACAACGCACATTAATCTTAGCAAGAAAATGTATAACATTAAACCTTGGATAACCCCGGGCCTTATCCGATGCATACGGCACAGAGACAAATTACATATGAAAGCTAAGCAATATCCCGATAATCTAATTTTACAGGTATCTTACAGAAGATACCGGAATTTCTGTAATAACCTACTTAAAAAATTAAAAACTGAATACGACAAACAGCAACTTCACCTGGCGGGAAATAACAGTAAACAGCTCTGGAAACTAATTAAGAACGTAACTTTCACGTCACATCATCCTAACTCAGACTCAAGCTTATTGCACACACACTCTAACCCTGTCACCTCTGCTGACAACGCAAATTATTTTTTTGTAAATATTGGGAAAAACCTAGCCGAAAAAATACAAGTTCGGAATAACAGCTTTTCACTAAATCTGTTGGGTTGCCAGAGTGGAAAGTCGTTTGTTATGTTAGATCTAGACGAAAGTGAAGTAGAAAGAGTTATTCTAAGTTTGAAAAACAACCGAGCAGCCGGGTGGGATAATATCAGCAATACAATCCTGAAAAGATTTAGACATATCTTAATCCCTCCCTTAACTCACATATTTCAAATCTGTCTCCGTGAAGGAATTTTTCCTAAATACCTGAAAAAGGCTGTAGTAATTCCCATTCATAAATCTGGTAGAAAGGACCACATTACAAACTATAGGCCTATTTCTTTGTTACCTTCAGTCTCCAAAGTATTGGAAAAAATTATTAATAATAGACTAGTCTCTTATCTTGAAAAGCATTCGCTTTTCTCCCCTTTTCAATTTGGCTTCAGATCTAAGTTATCAACCGCAGATGCGGTACATCACTTAACCACCTATATCACTGAAGAACTTGGGAAAGGTAAACGAGTTACAGGGATCTTCCTCGACCTGGCCAAAGCTTTTGATACAGTGTCTATTTCTATACTCCTAAACAAGCTAGAGGCACTAGGAATAAGAGGCACTCAGCTTAAACTGTTCGTAGATTATTTACAAGATCGATACCAATGTGTTAAAATAGGTAATATCACTAGTGCAGATATGAAAATCCCAACTTTTGGAATCCCCCAAGGAAGTATACTTGGGCCTACACTATTTCTGGTATATATAAACGACCTCTGTAGTCTAAATATAGATCATGGCAAAATTGTTTCGTATGCAGATGACACTGCTCTAATCTTTTCCGCTGACACGAGCACGGAAGTCCATGAGTATGCACAACGAGGTTTTAATTATGTAAATAACTGGCTAAAACGTAATCTACTAACACTAAACACTGAAAAAACGACATTTATTAATTTCTGCATGCGACAACCTCATATCCTTCCTAGTATTAATCACTTATATGCACATTCCTGTCATTATCCCCTAGTAGATGCTTGCACTTGTCCTATTATTAAAAACACTAGTTTTGTTAAATATCTAGGAATTATAATCGACGACAATCTGTCCTTTAAAAAACATATAGCAAATTTAGCAAATAGAATACGTAAGCTAATATTTGTTTTCAAAAAACTTCGGTGTATTGCGGATTACAAACTAATTAAGCAGATATATCAGGCACTGTGTGAGTCTATTATTAAATACTGCATTACATCTTGGGGAGGTGCCCCAAAAACAGTAATGCTGACTATAGAACGAGCCCAACGAGCTATCCTGAAAGTAGCCACTTCCCGACCTTTCCTTTTCCCCACACGCCTTTTATATGAAAGCTGTAATGTTCTTACTGTCCGCCAACTTTTCATAATGCACACTGTGCTTAAAGAACACGCCACTCTGACGTATAATAAAAACCTTACTAACACCAAGAGGCGGAAAGATATTGTATGTACTTCACTTTCCGAGTCAAGGTTTGTTTTCACAAATAGGTTTTATTCATTTTTAGGCCCTTTCTTGTACAATAGACTTAATAGGAATTTAGCTATTTATGACCTTAATTATCATAGTACTAAAACAGTAGTGTATAAACATTTACAATCTTTGTCCTATGATGAAAGCGAATCATTAATTAATATTATGAAATAAGATTGAATATATCATTATTATTATTATATTTTTGCTATAGGTACTTAGGTAATTAGTTTCTCTAATTTATGTTACTTACTGTTAAGCTATTATAAATTTGTTGTATTTTACTATGTAATCTTGTAGCACTTGCCGCCTGTGACACAGGTTTATCCTAGTACAGGCACCAAACACTGTAATACCTCCTAATTATTTATTTGTAAGACATCTTTGTAGTATATTTTTACCTTTGTAATTATGAATAAATTTTATTTTATTTTTTTTTTTTTATTTTTATGTCACCAACTTAGCATTATTTTTACTTACCTACTACTTTTGACCGCCACAGTTATGAACAGACGACAGACCAAAATGTGCCCAGCACGCCACGATCACGACTGGGTAACAGATTTCTATAGGAAATTCGGAGCTTGGCGCAAAGGGCACGCTTTTTCTGTTTTGGCGTGGCGGTCAAAGGGGTTACTATGTAGGTAGGTATTTATTAAATATGTGTAAGATCTATCTTCAAAATCTATTTTTGACGACATGCTTGGCGTAGTGGCTGAGTGATCGGCATATGCGCCACGTTTTGTGGGTTCGATCGCCACGTGTTGTGGGTTCGATCCCCACATGGAGCCAATATTTGTATGATCTACGGATATTTGTTCCGCATCATGTGTTTGTAAACGCACCCACGATACAGGAGAAAATACTAGTGCGGGGCAACGTTTTTTTTTTTAAAAAAGCACCTTCTTTAAAGCTTCATTTACATTCTTTATTTTACAATCAATAAAAGAATGAACACAAGGAATAATTCAAGATTTACGAGACATCTAGTTGGCTCACCTCGTTGAAGTCCCTAGTGACCCTGGCAAGATTTTCGCGCAGGTAGGAGTAGAGCTTCTCTGCGGCGAGCTGGCGCGCGCACTTCTTGGTGGTGGCCGTGGCGACGCGTTCGTGCTGGCCCAGGCGCGCGCGCATGGTGAAGTGGCGCAGGTGCGAGGGGCCCGTGTCGCCCACCAGCTCGTAGCTGACGGCGGCCAGGCGATACTCCTCGCACAGCTCCTTCAGCAGCGCTACGTAGCTGCGCGCGTCAGCCGCCGCGCCCGCGCTCGCCATCATCTGACCGACGACGGCACAATAATATTTATACTGGGACGACGGCTAATTATAGTAAAACGTTATGGTGCCCTAACTTTGTATGTATGCTCTATTTGCATGCACCATTATGTTTTCGTCGTTTTGGACAGTTTACAAAGGAACATTAGGGAACTAAAATATAAATAACATAGCCAGTTCTGTCTAACTCTGGTATAAAATAACCTACATCATCATCAGCCATATTCTCTGAAGAGTATGGCTGAGACTTTTATATACTCATAGTTAATTGGTATATTTAATTCCCATGTAATATGGACGAGCCCATTGCCATCATCTGGGGACAAACTGAGCTTCTACACTAGAGAACACATAAAAAATCCCTATCATACTTTACTTGACTCGGAAATCAAACTCAAAACCTCTTACTCAGCAGTCTACTTACAACCACTGGAGTAATGAGGCAATCCATTCAGTAGCAGTTCGCAGTTAATGAATCTGGTATATGATTATTCTATATCTATAACAGGAGCAAGAAGTAGGTATTGGGCAGTGCCAGCTCATACCACGGGGTCGGCGTGCATGGCGGTGGCAGGCAGTGCGTAGGGCGGCGGCACAGCGTGTCCGCGGCGCGACAGCTGCTGCAGCATGAGACGCGCCACCTCCTGTTTGGCCTCCTTCTTGGAACGCGCTGACGCCGTCACGGCCACGCCGCACGCGATGCAGCGGTAGTCGAACATCGCCTGGTGTTTCGGTCCTGTCTGTGAACACACATAGATGGTTTTCAGTCACAGTTGTAATAAAGACATTGGAATATAATGTGTCCCTCATCATCAATATTAGTTTATTAGTTAAGGTTAATTTTTTTTTATTTCACATTGTATGTTCTGTACCTACATAGTACAATTAGCTATTCTGAGACACTGTAACTGTCTTCATATTGATTTCTAGATAGTCTGTGATCTGCAATATGATCTAATATTGTGTGTGATTGAACAATAAATCAAACTAATGGATGAATGACTGTACCTGAGCTATACATTCATATTCAGGTGTCTGGCCAAGCTTCATCATCATCTCCTGAAGTACAGTCACTGCAGTTTTCATTGTTCTTATATATAATTATCTGAAAAATATTACAGTACTTACTTTATTTTGTAAGTGTGTTTAAGGTTCTTATATGTACAAACCCTCAAATGAATTGTCATTTGAGTTGCACTGCACTGGGTTTAAGTCTTAAAGTTTTGTAGTATACATATTTATAATTTAATCATAATAATGCCAGTGTTGGGCATTATATAATTTAAATTTTCATTCAATTAAAATGGTCAATAAATTCCATAATTTAAACAATGAAATGGTTGATATTATAATTGCTTAGTGCCCAATACTGAATACCGCTGACACCACAACTGGCATGTATGTATATGTATGCCAATATGTATGAATCTGGACATCCTGCATCCTGTATTTTTTGTGTAACCCTATGGGAAAAAGAAAAGTGTGATTGTTTTTGTGGGCAATTCGGGCTCTGCCGGACCTTGTTTTGGTTGCTGTAAGCTGTCCAAGAAAGCTATTCGAAGGCAGTTCCTCAGCCGGTGGGTGATAAAGTATTTCTCACCATAAGGCATTTGTATAAAACGCGACTGACCAAATTTTGCGTATTTGTATTACAGTATTTTAGCCAGAAGTAACAAGAAATTCTATAACACTTCGCCTATTGTTTATTGTATGGATAACATGTTACCTTCAGCTTAGAACAGAACACAGCAAAAATACTCAGCGGTAAATGAACAAACACAAGGAAAGATACTACACTATTGGGTAAAATACAAATTAAAGTGTATCTTAAACTTGTATTTTGATCATCTGTCTAATTGTCTGGGGCCAAATGAATACAATGCGACTGCCGAAGTGCCGACTACAAAATCAAAATAGAAACCTGAGACCTCCTGAGACCGAAACCATGACATGAAATCAATGTTAAATGTCATTGTCAAATGTTAAGTCAACAAAATGACAATTAATGAATGTCTTAGGGAGGATAGAGGTAAGGTGAACCATCTCTGTCCTTAGAGCATTTAACCTGGAGACAACATAAAATACATGGGCAATATTCATGATTCTTGACCATAAAACCAGTTCAATCTCGAATGCCGCTATCGTGTATCGCTTTATGTCGCAAATAACAACTCCCGGAAAATGCATTTATTTATCCTCATAATCTAGAACGGTATTCGAAAGGCCTATTTCAAACCTATTTTAAGAATGTGATGTTTTAAATCTGCGAAATCATGGTGTTTCCTATCTTATAAAAGTATATTAGTAATTGTGCATCAACGTCGTTTCATATCAGAACAAAGTCAAAACAATGCTGATAACGACAAAAAAAACTAAAGAAAAATACATTGTTAGGTTTATATTTATTTATTTAATTCAGGCTACAAGGCCCATATCATATAAAATACTATAATACAATACAATATAATTTAAAATAATAAAAATACCATATTTAAAAAAAATACCATATTCCCACATGTATATGGACTGGCTCCGAAATAAATGAATTTATTATTATTCCATTTATATATTATTTTAACTTATTTGTATATATTTTTAAATATTTTTATAAAAATAAGAAAAACATTTAAAAATATAAAAAATAGTAGCCCATCGGCATCGGGAGCAGGGTCCAAACTATCGATGGTCAGGGTCCCAGAGAGAGAAACCTCCTAACAATGCGGGCCGTGTCCAGAAGTACTACTTTCTGTAACAAACCCTTATTATTATTATAAAAAAAGGCTCTTCGTTTTCGAATAATTTCACGATTTTTAACGTAAATAGAGATTGCGGGTTAACCGCAAGCGAGTTCATCCGACTGGGATACAGATAAAAAATGTCAACTTTGACAATACGTACGTCCAACATGAAATCATGCCATAGAAACCACAGATTAAAGAATATTAAAAACATATTCTACACTACATGCTTCGTATCACTCTACGCTCTCACTATCACTATTTCTTGTTTAATATGAAATGAAATGAAATTATAATTAATTATATTTAAATAAATCTATCTATATCTATAGGTACTTATAATAAATCTGTAGAGAAGTCAATTCTGTACATGAAATATATTTCCAAAATAACTATCAGCGGGTGATTAGTGATCGATACTGATGCCAAAAATGCAATCAGTAAAATTTTTGTCTGTCTGTCTGTCTGTCTGTCTGTATGTTCGTTATAGAAACAAAAACCACTCGACTAATTTCAACGAAACTTGGTACAATGTTCTTCATACTCCTGGGCAGGTTATAGTATACTTTTCATCACGCTACGATCAATAGGAGCAGAGCAGTGAAGGGAAATATTGGGAAAACAGGAGAACTTACTCCATTTTTTAAGCTTCCGTCGCGTGTGCAGCCTTAATGGTTAAAGCTACACAGAAATCATGTATGACGGAAATGTTCACCTTAAAATTATATAAAAAATATTCCACGACAGCAAATGTCTATCTTTTATGGTTGACTCACAATAACACGTGTAACTCCCGATAGCTTAGCAGTTCGGAGCTTTCTGATTATATTTGTCTACTCTTACGTTAGGTGACTGACTGACTGACATAGTGATCTATCAACGCACAGCCCAAACCACAGGTTATAGTATTTATTTATTTATTTATTTATGGTACTTCAACGACTTACTCACTAGGACATACAAAAACAAAAAAATACAAATAGTTTTAGGCATAGTGAGTTGGTCACTTACAGAAGTACACAACACTCTCAGAGAGATAAAGAGACAAGTAAGATAGCATTCTTGAATTACACTTAAACTTACACAAATTAAATTAAAAATTACATGATAGATTAAACAGAAAATTTGCTAAATTAAAACTTATAAAGTAAATCAATCAAAAAAATTAATGAATTTAAATATAACAAATTAAATCGGATTAAAAAAGTATAATTAATTTTTTTTTAAACAATTTATAGTATACTTTTCATCACGCTACGATCAATAGGAGCAGAGCAGTGAAAGGAAATGTTGGGAAAATGAGTGATTCATAGGAAAGGTTTCAAGCTATCAATGTATATATCATCACGCTCCAACCCTTAGGAACGGGGCAACGCAGGTGAAACCACGGGCGAAGAACTAGGGAACAAAGTAACTATTCCACGCGGACGAAGTCGCTGGCAAAAGCTAGTACACAATAAAAAACTTAAACACTAATTCACACAAGAGTCGGCGTCGTGTGTCGCGCGGTGTCCAGTAGCCGGCCTCGGAATCGCCGGAACACTTGGTCAAAATTCCTCTTTCATGAAGGTCGACAGATGTTCGGTTGGCACTCTCACCACAAAAGAATTAAAATCCACATTGTGACGAGACTGCAACCGTTCGACCCTTAACGTAAATTTGGTCTTGATGCGAATGTACTCTACAGTCTCTTCGGCTTTTGTACAGTAATGCAGTCGAGACACGTACATACAGCTGCGTCACTGGCACAGCAGGTCGCAGCATATAGTTCGGTCCGGTCGGTGCGGTACCGCACTGGTTCCGACGAGTGGGCTTTATCTTTTTCTTCTCCACTTTGGTAAAGCCCTCCTTGCCACACTGCAGCAGATCCGTGTGACTTCACTCTTGTTCTGCGTATCCCCTTTTTGATCTTGCTGTTTTGAGGCAGCGGGTTTGTTGCCGGCAGCAATAGCAGAATCAAAACTGCTGATGGATACAATTTGCGCTTCCACGACGTGTATTCACCTTCGAGGCATCAAGTGACCTACTTACAGGAACAGTGTTTCGTAAAAACACAACTTCGGCACGTAGTTCACTTATGGTGTTGTTTGAAACCTCTAACTTGCATTGCACCTCGGCCAGGCTTGTTTTCAGGAAGTTGATGTCCTTCAGCAGGCCGGTAACGTCAACGTGGTCGAATGTGACTGGGGGAAGCCTATGTAGCTTCTACGCTACAAAACTCAGCACGTCGTCCGGATCAGTCACCTTCAGTAAGGTGATTATATCTTGGATGCTCTTCTATAGGAATGAATGTGTAGCGACATCTACCGCGCTACATAGAAACTAGACGGACAAGTCCTGAATCGGGCAAGTGAAATTAGCAACGCAACTAGGATAGATACAACCACCCGACATCAACACCCACGCCAGGTAAAACACCCTCTTGTTCGGAGGATCCTCCCTTTGGAATGAGGGGCAACACGCCCGTCGCCCCTCCACAGTGGTGACCGACGTGATCCCAGTGTATCCACACTGGGGACCCCGAGAAGAACATCAGCAAAGCGTTCGAAGACAGCCCTCACAGCACGAGCAGCGAGTCACATAGCCCGCCAGCACTCTCCCGGCTTCAATGGGCATCCTGACAACACGCCTGCAGCGAACGCGCATTCCTGGTCAGCACCCTGAGCCGACATCAAGCAACTTGGCACAACACACTGCACTTCGGCAAGTCAACAAGCAGCAGCAGTCTATCCTGGTCGACGCAGCAGCCAGCCACTACTCAACACTGCACCACCCCAATTTACTGGGGCATACAACGCACGCACCGCAACACAGTTCCTACGGACTACGCGGTATCCTGTTATGACTCACTGGAACACTCATTCCACTGGCACTGGCAGTACTTACTGGTACTTGAGCCTTGGACTCTATAAAGGAGCCGAAGTTGAGGGTTGACGTCAGAGTAACGCTCAAGAGCTCACCTCGCCTACTAAAAACAATGCTGTCGGCGCGCATTAGCTACAAGTTACAACGGTACGTGGGTGCCAGCAGGATTGTTTTCAAAGTGGCGCTAGCTATATAATATGTATAAAATTCCTACAATACTGAAAGTTCAGTGATATTTTTTTTAAAAAAAGCTTACTATTAATGTGGGTCGCACATTACTAGTAAGTAAGTGTAGGCTAGTAGTTTTACGTGGGAGAGCCATGCTTCGGCACAAATGGGACAGCTCGAGTCATACCACGACCTCATAGAAAACCGGCGTTAAACAACGCTTACGTTGTGTTTCGCCCAGTGAGTGAGGTTACCGGAGGCCCAATCCCCTTTTAAAATGAGACAACGCGTGACTCCTCTGGTGTTGGGGGTGTCCATGAGCGGCGATTATCGCTTACCATCAGGCGATCCGTCTGCTCGTTTGCCCTCCTATCCCATAAAAAAAAATAAGTTTTTTGAGAAGTGAAGTTACCGGAGGCCCAATCTCCTTTTAAACGTTCGGCAACGCACTTGTGACTCCTATGGTGTTGCGGGTGTCCATGGGCGGCGGTAATCGCTTACTATCAGGCGTTCCGTTTGCTCGTTTGCCCTCCTATCCCATAAAAAAACTAGTATTCTTGTTAACCCCTCGTGCTAAGCTAAATGCTTATGTTACGAGTGGGTTTATGTCAGTAGTACAATGGGTGGGTTTCGAACTGGCAACCACATGATCGCAAGACCGACGCCCTCGGCATTAGGCTACCGCCGCTTCTTAGGCTAACGCCGCTTCGGTATGCCTAGTGATATGTTAGACTGCCAAGTCTACGGTCTAGAGTTCGGTTTCAAGGCACGAATGAATAGTTAATTATCAGGCGCTTAAACGGTGAAGGAAATCACGATGTTTTCCTTCACTTCCTTCATGCTTCAGGCATGTGCTTGAGATATTTATCGACGGGCGGCGTCTGAAGTTTGCCGACCCACTCTAAGGTAGCGTGGTGGACTATAGCACCTTTAATGGGTTGATGATGATGAGGATGACCTAGCGATTGCGAATCGATCAGTTAGTTAGTAGGACATATTATTCAGTCATTTTACATTATTTCACAATATATAAGGACGTACTTACATTTAGTTTAGACGACACGTTTGGCGTAGCGGCTGAGCGATCGGCTTCTGCGTCACGTGTCGTGGGTTCGATCCCCACACGGAGTAAATATTTGTATGATCTACAGGTAGTTGTTCCGGGTCTGGGCGTTTGTGTATGTGAGAATTTGTGTTTGTAAACGCACCCACGATACAGGAGAAAATCCTAGTGTGGGGCAACGTTTAAAAAAAAAAAGTTATCAGACTACATTTAGTATCAGTAGGTAATCAGACCAGCGCATAACAAAACAGAGTACCTACATTTCAAGATCTACCAACTCAATTGAAATAAGACATACTTATTATATACGTATGTAGATATATATAGACAAACGTTTTGGAACTAAAACGGCTTTTTTTGCCTTCTGGTTAATCGCTGCTGTGAAGGTACAAATTTTGGACCTCTTGTAACCAGTTTCAATTTGGTACTACTTTTGAGAATAATGGATCGAAACAGAGAATAGGAACTAGCGAATCGCTGTCGAACGAGATAGGAAGTGAGCAGTAAGATTATAATTAATAATTATAATCTTACTGCTGTATTGTGAGAGTTACAACCACAAATTTTCACGTACCTTACCATACCTACACAAACGCCCAGACCCAATGATATTATACATGGTGTTTGGTGCATCGTTTGCCAAATGAAACTTGCCGAAAGGAGGCGTCATTTGCTATCTCTCATCATCAATAGGTAACTCGTTCCCTGTTACACTGGTTTTTTTATTACTTTTTAATTTTTATTTCGAAAAATTCCAGAACTCTGCATTAAAGCTAAAATTAAACAAAATAACATACTATCACGTCTGTATTCCCCGAAGGGTTAGGCAGAGGCGTACGGTATGTTTAGGTCCCATGTTACAGGGGGCGAGCCTATAGCCATTCACCGGGCACAAATCCGGACTCCGAGATGCCACTGAGAATTTCATAGAAAAACCCAATAACACTTAGCTCGACCTGGGGATCGAACCCAGGACCTCTAGTGTAGCAGTCGCGCTTCGGACCACTAGACTAATAAAGCAGCTTAAATTAAAATAAAAGTTATTAGTAGATATAGAATTCAAATTTCATTTTAAATTTTATGTTTACATAATCATAAACAAAACTACACACATAAGAATTCAAAATTACTTGCTAATAACATCTAGTTAAAAGTTTTTGGAACAAGAAAAAATAAACTTTAATAGCTGTAAAAAAAAATCTAAAAGCGATCGGGATCTCCGAATTCTTTTAAAAAGTCCTCTGATTTGTCCCCTTTCCAACGGTCTGCAAAATACCAAAAATACCTTTTATTAACTTCATACTAATTGGCTAAATTTGTAATCAAGACACATTTATTCGATATTACGGTAAGAACACTAGTTTTCATATAAATAACATACTCTATGTAGGTAGATAACTGTTATCTTACTTTTTTTTTACCGCCGCCCATGGACACCCGCAACACCAGAGGAGTCACAAGTGCGTTGCCGACCTTGTAAAAGGGGATTGGGCCTCCGGTAACCTCACTCACTCGGCGAAACACAACGTAAGCGTTGTTTGATGCCGGTTTTCTGTGAGGCCGTGGTATCACTCCGGTCGAGTCGGCCCATTCGTGCCGAAGCATGGCTCTCCCACGTAAAAAAACTTTCTTTTACGCAGTCTCTTCTTTCTTACATAGGGTAATAACTATCCTTGAACTTGGAATTAAAAAGAAGTAATCATTTGCCTAGTAATGCCTGTATAAGTACCTAATTACAAATTTTGTTCGAATTGTCCTCCACTATTGCGCATATCTTCGTCTTGCACGCGCGACATCTTCGTCTTATCTTGACTGTAGTGGTGCGTAAACGTATTTCTGCTTGGATAGTGATGAAAGCTGCCAAGTAATTTTGAATTTCATAGAACCAAACAAGAGAAACCATAAAAATTAAAATGAAATTTGAAGGCTATAATACTCGTAATAACTTTTATTTTAATTTAAGCTTAAATACAGCGTTCTGGTATTTTTCAAAATAAAAATTAAAAAGTTATAATAATAAAACCAGTGTAACAAGGAATGAGTTATTGGGCCTGATGAGATAGCAAATGACCCCACCTTTCGGTCAGTTCCATTTGGCAAACGATGCACCAAACACCATGTATAGTTAAAAAGTGACCCAGACCCGAAACAGCTACCTATAGGTCATACAAATACATACACAGAAGCAGATCACTCAGCCACTACGCCAAATGAGTCGTCAATTATTATTAAAGAGTCGTCAGTTATTGCCTGTTCCTAGTCGTTGGTCGCCGGCCGTCTAATTATTTTCAAATTAATATTGAACTAAAAAACAATCTTAATATTCTTTATTTATAATCTTTTATTCCACGTTTTAATTGAACACAAGAGCTGTGTGGAACACATTCAGAAGTAATAGGTAGTTAGGTACATAACTTGCAGAAAAAGCGTGTATAAACTCTGAATGTCACCTAAATACAGTACTCACTAGGTGCCTACTGTTTATAAGATATGGCAGGGATTCCGGCGTCTATTACTTATTCTTGCACAATTAGGGCATATCGAAGAGGGTCTCCGCACAGGCGCCGTCGGGCCGCAGATCGGGATGACACACCTAGGTTTGGGACGCAATAATTCCACCAATTCGAATAGTGTAAGCAGAAGCA
Organism: Acronicta aceris; assembly: GCA_910591435.1. Lineage (NCBI taxonomy): Eukaryota > Metazoa > Arthropoda > Insecta > Lepidoptera > Noctuidae > Acronicta > Acronicta aceris. The sequence goes on along the minus strand of OU342762.1, from coordinate 17,217,404 downwards.
TATACAGGAAGGTGAGCCACGCGGATTGTAGGAGCAAATGACTCGTGAACTCGGGGTCAGGCACAGTGACGGTGCGCGTACGTGCCATATCACAATAAGCGTGCGCGGCGGGCAGCGCTCGCGCGCAGGTACCGTCGGCCCCAGTATAGCAGCGAGTGTACGAACAGGATGCACGAGTACAGGATGAGTACGCGGAACACGGCGCAAACAGCGATGGCCCCCGCGTCCACCTCCTGCCCGCGGCTCCGCCCCATGTTCAGCGGCGGCGGCCGCTCGTGGCCTCCTACTCTTGCACGCTTATTAGTTCGGATGACGGTTTCGGTTTGAAACTTACTGTCTGTGTGTCAATCTGACGCGCTCAGTCACGAACTGATCTATAGATTTCTCTATGCTGTGTATCTACTAAGTATAGAGTATAATGACTATAGAGGTCAGTCATCTATAGCCATCTCATATATAGCTCAGAGGAAAGTCTATAGAGTATTATGGAGGTGAGTGGTCTCTGATATAATATGTATTTCTCTATGCTATTTAGAGTACAAGAACCTTGTAGGATTAGTATATTAAAAGGTTCTTGTTAAAGAATATATAGAGTAGGTACTAGCTTCTGCCCGCTACTTTGTCTGCGTGGACTTCAGGATTGGGTGCGACCTGGATAAAAAGCTTATGTGTTATTCCAGACTATAATCTATCTCTGTGCCAAATTTGTCCAGATCCGTCCAGCCGTTCCGGCGTGAAAGAGTAACATACATCCATACTCACAAACTTTCACGTTTATAATATTAGTAAGGATTATAGCCTATAGATCATTGTCTATGGTAGTCCACTGATCTGACTAACTTGCTGCGTTCACTAGAGTGAATGGCAATGGGAAGGCACGATGGGATAGCTTACTTATTACTTTTTAAATATTTTTTTAAATAACTACTTATAAAATGTGTTGAGAAGACCCTGTCCTAGTCTTAAATAAAAGTCGGTGGCGAAAACAAAACTCGGGTCTTAGGTTTTCGCCAAATCAAAGGCACCAACTTCCGTGACTGTTCTGGTTTTGAAGGTGCATTTGACCTAGAACCTGCGTTTAACATAATTTTAACATAACATACCACGCCTGTATTTAGTATGTTACGCAGAGGCGTAGGTACTAATCTACACCCACAGTTCTCCGGTATGTTTAAGGCCAATGTAATAGGGGGCGAGCCTATTGCTATTAACCGAGCGCAAATCCCAAACGCCGAGCTGCTACTGAGAATTTCATAGGAAACCCCATAAGACTGCTCGACCTGCGGATCGAACCCAAGACCTCTGGCGTAGCAGTCGCGGTTACGACCACTACACTGATGAGGTAGTTTAGTAAACTTACAGAAATGAATATCATTTTATCATATATATCAGTAGACACAGTAAACTTCCAAGCGTGGTGGTATGAAGCAGGTGTTATGTTGCGAATATTCGCGTCCGCATCCGCAAATGCGGGACATTCGCATTAATTCAGACATCTGCATCCGCTCAATCGATGCGGAGCTTTTACGGATGCGAATTTATAAGTGAGAAAGCTGTAATACTATTTATTAAATATAATTTACCAATTCTTATATTTTTAAACAAAAGTTTTTTTATTTAAACATTTTAAAACAAAAGTTTTTCGATAAAAATCTCTAAACTCAAAATGCTAATAAGTTAGACTAAAACAGTTTTAGTTTTGTTCTTAATATTAAAATTGAATCGATTTTCATGTAAAATTGGAATTGAAAAATGTTAAAAAATCTTGAAAACCACATGTCAAAATTATTGCATCCGCAACAATCCTGGTATATAAGTTATACCTCTATATAGGTACCAGGTTATGTAATTTTATGTTAATTTTACATATGTATAGTCTATTGTTTCTGCCTACCCCTGTGGGAGAAAGGCGTGAGTATGTAATTTCAGCAATAGCAATAGGTAGGCATTTTGAAGACAAATTAATGTTTTAGATTTTTAACGCGTGTCCGGCCTGAACGATATGATACCGTTTATCACATATTTGGTGTTTCAGACACGTCCGGGACCTGCTTCCGATATTGTGCCTCGTATCGCATTTCTGTCTAATGGACATGGAAACCCGGAGTGATAGCTAGTCTTATTTTCGAGTACACTTACTGCGGTGCCTATAAAAAAAGATTGATATGGTTATATGACAAGATTCAAGTATTATCTATCACTTACACGTTACTCGACCAACAGATCGCTATTGTGATCGTTTACAGTAACCTTTCCAGTAACAAATTACAGACACAATCCTTAGTTCAAATGCATTTTTTTGTTATTGAGTCTGTAAGTTGTTCTTGAGCCCCAGGGCTTATTCGATTTGCTGATAAATCGATAATTGTATCTGCGCGTTACTTTCGGTCTCAGTTTAGCGAAAATACTTGGAACTACAGCTACGGCAACTGAGTACTCAGTTTAAATAAGCCTCCGTGGCTGTTATGTGTAATGTTAGGTGCCTAACTCTATGCAAGTGACAAGATTTCAAAATTATTAAGCTACCAAAATAAAAAATACCGTTTCTTTGTTTTCCTATGCCGACGCACCGTAAATCATTTTTATGGTGCGTCGTCTGGTGTATCTAACCAGAAGGTAGGTTCGAATCCTGCCCACGATTGAATTTTTCCTTCACTAAAATAACTTTATAATCTTAGCATGGAAAATGCAAAAAAATCACAAAAAGTAATTTTTATTAATTTTTTATCTCTTCATTTCGGAGAAAAAAATTGAAACTGAGTAAATTTAAATTTCGTCGAAATAATAGAAAAACTAACATAAGACATTTTTGCAAGGGTCAGAAAAATTACGTCATGTCACCGTCTATCTCGTTTCACCGTACAAATGACGTCATTTGGCATTAACGTCTGTTTAGAATAGAAAAAACTTCAAAGTCGAAATTAAATATGAAATTGATTGAATATCGGGAAAATAAAAAATACGGGAATCCTATTTTTCGATCTAGTTTCAAATAAAATTACTTATAGGTAATATGGGTGTTAAAAAATTAAATGTCAATTATGCACATATACATATAAACAGCTTGCACAACCATATATAATAACTAACTACATATATTTCCACTATTTAAGAAGTAAACAAAATATTGTCGCACAAAGGGGATATCTAACACTAGCTTCTGCAATAATATAGTTCTTACTGGACTGACTAGTGCAGTAGTCCAATGGAGAGGGAAATCTGTTCTATTTGTAACTTGTTTGCGTCCAATAAATCAATTACCTATATTTTTCTAGCCTATTAGGTAGCAGCTACCTATGTTGGAGTCGGCTGCTGGTCTAATCCGATGCGGCTGACTAAGTATTGGTATTTTACACGAAGCGACTGTAATCAGAGCTCCGGAGCCGGCGCGGGGACCAATTTTTGGGAGTGGCCGTTATTGTAGTTGTAGTTAATACAAGAATGAATTTATTTTCCATTACTCACTGCTTATTAGTCTAAGTGGTCCCAAGCGCGACTGCTACGCTAGAGGTCCTGGGTTCGATCCCCAGGTGGAGCAGTGTTATTGGGGTTTTCTATGAAATTCTCAGTAGCAGCTCGGAGTCTCGATTTGTGCCCGGTTAATGGCAATACGCTCGCCAACTATTACATGGGGCCTAAACATACCGGCGAACTGTGGGTGTACATTAGTACACCTCTAGCTAACCCTTCGGGGAATACAGGCGTGATGGTATATTATGTTTATTTTCCACCACAGTTTGAGTAAATTATCACAATTATCAAGTACATACAAGTTGTAAGTACTTAGTACGTAACTGGTGTACAGTGGCGCGCGGTAGTGTTTTTAAAAAAAGACCTTGCGTTGCCATGCTGGTGCAGCCGTTTTTCGGTACGTGTCGAAGCTAGTTAAAACATAGAGCTAGGAAACAATGCATAACAAAAGTCGGCTCGCTTTGTGCCGCTGTGCTGTACGAGCGGAAACCGAGCGACGACGCCCCACTGCAAGCGAGAAGCGACAAGCGTGCGTCGTCGTCGCCATCTGACCTATCGCCTCGATGCTCGTTGGCTCCGACTTTCGGGAAGTGTCGTAATAAATCACCCGTAATATTAGTAATTTAGCGTTGTTTATTATTATGACGTCACCTGTTTACGCTTTGCTAGCACGCAACTATTCTCGTGTGTTCTCACTACTCACAAGTATTTTAATACTTACCAGCATCGTGTCGGTGGAGCTGCTTCACAGTTAATACATTAAATTATGTAAGCGTAAGAAGTTAAAGAGTAAGCCATATGTTAGAAAGGGTACGCCAGGCTGACGCGCGTGGTTTTCTTGGTATCGATTTATGCTTTTTTTCCAACGCAGAAAATCTTCATATATCATCATGCCATCTAATCAGGGTACATACCCTTAACATATATATATCCAGAGGACATACCCTTCAAAACCCTATTTAAAATTTGTTATATTTATTTAAATATGTACAAAGACGATCTTTAAACAAACAGCGTCTCACCCTAAACGCAATTATTATTGTCTAAGTTCCGTCGTAGTTAAAAATGATAAAAAATATTAATTCTTCATTTACAATTATTTTTGTTGAGGACTGCAGTTTTATGTGAAAGATTAATTCACTAGGTCGGTAAGACAAATTGGCATCCAAAAAGAAAGCAACAAAAAAGGGATAGCTATACCATAGAGATCTATTTGATCACACTCATTCACGAGCATGACGTGGTGTACCTACTGGTGCACCACTCACGTTGGTGTCGACTCACGTTGTTCAGGGGATAAATTAAACGACACACAACGCTACAATCAGCAGGACATTAAAGTGAGCTATTGCTTTGGCGGAGGCCATCGAGTGGCCTTCCACTCAGGAAAGGGTGATTCGCGCGTATTCGACGGGGTTGAAGGGTCGCTGCCGGCGCGGCGCACGGCGGTGGGTGAACGACCGGCACACGCAAGCTTTTTCACGTGATACGATTAACGTCGCGAAGTAGGTCAGCAGAGCAGTGCACCGCGCGCCCCGCTCGCTGTACGTGCCGAGCCGCGCCACCACACCACCACCGCACCACCGCACCACCGCGCCATCACACCACCACCACGATAACATCAACTTTGTTGTACTGTAATTCCGCCGGATGTTATGTTAAAACGACAGTTCTCAAATTCTTTTGTTCAAAGAGATTCACTAGGAGCAATTTAAATCACTAGAAATTTTTGACGTTCTCCTCTGTTGTGGAAGGTAAATTCTTTTTAAAGGGTTTTTATTCCACTAAGCGTAGGTTGGTAATTAGTAAAAAGTAAGTCTAAGCAAACTATAAAGCATTGATAATAGCAAGCCTAGTGGTATGACCGTTGGACTGTCACGTCAAAGGTCTCGAGTTTTAATCCAAGGAACCAACCTCTGACTTTTCAAAGTCACGCGCTTAAATGCTGAAGGAAAACATCGTGAGGAAACCAGCATATTATCTACCCTGAGACATTTCGTCGATGGCGTGTGAAGTCTGCCAAGCCGCACTAGGCTAGCGTGGTGAACTATATAAAGTCTAATCCCTGTCATTCCGAGAGGAGACCCTCGCCCAGCAGTAGGACAGCATAATGGGTTGATTAAGAGTCCGGCGGAGCGAATTTCTCTTACAAACGTAATTCCGAAATAAATCGTAATTCCAACGCAATTTAATCAAATTCTGTTATTATTCGGATTCGGATACCGTTAATCTAGGTTCCTACGTTACCATTTTGTCCAAAATACTTCACTGAAAATAAATGTAAGCGAATGCAATTTTTGATAACTTTACCAAGTTTGGAACTATTTTTCGGTCTTTTATTTCCAGTGAACTAGTAGTAGACGAAATCGTTCCGTAGGAACCTAGATTAATGGTATCCAAATCCGAATAATAATATAATTTGATAGAATATTGTCTGTATTACGATTTATTTCGGAATTACGTTTTTGTGAGCAATTCAAGCTCCGCCGGTATGTTATTATGTAAGCGTGGGGTATGTTTTTCAGTATTCTAATACAGCTGTCTTTGTAGGTCAGTGCAGCGCATATATATTTACGTATGTAGTTTCAATTCGAGCATTATATACTTAGGTAATATTACATTATTTATACATGGCCACTGTTAGACGTACAATAACTTGTCTAAAACGTTATCGCTACAATAATATACCAGACAAAAGAGAAGGAGTAAAGTACGAGTTGCGCGCTCAACCTGGCCACCTGCCCACACTATGACATATCTTTATTGTGTCGTTTCTCGCTATATTGCAGTTAGGTAACAAAGTAACAATCACAGTCACACCAATAGCGTGTACCTACCTCAGTAGGTACCAATTTGAATTCATTATTTTATGCCTCAGCCGGTGTACTTGTACAGCAAATGACCGTACATCAGCAGTAGGTACCTACATCTCTCCGTGGCCCTTGGGGAATTACAGGTGCTCTACTAGGAGTACAGAGAACGATTAAAGACGGGAGGCACCGAATATCTCCTAAAGAATGAAGCTTAATGACAAGGAAAACTTATCTATGTTCAGCAATTTCCCGGTGAATGCGGAACAAGTTATCTCATTTTGTGTCACCATGGGAGGCGATCACGCTTATTAGCGAGCCATCATGTTAGGGCACGCGTCACGAGGCCCGCCCTGCCCCATGCCGCCCTTATCGGCGGGCACGTCACACTCGAGCACGCCGCGCCACCAAGAAACGTCGTGTGCCAAGTGCTCCGTAACGATGGAAAATTATCTGATTGTTGTCATCGGCGCGGGCAGGGGGCGGTGGCGGCGAGCTATGACGTCTCCGCTTTATTAAATTGACAAGTCTGGTTTATATGTGGACACATAGTCAAGCTGTCACCGTTATCAGAACAATTTGTTTCAGAGTGGACAGGTGTCGAAGTACTTAGTGACACAGACAGTGTTACAACGTAGCGATTAGTCGCACCCATACCTAGGTATATTAAATCATTCACCAAATACCGGCAGGCGAATTGAACCCGATAGGGAATCCTATGATTCAGCGGTTTTCCAAGTGATCTGCTATAGGTACAAGTTTGCACAAAGACATTAGCTAGGTAGGTATTTCGAAACAAGTAAGTATGACAGATAATGCGTTTATGAGTGTCGTGTAAAGCAAGCTTACGCTGTAAGCAAAGCTTTCTTACTTCAAAAGCGCCTGAACCGATGCTTAGACTTTTTTTACACCTAAGACTTAGTTAGACAGTTACCTAAACAATAACTGAAGCTGTTGAATACAAACTAGATACTTCTACGAGTAAACGCTATGGGTGTAGTAGATCCGCATTTGATAAAATTAATTTTGATAGTTACTTACTAATATTTAAGTATATAATAAGGAAAAATCACAACCACTTACCGGAAGAGCCAGGATCAGTTCCTTGGATGTCTGGAGATCAGCAGCATGACAGGGGTACAGTTTTTTATATTTTTTTAAGGGAAACACGCGTTGAAATTCATGGTTTTGTGTGAGAGAGTTTTGAAAATGGGGTAAGGTAGAAACACTGACCTCTATAATACTCTGTAGGAATATCTGCCCCCGATAGTAAAAAGGACGTATCTAATTTTTTTTCCAAAATTTAGTTATATAAATTGCCGGAATGAGGAAAAAAGACGAATCAGCTGATATCTTTTAAATTATTTAACTAATTCAATTTCGGATTTACCACAGTGAACAAGGGCTCATCTCCATTATCATTTTATAGTTTAACTAAGATGAAAAGTATTTTTTCTCAATGTTTAGTTTTTGTTAAATACGTCTTTCTTATTGTATCTACTAATCAAAATGGTCCAATTTAAAAACGCGTCATGAGCGTTTCATTTTATGCATTTTCTTTAGTGAACATTATAGCTAGCTAGGCTACCTAGCTATACTCAAATTATTTAATAAAAATTGCTTTATAATGAGCGGCAAATAACTTGAACAATTAATGGGACGGCTAGTGCAGCGTACTACGCACTATCGCACATTAATGACTAGGCATCTCTTTCTTCATTGCTCAAGGTGTTGCTGTTGTTGTTGCCGGCACTATACTACTTATGTCCAAATGTATTGTGGGAAGTAAATACATAATATTACTTAAATATTGAGCATTGTGTTACAAGTAACTTGCGGTCATCTGCGTCATCAGAGACCGGTACAACATACCTATATACATACCACTAGTAGGTAGGTACACGAATGCCTATATTTATTAGCGGTTCACATAATGGCGATAGGCAAATACAACGCGTCACTCGTAAGGCCATCCATCTATCCGTGTCACCCCGAAGCCGACCATTACTAAGCAGGTAACACACAAACTAACAATCTCCCGCTGGGAATATTACCTCAGTTACTTCATTGGAAATTCAATCGATATGGATTGTCAAATTAAAGTTTACAGTTATCGAGATATGCTCAAGAAGTTACAAGATATGCTACGATACTACTAACTAACAATACTGTGTTTAATTGTTTCGCTGTATCTACGTCACCAATTTTTTATACAAAGTATCTATGAACGCTCATAGATCATCTTGGGGCCGATCATCGTTGTACATTTCATACATCTTATGTCAAAATTTTATCAAGGAAGCATCATAATAACTCTGCTCAGATGAAGACATGGACATGATAAGAAAGATAAGAAGAGAGAGAGAGAGAATAGATAAGAATAGTTATTAATAGTAAATTCGATTTAAAAATTATGCATTTACAAAATGCAAATATATGTTGATATATTAAGACTACAGTTGAAAAGAGGGAGAGCAGTTAGAAGAGATTACTTCCACAAACTTTACAGGAAATTGTCAAATGCAATGGCCGCTATTTAGGCGGGCGGAACACGCGGGCGGGCGGCGCCGCCACAGCACGACTACGTGATTTTTTCCTAACATTAGCGTGGGAAAGTTCATGACCCCACTAGACACGGTATGTCGAAAGTTGAAACTCGGAAAGAACAGATAAAATAATGCTAAAATATTCACGAGCTACGCATGTTCCGTAAAAAGAAGCGCTACATTAACATATTGTAAGCCGGCAGCGCGTTTAATATTTAGAGATAAAAATTATAAAAAATAAAGGTATAAAGGCACTATTCCGGTCCCTACAAACACCTTGCCTGGAGACCGTAAACATTTCACACTTTTCATTAAGCTCTGTACAAGACTACTTTTTCAATCTTATCTAATACTAGCCTTTGCCCGCGACTTTGTTTGCTTGGACTTCAGAATTGGGTCCAACGTGGATAAAAAGTAGCCTTTGTGTAATTCCAGACTATAATTTATCTCTGTGCCGAATTTCATCCAGATCCGTTCAGCCGTTCTTGCGTTTTTTTAACTTTCACGTTTATAATGTTAAATAAGGATGCCTTTTACAGTAGTAAAATACCTAGTGTCACTGCAAACAATAATACACCGTTAAATCGTTTTGCTACAACTGTAATTTGAAAAATCCTTTACGTGAAATCTAGGTTAAAAGGTAAGCGCTTTAACATAAATGTATTCAACAGGGGTTGGAACGAAGCGGATCCACGAAATACGCGTTCTAATGATTGAGCGGACATAATCACATGACATGTAAAAGGGTTTGAACTGCAATCAGCACAACAGCATCTACTTATACCCCGACCTGACAGTTATACACACAATCATGGCATCGCGGCATTTTTATACGTTACATAAACATAATGTGTAAAGTTAACAATGTTACCATTAGTCCGGACTTACGGGCGCTGCCAGCTCAATTTATGGCAACGATTGGAGGTTGACCTCAATTCCGCGGCGTCCGCTCGCTTCCTCAAAGGAAGCCGCCTCTCGCCTACTGCCGCCTATCATAATAATATCACACCACTTGCTTTTCTATACGTGCACACAGCACGTACAGCACTCATTGAGCAACTACCTAATTAATTGATATTTTTTTTGTGATTCCGCTGACATTTGCACATTATCACACCAAAATATCATTATCCATGTTATGAACGTTGTTCGTTATAATTGATTTACGGCGCAAAATATATGCAAATATATATAACGGCGACATTTATTATACATTGACAATTTTAAACTTAGATTTCTAGGTATGAAAGTACTATGCTACTCACGAACTTGTAATAAGTAGTTGCAATATAACATTTTGGTAGTAGAAGGAAGTTTTAAAGTAATAAACTCTTATTTTGTTTCCTGGTTGCACCTACAAGCAGAAAAGCCGGTAATAACTCAACGGAACAAGTTTGAGAGCAGAGTCAACTCCTAATACACACTGCAAGATGTTTCAAGTGCGGAAAGCAAAATAAAATTATACTATACCTAATATAGGTATTTGATCGCATCGTGAGTCAGGAGCAGGAGCGAGCACATCAGCACGTCGGCACATGTATGTGGTAGAGTTTGGGCGGAGGGCGGCGGCGGCGGGCGTCGATACGACGCGGCGAGGGGCGGCGCGGCAGTGCGCGGCGCGCGCGGCACCGACGAGCCGCCCGCATGCACCGCGCCGCACCGGCCGCGCCACGTGCCCGCCGCCGGCGGCCGCTCGCCTGCACCTGACCCTGCGCCGGGCCCACTCGCGAGCGTGCCGGTGCCGGTGCCGGTGCCGAGTAGCGCGAGCTTCCGCAGTTCTGGAGCGGCTTCGTGGCGGCACAGGCGCGGGCCCCGCCACCGCCTTCGCGTGTTTACACACCGGTGACAGTGCCGCAGCCTGACGCTGACAAGGTTATCGGCATCCGCGTCCGAGGCTCTCCCGCCTCCGCTCCAATAGGTACCGCTTGCATTACTTATATAGTACTTTATTGTAGCAAGTGCAGCCGCGACAGCTGCAAGCATGCGCCGATGTGTGGAATCTATTGAAACAGAACTTGTAAATTAATTTTCAACCAGAGAACAGTGAATCACAAACCGGTGCATAAAATCATAATTTAATATGTTCCGTGTTCCAAATTAGATCTGTTTAAACAATCGCAACGATTTACCAATTTAGTTTCGCATTTCGGTTTCCGACGCGTTCAGTTTAATTGAAAGTTTGGATTATCTGGCTTTGAAGTTTCGTTTTCAGTTTCGTGTTTCTATATGTCATTATCAAATTGATGTCTCCATTGGCATTTTATGGCAAGTGAAATACAATTATACGACCTACAACCTCAGAGGAAAGACTTTCCTCTGAGCCCACAACTAACAGTCTGACAAGGTTTGAAAACAAAGCGGGAACTTTATCGTTGAGATATACTGAGTTACGTATACCCGGATGCAAAATGAACCTCTCTCTGACTTATTTTTGCCAATTCGCGACAATGAAAGGGAACGGACATGAATCACTATAAAATAACAGGCTTGTTTTTCTAGAAACGCGTTGCCCTTGGGTACTTACTTTGTAAGATATTCCATAGATGTTATTCTTTAACGGGAAAAATAGGTTCTCTGAAGCCGTGGAGGATAACATATGAATATATTTGACACAATTGACTTTAAAATTATTTATATAAATCACGACAGAATTACCTAAATTCTGTGATACGGTAAACTATCAAATAGGTACTCTACTTAAAAATTCATGCAGTTTATCTTCGAAACTACGAATACTATATCGATTGCACAAACATTTGAATGATAATTATTATAAAAGTGCTGCATAGCCCCGCAAGTGTGGTGTGGGCCATATAGCGGCATTACTTGCCGGCGCGGCGGTGCACGGTGTCGGCGGAGGCAGCTGGTAGCCCCGGCTCGTATCAGTACAATTACACGGCGGCCGCCAGCCCGCCGAGTGCAGCCGGTTTATTACTTTATATCCCTTTTATTTGAGGCACATTTACTGTGTTTGCTGTTGAAATGTGTCTACCTGGAGAGAGATGTAGACCGTTCCTCTAAACCAGTGTTTTTCTTCTATACAAGGATTACAATAGGTCATGTCGTAAATAGATTCGCCAGTCGTTGATAGCGAGGCTGACTGCCCGGTGATGATCTGACTGATCATGCAGAGACCTTCACTCTTAAAAGTTTGAGTCTGTTTATTTTTCAAAAGATATCACCAACGTTAGATTACCCGCCTTCTGTCGACAAAGAACACCTATACTCGAAACAAATATCTGTAGATTACACTAATATATGTCTCAGTTGGGAATCGAACCTCTAAACGTCTTCAGTTCTCTTATTGAATTCACTCCCACTCCCGAATTAGTGGTGCTACATGTTACTGCGGAGTAGTTTTTATAGGTACCTAATTATATCGTAATTAAGTATACCGTAATTTACTAGGTACCTACTTAGTAAATTACGTCGTAGTCTATCGATAGCCGCGATGTAATTTGTACAAGAACCGCGACAAACGTATCCGTGAATGCCATTACGAGAAGCGGAGCGTACGGGGGCTGCGGACTCACGAAGTAATTGTCATTTGCATTGTTGTCATTGCTTTACAAAATTGTATTACAGTTGGCTTCGTACTCAGGTCGGCCGGAGCAAAGATAACATGTTCCGGTGGGGATTCTTCAGTGGTACTAACTTATTTTGTAAGTGTGGCTCATATGCTATCATGCACAACGTCCCCGACACCTGCATACAAGACTTAATGGCCGCTACAAAAAGTACCGTAAGCGTAGCGGAATACTGAGTCAATCTATTTTAATGTTTTTCAATATTATTTTTCTTTCGTCCTTCTCTTTCTGTTTGCTGTCCATGCGATAAGTAGAAGAAGTAGGTGGCTCTGGCAGCAGCAACAAGATCTAAGAGGGTTGTAGAGGGTCAGCTTAGACTTTATGCCACTGTTCTGTCACTAACTGTTATGTTTGTACGGCCAAAAGTTATTACCCTGTTAAAAAGTAGGTACAGAAAGGTATGCAGACTTCTTCGCTTGCCGTCCTCAACGGTAGGTAACTATGGAGACAATGGGGGGTCCGCTCGAAGCAGACGGCCCACCGCGTAGCATCGCGTAGCAATTTGACGACGTTTACGCAGCAGCTCCCCTGTGAGCCAGAACACCGACACAAACTGTGCACACTCCGTCATCTGTGTACATACGTACCGTGTTAATGTTAACGTGTACTCTTCGTAGCAATAAAAATAACTTTTATGGATGATGTCGCTTTGTTGTTTCAGTGTTATTTCGTGCTTGTTTGTAGAGGAGCTACTGCTGCGCGCGCGCCGTGAATACTTTATTTTGTTTTGGAATGTAGCACGACAGGATTATTTCAAAGGTTGAACCGTTTTTTGATGTCCCGGTAGCAAAATAGGTTCGGAATACTTACGTTTCAGTTAGCTATCTGCCTGTTCGGCAACTGTTTGGAAGTTTATCGGGTGAAAGTATTAACTGATTCTAAAATCGAATTTTCCATACTAACAACGAAATAAGCAAAAAAAAGAAAGGTAACAAAAACTAGGCGGCTTTGTTTAAAGATTTAGCAGAGACGTAGATAGTAACTGAATACCGTAAATCGTTAACCTCAGACACAGAATAACTAATAGTAGGTACTACGCTTTCAGTTCTCGTGGCACTTACTTACACCTCATTAATATTAACTTAGCAATTACCCAGCAGCTGGTCGCGGCTAAGCGGGCTGTCTCCCGGGGGTTCCTGTAGTAATACAACGCTTAGTATCCCGTCGTGCGGTAAATACGTCAGGTGATGGAACCTCGTTATAATTAAATGCCACTGTCTGAAATCTGGTGCGAGACAACTAATACAGAAGAAAATAAAAAAAGTAAAGGATTTATACTTTTCTTAGTAGCACGCTACACACACTAATTTCCAAGCAACAATGTTTAACAATAAAATTGCTTATTAACTGACTGTGAACTCATTTCACGACCGTGCGTTTGCTAGTCATTAATTTTATTATCGGGATATTGGAGTCTCTTTTACACTCATATTACATTCCATTGTAGTGAATTTTCTATGAAATTGCAAATCGATTTTATATTTCTTGCCCACGAACTCGGTGCGTCATCTATTCCCTCGAGTGCTGTGAGGGGACTATTAAAGGGATTATGTGCAGGGATTGGCAGCGGAGTTCCCTTGAGCTACGGCGCTGGGACACGACAAACTATTCACTAGACTGAATGACTGTGCGGCCGTAGCCCGTGTTCCCTATTGTAGTGTCATGTCTCGCTTTGTTATTGGAAAAGACTTTACAATGAAAAGACAGTTACGCTACATCGTATTTCAAGACCACATACACACACTAACTTCTACTGCTGTTTCTGATGCTCAATCTTTTTTTTTCAATGTTTCAGTAGTATTGAACAGTAATTGCGCGACTGCTATCTATGCTCGAGCAAAGTGATATTGGGTATATCTATGAAATTCTCAGTAGCAACTCGGAGTTTGGAATTTGTGCCCGGTTAATGGCAATAGGCTCGGCCCCTATTAAATGGGACTAAACATACCGGCGCGCTGTAGGTGTACATTACTACGCTTCTGCCTAACCTTACGGGAAATACAGAGGTGGTATGAACAGTAATTAAAAAGTAAATAGGTTCGAAAAAGGATAGAAATAAAAATGACATGCGCGGTGCTATCGCAATTTGTGATCTCCGACACACAACCTAGAGACAATATGAAGTACGATATGTCTCTAAACTGTAGTTTCATATGAGTAATGGGCGAGGCAACTCGTTTTCTGGAGCCGTCGTGAACATCTGGCGGCACCGCCCCGTAATAAGGTCGATACAATGACATTTCTTCACGATTCGTTATTGCATCAGTGAGAGAATAAAATAAGGAATAACCGGGTAATGTTCCGCAGAATGAACGCTATTAGGTATACTGTTCTCTTTTGTTGTTTATTTACCTCGTATATTTCATAGCAAAATCTTGATCAAAGGTAACCAGGCGCATTTTTCTCCAAATTAATTATTCTGGACAAAAAATGCAAATTTGAATTTTTTTTTTCTAAGAATTAGAAATTGTGTAGATATTTAATAACCGGTTAGTGGTTTATAAAATTAAATGATCATTTTTCTAATAAAATGTTACTTTTTTATATTATTTTAAATGTTTACATTTGTAGGTTCCGTAAACATAGAATAATGTGAAATGTAAATATTTATTTAATTAAGTACACCATACATAATCAACCCAATCTACTGTCCCACTGCTGGGCACGGGTCTTCTCTCAGAACGAGAGGGATTAATTAGGCTAAGTCCACCACGCTAGCCGTCAAGAAAATCTCTTAGGAATGCAGGTTTCCTCACGATGTTTTCCTTCACCGTTTAAGCGCGTGATAATTAACTATTAATACGCATATAACTTCGAAAAGTCAGCGGTGCGTGCCTTGGATTCGTATTCGAGACCTTTGACTAGACAGTCCAACGGTCATACCACTAGGCTATATACTATATATATATACTGCACTTCACACTCCACAAGTAGGTACACCAACAGCATACATATTTTACAATCGATAGAAAAGGTACATAGAAAAGGTCTGATAAATGTGCCAATTACAAGTATACAATACTATATTGATGTCGATTGATTAAAATGCCGAAAATTTAAATCACTAATACACCATTGTTGTAAAATTATACTTTCTCTATAATTTAATAATTATTCCCTATCTCTCTCTCTCTCTCGTTAGTATCTCTACAGTTTTTAACAAATTGTTTATTAATTCATGGTTAATTTCCTTTCTCGTTTGGCGCAAATGTATTGTGACAATGTGGAAATTGTTATTGATTATGTATATATATTTTTTCTTATATGGTATGTAAGAGTGGGGCCGGAAGAGAATCCACTTTTAATCAGAGAAAACTTGTTTATTCTTCAAAAAATAAAATTTTACACACTAACAACGTTCGCATCCTTACATCTTTCTTTTTACCGGAAGTCCTCCTCCCCGGAAACTATCTACCTCTACTGCTACTAGCCTAATTTTGCCATTTTATTATATTTTTTGCCTGTGGTAAGTATTTTATTAATAGACTAAATAAAATTACTACAGGTATCTGTTTGTTTCCCATATATTATAAAATATATATATATAAAAAATAAATTTCACCTTAACAGTCCGGCGGAGCTTAAATTGCCTTTAAAAACGTAATACCAAAATAAATCGTAAACCAGACACTATTCTATCAAATTATGTTATTATTCGGATTTGGATACAGTTAATCTAGGTTCCTATAGTACTATTTTGTCGAATACTACTTCACTAGAAATAAAAGACCGGAAAATCGTACCAAACTTTGTAAAGTTATCAAAAATTGCATCCGCTTACATTTATTTCCAGTGAAGTATTTCGGACGAAATGGTAGAGTAGGAACCTAGATTAACGGTATCGGAATCCGAATAATAACAGAATTTGATTAAAGTGTGTTTGAATTACGATTTATTTCGGTATTACGTTTGTATATGAAATTCGGTCCGCCGGACTCATAAACAACAATTTCGTAGACAATGCTACGTAGTCCAGTAGACAGTGCTACGCAGCTACGGACTCTACGGGGCGGACCTCTACGCCGCTACGTCGAAGTAGAAGCTCGTAGCGAGTCGAGCGGCTACTAAGTAGATAAAAACTATTTTTAATTTTTCTCTGACTAGTGTTCAATTTATTCAAAACTAGCGACCCGCCCGCGGTTTCACCCGCGTTGCTCCATACCTAAGAGTCGTGGCGTAATGTTAAATAGCTCTTGAAAACATTCCTCTTGAATCACTCTATCTATTAAAAAAATCCGTTGCGTAGTTTTAAAGATTTAAGCATACATAGGGACGGACAGACAGCGACAGCGACTTTGTTTTATACTATGTAGTGATGACAATACCTCTTGCCAATTTTCATAATTCTAGGTAGTACCCTATAGGTGTTGATTCCTTTGAGAGTATCAAAATATGCGACATAAATTCGTTTATGCAGAGCATAAACTGCCGTATCCTTTGATTGTGTTGACTTAGAAGTTTGAATTTCACTGCTCCAAGGGATGGCAGATGTGATAAGGTATTTGATATTCAGCTTGATACCTCCACGGCTTTTCGAGAAAGAAGAAAGGGTCTTGATAGACGGACAGACGCACAACAAAGTGATCCTATTAATTAAATGAAATTATTTTTATTTCTGTAAGTAGAACATTAGAGACACTTTTACAAATCAATTAAATTAAAAAAAAAATAAGGGCTCCGTTTTTCGTTCTGAGGTACGGGACCCTAAAAAAACTACGAGCCATTTAACTCCAAACTAATTGACTTAGATATTTAATTGTAAGCCCAAGAAAAGTAATGAGATTTCATTATGAACGAGCAATGTTAAATAGGACCCAGATTTTGTTATTATATGTATTTCATTCCGCCTGCGCCGAGAGCGTCGGTGTTTTTAAAGCTATAAAACTATAAGTAGGTACCCATGTGGTTTATAGATGTGCTCGTAACAAACCAATTCCGCGATCTCAAAACGTTGTACTACATAGATGCCTTTATAGCATATTTTATTTAAGAATATAATTTGCTAAATGGTTCGCTGGATCCTTTAAACCGTAACGAAACCTTAGCAGGCATTAATCATGTACATTATGTCATTTACACAGAAATGATAAACCATAGGTAATTGTATACATACCTAGATCCAATGTAAATTATATGCCGCACTGTATATTTAAAATGCAGGTGTACAAGTCCTTTGTTAAAGTAACATCCTTTGCAAGAGGTACGCCTTCTTTTGATTCAAGAATAGATTTTTATCAAAGCTTCTCGAAATGTGTAGCATCTCTTTGTTATGTCAACGGCGGGCGCTGCGTTAAGTGCACGTGGGCGTGATACAAAACATATTTGTCTCTGCCTTTTAACGTCAGAATCGAACGCAAGCAATGTGTAGGCACACGCGGGCCACCCCACGAAATGGCCGCACTTTTCATCGTGCGCAGCCGCAGTCGTACACAAGACGTCAATCTTATCAGTTGGTAGTTAACGCGTCTATGTCTATCAAAATACGCCAACACTGCTCGTGGTGCATATGATAAGGTGAGAAGAGTTCGGGGCTAAACCGTACTAAAAAGTACAATAACAGGTTGAGAAACAGTGTAAGATAAGACAATTAAAAAATGTATTGAAAAGAAATGCTAAAATGGGAATGCTAAATTCACGTGGGAGAGCCATGCTTCGGCACGAATGGACCGGCTTTATCGGCCTCTCAGAAAACCGGCATCAAACAACCCTTATGTTGTGTTTCGCCGAGTGAGTGAGGTTATCGGAGGCCCAATCCCATTTTAAAAGGCCGGCAACGCACTTGTCAAAGGTGACAAAAAACAAATAAAAAGAGAGCCTTGTGGCAATCACAGAAAGACCACATAACGAAATTCGTGTCGTGGCTATCATGCTATACAACGACCACGCGTTATGGCAATCAAGAAAATATATGACGCGTTCTGAACACCAGTAGGTGCAACCATATCACGACGGAGAGCTTGTAACTTTGTAACAGGTACAACAATGATTTTTTTCACTCAATGAGCGTTTTTGGTCTTTGAGCGTTGTGTACATATTTTATTTCAAACAACCTGAATTTATTTAAGGGTAGGAACGCACAGAAGTTGCTATTGTTATAACTAGCTGGAAATAAACTTCATTTAGTATAGTAGTTTAACTTTTAACTGATATTCTTACGTGTGAGAGCCATGCTGCGGCACGAATGGGCCAGCTCGACCGGAGTGATACCACGGCCTCACAGAAAACCGGCGTTAAAAAACGCTTACGTTGTGTTTCGCCGAGTGAGTGAGGTTACCGGAGGCCCAATCCCATTTTAAAAGGTCGGCAACGCACTTATGACTCCTATGGTGTTGCGGGTGTCCATGGGCGGCGGTAATCGCTTACCATCAGGCGATCCGTCTGCTCGTTTGCCCTCTTATTCCATAAAAAATATATATATACTAATCAGATTATATTCAGTTAGACCAGAAACCGATCGTAAGACACTTAATAATTGTTTATTGCGGACCCCTCACCAAACTTACACGTCTAAGCGACTTTTCTCGTAAAACTGTTCACTGAATGACTTATAAAAAGCTCACCAAGTTTTTTCGCCGACGCGTTACGAAGGACTCGGCGGCCGTGATGCCCGTGATAACACAATTTCTGTCGACTTTACTTGTTTGTTTGTCAAACATTCCTGATCGTAACTCGGATATTTATCGGCGCTACTTAACTGTACTACTTTCAATTCAAAGTACATATTGATTAAGTACGGCTAACATGGCCATCTTACTTTTTTTATATTTCAATGGTTCTGATTGTGTAAGATTCAGAGGAAACGGCGGCGTAGAGAAGAATAGTGGCGTATCGATATTTTTTTTTACCACTTGGGTGGCAACCAAGCATACGGCCCGCCTGATGGTAAGCGGTCACCGTAGCCTATAGACTCTTGCAACACCAAGGGTATCACTCGCGCGTTGCCGACCCTGTAAATTAAAGAGGAATAGTTAGGCTGGCAGTATAGGAGACATGCTGCCATGCATGACAGCTGCGGTAACAAGACACCAGCGGTTCCCGACACTGCCAACACAACGCTTCCTCGCGGAGCTCTGGCGACCTTGCTCAGCGTTAGGAACACAATATAGCATATATTATAATATTAATAAGATTTTCTGCAAGGTAGATTAGATTCCACTATGCCCTACCTCTCTTACTTTCCTAAAACATTATACACATCATAATAATGTACGCGTATGTACCCTACCCTGTATTCAACATGAAGTGTCCGTAGACAGTAACTAGTGTGACAGTAAATGTTCACAACATGCAATAGATATGAATGTCTGCACGTTTGGCGGGATGTCTGCCTACTACACCGTCTCATACTACACCCGTACTAGAAACGTATCGGTATGGAAACATGCACGGCACCAACTACTCTGCCTACTATACTTATCAAGAGTGTATCATATCCCTGCATAACGGTGTTAGAGAACGTAGCATTTACATATCACCCGCTTGTTATATCCGTATGGCTCCCGTTCAATAAAAAAACCCGACAAGTGCGAGTCGGAGTCGCCCACCGAAGGTTCCGTACAAATTTGTAGGTACATATTGGTTACAAATGTATAGATTTAATTTTTTTCCCTATATTTGTAGTATATGACGGTATTACTTGCCAACATAGTTCTAGGTCGACGGAAAATACCCTATCAGTTTTGATTCCCTTGAGAGTGTCGATATATACGTTTTTTATTGTATAAACGGTCGTATCTTTTTTACGTTAACTTAGAAGTTTGATTTTTTCACAGCTTCAAGGGACTGTAGACCTGAGTATATAGTTTTAATTTCAACTCGATACCTCCACGCGCTCCCGAGATAAAGGGTCTTGACAGACAGACGGACGGACGGCTAACAAAGTGATCCTATAAGGGTTCCGTTTTTTCCTTTTGAGGTACGGAACCCTAAAAATTGTTTGTATTGAGAAGTATTCGACAATGCCATGCACGGAGCGTCAACAATTGTCGGCTAGAATATTTTGCCTGTGCCGATACGCACCGTGCATGGTACGCGATGGTGTTGGTCTGTGACGGAACGGTCTAGTGGGCATAGTTCGTCTCATACTTCTCAATACCAAGAATTTTTGTCTGATACGTTCCTAGTACCGTCATGATAATAAACGGTGTAGTGGGCTGGCGGTCACCTCGCCACTACTGTTGCACCACGTGTTGTAGGTTCGATTCCCACCCGAGACAAATACTTGTGCGTTCCACGGATATTTGTTTCGAGTCTGGACTCTGGGTGTAGGTACTTACATCGTACACATATTGTACATAAAGTATGAATAAATAAAAGGGCTTTTCCTCTAGTGCGTAAAGTGTCTTTTTTTAAGTAAAATATAGATATATACCTAGCTATGTTAGTATAAATACATAACTCTTCTTATTTACACGTATCTCCAAATCACTACGATTTTGTGTAAATTACGATCCATTGTTGTGTAATCTCAGTGAATCTCAGCTACTAATACACCGTTACTTCCCGAGCAAGTCGTAAGGCGCCTCACCCCCGCCCCCAACGTAGGAGCAGGGGTGAGCGATACCTTCTACCTGTTTATAATTATATCACATTCCCGTACAGGATCCATGTAACACGTGTAGCCATTAAAATAAATAGTAAGTACATAGTAGGTATTTACTAAGGAAAGCAAAAGGTTTATTTTATGTATTCTTCATTCTGTGGGTAATAGGCTTATAATATGGCGACAGCTATCGATGATCTATTGAAATAAATAGATTCTAATGGGAACCCAAGTAAATAAATAAGTGTGGTAGGCCATATAGGCAAGTCACACAAGAGGCAACTTTTAGGCATTATCAACAGTACTAAGTAATCTAAAATAATCCTTCACTTTCTCTAGTTCTAGTTCAAATGTTTTTATTTCAAATAAGCTTTTTTTTAGGTACAAGCGTTTATGAAACGTTATGATTCTAGTTGCACGGTCCCAAAAGGTTGATCCTATGGAGAAGAATCCGGCAAGAAACTCCATGGACACTCTTTTAAAATAAATGGTGTTACAATCTTCACTGGTACAATATTATGATATGTGAACATTTAATGTCAAAGTTGGACAAAAGTCGATAATTACTAGAAGGTTCTGTGATCTCTTTTTTGATGTCGCGATGGTTCAATAACGGACAGAGGGATGAGTGTAGGTCATTGTTATTATTGTTGTACCCGGTGTGCGGCCGCAATGTAGCCCCAACTTTCCAAACTAAGTAGTTATCAACTAACTCTGTGAGCGGGTTTACCGAAATAGTTACACTATGAGTTTGTGACACAGAAGTCCCCGCGAGAGACATGTTAATTATGGTCTACAGAGACACGTACATTTGTAGTGGACGTTAATTGAACGAAGTCTTGGCTCCATTGATGTTATTTAGTAACCAACAAACTTGAACGCTATGATGTCAGATCTAATCTGATTCAGAGAGCAATGAATCCGTATGTTTTCAATACAATAACACGTGTGATGAAGTGCTACTTCATTTATTTCTACGTTCCTGATCGTTTCCAGTAGGCGTCGGCCACACTGAGACGAATATTTTTCTACGACTTGTTTGATCCACTTTCTGTACCTATGTAAACATTTGTTCATATTTTGAAACTGTTTATATCAAAACGAAAACTATTGTTCAATATTGAAGTACCTACCTGGGTAAATACATCTGAAATATTACTAACATACTTTTCTGTCTAGAAATAAGATTCTAGAATGATGTAAGAATTCCGTCTTGTACGAGAAAGTAGGTACATATTCCAATTTTGTTATAAAAATGACGACAATTTAAAATTCTCCAGAGACAGAGCGAAGCGCCGCGTAGGTAGGTATATTTTTTTCCCGAAACTAATAAATTTTATTTTTTCCCGCCCTCAACGCCAAGATTAATATTTTGTACGAGGATTTAATTTATTGGCTGTTGCTAGCTTTGTACCTAATTCATCTGAGATACTTGATAACGACATTCATTGATAAATATCATCTTCATCACCTACCGATTTCAATGACCTTGTAACAAATAGCTTGACATACTGAAAATGATCTAATGAATGAGTAGCAGGCAATAAGGGTACCTGGCTGTCCGCGAAAACCGATCATCTAACTGACTTAGGCCCAGATTTCTGCATAGGCCAACAAAGCACCGCCGGCGCCGCACTGCTCTGCGATGGAAAAAAACAATAACCTTTTTTTTAAATTGACAACACGTTTGTCGTGGCGGCTGAGCCAGCTTTTGTGCAACGTGTTGTGAGTTCGACCCCCACACGGAGCAAATATTTGCATGATCTATCGGAAGGTAGTTGTTCCGGGTCTGGGCGTTTGTGTATGTGACAATTTGTGTTTGTAAGCGTACCCACGATATAAGAGAAAATCCTAGTGTGGGTTAACGATTTTTTGATTTGCCGCAATGTATTTCTTTTATTATTTACCTAAATGCTATAATATAATACATTCTAGTTTCTAAGTCTGTCTGTTTATCTAGTCTGTTTATCTAAGTAATTTGAATTGTAATGAAGAAATATTAATAAATGTCCGTATTTTGGTAATTTATTGATAATCAAATTCGGTTTTATTTCTAAGCCGTCCGCATTGGGCCTTTTTCTTGAAGTGCAGGCCTGGCTCTTATCATTAGGAAATTTTAAATGAAACAAACTAATAACTAGAGACTGAATACTTCTTGTTATATTGCCGACAAGATGAAAACTTGTGTAAGTCGATAAGTTACAATATGTTTCGGAACTCGCCCGTTGTTAAAGTTTTATTTGAAAGTTCGCGAATGTACATAGGTACAAATTTATGTATTTGAATGGTTCTTGTTCACTATCGAACCGACTTCCATTATAAACAAGCAGACTATAAGGAAATATTTCTTTATTAATTCCACGAATATGTAACTAAGTAGGATCTCAGATATTTTTGCTAGCACTGGCTTTTAAAGATTGCCATCCGTTGTAAATTACGGATTAAATAATATTTCAGTTTTCTTTACTTCTGAGTTCCTATCATATAATTATGCATATAATTGTGTACTTCCCATGTATTACTGTTTTACTGAACTATTCCAAGTAATTCGAAATTAAAAGGTTTTTTTAAGCTTACGAGTAATGTGGGTCGCAATCGTGCTAAGCTAAATACTTGTGTTACGAGTGCCTTCACGTCGGCAGTGCAATGGGTAGGTTTCGAACCGACAACCACATGATCGCCAGTCCGACGCCTTAGCCATTATGCTACCGCCGCTTCTTCAATTTCAACACATAGTTTACTTCTCTTCCAATAGTGAAATACATTTATTGCTATTTTAAAATATATTTTATTAATATGGTTAACTGCAAAAAATTGTAACGCAAACCTCAGGTTCACCCAATTTTCCTTTGAGTACATGATTAAGTATATTATGAGACAGGGAACTATAAAACGTTCACGGTGGAGGACACCTCACAGCGGTGCGCGAGGGCGCGTGCCATCAAGTGTGCGCCTCACGTGGCGAGGCGGCGAGGCGGCAGGCGGCGAGGCGGCAGGCGGCAGGCGACGAGGCAGCGCGGCGGGGGCGGCCGCCTCGCCGCGCCTGTCGAACATACGTGCTCGCTGAAATTGCTGAATTTATGGCTTACATGATGCAGAAGGGCTGCCACTTGTCAGTTTTGCCTTTAGTATTATTTAGATTGTGTCGGTTTCAGTTAAGTCCGTAATGCGTATCATAATACTATGAATATTACGAGTATAATACTACTATTTTTCTATCAATTTAAAAGTTTTGAGTTTGTATTGATACTTAGTGTGTTTTAATAATGGTACCTAGCTGCCAGAGAATGAAAGGAAGGAAAGGACATGATGCGTCCACCCGGCCGGAGCATAAAGATCAATGGCATATTTTATAGAAGTAGGTACACTTTGAGGGAAACCAGTTGAAGCGAAGATCTGTAATGATAAGAACTTGCTAAAATAAAGGAAATGGAGGGACGTATGTAGGAATCGTATACGTTGTCTATACGCTACCTGCCATCAATATGTTCAGCATACTTTATTTCATAGCGAAGCATTGAACATTTCAATGCTCGGCTGTAAAGCCGTTATGTTAGGAATTTATTATTATGATGTATGTTTTACAAAAAAGAGTAAACAAACGTCAATGTAGCCAGATACCCCGAGACGAATGTATGATGACGGTGTTCAGTCAGTATACACGGAGTGCAAAATTAACGCGTAACTTTTACGACACGGCAACGTATACACATCTGTACACAAAAATATTTTACGATGCAATAACAATAAATAAGGAGCTTTGAACTCACTCACGTCCGAACTTGCAGGCGGCACGGCACGGGCGGACAGCGGCCGAGCAGCGACAGCGCGCCCGCACCGCAGCGGTGAGCGCGCGGCACGCTGGAGGCGCTGCGCCGCCACTCGCGGCAGATCGCCGCGCGCCGCGAGCGCCGCGTACAGGTACGTCGCCGAGCGCCCCCTGCCGCCGGACACCTGCCCCGACTGCTCGGAACTAACACTTGCTTCTGTTTCAGTTCACGGAGCGGACGCGGGATGGCGCGCGCGGCGGCGACGGCGCCGGTGAGTGTGAGCGTGTTGCGCCGCCCTGCGAGTCTGCGCTCGCAGTCCGCCGCCCGCCCTCGCTAAATATATCCTCGTCCGCATTGCATCGCGGTGAATCGTCGCGCAGGCCGCTCTCGCCAGCGGGCGCGGAGGCTCGCAGGCGCGGCGGCTGCGCGCAGCGCGGTGCGGCCGCCGCTGACTGTTGTGTGTGTGCGCAGAGAGTGGCGGCTCGGAGATGTCGGGCGGCAGCGGCGGCGGCGGCGGCGGCGACGCGCGGCGCCCGTCCACCTGCCGCGTGGAGCTGGGCGCGCTGCTGGCGCCGGAGCCGCGCCCGCTAGACAACAAGGTCAAGGTACGACGCCGCCCCTACGACTCATTGCACGTCGTCTTCGCAGGACCGGGCCTGCTCCTGTCTCTCAATGTCGATCTTCTCCGCATTATAGTAAGGATAATGACTAGCCACTAGGTATTGTTAGTGTGCTTTTCCCTTGCAGAAGGGGCAGGGCTCCCCGCGGTACGAATACAAGGTGTGCAGGTGCACCTGGAGTTACGTATAGCATGAAGTATTATTAGCTTTAGCCATTGCAGTACCTATTGCATATCTACATACGTAGCAAAAATGCTTGTATATTTTTTCATTTCCAGGTCAGCATGGAAGTTATCGCTAGTGAATTGCTTCATATGTACTTATGTTGTTTCGTCCGATAGACAGTATTTTTTATTTTTGGCCACAAATAGCCATGTTCGTCTATAGATCGTTAATTATCTGCTTTGTTTGTTTATCTTCCTTCCATTTAGCTATAGAGTCAATTGAGAGATCGAAAGATTTCTGGTGGTTGATACCGTAGTGAGTTGTCAGTATTTTGGCATTAGGTTACTGTAAAGTTATGCTTCGGGCGGTCTTGTGATGGTGTCGGTTGAAGTACGTACCGAACGTTACTCCGGGGGTACTCGTAAGTTTTCGCAATGTTGTAGTACTTTGTGAAAACATCGTTAATTACAGAAGAAACATCTTATTTGAAGTGTTGAACAACATACGTAAGTCGACGGACTGGAGCTCTTGTATACTTACTGTGTAGGTACTCGGTTTTATTCATTACATACATATGTGTAAGTATATGTCACGTGAACACTTAACAGTGAAACTGTAAAGTAATATCGAACTACTGAAAGTTTGACTCCGACGTTGGAAGTTCCGTAATTGAAAAATTCTTCAGACTTTATGTTTTTTATGAAGTTTAAACAATGGAATGAGATATTTTTGTTACGGTTCTTAAAGTATTAAGTTCAAGTGGTTACAAAGCGTTGGAGATAATTATGCACATAAAGGCTTTTAAAAATTGGATTTGTCAGAACGCCACGCCGATGATATTTTGTAAGTCAAATATTTTCGCTGCGTAAGCGATTGTTTATAAGAGGAATCACGCAAAAGGGACTATTGTTGACGTTACCACGGTGCTCAGTAAATAACGAGAAGTAGGGTTAAATTATCGACGACACGATTGGCGTAGCGGTTGAGTGATCGGCTTCTGCGCCACGTGTTGTGGGTTCGATCCCCACACGGAGCAAATATTTGTATGATCTACAGGTAGTTGTTCCGGGTCTGGGTGTTTGTGTATGTGGGAATTTGTGTTTGTAAACGCACCCACAATACAGGAGAAATACCTAGTGTGGGGCAAGGTTTTTTTAAAAAAAATATATTTTCTATTTTCGATGACAATCTTCAAATATAGCTGAGAACCATACCGATGTGCAAAGGAGTATAAATAAATAAATTCTAAAAAAGCTTTTTGGCTAAAAGTTTTTTAGAATCGGAACACATTAAAATTGTTCCGTTAGTTTAACTTTGAGAATCCCTCAAATTTGTGGATGATTTTGTTGCAATTTTTAACTACCTAGGTAGGTAATTACGGTCTAAGATAAGGTCTAATGTAAGTAGGTACATGAATAAAAAAGTACGCAAAGATAAACAGTACATACCTAGGTAGGTCGCTCGGACAATGTCATTATTATTTGCATGCTTTCTAAGAGAAAGGGAATTGTTTTATCTCAATTTATATCACAAGGATTGTGTATTTACTTTAAAAAATATACGAGAGCTAAAGAAATTGTTACAAGGTTATCAATGCAGAATTCTTTTTTAGAATTTTCTACAAATTCATATAGCCTACAGACGGTTCCGGGTTTGAGCAACTACTACAGCGATTGTTTGGATCAAAATAATTCTATATAGTTAACGTAGATGATTTAATTTAACACAAAGTTAGAGTCCAACGAATAACCTACAATAACGTAAACAAACAAACTTTAGGAAAAGCCGGTACTATCTAGTCATAAAACTATCGCCTGAATTTGTCCTTAAAAGGTATATAATGATAGAAATTAAAATCGCAGATAAAGCATCATAGTCAATGCATATATCGTGGCTGTGAAAAAAATGCAGTCAGCAGGCTAGCTGTATTCTTACTAGGAGCGCCAGTTGCCAATGTAAATAAACTGTTAACTGATATTAAGCCACATCCGGTTAGACTGGAGTCAATCACAACATGTAGGGGGAATGCTGTTACATTTCAGTTCGAGCACTCCAAAAACCGGTGCGACGGTTTCAGAAAATTGTGAGCTGCTATGAAAAGTAACGCTAGGTGTGTGCTTTTGGAGCAGCAGTAACTATCAAACCTCATCCAGTACCTAATTATTAGGTGTCTTTTTAGGTCACTGATTCATGGAAGGACCGAAAGCCTTACAATACCAGACAATTAGGTTTTGAGGGAATTAGGGTCTTGTTGGATCTTAGACGCGTTTCTAAAGCTGTGTGAAAACACAAATTTTAAAGCTCATATATTCCGTTCAGTACCTCCATTACTACTAGGTAACAGAAAATAACTATTTTCTGTAATATACTAATGTTTGAAGTTTACCACTATTAGAAAATTGTAAATATACATATTATTGATTGTAGATAGGTACTATTTATTGTTTGATGCAAAAGAAACTTACCAATGTTATGAACTCGCCCGGGCGTCTCTCAAAACCAGATACCTAATCGTATTATACAGGTTCATTTACGAAAAGGTGCGGAAATTGTGGACCATTTCACAACGGCTCCACGATGAGGGATATAAGTAGCTACCTTACCTTACCTACGTTACCTTCGCTGGCTGAGGATTTTTCCAGATGAACTGGCGACACGATGGGTATTGGAATTTGTGTCCCCATAAAATGATTGGCCTCAGCTCGAGGATCGGGGCCCGAGACTCGGCTTCCTATCACTAAGTAGTAGACCCTTCATCCAGTGCACTCAGTATTGGCTTTAATATGTTGTATCCCAAAGACTTGTTTTGAATTTAACGATTCTCGAGTATTTCCGTCCACGGCTCATTGTGAATTCAATCTGCGGGTTGTACCGGTACAAGTTGTTTGTTCGCACCTAATTTGGAATCTTATCGCGTCTGAAAGTTTAGCAATAAAGCCTCCATAACATCAAAAGAGTGATTGTCTGCGAGTGTACACACATAACATACGATATAAAACGATGTAGGTAGTTATTGATTTCTTGTTCTTTTTCGAGCTCTTTACAATCTATAGTCGGAACAGTTCATTCGCAAGCTAGCGCCTCACCTATCAATGAAACAATAAAAACGCTTTATTTAAGTATTTCGCATCGAAGCTCTAGTCCGCTTCGGAATTGGAGCTCAAAAGCGTAAACATTTACACGATTAAACTTAACTGCTATTTATCGACTGGACGCGACTGCTCGGCGGGCCGTCCATGTTCTTATTTAATAGCTTTATAACAGATACGACGAACGAATGAAGCTGTCGAGTACTTAGAACATCTGGCTGCTGTCCCAGCGCGGCGGCGCGCGACGACGGCCGGCCCGGTAATGCGATGTCGGTTGTAAAGCGCCGACGACTTTTACGAACGATAAAGCTGTTCGGAAGCGAAGATACTTAGTGTAGGTTAGGAAGAGGCGTGCCGCCCCCGCCCGCCCCTGCGACCCATTTGCATAATGAGTGGCAGCGCTCTCGTGCTGCGCCCTCGCCCAGCCCACTGCACAGAGTCGCGGCGCCCGCTGGCCGCTCGCCGCCGCCGCCGCCGGACACCGTGCACTCTGCAGATGCCTACAACACTGACATGCTGTATCGTACTCTATTTCGCAATTGTACTGTGTGCCGTCGTTATAAATACAATGTTACTCTTGAGCGTCAAAATTCCATTAGGATCGGACACATACACACAACAACGTAAACCACTGGCTTTATATCACATTAGGAGTAGGTAGGTATCTACACAGTAACGAGAAAAGTCTGGCTCTGCTCCGTGTTACAGAAAAACTGACGAGATCGTGATCATAGGTTACGTTCTATAAACTCTACCATAACAATATCCTTTACGACCGTAACTCGACTAATTTCATTAGCTTTATCTACTGGAGGAATTCCCAGGGCACGATCGATAAAATTATTTATTTCGCTTAGTACATTACGATCACGAATATTAAACAAGCTGCGGTGTATTACTTTACCTACTAAAGATATATTATAGGACAATTTATTGTTACTAGTTGAGTCCAGTCGGCGTCTACGATAGCTCGTAGCATAGTTTCTTTCAAAAGGTAAAAAAATATTATTCAGCTGACTGTGGCAGAGTCTGGTCCTCCGGTACCTATCGTAAATATTAGCGTAGGCTTACTAACACTAACTGTGTTGATAATGTTCGCTGTCATTCATAGCGCCACAGCATACATGGTATGACGGAGGAAGAGAACGTGGTGCGGCCGCACCAGGAGATGGCCGTGCTGTCTCTGGACGAGAAGAAGTACCTCCTGGGTGTGGAGCGGGGTGACGTGGCGGGCACACGGCGGGTGCTCCAGCGAGCGCGCGACACCGGCCACATCAACGTGGACTGCGTCGACCCGCTCGGCCGCAGCGCGCTGCTCATGGCCATCGATAACGAGAACCTCGAGATGGTCGAGCTGCTGCTCGAGTTCGGTGTGGAGACGCGCGACGCGCTGCTGCACGCCATCTCCGAGGAGTTCGTCGAGGCCGTGGAGGCGCTGCTCGACCACGAGGAGCGTACACGCAAACCTGGCGAGCCCAACGTGAGCAGCTACGATAACATACGAGCAGGTCCCTGTTGCGGCATACTTATTAGTTCTGTGGGGTTGCTTATTGATGTGGTAGTTAAATGAAGGTCGGCCGTGATATATATAATCTTTACTGGTACCAGTTGAAATACATACTTATTACTTATTAACTATGAACGACCTAACTGATTGGGTGCGGGGAGACGACTGCCGCGCCGAGCTAAGTTACTAGTTAATACAATCAAAATCGAATGCGTCAGCAGTGTCCCTACAATATTCCCCCCTTTTTACAAAAAAAATGGTACATTTTTTTAACACTGGAATAAACATATATATAACAATAAAATAATTAACAAAATATTAGTGGTCGACAAAATATCTGACTCTACATTAAACAAAGTTACTCATGAACAAAACAAGTTATCATGTTACAGTATAGCTCGGTTCTCATAATGCAAGATAGACAAAAATTACAATTCACAATGGTTGCTACGTGGAATTAGCACGATATAATACAATATAATACGACTACGATTGACAAACTAATAACAAGGTACTTTTCTATGATCAAACTGACACTTCTGAATACCAAAATTTACGAATCACTAGTCACAACACACAATATGTTCACTATGCTTTATATATGCTCTCCGTATGACGCTGAATAAGCTGCTCGTACGATGACGCAAATAAGCGGTGTCCACCATTTTCCATATAATAATATGCTCTTCCTTGGCCGTGTCCGTGATATGACAGGTTGCGCCATCCACGACTTGGAGCGGAGTTCTGTCGACGCCCCCAAGCGTGATGCGTTGCATACGACGCGCACACTGTACTGTAGAGTGTCGCCGCCGTGTCCCTTGTCCTCCATCGGAATGTGCCGCGCATGACCGCGTACACCTCCACGACATATGCCAACTCCTGCAGAGCGTTCTCCTGATACTATGATGATCACTGTTCTCGAGCCTGTCCACCTTGGTTGTTTGATGCTGCAGTTAGGTCTTCAGCTCTTTTGGCCCCCGTGCGAAAAGAGCGAGTCGCCTCCCATATTGCGTGTTCCGGTTACCTCATTGAGCGTCCTCTGTTACAACGCTGCCCATGCGCGTTTTTGCCACGCTGTCCATGCGCACGTGTGTCGACGCGTCGTTGTCCGCGTGCTCGTACTCCGATGTTCGGTTTTTTCGCCGAAGTTGCGTGTTCAATGTCGGAAGGTCACCAATGTGGGGTTGCTTATTGATGTGGTAGTTAAATGAAGGTCGGCCGTGATATATATAATCTTTACTGGTACCAGTTGAAATACATACTTATTACTTATTAACTATGAACGACCTAACTGATTGGGTGCGGGGAGACGACTGCCGCGCCGAGCTAAGTTACTAGTTAATACAATCAAAATCGAATGCGTCAGCAGTGTCCCTACAAGTTCTATAATAAAATGTTACAGAGCTGGGAAGCACTCCCGCCGGAGACAGCCACATTCACGGCGGACATCTCACCACTGATCCTGGCGGCGCACCGCGACAGCTACGAGATCATCAAGCTGCTGCTGGACCGAGGTGCGGCGCTGCCGGTGCCGCACGACGTGCGCTGCGGTTGTGACGAGTGCGTGCGCTCGCGCCGCGAGGATTCGCTGCGGCACTCACGCTCACGCATCAACGCTTACCGCGCGCTCGCTTCTCCGTCACTCATAGCGCTCTCCTCCAAAGACCCTATCCTAACAGCGTTTGAGTTGTCATGGGAGCTGCGGCGGCTTTCCGCGCTTGAACATGAGTTTAAGACTGAGTACCAAGAGTTGCGAGCGCAGTGCCAGGAGTTCGCGACGGCACTGCTCGACCATACGCGCACCTCCCATGAACTGCAGGTGCTGCTCAACCACGAGACGGGCTCGCCGCAGGTGCCGCTGCCGGAGCCCGGTGCACCAGAGAGAATGAGACTGTCTAGGCTCAAGCTTGCGATAAAACTGAGACAAAAAAAGGTATGTAAAAAGGTGTGAGATTCCACAAGGATCCGACGGACCGAATTACCGTTATTATTAAAAATCGTAATTCGAACAGAATGAAATCATTTGTGTTATTATTTGGATTCGAATATCATTAATATAGGTTCCTATCCTCTAAGCAAAATTGTATGTGAATGTAATTTTTGATAACTTTACGAAGATTTGACCGGTTTTCCGGTTGTTTTAAATTTCCAATGAAGTAGTATTAGACGAAATGCTAATGTAGGAACTTCGAGCAACGGTATCGAAATCCGAATAATAACACAATTTCATTAAATTTTATTTGAATTACGAATTCTTTTGGTATTACGTTTTTACGGGCAATTCAGCGTCCTTCGCACCCTTAAGTAACTGGTCGCTATTGACGCGTTGCACGATGCTACCTACATATTGCGTGAAATGTTGCAGTTCGTGGCACATCCGAATGTGCAGCAACTGCTGGCGTCTATCTGGTACGAGAGCGTACCAGGCTTCCGGCGGAAGAACATGCTGCTGCAGGCCGCAGAGATGGTGCGCATCGGCGCCATGTTCCCGTTGTACTCGCTCGCCTACATCGTGGCGCCGCACTCCGCCGCCGGCCGCACGCTCAGAAAACCCTTCATCAAATTCTTGTGCCATTCTGCGAGCTACTTCATGTTCCTATGTGAGTTTAACTACATTTATCATTAACCGAGTTTAAGTTTAATCCTTTCTTAGGGGATGCCTACATCATAGTAGCTATATGCATGCCAAATTTCAGGCCGATCCCTCCAGTGGTTTGGGCTGTGCGTAAGAGTAGACAAATAGTTATAATCAGAAAACTCCGAACTGCTAAGCTATCGGGAGTTACACGTGTTATTGTGATTCAACCATAAAAGATAGACATTTGCTGTCGTGGAATATTTTTTATATAATTTTAAGGAGAACATTTCCGTCATACATGATTTCTGTGTAGCTTTAACCATTAAGGCTGCACACGCGACGGAAGCTTAAAAAATGGAGTAAGTTCTCCTGTTTTCCCAACATTTCCCTTCACTGCTCTGCTCCTATTGATCGTAGCGTGATGAAAAGTATACTATAACCTGCCCAGGAGTATGAAGAACAATTGTACCAAGTTTCGTTGAAATCCGTCGAGTGGTTTTTGTTTCTATAACGAACATACAGACAGACAAAAATTTTACTGATTGCATTTTTGGCGTCAGTATCGATCACTAATCACCCGCTGATAGTTATTTTGGAAATATATTTCATGTACAGAATTGACCTCTCTACAGATTTATTATAAGTATAGATATGCTGTGTTGGTATCTGATCTACGTAGTACTTTTCGGCGTAGTACTGTAGCACTATGCCTATTTGTAATATTAATGCACGTGAGTTTCCATGTAGATATTAGTAGGGTTGGTGCTCTCCGCTGTACGTTCCTACGTACCGTGCTGCGTAAATTTTTGCAGTCCATATACTCATAGATTGAACAGAACCTTGGGAGATGTTCTACGAACGAAGTAACTATGTAGCAGGGTGCAACGTTGAAACTTTGATAGTTTAGTAGTAGGAACATTTCTACGTAGCAAGGTGCAAAGTGGAGTGTTATTTTCTAATGAATATATGGATCATTTATAATAAAATTACATAGTAAATTGTCTAAGTAAATAAATGAATTAAAAAAATGAAATAACATAACATACCATCACACCTGTATTCCCTGAAGGTTTAGGCAGAGGCGTATTAATGTACAGGGGGCGAGCCTATTGCCATTAATCGGGCACAAATACAGACTCCGAGCTGCTACTGAGAATTTCATGGAAAAAGCCAATAACACTTTGCTCGACCTGGGGATCGAATCCAGGACCTCCAGCCAGCATAGCAGTCGCGCTTGGGACCACTAGACTAACGAGGCAGTCAGAATTAAAAATAATAATTAAAAAGTCCCTAATGTAGTTGTATGATTGCAGTTCTACTGATTCTGGCATCACAGCGTATCGAGACGGCGGCGGGCGGGCTACTGTGGGACCCCACGCCGCACGGCGAGCCACTATCCCGCCGCGGCGCTCCGCCTTCTCTTGTCGAATGGCTCATTCTCGCGTGGGTCAGCGGTCGGTATCCATTATGCAATTTCCCGTTCACGTGATATAAAAAAATATAATACGCTCCAGCTTGTTTAGTTTCATAACCAATTATACGGAAACTGACAGAGTGGACTTGCCCAAAAAACTTCTGTGTGGCTCCAACCAAAAAATAATACTGATCTGCTTGTAGGCTTAATATGGAGTGAAGTGAAGCAGCTGTGGGACATGGGGCTGCGGGAGTACGTGCACGACATGTGGAACGTGATAGACTTCGTCACCAACTCGCTCTACGTCGCTACCGTCGCACTGCGCATCGTGTCACATTTCCAGGTGTCTATGATTATGAAGCGTAGTATGCCTGTTATGTGCCTATAGCGAAGGTTTCATACAACTCTATTCGTACAGTTTTAGTCAAAAATGGTTTTTTACTCCGACTTCTTCAAAATTGACCCTTCACTTGCTACTCCTCAGCCATTTTTGCCAACAACAAGCACCTTTTTATATACTGTTTTTTGATTGATAGATCCTTCTATTGCCATTTTTTTCGCAGGCTATTTAATAATTTCCATAATATAATCAGGTTCGTCGAGAGATGGCAGCAGGTCTACAGTGGAACCAGCCCCGAGAGAAGTGGGATGCGTGGGACCCGATGCTTCTGTCCGAGGGCCTATTTTCCGCTGCCAATATCTTCAGCAGCCTTAAGCTGGTGTACATCTTCAGCGTGAACCCCCACCTGGGCCCTCTGCAGGTCTCACTCAGCAGGATGGTGCTTGACATTTTGAAGTTCTTCGTGTTAGATATACTAGTTATCTTTGCATTTTCATGTGGTAAGCTATTTTGTTCCTATTTATGGCATTATAATCTGTCCCGAAAAATAACGACTAAATAATTAATAAATTGTCGAAAGTGAGCGGATATTGACAAAATTATAATTGATGGAATTGATGTATAAGTATTTGGAATGATTGCTTTCCGGCAGTAAAGTGCTACACTTATACAGCTATACCAGTTGATTCCCAAAATAATAAAAAATAAGAATAGTTCATGAGAGTAAATTGTCCGGCGCCAGGTCTCAACCAACTGCTGTGGTACTACGCGGACATGGAGAAGAAGCGGTGCACGACAGGCACCTCGTCGCTCACCGCCAACGGCACCTTCCCTGACCCCGACGCCTGCATAGTGTGGCGACGGTTCGCCAAGTAAGAACATCTTGACGAAATAGTCAAGTATCATAGTGAAATGCCTATGTTGCAGGGTTAATTTTAGAACTTTATTAATATGATACATAACAACGTGTAGGTACTTTTGCCATCATTTACATATTTTCGTTGATGGCGCTTGCTGCCATAACATACTGTCGTTTGGCTCTCAGCCATGTCGAATTACTCTTATTCTCATGATCACTAACATTATATCGTTAAATGATGCCTTCGAATCAACTATAAGGAGGTTGTTTACATATTACTCGTTTTCCTTATGTTTTAGCCATACTTATTGATTATTAAGTGATCTGATAAGTATCTGCTACTAGCTGTTGCCCGCGTTTTCAGGTGGTAGGCAGGTTTACTTATGTTCTTCTCTAAGATCCAATCTACCGCTATACCAAAACTTGTAAAAATGATCAAACAAATAAACACAGGTGTAATAAAGTTACTTTCGCATTTATAATATCTATTTGAATTGCGTGTGTAGTTGTATACGTGAATTATGTTATCATTACGCCGCTGCGTATTGAGGGCAGGTACTAACACAGTTTTACAGCACATGTGGTCCTGAACTAAGAATAGACCACACCTTGTGAGAGAAACGGCTGAATTAATATCAACTGTATTACCGTTAATTAATAGATCGATGTTATCGTTTATTATATTAATTTAATATAGAATACATATAAAATGTACGGAGAAATCGCAGACTAAGTAGGTGTAGGAACATGATATGTGAATATATAACGTAGGTAGGTGAATAGGTGAAGGTGAAAAAGGTAACAAATGCTTATTTCGTCTTTAAAAAATATTACTGAATTAATGGGGTTAGTTGCCAGTTACATAATCACGGAACATTAAACAGTACATAATGCATAGATAGCTTTGGTTTTGGCAATATTGTTATTACAGCATAATGCACGAACTTTTGTGATGAGAGAATAAATATAAATAAATAATAGATAGATCAAGAGCAGAGATAGCCTAGTAAATGAGCATTAATTAGGCGGCCAAGTCAAAAAGCACGCACCAAGAAAAACATCGTGAGGAAATCTGCATGCCTGAGAGGTTTTCTCGATTACTTGTGAAGTCTGCCAAACCACATTAGGTCAACTTGGTGGACCTGCCAGTCTGACAGGAGACTGTGCCCAGTAGGAGGAGAGTATAATGGGTATAGATCAGTGAACTAGTTTATGGTCCGCAGCTTATTCGAGACCATGCAGACGTTGTTCTGGGCAGCGTTCGGTCTGGTGGACTTGGACTCGTTCGAGCTAGATGGCATCAAGATCTTCACACGCTTCTGGGGCATGCTCATGTTCGGCACGTACGCCGTCATCAACGTCATCGTGCTGCTCAACCTACTCATCGCCATGATGAACCACTCTTACCAACTCATCTCTGTAAGTTCTTAGTAATAAAGTCTTAGTGACCAGTAGAGCTTGACTTCCTTGGTTTAATTTCAGTGTCAGTAATAGTCAATAGTACATTTTTAAAAGAAATACCTACTTTAACTAAGTACCTAAATGTGAATACAAAATGCTCTAGATATCTGTAAATTTATTGAATTATATGTGGCGTATAAATAAATATCTAGTATCATCAGTACTCGGTGTCGATTTCAAATATATGTTTTTTTTTTTAATCAAAATTATAACGAACTGTTCTCGTTGTGTTATTCGCGCTATCTATCTAGTTTTTTTTTCATTCCCATAGGAAAATCAAAATCCCAATTGTGCCCGGTTAATGGCAATAGGCTCGCCTCCTATTATATGGGACCTAAACATACCGGCAAATTGTGAGTGTGTACATTACGAGTAGTACGCCTGTGCTTAACCCTTCGGGGAATACAGTCGTTATGTAGATAGATATCTCTTCTTTAAATTATGGAGAAAAACATCATGAGAAAACCAGCATAAAATCTTAGCGTTTAGAAGACGCGTCTGCTTCGATTGGTGATCATCATGATGATCCCTGGATTAGTATAACGTCTCTCCCCTCGAGGGGTGCAAGACAGAACTCCGTCGCATGTACTTATGTTTGTTGTGTCCCTGATGACGTTCGATGATTGTAGGAGCGTGCTGATGTGGAGTGGAAGTTCGCGCGCAGCAAGCTGTGGATCAGTTACTTCGAGGAGGGCGGTACGGCGCCGCCGCCCTTCAACGTGGTGCCGTCGCCCAAGTCCGCGCTGTACGCGTGGCGCTGGCTGCAGCGCCGCCTGTGCTCACAAACGCGCGCCAAGCGGGAACACATGCGCACCATA
This sequence comes from Acronicta aceris, assembly GCA_910591435.1. NCBI lineage: Eukaryota > Metazoa > Arthropoda > Insecta > Lepidoptera > Noctuidae > Acronicta > Acronicta aceris. The sequence goes on along the minus strand of OU342762.1, from coordinate 17,179,827 downwards.
CGAGTCAGTACATACTAATAAAAAATATTATTTATCTCTTATCTATTGCTTAATGTTGTAAACAACATACTTAGTATTTATTTTACTTGTACCCGTGTCTACTATCAAGCCGTGGTTTCACTAGCATCCCAAAGGACGTTTTGAGACAAAAGGTATCTTAAATGTCATTCTCTAAGGTATAATCTGTCTCTATAGCTACCAAAGTCTATCAAAATTAGTTTAGCGGTTTTGGCGTGAAACCGTGACAGACAGACCGACAGACAAAGTTACTCATCTATAATAATAGTACCTATGGAGTATGGATGTGCTAATGATTTTTATGCCTTAGAAATCCATCTGAATAATACATACATACCTACTCGTATCAATCAATCAATCAAATCAGCCTATTGCCGTCCACTGCTGAACGTAGGCCTCCCCCAAGGAGCGCCAACCATCCCGGTCTTGAGCAGCTCGCATCCATCCGCTGCCAGCCACCTTCTTCAAATCGTCGGTCCATCGCGTCGCAGGGCGTCCCACACTACGCTTGCCCAAACGCGGTCTCCACTCTAACACTTGTCGGCTCCATCGGTCGTCTGTCCGTCTGCAGACGTGGCCGGCCCACTTCCACTTCAGCGTGCTTATTCTTCGAGCAATGTCGGTGACTTTGGTTCTTTGGCGAATGACTTCTATCCACCAAAGAAACTCCAAGCATTGCTCTTTCCATTGCACGCTGTGCAACCTTGAATTTGTGGACCAGTCCCAAGGTTAGTGTCCACGTTTCGGCTCCGTAAGTCATCACGGGTAGAACGCACTGGTTATAGACCCTGGTCTTTAGGGATTGAGGGATCGACGATTCAAATACTATACCTACTCGTATACTTATACATATTATCACGCTTGTCTCCCACTGGGGTTGGCAGAGACTATAAATTTCCACTTGCTACGACCCTGGCACAACACTTTGCTTTATCTACGTCCCTCTCCTCATGCGTGATCGTCGGTTTATGGTGCTCTTAGTTAGCCTGACCTTTTTTGAGAACTTCCGCAATTTGACTGTGGTACGTTCGCCGAGATCGGCCCTTTCCAACTTTTCCATCCGTACACAATCCGTACACTAAGTATACAATTTCCGTTCAACCCACCCTCTCTACATGCCCAAACCACCTAAATAATACCTATTATAAATTTCATTGTTCACAGAGGAAAGCCAAGCAAGCTAATGAACGGGACTTCCGTTATCAGGTGTGTTAATTATATTATATTTGCAAAAACTGAGGTCTCAAGATGACAACGCTGCGACTGCGACACATCCTTATACAATAAAAAAGTGAAAGTATTTGATTATATTGTTGTAACATTGTCAGGCTATAATGCGCAACTTGGTGCGTCGCTACGTGACGGTGCAGCAGCGTCGCGCCGAGTGCGGCGGCGTCACGGAGGACGACGTCAACGAGATCAAGCAGGACGTCAGCGCGTTCCGCTGCGAGCTCGTCGAGATCCTGCGCAACTCCGGCATGAACACCTCCACCGTCAACGCCGGAGCACCCGGTAACACTACACACAACCACGTGTTCACTCCGCCGTATGTAGTCAACAGCAGCACCAGCCATAGAAAACTTAAAACGAAATAAACTGATCGCGTTACCAACATTTAAACTTCCGAGTGATGTACTTATATAAAAACCCGAGAGCACGGCTGGCCCGATTTTTATGATCTTTTGTTCGATGGATTTGTTTCCTCCCTGAATAACAAAATAACTACTAAAACATCGAAAAAAATCATGACAAAGTACATTATGAAGAAAAATTATTTTCTCATACATTTTGTATCGGGAACGGATTGACAGAAATAAAACATGGACACAAATGAACATGGCGTTGTTTTCTGTGAGGTTTTCTGTTTAGGAAAGGCCATAAGATGCACGTTCTGTGCATTGTCCGAACTGTATGTTTAAAGAGGTTCCTGGATGGTTTAGGTTCACAATAATTTGAGCCGGTAGGCTGATAGGGATAATTTGAAGAAAATGTGCCGACCACAAATAAATTGTGTCAAGGGCAGGAAGATGATGATACATGCCGGGCCCTTTAGTATGTAATAGATACCAGTACGTCGGAGCCACTAGTCTGATTAGTACTTACCTGGGTTTTTTATAGGAGGAGGTGGCGGCAAGAAAAACCGCCAGAAAGAGCGTCGTCTTATGAAAGGCTTCAACATCGGTCCGGGCGGGTCGTTGGCACCGGTGGACGAGTTCCTGGCGTCGCTGCACCACGAGCACGGCGGGTCTCACGGCGCTGCCCACCACGCGTCGCTGTCGGCGCTGCTGGGCGGTCGCCTGCGCACGAGCCAGTCCAGCCTGTCCGACGGCGCAGGCGCGGGCGCCGCCGGCCTGGCCGCCGCGCGCCGCAAACCCTCCTCCCACAAGCGTCGCTGGGGCACCATCATCGAGGCCGCTCGCGCCGCCCGCGTCTCGCGCCTCATCGGCCGCTCAAGGTCAGAAGACTCCGTTTGCGATCATGCAAGACAGTCGCCCAGGTACTGCGTTGCTTTCATTTCCACGGTACTTATATTAGATAATTATATAAAACTGTGTGTTGTCCTTACAATCTGTAGGTTAATTTAACTTTGCTTCGAGCAGTAGTCTCTTCCCTGATCAGATTGAATTGCATTATTTTTTATTCAGTGGAAGTGAGCGATCAGATTCTGGCAGCGATTCACAACGGAGCCCGGAGCGGGGTACTCGTAGTGGTCCGCTACACCCGCTGTCAGCGCTGGCGGCGCTCAAGCGCAAAAGGAAAAAGTTTTCGGACTCGCGACGTGCCGGGGCCGAGGCGCGTGCGGCTGCGGCCCCGGAGGCCCTGCAGCGCGCCAGCTCGGTGCCGGCGCGGCCGCCGCCCCTGGCCGTGCCGCTGCCGCGTGCGGCGCCGCCTGCCCCCGCCTCCGTGTCGCCCTCCACCACGGCCGAGAGCGTGGCGGGCCGCGGCGGCAGTCGGGAGCCGCTGCTGGCCAGCCTGGACGATGACGCACATAAGGTGGGGCGCGATACGCTGGCAACCGTGGAGCCCGACCGGGCCGCGGCCGACGGTGCTGAGACGCGTGTCGACGATTCCCAGGAGGCGTGCGAGCGCTGCGGGTACGAGGCGGGCGACGCGGCCGACGCGGCGGACGAGGCCGTGACCCCGGCGGCACAGGACGCGGCCGCGCCGTGCGGGCGCTGTGCGGCGCTGGCGCGGTTGGCTGGCGTGACGCCGCTGCACGGCCACGCGCCACACCACTCGGCCGGCTGGCTCTAGTGCTGCCGCCGCTACACGGCCACCCGCCACACCACTCGGCCGGCTGGCTCTAGTGCTGCCGCCGCTACACGGCCACGCGCCACACCACTCGGCCGGCTGGCTCTAGTGCTGCCGCCGCTACACGGCCACCCGCCACACCACTCGGCCGGCTGGCTCTAGTGCTGCCGCCGCTACACGGCCACGCGCCACACCACTCGGCCGGCTGGCTCTAGTGCTGCCGCCGCTGCACGGCCACTCGCCACACCACTCGGCCGGCTGTCAGCTGAGCGATACTATACCAGAGCAGCATGAACGCACACGGTTACCGCGGCACAAATCATCGCTAGACGCAGGACGAACGCTGTAGCTACATTACATAAATATTATTCAATGGGAGACTCAAGTTTATCAATTGATCATTTGGTGTTTGTGAAAAAGAGAATCAACTAGTAGCATGCACTCGTCACCATAATTATTCGTATAGTACCTACCTACTAACATTATGTATGTACCTACACGCAACATTCATTACTATAGATACCTAGTGGATAAATCTTGCTAAAATTTTATCGAAGACATAATATTTCATCAAACACCAACTAGTTAAGTAGCTACAAAGATATTTCAAAATGCAGAATAAGTATTTATATCTCATAAGAAAAATATTTTATACATGGGTACTTACGTCTAAAATAAATATAGATACCTAACTAAAGTACCTACCTACTGACAGTGGGTTGACTTGATAATAGACCTACTAGAAAGGAACTACTACCGAAATGTAATCCTATCATTTATAGTTTGTGATGTAGTAGCAGAAAATGAATAAAATAAACTAAACACAGTTAATAGGTATGAGTTAGGTATGTATAATACGTACAGTAGACACCTACGTATAGTATCTACGTATCAATCAAGTCCATGTGTTTTACAAAGGAACTAGTTGAGCCTCAACTGCGTTCGACCTTTTGTTCTACTTATGTAAGTTAGTTGTGTAAGGTGTCTAGGTACTAATAGTCAATAAGTTACTAAATATAATCATAATGTGTTCCAGAAAGTTTTCCAGTTATAAGTTACTCGGTCGGCGCACATTGAAATAGTGGTACTATTTATTACTTAAACTATTTTAAGGTTGAACAATATGAAACAGGGATTTTTAAATGAAACATGTTATACTTACCTACTTACCCGAAAATCCGATGCCGGTATGAAATACCCCTGAAGTTTTATAAGACACGTAGATTAAGTAGAGAGTAGGTTCATACTTCATAGGTAGCTGGTAATGAACAGGTGTCGCAAAACTGATTCAATTCATACGATAAGGTCCAACCATCTACAAATATTGCTTTGAAATTTTAAGTTGTCATTCGTTAAAAAATAGGAATCAGGAAAACCATGAATGCGATGCCGTGAGTGTATGTCTGCCCTCTGCCGGTATTAAATAGAGCACCCGCCAGGAGACGAGCACACCTTGGATTTTTTATTTATACTAGTTTCTGCCCGCGACTTCGTCTGCGTGGACTTCAGAATCAGTTCTGGATAAAAAGTAGCCAATGTGCTACTCCAGAATCTCTGTATTTACCAAATTTCATCGAGATCCGTTCAGCCGTTCTGATGTGATTGAGTAACAAACATCCATACATAGGTAGATGTATTTATTATCAAAAAATTACAGGTGTTTTGCAACACAACTCGTCAAAGGACACAGTAATTAGCAGTCAAGGATTATAAGTACAGTAAAATAATTAACTATTGATACCTATCAGGGAAGTCGACGCGACGGGTCACTCTGTGTATAGGAATACATTCAATGTTAACAGGCTTCAAAGTAGATACAGTCAACAGCACACCATGGTATCCAAAACTATCAAATTTCTTTTATCGAATTTCAATTTAATCTCGAAATAATAGTTTATTATCCATTGGGGAAATTTGACAATTTGTGGTAATTCGATCTATTGTTGACTGTCCCTACATATTTATATGCTATTCTGTTATAAGGTTGATTGGTCGAGTCAATAGATCGAGTAGTGGTCGTCGACTGGCACCCTACACGCTCGCACGCTCGCACGCGAGTCACTAGCGCCACCTAGCGCCAGGCACACTCCCACACATATCGTCCCCACGTACGCCTGCTGTGTGTATCATTCTTTACCTTATACATTTGATAGAGCGGCGGGCCTCCGCCGCGTCCGCCAGACTTGAGGCCTTCACACGTGTTTAGTTGTTTGCCGCGTGCTCGCCGTACGGCCGCGCCGGCACATAATCGATTATATTTTGTAAAGAATTGTTATTTATTTATACATTATATTTGTATATAACGGTGCGAAATTTAATAAAATAAGCACTAATAACAAAGTTGTTTAATTTCTATACCTTGTACCGAGCATTGGTGCATAATGGCTGAGCTATTAATCTCTCCGTTACAGGTTGCGGGTTCGATTCCCACACCGTACAATTATTACGTAGACTGAATTCAGTAATCGCATAATCTATACATATAATAAGTCTGTAGAAAAGTCGTGTCTGTAATTGCAAGATAATTGGGAAAACATAGGTGGAGAAGACTAATTAAGCGATACTGAAGCCGAATTCATGGTCTTTGGAAAACAATTATCTGTATGTATGTATTTCTGTATGTTCGTTTATAACTCAAGATCTACTTGACGGATTTCTATGAAATCTAGTGTATATGTAGATTTTAAACCTGGTCAACTTTTAGGGTACTTTTTATCCGACTACAATTGCTCAAAACACAGGGGCACAATTTCTTTCCATACTTTTTTAAAAAAATCCCTAATTATTTAGATAAATTGGAATGGAATGCATTGGTGGTATCATAAGACAACGTTTGAGCTTAATTTCAGTTTATTAGCTTTACATACTTCGTTCTCACTTTTCTTAAATCCTGCTTTTAATTCTTGTCTAAATTGATGTTTAGATCTTCACAGGTTTCTCCATTCTACTTGTTACTGACTGAACTGTCGTCATCGGCAAACATGCCATTTAAAAAATAAAAGTAATTTTATAACGTGAAACCTCCACGGTGTAGAAACAGTACCTATACATTTAGAAATGAAATAATTTCTATTAATTCCACCCTAATAACAACAGCTATCGCCAATATTGTAATAGCGAAAGTAACTCGTAAAGGAGGCGTGAGACAGGGGGACGTAATATCTCCGAAACTGTTCACGAGCGCATCGGAAGACTTGTTTAAAACGTTGGACTGGAAAGGTAAGGGCATAAACATAAACGGCGATTACATCTCACACTTACGATTCGCAGACGACATAGTCCTAAAGGCAGAATCGCTAGAGGAGCTGCAACAGATGCTGGACAGCCTAGCTTCAGCCTCGCAAAGCGTAGGTCTCAGCATGAATTTGGATAAAACCAAAGTCATGTTCAATGAGCACATTGATCTGAGACCTATTGCTGTAAATGGTCATCTTCTTGAAGTTGTTTCAGAGTACACTTACCTTGGGCAGATTTTGCAGTTAGGTAAAAACAACTTCGAGAGGGAGGCCAAGAGGAGGATTCAGCTGGGCTGGGCAGCATTTGGAAAACTGCGTCAAGTCTTCTCATCACCCATACCGCAATGTTTGAAAACGAAAGTTTTCAACCAGTGCGTCCTACCCGTCATGACCTACGGTGCTGAGACATGGACTCTCACAGTACGACTAGTCCATCAATTTAAAGTCGCTCAGCGTGCCATGGAGCGTGCTATGCTCGGAGTTTCTCTGAAGGATAAAATCCGCAACGAGGTTATCCGACAGAGAACCAAAATTACCGACATAGCGCACCGAATTAGCAAGCTGAAGTGGCAGTGGGCTGGTCATATCTGTCGAAGAACCGATAACCGCTGGGGTAGACGTGTTCTTGAGTGGAGACCGCGACTCGACAAACGTAGCGTAGGACGCCCTCCGGCAAGATGGAGTGATGATTTGCGAAAGGTTGCGGGCGGAAGCTGGATGCGACAAGCCGAGGACAGGGTGAAATGGCGCACATTGGGGGAGGCCTATGTCCAACAGTGGACTGCTATAGGCTGATGATGATGAAAGTAACTCTCTTTTTATTATTTTTCTGTCACCTTTTAATGCCCTAACCGCTGAACAGATTTAGATGAAATCAGCCAAGGAGAAAGGTTGCATTCTGGGGTAGGACGTAGGACCTTTTGTCTCAGGAAGTCTTTGGGATGCGAGTGAAGCCGCGGGCTGCAGCTACTTCAAAATATGTGTATTCAGTTAGTAATGGGATCTCGGTTAATTACAGAACTAACATGCTGGTTCATATTATTTTGACTTGTACCATTATTGAATGTATGACCAAAGTTATGTAGTTGTTCTGGGTCTGGGATTTTACGTGAATTTGTGCTTGTAAAGCGCATCTATGAAATAGTTTGACAATTGAAAAAAAACAATTATATTGGTTTATTATCTAGTTTAATTGTACAGTTACGGTAACGATTGCAGTTGTTGTATTTTACGAGGGTGCTTGAATGATTTCAATTTAAACTTTAGGTATATTTGTGAACTTACAACTCATACAACGCGCCTTCGTAAAATGCAACCACTATGTATTAATTCTACGATTTGGTTCTAACTGGCAAACAATCATACGAACAATTGAACGATCTAATCGTGCGATCGAATCAAATATAATAAACAATTAAATCAGCTGCACCAGAAGCGATGGCGTATCGCGGCGAAACACGTCGTACGTCTAAGTTTAAATTAAAAATGACTGAGATTATATTTGATTAAGTAGTATTGGGATCGTGCAGCATCGCTCGTAGGATCGTACAGGTGCGTGTGGTGGGGGTCAGGCAGCTGGAGTCAGGCGCCGTCAGACGGCGGCGGGGTCGGTCAGGCGGCGGCGGGGTCGGTCAGGCGGCGGCGGGGTCGGTCAGGCGGCGGCGGGGTCGGTCAGGCGGCGGCGGGGTCGGTCAGACGGCGGCGAGGTCGAGCGGCGTGTAGTCGGCGTCGGGCGGGCGGCGCACGGCGAGCGCGACGCGGCCGGCGCGCTCTGTGAGCAGCACGCCGCAGCCCCGGCCCAGCGCGCCGCGCTCGGCCGCGAGCGCTATCTGGTTGACCACGCGCCGCTCCACCTCGTGCTTGATGGAGCGCGCGCCGTAGTGCACGTCGTACCTGAACCAACCACAAACACCTCATTCCTGTACCTGCACCATTTTTCTAATCTACGAGTAGGATAAGCACGCACCCGTCGGCGAGCGCGCCCAGCACGCCGCCCTCCCAGCGCAGGTCCACCGCGTGCCGGGCGTTCGCCTTCTCCGCCCAGTGCTTCAGCTCCATGTTCACCAACGTCAACAGCTCCTGGCGCGAGAACGGCAGGAAGTACACGATCTCGTTGATACGCCCCAAAAACTCGTCTCTACCAAAATGTCTCTTGAGGATTGGCCGCACTACACTATCCTTGAAATTACGAGACACCTCTAACGATTCCTCTTCGTCAGAATTATCGGAATTGCCGTTCCCGTCGTGAGACATCCCTAAAATCAAACGACTATGTTAGCGGTACATTGATGATGGCTTTGTAAATAATATCTATAACGTGCAGTGACAATACCTCTCTGGTCTACGGTGAAGGCGGGCGAGACCCGCGCGCGCTGTGCCGCCCGCGCCTCGGCCTCGCGCCTCAGTTGCAGCCCGTATTGAGCAATCTCATCCGCGGCCAGGTTTGACGTCATCACGAAGATGGCGTTTTTACACTCGATCAACTTGCCTTTGCCGTCTGTCAGCCGGCCCTACAGCAAATGGTAATTTTTTTAATCCAACGAGGGGTTATAATGTGAGTCCTTGCTATTTTGGTTGTATATTTGGTGAAGTACCTCATCAAAGAGCTGTAGAAGCACTGTGAGCACATCCGGGTGAGCTTTATCAACTTCGTCGAACAGCACGACGGCATCAGCGCGGCGCGCCAGAGCCCGCGTCAACTGTCCGCCCTCCTCGTGGCCCACGTAGCCGGGTGGCGCTCCGATGAGCTTGGCCACCTCGTGCTTCTCCTGGTACTCGGACATGTCGAGGCGAATGAACGCGGCGGGGTCGTCGCGATGCATGTATCGCGCCAGCTGCTTCGCTAGCTCAGTCTTGCCGATGCCAGAGCTACCGAGGAAGAGGAACACGAGCGGGTGCTCGTCGTCCGCCCAACCGTTCTCCTTGCGGCGGACGGCGGCCGCCACCGTCTCGATGGCGGCCTGTTGGCCCACGATGAACTGCTTGAGGCGCTGCTCGAGCGGGAAGCGGCGGCGCTCCTCGGCCGCGGCGGCGGCGGCGGCCTCCTCCCAGGTGCGCGTGTGCGACAGGATGAGGTCGCGCGTGGTGGAGGGGTCCCGCGCGTAGTGCAGCGCGCGGCGGCCGGCGTGGTCGCGCGCCGTGGGGTCCGCGCCCGCCTCCAGCAGCGCCCGCGCCGCGCCCGCCGAGTCCGCCAGCGCGGCGTAGTGCAGCGCCGTCCAGCCCAGGAACGAGGCCCGCGCGTTCATACTGCTGCAGAACTCGTCCTCGCGGCGCTGCAGTGCCTCGAGCGGGTGCATGCCGGTGGCGGCGGCGGCCAGCGAGGCACCGGAGTAGCGCTCCTGCAGGTCGGGGCGGGCGCCCAGCTTCAGCAGCTCGCGCACGGCGGCGGCCTGGTCGTTGGCGGCGGCCACCATGAGCGCAGTCCAGCCCAGCGCGTGGCGCCAGTCGGCCGCACTGCCGCTGCCGTCGGGCTCGTTATCTTCTCGTCCGCTCTTACCAGTAGACGCTACCGCTTCCACCTGCCTAAACGTCACAGTTAAAAGTTCCATACCAATACTACAGTCTACTATTGACGCCGGCACTACACTACTCGCGAAGTTGATCGAAGTTAAGCGAAGACGATAGTGTACTTCGATTCGCTCCGTGCAATCTCGCTTCGCCCTGGGCGACTACCGATTGTTGTCGGTTTTTACGCCTGAGTCAAAAGACTCGAAGCGTCCCGTAGTAGCAACAAGAAGCATCTCACTACACTACTCGGCTCACTTCAATTTGAAGAAAAAGAAGGATTCTCTTATTGCTACATACAGGGGCTACCACAGGAAAATTGAAGCTTCCATTAAATTTGGCGTTGGCGTGGACGATATTTAACGTCCAGTTTGATTTCCATTATATGGACAGTTTTTTGGGATTGGTGTATAAATGTAAACAAACATCCATGATGCACAGCGCGCGAGCGCCAGGCGACTGAGCTCCTAACGAGGTTGTACGAGGGTATCACGTACTTCGAACTGCGATCAATTTTGACCATTACTTCGTCGAAGCCACTTCGAGAGTAGTGTAGTGGAGGCGGAACAAATGTATCTTCACGCGGCGCGTATGTATTACAAGATATATGAATGTGGAAGAAGCGAAAGAAATATGCAAAAATGTATTAAGTAGCGGTCTATAGTTTCTGCCTACTGAGAATGATAATAAATTTTCAGAAAACTAGCTCTAAACCTTACCTATACAAGTAAATCAAATAATATAACCTATTATTATTTATTCATACTTATTTCCTTGGACAGTTGGACTACATGGACACCCTAATTTAGTCCGATTCTATTTATCTACTTTTGAGAAAAACCTCTATGATAGACAGGATCACACACATGGGTTATGTAGTTTACCATTTTTCCTTTAAAAGTACAGAACTCTTATTATATTTATAAATGTAACACACTACATGTGTATGTAATGTATACATTAAAGACAGATAGTTACTTACTTCCGTAGTTCTTGCACATTCCCAAGTTGTGCGGCTTTAAAGAATCGTTTTTCTGGAAGTGTCATAGAAAATTACTGATCATTCAATAAGAATAAAAAAACTGGTCAAGTATGTTTGTATGGCTTGGGTCAACAAGATGCTTATACTGTGAAAATTTGAAATGAAATGAAACGATGAAACTGTAGCTCCAACCGTTTGGCTGTAAAACTGGTGTGACAGATGGACACATGAGTGATAACAATAGGGTTCAGTTTCGACCCTTCGGGTATGGAACCCTAAAAAAACAGTTTTGTGACACTTGTAATCTTAACCTCTCCAATTATATCATATTTTATTGATATTAAATCCTAATGTTTAAGATCCTTTACAGCATCCACAGATTTGAAGAGATTAAAGTGAAGCAAACATCTTGATGTTAAAATTATTAAAAGATAGCTTACAAATTCAAAATAATAAACAAAATTTTGTAGTTTTATTTAAGAAGTCTTTTAAAACCTAATTTTAATATCAAAATTTTTTTGAATCATTGATCCTGATGAATCTTATATTTACTCTGTTATAAGTAATATTTTATTTAAAATCCATCACACCTTTATTCTTCGAAATGATAGGCCGAAGTATACTTGTTCATGTACATTCAGTTTTGATTCAAAGCTGTTACATCATACATTATAATAATGTATTGGTCTGTGGAGTAAAAGATCTGAAATTTGACTAGACTGAATCAGCTCTTTTACTTGTCTGCCATGCAGGGCAGTTTATTTAACCATTGCCTATGATCCAATGCCCTTATTAGAGGTGCCAGGTGGTGCCATTAGATGTCAATGATGTTAATGATGATGATCTGAAATGCTTAGATAAGTGTTTATTTATTTGTGGTAACTAATTATAAGATAGTGAAAACTGGCTGTGAAGATAGTGGAACTTCTATAGTTAATGATTCTGGCAGATCCCATGGAACACTCTATCATAGTTGGTAATTGGCCAAACTACTCTAATCTAATGCTACACTCACTAAGTCAGTGTGCCAGTCTGTGGCCAATTCACAGATCATGAAGTGTGCACATGTTAACTCATCATTTATGATATAGGTAATATACTTAATTATAACTTCCTTCTACAATATAGTTAGCTGTAATATGCACCATTAAAGACATGATCAGCTGCTAGCAGTGCGAGCGCCAATGAACCAGCGCCGAGCGCCGCTCTACGGGCCCCTGCCCGGTAGTCGCCCCCCGGATCGCGGTCCTGGTTTGCAGCGTGCACATGCAGCACGGCTACGCCTGCTATACGCGCTGACCGCCTTAATAAACAAGCACTATGCTTGTATAAATATCTAGCAGGTCGTAATGTTGACATCATTTTTTTATGGATTCAATGGGTCTCTCTTCTGCTAAACAACTGTCAAACTTTACTTTGTGATTCCAAATGTTTCTTGTGCAAGGAACGGAATATGATTTAAAATGCGTTGCATCCGCATTATTCAAGATTTACTTTTGAGGTTTTTTTAAGCTTGATTGAGCTGTCATTTTCATTTTGTTGCTGTTGACTTTTCTGACAATTTTTCATTTCAATTTTCATCCTTTGTGTGTCACGGCAGTCAATGTCAAAATTTTGTTTGCGGTTTGACAGGGTTTGACGTTCCAGCTGTCAGTTGAGGCCAGTGCTGTGCTGCCAGATTTAGAAATTCAACAAATAGAGCAATAAGTTGGGCGAGTCATAAATAGCCATTATATACGTAGCAGTTATTAGTAATTACTTGGCCATTACCCAAGTAATTTAACTACTACTAGGTGTCTGTCAGCCTCAGCCTTCTGTTCTTTGGATTGTTTAAAGTGCCTATTGCATTTCTGCATTATTATAATAGTTGCATTCAGCCTTTTCTCATATTATAAAGAAGAGATGTAGGCACCGCACCTACATCAACTGTTTTGGAAAGCCGGTCTGTTACCTGTCAACAAGCTTTCTTTTGTACACAAATACATAGTTTAAACCTATATACAGTCCATTTACTGGCATCGCACCCGATGGCCATCAGTTTGCACAAAGAGTATACTTACACAAAGAGTATAGTAATAAATAGGAAAATCTTGTAGTTTCAATCAGATTTTATCGTCCGTATATTGATGTGTAATTTGGTAATTTGTTATACATATTTCAAATTCTAATCAGTAAGAATGTTCTGAGCGAATGCAGTAAGTGCCTTTAAATACTGCAATAATCATTATTCTATGTACAATTTTAGGAAAAGGTTTGATTATTAAATACTGCTGTTTTATATTATTATATGTACAATTTTAAGAAAAAGTTTGAATATTAAATTATTTGCACAATTAACATTTTATTTATAACTGGTAACTTTAAGAACTACTGAATTCTGAATTGATGGCACAAAGGCCTCAGTAGCCATGCCAAAATATTACAAAAAAACAAAATCTGAATTGTCCTGAATTTCATGCACGATTGTATTATAAATAAGTACTGTAAATTAAATTTGCAATCAAGAAGAAAATACTTTACTAAAATTTTGAGGTTTTTAAAAAATATTAATGTAGGGGTAGTATTGCTTAGTTCTTCATCAGGTGTTATTATGTGTACCTTGGTGGACAAAGCGGCGAAGTTTATTTGCAGATTTGGGTGCTAGTGGAATTTGTTGACACTCGAAACGAAAGTGTTTGTTTGGGAAAAAGAGTATGCAATTATTTATCACTGGCTGAAATATGGCTTTAGGAGGATCGACTTATATGAAGAGTGCCACAATGCTGGAGCAGTTGTTGGAGGAAATCAATTTCCAGAGGACCAAGGAGATGCGTCAGCTGATGAAAGACGGTGAGTTCTTCTTGCTCTGCTGTTCTGGTATATAAAGCAAAAGGTAGGTAGGTACTGTAGATGTTAGCTACGTGCTAGCCAGTGAGATAAAGATTTTAAAACAAGGATAATTACTGAATATGGAAATAAACTCTACTGTATCAATATAATTGATTTTGTGTATTTACCCAGTAAATAACAGCTGTATTGTGACATGACATTGAAAAGTCAGTAGTTGACTGATAATAATAATAAGTAATATGTAGGCAATTATTTACTTAATTTTTAATAACATTAAGTTGACACTGAGCTGCTTTAGTTGTTAACACGCCAATTCAACTGGATTCTCCAACAGGTGTAGAGATGCATGGGCTCCAGTTAACCAGTTTGTTTGAATGCCCAGTTAAAAAGGGAATAAGTACCTATATTTTAATTTAAGTAGGTAGGTACTGGTCACAAATCCAATCTCCTAACACCCGAATTATCTAAGCAGCAATACTAAGATTACAGATACAGCAGCAACTCTTGTGGCTACTAGACCAATGCGGAAGTAAATAATATGCTGTTGTCTGTAAGAATGAAATGCTTTTTGTGTCTGCACTGTGTATAAGTCAACAAGCCTTTTATATTATTCATATTATATTATGCCTTTCATTTCATATCATGCCGGTGTCATCTAGTTTAAAAAAAAATGACTTGTAAAAGTGTCCTTATAAGATCTATTTACAGAAATAAATATCATTCATATCAAAGTCAATATGATTAGGTGTTTATTTAATGTTCTACGTACATAACATTATAATACTACATACTTCAATTCATAAAGTAGTCTAGGAATATACTGGTTTCTGACACTTATGCGAATATTAGACACTGAAATAAAACTACTTTTTACGGATTTTATCACGTTGTATTGATATATATTTGATTCCCGACGTTTCGGATCCTTTACAGCATCCATGGTCACAGGTAGACTACGTTGTTGGACGTCTTAATGTTACAATTACTAACAGCTACCTTACATTTTTGTTAATTATTGGCGATCCGATTCACGCAGAACGAGTATCTCACTGTATCACTCACTGTATCCTTCGGTCTTGCAGTTTTGAGCTTGGACTTTGATTTTATGGAATCTATAATGGGGTTCCAAGCAAGTGGTAAGACCCAGCAATCTTCTCTATTGAAATTTGGATGTTTTTTAATTTCAATAGCCTCACGGATTATCCTGGGAAGGAATCGGTTTTCTTTTGCGAGGACTTGTGGTTTATCAAATCTGATGTAGTGCTGGGCCTTGTCTTGAATATATTCACAAACTGCTGACTTCTTGAAACAGTGGTGTTTGATATCAGCGATGTGTTCTTTTACGCGGATCCATATGCTTAAGCATGAAATCAAAATCCAAGCCAAAAACTGCAAGACCGAAGGATACGGTGAGCTTGTTCTGTGTGAATCGGATCACCAATAATTGACAAAAATGTAATAATATCAATACAACGCGATAAAATCCGTAAAAAGTAGTTTTATTTCAAAGTCTAGTCTATATGTCATAAAGAAAAATACCTATATTGTTAATTAATTTTTTAATTGTAATTTTTCCTTATTACCTTTATATTTTTTTGTTTTTAGGGTTTTCTTTTGACTTACAACATAAAACTTTAAATATTTCATAGCAGTTGTTAGAACCTCGTATTTGTTGGCTTACCTTATGTTGACAATGTCATAAGGTACTTTGGAATACCTAGGTTTTTTGTTTTTTATTAAAGATTTTTTCTTTTTTTATTTGTCATGGTAATAATAAAAGGCCACATTCCTTTAAAATCAATTTTTAGATAGAATGCATAACAGATCCTTGGCTGTTTGCTAAGTGAATCTGAAGGCTAGCCCAACTACATTCTCCAATATAATGTTGTTAAAATGACAGTTACATAGGTACGGTCAACAGCACATCATAATATCCAAAAATGACAAATTTCTTAAAACAATTTTCAATTTCATTTCCAAAAAATAGAGTTTATTATCCATTGGGGAAATTTGACAGTTTGTGGTAACTTGATTTTCTGTTGACTGTACTTATGTACTGCCTTGTTCACATTACATAATTATCTCATCTTGTTCAATAGAACATATTGCTTTTACCATGAAAGGGTCAGGTGCCTTTCTGATGAAAATCTCACAACCTTGGGAGAATCTACTGTGCATTAGACAATATTTTTTCTAAAGATAAAATTATTCTTTTCTCCATACATTATAGGTATGCAAGACCTAGACCCATCATAGCCCTTCTGTGACTTAGGGATTACATATTTGGCGCATGTCGCCACACACACACTTTTGGTTAGGATGTGAGGCTAAGCCTCGCTCTTTGAAGGGTCAAAGAGTGAGCCACAAGCTTCAAACTCAATCTAATTTTTTTTATTTCAATTAGACCTTAGACGGTCACTGTAAGTTGCCGGTGTCGTATGGGAGGCACCGCACCGCAACTAAGGCGGGTCGCGGTGCTGCATGGGCGACAATGCGCTAGGGCATTACATTACATCGCTCAAATCCAAAAAACACCCTAGCTTTAAAGAATTCTTTTAGAATTCTTTAAAGAATAGCTTTCTAGTGGAATCATTATGTGCGTTTGCCATATAAAAAATATATGTTATACTTAAGGTCATCACAAACAAATTGCATTGTTTAAATTTTTTATAAACTTGCTCCAATTTTGGATAATAATTGAAGTAAATAGGCCTTTTTTTAACCTAATTTGTATTTTTTATCTTTAACGGCTTAATAGTTAGTCATGAATTTTATACTAAAAAAATTGTAATGACGTAATTAACAATTTTTATTGTTTTTATTTTCTTATTTCTTTGACTATTTTGAAATAATAAACAAATACCCGAAACCTCACTAGCACCCCGCGTGAAGCACCCTCGCAATGCCTGTGACCGAGGCGTGGACGACGGTGGGGTTACGTATCTGACCCATGGCCCATGGGCGGAGGTCTCGGGGTCGTCGGTCACCTGCACTTGGCTCTCGGGGAGGGTTTAACATTGGACGTCCGCGGAAGGTAGTAGTGGTAGTAGTTTTATGTTGACCACCTGGCCGGAGAGCCTGACATAACTATTCCGCATCCCCAAAGCGGGGCGGCACGCAAATGGCGCATTTCCCCACCCGAAAAAAAATTTCGAAGAGATTATAAAACTCCTGTCGCCTGTAGCCGTGTGTTTTCATGCAGTTATTGTGAGGCCGCCCAGACGTAGATTGCTACCATTGGCCGTCTGATAACTTTATTCTTCACAGTCTGCTGCGGTGTACCTATACCTTACACGTGATGTATCTGAGTTTTATCTTAGTTAGTAAAATTCGAACTACGCAGCTGGGGATGAGTGTTGTGTTTTAGCGATCTGTTAAACCTCACAGGACTGTCCGAAGTACGCTGTGTCGTTAATTATGTTATATTTACTGTGTTTCGGCAATTAGGTACTTAGTATTGCGTAGTATATGCGTAAATGTTGTTCAGTTCGTAATGATAATTATGGTAAAATTTTAGCGACAGTCGGGTATAATAAAATACTTCATAATGTACTCAAATCCCCTAGTCGTTACGGGCCCAGTGGTCAATCAACCGTGGCCTAAATGCGATCCAACCGACAATTTAGACAGGGACAATGACTCATATAGGGTAACTAATAAATCATTTGCCAAGAACGTGTCATGCGTGTCAGTGTCTAATATTTAGGGTGATCTGTTTAATTCACTCTAAAATTACAGAAACAATAGAAAAACCTCTCGGGCGCCGGGATCATTAACCGGGAAAAATTAAAGGCCCACTGATATCTATTTGGAAGAGTGCACTATCATGCTGAATAAATCAATCAATATAAAGATATTATAGTGCATCTGCAGTTGGGATTAATTACAATATTATTTCAGTACATAAGGTCCTGCCTCATTTTTTAGCGTTCCGTACCTCAAAAGGAAACAACGGACCCTTATAAGATCACTTTGTTGTCTGTCCATCCGTCCCGTCCGTCCTTCCGTCTATCTGTCAAGACCCCTTATCTTGGGAACACGTGGAGGTATGAGTTGAAATTAAAACCATATACTCAAGTCTACAGTCCCCTAAAGCTGTGAAAAAATTAAACTTTGAAGTTAACGCAAAAAAAGATACGGCCGTTTATGCCCCAAAAAAACGTATATTTCGACACTCTCAAGGGAATCAGGGTATTTGCCGTTGACCTAGAACTATGAAATTTGGCAAGTAATACCGTCTTATACAATAAGTTTAAGGAAAAATCTGAAATCTTTTTTCCTAAATATGATTATTATTATTATATATTATTATATGATATGATTTCACATAAAACTTATAAAATTTACCGATAACAACCGCCCTCTATCGGGTAATAGATTTATTAAAAAACTTATTTTTTTTTATGGGATAAATATGTACCCACAAATTTGTACGGAACCCTCGGTGGGCGAGTCCGACTCGCGCTTGTCCGGTTTTTTTTCATTCAATTCTCTTTCTGTATAGATCTCATTCCTTTGTTTTACCTACTGAAAACCGTACTTGCCTTCGCTTGCCCGATAGTTACGGCCAGGGGGGGATATGTGACATTCACCATGACCGGTTGCGTTCGCTAAACCTCTTCAAAGGGCGACGCCTTGCCTCGCATCCTATTCTAAAGCGTACGTGTGCTGAACACTACAATCTACTGGGCCCAGTGTCTGGTTATAGTTCCGACCGAGATACAAGCAGTGGAGCTTTGGGATATAGTGTTTCAATATCGTTTTTGATGTTCAATATTAATTGCAATACTGACTGTGATCCAATATTTATTAGAATTAGAATTATGTACCCCCAACAACCTAAGATTTTAGATCATTAATCATAAGAACTTTTTGATCATTACAAAAGTATAAATATCTAATCTTAGGTTTTAATTTTCACAGCCGAGCTAGTGTGCTGCAAATGCTGTCGAAGTTCTACTAATTAA
This sequence comes from Acronicta aceris, assembly GCA_910591435.1. Lineage (NCBI taxonomy): Eukaryota > Metazoa > Arthropoda > Insecta > Lepidoptera > Noctuidae > Acronicta > Acronicta aceris. The sequence goes on along the minus strand of OU342762.1, from coordinate 17,161,039 downwards.
CTATGCCGCCTATTTTTGACGGTTTCTTTAAAGCGTTTATTTAGATACTTACGAGCACTCCTTTTCACTTACGCGATAAGTCCACATGTGTGCCGGCTCCATTGAACCTGCGTTATATCCCATAATAGCGATTAGTCTTATTCGCGTTTAGTCCAATTAGCGATTGGTCCAAAATTAAACAAAATAGATCTATCATAATTTAACTTTTAAATTGTCTTTAACTTATGTCGAATTGGTATTACCTACTGTCTACAGTCGTAACTACAAATATTATAATCTATGATTGAACGTCCAGTTTGTGTAGACTTTGCAAACCTGCGATCTCCTCTTTGCGGAGCCTCGCAGATGACAAATATTTTAGTAGATACTGTGGAGTATTCTTAAGTTGCTTCATCTGCACGACTGCACATTCTGACATTTAATTAACAAGGTTACTAGTAGATATGTTAATTGTTAACGCACTGAGGTAAGTGGTGGTATTTGGTCGCTAGCGAGGACATCGTGGCATCAATTCCCAGTTCGAGTTGTGTTGGGCTTTTATTAAATTCTCAGTAGGAGATAAAATTTGGATCTTTGCCCGGATAATGGCAATAAGCTCGCTCCCTATTACATGGGACCTACACCTATAGCATTAGCAGCTTCTGCCCCCATTTGTAACAATACTTTCTTGTACCAACCTATAATGAAGCGCCGCGCCCCGTGTAGCTGTTGATATTTACTAAAATAATTAACGTAGGTACCCGTTACTAAACAAATATGTACAACTATATAATTTATAAGTGATGAAACATTCAATGCTTATCCCTTAGGTTGATAATATTGTAAGTATCTAGTTTAATTTTCATGAAGTAAATCAGTAACAAGGTAACAGTATCCAAGTTTAAAAGGAATAGAAGTTATATGTTAAGAACATCGCACCGCGAGATCAAGGTAGTTACGTGACGAGATAGAAACAGGTTATCTATCAGCGTAGAAGGAAGTATATACTTGGTTTTAAAGAAAAAACATTTAATTAACTTTACAACAGCGTTGGTATAAACAGTTGCATGTTCCGTACATTAACACAGTATTTTAAATAGGGAACACGTTAAATCTCGGAATGTGGTACCCAACAATCTATTTGGACTGAATAGCCTCAGATTATAAACAAACTTGGAAGTCCTACTACTATATATTACAAACAGGTCGGACAGAGTATATTGTCTCGTTTTGATAAGTCATTTAGTAGGTATGGTTTACATTCCATCGTGAACATAATGTTGAACAATACTTAAAAACACCTGAGTGGGTAACCGATTTGAATATTTCTAAGTATCCCATCTAATTTTTCATGTGACTTCATGTACAATTTATATTATTATTTACAATTACAATATACACAACAAGAACAATACAAACTGTGTACATATATACATATAGGCGTTTTGTTATTATACAATGTTAAAAATATCCATTTACAAACTACGCATCATTCAGGCAGTTGATTATAAAAATATTGGCATGAAGGCTTTGTGCACACAGAAGCAGACTGTAAAGTTGACGATGACACGGACCTCGACATGACCGCCACCAGTGTTGACAATATTAATGAACTTTACGCCAAGTGCCAGGCAATTTATTTTATTCGAATGTGCGGGAGATGGGGATCTATTATTCACATTTTATTCATAACTGTACTGTAAACTTGATCACACCTGAACTGAACTAGTTTCAACGTCATGGATGATCCCAGGAATGCTTTCAAGTAGCGTTTAAATGATTCTATAAGTATTTAATTTTAATACTATATGATGGAGTCACAGACTAGTGTAACTTAATAAAAGTTTATTTATTACTTTTAAGTAATCATGTATTTATAGATGTTGTGTTTACCTATCCGCCACATAACTGAATGAAGTGTGATACGATGATAAAGTATGTATATAATGTCGAAGGCAGATGGTGACTTCCATTTTAAGACTACTATTTTATAACAGTAATGATTATTAAAATATTATAATTGGAGCAATATTTAAATGTGGCGCATGACAGCGTGATATTAAATGACATTTTCAAGGCACTTTGTAATTTACATGAGTGGACATTTAAATCGTTATTTGCGTTATCAACAGTCGCGTTATGTTCACTCCGAACATAAGACTTTTAGCATTCATAGTTATATTAAGATTATCTTTCCATATTATCTTTATAAATTATTAGGTACCAACTTATGTATTGAAGAAAGTATCGATATTCATATCAAATGTCCATATAAGTCCTTAATTTTTAAATTAAAAAAAACAGATTGTTGATACAATCAGACAGTTATGTACATTATAATGGAACTTAATGTTAGATTTCATAAATGTTTCAGAGTGTGGTTTCGTAGTTCTACAAGGAACAACATATTGGACAGATCTGTTTGTGCGCCACTTTCTGTTCCAAGAGGAGCAGTCCATAGACTGCGACGACTTGTTGTTCTTTGTGAGGAAGAGACACGTGAAGGGCTCGTCTCGCTACCTGCCCAAGTATGAGGTAAGTCGGCTACTCTAACATTCAGTTTTGTTAACGGTGGCTTTTGTGTATATTACTACAACAGCAATACTTTGACACAACTATTAGTGTGGCAGTAATGTCTACTTGCTATGTGTACTGAGAACAATCGGCGAAACAATTTTAGCAATTCATTTATGTTTCCAGTATCACATTTTTGTGTTAGTAAAATACTTATCAGGATTTAGATTTTTACATTATCTGTGTGCGATAACTTATCGGTTGGAGTCACAATGTGATTTATCTGCTACGCATCACTTTTCTTATCTGAACACTACGGTCTACTATCTTTCTTGGTTTATTCTTTAGCTACATCAGAACAAACAAGAACAATATTATCTGGTTAACGTAAAACTGACAAGACTGACCCATTGAGCTGGGTTGTTGCAAGTAACTTGTAGTCAGAAGCAAACAAATAATAATGTGAATAAAAATAAGAATGAATTTAATATGAACATCCAACAGTGATGTTTCTTTGCGTTCTAGTATGCAGTAGGTGCTGTGCCTAGAACCTGTTGCTAAGAAACTTATTCATTTGCGTGTTCTTCGATTCTTGTATGTAAATTCACGAAAATAAAGTTATATTCAATACTTATAAAAATTTGTGCATATTTCAAGTTCTAGAAAGGTAATATTACTAAATAGTTTTTGTGACTGTGTGGAATGTTATTGTGAGTCAACGCTGGTGCTCGCAGTTACTGCTATGTTTCATTTGATTCCTACTTTAGCACCATTTGATTAAATGTTACAAACTCTAGAATCTAGATGGTATTTTTTTTGGAATACAAAAAGTATGCATTAACAACAGTTAAGTATGTACTTTATTTTAAACAATATAAAAATATTATTTCTTATAGTAGGCTGCTGGTACAACAACGACATGTACTTGACGCAGTAGTCGCGAGCGATGCGCGCGTTGCACTCATACGCGCATTGTCGCTCATCTCGATTTATACATTAATCACAGTATATGTTTTTCTAATAAATACGTAGCGTTTAACTTTGATTCGAGATTGTTCAATAACCGCTTATAAACTATACAATTTACAAAAACAAAATTCTATCAACAGTTGACAGTACATAATTGATCGATTATTGTTCTTTGTCAAATGAAATAAATTCTTACAATTATATTCAACAATAAAAGCAGACGAGGTTGTCACTTCGTATAGAACAGTTTGCGATAGTTGTGAGGGAATAAATATTATGCTCACTTTGCGAATTATCACATTCACACGCAGTGGTCTTCCAATGTTCCACATGGTTCACGCGATAGTACTAAAGCACAGCCATAAAATGTACTGCATGTGAGCGACGCCAGCCGGCACGCCCCGCGCCGGCGGCTGCCGACACCTGCTCCTCCGATGTCTTAAACTCCGGCCTGCCACGCCTGTTCGCAGACCGACGTTGAGGTGTTCCGTAAGGATTCCAAGAAACTGCCCATCGGAGACCCAGAAATCGACTGGGAGGAGACGGTCTACCTTAATCTGATCGTGCATCAGTTTGACTACACGCTAACGCTGGCCATCTGTACGCGGACCAGCCCCAAGGAACTGCAGGTCCTCAAGCGGCACTCGCAAAAGGTGAGCGTCATACGCGTTCCGGCGGCGGCAGCGTAGCGCACGCGCGTCACTAGCTGAGCCGACTGAAGAGCTTGGTGCGCGGCCACGGCAGCGGCCAGTCGTAGCGGCGCGGCACCGGCCCGCGCACGTTGCCCTCCAGGTACGAGAACAGCCAGTACCACCACTCGCGCTGGATCATGTAGTGGTTGTAGCCGTTGCCGCTCCGGTGCGGCGTCACTAGCAGCGAATGGAACGTCCAAAACAGTCTGGTCGTCACGTAGTAAGCTATCACCACGTCCACTGTGTAGTGGCCGTGCGCCAGCAACACGAACGACACGCCGAGTAGCGCCGAGCCCCACATGGCCCAGTGCATCGGCCACAGCTTCTTCGGGGAGTACTCTGCTACTATGAGGTAACTTAACACGAGGACCATTGTGTGGCCCGAGTATATGTAGTCCCCGCAGTACGTATGCTTGCCATTTATCGACAGTCCAAAACCGGATATTAAGTAGAACATCCTCTTTATGACTAGTAGCGGCGTAGTATTATTACTCTTGGGGCTACAGTAGTATGTGGTACTAGATACTGGAAGCACGGTCACGAACATGGTGACCGACCGGTACAGGTACAGTAGGCCGATTATGAAGAATAGCCGGCGAGCGACGATGAAGCGATGCTTGTGAAACACAACCACGAGCATAGCGACCGTCGTCGATACCATAATGAGGTACTCGGACACTGCTAGCGCCCAGTCCCTGGCGCTCACGTTGTCTAATATTATGTCGTTGAGCGGTGGCGTTGTGTTTCTGTCGGGCAGTCGCTCGTGTACTAATGACAGCGACATCATGTTGACACATACGCATGAAAATAGGAAGAAGAATGATATAATAGTTTTCCATATTTCTTTGGGGTATCTCTCTTCTCTGACGGTGCCGGGTGGTATCTCCACAATGAAGTCTCCGGCATGCGTGCGCTGCGGCGAGTGGTCCTGGTCGGGGTCTGACTCGTCGGTGGTGGGCTGCGGCGCATCCGTCTTGACGGTGCGCGCCAGCAGCGGTTGACGCTGCATGAGCTCGGCTTGACTGGGCATGTCACCGTTCTGTGGCCGGTCACTCTGTTGTTGTCGCGACGCGTTATTGTTTAGGTCATTCCGCTTGAGACGCGCTTCAAAGTTGATGCCTTTAATTTCTTCGTGTGCGGTGTGCGCGGCTATGTCGACATCGCAGAGCGGCGGCGTGGCGGGCGGCGACGGGGACGGAGTCGGCGAGGGCGCGCGCGGCCCCAGCGCTAGCTGCTTGGGCGGCAGCTCATTGGCGAGGTACACGCGCACCGACTCGACCAGGGGCTCCGCGAAGTTGATCTGCTTTGGCGGCGAAGGCTCCTTGTCTGGGGAGCGCGACGAGATCGTCATCCAATCACCATTCGGCTGGATCGAACCTGAAATGTAATGAAAAAAATGTGTTAATTAATTCTATTTATTCAAATGGCGAGGCAGGTTGTTTTATCAATATTTGTCAATGAAAACAATAGATACAAGATAAATAGTGCCATCATATAAATAGCTGACCTGAAATAATTGCGTTCAACTACATTAACTTTCCACTTTAAAAGTTTTCAAGGGTTTGAATTATCTCATCTGTGGTTTCACTTGCAACTATATAAAGTGAAGGCACGTTACCATTAATAATTCAGATTAACCATTATTATTCATTACGACTAAGTTATTGTGGTGCATCTGATTTTATTGACATGTTTTTGTATCAAGTCTAACCTAATTGTGGCTTGGTATGAATAAAACATGGAATTAATAGTGTTTTCTAGAAAATTTCTCGTTTATAAACATAATAACAATGGCAGCGGAGGTACGGTTCAAAGACCGAGGGTTATGATTGCGCGACATGACGGCGCGCGCGGGTGAACGGCGCGGAGAGTCGGCACTCGGCACCGGCGCCCCTCCTTTCGTCATTGTCAGATGATAATAATTAACCGCGGCTGTTTGTTGTGCTCCGCGCGAGCCTCGGCTCAGCCGAGCGATACGCCCCTCGGACTTGCTAACACCGCGCGGCCCACCAGATTACTATTTACTATTACGCGACACAATTATAGATCGTCAGACGAAAGGTTTCTCTTTCGCTACTTGTTCCAGTTGTATTCGTTACGCGTTTATAAAGATAGGGACGTCTCCCGCTTTACTTCGACTTACCCGATCAATGTGCGAGCTGTCATTCAGTGGGAACGCGGGGACTCATCGATTCGATGTCCCGTTCCTGATATGCGCCAGATAGAAAGCCGGAAAGCCAGACTTGCATCCAGTAAAATCATAGGCACGTAAACGAGGTCGAAATGGAAAACGATATGCATATACACATTTCACTGCACGGATAACGGAATTGCACTCATAAAAGGGCATTCAATTCTAAGCTTCTTCGTACGCAAACTTGTATTCACATCGATGTTCCACTACACAGTACACTATACGAAGGCCTCAAACGCGATAACACAAATAATATTTTATTAGTCGGTGGATTATGTCGCTGCGAGTGTGCGTGTACAGTGGCGACCGCGTACTAGAGAAAAGATGTAGCATTAGCACTGGTTGGCTTCGGTCCGGCGACGTTCGGGTGTTGTCGGCTATGTTCGCAGACGTTCGGCTCAATGGAAGCAATTACGCGGGGCGGTGACGTCACAGCGAGGCGTTCCAGTCCCCCGCTCCGTGCGGGTGCACCCGGTACACCGTCGCCCGAAACGAGCCGACCACAGTTCACAACAGCGCTCTTTCGTCGTCAATGAAAAATATCACTGCATTCTAAACAGATTGAAATGGTTTTTAAATTGATATTCTACAGTAGGTATGAGACGTAACCAATCGATTTCAAGTTCAGAATTTGTTGCGCAAATAAAATGGGAATAAATTTGCTGTGTCTATCTAACTCAAATTTCTATAGAACAGTGACCTTTTTGGCACAGATTCAATTCAATACTCAGATAATATTTAAGAACTCTATATGTGCCTATGTAGTTTGATTGTTTACGTATAAATTCGAGCTCTCTGAATTAACTGATAATGTACTGACTACCGATGGAGATAGAAGTCACGCTAACACATCGTTTGTAGTTGATAACCCGTGGGGAATGGGCAATGGTGTCGCAAACTTTGGTCGTTGAAATTAGGTTCCTAATTTCGATAGCTTGGATGGATTTCCGATCGTATATCCAGAAACGCCCATGAAATTGGGTTTCTGGATTTGTTCACTTTACGCCAGAAAGCATAAGAGAAGGTCAACTTTCGATGAGACGAATCATATCCTAATAATGATTAACGAGAGCGTCACAGCATTCATTGATAGATAATTGGGGCAGTAATTGCAGGGTAGGTAGGTAGGTAGTTCCTTTTACTTGATCAATAGTTGGTTGATGCGGGCTCCTAATTAGTGCCAGATGCCAGAGATCAAACAAGGGTCAAAACTTAGTGTGAGGTTGTTCTGTTCTGCTCGTCGTTTTTATCCATATACGATTCTTCTGGAAATTGAAACAATTTTAAAGTAACAGGTATTTCCAATTACCTATACATATTCCGTTTTTGTTTCAATTTCCAATAACAGCTTATTTTGCAGTTCGTTGTTTTATTATCGCTATAAATCAGGATTATCTGATAACTGGTTGATAAAATGCTTTATTGTTTTGGTCAGTATCCAATCATGTTTTTGGGTTGACTTTGTGCACATAAAATATTGTCTATTCACAAAATAAACAGACATCGACAAAAAAGGACATAAGGAATTTTAATGTTTTAAAAGGGAATGGGGATTATTAACGTTAAATCTATTATGTGGCTAATTAAGCGGTGGTTAGTTTTGCTAATGACGTCTTCGTACAGTCTATTAAAATTGTTTCCTTGAACCATTTGTGTTGATAGATCTCTTGTAAGTACGAATATTTCACAAGTGCAAATAATAAGGCTTGTTGTAAATATTTCTGTTCAATTGCAGTTGTATGCAAAAACAAAACGTGCAGTAAACGTTTGCGGTAGGATTTGGGTCAAGGTGGTCCACTGGGGGGGCATTACCTGGACACCGGCCGGCGACGCCTGTCAGCTACGTGCCGACCCACTCCTTTGTTAACGGTTCACAATACTTCAGGTGTGAAGCAAAATTAACAAAATGTTCCAAACATGTCCCGGTTACGCGTGGCGATGCTGCAAGGTCGTCCACATTACAATTCGTTTCAGCTAATTGTACGATTATTGGAATGAGTACAGCTTTGCAGCAGCGGATGGTCGTTGTCGTAATATATTCAGCAATTGCTTTACAAAGAAATATGTGCTTGTAGCCTTCTGAATAGTCATTGTAATACTAATGACAGAGGCTCGTTTCGTTCTCACTATTGTTTGTTTGGGCGATTATGGTTCATATTCTCGAGTAATGACGCCGTTTTTTGTTTGAAAGGTTACTTACTTAATACCCTTACTTCTCTGAAATATATCACTTTTGTGTTAATGACGTGCTAAGGTAATTGGGGGCGATTTACATTTATGTTTAGTCACCAAATATTGGGTTCAATGGAAGCATGAGTCTAATAACTGTCCGGCTCGTGTTCAGCCAGAACGTGGGCGAATCATGCCACCTCTGCTCTGGCATCTGATGTACCTATTTCCTTTCCTCCAGAATAAATTCTTGTTTTACAGCTACGAAGTAAAAATATTGTATTCGTTGCGTTGTTAGCCATAGCGATAGAGCCTTGGTAGTACATTATTAGTTGAGAAAACCGGTCAAGAGTCTGATATTAGTAATCTGTCTTGTATTTAACGATCGGCTGAAACAAAACAGACCATATTCGCCCTCTCAATTTGTTTCTTAAGAGAGACACTTCTGAACTCTCGTCATACGTCTGCGTCATCCACAACTTTTGTCGAATGCTCAATATCTAACCAGACATAGTCGATTCAGACATTCCGAATTCAATTTTTACAGATTATATTACACTAAGATTCAATGACTCGATATTTTTATGAAACTGATTCACGTTTTCTCTTAAGTACTGTAAGAGAAAACGTGAATCAGTTTCATAAAAATATCGAGTCATTGAATCTTAGTGTAATATAATCTGTTAATTTTACTTTTGGTACCTACGTCGTGTTGGTACGTGTGCCATGTTATAGCCAATCGCACTGATAACGCTTGCTATGAAAGTTTTATTGGTTTCTGTTCTGTGATTACTTGGTAAGGTACTGAACATTTCTCGTATGATTGCGTTACGTCTTTCATAATGTTTTTTTTTTAAGCTTGCCAATGCTATAGGAATACCAGGCTATAGGATTCGAGATATTCTCCTCGACTGTGACAGGCTGTGGACCAGCGGTCGCAGGAACCCTACAAATACGCTTACCCTAATAGTTTTCGCTATTTGTTTTACAGGTCACGAATGTCAAAGTCTAAGTCGTATCATTTATGGAAATGCAGATGATTTTTCACCGCGTTGTTCCGTCACAACTTTGATTTACCTGCTGAATCAATTTAACTTACGTTTCGTCGTTAGTGGTAATTGAGTTTTAAGTTTAAGTTCGTTTATTTCAAAAGTGTGGTACACTCAGTTACATAATTGCTATTATTACCTATTACACGTTTTACTATTAATATCTAGAGGCCATCCTTTGGTAGTAGCTACATTGATACTTCTAATAAGGTAAGTTGCAGCACTGACAGATTGTGGCAAGGTAAATATTAAATAAACTTATTTGCACGATAAAAATAATTAATCCAGAATTTGTGATTCAAGTTTAAAGGATATTGAATTCCAAGAAAAAAATGCAAAAGTAGGTCCTGTAACTCTGTTTTGTCTATTACCCTTTTACGCCTCGATAAAATTGGCAAGGTGGCGTCCTGAGGAAGAACATAACCTATCTACCTTGTGTCTGAAAATAAAGAATAAATAGTTCCTTAAATTTCGTTCCTTAAACCTTCTTTTTTTTAATGACAGGGAATAGGAAACCCTTTAATAAAAGAAATAAAAAGACTGATACTGATACTATTGATAGTTGAATCCTTGAGTCAGTTGAACTAAATCTATGGTGATCTGTATTGCTTAAACTACCGGTGTTTTTAACGTGCCATGCGTGCAGGTGTACGCGTCACCCAGTCGTCGCAAGATGGACACCAAGGGCGAGGGAGAGGAGATGACCTACCCACACATTTGCTTCATGGTGGACAACTTTGACGAGGTCAGTAACTTTTGGACATTGCTATTGAATAGTTGACTGACAGTTCGATTCCTTGGAGACCTATGTATGTAATCAAGAAGTGGAGCTGGAAGTCTTTGTAAACGTTATGTCGGATAAACGTGTAAATTATGTGCCTTCGCAGCCGCAGTGACAACAGATAAATAATACTGAATTATTTAATTTAATTAACTCACATGGAAGAAAAGCTCTCAACTAAGAAGAACGGATGGAGGAAAGGAGAGTTTGTGAGTATCTGTGTTGAAAGAAAAAAAAGTTGCTACGGACCATTTTCAGAATTTAAAAAAGAACCACGAACCCCTGTCGAGGCAGCGTATTCATATTCGGTGAAAACAAACCATGCCTGAATTAGTGCATTATTTTCCTAATAAATGTGAGTGGCTGTGGACTCTTGGCACTTATAGCTTTAAGGGATTCGAGGACCTCATTTAAAGTTTAAGGAACCCTGGTATAAGGTAACATAGTGGGACAAACGCACTAGACTGCGTGGAGGATGGATGTTTTTCTTCCATCCTCCATGCAGTCTGAACGTCCGAACGTCAGTCGTTTATAAGATAAAAGGTTCATATTGTAGAAGGTGCACCGCCCCGAACTTTACTCCCACGCATTATGCTATAATACTATGTATGTGAACTAGGAAGCCTTATCGGCTTGTTTAAACATTAACGCCGGGTGCGTCAAACGTCAACGCTACCACAATGATGAATGGCGTGCTTAAGTCACCGATAGTCCTTTATTTATAAACGGCTCTTGAGTGAAGATAATAATAGTGGTCACAACTATTAAAAACAATAACATACATTAGTCGTGGTCACTGTGTAAACATTTGTACTCGTACGTTGTTACGTGTACGATTAAATTAGATTTATGAAAGCTTTATTGCTTAGGTCTATTTATAGCGTAGTAATAACCTACATTGTTTTAAGAAATAATAAATCCATCTGTAGAATGAATTTACCTAGTTCTCTGTCCAAATTGGGCATTATGCAATCAAATCATAAAAATACTTGGAGTACGTTACGTTACGTTGGAGTAGGTATAGGTTTGTCTTTGAATTTAAAAAAAAAAACCTAAATTATTATTATTACAGCAGTGGGACACAAAATAGGCTACTTAATAAAATATTACCTAATCCGATTAACAGGACACAGCAGTCTCAATCAGCTCTCATGTCTGATTATAAAAGAATTTAGTTTGATTTCCTAATGTTGTAACGGAGAAAATGTTCCGATTATTTTCCGCGTGCGAAACTGTTGACAGGTGCTAGTATGCAGTACTTCTAACGATGCCGAAAATACATGACTGCAAGGTTTAAATAGCTCTTGTGCAGAAATATCATTACGATAATAAAGTTATTAGCAACATTTTTTTTTCTATATTGCTCATGTATTGATGTTATTAGTCTGTAAGCCTTCTTAAGAACAAAACAAAATAAAGGCATTTCTAATCTACTTAGTACTACTAAGCCCATTAGTTCTTCTTTGTTTTTTATCTACTACTAAGTTAGTAGCATTGAAAATTTTAAAAAAGAAGTAATGGGCTGTTGCAAAAGTAATAATGTGTGTCATTAAACGTAGGCTACGTCTTAACATTGACGCGCTGTTTGACATGCTCAGGGACATGTTATACAGTCATATTCGCGTTCGTTGCTGGTACTTAATTGCCTGTTTTAGATGCTACAACATGTGCGTTTTTAGTTCTTCTACTGCAAATACTTGAAGTATTTCATATTTATATTTCAGAAATTAAAACAGGATGTGCTCTTGTTTGTTTAAACCTAACCAACACGGGATGTATTGAAGTTACTTATGTATAATCTGTGGATAGACTGGAGCTGACACAGAGTGCATAAGATTTTTATTCATATCGGTATCTTATTCGGGATAAAATGTAAATATCTTCCTAGCGTGGTTCAATAATTAAGTTTCCTGTTCTGGTTGCTCTGACCGTTGCAATATTATATTTGTTCCAAGTGGCTACATAGTGCGCTTTACACTCGTCGTTATTGTGTGATTGTCTCCTGCGCCTTAATTCCGTCTGTCGATAAAATTAGACTTGGCGCTGCATTCGTTTAGTGACCCCTCCTCTCAGTCGTCTGTCTCGTTCGTGTCGCTGTCATCAATGATGTCTTCAGCGGAGGTATTTAGGACCAGACAAGTCTAAAGCGTAGTACTTGTTGATAACTAGCGCAGGTTTGTTTGTGTCACCTTCAACCCGTGACATTATGCTGCGAATGTCAAAGCTTATTTTAATATAGCAGTAGTCATGTTGTTTGGACTACCTATTTATGTTTTAAATTTAGTTGAAACTTGTTCAATTAATTTGCTCTTTAATTCCTTGTTAGTAATTTGATTCTAGTGGATGATATAAGCCTGTTATTACTGACCAGAGATTATGTAATCACTTAGGTCCGAATTTTGGCAACAAAATTCACTTTCAAATCTAATTAAATTCTTATCAGAAAGTGGTTTGGTTGTTCCCCTCCATACAAGTTATGTAAGTATTAACATTTTTCCGCTGCCACTGTTTCAATGTTATGGTATTTTAGTTCAAAAACATTTAAATGTTTCTAATTTTTTCTTCTAAAATCTTCATTGCCAGTAACGTGATGTGGTTCAATAACTTGAAAATGGTGCACTCTGGCTTTCTACAGCTGTTTCAGCAAAATTTCATCAACACAGCTAGTTGCATTGTGCAACTTACTGACTTGCTTACTGAATATATCTAATGAAAGTTGGATACTATGCTAATTTGTTACTTGATCTTCATAAGGCCAGTCTTACGAGCTGATGAATTTAATTACGTATAATACGGCCATATTTGTGTAACATTGATACGGCTTCGCATGTTACGAAACCAGAAAAAGTGTAATGGTTACGCAGTTATTTTTAATTGTTAAACTGTTTATATTATAATGTGTGTTTGAATACGTAATTCTAGGAAATTGGAAGAGTAGGTAATTAATGAGTAACGAGACGGCATTTAAGTATTTTTTAAACTCGATAAGGTCTGAAATTTTGCTGTAGAAAAAAGAGCATACAAAATGAATGCCTAATTGTGATAAATGAAAGCTGGTTTTTGTCCGGCTAGGTCACGAAATTGCCAATTCCGTGCTTGACTGATATCTGACTAAATCCAAAGCGCGTGGGAGCGTGGTCATCGCGTCGCACCAGCAGATTGGCCGCGACCTTGCGCACGCGCAGTCTCGCTCAGTTTGTGTTTGTTTTCGTCTCTTGGTGACCGATATGCACTGTCAGAGATGCCAATAAAGACGTCGCTTGTTTTGACACTATATGTATTATAGCAGCTTAATGTGTTTATAAATAATATTATTACCTACCCTTTCAAAGTTGCTTGAAATTATATGAGTCATTAAATTAACCTAGTGATTATTTTAAGCATCTCAATTAGGTACCTATTATTGTTCGAATTTGAGACGAAGGAATTCATTCTTGTATTTCACTTTCCTTTTATTTTTATTTTATTTGTTAGGGACAAAAAACAGGTAATGAAAAGCTTAACTAAAGATTCTTATATTAGCACAATAATTCTTAGATATACAGTTATACATAATCTATTCCATATTAATGTTACTGTTCTGACCACGAATTCACAAAAATAAAGTTAAACAGACATACAGTGATACAAAGAAAACGGACATACAGTGTGCATCATAAAATACTGTTAAGAAAAAGAGAAATAAAAATAATATTTTCTTTCTTGAAACAATACTCGTATATTTATAGGCACCTAAAATTTTAAGGCAAAAATATATAGCTACTTTAAACATTTTGTACTGATTCGCACAGAACATCGTGTTGGTTGTACAGGAATGTTAACAGTTTATTTCTGGAAATAGGCAATGTGTTGGAGCCGCCGTTTATATCTTTTCGCGGCTTCTCACCGTGACACAGATAGTGATTTGCTACATATTACATGGAATCATGGTGTTATTACTAAACACTACAAATAAAGGACCATCATTTTAGTATAAATTAACTTTCGGGTGTGGAATTGGCTGATAATTGCATAGGTACTCCGACTGACCCCGCCCTCCTCCTCTGGGAACCTTTCTCGATTTTTCTCTTTTTTTATGGGATAGGGGGGCAAACGAGCAGACGGATCGCCTGATGGTAAGCTATTACCGCCGCCCATGGACACCCGCAACACCAGCGGAGTCACAAGTGATATCACTCTGGTCCAGCCGGCCCATTCGTGCCGAAGCATGGTTCTTCACGTAAAACACTTTTGAAGTAGATAGTTCAGTAGCATCCAATTGTAAATTCAAGATTTATTGTCGTTCATTACCATTTAATTGTGTGCCGCCGACACGAGTGGCGCGATAAGGAACACTAGAGTTCACTTCACGTTCAATGGTTAACATTAATGACAGCTACTCTAATATAATAAACGGCGAAGCTTTTAAGCATTCTCATTAATACTGCGAGTTGAAGTGTGTCCAATGTGTATTATTTTGTCATTCAGGCTTATTAGCTTAAAAAAATTACGACGGAAGTCCTCTAAGAACTATCGCTAGTTGCGTTTTTTTTTAAATAGAACGTTGCCCCACTCTAGGATTTTCTCCTGTATCGTGGGTGCGTTTACAAACACAAATTCTCACATACACAAACGTTCAGACCCGGAACAACTACCTGTAGATCATCCAAATATTTGCTCCGTGTGGGGATTGAACCCACAACACGTGGCGCAGAAGCCGATCGCTCAACTGCTACGCCAATCGTTTTTAACTATAATATCATATTATACCAATAAGGCTTAGGAGAGTAAATTATGGCGACGTGGTTACGAGATGTAGATGGTAATATATAATTATGGTATCGTGGGTGCGTTTACAAACACAAATTCTCACATACACAAACGTTCAGACCCGGAACAACTACCTGTAGATCATCCAAATATTTGCTCCGTGTGGGGATTGAACCCACAACACGTGGCGCAGAAGCCGATCGCTCAACCGCTACGCCAATCGTTTTTAACTATAATATCATATTATACCAATAAGGCTTAGGAGAGTAAATTATGGCGACGTTGTTACGAGATGTAGATGGGGATGGAGCAGTAGCGGTCCGTGGCGTGTCGCGTGATTTACCCGCGTCGGCGTGGGGTGAGAGTGTCACATTGCCGCTCATGTCACAGTAGAAATATACTACAAACAGCACGGAAACTACCTACAAACGCTCGAAACGACACACTCACACAAACATGCGCATCGAAAAGACCCCTAAGCGGTAGTCGCGGTGCTGTCAGTATTGAGTGCCGCGTCACGACGAGTGGTATAAGTTTATCGTCTCCGCGATCTTTTTCGTTGTTGCTTTATAAGAGAACACATAAACTGCAAAATAGCTGAACTAATTTACAAAGAAATAAACAAAATCGATTTCATAGTACCTACCTACCCTGTCCTTGTTTCCCAACAGTTTATTTAAAAAGACTGTTCATCATAGCGAGATTTTTTTACACAATAAAGTTGTGAAATGAAAAATAAAGGTATTTTTTTAATTACCTACCTGGTTTTTTAATTACTAGGTATCACACGCATTTTTGGATTGAAACGCGGTACGGTTCGCAGCCGCTTAGTTTGCACTGCCCGCGTGCCACCTGCGCCGCGCATCTACCGCGCGCCCGCTCCGACGTACGAAACGTTTGCGTCCAACCGCGGCACTCTCCCGCCAAAACTTGTAAAAGGTTACGCCGTAACGACAAAGTTAAATATCTATAGTTCTACATATTGTTGTGTGTTAATATTAAACTGTTTTCCGAGTTTTAAACTATCGTCTTTTGCCGAGATTAACCGACGCTATGAGATTACCTATTTAAATTGTAGGTGTTTGTAAGCTAGTTATTTCAATTGGAGTGATTGATCACTACAGAACATAAATGTTAATAAAAAATGTTAATAAAAAAAACATCAAAATCATTATAAGTTACAACCCTATTGCTTCAATGGAGCGTAGGTAATTATTTCGTCAACTAGGCTTAGTTTCCGTACTGTTTGTAGTATATTTATACTGTGCCCATGTGCTGCCCAAACGTTGTGCCGCTGGTTGAAGCAGCTTTATTGTCCATCTCTAGGGAAAAATTTGCCAACATCAATAATATGATTGTCCAATGTTCTCATTTTGCTATGAAGTATCCTAACATGCAACCTTTAAATTATTAAAAGTTCCTCGATATTTCGATGTAGGTATCATGACATAATATGCCATAGGTGGTACAATTGATTTGAGGAATTGTGTTTACTTAGGATGTTATAACAGACTGCAGCAGCAAACAGAACCACTTTATTGTAACTGTAGCGGAACAACCTTTTTGTCAAATCGCATCGTACCATCACGCCTGTAGTCCCCGAAGGGTTAGGCAGAGGCGTACTTAATGTACACCCACAGTTCGCCGGTATGGTTAGGTCCCATGTTATAGATAGCCATTAGCCGGGTACAAATCCAGACTCGCGAGCTGCTACTGAGAATTAAGAAATTGGGACCAGTAGACTCATGAGGCAGATCGCATCAATTTTGCATTATTTAACTGCTGATAAAATGAAGTGTTCGTTTCGACTAGTTATTATCAACTAGTTATTAGTTAGGACGGCAAGTGCCGTTTTTAGATGGCAGGTTAGGCAGAGGATATATCAGAATTTCTAGCACCAATACAAAAATTAACTATTTTAAAATCTTGATTTTCCTGTACCTACCAATGAACTTGAACACCGTATGTGGTTAATTCTTTTTGGTTTTCCCTCACTAAACAGCTCGCAACTAGTGTTACTTATTTGATTTACCTAACGTTATTGTCCTTAACAATATCCTCGTAATTAATAACCATTAGCCAAATTCAGTCTAATACTTTAAACAATTAAATCTTTTGTGTTATTACATGTGTCAAATTAATGCAAGTGTGTGGTTAATAGGTAGGTGGTCTAATGTGAAGCGCGCCACGCTAACCCACTTCCACGTGCACGAGTATTACTTTAAAGGTTGAACTACACATCTATTACCAACCAGAGTTGTTACTTGAGAGACTTCCAATATTTTCAAGAAACTGAAGATTTAGTAAGCTTGTATTTCGGCTTACATTTCGCCTTTCGCCAGGATAATTATTTTACTAATAAGATCGTCAAATGTAGGATTGAAGTCTTTTTTTAAAATTTAGGTAGGTATGGTATCTACTCTAGGTATTATACAATTTCGTCGCATTGATTAAAGCATTCAAAAGATAAATTGTAGGTACCTATCTAGGATATCAGTTTTCGTAGTAGGGTGTTTTTTTTAATTCTTGATAGGCTTACGCTTGACCGCTATTTAAGCGACACTGCGATTTACGATGGAGCGCACTTGCCCTGAAGATTTATAGATGTTGGTATAGGCAAGCTGCAGTTGTTCCATTCGAGAGTGAAGGTGTATCATCGGAAGTTGGTTATCGTGGCCATATCAGCGCACCCGCTCCACTTACCGGAGCCTCGCGCTTGGAACGCCTCCAGGTGGCCCAATTGCATTGTGTTCATATCGGCGCTTGGCTACAACACACTAATCTGATTGGCTTGTATACATTTACGTAGTGTATGTGTGCAGAGAGTGCTCTTTATATTCACTACTTGGCATGAAAATCACTTTTTAGTAATAATAAGCTTTATTTTTTAGCAGTTGAGGACAAAAGGCTGTTCTCACACAGAAAAAAAGAGACGTAGTTTTTGACGTACCTACTTATGAACAGTTTAAGTTAGTTATGACGTGTCTCACGATGTTTTTAGTTTAGTCACATGCATGCAATATTTTGATGCACTAACTCGGTACTTAGTTAAGAATCATCTAGCAACCATTTTATAACTTGTAAGAAAATTGCGAAACTATTTTTAACCATTAAACATAACCTACCGGCCGAATTAGATCATCGTTACATACAGGTTACAGTAACTCAGTTGAAGGCTATCACTACATTATAGCGCTATCCAAACTGTTCAAAACAAAAACATTGATTCAACATATTCACAGAAGTGGCGTCACGTTACTAATGAGTACGCAGATCATATTTATCATTCGTATGCCCACTTTGTACTCTGGTGAATCACCCAGTGACGTCATCGAGAAAACTTGGACGACATCCCCGCACGATTTGTTTGCGGTTACAAGAAAGTGGTGACACTGATTGTACATTAGAAATACATGTTTCTGATACATATAGTTGCCGCCATTTCACCTTGTGGCCTAAGCACATACAATTAGTGTCGAAGTACGAAGGAAACCACGCGAGGACATGTGATTGGCATCAGCATACTAGAGTTAAATGGTTAGCATTCCTAAAATAAAGGCTGTCACTCACTGCCCATACATTTCTGTTGCACTCAGCGCGTATTATGACAAGATGTATGAACGTGGACGAAGCAAACCGGCCTACGGGCAAAAGGCGTAAGTCTATGTATGTCAGAGTTTGTGGCTATTGAAAAGTGTTTATCATACAGTGCTCTATGTTGGCGTAGCTATTCGTGTGTTGTATTGATCTGACGTGGATCTGTGTGCAACAGTTAGCGGACGGGGTTCCGAGCGCGAGCGGCCAGACCGGTAATTAAATCCGGTGCACCGCACTGGTTATCGATCACACCACATTTGTCTATCTATTATACCTTAAAATTTACAACTAGTTAGGTACATGCATGACTTATGTCTATTACATAGGGCTTTGAACTAAGTACGCTTTTTCAAGGCTTGGTAGGTATATTGGTGTCGTCTATATGAGTTGCCAAACTGTTTGGAACATGAAATGAAATGTCGATTTAACTACTTTCAATTTCGGGGTAAATAATTAAAAACAATTTTATTTGCTGTGTCGATTCAAAGAATTAGTAAAAATATAGGAAAATACTGGTTTCTGACACTTACGCGAATATTAGACATTGAAATAAAACTACTTTCGTCTACCCGTGACCATGGATGCTGTAAAGGATCCGAAACGTCGGGAATCAAATAATATCAATACAACGCGATAAAAACCGTAAAAAGTAGTTTTATTTCAATGTAGGAAAAGTTATGAAAATGTATGTAGACATCTTTCTGCAACCTTATACCGGGTTGTTCATCTCTAGATTATATTCGGATAACGTTCTATGGTAGTGTACTGTGATTGCGTGTTCCACTCGGCCGTGTCCGTGGCGTGTTCGCCAACGTAAAGCACTTCACGATGGCAATCGCCTTACTGAAGCATAATAACACATTTACGAGATAGTCGAACTACCTTATTATACAAGAAACGATTGTATCACCATTAACGGCTATGTCAACTGCGATAAATATATAAATCTGTAGCAGTTTGATATATTTTCATTGCTAACAGAAGCAGAGGCGGAACGATACGAACCACATATATAATGACGAATTGTATTCGCAAACATCGTAGTTAATAGTTGCACTATTAATCATACCGCCGTTTGAGTACAAATGAACTGTGTAGTAGCTGGTACTGGCTAGGTACTCGAGCAACAATGTTCAATTAATTATGTAATTATAATGTAGGTACGGTTCTAATTGATTTTTCTTTGGCTTGGACTTGTTGCAGGAGCACGTGAGTATCGTCCATCATTATCGTACATACAACACTATGTAGTTCTCCCTCAGCTTTGTACAACTATCAAAGATATTATATATCTATCGGTTTATCGGTATTATACCTTGCGACTACCTCGTAAATTCTCGTAAATCTTGAATACTATAACAACTAAAGGCAAGAATAAGCGCAGGCGCAGTCCTTGAATGGCGGTTAGACCGGCGCAGGCGCTGGGTGCATGTGCACCGGTGTTGTGTTACGTTCTCACGGCTCGCGCCCACAACCTCCGCCATTGAAAGCACTTTACTACTCTACACATGGAAATAACAGCTTACAGAAATTCCAGTTCTGATACCGAGCATCAATATTTCTTAGCTGGAGACTAATGAGCTCACTCTGTTAGCCGTAAAAAAGAAACTATTGAGGTTATAATTCTTCTTTCGAGACTTGCTCAACCTCAATAAAATGTTCTCAGCCCACGTGGCGTGACTATCTTCACTATCTTCACCAGTGTGAGGTGAACTTCCTTACTGACTAAGGAGGTTTATATACAGCAGTTGACTGGCACACTTGGACAAAGATGGTGGTGATTTACTTGAGTTGTCAGGTACCTAGTGAACCTTCTAACGTCCTTTGTTTTGTGCCACATGCATTAGGAGCCAACTGTTGGCAACACGGTCATGGTATAAAGAGCCAGATATAATATGTACATAGTAAATCACCGCATACAATTAACAGACGAGCTCGGTGAACAGCTCCACAGTTGATGCGCATTTCAGTTTTGTAAATAGATTATACTGTCAGCATTTAACCTTTAACTGGAATTTATATTTATTGGGTCATATTACTGTATATAGGATATTTAATTGGAAGCATGTGATGCTCATCTATCGTGCATTCAAATAAATGATAAGTATTGAGGTAATTGAGTGAGAACTAAAGAGGCGTTTTGTGTGACGTTGTGTAGAATTTAAAGGAAAATGAACGTTTTGGTCTTCGTTCTACTACAACTACTACTACTTCGTCTTCTAGTCCAACCAAATGTATTTTCACGACACGATTGTCGTTTGACTTCTGCAACCCCGTAAGTGATCAATTCCAATAGGTAATAAACCATAATTGTGACTTTCACAAATCCTTCTGATTTTGACATGGCTTTGGATTGTGATGATGTGACGACTGTCAGCATGATCTTGACATGCTTCTCAAGCTACAGAGTGGTCTCGATGTTGACTAGGCACTCATCCCCGAAGCGATCGGTGCGAGCGCGTCGTAACCTAATTATCCACGGGCCTCTTTGCCTTTCACCCTGTTGCCCTAGAATGGTCGTCCTTGAGTAGAAACGGCTTTATTATCACGTTATTATGAATGTGTCAGTTATCTGCGACCTATTTACAACAGAGTGATGAAGTCTTGGGTATGAAATTGTTTGTGCAAAACTGTCTGTATCTATTCATAGTGGACTTTGAATCGTGACACCTAATTATTTATCAATTATAACTGTTTTACGGTAATTAGTTGTGATTAATGAGAATTATACATAACAGGAAATCGATAGGTCCATTAACATATCTTAAAGATTACGTCAGACATCAAACAATAGAAACAAAAAGTGTCCTGAAATCAAGATAATCGATGCTGAAACTACAACTTCAACATCGATTGTCATGAAACGTGTTTGATGTTAGCGAGAACAGTTTTTGTTCACGTTTTCTATCAATTTATAGATGTTGAAACAGTAGGTAATTGCTAAATTGAATAAAATGTATTTTTTTTAAAAGTCCTATCCTTTATTTTAACGTAATATAAATAAATTAAATTATATATATTTTATTTTGTCATCATCACATACATAACACAATCATAATAATAATTTAAATAGAGACTGGTGTCTGTGAATGGAAAAACCTGTGTTACAAGTTAAGTTGAAAGAAGTATTGAAGCTAAGAAATGTCAAAGAAAAATCTATTTTTAAGATAACGGATACCGTCTCGTGGGTCGGCGCCTGGTGTCAGCCGGAGGTCGGAGAAGTGTTCGATAGTGTATCGCTATCGACACAGTTCTGCATATCATGATCGAATGCTTTGATTATTTTACGATAAAACACATGAGACCCATGTAAAAGCGGTCCTATATATTTAATGACATGTATAGGTATTATATATCTAATCAGCGATTTGGCATGGTGTTTTATTAAATTCTAAGGTAGGAAGGAACCTAATATAATAATTGTATCAGAACATGGGTTTGCAATATCCGCATTAGATTGATAAGTAGATAGGTATTCTTACGTACCTAATATTACTTTTTTCTAAAAAAGTTTAAGCAATGTGGGTCGCACATTACTAGTATTCTTGTTAACCCCTCGTGCTAAGCTACATGCTTGTGTTACGAGTGGGTTCACGTCGGTAGTGTAATGGGTGCACATGATCGC
The DNA here is from genome assembly GCA_910591435.1 of Acronicta aceris. Classification (NCBI taxonomy): domain Eukaryota; kingdom Metazoa; phylum Arthropoda; class Insecta; order Lepidoptera; family Noctuidae; genus Acronicta; species Acronicta aceris. The sequence continues at coordinate 17,138,721 of OU342762.1, read as the reverse complement.
CAGTCCGACGCCCTAGCCATTAGGCTACCGCCGTTTCTTTCTTTTATTATAAATTAGATACGTTTGAATTTTGTAAATGTGTGTGTATGAACATGTGCGCACACAGTACACAGCAATATTTATGTAGATCGCGTATCTATTTAAACTCGCTCAATCAATTTGCAAAGTTACTGCCTTTGCCACAATCTATTCTAAGACTCCTCTGAATCCTTTTATTAATTAAAATCCATTAAGTTATGTAATAAATTAAGCTATTCTTTTGTTGTTAACAGAAAGTGAAAGTTGTGGTTGTGCGGTCGTTGCTTCATATATTATCTTGGATCGTCTTCATGTTGTTATCTTGTCAGACTTTGGCGATCATGCGATAATTTGAGATAACAATAACAATGTACCTACCTTATTGTGAGCCAAACACTCTATTGTCACATTGTATTAAAAATCAGTAAAAATGAAGACACATTCAAGGGAAGGTTGCAGCCTCTGTGTGAAGACTTGAGCTATTTTTTGTCATTATTTGCGCATTTTATTAATCGCCAAGTGCCTATTCACCTACTTAGATAGAATATTATCATGACACCTCAACATTGTAATTGCGTCGATTATGATAAGTAGTTACCTAGTTAGCTTCCTACAACAATTTTCTCCATAATTATAGTAAAACAATTGTTTATAAGAAACGTTTGCATGATCATAAATAGGTATTTTCAAAACGGTGAGCTTCCTCTTTTAAAAATTAAATTAAGTAGGTAATCATTGTAATATCTTATAATATATGTTTCCTTTAGTTACTTGGAATTAAGTACTTAATTCCAATGAATAATTGCCTATTTCCTAATCTAGTTATTATCTAATATTATGCACTATATATAACACGTGGACGTTTGATTTTCCAGTCATTGGATTGACTGGAAATCACATTTGTGGCTTACAACAAGCTCCAGTTACACAGAAAACAAGCGATGACATCATAACGGCTAGTTTTATAGCTATAAATGATTCCGTTTAATAATATTTGTGTGATTCAGCGCGCAACAGTACGACGTTAATGGAATTTGCATTTATTTAAATTAAATTAAACGACTTAGTCGACGATATCTCATTAGCCTTCACAATGTTCACGTTGTTTTCCTGGTATGGAGCATGAGGAGCTTACCTCAAGCTTATGCCGTAATCGAATAATTTTAATATTATGATCTTGAAGCAGCGATAGCCTAATGGCTAGGGCTTCGGGTTGCCGGTTCGAATGGCACTACCGACGTGAACTCGCTCGTAACACAAGCATTTAGCTTAGCATGAGGGGTTAACAATACTAGCATACTAGTAATATGCGACCCACACTGTTAGTAAGCTTAAAAACAATCTCATTCCTATGCATGTTGAAAATTCTAAAGATGATTGGGTTTTGTTTGACTTTAGTTTCTTCTGACTTGATGAGGTTCTTGGGCGTGAAGAGGATATGTTTTCCAATTCTACTATCTTATACTGCAAAACTGTGAAAAGGCACTTCATTATCTTCTGTTTTCTTTATCATCCTACCATCCATCATTCTTCTTTGAGAGGAATTGACCTATGCGCCACGTTACACAAACAAACACATGGGTTTAGATAAGTGTATAGATACGTACGTAGATAGATATCTGGTGCATGCGTATTACGAGTATATGACGGTTTCCTTATATTTTTCCTCTATCATTGTAGCGCATTAAATCTAAACGAATGTCCAATGTGTTTTAAGATCAGACTTTTGAGTTAATTTACAAACAGTTCATTTTATCCCTCAACAATTTTGGTCTTCCCTGTCTTTATCATTCCTTGTACGTAATTAATTAAATGCAGTCTTATTTTGTGATACAGGTGTTCTGCGACATAGTGGTCCGCGATGGTGAGATGGTGTGCGTGGAGCTGGTGGCGCGCGGGCGGGGCTGCGCCGCGCAGGCCGTCATCTTCCTCGGCTCCATACGATACGACATCCTCACCAGGGTCTACGACTCCAGGGTTAGTTACTGTCACTTTCTATGAACTGTGGTAATTTTTTTTAACTAAATTGTTCTAGGCTAATTTGTCATTTGTCTTTATGGGTAGCCAGAGACTTCTTATTTTCAGGTTATTGCAAAACATCAATTCCAATACGTCAACAGCCCCTTTGCATTGATTTTCACTAAGCTTATTACAAAAACAGACAAAAAGTACCTATAACATTTTCACTATTCGCACTATTAGACGAGGCGATGAATTGCGTTTATCATTGCGGCTTAGTTTACTTACACGTTACAACTAAACACAGTGTGAATTGAATACATTTATAAACGACATACACGAATGCTATGTCATTAAAACGAAGGCATTGATCTATTTAATAATATTTTCTTATTTAACGTTAGCCTGTCATTCGACTTTTTCGACAATTAAAAAGTAGTTAATGAACAATTTAGATACTTATAAATTAATTAAAAATACTAGCAAGTTGTTGACTGGTAGGTAATTATAGATTCTAACTGAATTCCAAGGTTTTTTAAACCTCATTTGTCTAGATTGGACCGGAGGTTTTTTCAAAATTTTGCTGTCATAATGGTACCAGTTAAGTATCCTACGATTTGAGAATATTCAAATTGTGTTCTGGATGGATTAGTATTCAGAACGGGTCTATCAGGATTGTTTGTGGGTGAGTGTCGCGCGCTCGCTTCCTAGTGTCGCGGTCGGAGGGCGCAAGTTCACGGCAACAAGTGTCTCGGCGGCGGCTAACTGCCGGATACGGGCTGTTCAGCCACCCACCGACTAATCACAACGACAACACTAATTTGCACTTTAAGTGTCCCTACAATTCATTTATCCGTCACGAAATACAAGACAGAATATTTACAAAAGATTTATGTTCACATATTTGCAAGAAAACTGAATCGATCTGGCTCTCAAACAGATTACTTATATCGAAGTACGTTGTAGTGTATCAAACAATAAGATGAGAAGAAATGTCGACGATTGCTCCCGTCTAAAGTGCCTCAAAGAGTAGCTTTGTGCGCGCGGATGACAATGGGACACCGGGCGTTACTATGTGAATGCCGTCTGCTTTAGCCGGCTTCTGAATGAGTACTCGCAAGCTGAGTAACCGTGTATCGAGTGCATACAAATAAACTTAGCTTTCAATTATGTCCATTGCTTTTTCGCGGTTCAGGCGCGATTCATTGCAGACAGCAATTTCTACAATTAAAAGTAATAAGTTACGTGGAGAATTTACTCCAAATTCTTGTAAGTCAGTGTTAGTTCGGCTCGAGGATGACATTCATACTTTGATGATAACAACTAAAATACAGAGATATATTTTTCAAAGCAGCAAGTCACCGTATTATAATGTTCGTAGGTAACTATATAATTTTTATCTGTATCTTTATCTATGAAAACCGTCACGGTATCGCTTTCTTAGATTAATGAAATTATATTATGCTATCGATATGAAAGTTGATTTATGTTTTTATATTTATCGCGATTACTGTCATCAGTGTTATCAATCAATTGATTGTAATTCTATTAGTAAGTATGTCGCGGTGATTTTAACAGCAAGATTTGCATTCGGCTACTAATTACTGAGTTGTAATAGTATTGGTATTTTCGTGAAGGAAAAATTCGACTGCGTACAGGATTCGAACTTGCGTCTTGTGGTTAGATACACCGTATGACCACTAACGGTCAGTCCTAATAACAAATCCGCCGAATAGTTTAGAGATAGGATTTTGACATAAAGTACATACAAGTAATGTCAAAATCCCATCTCTAGTAAGCAAATCTATCGATGGATTTGTTATTGGGACAACCGCGAGTCCCGCTCGCCAGATCGAAATTTGCCTTCACATTCTGAATTTACGTCTCTAAAGTGACGTTCCTTCATTAAAATAACTTCATAATCTTAGCATTGAAAAAGCAAACAAATTACAAAAACTATTGCTATACTTACTTGTTTAGAGAGAGAACTGTCTGCAATAGTTACGGTTTCATTAACTGTGTTAATTTGTAGCGAACCGTCCGCGTCGTTACGTAGGGCTTCATTCGTTTATAATATATAGGGTCTGCGCAAACATCAATGACGCATACGTGAACGCAACATGCATTTTTTTACAAATATTCTTTGAATTTTGCGAGCCAACCGCCTAGAGGCGTTACATGCGACGTAGTCGCTGATTGTCGATTCTGTCATGCTGTGTTGCAATCAAGCATAGCAACAAGAAGCAAGGTAAAGCTTCCCTGCTTTTTAGTTTGATGTGAATCAATGATTCTGCTTCCTTAAAGAAATAAAGGACTAATTGTTCTTGACCGGCGTTGAACTATTCGACGCCATTCATTTTAAATTTTAAGTTATTTTGAGTTAGGGGAGGCCTCTTCTCAGCAGTGGGACACAAAATAGGCTACTTAAAAATTATTTAAAAGTTATTTTCAACTTAATGGTATTTGTTTAATTAGACTAATTTTAACAACATGTCTTTGGATTATTATAAGCCTTCTGATACAGTGGTGTATAAGTATTCCAATTAAATAACGATTTTTTTATTTTATTTTTTTATTTGTGGTAGGCTTGATTGATTTAGTCAACATGACGATTCTAAAATTTGGATTCTCACATCTGTAGATATATTATGATAGTTTCGTACACTGTTCACACCACCGTACAATCTAGACAGTTATCGGTTTTGTGACGGTGACGTCACTTATCACATCGCCAACCGGAACGCGGCCGACGATGCCGCGCTGTCAGATTAAACCAACAAATATTCGCCGAATGTTCCCTGAAACTTGGATCAAGTGATCACCAATCACAATGATTGGTGATTAACAGATAATGTGAGTGCGTTCTTTTGAACCTCGCTTTGTACCTATTTATTCTTAGTCATTAGCGTTGTGGAATTTATTCTGATTTAAAAATTACAAAAGGATACAATTTGACTCAGTTCTCTCAAACTTGTTTTTTGTATGTGGCCGATTAAGTTGCCTGGCAGTTGAATGCTTGAATATGTAAGTAAACGCAAATTGAGCTCTTTGAATAAATAAATAGCGTTGTTTATATCTAAATGAGCCAGATTTTTATATCGTGTAAGACAATTAAATCGTTAACTCATCTGGATTCAGCTCGTTTTAACGCAAATAATATCATGGTTATTATCTTTGAATTTGTAAAACAATTAGCAGTTTTACAAGAGATAAATGTGAGTGTAATTGTGGCTCGAGCCTTGAGGAAGCCTTTCAAAGCGTGGTTGTACGCCGGCGGCCTTGGAACGCGTCCTTTACGTCGGCACACTCACACATTAGTGCCGTCGTAAACGTAATGGAAAATTAATGATTTTACGAATTGTTTATATCAAAATTCAATTTACACGTAGCTACGATACGGTCGCTGAAAATGATTTAATAATCTGCTCACTAACCGCCTTAATAATAAAATTAATGTTGAAAACGCTGCATAGTGTTAATCGTCCAAATGCTAAATTACATCGAATTTAGTCCAAAAGTCTTTAAACAGAAATCGTATTAAATAAATAAAACGAGTGTAAGGTAGGGACAGGTGTTTGGATTGCTACAAAATGTTTGCTTGGTCAACTTCTGTCTACAGATGCTTTCCAAAGGACTCAGGGGCTGCATATAGGTACGAATGCACTAACAGAACTGCAATCATAGTGAAATTTTAGCGGAGCTGCCACGAATTATAATGGTACATTGTTAATTTTGGGTATCATTTGATAAGTAGTATCTTATCCTGTAACTAAAATCGATAAAAATGTAATTGTTATTCGTTTCACATGTTTTGACATGAGGCCGCGCGGCCGCCCTAAGTTAAAACTAAGCATACACGATAAGCTTATCGATATCGGGACGTATCAACTGTGTACTCGCCTCACCCCGGCGGCATCGTACCAACACCCAAGACATGTTGATATTACAATCATTTATCAGTAACTACATACTTATATATTTATATATAGAACTCTCAGTGGACATGTTAGTCAGCTTAAATCGAATAATTATTCGTAAATTAAGTGTTGTTACTTGTTGTTGTACTGATGTTTGTTGACTCACCCCAGTTAAAATAACCTGTTGCGTCAAGCCTGCGTGCCTCTGCGGCGCGGAAACTTTGGAGATAATTTTATTGTAATTTGCTCACGAATGAGTAATGTACTACAAGGTCGGATAGTTTTATGATACTCTTGGATCATGTCAACCGATCAATTTATCTGAATTAACGCTAGCTGTTCTTGAGTTGTTGATTTGATAATGATGTTGTAGCTGGTAGGATGATGGTCGAACATAATAAAAATATTTTATAATGTATGTTTTTATATCACAAGGTAATGTACTTGAATAATATTTACAGCATTGTAGATACGCTTCATGCATGGTTTGGACATCGATCGACGAATGCATTATTTGATATGCGGCACGAGGCAATGTGACCGTATCGGACACAGATAGTGAGTGAGCTCCAAAATACTGGTATGTCGATGGAAAGCGCTAGAGCTACAGATAACGATAACGGTTATCTGCAGGTATCTGGAGGATGCCTTGCCGATATTTAGCTAACTGTTCTAGATGCGCGTTACTTTCGCTTGTAATTTATCATAATTATATCGATTTAATATCTGTGTATAACTATAATCCAAACGAGAATGCAAGTTAATATGACCACATTATGCTAAGAGATATTGATTTTCTCAACCAGATATTTAAAATTCCGGATTTTTAATGTACGACACACTAATACTAAACTATGTATACTGCTTATCTTTCAATAATTATTCCGACTCGAACAGATTTATAAAGATTTTATCATGAAATGTAAAGCGATATTGTCAGCTAGTGATGTAGAATCTTAATATAATCCGTGTCGGATCCCTTCGTGTCAGGGGGCTGACTTTACGGGGTAAGTTTATGGGGCGTCGCCGCCGCCGGCGCGCCGAGCCGACGTCACGAGGCGCCGGCCTTGGACCCGGCTCGCAGCGTACCAACATATCTCACATATCACCCTCCATTATCATTGCACGCGTTTCCGCGACTTGCGCTGCACAAATAATGAAGATGAACTGGTTTTTGGGAGAGACAATTCGAACCTCACAAGTTCACAACCTATACCTATCTGAAATTTGCGACGAGCAAGAATTTCGTCGCAATTTGCGTTGTTAAGACCGTTACTATCATTAAGTAGCGGAAGGAGATCCTTCCGCGTAGGAGTCGTCGAGTGAAGCGTCACTAACCGTGTCACCGGTGCTGGCCATTCGTGTCGGACGCACGTCACGACACGGTGCGGTGTGACATCGGATACGGTGCTGGGATACATTAAAAAATATTTCATCTATTAAATTTATTACCTATTCTACGAAGTATGAGCATTCACTTAAAAGGCTTTTGTTAGTACCTTCCCATGCGTTTCATATAATATTATTGTTTTAGCGGGATCTTTCCAAAAGTCAATTTGAAGTTAGGGTGTGTCGTGTCGGTATATTAGCGAGGCCTGATTAATGGCGGACTAATTGATCGGTGTCTGTGGCCGGGTAAACAGGCAAGCAGGCTGTAGCTATGACGTCAGATAAACCCGCCCGCTCCCGCCCACCCCCGCGCCCACTCATGGTCCCGTTAAACTGTCAGCTACGACACCCGGGGTTAGGGTTGCCGCACACATCTGTATACTAGGTTAGTTATGCGTATCTGTGCCCTGTTTGTTGACTCGTAAGTAGCATTTTAAGTAGTATGCGAGCTGTACGGTCGTCAGCCTACAGTGGTGAGTACAATCATTTTTTTCATTTAGTATTTCACTGTTCAACATTCGGTACCTCCTTATGCCAATTTTATAAACCATTATTCCACAGGTGTTACGTGCGAGATTAGATTACTTATAATCAAGCTGTTTAACTTATCACTTATCACGTATAATAATTATTTTTATAGCTAAATTGCTGAGAGTTGAATGAACGTGCAATTTCTGAACGTTGGCGCGGTCTATTGTGTTATTGTTTGAGGGTCACTGTGTCGATCCCAACCCTGTAACGTTAGTTACGTAGCGCGAGGAGCCTTGCACTAGCGAAGTCCCGGGGCGGATCCTGACTGTCGCTGCCGACATCATTGCACACCGCGCGCACACGTCATCTCATCACCTAAACAGCTCGCCCGTTAGGTTCGCTAGAATGTATTTATTTAGTGAAAATATATTGTTCATAATGTTGTAATGTTCACTATACTATTACTATGATTATGATAATTATGATTACTATTAAATACTTTATCGACCATCATGATTGGTATTAACCAAATAATTCATAACGAAATAAACCAACTGTTCCGTACTAACTCCAGTATTATGGGGATTTAAAAACGCAAATTTTCACGTACATATTGACCCGGAATCTATAGGTCATAAATATATTTATTCTGTGCGGGAATTGGACCCATAATCCGTAGCGACAAAAGCTGATCGCTTATATGGTGTGTTGCGTTTGCGTCAGCAAAATGTAGGTGCGCTTTTATGTAGATACATAGATATTGCAGTGACTAGACTTATTTTTAACTCCCGTATTCATTGGATGATAGATTCATGATCATAACTCCAACCGCGCCCGGAGCAGTAATAATCCAAAGATTTATACAGTTGTATTTTTTCTTACAACTTGTTAATGTGCACCACAGAACAAAGAAGTACCTAGAAGCAGTAAGTGGGCGTAACCTTGTTTCCACTAGTCTGGTACGATGTACTCACTTGCCGTATAAAGTGCTCTCAGTCGCGTTCGCAGATAGCCAACGCGCAAACATGCGTCGAAAACTTACAAAAATCTAAAAAAAATAATAAAAGGCCCTTTTGTGCCATTTAAGAATACAAAAACCATAGCTGGGCTAAAAATCTATCACATGAAGGGATTTCGTATCATCGGGAAGTATTATTTTCAGTTTATTACAATAAAATGATAAAATAAGTTTGAATTTTCTTCCGCCAAACATAGCACAAAAATGACAATCTAAAGTTATCCCTCTTCCTATAGAAATAGAGTTGATTTTCTTTTATTGGCAATCCATTGTTCTAGAATGTTTGCTTACCTAACCAAATTGATGCCGCTATTCAATTAGTGCATGCAATATCGATAAAATGTTATCGACTATTTTTCATTTTTAAAATTACCTATATTACTTTCCAGTATACTAAGAAAAATTTAGCTCGTGATGCAAATTTTTAATCTCGTAAACATGATATAGGGATTTTGTTACTGTAAAAAAAGAATATAAAGCGATAGAATCCGTAAAGTGCGTTATTATAATATGTCTAATATTCACGTAACCGTCTCAGAAGTCAGTATGAATTACGGAGCTAAAACTATTTTAGAATCCAAAATACTAATATAATTAGATGTGCTTACTAGAGATAGAATTTTGACATAAGCTCCATACAGCTACTGTCAAAATCCTATCTCTAGTAAGCAAATCTACTGACAGATAGGATATAGAAATCGGCCGTAACTCATCACTTTTCCTTTTTTGATAGTCGAGTAAAAATACTATCATAAATGAATGTAAGGTTACTCTACTACTTCATGTACTTTCCAATTAAAATATCTAGGTATCATTATGAAAAATATAATTATTTGTGTAATTATTCACATTATATCATAATTTATTGACCGCCTCATACACAAGCGCGACGACTGCTACGCTAGAGGTCCTAGAGGTTATTGGATTTTTCTATGAAATTCTCAGTAACAGCACAGAGTCTGGATTTGTTACCGGTTAATGGCAATAGGCTCGCCCCCCTGTTACATGGGACCTAAACATACCGGCGAACTGTGGGTGCACTAATGTTCACCCTCAGTTCGGCGGTATTTTCAACTCAACTCTTCGAGGAATGCAGGCGTGATGGAATGTGTATTGAAAACCGGTAATCAGTTATTTCAGTTGATATATTGTTTTAAGTTAAATAATTTATAGAAATATAAATAATTATGTTGATATTGTTCAAGTCGAATGCTATTTAACGGCATGTTTAGCTCCTTTAATAATAATAGGGGGACGAGCTTATCACCTTTGACTGGGCACAGATCAAATCGATCCGAGCTGATACTGAGAATTTCACAACAACACCCAATAACACTGCTCGGGCTGGGAATCAAACCCAGCGTCTAGCTTAGAAGTCGCACTTGGAACCACTAGACTAATGAGGCAGTTTAATTTGCTTGCTATGTAGCTGATATCTCATAAAATTTTACAACGCACTATTTAACAACGTTAGTAATACATAATAATAATATAATAACAATACGTACTAAACTATATTATATCAGGAACGATGTTTGGTATTTACTTTAACATTATATCTTCACTTTATTCACTTATTTCGTAGTATCTTTATCGATAAGTTCACAAGAATGTATTATATGGACACATCACTATTGTCGGTATGCGTGACACACTATTTGTCATTCAAAATCTTCTCTTATAACAAGCAACATAGAGTTTTATTCGAAAAAAATTGTTATAAATGCCATCTAGCGTGGAGTAGCGGTACTTCATCGTATTGAAATCGATTTTAACTCCAAAAGAAAATAGTCGTAAAAGGTTACAAACCTATTTGGTAATGTGAATTATGTGCAATTGTTATAAGGTTGAATTCAATGCAAATAGTTTAGTGTGTTAAATCTGATCGTGATTGTTATTTTTGACCAGTCATAATCCAGTTACAATAGTGTGTGTAAGACGTAAATGTGTGAGTTTAGCAACACTGGTTTTCATACAAAATAGGCATTATGCTAATTCCACCTATTTAATGTTCCGTGATGTGCACGACATTCTGGCGCCACGGTGTCGCCACCACAAAGGCTCCCCTCGCCTGTCTTATTTCCCTCTGTGGTAGTTCCCCCTTCTACTTCTAGTTTCCCCTCCGTGAAGTTGTTCACAACGACTTAGATTATGAACTGATCGATTGATTAAAGTGTCAGAAGAAAAAAGCTTTTGGAGAGTTAACTAGGCCATCAATTTCGTTTTCTTGTGCGGTGACTGCTTACTAGCAACTTTCCTATAAATATAATATAAAATTTATACAAATGCATTCCGGAAAGTGTTTGTTTACAGTAGGTGCCATAGGTGAACTATCTTATACATGGCAACTGTTCATTTCCTATCTCAATTAAATTAAATGTCACTTGAAATGTTTTATAGTATGATAAGTACACACTCAAATTGGTTTCATAGTCTACTTGAATGTTTAAGTGGTCGTGGGGTCGAGTACAGACCGTGCCGTGTAAAATTAGAACTACGAGTATCAATCGGCCGTCGGAAGGAATTCTGATACCTACTTTATTATTCATTGTGCTCCATTTCTGCAATGTCATGTAAGTTCATATAAAACTTGTAAATTGTATTGATTTTTTATAACCCAATGGTAAAATGGACTTGGTGAAAGGTTAAACAAATACATTTCCTAAATAAGTTGTTTACGTTACAAACCTAGCAACCTTTAATATTTACGAGTATAAGACACCACTAACAATGTCAGACTTATGTTATACCTGTATGTAATGAATCACGATTTCCAAGTCTGAACAATAGTAAGTTGGCAGAACGCGTAAGGTCGATAACCGACCGTGTTTGATTAAGGGCGACTGTTCACTTCGGAGTCAGACGCTATGAATCATGAACACTTTCTTCGCCAGACTGTATCCATCCCTAAAGGGCAAAGTCCGCTGTTTAAGTCACGAGCTAACGTATTCGACCCAGTTTCCCTATTATTCGTCGCAAATGAGGTTTTGGTTCTGGAGGTTTGTTCACGGATCAATCGTCACGCTCCAAAACGGTTGTGTGCTCTTTAATTGATAATAATATAACTGATGATTCATCAAATTCAATATTTAAGCAGCCTTTCTAAGCTTTGCTGCATAAGTATCTAAGATAACCTATTAATACCTCGAATACGGCGATCAATAACAATTAACTTTTTGTAAGTAGGTGATTGAAGAAAATCATAAATCACCCCTGGTCAGCTGCGAGTCCGGGCCACCTCCTGGTAAACATTCTCTGCTCCATCTTCTATCGTAACTCGTACCGTTTAGCGACGTGGCTAGCGACTATCACATCTACTTGACCTTCCATTCGTATGTAATTACTGACTAATTGGTAGGTGTTTCTCGAAGTTTTGTTTTAGACGAAACCAGTTTAACTTGTTGTCTAAGACAGGGAGTTGAATCTTAATTATCTTGTAAATAGGTACCCACTACGGCATGAGCTTTTCCAAGTGCTTTATGGGGCATAACTAGTGAGAATAAATATACTTAAATACAATGTCATATTAAAATCTAGAAGTGTTCAAATTGTATCGTGTTGTAGAATAGCGCTGAGGCTAATGGAAATAGTGTGGCCTCCGCCTACGAATGTGATTCAGTAGATATCGGACCGGTTTCTCGTAGGTCGCACGACGCTACGACAGCATTACATTGACGACCAGTTTCACAACCTTAAGAATGTTGGTGGTCACTGTCATTCTCAGTAAATTTCCGTTTTTGTTGCCGACATGGAGACCTTCCTTGTGAAAATATATTACTTAAAGAGACTGTATGTATGGCAGTCAATCAATTATTATTTTTATGGATAAAGGGGAGTAACTTTTTTAAATTTCCAAATTAGTAAAGCGTCTGCGTCTAATCAAAACTGCAGTTACTGCCAAAACATGTAACGTGTAGTGTGATGAACTGATGGTGACCGGCCCTGCGCGGGCGCGGGCGTCGCGTGCGCACCTGTTTATGTAATACACGCAGTTGGGGCAGGCACTGTTTACTACGTTTAAAAATAAACAATCAACTTCCCACAGCGCCGGCTGCTGTAGGCCCCGCCGGTGACAAAGCCCCATTGTTATTCCACCATTACTGCTATGCTTTACATTGATTGTATATATGAACTTTTTACCCTTTTTCCCAATGAAAAGTGAATGGCTGTTACGTGAGAACTGAGAGTTGAATCGCAATGTTTATCAAGAAATGAATTCTCAGTTCGGTACAAAAAAATAAATAAAGGAATACGAGGAAAATTGGTCTCAAAACCTATATTTTTAACAGTGTGCACATTGGTTATTTTTATCTTTGGTCAATTTGAAGGTCGTTACCTACTAAAATGCATCGCTGATTATTGCAACCTTCGAAAAATGTTGTCGAGAGATTGCATTTTAGGTCATTATTTTATTCATATTATCTACTACTTAATATGTATTCAGATCTACCTACCTAAGTTTCTTTTACCTCTATTATTCTCCGTGAAGAATATTTACTTTGGAAACTTAATTTAATTAATTAATTCGGCTTCAAGCAAGAAAACTTATATATTTTTGCTGCAAGTGCAATTGTTTTGTGAACATTTTCAGCAAACATCACTATCGACGAAGGTTGCGCAGCGCATGTCGTTCGGTCTGCTGGGCGGCAAGGCGGCGGCGCGGTGCGAGTTCGTGCGCATGAAGGGCCCCAGCGGCAAGGGCCACGCCGAGATGGCCGTGTCGCGGCCGCACGCCGCCGGCCTCGACACGCCCACCTCCGAGCCCGGCCTGGCCGCCACCGACATGTGGGACAGCGACTGGGACGACGACCCCGACGAGATGTTCATGTACAGGCACCAGGTCAGTCATAAGCTCGTAGACTAATATTATTGTGTGACATGGTATTCGGGTTTGGTTTAGATTCACGTTTGATTTTTTCTATTGCTCTACACCTCATAACCGTCATGGTCCCCTAACATGAGCACCCCGTTATTGCAGCGTCGGCTGAGCGACCCGAGCGCCAACATCAACAACTTCGTGCGCGGCGGGTGGCGCACGCGCGACAGCCGCGACAAGAGCCGCTCCGAGAACGAAGGGCTCGACTCGCTCGTCAACGGCATCGCCGAGGTGGAGGCCGGCGACCTGCGCGACGGTATGTACCTCACGCTCACGCTCACGCTCACACATACTCACAACACCTCACCTCATCTCACCAGCCTCACCTCACTTGCACGGTGCACACTCGCATATACGGCGTTTCTTTCAGTTTCGGCAAAAGAATACAATGTGACAACGTGTGGCGCCATCTCGCAGTCTCCTTATGAAACTTGTCCTTGTTTTACCAAACAAAAGTTTTTAAAGCAGATTTTATCGTCGGTGTACGCGAGTTTCGTTCGTGTGTCCACTGCTTCTAATGAAACGATCTAATTATTCGCATGTTACAATTAATCAAAACAGAATCCACAACTCTAAGTACATTCACTACGGCGAATTGGAATTCTGTCGATGTCAATGAGAACCTTTAATGGAAATGATTGTATAAATTATTCTGTCATTGAGTTGCGTTGAAAGTTCTTGGTCAATGACTCGTCCACTTCATCCATAATTGAGTCCATAATAACATGTCATTTGCAATCAGACCGTTATCTGTTATATCAATGTATTTGTAAGTGGACCCACGAAACATGACGTTAATATTAATTGATTTCAATTTTGAGATGATGACTAATTGTTGTTTGTTGTGATCATTTGTCGCTTGCTACTCGTATTGCTAACAAGTCATGGCATGGCATGTAGTTGCATGCTAGTCGCATTTAGTTGCGTGTAGTCGGTAGCTCGGAGGAAGCCAGGGTGAGCGCGCCTCGTCCGCTCGACACTGGACTGTTAGTCGCGAGCGCTGCAGTAGTCGCCCAGGGTGCCATAGTTAACAGAATGTAACCGCTATAGTAACGCGCACGTCTAAGTTAGCTCTATAGTACACGGAACGGGATCTGCATCTATTGTTCGGAGGCGTTTTTAAACACGGACACGGTCACTCGTATTTTAGTGTGAAGTGCAATCTGTGATCGTGCGTGGAAATGACCATGAATTTGGGTGCGGATTCGGTCGGGTGGACGAGCGCGTTGACGGGTGTGTTGTCCGTAGGGGGGGTGCGGGGGGGACGCGGGGCGCGCGGGCGACGCTCTGCGCAGGCGTCCTCTGTGCGCCTGCGCTGCTGCGGGCCCGCGCGCGCCGCGCCCGACATGCGCGACGTGTACCGGCGCGCGCCCGCCGACGTGTCCACGCCCGCGTGCCTGCGCGCCGTAACGCCGCGCCGCCGCGCCGCCGCCGCCGCGCGCGCGCCCGGCCCGCCGCCGCTGCGCCGCCCCGCGCCCGCCCGCCGCCGCGCCATCTGCGACTCCGACCCGGACTCCGACTGCGAGCTGGCCGCCGACGCCGCCGCGCTCGACGACCACGTCCTCGCCGGGGAGTGGTCGGCGGGGACGCGGACCACTGGCTCCGATGGCGCGGGTACGGGCGCGGGCGGCGCGGTGTGCGGCTCGGAGGAGCTGCCGGCGGAGGCGGCGGGCGGGGCGGGCGGGGCGGGCGCGGCGAGCGGCAGCGCGCGCGCGTACGTGACGCTGCCGCGGTCGCGCTGCGGCGTGGCGGCGGCGCTGTGGCGGCACGCGCGCCTGCCGCCGCGCCGCAGCACGCCGGACGGCACGGACATCTACTACTGGTGCGACGTGCCGCGCGCGCGCCGCGCCGGTACTGCCCGCTCCACACGCTCCACACGCACCACACGCTCCACACTGACTTGCGACACATTTGTTCAAGTACTATACTGGTACCACTACGTCACATCCTCGGTCCTTCGTGCACTCTGTGTTCTGTTCGTGAGTGTACCGCGACACCTGGCCTCGCTTGCGACTACACGTAACTTCAACCATTACGCTAATTTAATCCACCGTAATCCGTCAAGTTGACTAGACGCGATCCCCGTATCTTTCAATCCTCATAGCTCTGTGTTCGCATCACGTGACTGCACAATACCTAGTGCTACATACATAATTATAATTATCATATTTTGTCTGTTCAATATTCATTTTAAAATCATTAGCGCACCTCTCATACGTTTCGATATAAGAACACGCTAGGCGTATCATCAGCAACAACTAGCATAGTAGTGACTCGTCGTGTGTGGCATGCGCAGAGTTGGATGACGGCGCGTACAACCCGCTGTGGGCGATGCGTGGGTTCTCGCAGACGTTCCACCTGTGGAAGGAGGGCCGGCGCCAGCAGTCCGCGCCACTCAACGCCTACCTCACCTACGTCACGCTGCCCTGGTGGACCATCGCTAAAGGTCAGCACCATTCTACAATAGCTTCTCGTATTACAACACGCGAACTTCTCCAGTGTTATAACAATTTTTCCTCTATGCGATTGTACCAATGTAATTCATTAAAATTTTGTCGATGCAAGCACGTCCTCAGGCCATAAAAGAAGGAATTCCGCTCTCCACATTAATAAGCGCCATCCTTTTCTCATATACAAATAGCTTATCCCAGCTTACACTTAAACTGGAAAGTACTGAAAATGATCTGAGAAATATATTGATGGAAAACACTGAGCTGCACAAAAAAATATATAAGCTAACTGACGAAATAACAACATTAAAATCTTTCTGCATTCCTTCCTCCATGTCTAAAAGTCCGACACACAGCAATACCAGGAAAAATGAGAATGCATTCAGTGTCAACGTAACCACTACAGATACCCCATCCTCTCAAACGCCAAGCAAATCAAACCTCGAAACCATCAATAACATAAATATATTATGTTTAAAACAAGAAATTAAATCATTACAAGAACAGCTAAAAGTAACAGAACAGCAAATTGCAACTTTCACATATCGCATTGAGTCATTAATGCAACGTAGTCACGATGGTTCTGGTACTTCGGTGAACAACACCAGCGCACAGAGTTATGCTTCCACGAATTGGCAAAATAAGGTGCCCGGAAAGAAGATACTTATTTTCGGTACTCAACGTTGTGTTGGACTCGCTGCAGCCATCTCACACTCAAGGACAAATACCTCGTACGAAAAATACAAAGTCGTCGCTGAAACGAAACCAAATGCACCGTGCAGCGAAATAATAGCGAACTGTAAAAACATGAAACTGACTTCTGACGATAAACTTGTTATATGCGTAGGCGAAAATGACAAGAACTCAAACTTTATCTTGTCGCAATTGCAATCCATATTAGATACTTGCATTAATAACACTATTATTGTATTAAATGTAGTAAAAAACGTTTATCTCAATGTAAATAAATTAAATATCTCTATAAAAAAATTATGTAATAAGTATAAAAAATGTTACTTTTTGGACAACACATATACAAATATATTTGATATGTGCAAGTCAATTAATTACCTTATTGATTGTAGTGATTATAATGATAAGTATTTGAACGCCACCGCAATCCGAAAAGTAATAACGAGTAACAAGCCAAGCTCTAAATCAAACACTAACATAAAAAAACCTAAAAAAGGTACAATTCCTTTTTACTTCAATAGTCTTAATAGCACAAAGCCCCCCGAATCCACTAATTTTATGCAACCCATTGAAAAAGTCCAGAAAGGGACTATACCATTTTATTTTCGTCCTATAAACAACAACAGCTCGTTTTTTCGAATCCGAAGCCAATAAAAAGCACTGTTTAAGAATACTTCATCAAAATATTGCTAGCATATTATCAAAACAAGAACTATTAATAATTACGATACAGGAATTAAAAGAAATAAATAAAGAACCAGATGTAATATGTCTTTCTGAAACTTTTCTAAAAAAAGGCTATGAAAAATATGTCAAAATATTTAACTACGATTTGGCTACTAACTTCTGTAGAGAAAAGCAGAGAGGTGGTACCTGCATATTAGTTAAAAAAGGAGTTGGTTTCAAAGAGTTATCGTTTGTAAAAAACTATGCAACACAAAACACGTTTGAAGCCTGCGGTTTAGAGATAACTTGTAACAAATTAGTAATTATATGTGTATATAGGACACCCCAATCAGATCCTAACCAGTTTATAACAAAATTGAATAGTCTTTTACACTATATGCTTAAAAAATATAAATCTAAAATTAATATAGTTATAGCCGGTGATTTCAACATAAACACTCTACGAAAAGGAAACATTACAAATGAACTGCAAGACTTGTGCAACAATTATAATTTAAAGATACATATTAATGTTCCTACTCGTAAATTGTCTTGTATTGACCATATCCTAAGTAACATCGTTAATGCAACAGCAACTGTTCTGCCTCTTCATCTTTCAGATCATGACACAGCACAAATGTTAAGTTATCCCATTAAATATAAATTACAAAAACCAGCAATATACTACACCTCTAAAAGAGATTTCAACTTGGACAACATAAACAAATTTAAAGAATGCCTACAAAGTCTTTCATGGTCTGACGTGTACTCGAAAACTGATGTAAATTCCGCGTTCAATGAATTTCATGAGTTACTATGCTTATTTTATAATCTCTGTTTTCCGAAAGTAAGGGTCAAGATAAATAATAAAAGCAAACAAAAGTGGATAACGAAAGGAGTAAGACAAAGTTGCGCAACTAAGCGGCTACTACGTTATCAGTACTACAAAAATAAAAATGTATTTAATAAAACAAAATATAATACTTATTCCAACCTTCTGAAGAAATGCATTTATCGTTCAAAAAAGAATTCAAACATCAAATATATTAACAAATATGACAACAAATGCAAAGCTACGTGGACTGTCATTAAAAACGAAATAAATAATACTACAGCTAAAGAGAACATAGACATTATAAAGGTTAATGATACTGTTATTACAGATCCTATAGAAATGGCTTCTGTGTTCAATGATCTTTATGTAAATTCAACTTATCAATCTACAAATGCTCACCCTAACTTAAAAAATAACCAATTTGTAAATTCCATGTTCCTCAAACCAATGTTGGAAAAAGAAGTACGGCAGGAAATATTGGGTCTGAGCAACACTAGATCTGAGGGCTATGATGAAATCAACACAACAATCATAAAGGCTTGCTGCCACGAATTGACTGTAATCTTAACTCACTTAATTAATATGTCATTTTTACTTGGAACGTTTCCTGAAACATTAAAATTATCCATAATAAAGCCCTTATTTAAAAAAGGAGATAAATGTGACATTAATAATTACCGCCCTATAACTTTAATACCTATTATATCAAAAGTATATGAAAAATGCATGTATAAAAGACTTATTAATTTCTGTAAACATTTTCAAATTATAAATAAAGAACAATTTGGATTCCAAAAGCATAAATCTACAACATTAGCTAGTTTCTCCCTAATAAAGGAAATACTTACAAATATTAATAATAATTATCTCACTACAGGTCTTTTTTTCGATTTATCAAAAGCTTTCGATCTGGTTTCACACAACATATTACTAGAAAAGTTAGAGTCAATCGGGATTAGGGGACCAACACTTCAATGGATATCATCATACTTAAGCAACAGACAGCAATGTGTAATTATCAATAAAGTAAATAAAAACAAAGACTTAATACCTTACTCATCAGAATACAGACACAATAAATATGGCGTTCCACAAGGGAGCATACTAGGCCCAATATTGTTTCTTTTGTACATAAATGATATCACGAAAATAACCAACCATAAATGCATACTATATGCCGATGATATATCCATTATAGTAACATCTAATAAAAAAAGCAATTCAATTACAGATCATGAATCTGACATTAATAATACTATAGACATGTTACTGCATTGGCTTGACATAAACCATTTAAAAATTAATTTAGAGAAATCCGTTTTTATTCAATTTAACAAATCTTATAACCATAAAAACAAGGTCAATCTTAATATAAATAAAATCAAGGAAGTAACACATACTAAATTTTTAGGAGTAATTATAGATGAAGATATTAATTGGAAAGCGCACGTAGATAATTTAAATACTAAAATTAATAAATTTGTGTACGCACTAAAAAAAATTAAAAATGTAACAAATATGAAAACTGCTATCATATCGTACCGAGCTTATGTGGAATCATTACTACGCTACGGTCTGATTATGTGGGGTAATAGTACCGACGTAAAGAGAGCCTTTATTGCCCAAAAAAAATGTATTAGGTCAATGTATGGCCTTGACCCTGATGACTCTTGTCAACCGATATTTAAAAGACTTGGTTTGTTACCGTTACCATCTCTATATATTTATGAAATATGTATGTTTGTATGTAAGAATAAAGAACTATTTAAGACAGCAGACTCTGTAAATCCTCGAAACAGACGAGACCCTTATAGATTAGTTTTAAATGATGTACCAAGATTAACCAAATATAATAAGAGCTGCTTAGCAATGTGCGTGCGTATCTACAATAAGATACCTGGCTATTTAAAAATATTAAATACAAGACAACTTAAGATTAAACTGTACAAATGGTTAAATGAATGCAATTTCTACAGCATAAAGGAATTCATGGATAAAAAATGTTGATATGTTGCTGTAATATTCACTAACCCCTGTAATTTTTGCATGCTATGTATTATTCTAGCAAAACATGTATGTGCCAATTTATAATATATTTAACACCTTGTATACCATGTTTTATGCAAATAAATGATATTATTATTATTATTATTATAATAAATATAGATTAACAACTTCTGCTACGGCTTTTTTACATTACTGGTTTATGCATTTCCTGGTAGTTCTGAGAACCTCGCTGAGCTAACTGGGCTTAGCCGTGTTTCCACAAAGGTAATTTTATCATCAACATACACGTTAGAATTACATGCCAAGCATTTAACTTAGCCAGTTCAATGAGGTAACAGGAAAAAAAATCCTTTAAGTCTCCCAGTTTACTAAAGCTGATGTTAACAAACTCATTAAACGTCCCTACAGATCATCAGCACACAGACCTAGAAGTTGCACATTTTCATAAGAAGTATCTCTCGATTATAACTGTGCTCGTAAACATTGCAGACATCCTGGACCACCGCGAGGAGCCGGTGCTGACGTTCTGAAGCGCGGCCAGCTGACGACCGACCGCGGCGAGGCCCTGGACCCTGTACTGTAGCGTAGAGATAAGTCCACACACCCTCACACGAGAGAACACATGCGTAACAAACGCACAAGAGAGTTACAATAAGTTGATTTAATATAGTTACAGAGACATGCCCTCTGTTATTCTAATATTTTAAGGAAACATGTATCGAATCACGACGCAATTAACTAGTCCGCAGTGTCCACATTTTTCGTCACAAATTTATAAAAACCTGTCATTCCATCTCTCTTGAACAGCACAGTATTATGTGAGACAGACATGGAACGAAATCGGCTCGTTAATAAACTCAAGTTCCTTATTACTGCATGTTATATAGTTGTCCGGTCATAGGAGAGCGTGATTTGTAGCTAACAGCAGGTCGGGTAGCAGCTCGACAGTCAAAGTACTTATTGCACTAGTTCAGGGGTCTGCAAACATTTTAGACAAAGAGCCAGATGCCAGAAAAATATCGATTTACCGGAAGCTTAAAGAGCCGCAGTTTTCAATATGAACATAACATGATTTTATTACCAATCAATTATAACGTCTTAGTACTTGAATTTAAAGAGCCGCAACTAGAGATGGGTTTATGCCAGGGCATTAACTTTTTTCGCCGAAAATGCCTGGGCAGAAACCCATCTATCGCCGCAACTAACTAAACTAGCCGCGGTTTGCCGACCCCTGCTCCAGTTTATGACATTGATTACATAGCGGGGACGCATTTGTACGCTCCGTTACTAGACAAGGCTCCAGCCAAAAGAAAATAAGACTAATGGTTTCCTAATGACCAGCTGCTTATTATCACATCAGACAGTTTTTGTTGACGTAACGGCGGACTACGCATCAGTAAGTTTCGCCGCCAAGGGATATTTTTCTTAAATATATTTTCTGAAGTACGGCTCCATGTCGTGTTATTGCGATAATTTTTAAATCGTGAGAGAGGGATGGCGCTGTTTAATGTGTAGTGCGGCATCCCTCTCTAAATCGGCGTCATAATAACACGTCATGGTACGGCCGGACTTAAGCTTATGTCGGTACCTTACTAACAAGGGCTTCCGCGAAATATGTAAAAGCGAGAATCGCGCAAGTGCCACAGGCGCGACATAGTCGTGCGACTGAATACGTAAGTTATGATGTGTGTTTACATTTGTGTGTGTTTTGATTTTTTGACTTCGACTTAGTTGTATAAACTGCAATCAAATGTAAACACGTCCATACACACACCTACAAAGTTCCAAACTGTATTGTAAGGTAGTATCGTGAGGGTGTAACATTGCCTTATAATCGTGGCGTATTATAAATATTTAAATGTCGTGTCGTGATCATCTGATATTATTTATAGGCTTATGCTGTTCACCTGTGATCATTTTCTATTCAAAATCTCGTTATTATTCCAGCCTTTTTAGGAGTCCTCTCTTGAGACATGTAGGTATACGTAAACCACTACTTGGTTTAAAATATTTTTTGTTCGTTTACTAAGAGCCGCTTTTCCTTTTAAAATTACCTATAAATAACTGAAAAAGGATAAACTACCTAGTATATTTTTGTCTTAAGCGTATTATTTTATTACAATGCGATTTTTTAACTACACCCATTTAGAAGAAAAATCATGTTTTTTACATTACGGCTACAAGAGTTCTTATTTTGCACTGGGTAATTAACTTTTGGAATATTACTGTTAAGTATATACATGGTGTGTTCTAATTGGAATATTTGTGTATTTAAAATCAATTATTGATGCCATGCTTCAAACGTAACCCACGTAGTGTGTAATGTTTACGTACTCGTGTTTGGCTATGCGGAGGTTTTATTAGCGTGGAATATTTGTTTTAGCGACATTCTCATGCCGAGCATGGTGTATGACCACGTCAAACATGAATACATTACTCGTAGTACTTACATATTGCTGCCACGTCTTGGACACAAAAATGTATTAAAATGAAGTTGTTCTGTGAGATGAAAATATTCATTTACTGTAGTGGTTATCGGAAATAGTATTTTACATAAATTATAAACATGTATAAGTGAGTGACACTTAGCTTTTGCTTCAAAAATCCTAAAGATATTTTTTCTACCAAGACAATTGTATATTTTCTCTGGACTACACTGAGGCTTGTCTCGGCAATATTTGTTGTCTGTGGCACCTACTTAAATTTTTGAAGTGATTGGGAATATGTATATTTTGTGGTATTTAAAGATGAATAGTAAATACATATCACAATATTGATTATATTATAAATGCCCGATCACTGTTCTTGTTGTCAACAAAAATCTTAGACGACTTTTTCTTGTTTTAACTTGTCAATGCTCGTATTAAAAGCAAAATTTATTGTTTTGGTCTCCCGTGGTCGGTACGGTTTTGCTGAATAAAAACATAATTATTCGCGTTCTATTCATACTCGATATTTTGAAGATGCTAATATTACATAGCATAGCATATTACATTTTACATGTTTGGTAATCATGGGGCCTAATAATGATTTTAAAATGGCGTTACTAAGGCACAAAGAACTTAAAAAAGTTCATCTTAATTCTGCGTCCTTGAGTTTTGATATAATTATACAATAAAGTAAATTTCATTCTGGGTGCTTCAGATGATTACTGTTAAGAATTAATTAATCATAATTTAGCCCAATCTGACCCACTGCTGGGCATAGCCCTCGGAAGAAACAAGGGAATATATTTTCAGTACCTACTACAATAAATATAAGTGTCGTATTCGTTACGCGTTACAACTGATTTATTATAAGAAGGCCAACATATGGTTTTATAATTGACATTATTTTATAATTTATGATTCTATGTGTATTGAAATAATTGCTATTTATAACTATTTAAATAAGTACCACAGCGGAGACAGTAAATATGAATTGATTAGGTATAAGTAGTCAGTTGATCTCACATTTAATTTCTAAATTATTCGATCATTAATATACGACAGATTATTATTTGATAAGTTGCAAGCTTTATTATTGTAATTGAATTTCGATATGGATTTGTTGAAGTTAAGGGGAGATCTCAAGTACTCTAGTCACTGCTTTTGTTTTAATTTAAGATATTTATTTATGAGACGACAACTACAGCTGACAGTTTGATACTGTGGTCACTATTTAACTTAGATTTTATAATATATTTGGATGCATTTAGTCTAATCAACATGTCACCCATTATTGAGATAAAGACGAACAAGGACGGTTATTATTTAACAGTTGCGACAGCATTGCGTCGTCAATTTAGTTTTAAGTGATTCAATTAATAACAAGGTTCACGTACAATACAAGCGACTTCCTCATTCTTTATTGATTAATCTATCTACATTTAAGTAATACATACAAAACACTGGATTTGATATAAACTACGTTGAGAGATCGAGAGCGCGTGATAAACTTTGAACCTGTGAACATGTTACTGCGGGAAATATAATATTTTTGTATTAAAAGTTACTCATACATATTATATCATGTCTTTAGCCTTAGCTAGTGAGATAATTATTATCATTCCGACTGCAATACTGCATCGTGTGCGGGGCCGTTAGCTATAACTTCATTTCTTGAACAATGAGATGTTAAATAATATCGGTGCTAAATATTTAGATCTTAGCCATGGTGTTTTGAAAACCTGACAGACCCCACACACTAGCACTATTGTATATCATATATTTATATAACAGATATGTTTTACAAACGAGTCTAGTCGAGATACACTTAACGTGCGTAGTTAGATATTTGTATAATATGACTGAATTAAATAATTGCAAACAGCTTGTGTTTCATTGTGGTGCGTATCCCGGCGCACGTGCGGACGAGTGCGCAGTCTTGTGATGTGGGTTAATGGCGGTAACGCAGTCTTCTTAATGTCCTCACGTATGTTAATGTACAATGTTTGACAGAGTAAACTAACGGTAGAAGGAAACGGTTCCGTGTAA
This sequence comes from Acronicta aceris, assembly GCA_910591435.1. Classification (NCBI taxonomy): domain Eukaryota; kingdom Metazoa; phylum Arthropoda; class Insecta; order Lepidoptera; family Noctuidae; genus Acronicta; species Acronicta aceris. The sequence goes on along the minus strand of OU342762.1, from coordinate 17,113,947 downwards.
ATTATTGTTGTAATATTGATATTTGTAGGACATACAGAGGTATTTACAAAAATCTTTGGCATTACTATTCTGTAAGTAAGATGTAGGTATATGGAGTATTTTAATAGCAATTAAAATAATTGAAATCTTCATCTTTGGCCTAAAACTAACCACTGTTCAACCCTTGTGTGGCGGTAGGGCTGCTAAAGTTATCCGGAAAACAGATGTGGGAGTAATAATAAGTAAGTAACTCTACTTCCATTGTGACTCAGTTAAATAAAAAAATCTAAATACTACTACTTCCATAGTAGTTAATAAAAACGAAAGTTTAAAAACTAAAACCCGACTAAGAAAAAATTCAACTAAAAGGTATAAAACGAAAAGTTTTCTATCCCCACGAACAGTGGTATTCAGTTTATAGCCGTAGTCGGAAGTAAGTCGGAAGGGTAATGAGTTTAACATAGACTGTTAAACTCATTACCCTTCCTTTTTTCGTAGTCGAGTAAAAATATCTACTACAAATATTCAGTCTCACCAGCCCTCCACCGCACTAAATTCGGTTTCTTTTACCATTGATGGATTCAAAATTATCGCTTCAGCTGAAATTAGGCCGGCTCTGCTAGTTTTCTGTTTTATTGAACTACCACCAGGCACCAAAAAACCAATAGGTCAAAAAACAATACCTATTTTCTAGGATAACGGTCAACAAGTTACCTTGTAATTGGTGCAGGCAGAGGATCAGCGCGACCGTTTATAAAGTAGGATCACTAAGCGTGTTTACCTGAAACAACAACAATGAAAATTTAAACCAATCCCCGAATGGTACAATCAACAGCACATCATGCTAGCCAAAATTGACAAATTTCAATTCAATTTTCAATTTAATTTTCAAATAATAGTTTATCCGGGAAATTTGACAGTTTGTGGTAACTTGATGTGCTGTTGATTGTACATTGATTTATTAATTAATGGTTGCAAGCGTAGGTACTACGAAACGTAAGGAATAAATTCAATTCCTACGAACGTTAGGTTATTGGGAAATTAAAATTCGCAATAATTAGTAGGTAGGTACCTAATAGTAATCTGGGAGTCCAGATTTGTAGGTATTTTCTGCCCGAAACAATATCAAAAGGCATTGTAATAAAAGGCCAAATGTCAAAACTTAGGTACAAAGCGTAGGTAGTTATTTAATCTGAATGCTAAACATCTGTTAGGGACATCAGTTTGTTCTGTTGTTCTCGTCAAGCTCTGTGCTCTGTTAACGCCATCAAATTATCGACGGTCTGTAAGTAGGTAGATACGATCTGATTCATAGTTTTACTATGAATCCGCTCGTCCACATAAAAATAATTAGACTCCCTACGATCTTGCTACAATATAGGTGTACGAGAAGAGTATTGCCTAGCTCTGTTGAGAATAACGCCGTAACCAGATTGCGTAACAAGAGATTTACTTACTACTCGTACCTACATAGTGTGCCGTGTGATCTGATTCTTATTAAGGCTGCTAGGTAGCAATCAGTTATGGCGTGATGGCTTATACACCGCGTATATGACAACGACGTAGGTACCTACCTAGATTGTTTTAGTCACCCTACGACATTTCATCAATCTATTAGACGAAAGGAACCGAACTTCAAACTTGAAACTCTTTCAAACATCCGATAAGAGCGATCCTATGTGGGTAGTTTGAAATTTGATTGTAGATATTATGATTACTAATTTTACGGTAACTACCCCCTGTTTTGTTTTATAGACGGTCGTGCCAGTTGTTGCCGGTGGACACGTCGCGTCGGTATGTTACATTTAAGTTTCAGTTTTGATTAATTGTGCATAATCCGTGGTATTTACGGTTAAAGATCTTTATTTCTCAAAGATTACAAATTCACTTACTGAGAAAACATAAACATATTTAGTGAAACAATGTGTGTGCCATTGAGTATTAGTGATCATCATCGTCTCGCGACGGTATTCGGTACCAGATGTGGTGTGAAAAGAATGAGATCTGAAGCGGACCGCGTGGTGCTTGGTCCACAGAGCAAGTATGTAGGCACTTACTACACGTTATTTTTTATTTTCTATAGACTAATTAATTTGATGCTATTAGTGTTATGTGATTTATAATAATAAATTAGGTAAGTAGATATTTTTGGATTCTGAATAGGCTAATAGAAACCAACTTACGGTGCTCATGTTAAAAAAAAAACTTCTTTAGCTTCGTACTTTAACTATGTAGATCAGCCCAAACATACCAGCCTAATTTAAGGACACTGACGTAACGTAGGAAGCGTTCAATTAATTATGTAAGACAATAATAGGGTGTGCGTAATCTGTAAGTGGTGCAAGCGCGGACGTGGGCGCGAAGGTATGCGCGCGCGCGGGTAATGAGCGGCGACGGCGGAAGACGTCACTTGTCGCCCGAGGAGCCGGCAGCCGCCTGTCCGCGGCTCAGTGCGCGCTGACCTGCCGCAGCGCCTGAGGTAACTGCCCTACTCGGCGCACAAAGACTCGACTTCCCGCATTCATCGCTTGGCGCACGCACATATTCACATGGAGTTTGAAAGGGTGGCGCGTGAACTCACCCCTCAACAATTATATGAATGATAAGCGTGTGTGCGTCTAGAAGGTGAAGAATATCGGAAGCCGATTGTCTAACTAATAGGTACATCATCTGTTGCAGGCACTCGGCGTATACTTGACTCACCCTTAAGGTTAGATACCCCTTAAGTGCAGTTCTTATAGAAATCTGTTCGATTTTGAATGTAGAATGGAGAAGCCCTAATTAATTGTTAGAAAACGGAATGTGTGGATGTGCGTGCGCAATAACCAGTTGAAGTTCGTACTCAATAAGGTAAGCTTTTGAAATGGATCTGACTTGCTTACTACCCTAATTTGATGACATAACGTAGTGTTGTGACAGAAATGATGTAAGTAGACATCGTGTCCATGGGCCCGGAGTGACATGTTTGCAGAAGCTAAGAGTCACCTAGGTACACCTGGTTCTACTATTTCACGACCTCGACCGCAAGGTAAACCGGGTGTGTTATGGTGTGACACAATTAGAAACAACCACAGTTTTGCGGTCGTAAAAATGGCTTTATTACTTAGTTGAAAATCAAAAGTTCAAATTCAGTTTCAACTTTGTTCCTCACGATGTTGGTGACGAAATATTGGGTTCGTGCTAACCTATAGTCTTTGCTTTGAAACTTGCTGTTGGGGTAGGCAGAAATACGGTTTCGTAACCTAATTTGAAATTATCTTTCATGAATTTTATGTACTTAGGTAAAGTGCAACCCACTCACAAAATTGCTGCGATTTGTGAGGAGCGGTAAACTGAAAGAGGAAATTACGTCGTTTCCTATTCCTAAGAATCCTGAACTCATAACTACAGAATTATTGTAATTTTAATTTTGTAATCAAATTGTAATATTTTTCTTGTATTGCGTTAAACGTGTCAGTATTTGGAGCGAGGGGGTCGGGGATATTTGACCCTTTATCTGCGGAGCGCGTGATACGGCGCCGGCGCGCACTCTGCTGGCACACTCGCGCCGAGCTGGTGAGCTCACCATTATCCTTAGCTAACAGAATATTCTAGCAAATAGATTTGGAACAAAGGGTTTAGCATTAGCAGCTAGGTATTGCAAATCAAACATTGCATTCAGTTGTTATAGAAGTCTCAATGATTTTACACTGAAGTGATTTCTGTGTAACAAATTATCATCATCTGTGTTCATACTACGTTTACTAAATTGTGTCGGATGTTCTTTGTAGGGCAAGATGTGGCGGTTATGTTTAGTGTTTCTGGTGGCGGCGCGTGCGCAGGGCTGTGATCTGTCGCCAGGTGAGGGCGCGGCCCCCAAGTCCCCGGGGGACAACTTCTACCGGCTCATCATCAACGGAGAAGTGGAGCGGTATGCGCCCGGCGAGAGATATGTCGGTGAGTTACCAATATAAAATGACCATTTACTGTTTAGGTATAAAATATAAGTGGCACCCCTGAAACACGTCTTATTTCTCCTAAAGTATAAGTTTCTCAGGCAATGGCCCTTTGCTGTTGGAATAACAGTAGGTATCTATATTGTACTAACGACCCGTGCGTAGCTTCGCCTGCGGAAATTCCCCCAACTTTTCCCCGTGGATTAAAAAATATTCCTTCATGGAAACCTTATCCTTCCATAATGGGAAAATTCTTGGGAGACCGCGAAAAAATAACCCAAGGTCCCTAGTCTAGTTATATATTGCCAATCATAACAAATTTTAATATTACGCTGTCTGTAAAACTAAAATAAATCTATAGTTAAAACCTTGGACTTATTACAAGGCTATGAATAAGTGTAAATTGATTCTTGTCTATGTCCTAATCCATCAGTTTTAATAATAAGCGCGCGAAGTGGTTTTAAGACAATAACTACGAGTTCAGAGTATATGGACATAGTTTTCACAGATTCTGTATTCACTACATTTCGAGATGTCTTCATATGGTTAGTATTGTTTACCTCAACTGAAACTGTAAATGTGTGTACATTGTGGCATGTCTGAGTGGACTCCTAATTTATCCTGCATTGATGATGTGTGTACTTTACCACATAGTTCACTTATATTCTATTATTGACATCGAGTTCTCAAACACTGAGAACCTTCTAGTGATTATCGACTTTGGTCTAACTTTGACATCCAATGTTCACACATCCTCATATCGCAATATTGTACCAGTGAAGATTGTAACACCATTTATTTTAAAAGAGTGTCCATGGAGTTTCTTGTCGGATTCTTCTCTATAGGATCAACCTTTTGTAACCGTGCAACTAGAATCATAACGTTTCATAAACGCTTGTAAAAGCTTATCTATACTTATAATAAATCTGTAGAGAGGTCAATTCTGTACATTAAATATATTTCCAAAATAACTATCAGCGGGTGATTAGTGATCGATACTGATGCCAAAAATGCAATCAGTAAAATTTTTGTCTGTCTGTCTGTCTGTATGTTCGTTATAGAAACAAAAACCACTCGACGGATTTCAACGAAACTTGGTACAATTGTTCTTCATACTCCTGGGCAGGTTATAGTATACTTTTCATCACGCTACGATCAATAGGAGCAGAGCAGTGAAAGGAAATGTTGGGAAAACAGGAGAACTTACTCCATTTTTTAAGCTTCCGTCGCGTGTGCAGCCTTAATGGTTAAAGCTACACAGAAATCATGTATGACGGAAATGGTCTCCTTAAAATTATATAAAAAATATTCCACGACAGCAAATGTCTATCTTTTATGGTTGACTCACAATAACACGTGTAACTCCCGATAGCTTAGCAGTTCGGAGCTTTCTGATTATATTTGTCTACTCTTACGTTAGGTGACTGACTGACTGACATAGTGATCTATCAACGCACAGCCCAAACCACAGGTTATAGTATACTTTTCATCACGCTACGACCAATAGGAGAAGAGCAGTGAAGGGAAATGTTGGGAAAATGAGTGATTCATGGGAAAGGTTTCAAGCTATCAATGTATATATCATCACGCTACAACCCTTAGGAACGGGGCAACGCAGGTGAAACCACGGGCGAAGAACTAGGGAACAAAGTAACTATTCCACGCGGACGAAGTCGCTGGCAAAAGCTAGTTTGAAATAAAAACATTCGAACTTGAACTTGTTCGATACGCCTCGCTCGTGGCGGGTCCATAAAGATTTTCTATGTATTTTCTATTAATACAAAGCGGAAGAATTGCAGTAGGTACACCAGTTTCTGCTTGACCTGTTTGTGAGCGATGTGCTATTCTTATACAAATAATTAATCCTTGAGAACATTCGCCGAAAATCGGCAATCTGCTCTTTGGTAGTTAGTAAGTAAATACTGTGAAAAGTTTTTATCAACATAGTAGCGTGTGTTGTAGACATAACAATTATTTTCGCGAATCACGGATATGATGAAGACAAAATATATTATACTTAATAATAATTCAAATTGGAGTAGTAATAATAGTAGTATCAAGTAGTTAAGTAGGTAGGTACATGCAGAGAAATGGGTACCTGATTAAAATTCATGTTCCGGTCCTGAAAATTATGTTGTGTAATCTAAATTCTTTTAAAGATGGTTTTGTGAATATACCTACCTATTAATTTTTTTTATTTGAATAAGTGACGTAACAGAAGATGATCTAATTGAATACATTTGTTCTCTGCCTGGTACATCTGCCTACAACACTTGAATCATACTGCCTCATGTTCCGCTTGACGGCAGATTTGACCCATCAAATCAGAAAAATCTAAATAGACATAATACCTATTTCATTATGTATGTTTTTTCGTACAGTGTTGTGTTTTAGTTTGAACAGAGAGGAATGCCTTAATTCTCAAAAAAAATTAACACAGGCGGTAACATAATTAATATTGTTAGGTAAGTAGGTACTATAGGTACCTAATAATATGTAAACACTAAACAGTCATCACTCAATGTGGGTACGTTGTAGTGTAAGTGTGCATATTTGTGTAAGGCACATAAATGTTTAGTTAACACAACAGTTTGTGTAGGTACTTCATTTACTAGAAGTGATAATTATCCCGGATGGCCGGTTTTTTTACAGAAATACTTGGAAAACTGTGAATTGTTTTACCTATATTAATATTTATACTCACTTCCCTACACAACTGGCCCATTTTCATGAGCGCCAGTTCGGTCCGAACTTAAGAAATCAGTCATCTATCTACATAAATAAATATGAACCGCCGAAATGTTTGTACGCGCATAAGTTCCGAACGACTGCACCAAATTGGATACCTAATTTTTTTTTGCTGTGTTCGTTATTGTCCCGACAAGGTTTGTAGGAAAGTTTTTTTTTGAAAATCCATCGGAAAAGGTCGGGAAAAATTTACGCAAGCGAAGCTGCGCACGGTTCGCTAGTTTTTAATAAATATGTCATGACATGAATAAATGAATAAATCACTCACAAAAAACAGTCGCGATCGCAATGACGCGTGGATAACAAACCACGGAGAATCGGACAAAAAATATAGAAGAATTATAATTGTTGATAGTGACGCTGGTTGGGTCCCGTACCCACGATGTGGTGCAGCAGTTCACCAGGTTCCAGCTGGTGCTGGACCCGCTAGACCCGGCAGCGCCCCGGGCTCCCAGCAAGCAGGGCCAGTTCCAGCTGTTCGCGGACACCCTCACCAAGTTCGACGAGGAGTGCACCAACTCTGTCATCGAGGCTGATGACCTGCCCAAGACTGAGGTCCAAGTCATGTGGAAGGCACCACCTACCGGCTCTGGATGTGTTTTACTGAAGTGAGTTACAAACTAGGTATCTACTTCATTTGTTTTATACAAGGTGAACATTATAACACGACAGTAAGTAAATGAAATCACGAAATTAGGAAATCTTAATTAAGTATAACCAAAAAAATAAACCGAATTCCCATACAAGTTTCTCCGCTCATTAATTTGATTCATATGGATTTTTTTCATAATATGTGCTTGAAATGCCGGAAAGATGGGGCTATTTTTGAGGAAAATTATCTACTAAGAAATAAAGGGGACAGAATTTAATTAAACTAGTTAGTTTTGTACAATTCAAAGATGCCTGAATAGGTCTATAATTGAATTAAAACAATGACTTCTATTTCGATGTTATTTGTAGGGCCGTGGTGTATGAGAACGCAAGCCGCTGGTTCGCGGAGGACGGCCAGCTGACGAAGCGTGTGTGCGAGGACACTTCCTTGCTGACCAGCGACTGCTGTGCCTGCGACGACGCCAAGTACAGGGTCAGTCTACAACTCCACACTATGTTGTAAATAATAACTAGCCCTTGAGCCTTGGTTAACTTATGCCTAACCTCAATGGAAAGTGCATGATTATCCGTCATTAATGTGCATTGTCTTCTACTCGTATAATGCTATACCTAGTTTACCAGGTTAAATTGCTAATTTAAATTGATTTTTTTATCGCTAGGATTAGGATGCAATTATACACACATACAGTCACACCTATTTCCCATGGGGGTAGGCAGAAACTATAGAACGTAGCGTGTAATCTGTGCTATTATACATACGAAAGTAACTGTGTCTGTCTGTTTATTTGTTACATTTGTCTAAATTACTGAACTAATTTTGATGAAAATTTATAGATCGATTGGACCTTGGAGAAGGATATAGGCTACTTTCTGCCTTAAAAAGTCTTTTGGGGGCGAGTGGAACGGCAGGAAACAGCTAGTTAATAATAATAAAACGCGTGTGTTTATGCGCGTGTAACCTTTAATATCGATTTATTATAGATGGTGTTCGAAGGGCTGTGGTCTCCACAAACTCACCCTAAAGACTTCCCGGTCCAAGCGATGTGGTTGACGCACTTCTCTGACATCATCGGCACCACCCACCCCAAGAACTTCAAGTTCTGGGGTGAAGGCGAGATTGCTACCGATGGATTCAGGTAAATTATGCTACTCACTAATTTAATTTATGCTTTATATCCTCCTGATTCGAAAACCGTCATAAATCTTAAAGCTTCATGTTATAAGATGACTAAAATTATGGATGACTTGTTGTTTCAATTTGATTGCTTAAGAGAACTACTAACATAGTTTTAAGACCTTTATAACTAACAATATATGGACAAATCTTAGTCTAAATTCAATGTGCCACCTAGGAAAGTGGCAACTTGGTATGGTGGACTACTACCGACTGAAAATTGCAAAAATAGCCCACCTTTGCCATAAAGTCATGGCCATGACAGGTTGTAGTCCGTTAGTCATCAGACCCAATCAAGGGTACGAGCCCTAGCTTGCATCCCTTCTTTCTTAAAGGTGAGCGTGGACAAATACTCGCGCAGCCTACTAGTTGGGTGTTCGCTTGCCACACACGTCGTGCTCGTGAACGGGTGCTGTCTGTCAGGGGTGGTCAGCTTTTACCTGCTGTGGCAATCCCTTTGTTTTTAATATAAAACCTATCTATACTGAATAAATCTTACACACCAACTTGCATAATTTTCAACAACTATTTAAAAGAAAGTTGTAAAGATTATTATTGTAATCATGTTTTTTAAAAGAGTATCTATAATTTCTTGCCAGCTTATCTCCATGAGACACACTTTTTGGAACCGTGCAACTAGTTTTGACTTTTCAAAAGTAAATTTTGGTCTAATTGAAATAAAACATTTTAACTTTGGTCGCTCAGCCGCTACGCCAAACGTGTCGTCGATCCTTACTGTATCGTTGCTGATGTCTTTAATATTGTATTTTTTTACATCCTAGGTCTTTAGCGGAATGGGGTTCAGTAGGACTGCTTGAGCGCGAGCTCCGCCAGCAGGGTTCCAAGCTGCGCTCGATAGTGAAGGCGCAAGGGCTGTGGCACCCCAAGGTCAACTCAAACACCTCGGCCACCTTCACCACCGACAGGAAGAGACACTTCCTCTCACTTGCTTCTATGTTTGGTAAGCAACAACTGATTCTCTACGAAGCAAGATAGATGAAAGTTACTTGTAAAAGCTACAAGTTTCACATACTTTTAAAAGTTTCTCTTCTATAGTATTTTTCTACAATCCTATATCGTAAATACAGTTCTCAAGGGCAGAAGTTGGTTTAGACATGAGAGCGGAAAAGCAAGCCACACCTAGGAGTATAGAACATAATATTGCGTCCACCTAGTTAGCATTGATATTAGTTGATATCAATGCAATTCTTAGCGTATTCATTGTTTAACATATTTCTAGCTGCCAAGCTGAGGCAGTATCTTCATTCATCATTAATATTGTCAGCCTACTTGCCTTTGCTGTGGACGTAGGTCTCTTCTAGAGCACGTCAGAGAGCTTGATCTTCGGCTTTCCTCATCTAGAGTAAATATTCATGAGTGCCTATTTCTAAATAATGTCAGGTCCATCTCCGGACTGGGTGGTTGGTGTGAGTGGTCTGAACTTGTGCCAGAAAGACTGCACGTGGGCCGAGTCCAAGGTGATCGACCTGTTCCCCTACGATGCCGGTACTGACAGCGGCATCTCTTACATGGTGAGTAAACTACCTTCATCATTCGGACTGATTCTTCGAATGGTTCAGAATAGATGGCGTATCACGACTTGGTAAAATGTTTATATGTTATCTATGTCTATGTTATGGTGAGAAATACCAATCAAACTAAATAAAGCAGTACCTTACTTAGTAAAATAATGTATTTATAAAAATATTTAAATTGAAATTTCGTGAACGCGTATATAACACAAAGTAGCAAACGCTCAAAAAGTAATAAATAAACCGCAATTTCCAAAACTGCTCGTGTAACAGTAGGTATCGCTTAGATACTTATAATTCTAATGAAAATCAGCCAAATCTAAGAAAATCGTAAATATATCAGCTATTTCAGGACGCTGAAAGTTTAACATCGTTTCCATCAGATAGCAGAAATACTAGCGCTGATATTACCAGAAGATATTATCTATAAAATATCATTATTTTGCGTGATAAGATCTCATGACAATTCGAGTCTATGACGTTATTTACGGTTTTTATTACGGGTCAGTGTCTTGACATCAAAATGTAATCATAATTATCATCAGACGGCTGTGTAATAACAATATTTACATCCGACGTGTGTCGTAGCGCTCGTAGTAGCGTTTTACGGAACGTTCCAAGTAAAGCGAATATCTACATCAGGATCAGCCGTCATGACAGGGATAAATGGAAGAAAAAGATATGCTGCGTTGATTTAGGGAATTTGGTACTTGACTGATATTTGATTTATTAAAAAACATAATGGAATATAGAATGGATTTGTATGGCACAGTGTGTTGTGAATTTGACGTCACCATTCTCTACAGTACGTTCTTTGTAGTATAAAATTAAAATTTGGTTGACATTCATAAAAACCAACCAAGTAGCTAATTTTTTTTTTAAACGTTGCCCCACACTAGTATTTTCTCCTGTATCGTGGGTGCGTTTACAAACACAAATTCTCACATACACAAACGCCCAGACCCGGAACAACTACCTGTAGATCATACAAATATTTGCTCCGTGTGGGGATCGAACCCACAACACGTGGCGCAGTAGCCGATCGCTCAACCGCTACGCCAATCGTGTCGTCAAAAACTTGGAACGAGGCCAGGAGGATGATGATGATTTTTACCCAAGACGGAATGGAGATGGTATATGCGTTTAGGGTGAGACGGTGTTTGTTTGTTCGTTTGTTTGTGTGTGCCAACGAATGTTGCCATTTATCTCTAGAATGGTTTGACCTATGGAGACGCGGTTTCCTGTAAAGGGTTCATCAGCGATTGTTCGTAGATAGGCATTGAACATTTACAGCAAAAATATCATATTAAAATTTTACATTGATAACGAAGAATTTATTTAGCCATTTTGAATAAGAATGTTATGTATAGTCGCCGAACTCGGAGACGGTACCTCGCGAGCAGATGTACCGCATCACGCCGATGTACCCGGAGGACCCGCGCGCGCCGTTCTACCGGCCGGGCGCCGCCGATGTGCCGCCCATGGCGCGCCTCTACCTCACGCGCGACAAGCTCATCTCGCGCTCCTGCGACGAGGACCTGCTGCAGCTGCAAGTCGTCGACGAGGAGGAGAATACGCAGACTGTTAATAGACGTGAGTACAGAGTAACTTTAATCAAGAACGTCTTTATCTATATATTAAAAACAAAGTCGGGTTTGTTCCAACACTTATAACTCGAGAACGCCCTGACCGATTTTTATGGTCTTTGGTTTGTTGGATTCTTCTCCTCCCTCAATAGCAGAATAACTATTGAAACATCGAAAAAAATCACGAAAAAGAACATCGTAAAGAAAATTTATTTTCTCATACATTTTGTATCGGGAACGGATTGACAGATTTGACAGAAATAAAACTCACAAATGAACAGGGCGATGTTTTGTGTCAGGTTTTCTGTTTCGGTAAGTAGATGGCTTTCTGTGCATTGTCCATAAGCCGCTGGTGTGATTGATTAATTTTAATGTGTATGTTTAAATTGGTCCCTGGATGGTTTAGATTCAAAATTTAAACCGATAGGTGGCACCGCAATCGGGTTCTACTATTTTTTTATATAGGGCAAGACATAGGAAAGAGAGTGAATGATTGAGGTAACGGCTGATGAATGGAAGAAAAGGACATGTTGCGCCAACCACAAATAGATCATCAAGTCCAGGAAGATGATGATACGGGACAAGACAACGTTTGCCGGGTCCGTTAGTACTTACATATTTGTAAGTGAGTTTTGCAGCGCGCCCATTCCGTATCGCAATAGTTTTTGTGAGTGGGATCCCACGTTAACATAGTATGTAGTAAATATGTTTGCTTGCAGGGCTAAAGGCTAATTGCTATGAAGCTGCTAGGGGTTCTAAATATGAATTAATTTAGGTAGTACTGTATTACGAGTGTTTTTCTTATTTTAAATTATAAAGACTCAACAAACTTACAATAGTCATATTTTTAGACTTCTTTCATGTTAAGCATTTAAACGCAGATAACAACATGCTTTATTTATTATTCAATATTTTTTTATCATTTACAACTGTCAATTTAACTATTAGATTAATGACCTTTTTGTGATTTTTTTGCATTTTCCATGTTAAGATTATAAAGTGATTTTTTAGTAGTCGCCAACGTCACCTTATGACGTAAATTCAGAATGTGAAGGCTAAATTTCAATCAGGCGGGTAGGGTTTGCGGTGGCTTAGAGGTCAGAGAGTCTGATGTATCCAACCAGGAGACGCAGGTTCGAATCCTGCACGCGATTGAATTTTTTCCTTTACTAAAAAATAACTTTATTAAATTAATGTCTAATTAGTAATTTTTAAATGAAACCCTTTACGTCCAGCTGAGTGTGCGGTGTCGGAGTGGAGCGCGTGGTCGCAGTGCTCGGTGAGCTGCGGCAAGGGGCTGCGCATGCGCACGCGCGAGTACCGCATGCCGCAGAAGGCGCAGATGTTCGCGTGCGACCGACAGCTCGTCTCCAAGGAGATGTGCGTCGCGCCCGTGCCAGAGTGCGAGTGAGTACTTCTATTACTTTATCATCTTGCCTCGGAGGCAAGATTGTGGTCAAGACCAAGCCAATTTTGTTAATAAAAAAAAAACCGGAAAAGCCCGAGTCAGACTCGCCCACTGAGGGTTCCGTATCTAATCGCACCCGCACCTCAGAGTCTGGGTTTGTGCCCGGCTACTGATACAACCTAATAACACTACTGGACCTGGGAATCGGACCTAGTACCTCACGCTCAGCAGCCACCAACCAGTTGTCCAATATGGCAGTTCTTTGATTTATGTTTACAAGTGGGGTACGGGTGCATAATTACATTAATATCGATATATATTGTGCAATATCTAATATCACATGACCACTCTTATTATAAAATTGTTATTTAATTGATGATACCTACTACGATGTGGTTGACCATTAATAAGTTGTTATGTCGATTTTTACATAACTTTTTATTTACCTAGTTAGGTATTTGGGTTGTCGGGGAAATAAAATGTCCAAAAAGATAATTATTGATTTAATTATGTAGATATTTTATTTTAAAAAAAAGCTACTTACGCTATTTTCCGACCTCTGTTATGTTCCTTAAACACATTACCTATGTGTTTGTGCAACTATTAATTGTCATACCTCGGTAAGTAATAGTTATGTATGCAAAAAATATTAGCCCCCGTATACTGAGCACCATGAGACTGTGAGGAAACGAATAAATTATGTGTTCAGGGCTCCAGCGGGCCGGCAACAGGAGATTACGTATTAACGCCCTTCCGGTAGCCGGCTGGCCGATGTCCGACGAATATTTTGCTGATTTGAGGCAACGGACACGAGGGAAATCTGATAGCGATATCGTACGACAATAAACGAAGTATAACATACCATCACGCCTGTATTACCCGACAGGTTAGGCAGAAGTGTACAACTGTACACCCACAGTTTAGCTAAATTCGGTAACACTCCGCTGTGGCTCACTTCCCGTGCCCATGGAAACATGCGAAAATTGAGAAGCTAAGAAGGCCCTGCAGTGGGACGACAACGGCTGAATAATAATAATAAGAAGGCTACAGTTAGCTTCCTCTGCATACATTCACATTTAGAACCAGTAGCAGATTCCTAACAATTTTATAATAACAATCACAATGATTCAGCAATTGCTAATCTATAAAAATATAATTGAACCATATGATACATGAACGTAAAAAAAAGCTATATATATAAATCTAAAATACAGAGGCGTGACTAGGCGTCAAAGTATTCCTCGGCTTCACTGTCGTCCGGGAAGGTGCCCAGAAGACTGGCAGCATTGCCACGCTGAATGGTAATGCTTATACGCTGTTCTAGAAACAAGCCAACCCTCTGATTATGTGAAGTGTCGACCAGTCTCCTTGGAGACGAGCACTCGGTCTTCCCTGATAGATATAATCTGGGTGTGTTTAAATCACGAGTGAATCGTGAATCGAGATCGCAGTATCGCTTAACATCAGGCAAACTAGCGGTCAAGCGTAAGCCTATCACGAATAAAAAAAAAACCCGGACCTCATGACCCGAGCGTTTCGACCCCAAACGGCTAAAAAATTTGTTGTGAAATAAATTAAATATATCTCTAATTATTGAAGCATATTAGTCTTTGTTGGTGTTGCTAAAACTTTGCCTCACACTAGGATTTTCTCCTGTATCGTGGGTGCGTTTAGAAACACAAATTCTCACATACACAAACGCCTAGACTCGGAACAACTACCTGTAGATCATACAAATATTTGCTCCGTGTGGGGATCGAACCCACAACACGTGGCGCAGAAGCCGATCGCTTAACCGCTACGCCAATCGTGTCGTCAAATCTCTGTTAATTTGTCATTGGGTGCAAATGAAATTATGCTAACACGAAAAAGGAATTCAATTCGGAATCTCTTGTCACTTAGACCATAACCCGCTGTGCCCAGTTCTGATATATTTATTTATACGCTTACGATATATTTACTTCAGGCAATGTTTTCAATCTACGCTATTGTATAGTCTAGTCCTGAGCGCGACTGCTACGCTAGAAGCCTGGTTTTCAATTCGCAGGTCGAGCAAAGGGTTATTGGGATTTTCTATGAAATTCTCAGTAACAGCTCGGATTTTGGATTGATTGATTGCTAAACATACAGACGAACTGTGGGTGTACATTAGTACGCCTCTGCCTAACCCTTCGTGGAGTACAGGCGTGATGGTATGTTATGTTATATGTAAGTATAACTTTTTATTAAGGGGCGACAGCGCAGTCCCGGACGACTTGGACAACAACGCGACGCCGGTGGAGGTGAACGAGGGCATCTGCAAGACGTCGGAGTGGGGCCCCTGGAGCGAGTGCTCCGTCACCTGCGGCGTGGGCGTCTCCACGCGCCGCAGACACTTCCTCAACCACATGGGCATCAAGAAGTGCCCGCTCGTGCAGACCGGTATGACTCCACCACTCACTAGCATGTCCCGTAAGCTTTCAAACTCGCAGATTTTAATTTGGGAGCACACTTAAGAAATTTCAACCTTTAAAGACATTATATCTAATGATTACCTAGTCCTATTGAGAAAAATCTTCGTAAAACTGATTCTAGGACATAGCGTTTATACTCGTATATCTAATATTTATTGTGTAGCTACCTGACATGATTCATAGCTTCAAGAATTTACGTTTTCTATTTTATTAACTCAAAATTATAGTATTGAATTTCTGCTAAGAAAAATCTTTGTCCACTAGATATATATTAGCATAAAAGGAAATGCATAATGGATGTAATGTTAGATACACAACTACATCTTACAGAAATGATATGTTAACGTTAGAGAACTCTCGGACGCTAACCGCTAGCATGGTTGGAATTAGTTCGCAAGGCCCGCACTAGATGTCACTGTGTCCAACATTGTTCGCAGAGGAGAACCGCAAGTGCATGGAGCCGCAGTGCACGGAGCAGGAAACGGAGGTGTCGGACCCGACGTGCCCCACGACGGAGTGGGCGGCGTGGTCGCCCTGCTCTGCCTCGTGCGGCCGCGGCGTGAGGTTCCGCACGCGCCTGCTGCTGGTGCCCGCCGACCGCCAGCAGGAGTGCTCCGCCAAGGTCGAGCTCATGCAGCAGCGGCCCTGCCAGGAGCGGGAGAGCTGCGCTATCGACATGCTCACTGCTAAACGTAACTATTCTAAGAAATTTTTGTTGATAACTGCTGCCGATTTGTAAGATTATTTTTTCAGGATAATGTCACCATTATAAGTTTTATGATAGACACCTACTTAAGTCAAAAGTGAGTTGACGAAAGGGCAATAGCTCTCAGCTGACAGCATGCATGTATCTGTCATTGTGTAGTTCGACAATAATTTACCAACGCTGTGAGTTCCGGTTCGAGTGTACATAAGTACATATGAGTGTATATTTTATGTAAAATATTTTTGTAAATAACTTTCGATAAAGGAGAGTCCATTTCCCAGAAACTTTTAAACACTGTTCAATTCGGACCGCGACATCAAGCTAATATTATCATAATATGAACCCATAATATTCACACTCTTTAGCAAAACAGACTCGTTTCTCACGAGGTACAGCTGAGCTTCGTGTGAACCTGATCATAATAATAAAATACACATTTTAGGGTCCGCAACGCGCGAGTGATAGCCCTGAGTGCGAGGGATACAGCCCGCCTGATGGTAAGCGGGTCCCGTAGCCTATGGACGCTTGCAACACCATAGGAGTTACAAGTGCGTTGCCGGCCTTTTAAAAGGGGTTTGGGCGTCCGGTTGTTTCGTCCGCCATCCGCGTTGTTTCACGCCGGTTTTCTGTGAGGCCGTGGCCGTATCACTCCGGTCGAGCCGGCCCATTCGTGCCGAAACATGGCTCTCCCACCTATATAATTTTTGTATCAGATTCGTATTGGGTTGTCATAGCACCTCCACAACAAATCACGTATTTTGTATGAGAGTGAGAGTAAAAATCATTACATTGTAAATGTTGCTGACGTCAAATATCTCGGAGACTACTCCGGTTACTGTAGTTCTTAGCTCTGATTTGTGTAGAAATAGAACAGCTCACTCTCCATATCCTGCAGGTATCTGTATGGAGGAGGCGGACCCGGGCCCGTGCCGCGGCGTGTACCAGCGCTGGACGTTCATGCCGCAGAAGGGCATGTGCGTGCCGTTCGCGTACGGCGGTTGCCGCGGCAACCAGAACAACTTCATCACGCAGGAGGACTGCACCAACACCTGCAGCGTCATACTAGGTAACAACACTATTACCTACAACAGAGGATACTTTTTGGGATGCAGACGCTTAACATCTCGAGGCGTTCGTTTCCTGGCAGGATAGCAGCAAGCTGCATTTTTGTATTGTGCCAAAGGCAAAGCACAGGAGGGCCACCGTTGCGTTCATTGGAGATCTCGGAGCCCCCTCCACAATGTGCTTTGGATGGCCATGTGTTTTTAGTCGGTAGGAGTCCGACATAACCTTCCGCTTTTCTTTCTGAGAGATGGTGGACATCCATGTGGATTTTCACATGAAAAAAAGGTAACAACACTATTACTGGCTAATGATCATACGAACAATTTACAATTAGAGTTTTCTAGACATCCGCGTGTTTAGTCTTTAGATAGGCGAAGAGTCGTGTTACCGCGCCGTGCTGTCAAAAATGTTTGAAACCTTAATATGAATATTTTGTTTTAATTAATTTTGTTATGCCATCAATGATATTATTTAAGATTCAAAAGCTGTTGTATTTATAAAAAAAAACGGATGGAGCACATGGGAGCCATATTAAATAGTCATATCCAAAACAAAGTAGATACATCACATTGTTATGTTATATGGCGTGGGTTTGGCTAATAGGTACGTAAAACCCCACTACCACCCACTCTATTAGTAAAAAAAATACAAATGTGTGAACAATTAGCGGACAGTGATTAATTAATTTGCTCGCCGATTCCGACAGTAAAACAAAACATCGGCCAGTGGGACAACATGTCGCGCCGTAGGAAGTAGGCCATGACCACGCGATGTAGCGCAGTGGGCGAGGGGTGACCGCGGAACTGACGTTACGACCCCCCGTGACGTCACCGTACCCGTATTTACGATACTAATTTATTCTGTTACTACGTTGTCATCTGTGATTGGAAAGCGGTGTATTTAATATATAAGCTGTTGAATGGTATCCGTGCCGTAAGTAGGTATTTAAGGTCGTGCTGATATTGAACACGAATAAAAAGAAGACTCATTTTTTTTATCGTACACAATACAAAATCTAGTGTAATGGGATGTAATGGGATTATAGAACAACTAGTTTTAACCCGCGGCTACGCTCGCGTGGAGTTCGGTGTCACTTAGTCTAATGCTCCGCTCCTATTGGTTGCAGCGTGATGTTATATAGCCTATAATCTTCCACCATAAATGGACTATTCAACAAACAAACAAACAAACTCTTCAGCTTTACATTTATTAGTATAGATATTGTAAAGCTGAAGAGTTTGGTTGAACACGCTAATCTCAGGAACTACTGGTTCGAATTGAAAAGTTATTTTTGTGTTGGATAGTCCATTTATCGAGGAAATTTATTAAGGCTATAAACATTACGATACGCCTCTTAGAAACGGAGCACGGTGAAATCGCGGACGGGTCGCTAGTTAAGTATAGATGAAATATTTAAAAAAATATTTTATTTCAGAAGCATAACTTATTCTAATTACAACATCGGTGAGGCACCCCTTTTAGGCAAAACATTGCCTGTGTTAGGGGGTCCCGCTCTTCCACATGCACGTGTTGAGTAAGATAATGCACAGAAACAATAGGTAATACGAGTAGTTATATATATATATACCATATAACAGATTTCCAGTATATATATTTTTTAAGTATTCCAAGTCATTAGAAGTAAAAACTTACAAATAGAACCTATATAATTATGGACTGTATGTGCCAGTACTAGCAAAGTCATCAACGACTTTAGGATGAACGGATAAATAAAAATATAATTTTAACAAAAGCATGATTCGACGCCATCCTCAATTATGTTTCCACAACATTTTTACAACACAATTAAAACGAGAACATTAAGTTCAGATGTTAACGATCGTCACGTAATAACTGAGTTAACTTTGATCACGAGTTCACCACTCGTCTGGAAAATAACCAAGTTAAAATGATGTTTTTTACCTTGTGTTTTATTCCAAATAGAATTAACTTCTGGGTTAGCTAATTTGATTTGGCCTCGACCATTTTTATTTATGCTTTGACTTGAGAATGTAAGGGTTCTGGGTTCTGTTATGATCATACACGTGGGCTAGGTCTGATTTCCAAAAGTATAGACCATACATTTTGATCGCGTCCGTCTGATCTAATTAATTTTGTGAAGATTGTCGAAAATATCATATCCATTGATTTTAATCTTATCATCGAACTCCGGTCGTTATTAGCAGTTGGGTCAGTAGTTACCTAATTATTGTTTATATAAATCTGTTAAAAAATTAGCTAATTGGTCATTACATCCATCACGGTATCATGTCGAGGGCTGGCAGCGTACCAGGCGTGCGTGAGTCAGCCAGCAGGTGCTTCCCACCTCATCGGCGCATTTATTTCGATACCATGAGATCTGACAGCCCTCTTTGTTTAGGGTTTTCGGTTTTTCTTGTATTTTCTATTGTCCTTTATAAAAGTAAAAAAAGTAGATACGGTCGTTACGTATGATGGTTTATTAAATTAACAAAATGTGCTATTAAACCATATTTGTAAACATACACAATCAAAAGCAAATCAACAAAGCGTAGTACGTGAGTTTGAGAAGGCCCCTGATTTAGCATCGTACGTCGCACCTCCAAGGCTAGCCTGATTAGTTGCCTCAAATCTGTGGACGTTTACCCACGCACTGGGGCACACGTGCCGACCCCGCCAATCTAAGTAGTTCACCCCTAGACGGTGACGTCACGCTCGCGTCATCCTGTGACGTCATGCACACACCGTGATCAGATTTTTTCCGCGCTTTGTTTACGACGCCTCGTAAAATATAAACACTAAGAGATACATGATGTTTTGTGCCATTGTTAAGGTCGTTTGAAGTGTGTAGACATGCTAATTTTGCACACTATGGTACTGCGGTGCGAAACATACGACTACCGTGTCGAAGATACATTCATCACGGTTCCGTATGAAAATAACAATGTTTTTTAAACGTAGTACGTACCTACTTTATTGTCACACACTTTTTTGAAGTGGAACGTATTCGATATCTTGCTACAACAATAATGGCGGCCTATAGGTAGGTACATGCTTGCTTAGCCAGGTATTTATAGCAATATGATATGTAAGTATTTACAATTATGGCTATATTTCGATCTGGATTAGGAGAACATCAGCCCCATCCAGGTTTTGGGTCTTTCAAAAAATGCTTACGCATACAATAGATATTTTCTGTGATGTATAAATTATTTACAATTTACAACAAGAAACTAATACGTGTAGGGAACCTTAAAATACGAGTGTCAGTTACAAAAATAGCGGAGTATTTGTGCAGTCAATAATTTGGCATTCAAAACATCAGTATTCGATCACAGCTTATTTTTAAAATCCTAGTAACCATGTCTGCCGCCTTTTCTGTGAATTCTGACATGTTTATAGTGAACAATAAGTACTTGGAAATAATTCCTCTAACTAGTATGATCAGCAACAAAAGTTGCCCAAGTGAGCCAAATTTTGAAAGATTACAGTTAAGGTAGAAAGTTTAATCATTCTATATGTAGAAAACTTGTTATAAATCCTCGGATCAGTAATTTCTGGATAATGAAGATGGTAAGGCGTTTAAGATTGTATGTAGCAATTTTCGTTGCAGATTGTATCTAATCGGCTGCTTCATACAGAGTAGTAGCGGAAAAGGAAAAAAATTAATGTAAATATATAGTTTTAAACGAAAGCGTGTCGAAGACAAGTTAATTACTTAATTGTGTTTCAATATTATCTACGTGATCGTGAAGTGGTATTTTAACTGCCATGCCATTCTGACATAACATAATGGCATTGTGCTCAAGAGTACGAATTCGCCTGACAGCCAAATTGACATTGGAATCGGATCACGTTTGGATTGGTATTGTATTGTTTTCAAGAGTAAGCCTGTTGGTCTTTGGGTTAGACTTGGTATAATTCACCGCGCTAATTTAAGAGTTAATTTCAACAACAACCATAACGCCTGTATTCCCCGAAGGGTTAGGCTGAGGTGTAGGTACCAATGTACACCCACAGTTTGCCGGTTTGTTTTAGGTGCCATGTGATAGGGGGGCGAGCCTATTGCTATTAACCGGGCACAAATCCAGACTCCGCGCTGCTACTGAGAATTTCATAGAAAATACCAATAACACTTTCTCTACACCTGGGGATCGAACCTAGGACATCTAGCAGTCGCGCTTGAGACCACTAGATTAATGAGGCATTCTCACGATAAGTTAGTGAGAGTTAGTTTCACGAGAATTCTATATACTCGTAAGTACTCTCTAGAGTAGTCATAATAAAACATCTGATATAATTTTTTTAACAGGTGGCGGTGCTCCGACCGCTGGGCTGTCTTTGCAGCTCAACCAGCCGGCTCCGGTGGTGAGCAGCAACTACCCTGGGCTCAGCATCAGCTCCATCCTGCCCGCGCCAAATAGCGTGAATGGTAAGTTACCTTAAAGGTCCTATCCTATCATCGATGCCAGCAGCAGTTTCCCCGGCAGGGTAAAGAGTCCCAAAGTCCCATGACTCCGA
Organism: Acronicta aceris; assembly: GCA_910591435.1. Taxonomy (NCBI): domain Eukaryota; kingdom Metazoa; phylum Arthropoda; class Insecta; order Lepidoptera; family Noctuidae; genus Acronicta; species Acronicta aceris. The sequence goes on along the minus strand of OU342762.1, from coordinate 17,092,249 downwards.
CAATTGGTCCAGGGAAGAAACTTTCTTTTGACTGTCCGACCTATGAGGAGTTCGCTCACTGTATAGGATGTTAATTGTATTTATGTATGTTGATTTTTGATATACTTAATTAAGTTTTCAAGGTTCAAAAATTACAAAGGCGGAAGTATAAAAAGTTAAGGATTTTTAAATTAACTTCCGCTTTTAATTTCAAAATTCGAACAAAACAAAAGGTTTACGTCTGATGCTTTTTTGATTTCCACCTCGTTTCTAAATTCTCAAATTACCTTTCGACATTTTAAAACAATCATCACGCTCGTATTGAAGAGTAAACGCCCACGTAATAATATTTTTACTTTATTGCGATGGCACCTCGTCGCCAGATGTTTCATAGTGCGAGTCAACGGTAATAGAATCGTCCCTAAGGAATTCGCGTGTTATTATGGAAGGCCTCACACATAAACCGTTGCTATGACCTTCAGTACAAGTGTGGGGCAAAGCGAGATATACTAGTTAATGGGAGGATAGACTTATCTGTAGGTACATATAAAATATGCTTTGTCCTGAATGACAGACTGATGATCAACGCACGGCCTAAACCGCTGATCGTAGAGACCTAAAACTAGGAGGGTGTATTCTTTGTATGACGTAGGCATCCGATAAGAAAGGATTTACCGAAATTCTACCTCTAAGGGGGTGAAAGTGGGGTGAAAGTTTGTATGAGAGTCCGTCATATTTTAGCGGGTGAAGCCACGGGGTGCAGCTAGTCTTCCTTATATAAAACAAAGTCGGGTTAGTTAGTTACACCGTTTATAGCTCAAGATCGGCTGGACGGATTTTTATGATCTTTGATTTGTTTCCACCCTGAATAGCAGAATAACTATAAAACATCGAAAAAAATTACGAAGAAAATTAATTTTGTCATACACGGGGACGCGAGTGAACTGCGGGCAACAGCTAGTATTACATAAATCATATACATACCATCACGCCTGGTTAGGTAGAGTTCACCGGTATAATGAGGTTAACCCCATAACCGGGCAAATCCCAAACTCTGAGCTGAACAACTGAGAATTTCACAGAAAAACCCAATAGCATATTGCTCGACCTGGGTATCAACCCCAGGACCTCTAATGTAGCAGTCGCGCTCAACACAAATATTCTATAGTTGTAATCAAAATTGTAACAGGCGGATGTCTGTACATTATAAATTTCAAAGAAAAACTAATACGAGGGTCTTGATTACAGCAACAGAAGTCAAAATATCATTTTTTGAATTTTTGTCTGTATGTTTGTACGCGCATCACGCAAAAATTACTGCGTGGAATTGAATTCAGTTTTCACCGATTTATTGCTAGAGGCATGTTTGATCTTGATACGCCGCCGCCTAGAATCGGACTTATGGTATGTTAATGTTTTTGGGACGTGAGTGAAACTAGTTATTAAATAAATTACATATCTGTATCGGACATTAATTAATTATGAAACTGGCTCATTGGTCCAGGTGGCTCGGCGTGTGAAGCAAAGTGACATTAGGTTTTCAATTAGGAAATTCTCTGTGCCTAGTAGTATCTAAGTAATGATAAATGATAATATTAATTTTTGTAAATAGGTCTTTTAAAGACTTACAAGTCAATGTTTTACTTTTTTTAACTAGATGGCACCAGTATTTCCTGACAAACAATAAAGAAACACCGAAAAACAATTGGAGAATCATTGTCTCTGAATCATAGTGATATAGTATGTAGTAGCAATTATGTGACATACAATGCAAAGCAATGTTGAACAAGCGGTTAATAGCCTATGGATCCTTAAATGTACTGACGATCTGTACTCAAACCTGCTGGAAATTATTAAAAAAAAACATTATTAAAAGCCTAAAGTTTAAAATCCGTGTAAAATCTTAAAACATACTTAACTATACATTTATGCTTACGGAAGTTCTTTCATACTTTTCAAGTGGCACTCGTTGTCCTTGTCTACATGACATTTATAAATATTCTATTTTATTATTTTGTTCGCATTCTAAACAAGTTGATTTGCCTGTGCAGCAGTGCCAGCGCTGGTGCAGGCCGGGGACTGCCAGGTGAGTCCGTGGGGCGAGTGGAGCAAGTGCTCCGTGAGCTGCGGCACCGGCTACCAGGAGCGCACCAGGACCGTGCTGGTGAGTGCTACACACACTACTACAAATTAACAATCTGGACGATCTTTGTGTTGCCAAATTAATATACATACTACCTCACAACTAGTTGTTCATATCATCTTTTCAGTAAATATGTAGGTAACAAGAATAGTTTACAAGACGAATTGAGAAGCTTTTTTTTCTTTAAAGTCACTTAAAAAGGATTTAGATACATTTTACTAACAAAACACTAGAAATCTGCAATCGATGACGGTTAGGAAACATTTTTTATTGCTTAATTTTGAATTTCATAAATTACTAAAACAACGGGTCTAATTTGTAATCAAAATAAACTATTTCAAAATAAAAACTGCTTTCGTGCATGTGTCAGTTATATGACAAACACGTGTTACCCAGAATAACATTCACAGTAGCTGAAAAGCTATTTAACATGAACTATGTCGCCACCACGTAACATTTCTTACTTCACCAACGAGTTATAAGTTGTCAATGTAATTTAACTGTCAATTACTGTCACCAAATGAAAGAGCGATGTATTTCTAAATACTTTATATTAAAAACTCGTTTAAAATAGACAAACGGCTATATATAATAGTGAGAGAAATTGATGGATGGCACTCGTTACTAGCCATCGGTGCTAAAAATAGTGATCAATCATTGAGACAACAGAGGTGGTGACCTCGGCTGCGTGCACACACCCGTGCACCTAGGACAGAAGATCCACTCAGTACCGTACTTTTCCAAAGTGTAGACAACATATTAGCGCCAGATATTGATAACGTTTACAGAGCTTACAGGGAAATTTTAACGTTGTGTAAATAACGATAACAAAACAAATATTATGCTTACGGATTGATGAAGGGGAATTTTGGTACCGAATACTTAAAATAAAATATAATTTAGGCCACTCACGTCGTCTAAGCAAATAAATTTTGGTACAAACATTATTTTGTTAAAAACAATACTTCATTAATATGTTTACTTCCATGACCATTTAATGTTTGTTATTTTATTTGATGATGTGATTAGGATACCTATAGGTATGGCCCTTTCGAATCGGACAAGGTTTTTTAAGCATTGTGAATAAATATAAATCAATTATCACATGCATGAAAAGTCATCTCACACTGAGGACGGCTCGACCGAATTTGCTGTATTTTTTTTATTATATTCGTAACTGTCCTGGGTTGTACGAAAAAAGAAATTTGAAAGGAAAAATGTATGCAGGCGAAACTAAGCATGTGTCGCTCGTTTATAATAAAAGACAAACCTTCTGTAGTTGTTAAACTGTAGTCTCGGGGAGGTGACAGTGTGCCCGTCGTCTGATTGACCAACACGTATTGTATTATGCGTAGATAATAATCCTGAGTGGATTGCCACTCAATATTTACGTACTAAAAAGCTTTTTTACATTTACATTAAAAGCAAATGTTATGAAATGTTCAATGTGTTGCACTTGTTACCGTCTGTTTAATTGTTTAATGATTCAATTGTCAATAAATGTTTAATAAAGTTTATTAAATATTCTTGGCATAGAACCGTCAAGTTTATTTACCGTCGGAATGACAAATAACACAACTCGGAAACTGATGACAAATTGACGTTTTCAATTGAAAACGAACAAAGCTATTTAAAGGTAAAGTTATCTAGATAACTGATTGGTTGTACTGACAAAAGGTAGATAGTCGTTCTGGGTGTAGCAGTTTTGTGCCTGCGTTTGTTTGTAACAAAATTAGCATAATGCGACTTTTATAATCATCATAATATCTATAAATACGTGAAGTAAAAAATTGTAAAAAACAGAACAAGTGCGAGTCGGACTCGCCCACCGAAGGTTCCGTACAAATTATATATTATAAATAATTACAAATGTATAGTTTTCAGATTTTTCCATATACTTGTAGTTTAAGTCAAATTTCATAGTTCTAGGTCAACGCAACATACCCTATACATTTTGTTTCCCTTGAGAGTGTCGAAATATACGTTTTTTGCGGCATAAACGGCCGTATCTTTTTTTACGTTAACTTACAAGTTTGATTTTTTCACAGCTTCAAAGGACTGTAGACCTGAGTATATGGTTTTAATTTCAACTGGATATCTCCACGCTTTCCCGAGATAAAGGGTCTTGGCAGACTGACAGACGGACGGACAACAAAGTGATCCTATATGGGTTCCGTTTTTTCCTTTTGAGGTACGAAACCCTCAAAAAAAGAAGTCAAAATCGTAGCAAGTGGCGGTCGGTAGTTTCTGCCTACCCCTATTCGAAAAAGGCGTGTGTGTTGTCATGGTATTTGTAAAGACACTGAATGCAGGGCGGTCGACTCACGCCTGGCCAATCGATAGGCGCATTACGATGTCACGAGCAACGGCTACTTAACATGATTGTCATAAAATTGCGGGCTCGAAGCTAAAGCAAAACTAATTCTAACATTTCTGATATTTTTCATATATTTTTTCTATGAAACCCGTAAGTAACAGGTACCTACGTGGAAAAGGCAATATTTCATAATGCCGAAATGTGGTGGTTTCTGATGCGGTACATGACACGTTTGACACGTGATATTCCGTGACAGGCAAAAGAAGACAAAACATAATATAGCTATAAGAAGTTTATAAGACATTTTATATTTCTAATTAGGATTAGTAATTTGTACGCTTACGTATAATGTTTCAAAGATAAACAGCAGGTTTTGAAAAAAGTATGGAACGATATTTCCGTGTTTTGTTTACAGTGAAGTAGTATTAGAGGAAATGGTACGACAGGAACCTTGATTAACACTATCCGAATCTGAATATTAGACACAATTTGATAAAATATTGTTTGGATTACGATTTATTCTGGTATTACGTTTTTGTGGGCAATTCAGGCTCGGCCGGACCCTTAAACTATGTTATTCAAGTCTTATAAATGTGCTCAGTATATTCAGTCAAATTTAATCTCTTAAAAAGTATATAATAAAGGCAAATAAAATCCTTGATATTAGATTATTGTCAATTGGCAGCTTTTATTGCATTACTATATGTATTATTTAAATATGTCCCTATTCTGCATGCGCTGCGCTATCCATTAAACAATATATAATTATTTTGTCATTTTTAACATTGTGGAGGATGATCTGGCTGCTAGCATGGCAGCCAGATCATCCTCCACAATGTTAAAAATGACAAAATAATTATATATTGTTTAATGGATAGCGCCGTATTTATTGATAATTATCACTTCATTATTAACGAGGACATACCCTATGACCACACCCCGCCACGAAGCTACGTAGGTACCGTGGGAATCAACACCATACCTGCAAAGAAAATAAAAAACATTGTAAATACATCGTGGGAAGTACCTACACTGTGTACTTAATGACATAAAATAGTGATGTCATAAACTGCCTCATAAGCCTAGTGGTTCTGAGCACGACACTACGCTACAGGTTCTGGGTTAGATTCCCAGGTCGTGGTGGTATGTTAAGTTATATAATGGCAGAAGTGATCACTAAATTAAAATAAGTTATGTCTATGCGCGTTTTTATACTTTTCAATAGTTTCGATGCGATAAAATTGCTCAGGTATTGGTGAGAATAGACTCGTTTGCTAGTGGACACTGCACAGACCGGTACTATATCAAGATCAAGTTATATTACTAGTGCATAAAGTGGACAGCTAAAAATATTAATAAAGAAAAGAGGAGTAAAAGTTATTTCTTAAGTAATTTTGTATTTTTTATTGTTGGCAATACGTAGTGAGTAAATATTCTAAGTAAGTAATTAGTCTCATTATCAACGGAGACTACTCAACTTTATCATCTTATCATATTGCGCCTATTAACTTCTTCCCGCGACTTCGTGGCTATCAGACTACAATCTATCTCCGTGCCAAATTTCATCCACATCCGTTCAGCAGTTCGGACGTAGTTTGGCGGGGAAACATTAATTCAAACGTTCGAATTTATAATATGTAGCAATTAGTAAGAGAGATTTAACGTGGGAGAGCCATGTTTCCGCACGAATGGGCCGGCTCGACCGGAGTGATACCACGGTCTCACAGAAAACCGGCGTCAAACAACGCTTACGTTGTGTTTCGCCGACTGAGTCAGGTTACCGGAGGCCCAATCCCCTTTTAAAAAGCGTGCAGCGCACTTGTGACTCCTTTGGTGCTGCGGGTGTCCATGGGCGGCGGTAATCGCTTACCATCAGGCGATCTGTCCGCTCGTTTGTCCCCATATCCCATAAAAAAGGTACTGTTTCCAAAGCTGTCTGTCAGCAATAGTTTTTAATTAATTAATTATGAAATCGGCCGTATCCATGGAAATCTATCAATCAGTCTGTATCCCCCAGCAACTTGTATTGATTAAAGAGCGACAATTGTAAATTGGACGGGTACATCACGTAGGTAACTAATGAGCAAATAAATAATGATAAAAACGTATCAATAATGACCTTACAAATTAAGATTTATTCACTACATTATCAATTAGAAGTTCAAGAGTAAATCGTGTGTAATCAAACGAACATCTAATTCAATAAATTAGGCTTGAAGGCTCGAGTGATTCCATCAATCATTCCTGAAATAACTCGCACGGCTGATGATAATGGCGGCGTGGCATTTTTATGAGCGTTTAATGATGTCAGATGATGTCAAGTGCGGGCCGCAGACTACAACATGTTAATGGGCGACATCTCGGCAAGTGTGCGACCCGTCGCCGCGCCGCGCCAGCTCGCCTGATTGTGTCAGGGTCAAGGTTACGGGTGCGGTGTGTGGCCACGAAAGCGGAAAAATACTAACATACAAACCCAATAAACGAAAACAATACCTATTTATTTTTAATACAGCATTCGGCAAATACAAATTTTGCCCAGCTCATGTTTTGCAGTTTATCTTAATATGCGCTGTGAGCCTGTGAAGATGGCAGTCGTTTTGTGTCAAATAATTAAATAGACATATAAGAAATTTGTAGAAAAGTCGTGTCTGTAATTAAAAGATTATTGGGAAAAAAATGGTGGAGAAGACTAATTACCTAAGCGATTCTGAAGCCGAATTAATGGTTTTTGGAAAAAAAAACTGTGTATGTGTGTATTTCTGTATGTTCGATTATAACTCAAGATCTACTTGACGAATTTCTATGAAATCTGGTGTATACATAGATTATGAACCTGGTCAACATTTAGGATACTTTTTATCCGTAGTACCTACTAAAATATAATCTTGTATTGATTGGGCTGGTCTTGCCAGCCGCATGCACAATGACCGTTGGGCAAGAGCGAAGAGCCTCCGAGCAATGGGTGTCTGAACTGTCGAGGCCGGCCCAGAAAGTGGTGGCAGGAAGATTAGAATGTGTACCGCGAGGGCTGGTTAGAAGGGACGCAGGAAAGGAGTAGGTACCTGGAAAAGACTTGGACGAAGCCTTTCCCCAGTACCGAGACGGTAACGGTTTATAAAAATAGCCAATTGCATCTGTTGAGACTGGAAATGGACACCAACTCGTAAACAATATTCTAACATAACCATGTTGGAAATAGATGCAACACTTGTAACACCTACTGGGTTCTCAGTCGGTATATTAGACTAGATTTTTGCAGAAGTTTACCTACTAGATATTATTCTATGTTTCGTAGACGTCATTTGTATAGGTATCTAACATGAATAATATGGGTACTTACAGTTTAAAAAAAATAACAACGATGAACGACTAACTCACTAAGATAACATTATATTAAAGTACGTATAAATAAATAAATCTTGTAGTTCGCCATCAAACAGACATAAATCGCAACATGTGTCTACAGTACCTACATGTATGCTTGTATAAAAGTATCTATAGTAATTGCGTCATCAATCATTTATGACGGTTAATACACAATATTATGAGTATACATAAAATCTTACTTTTAAAATTAGATCCCAGAAAACTCGTTTAAGGGTGAAAATAGAGCCGTTAATCTGACTAGTCTCATTATCATTTTCGAAGTAACTAGGACAGCCACTACTTGCAAAGGCAACCATGGTAACTCATGGTCAATGTTTAATTCTGGGTGGTTAAAATGGCTACTTTTGATGAAACACAATAATATGATTCATAGTGTCAAGGCACGGTTATACGTGATATACTTTCCCAGTCCCGTATTAATTATCAATTTGTAAAATAATTATGAAATGGTGATGGATGACTAAAAATTAAAATCCAACATCTGTAAGTTCGCAGTTATTTTTGTATATTCCTGCCACCAAGCAGCATTCTTCTTCAGTCCAAGCGGATTCTGGTTTGGTCAGTTATAGGGTACAATTGATAGCAATACATATGTTCCTTTTCAAATTAACCAACTAATAATAATTTTCTTATTCCTACAGGTCCAACCAGCTCCGGGAGGCGCGCCTTGTCCGAAGTCGATGGCCCGGCGCAGGCGCTGCTATAGAAACTGTTAGATTTATACGAACAAATTATATCCTTAAGAAGCTTGCCCAGTGGGCATGATGCAACCCTATAAAGTAGATAGTATAATACTTTACGAGACTTTCACGGCTCATGGCCTCTACATTTACTTAACATGACCTAAGCATTTTTAGCATTTAATACGTGTGTTAAGTTGTACGCAGTTGCAGACCACTTAGTAATAAACGACTGCTTCCAAGAAAACGCCTTTCATTGCTGTGATGTGACCCGCAGGGAAATCGATCGCATGAATTTGAAGGTTAAAGAACTTTACAGTAAGTAATAGGTAGGTATTAAAATTAAGGGCGCAACCCTTTCATCAAAATTTTTAAAGACTTTAAAATTGTAAGTATACATTATTTGTGGAAGTGATTTTGCTTGAGGACTTACCACAGACATTTATAATGTATAAATATAAATATCTAAATGACTGTAGTCCAGCATCTAAACCCCATAATTTAACTGACTATTGAATATTACAATGACATTTATAAAATTTTGTGTTAAATTACTATTAGTTAAGCCATCTAACTGTTGAGTAAAAGTAAAGTTAAATATTGGACTTTCTTATAGATAAATGTAGGTAGGTTGTTTAATGTTGATTTGAAATTTCGCATAGCATACTATAGTAATTAACCTGTGTCTAGTAAAGGTTAAAATGAGAGTATAGGAAAGCCTAGGTTTAGGTTATAAGCAAGTATATAAATAAGTAGTTCGTATCATGAAAAGTTGCGTTTATACAGCATATACATATGTGTCGTTAAAGTTATACGCACGAAACGAGTGATTTATTGCAATTGCAAACAGAATAAGTAAAATTCTGAACAAGCCCTTGAAAAACTTCCCAAGTGACATACATTTTATTTTAATTGTGGTAAGTCACTAGTTACCACCAGTACATACAGGTGAAGAAAAGATCATAATCGGATGATATTCCAAGCTTCTTACGGTCATTTTGGCCTTCTATGTCTCCGAGATGACAGTAGAGTACTTCATCCGGTTGTAATGAACATATTATATGGTATACCTACCATTCTACCTACCATTAACATTGTTAATATTAAAAAGTAATTTTATTGTAAGTTAAACATTTTTCCCTCGCACCTTTTGCTTGTGGTTCTACTACTGTTGTGTATCTGAAATCAAGCGTCTTGATCCTAAAAACTGTTAAAATGATCTCGAAAGTACTTTCCAATAAAACGTCTGTTTCCAATAAATGCTGTAAGTTTCCAATAAAAGTAAACTGAATGCATTGCCAGTTTACACAGTTTGCACGTGACTGGCATACAGATACACGTCGACTAGGTCTCAATGTCGCCGAGCAGTAACAACAACACGTCGCCTGCGCACAACTCACAACAATGCTGAATGTTTGGTGTTTGTCCGGCAAAGTTTACAAACACAGAGAAGTGCAGCGAAAAGTAACACAACCAGCGTCACCAGTTTTGGCGGGGCGTCCTGATTTTGAGCAATAAATTAAATGTCCCACGTGGGACATGCGCAGTCTCGCTTTTCGGGCTTACTCGACGATGCGATGGAGGCGCGAAGCGCGGGTGACATAAGCAAATGTAGTCTGACGGTACGTTATTTTTTTAATATGTTCCGCTTTCGACGTAGGTATGAATCTCGCTTTTTTACTCAAAAAGATCCTAAATCCCGCTTTACCTTAAAAAAAATAACCTGCAACGCTGAACCTGAACACAATACACATATCACCTGGGCCCCGAGTCTGTTATTTCAATTGTATCAAGATGGTCGTTTATGGCACTAAAACAAAAGAACTGACAGATTTCGTTGTCCAAAATCAACAATTCTGAAGTAATTGAAACACGATTGTGACGTAATAAAAGATTAGCCTTGGGCTCTGGACTTGTCTCTCGGAAGCGTGTACTAGACGAGACTTAATGTACTTTTTTACGAACGTGGTCTACCGATAGTTTTTTTATAAATATATTATGAAAAAACTGCGTTATGTTATGACCTAGCGATGGACAATAAAAATGGCAATAGTGCAACTGATAAGCCTTTGGCCATAAAAATTCCATATTATATTAACTTCCATATTATATTTATTATTATAAAATATCATATTATATACATACATAGGTACTTAATTAGGTCTCTACATGATTGAACAGAAAATCCTGTGATGACGTTTTTAGTATTCTTATGGCTAAATAATTAGCTTGTTGATCGGAGGGTACAATTAAATTATGGCAATTATCATGCGAACTCAGCTGTTGGTACTTAGTACAATCACGGTCACTTCCTTATATAACATTGATTCATTAGGACTGACATCAGATCGCGGTGAGTCAGCACTCCAAAGGTCAATATCAGTAATCGGGAAGATCATTTGTTTTTTATTAAATGAACTAGGTCATCTGACAGACAGTGACTGTGAAATGATTAGGCGTGGTCTTACGGTATCTAAGACTATGGTCTGACATCGTCATAGCGTGAAGGCGTGGTCTGGTCTCATCATACAGTAAGGCTCTTTATTCTATTGATCTGTGCGCTAGACTTAGCCAGTGTCATTATGAGATCTAAACCTAACTGGTGTTTGTGAACCGGCATTGTTGTGATGCCTTGGCCTTGCCAAGTGTGATTATGAGATATAAGCCTAACCGGTGTCATTGTGAGACCATGGCCTAGCCAATATAAAAAGGGCAGGGCCTGGGTCGCGTGCTGTAGGTATGCGACATAATTATACCAACCATTAACGTGATTAGTGGCTTTGTGGATACATTATATAATCACTTTACAATCTGCATACCTGCGTGGAGTATGCACAATTTTAATAGCCTTTAATATCCGGCGCATCAGTTATATTATCATAACAGCGCGTAATACAACTTACAGCTTCCTGTCATCATAGGGCATTATAATGAAATTACTAGCCACTCAACATTAAAATAGGTATACAACACGTATTATTAATATAAATGCTAAGTACGATTTCGCAATTCAATGCAATTTACTTTTTTGATAAGGTATGATGATATGTGGATTATAAATTACATACTTATCTAAATAATTTTGAAATGTAAATTACAAGAATTATTTATATAAAATATGTTTTTTAATGGTTTTGTTTTTGTTATTCAATACTCACTAATAATGTTTATCAAATAATAATATTAGAAATATGTATAGAAATAATAATAAAATAGAAGTAAGTGACTAATGGAATAGATTTTCACCATTTTATGTAACTTCTACCAACTTTTGGTTACCTATTTTATTTTAATGATAAATGAGTTTCGTAATTTATCTTGTAAATAAACTTACAAGTTCTTTATGTTTAATACGAGAAGGCGTGGTTAGTTAGTGGTTATTAAGGATTCTTCTTAGAGCTCGGTAGTTATACCGAGCTCTAAGAAGAATCATCGAAACTAACTCAGAGAACACATAATTCCAGCAATATTATGTATGTACTAGCTTTTGCCAGCGACTTCGTCCGCGTGGAATAGTTACTTTGTTCCATATGAACTTTCATCCTCTATTTCACCCCTACATTGTAGGTCGAAATTTATCAAAATCCTTTCTTACAGGATGCCTACATCATAGTAGTTATATGCATGCCAAATTTCAGCCCGATCCCTCCAGTGGTTTGGGCTGTGCGTTGATAGATCACTATGTCAGTCAGTCAGTCACCTAACGTAAGAGTAGACAAATATAATCAGAAAGCTCCGAACTGCTAAGCTATCGGGAGTTACACGTGTTATTGTGATTCAACCATAAAAGATAGATAGACATTTGCTGTCGTGGAATATTTTTTATATAATTTTAAGGAGAACATTTCCGTCATACATGATTTCTGTGTAGCTTTAACCATTAAGGCTGCACACGCGACGGAAGCTTAAAAAATGGAGTAAGTTCTCCTGTTTTCCCAAGATTTCCCTTCACTGCTCTGCTCCTATTGATCGTAGCGTGATGAAAAGTATACTATAACCTGCCCAGGAGTATGAAGAACACTTGTACCAAGTTTCGTTGAAATCCGTCGAGTGGTTTTTGTTTCTATAACGAACATACAGACAGACAGACAGACAAAAATTTTACTGATTGCATTTTTGGCGTCAGTATCGATCACTAATCACCCGCTGATAGTTATTTTGGAAATATATTTCATGTACAGAATTGACCTCTCTACAGATTAATTATAAGTATAGATGAGTGACAATGGAGGGGCAATATGTGAAATACTCTTTTCAAGAAAAGCCATAGTCACTTTGTTTAGACATGGTTTAGACCTGAGACCAGTCGGTCTAAACCCACTGACCTCTATAATACTCTATTGTCTAAACCAGTCTGCTAGAGTCTGCTGCAGTCTCAACTGACACCGTGCTGTCAATTGGTAATATAATTGGACATATAGGTAAATAATAACAAACGTACTGTTTATGCTTAAGAACTACTTAATGACACAGGATCCCACAGGTCGCCGGTATATTTAGGTCCCATGTAATAGGGGGCGAGCCTGTTGCCATTAACCGGGCACAAATCCAGGCTCCGAGCTGCTACTGAGAATTTCATAGAAAAACCCAATAACACTATTCGACCTGGGGATTGAATCCAGGACCTCTAGTGTAGCATTATTGGTTGGGACCACTAGACTAATGAGGCAGACATAAATACATAATTATAGATAGCAGGATAAATGTCCTGCAATCTACGACCCCTAAAGGATTTATCGTGGTGAAAGCGATCTCAAATCGCATGACCCCCAGCTCCCGACCATTAGGCAAGTGCGATTTTTAGTACGAGTCTGATATATCTTCCTCATCGGCAGTCGGCATACAGTCAATGAGGATAAAACAGTAACAGAGCGTCTGTCACCCGACCATCTTTAATAGTCATGTGATCATTTTTAATAGATGCAAATTGAAAATTGATTACAGCAAACGATATTGCCCGCAAGTATTGTCATGTTAAATATACCCGTGAATACAAGCACCAAGACAAGTGCATTCAATTGTGTGTGTCAATTGTGTGTGTCAATTGGTTATGGAGACAAATTGCAGGAAACATTAGCGTGGGCGTACGTCAATACTTATCGGTGTTGTTTGCCATTAGTATTTCTTGTAAAGCCAAGATCTTATTAGCAGTTAAACTTGAACATGCAGAGATTACTATAGGGTATAAAGGAATACTTGTCCCTAACATAATCAACCCTTAATTATACTGTCCCACTGCTCTCAGAATGACAGGGATTAGGACTATAGTCCACCACGTTGGCCTAGTGCGGGTACTTGTCCCTCCTTGATGACAATTCTTTATACATCCTCCAAGCCACGAAGAGGTTAGTAAAGTCATTGACCCTAATTGTGTTTTAATGAAGTATTTGACTAATAACTAGGTTATGGATATCAGGTGACATTTGCTACATCAAGAGATTTGAGAGCCAACCGTATAAAGTCCATAAGTTCCATTTATTCATGCAGACATTACCTGAATACCTACCTATAACCCTTTTGACATTAACTATTCACATAAATTCCCTATTACCAATTTCACGTCAAAATTAATAATGAATATTATTTTCTATAGTTATTTTGATCATAAATTGCTGTCGTTAAAATACTCGTGCTTACGTTGCTTTAAATCTTTAGTTTTTTGCTACGTTTGTGAGTGGCACAGTGCATTCACAGACTTGTTATCTATAGACGCACCGTAATCTCTTGTGGCCCGACACGACCTTCGGAAGGCGACTTTTATCGTATAATTGCTGGATGTCACGGATAAAATCCTTTAATTAATTCGTATTGCTTTATAAATACGTATTGTTTAATTATACTTGGAACAGTTACACAATTTCTAAAGACGTTTACAAATGTACGAGGAGAGTATTTTGTTGGGCTTATTGTTATTTGTTTTGACTACATTGTCCTCTTACATGCCTATAAAAACATCATTGTATTTATCGACATTGTGGTAATTATGAATATCTCTTGTTGGTTCTTTTCCATGCGTATGTAATGGCATAACGAATTGTAACAATGCACCAAGTAGGTAGGGACAGACGTATCTTTAGTTCCTATTGTATCTGACTATTTAAGTAACTACCTCATTAATCTAGTGGCCGTAAGCACGACTGCACGAGGATGATCGATTTCAGGTCGAGCAGTGTTTTTGGGTTTTTCTATAAAATTCTCAATATATTAGGTTGGGGAATAAGTCTTTTCGCATTTAGTATGTAAATACTTTTAATAAAACATCTTTGCCTGTACTATTTTTATCTGGCTGATTTTGATAACATTAAAAAAGTTACATTAAAAAAAAGAAACAAATTTGTAAAAACTTGTTTCCCGCTATTTTTTATTTGTTTTTCTTTCGTGACGTTTATGGACCTAATGCAGTGTCAGCAAGAGTAGCACAAAGTTGGTTTAAGCGTTTTCAATCCGGGAATTTTCATGTTAAAGATGCACCTCGCTCTGGTCGCCCTGTTACAGATAAAATTGACGCAATTTTTGAAAAAGTGGAGCAAGGTCGGCATTTCAGTAGTTACGACGTAGCTGAAGAACTGGGGATTGACCACAAAACAGTTTTGACTCATTTGAAAAAAGCTAGGTTTACAAAAAAGCTCGATATTTGGGTGCCACACGAGCTCACTTTTTGCGATTCTTTATTGAGACGTAATGAAACTGAACCGTTTTTAAAGAGATTGAAAACTGGTGATGAAAAGTGGATCACATACGACAAGAACGAGCGAAAAAGGTCGTGGTCAAAGGTCGGTCAGGCTTCACAGCCTGTGGCAAAACCCGGGTTAACTCGCAATAAGGTGATGCTGTGTGTATGGTGGGATTGGAAGGGCATTGTTCATTATGAGCTTTTACCGCCAGGCAGAACCATCGATTCGGATCTTTACTGCCAACAACTGATGAGATTAAAGCAAGAAATTGGGAGAAAGCGGCCGGAATTGATCAATAGAAAGGGTGGGATCTTTCGTCACGATAACGCTAGACCACACACATCTTTGGCCACTCAGCAAAAATTAAGAGTGTTTGGCTGGGAGGTGTTAATGCATCCGCCATATAGCCCTGATCTTGCACCTTCAGATTTCCACCTGTTTCGATCTCCTCAGAATTCTTTAGGCAGTGTCAGGTTAACATCAAGAGAGGACTACCAAAACTACTTGTCACGTTTTTTTGATCAGAAGACCCAAATTTCTACAACAATGGGATCATGTCACTACCCACAAGATGGCAAAAAGTCGTTGAGCAAAATGGTATATATATATTATAATTAAATGTAAAGTCAAAGTCAAAGTCAAGTCAAGATATTTATTGCTTAAAACTGTGTACATATGGTGTTTAACAATTTTTAGTAGGTTTCAACAGTCTACCCAATCGGGTGTAGCAATATTAAAATGTTAAAATTTATTAAGGTAGGTATGTCTGTGTTAAAAATCTTATAAACAATAACAATAATTATTTTTTGGCAAAATATTCATTTAAGTTGTAAAATACATTTTTAATTAACCACTGTTTTAAAACTCGCTTAAATAATTTACCATCAAGTTTTTTTAGATCTACAGGTAAGTGGTTATATACTCGTATGGCAGTGATATATGTACTTTTATAATAAATCATGTTGTGTATATTTGGTAAGTTTAAATCATATTTATATTTATTACGTACGTTTAGTTTAGATATGCACTTAGGACTAAAGGAGTGGATATTATGCTTGACAAATAAACATAGCTCTAAGATATATATACCGGTTAATGTGAGGAAACCCTTTTCACAAAAAATGGATCTTAACGATTCGGTGTTTTGTATGTTATAGATAACGCGTAGACATTTCTTTTGAAGTATGAATGTGGACTGAACCTCGCAGGAATTTCCCCAATATATGACACCATAATTTAGAAGGGGGTACACGTAACCAAAATATGCAGATTTCGGAATTTGAGTTGAAGTTGTTTCAACTAGAATGGATAGAGCATAACAATAACTTGACATTTTTTTATTTATTTTTTCTATGTGGCTTTTCCAATTTAAGTGTTGATGTATTGTTACACCAAGAAAATTAATTTGTTCTACCTCTTCGATTTTTGTGTTTGATTGATATATATTAAGTTGTGGCGGTTTATTTTTATAATTTCTGAATTGAATTAATTTTGTTTTTGTAAGGTTTATTTTTAGATTTATGGATTTTAGAAAATTACTTATGTTTGTTAATGTGTTATTTATTTCAGTTCTATATTCAGATTCGTTTAAATCATCTTTGCATATAAAAATGGTAGCATCATCAGCGTACATAACACATGGATGACTAGTTATGTTCGGAAGGTCATTCACATAAATTAAAAATAATAATGGGCCTAGTATGCTTCCTTGCGGAACACCTAATAATACTTTCTCGAAGCTTGATTGAACTGAAACAATCGTTTTATTAGATTTGTCATAAGTCTCGATGACTGTGGCTTGCATTCTATCATTTAGATAAGATTTTATTAGTTCCTGGCCTGTACCTCTGATACCGATTTTTTCTAATTGATCCAAAAGTATATCAAAATTAACACAGTCAAAAGCTTTTGACATATCAAGAAACAGCGCTGTACATCTCTTTTTTTTGTTCATGTTTTCCCAAATGTTTTTAAAAAGTTTAAAGATTGCTAACGATGTAGTTTTCCTTTTCTGGAATCCAAATTGACTAGTGTTTAGAATATTGTATCTATCTAGAAATTTAGTTAATCTAGTATGAATAATTTTCTCGAATATTTTGGAAAAACTCGGTAATAGCGCAATGGGTCTATAATTATTAATATCATGTCTAGTTCCATGTATAGTTTTTAAATTTTGTGGAAAGATACCAGTTTCCAACATAAGGTTAATAATATGAACTAAGGCATCTGCAGTATAGATAATACTTTCTTTTACAATATTTACAGGTATATTATCAAACCCACAACTCATCTTGTTTTTTAGATTTTTTGAAATATTTATTATTTCACAATTATCGGTGGGAAAAAGAAAGATTGAATTAGGATTTTTATTTTTAACTATATGGTGTTGATGTATCAAAGGACTATAATTTTGTGTAACATAAAAGTTGTTAAAAGAGTTTACAATATCAATGGGCGAATTTATTGCTTTGTTATTATGAATTAAATAGTCAATAGTAGGTTTTATAGCTTTAGTAGGTTGAGTTTCATATTTTATTAATGACCATGTAGCTTTTGTTGTATTGTCGCTGCTATTTATATATTTTATATTTGAATTTTTCCTAGATTCCTTTATAACTCTTTTCATAATACTACAATATTTGTTGTATTTCTTATTATTATTTTATTATTATTTTTAGTACAATGTATTTTTTTTTGTATTTTTTTAGTCTTGAGTTTTCATATTAAATGCGAAGAATCTTTTTCCCCCACCTATTATATTATATAAACTTCTTTCATCCCGTATTTACCAATGGTCAAAGCTAATTTTCACTGTAATATACAGTCAAAACTAGTTTTAACTGATAAGACATTCTACAAAACAAAACAACGAAACGTGGGTAGCTTTTTTGTTGTAAAACTGCGAATTATAAAAAATTTAAGATGCAAATCAAATTGAATAATCATAATAGAATAGAATAGAATATTCTTTATTGCACACCAAAAAAATATAAAATTGTTGAAATAAATAATAATTTCAGGGAATGAGAATTATACCTGTCATTTATCCAAGCGGATGAATATTTACTGAAAATGTTCGTTCCAAATGATCTAATTTCGCGGTTGGATGCTGCGACTGCGCATAAATAACGTTCATTGGTTGATAAAATCTGAATGATACGACCTTCTGCTATACAATAGTACGGATATAGGCTACATTACACTAAGCGATGTTTTATCTGATAAAAAATACCTATCTAGGATTTCCTTCCGGCAGGTAACTGGGAATTATTATCAATTTTTTTTTAAGATTATATGGCTTGAATGCAAAATAATGTTGAAAATAAATATTATCGTCGGTTTTATTTTAATAATTGATTATAATTTCGTTTGTGTTCGTGATTTGCAGCGTTGGATGTCGGAGGTGGTGATGCATTATGAATTGTCTTACGTCTTCAAGTGTAGTGCTAAGATTTTGTCGGGACTGTGAAAGTAATCACGAGTGAATCGGTTTCTTCTGGGCAACCGCGCTCCATCGTTGATCGTAGTGTCGCTTAACATCAGGCGAAGTGGCGGTCAAATCAAAAATGAAAATGAAAAATACCTCTTACCTTATTATTTTCCATATTTTTACCATCATATTTTTTAACTAACAACTAGACGGCAAAATTTATGTGCTGTATTGTCTTTGTTAATCGCATAAAAAGCTTGAATAACGATCATGAAACTCTATACGTTACTACATCAGTAGCAGGTTTCAAGCAGTTTCTCAACATTACTGGTTAGTTACCTAGTTCGTATTGTCTCGGGTTACATCGGAGATTACCGCTAATTATAATTTGACCGCATTACCTAACGCTCATATTTACACAAGGTTGAGACGAATTTCATGTGCTAGTCACGCGTGTACCTACCACTGAACTAGTAATGCATTTGTTTCTAGAATGTACCTACTTGAGAACAAACATGCGATTAGTCGATTGATGTCTTTTGCGCGCAAGTTTCGAAAGATATGGCTGATGGTGAAAGAAATAATCATGAGGAATGGGGCATCATCTCTTAGAGCTATTTGTATTTCCTATGGGGAGCAAATCTTTTATAGAACATCCGATACATTTTATTAAAACAAACAACATACAATCAAATAAAATCCATCGCGGTGGCTTAGAGGTCAGAGCGTCTGGTATATCAAACCAGAAGACGCAGGTTCGAATCCTGCCCGCGATTGAATTTTTTCCTTTACTATTAAATAACTTAATAATCTTAGCATGGAAAATGCAAAAAAATCACAAAAAGATAACATACAATCAGCTTGTATTCCTTGTATTACGCCGAGTTGTACTAATGTACACCCACAGTTCGCCGGTATACTTCTGTCCTATATTATTGGGGCCGAGCCCGGCGAACTTACTACCATTAACTAGGCACAGACCCAAACTCCGAGCTGAGAATTTCGTAGAAAAATAATTACACTGCTCGACCAGGGAATCGAATCCAGGACCTTTAGCGTAGCAGTCGCGCTTAGGGCCACTAGACTAATTAACGTTAGTTAATTAACTTATAGTTTAACGAGGAGTAGTCAAACGAATGAATCAACCTATTTATATAAGTCTAGCTTCTGCCCGCGATTTTGACTGCGTGGTCTTCAGAATTGGGTCTGAAATGGATAAAAAGCCGAGCCTATGTGTTATTCCAGACTATAATCTATCTCTGTGCCAAATTTCATCCAGATCCATTCAGCCGTTCTGCCATGAATGAGTAACAAACATCCAGACGTTTATAATATTATAGTAAGGATGGGTACCTATATCATAATTAGAATATATCATATTTTATACATCACGCTCTTACACAAACTTACTGACAATCACACACACGCACAGCCCATAAAAAACTAATGATTCGATCCTTCAGAAACAAGACTAGAGTCAGACAATAGTACCTACATAGTCTACACCAGAGAAGGGCTAAAATTTTTTTTGAAGAATCAGCTATGATTCTCATTAAATGATTGCTAAGCGTTATCTATTAATTCGAAATACGAATGAATTCCAGAGGAATTGCTTAAAGGGCCTCCTTTGCCCTTGATGAATTTCCTGGGTTTGAATCAGAAATTTCGAAGCGACTGCCGTCAGACGTCCGTAACCCAATTAGGTAATACCGATATTCTAAGGATATAGGTTAGTACGTTCTTACGCATGTAATGGAATCCGAATTCCAAAGCCACGTCTGGAACATGTTGTGTTGCATTAAAATAGCTCTGTAAACGTGTCGAAATTGTAAATCACGACGTTATTAAATTTCCATTAACTTGTGTAACGTGACTGATCGAAACTCGACGCCATTGAGAGTTGCTCACAGGCCGTCCTTGAATGACCTGAAGGCTGAAATACAAAATATTGCTAAGTAATGTAGTTTCTGTTTGAAATATTTTGATTTCTCTGAATACCATCTGGCGTGACTGTAACAAGGAAACCGACTGAATCTACTTAAAACATTGATTGACAGATACCGTTCGGTCGATATTACTGTGCCAGTCTGAATTAAGTTTTGCAGTGTTCAATTTTAATATAAAAACTCGATGCAGAGACAGTTGGGGTCATAAGATTCTGCATTCGTGATTATTGTCCTTCCTAATGTCGATGGTTTTGGACATAAAGTCCTGCGCTACTAGCTTTAGTCGCACAAAATTATTTCGTCTGAAATGAACGCACAACTTAACCCAGCGCATCTAGAAATATACAATTTTGTGCAGGTGTTATGGGTAGATGCTGGCTTCGATAGTAATGGACTGTAAAATGATGATAGGCCGGTCACTTGCACAATCGTACGCGTGAAGGAAAGGAGGGAAAGGTACTTACGGCTCGGCGGCTATGGCGGCTTCTTGTTTTAGTTGTTGGTGAGGTGCACCTCTCTTGCCCCTTTCCTGGGACGTCCCTGGGGTTGTAGAAAACTAACACACACGCGTTATGATGTGAATAAGTTAAGATATATGGGTTTTCGCTCGCGCCGGTAGCGAATGCGTGTCCGCTCTTTGCTTGTTGGTTGAGTGACTGAGTTTTTGAATGACCGGAAGTAGGAAAAAGGATTTGATTGAATGGGAATGGGGAATGGGTTGTGAAGACGGATGTGAATGGATTTGACTATGCAATTGTGCATTAGACAGACCAAATATGATACTTTAACATTCTTCCCCCCCGATGGCGAAATTTATTGAGACAGAAATACTCAAAAATTGATAAATGATAACGACTGAGTCCATATAAACCAGTGCATGTATAACATTGTGAGTGTTTGATAATGATAGAATATGATAAGTGTATGTACGTTACACAAGAATAAAATGTGAATGTGATATGTAATGTTATAATTATAGATATTTGTTGATTAAAATGAAGAAACAGTTAGTCCTGTCCATCTGGAAGAGGACATAACTTTACTAAAGGTCTATCAATGATACCTTGAGCAGTTTTGACTGTAGCGGAGCGAGGAATACCGTCACGTCCGGGAAACAGTTTTATGATTCGACCGAAGCGCCAACGCAATGGGTGACTACATTCGTCTTTGATGATTACCATTTGGTCAATATGAACGTCGCGAGAGGACTTGGTCCATTTCAAGCGTTGTGATAAGGTTGTTAAATATTCAGAATGCCATCGAGACCAAAAGTCTTGATGCATACGTTGCAGAAGCTGCCAACGTGTTAATCTGTTTATTTTCAAACTAGTATAGTCTGGTGTGGGCAATGTTGTTAACGGCGCTAATGTTAAAAAATGACCAGGTGTAAGTACCGATATGTCATTAGGATCTGTACTAAGTGAGCATAACGGCCTAGAATTTAAAACAGATTCAATTTGAACTAAAAGTGTGTTTAACTCCTCATATGTTAGGATTTGTGTACCGATGACACGATATAGATGTGATTTTACAGATTTAACACCTGCTTCCCAGAGTCCTCCAAAATGTGGGGCTCCAGGGGGGTTAAAATGAAATGATATATGCTCAGCTGCACAAGCTGAACGCATGATGTTTGATAACTCTGATTGAGCACCTTTGAAATTTGTTCCGCAATCGGAATGAATGATGTTACACCTGCCACGACGCGCAATAAATCTACGCAACGCTGCTAAAAAAGATTCAGTTGATAAATCTGATGCTAATTCTAAATGAAGTGCCTTTGTGGTAAAACATACAAAAAGACACAAATATGCTTTTGTAATAAGAGTCCCACGAATTCTATTAGACTTTACATGAAAAGGTCCTGCGTAGTCACAACCAACTGTTTGAAAAGCTTTTAACTGTGTGATACGTGATTTTGGTAAATCTGCCATTGGAGGCTCTAATGCTACTGGTTTGACTCGCAGACAGCGGTAACAATTGGACAAGACCCGACGAATCGCACGTCTTGGTGACAAAATCCAAAAATTTTGAAGAAGGAGAAACTGTAATGTTTGAAAACCTGGATGAAGGTGTTCATTGTGAACTGATTGAATGATAAGTTGCGTTAAACGATGTTTGCGAGGAAGTAACGCTGGATGCTTTGCCTCGAACTCGAGATCGGAACGAGAGAGCCTTCCCCCCACCCGCAAAACACCTGACTGATCCAAAAATGGGTTGAGTTTCCTAAATGTTTTAGGTATATCTTTTGCAGATGATTTTTTCAACTGATTGATTTCATCCTTGAATTCTGTATGTTGAACATATCTAACTAACACCATGAGGGCGTTATGAAGCTCAGATTCTGTCAAATGACCAGTCTGAGAATCTTTATGTGATAAAATGTTGATCAGTCTGTTCCAATACGCTATAATACGTTGAATTTTACGTAATGATGAATATTTTTCTAATAGAATATCGATAGGATGTGGAAAAACGATGTTTACAGCTAAAACTGTTTTACGATTTTCACAAATAACATCAATGTTGCATTGTGGTCCAGTTTGAATTGGTTCTTTTGGCCAATGATCTTGATGTAACGACAACCACTCTGGTCCGGTCCACCAGAGGTTGTGACTGATGAGCTCATCTGGTAATAACCCACGACTAGCGCAATCAGCTGGATTTTGCTTGCCTGGCACATGTTTCCAGGAAGCGTTTGGTAACTTTCTTTGGACATTAGCTATACGATTACCCACGTATGTCTTGAAAGCTGTTGAATTTGATTTGATCCATGCAAGAACAATCATGGAATCGGACCACGCAAATATGCTGTCAATATTGATAATGTTTGAAAATGTGTTAATGATGTAATGAATAAGGTCGGCTAGCAATGAGGCACCGCATAACTCGAGCCTGGGTAATGTTTGACGTTTGGTAGGAGCAACGCGTGATCTTGCGCTCACCAAGCAAACTTGATGTTGTTGATCTTGATCATAGCTGGAACGAAGATAAACTACGGCCGCATAACCAGCTTCGCTAGCGTCGCAGAAGCCATGGAGCTGATAACTTAAGGCTTGGTCATGTGTGATACGCCTTGGAACACGTAGTTGAGATAAGTTTGATAATTGATGAGTATACTTCGTCCAAATTTGATGAATATCTTCAGGTACTGGTTCATCCCACGATGTCCCCAATAACCAGAGACGCTGAATAAGAAATTTTGCTAAAAATGTTAATGGTGTAAGCAGACCAATGGGATCATATATGCGGGCAAGCTCTGATAGCATTGTCCGTTTAGTACAATCACGTGGTGTTTGATTGACTTGATAGTTAAACACGTCTTGATGAGCGTTCCAGGCAAGCCCGAGAACCTTGATAAAATGACTATCACTGTCGAACGTCAAATCCGGTACCATACTGTGTTCTTTGGGTACGTTTTGTAGTACAACTGAGTTATTGCTGGACCATTTTCTGAGCTCAAAACCTCCGGCAGCCATGATCTTAACTAACTCCTGTTGGAGGTTAGTGGCTTCTTCTATGCTTCTACAGCCGGTAACGACGTCATCGACATATAGATCCTTAAGCAGCACTGCAGCAGCAGTGGGAAAAGATGTTTGTTCGTCTTGAGCTAATTGATGCATGGTACGGATGGCCAAAAATGGCGCCGACGACACGCCGAAGGTGACGCGTTTGATCCTGTATTCTGTGATGGGCTCCTCAGGTGAGCACCTAAAAAGTATGCGTTGATAATCTTGATGATCATGAGTTATACATATTTGACGGTACATTTGACGTACGTCAGCTGATAATACGATGGCGTGCAGCCGAAATCGTAAAATGATATTGGTGATGTCTGCTTGAAGCTTGACGCCTGTTAATAACGTGTCATTAAGTGACCTCCCTTGTTTATCCTTGGCTGAAGCGTCATAAACAACTCTCAGTCGAGTGGAGACACTGCTGGGTTTCACCACTGCGTGATGTGGAATATAATAAGCAGTAGGAGACTGACACTCGTCAGAAGGAACGCGTTCCATCTGACCGCTGTTTATGTATTCCATGATATGTGTTTTATATTCTTCTCCGAATGACGGGTTCTGAAGAAGACGTTTTTCAAGCTGCTTAAAACGACGTAAAGCAACAGAATAAGAATCATTGAATGATGGTAATGATGAATCACGAAACGGAAGGTGCACGACGTAACGACCGTCACCATCACGTTTATGAGTTGATTTGTAAATTTCCTCGCAACGAGTATCGTCTGCGGAGGCTAAATTTGATGATTGTGATGGGATGCTATCGGTGTCCCAAAACCTTTGGACAGCGATGTCTAAATTAGAATCGATTGATAAATGATTGATTGATACTGGAATAGGTTCTACATTGGGCTTCACTGTTTGTGTCCTACCCATGAGAACATATCCAAACACTGTGTTGATTGCAGTTGCTGCATGATTACCGCTATCAATTTTGCCTGGTAACAAAATTTGCGGGAAGACCTCCCCTCCGATCAAGATATCGATAGGGCGAGATTTATGAAAATCTGGGTCAGCTAGCTTTAGATTTGAAATATGATGAAAATCTTTAATGTTGACAGTATGTGTAGGCATGTCGCTACAGATTTTATCCAATGTTACCGCTTCTGCGGTCATTGATGTTTCTGAATTACCTATGGGGCGCATTTCTATGAAAACCTTGCTACCCGAGAGGGTTGGAGCATCACCGATACCTGACATGGGAGTATGACACTTGACCCGTGTCAGACCAAGTCGACGCGCGCAATTGTTAGTCATAATGTTACTTTGACTTCCTGGGTCCAACAAAGCGCGAACACTTTGGTACATGCCTCGCCCATCCTTAATTTCCATTTGCACTGTGGCAAGTAGGACAAAGGAGGAAGGTAATGTCTGTTTTGATATATTTGATAATGTGGTAACTGCTGTGACACTTGATTCTTCAGGACGAGATACACTAGCCTGATTTGATGATTTTTCCCTAGGGAAATGCAACAAAGTATTATGACGTTGATTACAAACCTTACATGTATTTGTAGATTGACATTGAGAAATGTTATGATTTGATCGCAAACAATTAAGACAAAGTTTATGTTGTTTTGCAAGTTGAGAACGCTCTTGAGGCGTCTTGGACATGAAATTATTGCAAGCAATAAGATAATGTTTTTCTTTACAAATGACACAGTTTGATATGTTAGGC
Source organism: Acronicta aceris (assembly GCA_910591435.1). Taxonomy (NCBI): domain Eukaryota; kingdom Metazoa; phylum Arthropoda; class Insecta; order Lepidoptera; family Noctuidae; genus Acronicta; species Acronicta aceris. The sequence continues at coordinate 17,066,500 of OU342762.1, read as the reverse complement.
GTCTGAGCCAAAAGCATGGTAGAAGTTTTATTTGTTACATTAGACTTGGAATGATTATTATTATGAATATTTGATGAATTATTATTTTTCTTAGTGATATTATTGGAACTGGTGTTTGTATTACTGTTACTCTGCAAGGTTGGATTACTAAGAGGTGTTGACCGCTCTAATGCGTTACATCTATCAACTAAAAATGACTTAAGTTGTTGAAATTGTGGAAAATCACAACCGTTGCATGAAAGTTCAAAAGCTTCACGTGACTTTTTGTCTAGTTTTGTTAAAAGAGAATGAAATAAAACAAAATCCCAATTGGATGTGGGCAAGCCTAATGAATTTAACATAGAAAGATTTTCTGAATAAGTGTCCAAAATGCTACGCAAACTTTGTACAGATCCCATGTTCATAGGTTTTAAATTACAAATATGTTCCCAACATAAAAATGCAAGATATCTTTTGTTAGAATATCTGTCAACTAACGCTTCATAAGCACTAATATAATTAGCTTCTGAAATGGGAAAAGCTTTGATAAGATTAACTGGTTCCCCAGAAAGGGAAGTTACAAGATATTGGAATTTCTCAACGTTTGATATATCTGTCCTGTTGTGGACTAAACTGTTAAAAAGATCAATAAAACCAGGAAAATCTTTAAGTTGACCTGAAAAGTTAGGTAACTTAATTGGTGGAAGTTTAGTATGTTTTTTGTTTACAGTAGAATCTGTGGAAACTGTTACTTCAGTTTTACCATCTGGCAAAAGTTTACGTTTTGTTTCTAATACTTCAAAATACATGTCATCTGCTTGTTCCTGATATAATGTTTGTTTTGAGATACATTCTTCACTAGTATCAAGATTGTTATACTCGCATAAAAGTTTAATGTGAGCATCATTGAATGATTCCATAAGTGATTCCAGACGCGAACACCATGTTTCGAAACGAGGTAGAAGACTTGTATCATTGACACATTTGCGAGCGCATGTCACAGCATCAGTAAGTCGCTTGAAAGCTATGTTGCGTTTCGATTCATGATGAGCTGCCATAGCTTCACTCATGATGATACTACTATTAATAAACACAGTTATAACAGCAATTTGTTTTGTTTAAATGTTATTTGAAAACCTCAAATTAATTGTTCTAATGATAAACAATTATCTAAATGATGGTAGAAAATGTTCTCCAAAACTGATAAATAATCTACCAATAGTAGATATTCACAAAATGTGGTATTATTAATTTTATTTTTAGAGCTAGCAACCCTAAAATTGTTTTGACATTGACGCAAAACGAATGTTGACAGTCATGACATTCATGACAGATCTGAATAGAATGACGTATGTTGTTTGACAACTGAAACAATGAATTGAATGAATGAATGTAGGAGCGTATTTTAAAAATTATGTATGTTAAAAACTCGAAGGACCTTTTGTTTGATAAAAATGCTAAAATGAATAGAAGCAATTGAAGTAACTAGTTAAAAAACTTGTTACAAATAATGTTACGTATGATAATGTATGTTTGGAACTTTAGCGTTTTGTTATTACGACTAAAATAACACAAACAGTTGTTTTTGTTTAGCTATTGCAATGCTATATGTTACATACACAAAGCCGACAATGATAAAAAATTTAAACCCTATGTTAAGTTTAAACTAATGATAAGTAATAAACTTATTGCAACGTCGTATGTTACGTATACAATAAAATTATGTTTATGTATTGATAGAAAGTATAAACCCTATAATGTTAAGTTTATACTATGGATATTATGTTAAGAGTCACTATGTTTAGAAATTGTATAAGTGCTGCATGTTACACTTAAAACAACGCTTGATAAAAATTACAAAAATCAAATACGCTCCGTGTTACGAACGAATACGCTACGCTATACCTACGAACCGGGGCGGCGGCGACCGAACTAGTCAAAACTGGTTCAAGATTTCAAACTTCGAATTTTCGATGTTGAAATACTTGTAAAAACACTTGTTATGATTAATAACACTTGGTTTTGATGATGAATATGATGATAAAATAGTGATACACTAAATAATTTGTGAAAATAGGTATAGTATTTGTGTGAATGATTGCAACAGCAAATATGGACGCCACACGTAAAATAGGCAAATGAATTTTAGGTAAATTTATAGAAATCCGACTCGATGGATCAAAAATGTTATGGGTAGATGCTGGCTTCGATAGTAATGGACTGTAAAATGATGATAGGCCGGTCACTTGCACAATCGTACGCGTGAAGGAAAGGAGGGAAAGGTACTTACGGCTCGGCGGCTATGGCGGCTTCTTGTTTTAGTTGTTGGTGAGGTGCACCTCTCTTGCCCCTTTCCTGGGACGTCCCTGGGGTTGTAGAAAACTAACACACACGCGTTATGATGTGAATAAGTTAAGATATATGGGTTTTCGCTCGCGCCGGTAGCGAATGCGTGTCCGCTCTTTGCTTGTTGGTTGAGTGACTGAGTTTTTGAATGACCGGAAGTAGGAAAAAGGATTTGATTGAATGGGAATGGGGAATGGGTTGTGAAGACGGATGTGAATGGATTTGACTATGCAATTGTGCATTAGACAGACCAAATATGATACTTTAACAGCAGGAGTTCCTTAAATTATAACGAAAGTGAGCACTAAGAAGAATTTTCCTTTTAGGGAAATCCCACGGTATTCTAGGATACCTATTGGGAATCACTTCGTGGAAAATACTGATTCAGTCGTATCTGGTAAGATTGGAAGCCGATCTCAACATAGCTAGAGAGAAGATTGGGGCTGGGATAATGAAGTGACTGTTAGAGGGTTACTATATAAAATTCCTGGTAAAGTCATCAGACTTACTTTTTAGTTCATTTTGTTATTAAATTTCAAGGTTTCTGAGCAGCGCGCGCATAATGAGTGTGGGTAATACATGTATTGACCTAAGTAGTATAAAGTTCCCCAGTATCCCCTTTTTCTTTACTTACATTCCTGTGCCCGACCAGTCCAGCTGAAGCCATAATCCGACATGGGAACGCGAAGTAAACAGAGCCACGGTCGCGTTGTCGCAAGGCCGTGTAGCCGCGTCGCCGCGCCGGCCCCGCGTCGTGTACGTACGACAGACGCCCATTGACCTCACGTTACGAGCATTTTGCGATGTCTCCCGACGTGACCCGGTTAACAATGTTGTTGGTTTATGGCTAATGCGCGATATTGTGTTACACGGATAATGAACATCTGTTGCTGTAATGCTTTTAGAGAAAATTGCTTTTATCTTGTAGCAGCAACAATTTAGGAATATATCTTAATCATTTCATTTTGGCAGATGTCAACCCTGCCAGCCCCAAAAGCGGGCACATCTACGGCTGTCGGCTTGCTCTCGCATGGACTTATGTTTAAGTTGCTGCACAAGTAATAAATAGATGCCTGAAAATGTTATTTTGAATAAATTTGTCTGCACAAGTATATATTAATATAGATATGTATAATTACTAGCAGTTTTCCCTGTTATCCTAATACCATTCCTACGTAGTTTACTCTAAAAGTTTAGCAAAACAAAAATATTTAATAACATTTTTTCAAAATACTTACATGCTATTAAGTTTACAAACAAACTAATTACTAAGTATTTCTTCAAATGTATCGTTCGAAACAGAAGCATAAGCCCTATCCTAAGCACTTAATAATTCTTCTTCAGTTGTGAATTTTTGCCCTTTTAACTGACTCTTCTTAATAGGGAAGAACCTAAAATCACAAGGCGCAAGGTTTGGGTTGAAGGGAGGGTGTTTCAATAGTGTAAGTCCTGACTGGCCCAAAAACCCTTCAGTTAAAATTGCCTGATGTGCCAGAGCAATGTGCCGGAGCATTGTCATGATAGAATTACTAAGTGCTCTGACGAGATTTCGATCGTAATTCTTTTAGCTTCTTTATAACTTGCGGCAAATAACTTCTGTGTACCATGCAGAGGTGACAGTGTTCCGTGAATCCAAGACCACCCTATCTATAAAAAATCAGCAAAGAAAAAAACTGTATTGCAAGACAGCCTACGTATATGGAAGCTTGGCAAGCCAGCCAGGTTTCTAGACCTAGTTGTTCGGGGGATCCAACAGTCTACTTGACAAGTTACTCAGTTTTTTCTTCCAAGAATACTGGCCCACATTTCTCGTAATCTGTTTCACTAGCACGTGACAATCATAGCACATCAATTCAAACATGTCCGTCTAAAACCGTTTGAAATATTTATAAATGTCATTGTTATATTTAGTTTGTATTCAGTCAGCACGTTACTTTATTTATAAGGTCAAAAACAATCGATTTGTAGCCAAAAGCGAACCGAAATAGATGCGTGAGCGTGATCGTTAATGTTTGATAGTCGTAATGGGCGCGATGCTTTTAGCACCGCTATTATAGAGAAAACTTGATAATTGACTAATTTGTTCACATTATAATGTGCTTTTGTACGTAATCGCCTAATGTGAGGACGCTCACTTAGCGTGCACACGAGATCCCAGATCTAAACGCGAATCGGTCCTATCTACGTACCTACTTCTTTTTGATTTATAGACACTAGTTGTTGCCAGCGCGCGCGGCTCCACTCGTATCTCAAAAGTACTTTTCAAGACAAAATGTACCTTAATGTCCTACTCCAAGGTTCGATCTACATAGGTATTTCTATCACAAAATACAAAATTGAGTTTCGGCAATTCAAAACAAGAAATTCTTAGTAATAACTCAGAATTTGGGCTTATTTGCCGACACGTATATTTCGATATAATTCCGGCCCAAAAATATCGATGAACTAATCGAGAACAAGGAAAAAAACATAACATTTGTTTCCTTTTATCATCAGTAAGGTCCATGGAGGTCCGTTAAAACTACCGCATTCCATAAAACAAAATACTTTTTGCACGAATGTTTGTGCCTAATTTAAATTAATTGCCAGAGAATTGCCTACCGAGCAATGTTTGAACTATGATTTATCGAGAACTCGGATAGAGTTAGTAGGTATGCAGCAGTTAGGCACACAAATTAGTGTAAATCTGGTGAATCAGTTATCAGCTCACACAAGCTATAAAAATCTTGGTGAAAGTATTTTTGGTTTTACTCTTCCCAAATGGCAAAATAAATTTAGATGTACCTCTGTGTTCCTAAGGTCTTAGCTAAAATGCTAAAGCTAAAGTTTCACCTTATTATATTATTATGGTATTTATTATCGATACTCATTTCAAAGTAAAAAAAAAATTATTTCAATTTATAGATGTATATATATATGATGGTACATAGATGCCACAATAAACAGAATCGTGGGTTTACAAAACATAAACACGAGGTAGTTTGAACGTCCGAGTTACGTAAGCACGGCGTGTTTCCGAGCGGCGCGCACGCTGACCGTGACCGCGCGGCGAAAGTACGCGATCGGCGCCCGCGCAACTGATTACCAAGTAAATACATACAAAACAAAAAACTCACACATGAAGCTAACACTATGGAACTAACCCTCCATATAGATATAATGTGGTTATTCTAATATGGTATTTGGAGTATATCTTTTCCGATCGCCGAGACCAGGAGGATGTTGCTGAATTCATTCCTTCCATAAAACTTCGCAGTGGACCTTTTTCCCGTTCCTGTTTCCCTAGCTCAGGTATAACTGGTTGGCAACGAGAAGCACTACCTACTAGGCCCCCATGGTTTTATTTTGCTTCTAAGACGTGTTATCCGGTTCCTAGCAATACTACTTCGGGTGTCAACGTAAACTAGTGCGTTGGAGTAATGTAATGTGACTGTCATGTGAATGATCGGCGGCGCATGCGCAGGCTCGGCTTCCTTGACATCGATATCATCTCACCGACTAAACGTGCTCTCTATACGAGCCTTTTTTTAATACAAATATAAATACATTTTGCTAGGACCTACTTCTAAAAAAGCTACATCAAAAGGTGTTAAAACTATAAAGAAGGAAGGTATTTAAATGTTTATCATTAGGAAACGAAATGTTGTTTACTTGAAATAGTAAGTGTAAGAAACCATATATACCATATATACTCGTACTTGAAATAAGTCAAATACAAGTGCGAGTCGGACACGCGCACGAGGGGTTCCGTACCATTATCAATATAATAGGGTTTCGTTTTACCCCTTGGGTACGGAACCCTAAAAATGGACTCAGTTTTACTAATCGTTTCATCAAAAATTATCAACAGGCTCGCTTTACGTTGTCCTCGAGAGATGATATGCATGTGAACACTTCGCCATAGAAGAATACTATTTATTATGTTAACTTTCTAAAATAATATTGCATACATTCCAAAATACTTTCGTTCATAATTAAAAACAATTTATGATATGTCCCTATTGTTCGCAGATAGTTTACTTCCATTGTTAGAATGACGTGATCTACTCAGATTACTGTTTGGGGATCTACTCAGATTACAACACTCCCGATGCGAGTGACAGTAATTCACTCGCATCGGGAGTGTTGTCATCTTGTAGACAGGTTGTCACGCTAGCTCGACCTCGAGCATTATCAGCTCATCGTCTAAATCTTTGTGAGGATTATATGGTCCCCTATTTGTTTGCGATCCGTCACTGCACCCTGACGAGTCAATCTTTGTTTCATAAGTAACAAATCTTTTGCGTCATACTTCAAAAAGCTTTGCTCAAACAGAAACTAAAGTAGGAATATACATACTTAAGTGAGTTATACTATAACCGTAATTGCGTTTGTTTCTATCGTAGTAAGAGGAAGAACTAAAAACTTACGCTGGGAAGAATTGATTTAAAGCGTCGGGTTTCATTTTAGAAGCTTCTGTTACAAATCTTATAAGAATACTAGCGGCCCGGTACGTGCTTCGCTACGTATAAAGCGAAATACAGCGGACAGCGGACAAAAAACTTGAACACACACAAAAAATTTCATCAAAATCGGTCCAGTCGTTTGATCTAAACCATTCCCAGATCCCCTTGAACACACACAAAAAATTTCATCAAAATCGGTCCAGTCGTTTGAGAGAAGTTCAGTGACATACACACTCACAGAAGAATTATATATATAAAGATAGCTTTACTTTAATCACGAAAAATATCTCTAGCTAATAACTAGTCTCATTTATTTTAAGGGTAATGTTAGTGGCAATAATTTCTACGTCCACAATATAGTGGTGCCACAAAGTTCTTGCAGAAACCGAAATAAAACTAAACTAGTTCGCGAGAACTGGGACAAATCTACATACATACTTATGTCACAGTTATTTCTGCACAGTTTTCATGCGTATGATCATATAATTAAGTAATGTTGGGGTGCGGCTGTCGTTTCGTGGACACCCTACATTAATTTGATCAGTTTGGGAACTCGAGAATTAGCACGAACCACATGACAACACGGCTTGCCAACATCAGAAAGTTTTGTGATCGTACATTAAGAAGATTAAAACGTGTCGTAATGGAAGGTTGTTTCCGGCAGCTCCCTAATATCTCAAATTGTTTGAGAATAGTGTCGTAATTATACACCCAATGCGTGAATGCTACGAGGAATGTGTGGGTTTGAAAAAGTACAGGGTAAAAAATGAGTATAATTATTAATTACGAGCCGTTATTGTGGATTATCCGTTTGTTGTGATATGGACAACGTAGGAGTGAATAGCAGGAAGATTTTAAGCATGAATATATAAGAGGAAAGGGTAAGCCAAGAAAAAATGGCTGGACTATGTGAAAGATGATATGGCTACAAAGGAAATTAATGATGAGATTACGGATTTTTGGCTTATAAACATGTAAAAATGCTAACCTCCGGTAAATTGGGATAAAAAAAGAAGAATGAACTCTAAGTCCACCGGATCTGGGCTTAATCCCAAAAAATAGAATGCATTAGTACCTAGTAGTACTAACCTGGAGGTTGTAGTCCCAATAAATGTAATTACACTGCTCATTTACTGACTGTTTAGTGTTTAGTGATCTATTTGAATTTCAGTGATTGTTATTTTAGAGAAATTATGAAACATTACCTAAATGTTACCTACTTGATAGGTATATTAGGTATGTTTTTGGTCCTGTGTATGTTGACATACCTGTAACAAACAAATACAATTGATTAGATATTAATCTTCCACATCTTTCATCACCATTGCTTATCTAAATAGTTTTCTCTCTAAGGGGAAATGTAGAAGACTAGGTACTTAAGATTAATTATTATTTAACTAACACTCGAGTTGCGTTACAAACTTCTAAATCTAGTGACCACGAGTCTGACCAACTTCAACGTCTGGATATTGTTTATATAAATGCATGTACGACTCACAAGTCCGGTTACAATGAATTGGTTAGATGAATTACTGAGTGTGGTCCCACTTTAGCCCCCTTGGTCCCATATTATTGGTTGATGTCTAACCATTGAGTCTGTAGACATACAATCTTTTCTTTCTTATTCTAAATATTTTATTTCTTAGAACCTTCAAGACGTACAGGTAAGTATGAAATAAATCAATATCCTCTTTAGTAAATCCAAACACCTTCAAGTCTCAACTGTTATTGTTATTAAAGCTGTCGACTGGTCGCGTGTTCGACTCGATGGCGGGCAGCGCTGCCCATACACGTGGGTTACGTAATACCATACATTATATAATTATATTTATATTACTCGTAGTATGTAAATGTGAGCACGCGACGCGGGTCACTGCGCTCTGACACCACGATTGAATGGTTGAAACGGTAAACTAGACAATACGAATACAACCATATTTTGGGACGATTCAAAAGTACCAAATTGTAATTAAGAATAAAACGGGTTAATTGAATTTCTTTCCTAAATAAATAAAAAATAAAAAAAAACCACACACCATGCCAGCCCAGTGCTGGTCGGCCGACTTCACACGATGATGGCCACCGAAAACATCTTTTAATATCTCAGAACGTTTTCCTTTATCATTTCTGCAAGTGATAACATAATATCACAACTATATTCCTGAAGTGGTAGGCAGAGGTGTCCTACTTATGTACAGTAAACGCTCAAAAGTCCTTAGGCATGCTAAGGATTACATTGCTATAAGCAGTACGAGCGAGCTCGATACAGCCAGTGCGTGTCACTTGTTAACGACAATGAATAGAAAGTCGTAAGTCAAACTAAACGTCAAGCTATTGCGTTGTGAGATTGCCTATGGACTTTCGGTCGCCACTGTACACAGTTAACGAATTTTTAGGTTGATTGATTGGGCTCAAATCCAAATTCCGAGCTGTTAATGAGAATTTCTCGCTCGAAATAAGAATCGAATGCGGGACCTCTAGCGTAGCAGTAGCGACCACTAGACTAATCAGGCAGTTATATTTAATTAATCAAATACGCTCGTGGTTTACAATACTTAGATACCTTGGATTCCAACTCTACACCTACTACGTGACAGGCCATGGACCAAGGTCACATCACTAGGCAATACCTACATCATTATGTAGTTTAATATAATTTCCAGCCATTATAAAAAAGAGAGTGTTAATCTTCTGGGGTTAAGAAACTCGTAATTTAAAACTCAAGGTATGCTTGCAATTTTTGCAACATTCAACCCTGAGGAATGTAATGAGGTTATTATATTCTGAAACTTGTTTGTGTGGCGTACAAGGTCAAAGATTCAAGGTCAAACTCAAGTATGATATAAACTTACTATCGAATGAAGTTTATACATCATTAAACCAAGCTAGCTCAATGAATATTACATCAAAACTTTACACTGTATGTTATGGTTATGATGTTATTTGTAAAGTTTATTTATTTTATACTAACGGCCCGCCCGCGGTTTCACCCGTGTATTTAATTCCGAGCATTGTGATATTTATTCACCTTTTAAACCTTCTCTGGACTTCCACAAATAATTCAAGACCAAAATTAGTTAAATCGGTCCAGCCGTTCTTGAGTTTTAGCGAGACTAACGAACAGCAATTAATTTTTATATATATAGATTTATAAGCCTTTATTTTTATATATTAACCCCTCGCCAGGTGAAGGTCTCCTCCAAATAACCCCATTTTTCAGTATCTTGGGCCGTTTTCATCTAGTTTGGGCCACCCATCTCGTAAGCGATATTCCTGTGTAGCGCTTCATAATTTGGCTTCTGCAACGTTTCACCCTTATGGAACACCGTTCGTCTGGAAGACTGGCTATATACCCTGCACTCTTCCATTTTAGTTTTTGGGCGTATTTTTGAGTATCGGTAACTTTAGATATGCTTTTTAATTTTGTCTTTTTTTTTATTAATCTTTAGCATGCTTCGTTCTAAGCAAGTAAAGTTTACAAGTTAAAAACCTAAAAACACTTCTTGGCCTGGTAGTCGAACCCAGGACCATTAGCATAGCAGTCTTAAAAAAAGTGAATATCTATGTCCTTTTAAGACAGTGTTTGTAGATCAAGGCACAGTTATGCTGGTGCTTACATGTCGCCCCGTAGAAGGCAGGCTGTCGTCACCAGCTTACATGCATTCACAATTAGGCACTGGCTTTGGACAGCAAACCAACTGTAAAGGTAAGTAAGAGTAACAGTTCATTAAGAGTGAATGCGTCAGTTGCGACTTATTGGAATTCGAACATTTTTTTTTATTCATTAAAGCGTAATTAATTAAAATTATTGAGAGATTCATATCAATTTCGAGACAACATTATAAAAACATGTGACGAACCGTTTCTTAGTTTTTTTTATTTGGAATATAAACAACAAAAACATTCACGATTGATTAATCGAACGAAAATGTGGTTGAGACCCATTTTATTCTAGTTTCTGTTATTTTTGCACCATCGTACGACCTCTAATTATAGAGGTTGAGAAGATTATAATTAGGATATCTATTAAGATATGAAAGATTTTAATATTAATATATTAATTAAAGAGATTGACATATAATTATAGGCTTGCTTGGCGTGATTTAGAGTCCTTAATCTCACTATACGATATAAGTTAAATCATTCCCAATTAACACAACTGATCAATAGTTCAGTATTTATGAGTCGTGCGTAGGTCCCAATAATTTATGAGAACATTTCGCATCGCGGTGTAATTGATATAATGGCCAATTAATTAAGTCTTACTTCACAGTATTTCAATGTTGTGGCATAATAGATGGAGTTGCGTGAAAAAAAGCTGTAATTCTCCTGAAATATGATCGCGATCCGCCAGAGGGCGCGGCCTGACGCCCCTGAGGTTAGCGTGAACTTGCACGACACCGAACTTTGTCTGCACGTATTGTTATTTTATATGGAATTAGAAAAATATAAGGCAGTTACTAGGCACCGTATCATGCCACCGCATGAGGTTTTTATATGGTTTTTAATCGAGTACTACGTGTTCATGTCACGTGTAATACTCGCCTAAATGGTCTACAAGATTGCGTGAACTGCCCAAAAACATGCTTTAAAAATGACTGATAATGATTACTTTTTTTAGGACAAAATTATTGTAAAAAGGTCCAAGAGAAAAAAGTATAAGTATTAAATTTTATAATATTTCTAATAAGTTAACGATTCTATAAATTTTGCTTGATTGTTATTAAAATGTTTGTCCAGTGGAGAATAAAATTACTGCTGTGTTTATAAATACCTGTATACAATTAACAAACCCATTGTGATAGGATATGTCATTGTATATTAAGATAAACATAATTATGTTTTGAGAGATAAGACAAAATAACAAGATTGATTTTATACTTAGTTTTCAACATGGTGTAGGGTACATAGGATCCGATTGGTATAGGTAATTCCTATTTTTAAATTATGAAAATAGAAGATAAGAGATAGAAGATAAGAAAATAGTAGATATGTAAATTGAAAATATTATTTATCGATCAGAACAGGACTACAATTTGACCTATACCTTGTAACTGAACCACTCTTTAGTGCTTGGTGGATTTAACCCATCAAAACTATAGCATAAAGATACATAGTCGTAAGCATACATCATATTGTAACTACCAAAGAAAATGAATAAAATCACGATGCAATATAATACCATTCTAAATATAATATAAGTAATAAATAATAAAAATAATAAATATAAGTATATAAATGAAAACTAAACATAATATAATAAATAAATATAATTAAATGATTATAAATAAATACAATTATAAATAGAATAAATAAACTCACTTATAAATGTTATAAATAAATACAATATTTATGTTATAAATGAGTTAGAAATGAGATAATAAGAATATAAACACCATAAATATAATATTTTAATACATACTTTTTAATGGGCAATCAATTTTCAAATGATGCTAAACCTTCTTCGCCTCTCCTAATTTTGCTGTGCCCGACAGGGTCCATAATGATCTAAGTTATCTAATAGTCCACCTTTATAAAATATTATGGAATACAATAAAGTATTGAGTATTGAGTATATTTATGGCCTGTAGTGAAGTACAAGCTCGCGAATATTATTTGTGCCTTAGTGTATTTATCAATTCACAATTTTCTTGTATTCCATTGGTAAAAATTAGTGATACAGAAAACTATTGATACTAAAAAAATAGGGTTGAAAGTGAAGTAACGTTAGAAAGGAATGATGAAACCGATTCGCTTTTCAATCTAGATCTGTGGTGAAAAATTCCGTAAATTGTAAATTTCGGCTCTCATCAGATACTTATTTAATTAACATCCTAGGAGTTTTCCGAGAACATTTCAACAAACTCCGGAACTGCCTTTAAATGAATTCTTTAAACTAGTATTTGACTTTACACCATTTAACATGCTTAGCTAATTCTTAAATAGCACGATTTTAAGCAGAGTATTTAAAAATATAGGTATTGTATGACTTTTTTTTCAACCGTCGTAGCGCCTGGATTATTACAAAATATTTGAAAGTAGAAATATTCTTAATGCCAATGTTTTATCAGTTTGATATGCAATTATAATAAAAATAAGTTATAGACTTAAAATAGTAGGTTTAAAATAGTAGATTCAAACACAACAAATAAAATCTATACATATCTACTTATTAAGTAAGTTTTTGATCAAACAAAAAAACAAACTGTTTATTTAAAACCTGCGTAAATTACAAGATTTAATCACCATTACGGCTGCTGGAACTACACAGAAAAAGATAACAGGTAACGCAAACCAGAATATACATTCTTATGTATCACAAACACAAACATCTTGCAGTCTTGAAATACCATCTTACGTGAACCCACGTAACGGTGACTGCCAATCACCTGCTACAATGATTAATGTTTAACAACAACAACACCCACAAACAACAGCGCATGAAGCAGATGATCATTCTTCATTTTATTTTCGACAAAGAAAATAGTGAATTTAAAAATAATATTCTCTTTCTAACTACAAGAGATTGTTTTAATTCCAACAATGTCAAGGCCGGACATGTTTGTAGAGGTGTTGTTGCGAAATGGTAAATAAACAAAGTCTTTGTATTGGATATCGTTGCTATTTGGACTTCTTCTCTTTGGTTTCGCAAGAGATGGTGACAAGATGACAGACATGACATGCGTACGATGTCACAATGTAAAGTTTACCAATAAGAGACACTATAACAATACATTAACATTTATTGGTGACTTGTAGGTAATACATTGGACAGTACTACGTATTTAAAATATACCTACTACCTACGTGAAATTTTGAATAAATACCAAAATTAATAAATACGTACAATTAAAGTTAAAAGTAGGATAGAGTTCGAGACAATTGACTAAAAAAGCAATGTAAGAAATTCTTGCGTAGAATAGCACAGTAAGTAATGTATAGTATTGTGTTTTTTCTTCTGCCTTCGACGAGGATAAGAAAGATTGTATAGTATTTTAGTCAGTGGACGCAGTAGACGAATCCTCGGCTATCCATGATCGGTTTGTATGAAGGTTTATAACTACTTAGGTACCAGTCCGTTGTGTACAGCAGCTATAAATACCACTCTTAAAACACCACGTATTTACAAAGTTCGGTGTACCCCAGGGTTTCGTCTTCGGGCCTAATTTGTTGAGCTCCATAATTTGATATACTAAATTATTTAAATACTGAATTATTATGATTTCAGTACCTATTTAAATATGTATGTAGTATGCGTTCATCTAACATATTTCCAGGAATTTGACCTATTAGAAATTAATTTGATGAAAAATAAAAACTTTTACAGTGTGTGCTGTAAAAGTGAAGTACGAGTATTTGACAAGCGTGTGCCTGTTACGTGATTATTTTTCAGATTGATTAATTTCAATATAAAGGAGTTGTTTTAGGAATGTATGGAGCCTGGGCCAGCTCCATGTACACTATACGTAAATATAGGTTTAAAATATAGAAACTGATTTTTAATGTTAATTCATTTTAATTTCACTTCGTTTTCTTGTACATTTAAAATATCTTGGTCAAGGAGAGCAACACAACACATTAAAAATACAATATGGCGGATCGTATTTGAAATCAATTTGTCAAAATAAATGACACTGACATTGTTTGTTGTCAGTAAAAATGCAACGCGAGTACGAAAATATTTGGATAAGCTTCATTAAATAAAATAGAACTACCATACCATTGGGAAAATAGTCGCCATCGACTCAATTATCACAAGGAAGCGAAAGGACTACAGAATGTTCTACTCAATTGCGTCAACACATGATTTACCTATTGGATCAGCAAGGGACTCTGGATACCTCGGTGTCAAGAAGAATAAGAACCGGAGCCTCGAATGTGATTTTGTTAATCAAACTATTACTGCAGTTTAATTCTTTGGTGACTATCAATATACCCTGGAGTTCGATAATTCATAGGAAAGCAGTGAAATGTGCAGTACCTGATGACTACAAGTCATTGTTAAAGTGCTTACCTATCCCATTACAGAAATGCTAATATTTTAGTCTTACTATACAGTTCCATTTTATTAGCGATAGAAGAATGAAATAAGAAATTAGTCATGATGCATAGGTTATATATGTATACCTAATATAAATAAAACAACTTGATTAGGATTATGGTTTTATTCATTTTCCACATCATCCCTTCTATGCATTCATAGTGCTGAGCCTGACCTAAATACCACACAAATGTCATGTGAGCACAGCAACCTGCTGTCCGTTGTCCAGAGATATGACTACAATAATAACTGATGATTTTAACATCCCACCCTGATCCTTCCCTCACTAATAAGATATATTTATAATAAGTTCAGTTTTCTATAACATTGTCTTTTGTGTCTCCCGTCCAAAATATAAGCCTGTCATCAATACTTATGAAATTATGTAGGTATCAAAATCAAATTGATTTGTATCGTCATCCTGGAACAAATAACAAGAAATTAAGATAAAGTAAAAGGTATACCTATAATAATAAGTAGTCTCTTATTGCAGTTTAATAAATAGTGATTTTAGATTATATAGGATATAGGTAGTTATATGGACAACTCTTCTTATCTATTATTTTTGTTCTTGTAACTGTAGTATTCTGTAACAGAATTAAGAAAAGCCTACGAGCCTATATATTTTATACCTTCAATAAAAAAAAACAAAAGAGATGCTTACCTCTCTTGGAATTGGCAAACATTGCTAACATGGTGGTGCTGGAGCTCGCGATTTTCATGTGCTGTAGCAATAGCAGTCGACATTCCTTGGATTATAATGTCAAAGCATTGTGAACACATTAGGTAGGTACTCTATTTTCATCAACCTAAAATAAAACAAAAAGAGGTAAGTATTCATGGTTATAAAACTTTACAGTATAGAAATGAATCAAAATATTTTAACCTGATGGCCAAGATGCTGCTCAATCGCCGAAGCGAAATTATTTCGGGTCTCATTTCACCGTCCACATCAGGTCATCGTAATATTATTGTTCATGTTCATCTATTACAAAAGTGCACTGTAAGCAGCGCGCCACGGTCAATAAACAATTAAATAATGTCCGTAGTAGTAAACTGGACTATTATAATTCCGAATTAAAATAATAAAACAATAATCCCAACAAGCACAAACACAAACGAGACAACTGTCAAAGTCGTCATTGTCGTCAAACGTCATGCCAACAACTGTCATGGATGCCATAAAAATAGGGTTATCTTATTAAAAAATCTCCATATTAAACAATTTTGTACAACTGTACTCTTCTTTAAATGGATTTGTGTGTATTTTTATAAAAATCCTCTATTTTTTCTCTATTTATCTATATAGTGTACATGGTGTTGGCCCAAGATGAAACATCTCCTTTTTATGACCGTAGTTTTGATGTGAATGACGCACGCGCCAAGGAGTTCTTAACACCGTTCGCAAATTGGCGATACATGGATGACGCAACAAGTCCTTCACGCGCGGATGGTGATGTCGGGCGCGACGTGTATATCGTTACGTCGGAAGCGCTCAGTTACCGGGGCACGGCCGTCGCCGGTAATCCGGCAGGCGGCCGGCACTCCCAGCGCCGGTCAAGGACGCGCCGGCAAACTGACCACTGAACTAGTTTAGTAGATAAAGAGAATCTATGCTATTCGGTAGTGATGCAACGGAAAAAGTAAAGAAAATACAAGCCTGTATTTCCTGAAATATTAGACAGGTGTATTACAGTCCGCCGGAATGTTTGCCACATTGTGATTTCTTGCAAGATGGACTCACGATCTCATTGCTTGATCAACTCGTTATTAACTCGTACTCGGACTTGTTTGAATTCTAGTGAGGTAATCTCTAGAATTCTAGATGATCTAAAAATGTATCTGTATTAGGCTGGATGCTTAGTGCTGATGGCGGGATGCTGTAGCGATTACTGGGTAAAGAAGAGATTACTATCAATCTGTGGACTTCGATAGACTCATCGTCATCATCCTCCGAGCATTTTCCCAACTATATTGGGGTCGGCTTTCTGTTGGAATATCACTATTTTATACGAAGCGACTGCCAGCAGACGTCCTAAACCCAATTTGTGGGCAATACTCGGAGGGTAGACTGGTTGTCAGGCTTTTTTGTACTTCTGACTACCACTGACAATTGTCATAGATGTTCGTATGACAAGCGGGACCGACGGCTTTAATTACTCTCCGGGGCACGGAGGGGTCTTGATGTGTTAATAATAGTCACCCATCCACAGACTGACCGCAGCGAGCGCGGCTAATTTGGCATGCAGTTAGATGTTATGACGTATGCATCCGCTAAGAAAGGATTTTGATAAATTCTACCCCCAACGAGATAAAATAGGGGATGAAAGTTTGTATGAAACATTGTCAATTTAAAACCGATCGGGCTGAGACTTTGCATGCATATAGCTACTATGACGTAGGCATTCTCGAAGAAAGGATTTTGATAAATTCCACCCCTAAGGGGATAAAATAGGGGATGAAAGTTGGTATAAATCTTCTTAGATTTTCGACTTCGATTGAACTGAAATTAAAGATTGGAGCTACTATGATGAAGACGTCCGCTTAAATAGGATTTTGATAAATTCAACTCTCATGGGGATAAAATAAGGGATGATGGAGGATGTAAATGTATTAGTTTGAACTATCAGTAAAGAATTAATTAAGACGAACAAAATATTAATAATAATATTTAATAAAATAATTAATAAATTTCGACCTATGTAGGGGTGAAATAGGGGATGAAAGTTCATATGGAACAAAGTAACTATTCCACGCGGACGAAGTCGCGGGCAAAAAGCTAGTTGATTATATTTTACATGTGAGTATTGTGTGTGTAACAAACATGACGACAGACGATTATAAAGCAGAACTTATTCTATGTTAGCGACTGCTACACTATAGGTCCGATTCGATCCCCAGGTCGAGCAAAGTGTTATTGGGTTTTTATATGAAATTTTGAGTAGCAGCTCGGAGTCTGGATTTGTGCCCGGTTAATGACAATAGGCTCGCCCCCTATAAAATGGGACCAAAACATACCGGCGAACTGTGGGTGTACATTAAGTACGCCTCTGCCTAACCTTTCGGGGAATACAGACGTGATGGTATGTTATGTAGATTTAGAAATACCTACTACGCTCAAAATACAACCTGTCTTATTAAGATTTCATACTACAATTCTATAGTTATTTGCGGATATGGTCTGACTTGATTGGAGTAGCCTTCAGTATATAATGGACGGTAACTGCCAGGTTACTGGTTAAGTAGTGTGCATACCTATCAATTATGTATACTAAACTGTGCCGTCTGTTGAATGAACAGAAAATAGCTAGTTTACGAGGCTATCATTATAGTTCTGCTGTCTCGTGACGACAAACTGAATACACACAGCAAATAGTCGCTTCTATGAATAGACCTGTGGGGATCCAGTAGATAGATACTTACACAGTATTCTTATGTAGCCCGGAATTATCTTAGGCCAATAAGGCACCGAATTAGGGGCGCAGTCAGCGAGGTAAAAAGTTTTTAGGTAGCTTGATTTCTACTTGTCGTCTAATACATATTTACTTGTTTTGCTATCTTGTATTGTGTGTGTTTTTTTTAAGGTCACCAATTGAATATATATTATATTATATATTTAATATAGTAATGATGTTACAAGCGTCATTTTCTGAACACTATTGAGTGTTTTGTAATATAGTAAACAAAAACTGTCACTGTGTTTAACCTTCAAAACTATCGCCGATTAGTGAAACATATTGTCGAAGTGACGTTGAAGTATTGTCTGTCAAGCTGTCGAGTCAGACAGACGGAGAAGGCCAGGGCCAGGGGACCAGTTAGAACTCGTGTTGTGTCGGCGATCATACATTAGCCGATGATATTATATAACTATTATGCTACAATATGTTGTATAAGCTAGGAGGTGGAAAAGTGTTTCATTTTGACACTTGATTGATTCATCATTATCATCATATCAGCCAATAGAAGTCCACTGCTGAACAAAGGCCTCCCCCAAGGACTTCCAAGGGACCGGCTATATGCCGCCTGATTGAGCGATTGATTGTTATGTTTTTTTTTTAAATTAAAAGGCGGCTACGAGAGGTCTGTATATCTCATTTTTATTAATGTGATTATGTCTGATTACATTAATAATTTAAGCTCTTTACTTAATTATTGAATTACAAGCGATTAGTCGATCAGTACTTAAATTGTAATGGTCATGTAATACGATAGTTAAACTTAGGTAGCTACATAATGGAAAAATTGTCTTAATTATCAACATACCGCTGAGATTCAGAGACGAATCTAAACATAAACTTACTCTCCATAAATGTATACGGTAAGAAATTTTAACTGAAATCCTTCTATATTATCTTTTTGTGATTTTTTTGCATTTTCCATGCTAAGATTATTAAGTTATTTAATAGTAAAGGAAAAAATTCAATCGCGGGCAGGATTCGAACCTGCGTCTTCAGGCCTTGGTTCGCGGTGGCTTGGAGGTCAGAGCGTCTGGTATATCAAACCAGAAGACGCAGGTTCGAATCCTGCCCGCGATTGAATTTTTTCCTTTACTATTAAATAACCTTCTATATTATTAATTTTATCTTAGCCTAAGAATCGTCTCTAAATCTAAGTATGTTCTACTCAAGGTGTTCGCTCGTAGCTAGTTATAAGCTGTAATATTGCATCGTTACAACTCTATCATATAATCACGTGACAACAGTACCTACAACACGTACAATAAACGTTTATTACCGCCTTATGTTGTCCACAACAGTCGTGTGTCGCCCAAGTACTCATTAACTGGATAATACGGTTGTCATTAGCATAACTACATCATTACTATACGTACATGTATTCGTTTGAAACTGCGATTTACACTAATTGGCCTAGGTACTTCTTCTGTGTAGTTATTTCGAGATCATAGTAGAGCTAACACATCGAAACTCTTCGCATTTTCTTTTGTTCGTTGCCCCACTAGGATTTTCTCCTGTATCGTGGGTGCGTTTACAAACACAAATTCTCACATACACAAACGCCTAGACCCGGAACAACCTGTAGATCACACAAATATTTGCTCCGTGTGGGGATCGAACCCACAACACGTGGCGCAGAAGCCGATCACTCAACCGCTACGCCAATCGTGTCGTCGAATTTCAGTCCCGGTTATCATTATTAGCACCTATGGGTCCTGTGTGTGTCATTTTGTCAATGTGTCATAACACATAAGTGGTCAGAAGCCCGAAAAATCTGACCACTAGTTTATCCGGAGAATATTGTCCAGATATTGGTCAGGTCTGATAGCAGACACTTTTTGTAAAACACTCATATTTAGCCGCATCTATTTACACTGCAAGCCGACCCCAACATGGTTATGGAAACGCTAGGGGAAAGAAGTTGTTTTTTTCAAAATAGGCATAATCCACGTGATTATTTAGGCCCAACCGTCGGCAAGGGTCATCCGGAATCGTATTGGATGCAACTATCTAACCATAAAGACCATTCCAATTGACATGCATTATTTTTATTGATATGAGAAATGTCTGACCCCGCGTTAGTTTCTTGCCATTTCTTGTCAGACGGACGACTCCCTTTGACAATAAATGGCATACTGTGATCCGTAAAAAGTAGTTCTTTAACTATCGTCATTTCTGGTCATGTTCAAACCGACTTTAAAACGTTCTCTATCTAGTTTCTATACAATATGCAAACCAGTACGCGTAACTGCCACTTTTTATCTGTACACCTCCGCTTCCTACCAGTTAACTGGAATAATTGTAACTAGTTGTTTACAACAGGACTAAACAGTGAGACATCGTCTGAAACTGCAGAGCAGTTGCATCATCAGGTAATATGATCAGTTGGGTCATTGTCACACAGACCAGTTTAAACTACGCGGTGGTCTGACAACTTCTGACCGTTTGTGAAAGTAACCTGTGGCATGATAAACCATGGCCCGCCTGATGGTAAGCGGTTACCGTAGCCTATGGACGCCTGCAATATCACGGAGATATACTCGCGTGTTGCCGACCCTGTAAATTAATTAGGAATAGTTGGGTTGGCAGCATAGGAGACATGCTGCCATGCATGACTGCAGCGGTAACAAAACACCACCGGTCCAACACTGCCAAAAATACTAACATTATGTAATCTATAAAAAATGCAAGTCACCTTCCTTAGGCGTGGAAACCGGAATCAACTGTATTTTTTAAATTAGAATTTTAGCTCATAATTACATAATAATATTACAAAAGCAGCTAATTCCGGGGTCAACGTTCTGTTTTCTAGTGACCATACACTGAAAATACAAAAAAAAAAATATTTATGTATAATGCTTACATAGATATAAACAAATATTAATCATAGATGCCTCACGTTTGTGAGTTAAAATCATCTGCATTACATTAATTGGTTTAGTATAACTTATCATACAAGTTTGTTGGTTTCTAATGTAATAAAATAAATCGATCGTGCCGCTCTTATTTAAATAATTGGATTGCGGATTGGAATTCAAATCTGATTGGACTCCGTATACGTGTAGGTAGGTACGACGTAACTACGCGGTAACTAACCGCGGTAACTAACTAGCTACTTAAATTAAAGAGACAAGATTTGTACGTTTTTAACGATAATATCCACTCGTGCGCAGCCGGGATGGGCCGCAAGTCTTTGATAAAATTAAATCGGGTCGTCAATTACAAAGGCTCAAAGTTACGTGATAAACATGACACGTTAATTATTGTGCTTCGCGGATAGTGTATTATTTACATAAAAAAATCCGGTATCAATGGCACAGAATCTGATCAAAGTTTGTAGACTTTGTAGTTACGTGCCGTAAGCCATAACGAATCCGAAAGCCGAATGACGTCATAACGTCTCACACCGGCTGTTTACCTCGACGTAAGTGTGATGCATGTCTAGGAATAGTTGACATGCGTCTTATGATAGAAGTTTTAATGGTGAAGTAAGGATTTATTCGGTGAAGTGTGTTCTTTTCTTCCATTCATTCTTGTCAGCGTCGTTTCATTCATTAAAGAACCATCCGTGACCCTCCAGAGGGATTTCTGCTAATTTTTCCTTTCTAGGTTCATTCATTTCCTTGTCAATTATATCGGCCTTATACATACATCTTTTCTTTGGTCTCTCTCTATCCCTCCTTCCATCCACAAACTTTAAGAATGTGGTGGACTCACAACGCGTAGATACATCATTTATGACCGTTGAATAGCATACCGTTCTAATTTAAACAACAAAATGTATCCATTTGCTTTGAACTTCACCGATCTCTGCGAAAAATGCTTTTATATCGAACGGTTAACGGCGAACGTAAGTAATCATCACGGGTCACGACAACAAAGTTTTTTTTTATAAAACGTCTGCCGAAGAAAAATGCCTTTGAAATCCGCCAACCGGCACTATGCCAGCGTGTTTCGTGTTATTTTTTTATTATGTATCACAGACATCGGCCGATTACATTATTATTATTATTAGTAGTATAAAATAAGGCGGGTGTTGCTATGTCCGACCTCTGCGGAGAAACAACGAAACAAACTCAAATGTCAAGGTCTCCAGTCAGACAAGATTCAGGCATTTCGTACGACTACACAGATGACTACGATGCGATAACAATGTACCAGCCAGTTTCATATTAAGGATAACTTTCATTTGATATTAGCTTTATGTATTAAGAGAAGGGTCATTATTGCAACAAAATACCTACGACGTCACTTTTTAAGAAAGGTGTAGATACTTAAGGGTCCGGCGGAGCGTGAATTGCCAACAAAAACGTAATACCGAAATAAATCGTAATCCAGACAATATTCTATCAAATTATGTTATCATTCGGATTTAGATACTATTAATCTAGGTTCCTACGATCCTATTTCGTCTGCTACTACTTCACTGAAATTAAAAAACCGGAAAATCGTCCTAAACTTTGTAAAGTTATCAAAAATTTCATTCGCTTACAATTATTTCCAGTACTAACAGTATCTAAATCCGAATAATAAAATGATTTGATAGAATTTTTTAATGTCTGGATTACGATTTATTTCGGTATTACGTTTGTGAGAAAAAATCGGTCCGCCGGACTCTTAATTCTCTCAAGATTCGTGAAGTTATCAGCTATTTGTCTGAGTGAATATTGTATTAATAGGTACCTACTTTGCCCCGCTTTGCCCCTCTCCTAAGGGTCGTAACGTGAATATAAATAGTCCATTACCTTCCTGAAGAATTGGGCTATCAAATGCTAGTAGAGTTTTTCAAACCCGACTGGTAGTTCCAGAGATTAGCACAATCGAAAAAAATACTGTTAGCTAGTTATTATATTAGTATAGACTGTACAACATTGGGAGAATCCGGGTTAATCGATCGATATTTATGCCTTTGCTTAACCTGGATGTTATGAAAGTGGTCGTTAATGTCGTAGCTACTGGTCCTTTGTAAACATTTTATCAAGAAAATCTTATAAGACGTGGTCGCACTTCCTTTGTAATAAACCCGTAGTATTTAGCAGCAACAGAGAAACCCCGTGATTCACCGAAACGCGCCGGGTTTGAGGTAACCCCTCCTATCCGGTACAATAGACGATAAAGACAAAAGATGTTAAAACTTAACCAATAAAGTTAGAATGTGAATAACTCGTATTCTGTTATGATGCTAGTGATAACAAACCATAATTAATACAAATCTAAAGAAATGCTTTATTACAAGTACTTACTATTGTTTTATTGCTTATAAAACGTCGGTTTGCAGAACGTAAATTCCTTCAGCGTGTTATGGAATGCAACGACAGAGTATTGTGAACTTTAAAATGTATAATTTAGCGTTGGTATTGGTTTGCGGTTAGGAGAGCAGTGTTAATGCCGTGTGGGCCACGCATGATTAAATGTGGATGCAGGGTGGCCTTCGCCTGGTTTGGCAGGCTGAGGTACTGTCGAGGTTGTGGTGAAACGCCAACACGTCATTAAGGACGAACTCGTCACCACCGCAGAAGGGTTAATGACCATCCGATCGATGTACCAGTACCTGTTTGTCTGTTGTTTACTAGAATAACTAGCAGTGCAACAATGTCACTACCTCATGGCAATATTTACTGACTCCATGATCTGTGGTAGCGGTAAAACGTGGCTGACAGTGATAAGGCGTATAAAAAGAGTCTTCATCAAAATGGAATTAATTGAATAGTTGGTTGTTTGAGGGAACCTTGACAATGTGCTATTAATTTAATTTAATTCGGCTTAGGGGGGGCAGCTATAGAACGACCGGTTCCGCTGTCAGCCTCACTAAGAATTTGAAGAAGAAGGAATGATTTGGAATGATTTGAGCCCTGTTAATTAATAACACGATGAATATTTGTTTTTCACGATCAAGGATACTAGGGATTAATCCCCGTATCTTTATAAAAATACAATCAAAACCAAAATAAAATTCTGTGAAACACACAAAAAAATTTGCTTGGATGGATTCGAATCCACAACAGTCACGAATATAGGTAGGCAATAACTGATAAATTACTTCATGTTACTTAATTATTACAGTCTCTGCTTTTATACATATCTTCTTTACTGCTAGTTTAGGTACTAGGTTGTTAATAAAGCTTGTCATATTCAACGCCCGTAACTTACATTCACGGTTTTGCGTGAGAAATAAATAATATTGCTCGAAGAATTATTTCCCCACTAACATTTATAATGGTTTTATTGCCTCTTGGGAACTATTATGTTAGCACGTCATATTTTAGTTCAGTGATGAGTCAATTAACACACTATAAAACTTCACGATGTCGCTAACGCCAGGTGCGTCCTGTCTAATATTCGGTAGAGCGGCGGCGCGTGCGCAGCCGTGACCCACATATGCGCGTGCACATAGGATAGCCCTGCTGGCCGCTGGAGTCTCTAACACACCTGTTGTTTTGTCCATGGACAGCGCGCACATGGTTGATTGTAATCTTTGTAGTTAATAAACAGTTTTTAAATTCATAACGCCAATGATACTGAGTCCAATAATATTGATGTCCAAAAAAGTGACGCCTATAATACTGACAATAAGAGAATGCTATAGATATCCATGGTGTCAGAACATGTTATTTGGTTTTAAATAGTTGTGATAATTAATTTTTAAAGTAAAACGAAGTGTATTTAACATAATAACTACCACTAAATACCCACTAGAAACATGAAACCTGCCGTCAAAGTTTCCATGCCGTCTAGACGTGCGTAAAGCGACCTTGAATATAGCACCTGGAAAAGTATAAAGCTAAAATACACCTGTACTTCGGGTATTCGTACAGGGTGAGAATTTCAATATTTTTTACATAACATCACGCCTGCATTCCTCGAAGGGAACCAATGTACACCCACATATCGCCGATAGCTATTGCCATTAAACTAACATAAAATTAAACTCCGAGCCGCTATTGAGGACCTCATAGAAAAACCCAATAACACTTTGCTGGAACTTGGGAATGAATCCAGGATCTCTAGCGTAGCAGCCGCACCCGGGATCACTAGACTAGGCAATGAGCAATATTTTTATAAATTTAAAAGTTTTGAGTGATTTAAAGTCAAAAGTATATTACTAAATCTGCTATTAAAAATATTAAAATACCCATTAATCAGCTACCAGCTCAATGTTCTCCATACTTGATAAATTATACTGATTCCATTTCAAAACGTAAAATTAGACATTACCAGTCTGAGAGCGATAACGCTTGGTTTCTTTGTCGGTTGCGTCTGACTTTTAATGGCATCCAAATGTGATTTAGATAGCTATATAAATTAGCATAAATAACTCTTATTTATTACGTATTAACAGTTAATTAAGCACCAATTTAAGTAGTGAAGTAATAAATCGCATGGAAACCTTTATGCCTGAAAGATTTACCCAAAGGCGTGTGAAGTCTACCAATCCGCAATAGGCCAGTGTGGTGGGCTATATCCGCAGCCTCGTACCTATCACACGCCTGAATTTCCAGAGGCGTACTAATGTACACCCACAGCTTGCCTGTAGATATGTTTAGGTCCAATATACCTAATAGGCATCCAGACTTCGAGCTGCTACTAAAAATTTCATTGAAAATCCCAATAACACTTTGCTCAACCTGGGATTCGAACCAAGGACCTCTAGTGTAGCAGTCGCGATTGGGACCACTGGACCAATGTGGCCTTGTACCTACCATAAAGTAGTACTAACTGTTTTAAAATCGTGTATGCTTTGAAGAATAGAGTCCGACGGACCGAATTTCTCTTACAAACGTAATACCGAAATAAATCGTAATTCAAAGACAATTTAATCACATTCTGTAATTATTCGGATCCCGATACCGTTAATTTAGGTTTCCTATTCTACCATTTCGTCCAAAATAAAACTGTCACTGGAAATAAAAGACCGGAACCGGACCGGACTGTAGGTACCTAGATTAACGGTATCCAAATCCGAATAATGACATAATTTGATAGAATATTGTATGGAATACGATTTATGTTCGGTATTACGTTTTTGTGGGCAATTCAAGCTCCGCCGGACCCTGAAATAAGTCATGCTTAACCCAGTCGTGTGCCGGTTACCTCCATAATATGACCATGTGCTGGATACCATTAACCCTTCACAAACAGGTAAACACGTTTGTTATAAAGCACGATGCCGTAAATATTGTTTGAACTCCCGGTTATTTGTTTATGACAGAAAGTGAGCCGACGTTTGAAGTCGCCGCCGATACCAGGAGTTAGGTCAGAGTTAGAAAGCCGACTTTTTTTTTGACTTGTTGAACATATTGAATAGCTAATAGGAACTAACGACCTAATATATGTAGTACTATTTCAAAATTAATATTAATATACCTATATAATATTATATTATTAGTTTGTATATATTACGAGTATTGTATGTAAGTCTAAGTAGGTAGGTATATAATCGTATTTATGTAGTTGAGTTACTTTTAGTCGTTATTATTTTTCTGGTTGGTACACCATTAATTTTGGTAATGAGATGGATTAAAGCCTGGAGAACGACGTAGTCACACCTTTTGCTCCAATGAGACGATTTAACCAATCGTTCGAGCAAAGAATCCAGAAGAGTACTTCGAAAAAACTAAGCAGCATCATGGCTGTTAATTCTTCTGGACGATTAAAATATTGGCGTTGACACGTCACGAAAAGGCGAATAATATGTAGTTACCGCGCATGATCAGCTGTCATTTTCATCTTTTCGAGGAGTAAGAGTAATTCACGCTAAAAGAATTTCACTAATCTAGGCAGGCTGGTAAAACATTGCTTTTTATCTAGGTACTAGATAAATTAATTTGAGCTTTCCATGAAGTGACAGGATGATTAATGGATGCTTGAACTTGATGATCTATCGAAATGTTAATAGATAATAGATAGCGTTATCAATGCCATTCGCGGAGGAATTAAACCTCGCTCCTGTAACCCCCGGAAAAAGTGGTGAGGCCGTACCTATCACATTTTTAAATTAAGTAAGTAGGTACAAAATGTCTGGACGTCTAACCTTTAAATTAACCAAGGATGTCATTAAAATACTTTCTAATATGATTATTAAAATTAATTAAAGCATTAAATATTGTGAACATTGCAGGGCATTTTGATTTTTTTGAGATTTGAACCCCACGCAATCTCCAATTCCATCGTTCCAAACATGGGTACCTGTGTCTACATTTAGCAACGTCTTAGCAATTTCTCTATTAGCGTTGCTTCCCAAAATCGCCTGTTCTTTTCTACCGGGAACGCATGTTACCTGTTACTGTTACATACAATATAAATAGCATGCGTTATATTTCAGCAGGCGATAAATAACAGTCGACTTATTACGCGTGAGTCAGCACGCGTAAATATTCTCAAGCTGATGAAATTTAAGGTAGATTCGGCTGCGTTTGCGCATAATTATTGCTTCTTACAATCGATCATAATATGATTTATAGGTTTTCCCAGGTCGAACAGTGTTTCTATGAAGTTCTCGGTCGCAGCTCTGAGTTTGGATTTGTGCCTGGTTAATGGCAGTAGATGCTCTCTTTTATATGGAACCTAAACATACCGGCGAACTGTCAGAGTACATTAGTACACTACTGCCTAACCCTTGGGGAATAAAAGCGTGATGGTATGTTGTGGTATAAAATAAATAGTGCAAGTACGCCTTTGATATAAGGAGGTACTCATTGTACGTTGAAAAATTAAACTCGGTGAAATATTTATTTAATTATGGATCGCCAACAAAGATGCATTGAATTCTACATAGGTATATTTAACAAATAACATAAAAAAATACTCACCACGGTTAGTTAAAAATGCCTTATGTTTAACTAACCACTAAATCTAGTAAAATGTAACGACAAAAAATCACTTTATATTGCCAAAAATAGTACTTAAACGATCACCAAAATAAATCCCCATTTTAGCGTGAAATTAGAACCGAAAAATTTTCAATTTTTGTCCTACTTAAAGCAACCAACTCCAAATTATCATGGTCTAATCCAAAAAAAAAATCTAAATAATTTCACCAACCAAGTCGCGCTTGAGACCACTAGACTAAGGCAGTCAAAATACTTTTCGTTCTACAAAATTGTTCTATATAATCGATAGATATATCAATGTAGGGGAAATCAGTCATACAGGGGAGAAATATTTAATACTACTTACTGGAGATTGCCTCACAGTTTACCGATAAGACACCTCCACAATCGAAATTGCCCAATCGCAGCATCTACGTGTGATATTGACACGAAAGATACGTGCTGTATCTTTTGTATCTGATATCTTTAAAGTGTTCCTCGGAGAAAGCGGCCGGGGCAGACGAACTGACGGACGGACGTATTGCTGGTTTTTGTATGATAAGATTGCATTAGAAAGTCGATGGTGATAGCGTGCAAGATAGAACACGTTTTGTACAGCTTTGTTTTGACGACCCGTTGACAAAGGGCACAAGAACTTGCATGTAATTGCTGTATACAGGTGAAATTGAATAGACGCGACAAATTAAAATATACCTATGATTCTATGTGTAACAAGGAAAAGAAACACGTTTAGAACACGTGATTAGAAAAATAATTATACGTTTTTACTGTTGTAAAGTGAGTTTGGCAACGACTCGTGCGCCTAACTACTACTTGTTTCGGGAAAAGAAAAAAAAATGGTAAATAATAGTAAGTGCAAAGCGTTAATACTTCACGTAGTATTATCCGGGCGCGCCGCTCGTATATTTTGATACTTGTTTAGAATGATTTATTTGTTTTTTTTTAGTACAATACCGATTATTCATACTTACCTGAAAACAATAGCTTAGTTTGCAACATTTAAGATAAAAAATAAGATTGTTATTTGGACAATTTCGATAATTGAAATTATATTTTAAAATGAATATGACTATAAAAAAATATAAGAATAAAGTAAATATGCAACAACATGTCAACGCCAAAGTCAAAGTCAAAATGTTTTATTTCATTTTTAACCACTAAAATAGGTACTTTTGAAAAGTTAAAACTAATTGCACTGTTCCAAAAAAGTGAGTCATATGGAGAAGAGCCTGTCAGATGATGATCCTGTCAGTGGATGTACGAGTAGAAGATTTATTAATTATACAATAAAAAAGGATATAGATATAATTATTATGTAGTGCCTTGGCTTCGAACGCAAGACTACGACTTGGTAGTCCAATGGTCATACTATTAATCTATTACTGGTTATCTAACCTGCTGATAGGTACAGTAGTAAAAATATTGATCATGCGTTAATACCAAATATAATAAAAAGTAACAGGTATAATAGAAGTATTAGGTTTAAGTACCTAATAATTATTCTAACACTTGCTACGGATCATATCAAAAGAAACTGCATCAATAAACGTACCAGTGATAAGATAGCGAGGTGAATGCTGTCGTATAGCATCGCATCGTATAATATGTCACTTATTAACTATATAACACGAGTAAAGAAATAAGTACTCGTTCAATCAACACCTGGTTCATGTCGTGTTTGTTTAGTAACACGATTAGTTTTATGAATCATGTTTTGACAAATAATATGTGTCGATGTTTGGCTTCTTTTATAAATAACATTATCATATCATCACACCTTCCTTCAAACAGTAGGCAGTGTCGTACTCGCAGTCTCGAGTTTTAATTGGTACTTTTTTTCAATGTTCATAATAATTAATTACTTTTTATGGTAGAAAAGACAAACTTCATCTATTTATTTATTTGGATCTCCAACAGAGGATACACAATTACGTACAAGAAATCGGATACAGGGACAGTATACAGTGTGCTCCTCCAATTAAAGGAGACCACATCATTCACTTATAATCTAGGTACCTAACTAACTAGTTTGACAAAAACAAAGTTGCATTAAAAAAAAAAGATGACGACAAAACCAAAGAAATAAAAAAGTAGTAATAAAGTAATATTATTAATAATCCCGAAGTAACATAGAAATAATAATTAGTGTGTAGTGATCTATCTATTTAAACTAAATAAAAATGTATGTTTGTCCTCTATGCATTGCTAAATCATTCATCCTGGTGAGTTGTTGTATGCATGCCTGGGAAGGTTTGTAACGGAAAGAGGAATTGCAACGCATGCCGGGGACAGCTAATTAATACACAATATTAATTAAGTACCTCTACATATGTATTAAAGGTATCTAAGATTTCACAACACGTTACATGTTTTACAATATAAATATTGCTATCGCGAATGCAATGTCATAATAACACAGCTACACGACTCAGTTGCACGTCACCGGGAACAAATAGAGAGAACTAGTCTCTATTACATATTGCTAACCACAATAGTATTACTATTCCTTGAAACTAGATAGGACGGTAGGTTTATTTCTTTTATCCTTTTATGGTAAACCATAAATTGACGTCATAATAACTAGTTCATTAGTCATTCTAATGGAAGTGGAAATGACTGATGGCTCAAATGAATTTAAAATACATCGTATGTTCAAAACCCATTCTGAAAGGGAATTTGACCTGTGCGATCATCGATGCGCTCGATCATACTAGGATCGAGCGCCGACTATTTTCGAACCTTAGCCGGTAAGGACCAATGGTTTACATCGAGTAGCTAATACAGTGATAGGCGAGGCCTGCAACACATCAGCAACTCATCCGACGATGCAGGAGTATTTTTTGGTTATGCAGGTAATTCGGCCCCCATTTTACCGACGTGTAATTTAGAAAAAGCCTGACCACGAAGAATAAGATACATGACCACCTGCCGGGTGCTACCGCCAACTATAGTTAAGAACCATTCAGATGACCCCATGACTACAAAAGAAAATCCATCGGTCAAGCTGTTTAGGCGGAGAAAAATTACAACGCAACGAACACACGCATACCGGAATTATATACTTAAGTAGCATAACCTGGTGACCTGTAACACAAGGTTCCCACCTTATTTCGGGCACCAGTCTCCACAATATTTTTGTAATGTACTATGTTTATAATGTAATGTGTAAACAATTATTGTGGAGAAATAAATAAACCCTTTATTAATGCCGGAAAAAAAAAATATATACCATCACGACTGTATTCCCCGAAGGGTTAGGCAGCGATGTAATAATGTACCATCCACAGTTCATCGGTAGGGTTAGGCAGCGGTGTAATAATGTACATACACAGTTCATCGGTATGTTTAGGCCCGGTTGATAGCAATAGGGTCGCC
The DNA here is from genome assembly GCA_910591435.1 of Acronicta aceris. Classification (NCBI taxonomy): domain Eukaryota; kingdom Metazoa; phylum Arthropoda; class Insecta; order Lepidoptera; family Noctuidae; genus Acronicta; species Acronicta aceris. The sequence goes on along the minus strand of OU342762.1, from coordinate 17,035,029 downwards.
CCCTATGGGCGACCCTATTGCTATCAACCGGGCACAAATTACAAACTCCGAGCTGCTACTGAGAACTCGTACTCCGCCAATACTCGTAACACTTTGCTCGACTCGGGAATCAAACCCAGGACCTTTGGCGTAGACCACTAGACTAATGAGGCAGTTTTAAGTAGAATCATTTGTACAAGAATAATCATTGTGCTGTCCGTGTTCAATACAAAATGCCTACTTAGTTATAAATTTTTCGGTTTTTTATCGGATACATTTCGGAGAGTGTGCATGCGAACTCCACGATATTATTCCCTCTACTTAACCCTTTCTACTATCGGACGATCAGAAACACGAAAAACCGACATCGCTTCATGTTGGACATTCAGAAAACCCGAACGAAACGCTTAAGTCCACTTTTATCATGCGTACCGCTGAAATGTGGAATACGCTTCCCGAGTGGGTTTCCCCGATAGTTATAATCTGGGTGTCTTTAAATTGACGACCAGTGAATTGGGTTCTTCTAGGCAAGGCAAGGCGTGCTCCATCGTAGATCGTAGCATCGCTTAACTCAGGCGAGCTGGCGGTCAAGCGTAAGCCTATCACGGAAAAAAAACTAGGAAAGCCGCCGCCGGCTACAGTTACATCGCGCGGCTGTTCTCGGCGAGCGCGGAGAAAGCCTCTCGCTCGTGACCACAACTGCCTACGTTTATATAATAAGTATATTACGTCTTTATCGCAATTACATAACACAGGTGATCTTTCTTGTTATATTTTGAGAATCGTAATGTATCTGGATGATCATGGATCAGCTGTCCACAAATAATAGGCCATCCATAAATTAAAATGACGTCACACCTTACGAGGTCGGAGAGCAGTAGAGAAGTGTGACATTGTGTGCGAAGGAGTATGGGGGGTCATCAACTTTGTCATATCATATGTAAAAATCTATATTATCAAACCGCAAAACTTAAATGTAAACGTAACATCATTAATTTGCGACGTTACATTAGGGGGTCTCACAAATGTGATGACGTGTGACAGGGACCGTGTGGACGGGGCAAAAAGTTGAAATTCGTGTGACTATATATTTTTTAAAGGATCTGGAAAAGTGTGACCAAAGGATCCTTTTAGAATCAAGAGTGAGAAATGCCACATTACACGTTATATAGCGCCATTCCTCCGTGCCTCGGAGAGCACGTAAAGCCGTCAGCCTCGGATACCATGAGAACACTTAAGGCCATCGTTAACGCTAATCAGAAGGCCAAAATGCCTGACTACCGGCCTATCCTTCGAATGTGCCTCGATATTATAACCGTGGGAGAGCCATGCTTCGGCACGAATGAGCATGCTTGACAAAGCCGTTGTCAAGCATGCTCATTCGTGCCGACTTGAAACAACGCTTACGTTGTGTTTCTCGGAGTGAGTAAGGTTACCGAAGACCCAATCCCGTTTTAAAAGGACGGCAACGCACTTGTGACTCCTCTGGTGTTGCGGGTGGACACCCGAGCGGTGGGCGGCGGTAATCGCTTACAATCAAACGATCGGTCTGCTCGTTAGGTTAAGTAAAAACATTATGGATAAGAGGAGAATAAAAATTTTCAGGAATCTTCGATTTTGTTTGTTATAATATAAATTCGTGCAGTGTCGCTTAACGTCAGGCGAACGGGCGGTCAAGCATCAGCCTACCAAAAATAAAAAAAATGTAGACAGAGGTGCTAATAGCGCGTTGATGTCTAATACACGAGAACAAAATTAGGTTAGAAATGAGAACAAACATTGCTACTGTTATTAAGTGATACTAATAGGATACTTTTAAGCTTTGTGAAGCTTACCGAAGTACTTGTGAAGATAGTCGAGTACATTATAAAGAGCTATTAGTGATTGAGTAAACCGCGTGAGGGCCCCGGCGCTCATGAACGGTAGATTTTGCATTAGGTATGCCTATAATTTGTTAGTTAACGGATTTATATCAATAATAAGTTAGCTGACTGCCTCATTAGTCTAGTGGTCCCAAGCGCGACTGCTACGCAGAAGTCCTGGGTTCGATCCCCAAGACGAGCAGTGTTATTGGGCTTTTCTATGAAATTCTCAGTAGCAGCTCGGAGTCTGGATTTGTGCCCGGTTAATGGCAATAGGCTGGCCCCCTTTTACATGAGACCTAAACATACCGGCGAATTGTAAGTGTACATTAGTGCACCTCTGCCTAACCCTTCGGGGAATACAGGCGTGATGGTATGTTATGTTACGCGAAGGAAATAGTACGTACATTAATTATTAAAATTAACTGCTCCCCTTTACAATTTATTAATATTGTAAGATTTTAATCCAGTATAATGTAATCGTGTCAGTAATAAAATATTTGTGATAAGGTTCAACAATATACTGTTACGTAGGTACTGTCGGCTGGTGATAACGCCACACTCGCACGCTGCACGGAAAATCGCCAACATTATTAATATTTATACGGATTTTTAAACAGCGAGCGAACGCATCGACTTGTTTTACAGTTTTTTTGACTTGAATCTAATACCATATGGAGACGGACAGGAAATTACATGCCTAAATATTTCACACAAAATATTTTGAGGCATACTCACGTAGGTACTGTAGGTGCGTAGGACGATTATTATCGAAAAGTACGGTATTTTTATGTGATAGGAGGGCAAACGAGCAGGCGGATCACCTGATGGTAAGCGATTACCGCCGCCCATGGACACCCGCAACACCAAAGTAATCACAAGTGCATTGCCCGCTTTTTAAAAGGGGATTGGGCCTCCGATAACCTCACTCACTCGGCGAAACACAACGTAAGCGTTGTTTAACGTGGGTTTTCTGTCGTGCCCTAACGTAGGCCGTGGTATCACTCCGGTCGAGCCGGCCCATTCGTGCCGAATCATGGCTCTCCCACGTATAGACGGTATACGGTACCACGGTATCCAAAATGGTAAAATGTCTTCAATCGATTGTCGATTTAATATCCAAATAATAGAGTGTATTATCCATTGGGGATGGCAGTTTGTGGTATCTTGACTGTACAAAGAATAGTTGTATTACAGTGACATAGTATTATAGTGAAATGGATTTAGTTTTCTAGTAATGTGTCCATTGGACTTGTCCTTATCTTTCCGTACATATTATAAAAAAGACCTCGCCGCGCCTGTCTGTCTGTTCGCGATAAACTTAGGATCTACTGAATGGATTTTCATGCGGTTTTCTAAACATCACGCTACGACTTTTAGGAACGGGTCAATGCGAGTGAAACCGCGGGCGAGAAGATAGTTTTAGATATATATATATTTTTAATGGGATAGCTGGGCAAATGAGCAGATCGTGGACCATGGACACCCGCAACACCATAGGAGTCACAAGTGCGTTGCCGGCCTTTTTAAAGGGGATTGGGCCTCCGGTACCCTCACTCACTCGGCAAAACACGTATTTTTTTTTATTCCTTTTATATCTTTTGAGAAGATTGGATTGCATAGAAAATATTGTCTACAAGTAACTAAAGAAATAAATAATTGCCTCATTAGCCTAGTGGTCCTGAGCGCGACTGCTACGCTAGAGGTTTTGGGTTCGATTCCCAGGTCGAACAGTGTTATTGTTTTTTTTTCTATGAAATTCTCAGTAGCAACTCGGAGTTTGTAATTTACTCTTCTGCATAGCCCTTCGGGGAATACAGGCGTGATGATACGCATGTCTACAGCTCTACACCTATATTATATTGTTATTTTGCGGCCTCTTTTTCAGCAATAAGCTGTGTAAGTATAGTTAATACGTAGGTATACTTTCTAACAGCTTTTTAATTACACATCTACTTTAGTTAGGCGTATACGAAATTAATACTTAAAAGTACGCTAAATTATAGTTTAAAGTAAGTTATCATTACCTACTTATTATTTAATAAGAAATATGATTATTTATTCTCATGGTGAATCGTTCGATACCTATTTGAATTACAAAACAAAATAATAAGTAAAAGAAATAATAACAGCTTTCCCGGAGCGAGAGAGACGGAAAGATAGATTAAGAGGTCGTTTAGCGATGAAGCTTACCTCTCTCTGCTTACTCCAATGAGAGACAGGCGTGAATATATTTTTGTATGCTGAACAAAAAGTAGCTAGACACTGTACGTCTGATTTTTTTATTTGTAACGCCAAGTATCACACAAACCTATGTAAAAGTACCTCTGGCCGTCTGTTTGTTACCTTGTCACATCTAAACCGCTGAACAAATTACGATAAAATTTTGCAAAGAGATAGAGTGCACCCTAAGAAAGGACATATTTTTATGGCTTTCGGAATGCGAGTAAATCCGTGGACAATAGATTATTAACAACATAACAACAATATTTTTTTAAATTATTTAATTTAATTATATTTTTATTTCAAACCATAAATATAACAAATTATGTAAAATTGCCATGCCCAAATAAACATGTGTAACTTTGCGTGTCACTAGTTAATTAGTTGACTCCCTGTAGTGTTATATACAACTGGTGTACATACAGTTACGTGGAGTAGTTACTGCCCAGTTGCTGTTTTACAAGTGTATCTTCACAAGGGCATGGAAAAATATCACCAACCTTCGCGAACATCAATTAGATTTTTTTATTTGTAGTTTTAATCTAGATAAGTATAGAAATAGAAATATTTATTTGTCAATGTAGGTAAAATTTATATAAGATGTTACATTATTGAACTAGTGTGCTAAATTATATCCATAGGCATACCAACTGTATTAATAAGTAGCTTCTGCCCGCGACTTGTCTGCGTGGACTTCAGAATTGGGTCTGACCTGGATAAAAAGCCTAGCCTATGAGTTATTCCAGACTATAATCTATCTCTGTGCCAAATTTCATCCAGATCCGTTCAGCCGTTCTGGCGTGAGACATTTTACTTCAAATTAACACCATAAAAATAAGCAAAATTCACACAAGGACACAGACTAATTAGATTTGGAATCAATAAACTCAGTCGTAGAATTAAAACAGTTTTTAATTACGAACTAGCTAAGAGCTTTTATAAAGATATTTAACTTTAAAACCCCCATATGTTTTTAGGACTTTTATTTTTTTATTTTGTATGTAACTACTCTCGTTTTAAAAATGTTATAAATAAGTAGCACAATAGCATATTTAATGTACAGTTACCACAAACTTAAATTTCCCCAATGGACAATAAACTATATTATTTAGAGATTAAATTGAAAGTCAGTTGAAGAAATTTGTCAGTTTTGAATACCATGATGCCTGTTGACCGTACAAACGGCTACACAATCACGCTATACATTTCCAGTAGGCTATTACTAGCTGATCTCGCATTGTAAAAGCTTTCTATTCAATCAGGTTAGCTTAATAGGATAAAAAAATATATTAAATAATCTTTTATTTTGTTTATACTTGGTAGAGAAATAGACTGAACATACCATCACGCCTGTATTCCCCCAAGGGTTAGGCAGAGGCGTACTAATGTACACCCACAGTTCGCCGGTATGTTTACGTTCCATGTAATAGGGGGCGAGCCTATTGCCATTAAACGGGCACAAATCCAGACTCCGGGCTGCTACTGAGAATTTCATAGAAAAACAATTACACATTTCTCGACCTGGGGATCGAATCCAGGACCATAGGAGTCGCGCTTGGGACCACTAGACGCAGTCAATTTTTACCTATTTTCGTTTTAAGTATACTCTGCTTACGTAATATTTTCAAGTAGTAGATAAAGAAACGGGTAGCAACCTGTTTCTATAATGTAACAATTTTGTTATTTACTTACAGTATCGCACGTGTTTATTCAGATGGTTCATTTTCACATTTTATTTAGCTTGTTAAAAACAGGATAGAATATCGATAAAAGATTGTAAGGAACATAGTTAATATTTTTTATATAATTTTTATCATATTGGTATGGTAGGATTTAATGATCCGACTAGCCAAGTACTGCCATCACCCTCTCATTCTGAGAGGAGATCCGTGCCCAGCAGTGGGTCGGATAGGAAATCAACATACTACTTATTGCAGTGTCTCCAGATGGCAGATGATCCATGAGGAATAAGTATATACTGTGTTAAAAAACCATGTCCGACCCGGAAGGGGCATATAGGTATCCCAATCACATCACCAAATAAAATAGGAAACATTAAAACCTTTACTAAAATAACATAATAATTAAGTTAAAAATTTACAATTGTCGCAACCCCAAAATTTAGCTATTTTTTTAAATGTGGTAAAAGCAACATTGGCTTATGTTGTTGTATGTTTGGCACTCAAGGATAGTGTCGCTGCCAATGTAAGTAGGTATTGCCATTTCAGTTTCCTCGTTTTATACTATATTTATTTCGGTTTTTTTTTTCTCTTTTTACGTGAAAATGATTATATAAACAGAACTGGATCTCGATAACTAAGAATACCTTCACAGGTCGGAAAGCATTTTAGTAACATATGTATTTTTTTTAATTATAGAACCATGAAACAAGGAAACTCCTAGCGTACCATTGGACCGACGGTACCGTAATACAGCACATTATCGATGTAATTCCGGGCACACTGCTTCAGCGATGTTGCGTGATTCGGGTTTATGAGGCCGGTGCCGGGCTCCCGCGCGAGCCTTGACCCTCTCACCTTTTCTAATGTCAAATGTGCCACTATTCCCGAATAATAACAAGCATACCTGTCACTGGGTCAGCAGGGATGATTAAAATATTATAGAATATCATCACGCCTTCATCACCGAATGGGTAGGTTGACGTGTATTGATGAAGAATGCTGGTGTGGTCCTGTCACGGCCGTAATTTTAGAGCAAGAGGGCCAGAGCGATTTTTCGCCGGGACGAGTGTACGCAAGCGTGGCTGCCGAGTATTAGATTCTAGGTTCGATTCTCAGGTCGGGAAAGTGCTGGGATTTTTCTGTGATAGTACCTACCTACCCGTACTATTACGTGAGACCGACCCAAATCCTACCGGTGGACTGTGGATGTACATAAGACATAAGTATACATCTGCCTGATCTTATGGGGCAATAAGGGCGTCATGGTCGTCTCTTGGTCTAATTAATTATTATTTTATAAGTTATTTTGCCCGCACTTTCACGTCCCAAAGGGATTAACAAACTATAAGTCCGAATTTGGGCGATGTATCAAGATGAAAGATGCACCAGATTTCAAGTTAGACCTAGAAGTTGAATGCAGTAGTTTTTGCGTGATGCACGTAGGTACAAACATACAGACAGACAATCAAAAATTCTAAAAATAGTTATTTTGGCTTCTGTTGCTCTAATAAAGACCTCCCATATTAGTTGTTCTTTAATATCTATAATGTACAGACATCGGCCTGTTACAATTTTATTATAGGTATAGATTACTGGTGAAGATCAATTTATTGAAGCCCTAAAACTAAAACTAAAAGGGTAAAACCTTTTTAAAATTACATTATTGTATTGTATCTCTGATTACCTATGGTTAAAATTTACTCTACCTTTAATTTTTATCGGATCTAAGAGCTGAAACCAGGATATTAAAATCCATACCATTATCTTTTTTTTGTGATGTTTTTTGCATTTTCCATGCTAAGATTATAAAGTTATTTTAATAAAGGAAAAATTCAATCGCGGGCAGGATTCGAACCTGCGTCTTCTGATTTGATATACCAGACGCTCTGACCGCTAAGCCACCGCGAACCCCACCCGCCTGATTGAAATTTGCCTTCACATTCTGAGTTTACGTCATAAGGTGACGTTGGCGACATCTATTGAGAAGCAAGTTACCTTGTTTCTCAACCGACATGATTTACTTTACAGTTATCGATATCGTGCGATGCCACCTTACCTTTTAACTATCTTTTTTTGTGATTTTTTGCATTTTCTATGCTAAGATTATAAAGTTATTTTAGTAAAGGAAAAATTCAATCGCAGGCAGGATTCGAACCTGCCCGCGCGTCACCTTATGACGTAAACTCAGAATGTGAAGGTAAATTTCAATTAGGCGGGTGGGGTTCGCGGTGGCTTAGCGGTCAGAGCGTCTGGTGTATCAAACCAGAAGACGCAGGTTCGAATTCTGCCCGCGATTGAATTTCATCCATACCATTGTTACCATTACACTAGGAAAAGCAAAAATGTTTAAATTAGTTACCTGCATTAATGTATCGTTGAATGTGGAAACATGTAACAGTAACAGGAAGAAACCAATTAGCTAATGTGACTGCTTAATTATTTGTATACATTACGCAGATGCTCCGACGGTCTGACAGTAAGCAGATAATGCTGTAACGGCCAAGACTTGATGTGAAGACAGGCTCCGTAGAATTTATAAGTCTGGCTGATAATTATACTAATTATAAATTCTGCTCTTAATCTTATAAAATATTTTAGAAAGTTTAATATGTAAGTAGGTAGGTTGGTAACTGACTTCTGTTTCTTTTAAACAATTCTCAGAATCCTTTCGAGTTTGAATGTATTTTTTTTAATTTTTGCTTGAAATATTGGCGTGCTTTTGGACCTACATGGGATTATGGAAAATTTTATTAAGGTCTATATTAATTATTTGTACAGTTAATAAGTATCGGTTTGATTTTGAAAAAAATACTGTTGAAAGGTTAGTTGTAGAATACCTAATGATTACAATTTCATCTTTGGATGATGTCTTTGCATCCCCTCTAGAAGTCCTATAAGATTAAGTTATTTTTTAGTAAAGGAAAAAATTCAATCGCGGGCAGGATTCGAACCTGCGTCTTCTGGTTTGATATACCAGACGCTCTGACCTCTAAGCCACCGTGAACCCTACCCGCATGATTGAAATTTTGCCTTCACAGAGTAAATTCAGAATGTGAAGGCAAAATTTCAATCATGCGGGTAGGGTTTTTTCCTTTACTAAAAAAATTTTTTCCTTTACTAAAAAATAACTTAATAATCTTAGCATGGAAAATGCAAAAAAATCACAAAAATCGTATAAGATTGTTTTATAATCGCAGTGTCTACATATTCCTTCAGCATAAAGCCGATTATTATAATCGTTTACGTTGATTTACCGACGATCTACTACAACGGCGACGCTACGTTTGGAAGGCAATTCCAAGTTCAGTGTGGTTGCACAACTACCGGTCGCTAGCTGATGACTCGGACGTCCGCGCGCGCGCAATATTATTTCCGCATACGAGTATAATAGACCCTCTGTAGACCTCGTATTATATGGTAATTTAGCAGCGTTAAACAATTCATAGGTGAACGAGGTATCGCCGCACACTTCGTACCGTACACTATCTACTGAACAGATTTTGCTTGCAAATTTTGTCTTTTCTCAAACGTAAAGGAATGGCATACTTAAAGGTCACAGATTTTTATCAGTTAAGAAGTGATGGCTAAAGCAGATCTAAATAGGTATTTACAAAGACATTTGAAGGCTTGAAGAATTTGGAATGTGAGTTAAAGGGAATTTTTATTATGTTTATCTAGAAAGCTGATAGAGATATCTAAATGGAACGTCCTTGGAGATATGTAAACCACAATAGGTATTTCCTTGACTTTTGTAGTATTGTAAGTATTTAATTTTTATACGTGAAATACCTATGCTGTAATAAGTAATAAAGGTTAAATGAAGATTTGTTTTTTTGTGACAAGAACTGCGCGGGTATCGCGTGAAAATCCCGGAGTGCCGCGGGCGAGCCGGTTCTGTGCCGATACAGACCACTAAATGTTGGAAGTTGTACAACCTGTTACCAGAACATGATTGTATGGTTGTTGTAACTAGAAGAGTGCCTCATGTATGAAACCTCGTGGTGACGTAGTGGTCACTAGTTCGCTACACTTTCGTTCGGCTGCACCATTTGTTAGCATAAACAAACATCGTAGATCATTTTTGTAAAATTAAGATGTGACCGCGAAAAACAAAACGTAGGCAGGTAGGTACCTAGGCCTCTACCTCAGTCTAGAAATTATTATCCGAAATGTTCAAAGCCATGACATAAATTCTCGTGAACAGTATAATGTGGGTAGGTAGGTAAGTATCTACACAGTTCTGTCGGAAAATGAAAACTGATAATCATCAAATAGCCGAGAAGTTAATAATAAACATGTCTCTCGTACCTGCATCATTTGTCGCAGATAGCGTCACAGAGGGAAACACTTTGTTTTATTATGATAATATACATATCACGCTCTATCAAACAATAAGATAGGTAGGTACCTATCTACCTACGTAATGCAAATAGAATGAGCTCGTACGTACCTTTCCCATTGAGTTGGGTCTTCAGCCGGGTCAGCTCCCTGGAGCGGCTGCGGCTGCGCCTGTGGGCCGATATCCTGCGAGGCGAGCGCGCCATCTCACTGTCAGCCGCCAGGGTGCTGTCGGACACTCGCTGCCACACGCCTCAACTGACATGGAGGCGCTCAGCACGCATTACACGCACGAGCACGACACAACACTGCACTACTTATTTACAGCTGACTAACAAACGCGCCGGCGACACACTTGTTTGTTTGTAAACATCTTTTCGCGCGAAATCACAACACACGACGAGACATAGTACTTTCAAAAAACACAAAGTACAAGCTAGTAGTGGGTGTAAATAGAAAAGTTTTGATACTTGTAAAGTGAACGAGTCGATACGTACGGTAGTAAGGCACGAGCGTCGTGTAGAAGGCACTGCGAGGCACTGACAGACTGAGTGAGCGTGCGGTGGTACGGCGCGCCGAGCCGGCACTGCGGCGCGGAGCCACGCCGTCAGCGGCCGCGGCGGCGAGCGCGCCTCGCCCGCCGCCTCGCAGGCCGCACCTGTCGCGCTTACATCACTGATAAGTGATAACGTACACGCTAGCGAAACATCCTGCCTTACTATTGAGTATCTTGAGGAAGTACCCTCGTCTTAAATTGTGACAATACTAAGACAGCTTGATGGGAAACAGTCACTCAAGTCTTGTCTGCCTTTCTGTACTTGATTATCCCAGGTTCGATTGCACGATAACATTTTTGTGATGTTTTTAATTTTGGTGTAGCGGCTATCTGCTGTAGTGTAGTGGCTATTATCAATTCTGTGGTAGGACTATTTTAATTTTGCCACGTTTTCTAAATGGTAGCTGTAGTAGGTGTTATAAAAATGAAAGTGAAAGTGATTTAGGTAATAGCAGGCCCTTCTTTTTCATTGGGCACTATCTGGTAGGGCCCCGCGATCCATGGGGGCCCCCTATTTTTATGTAATACTCCCCTGACATCATTGTCATAGGGACCCCCATTATCCTAATGTGTCCAAAGCCTCCTAAAGGTTACAGACGGCTATGGGTAATAGATAAAGATTTTTGAATGGGAGTACCATTAAAAAATCTAATCATCATCAGAACTCTCAATCGTCATCATCAATCCATTAATTTATCATCCAAATAACTAAACCGAACAACAACTGTACAATTAGGTAACTAAGTACTTAGGCAGGTTTTACCTTTTAAAATGAGGCTTTGTATTAATCATAAAAAAGCCTAATTCCGTGGAAATATGAAGTCATGTAGGAGGCATGCGTAGTAAATTAGAACATTTAACGAATGCCTTCACGAACACAATTAGCTTAATCTTCACTTGTGGAATATTTGAGGGGAACCAAAATGTACGGCTTTGTTATATCAAGGTCGCCGTAGGTACCCACCTATTATTACCATAGTATTGCTACCTGAGGTATACATGCTCATTTTCATGAGCTGTAGCGAAAAATACGAGGAAATCAGAAACGGAATTCGTCTGGCTATCCTTGTTTGATAAATACTATTTGGTAATTCCCTCAATGGTCGTGATAATACCTATGCGCCCGTTGAGCATGAGGTCCTGGGTTTGATTCTCAGCTTGAGCAGTGTCATCTTTATTGCTTACCTACACTTTAGAGTAGGTATTTGATGGTCGATCGTTTAGGAACCTACGTATCTACCAAGTTCATGTTACATTACCGATATAAATATGAGTACCTAGGTAAGTAGGTATACCTAAGTAGGTATTTCCCTGAATTTCACAGTACCCTATATCTATCTTATTTTCGTATCAGTTCGCCACTAATCTATTTTCCAGTGTTTTCTTAACCGTAGCGAGATTTGTTCGAGTCATTATTATTCACTCGACCTAAATGCGTAGAATGACATGTCACGGAAGGAAATAAATGTAAATTATCAACTTTTTTAACCAACACGGATACATAAATAACATAATGAAATAAAATATAATAATAAAACTTACCAAGTGTATTTTTCCTGTCCGTATCTATCCAAGGATCCCCGTATCAACTGACCGCAACCGCAATCATGGCGAGTTAACATTGTTCCAGAGCCTTGAATATAGTTTCCGAAACTACAATATTTTTTTACAGACTACCCTCATTTAAACAAATACAACTACTCGGCTCATTACTTTTTACCTTGCTTTTTTTAAAGGTCTCGAACCTTTAAAAAAAATCTCACATGCACTAATTTCACGAACCATAGGAAATCATCAAATATTGTGTAGTAAGTAAGTACCTACTTACCCGCAGATCATTTATTTGAATGAGTATATACTTACCAAGGTGGCTCTCTCCATCTTAGTTGGTAGGCCGGAAGGAAATATTGGGGCATTACGGGACTGAATTATTAAGATAAAAGTGTCGAGAAATCCAAGAAATAGCAGGCAAAGTTACTTTTGTTATCCAACACCGAACAAGCAAATTCGATCATCTACAACATATAACACGCAGGAACAATCATCGCGTGCGCCGATTTCCCTCGCGCAGTAATTAACTAAACGCATTCCCGGTGTGGCGAGCGACACGTTACATTATTCCATCTTCGCACCGTGGACTGTGGTTAGTTACGAAATAAGAATTCCACCATTAATAAAATCCGTCAATGATTAAATTGAGCGCACCAGTCTGTCAATAAGAACCCCTGCGCATTAAGGCGGATCGTTCAGCTGAGCCCGCGAAATTCAGCCAAAAACTTGGCGCAATCTGTGTAATTGGTCAAAATTGACATTTTACACTAATTTTAGCTACAATAATGATTTTCAAGCAATGGTTTTAGATAAAAGTTGTAAATTTTGTATAGTTAATGTAGCAATTACCATTACCATGAATGCAGAACTTATTATAGACCTACAAACTGCGAAAAATCACTTGAAATTTGAATTTCGCGGGCTCAGCTGAACGATCCGCCTTAAGTAGATTCACTTTTATTCACGAAATAGACAATACAAGCGTTTATATTATGAACGAGCTGTTGCCCGCGGCTTCACTCGCATCACAATAGATAGGCTGTGTCCATCCTCTCGATTTTGAAAAATAGGAATTTGAAAGGACCAACAGGAATTATAATTACCTAATATTCCTCTTTGCATTAATTAGAGGAAGACGCAAAAAATGGCGCCAGTGATAAAAAAGTTGAAAAGGAAGTGTTTATCTTGGTATCGGCATGTGATTAGGAGGAATGAATTGCATGCGACTAAGAGTGGTGAATATGAATGTGGAGGGATGAAAGGATACAGGGAGGACACAGATGGGTGGTGTTAAGGCTGATATAATGGAAAAGAGAATGAATTATAAGATGATGATGAAAGGCAGTACCGTCTTTACCATAAGGGCACAGGCACGGGCCCAGGGCCCCACTCTATCACAGGGGCGCCGAAACACCAGTATATTCGCTTACCTATATCATAAATTCTATTTTAGGTTGATAGGTATATAAGTAGTCCAATAACACAGTAAATGAGGTAGGTTTTTTCGATTTCAGCACTGATCGGTAATAATAATTGCCAGTTAGGTACCTAGTTTTATATTTCGCTACCATTTAGGGTTTTTTGTTGGGCTGTCTGCTTACTAAAAACTTAAAAATAGGCCAGTTTTTCCAAAATAATAATTGTGACCGCAGAAACATCAGCAAGTTTTCCAGATTCAAGCGGTACAATAAAAACTAGATAAGTTGACAAAATATATTTTTCCAACAGAGCCCCACATTCTCCTAGGGCCCCGATGGGGTAAGACGTCCCTGCTGTAAGGCATGAATGAAAGAAAATATAAATAAATTGCAACAAGGGTATGAGGTCTGTAATTTCTCTTTTTACATTAATAAATTTTACTGAAGTTAAGAATATAATGAGGTAAGGAATTAAATATAACAAATAAAATAAAACTGCAGTGTAAAGAACGAGAACAAATAATATAATTTATATCTGTTACATTCACATGTTCACTTAGAATAGGATTAAGAATGGGATGCGCACGAGACGTGGTGTCGACGACGTATCCTGGTCTGCAGCTGTATTAGATTAAAAAGTTGCTCACCCACGGTGGTCCAGTGTTTATGATGATGTAAGGATCAAGTTTCTTTCTTTTTAGAGATGGGACGATTTGTTTCATAATCTAAGAGTTACTGGTCATCTCTAGTATATTGTTCCTATACGTGATTTGGAGCCTGTATTTAAGGCTAAATGCATAGACTATCCCAAAATTAATTTTAGAATTCGTTTCTCATTTAAAATAGATTGGAAATATTGGCTATTCAATTTTCGACCTTGTGACTGTTACAAGAAGAGCCATAAAGGTACCTAAAAATATCTCAAGTATTCATTAGCCTTTCGCTTATCTCAAGAACTTGGGATATGCTTAGCTTGCAATCAAATTAAGCTACAATTCTTTGTTTGCATTATTGCTTATTAAAATACGTATCAATCGTTAATTAAAATTTATAACATATTTGTTAAATGATACCAAATAAATGCTTACCATTACGTACTAAATGTCAGAATTCCATAGTACATCGACATTATGTAACAAGAGGACTTAATTATTTCATAATTAAAAAGAAGACAGTTTATTTGTACTTAGTATCATTTTTATTCAATGTCTACCAGCAGAGCGTATTTCTATCGATCACCACATCTCATACGCGACCAAAAACAAGTTAAACAGATAACAATAATAAACTGTTAAAAACCATAATGTGACAATATCATTTGTTTCAAAATATTCCACTAGCAATCATTGTAAACAGTCTGAAAATGTTAACTCCATTTATTACGTATCACAATTATTTTACTTTAATAGTATTTAAATCACTGCTACTTGTTAGGTAGGTACCTACTTAAAAATTAGCTTGTGTTAAACGATCGAGTGAAATTCCATGTTCTTAGTCCAGTCATAGTGATGTGACTACAAAAACATGATGTCACCGGTTGGCTCAACACTAATTAAAACAAAATTTTCGTTAATTAGTGGAGTATTCTTAATTTGATTGTAGCGTACCTAACACTTCACAGGTAACATTGTTTCCTGTAGAAGATAAACAGTATGTAACATAAAAATTCCGATTACTGTTTCTACTTATTTCATTATCCACATTACCATTTCACGTTAAACACAAGCTTCATTGACCTAATCATACAAGGACTTTAAAAAAGCTGCTATGATTACAATTTGTTCGAAATACGACCAAAACGGAGTGACTAGACAATAGTAGAGAATGCCAATTTATTTGTGTGCCAATGAGGGTGAACAAATTATAGAGACGTGCACGTTACGCTCCGAGATTCATTTAGGTGCTTCAAAATTTATAATATTCGATTTAGGTATAGTTTTTATTTAAAGTTTTTGTATGTCGAGTTACTTAAGTATTGGGAAACGATAGGTTTTTAATTTAAGTAATTAATAAATATCTAAATATAAAGCGACATCACATTTAATTTAAAACGCATGTACATATTGTATAGGTATTAAAAATGTAGATAATATGATTATATGTACACTCATGAAAGCATTATACGAGTATGTAAAACTTAAGGCTGAGTACTCAACAACAGAGTAACGCAATACCGTAACCGTAACCCACAATAACGTAATACCGAAATAAATCGTAATCCAGACAATATTCTATCAAATTGTGTTATCGTTCGGCTTTGGATACCGTCAATCTAGGATCCTACAGTACTATTTCTTCTACTACTACTTTAATGAAAAAAAAAAAGAATATTATCAAAAATTGCATTCGCTTAGGTACATTAATTTCCAGTGAAGTATTTTGAACAAAATGGTAACGTAGGAACCTAGATTAACGGTATCGGAATCAGAATGTAACCGTGCATGTAGTTTTGACATTTCAAAAGTACCTGTATATGGTCTAATTGAAATAAAAAATTTGAGTTTGAGTTTAGAATAATAACACAATTTGATTAAATTGTGTTTGAATTACGGTTTATTTCGGTATTACGTTTGTAAGAGAAATTCGGTCCGCCGGACTCGTAATGAAGCGTTACAATATTCATACAACGGTTTTATACATTGCTGGTTTATTCTTGAAAATAATTCAGATCTCTTAGCTGTCAATGCTGAATGCTCCACATAACATACCATCACGCCTGCATTCCCCGAAGGCTTAGGCAGAGGCGTACTAATGTACACCAACAGTTCGCCGTTATGTTTAGGTCCTATGTAATAGGCGGCGAGCCTATTGCCATTAACTGGGCACAAATCCAGACTCCGAGCTGCAACTGAGAATTTTATAGAAAAACCCAATAACACTTTGCTCGACTGGGGATCGAACCCAAGACCTCTAGCATAGCAGTCGCGCTTGGGACCACTAAACTAATGAGGCAGTCTTAGAGATAACATTATATACAAGACAGACATTAATCAATATACTTAAATAAAAGAAGGAAGAATTTATTCAAAGATTAAGCCTGCATACCTCCATTTTGGGATATAAAAGTAATTGTGACAACTTAGACAGGAGTCGCATTAGCGACATATAATTATATTTTTATTAGAAATATTATGATAAACTTAACGAAATCACCTTTGATTATTATGAAATGTCTTATTAATATGGACAAAAGATAAAGAAAGACCTCAATATACAAAAGAAATTTACATAGTTACAGTTACTTTATTTTAAGCTGAAACAACATTGCAATATATTTATTTACTTAATTAATAAATTATTTCTTTAGGAATCAGTAAAAAATAAATTAGTGTTGGAATCTATGATTTCCTTTTCTATACTGAAATAATAATAATGAAGTCTTTTGGTGATTGAAGGCATAGACTTTGTCCCGAGAGATTTCTACCATAAACATAATGGAGACCGATTGCACCCTCATGTATCATCTCGCATCTTTACATAACACAACACATTTCGGTACTAACATAAATTACAGATTGTTAAAAAGACTTTTAATCTAATTTTTGGTCTAGGATTTAAAAATCATGATTCCCTGTGACCGAAAGTCGTAAAACATTCAAAATAGATAGAAAAACCGGAGATGAATACCATCTACAGTCATTATATACTATACTTTGTATACATAATTATGTATATTTATTTATATATATAGTAATATAGATAAACGTGCATGCACACATTCCTACTTTTAAGTACAGTAACATTTAACATTCATTATAATATTTGTCATGACGCGGATCATCAATAAATTAAATAGTAGTTATGTAACAATACTGTTTGTCTGTCATGCTAGCTAAAACAATAACAGTGATATTGTTTTAGTGTGTGGGTAAGAACAGTTTGTACGTGTGTGCAGTGTGCGCGGGCGCCTAGCACACGGTGGACGGCGAGCCGCGCGCGCCGCCGTCAGCTCAGGAGCGGAGCGGCCGCGGCTGCCGCGTGTCGTACGCGCGGATCATGTCCGCCTGCGACACGCTGCCCCCCTCCTCTTGCGAAAACGCGAACCCATCTGTTTACATCAACTCATACGCATTAGTTTCGCAACACACATCTTCAATAATTTTTTTTATCAAAGAATCGTGTCAAAACAGCATAAATGAATATTGAACGATTCTATTCGAATCAGCGTGATGACACTACACAACCGTGTGATAAACACAAAGTGTGTGAACTAAGAATTTTAAAACAAAATTAAATGAATACCTTGGTAGGTCCTTTAATAGCTCTGCAGTAAATAAACGGTGTTTCTATTTGTGTCAAACGCGTCAGCGGTGCGTGGTTTGTGCCACGGAGTTGTAAACAAATGGAATGCTAATTAATACGCTTAAAACCCCTAGGATGCGTTTATAGAAGAATTGCCCGTTACCAAATTATCAATTTGCTGTTTCGTTGATAAGTTTAACAGGTTAGCAGTCCACTTGTTTATCCCATGGTGTGTACTCACGCGACAGTTCAAGCTCCATGGTGGCGCGCGTGGCGGAGCGGCGGCTGAACACGCTGCGAACGTTCT
Source organism: Acronicta aceris (assembly GCA_910591435.1). Lineage (NCBI taxonomy): Eukaryota > Metazoa > Arthropoda > Insecta > Lepidoptera > Noctuidae > Acronicta > Acronicta aceris. The sequence goes on along the minus strand of OU342762.1, from coordinate 17,016,871 downwards.
GCAGCAGGCGCGCCGTCTCCGTGAGGCTGCCACACAGAGCTCGCGGTGACTACTGAACTTTGCGCCCTACTCGCCGACTCGAGCCGGACATCAACCAATACCAGCGAATAGGGAACCAACTGAGTTTACCTTCTTTCAAGACAAGTTTGATAGCTCTTGATATTTAAACGTCTGTTTTTGAAAGTTCATTCCCACATCGACGGAAAATTTCTAGTAACCATGGGACATAATTTCGGAACCGAACGTAAATGAACCATCACCAATCGATAGAAACAACAATTGAGTTAAAAAGCGTGAGTGTCGCTGTACCACCTGCCACTGTTGAAGAGAACGTGTGTGATCAGCAATAGTGGCAGTGTATGCAAGCATATGCGAAGCCATGCAAGCGCACGTACCGTGGTACTTACACGTAGCGAGCCGGACCAGCGCGTGCCGCGTGTCCGCCGCGCTGTCCGGAGAACAACCACCATCAGTTAGTTACACATACCCGAGTTACATATATTTGCCAATACACAGATTACATACTATAGACACACTCAACTCACTACGACTCTAGTGTATGCCAACATACGCAAACTCATTTATATGGAATATGAGGAGATAAGACTTGCACTATATATTCTGTGCAAACAAGTTTTGCATCTGAATAGAATTGTAGAGAAATAAGTGTATATATAGCACGTAATTTGCCATATTACCGTAGTAATCTAAGACACGCCCCACAGGTCAACCAGCTACTGCCAACATTACGAATTAGTGAATAAGTGAATTTATAACGAATAATACTAGAATTATACATTTATTATTTAGTCACTGTGAAATTCTAGTAACAAATTATTAGCATATATTATCTGGAAGTAGCTTTCTTTAAAAAAAAATGGTTTTTGTCAAAAACATCAAGCCTTCTGCCTTATACCGCTTAATAACATCATTATAGTTGTACGTAGATATTACGGTTGATACATTTTAAATACCACTGATCAGTTAAAAGGTCAGTTTGGACATGTGCAGCGTGTCAGTTACAATAATTTTGAATTCGTTACCAATACAGCAATCTATTCATCGCGAGGAATAATAATTAGTACACGGTTTTAAACTTGTAATTATAGTTACTTGCATATTGAAACATACTATCAGAGCAATCGTTATTGAGATTAAGCATTGAGACTTCACACTATATTACCAGTATAAGTCCCATTCTTATTTAAATCGCAAAGTATTCTTCTATGATATCTCAATAAAAACCAATCCGTGTAGTATGTATTACCAATGTTACTAACATAAAACAAATCGCATACCGACTCAAATAACAAGCATTATTTTGGCATTACTTAAGACTATAAAGTACAACACAGAGCAGTTTCAACGTTTTTTATTAACCAAACATATATAAAACAACGGGGCGCACCCCTCCAACGATTACTTACAGTAGTTTGTACAGGGTACTACAGTGGGATGACACACGATATAATGACGACATTATGAGGCGTTAAATGATCTGCAACTTTAGCGCTTATGTTAACGTAAACTATACAGACGTGCAGATACGGCGAACAATACAACTAATTTTGAATTTAATTCTTTGCAGTTTACTAAGAATTTATTTGAGCAAGGAGGCAAAGTTCGCGCATTACCATTACTAAAAGAAGATTAAAACACAACATGTGCGTAAACTGCACAGTCGTCGCTGGGTTATGGGTGTGTTTTCACACCGTGCCCACCAAAATGAAAATTAAACTACACCATGCCTGTATTCCCGGAGGGAGTAGGTAGACGCAGTCAACCGTATGAGTTTATTACTAGTCTAGCTATTTTGCATGCGTGGGTAAAACTATAAAGAATCGATAAAATAAATGAAGGAAGACGTAGAATTTTAAATAAAGACGACCATGAATCATACTGCACAAGTCTGTTTAGTTATTTTTACCAAAATTGTATACATACTAAGTTGAAGTATCGATGCAAGCAACCTTGAATATTTATAACTTTATGACAGGTATGACGTTACGTCGTTATTAGAAGTGAAAGATAATTTAAAAACATAGAAACGAACATAAAATTTGATGAGTGTTTAGATGTAAAGACGAATCAATAGTATGAACGGTTGGCACTACTAAAACATTTATTTTCCATTGATTAGTGTAGAATGTAGAATTAATTATGCATATTTTTATCTCAAAAAGTTTTATTAGACTAAAAATACTTTAATTATTTTTTGTCGGGATTTGTTCTTTTTTAACAACACCAATACCTCCGTAGAATTACAGTTTACATTTTTCAGTGGGTACTACAGAGAGGCAATATGGTCAATTATATATACAAATGTTTTATTATATATACAAATAGTGCGGTCCGTCGCTATGACCTTTATACTATCATGACGTTTTTGGACTTGTAGGGCCTATTTTTACAAGTGGATCATAAAAACCTTTAAATATATAAATCATAATATACACATAGGGCATATCCACATCACCACGTCCTGACGTCGTCAACGTGGAACAGTGCGCTGACGTGACTTGTGAGATGCTAACGGCAACGTTGCCGCGGAAGGACGCGTCGGACGTCGTTCTCTGAAGCAAGTGGCTAAGATGCGCTCGTTCAGTTATTGTGTGTTTGTTTTAGCGATTAGTTGTGCAAAAAAGATGTCAGAAATTATTGATTCTGATTTATTGAGACAGATATTTCACAGGTTCGTGAGTGTGAAATATACCGAAATTTCACAACGACGCACGACAACGTGTAACGTTGCGGCATCGTCGTGACGTGTATTTTTACAACATTGTCACGTCAACGCGTTGCGACACCGCGTCGTTTCACGTTCACGACGTCGTGCCGTGGTGTTGTGGACAGGCCCATAAACCATATGCAATGCCAACCGGACATGAAAATAACATGTACAAAAATAATAGCTAACAACACTAAAACGAGCAAACGAAATTAGCGCAGGATTTGTACATTATATTTACAAGGAACTACACAATATTCTAAATATAGATTTATTTCACAGATTATGTACATTTTATGTATAACAATATATAAATTTAAACAAAGAATTTTATCATTAAATATACAAAAACCAAAACTTCACTTAAATTATGTTTGATAATTAATTTTGACGTATAAATTTGACCTTTATAATGTTTTTTTTTAAAAGAAACCCATCTATATCTCTATACTGTTTTCGTTAATTGTATGTTTGAGAAATCCCCGATACACAGGCTTTGTTTCCTAGTGCCAAACGTGATTTTTTTAGAAAATAAAATAAAGATATATCTTTTCATTATGAATTAATTGAAATAATTGGGTAATTGTGATCAAAATTATTTCAGTTAACAGAAACAGTTTATAATTTTAATGGTAATAAGAGAGAATAATTGTTATTAATTTAATTGAGCTTAATTTTCCCATTACACATTTTTATTACAGGAGGAAAAGTAAAGGACACCCGATTATTATTCAATTTTTCGTATAACCTCGGATTCTTTTAAAAGCATAATAGCTTAAGCTCTTTTAATTATATGCTTAGAATTTTCATCTGTAGTACGGGATATGTTGAATACTTTTGCGTACATAAAAAATATTTTATTTTAATATCGTAAAGTATTTTCACAAGCGATTGAAGTGCGAGAGTTAAGCAATAACCACATTTTTCTTCATAATTGTTGAAAAGAACATTATATTTTATAAAAGTACAATATTATCATAGACGATATTTTTAACGAAGTGTTCAATTAATGGAAAATTTTAGACTGACGGCAAAGCTTTTATAAAAACGGTATTGGGTTTGATTATGATTTGAAGTTAACCTTTCTGGAGATTCTTTACGAGACGGAGCTAGAGCTTACGAACAAAGGCCTGTGTTATAAAATATCCCTATCATTTTATTATATAAATAGATATAGGTACCTATATTTTTCTTCTTATGTAAGTAAAGTAAACCTGTTTTGTAATAAATGGGCCATATATACATTTAACAGAGAGTGTTAAATGTCAATTTAAAGAACACGAACTTCGTGCAAAATAGCAATGAGGTGAGACACGAAATCTGCGCACTCCTTGACCCGTTTTCGCATTGGCAAATTATCAGGTAGTGCATACAATGTAATTTTTTTTAACGATATCATTAGTAAGAAACAATTATTGATATCTCCCCCAGTATAAATAGATCTCAAAACATCTTTAGGTGAAGCTCATGACCCGCACTCCTTCCTCTGTATATATTTATCTTACTTACAATGATTGTATTGCTCTAGTAGCTAGTAAACCTATCTATAGTAAAACGTCCAAACATGTTCAAATATAAAAAATATTCACATTTATTTATACTAATGTCTAATAGTAAATATACGTATATAACGTGATGCTTCAACAAACAGGCTCTGAGCTTTGGAGCTACTCTTGGGGCTTTGTTTGTACATGTAAGTTAATAATGGTTTTAGGAACAACAATATGGCGATTACGGTTTTGTACTAAATAACATCTTAAGCTGATGCAAATAAATTTGTATTTCTTTTAACACGTGCCTTAAAAACCAATTCAATGTTATGAGAAATATTAAATAATTTATATTGTTGTAATACAATTTATACAAAGGCTTATGTTTAACTAATCACCTGATTTATTAAAATGTTATGGCAAAAAATCACTTTATATTGCCAAAAATAGTATGATCACCAAAATAAGTTCTAACCTAACCTAAACCAAATTTGGTGACCATTTATCTATTTTGGTAAGCATTTTGGTGATCAATTTACTAAATTTTGTTGTTCATTATATTTATATCCTTAAACAAATATTATTATGATCGTATTTTTTTCAACCGTTTTCCGTTTTGTATCTACCATACCGCACTTTGTGAACAGAACCTGCTTGGTGCTCGCATCTTAGGCCGATATTATTCTAGCGTCGTCGATTTTGAGTCACAGCACATACTATTAAAAATACTACGATAACACCCCATGTCAACTATATTCTAGTCTTTTAAAGACTGATTTTTTTATAATATAAATTCCTTGTTAACAAGTGCACGTTTCGTACACGTGTGAATCTCTAAAATTGTGGCACACTGATATCTTTCATATCATTTCTACAAATACTGGAATGTAATAGGAATAAACTAACTTTACTTTCAATAAATTAATAATTTATATAAGTAGGTGATAAAAAGTTAATCATTATAACTAGTAATTGAGTTAGCTCGAATATAATGAAGTTGGCTCGAGCACGACCGAATAATAATACATTTTAGGATTGCGTTGAAAATGGAATCCAAATTTCGAAGATTCTAGTTAGGAAGATCTAGATAGCATACAAAATCTAGCATTACTGTAGCTGACTTAGTAGGTATTCTGGAAGTGAGCTTCTATACGAACACTCCAGTCATCAACATAGGTATATTTACCATCTAATAGCACTCCCTTTTCTTACTCTTATCATATACTTGATGTACGTCCACCTCGGAATAAAAAAGTACATTAGTCTTTACAACAACGTTATTACATCGATTTTATAAATGGATACCAAAAATAGCGAAGGAAGATCTGAGGGGGGAACCTCGGTGAAATCGAGGGGCGGAGAGTCAACACAGCAAGCTCAGCGACAGCGGACTGCGAGCGTGACACTACATCACGCGGCGAACGGCGCCGCCCGACACCCGCGGCGCGGCCCCACCCGCGGCCGACTGTCGTGCCGTGGCCTGTCATATAACATGAGAGTTTCTCGTTCGCGGCGGGCGAGTCGGGCGGCGCGGCGTGGGCGTACTGGCGGGCGCGGCGTCCTCGGGCGCCACGGCGGCGCGGCGCCAGCGCAGGCCGAGCGGCGAGCCGCGCGGCTTGCTGCGGCCGCCACAATATACGTTATTCGCGCCCGGGCTCTGGCGCCGTACGCTCGCGCGCGACCTCCGTTCGCCCGCGCGGCTGCTCGGACCCGCGAACAGCACTAACCCACGCTCAATATAAGCGACGAAATTAATATACCTATGTGTTTAGCCTGCAACGAAATCCCCCGTGCATGATACTATTCGTGATTTTAAAATATTCGGTATGATGTTTCGAAATGCATCTTGCGCAGAGGGTACACAGTGCCAGGACTACGTCCCGATGATACCGCCAGTCTTCGTAACGGGTAATAGCGGGAGGTCGTGGCGAGCGTACGAGTGAGTGCGGGGAGGGGCGATGCAAAGCAAACTAAACACGGAACATAAGTACGTACTGACAGTTGCGTGCGTACTAAACATTGGTGAGTATCTAGGTGTTGCCAGCTGACCACCAATACAAAGCTTCATAAGTACAGATAGTATAATGACTAGGTATTCTAACAAACTGCTAATATACGATATAATAATTGATTAAGACAAGTGTGGAAATAAAAAAAGTCATATTTAATCCTAAATTTTGCTATAAAAATACTAAAGAAAAGTATTGAATCTACTCTAAACTATGCAGTACATGGATATACATAAAGCTATAAATTGGAAATCAGCCGGCAACGTGTCATTCGGGACGTCCACAATGCAAATAATGGAAATACGACTGGTATGACATACATATATACGGTGAGGAGAACAGTGATACACAACTGCTGTGTTTTACTGTTCTAGTATCCTAATAAGAGTTTAACACTACTAGGACAATATATATAATAAAGGTGAAATGCGGCAAAAACAGCATTTATGTAGTGTCTACATAATTTTGTATAGTTCTAAAAACATAAAGTTATACAATATTGTGTCATAAAAGCGATGCGATGATCGCAAGAATATAAAAACTTGCCACATATAAACTGTATTGAAAATACTTGTAGAATTGTAGATACTTCATAAATACCCATGTGTAAAATAAAAACATTATAATATATACACTTATAGAGTTATTGTAAAAATCTCAGCAAGATTTTGACTACGATATATACAATAATTTATAAACTAACACCTTTTGTTTAACTTGTAGGTAATATAGAGTTATATCTAGATGCAATAAAGATTTTTCCATATAAGTGAATCTGACAATAATTTTCTCATATAAGTGAATATGTAAATATATTTTAATAGTAATAAGTAGAAGCCCAGAGCTTGCTGACATTTTTTCAGTAACCATCTATCATTATTAAAAACTGTATTAAATCATTAAATATATTAGTATGTCAATTGTCAGTCTATTCATTCCAAAATAATGCAAACGGAGCATACAACGCAAAACACACGCACACTGCTTTACATCTAACGGTTCGTCCCAATGTCGACACCGATGTCCCACGCGTGATAGCTAACACTTCAAAAACTTTGATAATTTGGGTAATATTGATCAGAATAAGTTTTTCTCATTTAACAAGTTTGGGAGGATTACAATATTGGTATGCACCGGAAAGGTTTTAGGTTAGGTTCTTATACTTATTGAACTTGGATTTGCTGTGGGAAAATTGCGATTCTAAAAGAATTTAATTGAGCTATAAAGTTAAGAAAATGTAATTACTTTTATCTAAAACAAGGTGTATATATATATATATATATATAAAGTATTTAATCTAGCATTTGGGTGTTTTAAAATGTGTTTTAAAGGTTTTGTACCGATAAGTTAAAATGGAAACCATTATGGCGAGGTTTCAGTGTTTATATGCGAAACTTATTCTGATCAAATAGAGATCACACACAGTATTGACACCAAAAAACTTATTTAACCATTCTGGTAGACCCAAAAACATTTTTCATGCCAAAATCCAGAAATTTGTTGCTAATCGTGCTAGTGCAAAACCACCGCAGACCCCACACCCCCACCACGATTTAAATTAATGAACCATATCCATCCAATATAAAATATAGGAGACAATGCTAAAGGCGCAACGGTTTTTAAACAAATAATAAATAAAATAAGACAGTAATTGTAATTTAAGAAGGTAGATAAAAAATATTTTGTTAATGATTCTTGTTTGATCTATTAATGATTAAAGATTTTTTTAAAGTTACCTAACCATATTATACCTACATAAATAATATAATAAGTTAGAGATTGAGATTCAGTCTAGATAAATACTCATAGCTAGTATAATGAATACTTGCTACTTGAGAATAGTAAATACAGATATTAAAGAAAAATTATAGGTGAATGCAGTTTTCACCGAAGTATTGCTAGAGGTCTAACTTAAAACGCCGCCCAGAATCGGACTTATAGTATGTTAATCTCTTTGGGACGTAAGTGAAACAGCAGGCAACAGTTAGTATTTAATAAATATATTTAGTTTTTTTTAACTATATCATAATTATGCAAGATAATGAATGTCAATATCAATTAATGGTTCATTAATGTTAATGGCTGTGTGGAGTTTATTGTCTTGAAATTAAAATCACCGCAGAACAACCCCTCAAGTCATATAATTGCCTGTCACCATACATCGTGCATTTTTTTAGAATTTCATAGTAGTAATATTTTAAATTGAATATTGTGTGTGCTCTCAGTATTCATCGTTACATCGATACCTAGATGGTATATTATGTAATAGTACTCGGTATATATTGATGTTTATGGAAATGCTCTACCGTATTTTAAATTTTCATGTAACTATTTATACAAGGTTAGGAAACAAAATAAGTTATTTTTTATTTTACTTCTATTAAAAAACAAAATTTTCCTAACTTAGGAATTGTATAACAGACCCTACCTACAAAATATGGTTATCTGTCAATAAGAAATACCAAAAATTAAACTTATTTCCCTTTCTTTTCGTAGTCGGATGAAAAACAGTCCAATCATTTTACACTGCTACTACTACTACAATACAATGCTTACAATTATTATAAAAAAAACCTGACTAAAAGTCAGCATCAGATATCGTCGTGGAAACTGTACGAAATGATTTGAACAAATAAGAAAATTCAAGTACCTACATGTATTATATCTCAATGATGCAACAATGTTTCAGAATGAGCACACACGGTAACATGGTACCTGTCATTTTGACATTGAATTTTATATCATTGAGATAAAGTTTAATTTATCTAGTATATGAAACAGGCATTTTGATGCTAACTATATCGAAAAAACATATACGACAGAGCATCCCCTCGACACGCGTAGTAGGTAATACGTAGTACTTACGACTGTCTCGGCTGTGCGAGTAGTGCGCTGGGGTCTCGTTGTTTTATCTCGCTCTCGCGCACAGCTTCGGTCACCGACTTGAACGCCGAGTTGTGCACGCTGGAACGAGACCCAAATATGTTATAAATATTATAAATACGAATGTAAATCTGTTTGTAAAACTTTCACGCCTAAACCGCTGAACCAATTTTGATGAATTTTAGTATAGAGATATGTTAGACCTTGGACATAGGCTACATTTTATTTCAAAATGTCGGGGGTAACAGCAACCTAGTAAAGTTATAACGTAATCATATTACGACATTATTGTTCGAATGCTTCGAATCGGAATGATAGGGCTCAACACAGCAACAGGCTAAATAATTAGCACGAACTCTTACTGACTAACACTCCTCCAGTCAAATCTCAAGTTTACGATTCACGCCAATAATACATTGCTGTCTGTGCTGAATTCTATAAAACTATTTCGACGTCAAGTAGGAACAATAAAATCGCATGTGAAACACAACACATACATGGATAAATTTTTATAACGTAATACCTCATTGAGATAAACTTCTATTACGGATTTTATCGCGTTGTATTGATATTATTAAAGGGCATTACATCGCTCAAATCCAAAAAAACACCCTTGCTTTAAAGAAGTTTCTAGTGGAATCCTTCTGTGCGTTTGCCATATAAAAAATATATGTTATACTTAAGGTTATCACAAACAAATTGTATTGTTTAACATTTTTATAAATTTGCTCCAATATTGGAGAATAATTGATGTAAATAGGCCTTTTTTATCCTAATTTGTATTTTTTCTCTTTAATTCTTCTCGGCTTAGTCATGAATTTTATGCCAAAAATTGTAATGACTTAATTAACAATTTGTATTGTTTTTATTTTCTTATTTGAATATATTGAATATTTCGAAATATTAAAGAAATAACCGAAACCTCACTAGCACCCCGCGTGTAGCACCCCCGCAATGCCTGTGACTAACAAATACTAGCACAAAGACTAAATCCTCAAGGTCATTGGGCAATGTAATATCCTTAATTCCCGACGTTTCGCAACTATTACGGCATCCATGGTCACGGGTAGACTAAGTTGTTGGACGTCGACGTAGTTTTATTACAATGTCTAATATTCGCGTAAGTGTCAGAAACCAATATGTATATATGTAATACCACATTATTGACTAATATATATTTTTTAATTGTATAACTATATTAACACTGAGATGGCCGCTAACCTGGGTCGGATACTTGTGTCTCCGACAACGATAACATTAAAAATGTCTTCATTTTCACATCTTGACCAATTCGCCGTATCACCACTATAACGAACAAACTGTTAGTTTTGTGACATGGAGCTGAACTTAAGATGAGATTGATTGTAGATGAAAGAACTATACTTATACAATATACTCAACGTACTATACAATCTACGGAACGGAAATGTAGAGTAGAGCTATTCCCGAAATATCATCAAAATACTGATACGTTGTACAAAGAGAAATGAGACAAATTACCGCATACTAGAATGGAACTACCACAAAGAGTACATCGGATAAAAAGACGGTTACAAAATACTGCTAAGAATAATAATGACAGTTAAATATAACTCAAGGTAGTACGAGTGCAAAGTTGACGTGCAAGTCTGGCTGGTGGCACTCGCACGACATTTGGCGCGAGCCGGGCATCGGCAGCTGCGGCAGGTGAGGCAGCTGCGGCAGTTGAGGCAGCTGCGGCAGGTGCTGCAGCAGCAGCGCGCCGCTGATCTGCAGCGAGCTCGGGCTCAGGATGCCCATCCTCAGCAGCTGCTTCGGGGAGAAGTCCGCCGCGCCCGTCGTGCGCCGCACGCTGCCGGGACCGTCACGCTCACGGTACGTCATATTCGTACGTCAAGTCAACCCCACACGAAAATAACGCTAGCAACCCCTATATCTTTTCTTAACATGCACGATGACGTAAACAAGTATTTCTGTAGTGTCATTTGACTCTGATGACCAAGGTATTCAGCGCGATCTCGAGTTCGAATTTAGGGCAGGTGTCCTATAACTTCCGATGAGTACAGAGTTCAGCGTAAAACCACTATTAAATAGCTTTTTGACATAATAGTATAGCGTAATTAATAATCAACTAAGAGGTGCCCGTGGCCGAGAAAAAACTGAGCTCTCAACCGATTTGCAAGATTCTAAACGCATCAAGATCCCTTTGTGCCTCGGAAAGCACATACCTAAAACACCTATAAGGCTAACACTAACGATTATCATAGGCCCATAAATCCCGACAAACAGGCGATCCTCATAATACCAGCGGCGTTTTACGGACTTCTGGTGGCAGTCGCTTCGTGTAAAATACTAATATTCTGCCGCATCTGTATAAACTGAATGCCGAATGCGACAGTAAAAGATCAGGAGGATGACAATACGTTTAACTAAAATTCACGCCACATATAATTCTCTGCAGCGGATTTTAACACGATTAAAAATAAAATCAGTACTTACACAGTGACGAGCAGGTCGGGTATGAGCGTGGCGATGGGTATGATGACAAGCGCGAGCCAGAACACCAGCGAGCTGAACAGCATGCGGTCCATGCCGAGCATCACCGCGCCGATCAAAATCGTTGGGTACACGTTGCTGTTACAAACAAATACTTTGTTAGTCCGTTACTTAGGGTTTAGCCACCTAAACTAATGTAACCAATAACAATAAAATTACTGGTCTGGTATGTGTAATATTAAGTAGGTGTTCGTGGAAGCTGGCACATTTTCTCTTTCAAAATCTCTTTTTTCTTAATTACACTAGATAATATTAGAAACATAAATTTTCACAAACGGGAATTATGAAGAAAAATTCCGGACTAGCGCGAGTCGGACTCGCACACCGAGGGTTCCGTACAAATTTGTAGGTACATATTATAATTAATTACAAATGTATACTTTTGAGATTTTTCCCTTAAGACGGTATTACTTGCCAAATTTCGTAGTTCTAGGCCAACGGAAAATTCCCTATGAATTTGGATTCTTTTGACTGTCGAAATATATGTTTTTTGCGGCATAAACGGCCGTATCTTTTTTTACGTTAACATAGAAGTTTAATTTTTTCACAGCTTCAAGGGACTGTACATTTGAGTATATAGTTTTAATTATAACTCGATACCTCCACGCGTTCTCGAGATAAAGGGTCTTGAAAGACGGACGGACGGACAACAAAGTGATCCTATAAGGGCTAATACGGAACCCTAAAAATTGACTTATAGTTTCTATATCTAAAAAGTAGGTAAGGTTATATAGTTCAAATATATAACCTTACCTACCTTTAATATACATATATAATTCAAATAGATCAATTATTTTATACAAGTTCGAATTGTTTGAATGTGGTTGACGGCAATAACCTCGTTATTTGAATATAGAGTGAATGTATATGTAGTACAAGGTATAGGGCTGGGTTACCTGTAGATGAGTATGAAGAGGAACCACATGGCGACGGAGCCCCAGATGGCGAGGTGCGTGACCCACGTCCACGAGCGAGTGCACAGCCCCGCCTTCAGGCACACCGTCATCACCACGTACTGCGCACACACCGATCATCTTACTCTTACTATATTATACCATATTTTTATTTATTTATTTAATTCATAAACAATATATTATAGCGCCAATCTTTATACAAAGAACAAATCATACAACATAATATAAAGATAGGTTAGGTTCGGCAGAGGTATAGTAATACTACACACTGCACTACAGATGCACTGTAGACGAGCACTAAGGAAGGATTTTTGGAAATTTAACCCCTAAGATGGTGAAAAGGGTGTGAAAGTTTGTATGAAAGTCCGCACACACTACCATGCGTTGGCATACACACACACACACATACACAATAAACGGTATATTTAATAAACTTAACATATTTTATGATATGAAACCTCCATGGTGTAGGTACAGTGGGCACAGTATATTTTAGAAACGAAAATTACCTAAGTACGCAGACGAAGTTGGGCACGAGAACTCTAGTCTAATATAAATAAAAATGAATCGCAAAATTTCTTACTAAGCGCAAAACTCGAAGACGGCTGGATCAATTCGGGTAATTTATTTATTTATTTATTCCTTGAACTCTGAGGAAGGTTTTTATGGAGAGAAAAAAAAATACAAGAAAACCGCGGGCGGGTCGCTGGTAATATAATGTAAGTAGTATATATAGTACTGACGGTGTAGACGAAGTTGCCGAGCAGCAGGTATCCGCCGTCGCGGGCGTGCGGCCACAGCACGTGGTGGCTGGCCAGCATCATGGGCAGCCAGAACAGCAGCACCGAGTGCAGCAGCGCGTTCACCGCCCACACCCAGAACACGCGCACGTTGAACATCAGCCCGCGCTGCGACGGAATGTACAGCTCCGGGTGCTGCGCCAACACAAAGTACCATCACATCGGCATTCCCCGAACAGTTAGCCACAGGTGTACACCCACAGTTCGCTTTTTTTTTAAAGCGTTGCCCCACGCTACGACAATTAAAATAAATAATAATAGGGGCCGTACCTATTGCCATGAATCCTAATATATAAATCCCCCGAAGGCCAACCCACACCCTCCAACCCCGAAATAAATTCTTGTCTCTGGTCCAGCAAGGGCGGTCCCAGCCAAAAACTTTGAGGGGGTCATAGTCAGGAAGTAGATACTCGTGACTAAGTAATAGGTTTGTTAATTAAACGGGTATGATTTTCATGGGATCATGGGGGGGGGGGGGTCATGACGGCCATGACCCCAATCCCCTGGGACCGCCACTGTGGTTCAGAACTAATACATATAAATAACAAGTAAATTTTATATTATGTTAAATAAATATATAAGGCAGATTAAACCTAGTAAAGTACCAACTCGTTCATTGAATAAATTATTTATTGTACACACACAGAAACTCTATAACAATATATAAATGTTGTATATAGTTATAATTGGACTTCAGATTTAAGTATTGCGTAAGGCTGAACAAATTTGCATGTCTATTAGTCTGTAGTCTGTTACTGTCTCTTTTACATAAAATAAAAATAAATAACTCGAAAAAATATGAATTTCCGGCTACAGCCTTGTACGGCGTTTAATCTAGTGGATAATAGGAAGGTTTAAAATATCTTTCTTTATATACAACTTTATATAAAATATCTTTCTTTCTTTTATTTATAGAAATAAATTTCGATTATAATTTAATCTTACCCTCAGCATAATTTCTGGCGAGCAGAGTTTGTCGAAGAGACCGATGGCGAATGGTGGCAGTGCCGTGAAGATAACGTTGTAGAACCCTATCGTCCAGCGCTCGAACAGGATCTGACCGGACCTGCGACAAACTTACATTAATCAACAAAAAAACCCTCTAACTATGATTTCTCCCGACCTGTCCCGACCTGACTCGAGCAGCAAAGCTTCCGTACAAACTTGCCTTGCACCAATATAATTAACATTACTCAAATTCAAAAGCTATGAAACCAGCGAACATTGCTCTAAGGAGCTCTGCATAAATTGCGTCACACCTTACGGTGGGGGGGGGGGGCGTTGTAGAGGAGTGTGACATTGCATGATGTGCGATTCCGTGTGACAAGGGGTAAAAACAAAGACTTATAAGATCATTAATATGTGACGTCACACTAAGGGGGGAGGGGGTCCACAAGTGTGACGTGTGACATGGAGTCAAAAGTCATGTAATTGGTGTGACGAATTTATGGATGACCCCTAATCGATAAAGAAAAGTAATTCAAGTTTGCTATCGCGTTCTTGAGAAAATCTTGTCTGACATTCAAAAAATATGGGACCGTAATTCGCGATCTGCAGTTCAGAGTGTAGGCCTATATATAGACTGTAAATTGGGTAGAAAATTAAGCCTTTGTTCAGTCACTGGCCTAAACTCACCAGGCAGAGTACATGGCGAACCAGAGCTCGATGACGTAGAGGCAGATGTTCTTGTAGAAGGAGTACAGGATCAGCTTGCTGATGCGCGAGTAGTTCCACGCGCCGTGCACCAGCAGCAGCCGCAGCAGGTAACGGAACTGCACCAATAGACCAACACTTTGTTAAATGATAGTATTGTTTGTAGCTAGCTTTGTAGACAGCTAGTTTTTGTCTGAGGTTTCATTCGCGTTCCAAAAGGACTATTTGCTATTTTTTTAAAACAAGGTTTCCTATATCTTTTTTTCAGCGTGCAATCTATCTCTCCGTGACAAATTTTATCGAAATCGGTTTAGCAGTGAAAAACTTACAGAGAAATATAGTTACTTTCGCATTCCTAATATCAAAATATTATACATTGTATTGTACAACAATTTTGGGTCTTCTGCACTGTTTAGACGCTAAAAAAGCTGTACACACATGAGTAAGTAGTGTACCTGTGCGATGCTGTAGTCGGAGGCGCAGACGGCCTGCAGCCCCTCGACGCCGGAGATGCCCACGCCCACGGAGGCGCGCTGGATCATGGCCACGTCGTTGGCGCCGTCGCCGATGGCCAGCGTCACCTCGCCCGTCGCACTCGATACCATTTCGACCACCTGAACACGGAATGGATTCAAGGACTGATAAAACTGCAAATGCAGCTCTGCATTGGACGCTGAAGGTTGATTCTCGCTAAGTCAAGCCGAGTTAGAGCTTTGACATGTAGCTATAAAAATGAATAAAGCATTAGCAGTGAGTCTACAAATTAAGTCGAGTCGGACAGCTTAGTGTAGGTAGGAATTATACAAATTAAAAAAATACATATTTTCACTAGCTAAACTAGCTAAACATGTCAGCGAACGAAGTAGGTAATGTTTTTACATGTAACATAAATAATGTAAAACATTAACACTGTTACACTGGTTTATCACCTAAACAGAAAATTCATTTAGAATCAAGTTGAAAATACTAAATTCAAACCAAATATTAAATTTAGTTGAAGTGAAATGAAGGTTCATTTTGCCTTTTTTCTCCGGATGGAACCGTAAGAATCTCAAAATACAGATAACGAAAGATATTTTAAAAACTGAATTACTAATGATAGTTATAAAATTAATAATATAAATGATAAAATGTGCAGAAATGACTGCCCAAATAAGGCTTCACAACTGAAGTCACAAGATGACTTCGCGCGTGGCGAGTAATACCACTGATGTTTCTAGCGTCTAAATAAGCGTTGCGGTTGCCATTAGGTGGCCCAAATGTCATCTAAGTAAAATAACAGAATTGTAGAAGTTTTCCTAACCTCAGCCTTTTGTATAGGGGACACTCGGCAGCAAACGACGACTTTACAGGATATGCACAAGTCCAGAAAGTCCTTCTTGAGGTCGCAGCCCATCGCGTACTTGAGCGTCTTGCCGTCGATGATGAGCGCCACTTCGTTCTGCCTGCGCAGGTTCTCGCCGAAGTCCGCCGTCTGACGCGATATGCACTCGCGGGTGCCCTGCCAGAAGAAACGTCTACTAATCAGGACCTCAAATCAAAGGATTAGCAAGCTGTGGTAGTGGCTAGTGGCAATGGGACGGTCACATCTGTCGGAGAACCGCCAAACACTGGAGCAAACGAGTTCTCGAGTGGAGACCGCGTCTAGGCAAATGTAGCCGGCCTGGTGGAGTGATTTGCGGAAGGCAGCTGGCAATGACTGAATGAGGAAAGCCGACAATTGGGTTCTGTAGCGTTTACTAGGTCTACGACCAGAAATGGACGAATATAGGCTGATGATGCTGATGAATCAGGGAGACATTTTAATAACGGCTCTAGCTAAGGGAGTGGTTTCGACTTGAAGACTTAGTAAACTCGCTTCAGAACATATTTATCTCCTTGAAACATGTGACAGTTACGACATTGGAGATTAGAATACAATAAAATTATAATTATGAACATCATTTTAGAACCAAAAGTCCCCTTCAGAAGTCGACACTTCAAGCCAATAATTACAAAGAAATGGGGAATTTGAAAAGAAATGAAATTACGTCTATTAATCTCATTTCTTTTAACATACTATCAAGTTTGTAATCTCATATGGCAATAAAACCAGTAGGTAAGCAAGTAGTATGTGGTGTGTGGTGTGTGGCGTGTGGCATGCGGTGCTCACGTCCAGGCTGTCCTCGTTGAGTATGAGGAGCGGCATGCCGGTGTGGATGAGGCGGGACGAGTGCGCGATGTTGATGGCGGTCTCCTGCTTGTCGCCGGTCAGCACCCACACGTTGATGTTCGCCTTCAACAGCGCCGCTATCGTGTCGGGGACGCCGTCCTACACAACGACATCACATTTTTAGAGGAGGTAGTAATCAGTCAAATATACCACAAAAAAAATGAATTAAATGTGACTGATTGCACGTTTTATAAAAGAAAAATAGTACTTGTAATACAATGAGAATCTAAGAATTTCATTTGCAAAATCCAATGACCTGCAGCTTGTCCTCGATGGCGGTGGCGCCGAGCAGGTGCAGGTTATTCTCGATCAGCATAGCGGCCTCCTCGATTTTCTGCTCGCGGTTCTGTATCGCTATGCACGCCTTGTGGTATGTGTTCGACCAGTCCTGAACAATACATTATGTATTTTGATTTACATTTGATTTTATAAGGAACTTCTATATATAAGTCGAAAGTAATCCAAGCTATGTATAAATATCTACTTTAAAAAGTATTAATAAATTAAAAATCACCGTGTAATATACCTAGTTATTGTGAGTTAATGTGGTGTTTAAAAAATATCAAATTATTATGCAATGAATGTTCAGACTGTGGGATTTCAAAAATTAAAACTTAAACTTTTTTGTTTTTTTTTTATGGGATAGTAGGGCAAACGAGCAGACGGATCGCCTGATGGTAAGCGATTACCACCGCCTATGACACCCGCAACATCAAAGGAGTCACGAGTGCGTTGCCGACTTTTTAAAAGAGGACTGGGCCTCCGGTAACCTCACTCACTCGACGAAACAGAACGTAAGCGTTGTTTAACGCCGGTTTTCTGTGATGCCGTGGTATCACTCCGGTCGAGCCGGCCCATTCGTGCCGAAGCATGGCTTTCCCACGTAAAAATTTTTGTTTGTGGAATATTGCACCTATATTATTGCATCCCTCCATGGTTGACTGGTAGAAAAAGCTAAACCATCTACATTTTGTATAGCATAAAGATTAAATAAAATAAAACAAAGTGAATATTTCGAAATCTCTCTTATTGATTTGGGCTGTACTAATTTAGTCATCTTCGGCTCAACAAGTGCGCGGGACATCGTTAGTAGGGTACCTGGTAGAGTTGTTCGGGGATGTCGGCGACGGCGAATACGAGCGTGCGCAGCCCGTCGCTGGCGAAGTGCTCCAGGTGCGCTAGCGTCGCCGCCGCGTAGCCCGCGCCCGCGCCCCCGCCCGCGCCCCCGCCCCCGCCCGCGCCCGCGCCGTCCGCCAGCCGAGGGAACACTACAGAGTCAGCGCCCTTGCAGTACAACTTGATCTCGCCTACATACAAAATGACACCATTAAAAAATACGTTTTCATGTGTAAATACGTTTAGTGCGTAAAGCGGCTTAGATACATTCTGTCGCGGATCAAATGGCAGTTTGCGTGCATATATTTTATACAAGATTGACAACATTTTGTCTGAAAAAATTATGAACTCGTTTTTTCGGACAGTGTGGTAAATGGTAACTTAAAGATACCTTATTAATTATATAAAAAACCTCAACAAAGGATTTTGGTGCAAAAAACAAGTGTATTTTAAGTTTGTCGAAACACCATATTCAGGTAAACTAAACAGGATTTGAATTTTGCAACTTCTAAAGACCTATACCTTTAACGTATGAATTTAATTAGTTCGCAAAGTTTAAAGTAATTAGATGTGTGTATGTGTATGTGTGTGTGTGTGTGTGTGTGTAGTACCGGTGGGCGTGCGCACGATGACGGACATGCGCTTGCGCACGGAGGTGAAGTCGAGCACGTTGAGCACGGCGTACTCGTGCGTGAGCGCGCCCACGCGCACGCGCACGGCGGCCGGCGTGCGCTGGTCGAACACGAACCCGAACCGCTGCGCGCCCAGCACCAGCGCGCGCTCGTCTGCACACACACAAACACTACGTGCTCACCTTTTGTGACAGACTTTCACCTTAACCTTATTTCCCACTACTTTCTGAGTGCCCAGTGTAAGTAGCGTTCGGGTCTCTAATAGATGGAGAATGGTGAAGGTCACGGAAATCGCCAATCAGCACAGAAAACGCGGTCGGTGCGTAAGATCGAGTCGGTGAAATAAAATTCACACTTGGCCCTTTGAACAGATGTTGAAACGAAACTCACATAATCACACTTGACGCTGACGTTGTAATTCTTATCTAATAATCTAGCTAGATTCTTAATTCGAGTTTCTCGTACAGCATGAGAACCACATTCTATTTTAACAGCCTTTTAGGAATCCAGCTAGTTTTTAAGGAAGGAATCACCAAGTTGACATGGAGAATAAAGGCACGGCACTGTAAATATTATTACATAAATATACCTAGGTACGCAGGGAACGAACAATATTTTCAAAAAAAATAATGCCAAATATCTCTTTGAAATAAATTCCACATCGTTTAAGAAGCTGCACTATAATTAATGGTAATCTAATAATAATCTAATTTTCGTAACATTATTACCAATAGCTGTATTTTACCTCTTGTAATATCCTGCAAAGATCTACTATCTCCCCTATTACTAAAGTAGTAATAGCACATTCTCGGAATACAAGAGAAGGTAAAATATTTAACCTTTTGACCGCCAGTCATGTACAGACGATAAACCAAAATGTGCCCTGCATACCACGATCACGTTTAGGTGACAGATTTGTAGAGGAAATTCGTGTCGAGGGCACGCTTTTTCTGTTTTCACGTGGCGGTCAAACGGTTAAGTACGATTAGCACCGACCGGCGCGCGACTGAGCGCACTTTCTACGCGGTAAATGAAATTGAAGTGTAATACAGTAAAAATAAAGTTTATATTTCAAAGGCAATCGCCGACCGGCCGTCGCGAAATGCGCACTGAACCGATGTATAAGTTGCATACGAATATAAACTTTAATTGCTGTAAAGACACTCCAATTTCCTTTAGCGCGTGGAAAGTGCGCTCCGACGCGCGTCGATCGGTGTAAATCGTACATTAATGATGTATGTAACCTGGTGAGGCGGCGTGGTAGATCAGCTGGTCGCCGTTGCGCTCCGGGATCACGGTGTGGCAGATGGCCAGCATCATGAGGAACTCGCGGATGATACCCGCCGTCGGGTGGTTGCGCTGCAGGTTCTGGTACAGCAGCGTGTCCTCCAGCTTCTCGTCGGGACCCGGACAGTTGTAGATTATCTACCACATCCAGTAAACATTATGTATAGTTGGTGCGCTAGTGGCTACTGTGCCCATCGCGTTCCCATAATATCAATAACAGCTGTTCATTTCATGATAAACTATATCTCTACAAGGGTAATCTACAAATAAGGGTAGTTTTTATATATGCTGCATGAAGCTCATCGTGCTGAGCGAACGGCACGGAACTTTTTTTACAGTATTGTCTCTCCATACAAGATCAGTCATTCATAATATGTAACTTAAGGAAAAGTTATGTTTTAACGTCACACGCTTGCAGCATTGTAAAGGTGATGAGCGTTAATTGTTACCTAGTGAATACAATGTTGAAACACATGAACTGCATGGTCGTAAATACGAGGTTTTGGGGGTGAAATTTCTCCCAAAATAGATAATTTAAACTAAAGTTGATATTTATTGTCTCTAATTGAATTCATAGCTACTCGGTCTGGGTGTAGTGTGGCGTACTGACCTCTCCGATGGAGCACTTGCGGAACTCCATGATGTTGCAGGTGAGGGTGCCGGTCTTGTCGCTGAACACGTACTTGACCATGCCGAGCTCCTCGTTGAGGTTGGAGGTGCGCGCCATGGCGGGCGTGTCCGACGCCTCGTGGTACATCTCGCTGTCCATCGCTATGAACTTAGCCTGCCAAACGAACACACTACTGAAATAAACTACAGCGAATATAAACAAAGTTACTTAGGCCCGGTGTGGGAAAGGGTTAGAATACAATTCCTCACTGCCATTCATATAGACATTTCGTAAGAGGCGAGAAAATATATTACGTACTCGGTGGTAGGACCTCTTGTGGTCTGACTGGCTGGCGACCACCTTTACGCCGGAGTCTGTCGTAAAGCACCTTGATGTGTTTCGACATTTGCGCATGACAGCCAGTTTCCCCTTTCAGTTCTGGCAGTCTGCAGTCTGTGAGGACTCTTATTGCTTGGCAACGCATCCGCAACTCCTCTGGTATTGCAGGTGTCAATGGGCGGCGCTGACTACTTATTATCAGGTGGTTCGCCTGCTCATGGCACATTATCAGAAACACCCTTTCGCCGTCAAAATATATGACATTACGTTCGATCTGGCGAGTGTCAGAAATATCCAGTGCAGTATGTTAGACAAGTTACAATTTAGTCTTTAACTTGAACGGCCGATTTGTCGAAAGCTTATGTCATTTTCATACATTTTGGTTTGATTCCAACGCGAAGTTAGACTGCAAACTTGTCTACAGGCACTTTCGAGCCTTCGAGATACCATTATTAATTTTTACACAAGTCACCAATATTAACTATTAGGATCGAGATATAGTGTAGATTAAAATCATGAAAAAATGGGTAGGTACTTACTTGAAAAAATCTAACTATTTCTGCAGTAACTTGTAACGATATAGGTATAAGATTGTTGTACAATATTAAAAATGTCAAAAAGTTAAATCCGAAATGTGTATTCTGCGCCTCTGTAACAAAGAAAATAACGTCCAATCACTATGGATAATTATAATTTCAGAACATAGATAGAGAACATACATATAGGTAACGCCTGCTCCCGAAGAGGTAAGCAATAAGTACAAATAACACTTGCTACGATATTTTTGTGATTTTTTTGCATTTTCCATGCTAAGAAAAAAAAGAGACCACAATTCTCTGAGTTTGTTTCGGTGTTTCTTCTCAGAGGTCGTCAGTTAGGAAACGCCGACGCCATCTAGTTTAAAAAAAAATGTAAATAATTGACTTGTAAAAGTATGCATAAATGATCTATTTACAGAAAAAAAAAAAACAAAAATAAGATTATAAAGTTAATTTAGTGACGGAAAGATTCAATCGCGGACAGGAGGACCTGCGTCTTCTGGTTAGATACACCAGACGCTCTGACCTCTAAGCCACCGCGTGTCAAATCCGCTAGATCGAAATTTTCCTTCACATTCTGAATTTACGTTCGAATCCTGCCCGCGATTGAATTTTTTCTTCACTAAAATAACTTGCTACGATTCTTGCATAAGTACTTCTTTTGCTGCGATCCGAGATATAAGCATTTAAAATATAGTACGTTTTCTCTCTAGCATAAAATTAAAATGCTTATAACTTCCTTATTTTTGTACTGATTTTAATTTTGTTATTGTTGACGGGTTCTATTTATGGTAAACATAACGCCATAAAAAAATCATCAGTCAACTAGTCAATTCGAGGGTGTTCTAGATCGTACCTTCTAGTCCAATATACCAGTCGGAGTGCGCCCTCGTCCAGAGCTCGTTGAAGCCGGCGCTGAGTAGTGACAGCGTCAGTAGGATTAAAAACAGCAACAGGATGTGGGTGTTCGTCTGACGATCGATCGACGAACGCTTCAGCGGCGCTGCAGAAGGTAAAGACATTTTAGTTTTAATATGAGAATATTTAATGACTGGTTGCAATCATTTTGTGTATACGAGCGTGCCCGGCAAACGTTGTACTGTTCTGAAATAAAAAAAATCGTAGAAGCCGATTACGGTGCTACCCACCCACCGGTTCAAATTGTGAATCTAAACCATCCAAGGACCCACTTAAACATACACAATTTTTTTTTTTATCAAAATCACATGAGCCGCTTAGTAGTTCGGACAATGCACAGAACGCCATTTACTAGCCTTACCATATAACGCCGTCAACCGTGAAATTTTTCTGTCAAATCTGTGAATCCGTTCCTGATTCAAAATGTAAGAGAAACCTTTTCTTCATAATTTTGTGAATTTTTCGAAGTTATAATAGTCAAGTATTCTGCTATTCGGGGTGGAGACAAATTCAACAAATGAAATATTGTTACGCCGAGTAACTAGGACGACGGAGATGGGTCACGGAGATTCTGGATTAGTCGATGAAGCAGGTAGAAAACAAACAAGAGGAATATGCTAGAATGCGGCACCCGCAACAAAAAGAAAAACAAACAAAACACAATAGCGTGAGACCGGGCTCAAGGTCAAGGATTAACAATGGCGATTGTAAACATCTATTGTTCGCAAGTTGAATAAAGGACGTAAACATCTATTGTCTCAAAAATGCGGGCGGGTCGCATTCTTGAGATTTATCGAGATTTTTCGAATCCAGAATCTTCGTGGCTCATATAAATAATGGTCGACAGCGCCGGCCTGGGCAGTTCAGTTTTGGACACATCCAAGTGAAGATCGAAGTGAAGTAACAAGTGATTATCAGCGCGACGTTAAGTGTAACAAGTGCTAGTATAGTGACTGTTCGTGTGATTTCTGTGTGTGTTTGTGTGGTGAATAAAGTGACTGTTTTCGGTGAAATTAGTGATTTTAATTTATCCCGAACCACAGCTCGTAACAATATTATAAAAATCAGGACTTTGTGAATGTATCCAATGTATGATGTACCGATCGGGGTGTGCTGAAAAGGCCATTTTTGATTAATGATTCACAGACCCGTCTCCATATCGTGCCATAATTCACCAATTTAAGCTGACCTCTAATTTTTAAATAAAAACGTTGCCCCATACTACGATTTTCTCCTGTATCGTGGGTGCGTTTACAAACACAAATTCTCACATACACAAACGCCCAGACCCGGAACAACTACCTGTAGATCATACAAATATTTGCTCCGTGTGGGGATCGGACCCACAACATGTGGCGCAGAAGCCGATCGCTCAACCGCTACGCCAATTGTGTCGTCAAATTGTACGATAGAACCTACAACAACGACAGGTCAGCTTATACTGTAAGTTGTGTGAACCTAACTAGCCTAAGTTACCTTTAGTCGAGTTCTTCATGAGTTTGGTCTCGTGTCCCGTGTAGATGACGATGCCGTATATGTAGTTGGTGTTCCGCAGCATGGCGCCCCGCAGCAGCATCTGATCCAGACCCAGCGGTATCGTCCTGAACAATACAATACCGAACGTTGGTAGGAGAGTGACACAGTCTTATTCTTCAACTACTTGTTCGTGGCTTTACTTGCATCTCCAAGAACCTTTAGAGAGAAAAAGTAGCCTATATCCTATTCAAAGGTGTAGAAATGGTTCATCAATTTATGTGTGAAAACGTTACAAACAAATACACACTTTCGCAATTATAATATTGGTATATATGAGCTACACAATACGAGGCGGTTTACTAGCCAGTTCCATATTGTGGCTGACTGTGGCTTATTATAAATGGAATTACTTTTTTATTGTATTATATTATTATTAGGTACTTTTAAATAATCATCTCCAAAGAGCAGGAGCCGTACCACAACGTGTTACGCAATTGAGAGAGAGAGGGATGCCGCTCTATCCATTCAATAGCGATATCCCTTTCTCACAACCTAAAAATGATCGCGGTAACACGTTGTGGTATGACCTCAAGCCACAAGTCTGATGTTTTACAGTGTCAACAGCAATGACGCTACGATTGTTAAGTTTTTGACACTTGGGTGCCGAATCCGGCATTGAGTTTTTTTATTCGTGATAAGCTTATGCTTGACCGCCAGTTCGTCTGATGTTAAGCGAGTTATTGGACGACCTTTCCGATACAATTGATATCAATTATATCAATCTGCTAAGTAGAAAGCTGGGTATCCTCTCGAAGGTGCGTCGTTACTTCGCGCCGGAACATTGCTCACATTTTGTAAAGCACAAGTTCGGTCGTACATGGTGTACTGTTCGCAACTTTGGTATGGATCGGCTAAGTACCAGCTCGAGGCGTTAGAATCCGTCGAGAAACGTGCCAAGAAGCTCATTGGCTACGATTCCCTTGGTTAAGTTGCTAGCTTATCAGTTTTTTATCGGATACGTTTCGGAGAGTGTGTATCTAAATATATAATATAGATATGTATACTTAGGAGATTAGGGTTGGCCCCAGCACGCGATCTTCACTCACTTAGCATTAGCGTCTTTCAGCATTCCATTAAATTCGTAGAGATGCCTGTTGGGCTGCTCGCACTGCACGGTGGCGGTGAAGTCGGTCAGCGCCAGCGTGTTGTCCAACCGCGCCGTCTCTGCTTGCGCCTGCCGGATCTTCAGGTTCGTCTCCCCGTCGAGGTTCGATGTTTCGATGAAGGACATGCCTTGTGGTTCGCTATGGTGAAAATTTAAATTATGATTTAAGTTCATGGCTACTATAAATCAATTTAAATTGCAAACAGTTGTTACTCCATTAAAATGATAAATGATATTTATTCATGTTTAAAGACGTGTTAATCAATGTTTTAATTTTTTTTTCAACTAGATGGAGTCGGCATTTCCTAACTGGCG
Source organism: Acronicta aceris (assembly GCA_910591435.1). NCBI lineage: Eukaryota > Metazoa > Arthropoda > Insecta > Lepidoptera > Noctuidae > Acronicta > Acronicta aceris. The sequence continues at coordinate 16,991,250 of OU342762.1, read as the reverse complement.
AGCTTTGAGAAGGAACACCGAAACAAACCCAGAGAATTATAAGATAATTAAAAATTCATTATATCATGGTTTGGACATGTTGAAAGAATTAATGAAAGACGATTATCGAAAGGAATTTATAAGGTGAATGTCAGCGGCAGCGTCGGTAGAGGTCGCCCTAGAAGGACATACGTCATTGGCGAAATCCTTCAAAAAGGTCTGATTCGTAGCACTCGCATCTGGCGCGTCTGTATGAGATGTATGAATGTGAAAGAAGCAAAATAAAGTATGCAAGAATCGTAGCAAGTGGCGATCTATAGTTTCTGCCTACCCCTGTGGGAGAAAGGCGTGAGTGTATGTACCTATGTAAAAATTCAGAAATCAGGAACACTATGCAACAATTGCTGCGCAACATTGAGCGACGATGCGGAACTTTTGTTTAGCAGCTTTGTCTGTCTATACATGACATCTCAACAACACCTGGCCTGAGGAGCTGGTGTGACATTAGAAGCGCAACAAAACGCGCGTTACCTGTCAATGTGCACTTTTGTGTAGCTTTGCCAAATATTTGCGTCACGTGTTGCGCGTCAACCTACTGAATACATGACTTTAAACTCCTTCGGTCCAAAGACCTTTATGAAATATTTACAAAACGATTGCACGTTGCACTTATAAGACAATGAATGGTCACGCGAATTTTGACGGTCATTAGCTATTTGTGTATTTCTGCATGTTTAAATAAATTGACAACCTTGTCTTAGGACAATAAACAAGATTTAAAAATAGCAGTTATTTTTATCTATTCTTGTTTTAACATTATGTAAATTTACTTACTGTGAACCTTGAGAAGACCCATCAGGTTAGTGTCGGGAAACCAGTTTAGCGAATGATAGATATGGTGAACATTTATAGAGTTTTAAACTAGTATGCTAGCATATTAATGAAGCTCTTACCCTTTTTAGTATGAGCATGCTAAATGAGTTTTTCTGTAATAAGTAAATTGTATGATTTATTGTACAGTAGCGACCAGAAGTCCATAAGCAATCTCACAACGCAATAGCTTGACGTTTAGTTTGACTTACGACCTTCTATTCATTGTCGTCAACAAGTGACACGCACTGGCTGTATCGAGCTCGCTCGTACTGCTCATAGCAATGTAATCCTTAGCGTGCTTATGGACTTATAATAAAAATGGAATGATGAAAACGGGGAGGCAGATTAATAAAAATCTACCAAACCAATGACAGAGTAAACTCGCTGCATCAGTCTGCTCGTGACATCGATCAGTGCAACCTGGTCGAAAAGTCAAGCGATTCAAAGGTGCGCGGTATTAGATACCTATGTATTTAGTTTTACTGTCCCTGTGGTATAGCAATCGCGGCCCTATAGAGCCTTACTGAATAGTTTATTTTTTAAAGCAGTTCGTACCCCAAGCTAATGATGTTTACGTTACCTGGAGGACAGTAAGACGAGGTCAGCGGGAAAGAACTGGTTGTTGAGCACCTTGCAGATATCGCCGACCTGCATCTGTTCCCAGCGGATGGTGTGCCACCGCCCCTCGCGGAGCACGTCCACTTTACGCCTGTTCGTCTCATCGTCGGCTCGATGTCGTTTCTGAAATATTAATTTAACATAACACTAGCTGTTAATCCGCGGTTTCACTCGTATTCCAAAGGTATTTTTGAGACAAAGGGTAGTCTATCGCCTTCCTCAAGAATTGAACTCTGACAGGTTCAAATAAGTTTTGTTTTTGTATGCAACCAAGATGACATATTATATGGCCTTATGGTGAGCGGTAACCGTGGCGCAATATCCGGAAATTTATCTTATCTTATATGGCGCCGAGGCAGTAAGGCCTCAGTGCACTTCGACCCAATGGGATCTTTTGTGCTTCCCCTATATCCGGACATTACTAGACAGTTGTCTGGAGACGTATGTTATTAAGTGTAATTCTCCCAGTAATTTATACTGGCTACATTACTGGCAGCCACTTCATGAAAAATACTGATCACTTCATGTAAAGTACTGATGATGGATGTTCAAAATTAGTTTTATATATACCTATTTGTTCTAACATACGGACAATACGCTTATTTCATTGTGTATTGGTTATTTATCAAAACGTAATTTCATGGTATTGTTTATTAAACTTGAGTTAGTAAAATGTGTTCGATTAATATACCTACGTCATTCAATGGGCTATCGATAGCGAATTATTTCTTCTAGAAAAACAAAAAGGACTACACAGTGTGACAGTTTCAGTAACATTTCGTTTCACTCTTGAAGGTTGCCGCAATTTACAAATTATGACTTAGTATTTTAGCTGTACCACATTCGTAATATATTAAATCATTAATAACTGTAGTAAATTAAATTAAACCCAACCAGAATGCCATAAGAACGTCATACAGGCAACTGGCAACCCGCACCATGCTACAGCGCACAGAGTGTAGGCTATTAAATTTAATAGTTTTTATTGTAAAAACTGCTGGCAATTGCACATGTTGGAATATACCTAGGACTTTATTTAGCATACATAATCAACCCATTATATTGTCCCACTGCTGGGCACGGGTCTCCTCTCAGAATGAGAGGGATTAGGCTGTAGTCCACCACGCTGGCCTAGTGCGGGTTGGCAGACTTCACACGCCATCGAGAAAATCTCTCAGGCATGCAGGTTTCCTCACGATGTTTTCCTTCACCGTTTAAGCGCGTGATAATTAACTATTAATACGTACATGACTTCGAAAAGTCAGAGGTGCGTGCCTTGGGTTCGAACACGAGACCTTTGACTTGGCAGTCCAACGGTCATACCACTAGGCTATCACTGCTTTTTTATTTAGCATGATTGCTTCTTATTTAATTTTCCTTAAGAGTCCGGCGGAGCGTGAATTGTCCACAAAAACGTAATACCGAAATAAATCGTAATCCAGACAATATTCTATCAAATTATTTTAGATACTAGGATTTAGATACTGTTAGTCTAGGTTTCTACGATCCTATTTCGTCTGCTACTACTTCACTGAAATTAAAAGACCGGAAAATCGTTCCAAACTTAGTAAAGTTATCAAAAATTTCATTCGCTTACAATTATTTCCAGTGAAGTATTTTGGACGAAATAGGATCGTAGGAACCTAGATTAACAGTATCTAAATCCGAATGATAACATAATTTGATAGAATATTGTCTGGATTACGATTTATTTCGGTATTACGTTTGTGAGAAAAAATCGCTCCGCCGGACTCTTAAGTTGGTATGACTATATACACCGTGAAATTTAAATGGTTGTTGTCCCGCAGCAAAACGAACATAGTAATGAATACGAACAACTTTTACTATCGGACTGACCCTGAAGTATGAAAAAAAAACAGTTGTTCCATAAATTTTGATCGTGGAATACATGGGAGAGTCATGCTTCGGCATGAACGGGCCGGCTCGACCGGAGTGATACCACGGCCTCACAGAAAACCGGCGTTTAACAACGCTTACGTTTTGTTTCGCTGAGTGAGTGAGGTTACCGGAGGTCCAATCCCCTTTTAAAAGGTCGGCAACGCACTTGTGACTCCTCTTGTGTTACTGGTGTCCATGGGCGGCGGTAATCCAGGCAAGACGTCTGCTCGTTTGCCCTCACATAAAAAAATACAGCTAATGTTTTTTGCATATTTCAGGGTCGGTCCCATTGTAAAAGTTGCTCGTATTCAATAAGTACTACGTTCGTTTTGCTGCGGGAGAAAAACCATTTAAATTTCATGGTATATATGTATAGGAATGTTTATATATAGGTAGCTCTATGAGGTCATATTAATTTGCTAGGTTAATTGAAGACTGCGTAATGTATGAAATAACGAGGGATAAACAACTCTAAATAATTTAGAGTCATAATAATTCTCCGGATGGTTTATTATAATAGTGTGAGAGATTTTAATAGTGCTGATTTATTTTAATAGTGTTAACGCTAAAACGTAGCATTGGCTTGAATACCATATATGTACCACCACGCTTGTATTCCCCGAAGGATTAGGCAGAGTTGGCTAATGTACACCCACAGTTCGCCGGTATGTTTTGGTGCAATGTAATAGGAGTGAGCCTAATGCCATTAAGCGGGCACAAAACTCAGAGGTGCTACTGAGAATTTCACAGAAAAACACAATAACACTGCTCGCTCTGGCTATCGAACTCAGAACTTCAGCGTAGCATTCGCACCAGGCTATTGAGGGAGGCTTCAATACCATCGAACATTATCTAGAATTATACTCACAAAGTCCTCGACGATCTCCTTGATGGCGCTCACGCTAAGTATGAGTATGAGCGGCGTGAGTGTGGTCCAGCGGCCCGTGGGCGACACGTCGGGGATCTGCTGCAGCAGCGCGATCAGCAGGAAGAAGCAGTTGGAGTAGCGCCGGAACTGCTCGAACAGGAACAGCGGGATGAACGAAGGCACGCTGTGGACACAATACGACAGTTAGGCGTGCTTAACTTCATTTAGTTTTATTTCACCGACTCGATTTTACGCATCGAGCGCGTTTAGCGTGCTGATTGGCGATTTCCGTGACCGTCACCACTCTCGAGCAATAAGAAAGCCGAACGCAGTCGATGCATAAAATCGAGTCGGTGAAATGAAACTCGCACTAAGCCCACAGGAGGCCCAAAAGTGTATACAAGCGAGCAGTGTCACCTTATACTAGACTTAGCTTACTTATATTTTTTTTTTATTCCTAGTAAGTGACAATTTTAGTCCCCCCACCCAGTAGGCATTAATCGGCTCAGCGGGGCGGTAAAATCCATAATCCTTATGAATCCATACTAATATTCAGTATAAATGCGAAAGTAGCTCTATTTATCTGTCAGTTTGTTACGTTTTCACGCCTATAATACTGGACCAATTTTGATGACTTTCGGTAGGTAATAAATTGGATCTTGGAGAAGGACATAGACTACCTTTTGTCTCAAAGTCCAGCAGGCAATAGCTAGTCGAATATAATGTAGATACCTACTGCTCCCTCATTATTCAGCGCGACTGCTACGCTAGAGGTCCAAGTGTGATTGGATTTGTGCCCAGCTCTTACATAGGACCTAAAACATACACGAGAACTGTCGACATTACTACACCTTTGCTTAAACCTTCGGGGAATACAGGGTGATGGTATGTTGTTAGAACTTCTTTAAATGTAGCTTTTTCAGCCCTTCTGTACCTAAATCACGCTAGTACGTCCCGTAAAGGTCAACATGGAATGATTAAACACATAACTAAACACAATAATCTAAGGCACCAAACTACGATATTAAATGCTGATACGATCCAAGTGTTTACTACGGTTCACTCGCGATTGCGATTGAATATTTGATAAGGGCTACTAGCACGAAAGTAATGTCTGTACTTACAGCTACGAGTAATTCCAGCTAGATATGCAGGGCAAAGTAAAACTAACTCTTCAGCCCTTTAGTGAGTGATTTTTAATTTATTTTATAGATACCTCCAGGTATCTTAGTAGGTACTGGAGGTGTCCCTAGAACTCCTGTGTCGCGGGGGCATTATAATTGAGGGAAACTAAGTACGGCAAGCACATCATGGTATCCAAAACTGTCAAATTTTGTCAAATTATCAAATTTCAATTTAATCTCCAAATAATAAAGTTTCTTATCCATTGGGGAAATGTGACAGTTTGTGGTAACTGATGTACTGTTGACTACACCCACCTCGACACAAATATTATGCACAATCCCTGATTAATGTTTTGAATGACATTTCTGTCAATCAAGATGCAGTTTAAACTATTAGCCGGCCGCTTACAGACGGCTAACAGCATAACTAATGTTACAAACTTAGTTGTATGCTCGTGAAGTTTGTTAGCCGATCACGGGGAATATTACGTTAGGCGTGGACGATTGAGTTCTAGACTAAACGAGGTTACAAGCCTGTGTCGTAATAGAAATTTTGTTGGGGAAACACTTAGATAATAATATTTCGGATCATACAAATATTTGGTCCCGCCCCGATTCATACCCTACGGAATTCCTCTGTACGAGTTTCTCCCTACGCAGCTAAAGCTGCGAAGCTTTTTATTTATACACGTTTAGATAGCAGACTTTAATAAGTACCTACTAATATGCGTTATATTTACACCCCGACGTTATGGACCGGTATTATTTATGTACATACATAGGTATCTAATGTTCGCGTAATTTTCAGAACACCAAATGAGACGTTTGAAAAAATAGAAATTTTTATTTACCTAACATACCTACTTGATTTTCTTTTCGAGTTAACATGGGCAGGTTTTCAAGTACAGCACGTTTAAGTAATTATAGGTTCGATGGTTTGATCGTATCGAAGGCAATTTACAGTGAATACACACCATAAATTATAGGACTGGACTTAGAAAAACATCGAATGGAATACTTATAATTTATCATTTTGTCAGAAAACGTTTTGTATACCTTGGGTACTTCATACATTTTTATTTTTTACCTCTTACATTCATTTTTCATTATGTTTGTCGACGTCAATATTGGTTAGTATATTCTCCTAGTAATAGTTGACAAAATACCTATGTCACCTAGACATATCCAACAAAAAGTTATGATCCACGTTCCAAATACAGCTTCCTTTAGGTTTAAAACTTCAATATTTTATTTGTCATGGGAAAGTACGCCCGACTTAAGGAAAACGGAATGAGGAATGTTATTTATCCGGACACCGCCAAGGAATGCAAGGCCCATAAATTAATTGACGTTCTTAATTTGTTTTAAGTAAAAGAGGGCTCCGTTCAGTTGATTATTATTTATACTTATATCCTTACATCTATAATACAAACCCTCGATGAATTTTCGACTTGACATTTTAAAGTATCTTTGTTAAAAAAATATTAAAGAAAATATTTTAGAAATGGCTAGGATATTGCAGTCAATATTCTACCCATTTCTCAAAAGGCGACAGAGTATTTTACACGAAGCAATATACGTCAGACTTCCACAAGTTAATTGTAGTAAGTATTTTTTTTTTATAAAATTAAAGATAATAATTCGTTACATACCTACCTGGATACTAAATTCATATACTTCATATACTTAATTAATTCAGATATTTTTTATAATTTGACAGGGATTCACAGAGGTCTAATACTATATTTTACATTATAAACATAACACTCATGTAGGTAATTCTGTTTTAGTTCTGTTCTGTCAGTATTTATTTCACAACTCGTTAACCTGCTGTATCAGCTGTGCTGTATCATTGCACGTCAGAAAATATTAAAATGATTATGCGACGGTCATTAATGTTTGCAATAATATAGGCAACAATATGGGCAGGTGATGTCAGTAACTACATAGTGTATATTCGATACGTGATTGTTCCGTACAAGGAGTGTATATAGTGTGACGAATCATACACTTCAGACTGAGTATTACAAGTATTTATTCATCCAACAGTATGTAATTATCAACAATCACTTATCACTTAATCGCTCAATAATTATTAACAATTATACAACAACAGCACTGGCTTATAAGATATTATGTCTACTGCTCAACGCCTCGGAATAGAATGTCTCAGTACAGTCTGATCTATTACCAGCCGAATGTTCCCCACTCTTAGACGTAGGCAAACACTCAGCTGGGTCAGACCAATCAGAGCGAAGTACACAGTACGCATGATCAATTGATTAATTTAAATACATTAGATTAACTTTAAATTTAGCAATAGTTATAAATTGATTACACAGACAAATTGATAATATAACACCTACTTATATTTGACTAATTTGTAATAAAAAGGGCGTTTAATAACGAATAGTTCAACTACAAGCGCCATCTGTCGCTCGTGATAAGGAAACCTATATAAATGTCTTGTCATTATTTTATAAAATCATTACATTCGGCCATCCGACAACGTGCGATCTCCTGACGCACGTTATCGTAATTCAATAACATAAGTCATACATACAGAAATATTACATGCTTAAACTGTTTGAACAAACACGAATCAAAAATGCAAAATCATTACATTCGGCTATTCATTGATGTCCGACTCCTTCCTATGAAATAGTTTGTCGTTATCATTATTGCTTTCAGAAGATGGGCTACTATTACGATCTGATGAATCTTTATGGTCAGGCGAATTTATATTTATATTTACATTTTTATTGTATTTATTTATATTTTATAAGGTCTAACACGATCAGCGGAAACGACACTCTTAAATGAATCTCTACGTTTGCTAAAACCGGAATTTCAGTGATTTTATATCTGTCATTGCCCAAAACTTCTGTGGTTTTATTAGATCTATGAATTTAAAAAGTTTTATTGCCTTTATTATTATAGTCAGTTCTGGTAACCTTAGTCAAATAACCTTGTTTATAGGTTCTAGGGGTGCTACCGGCATCATAATAGTGTTTTTCGCGACTTTAGTATTAGTACGACCTCATCTCTTACGCTTTGTAACATGTTTTGTATAATGTCAGCTCCAACATCGAACTTATTACTCTAACTATCTCTGAATGTCAAAGTCAAAGTTCTTTATTGCTTCATGTGTAAATATACATAGATCTCTAGTTTGGTAAGTATCAACATGAAACCCCGTTGGGGCACAGCATAGAATACATGGGTACTAACAAGTTAATTACATAATTATAATTTAACAAATTACAATATTAGAAAATAAAATTATAAACTTTTACTTAAAATTAAATAACCATTTAGGTAGTCAATTTACAGAAATTTAAGGTATTGTTATTATTTTGGCAATTGTTTTTTATTGCACAAAGATTTTATTGTTATTAATTATAATTAAATTATCTTTTATTTTTATCTTCAAAGAATTCTTTTAGCGTGTACATGTAATAACATTATTGTAATAGGTGTTTATTTAGTCTGTTTTTAAATACATCGTCATTTAGGACATCTTTTAGTTCTCGAGGTATTTTTATTGTGGTGCCAAATAAAGCCCCTATGGCAGTCTTTTTGGTAGAAGAATTAACTGAATTATTTACACCCCATTGGATTTTGCCAAGACACATTTCCCAATTGCGTTCGTCATTTCCGTCATTATGTTTTGCTAATGCGTTTAAGATGGTTTGGTTATATCTTTCAGTTTGACTTTTTGCCCTGCGACAAACTACAGCGATAGGGACATGTTTAGTGCTATGACTGACGCAAAAGCTCGTGATCAGGTATTATTGGAGATGGTAAGCCAAAGTCATTTTTTTTTTGTTTTCGTGTCTTTTACCGCTTTCACATATATATATTTTGTAAAGCAATCAACTATTGTAATAATTTAGGCATTGCCGTTTTTACTCTTTACAAACGAACCAAGATGGTTTAGGTGAATTGTATGGAATGGGACGCTAACTTTTTCTATAGGATACAATTATTCAGTCTTTTGTCTGGATGCATCATCTTTATTATAAGCGTACCGAATTTTATCGCCGCAGCCTTGGAAACCAAAAGACAGATTGAATTCTCTCAGTCGTTTTAGAAATGCCTAAATGTCCTATATCATCATGATTATAACGGCATATTTTCCAGCGAGCACTACGAGGGACAACTAGGCGTATTTCATCGTCAATTCTTTATACTCTATGATTTTTAATAACATAATTTTTCCTAATATCTTTAGATTCTTCGTCAGATTCAGGATTAAGAATTTTTAAGTATACGCGAAATGTCTGGATCTACATTTGTAGTGTTAATATCCAATTGTCAGTCTCAATACTTTAACAGAAGACTCGTCTTTAATGTCAGAAGGCAGAGAATGTTATTTCGGCTTAATGCATCGACATGTGTCATACGAATACCGGGTCTATACTTGTTTGGTTAGTATGGTTCGGAGCGTATTATGGTCTATTACAATTTTAAATTCTAATCCCAACAGAAACACAAAACTTCAAATTTCATAAGATTGTAAATGACGCCTTTCAGGTGTCGTCTGCCTACTAAAATAAGCAACCGGCTTAAGTACCCGAAGGCTAGACTACCACTGTACTTTCTCCCACATCTAAGGAACTAACATCTGTGTGCAACTCCGTATCAAGTTTAGGATTGTATAAGGCTAGTGTTGGTCTATTACTCAAACTTTTATTTTAATGCTTGAAATTGATCTTCTACCCAAATGATACTATAGAACTAGCACAATCGGAATCGGATTCTTGTATTATATCATTTCGCAACAAGTCATCAATAAATTCTCGTACCTGTCCTCTCTCGAAGTGCGATAAGCGATAGGGTCTATGTGTGACAGGTCTATCATTAAGCAAGTCTATCTTCATTTTAATAGAGTTATTACAACCTATCTCGCTCAAGTTAAATGCAAAAAATTCACGATACGACTGCGATAATGCATAGGTAAGGCTTATCCATTTGCCAACTTGAGGGACCGACTTTGATTTCAGACTTTATCAAAGGAGCCAAGTCAGTAATATCTCTCGTGATTTTGTTAGAGCATATAATTCTTTTTTTCTTACAAAAGGCATCGCTTTTGCAATTAGAGCATCGCAATGCAACGAATCTTGGGAAAAATTCTTTGGGAAAATTCAGGGTTCGATTAGCTAAATTTGATAATAAGGTGACATTTACCCATGCTTAGACGATATGTGCCTTGAGGTAAGTTATATTCTTTGCCAAGTTTATTACTATTATAACCTTCTATATAAACATTCCCTGGATAAGAAGAACCTAAATCCGAAACTTCAACTAATTCCGATTTGTTTCCGGCTAATTGAATGAAATCCGATAAGGTAAGCTTTAAGGGGCCCAAATCATTGGTTTGCTGCGAAGCTCAGGACTTAAAAATTTTATCCAATGAGTAACGCAGTCTGCATAAACCCATAATTAACCATAAGTAGGTACTTCTACATTCGATTCGATTTCATCAATCCTAAGAACGTACTATATACGGGTGTCACTACCAAAACCTTTGACTATAGGTAATCTCGACACAGTTTTCACGGGGTCAAGGCTGTTTGCATCATATTCACGCATTACATAAGTCAAAAGTCAAATCATCCATTTCAAATAAACCAATAATACAGGTACTTTTGAATTGCCAAAACTAGGCGCACGGTTCCAAATAGTGGGTCCTACTATACCCAATCTTAATAATTTATCAATCCCAACGAAAACTCGATTATTTACCAGTTTGTAAAACTTGTTATTACTGTTACTGTGTGTAGAAGTTGTAAGGACTTTACGTTCTATTTCATCGCTTGACTTTGGGTCTATTCATGGAATTAACGGTGTCGGTTTGCAATTTTCGTTCTAGCGCCCTGTCACACTTTAGACGCTTGTCAAGGGACTTGGGACATCTGGTGTAAGAGTGTTCTTTACGACGACAATTAAAACAAATAATTGGAGGTATCATTTGAAGTCGAAGGCGAGGTATGATCATGAGTTCATGACGCTTTCTATTTGTAGAAATAGGTTCTAACTAGGTATGCTGAGAACTGAGAATATGTAGCGAGTCTTTCCGGTTCATTACAATTTAAAGCTTGAGCTCCATTTCTAATGGATTTATCATAAATGCCGTGAGTTGCACAACCTACAGCCTTTTTATCACTAATATCATATCAGCTTGTATATCAGCATCAATTTATCATAAAAATATTCACGTAAACTTTCATTACTTCATGTTGTACCTTTTCATTTTGACACACATTATTGTAACTCGTAACATCCTAATTATATATGAAAACAATAAAGATTTGAATTTGAATTTGTACGTACCAATATTTCTTTACCTTTCCTTTTTTTTTGCTAGCCCGACAAGTTTTTGTCGGGCAAAATGTATGGTCTGCTTCTCGTCCCATTCATATATTACACACTTACCTTTCATAAACAACCTTCAATACTCTGAGATTTACTGGAGGGATTGAACTTCGGTATAACATTTGGTAAATGGTTGTACGACTAAACTGGCGGCTCTTCGACTGGAGTATGCATTCATTGGTTTCATCATCATTCATTGGTATCATCAGATTCCATGGCCTCAAAACATAAAAATGTATAAGTATTGTTTCAATTTGACACTAACAAGTTAAAAACTCCTTTTTTTCTATTATTATTAAATTCATTTAATATTACTAAAATATCTACTCGAACTGGTTAAAATTAATAGCTCCATAAATTCAAAGTTATGCATGAAAAGATCAATCAAAAATATACGTCTTCCAATAAATGTTTCCCATTTCCAATTTATAAAATTAATAGAGGGTATATACACAACTATCTGCAACGCACTTAGTCGCATAATAATTCTTTTAATTGTTCTCTTAGTATAAATCATGCTTTACTTACGCGTCTGAGGATAGTTCCGTTCCTATTGGGCACACTTGGCCCAAAACTTTTGACTCACTTGGCCAAAATAACTTTAAGCACACTTGGCTTACTATCTTTAAGCACACTTGGCTTAATAGGCGTACATAGCCTCTAGTAGCTAGAGCACACTTGGCTTCCTATTGTAGGTACACATAACTCCTATTCCTACTGGTATACTAAAACTACTTTATACTTCTTTAGTGGAATCTATTTTGGATTATGCTCTTGATTGCTACGGCCTCACATTTAAAAACCTATATAGATAAACTGGAGAATATCCAAATAAGATTTATAAAACTGCGTGTAAATAAAAAAATAAAATAACTTATAGATACCCTACCATAAAACATTAATTGTGCACTCCATTACTAATTATGTACCTACCTACATGTTATTAAGACTAAAATTGATCCCACAGTCAAACTGTTTGTACAGTTTTGTGGGACTTATATTACTTCGTAAGACCTAATATGTACCTCATAAAAATTAAATAAATAAAATAAAAATAATTAACCTCTAACAATCTAAGCACACGTGGCTCAATAGGCATACATAGCCTCTAGTAACTCAAGCACACTTGGCTTCTTATTGTAGGCACACATAACCTCTAACAATCTAAGCACACATGGCTCAATAGGCATACATAGCCTCTAGTAACTCGAGCACACTTGGCTTCCTATTGTAGGCACACATAACCTCTAACAATCTAAGCACACATGGCTCAATAGGCATACATAGCCTCTAGTAACTCAAGCACACTTGGCTTTCTATTGTAGGCACACATAACCTCTAGACATACGTCACTCAACATTACTATATCTGTGGATTTTCTTGTAGGCATATCCCACTTCTGAAATGTGACGAATCATACACTTCAGACTGAGTATTACAAGTATTTATTCATCCAACAGTATGTAATTATCAACAATCACTTATCACTTAATCGCTCAATAATTATTAACAATTATACAACAACAGCACTGGCTTATAAGATATTATGTCTACTGCTCAACGCCTCGGAATAGAATGTCTCAGTACAGTCTGATCTATTACCAGCCGAATGTTCCCCACTCTTAGACGTAGGCAAACACTCAGCTGGGTCAGACCAATCAGAGCGAAGTACACAGTACGCATGATCAATTGATTAATTTAAATACATTAGATTAACTTTAAATTTAGCAATAGTTATAAATTGATTACACAGACAAATTGATAATATAACACCTACTTATATTTGACTAATTTGTAATAAAAAGGGCGTTTAATAACGAATAGTTCAACTACAAGCGCCATCTGTCGCTCGTGATAAGGAAACCTATATAAATGTCTTGTCATTATTTTATAAAATCATTACAATAGGAAATATCAACAACATTGTTAATATTAGGTTTTACGTCATAAATATTAATTGCCAACGGTCCAATACATTTTACACACACATTCTCACGTTGTAGTCGTACAACTCGTACCTAAATACAAATTCTTATGCATTTATAGCTTTAACTAAATTTATATAAAATAAAGTCTTTTAAATAGGAATTCAAATGAGCGAGTCTACTACATTTTAATGGCGCAGGCGCTGAGCGATCGGCTTCGCGCTTGTAGTTTCGATTTTGGACAAATACCTATGTATTTGCATTCATAATTGGTGTTGTCCGGTTGTTTGGGATATTTACTCAACCCATCTTAAAGTTGAGCACGTGTCCGCGCTCAGAATGAGAGGGGTTAGGCTATAGTCCATCACGGTAGCCTATTGCAGGTTGGCAAAGTTAACACGCCGCGCCGCGCCGCCGCCATAGAGAAAACCTTTCATGCGTGCACGAGTTTTCTCATGATGATTTTCTTCATAACTTACGATTTATCGAAAACAGTAATATTCTTGGTTCTACAAACAGCCTAGTGCCCACTATCCGCCTGCCGAGTCTCTTTAGTATTGATTATTTTAGTATCCTTGAAACCATTCGTTTTTATTGAGGTAGGTAATTGAAACGAATAGAGGAAAATTGCGAAAGCGCAAAATTTAAGGTAATAGAAATGAACCCTGTGAATAAAACGAAATAATTGTACTGCATTGATTTTCTCAAAAAAGGTTATTACACAAAATAAAAATACACAAAAAGTAAAGATAATTTCAGGGCTAATAAATATCCCAATTTTAGTTTTTCTTTTAGTTCACATCACTTCGACATTGTAGCATAAGTACTACAATGTCGAATTCTTCAAAGAGCGTGAACAACTCGATTATTTCATGTTCATGAAACAACAGTAAACCAAACACGTATAAAATGACGGTAATAGCAATCGTCACGGCCGCAACGGGCAGGTGTAGAACCTGCGATAGTACCTACATATTATAACGCGTAACCGACATACCGACGCGTACTAACCCTTGATATAAGAATATTTTATGTCCTTATCTCATTAGTCTTTTTTTATACTAAAGTGGCAAACAAGCATACGGCCCGCCAGATGATAAACGCAGCGGTTACCGTAGCCTATGGACGCTTGCAACACCAAGAGTATCACTCGCGCGTTGCCGACCCTGTAAATCAAGGAGAAATAGTTGGGCTAGCTGCATAGGAGACAATAGGGTGCTGCTTATCATATCTGCCAACACAACGCTTCCTCGTGGAGGTCTATGTTACGCAGCACGGAGCTATGTTATTTGGCTACGATTTTCTGCAAGGCGGAGGTACTTCCCCAGTCGGGCTGCTCCAATTGTGAGTGGAATTAATCGATTCCTCTATGCCTTAATGTTCTTAGGCGCAACAGCCGAGTAAGACGTCCTGCGTTCGATTGAAATTTATCAATAGCACGATTATTGACAAATTGTCAATAAGCTCGACGCCTTCAATTACATGGGATGGGACATACTGGCCAACTGTACGCAGTGTACAGTAGTACACCCCTACTTAACCCTTCGAGAAATACCGGTATGATGGTATGGAGATACATAACAAGTAAAGTATCTCTATACTCATCCTTGCTTAAGATCTATGAAGGTTGATATAAAAGAGAAGAAGAAAATGCTCTATTAATATTGCGCAAACTTTCTAAGAGTTTCTAAAGAAAATCTTCATAAGGAAGAACGGAAACTTCGCAGTAGCGCGACGCGTAATCCAATTATGGAAGCGATGTAATTAACGCCAATAAATTCATTGCCACGAGCTGTTGTCTTTGTGAGTCAGTAGGTAACTTCCTTTTATGAAGTTTCGAAATCTGTGCGCAACATTACAAAATGATCTAAAACCCGACAATTTTATTCATTCTTTATCCGATTAAATGAAATGAATCTATAACGTCCATTAATGTTACAATGATGTGAACAGGCTTCCTATTAGAATGAGAGGGACTAGGTCATAGGTCATCAGTTCATGACGTTGCCCTAGTGTTAGATTTCAGCTAGGCAAACATCCGGACCACGAAAATCAGAACGTTAACGCACATGGTAGAAGACACATAGCACTACATGAACACAAAGGTAGATAGTACGATGAAAATTGAGTAGAAGGTCACAATCTACTTAAATTAGTTTCCAGAATAGTGATGTGCCGTGGAGACAGCGATATATTCCAGGAGTATGACATCAGTTTACGGTTTATGGGCAGGCGGCCAGGCGTCGCGCGTAAACAATGCGCCATGTACACAACATTGCCGCGCTGTTTAGGCACACTCATTGTCGCTGGACTAACTTTACGATGTAAGCGGGATGGGCCGTCAATGTCGATACAAGCGAAGGCCTCCAATAAACATGGTATATTTGGCTGAAAGGCAACGAAACTCAATATTGGGACTTAATAGTTTTAAGGAGGTCGTGACTGTACAACAACCGATAGGATCAAGATCAAGGAAGAAGATCAAGAACTCTCCATTCTTCGCAGCTCACGAAACCACAGTGACACAAAACTCGTTGAAAGAATATGGCATTGTTAGTCGGTTTACGTAGTTCAAAGTAAAATACTAAAATTAAACCGTATTAGACGTGATGGTGCAAGCAAACTAATAGAAGGAGTAGGGAAACAAATATAGGTAGGTAGTTGTTAGTATTATATTTTGTTTCAAAATGATTAAGCAAACACAAAGTGCAATAAACACATGGAACGTGACGTCATTTTCATTACTGACTTTATAAATTAACGTTAAATTTCGTGTTTTCTATTTATTGAATCGATTGACGGAAGCTCGAATGAAACGGAACTTTACAGGAAGTGTACACTACAAAATAAACATCTGTCATCAGTTGGCTTTTTATGGATACTGAGTAAATGTTTAATTTATGAATTATTTATAGATGTTATTTAATCGTTGCGTAAGCTGAACGTTCGGTCAATTGATATTCAAAACGTGTGGTAAGCTGCGCATTATTCCTCACCCCTACCCTGAGGGTCAATGACAACACTGCCTCCCACAGACCGAGTCCCAAGGAACTATGTTAGAGCCACAGCATTGAGAGCAAGTCTAAGCGCTCCAGTACCCACTGAATCCAAATTTGAATTGGTTTTTCCCAAAATTGTAATCTATTTTTGACAACAGTGATAGCGACAGTAAATATTTTATTTTTATTGTAATACGAAAATGAGTCATGTAGCCTTAGCTTAAGAGTTCGACGGACCAAATTACCCATACAAACGTAATTCTAACACAATTTAATCAAATTGTGTTATTATTAGGATTCAGGTGATATTAATCTAGGTTCCTACACTGCCATTTCGTCCAAAATACTTCTTTGGAACTATTTTCAGGTCGTTTATTTCTAGTGAAGTAGTAGTAGACGACATGGTACGGTAGGAACCAAGATTAACGGTATCCGAATCCGAATAATAACGCAATTTGATAAAATATTGTTTGGATTACGATTTATTTTGGTATTACGTTTTGGGGACAATTCAGGCTCCGCCGGATCCTTAAACATCCACTTGACAAAATGAAGTTGAAAATTGTGAATTATGGATAACCACACATTTCGAGGATCAAAATGCAGTTTTCCTTAAAATAAAACACTCAAGTCCTGCCTGTACTTAAAACTTTTAGAAGTACCTTAGTAGCAAATACTCTGTAAATGTAATGTAATGTAATGATATCAACGCGAGTCTCGTAACAACACGCTCTCCACATCTGTACCACATAGATCCTATTACATACTTTATAGGCAAGATAAACTGGTATGCAGGTATGCCCGCAAACCAGAGCTTGGGTGATCGATGACCACGACCGGTTCTCCACGACGGTATTTTTGCATTTTGCATTCGCTTGTCTGATCAAATTTTTGTATCACGAAACAGTGCTTCAGAATGTGAAATTAGAATCCATCCGATGTGTAGAAACAAAATGATTGTGTGCACGTTTTCCAATCTGATTAGGTTATTAGATCGGATTATTGTATAGACTAAAACTGTTTTTTTTTATGGAATAAGGGGACAAACGAGCAGACGGATCGCCTGATGGTAAGCGATTACCACACCATAGGACTCACAAGTGCGTTGCCCGCCTTTTAAAAGGGGATTGGGCCTCCGGTAACCCCACTCACTCGACGAAACACAACGTAAGCGTTGTTTGACGCCGGTTTTCAGTGAGACCGTGGTATCACTCCAGTCGAGCCGGCCCATTCTTGCCGAAGCATGGTTCTCCCACGTAAAACGACGAGGTTTAACGAAAGACTCGAGTGATCAGCTTCTGTGCTACGGGTCAGGGCTTATATTCCCACATGAATCAGATATTTGAACGATCAACAAATAGTTGCTGCGAGGTTTCAGTATTGGTGTAAGAAAGGATTTGTTTGAATTGCAAATCACAACACTAGAGAAAGTCCTAAAAGGTTTATTTTATGTAGGAGATAAAATGTTATAAGTAAGTACCTGTATTTAGCTGTAGATATTCGATTGTTCATAAACTTTATTGGCTGCGGTCTGTTCAGGAAGATAACTCGGTTCTGTTCAAGTGGCGCACCGTCCGTGAGGCCCGATGTCGTCGCCTCGTCTTCATCTATAAGAACAAAAAAAAATATTTTAACCCTGGAACATTCACTGATACAAAATTGGCAGCGAGAATAACGTAGTTACGAGATTAACTTTAAACCACATTTTTTGGGTCGAATGTTAAAATGAAAACGAGATTTTAACAAAGAAAAAAGAACCAGTTTTTCTGACATATTAAAATAGTTATAAATATATTACAACCGTCTTATTTTGTCAGTTGAATTAATTGATAACTGGATTTCACCACAGATATTCACGGACTCCGAGTTAAACTCTGAATTATGCATGAGAAATTATCCGTTTTGTGAAGAATACAATATAAGTAAGTACGTATATTTATTTCCACAGAATATATAATAGTCAGGAGGTGGTACATATATAGTATGAGGTCTTTAGTAGTCTATACCATTTATAAGGTATGCAAATAAATAATTAAATTAAACTAAATTCTACTAACGAAATGTGTGTTTATTTTCCGTATTTTATTTCATAAATTAAAGCTATTTAAATATATCTAATCTATAAAATGTGGTGAATTAATTGGAATTCATTGCAAATTACGGTAACTTATCAGCCAGAAATCCCGTGACAGAATAATTTAACTTTTCCAGTAGAAGCCTTGTACGATTATTTCTTAACATTCTTTTTGGTTGCTCTTTAATTATCTAATATTCGGTATTTTATCCGTAAAAATAAATATTTTCTCAGTGGAATATTTCGCCAAAAAATCCATTTTTGGAGGGGATTGAGACAGGATACTCTCTCGTTTTGCTTCAAAACGAGTGTCGTGTGCGACTCTTGTGACTTATGAGATCTCAAAGGACTACGTAACTACGAAAAGACTCATTTGTAGTAGTTACGAAACTTATTCCAGAACTTCAGAACTCCAACACCCCTAAAGGAATGAAGACTTGAGTACTTTGCAAACTTTTGCAAAGTAATTTATTAGAAACGCAAATTATATTGGGATTTCGTGATGTGTTCGTGTAGGTCCATCTGCGTATTCCTTTACTCAATAAATAGTTCGTATGTAATACTATGTATCAGCCTGTTCAATTGAGGAAAGATGTAAGTAGCTAAGACGTCACCTGTTTTGGGGGCAAAAGCATGCTGTCAGTGCAATGTATAGTTACTTTTATAAATACATAGATTTTATTTCTAATAAGCATTTACAAGCATTTATGAAACGAGTCTAGTTGAAGGGTTCCAACTAGTTAATCCTATGGAGAAGAATCCGGAAAGAAACTATATGGACACTATTTTAAAATACTGGTTACCAAGATATGGCACTTGCCAAATACTTTCTGAAGCATAAAATACCTACATCTGGATTTTTTAAAAAACACGAAATCACGGACAGCTTCACTCAGTATTAAAGCAATGATCGTCTGAAAATATCCCAGGACATGGCCGACTGTGCATCGAGGTAAAGGTCAAGCGTGGTCACCGTTCATTTTAACATTTGTGATCGATTCGTGTTGTCATTGTAGAAAATTAGCGCTGCAACCTTACTAGCATCCTACCGGTGAAATCACCGCTGATGTCAAACCCTTTAATTTTAATTTGTATGACGCATCAAAATCTAATGATATATTCAAAGGTTACTCAATTTTAAGACGCTGTTGAGCTTCGAGCAGTCAAAGTGACTGTGACAGCAAGAGACTCGGCATCTCAAAATTGAGTAGCAGTAGTTTCAGAAGCTCAGCTCAGAAGTCTGTGACTGATGACGTATACTCAATATTCGGCCATCCAATACAGACTTCTGAAATCAAATTCTCTAAAAAACCGCTGAACCGTAATCAGGTCAAAGCAAAAAAAAATATCAAGCGTCTAGTTTTTGCATTGAAAACTTTCTAACGAAAACTGTTTAGTGTGATGTTGTATATATAATATTGCGAATAAGACTTCAAGGTGATTTCATTAATTCTCAGTCGGCAGTGCATCACCGCTTCTCCAGACTTTATACGGAACGAGTTGCACCTTGCACCTAGTATTTTAGCGTCATTATGATAATAATATTAATGTCATAAATTGATCTGACCTTAGGACCAGCTATCAAAATAAAAAGGAAATAGACTTTAAAAATAAAGTTGACGGCATGTTTTAGCGTCGTAGCTAAACGATCAATCCGCTTCCGCGCCACATGCTATGGGTTCGGTGTTCAGTACTGGCACGGAACAAATCTACAGGTACGCCGGCCGTACCCACCATACAGGAGAAAACCCTTATGCCAACGTTACATACATAGAAATCTGTGGAGGTATGCACTGTTGAAATGAATAATACAAGAAATGAAGTAGGTTTCTTGATTACATCGTCACGTTTTTGATAAATTCACGGAAGCTTCTGTTTCGCTAACAAAGCCAAATACCGAATTAATTAATTGTTTCAGTTAATTAAGAACATTGTTCCCGCACCAGCTCACTTTCACGTGCCGCTACTGAAAACGTAATTGCATTTCAACATTAATTAAGATAGCTGATACACTTGCACTTTTATCTTAATTAAGTAGGTAGTGTACCTACATGTGTAGGTAACGTAAATTAAACACTAAAATGAAACTACTTTCTTAGAATCTATCGCAGTTAATTATTCAACTAATTAAAACGTGATACCGTAGTTTCATTTTGATGTCTTTATCACACACAATACACACAAGCCAAAGTCATGGTTAAAGTAGATTGCCTCATTGATCCAAAGTTTAGTAGGTACTTAATACAATGGTAGTAGATCGCAAGCATAGCAGCTGTTGAGCGTAAGATCCGGGCATCGATTCTTAGGTCTTGTCAAATGTTATTAGGTTTTAACGGATAGCCGCGGTAGTCGCAGTCAGTCTATAGATGGGTGACAATTCTTAATACATTGAGACCTCTCCGTGCCTCGGAGAACACATAAAGGCGTAAAGCCGTCGGTTCAGTCATAAGCGTAAGATCCGAGGGCTGATTCTTAGGTTTTGTCCAATGTTATTCCGTTTTATCAGACACTTTAAAGATATAGGATATAGATAGGCTGGCCTATCTTATCTTAAGCCTTATAATTAGCCTATCTTGCAGATCGATTTGTAAGTGTAGTTATTACTTAGCTATGAGCTCTCGACTGTGGTTTTGAGGACGGAAATCAGTCAGTTATCGGTAGTGGTCAGCAAGAGCCTCAATCACGGACCCGATAACGCATTTATGGTGCTTAAATAAAAGTAAACTTCCGTTAGATTTGTTATCACGTATATTTGTGATAACTGATAATCCTCAAAAAATAGGAAAGTAAGTAATTGATACTATGCTGTAATCTCATAATCGCGATACAGCGATACCTATGATGTACATAGATAGCGAAATGGTGAATACTGATTGAAAAGATTGAGTGATTGCAATGCTACTGAATGACAGCTGATAAGGAAGGACGTCGCTTATTCAATTATCCACTGCTATACCAGTATGACCGCGAGCAATGAATAATGCAATACGCAGAAATAATAATTTTTATTTGCCTATATGTATTGCAACGACAAAACACGCCTATTACAATACATTTTCTTATCAATTTCATTTAATTTTCTAATCAATCATTTTCGGATAAACGTTAGTTTTTTCTATTTATTATTGTTAATTAGGATTTGTTATTTTTCTGTGTAGGCCAGCCATTACTTTTGAGTAATATCCTTACTAATATTCTAAACCCGAAAGTTTGTAAGTATGGATGTTTGTTACTCTTTCACGCCAGAACGGCTGAACGCTCTGGATAAAATTTGGCACAGAGATAGACTAAAGGCTCGATAACACATACGACTACTTTTTATCCAGGTCAGACCCAATTCTGAAGTCCACGCGGACAATGGCGCGGGCCTTTAGGATTTCGTATTTGCCAGAGAGGTAGGTAGGAGGTAGCTTTTACCCTCACATGTAAGATAGGCGCCAGACAGATTGCCGAAATACCGTGTTCCGTCGGAAGATGTGAGAGCAAGAAAGGGTATCTAAGTATAAGTACATGTTCACCTTACTTATAAACATATTATCATCATTGTATCCAAAACAGACAATTTTTTTAAATATATTTCCTATTTACTTAATCTCCAAATAATAGAGTTGGGGAAATTTTACAGTTTGTAGTAAAGTTATACATGAATATTACGTGCTCCATTTTAGACCCTGTTTGGGCTTTTAATCAGACAAAATCAGGGTCAAATGTATACAAAAAAATATATAATTCATGAGCGTAATCACACCTTTATACGCGGTTAGGTCAAGGGCACACCACGGCAGGGTGTTGGTCGGTCTACTTCAAGGTCAAGGTGGCCATATAGCCATTTGAACTAGAATATTATGGTGAATTTTAACCATTATTAAAGTGGATTCATTGCAGTTGCTGCTAAGGCCACAGGTATATGACAGGGAGGAGTAGAGGGACAGGAAAGTACTGTATAAAAGCTTTACAGTTGTAGTAACTTCTTCATTAGTCTAGTTGTCGTAGGCGGGACTGCTACGCTAAAGGTACTGGGTTCGATTCCCAGGTCGAGCAAAGTGTTTTTGGGTTTTTCTATGAAATTATAAGTATCAGCTCTGAGTTTGAAATTTGTGCCCAGTTAATGGCTATAGGTTCTGCCCCTTATTTTATGGGACCTAAATATACTGGCAAACTGGGTGTACATAAGTATACCTCTGCCTAACCCTTCGGGTAATACAGCTGATACATGTGTGAATGATGGTATGTTTATGTTATCTGTCAATGCCCATATTATAGACACAATTTTATAGTTTTTTTACATACTCAATGTACTGGTTCATTAAACATTGATCAGTTGATATGCAGGTAGTTATTTCCTGGTAATAGTGTTAAAAGTCTATTACCTATATATAAATAGATTGTACTGCACAGATCAGTGTTTATTATCTACTAGTGATTCACCCAGATTTTGTACAGGTAACTTCATAAATTGTTCCTATTACTTACCTTCCGACATAATGTCTCTTACTATTCATGAAAACCATATCAAAATTTGTAGGTAAATTAGCTTCAGAGATTAGTCCGAAAAAAAAAAGCTCAGCAATGTGGAGATTTTCACAAGTCAAATGACTATCCAGGTAGGTATATTAAAGGCAATAATTTATTAGTTGCTAGTAAATTATAATATTTGATTAAATTGCTTAAAAGGTATTATACATAGAAAACAAACCTAGTAGAGGACATATTGTAATGTTGTTCATCATATAGAATGATATATTTTTAAATAACATACCATCACTCCTGTATTCCCCGAAGGGTTAGGCAGAGGCGTACTATAATGTACACCCACAATTCGCCTGGTGTGTTTAGGTCCCATGTTATAGGGGGCGAGCCTATAGCCATTAACCGGGCACAAATCCAGACTCCGAGCTGCTACTGAGAATTTCATAGAAAACTCAATAACACTTTGCTCGATCTGGGGATTGAACCCAGGACCTCTAGCGTAGCAGTCGCGCTTGGGACCATTAGACTAATGAGGCATATTTTTAAATATAAAACTATATCAAAACCTACTGACAATGAGGAACCTCTGGCTTAAAGATTTTGGTCAGAGATTTACTTAAATACTGAAACATCATTATTTATAACTTTTGATCGAATAATTATTCTCTAAACTATCTCTAGTTTTCTGAATATGACCAGGCTTGTGCTAGCCAAAGAAATATCTCATGGTTCATAATTTTTTATGATAATAAAGAGAATCTTTTGCTCTGCATTGCTATATCATATTTGCACAATGATAGGAAGCAAAACTGAATTAGCTTTATAATTATATTTCAAGATAAGCAAGTTTGTATAAAATTTGGCAGCACACCATGATATAGTGTAAGTACAAGGAACATTGATATTAGAAGAGTAATAAAGATGACATCACACTTCTTGACACACTAAAAAGTTGTCGAAAACAATCTTTTAGATCTATTATCGTAACATTCTAAATATAGTATGTCTTCTGTAATATATTTTGATGGTAGATGGTGGTGGTGGAAGTAAGTATCTGTGGATATTTTGTGCAGGGTGAGTTATATTCTAAAACACTTACGCTGATTCATTTTGAGCACCATAGCTCTATAGATCCGAGAGAAAGGTGCCATCACGTTCCGCTCGTGAAAGAAACGAGCGAATCTTTCCCTGATATCCATTTCTGTGAGTCTCCAAACAACTTGCTATGTAAAACACCAGTTCAACACTATATAAACACTAATAAAACGCTAAATTTGACACTCATTATCACCGCGTAGAATCGCAAAGCAAAACTTAAAAACTCGAATAAAAACAATTTAGTTCACGACGTTAAATTATGGACATTTTCATTTGATGTACACGTTATAAAACGTTTTTTGTCAAGTAAATATTAAGTTTAACAATCACATTACTTCATTCACAACTGCTTTTATATTTTAATTTAAAAATGTTTGAAATACATGTTGACATCATAAACAGCCGCTTCGTGAATCGCTTCCTGCGATCGATCTGTCCATGTTCACCGCCCACAACTAGTGATGTGCACTAATCCTGTTATTATATCGATAATCACAATGAGAACAAATTAAAATATTTAAAGGCTTTATTGCTTGCTGCTTCACTCAAGCCTATTTCAATATTTACTAAGTGAGTAGCTTAGAGTATATTATCCTTGATGTAAACATAAACATCTTATTTATACACATTTTTAAACCAAAGGATACATAAGAAAAATACCAAAATTTACAACTTATTACATATTGATTTTGACCAGAGGACAATTCCTACCTAATAGTTATAGAAAATCAAGATTTGTATGAGTTTTGGGAATCATCATGGCTAAACATGGGTCCTACTATAGATGCTTTTGGATTAGTGTAGGTACGGGTATACGCTTTGCTACCAACCAGTAAACTTGTATATGAGAATTATTACGGATTAACATCAAACACAGTAGTGACAAACTTTTATCACAGAATTGTGTTTAATTCTAAGAGATAATCAAAATTTGCTACAAACTTTTATACAATACAATACTAAATACGAAACTGCCTCGTTAGCCTAATGGTACTGAGCACGATTGCTACGCTACAGGTCCTGGGTTCAATCGAGCCAAGGGTTATTGGGTTTTTATATGAAATTCTCAGTTGCAACTTGGAGTTTGGAATTTGTGCCTGGTTAATGGCAATAGGCTCGGACTCTATTACACGGGACCTAAACATACTGGCGAAGTGTAGGTGTACCTTAGGACGTCTGTGTCTTACCTTTTGATGAATCCGGCGTGATGGTATGTCATGTTAAGTCAATACTTTAAAGCCTTCCGTCATTTTATCGCCTGATTAATTCAGGCAAAGATACCATAAAACATCGATTCTTTTTTTATCGATATTATAGTCGCACTAGCACAATGACAGCAACTCTGTGCTGCCACCTACACTGTGTAAAAACTACTAATATGTCAAATTTGACAAGTTATATTATTGCCATATAAAAAAACATCTAAGTTGCAACATAACAAATCAAATCGAAAGAAAGATATAGTTTTTTATAGTAAAAATCATTTATCATGTTACTATGTAATTCTATGACTGTTTTTCTAAATGTCTACTATTCAATAATAATACCGAAATCTGCTTACCCACCTCATTACCTTAGTCGTGTGCCTTTCTTGTTAGAGGGGTGGTTAGCAAATACAAGATACAGACTGGCTCACCAAACTTGTTATTTATTCATTTAGGACAAACTTCGTTGTAATCGAATACGGTGTCGATTCATTTCCGAAGTGAAGCATCCGTTAATAAATAATAAGCTGGAATGTTTATTTCAAGCCACGTGCAGAAATATACACGTGTAGGTTTAAGCATTTCAAGGTCATACATAATGTTGCACTAAGTATCAGATTTTGAGTGCATGCCTTATTCTGCCATGATAAAACAGGTTCTTAGTTAAAATCCTTGATTACAATAGGGTTTAAAAAATGCGTCGTTGGTCTAGTAGTGGCGAGTGCGACTGTTGAACGAGAGATCCTAGGTTCGATATCCAGGTCAGGCCGAACAATGTTTCTCGTTAGCATACCTTTTTAACTATGTTTATCGGGGAATACAGAGGTAATGAAAAAGAAGTAGTAGGTACTTAGGTATATATTTTCCAACATTTCGAGGAAGTTTCAATGTTTGATTCTGCACCTCGTTCTCAACACCTGGCCAGACACTTCAATCTAACGATTAAGCTGGTATTTATAACATAAAGCTTGTGGCAATTGCGAACTGTTTTTGTAATTAAGATTGTAAGTTATGAGTATAATAACATACCATCACGCCCGTATTTCCCGAAGGATTAGGCAGAGGTGTACTAATGTAAGTATCTATTTACACTTACACCCACAGTTCGTCGGTATGTTTAGGTCGCATGTGGAGTGGCGGCAAGCCGGTTGCCATTAACCGGGCACAAATTCCAAACTCCGCTGCTACTAAGAATCTCATGGAGAATCCTAATAACACTTTGTTCGACCTGGGAATCGAACCCAGGACCTCTAGCGTAGCAGTCGCGTTCGAACCACTACGCTAATAAGGCAGTTTACTACACCCAAAATCCTTTTTCTGTCGCAAAACCTATGTACCTACTTATATATAAGTAGGACTAGTATTATATTAGGCAGGACTACGGTTTTAAGTTTATCGTGGAGTATTTATGGAGAAGAATTTTATTCCGTGTGATTGTCATTCAACTATCTAATACATTCCTAACGTAACTGAGAACCCACGTTGGGTGCCAAAACTGATCATAGGTACATCTAGTCTTATTGATCGAAGTTTATGTTCGCATCTTAAATTATAAGCAACACAGTCGAATGGATAAAGTATCGGAATACTTAGTAGATATACCTACCTATAACAATATGAGTCTGTGCTCAAATATAGATTTTGTAGTATTCTATTTTTTTTATCGGATAGGGGGGCAAACGAGCAGACGGATCGCCTGATGGTAAGCGATCACTGCCGCCCATGGACACCCGTGATACCATATACACAATAGGTGCCTACGTGTGATTATCTAAAACTAATTGCTTATTTATTAAATTACTCGGAATTTAAGTTGGATAGCAGGTACAATACTCAATACTCAATACTCAATAACTTTATTGCATCCCATAATGTATACAAAAGCTGGTGGGTAAAATTAAAGAGAAACAATTATGGACCCTGTCGGGCACAGCAAGTTAGTTTTTTTAGAGGAGAGGATGAAGAGCGCTTTTTAAAACATAATATATTGAAATAAAGGAAGATATGATATTTAGATGTTTAAGTAGGTAAATAATACCTATTTAAATGTAGATTTATATTCATTTTATTTATTAATATTCATATATTTATTTATTATTAATATTTATATTCTAGATTATGTATTAATTGTTATTGTTTATTTTTTATATATATTTATATATTTGCTGTAATTTTAATCAAATAGATTGTAAGTAATTAAAGTTTGCACGGTGAGTAAGGTAAATAAATATATTTAAGTACTGCTTGTTTAATATATTATCCCTATTTCCCTAGTTGAAATTTATCTTTGAGGTATTCGTCAATTGTGTAGTAACTTTTATCTAAGAGAAATCGTTTTAATTTATTGGTAAATATATTATTTGATTCTGTGTTTTTTATGTATTCAGGTAATTTATTGTAGATTTTAATGGACGTAACAAATGCACTAGAGGAGTGCATTTTTAGCCGTGAAGTTGGTAAATTTAGTCTATTTCCATGTCTAAGTTTGATTTTTGTTTGAATGTCTTCTCTTTTGCTGTAGAATTGTGGGTACTTCCTTACAAATTTGCAAATTTCAAATATATAGAGACAGGCTAGTGTTAAGATGTTTAGTTCTTTGAAGTGTGGTTTACATGAGTCGGTGTCATTGATGTTAATCAGTATTCTTATTAGTTTCTTCTGTATTGTAAATAGTGAAGGCGCGTCTGTACTGTTACCCCATAATATAATTCCATATCTAAGCCAAGCGAACGCATATGCATAGTATGTTACTATTGCTGTTTTGAGGTCTGTTGTTTTCTTTATTTCTCTGAGGGCATATGCAAATTTAGAAAGCTTAGTTTTTAATTTCTGTATGTGTGGTTTCCAGTCTATGTGTGTATCTATGTCTAGGCCTAAAAGGGTGAATTTATTAACTATTTCTAATTTGGATCCTTTGTATTCAAAATTTATATTTATGGGGGTTTTTTGTCGCGGGTGAAAAGTAATAATTTTTGTCTTATTAAAGTTAATTTCCAGGTTGTGTTCATTCATCCAATATGTTGTGGTGTCAAGTATTGATGTTAGTGTTTGGTTTAAGTTTTGGTTATTGTTATATGATGTTAAAATAGAGACGTCATCGGCAAACAATACGCATGTTTCGTTTATGTGGTTAGGGAGATCGTTTATGTAGATTAAGAACAGCAGGCATCCTATGACACTTCCCTGTGGTATGGAGGCGTTAACGGGTATGTTTTGGGATCTAATTTGTTCAATTTGTTGTGTTAGTGTATTGTAGTGTTCTATTTCTACGACTTGTTCTCTGTTTTCTAAATATGATGTAAACCAGTTATGACTTTTACCTCGGATGCCTATGTTGTAAAGTTTATTTAATAGTATATCAAATTGTACTTTATCGTAAGCTTTGGTCATGTCTAATAACAAACCAATAGCATATTTTTTATTATCAATAATTGTGAGTGCTTCTTGGATATACTTGTAGACAGCCAAAACGGTGGATCGGTTCTTGCGAAATCCATTTTGGCTGTCATTGAATATACTATATTTTTCACAGAACGCCTTAACGCGGTTACACATGGCTTTTTCAAATATTTTTGAGGCTGTTGGTAGTTGGGCAATTGGGCGGTAATTGTTCGGGTCAGTTTTATCGTTTTTCTTAAAAATAGGTTTAATGAGGGCCTTTTTGAGTAAGTCAGGAAAGACACCTTCTTCGAAGGATTGGTTAAGGAGTATATAGAATGGCAAGGTTAGTTCATCAGCGCACTGTTTTATCAGACTGGGTGGAAGTTCGTCGATTCCGTGGCTGTGCTTGTTTTTTAAGTTTTTAATAATTATGTTTACTTCATAAGGATCAACTGGGTTAAGATACAGTGTATTTTGTGTAGTTAAGGCTGTCGGTAGCCCTTTTGTTTTTCTGCCGGTAAGTGTTGTAGTTTTCCCACCAATGGAAGCAAAGAAATTGTTAAATATATTGGCTACTTCTTGCGGTTTTGTCAATAAGCTATACAGCTACAGTTACGTGTGCGTTAATAAGTAATGACTCGGTATGTATAATTCGTGTTTTCTAACCAGAAACTAAGCTTTTACCATGGGCTTTAAATTAATTATTCACAAACGAAACGAAATAATTTATGTAAACGTTGTTTTTGCGTAGGTACTGACGTTACTTGTTTATTTTACGTTTAGTAAAAATAGTTTTAATTTACGTTACTTAGTATACCGCGACTCACGCCTGCATTTCCCAAAGGGTTGGGCAGATATGTACAGTACAAACAAACTGTGGGTCTACATTATTTTTAAGTACCTATTATGTCAAAGGGGCGAGCCTATTGTCAGTAACCGGGCACCAAAATGCGAGTTTATAATGTTACTGAAAATTTCATTGAAAAACTGAATTACCTACAAATTGAATCACTAGACTAATGAGGCAATTACGTTTTGTAAACATTTAAAATAAATAGTATGTACCTAGTTAAATTATTAAAAAATATATATGAGACTTTTGGGTTTTTTTTTCATTCGAAAGTAAAAGACTCACAATGAGATTTCTGTACCTAAGTACGAACATTGCTACAAGCTTTGACTAAACACTCATAAAATATTATTTCTTATTACTTAGGTACCTACGTAAGTAAAAACTAAGCCTACGCCAAAGGGAGCTGAACCTCGAAAAAAGATCTGCGAAATTTTATTTGTTCTAGCCACAAGAGTCGAGCAAACGTAATCAAAGCTACATTTGTTAAAACAAGTCTGCGTAGAAGCAATGACGTCATACAATCCCGTTGGTTTTATTTGTGCCGAGGATCACATCAAAACAGCGGGGAAGCAATGAAAACAAATATTAGAGCTTCGCATCCCCTACACTGCATGCTACACAAGAATCTAAGCAAAGAGAACATAAATAATGGGTCTGTGGGTACCTAATCCTACATCGGAAAATTTTAGAACCTGATTATAGTAAATTAATTCTCAATTTTGGCACAGTTTTTTTACCTACTAGTTTTTTTTAAGATGTATTGAACAATGAATTTTGTGGGCGAGGTTATAAGGGTAGGTGAACAATCAGGCTGCGTCACGATACGGAAAGCAGAACTAGGTACGGCACGCATCACAAGAGGGCTCATGGTAGCGTTCCGTTTCAATATCTCGGAGCCTCCCCTTATTGTGCCAGAAATGGCAACACGGTTGCCATGCCATGGTTTTAGTTGGTAGGGTTTCCATAAGGGATAAAAACAGGTACGGCACGCACAAGTTTTAGGAGAGGTAGGGCATAGTGGAATCGAATAATTCCACTCACAATTGAAGCTGTTCGACTGGGGAAGTACCTTGCAGAAAATCGTAGCCAAATAACATAGCTCCGTGCTATGTTGTGTTCCTAACGGTGAAAAAGATTTTCAAAGCTCCGCGAGGAAGCGTTGTGTTGGCAGATAGAATAAGCATCACGCTATTGTTTCCCATGCTGCCAGCCCAACTATTACTCCCTAACAGGGTCGGCAATGCGCGAGTGATACCCCTGGTGTTGCAAGCG
The DNA here is from genome assembly GCA_910591435.1 of Acronicta aceris. Classification (NCBI taxonomy): domain Eukaryota; kingdom Metazoa; phylum Arthropoda; class Insecta; order Lepidoptera; family Noctuidae; genus Acronicta; species Acronicta aceris. The sequence continues at coordinate 16,960,234 of OU342762.1, read as the reverse complement.
TCCACAGGCTACGGTAATTGCTTACCATCAGACGGGCTGTATGCTTGTTTGTCACCTTAGTGGTATATAAAAAAGTGTATACATATTTGGTGGTTCCTTTCTCTAGGCCGCTCAACGGACATAAAATTATTATTTCTCTCACAATATTTGTTGAATTTTTGTTGAATTTATTGATTTGTTTGTATTTAATAAGTGCTTAATATTCAGTTCAACACATCCGTTTTCTCTGAACTAAAGCCCGTAGGATCAATATTAATTATTATTAATACTCCTTGGGGAATCGTCATTATGTGTTTCCTTATTGGTTGGCGTACTGTATAACTATAGCATACTGTGTTGTCTCGACATCATCGATATTTTAATTTTAATTGTGCTGGGATAAGAAATTATATAATTGATGTTTTTTATGTTCAAAAACTAGTTTATTCAGGATCTATTTATCTATTTATTATAGATAGATGCATAAACTGCCTTATTAGCCTAGTGGTTCTGAGCGCGACTTCTACGCTACAGTTTCTGGGTTCGATTCCCAGGTCATGTGTTAAGTGTTATTGGGTTTTTCTGTGAAATTCTCAGTAGCAACTCGGAGTTAATGGTTAATGGCAATAGGCACGTATTACCTGGGGCCTAAAGATGCCGGCGAACTATGGTTGTACATTATTACTTCTCTGCCTAACCCTTTGACGAACACAGGCATGATAGTATGATGATGAAAGATCGAATTATATTTTTTTTATACCACTAAGGTGGCAACCAACTATACAGCTCGCCTGATGGTAAGAGGTTACCGGACCCTATAGACGCTTGCAATACCAGGGGTAAAAATCGCGCGTTGCCGACCCTTTAAAAATCTTTTCAGACCTTTTTGAAGAGGAAATATACATTCATTTTTGTCCGCGATATTCGACATTACCGTTTAGTCATGCTGAAAATTTAAAAGATACGGTTAGTTTTACAATTATCTCAGATCGAGAAGAAAGTGGAATTGCCTTTTTAGAAAATAATTTATATAAACGGGTAACAAAGTAGGTACTTAGTGGGTACGTATCTAAAGTAATAATATGGCTGGGTGTATACATCCAGCTATAATACCTATAAGCTGGCCGAAAGCCATTGTATAGGATTTCTGTACAGTATGAAATGAAATGAAATGAAATGAAACGAAACGAAACGAAACGAAACGAAACGAAACGAAACGAAACGAAACGAAACGAAACGAAACGAAACGAAACGAAACGAAACGAAACGAAACGAAACGAAACGAAACGAAACGAAACGAAACGAAACGAAACGAAACGAAACGAAACGAAACGAAACGAAACGAAACGAAACGAAACGAAACGAAACGAAACGAAACGAAACGAAACGAAACGAAACGAAACGAAACGAAACGAAACGAAACGAAACGAAACGAAACGAAACGAAACGAAACGAAACGAAACGAAACGAAACGAAACGAAACGAAACGAAACGAAATGAAATGAAATGAAATGAAATTGAAATGAAATTATTTATTCTGCAAGTAGATCTTTACAGATACTTTTACATGTCAATGGTTTGGGGTTTTTTTTTTAGCTAGATGGCTTCGGCATTTCCTAACTGACGACCTCTGAGAAGAAACACCGAAACAAACTCAGAGAATCATGGTCTCTTTTAAAGTCCAGACATGGAAGAACACTTATATGTGAGTGGTACGATGTAGGGTAATGTCTGAAATGGCCTTTTGAGGAAAGAACCATTGCAGCTTTGAGTAGACCAGTCCCAACTGACGGCACGCATGCATCAGTCATCGTGTAGCTCAACCATAATTTAGGGAGCTCAACGACCTGTCGCACGACCATACCAGATCAGCAGGACATTCGTGTAGGTCTAATGAAGTTCCCAAAGCCTCCAGACTATAATAAGCTTGTTTAATTATCATGTATCAAAAGCCTACATGGTACTCACATTTACAAATTATATATTTTTTTTATGAAATCTCTTGAATATCGCGGCAAAATAGTAACAAATTCATGGATGTCAAAATTCAATTCAATAATACAAGAGTAATTAAAATGTCAACAATTAAAATGTCATAACAATGAAAATGTGATAACAATTAAGATGTCAACACTCAAAATAACATTGTCACATTACATTTCGGATACACAATGTCAAGTCCCAAAAGTGGGTCATGTGAAGAGGAACCATCAAGGAGTCCCAGACACCTAAAAAAAAACATATTTACATCATTATTCTTCAATAACATTAACAATTCTGTTCTGTGTAGTTTGCATTATGCAGTTTGATGTGACCCAATAATTCAAAACATTGCCATAGCAAGTAAAAACCGACCAGCCCCGACAGACAGCACCCGTTCACGGGCATGACGTGTGTATCAGCGCCGTTCGACTCAACCATGTTGTAGGGAATAAAACGGCCCGTCACACAACGACACCATCAGCAGGACATTGAGTGAGCTTGACAAGCTTTGACCGCCTGGCAATAAGATAGCAAGATTAATTTTAGGGTTGTTATAAGTAGATGCTAAATGCAACATCAGTGGCTGCACAATACACAATACTTTAATAAAAATAACCCTGTTAACGAGAGTAGCTCAATCCCAAGCATTTTTGTCTTCCATATAGTCCTTAACTGTATAGTAACCCTTTTTACAAAGCTTTTGCTTAATGTATGACTTAAATTTATTATGACTTAAATGTTGGAAATGACCTGGGATTTTATTGTAAAAGCGTATACATTGACACTTAAATGACTTACTGATTTTCTGGAGCCTAGTTGGAGGAACAATGAACCTGTCTTTATTTCTAATATTATGGATATCACTGTATTTAGAGAAGAGATCAATATTTTTGTGCGCATACAATAAATTTTCATAAATATACTGAGAAATAACGGTCATTATATTAATCTCTTTAAACTTATCTTTGAGTGAACACCTGGGGCTTAGGTTATAAATTGATCGAATGGCTCTTTTCTGCAATACGAAGATAGTCTGTATATCGGCGGCATTCCCCCACAGCAGAATACCATACGACATCACACTATGGAAATAACTAAAATATACTAGTCGAGCCGTATCGACGTCAGTTAAATTACGTATTTTTTTCACGGCGTACGCTGCAGAGCTGAGCTTCTTCGACAACTTATCTATATGTGGGCCCCACTGAAGCTTAGCATCCAAAGTAATGCCTAGAAACAAAGTAGAGTCTACAAGGTCCAACTCTTCGCTATTTATTAATAGTTACACTAGTTTTCACCTGTCTGACGTTAGACGTCGTGAACTTAATACATTTAGTTTTTTTCTCATTTAATAGCAAGTTGTTAGTATTAAACCAGTGCATTACTTTTAGGAGAGCGCTGTTTACATCGTCAGTTGCCATTTGTTGGCGTATTAGTTTAAATAACAAAGAAGTATCATCTGCAAACAGCACTACCTCATGATTGTCCCTTATGAAATAAGGCAAGTCATTAATATAAATCAAAAACAAAAATGGGCCAAGAATTGAGCCCTGCGGAACTCCCATAGCGACGACTGACCCCGGTGATCTCTTTCCATTGACGTCCACTTTCTTAATCCTGTTACACAGGTACGAAGTAAGAAGATTCAGAGAAGCGTTCCTAACACCATAGTGGTGCAATTTCCTGATTAGAGTTTCATGAAGGACGCAGTCGAATGCTTTGGACAAATCACAGAAAATACCCAAAGCATCGTATGAATTCTCCCAAGCACTATATATGTGGCCTAAAAGTTCAACACCGGCATCGGTTGTCGAACGGCCCTTTGTAAATCCGAACTGCTTACTATGTAATAATTTATTTTTATAAAAAAACCTTTGCATTTGATCCAACATTAGTTTTTCAAAGATTTTGCTAAATGTAGGTAACACTGAGATAGGTCTAAAATTAGTTGGGTCAAATGTGCTACCTGATTTAAACAAAGGAATTATCTTTCTATTTTTCATAAGATCAGGAAATTTACCACAGTCAATACACTTATTAAAAATTATGGCTAGGGTAGGTGCTACGACCTCTATAATGGATTTGGCAACGTCAACAGAATGACCCCGTAAGTCTGCAGTCTTCTTTATGTTTAAAGTATTAAACGTTTTTATTATATCTCTGCAATTGACATGACAAAATTGAAATTCAATATTACATACATTAACATTTTCTTTAAGTAAAGATTCAGCAACAGTGTGGGACGAGTTCAGCGATTTAGTGGTCGAAATAGGTATATTTGCAAAAACAATTTCAAATGTTGAAGCAACCTGTGTGTCGGCTGTTACAATGTTATCATCTATTTTAAGACTGTAGTCACTATTTCGTCTACTAATTCTTCCCGTTTCACTATTAATAATATTCCAAGTCATTCTAATTACATTATTACTGTTTCTTATTTTAGAACTTATATAACGGGACTTGGCTATACAACACACTCTTTTGAATAATTTTGAGTAATTTCTAACATAGAGATTAAAATCAGGAGTGTTAACATAGATTCGTTCATTGTATAGCTCATAAAGACGCTTTCTGCTTATATGAATACCTGTGGTTGCCCATTCACTGAAAGAAACATTTCCATTTACCGCGATCGTCTTAGGTACAAAAGTGGAATCAAAATGTGTACAGTATGCTTTAAAAAAGGTCTCGTAACATTTATTGGGTTCATGCTCATAAGGCAATAACGGTAATGTATTAATAAGTTTAGTTTTAAACATTTCCAAACGACCTGCAGTTTTTGGGTTAACAATGATATCCATTTTAACCACTTCCATATTCCGATTCTGGATACTAATCATCTGTCCGGTGTGGTCAGAATCTAACATATTAATAATTTTCTTGTAGTTAGGTATAACATCTGTGTATATATTATCTAAGCATGTGGCAGTAGAAGCTGTTATTCTAGTTGGCTCCAGAAATAAGTTAGTAAGATTGTATGACAGGAAAAGGTTTTTAATCTTATTAGTTAATCCTGAATTTTCCAATAAATTGACATTAAAGTCACCACATATTAAGACACATTTATTACATTTACTAGCTTTGTGAAGTGCTTCATCCATTATCCTTTCAAAGGAATCATACAATCCTGAAGGAGGTCTGTACACACTTAATACAATAAACCGCTCTAATTCCACACTGGCTATCTCAATTGTTCGCTCAACAGAGAGGCTCACTATATCCTTGCGTTCCTTAAATTTAAGTTGATTACTAACTAGGATTAAGGAGCCACCATGAATGGCATTCTCCCTGCTAAACGAACTACCAACCTGGTGATTACTGTAGTTAAACATGATTTGGTGAGACTTTAACCAGTGTTCGGTAATACAAAGAATGTCAATGTTATTATAGTTCATAAATAATTCAATTTCTAAATCTTTATTCATCATTCCTTGTATATTCTGGTGAACCAGCTTGATTATATTACCTTTTTTATGCACTATTGAAGAATAATGAGGTGTAAAAGTATTTCCTAAATTTTCATTTTTCTGCAGTAAGTCAATGCAAGAGGTTGTCTCTATTGTCTTCATATCTAATTTAAATTATTTGAAATGTCAAAACTGTGGCAAGCCAAATCATTGGCTGGGTCAGTATAAATATCAGATGATTGCTCAATAGAAACGACATCTGTATTAGCCAAATTCTTGGCTGAAATCATAAAATAATATGACAGCGACAGTGCTGTCTCTTACAATATAATGAAAGATAGTACCTATCTTTTGTCGTGTAAAAATATCTGCTAACAAAATTGTTAGTGTCTATCACGTGAAAAAGATCATTATTATATGTCAATGTATGCAGTGTTAAATTAGTCTTATATCTAGATTCATTTTCTACCTGTGGCAAACTGTAGCTATATGGCAGTGTAAACATTATAATTTTACTTACATTAAGTTTACTTAGTGAATCATAATATGGGAGAAGGTCATTTTTGTGCATGTCTCCTCTATTTGCAGCTAAAATTATTAATGTTGTACCCAGAGTGAAGTTAAAATTAATAACTTTTTTTAAAATTTCAATGTAAGTTCGACCTGGCATACAATAGTTAAGAATAGAATATCCCTTGCAGGAGTCTGATAATAACTGGATAACTAATATGAGACTAACTATTAGAAAAAAGTAAATATTAAAAAAAAACTTACATATTATTAGTATTTATTTATTAAATAGTACAATCACATCAGATATTTTAATACATCAAAACTATATAATCCTGACTAGGTTTTACATCTGATATATATGACACTTACGGTGTACATAGCATTGACTAGTTACAATGTAGTAATGTGTTTAACATCATATGTTAGCATAATCCTACATATACATGCCACTACCTATATTCAAAAACAACTAAAAAAAAAAAATAGTTGGCATAAATAAAACTAGTTGTTTGAGCTGCTGCCGATCAATGTTTTCAGCTGAACTGAAATGAATCACTCAAGATGTCAATGTTTGAATGTGTTAACCCCTCGTGCTAAGCTAAATGCTTGAGTTACGAGTGGGTTAACGTCGGTAGTGCCATGGGTAGGGTTCGAACCGGCAACCATATGATCCCAAGTCCGACGCCCTAGTCATTAAGCTAGCGCCGCTTTAATTATTAATTTTAATTATTTTGATGTGTAGACGTGTATAACTTATAGACAAAATATACCACCACGCTTGTATTCCCCGAAAGGATTTGGCAGAGGCGTACACCCCCAGTACGCCGGTTTATTTAAATCCCATGTAATAGGGGGCGACACTATTGCCATTTACCGTATACAAATTCCAAACTACTTTCACAGAAAATCCCAGTAACACCTCTCTAGCGTAGCAGTCGCTCTCAGAACCACTAGGCTAATGACGCTCAGGACCACCCAGCTAATGTGTAACCCTAATGGCCTAGACCTAGACCTAGCCTTTGTCACCTCTTTGACAACTCTTTGTCACCCTACTCGTCATTAGATCAATGTATTCAAAGCTCATAAGTATAACTACGTAGTGCTAGACGACTGATGCAAGCCGAATTAGATTAGTTATTAATTTCATGATTATGATTGCATTTCGGACAGACTCTCAAAGGTCCCATGGGCGGCCGTCACAGTTTCATTTGTAGGTTCTAGGAGGCCCAGCAATGGGACACTGATAATTAAATGTCGGCACGATCAGCGCAAGGGCCGAGTGATCAGTGTCTTTGGTGGTGGAAATTACCGCAAGTAAAATATCACGAGAATATATTAGTTAAAAAAATTAAAGTGCCTATTTGGTATGAAAATAACAGAAAATCCTGCATTGAGGAGAAGCCTTTGTCCAGCAGTGAGACTCAAAAGAGGCTACACAATTATAAAAAAGAAACTCTGTACACACAAGTACATTATACCTACCTACTTTATTAGATTTTGCATAATCTTATTTTGAAACCATGCACCAAATTTTTACCAGACCTAGGTATTTGAAATAAAAGATAAAGGTTGATTTTAATCGATCATGCGTAACAACAATTATTAAGAGTACCTATCAATATTAGGGGGCAAGAACCGTTGTGACAAGAACATGCGCGAGTTAAAACAAAACGCTATAAAAAATTGAAAAGCTATCATTTGTCAAACGTAATGTGTGGGTGGGTAAAGTGATGAATGACGTGTACTTAGCTGTGGATTGGATATTTATGTTATAGAGGTACTTGTACAAAACAGTTTTAATGTAGACTTTATTAATTACTATTTCTTGCCTACGGTTTTACACGCATCCCAAAGGCCTTTTTGAAATAACAGTTCACAGATCCTTTCTTAGACTCCTAGATCCTTCTTCAAGGACCAATCTATCTCTATACCAAAATTCATTAAGATTACTTCAACGTAACGCATGATAATGCATTATATAGACAGAGTTACTATCCCATTACTATTTGTTTGAATATATCTGTTAATGCAAGCAATTTAAATATATAATAAAATATATATTATTTAATATAATTAAATAATATATATAATTTAACTAGGTAATATCGATTTGTATTAGATTCTTTACTAACTATCGATAGACAAGTTATATATATATATCTCGTTTAAAAAAACAACATAGATTTGTAAAAGTATCCTTAAAAGGAAATAAATATTTTTTTTATAATTTTGTCATTTTATATCTACATTTTTTGTCTCTTAAAAAAACGTTGTTTACAAAGATATATTTACAAGCTTGACAATACAGTTTTCACTGAAATGTCTGTTTTATCCTCCATAGTTCAATCTAAGTATCCCCCTATTATTCACCAAAACTCGTTCAGCAGTTTAGATGTGAATATGTAATAAACAAACCATGAGAGTTACTTTCGCACATTTCGATACTATAATGACATAGGTAATATACTAGCAATATTTTTTACCGTCTAGTTTGACATTGTATCTTTTATATAACGTACCTACATTTACCAAACTAATACAATCTTATTAGCTGTTAATCACTTCTGACTTTCAAAAAAGAAGCCTGTAACGTCAACCGATCTAAGAAATTGTTAGGTTTCATCTTTGATTCTCATCCTCTTGTGTTAGTAGGTATTAGTAGCCGAAACAGAACATGTGCAGGGCTTGTGGAGTCGTGGAGTCAAGTGCGCGATCGATCGCGGGGCTTCGCAAGGTTAAGACGTGCTCATCATTATCTCATTAGAAAGCCGCCGATTGATCCAATGATACTACAAACGATTGACTGCGCATTGTATCTAATGGAATTAGTGAAGATACTTTAAAAAATAAGTCAGTAACAAATAGGTTTCAATCCCTCAGGGAGATATTATCAATCGTAAAGACGTAAGGCGGCTCAAGGCCACGTAAACAATTCATTTCGGGTCAATTTATATTTCGAACTTATACATTGACTGCCTCTTTAGCTAGACTAAAGAGGCAGTGGTCCCAAGCGCGACTGCTACGCTAGAGATCCTGGGCTCGATTTCCAGGTCGAGCAAAGTGTTATTGGGTTTTTCTATGAAATTCTCATTAGCAGCTCGGAGTCTGCATTTGTGCCCGGTTAATGGCTATAGGCTCGCCCCCTATAACATGGGACCTAAACATACCGGCGAACTGAGGGTGTACATTAAGTACACCACTTCGGAGAATACAGGCGTGATGGTATGTTATGTTGTTTTTATAAATATAATTACAATATTATTAATGTAATTTGCTGTGCCTTAGAGGGTCTATGATTGTTCCTATCTCTAAGCATACATGTACCTACCATCTAAGACGTCATTGTGGAATGCAAATAAATGAATATGAGTCCGTTATTGGGTTTTGCTATGAAATTCTCAATAGCAGCCCGGAGTTAGCGATTTGTGCCCGGTTAATGGCAATAGGCTCGCCCCCTATTATATGGGACCTAAACTGTGAGTGTACATTAGTACACTCCTGTCTCACCCTTCGGGGAATACAAGCGTGATGGTATGTTATGTAACTTATAGCAGCTTCTTAGCATAGAAATATCGGACAAAATTGTCTACATGGCCAATGAGGATAACGCATTATGTCATTAGCAATTCAATGCACTATAATAGTCTATAATGGCGGCTTATTTTGAATCGCTGTGAATAAAGTTATGGCGATTCAAATTTTCCAAGATAACTGACAAATATTGTTGTATGGAAGCTGGCCTACTTGACCAATAAGAACAAGATATATTACGTCATTAGAAAGCTATTATTTAAATGCACTGTAATAGTTTATATGGCGGCTAGTTTCAAATAGTTGTTTGAAAAATAAAAATATAGCGATGCAAAGTATCAAAGAGAAATGATTAAAGTTAAGAATTAACAGCATGTCCTTTACAGCATATGCTTACTCTTTCACGACAGAACGGTTGAACGGATCTGGATGAAATTTGGTACACAGATAGATTATAGCCTGGAACTACACATTGGCTAATTTTTATCTAGGTCGGACCCAATCCTGAAGTTCACGCAGACAAAGTCGCGGGCAGAAGCTAGTAAAATGTAGTTAGTGAGTCATGCTAAATTTTTAGTGACAGCTATCATCTACCAGACAATCTCTGGCTTAACTTGTTCCGATTCTAATCCATTTTATCAGATAAATCATAAAACATATTCCCGTGAGAACTGTATCATCAAGTTTGTTAAATATTATCACGACATATCGTAGTAAATATCGAGTGTAGTCTTATCTATCGATAATTTAACTGATCCAATAGAAATCGATATCTACTTGAAACGTTTAAAGTGACCGACTTTAATCTGGTTACTGTAAAGTATCTAAATGATAGCTGAAATAAATTTGATTGCTTGATTTTAAAATTGTCATGTATTCTCCGACTTTTTTTAAATACATAACAATACATAACCATAGTTTTTGTATACTTATGTACAAAAATGGTACCATAAACTCTAAACGCCCTTCGCATCATTATGAACATCTTTTTTATATAGTACCAACTGAAATCGTGAAGAAATAAACAGCTGTCCATACATTCGTTCCATACATTCCGTCGTTAAATGTACACATACATTTAACGACGGAATGTATGGAACAACTGTTTTTTTCGCGTTTTCAGGGTTGTTCCCACAGATCCATGGTAAGTACCTAAGAGAAACTACATTGATTTCGGTAGATCGGCGTCTATAATTCAACATAAACATCCGTCAAGAATCATAGCATTTAGGGCCGATTTTCCATTGCCAGATAACTTTTAACTGAGTAAAATTGACGTTTGACAGATTTTGTATAGAAAAACTATAAAAAATGGAATTTATTCCTCCGATAAAGTAACCTGGCGATTGAAAATTCGGCCCTTAATGGTATTATTTTGAGCTGTGACCCCTAATCTGTCACCTGCTACCACCACCACCTCCGTTCACACCGTAGGCCACGGACTCGGTACAAGCTTGTCATTGTTATTCATTAGTTATAGACCGATCAGGGAAATTGATATAGGGTAACTAATTAATTCAATTTAGCTTGATGAGTGCCCACTAACTGTTTTATTAAGAAGGCGCGTTGTACCAAATGATTGTACCGAATTATCTTGCCAAAAGTAATAATTGAAAACGGTGAGTATCCAAGTTATAAACATTTCAACAATTTTTTTGTATGTTATAAGTTTCTTAACTAAAAACATTCGAAGTACACAACAAAAGATACTTACGTTACTGAGATTGAGGGCTCGTTAAAAAGGTTTGCACCTCTGTTATAACTTCCGACACAAAACGTGTGTTCAAGTCCGATTTCATTCTGTTTAGATGTGGACATCAACACTCTTAAACACATCGATTGATTTCAATTCAGTGTTTTTGTTTGATATAATTTGATTAGGAGCTGCTACCAGTACTTACCTCTGTAAAGTTTAGAAAAAAATAGTTTAAAAATCTTATAAAGATCCTTTATCTTAATTTTATAATTTTTTCCTCCATTTTATTATATATATAGGTCAAGGTTACTCTTGGGATAGACAATTAAGTAGGCGACGATCTAGCCAAGTTTGTCGCTTCAAGGGCGGCTAGCTCCCGAGCGAAGTAAATACCGTAGCGGTAGCCACAACTAATAAGATTATAAGTAAAATGTCTTTCATTTAAGATTAGGTACTAGACTACGATAATGGAATTAAGCACCTAGGTACTTGTTAAGTTACTTAATTTCAATTTTAACGTGCCTGTGTTCCCGCAGGGTTAACAAGCAGAGGAGTTGAAATAAAACTACTTTTTACGGATTTTATCGCGTTGTATTAATATTATTTAATTCCCGACGTTTCGGATACTTTACAGCATCCATGGTCACGGGTAGACTAAAGTAGTTTTATTTCAATGTCTAATATTCGCGTAAGTGTCAGAAACCAGTAAGCAGAGGAGTATTGACATTGCAATATGTTTTAGAGCTCATGTAATAGGGCGTGACCCAAAGCCAAATTCCTACAAATTCAAACGCACCTACTGGAACTCGAACCTACGACGTCACGCTCAGTCAATGAGGTACCTAGTTTCAAAATTATAATTATTTGCCAATGTGAGTAGTAATATACAAAGTATGATTGGATTGCAAGGTATAAGTAGCAGAGAACGCTACAGAGAATGCATTTTATTAGGATTTCAAACTTAATATCTAAATTACTCTAATTTAGATGCAAGAAATATAAAATTGTGTTTCGTAAATTTTCTTTTCGATTTAATATTCTGTCCTACATACTTATAATTGTTGAATCGTGTTTTATCGTATTTCAACTGCGACATATTTAACAGAGTATAGGTATCTGGGGCGCTTAATTATTTTCTTAGTTGCGAAGCATTCTTGGTATTTCTTGACAAACAGAAGCTCTTACAAAGCTTTTACACGATCAGACAGAACTTATAACAGAAGACTGAATAAAAGCTTTTGAGATTAAGCTACAATAAGACACTCTTCTTCTTTGATATCCCTTTTAAAAGTGTTCAGCTGTTCACGTCGGATTTAAGTGTTCAGAAATTGTTTATATACCATCAAAGTGGCAAAAAAGCAAGGTTTTTTTAAGAACAAACAGTTCTTCCTTTCTATTAGGCTGGTAGGGTTGAATAGAAGAAAAGGACATGCTGCGCCGACCCCAAATAATATGGGACCACGGCAGCAAGACGATAATTATGATGGAACAGTTTAAAAAAAAATATTAAAGCATTTTGGAAAAAGGGTAGCAATGGCTTAGACTCCGTACAACTCGATTCTTTTTGGCTTTTCATTGGACATTCACCATTAGTGTCAACTGGTGTCAAATATTAAGTTAAGGTAAGCATTATTGACTTCGAATTCATTTACGAAATAACCCTTCGACAGTGCAAGTAGGAGGACGATTACTTAATTATGAACTAAATATATCAGTTAAAATATTTTTGCTTCAAAATGTAAGAATAGAAGCTACGTACTACGTAGGTATAAAACTTTATTATCAACGCACGATAAACAGTTGAAATTTGACGTTATAGATACACACATCACTCCATATTACATTTTATCATGATTCAATTTATGTGATGCAAAGTGAAACATAATGGAATTACATTCTGTGGCGTCCGTACCTTAATTAGAATACAATGTAGGTAACATTAGAGCAGCTATAGACATTCAATGTTCTGTAGAAGTTTGATATTAAAAACGTGCCAATGTAGAAATAAACGATCCACACGTTCGGAATACAATGAGAAAAGTTGATGTAACCTATATGTATATGACGTGAATACTTTGCATCTGAAGTTGTAATGAAAGTATAGGACAAAGGAACATTACATATATCTATCTCGCTTGCACGAAGCATTGTTAAAAGTTCCACGGGTGGATGGTTTCAAGTAAACATTTATTGATATTTGAAGAACTGAATTTTAAGAAATAGGATAAAGAATGTTTCAATTTTATTAATTTTCGAGAAAATATGCGTGCCACCTACTGGGTCTATTAACGCCCGGTGCGTGCCAATCGGGAGAGAATTGGACAATTTTCACTCTGTTATAAAGCATCTTTTTTGCTTGCTTCCAAAAGAGGCAGCTCTCAAACTTGCTCGTATTTGGAGGAGACGCGCCTTCGTTCCTTTCGAACACGGTTCGAAGCTGGAAGCGAGTGGTCACTACTTAAGATCACGGTGCTGCTCTGCCAAAGCGATGGTCCAGACCAGCGTTTTTCAAGGTAGTCACACCCCTTGTGGGCGGGTACTCGAGGCTTTCAGGGGAAAAGCATGTGCATCGACCGTAAGAGAAGAAAATACCCAGAGTAGCGAAATAAGTTTGAGAATATGAGGTCCAAACAGACTTACCGAGCCTTTTGAAATGGAAAACCGCCTTCACCGCCCTCCACATCGTCTACCAGAACACGGAACCCATCACCACAACACAGAACATTCTAGAAGATTCACAGCATCGAAAAGTAGTAGTCGATGACGTGTGCGACGTAGAAGAGCACACATGTGGCGATGTACATGAACACCAGTATTTGTATGAGCATGGTGCTTCGCCCGGTGCCGCGGCCCGACTGCCCGGCGGCCTGCGAAGCCCTACGGCAAGGTGAATGTTGAACAAATGCCATTTACACAATGATCCCTAGTTACGTAATGTGACGCTGAGCCGACATAATTAACTCCTGCTGTAAATGAAAGTAAGTCTGTGTCATTGTCGCGGTGTTGATGCGCACCTTTCTGGAAATATATGACAAAATTGGCCAAAAAGGTAACTTACTAACCATTGGTTACGAAGTAAACTTATCAAATAAAAGATAGTTATTTTAACAAACGTAGGTTACATGATTGTTTCATTCCTGCCGAGCAATTGAGAAGTGCCTTAGTCAATACTAAGGCACTCTGTTCAGCTAGTTTAGGGATTTCAAGATGCTGTTGATACTAGCCCGTCTTCTGCTTAAATAGGGATGCTGTCTTTTAACTTATAATGGAAAAGTCATCACGCCTTGCTTCAGCAAACCTCAACACCTAATGTACGAGTATATATGGTATGTTGATTTAAGTTGAGATCGATCTGTGAATATCGTAATTATAGGAATTAAAATATGTCAATGATCTTAGAACTGTTGAGAGTATGTTTCTGGGTTCGATTCTCTAAATTTTTATCAGACTATATAGCTGTGTATGCCGTAAGCGTATGCGTATGTTGTTACGTTGAATTATTTTGAGGTCGATCTGTGAAATAATTATGATTGATGGGAATTGGACTACCCCATTGATCTAGTAGTCACAAACGCGTACTGAGGGTGATTTTTTTTACTTGTGATAGGTTTACGCATGACCGCCAGTTCGCCTGATGTTAAGCGATACTGCGATCTGCGATTGAGCGCGCTTGCCTAGAAGAAACCGATTCACTCGTGATTTAGAGACACCCAGATTATATCTATCAGGGAAGACCCACTCGGGAAGTGCATTCCATATTACAGCGGTACGCATGATAAAAGTGTACTTAAAGCGTTTCGGGTATTTGGCATGTCCACTATGAATCGATGACACTTTTTCGTGCTTCTTCTTCGTCGTCCGATAGTAGAAAGGGCTAGGGGGAATAAGATCGTGGAGATCTGATGCACACTCTCCGAAATGTATCCATGTAGTCCTGTTTTTGATTTTTAGTATGTTCTTCTATATTTTTTTTCTATAAAAACTTTAAATTTATAAGTGAAACGTGTTCTGAAATAAAACAATAATGTCGTAAAATTAATAACCATTCGTGGTATGCTATCACGAGTCAACAGGTTGAATGCAAGCTATGTCACAAAGGACCAAATTAATTAATTCGTTAAACTAAAGTGACGCATGGACGTGTTTCGACAAAGGGAGGTCGTCGAATTAACATGTTTAAAAATGTCTGTATTTATTTGAAAGTTGTTAAAAGTACTAACTACTATGTATATTCTATACCTCTATATCGGGGGCTATATATCGGGGGTCTTTATTAGAGCAACAGAAACCAAAATATCAATTTTTAGAATTGTTGTGTCCGTCAGTCTATATGTTTGTACGCGCATCACGCAAAAACGACTGCATGGAATTGAATGCAGTATTCACCGATGTATTGCTAGAGGTCTAACTTAAAATCTGGTGCATGTTTCATCTTGATACACCGCCTAGAATCGGACTTATAGTATTTTGATCTTTTTGGGACGTGAGAAACTGCGGGTAACAGCAACTAGTTAGATATAAGGGCAGAGAGAGTCAAGAAAAGATGCATGAACTGAGTGAGAGATGATATGGTTAGAAAGAAAGTAAATAATCGCTGATAGAGATGTATATGGAAGAAAATACACTGGATGATAATGCTCATTACTATATGGCTATAGGCCCATAAGCAGTGATAGCCTGGTGGTATGGCCGTTGGACTGCCAAGTCAATGGTATCGAGTTCGAATCCAAGGCACGCATATTGGACTTTTTCGAAGTCATGTGCGTATTAATAGTTAATTATCACGCGCTTAAGCGGTAAAGGAAAACATCGTGAGGAAACCTGCACGCCTGAGAGATTTTCTTAAAGGTGGCGTGTGAAGTCTGCCAACCCGCACTAGGCCAGGGTGGTGGACTATAGCCCTCATTTGAGAGGAGGAGACCCGTGCCCAGCAGGACTATATAATGGGTTAATGGCTTTTTATAAAAAAATAATAATTTAATCTTATTATATTATTTTATTATGAAATGTTTGTATCTGTATATATCAATGAAATTAATTGTATGGTTTTTATTGAAAGCAATAACAACTATTGAATATTTGTACGTAGTTTCATAAGAAAATTTTAAACGGGTCATATAATTGTAACAACATATTATAATTATTGCACCCAAAATAAATGCATTAAATTATATTCTATACGTTATAACTATACCGATACCTAACACAAAATATTTTTAGTTTTGAGTCATTAGGTAATTGTGGAATAGTTATTTGTGTCTGTGTTGAGTGAATAGAATTCCATACCATAAGAAACAAAGGAATATAAGCTACGCATCGCTACGCATCTCCGTAGCACGGACCGTGAGCTCTACGCCGTAGCGAATTTGCTACAAGCCTACGACTTCGAGCTACAGCTCGTAGCCTCGTAGCCAATGAACCCGCAATTTGGCTAGAAGGCATGTCGTACAGTGGAACAAGAATATTCGACCGCAGATCGTTCGTTATACAGCCCAAAATAGACATCGAAATAAAACAATTTTTTTACGGGTTCTTTCAAATTATAATTACATACATACATACACTCTCGCCTTTCTCCCACAGGGGTAGGCAGAAACTCTAGACTGCCACTTGCTACGATTCTTGATTCTTTCGATTACTTCAAATTATAATTAATAGATAATGAATGGTTCGGGATTGAACAATAATCATATTATAATGCTACAAAATCCTTAAAAAGAATTTTTTAAACTTTTTTTCTTTGAAATGAAATTATTTTATTTGCTCAAATGTAGTTACAAAGAGATGTTTTTCAGCACATTTATCATTTAAATGGAATGCAAAAAATAAGTCTATAATTTACATAAAATTTTAAAAAGCATACTAGCAATGTGGGTCGCACGTTACTAGTATTCTTGTTAACCCCTCGTGCTAAGCTAAATACTTCTGTTACGAGTGGGTTCACTCGGTAGTAAAATGGGTAGTTTCGAACTGGCAACCACGTGATCGTATGTCCGAAGCCCTAGCCATTAGGCTACCGCCGCTTAAATTCACTAAATTCTTCACGTGACAAAATTACAAATATCAAATGTGTCCAAGGCGTGAAGATATAACAACATAAAAAAAAACTTTGAAAATATCAATTGATCCAGTTCCAGGGAGATGAATGAGACAAGAACCGCAGCAACTCATTATAATTAATTGATGGTTATCAGTAAGTGGCGATGCGGTTAACCCTAACCCGGTAACGTTAATGACTCAACCAACAAACTACACCGTAGCGTTGATTAAAAGCGTCACTTAACCTAGATGTTTAATCAAATATTTAACGTATACCTAATACCAAAAAAAAACTATAACAATTTATCTATAAATATAAACTGCCTCAGTATTCTGGTTGTCACAAGCAAGGCACGTGAGGTCACGAGTTCCATTTCCGAGTGGAGAAAATGTGAGTTTCTTCGAGCTGGTACAAAAATACAAATTTTGGATTCATTCTGATTTGCTCATCAGAACTTTGTTTTTTTATTATTAATATTTCTGTCTCTGTCTAACACTACGGAGATTGACTACTATGAATTAGCAGTCCATGTAAAATAAAATATATAAAAAAATTGTTGCTAAAATTATATTAAAATATTGTTGTGGCTGTTTATTGAACGTTAACCCTTCAAGTACTACGAATTAAAGACATAATGCATTTATTGACCACCTGTGCCCGGTTATGGGCTTTGCTGAATTAAGAAATAATTATATGACCTAATTAAGAACAGTGATAGCCTAGTGATATGACCATTGGACTGCCAAGTTAAAGGTCTCGAGTTCGAATCCAAGGCACGCACCTTTGATAGTTAATTATCACGCGCTTAAACGGTGAAGGAAAACATTGTGAGGAAACCTGCATGCCTGAGAGATAGTCTCGACGGCGTGTGAAATCTGCCAACCCGCACTGGGCTAGCGTGGTGGATTATAGCCAAATCCCTCTCATTCTGAGAGGAGACCCGTGCCCAGCAGTGGGACAATGTAATGGGTTGATTATGTATATGACTTACTTGTCCGCTGCTGTCCATTGACGACAGTCGCAGTAGGCACGGCGAGTCTGTCTCCGTCATTATTGTTGACGTGATGCAGCGGCAGCTCCACGGCGTCCGAGCCCCCGGGCCACGCCATCGTCACGCGCAACACACATCACTGGCCACACACGCACATCACTAGCACACGCGCGGACTAAACACGCGATGTACACTTTGAACACAATTGGAGTCGCTTGCACCAGAGTCCAGCCTTCACGTTACGATTTGTCTTAACTTTACAATTATTTTTGATGTTAATTATAGTATTGTGCTTAAAGAAGTATTGTTCTGTTGAATATAGATAATGATGAATGATCGAAATCCAAAATATTTATGAAAAACTAGGGAAAGGAGTAATAGTGAAATATCGCTTGATGAAACATGTAGTAATTATTAAAATTGTTGACCACTAGACACATTAATGTTGGGGGTTCGAGTCCTAGGTCTAGCAAAGTAGATATTGAGTTTTTTATAAAAAAATCCGTAGTAGTTCACAGTTTGAATTTGTGCCGGGGTGATGGTAATCAGTAACTGCCTCATTACTCTTGTGGTCCCGTGCACGACTGCTACGCTACAGGTCCAGGGTTGAATTCCCAGGTTGAGCAATGTGTTATTGGATTTCTCTATGAAATTTTCAATAGCAGCTCGGAGTTTGGACTTATGCCCCCGATTAGATGGAACCTAAACATACCGACGAACTGGGTTTACATTAGTACACCTCTGCCTAACCCTTCGGGGAATACAGGCGTGACGTTGATGGTATAATGTTAATAGGCTCATTCTAAAACAGATCGGCGAACTGTTTGCGTTACTCATATAGGAAGCGTGCCGCGTGATGATAACTATTTTTATACACAATTAAGAGATGTGTCTACATACATACCTACTGTTGGCGAGTGAGAAACAATGTCTGCACCCACTCTTTACACAGACGGGATATTGACCAATAAAGGTACAGGTATCACGTCGTAAAACTGATTTTATTGTACACTGTAAAATAAATCGCTCCACGTAATCCTTAACCCTTAATGCACCGACTGCTACACTGCCGTATCCATAACCGGAGGATTTGTATCATGCATCACGACCTCGACAGGACTTATGAACATACTACTTCCTACTAATATTATAAACGTGAATGTTTGTGAGGATGTATGGATGTTTGTTACTCAATCACGTCAAAAAGGTAGAACGAATCTGGATGAAATTTGGTACAGAGATAGATTATAGTCTGAAATAGTACATATGTTACTTTATATCCAGGTCGGATCCAATTCTGAAGTCCACGTAGACGAAGTCGCGGGCACAAACTCGCTCAACTGGTAAAAAACCAAACCATTGACATGTAAAAATGTCTCTAAAGATCTTCTTACAGAAATAATATAATTTCATTTCAAGTGCCTTTATGCATAATGAAAGTGTTTCCGTTTAACTAACCATTTCTCCATCTTGATATTATGCAATAAAGTTATCAAGTTGGATGTACAAGTTAAGATATATTCTAAACTACAACGAGTTAGTTTCCTATCACTTTCATCACCATTTATAGCTTAATGGAATATATTATTTCTATAAAGGTTTGAAGATTAAATGAATTGAATGAATGGACGCAATTCGAGTTGATAAATTTCTTTTTTTGAGGTCGTTTAAGGACAGATATGACCATGACCATCAGGCGAACTGGCGGTCAAGCGTAAGCCTATAAATCAAGAAATAAGATAGTTTATATATATTGGGACGAACTTGATCTTTATTTTATATGCTATTAGCTGTCCCCTGGGATGCGTTGCTATGCCTTTTTTATATTTTTGTTTTTTTCGTCATAAACCTTGTTGTGAGCGTAACTGGGACGCTCACAACATTTTTTTTTAAAAGCTTACTAGCAATGTGGGTCGCACATTACTAGGATTCTTGTTAACCCCTCGTGCTAAGCTAAATGCTTGTGTTACGAGTGGGTTCACGTCGGTAGTGCTCACATGATCGCAAGTCCGACGCTCTAGCCATTAGGCTACCACCGCTTTAAATTCATCAAAGTTTCATCGCAATAGGACTAATGGTTTAGTAATGCATAGAGGAAAAACATTCATTTTTATTTATATAGACTAGCAACCCGGTCTTAGCTTTGTCTGTGCAAATTTTCCTATCCAAATTTCCTATGTACTTCAGGTGAATATAAAAAAAACTTTAATTCAAACTACTGCCCTCTATAATACTCTATAGGTAGCATAGAGATCAGTGATTCAAACCTAGTCCTGACAATTAGGTACATGACAAAAAATCTTGTAATATGCAACTCATTCTAGACGCACCCTGTTGTCTGTCAGACATCTCTAATGAAAACACAATCTTATTATTCCCAGTATAATTAAGTATTAATAAAACTCTAACCCTGACTGTTAGAGTTTTGTTAAGTAGTAATACTGAGAAAAATAAGGGTGCATTTTTCACTAGAGATGTTCGAGGAAAATGGATGGAGCGCGAGGAACTGTGAAAGGAAATGACTCAGAAATTAGGCTGCGTTTCTACCAGAAACAAACGCAGCCTACTGAAAGATTTCTTCCTCGCCCACCGCTCAGCTTGCTCGCACATCTCTCGTGGAAACAGAGCCTAACACAGTTGAACAATGTTAAGTAAAAAACTTCACTGAGTAAATAACGAACTAAAGTTGTAGAAACTAAGATTAACATCGTCGCTAATTAAACCGCAGTCTCCGCTTGGAGCAGTCACTTCTTTCAGCCTGGATGGAACACTAAAAGTAGATTCAATTTGTAAATACCTAGAAAGTTTTGTAAAAAGTATATATATATATAACATTTTTTTTTAAAAACGTTGCCCCACACAAGAATTTTCTCCTGTGTCGTGGGTGCGTTTACAAACACAAATTCTCACATACACAAACACCCAGACCCGGAACAACTACCTGTAGATCATACAAATATTTGCTCCGTGTGGGGATCGAACCCACAACACGTGGCGCAGAAGCCGATCGCTCAGCCGCTACGCCAAACGTGCCGTCAAAAAAAAATTACATATAGATTTGCTTGAATCTTTATTCTATCTAAGTATCTACAAAGTAAATAAATAAAATCAGTTACCGCATGTATGGAAGATCATCACTTGAGAACGGCTCGACTGTAATAGCCAGGATACACAGAATAAAATTAAAATATATTTTTTCTTGCATATATTTTAATCGCTGTTACAAAACAATTTAATTATATTTAACTTAATAAATAATTAATTTCTTTCCATATAAAATTGTAATATTAGTAATTCATAATTATAACTTAATTGTTTACCAAGTTCGCTACGACCTCGATTATATAATGAATTTGACTTTGACTTTGTTCTACTACATCTATGGTAACAATTTCTAATTATCAGTATTCTCTTAGCTTTTGCCTAGTAGATTAGAGTCGGCTTCCAATGGAAATGAAAATACTTCTATGAAAATGAAAACCAATATCAAACAATAGGCAATACCTAAATCTTGAAAATAACCTGGTTGTCAAGCCTTTTCCAGCTGACTTTTACCGTTCTGTCACTGTTCAGCAACCGATACCGATAGTGAACGTGCTCTCCAGGGCACGACAGTGTTCAGCAAACGACACCGACGGTCAACGTGCCCCCTGAGGTACGGCGCGATCTGGATAATTATATTTTTTCTTTGTTTAAAAAGCTTACTAGCAATGTGGGTCGCACATTACTAGTATTCATGTTAACCCCTCATGCTAAGCTAAATACTTGTGATATGAGTAGGTTAACGTCGGTAGTGCACTACCGACTACTATGGGTGGGTTTCAAACCGGCAACCACATTATTCGAAACCCGACGCCCTAGCCTGATTATGTTTATAATGTATCATGTCCATCTATATAGTGACTTTAATGAACGATTGATTATATTACTGAGCCACGAGTCTACGAGTCTTTCTACAAAATATACGAGTATATGACTTACTGACAAATAACCAAATCTCAAACACTTAAAACCTTAAACTTTGACGACACATTTAACATAGTAGCTGAGCGATCGGCTTCTACGCCACGTGTTGTGGGTTCGATCCTACACGGAGCGAATATTTGTATGATCTACAGGTAGTGGTTCCGGGTCTGGGCGTTTGTGTATGTGAGAATTTGTGTTCGTAAACACAGCCACGATACAGAAGAGAACCCTAGTATGGGGCATTGTTTTTTTTTTAACTTGAAATTTGGTAGGTAGGTTACGGGGATTTCGCTAAGAGAAGTTTTACGAATTCCCATGGATTGGGAAAAACAAGATATATGTGGTTAACATCCCTACAAAGAATTAGCAAGACTAAAAATTCAGCCTGATTGTGTATTACCGTGAAAAACACGCGCGAAAAACACTCGGTGTTAGCTTCCCGCGTTAGGGAAAGAGAACACGTTGAAAAAGCTTTTCAGTCCGTTTTTATTTGATATTTTTTAAAAGGACGTGAAATAGCGGTCACGCGTTACCTTTTATGAAATATTGCATCACTCGCACAATGCAGGGAATTGGTGAAATTGATTGGTTCTACGAAAAAGTAACAGACATTGGAATAAAAATGGAAATGTGCAATTTTGAGCAATAACTACTACGCTAGAGGTCGTGGGTTTGATTCCCGGGTCAAGAAGTGTTATTGTATGGTTTATTTTAAAAATAAGAAAGAAAAAGTAATATGTATTTGGACATCAAAGGCGCAAACCTTTAAATAATAACATTTTTTCTCTCAATTAAAGAACGAACAAATGATTATATAAAAAAAGAAAGATAAGTATTGATTACGAGTAACTTAACTAATGACTAATGTGAGTCTCCAGATCAGCAAAATATCAGTTTTATTTTAATTAGAATGTTCTCAGTAGTAGCTCAGAGTTTGGGGTTATTATGTCGGACCTAGTCATACTGTCGAATAGTGGGTTTAAATTACTTCGCTACACCTCTGCCTAATCTTTCGAGGAATACAAGCTTATATAAAGCTATTCAGCTTGAATATGAAAGCACAACATACATTTTTATGTTATTCTTATACATGCAAAATAGACTTATTTTGCCGAATTTTGCCGGTATACAATTGACCTTTGCCGAATCTGCGTAGCATTGCGATATTCGTAGCACGTTCGTAGCACGTCCGTAGCACTTTCGTAGCAATACAATAAATAATATTGAGTATGCATGTCTGTTGGTTTGTCATGACCAATTTTGATGAAGACTTGTCTTTATGGTTTTTGATTTGATCAGAAATGTCTGCTACGAGAAACTTGCTGTTTATCAAATTACTTTAAAAACATGAATTTGTTGCTAACAATAAGTAGTCGTAACCTAACTAAAATTAATTAAAAGGCGTTGAAAACAAGCAAACTAATACAGTCAGTAAAGTTACAACAAACTGTCAAATTTCCCCAATAGATAATAAACTTTATTATTTGGAGATTCATTTGAATAACGTTTGAAGAAATTTGTGCTATTGTTAATATCGTTTCAGAAATCAATTATTGTTTGAGCAAAAGACATTAATTACTCACAGATTCTTTTTTGTAATTACCTACCTGCCACACTTTCCAATAACGACTTTTACGTGACACAAATATAACTTCAGCTTGCGGTGAAGCTATTTGGGTGAATTTGAGTCACCACACCATCCAATGTGGAAATTAGTACACTTCTGCATGGTTATGCAGAAGTGTACTAATTTCATTCATTCGTCATTGAAAGGTTCTTTCAATGGCACCGAGTCTAAGAAAATATCTCGATCGAAATTATGATTTTAGACAAAAAGAAACAAGAAAATAATGAAAAATAATGTAATTTATTTGATTTCTTTTGTGTACTTGGGTGTACTTTACAAATAAATGTAGTTTCTTTCAATAATCATTATTTTATCTCGGTGCAAAGTTAGTTAAGTACCAAAACCCATTAATCATCAGGTAGCTCAAATGAGTTCTTAATCTTAATTGAATTTTAATGAGTATATTAGTGGTCTGCTGAAGGTGCTGACGTCATATTAGTGGAGATAACGCAAATATGTATGTTATTAATGCGAGTATATTATGCCTTTCATATATATGTTTTAACCTTCTTCGTTAATGTTGTCTACATATATTCGTGCATAACCTTTCGTTTATGGACTTAATTAGATATATTTTGGTATATAGAGAATAATGATTAATTGTTATATTATTCCCGATATTATCCTAAATAAAATAAATCGATAGCTGATCGCTTGGAAGATACACTAGGTAGAAATAAGATATTTTAGTAAAGGAAAAAGTCAATTGCGGGCAGGATTCGAACCTGCGTCAACCGACACGACTTACTTTACATCTATGAAAAGCAAGTTACCTTGCTTTTCATAAAATAACTGGAAATAAGAGTATTTTCTTTATCGTTTATACGTTAGGTTAGGCGTAGGTACACACGGTACACTATTTTACACGTTCTACACGTTATTTTATGAAAAGCAAGTTACCTTGCTTTTCATAAAATAACTGGAAATAAGAGTATTTTCTTTATCGTTTATACGTTAGGTTAGGCGTAGGTACACACGGTACACTTTAAACGACAGACGCCAAGGCAAGGTTAAAAGTTTGCGTTTCGGATGATCCATATTCCATCGCAATAGGGGTGATTTTTTAGGGCACCTGTATAGCTTGAAGTGTTGTCATGAACAAAGGACTTGGAAACAATGGTTGTAGGCCTGGCGTTTGATGGGTTAATATTTTAAATATATACAGTAGCCACTATTTTCTTTCTCTTATGTACTCGTAGGGATATAGTGAATATAGAAGCGAAGCAACTTTCTCTTCAGAAAGTGGGTATAGGAAACTTTGGGATGAAAATTTTAATTCCCATGGCGTCAAGAAAGGGTAGATATTAAACTTAAAGAAAAACATAAACCAGTCGTTTGTATTCGCCCTCGAATAAACAGCAGTTAGGTGTCAGTCTCGTGTACGCATCAACTTATATTGCTGATTCGCGGAGACTTAGCGAACTTATTAGCAAGTTTGTGTGAAGTGCGGTAACCAGGCGGCAGCTCGAGCAGCCGCCAGCAAACCAAGCGCACGCTCCGAGTGTTTATCTAGTTGGAACTTACTACCCATAATTTGCAAGTTTTAACACCATTACACTTAACTATAACCATTTTTAAACAATATATATATATGTCTCATTGGTTTAGTGGCGACTGCTACGCTAGGAGTTCTGGACTCGATTCCCAGGTCGGGCAATGTATCATTGGGTTTTTCTATGAAATTCGCAGTAGCAGCTCGGAGTTTGAGAGTTGTACCCGGTTAATGGCAATAGGCTCGCCCTTATTACATGGAACCTAAACATACCTGCGAACTGTGGTAACACTTCCGGGAATACAGGCGTGATGTTATATTATTTAATAAAAATTACATCTGCATCCTCCGAAGACTCACATCTAGACTCCACGAGCCTATCTAAGTTGTACCTACTTGAATGATTTGTACCTATTTTCGTATATAAACTCGATGAGGTATATAATATTATAGGTACGTACCTATAAAATACAATAAAGTATCGTGTATTTTATCCACCACATGGCCACAAACGGGTATGGATTGCATTTATTACGTACGTACGGTATTTTAAAAGTAGAAGCGTCTTGAATAAAGTTCTAAAGGGTACTTGAGAGGGTCACTACTCAAGTATACTTACGTAGGACGCTACGCCTAGATTCGCCGACGATTCAGTTTATTTTGTATATGTGATAGGCTTACGCTTGACCGTCAATTCGCCTGATGTTAAGCGATACTGCGAAGTTTGTACCAGCTCCCACCGAATTGCTGTTAGGGGTTTATTTTTTATTAATTAAGATTAAGAGACCCGATTAAGTAATTTTCTTACTAAACTAGAATTTACTTACATTCATAGTAGAGAATAATTTTTAGCCAAATCAGGTAGTCGATTTTGGTATCAGAAAGGCATCAGATGAATATAAGCAATATTATTTTATATCGTAGAATTTCTTTAATTGTAGGTAAAATAGACAAATACCTGTTTCACCATTTCACACACTCACTCAATTAATCAATTTTAATTAACTATAGACTATTTATTATTTGTAGACAATAATCACAATATTAGTACAAAATCGTTACAAAATATTTGCACTATACATTTTTATCATAACTGTACCCGGCTCACAAAACTTATTACTCCCCGCATGTATCGCAAAATAACACTGACATAATTATGTCACAGACGACTTGCAACTGGGCAAAGTAAAGGAAGACGTTCCCATACAGATAATAATGATAAGATAGCGCCAAAGATATGGCAATCACCGGCCAATAACTCGAGTCACCGGCGAGAACTACGTGATAGTCGTACAACTGGGCCGAGTGCCAATCAAATGTAAACATTCATTTCATAATCACCTGCTCGTGTAATAATAATAAATTGAACCGATTTAAACAAAAATGATCCAATCCACAGCCTCGAAAAATATCCTAAGCACTTCGAATAAGGTATATTTTAACATAATTTATTTGTGTGGGTTGGATCATTTTTGTTTAAATCATCCAATTAATGTTAGGTCACATCATCATTAAGTGAATATTGTGACGTTTTGTATTAGTCAACTAGCTTAATTAACCTTCCAATTAACAGTCCAGCCTTTTTACTAAACGGAGTCGTTTCACTGTCCCACTGTTCTGTACTGGGTACGGTTCTCCTCTCAGAATGAGAGAGGTTAAGCTATATTCCCACACGCTGGCCTAGTGCTGGTTGGTAGACTTTACACACTTTTATATATTGGAATGTGACACCATCATGGCATCGTTTTGATCATTTGAACAATCGATTTTAAAAAGATAAGTAATATTAATTTTAAATATTTTTAATTCAAATTGAACTAATTATTTAGGTTCTGACAATCATCTGTTACATTCTATACAATAATTACAGTCAAGTATTCTATTTTAGTTTTATATTTATAAATCATTTATAATGTGTAGTTAGCTGTTTTGTCATACATTATCTAATAAAGATAATAAAACTAAAAGGGTTGTTACATTCATTGACAGTTCTATCAATCGCGGCTGGTCATCAGGAAAGAAGCGCATAGGCGTGGGCGAGGGTGTGCCCGGGCAATCTGCGCTGTGACGTCATGTGGGCCATAAACAGAATTAAAGCAGCTTGATTGTAGGGTGACCACAGCGGGCACGGTGTCCGGACTTATATTGGTATTAATGATACTGTCTTTATTTTTGCGGCGTACAGGGTTAAATAGAACAGTATACTAAATGAAGGACTGGAATGTAATGAGTGAAAGAGATGAAGTATTATGACTGTGTGGTGTGAGTAAGATAACGAATGAATGATACGAATGTATGATTTGATGACGTGAATGATTTAAAAAGATTGACAGATGACAGATGAAAGTTGACGGTTGAATGACAGTAGAGCTATAGATGACATAAGTAAGAGGAAGATCAGAGAGTGAAGACGTTGTGTTCAAAAACGAAAATAAACCCAAGAAAATTTCCTCAATCTCCAGCGTTTTATTCCAGCCTAAGTAGTACATATACCCACATACATATGGAAGGTTTTCTTCATCAATCCGGCACGGGTCTTTCTCGAAGTGAGAGGGGTAACGTTTTAGTCGTGTAATCGTGTTTTAGTTAGGGTTGGTAGACACGCCTTTGAGAACATTTCTGACGAATGCAGGTTTCTTCACGATATTTTCCTTCACTGTATAAGCGAGTGATATTAATACGCACAAGATTCCGAAAATTCAGGTAGTAGAGGAGCAGTCCTGTACTACATCACGCCTACACACAAACCTGCTGCAGCACACGCATGATGTCAACAGATTGATTTGTTTAACTGTACTATGACCGAATTCACATGGGCCGCATATCATAGTTATAACTTAGGTATACTTAGTTGTAATTCCATAGTATGTACACTATTATATTAGGTAATTGCACCTGTAAAGATAGTGTATAGTTAATAATAAATAAATAAAAAAGAACTCTCTGCTGCTGGATTTGTCGAGTTACATTTTTTTTTTCTACATTTGAAGGATTATTTAGCCAGTGATATGTTTGGGCAAATAAGACTTATGAACTGAGGTCTTAAGATGACAATGCGCGAGATACCACTAATGTTTTGAACTCATCAGCAGAGTTCTTACTACCTGAAATGCCCAATATCTTTATCCTTTTAAATTCAAACTCTGAGAATTCCAAAATTGAGAAACCCAGGAATACTGTACTTATATACATCGTGAAATGTAAATGGTTGTTATCCCGCAGCAAAACGAACGTAGTAATGAAAACTACCATTTAAATTTGACGGTGTATTTAGAAGTACTATAAATTAATAAACGTAAACACTTACGTATTCTAGACTAGAAAAGATTACTGAAAGTATGAACTAGTCTTCAGAAATGGTTTACCTGGGCAAAGCTTTTGAACGAAATCTTTAAGTATAAATGGCTCTAAAGCCGGCTTGGGTCTGGGCGCTGTCTCAGCCGGTAATTGAATCGATTTTATTCGAATTATTTTGAATCTCGAAGAAATAACTTCTTTACAGAAAATTGCATCACGAAATTGCCTCTGGTCCTGGGCGGTAAAGTGTTGACCCTCTGAGGATGCAGGCGTGATAGTACATTGTGTTATGCTGTGTACATGGTTGTTTGTGGGATCCCAGTTCGCGGGTATGTTTAAGTTCGCCAGTATGTAAAGCTGTTATTTTAGAGAATTTATAGAAAACCCAACAACACTTTACTCGACCTGGGAATGGAGCCCAGGAACTCTAGGATAGTAGGCTATATGTAGATATAGTATCGGAAATGTTGTGTATGTGGGTAAAAGTATTTTGATTTATACAGAAATGCTATATTATTGGATACTTCTATTTTATATAATCCTGAAAGGATGCTGAAAGGCCAAAGGTTGTAGTAAAATGACAACAACAAAAGAATCAAAGCAAGATGTGAACGACAGCGAAAGCTTGATAAACATTCATAAAATTAAATTCTCACTTGATTGTAGCATTTGTGGAACAAACTCTCGTAAACCAAGTCACGTTGTTTTCATTTCATTGCTGAATCTGAGTATAATTATACAGCACTGGTTATTACTGAAAATATACATATAACTTCGCTATTTCTTTATATTTTCATAGCAATGGTCTACATTTGTTTAAATAAAACTCAAAATTAAAAATTTTGTAAATCCCGCGACGATTGTTATGGTAAAAGTTGAATAACATTTTCGAAACCCCCGACTATATGACTACCTACACATATTCACTTACAAGAAAATCCGTCGGGGCTGTCAAACCCATTTTTTGAATTTCAAGGTTAAAATTGCAATATGATATTTTTGCTGTAAATATTTACTGTACAGTAAACGCTCAAAAGTCCATAAGCACGCTAAGGATTACATTACTATGAACAGAACGAGCGAGCTCAATACAGCCAGTGCGTGTCACTTGTTATCGACAATGATGATGCATGAAAAGAAGGTCGTAAGTCAAACTAAACGTCAAGCTATTGCGTTGTGATTACCTATGGACTTTTCTACCAACAATCGTTGATAAATTACGGAAAAAGCGTCTCAATCGGTCAAACCGTTCTGGAGATAAGTGGTGGTAACATTCGTTTTAGGGCACAAACAAACAAACACCCTCTCACCCTAAACGCATATACCGTCTCCATTCCGTCGTGGGTAATGAGAACATTTCAACCTGACCACTGAGTGTAGCCGTAGAAATGGCATTGACAAATCGTTTTTAGCTGTAGAACTGGGGCCGTATTATCACATGTTAACGCCATCAATTTTACGTTGTGAGAACGAGATGCCGCTCTACATATTAAATAGCCTCATCTCTTTCTTACAACCTAAAAATGAGGGCGTTATCATGTCATAATACGGCCCCAGTATCTACCTAATACGAAACTATTTAAAATATCGCCTTCTAATAGGTCCTGTTTTGGACATCATTCCCAAGTAATGATCTTACATACATGCTAAATTACTAAAAATTATGACTGTTCCTGTGATTGACAGATGGACTGTAGATACGATTACATTTCATAATATACCATTACGCCTGTATTTACCAAAGGGTTAGGCAGAGACATACTAATGTATAAAGGTCCCATGTAATAGGGGGCGAGCCTATTGCCGTTAACCGGGCATAAATCCCAATCTCCGAGCTGCTATTGAGGATTTCATAGAAAAGCCCAATAACCCTTTGCTCGACCTGGGAATCGAACCCAGAAGCTAGTGAGCGCGACTGCTACGCTCCCTTATTAGCCTAGTGGCTAATGAGGGAGTTTGAGAGTGAGATTAAATTTCAGCATGAAACAATTATTTTACTGCTTGAAAAGAATTCAAAACTTAAGTACCTACGGTTCTAAATATCTTTGAAGCCATGGTCACATTACAGGGCGAAAGTTACCGCGGACTTAAGCCGGTCACTCCCCACTTTTACGAGAGACCATTGCGTTCTGGGATTAAATTAAATGAGCTAGCATTGTAACGTTGGTCCAGTTGGTTATCTAATGAGTTCTTCTAACAGACTAGGTCAGGCTTCTATCTGCGGTATACAGTTGTAAAACTGTGGTATACAATTGTATACCACAGATAAGGTATATAAAACTATTTGCATTATCTCGTGTCGACTTGAAGAAGAGCTTATTATGTATGGTTGATAGTATACAGTGGGTCATAAATCCTTACCAATATTATAAACGTGAAAGTTTGTATGTATGGATGTTTTTTACTCTTTCACGCCAAAACGGCTGAACGGATCCGGATAAAATTATGCGCAGAGATAGATTATAGTCTAGAATAACAAATAGGCTTCTTTTTATCCAGGTCGGACCCAATTCTGATGTCCACGCAAACAAAGTCGCCGGCAGAAGCTAGTAGTTTAATATAGTAATGTACACCCGTTTACACATGATATATGTATTTCCAGTATAAATGGACCTGTAATTGTACCGAAGTATATAAAGTGCGAGGTCACCTTATAATAGAAGTGTGGCTTGACGTGTATAATAGTAGCCATGTGTACCTACGCATTTGCGTAGCCGAAACAAATTCTGGACCTGCAAATTACCAAGTTCTGTCTACTTACTGGAAAATAATATCTACGAATATATATAATACATAATTTTTTAAACTTTTTTTATGGTATAGGAGGGCAAACGAGCAGACGGATCGCCTAATGGTAAACGATTACTGCCGCCCATGGACACCCGCAACACCAGAGGAGTCACGAGTGCGTTGCCGACCTTTTAAAAGGGGATTGGGCCTCCGGTAACCTCACTCACTCGGCGAAACACAACGTAAGCGTTGTTTAACACCAGTTTTCTGTGAGGCCATGGTATCACTCCGGTCGAGCCTCCCCTTTCGTGCCGAAGCATGGCTCTCCCACGTACATAATTATACTATAATAAGGCCAGGAAACGGAAAAAAGATTTTAGTCGTTACGAGTAGGTACAACATATTATCTTGCCGCCACCCCAGGCAGATGATTACTGAGAATTTTCCGCACTACAAAGAAAATGCAGAGGCAAGATCATCTTACCAGGAAGGCAGCACTGACTTATTGATCTAGTGGTCGTAAACACTTACTATCCTAGAGGTCCTAGGTTCGATACCCAGATCGAGTAAAGTGTTATTGGATCTTTTCTATGAAATTCCCAATAATAGGCTCACTCCCTATTTTATCGGACCTATGTAAACATTAAACATGCCGAATGCGAACTGTCATGAGTGTACGTAGTTATACCTCTGCCTAAACCTTCGGGGAATACAGGCGTGATGGTATGTTTTAGGTACAGCATCTGTTTACTATGGAAGCGACTTCAAAATACACAAAATAGAATTTTGATGAGCGGAATGTGGTATATTCCTCATTTTTATTGTGAGGTTTATTGAGTCTTGTTTATCTTTTCTGGAACACACTGGAAACTGGACTAGCTCCAGTGTTTGCTCGGAATACCGATGGAACTTCTTCACAAAGTTCTCAATAGCACGGACTCAATTTCCATAACTCAACTTTCAATATCACTTTAAAATTCTTTTGTCAGAAATAGAAATCCTTCTAAATTCTAAAAGGATGGTAACGTTTCCATTTCATATAATTTTTTTATATATTAGGCCTACCGCTGTCAGTTTGAGGATGGAAGATAGGTTTCTGCAATACCCTCATGAAAGAAAGAAAAGATAGAATTTTACATACATAAACATACCATCACGCCTGTATTCCCCGAAGGGTTACGCAGAGGCGTACTAATGTACACCCACAGTTCGTCGGTATGTTTAGGTCCCATGTAATAGGGGGCGAGCCTATTGCCATTAACCGGGCACAAATCCAGACTCCGAGCTGCTATTGAGAATTTCATAGAAAAACCCAATAACACTTTGCTCGACCTGGGGATCGAATCCAGGACCTATAGCGTAGCAGTCGCGCTTGCGACCACTAGAGGCAGGTTTTTGCGATACCCTCATGAAAGAAAGAAAAGATAGAAATTTAATGAATTGAAAACACATTAAAGCATGAACATCGACAAATTTATGACCGACGACGGTCGATATAATTCACTCATTTGATAACATAATGCATTCACTTTCTTAGTCAAACTGTACTTTAATCTATTAGATAAGTTTAATCTATTAGAAAACCACTTAGTTATCGCCAGGGAATATATGGTTATGGATGGTATTTCGTAATCGCTTGCAAATTTAATTGTCTTCAGTAATATCTATGGCTCTCTGATATCACAATTTTCCATTAAAGATTCCATTGTAATCTATGGTGTATAAAATGATGACAATCAGAGTTCTAGTGACACAAGCACTTTTGGATTACTAATAAATCTTACCAATAAATATTTTTTTTATTGAGAATGACCTACTTTAATTGATGGCAACGCACTTGTGACTACTCTGGTGTTTCCAGTGTCCATGGGCGGCGGTAATCGCTTACCATCAGGCGATCCGTCTGCTCGTTTGTCAACCTATCCCACAAAAAAAATGTAAACAAGCCACTCCTTAATGAAAGTCTGAAATAATGTGTAAGGTACAAAAAGTGAACTGAAAACATTGCTTATTGGCAGTAGTGTAGCCTGGTAAGTAT
Source organism: Acronicta aceris (assembly GCA_910591435.1). Lineage (NCBI taxonomy): Eukaryota > Metazoa > Arthropoda > Insecta > Lepidoptera > Noctuidae > Acronicta > Acronicta aceris. Next base: position 16,926,944 of record OU342762.1, on the reverse strand, counting down.
AGGGCATCATGAGATATGACCGCACAACTCATAGACGGTCGCCACTACCCGGCAGCGGTCCTGGAGCCGAGCCAAGCTGTCTGCCAGGTGTGCGGACCAAAGCTTACAGGGAAATGCCTACTCAGATGTGTTTCCTATTGTAATTACTCGGCTGTTCGTGAAGCCCTGTTATGTGGCCTATGGATTTAGTAAGCGACAAATTTTAATGCTTCATAAAAATAATTATCATGGTAATCATTTTTCGTTGGTCTAGTGATCCCAAGCGCGACTGCTACGCTAGAGGTCCTGCGTTTGTCAGAATGGGGGGGGGTCTATTCAATAGAATGTTAAATATGTAAATGTCAGGATTATGATATTATCAAGTTATAACTATGTGACCAAGTTAGCAGCTAATCTGTTAAAAAAATGATTGTCGGAAATATTTGCCAAGGATAATTATAAGGAATGAAACAATGCATTATATACTTCTCAATTTCTCAATGGAAAGAGTATTATATTTCAATCTGATCGTTAATGCTCGGTTCCAAATAGTGTACTATGGAGAAGAACCGGCAAGAAACTCCATAGCCATATTCATTTGATATTTATAGTACAGTTTCACATTTCACATAAAGCATAAAACAATTATCACATAATTTGTATCAAACTAACATAATACAGCATAGTAACAGTGGAATAATAACACAGCATAGTAACAATCAGAATACTTAACTTTAACAACCAGCAGCCGATCCTTGACTAACTGTAACTGTCACTCTAACCAACTAACTAAACGATTTTGAGGAATACCTCCCTTTTTATACTTTATCCAAACAATGGCACCATATTAGCAATAAGGCGCCATTTTCTACCAATCACAGATCGTCATACATTTTAGCTAAATATCTATAAACATTAGCAATAATAATAAGATACAATTCAGTAGAACTGTTTTAAAACATGATAGGATAATTAAGCTAATTTGAAAACCAACAAATGTATTAACTTTAGCTTTAACTCGGTAAATATTGCGTCAATTGACAGTCTTATATAAATTAAATTATACAGAATAAAACCTGAGGATCATTTTAAATATCATTAATTAATTTATAGTTATTAAACATATTAAACATATTTATGCTAATAAATATGTACTTTGTATTATTATAAATAGTACCATAGATCATAACTTTCGTTCCGAAATCATGATCTATGCTATATAACAGCTTTAAAGTAAAATATTACAGAAATATTTAAAAACAGAACCGAGGGATATATACATATCTAACACGGCCATACTGACAATACTTCGTCCTCGAAGTACAAATCTATTTCGCTTTCAGTCTCATACAATATGTATAATGACAATTGTAATCATGAATCTTAGTACAGTGCCAATTTGTATATATCTAACACGGCCATACTGACAATACTTCGTCCTCGAAGTACAAATCTATTTCGCTTCTTCAAATATTATATTACTAATTATAGATTCAATAACTGGATGTGTGTCAAATAATTACTTAAATACAACTATTAATTAATCTTACTGTAGCATTTCGTTATAAAACACATCCCCACAATATCGAAATTGTTAATTTATGTTAATGTTTACATTGTGGTGAAAAATTGAAATTGAATTACAATTGTAATCATGAATTTTAGTACAATGCCAATTTGTTACTTGTACATTGCTGCTGCACAAGAGTAATAAACTAATTATACTATACTTGCATAGACATGTTGGTCCCCTTCAATCGCTGCTTATTGAGATAGACCAACACCAAACAAGTATGAACAGCGTTTATTTGCCAAATACATAGAGATGCTCAATCACATTCACCCGCTGCCGGTGAGACCGATTGGCACCAAGTAATTGGCCGACCAGCGGATAGTAGTGTTATTTGCCAAATAAATAGACATGCTCAATCACATTCACCCGCTGCCGGTGAGACCGATTGGCACCAAGTATTTGGCCGACCAGCGGATAATAACGGTGTTTATTTGCCAAATAAATAGACATGCTCAATCACATTCACCCGCTGCCGGTGAGACCGATTGGCACCAAGTATTTGGCCGACCAGCGGATAATAACACACCGTGACATAGACCTACTGATACCCGCTGACAATGAGACTAATCAGTACCAAGTCATGGCAGAACAGCGGTTATGTATCAATCGAAAAGAAATGCCCAACACATATACAAATAACAAATTGTCATCTTATAACATTATCATCGTTATTATAATATTATCATCATATTACATCATCATCATATCATCATATTACATCATCATATCATGGTATCACATCATCATCATATCATGGTATCACATCATCATCATAATATCACATCATCATCATCATATCTCATCATCATCATCATATCTCATCATCATCATCATATCTCATCATCATCATCATATCTCGTAATTAGGCATCATAATTCTATAACAACAGATTGGTTCTCTTAAAGTTTCACTTGAAATCGTGACTTCCAAAGTATTGAATTATTTTTTTCTAAATAATTCATTTCAACAGTCACATTCACTATCTAAGTATTGTTTATATCACAACAAATTAACTTCGAATTATTTAATTTACTTGCAAATCAAATATAATTTTTAACAAAAAATTTTTTTTTTTTTTTTTAAGTACTACTGGAAATCATTAATTAGTAACTATTGAAGTTCAAAGCCAAATCTTAATTTCATTGATTGCCACTAAACCTAGCCTTATTTTTCAATAATCCAAATGTCAAACCAGATTTTACGTCGACAAACTCGACAAATTTCTATAGAATTTATTCAACACTGTAGTTGATATATATTGTTCATTCTACAATATGTTCAATCAAGCTACCAAGGAACACCAATAATAGATACTAAAATTCAACAAGAGCAAAAATCTACCCCCAAAATCAATTATTAAAATATATTTTTTTTGCTAACGGTAAACACTTTTCAAGCTATCAATTAATATAAATAACAAAAACATTTTCATTCTACTGAAATCCAATCGCTCGGTCAACCTGACCAGATCGCCAACTAAAAATTTTTTTTTTTTATACATATACCTACTATCCTCAAATGAATCTAAACGAAATGTGCCATCTAGATTTGGATTATAATATCATGAAGGTTTCGTTATCCAAATAATAGATGTCTCCAAATAAACTTTCACCTAATTAAAAGTTACTATTTTCTATCTTAATATAGGAGTAGGTACCTACAACATTTTAGGACAATTTGCACAATATTTATTGTAAAGTCCATAGGGGCCTTACCAGCTTTTGCAATGGTCGTGATGCCGTTCCATTGTAGGTATCTGCTTAGCAAGTATCTTGATACCTTAACGAGTCGATGTTGCTATGTCAACTTCTTGTAGCCGCTGCAACGTCACTGCACCTCGTAAAATTCAAGACCGGAGCACCACCAACCAGCAGTGTTGGACAAGTCTCGCAAGGCGGCACCAATGTAACGACGGTAGACTTCAGCAATTTTGCAAAACGATGTCAGAGTCATTCTGAAACTGTCACAAAAATGCTTCAGAAAATGTGGACTCGATTTTAGGATTCTATCCCACTTCTGATGTCAGAATGGGGGGGGGTCTATTCAATAGAATGTTAAATATGTAAATGTCAGGATTATGATATTATCAAGTTATAACTATGTGACCAAGTTAGCAGCTAATCTGTTAAAAAAATGATTGTCGGAAATATTTGCCAAGGATAATTATAAGGAATGAAACAATGCATTATATACTTCTCAATTTCTCAATGGAAAGAGTATTATATTTCAATCTGATCGTTAATGCTCGGTTCCAAATAGTGTACTATGGAGAAGAACCGGCAAGAAACTCCATAGCCATATTCATTTGATATTTATAGTACAGTTTCACATTTCACATAAAGCATAAAACAATTATCACATAATTTGTATCAAACTAACATAATACAGCATAGTAACAGTGGAATAATAACACAGCATAGTAACAATCAGAATACTTAACTTTAACAACCAGCAGCCGATCCTTGACTAACTGTAACTGTCACTCTAACCAACTAACTAAACGATTTTGAGGAATACCTCCCTTTTTATACTTTATCCAAACAATGGCACCATATTAGCAATAAGGCGCCATTTTCTACCAATCACAGATCGTCATACATTTTAGCTAAATATCTATAAACATTAGCAATAATAATAAGATACAATTCAGTAGAACTGTTTTAAAACATGATAGGATAATTAAGCTAATTTGAAAACCAACAAATGTATTAACTTTAGCTTTAACTCGGTAAATATTGCGTCAATTGACAGTCTTATATAAATTAAATTATACAGAATAAAACCTGAGGATCATTTTAAATATCATTAATTAATTTATAGTTATTAAACATATTAAACATATTTATGCTAATAAATATGTACTTTGTATTATTATAAATAGTACCATAGATCATAACTTTCGTTCCGAAATCATGATCTATGCTATATAACAGCTTTAAAGTAAAATATTACAGAAATATTTAAAAACAGAACCGAGGGATATATACATATCTAACACGGCCATACTGACAATACTTCGTCCTCGAAGTACAAATCTATTTCGCTTTCAGTCTCATACAATATGTATAATGACAATTGTAATCATGAATCTTAGTACAGTGCCAATTTGTATATATCTAACACGTTCGATTCGAGTCGAGCGGTCTTATTGGGTTTTTCTATGAAATTCTCTGTAGCTGCTCGGCGCTTGGTGTTTGTGCCCGGTTAATGGCAATAGGCTCGCTCCCTATAAAATGAGACCTAAACCTACCAGCGAACTGTGGGTGTACATTAGTACACCCCTGCCTAGCCCTTCGGGGAATACAGGCGTGATGGTATGTTATCATGGTAATCAGTTGTCCGGGAAAAGGGGTCTCTCAGACTCTTACCCGCTGACTAAAACCAGGACAATGTGTCACCTCACCGTTAACGCACTACCATTCTGTGTTCTAACTTTATATTATAATTTATTAGAATACTAGCTGCCCGCCCCGGCTTCACACGGGTGGACATTATCGAAGTTAATATAGCCTATGTTGTTTTTATTTAATTCCGAGCATTTTCATATTTATTCACCTTTTAAACCTTGGATCTCCACAAATAATTCAAGACCAAAATTAGCCAAATCGGTCCAGTCGTTCTCGAGTTTTAGCGAGATTAACGAACAGCAATTAATTTTTATATATATAGATATAAGATAAGATAATATTAATTATAATATACTTAATTATAAACTTAACTACTGATCATTACCAGTCATTCCTTGGCAAGTTTCCTTAGAACCTAATGAACTACCTGGTCTTATAAAATATGTTATCAGTCGTGTACATTTGTAACCTGTGTCATCTAGTTAAAAAAAATATTGACTTGTAAAAGTGTCCTTAAAAGATCTATTTACAGAAATGAATATCATTTATCATTTACCTAAAGCCCGAAAGGGTAATTACTTTGATGGCATGCTCCATGTTAAAGCAAGATTGTGTTTTTCAACACGTAAATCAAACGAATTTAAATCGTCATTAAAAACAAAAGGAGGAAATAATATGAAATAATGCAAACCCATCATTATAATTCTACAAGTACAGTTTGAATAAAATAAATTCCCCATTTCTGCACGTTTCACGGAACCACACGACACGTACGTCATATATCTGGGTTGATGCTGCTAGAATGTACCTGAACATTTTATTTTCATATTTTAAAAAGCTTCGCATAGCATAGCATTACATAAAGTTCGTTTCTTGCTGGGACTTTTGAAAATGCGACCTGGGATGATGATGATGGGATGCAATAGATGGGAGTCACTATGTATCTACTATTTAAACCTATTTAAGTTCCTATGTAATGGTAACTTTTTAGTTTTCTAGACCACATCAAAACATTTTATTGTCCCACTGCTGGGCAGAGGTCTTCTCTCAGAATGACAAGGATTAGGCTACACCTAGTCCATCATTATGGCCTGGCTGGCAGACTTCGCAAGCCGTCGGAAAAAAGATTCAGGCATGCAGGTTTCCTCACGATGTTTCTTTCACTGTATAAACGCGTGTTGATTGACTATAAATACGCACATAACTTCGAAAAGTCAGAGGTCCGTCTTGGATCCGAACTTAACACATGAACTTCGGAGTCCAATGGTCATGTCACTAGGCTATTACTGCACTTCAGTCAAGATCAACATTTTTTGTTTCAAATAAACCACTAAAATAGGTACCAACTTTTGAAAAGCTAGTTGCCCGGTGCCAAAAAGTGAGTCTTATGGAGAAGAGCCGACAAGAAACTCCATTGATACACTTTTAAAAAAAGTCATGATTAGAAAATGCTACTCCTCTTTAAAAGGCCGGCAACGCACTTGTGACTCCTCTGGTGTTGCAGGTGTCCATGGACGGCGGTAATCGTTTACCATCAGGCGATCCGTCTGCCGTTTGCCTGTCTGTATCCCATAAAAAAAATAGACTTCTAGACCTAAATTAGCTAAAATAGTGACGGTATTAAAAAAATATTTTTGTGTAGGAAACATATTTTTGTGTCTTTTGGGTTTAGACAGCTAAGTTGCCGAGATTTCTGGTTTCGAATTTATATTGTTTTACATTGGCGACATCCTAATAATATTAATATTGTGAAAGTTTGTATGTTTGAATGTTATAATCTGGTGCATGTTTCATCTTGATACGCCGCCTAGAAGCCGAGTGAAACCGCAGGCATAAACTACTTAGATACTAAATTATCTATTATTAGATATTAATAGATAACTGCCTCATTAGTCTAGTGGTCCCAAGAGCGACTGCTACACTAGAGGTCCTGGGTTCGATTTCCAGGTCGAGCAGTGTTATTGGGTTTTTTATGAAATTCTCACTCGCAGCTTGGAGATTGGGATTTGTGCCCGATGAATGGCATTAGGCTCGCCCTCTATTAAGGGGACCTAAACATACCGGCGAACTGTGGGTATACATTTGTACGCCTCTGTCTGACTCTTCGGGGAATACAGGCGTTAAGGTATAGAAAGGCTACGTTCACCTCTTGACGTTTCTGATGGGCTGTAGATTTTATGTTTATGCCTAGGTTCTCTACTAAAACATTTTAATAATCTAACTAATATTGAAATAGAGCGAAAGTTAATTAAGTTTCCTTGTAATTTTATTGCTCACATATTGAAGACATTAAAATACAGCTCCATTAGTTGTCTTGTTATCTGTAATAATGAATCGCAAGTAATATTCTTACCTTTCGCAATTACGTGAACTGTAATAACATACAATCTTCAATGATCAATGAGCTATTACATACTTCGTTTAAGTTTGTTTGTTATTTGCAATAATATCTAAAGTAATTGCCTTATTAATATTAGGGTCCATCCAAAAGTCGGGCAAAATGTTCTTTTTTTTTTAATTCGTGATAGTCTTACGCTTGACCGCCAGTTTGCCTGATGTTAAGCGACACTGTAATCTACGATGGAACGCGTTTCCCCAGAAGAAACCGATGTTATTATTTTTTAAGGCATGGGGGTAAACGAGCATACGGATCGGCTGATGATAAAGGATTACCGCCGCCCATAAACACCCGCGACACCAGAGGAGTGACAAGTGGGTTATTGGCGAATATGCTCTAGGATAGTAATTATCTTTGCATTTCGATATGTTTTTTTTTATTGGATAGTAGGACAAACGAGCAGACGGATCGCCTCATGGTAAACGATTACCGCCCCCCATGGACACCCGCAACACCAAAGGAGTCACAAATGCGTTTTTGACTCCTTTGGTTTATTGTTTATTGTCAATCAGTTGGTGTTGCGGGTGCGAGGGTTTTTGCGACCTTTTAAAAGGGGATTGAGCCTCCGGTAACCTCACTGATTCGGCGAAACACACCGTAAGCATTGTTTGACGCCGGTTTTCTGTGAGGCCGTATCACTCCGGTCGAGCCGGCCCATTCGTGCCGAAGCATGGCTCTCCCACGTTAGGAAAAAGATAAATATGCAAAGATAGATAGTTTAAGTCCCATATAATAGAGGGCGAGCCTATTGTCATATCCAAACTCTGACCTGCTACTGATAATTTTATAGAAAAAACGGGGCAGTCTTTGGAGACTGCCGATAGAAGTGAAAACTAAGTAACTTGTGAATTGTATCGTCGGCAAGCGTGCGGTGACGATAACGCGAGATTCACGCTTATTGTTCACTCAAAAAGTACACATATATACACAGTATACATATAGCTCATGGAAAGCGTCCGGTGTCGATGACGCGAGTTCCATGATTTTTGTTCACCCAAAAAGTGTTCAACGCGCCTATAGAATTTTTCACTTCAAAAACCAACCACAACTTTGCTCGACCTTGGAATTGAACCCAAAACCTCTAATGTAACGGACCACTTGGCTAATAAGACAGTTTCTTATATTTTATTAAAAACATGAGCCCGATATTGCATTTTCATTGCGTATATGAGGTGTGTGAGCGAATCTCGCTGAATGCATCTCAATCAAATACCGAGATCTGCACGCAGCTTCCAATGATTGGCTCCGGTATTACCTACCTGCCTCTATCTATGAATATTACACGACACGATACGCGATGCCCTTGTCTGTTTGTATGTGTGTAGGTATATATTTTATACAGTAGGTATGTTAATTAGCAAAGGTGTTCTTTTTGACGGTAATTCAGGAACGTTCATAGATACCTAAAAGAAAACCCTGTAATAAAAAATAATATCTTAAAAATATAAAAGTCACCTACATCGTCCGTGTTTGTTTAAAAAGAGACATGTGATACCTTATACGTTTGATAAAAAAATTAGACGAATTTACAAGTGAAATTTTGTTACGAAAAACATTTCGACTGAAATATTAGCTTTATTTGTTTTTTTTAATTTGTATCATTAATTTTATATTCCTCTGTTCCTAACAGATTAGCAAACAATCTCTATTAAATAAAACAAGCGAAGCTTTTAAACATTTGCCCCGTATTTTTTTTGTAGGCACATGGATTCAATCAAATCTTTTGAAAAGATTGCACCAGTTGAACGGATCTGGACAAAAGTGTTTATTAACACTGGCATCCACCAACCTACACTATTATATTTCCCAGCGGAAGATATTTTTAGCGGTGTGTACTAAAATAATAGTTCTATCAACGTTTGTATACGACGAGATTCCAATGATGCGTTCATTTTAGACCGGAATCTAGCCCGGAAAGTCAATTCTGGCCTCTGTTTGTTTTTAATCTAAAGTAAAACTCAATTTTGAGCAGAATTGTTTGCGTGTGTTTTCATTTGCCGGACTAAATGAACTTTTTGTAAAAAAAATCAGATTCTTCTTGTTCTTCTCTATAAGAAACGTGAATTCGGTCATACTAAGCCGAAATACGGAATACCGTCAAGAAATGCAGGCGCGTATTATTTACAAAAAAATATTTTATATATTTATTTTTATAATACATTACGATGCGTTTAGGTGATCACCATCTTGTAATAACCATTATCGAATTAAAACATCTCGATGCAATTCAATTATTTACCAGTAAAAAACTGTGTCATCTATTGTCTATATATATATATATATATATATATATATATATATAAATTAATGATTGTATGTTTGTCGTCTATGCATTGCTAAATCGTTCATCCTATTACGATAAAACTTTGGTGGGTTGTTGTGTATGAGTCTGGGAGGGTTTATGATGAAAAAAAAAGAAGCATTGCAACACACGCCGGGGGATAGCTATAAAGTACCTACAGCCATTTCTTTTTTAAATCTTATATGTAGAGCAATATAATAATGTAAATAACAACCATTCAGAATAAAAATGTTGAATCAAAGCCTATCCTATATGGCAGTAAAAATCTTTATCCAACTTCCACAACAGATTAAACAAGAATCCAAATTTATTTTATTTTATTAAAAACTAAAATTCTGTCTAATTCAAAATTGCTACTACTCCATCTCAGAATATCTAGAAAATAAAATGCTATAATATTATATTACAATACGAAATACAACTAATTAAATACTATAATCTATACCTACTAATATTATAAAGCTGAAGAGTTTGTTTGTTTGTTTGAAACCGCTAATCTTAGGATCTAATGGTTGGAATTGAAAAATTCTTTTTATGTTGGATAGTCTATTTATCGAGGAAGGTTATAGGCTATATAACAGCACGCTATGCCTCTTAGAAGCGGAGCAGCGCGAGTGAAACCGCTGGCGGGTCTATTGTTTGGGATAAACGGTAGGTTAAATATAATATAGGTCCTGTGTCATTATTTATATTTATATATTGTTATTCAGATAAAAACACTAATAAGTTTAGAAGAAAATGTATCTGTACTTACGCTATAATAAAAACTAATGTATATGGTATATATTTTACATAATATTGCTGTAAGGGTATAGGAACATTAACCTTACTTTATTTAAATGTAACACCTAAATGGTAATACATGAATGCAATAAAGAACTTGAACTTGAACCAAAGGTTTAAGTAAACATTGTTTAAATTGCTACGTTATTATTATATATGTCACTGTAAAATTGTAAATACTGTCGAAGGATTGTGAACCATAATTAATATACTGCTTACAATTTAACGCATTACCTCGGTTCTGGCACTCGCCGACGTCTGCCTCAACCCCGCACGCTTCGCTCGCTCGGCTCGTGCATCATGTGGTCATAGTTCTAACCTGACCAATATTTTACTTCTATAGATTATAATCTACCGAATAATAATGCGTTAAATTACAATCTTTCGACAGTTTACAATCTCGCGAGATCAATTATGATAATCTCGCGAGGTCAATTATGATACTCTAACGGTATTTACAATTTTACGTTGACATAAATATATTATGAATAATTATGATATAAGCATTATGTACATGCTGTAGTATTTCAGGGTTAAGTGGATGCGTTCGTAGTAAAGTGTTATCGTACTGGTGTAGCAATAAATCAATGACAAGACTCGACAAAGCGCTGAACAACATTGAATTCATGTCGACTGCGAGTGAAAGCCGCCCGAGCCTTTGTGGGTAAAGTGGCAGGCGGGAAAAGTTTATTAATAACGTTTACTGTTGAATAACGAACTCGCAGGTAGAATAGAATATACCATCACGCCTGTGTCACTGAAGGATTAGGCAGAGGTTTAGCTGTATATCTACAGTATCTTTGAAAGTTTCATGTAGGGGGTAAGTCGTTTTAATATGGGTATAAATCCGAATTTAAAGCTGCTATTGAAAATTTCTTAAAGGGAATACCCAACTACACTTTGCCTGACCTGAGAATGGTAGCCCTGAGCAGCGACGTTTGCGACCACTGGACCAGTTAGGAGGTTTTGTTTAGTGATGATAATAAGGTAAGTGAGAAATGTTTATTTAAACAACCTACAAGAGAGATGATGTGATGATGATGATGTGATGATGATGATGTTCTTAACTTGCTGCGATGAAAACTATAGTCTTTTATTAATTACTTATTTGAATGAACTATTTTGAATGGATATTCTACGAATAAACGTATTTTTGTAACAAAATTATATACAAACTTACCAAATGTAATAATTTACCTAAAACACTAACAAACGTTTACAGTATGATTGTATAAACAAACGAGATGGTTCCACGTCTTGTCTAAATAAACAAAGTTTGTGTCGGCTACGTTCGGATATGTTCGGGTTATGGCGAAGGCGGGCGGGACGAGCGGCCGGCTCGCGACCTCCGCGGACACTGCCGCGCTGGCTCCCGCCCACAACTACTGATGAACTGATAACTCACTCTGGGTCTCAGTTAACACATCTTTGCGTAAGCTAGAAACTTTACAACTACACTGATTTATTTTGTTAAGGTGTTTAGATAACACGTCCTGCCCCGGCCTCGCTCAGGTACATTCATAAATTATAGCCTTCATATGTAGCACCTTTTTCTATTGATGAAAATCCGTACCGTAACTACTGTACGGTTTTTTATACCACTAAGGTGGCAAACAAGCATACGGCCCACCTGATGGTAAGCGGTTACCGTAGCCTATGAACGCTTGCAACACCAGGAGTATCACTCGCGCGTTGCCGACCCTGTAAATTAAGGAGGAATATTTGGGCTGGCAGGATAGGAGACATGCTGCCATATATGACAGCGTTGATAACAAAACACCACCGGTCCCTTCCACTGCCAACACACTCTTCCTCGCGAAGCTCTGGCAACCTTTCGCACCGTTAGGAACACAACATAGCACGGAGCTATGTTATTTGGCTACGATTATCTGCAAGGTGGAGGTACTTCCCCAGTCGAGCAGCTCCAATTGTGAGTGGAATTATTCGATTCCACTATGCCCTACCACTCTTTCTTACGGTTCCGAGATTAGGCCAAACACAAGTTCAGTGCGGCGGGGATTTACAATACTTATATAGTGAGGAAAAGCTAGGCTGAGCAAAATCGACTAAGATACGATGGCTTGTACGATTGTCAGTTTCAGCACCGTTGCATTTCTCCATGTCTGCAATCCTTCTAGGATTTTCTCCCCTACCGTCGTCGGGGTTTACAAAAACCAATTTTAAAGTACACAAACACCCAGAGCCGGACTATATCTGCGGATATTCCGGTGCTCCGTACGGGGTCCCGATCCAACCCGCAAGTGACGCAGATGTCGATCGCTCATGCAGTAGCCGCTACGCAACGTGCTTAAGGTAACAGTACTGTTGGCACATATTTTTTTTTTAAGGTTGAGTACATTATTGGTTTTGTTTCAGTTTTTTCTTCAGGTTCGAAACTTCCAGCAAGGCAGGCCGTCGCTTCACTTCGTCTAGTGTAAAATATTGGTATTCAGCCGCATCTGGATAGACTGGAAGCCGTTCCCACAGTTGGAAACAGGCTAGGAGCATGATTAATGACGTCATAAATAGATTTTATCCCGGAGCTTATAGTCATTATAATTTGTGGATACGCGAACAATAATAGTTATTTTAACACACGTTGGCACATGTAGATCTTGTGAAGTCGTTAACATCGTCCTTCAGACACCATCGCGGTATATTTATATTCGTTGTATGACTTGTATGAGTAACGTACTGTTTATAAAGTCCTCTGGTATTGTTATGCATTTTTAATACGTCAGAAATCATTACCAGAACAGGTACTTACAGACGGTGTGACAAACCTCTGGAACCCAGTTTCTTAGCAGACTCGCTCAACACTTTGATTGTATCAGACCGGGCTTTAAAATCACTCCCTTTATATCCTCTATTTTACAATTATTATCAATAAGATGTCAGTGACACTGGATAGTTAGATTATTGTAAAAGAATATACGAGTGTTGCCATTTTTTATTTTAATAGGCTTACGCTTGACCGCAGGCGAACTGGCGGTCAAGCGCATTCTACGATGTAGCGCACTTACCTTAAAGAAACCGATTAACTCGTGATTTAAAGACACCGTGTTATATCTATCGGGGAAGACCCACTCGGGAAGCGCATTCCATATTTCAGCGGTACACGTGATAAAAGTGGACTTAGGTAAATCGTTTAAGAGTCCGGCGGACCGAATTTCTCTTACAAACGTAATACTGAAATAAATTGTAATTCAAACACAATTGAATCAAATTCTGTGATTATTCGGATTCCGACACCGTTAATCTAGGTTCCTACTCTACCATTTCGTCCAAACTACTTCACTGGAAATATATGGAAGCGAATGTAATTTTTGATAACCATACTAAGTTTGGAACGATTTTCCGGTCTTTTATTTCCAGGGAAGTAGTAGTAGACGAAATATTACCGAACCTAGATTTACAGTATCCAAATCCGAATAGTAACATAACTTGATAGAATATTGTCTGAATTATGATTTATTTCGGTATTACGTTTTTGAGCGCAATTCAAGCTCCGCCGGACCCTAAATTCGGGTTTTTGGAATGTCCACCATGTACCCTAATGTTCACCAGGCACAAATCCAACTCAGAAACTCAATGACAATTTTACAACAATAATATTGTAATACGCAAGATGAAGGAGAATCGTGTATATTTGCAGACAAATAAAAGTAAGCCACGCGTCGCTCTCAATATTTACATTTGTAGCCGATTTCAAATAAAATATTCAGCATTTGCGAAGCCTTTTTTCGTCACAATCTTTGAATACATAAAAAAGACTTCACTCTCGTATAATGGAAGTTCTTACAGAAAATCTCGAGGTTTCTAAGACTTTCGAGACATGTACAGTACATGAGCGGACCGGAATAAGATTTGATAGATATTTTTTTTAAGAAAGGAAGAAAGATAAAGCTTAAAGAAATGAAGAGCAAGGGGGGTGCTTATATCTTTAATTTTAGTTCAGTCTATCGGTGTAGGTAGGTACTAAAATTACGCGACCCTCAATAAAATAATATTTTCACGCCCGTATTACCCCAAGAGTCAGGCAGAGGTGTACTGATGTTCACGGGTATGTTAGATACCACGAGAAAAGGGATGAGGTTATAATAATAGGATAATCTTACCTAAGAATTAACGCTCAGTCGACCAATGAGCCTATATGAAATATAAAGCTACATAGAAATATATACTAGCATTTCAAAGTACCTACTTAGGTACTTTAATTCAACACGAATTGTCTTTGTATCAGGACCTCTCGGAACAGGGGGAAATTCTGTGAAAACTAGCATTACCTCAGACAGCACATAACCATAATTAAAACGGTATTAATTAAGTTTTGTATCTAGATATTTAAGGATGGCAATAGGCTCGCCCCCTATTACATGGGACCTAAACATACCGGCGAAATGTGGGTGTACATTAGTACGCCTCTGCCTAACCTTTCGGGGAATACAGGCGTGATGGTATGTTATGTTATGTTATATGTAAGGATCATATTGTAGAACTTTCTCTGGTACTCGTAAAGTGCGATACAAATTTTTACGATTTCGGTACGGGATTTTCTAACAGTCTGTCCTTTGATTTGTTGTTGGCAACGACTTGCCCCTATATTAGGTATATACTCGTACCTGTATGAGGTAATAATCATACCTAATCACTGACAACAGATGACTTTTGCGGTCTTTGTCTCCGCACGCTGATAGGAAAAGTGAGTAAGAGCCAACAAAATCCAGCAGCTGTGGTGGAAGGATCTAGCGATCTGATATTATACCTGTCTCAATTTTATCAATGTATTCAATTTATTCTTCTTTTAATTTTAATTATATTTTCTTATCAATTTATGGTCAATATCTTTATTCATTCAATTCATTCCAATTAATAATTAATCATAATGTAATCTATCTAATCAATTACAATTTAATCAGATGATAATTTTTCTATAATATAGTTTTAAATTACTTATTCATTGTATTTAATGTTCCAATTTCAATAATTTATAAATATGCTATGTAAAGCCGCTTTCTGTGCATGTGGTGTTGACCTGTAATTAATTGTTGCACTTGTAAATGTTACTCTAGTCATTAAATCAGAAATGTATATAGTGTAAACAATTGTTGGTCAACCTAAATAAATAAATAAATAAATAAATCTGTTTAGTTAGCTACCAATTTTAAATGTAGGACTTGATGGATAATTCTGTTACATAAAAAGAATTCAAAATATAATTTCGATCTACTTGTTTCACAAATGTCAAATGATATTCCACTAAGCTACAAAAAAAAATCAAAGGCGAGCAAATTAGATTGAATTTAGATCGAAAATAATTGACTAGGGTCGATTTTTCTATCGCCAGATAACTTTATCGGAGTAATAAATTCGTATTTTTGACAGTTTTTCTTTACAAAATCTATCAAACGTCAATTTTAATTAAATAAATTGGTTAAAGGTAACATTTGTGACGTTTTACACTGAAACTAAACCGAAATTATATGTTGAACACTAAGTACCAGAATTACCTGTATGAGCCATGTAGTTTTGTCGTATCGTATTCAGTCGTGCGAATGTGAGAGCCAGGAATAGTAATTAGAACTTGACTTATATATATTATTTAATCTGGACTCTTTCTGCGCTCTCCATCATTAAAACTTGAGTCGAACACATTCAAAGTTAACAATAAAAAGAAATAACATTAAATTTAAAAACACCCGCAGCATCGACTCGTGGTTACAATGTTCTTGCAATATAACAAGTAACAAGATACCAAATTTCAAATCGATCAGACCTGTAGAAGTTGCTCATTTCACAAACCAGAAAATAGTTAATCTTCAAACGACTAGTCAGATTTATAAAAATCATAGTTTAAAACACTTTCGATCAAGTCACCTTTCTAACAAAAAAAAACTGAACCAAAATCAGTCCATTCGTTTTGGCGCTACGATGCAACACACAGACACACCCCTCTTTTTGCGTCGGAGGTCAAAAACAGGAAACTTATTTCAGTAGCTTGAAAAAAAGTTACGCGGAACTGAAAAGTGTGTTGTTGTTTTCTGTACACTTACTACTACATCTTAGTAAAATTTTAATGATTTCACGGAATAAGGGTTACTCCGGACTCGAAGGAGTTGCTCATTACTTATTAACAAAATAAAAGCTAAGCCTCAGATGGCTTTTTTGTGTAGTTAGGTACATATATTATTACATTTTCGTGAATTTTGTTATGAAATTATAAACATTTTTGTATATATCTTGTACTAGCTGTGACCCGCAGTTTGATTCGTGTCTCAAAAGGTTTTTTTTTAGGTAGGTACTAGAACAGCTTCCAGCCGGTGTATCAAGATGAAAGGATTTCTAGTTAAACCTCTCGAAATACAACAGTGAAAACCGTATCTATTGCGGACATTCAGGCAAGCAGATATTCGATAGATTCCCCTTGTGGGGATGATCCCCCTCGTTTGCTGCAGGTTTAGCAGTCTGCAGTCCATATCCTTTATGGGTCAGCAACGCATACATTTACTGCATTTTAATAGCAGTCTATTGAGCAACCCACCCTTTTACAAATCGAAAGAATTGGCGATCCAGCGGAAGTAGGAAGCGAATCAACACATCGATTTCCCAAGGACGGCCGCCAATGTGTCCTCGACTTTAAACAATCGATACGGACGTCGCACGTATTAATGAAATGATACGGAAATAAACGGCCTCGGTAACTGCGAGTCGCGACCCTTGATAAACCGTAACCGACGATTGATCTACTTTGATTGGCTTTGCGGATATCGGTTTAATTGCTTGTTTGGTAATACATCAACTCCTAAGACTTCCTAGAAGGAAACGAATTGATCAGCGACCGCCAGTACGTCTTTTGCCACGGTGGCTCGACGGGTGACGTCCTAGCGGGTCTCCCGCACCGATGGGCAGTTAGTCTTGATATAGCGAAAGCGTTCGATCGGGTCTGGCACCGTAGTCTTCTTTGGAAGTTGCCGTCATACGGACTCCCCGATGGATTAGGCAAATGGGTTGCCAGCTTTTGTCTAACAGAAGCATCAAAGATGACGGCAGCTGCTCCGACTGTGACGACATAAATGCTGGTGTCCCACAAGGCTCCGTGCTGTCCCCAACATTGTTTCTGCTGCATATCAATGATATGCGGTCAATTGAAGGCAATCATTGCTATGCAGATATCAATATCCCTCGTTCGATTGTTTGTTGAGAAAAGTCGAGGTAAAATTGTGTTGGAAATCGTGAGTATTGTAGCCGATTTGGGACAACTAAATTTTGTCCAGTTTAACCCTACTAAGACACAAGTTTGCGCGTTTACCACTAAGAAAGGCTCATTTGCTATAGCCCCTCAATTCGGAAATTTAGCCCTCACCTTCTCCAAACACATTGGGACGCTAGGTGTCGATATCTCCAGTGACGTCCGATGTTATTTAGAGGGCAAAGCCCAGCTAAGAAGTCTCTTCCCAGTAAGGAAGCCATAAGGCTTATATAAGCAGCATATTACTAAAGTCATAGATGATGACGTATTACGGTGGGCTGGGCTGCCGGAAGTGGGCGCGGGCACCGGTGGCCGACGCTTCCGGCCATCGCCGCCCGCGCCACTCGCTAACCAGACTGTTACGTTATAAACGTGTTACGACTATTAACTCACCGGTAAACGAGGAATTTTTCAGCGCTGTTGTATCCACAAAAATAATTTGTATTATATGATACCTTAAAAGAGTTTTCGTTAGAGTTTATCTTAGAAACGAGATTCTACGTTATTTTTATGTGTCTTTATGTGTTTATAGATATTAATATCAGCTATAGAAATAAATCTTTTTTTATCCCACTAAGGTGGCAAACAAGAACACGACCTGCCTGATGGTAAGCGGTAACCGTAGCCTATGGACGCTTGCAACACCAGGGGTTCCACTAGCGCGTTGCCGACACTGTAAAAATCTTTTCACACCCTTTTGGAAGAACCCCATGCTGTAGTCCTTTGGAAAAACCTTGGCAGGGAGCTGACTCGAGATGCGATACATAAGTATTGGCTGAGACGTTGGTGAGATCATTTTCCACTTTTTGCCAACGTGGTATGAGGAGCCCGGGGATAGAAAATCGAAATAATTAGGGTAGGTCTTTACAGCAGTTGTACAACAGGTCTGTCATCTCTTACTAAGATGCCCAACAAGAGATTTTTTAATACAATCCTAAAAACACGAGATTTTGTGGAGCGCAATATATTGTTAATTATAATAAAATGAAGTCCAAATTACCAAATCTAAACATAAAAATTTCAAATTGCATCATCGTAAAAAATAGGTAATATTACATCAAATAGTTTTGTAAAATTTCTGTTCAGTAAATCAGTAGTAGGTACCTTCAGGTATAATGCACTACACATGCTCTCATTACTTAACTGTAAAACCTACGAACTTGAAATTTGGGCAAAAAAACATACGGTCGACTTCAACCTTTTTGATATCGGTTGAAAATAAGTAGCTTTGAATATTTTTTAAACTAGACCGGGTCAGACCGCGAGTCATAGTCTATATATATATATAAAAAGAACCTGACTGACTGATTGACGCACAGCCGAAACTACAGCCAGATCCCTGAACGTTTGCATGCTGGTTCTTTTTGCACTGTAGACGACCACTAAGAAAGGATTTTTGGAAATTCAAACCCTAAGGTAGTAAAAAGGGGGGTGAAAGGGGGTTTTTTAGCGGGTGAAACAGCGCGCTACTGTCAGTCATTCATAAAATTGACTTCGCAGAATTTTTACGCGTGAAGCTTTGAAGTTCAATATCAATCGATTTCACCTTGGACGTACAATGGTTGGTTAAAGATATTAGGTACATGATTACTGATCTGACTGAAAATTACAATTTACATTACATACAATTTGAAGTCGAACAGCGACACAAGGAGTCGGAAAACGAATTAAGTAGTTTCTGTCTACCTACTGAAACTAGAAGCCTAAGACGACTTTATATAATAGCCAACAGTAGATTTTGACTGCATTTTTTGCGGAGCGGTTAATGTGGTCACCTAGCCACCACCGTTGCGCCGTGTGTCGTGGGTTCGATTTCCACCAGAGGTAAATATTTGTGTGATCTATAAATATTTCTTTCTAGTCTCGGTATACTTTGCGTCCGTTATTTGTATGTTTGTAAAGTCCCCCGCGATGAGGATTTTTCCCTAGATATTGTGTAGATTGTTTTATTACTTCAAAATAAAATCAAAGCAATGAATCTCGAGTTGTTTTTCAGGCAAATAATTTTATATTTCCAAACTATGTTTCTATCCAAAGGGGACGCCTTTTTAAACTGATTAAGTTTAGCGAAAGAAAACGTCGACCTCTAGTAGTATTTCAACTGGAAGCCCAATTCTTATTAAGAAAACCTATCAATTTACTCAGACATAGGTACAGTGGCGACCAAAAGTCCATAGGCAAACTCACAACGCAATAGCTTTACGTTTAGTGTGTCTTACGACCTTCTATTCACTGTCGTTAAAAAGTGACACGCACTGGCTGTGTCGAGCTCGCTCGTACTGTTCATAGCAATGTAATCCTTAGCGTGCTTATAGACTTTTGAGCGTTTACTGTACATACACAACATAATTGTAAATAAGCGGCGGTAGCCTAATAGCTAGACTTGCGATCACGTGGTTTCCGGTTCGAAACCCACCCATTGCACTACACACACAAGCATTTAGCTAAGCATGAGGGGTTAACAAGAAAATTAGTAATGTGCGAGTCAATACAGATTTTTTTTTAAACGGCTACTAAGCTTTTTTTTAAAAAAAACAAGAAATTGGTATATCAATAAAATTGTGGTACATTTTAATCAGACATGGATTCAACCCCGACCAGTCCCGTTGCGACAGTTACGTACGACATGCGAACAGAGCCGCTCCTATCACACAGTTGACCTTTTACTATCTACTAACTATTACGGGAACAGTTTGTTTGTTCCAAATGTTAATGGTACAACAACACTGCAGAATTTTAGACTACCTTCCTACGTCACTTCCGCTTTAGGACGGGAAAAGTTCCGGTAGGTAGGAAATAATATACTGAAATCATGGAGTTGATAATGGTGGAATGATTGAATATGTACCAACGTTTTATTTCACTCAGAACAACATCTTCTGCATCATCGCTCGAAATAGTATCGTAGGAACCTAGATTAACGGTATTCAAATCCGAATAATAACATAATTTGATAGAATATTGTCCGGATTACGATTTATTTCGGTATTAGATTCGTTTTTGTGGGCAATTCAAAAGTCAGCATGATTTATAATAAGACGGACACAGGCCGAAAAATAAATATTAAATCTTCTGTCAAGTCACAAAGCTGACATTTTTGAATTAACCGATCACAGGATTTCACAGGATGATCATTGAAATAATAATTTAGTAATTAGGTATTATATTAAATTTAAAATTTTTAAAACTCGCAGCATCAAGACATGGTTACTATGTTCTTGTAATACCATTTAAGTAACAGGATACTAAATTTCAAACCAGAAAAGAGCTGATAATCTTCAACGGCTGGCCAGATTTTTTTAAATCATAGCTAAGAACATTCTCGATCAAGTCACTTTTCAAACAAAAAAAACGGACAAGCGCGAGTCGGTCTCGCCCACTGAGGGTTTCGTACAAATTTGTAGGTACATATTACAATTAATTACAAATGTATAGTTTTCAGATTATTCGTTATACTTGTTGGCAGGTAGTATAAGACGGTATTAGGTACTTACCAAATTTTATAGTTCTAGGTCAACGGAAAATACCTTATACATTTTGATTCCCTTGAGAGGACTTCAAAGGACTGTAGATTTGAGTATGTGGTTTTAATTTCAACTTGACACCTCCACGCGTTCCTAGGCATGAACAGACAGACGGACGAACGGATGGACGGACAACAAAGTGATCCTATAAGAGTTTAAGGAACCCTAAAAACTCAATCAAAATCGATCCATTCGTATGGGCGCTACGCTGTAATAAACAGACACATACAATAACACCCCTGTGTTATTTTATGGGGGTTAAAAATAGTTATAAGTACCTAACCTACTCTTGCGGAAATATTGTAAGTATGGAGTCTTGAAATAATCCTCGCACATTTCTAGTAAAATATTCAAACAATGTCATAAAACAGAACATTGTATGTTGCGGTCGGCAGCGGGAGCGGACACCTTGTAAATCTCACGCAAGTTTTACGTTCGTGGAATATCATCGCGTGACGCGTCGCGCGCCGGTGCGTCACTCGAACCGCGACGGCCATTAAATTAATCATATTTTAGCCAAATTTAATCGTGATACACTGAATGAAAAATCAGCATAAGTACCTACAGGTTATTTGTAATTATATAATCGACTATGTCAATTATTATTATTAGGTATTCATAGCCATTTTGCTTTTGAAAGAATCTCAAAATTGAAAGAAAGAAGAAAGAAAGAAACACATTTATTTTATTTATTTATTTAAATAATATCAGAATCAAAATTACACTGACAGCTTGAATTGTCTACTAAAACTTAATTTTCACTTTTCATATAACCTGCTTTTATTTCTTGTCTAAATCGATGTTTAGATTTTCATACGTTTTTCCATTCCACTTGTTATTGGCTGAATTGTCGTCACTGGCAAATTTGCCATAATAAAATCTTAAAACACAAAGAGCAAAATGGCTTACCTAATCATAACTTTTAATATGGAACTAAAAAACTAAAAACGAATAAACTTTGCCACGCTTTTTCAATGTATCGTAGTTTCATTTAGAAACATAAATAATAATTCTAACTTATCCAGACATTCCGACCCGGAAAAATGCCCCTACAACTAGCTCGAGCAATTATTTGTTTCAATAGGATCCCCGACCCGTCAGATTTGAATAAATTCTTATGGAAGGAAATTCAAATATTTTGTCTCAATCACCCAATAAGTATATCTGTTAGCACTATTTCTAGTGATACTATTTTCATACTTTCAGACATTGTATACCTAGTCAAGACGTATCATAAACGAAATAAAGTGTATTATGTCAATAGAGATGTTATTGTGTAGTAAAATGGTAAAGCTTCCTATTTTTCAAAATGTCAGTGAATATCAAGGGCGCCCAACGTGGGACCGACATTTTTATTATATTTTGAAAGGGCAGTCGCCAAATATTCTGCAAAACGTTTGTTTTATTGTGGGGTTCTTAAGATATTTTTATAATTCTAACGTAAACATTGTAGAAATACGTATTTTAGTAAGTTGGAGTTAACAGAATTTAACACGGGATTAAGAAAGGCTTATGTTTAACTAATCACCAGATTTATTAAAATGTAACCCTAAAAAAATCACTTTATATTGCCAAAAATAGTAAATGATCACCAAAATAAGTTCTAACCTAACCTAAACCTAAAATGTGGTGACCATTTATCTATTTTGGTAAGCATTTTGGTGATCAATTTACTAAATTTGGTTGTCATTATATTTATATCCATGAAGAAATACAAGATTAACGCAAGTAACACCGTACAAGTTACAACATTATTAAATTCTTGTAAAGATGATAATATCCATAAACAAAGTTTATTATATTTTTTCGATTTCATAGGTCCCGTTTATTTTCATTTACATTCAATTTTCCAACAATCCACAACAGCAATGCAAAGCTGATTAAATAAAAATGTAATGTATTTGTGATCCTTCTTGACACTCGCGGCGGCGTAAGACTCTTTCAATCACACAGCCGAATTAAAAGATTATTCATCAAAGAAACTGGACCTGGCCCTCTCGAGGATCGAAACAATTTGCATTGTGTTTGCTAATTGATCGTTGATAGGTTATAAAGCATATAAAGTATAGGTACTGCATCATCAGCGTAGCTATGTTGGGGGTCCTCAGTTCGATTCCCGATCGAGCAAAGTGTTATTGGGTATCTCTATGAAATTCTTAGTAGCAGCTCGGAGTCTCGGAGTCTCGGAGCTCGGGATCTGTGCCCGGTTAATGGTAATAGGCTAGCCTACTATTACATGGGACCTAAACATACTGGTTAACTGTGGGTTTTCATTAGTACGCCTCTGTCTAACCTTTCGGAGAATACAGGCGTGATGGTATGTTCATAAAGTACCTGTAATATTTTTTTGGTGTACAATAAAGCACGAGTATTAAATATATAACAATAAAAAGGTAAAAGCACTAAGTATTTTTTTATCCTAAAAATATATAGGTACAACATAAAAACATAATGTTTCAGTTCCACTGAATAATTAACTTACGCATGTTAATTTAATTGAAGAGATTATAATATCATATTGTTTTGTGCGTCCATTGAGTTATTAAGACGGCAATATGTACCATAACTGAGTGAACGCTTATCTCAACAAAAAAGGTCAGGTTAGGTACTTTAACAATTTAGTAAGTGAGTTGTGGATGAAGCAATTTTCTGTGATCAATAGTTTTTCTAATGCACAAATGTTCGCAAAATATGCATAGTAATAGCTCATGGAAAATGTATATTGCCTCACTAGTGCAGTTAAGTAAATCTTCATTTTCTTTCTCTTCTTTCAGCTCAAATCGAGGAAAGAATCGAAACGAATGGACATGACATTTACTTATGACTGCCAGATTTGTCGAAAGCATAAATCATTTCTATAAAACATAATGTGCTTCTAAGTATGCATTCGTTCGATTTGTATTTTATTTTATTCATTTATTGTATAGAAGTTCACATAGTACACTAAATGATGTAAACATAAACTCATTGGGGTTTTACCGTGCATCATTGTCATCGACTACATGATTAAATACAAAGAACAAAAGAAAACTAAATAAAAATTAGTAAATTGAAGTATTTTGCAACGGGGGTAAATTGCAAACACAACGGTGACCGAGCTGGCTGTCTATATAACAAAGTGACTGCGGAATGTATTTGAATTAATTGAATTCGTCTACAAAGGCTGTTACGACCTAGCGCTTAATACCCCAATGTTAACATCTAGTGTTTTTTTAGTTTTATTCATATTTAGCTTGCCAAGGTTCCAGGGTGTGCCATGCTGACCACGCCATGCTATAATTATGATATTGTTACAACTCATCCACTACACGCATCGGTATCATTAGAATGGGTTTTATGTGGTTGAAGATTTAAATAACATAGTATCACGCCTATATTTCCCGAAGGGTTAGGCAGAGGTATACTAATGTACATTCACAGTTCGCCGGTATGTTTAGGTCCCACCTGACCGAGCAAATTGCCATTAACTGCATTAATCCAAACTCCGAGCTGCTACTGAGAATTTCATAGACCAACCCAATTACAAGTTCAACCTGGGAATAAAACCCAAAATATAACGTGTCAAAACAAGATAAAACACATAATAGTTATAGGAGGTATTTTAGTTTCTATTTTTTTATAAATAAGACGGTTATGGCGAGGCTACGGATAGTTTAAGCAATTAAATAAACTTCATATACATATAATCATTTGTATGTAGATAGGCACCTAGAGACAGTAAAATTGACAGACAGACAGACAGACATTGTTTACGTATTTAAACAATAATAATAATTAAGACGGCATTCAACCCACACCAATAATAACATACAATATTACTTACTAGGTCGTTTAGGGCTGTCTCCATGCCTGTTATGGTGTTGGCGAAGGTTATCGCATTTCCATGGCGATTGACTATAGCAAGGGTAAAGAAAGGAGGATTTTCTATTCGGTAGGTACGAGTTCTACAAACACCGCCGTTTCTCCAGGTGATGGAAGATCTGTGAGGTTTTTCGTAAGTATTACACAATTACTTCTATCGCAGACTACCTACTAATACTTTCTGCACCTCTTTTAGAAGAACTGAAGCCTTATTCATCAAAATATAACATAATATAATCCTTACTTAATATTATACTTAAACGCGAAAAATTTTATGTATGGATGTGTGGATGTATGTTACTCTTTCACGCCAGAACAGATGAACGGATCTGGATAAAATTTGGCACACATACAGATTATAGTCTAGAATAATACATTGGCTACTTTTTATCCAGGTCGGACCCAATCGTGAAGTCCACGTAGACATAGTCGCGGGCAGAAGCTAGTATAACATAACGGTTAAGCAGGGGTGTAAGTACTAAGTACCTACGCACACACCCACAGTTCGACGGAATGTTTAGGTCCTATGTAATTGGAGGCAAGCCTATTGTCATTAACCGGGCAGAAATCCAAACAGCTGTTACAAAGAATTTAATTGAAAAATCCAAAAACAATTGAGAGATCTGGGATCATAGCATTATAGCGCAGTAGTCGCGCGACCACCAGACTTATGAGGCAGTTTAACAAATATAACGGGTATTAGGTATTCAGTTTTTTTATAAATTATAATGACTGCCTTATTATTCTAGTGGTCCCAAGCGCGACTGCTACACTAGAGGTCGTGGGTTCGATCCCCAGGTCGAGCAAAGTGTTATTGGGTTTTTCTATGAAATTCTCAGTAGCAGCTCGGAGTCTGGATTTGTGCCCGGTTAATGGCAATAGGCTCGCCCCCTATTACATGGGACTTAAACATACCGAACTGTGGGTGTATATTAGTACGCGTCTGCCTAACCCTTCGGGGAATACAGGTGTGATGGTATGTTATGTTATGTTATATTGACTTTCTAAGACGAAATGTACATAATACTTACAGGTAAACTGAGATTACTTTGAGTCGTGGGATGACTTTGATCAAAACTTACGTTTATAAACAAATGGAAATTATGTGAAAAGGAATGCAATTTGGTAGATTAGGTATGTGTCAATTTATTAAAAGCGCTGGCGTTTTTAATGGGAGTTTCATGTGATCAAATGTTTAAGTTTACTATTGAAGGATTTATGTTGTTTTAAATCATAAAGAATTATATTTGGGGCGACTTTCAAATTACGTAACAAATAATACGGATATCTGAGTAACCCCAAAACGAGTTTAGCTTTAATCGCTCGAATTTATTTATTTTCTGAAAAAACTATTAATCAATTTTTGGTTTTCATTACTAAAATCAAGAGAGCTGTAAAATAAATATTTTTTCGATATTAAATATTTTTTTGTTGATTTTATTCTTTGTTAAATAAAAATATATAAACCAACATTGTTCAAAAATGAACAAAGTAACCCCGGTTTACAGTATCTATCATAGTTTACACTTCAACTAAAGGACAACCTCACGAGTAAGCAAACCTACTGAAACTTTCACACTGACATTCCACAAGCCCCTGTGGTAGCAGCCCTGACATGTCGCAATACTAAAAGCTTCCTGCCAGCCACTGTCAACAATGCCGGGGGTCATTGACAACCCCCACACACCCCGGCAACCCCCCTGACAACCCCGCCCGAAACGCGTGGACTGTGCGGTATTGTCGGTATTTATCTGACACGATCCTCCCTGGGGGATAACTCAGATTAAAATTATATTCTCATTTAAAAAACGAAAACCGGAAAGTAACATGATATTATGAAAGATAATTCTGGACTGATATAAGTCAGGTGTTTGCCCAGTAGTGCGACACAAAAGAGCTTACATTTATATATTTATAGCGTTTTCATTCACAGAAGGTTCAGACAGAGGTTTACTGTAAGCTGAATTAGTTTCAACAATGATAAGGGGCGAGTTATTATCATGAAACCCAAAAAAAAAAACAAATAACCGCACTGCCTAAAAAGAAAGATTTCTGTTGCTACTTGTTTCTTTTTCTGTGTCAATCCCATACCCCGAAAGTACAGCCTAAGTCGAGATTTCGAGAATTAATTGAACAATCTCACGCAGTCGGAGGCATCGTCTTTTTAACTAAATTGATCGTCATGTCTTTAATAACACTCGCAAAATTATGATAAAACATGAAAATCAAACCCAGAACGTAACGTTATGTAGCCGCAGCCGCCGCAGCAATAGCAATACTTGAAGGCAGTTATGAAATTACAATAAATAAATAAAACCTTACTCGTTTTTTAGGTACCTACTTTCCTTGTGTTTGTAATTGTAAGACAAGCAATATTGTTTGTGAAGCACGCACCTTATTGTTGGCTAAATGAATCTTAATGAATTGTACACTGTAGGTGGCAGTCAAGGGCGTGGCGCTTTGATTAATAGTAGCCAGAGACCGGTTAGGTACCTCACCTATTTTTCCACCTTTTCGTTTTAATTACACAGAAAATATTATGTGAAAATAGTTTGCAGTAATATGCATGTATGCATGTAAAAATAGTGCGGTAATGAAAAGGTGACGGAGACCAGTTCCAACGGTTCTTAGGAATACTTACTCCAAAAAACAGACGGTAGAACACACACAGAGAGC
This sequence comes from Acronicta aceris, assembly GCA_910591435.1. Lineage (NCBI taxonomy): Eukaryota > Metazoa > Arthropoda > Insecta > Lepidoptera > Noctuidae > Acronicta > Acronicta aceris. The sequence continues at coordinate 16,899,252 of OU342762.1, read as the reverse complement.
CAACGTCTCTCCGAAGACTAGGGTGTCTAGGTCGTCTGTGAGAATAGGGCTTTGCGTACATACGTTTGTGATTTCCTTCGTCAAAAGTGGTCATTTCAGATAATTTAAGTTATTGTTGCACTGGTGGCACTTGCTAGCAGTATAAAGACACCACTAGGGTACTTATTACATCAATGAGGCATTGGCATACAACATAATGTAGGATATAAAAATATAATATAAAAAAAGCTTACATAGGGTCCGCCACGGCTGTGTCAGGTGCTCGATATAGCAGTGTATGTGGCTTGCCGTCCGGCGCATAGACCGCATCGCCGCGCGGCCCACTGCAGCCACCCATCCTGCTGTCCAGGTAGCTAGAATATTGAGGAGCGAGTCTTAAAGCGGCGGGTGTTTAGATCAAGGTGCTCCATTAACCCCTTTTTAATAATTTTCAGAATATAAGAGACACAAAAAATATCATATAAATACCTAACTCATTCTAACCAAAGTCACCAAGCTCTAATGCTTTTACTTTAGCTTTTAAGTATTTCTGTATTTAACCCCATACACTGTACATAACACGTAATTTACTATAATATAGGATGGTAGGTAGTTACTATGCGGTAGAGCAAGTAAAGCTATCTAAATAAACAGTACCTATAATGTTGCCAGTTTCGCCAACAAACCTCAAAACAACCTAATTCTCCTCAAATAACTGTAACAATAAGAGGAAACGACTAAAGTGCCATCTACCGAGTGTGGTAATGCTGTAATTTGTTTGAATGTAATGGTTTAAGTGCAAATTAAGTTTTGCAACTTAATTCTGGGTTTTGCAAGATAATTGTTAAGACTAAGTTGCGTTACTTTTGTAGGTATTAAACATTGAAACCCATTAAGGCCCCTATGATAAACACAATGCATTTTTTTTGTTTTGTGCTCCGGCTCATTGCTTGCGTTGGTGAATTAACTGGCGCAAGAAGAATCAAACAAACATTATCATTAGAAAGCTATTTAATGTACCTATCCATTGCAATAGTTTACTGTTTAAATCAGACTAAAAAAGTAGTGTTCGTCGGTAGGTATTTTTATGTAGATCAGATATGTTCAACGATATCTTCCTCAGCTGTGTCCTCAAAAAAATTGCGCGAAAGGTGAAAACCTGAAGTGGTCCCATTCAAATTTGGTGAAAACTTTACGTACTCATCGCGACAGGTCATAAAATAATTAAAAGCTAGCGGTCAGAAATTGACATTTTATGGGATAGGGGGGCAAACGAGCAGACGGATCGTCTGATGATAAGCGATTCCCGCCGCCCATGTATGCCTGCAACACCAGAGGAGTCAAGACAAGTGCGTTGCCGGCCTTTTAAAAAAGCGTGTTTCTGTGAGTCCGAGAGAGAGATTCGTGCCGAAGCATGGCTCTCCCACGTAAAAGACATTACGCAATTATAGGTATCTACTTAATTTAAACGCTGACTGCTTCATTAGTCTACTGGTCCCAAGTGCGACTGCCACGCTAGAGGTCCTGGGTTCGATCCCCAGGTCGAGCAAAGTGTTATTGGGTTTTTCTATGAAATTCTCAATTGCAGCTCGGAGTCTGGATTTGTGCCCGGTTAATGGCAATAGGCTCGCCCCCTATTACATGGGACCTAAACATACCGGCGAACTGTGGGTGTACATTAGTACACCTCTACCTAACCCTTCGGGGAAAACAGGTATGATGGTATGTTTATGTTTACTTAATTTAAATACACTTAAAGGGGCCTCGCGAAGCCCCTTTAAACGCGATGCCCCAGACTAGCACAGATGATTAATTAACTTTGTCATTTCTACGAGGAACGAAAGAAAACCTCGCTGATGCGACTCCACCAACGTCTATATTAGTCAACGCTACCTCTGTTGATACCATTACCGATAAGTGTAACACCTGAACCTACTTACTACTGATAAGTACCTACTTACCTACTCGGTAGGTGCAGCAATCGGCTAATCGATTGTTTATTTTCTAACCGTCATACACACATTCTGATTAAGTGTGAAAATGCGGCTTTTCGATAACACCATTCATGCGTGATGCATGTTTTTCGTCTGTAGGAATAGATAAGTCGTGCCATTGCCATGGCGTTTAACAAGCTATATAGGTAGATATTATTATATCAAAAGCGCAAAAGCTGCTCTACATTGTGCGAAAACTTAAAGCTTATTGTTTTGACAGCGCAAAACGTTTTCCGAAAAGAGGGTAGATTCAAAGTATTAAGATTGCTTAATGATTCAGATACCTACTCCGCTTTTGTAAAAGCAGTTATGAGCATTTGAAACAACTCAAATAGAAACGTAGAATAAGTGGAACAGGTACGCAGTAATTACGTTTAGTTTACTTATAACATTGCAACGCATGTGACTAAAAGAGTGGGGAATATGAAAGTGGAGGGACGGCGGGGCAGAGGGAGACCGATATGATGGGAGTGTTTAACCTCAATAGTTGAGGTTAATACTGGGGATTGACTTCTTCAATCAAAATCCCGGATTCCTCTTAGAATCGCTTGGATGGACACTCCAAGCCTGATTTATTAGGTTATCCATAGATTACGTTAGGTTAGACTAAGTAGGATAGGACAGGTTAGGTTTGGTGATTTACATACTGCATGTCTAACTACTTATACTACGGGCGGAGAAACTTAACACCGCGATTCACGATGTGACGTAAAATGCACCCTGCCATCTAGTTACCTATAAAATACATTAAAATATATAAATGTCTTCCATGTCAAAATATGATACCAATATTTACCAATAGATGGCTTCAACAGGGAGAGGGAGTGAATGATGAGGAGACGGCTGATTGGGACGAATGGAAGAAAAGGACATGCTGCGCCGACTCCAAATAAATAGGAACAAGAACAGGAAGATAATTATTAGCACTTTAACAACTGTCTTGTTTAGTTAGACGCTAGATAAACTTGTTCTCAGTAATGAATAATATGACACACAATGAATTCATTGTAAGTAGGTACCTACCTACCTACTTAAATTCTGCCTACAGAAATATGATTCTGTAGAAAACATACAATCATCATACCTACGATTTCGATAACGATTCTATGTTCAAAATTCAAAAAGTCCAGCTATGTACCCACCTTCTCCAAGGCTCTCGTAATCCTCCAGCACTCGGCGTCTTCCAGAAGTCATGATCACAATTTTTCCACAATCACAAAATATCCATTGCAACGAACATGGTAAGTAAGAACTCGTATGTAGTTTGTAAACAAATGCGATAACGTTACCATTGAAGGGGCAGACGACGTCAAACGTTATCTGTTTCGATGCGTTCATTTTCACTTTTGCGAATTAAAACCACCGCATTTATTATAATTATGTACATAATTTATTGTCCATCGATGAATCGACATAATGCGAACATGAATCTAATAAATGTGACGTAGACGTAGGTATTTCACAAACTTCAATAGGAATACCCCTAACAGTCCTAATAACTCATACAGCACCTACCCTCGAAATAACAACGAGCGTGTGTGAAGTTCGTCGGTGCGATCAGTCGCACAGCTCAAATATTTTCGAAATCAGAAGGCCAAGTGCGAGTTTCTTTTCACCGACACGCTTTTACGCATCGACCGCGTTTGGCGTGCTGGATTGGCGATTTCCGTGACCGTCACCACTTTCCACCAATCAGAGAGCCAAACGCAGTCGATGCGTAATATTCGAGTCGATGAAATGAAACTACACTAGGCCCTCAGTAAGGACATTATCACAGAGTACGACAATATTGACGAATTTGAAACAATTACGAAATATCTTAACGAGTTTTTAAATTAAAATTTACCACGGCAAAACCACTTGCGGATAACTTCAGACGCGTATTGTTATTTCGGGAGTACTGTACATACTTATCTACACACAATACAATTCTGAATTTAAACATGTTTAATCTATTATCATGTCAAAAATAATTTGTATGGGTTGGTTGGTGGGGCCGATTCTGTTGTACCTACCAATTGTTCTGATTACAAAACTGGAAACCATTGTACATACTAATATAATGTCACTATCTCTTTCTAATGTTAACATGAGAAAAGGATGGAATTTAGAACTGTCAAATAAGTCCTGTACCTGCCAAACAGCTAGTTTAAAATATTAATTTTACTATCTACTTTTAATGAAATAGCTATAACCTCAGGCTTTATCCAAGAATGTTATATCTACACAACTTGGCTGATAATAACCGTGGTAATTGTTTGAAATTTGTCCTATAAAAATTGACATTGTTCTAATATAGCTGTAATATTTTTATAGTTCTTTCAGTGATGTTTGTAAGGCAAGACATTATTGCACACAGATTAGGTACATAAATGATTTAAATAACTTTAGTGGGAACAAAATCAAAACCTTTTAGAATTTGAGACACTTATATTTCCCGGCAAAGACATGTGTTTCCAAGCTCAGGTTTAATAAATAAAATTACGTCTATTTCGACTTGAAAGACATGGCAAAGGCAATGCACGTGTCAGCCTTAACAAAAGTTGCATCATTGAGTTGCATTGTTTTATCCGACTATTGAGGTTGGGGTTGTCAAATATTAAATTAACTAATAGAATTATTATTAATCAGCGGTATAACGTCTTCAGAGTCGGACTTTTCACTTTCACTCGTCACTGCAAAAGAAAAAAAATGCATGGTTATGACGATAGCCAAGACGGCAAGACAATAACTCGGATCATTCCAAAACGATTATTAGGAAACCTTTATCTGATCGCACATAACAATTTATATCTTGAAACATTTTGGGAATTTATGTCAATAAAAGCGAGACCACCAAAGGGTACTAAGTTTAATTACTCTTAGCTGATGAATTCTTTGGAAAAAGTGGATGACTGCATGCTTACGCACGTTCATGCAAATAATTTATGGTCCCCGATATAACTAGACATGAATATTTCACAAATAGAATTAAATCATTGTAAAAGAAAATTCACTTCAAACGAAAAGTTAACTGTAACTTATTAAAGTTAAATGAAAAGTAGCAATCATTTCCATGCCTAGTTAAAACAGGTACAGGAATACATTTCCTGACACTGCAGAAACCAAACTGCCAACACAATGAGGTTAGTAGGAACTACGAAATAAATTGAATTACAAGAAATAAAAAGCCATATATAAAATAAACAAGCTAAAACTAACCTTCAAAATCTAATTAAAGTTCATATTAAAACAACAAACACAAGCTCCACTGACCTTTACATCCTTACATGTAGCGTATAGCGTACCTTAGTTTAGGAAAGCTGTGACGTATTACGAAGTACACCTACGTAAGGTGTTTGCTTCTGATGTGAGACAAGGATGGCGATATATTTTCTGTGTAGCGTCATTCCTTTCTCACTTCTTCATAACACTGTCTCTATTAAATGTAAAGTGCACCTTACATAAGACATTTTATTATTGATGCTAGTGAAATATACGTCATAATTTTAAATTATTTGAGCAAATTGTGTATAATTTTAATTGCAAATCTTTCGACAATTCTGTAAGGAGATCTAATAAAACAAGTTTCATCAAAATGTACATTTGTTATATTTCACATAAAAAATACATTTAACAGTATATGATACAGCGGACTTGCGTATTGTGTAACATCATTAATTAACATGTATTTACACACTTAGCACTACGGCGGCTGTGGTACTAAGACCATTGACATTTTTGAGCAGTGTCCTTTTGTTCTAGCGATAATACACCGCTATCAAATATTACGTGGACATACACAGTATTTTTTTTAATACTGACCAAATTCTAGCATGTTCATTCTAACACGACCCTGCACAAGTTTTCTTAATAATAACATAAGTCGAAAAATGGAAGTTTTTTAGAAAAATACAAATTCCGACTTATGTTTTTTTTCATGATAGAATAAGCATACTCGAATTTGGGTAACTAAAAAAAAACACTGTGTATTTTAAATCAACTAAACGGACTAGATGGGAAAGGACAGCGTATAATATTTTGGGTGCTTTTTTAGCTACAATAAACGTCGCAAGCGTTCCTAGCATTTCATACATATAATAAATAGCACATACCTTGATAGGAAGAAATGTTATATCTAGGTGAAATAGAGTTACATGTAGCGTAGATAGCATTAGCATAATCAATGTTCGGTAACAGTTAGAAGGTAGAAATTCGGTTATCAATAGAGACAAATTTAAAACTTATTAGTAAGGCGTAATTTAGATTTCATTCAATGTTAGATTTTGTAGTAATATTAGTTGGAAAGGGGATACTGAGCCAAAGAACATAATGCTCAAATTAAGCTTTGTTATTTTTAAAACAATGCCCGAAAATGTTTAGTGCCTAATCCTGTAGAAGATCTGAAACGTGGGGAGTTGATAATTATCAATATAGTATTAATATAATCCGTATAGGGACGTAACCCAGTAATTTTATTCCAACATCTAATATTCCTCTTTGTATCAGAAATCAGAATTTTCTCCGAAAACTTCACAAAAATACGGTAACATACAAAATATTTTTCTGTAGCAATAATCTAATCAAATAGCTCGCGGCTTCGCACAACCCTTTCCAACTAACATTGTATTGGAAGATTTACCTGTCACAAACATACTTCATCTACGGTTAGCAGTTAGATAACAAGAGCTATAGAAATAATTAACTTAATTATGACTACCTAGTCCGTACAATACGAGCCATACTCGCGCGGCTAGCAATAATTTATTTAAAGTGGCTTAGAGTTGCCAGCTCTTAAAACTAAATAAACGCGACCCCAACTTCTAAAAAATACTACCATTCTATACCACATTTTTTTATAGGTGCAATATTAACAGAATCGTAATAAAAATATACATTTGTTAGTCTATGTATGTTCCGTTTTCGGTAAATACTTTGCACTTTTAGCTACTTATATACATAATATCTAATAGATCGAACAATCAATAGATCAATATCTAGATGCTTACCTGTTCTAAGCTAGCTGATGTTAAATTCACGTTTTCTATATTCAAGGCTTATTCTGTTTAAAAGTTATTTCTAATGTAAAGAATTTTATTAAATATCTACACCAATTATATGCAAACTACACACGAAACGTAACGTAATTGGTACGGCTTATCACATAAAAATAAATTAAGTTTATTATTTACATCAGACCTTCTCGAGTCATTTGCTAGTCCGCTTTTTAACAGAATAAAGCCTCTACATTCAACAGGATATAATTATATTATGTCATGTATCAAGTGCGTTCAAATACCGTGGTATGTGTTCCTATACCTATAGGGTCAAAAAAATGAATGAGGCACATGACTGCTATTAAATACCATTAAAACCAACAACTTTCTAAGTACGAAACGAAACGATTAAAGAGCATATTACTCAAAGTTGAGTTTCAAATGTGATTTGGTGTTGCGCATTCGTACATTTTTTTACTAGCCTTGTATATGTGTCGCTCGATAAAAAAAAGTATTAATGAGATACGCGCAGTTTCAGTGCAGTTTTTAGCTATGTTGATAGTAGTCAAACATTCTTATAGATTAACTACAAAAAGGTTTAAATATCAGAGCAGATAAGTAAGGTCCCTTTTGCTTAACTTTTTAATTTGTCTAGCTTTGTCAATACATTAGGCAAGATTGATAAGGCAGATATTATTGCAAAGGGTAATTCATATACGTGGGGAAACGAACAATAAATAGCATGTAACTCAAAAGAGTATTCGAGTTTTTATGAAAATATTTTCAAGGAGTTTTTATGCAAAATAAAAATAAGGTTGTATAACGTTCACAGTCTAGTCTTGAATGTCTATGGTAGTGTCAAGCCGACATTATCCGACTTACTGGTCGCAGGCCCCTATGAATACGTGATAACTTTCCAAAAGCCGCACCTCATCTACAACAATGATGCACACTTTATGCAAACTGTTAATATAAGGAGGACCCAGCACCTTTAGGATGTGAAGCGATAACATGCACTCCTGTCTACCTACTATTGGTTAAGAATACCTACTTCGAAATACCGTACAGAGCCGCATAGTATGCTTACCTAGAGAAAATGTAATCGTAAAATCATTTTTGTCATCCGACTAACGTGAAAGGAGCTTCTTATAATTCTAAATCAGGGAAGTATTTGTATTACAAATCTAATATTAAGGTATTGCTTTGTTTTTCTCTAAGGTACTATTTAAGCGTATAATGTAGTTTATCAATTCGACTAACTACACAAGTACTACACGTAGAGTTATATAGTGTAAGATAATCATCTACATAGAGCGAAGTAAGATATCGTTCAGAAGCCAAGCTTTATCATGGAAACCTGAAGGGCGTTTGAAATCGCAGAGTTTGAGGAAATAAAAACGAACTCGGAGAGGAAGGTAAGTAGTCCATACGTGTTAGACATTCGAAGCGTGATACACATGCGGAACGTGAGACATATTCGACACATGCCAAACATTTGACACGTGCGACACATTCGACACGTGCGACACATTCGACACGTGCGACACATTCGTAACGTGCATCACACTGGCGCTCTGTAACTTCTCCTGATGCGCTGAGGAAGGCAATGCTATGGTTTTGGTTTAGGAGTTCTACATATCACGCCTTTCCCACTCAGGATATCTAGTTTATTAAGGATAACCTAGAATATGCTGTAGGTTCTAGTTTCAGGTGCACAATTATGAGGTATGAAGCTTGTCTTCTTTACGGCCTATGTTCCTAACAATACTAATAAGGATTTACCAAAACGATATTTTTTTTTAACTTTCCGGGAGCGGTCGCGCTGTGACTTGATCCGGTCGCCATCTTGCCATCGGATACGGATACACCTTATTAGGATTATCACTTAAATACTGATACCTCACAAATCAAGTATCTGCTACCTTCCACGATCTAAAGATTGACACATGAAATTAGGGCACATATAACGGTTATCCAATCCGATATCGCTACGGCCTATATAAAAGGCTGTAGAAACGCTCTTAAGCTGACTACACACGCGAAATGTTATTCTAAAAAGACCGTCTCAGGAAATCGCGAAGATAAATCCTGCTTATGTAATTGTAACTGCGAGGCAACTAATTTGAACTGATTTTTCCGAATAACTGGGGCGACGGGGGTAAAAAGGCCTCTGTTGATAAATCTCTAGATTCATTGACACCTCAGCTGTACAATGTGCCATTTTTGTTCAGTATAAGGAGACCTCTAAGTGTACGGAACGCCTATAGCCAAAGCGAAATCAGTTACAGGTCAGAGGACATATATGGCACGTAGTGTAGCCACGTGTCGCTGAATCGTATTGTCATAAATGGCCATTTTAGCCTTTATGGGGCCCAATTCTACTAATTTATTTGTATCAGAATGGTCGTCCAATGTCAATGTCACTGACAGCTTTAAAGGCAAATCTGTCAAAAATCGAGTCATTGAATGTCGTTTTGACACAATAAAATGGTATTCTTGAGGCACCAATCACCTAACTGGACCTAACACGCTAACTATTGTCACACAAGTTTGTCGAAATGTTAATATCGTCGTCTGATTCATTATAAGTACGTTACTAAGAACTAATTGCAAAGTACGGTTATTTATATTTCCTATAATAAATAACACGCTTGTGTTTGGACGTTCTTAGTGTATCGTAACTTCGAAAAAGATTAGTAGGAAGAAGTAAGAGAGATATCTGTCTCAAAACACCTCAGCCTTATCCCAGAAAACTTTATGCATAACCTTGATTAATTCGTTTTAAACTAGTTTTGAACGCTGCCATTTTATTAACATTGCACGTACAACGAAATTTCACTGTACTTACATATAATAATTAACTTAGATAGGTATTGTATTTCATACAATATGATTAGTCTTTCCTTTATAAAGGTAAGGTACAAATTTAAAATTTCGCGTCCATTCACGTTACACTGGAAGCTTTGAAATGTTAGATAAAACACGGTCGGCAAGATGGAATGAAATCTGGTCTACCAACCACTAAGAATAACACAATGCCATTTAGAAAGCCATTTCAAAGCTCTATATTGGCTTATTTCAAATAGTTGTAATAAACCACCATATATGTAGTATATTTTGAAATAGATTTAATATGTCACATGTTGGACCCTTATTGGTCATGTAGACCATTTTGCCCGGTTCTCTTTACACAGCAGCGTTCAAAACCCAGTTTTATAAGCAACAAAGATAGATGGACAGTCACGAGACACGCCGGGCATTAGCGGCGCGGGCGGCACTAGCGGCAGTGACACGGGCGGCACTAGCGGCAGTGACACGGGCGGCACTAGCGGCAGTGACACGGGCGGCACTAGCGGCAGTGACACGGGCGGCACTAGCGGCAGTGACACGGGCGGCACTAGCGGCAGTGACACGGGCGGCACTAGCGGCAGTGACACGGGCGGCACTAGCGGCAGTGACACGGGCGGCACTAGCGGCAGTGACACGGGCGGCACTAGCGGCAGTGACACGGGCGGCACTAGCGGCAGTGACACGGGCGGCACTAGCGGCAGTGACACGGGCTGCACTAGGAGTGCAGCGAGTGCTGGCGCTTGTTGTGCCGCACGGGCAGACGGCGCAGGCTCGTACCGTTGCGGTCGGGCAGCGCGGCGCTGATGCGGAACAGCTGGATCTTCAGGTGCTCGCAGATCTCCAGGCAGATCTGCCCACAGTACCTCGTCAGGTCCACGCACACCCATATCTGGAACAACAAGTTCTGGGTCAGTACATTATGGTACCCTAGCTAGGTCACCCCAGTAAATTATTATCATCTTTTTCGAAGAACAAATTGCCTTGTGAAACATAACATAAAAAACTATCACGCCTGTATTCCCCAAAAGATTGGGCAGAGTTGTACTAATGTACACCCACAGTTCACCGGTCTGTTTAGGTCCCATATAATAGGAGAGAGTCTATTGCCATTAACCGGGCACAAATCTCTGAACTGCCACTGAGAATTATATAGAAAAACCCAATAACGTTTTGCTCGACTGGGTATCCAACCCAGAATCTCTAGAATAGAAGTCATGTTATGAACTGGGTATCCAACCCAGAATCTCTAGAATAGAAGTCATGTTATGACTATTAGGCTTCTTAATGAGGCAATTTATGTGGTAGCAAATATTATCTTTGCGACTGGCAAATAAAACGTCATTGGTACGTACCGTGCACAACCACAGCACGTAGTACTCTGGTAACGCGTGGTTGAAGTACTGGTTGAGGAACAGCATCGCCGGCCCCAACAACGACCAGTCGTAGTAGTCCATCTCACTCTTGGTCATGTGAGCCACCTGCAAATATCGTCATAATTGTGGTGATTAATTTTGAAACGAGGTCTTAAAGTGAATAGTGGATGTATAAAATTTTATTTATTCTTCGCCAATCAAAATTCAATATTTTATCTGTATAGAACAAAACAGGTCAATAATGTATTTCCATACAACTTTCCAGCTCGAGGGCTGGACTTTTTACCCCGGTATTAGAGTAGTAATGAGTCATTTTCCGAATAGGTGAAATATAAATCTATTTAGACACTCACCACAAGTCTATTGGTGACCTTAGCGGCGACCATACCAAACGCCATTATATAGAGAGACGGGTGATTCTGGTACACGTTAGATTCGCTCTTCTGGAAGATGATGAACGCCGGCACCACGACCAGCGAGAACGGGATCACCGGCGACAGGATACTGGTGCCCTACGGAAACGTACTGGGTGTACCAAGGTCTTTGGGGCGGGGGAAATAGGGCCAAACGAGCATAAAACAAAATTAATCGCAAAATTTTAATAATGAATTAGGAAATTTTATTTAGTTATTGGATTCTTAAAAAAACTCGTATCATATTAGTAGCAAAATACTTTATTTAAGGAAAGGATTTTAAGTTTTTTATAACTATCAAAGCGTTACTTGCTAAGCGCTAGGTTACTTACTAACATGCAACGATAAACACAACAAAACATAAACATGCGGTAATTAGCAAGCCATATATTAGTATAGTACATGCAATGAATTCAGCCAGTGATGCGGTCGTGCACTATGACAACACAGCACAACACTACAGGACGGAACGGAACAACACATGGTCGCGTCAGTCACCGAGCATCGCCGCGAGGCGTGAGCATAGCGCGGTGTACAACGCCGTTAGTACAGTCTGTGCAGCGTTCTTTGTTAAGTGTTATTCATACGGCACAATGCAAATCAAAAACTCTTACTGCAACAGTGGAGCCATTTTTCCCTACTCCACCCTTCATAATGACGGTAACGTAACCGACGACTAGGTACGTGGTGAACAACACGACTGCGTAGTTGGATATCAGATTTAAACTGACGTTTATCGGTAACTGTAGTGTTAGACCGTGATATGCGATGATGGTGATGATGTTCACATGATGACGTCATGCGGTTAGGTCCCGCGGGCGGAGGGCGGCGCCGGGTACGCGGGCGACGGCGGCGATAACAGAAAAAGAAACACATACATGCCATTAATATCAATAACATGGAGCTAGCTGTAGGGACTGGAAGCGTTACCACATCTAAATCACATTGTTCGATCTGCATGTGGTGTCTTCACTCATTTATGATCGTGTGTTGTGGTCTATGGAAAACTATGTGAGTGGCGGTTATTGACAATTTAACACTGACCCGTAGACAGTATGTTCTGATTACGAAATTAGGAGTTGTGTCACCAAAATCTAATGTGTTATTATCAACAATGAGTAACTATAGCTTAGGGTAAGTCGTCTTACGAAGAGTACTTTAACGAGGAGTACTTGGTTAGCTTACGTATTTGGTCCACTATTAACAATAATTATAATATGGTACCCTTATACATTTAAATTAATGTGGCCAGAATCGCCAAATTAAATTACAATCAAAATTAATGTGTGCAGAATCGACAAGTAGGACCTAAACAAAAAGATTTAGATTTGAAGAGACATTTCGATTGAATTGGAGATTTGAAGGAAAAATTAAGCACTAGGATTTATTGTCTAGTGGTAACAAGTGGTGATTGGGGTCATGGGTTTGATTCCCAGTTCTAGAAAGAACAAATGTTTTTTTTCTATGAATTTCTCAGTAAGAAGAAAGTATTAGCTGGCGCAGATTTTTGCCCAGTTATTAGGCAATAAGGAAAACCTGCATTATATGGGACTTAGGATACCTATCGGCGAGCTGTAGATGTACATCAGTTCATCAGTACACCTCTACCTTACCTCTCAGGGATACTGCCGCCATGGGTATGTTTATTTGATGGTCCACCACATATTCCCGATTACATGACTCATTTCCACATGCGTCCCGCGACATAATTTATCGTCGCATTAGCTCGTGTCCTAAGCCATTTTTTCAACATGGACATTCATCGACAAAATTATTTTGTGACGCGTTGCCTTTTAGTCTCCAACACTCAGCAGAAAATTATTAAAATAATGCTATTTGTTGATACCGAAAAATATGTAAAATGTCTGAGAATAATGGGCTTGAAATTGAATTCTTATAGTACCCTCAAAGAGTGAATATCCCACGTTTAAATCCAAATTTCCCACATCTCACGAAACCTCAATAAGTAAAGCTTATCTTTATAGTTTCCTGTTGGTGCGTTATTTACACGATCATGTTCCATGCAATCTTGTTAGAATCACGAAATGTGACGATTCAGTCTATTACTTTTAATATATAAAGCTCAAGGTTTTTCTTGAAGGGCAATTGGCAACACATTTTTCCAGCATAAATCATTGTTTGCACGAATCACTAAACTTATGTAGCGCCAAATCATATTTCGAATAAACATAAATAAATACTACACATCAAGTAACCACAACTGTCAAATTTCCTCTATGGATAATAAACTCAATCATTTGGAGATAGAATTGAAAATGGATTGATGTAATTTGACAGTTCTGGATACCGTGGTGTGCAGTTGACGTTACAAGTAGAGTACAGAAGTTGAACAGGAAGAATGACACGGTTTTAAGCAGCATTATATTTATTTTTCTATGTCTCAGCACGTGCCACAATAGCAATAAGCACGGCCTACTTCGCAGCACATGTCAGAAAATGGAAAGATGTGCTAATAATGAGCATGTGTATCAAAGCTTGGCGCTTATTCTATTTACCTGCCCTTTGCAAGCTCCCCGGCTCCCTAAACGAGTGACATTCTTTAGCGTGAATAGATCACGAAAACATCTTACCATAGAGGTTTGACATTTGCGAGCGCTTCATTAGACCACGTGATAAGTGTCAATTCTTTATTTTCATAGTTTTCGTGATGACACGCTGCTGAATATCACTTGTCTGGTGAGGCAGTGCACCCAAGACTGAATCGTCGCATTCGTCCGACGCCCCATGTACGAGTGGCCAAGTATACAATGTAATCTTACGGCAACGGTCGATCCGTTTTTGCCACATCCCCTAACTCGGAACGTGGAAAAAAAGTTGGTGACAAAGTAAAACTGTGCCGCGAAGCACATGGATGTAACCAGCAGGCTCAGCGGCGCGCCCAGCGCTGGGATCTGCGGCATGAGTGGCCCATTACTACTGTTCGGGGTTTAGTACACACAATACATCCGACACCTGGGTTAGGCGTCATTAATAGGTATTAGATTTAGCAATTTGTGCTCGATTTTAGTCTAGTTAAATTATTTCAACTGCGCAAAGCAAGGATACTTCGTTCAGCCGTATGTACCTATATTATCAAAATTTTTACAAAAATGTTATACGGTCTAAATATATTTCACGCAGTCGAGATTGCAGATTTTTAATAAAATCACTTGTTTATTACATAGCTTTTAGATCGAATTTACGACGCCATTAAATAGCTAGTCGTCAAAAACTCTTAAATGAGTGAAGACCCACATTTATGACAAAAATAAAAGAGGAGACGCACCAGCCACAATTTATTATAAAATGAACACAGAAGGCACTCCCAAACAAATTTAAAGGGTAAGGAAATATATGACAATATTATTTAAAGCCGGTTAAAGGTTTTAAACACTTTGGGACAGTATGCTTTGTAATGATGAAAAGTTGTCCAAGATTGTAAATTATAAGAAGTAGTCCTGATTTTTTGTCGCAGCATTTATATTGGACGATATTATCTAATCAACGTAAGTACAATTATAAAATCAATTAAAATTGCTTTACATATTTTAAATTACATCTATATGGGAGAACCTCTGTGCTTACTTAAGACTGTAACCAATCCTACACGGAAACAACAATTGTTTTTATTTAATAATTATTTTCATAGATCATGCTCCGTGAAGAGACAAAAATAGGTGAACTTTAAATTAAAAAAAAATATCTACAAACAAAATTCATATTTTAACCGATTCTACAATCTATTAAAAATGATAAATGAACACTATTGTCATGTTTTTAGCTGTCTTTATAATATTTAAAATCTTTTTGTCTTTGGGTCTTGAAAGTTAATGTTTTAAAATGCACTGTAGTAATTAAGATATTCAATTTCAAAACAAGCGTGGCATAGTAATTTATATATTATATATTTGTATTTACAAAACAGACAAAAATATGATCAATATTCTATAAAATAATGTGTACTCCATAGTCGCAACAGGGAGCATAATCTAAATTACATAAATTAATCTTAATTCATGCTATTAAAAAAACCCACATGATAATAAGCGATGAACCAAAATATCTTAGTCAAACAGATCAAAGCTATGTGTACTCTGGCACCGACACGTAGATAATAACATAAACATATTTTATTGTGGTGGAGAAAAAAAATAACATTATAATTTTGAACGACATAACTGTTTATAACATACCAATCTAACTATAATAGATTAAAATAAAATAATAATATTAGTTGTCCCATGCGCGACTGCTACGCTAAAGGTCCTTGGTTCGATCTTCGGGTCGAGCAAAGTGTTATTTATTGGGTTTTTCTATGAAATTATCAGTAGCAGCTCGGAGTCTGGATTTGTGCCAGGTTTATGGCAATAGGCTCGCCCCCTATTACATGGGACCTAAACATATCGGCGAACTGTGGGTATACATTAGTACGCCTCTACCTAACCCTTTGGGGAATACAGGCGTGATGGTATGTTAATAATATTAAAAATACGATTACAATTACTAGTAACTGTCTGTCTGTTACGTCTCGTCTAAAACGCTGAACCAATTACGATGAATTTCGATATAGAGATACGATATATTGGACTTTGCAGAATGACATTTTATTCCACATTTTGGTTCAAAAAGACTTTGGGATGATGAAACGCGCAAAACAGCTAGTTAATCATATAAAAGCGAAATACCGCTCTATAAGATAACTCTCATAAGATATGGGCATCCGCTAATAAAGGATTCTGGGAAATTGCCACTAGATAGCGAATAACTAAATCAACGCTGGTAACAAAGCGAGGCATGGTCTGTTCTATGGTAACAAGTTTTTACATTAGCTTGTTAATCTTTATTTTATATTATAATTTGACACATTGGCATTTGGTCCAAGTGTCCTGCGTTTGTGCGAGAATAACCTTTTTTTCTCTTTCTTTTAGATTAGATACCTATAGATCATTTGCTATAACAGCGATACAAAACATCGTAAGAAAATCTGCATGACATATAAAGCCTAATCAACCTGTACTAGGCCTGCGAGGGAGACTCCTAACCTTATCCATCTCATTATCGGAGGGAAAGGGGTATACACAATTGGGACAAAAAAAATTAATAATAATACCGTCCAGTTAATCACGTAATGTCGGAAACGTAAATTTGACAAGTATGTCAGACATTTTTGTAGGGTGTAGGATCAGCTCAGTAAGGATTTAGGGTAATTCCCAGGGATTGGGAATAAATCCCGTGATAATTACAAAATCAAATGGGGAAAAACCGCGGGACATTGATAAGTAGGTACGTTATAAACAAATGTATGACTTATAAATGCTATTGTATTACTATCGCGTGTAAGTGCCGTGTAACTAACTGCTGCCAATCTGAAGCCGATCTACTCGATCATCCGCGCTAACTTGATGCATGTAAACCGATGATTATACGGTACGAAACAATTTAGATACCCAATCAGTAGCCCAATCAATGTTGCCAGTGTGGGAGACTTCAATACCCCGATATTGTTTAGTTTTCAGTCAAGATGCTAGTAGCAGCACAAAAATATAAAACAATACTTGTTTTGAGTTTAATAGGCATAAAGTCTTATGAACTCTTTTCATTTTGATTCTAAATTTGAAAGCGATGTCTAAAAAGAAAAACTGATCCATCACAAGTCAATCTTCAAAACAAAATTTTCTAGCATGTCATACATCTATATGCTTTATTGTTTAGTCTTATTAGCTATTATTTTGGCTATGGTACAATTTGCACTCACGGGGCAAGTGCAATAATGAAATAACATTCCCATAAATACTACAAACTAACACCTTGAATCTGATAAATAAAACTGGACGCACGGTAGAGTAACCAATCAAGTTTATGAAAAAAATATGAAAAATTGAATCGTCTCCCACGCAGGGTGATTGTTTGTGGGCCTATAAACAATGTCTCACAGCGACGGTGGAGCCGTTCTTGCCCACTCCGCCGGTGACGATGCTGGCGGCGAGCGCGCCTACCGTGAGGAATGCGCCCGCGACGGCGACCAGCGCCAGAGAGTAGCGGACCTCGAGACCACCACCCACCTAGTGTGAATGTGCGTTACTTGCAAGTTGCGGACAACACTTTGCACCTATCACGACGAGAGGTAAGTTCCGCCGACTAGAAAGGATTGCGCTTAAAATTACAAACATATGAAATCTAGGACAAAATGAAGCAATTCTACTTCAATTTTAAGTAGTTTTTTTAATATTCAAGCCATTATTTGCAACTTTCTAGTAATAAAAAAGATTTGACCGACTTCAAAGTAATATTTTACTTTTGAAAGGCATAGTAAACTCGTCACAGTCCAATTCTAGTAGGCAGAACTGTAACCAGATTGTGCAGTGACCGACTGGACAAAGGCGTTGTGTTCAGTTCAGGTTGAGTCAAGTTTGACCTGATCGTGACGGTGTAACACTGACGGATCACGAATGTAGCACTCATGTGGGTATTTTTAAACATCACCTAACATTTTTGCTAACACAATTTGGAATATTCTCGTTTACAGCTGGTGTTACATTTAGTATTTGTTAATATGGAATAGTTTTGTGCAACACAAAAGAACTACGCATTAAATTTATTTATCTCAAATTAGTCCCGCTTTCGACATTAATTTTTAATGACTTCTTTGATAAATATTTATTCAGTCAAGAATGTGTATGTAAATGTAGGTACGTAATTCTTTCGTTACACCGAATATTTGAAAGACAATATCAATATTCTATTAATGTTCAAAGAATATTATCACACTTGTTTTAAATAAATAGGAACTGTTATTGAAATAACTAAACATCGGACAACATTGAGCTATCATCATTACTTTAGCTTGTGAGGTTTTTAACAAATACAAAATGACTTGCAGTCTGTTTTTATGTAAACTTTTTACCGCAACTTAAAACCACATTATATATTGTAAAAAAAACAACTTTAGCGCGGTCTATGGAGGCCAACACGTCACAAACCATTGATAAACAAAACCTCATAGTGCCTGGATTTATTACTAACAAATGTATTTAATAAACTGTGCATTTCACGAGTGTGACGTCTGCTTCTATCAAAACATTCTGAAGTCATTTTATATTGCCAGCCGTTCAGAACAAGTACGCAGTGCAAGACAGCTGGATAACGTTACCTGAGTGGCCCAGAAACTAGGGCCCAGCACGGCGGACACGAGATGGATGCCCATGATGGAGTACTGTGCCTCCGTCACGTCTATCCGGCCCATCTTGAGCGTGCCCGTCACGTAGGCCTGCCAGTGTGCGCAGTAGAACAACGTCATTGCACAAAAACACTGAAAACAAATAACTTAATGTTTAATGCAATGATAATTTAGCCTATTAAAGTCGGATGCGGTCATATGTGACAAGGGATAGGAATGTAATATAGGGATATCGATTCCATGTTGTTCCTGTCCGTTGTTTCGATAAGATTTCTTCTTTTACCCTTCCTTTTCCATTATTAAGAGAGGTAGGGCATAGTGGAATCGAATAATTCCACTCAGAAAATCACCTTGCAGAAAATCGTAGCCAAATAACATAGCTCCATGCTATGTTGCGTTTTTCACAGTGAGCAAGTTCGCCAGTGAGCTCCGCGAGGAAGCCTTGTGTTGGCAGATAGGATAAGCATCACGCATTGTCTCCTATGCTGCTAGCCCAACTATTTCTCCCT
Source organism: Acronicta aceris (assembly GCA_910591435.1). Classification (NCBI taxonomy): domain Eukaryota; kingdom Metazoa; phylum Arthropoda; class Insecta; order Lepidoptera; family Noctuidae; genus Acronicta; species Acronicta aceris. The sequence goes on along the minus strand of OU342762.1, from coordinate 16,879,981 downwards.
GATTGACAGGGACGGCAATGCGCGAGTGATACCCCTGGTGTTGCAGCGTCTATAGGTTACGGTAACCGCTTACCATCAGGCGGGCCATAAGCTTGTTTGCCATCTTAGTGGTAAAAAAAAAAAAACATTTTTCTTTTGCTGTCGATACAATCAGTACAGCTTATCTTGCAGTGCCTCTATAAGACTGTTTTGGAGTCCTAGGCATACAATTAGTTGTTCTCTATGTTTTCTGTTCTCTGTGAAAGCGAGTGCTAATCGGTTTTTAACCTTATGAATTCGAATGTTGAGTGCTCACTATTGAAGTTAGACTAGCACAATACCAAGTTAAGCCTTCTTCTTCTATAATTCTTTGCTGTACCCGAAATGAGACTGGACGATCTCCTATTGTGTTGTTTACATTTCTTAACCTTAACGAAGACTTGTCGATAAACTATCAAGTCATATATAGCCAATAGTCAAGTTACATTTCCGGTATATTATGTTACTGTATCTCCGCACATATTACGCATTTTGTCTTATAATATAAAGGTTAAGCCTATCTATGTACCAGATGTTCTATGCGTGGAATTTACACCTTTAGATTTCCTGCAGCATTTGCAAGTTTTACTAATATTATGGCCGGTTCAAGCAGAGCTTACAAATTAAATATATTCCATAAGACTAAAACAAAATAGTGCTAAATGACCATTCGCGTATAAAGGTGATCCACATAACCATACCAAAACAAGTGGATAATTACTATCTTAGGATAGGTTGTCTTAGAATTCAGTTTGCGAATTTCCGAAGGAATTAAAAGTATATTTTGTACTAATGAGAAAGGAGGTCAGCATTAACGGCATAGATATGGTAAGTCATTTGCATATATAGCGGCAAACGGCAATCAGCATAAGGTTACCACCAATCAAAGCTATTAATATTGCTAGCTATTAATATATAATATTGCTATAATACACGGCGTGTATGTATGAGAAGATGTATAAATGTGGAAGAAGCAAAAGAAGTATGCAAGAATCGTAGCAATTGGCAGTCTATAGTTTCTGTCTACCCCTGTGTGAGAAAGGCGTGAGCGTATGTATGTATGTATTGCTATTATCGAATAATAGTTGCGTTTAATCTCAGCTACATTTAGGTAAAACTTAAAATGATTCACTCCAATTGGCCAGTTTCCAGCGTTTGGCGGTAAGCGAGCGCGTTAGTTTGGCAACACTCCCAAATAAGAATTTTCCTATAATGAGGGCCATGTAGCGGTACATACGCGCGTTGATAGGGGCGACCTACGTATTGGATTCATTCATGGACGTTTAAAGCCATGGTCAGAGTTCAAGGATTCACTGTAAAAAGCAAAGTGTATCGCGTATAAGGCTCAATACAAATTGGCAGTTTCTACATACATACATACATACACTCACGCCTTTCTGCCACAGGGGTTGGCAGAAACTATAGAACGCTGCTTGCTACGATTCTTGCATACTTCTTTTGCTTCTTCCATATTCATACATACACGCTGGTTGCGAATGCTAGGCACCTGACCTTTTTGAGAGTTTTCGCCAATAAGATCAGTGTATGTCCTTCTAGGGCGACCTCCACCGGCGCTGCAACTGACATTCGCCTTATAAATTCCTTTCGTTAATCGTCTTTCATTAATTCTTTCAACATGTCCAAACTATCTCAGCATATTCTTTTCAATACGTGTCACTACATCATCTTTCAGCCCGCAGTTTCTTTGGTCTAAAAACTAGTTCTGACGAAATTTAACTTGTTCCAAATTCTATAAGTCTTGGATTTAATGGTGCCCCTTAATCATGGCTGAAATATTCACTAATACATAATGTTAATAGGAATAATAAAAAGTATTGTTCATTCGTTAGAGTACATTATTCCGTCGATATACTTTTTTATGTCTAAAACAATGCATGTCAAAAGGGTATTTAAACCGTTTAGTTTGTTTAGATTTTGCAGCAGAATTATCCACGGACACTAGAAGCTAGCGGTTATGAGCTTCTTGTTCTTCTCACGTAATCTAGATTCTCACACAAGGTTTTATATTAGGTACGCGAATACGCTAAATTTCTTTATAAAATGCGTTTAAAATCATACTATTTTCGTTTTCAATGCCGTTTGCACAAGTGTTCAAATACAGAGTTTATTGCATGCCATTTTGAAAATACCTACGTAGACTCGCCGTAGATCTTTCACATATTTAAATATTTTTGAATAAAACTAAATTTAGGTACTGTATGTGGTGTGGAAACTTGGGTCAAGGCAAGAACTTGTTTGTTTTTTAAAGTTTTGACAAATTCGCAACTTTATAAAACAACAGGAATTATGGCTTATAGCTACATAATTGTGTTTTTTGTGTAAGTCTTCTTTAATCTGTTTCTGGTGCACTGATACGCTAAATACTAGTTACCTTTACTAGAAAACAGCTATAAAATTGTATCTGTGCATAGTAAATATTTTAATATGAGTAGATATGTATAAGAGCAATAGAAATCAATTATCTTTAGAATTTTTGTTTTTCCCTAAGTTTGTACACGCAAAAACTACTGTACGCAATAGAATGGGCTATTACAGTAATATTGCTGGATGTCTAACTTACACACACACTTACTTACACAGCCACCTAGAAGCCAAGTTATAGTAAGTAGGTAAATCCTTTTGGGACGCGAGTGAAACGGCGGGAAAAGCTAGTTTATAATAAAATTTTGGTAAACACAGAGGCATTGTACCTCTCTCAGTTATCAATATCGACCGATTGGCAATGAAAAGTTAAGTGCCAATTTATCAGTAAAATATCGATAAGCGTTGATTTCAAAATATTATTTCCAATGTAACATTTTATTTTATTACGTAAATATCATGCCCTTCGTGTGCAATGTGTAAATGTAACGTAAAATCAATTGTATTCGTAAAAAGCAAAACATATTTATTTATTTAACATAAACGCCGGGGGAATGCCGCATGGAAAACAGGGCTGAGCATCGAGATGTTATCCAAAATAATAAAATGTAAATCAGATAAAGTTTGTGCGACAAAAGATAATCTATTTTCATTTATTTATACTGTGTATGTAAACAAAAAAGAGTCCTTCGTCAGGCTGCAAGCTACCTTTTTGGCAATTTTAGTGAAACAGCTTTGGATTAGCTTAGGTAGACACTGGGAGAGGTTGAAATCCAGTATACGAATATGGACTAATTATTTTTGTTAGTAAATTATTTATACAGTGGCCTTATTGTTTACGCAGCGAGAAAACATACGAATAAATAAGCCTATAAAAACTAGATGGTTCTGGTTATGTAATCGCTCACCAAACAAATAATGTCAACAGTCTTGTTGGCATTCCACTTATAATTGATTCAACGTCCTAAATATAATTGTTTGTCGCTGAGATCGACTTCGTCTTCCAGACACATTTCCGTAAAGAAACACTAATTGTATTAGCGTGTTAGAACTAATATAATACACGACGGAATGTACACGCACCATGCCGTGGGGACTTCTATGTTTATTTTCCATGATCTCTTAGGGAAACTCGTATTCGCTTGCGTGTATTGAGGTATTAAGTAATCGTATTAGAATTACGTCAAACAAAAACTGCTCTAGAAGCTGGAATATTCAAATTTCGAAGTCATTTTTCTCAAGTCACAACTTGACCAATTCTACAGAGACTCGGGTGACTTAATTCTATTCGCATCTTTAATATTAATTGCCAACCTGACACAAATTATAATAATTAGTTTTAATTTAAGACATGCGAATTAGCTTTCTATTTAAGAACAAACAAGGTTGAAAGTGGACGCATATTTTTTATTATTTTTGGCAAATAAATTCCGGATTTTATACACGTAATCCAATCAGTACTACTATAAGCACAGAAGACATTGAAATCAAATTATGCCAATGAATTTATTTTAAACTATAACTGGATTAATTAATTAAGTATATTTTTTAGTAGTGTATGTCATTTTTGTCGAGATCAGTTTTTGCGACTCACTGCACCAGTTGCGGCTTAACAGTAACATCCTTTTGAGTAACTATTTGCTTCGAGACGTTGTCTCTAGTTAGTGTATAATATATTATCTCAACGCTTGCTGTTACGAAATACCTACGTATAAAATATTTATCTACAAGTTAATCATACTCTAATTAGTCACGAGCACTCGCCACATATCACAGGTTAGTAATTATGAAGATTCTTTAAGCGTGACAATGGAAGTAAACTGTTATGGTACGGAATATTTTCCCTTAGTCATGCTCGTGAGAAGGGTGTGAGTTGTCACTCGATACGTCTAGGTTATGTCGTTATTTCAAGGTTGCATTACCTGACCAAGCAGGTAATAGTAATTTATAAGTAGGTACTTGAAAATGCTGCAAGTCATATCTTTAAACTGCCTTAAAAATAGAGTTCACCTATCTGATAGCGATTAGCATTGTTTATTAAACGATTCTAATGTTTCTATGTTGTTTTGGAGTACCTACATCCCCGAGATGGTCCAAATATAAATTTAATCAGAGTCCGACCATTAATATTTTTTGAAGATACAGCACTTGCTTGAACTCAATTTGTTTTTCCTAAAAAGCTATAATTTATCTTTTCTTTAATGATTAGATCAGCAAACGAGCAGACGAGCCACCTGATGGTAAGTAGTCATCGCCGCCCATGGACACAAGAGGAGTTGCTCATGCGTCGCCGAGCTTTAAGAGCCCCTACGGACTGCAGACTGCCAGAGCCGTAGCAACCGAGGGGGAATTGGCTCTTACGCGCAAAAGTCGAAACACACACCAAGGTGCTTTACGACAGACTCCGACGTAAGGGCGGTCGCCAGCCAGCCAGACCCCGAGAGGTCTTACCACCGAGCAAGTCAGATATTTTCTCGGCTCTTACGAAATGTCATCTGAATGGCAGTTAGGAACTGAATTCTAACCGGTCCCCACACGAGGATGTATCTTATAATTATATATAAGAATACGCATTTTATAGCAAGGTTAAATCGTCAACTACAGATCAGATAGAAGATGAAATTATCTTTAAGACTATTTTAGGATTTAAAAAATAAGCTATTATTATCATAATGGTACGCACCATGCAAGGTGCTTGCCTTACTTACCTGGTGTTTAATTTTCATAAGAGGGATTAGTTACAGCGCAATGAAACGCGAAATTGAGACGGAACGAGATCGTCACAACAAACGGAATAAATGACGTCAGAGAAAATTACAGAGCAATATACGCGTATTCCAAGATAAACACAGAAGTAATTACTCTCGAATCGATACACGCGCTTCAAGGAACGGCAAGTATAATGTGGATGTCATGCCCGGAAATCCTCTTCGGTCCTCCTGACGTGTCGCCGCGCGAGTTTGACTCAAAGGATGAACACGAGTCACTGTATATTATCTATTAGAAGTGTGAATGGTTGGCCAGCCCACATGGTAAAATCGGCGAACCAGCAGACGAGCTACCTAATCGTTTGTGGACATCACGGACCATGGACACCTATAACATCAGAGTTTACTGGTGCGTTGCCGGCCCATAAGAGACCAGACTACCGACTGTCGGAACCGCAGTAACCGGGAGTGGGAACAGGCTCTCACGCGCAAAGTCAAAACAATAAAGGTGCTTTACGACAGTCAATCAGACCTCAAGAGGTCATTGCACTAAGCTAGTCATTTATTCGCTTCTTACAAATACCTTTCTGACTGGCAAAAAGGAATTGTATTCTAAATCCGTATTCACACGAGACAAAACTCTTATTTCAAAATTCAACATACCTGGAAGAACATCCACGTGGGGTACTCCCCTAACTTGACAGCTATACACGCTCCTAACGCAATAAACACGGTGGATATGCTGTCACAGCCGTGGTCGAAGAGTTCGCCCAGCGGCGACTGGCTGCCCGTGCGCCGCGCCTGCTTGCCGTCGATGGCGTCCAGGCTCTGGTAGATGAATACGCCTAACGCGCATAGTGCGCACGCCCATCGCGGCGGATCCTGCCGCGCGTCTGGGCTGAACCTGTTACGTCATATAATTGATTAGACAGATGATTAGTGTCGGTAAAGTATTCCGCTACTTACGAAATGTTAAGAGTCGAACGTTGTTATTTTAACAGGATTATTGAAAAGACCCTGCCTCGTGTCTGAAACTACTAATTTACCTATGATTTAGGAAAGCCTATAAAAAGGAAAAATATATAAGTAAATAATGCCTTGTTAGCCTTGTGGCCCCAAGCGCGACTGCTACGCTAGAGGCCCTGGGTTCGATTTCCAGGTCGAGCATTGTTACTGGGTTTTTCTATAGCTCGCTTTTTTTAGCAGCTCAAAGTTTGGACTTGTGCCTGGTTAATGGCAATAGGTTCGCTCCTATTACATGGGACCTAAACATACCGACGAACTGTGGGTGTCCATTAATATCTATCTACCTAACCTTTCGGGAAATACAGGCGTGCTGGTATGTACCTATGTATGAAATAAAGAATTTTCTTTACAGGTAGGTAATTATTTCTTCAGGATGTTGAGGAATTAGTTTTGATTTTAATGGCAATACCTGCTGGCATTTTTTTTTTTGTAATTATATTTAAGTGCAATTAGTATAAACCATACCATGTTTTCGTCTAAGAATAAACATTATATCGCAAGGCGTACGTAAGAGCCCCCTTTGCGGGTCACCATTCCACCACGCATGGATGCTACTTCGGCCAACGCAATGCGATATTATTAGAGTACCTAAGTATCCTACATAGATGATGCTACCTATAATTTAACTGATCAGTGAGGCGTAGTTCCTTGGTACCTGGACACTAGGTTATTTATCGATTGCTGTGGTACGCAACGACGTAGGTACTTATTGTGAATTTGTGAGCTAACCAGCTGACAGTCATGCGAGACTAAACAAGGCATGTATTATAACTACTTGTCGAATGGGTCATCCATTGGTTTCCTCGAGATACTTGTTTTCCTATTTTGATTTAGGAACTGCCTAATCGGTCTAATAGACACATGCCGAGCTGTTGGGCATGATATAGGTACCGGGTTCGATTGCAATCGCTGTCAAGAATCGCTCGCAGCTTCGCGGATCGTCCAGTCGTCGCTATGACCCAAAAAATAATATTAGAGTACAGTAGCATATTTCTGCTTAACCTTTCGGGGAAAACCAGCATGATGGTTTACATGAATGAAGAAGCTAAGTACATTTTTAAAATAAGTCAGGTGGCACAACCAATAAAACTATCTCTGATTTAAGTAATGTAACATCCAACAAGACCCAAATATTTACGACAGTATGTGATTTCACATTCGTAAATACATTAAGTATAACATTACTTACATTGTACATTGGTAATACGTTATTCTGTTTACATTCGTAACTATCAGGTAAAAGCACCATTTGTTAGTTTGCAAAGCTTTGAAGGAATATACCTATTGCAAAAACAATTGACAGCATTTAATTTTTTTAACACCCATATTTAATAATTTTATTTGAAATTAGATCGAAAAATAGTATTTAAGTATACTTACCCGTATTTTTATATTCAAACATTTCACATTTAATTTCGACTTTGAAATTCTTTCTATTCTAAACAGACGAAATTGCCAAATGACGTCATTTGTACGGTTAACCGGGTTATACAGTGATATGATGAATTTTTCTGACCCTTGAAAAATTTGTATAATGGCAGCTGTTGGACATCTATCATTATTATTCATAACCTAACATTACATATTTCATTGTTGATTTACTATTATTTCAACAAAATTTTAATTTCCTCAGTTTCTGCCGTACAAGTGACATCATCAATGTTTTATTTTTGGATTAGTAGGTTTATTTACAATCACAATTTCTGATATTACACAACGGTAGTGAGACCGAAAAATATTGGTAGGTTATACAAATACCTCTTTGTTATATTATGTAAGAAATGAACCTGCAATTAGTAGCACCAAAGGCTCAGCTGCTGTACCAACCAAGCCATCAAATTATATTGATTGAAATTATACTAAATTTAGATAGTATATAATATGATCATTTTAGTTAAAGTCAGTAATTGTGCTGCTACAAGGAAAATCATCTTATCTCAGAGATGTAGCAAACATAAACACACAAATTACGAAAAAAAATCTTTAGTTGAAAGCGGAGATGCTGGCATGTAATAAGAGTCAGCCTATTGTCATTTACTGGGCAAAAATCCCAATAACATAGTTGCATCTAAGAAAGTCATAGAAAAACCCAAACCCAACACTCAACAGCTATGTTGCAACTACAAGATCAATGGGGCCAGGATGAGAAATGTCATTTAATTCTGTAAAAAGATCTTTAGAAACATACTTTATTTCTTTTGAAACTAGACACTTTCAGAATCCCCTACCTGACAATCTCAGAGAAGAAAAATCAAAACCTACTCGAAAGACTTAATTAAAATCCATAATTAAATTTTGCTATAAAATGGGTGTCTGTCTATGGGGGGCATTCTAGGGCAACATCTAGAATGTTCTTTTAATTCATTAAATTGCATTGGGATCTGGGGAATAAGAATAATATATTTTGCACTGTCTGCCATTTGTTACTTGATGGGTTAAAAAACCAGGTCAAACATTTTCACCTGAGTTTTACATAGGTTCCATATTTTTATATGTAAATATATATTCAAATTAGGTTATTAACATAACAGTACTATACTATACTTCACAAACTATCTTTCCTATATTTATTTAACAACTAATGATTACAACGTAATTAATAATTAACTGTACTGACCTCATTGTAAAAGAAAGAGATAATGAAGTAGGTATTTAGGCACATTATGTTGTTAAATCTTTACCAGGGATTTTGTCAAATTAGAATTATTAAAACTTACCAATGTTTAAGTACTTTATTCTTATCTTATCTTATGTCTATTATTTCTCAAAATGGCAAATACGGTAGGTATTTGCCATTTTAATGTGTCATTTTTAAGTCTCAACAGACTAATTGTTTATATAAATCCATAATAACACTGGCTACTATTCTAGGTCTACATGATGATATTAAATTCCTAACCTTATTATGTGAATCTATATGGCTGGAATTTTTGGGGAAGCCTCAAACTGAACTGCTGTTGTTTCTTAACTAGCTGAGATTCTGTCATGCAGCCACCTAAGGTATCCAGTTATTTTGGTCAGTGGGTGGTCTCTTAAGGTAAGTTGTATGTAATTGGTACACTATTAATCAACATAAAAGAAAAGTTAAATGTCAGATAAAGTAATCATAGCATATCACGGATTACAAATCATAAAAAAAATTTAAGCTGCACCAAATTGAAGTTTCTTGAAGGTGTCGTTTGATAAGATAGACTGACAGACATCCGAGTATCTTATCACCCTGTGGCGCGACATCGCCTCGGCCAATCGCACGCCAGTTCTTTCAAGCATTACAATATGTAAACATGCGTGAACCTTTAATTTTGCTGAATGGAACAAGCAATTCTTACAACATCATTACATTGCGGGTACGTAGGACTTCTAAAGACCGTTAGAAAGTCTTAGTACCAGCAGAAAATGAAAGTCGTTACGCTCTGGCGAGATCTGTGACACCGTTCCCGTAATATATAACCTTCGATGTACTTACCAAACTAATATAAGTGTGGTGACTATATTTACTGCTAAACCTAATATTGTGATGAGATTCGGCGCGAGCCATAATGGCGTTTTAGATACTAGCCAGCACCACCATGGTTGGAGCCATGCATCCAATATACTGGCACTCGTACAAGAATATTTGTGTTCACTTAGTCTTTTTAACTGAGCAGCATTGAGTATTCTCTCTTTATAGAACTGCATTTTAATTCACTGTCACGACATTACAATGCACAACAAAATTCCACTATTTAATAACGATATTCACGAGATATTCGCAAAATCGCAATGCAAATTACATTCACATCACACGGCCACCGTTCTTGACATGACATGACACCATAAACAATTTTATATGTCAGTTTTTTTTTACGTCCCGCAACGATGTTCTGTCATCGAGCCACGCGGTCACCACAGACAATATCACTGACATTCCAAAAATAATGTTGCCATGTAATATATAACGCCGTAATTATAGAAGATATTTTTAATTAAAGTACCTTATATTTTTTATCTAGATTTTTGTGGCTAATACGATTATTACTATTTATTTAGCAATTCATGTAAGGCACCGGGGTACAAGATTCTATTTTGACTCATAAAATTTCATTGTTCTATCGCATAAAAAATTAATTACTATGAGAGGTTTTCTTATTAATCATACCAGAATAAATATTATTTTTAATATTAAGCAGTGCATGCTTTATATACCATTGCTTTATACCATCGTTAGGATCATGGACTTAGCAAAAATAACAATACATTTTACAACACAAAGCTTTATTTCAACAATAATTACAATATTAATATTACAAAGAAATAATAATACTTTCCAGTCGCAAACTACTTCATATGAGAATTACTGACAGAAATTACAAAATGAAGACAAAAATACATTTTGTTACAAAAATATTTATATCTCAATTGCATTTGTTATTATATTTACTTAACTACATACAAATTTAATTTAGTACTTACATCATTAAAATATAAAATAAAATTATCATCAAACATCGTTACTTAAAGGTATTTCAGCATGACAAAATTAAAGCCTTATTAAAATATTTGGAAAAATATTTTATTTTCTTGAAGTAAGTAAAAATAATTTGTAATATATAAACCGAACATCTTTATTGCTTTTTATTACATAACAATTCTTTCAAAAATAATATCAATATAATAATTTTAACCATTAACCGATCCGAATTAATTGATGTTATCTATTCTTAGCTTGATTTTTCCTAGCTTCGATTCTTTTTTGTAACGTTACTAACAGAGCACCGAGTACGTTATGTCCGGGTAGCCGTTTACCAAAGAGCAACCGCTTTACCGAGTCGTCATACGTGAGAAGAGCTACCATATTTTGTAGCAGAAATCCTTGGCAGTATTCCAACAGTTGAGTAGCACCATAAACCTGTAAAGAAAGTAGTAAGTAATAATATGATATAATAGTATGATATATATATGTATTAATGATAATTATTATGCTGTAACGTAGATCAGTAACAAAACCGGAAAGGACCTAAAATGTAACCCTGTGGCACACCTGAGGGCCTAGTGTGAGTTTCATTTCACCAACTCGATTTTACGCTTCAACTGCATTCGGCTCACTGATTGGTTGAGAGTGGTGAAGGTCACAAAAATCGCCAATCAGCACGCAAAACGCGGTCGATGCGTATAATCGAGTAGGAATGAAACTCAAACTTGCCCCCCTGATAATGTTTCTACTATTTCAGATAATTAAAAAAATCTTAATTAATGGATGACGGATTTTACGGTGTTCGGTTCTGCACCAATGGATTTATTCAATCTAACAGAACCTAACTACCTTAGCATGAATGTAGACCGAGACAAGGTTGTGTAAGTCTACGGACTTAGCCGCCCTCGCCTCACAGTGCCTCTGTAGCGGCAGAAGCTGGAAGAAGGAGGCGGCGGCCAACACCTCCAGGACGTCGCTCTCCGGGATGTCCAGCCCCGAGCACCCACCGGAGTACAGGTACTTCATTACTTGCTATGAAAAAAATAAATCATTGTGCATTTACGCAGCTTTCGTTTTCAAAATGGATACAAAATCCAATATTTATTCAGCAAGGACCAACCTGCTTTCTGTTCGCCACAAACAGTAGTAACACTACAGTAGTACCTAGGTAAGAAGTACTACTACTACTACTTGAGAGATTTGGTAAAGAGTATACGGGATCAACCATAAATTACTGAATTACCGGTTGGATTAGAGCAATGACCGATTGGAGAGGAATCAATAGGTATTAACACTGACCTCAAAAATATGATATCGAATATCATTGATTTGCACAAGGGGTGGTGCCGTAGTGGCCGGAGGTAGACCTTCATTCGATGATCTTGGAGGTGCCAACATGGCTCGCAGACGTGGTGACTCCGACACGAGAACAATCTTGTGGCCGTAGAACAATCGACCTTCAACCCTGAGGGAAAGGATTCCATTCAAATTAAATCTTGTATAGCTATAAAAGTTATAAAAAATGATGATTATGTAAGCGATACATGAGAGTGCAGTCTGTTTACCTATGGGTAGTGCAAAAAGTAGGTAACAAAGGAAAAACAACTAGCACTGGACAACATTGGTCTTTTATTGGATACTGTACTTACATAACAATCAGGAAATATTTCTTTAATTTTACTAATGACGGACAAATATAAACCCAGAAGTGAAATACTTAAAACTACTTTTTAAGGATTTTCTTACAGCATCCATTGTCACGGGTAAAAGATCCGAAATTAGTTAAATTACCTGAATACATCATATGAATACAACGCGTTACAATCCGTAAAAAATAGTTTTATTTCAATGTCTCACACGAATATTTATTCGTGTAAGTGTCAGAAACCCCAGAAGTGCATAAACTTACCTGAATGTGACGTCAGCTAGCGAGGGATTATTGACGTACGAGGGGTCGACTCGCGCCGGTGTCGGTGCGGCGGGCGGCGGCGGCTGCGCAACCGCTGGGACCGCCTCGCGCCCGTAGCACGCACACAGGATATCAGCTAGGAGTAACACTGTGCCTTCCTTCTAAACACAAGTTGCTTTTATATATTCTGAGGTCAATTTAACTAGATAACTCTTTCATCATCTCAACTTTGTGCCTATACGTTTGAGCATTACACCGAACATTATATCTTCAGACAGAATGTAATTCCAGGGTTGGTATGGTAGGTTCTTAAGGCGCGGTGCATAGTCAACATTTAGGTATTTGAGGGGGTGAAGCAGATGAAGTGGGGCACGCGTAGTCCCGCCTACTGCGGGGCGCACCGGGCGAATGTCAACCATGCGCGACGTTCTTTAAATACAGAAACATAATTTCGCGACATTGGTTAAATGCACGTTTGGATTAGCGCGCCGCTGTCCGGCTTGAAATCGCGCTTCCACGAGTTCGAATCTCAATAGATACTATGAGTTTTTTTTTATTTTTAAAAATGTACACACTTGTTTTCTTATTTTTGAAATAATTAATTAATAATTGTTATTTAAAAAAAAAGACTATAGAGAAACTTAACAGATTCATTAGACGAAAAATAAATAATTCATAAATAAAATGGCTTGGGCGTAGAATGGTCAATTCTAGAAATGGCTTATTCTCAAAACGGCAATTGTCAAAATTGCGAAAAATTAATATAAACAGACATTTTTATTCCCGTATATATTTTTCTTCAGAGTAGTATAAAAAACAGTCACCAAACTTGATGGTTTATTCTGAAGAAAAATAATACAGATACAGGATGTTATAAAAGACTGTAGTTATACTTTGGTATAGGAGGTCATTGTACTCACCACTATGAACATCTTTACTATGGCGCCTGCCCTAAAATCGCTAAAAAATATTTTTTTCGTCTAACCTACGTCTAACCTTTTCGCAAAACCATACATGCCAAAAAAACTATGCCTTTTTGAGAATTTGGCATTCTGCGTCTAAACCATATGATGAACTAGTAACCAGTAAAGAAACGAGATCATTGCGAGTTGAATGAGGAATTACTCAAAATTACTGTATAGTAATTTGTATTTTTTGAATTGACCATTTTGAGATTCGAATGCAAATTTCAATTTATTCAATTTATATTGTGATCATTTTGAGAATTCGTCATTTTGTGCCTAAGCACAGTGGTATGTTATACATACATACCTACTAAAGTTTATAATTTACAAATTATAAACTTTAGTAGGTAAAAAATAGGTATGTGCAAAGACAACAATTATGACGATAATATTTATTGTGACAAGCGAAGATTTAGCAAGTACACATAATGACGACGCTAACGTGGCCGCCGTTACAGGAATTACTTCTGCCGGTATTGGTTATTCGCAATTTTAAGAAATTACAGCATGTATCGACATACCCATATTTACGAAAACCACATATGCTCAAGATCCCAGATAAACGATTTGATTTGATTTGATCAAGACATCATTTATGAAAAATGGGAATCAACATCTGACGAATCCTGTGGCAGCAGTAGCAGGTTTTAAGAACGCATAGCTGCTGTTGTCATGGATTTTTTGCTGATGATGAATTTGGGTACGTCCATACATGCTGTAATTTCTTCGAATTGCGAATAACCAATACCAGCAGAAGTAATTCCTGTAAAGCAGCCACGTTAGCGTTGACATTGTGTGTACTTGCTAAATCTTTGCTTGTCACAATAAAATCGTCTTTGCACATATTGCATCTAAAATTGAATCCGGAGATCAAGCCAATCCTTTATTCTGCTATGAGTGACAGCTGTGAGAAGTTACAATCGAATAAAGAACTATGGCTACATATAGTTTGCAACTGCTGATAAAATGCATTATGTCAACGACTCCTCGACTATGAACTGGTGAGTATGTATTATTGTCTTGAAATTCTGTCGACGGTTCAACGAATAGCACATCGTCATTGATTTCTCTGAAATAAAAATTTCTTCATTTTTTGTTTTGTTATAAACAAAAAACAACAAAGTAATTCTAAATCACAGTAATTACGCGATGTATACAAATACAATGGATATATGACTGGGTGTACAGACAGATAGGTGGTTGTCACGCGATCTCTTTGGAGGATAACTCTTCGGAATCGTCAGCTCCCATGATTGACTGACGACCTTCGCCCATCTGTCGATACTTGCTACACATAATTTGATTTTGGTTTGGCTCCTGGAGTTACAAAGGTTGAAAGTGATTTTCCCAGGGTTTTCGTGTTCAGAATGTAAAATTGAAGCAAATAAGTTTTTAAATTTTGACATACTTACATGATTGTTTATATCAAAAAAAGTTAAAAGCAAATAGCTCTATAGGTCCAGACTACATCCCCCCTGGTCTCCTCAAAATGTCAAAAGAGTATATTTCGGAACCTCTCTGTCATATTCTTAATCTAGCTATAAGCACTGGCAATTACCCCTCACAATGGAAACTTTCAAGAGTCACGCCTATACCTAAATCCTCGAAAAAAACTGATATCGAAGAATACCGACCCATCGCGATTCTCTCATCTCCTGCGAAGGTCTTCGAGAGCATTTTGCATAAGCATATCAACGATCAAATTAGCGCCTACTTATGTAACGAGCAGCACGGCTTTAGGTCCAAGAGATCTGTGAACACTAACCTCATAACTCTTGTTGACTTCATTTCCACCCAGCTAGATCACAGGCTCCAAGTTGACGTCCTTTACTTCGATTTCCGGAAGGCGTTTGATAGGGTCAATAATGACATTTTGCTGGCGAAACTCTGTGCTATAGGTTTTGCCCCTGGACTTCTCAATCTGATCACGGACTATCTACGAGACCGTCAGCAATTTGTCAAATTGGGTATCTTTAAATCTAGACCCTATCACACGCGTTCCGGGGTAAGTCAGGGTTCCATTCTTGGGCCTCTACTATTCATTATTATGATCAATGAAATTCCTACAGCAGTCAGCCACGCACGATGCTTACTATATGCAGATGACCTAAAGCTGTACGCAGCAATTAAAAACGAGAAGGACTGCTTGGCACTCCAGCGCGACATGGAGCGTTGATAACAAACTTGAATTCAACCCCACTAAGTGTAATGCTATGACCTTTAGCCGAGCGCGGCACCCAGTTGTTTTCGATTATAAGTTAAATAACGAAACTATACCTCAATCGTCGACCATGAAGGACTTGGGTGTTACATTCGACCGGGGGTTAACATTCCATGATCACATGGTCGCGGTTGCCAAGGAGTCCTATATTAGACTAGGTTTTGTCCTCAGAAACGCACGTGACTTCCAAAATACCAGTGTCATTCGAATCATTTATAATGCGCTGGTACGTAGTAAGTTGGAAACCAGTGGGTCTATCTGGAGTCCCCTTGAGAAAAAAAAATTTCAATACTCGAAAAAGTACAGAAGGCATACCTTAGATATCTTTACAAGAGGGTCTATGGATACCCATATCTTTACCCCACCAAGTTTCTCCTGGGTTGTCTCAATTACAATTCCCTAGAAACCAGAAGGAACAGTGACCAAATTGTCACGGTGTGCAAAATCCTACGTGGAAAAATTGATTTAGCTGATTTGTTTAATGAACTGTGTCAACTCTTTACCCCTAATAACTATCTAAGAGGCAGGAAACATAAACTGCTTGCAGTGCCAACTTGCCGTACTCTAACCCGAGCAAAGTCCCCAATACCGCGCACACTCTCTACACTCAACGATCTCCTGAACTCGTGCCCAGATATTGATTTGTTTGATGATGGATGGGTGAGGCTATTGACGGTATCCTTGAAGTTGTGCGAGAGGGATCTATGATCGACTTCAATTTGGTGCGAATCTGTGATATGTTTTAGATTATTGGAATTATTTAGTATATTACACCCATCGTTCTATGAATGAAAAGCCAAATGAAGCTTATAATGTAGTAGTTCTGAAATTTGTTTAGTTAATCAAGAAATTACAATTCTATTTAATTAGTGTAATTGGTCTATGACCGTTCTAGTTAAATAAATAAATAAATAAATCATGTGATTTTTTGAGAAAATGATGAATATCCACAATGGCAATATTATGCATTTAGCATTTAGAAAATTTGCCACTTTATCGATTTATATTGTGGCCACTTTACAAATTCGTCATTGTGCTATAGTCTAAACTATGGTCATTTCGTCGTCGAAGTTGTTCATAATAATGTCATTATGAACAACTTTCACTATAACTCCAACCCTAAAATCGCGAAAAATAATCTGCTGAAAAAGCTCATTCACCCGCGACTAAATGACCTCGTTTTTTTAAAGAAAAAAAGACTAAATGACCATAGTTTGTTGATTGGCACCACAGTAAAAGTTGTTCATAATGATGAGTGATGACTGTAATGACCCCTTTTCGTATTTCTACACTCTTTTGTAAGACTGCAAATAATTTGAATATTATAAACTTTAGTAGGTATGTATGTATCACTTAGCACTGGGTTTCGGTGCAATATGACGAGTTCTCAAAATGGCCGTAATATAAATTTAATTAATTTAATTGGCATACGAGTATCAAAATGGTAAATTGTAAAAATGTCAAATTTTCTAATATAAATATGACAGTGACAAATTTTCATTTGTCATAATTGCCATTTAGAAATTGAGTAATATCAACAATGTACATTCTGATGCACATTGTTGATATTCCTCATTCAACTCACAATGATCTCCTTTCGCATTACTGGTTTGTAACACCATATATAAGCATACTCGTGAAAAGTTTTCTCCGATGGTTCATCTACTGACGGATAGATCACCAGACGATTCTTTTTACTATAGAATGCAAAAAAAACGATTCAGGAAAATTAAAAAAAAACTTAGTAAAAGCTTATAAAAAAAGAGAATTAATAGGAAGTTAAATAATAATTATTGAAAATTTATTTCAAACAAGAAGATAACAAAAGTAAATAATAATTTAAAAAAAGCAATTATATGCTACAAATAAGAAAATCAACAAAAAGTGAAAATTATTGCGGGGTTTGAACTCAAGACCAGTGCACATCTGTTCAATACACGATACCGCTAGACCAATCGAGTTATAGATTCACACATCGAATTTACGAATCTATAGATAATCTATTTGTATGTACTTACTTTACAATTTCTATCGTGAGATTTTGTTTCATCGAATAAAAATGAATATTATTATTATTATTGTAATAAAATAAATAGCTTTCAAAACGACCAGATATAAAATTATTTCTGAGCGGCGGGCGGAACAAAGTGACATAGGTCCATCAGGCAGCGCGCCTCAGCGCTCACTGTCGCTTACCGTAGAAATGAAAGAGAAGAAAAAAGACGCCACGATGCCGCGATGTTTCGTTCGACTCGTGCGAGTTATTTATCATGATATTTATTAATTATTAAAAATATAGTATTTCAATCAAAAAATAAAAACAACAGTTCCCTTTATTTTTATATATTACGTCACTGTTATAAATTTGATCAAGATTTGTTAATAAATAATACAGTTACAACTGCTAGAAATTTAATTTTAATGGTTATTTTATGATTTTTTTTTATCGAGAAAATTTAACGAAAACGTGTTTTGAAAACAAAGGTTCCCTCGTAAATATGTTCAAGATTAACATATATTTTTATTGCTGTGTTAAAATGTATACTTTTTGCTAAAAAACTGTTTTAAGATGCCTATTTTGACTAGTCACAGCGCCTTAAATGGCACCTATCTATTGTAAACTTAACAACTTCTACATATTTCTAAACAACTCCAGTGATGGTTTCTAAGTATTCGACTTATGGACCGATTCAGTATAATTATTATGAGCTGAATAAATGTGTTAGAATTGGTTACATTACCTTGCTGTACCGTAGAATATTGAACAGCAGGGGGAGGCACTCGTAAATGAACTGTTTACTGTAGTGGCTGTCGTCTGAAGGACAGACCTAGAATAAGAGTAATTCATGTTATCATTGTAAATATTAATATTGTTTCTGTATCACAGTGAAGAAACGTGCGTTACCTGTAAAAAGTCTTGCAGTAGTTGGTCAATAACGTTGTCGAGTGCTGCGTCTGCGGCGGCGGCGAGGGACAGCGTCCACGCGTGCAGCGACCACGGTACACCCAGCGCGTGCAGTTCTAATGTTATGTCTGAAAATAAAGAATACTTAAGTACCTACTTAGTACTTGGTACATAATATTTACTACATTGGTCTTGGCGCAGGATTGATATAGATTGAAGCGTGAGGGAGAGATCTTTGCGCAGCAGTGAGATACACTAGAATAATTATAAGCTACATTACTTACTTATTAGTACCATTAGAAATGCATTTTACAATTAGTTTAAATGGTAATAATTAATATCTTTGGACACAATTCAGGATCCAAGTCATACCTAAATGGTCAGTCTCGGCGGCGCAGTACATGGCGTCGTGCAGCGCGCGCTGTTGCTGCTTGGTGAAGGTGGGCGCGCGGGCGGGCGGCGCGGCGCCCTCGGCCAGCACCTCCTCCAGCGACAGCACGGCGCCGGCGCCGCGCGCGCCGCCCCGCACGGCCGCGCGCAGGCACGCGCGCCGCCCGTGCGTGCAGCACACTGCCACCGCGCTGCACATGCAAACAAATATATTTGATTGCAGTACTTAATGCACACTTTTTGTCTCACTCCAGGAAATCATTATAAATATTTACTTACAGAATTAAATATGTAGGTACGTATCATTTAATGTGAAATGCCTAGAGCAAAAGTGTGTATTGGTGTATCAAAAATGAGTAACCCAAAAAGTGAAAGTGATCCTAGAAGTTATCTCAATTCACCACAGAACAAAATAATTAATCAAGTCTACCAATAAGTATGTCATTCACTCGTTTCACTCATGATCATGAACAACAATCCCAAAATTGGACTAATCGGAGTGGCCAAATACTATACTACATCTGTACAAACCGCTATCCGGTTTTTTTCTAATAATCATACCTAAGTACTTACATAACTAATCACAAAGGTTCAAATATTTAGGTATAAACTCTACGTAAGTATAATTACGTAGCTACCCGTACCCAGTAAATTTTCACTGTAGGTATCTATTATGCTTACCTGTAGCAGCCGTATTGTGCAGCCACAGAATAGCACAAGGCATCGTTGAGCTGCGTGGAGAGGAACGGGTCTGCACCGTGAGATAGTAACAATTGCACCAGCTCTAGATTACCCACGCCACACGCCACCTAAAACATTTTTTTTCATGGTTAAAAACGATCTGATGAGCCACCTGATGGTCAGTAGTAATCGTCGCCAATGGACACCTGCAACACCAGAGGTGTTGCTTATCCGTTGCCGATCCATAATTATGAGCCCTTACAGCATGTAGACTTTTTGATTGACGCCAGCCAATCTAAGAGCCATCTTACGCGCAAAAGTCGAAACGCAAACCAAGGTACGTGCTTTATGACAGAAACCGACATTAGGGTGGTCGCCAGTCAGTCAGACCTCAAGAGGACCTCTTGCCACCCAGCAAAAATACTTATAATACATTTAATTGTTATTAAATGCACTATTAGGTATTACCTACAAAGGTAATTGTATATTGTAAGTGGGCAATTATATAGTTTGGCATGGGTACCCGCTAAGAACGTAGGGAGCTTGGTAGGGGGATTAAACCAAAGCTGCCCATGCACAAGTCTTTGTTATTATTATGAGCGAATATACCATAGTCCACCACACCAGCATGCCACAGGCAAATTTCAGCCACACAGAGCCACATTTTTTAGGTTTTGGAATAAGATAACTAATATACACTGTTCCGTGCCTATAAAAATTTTGAGAAATTATATACAAATTATAAATTAGGTACAATTATTTTTTTCTTTCGCTGATTGTTAGGTATTTCATTTATATTCTCCATAAAGTTCTTATGTTGAACAACAGTCCACGCACAGTCAGCATAAACAGCGTTGCCTTCAGTTAATTAACATTGACCTGTAAAGGCGTAAGGGTGCAGACATCGTCTCCCCGCGCGGGCGCGCCGTCGACGCGTGCGCCGGCGCCGAGCAGGCGGCGCGCGCACTCCGCGGCGCCCGCGCAGCCCGCGCCGCCGCCCGCGCCGCTGCACGCGTACACAAGCGCCGTCCAACCTACAGCAAACGACTATTATGGAGTGTTCAGTAGCTAATTATAATTATATGCATATATCACCATAATAATAATACAATACACGTGATTCGGACCGAAACAGATGGACATCAAAAAGATGACGACTTGCTCAGGTCACAGCACGAGCTGGGAAGCTGCTATACTGTCATTGATTTCTTTTGGATGCACGAACAGCTTATCATATCAGATAGATAGAAATAAGCAAATCAAAACTGCAAAAATACACAAACGGCAAATCTGTCCATGCTCAAAACTGAATGTTAATATGTATAGGCTCTTTACTTTATTAGTAGACAAAACAACCTGCTGTTGGCGGTGTATACGCTGGTGTAGTTTGTTGCGAGGAGGGCGAGCGCGGCGACAGCGGCAGTGCACAGTGAGCCGCGCAGGTGCCTCCTGTCTCTATGTTAGGATCCGCACCCGCTTCTAACAACATCTGGAAGAGTGACATAATTTCATTTAATTCAAGTGTTGCAGTCAATGTATGACGATTTTTCTGTTTTTCAAATGTTTTAACACTAGTATGGCATGTTGCCTCTATAGATCCATCATCAAAGAAACTAGCGAATATTTTTTTGGATCTAAGTACTTTCGCGAAGCCTTTTTTAGAAGCTTTTTTAGGATTCCCAGGAACTTAGACAACTAACTTACAGCAACAATCTGCTCATCGCCAGCGAACGCCGCCTTCATGAGCGCGGTCAGGCCCGAAGCATCAGGCGCATCCACGCCGGCTGATGGCAATAGTGGTCGTACACCTCCCACCAATTCCGGTCTCCCGCTGAGGAGGGCACGTTGAGCTACCCCCACAGCCGCTCTGCTTAGTTCGTCAGCTGTGCGGGCGCAGCGAGACCACACTGGCTCTATGGCATCCTCCAGTCTGAGAATTTTAGGCAGGTCTTTAATATTTATTTATCGATCACATCTTAAATATGTAGCCATTGATTCACAAAACCTGAAGACATTATGCGTAGATTTGGTTAAAAGCAAATTAAATCAGTAAGACTAAGAACTTCCATGGATATGGATTGAGTGATAAAATGAAGGAATACGAGGAAGCGTTACGTGATGGGTCTGGGCGGGCAGTCGGCGTGCGGCAGCAGCAGGCGCGCGGCCTGCAGCACGTCGTCGGCGTCGGGCACGTGCGGCGGCGGGCGCAGCGCGGCGTGCGCGCGCAGCACGCGCACCCACTCGCCCAGCGGCGGCAGCGCGCCCGCGCCGCGCTCGCCCCACAGCCCCGCGCCGCCGCAGCTGCCGCCGCTCGTGCTCGAGTGCTCCAGCTGCAGATGCGGATCAGTAACACTTCATTATGTTTAACTAATTGTAGTTGTATGGTATTATTTACGATTAATTACAATTCTCTAAAATTCCAGAACACAGTAGTATTTTGAAAAGTTCTTGTTAATTGTGAAAATGTTAGTTAAATTATGCAGTTAATTTATAAGTACATACCTGAGAACACCTCATAAAGTAATACAACGCTCGTTCTGCAGCCGGTGATAGAGGCGGTAGTCGTGGGTGAACTCTTCGTAAAACTGCCCGCAATTCTGACGCTGACCCTGCACACGTAGTCAACAGCACCGACGCAGTGGAGCCTCCAGAACTATTATTAGAACCCGCCGAGGTCCCTGACCCACCTAAAAATTGAACACGATCAAAAGCCTGCACAAAGCGATTCTGCAAGACCTGGTCCTTTAATATGATAAATTAGAACTTTTGATACATACCAGAACCGTTGGTAGTGATACCAGAATCGTGACTAAGTCCTAATTGTCTGTGTTCGGGTCGGGACACTCCTGATGATGACCCGGACCCTAAAGAGCTCATGGATTCCCACCGAGAAAGTGATAATGCACCTGCAATGTAAAATTGAAAAAATTGAGATAACTAGATAGTTGAAAGGTTTTCCAAATATACAAGGGTTATCAAAATATCGAAGCAGAAAAACATTCTAGATCTTAACCTGAAGCAACTCTTCCCGCATTCAAATGGCTGTACGGCTGCAACAGTCCCCATAGGTCAGCGCAATTGCCGACCGCGTGGTCGACAACGGTAGGTGTGATGGGCGTACTAGCTGCACTACTCCCGGCTACCAGTGCGATCTCCTCCAGGAGGGTCTCCATGCCAGCACATAGGTAGATCGCTGCATATCTAAAAAGAAAATAAATAGTTTAAAATGTGTTAAGAAAACACTGTCCTACCCGTGAAGGTATTGTTATGTTAGTTATCGACATCCGGTTCTATTTAAATAGGTACTTAATCGTTTTCACTTTACAGGTGCCTACCTATACCTAAAAAAATACCCCATTATTATAAAAGGAAGAAATTGAAATGGCAATACCTATTTACGTCCCTGAATGCTTTTCCAAAAATTTGCTAGATTTTGGGGTAATTGCAATTGGCAATTTGGGTATGAAATCGTAAATTTTAAACATCATTATTGTTTACTTTCTCTATGTATCATTGATATGCCACTTTTGGATCGGACAGGTTTTTTTTAACATAGTGTATATTGATCTAATGTATTACGTAAATGATATAGTCATATGTAGGTACGTAATGTTGGAAATTGGGGGAGTACTACGTCCAACAGTGAAATGATATAGGCTGATGATGATGATATAGACGATAAATGTTGGAAATATAGCCTCCAAATACGCGACCTGAGTAAAAAAGCTAGCTACATTGCGTTATTCGTGTTATCAAAGAATGGAATCAATATGTTCGTGTTAGGTGAATATAACATCATTTTATACTTACTCGTGCACAAATGATGCAACACGGACGTCCAGCATCCACCGCTGGAAGCGACCTGGAGCGAGGCTGGTCCGGGCACGAGCTGCTGAGCCCAAGCGCCTAGCAGCGCTGCCTGATGTCGCATACATGGTTGCTGCGCGCTGGCAACCCTGCCAAATTGAGAAAGTTTAATTTGGTATAATTTTTTTGCTATAAGTATAAAAGATATAAGTTTCCATGTCCTATGGAAACTACAACTACATAATAAAAGTTATGAAAAATGTGGAGACTGAAGCCTGACATAGGGTGGAAAGTAGGTTTTAAATTAATCAGTAGTGAAGAAGCATAGCATAGATGTTCATGTTAATTTTTTTTTTTTAAAAACGTTGCTCCACTCGAGGATTTTCTCCTGTATCGTGGGTGCGTTTACAAACACAAATTCTCACATACACAAACGCCCAGACCCGGAACAACTACCTGTAGATCATACAAATATTTGCTCCGAGTGGGGATCGAACCCACAACACGTGACGCAGAAGCCGATCGCTCAGCCGCTGCGTTAAACGTGTCGTCAAATTAGTAGTTAGCTAATTCAATGGTACCCTAATAGAAGCTTTAGCTGCTTATTCGTATTTTAAACTTATTTATTCAATTTACTAATGTTATCACTACCTTGATACATGCGTCAGCGAGCGGCGTACTGAGTACTATTCGGAACGCTCCAGCCACTTCATGTTTCGAGCAGAAACCGAAGTTCTGGGAGAGACGCTGTGCCTCGCGAGATATCCGCACAAGTGCCCTGAAAATACGCGATCAAAAACAGCATAAATACATTGAAAATCAGGTGCCAGTGCCAATGGGGAGAGGTCAAGTTTGGTAAGAATGAATCCAGAGCAACTTTACTTGTTATTGGACAATATAAGAAGGAATTCTGGTAGAAATCGAGTTTTAAGGAGCTTTAGCTTGTAGTGCGATACTTATTATCTATTATGCTATAACAGGAAGCCTGACCTTTGTAATAAGTATGCGAGTCTCGACGGTGTGTCAGGAGCCATCCTGGGCGCTATGTCCCTACATCTTCCTGCTTGTAACGCGCGACTGACTTCGCTCGGTGTCCAAGGCACGCAGCGCAATTCCACTAGCCTGCAAGTATTCACAACTTCATTTCAGGGTAATATTTGTAGCAACCTTTAAACAGTTAAAGACGTCAAGGTACTTAATTTGTTTTTGTCAGTTTCTTATGAGTAATTGACAAAGCGGTAGAGAATCACAGTATTAGCTGAAGAAAGAAATTCTGGTTGAAGGTCATTTGCTGGTGGATGGGAGTCACGAATGCTGCTGACCTGTTTCACCTCGCAGAACACAAAAAGACATGTCCAGAGTTGATGTGAATCTTCAGTAATTGGAGAGGTTCTAGAAGAAGAAACTGTCTTGTGAGAGATTTGAGTACACACCTATTATGTGAGTCAACCCACACGAACTCGTCAGCACTGGTAACGTTTGTGCAGACCGTGTCCAGTGAAGGTTGACGCACCAATGGGGCGCGTCTTCTGCGAGCCTCTGCTGCACTGCCACTTTCTGGAAAACAATGAAGTAAACTAAAATGTTTGATCTTTGTTCGTTAGTCCTTACGATGATAGAAATATTAGGCAGAGTTGGCGAAGGATTGTTAGGGAACCATATAGCAAAAACTTGATTGACAAAATATTCAAAATACTATCTATTTAGGAGTTTTCTTGTTCCCTGAATTAAATTCAGCATCTTCATAAGTTACATACATACATACACTCACGCCTTTCTCCCACAGAGGTAGGCAGAAACTATAGACCGCCACTAGCTACGATGCTTGTTTACTTTTTTTGCTTCTTCCACATTCATACATCTTCTCATACATACACGCCGGTTCGGAGCTCTACGCACCTTCATAACTTCTGCCAGTGAATTTAAGGTAAAGGTAGAGTGTAAAATTTTGACCACATTATCAGTTAGGCTGAAATCCATATAGCCGATTTATGATAATGCAACTCAACTTAAACCAGATTATACCAAAAAAAGTATGTTCTTACCTGGTGCCCCATTATTACTGCCGCCGCCGGCGCTGGAGGCTCCACTAGTGGCGGTGCTACTGCTGTCCCTGGAGCGTAGGGTCAACTGTTTGATAGCGGACCTGATGTCTTCCAGTCCTCCACCCCCAGGCCAAGGCGACTGCAACTGAATGATTACAAGAGTTTATACGTGCTTAGAAAAAATAAAAGTGTTTTATGTAGGTATAATATCAAAGATTTTTATAAAGGAATCTACCTACCGAATAGTTTGTAAAAACTTGCTGTCGGCATTCGTACTACAAAGTAATTGTTGCTTTTCGCAAATGTACCAGTTCGATTCGGGTTCGATCAACGCTGATTTTCCAAACTAGACTTCTATACGGACCTTCTATAGCCCCCCTCTCATTCTGAGGCAACCCTTGTCTAGCAGTGGGATTGTAAATGGGTTATGATGACGTCTACGACAGTAGCGTTGATCAATCAGCGCTGCAGCTGAGCGATCAGTTCTACAAAGAAATGCTCCATTCCGACTGAAAATATTTGATGAACAGCGGCTACGATCAGTGTAACTGTAGAAGCACCCTAATATAATTAATTACCTTATTATGTGGTCGATGCTTGGTCCTCGCGTGTGGTGGCTGCCGTGTCCGGCGAGGCTCCTCCCTGCCCGCCTCGCCACCACCACCACTGTCCGACATAGACGCGTGTCCGGAGGACCTGTTCTCGTCTGAGCTACTGTTGCATTCACGGACGCCATTCTGTATTAAAAAGCAGGTGCAGCTTTAATGAACCGAGATGGAAGAATGGAAATCTTGCAAAGCGGTAATCCGGTTTCGATTTGGGATTTTCAATTAGGGATTTTAAGTACTTAGAAGATATACAGGCATAATGGCATAATCTAAGTGTGCACCAGTTACTCGAGCCGAAAGCGTTTACCTTAACGAATATAGATACGCTTGAACTTTGGCGAAATTCGAAAGGTGGCAAAAAAAAATTGCCTCCAATTTACAGGACAAAAGCATAAGTAAAGTTATTAAGTGCCTATACTTCTTGCTGTATTGGAAGCCTAAAACAAATGTACGTGATAAAATAAATAAATTTCTATAAAAATAATTCTGATCATACACTGAAACGATTAAATCACAGCAACATCTAATTATTTTTTTGTATATTTGATAGGCTGTTTCAAATTAATGATGCGGATGTTAATAATTCATTTTCTTATACTGAGAGTCTGAGACGATAGTTACCTAATAAAAAAATTCAACTTAAAAGGTAATTATTTCATGATGCGGTTTTTGAGTTATTTAAGTAAGCACCTATTATCTTTTTATGCATCTACATAAAATGCATTTCTCCAAACAATAGTTTTATGACATCTCTGTTCTGAGATAATCTTACATCAGCAATGTAACGAATTGAATAATCCGTCACAATTAAGATAGCGAGAGCTCAGTGCGCGTACGCATCTGCATGCACCCAACATGGCCGCCATTGTCGCTCATGCTTTCGCTTTCAACAATATTTAAAGCTTCCCACCGATTACGCTTTTCCCTATCAAGAGATCGTGGGAGTTTGTTTAAAACAATGGTAATTTATTTTTTCTGGTAGCAACACTTTCGCCGCGTAACGCTCGCTCAGATAATTATTTATTGTAATGATTACCACCGATGCGATCGTGACTAATTACTAATTAGCTCATGATGAATGGCATGGGCTTCTGTAATAGTATTGTAAGCAAAAACTTGTAACAATAAGTTTATAAAGGTCAGCCTCAGTACAGAATGAAGGTGTCTTCTGTAATGAATGCATCAGCGTTAGCCCCACTTGATCGTTGCAAATTTTCACTAGGGTCCATATTACTCCGGTAACTTGACTACAATGCGAAGTCTAATACTCCATCCATTCAGAGAAATCTAAGTTATATGTCGAATTTAAATAAAAATAACTTGAATGATGCCTCAATATGTCAAGCCATGATTTTTTTTTGTTTCTTAAACACAGCTTATCTACTAGCACTGTGGGTCGCACATTACTAGTATTCTTGTTAACTCCTCTTGCTAAGCTAAATGCTTGTATTACGAGTGGGCTCACGCCGGAAGTGCAATAGGTGGGGTTCGAACCGACAACCACAATATGATCGCAAGTCCGACGCCCTAGCCATTAAGCTACCGCCGCTTCGATCATTGCCATACTTACTTATTCTTCTATTGTGAAACAGATGAAAACTGGAAGGGACGTGGATATTATAGCCGCTAGTAGGGTACGAGACAAGGTCTTGTCCTTCGGAGGGGTCCAGGTAACACTGGACCATAGCCTGTCATGGTCGTTGCGTCGTGTGAATGTCGCGAATTCGATTCATAACCGTGACTAGGGAACACAAGTGCGGCCTTTAGTTAGGTTTCTGGTATTAAGTAACACGTTAAGTTCATATAATGCATTGTTAAAAATAAAATTAGAAGTTATAATATTTGTGATTATTTTAAGCTGTTCTTACAAAACATGTTGCAAAATACCTACATGAATCGCTCAAGGCGAATCAAGTACGAAAAGAACGGGGACTAAACAAGAATAAAATAATAAAGTATTCATTAATATTATTTTCAAGATATGTTAAATGATATTTTATTTCTGTAAATAAATCCTTTATAAATACTTTTACAAGTCAATTTATTAAATTTTTATAACTAGATGGCGCCGGCATTACCTAACTGACGACCTCTGAGAAGAAATGCCGAAACAAACTCAGAGAATCATGAATGAAGACTGAAGAAGAATGAATGAGTTGAAACAGGAATAAAATCTAGGTCGAAGTAATATATTTTGTGCGACGGAACTCTGTAGGGCGAATCAGGAACAAATCAGAATTTCATAGAAAACTCAATAATACTAGTCGACCTGGTAATCGAACCGAGGACCCGTAGCGTAGCAGTCGCGCTGAAGACTACTAGACTATTGAGGCAGCCCCGTTTATAGCAGTATATACACAATAATATTTAAGGCCAGTTACAAACCGGCAATTTAGAAAAACGTTCAACCGCCTATTTTAACTGGTATATAAGTTGTTGTGAATCAATTGTCACGCATGTAACTGAATTTTAATCTGTTCAATATCTTGATCCCGTAACTATAATATCGCTTTCGCGTGCGCTTGAGCAGTTAACAAATCATTATCTGATTTACGATGACCCGATGACATCCATTTATTACTGTAGTTCATTTACCTATTACATATTTTTAAACCGATAAGGAGTCCGGCGGACCGAATTTCCCATACAAACGTAATACCAAAATAACTCGTTATTAAAACACAATTTAATCAAATTGTGTTATTATTCAAATTCCGATATCGTTAATCTAGGTTGCTGCTCTACCATTTCGTCCAAAATACTTCACTGGAAATAAATGTGAAAAAGCAAATGCAATTCTCGATAACTTTACCAAGTTTGGAACGATTTTCTGGCCGTTTATTTCTAGTAGGAACTAAATTAAAGGTATCAGAATCGTAATAATAATAGAATTTGATAAAATATTGTTTGGATTATGTACATATTATTTTATATATTTTGCCAATACGTTTTTGTGTGCAATTCAGGCTCTGACGGACCCTTAACTGAAACTTTTTTAAAGCGTCGACGATATGATAAAAACTTTTGAATAAAGTTAATAAAATGATATCACAATGTATAATATTCGCTTGCGTGTAAGTATCGGTGTCAAAACGATTACAAGCTTTGTTTTTTAATTGAATTGAATTTTGTAATCGTTTTGTTTTTTTTTAAATGTTGTAATACTAAAGTGGAAAGTACGTTCTTATTTTAAAATTATTCATTCTTCAGACAGTTCAAATACCTACCTGCGCTTGTCTGTCGTGATTTTTCAAACCTAATCTATCATACTATGATCATACTTCGTTCGTTGCTATAAATCTTGATAACTGACACTTTAACTGTAGGTGGGTACTTAATTAGGTAGGTACCAACTTATATCAAGTATTAACGGCGACAACCACACGTAATAAGGGCGCTCACACTTACAAACTCTTACTGTTTATTATATAATACTCGCGATGCAATTCATCTAGTGGCGATATCAAAACTCCAACTCCACGGACACTTAGAATAAAATGTACCTATCAGTATTAACTAAGTAGTATACAATAAGCTAGTTAACTGATAATTTCGTTACGTTCTTATAAAAAGTTGACCATAAAAAGAGCCAATCAATAAAACAAAATCAAAATCGGTTCAAAAATAAGGAAGTTATAAGCACGTTGTGACGTCAAACCGTGCGTACGCCATATAAATTCTACACTAACATTCGTTTTGTGGGAAAGGGACAGAGCATCTCCACTCAATTCCCACCAAAAACTTTAAAAGCTTATATCTTAAAGCTTTATGACTCGGGGGGTTTTTATTAAGTAGAATTTATTTAAATTTTTTTACACACATCACGCAAGAATGACTGCATGGGTTTTCACCGATGTATTATTAGAGGTCTTATATCAATTCTGGTGAATGTGTTATATTGATGCGCCGCCTAGAATCGGACTTACAGTATGTTAATCTTTTTGGGACGTGAGTGAAACTGCGGGCAACAGCTAGTAAAATAAATAAAAAACTAAAAAAGAACTTTTTACTTTACATATCTAAAACCTTTTTTCTTTCATCTGGTTTATTACAGAACAGGTTAGCTAGAGAATAACTGTCATTTTCAAGAAATTAATTAGAACTGAATTTCTCCGAAATCATTCCCATAACAAGTTCTTTGATGTGTTCCAAAGTTCCAAGTATAACAGTATTATTTTACTATTACCAAGTCAACTGTAAACTGCTGTGGTTAATCTTAACCGCAAATAGATCAACGTGTTTACACCACGGTACAAGACCGCATCAAAGATGATGAAACCACATGCGCTGCGGTTGCCATAGTAACGGCTAACAAGGCTTGCTAAGATATGAAGACTGGTTATTCTATTATGTTTAACTGCTGGACTCAGAGACAGCAATTAACGTAAATTACATATGGTAAATAATGTTTACCACAGTTTTATACAGACATGAAATGAGTAGAAATGTGAGTCATTACCTACCATTGTCCTTAGCTATTATTGTCTAAGTAGATACGCCATATTTGATGAATACATGGAAAAAGGGAGACCAAGGAAAAGATGGATAGACTGTTTTAGATATGAATGGTTATTGGTTACAAAGGAAGTAACTGGTGAGATAACGGCTAACAGAGATAATTAATATGGAAGAAACGATAAATGAAGACAGCGTCCACCGACCCCAAGTAAATTAGAATAAGAGCAGGAGGAATTCGTCAATAAGTTAAATGATTAATGGTAATTAACATCAATTTAACATTTTGAAAACTGTTATTTTGATTTACCCATAGCACATAACAAAAATGCGCATTAATGCCAGCAGAGGATGCCTTTGTAAGGAAAGTTAAGTCTGGTGAGCTAACCTGTACGGGCGGCGCGGATTCTACCGGTCGGTGGTGATGGTCGTGTTTCGGTGGGCGTCTCTCGAGTGCGTAGCTGTTCTGCGCGGGCGCACTGCGCACGGGCGCGCTGGCCACCGTCAGTTGCGACACCGCGCTGACTGCCTTCAGCTGTGCGGAGCTAGGGCCCTCCGTTGGCGGCGGTGGGGCTTCCTCGTGGATTGCTAAAAAGAAATATAAGAATTAAGTATGTGAGACTAGAAGTTTTTGGAACTGTCAACTGTCTCTCTTTTTTGACCGTACTTCTACACCATAAGGTCAATGTTCAGGTTGCTACCTCATTTCCTCACCGTTCTGTCTTTGTGCCGTACAGTAAAATAAACTAGGCACGCTTTCAGAATTTAACTAAATATTCGGTTCAGTTTTTTACATGCATAGTACCTACGAGGTAGCATACGCACAAGTCAATCTACATACTTACTTAGCTCCAACTATTTTATTTGGCAAAAACCAAAAACCAACCTCTGTTACGCAGACCGTAACGTACCTACTGTACGTAATAAGTAAATTGATTTTTGAATTTATTCATATTATTATGACAAAATGAATGTAAACAAACAAGTGTAGAAGTCTAGGTAGCTAGCAGGTTTTTGAGAATCATAATGACTGATATGCCTGTACGCAAAATCACATAGCATAACAAGCTTTACACCTAGGTATAACTGCGAAGAATTCGGCAGAGGCAGTATGTTATAAGTACACTAACACAATAATCATAAGGGCGAGACTATTGAAATGAACTGAATGAGAATTTCATTTATTTCAAAACTTCCTAAGACTGCTCGAGAATTTAAATATACTTTGACAATGCACCCACAAAAAATACCCACAAAGCTTTTCAACTCTAGGTGCCAAATAACTAGTGAGTAGGTATGTAGTTATAAGCAGAAAATACAACATTATTATATGTGTTAAACACGAATAAATTTAAAAGAACTAACCCAAATGTGATTTAATCATGTAATATAACGGTAGATAGCTATAAAGAAGTTAAGATTATGTTAATTTTATGACACTTAATGTCATGGTGTAAGAATCTCATTTGATAGCCCTCTAAGTGTCTTGATAACAAAACGAGAATATTTCTAAGTTGACAACTACTTGTTGGAGTACCCCACTACTGGCGTAGCTATTGGGAGACTAATCTAGTGCCAACCCCAGAATTCTGAGATGCCCTCATATTATATAATAATGTAAAATGTTGGTTGCATGAAAACATTATGTAGGTATTTATTCGACATAATTACGTTTATTAGTGGGTGAGGTTGGTCTGGGCGGTGTGGTGGCTCGGTGCGCGTGCGGCGGCGGTGACAGGCGGCGGGCGTGCGCAGGCGCGGGCGCCGCGGCTGTGCCACTTACGCGCACGCGCAGTGCACGCGCGCCTGACACGCCGCCGCACCACGCCCCCTCCTCCGAAGGACGACACCCGCTTGATGGCCTGGACAAACATAAACATCAACATAATTATTTAATTAATACTAACGATAAGATCTCATGCTATGGATACTTAGTCGTTGAAATCGGAAAAATCTAAAATCCCCACTTTGACTAAAGTGAAAGCCTCGAATTTGTACCTACATTTAGGTTTCCCGTATGCAAGCGAAGGGGACCTCACCGCGTCCGCGATGGGCAAAATAATCGGAAAGCATCTCGTAATCCCATCGGTATTTTGAACTGTTAATAATTGTGCCGCAATGTTAATATCAATGGAATGCCGCGACTCCTGATCGGTTTATTGCAATTTGCGAATGTGGCGAAGTAATCAAGTCAAGCCTAGAATTCCGTCGTATCTTTGGATACCTAATGCCAGGAGAATAATATTTCCTTAATATTCCCTTCCCCGGCAAATGAACAACGACAACGTACGCATCGCGTATGTAATGAAATGACTGATGAGAAAACAAAAGGACCATCAATAAGGAAATGGAAAAGGTCTAAGAAAGAACAAGTTAAATGTTCAAGTACCCACCTACATAATTGAATGGAACTTAACGGAACAATGATATAGTAGCAAGTATGATTATAATGTGATGGGCCGGAAAGGATGTTTGATAGCAACTGGAAATCATTTCAGGCCAAATAGAACTATTTATAGTTACTAATATCTAGAGGAACTCATGATGATAAACAGTACTGTATGTAGTTCGGCTTTTTCATTGAGAAGCTTAAAATACGAATGCTGTGAGGCTGAAATCGAAATTTAGCTAATTATACGAGTAGCCTGGTTGCATAAGTTGCATAAGTCCAAATCATCTTTATATTTTCGGCCTACGACTACTAAAACTGAAGTTAACTGTGATAAACATTCGTTTCTCGTAAAAACACGCCGTTTCCTCGGAGGATATAAATGGACGATTCCGGTATTCATTGTGAATGTCTATGACCTGCGGCAGGAGTTACGGTTAGTTTGACTATTTTAATTAGGATATCTGTATTAAACTCTGTCCAAAATATAGACAAAAGCTGATCCAAACAAAGTCAGGAAAAAACTAGACTAGACTGCGATTTACTCCGTTTGTGTTGCCAAATAAACATTTTATTCTCGTTTTACAATAAGATTTACAAAATTCACTTTCCTGTCTATTCTCAAGCTCGTTTGTCGCAGACTATAAAGTTCATCGTACCGGTTCTAACTGTCCACAACAGAAAAACACGGTCTGCACTGAATTTCCCAATAACCTGTGCCCCCGAGGCGGCCGGTGCGTGACTGAGGAGCGGAGCGTGGTGGCCACGCGGACACGGACACCCGCGACCAATCGGCCTAATGCCTCAAGTGCTGTTACATCTTACTCCACATCTGTCCGTAATGCTTTTGAGCACGAAGCCTCGGTAAATGACAGATGGCTTTTATTTTTGCAAGTGAAAGATGCTTTAGGTAATTTTCAACCGAGTGCATTAAAAGAGCCTTCACGAGTAGCGATAAAAATTATTTTCTTAAAGTAGCCTTATTGGATCCTAACTCTTAAAGGTTTATTAAATTCCTAGACAGTGATTACGATTAACCTAATTGTACCCCATTGTTAGGCAAAGGCCTTCCTCTCATGCCTCCATCTATCTCAATTCTGTGCTATTCATATCCAATTTGGCGTCCCAAAAGCTCTATTTTCTATTTACATATTTAGGACCTAAAGTGTTTATCCTCAGGTTACACTCTACCTCGTTTCCAAGATTTATCGAGAATTGCTTAACGGTTTAGACGTGAAAAGGTAACGATTAACAGACAGACTGACTTACTTTCACATCTACATACAATAAGTTTGGAAGATGCATTAGGTTTTTGCAATTACTACGCAATGAAGCTTATGCACCGTTGGCACTACTTGTTATAGCACAAGTCTTACGTTACGAAAGGCTTAATCGCTACAAGAAATGCGTTCGACTTATCCATGAGATGCATTCGGAGACTGGAATGCGGAGGCCGGGGACAGCCGGAGACTCATGCGTGCCGTATGTTGACCGAGTTATCGACTAACGCAAACGAGCTGTAATGGGTTAGATTAACACCATATTCTTAACCTTATATATATACCTTTAAAAGCTGACATTTTAGGATTATTTTGCGCCTATTTCACTCAAATGCTTCAGCTCAGCAAAAGCGACAAAAAGCGGAAAGCTCGCGATTCTACATTGACTTATTCAAGAGATCTTTTAATATTTACGAAAATAATTACTTATATCACAAACAAGGATGGAAACCTTTGGTTGCGGTTGCTTATAAGCTTGGAGTTTTTGTGTCACAAGTGATTAGGTTGTTTCTAGGCAAGCGTGGCTCACCTTCAATAGCATCGTCGATAGTGGCCAAACGCTAGCCAATCCAATATAAAAAAAGCT
This sequence comes from Acronicta aceris, assembly GCA_910591435.1. Lineage (NCBI taxonomy): Eukaryota > Metazoa > Arthropoda > Insecta > Lepidoptera > Noctuidae > Acronicta > Acronicta aceris. Next base: position 16,845,153 of record OU342762.1, on the reverse strand, counting down.
TAGGCTGTAGGCTTTTCAGCATTACTAATGTATAGACAAAATTATTTATGTACACACCTATTGTATTGTAAAGATTGTATTTAAATAACAACAAACCACTAAACTGTGATTCAACAATGCGTAACAAAGAACGAATGGTAGCCGCTTCGTAAGAAAAATCGTGAGCCCACTAATGGATACTCCGAAGTAAATAAACTGAAAATTATAAACTCTAAAACTTCCATTGTAAAAAACAGATTAATTCGTTCATCCGTTCCGTTAACTACGAATTGATTGACAGTAACATTGAACCCCAAATTAAACGTGTATAGGAACCGTTTACATCGATAAAGAAAATTAAAGGTACCTGGCGGATGATATAAATTGTTAGCATTTACTGAATGGCAGCATAAGATGGGAAAGCCTATTCTTCCGTCATCACGTGGCTAAAGTAAAAAGGATGACAATGCCACTTACGGTAGAATCGGTTACAAAAAAGTGCGCGTCAGTTCAAATAACAACTTCTAGTTAATATTTACAATTGATACGAAAAGAAAAAGATTAAAGGAAATATAGCTAAGGGTTACACTTTCACTTGCCATATTTTCGAGACAAACCTTTTAGATTTTTTTATACCATTAAGGTGGCAAACAAGCATACGGTCCGCCTGATGGTAAGCGGTTACCGTAGCCTATGGACACTTGCAACACCAGGAGTATCACTCACGCGTTGCCGACCCTGTAAATTAAGGAGGAATAGTTGGGCTGGCAGCATAGGAGACTTGCTGCCATGCATGACAGCGGCGGTAAAAAAACACCACCGGTCCCCCACACTGTCAACACACTGTCTTCCTCGCGCATTTTTTTTGGCTACGATTTTCTGCAAGGTGGAGGAACTTCCCCAGTCGAGCAGCTGCAATTGTGAGTGGAATTATTTGATTCCACTATGCCTCTCTTGAAATTTATTAGTCTACAAAATATATCTACCAATTTGCATGAATCTTATTTCGTTTAGCATGAGACGTCCGATTGGCTCATTGATTAAGTAGGTTTTTAACTATTTCTATGACATTGTTAATTATTCAAGCTCCTGTAATATTGAAATGTACCATGTTAAAATTGATTATAAGGCATTCGGTCTTAGTGGTGTAATCGATAAGTTATTGTTAATCGTTTGAATGCATTGACGTGACAGGAAGTCTTACAGTTAAGCTTGGCCTCCTGTCTATGGCAAACAATAACCCTCTAGAGGGGCTGCCAATGAATACTCATAGACTAAACGTGCCCGCACCGTAAGCCGTGTAGCCGCATAGTGATTCAGTGGATAAGTCGATAAAAGCAAATGCTCAGAGGAAAGACGGCAAATAGACTGTCAATTGTCTGCCCAAATAGGTCACATGTTGGTATTTAAAACTGTCAAATTTCTTTCATCGATATTTGATTTAATCTCCAATTAATAGAGTATTTTATTCATTGGGGAAATTTGACAGCTTGTGGTAACATGATGTGCTGGTTACTGTATATTAACCTATGTCCGTATAATTTCTCTGTCATTATCAATGACTGCACTAGCCTTCTCCTACGATGTTGAAGCTGGTTTTCAGTCTAACGAGGTGAGAGATGCCTTCAGAACTTCAGGCTTTTTCTTAGGCTTACTGCCTTATGAGTTCCAGTTTTAACGAGTACCGAATTTTAGTAGCGTCGGTAACCTAATGTCTAGGGCGTCGGACTTGCTATCATGTGGTTGCCGTTTCGGAAACCACCCATTGCACTACCGACTTGAACTTACTCGTAACACAAGCATTTAGCTTAGCACGAGAAGTCATAAAGAATACTAGTAATGTGCGACCCACATTGCTAGTAAGCTTTTTAATAATAAAAAAATCTGGCTGAGTGATCGGCTTCTGCGCCACGTGTTGTGGGTTCGATCCCCACACGGAGCAAATATTTGTATGATCTACAAGACTACAGGTACCTAGTTGTTCTGGGTCTGGGCATTTATGTATGTGAGAATTTGTGTTTGTAAACGCACCCACGATACAGGATAAATTCTTGTTTAACGTTTAATTTAAAACAAAACAAAAACAAAAAGACTTAAAATCTTTTTCAGGGCACGACAAAGTCACACACAGGCCTCATAACCCGAATTAACCTTTTATTTAGAGGTATTAATCGAAGAAAAATAAGAAGGACGTCCATTCATAGTAAGTATTCATAAACCCTTCTTCGGGGTGCACTGTGTATTAAATATTATATTATTATACACATACTTATATTATTACTGTGTATTAATAATATATTATTAGGGACTTATAGTCTAAAATGTTCTTTTGATCTTTTATAACCACTTTGGGTCAACATACAGGAAAGATTAGATGTAACAAAGAAGCTTTTAATCTGAGAAGTTAGATCTAATGATACTTAGTTTAATTTAGGAAACGTCACTCAGAATTATTTAAATGCGAAAATGTATGCGATTTTACGTAATTTTATAAGTTAGATAACTCTGCGGCAAACAATGTAAGCCAGTGAGAATATCGGAAACAGTGTCAATCTAGACTGGTTCATGCTTGCTAGCATGTAATCATGGCTGAGAATGAGGTCCTGGATTCGATAACAAAACGTTAATTTTGGACTAGATTTTAACGTGTGAGAGCCATGCTTCGGCACGAATGATAGTACGGCCTCACAGAAAACCGGCGTCAAACAACGCTTACGTTGTGTTTCGCCGAGCGAGTGAAGTGACCGGAGTCCCAATCCCCTTTTAGAAGGCGGGCAACGCACTTGTGACTCCTCTGGTGTTGCGTGTGTCAATGGGCGGCGGTTATCGCTTACCATCAGGCGATCCGTCAGCTCGTTTGCCCCTGTCCAATAAAAAAAAGAAAAAAAAAGATTGGAACTCTATTTTACCTATTTAGAATTTGCAAAAATTCATGAAGCAGCGTGCCCAGGGACTCAAGCCAGTGCGACTCGGATGATAACGTTTCTCAGAAGAAAAATGTAACACAGTGAATCGTAATCCGTGTGTTTTCAAAAGTGAAGCTGTAGCTGTTACGTCATACGCGCGTAATAATTGTCACCGAACCATGAACACAATGCGATGCGCCCATCACTATTTCTGCTCACAAAAATTATCTCACCAAGCGAATGCCAACCTTGCTGCCCTAGATATTGTTCATAATAACTGCAAAAATGGCATCAATGGCTTTGATGTTGTGACATGGTGTCCTTGGTCGCCTTCACGGACATTAACTGTTTTGATCATTTTGAATGTCACCATCACGTATACCTATAGGTCACAGAGAAAATGTATTTTCTTTTGGGATTTGTTATTGGCATAACAAGTTTGTACCTACTTGGAGAGGATAAGCAGTGTTGTCCTGCAGTACCTACATTTATATTTTGCTGCTATCGTTATCGCACCCGATATCGCAGCGTTATGGCAGCGTTAGCGAGCCTATTTCCATTAACCATTACAAATCCTAATTGCAAACTTCTACTGGAAAAGGCATGAAATTTAATTTTACCCAAATAAACTTAACCTTAACCCGAACCGAACGAGTACTCATTGTTCTTAACATTTTTGAATAATTAAGAATTGAAATAGACGCCAGCCTTAAAGAGTTTCAGGAACTACTTTTCAGTTGCAAATGTCACGTTATCGGTAATGTAGGTAGATCATAAAACACATAAAGTTTGAAACGATGATTTAGCGCGAAATGCATGAATCGATTGAGGCAAGTCCACAACAATGCTCGTGACCGATAGATTAAGGCGCCGGGCGCAGACAACTAGGCTCTGGCACCGAATCCGGCGAGCCGTGACAAGCTGTAGGCACGACGCATTGGCTAATGCACGCGGCCTGAAGGCGTCGAAATGACTAACGTCTCCTTACATTACTCCTAACCATACGTACGTTTCTATTAAGTATTGAAAATCAACATCATTTTTGGACTAAACTTATTTTAAACTAATATATTATTTTTTGAGAGTATCGAGCATACAATACTTATGACGAGAAACAGGACGGTTTGTTTTGTTGCTTTAAGATAGATCCAACAGTTACAGGACTAAATAGGTAAGTAATCTTTGAATAAAATGGGAAATTCAAACATCACTGTTATTACGATAACCGGTAGGTTTCTCTGTCTAGGAACGGCGACCGGGTATTACAAAATTCATTATAATTGTATTACCTAGCAACAGTGCACAGTGTTTATGATTGCAAGTACTCGTAATTGAGTTGTTTCAAATTCCAACGAAAATTCCGAGATATCGTAGGATTACGTTTTATAATAATAATCCTGGATTACAATCCATTGCTGGCAACACTCCGGTATGTAAGCCTTTTAAACCTGCTACTCCGATATTATTTAAATTGATTATTAAAAACATAATGTTCCGAAAAAACTTTCTCCAATTCAGTTTGTATGAGCATGAATTCATGGAAAAGGTATGTATAACAAATTGAACTGGATTAAGAATGTAATGATAATTAACTTCGAGATAAAAGATCGCAGCGCATTATTACGAAACGCCCGCATTAATTTTTAAGAGCATCACGATTCTTAATTGAATTGTAAACACGTCTTTAATCGTCTTTAATCTGATTGTTTTGAAATTCTCAGGGAAGTAAAGGTGTTAGAAAAAACTGACAAATAAACAAGAACATCTAGGAGACAGAACAAAAGATGATCTGAGCTGAAGCGGAACCTTCGATGTTGGTTAACAGGAAGGAAAGGGTGTCAATTAAAATTCAGATGTCATGTGAGATGATAAGGTCGAGAATGCAAGTCCGTTTGTTTTGACCGACTGGATCGGATCTGTATCGGCACAAAGAAGCAGAAGCTCGCACGAGTTCGTCGACCAACAACAGTCGATTGTTATCGGTGGAATCGCTACGCAATTAGCGCGAATGTCTTCCCGTACGCACAGTAGAAAAAATATCGTGTACATCCGTTATGTACAGGAAATATAAAAATCATACAGTAATTTATAAAAAAAATTTGGAATCCCACGGTTTAAGTAAACGCTAGCTACGCTTTCTATATGAAAACATAACTCTTCAAGTGACTTCGCAGCGGTTCTAAGTAAAGTGAAACCAGTTGAAATTATGTGCCAGGATCCAAGATTTCTCGAGGCACAAGAAGTGAAATTATTCAAGTCAATGCACATTGGTGCAAACAAAGTAAACATACAAATATCATCATAATCAAGAAATAATTTCATAATTGTAACCTACGAAAGTGGACGAGAAAGATTAAGATTTTAGAGCGATAATATATACACTACTTTGACTGGCCTGCTTCCTACACAATTAACAATCACTCGCCTGTCTCAGGTCACACCGTAACAGAACAGTTAAATTATGAATACTACGATTATAAAATAAAGCAGGTGGGATCCAGGTCACCTCGTCTAGAGCTAACATAACAGCATCTTTGTTCTTACCGCTTCCTCCAGTCCTGAATGAAGCTCCAATCGCAGTGTTCATCCTCATCGAGCACCGTAGCCTCGTGGTGGTCCACCCCTCCATGCACTAGCTCGACCAGCTGCCGAGCTCTTTCAAAGTTTCCTTCAAACTCCACCACTAGAAACCCATCAGAACTCACCGTCCCAAAAACATCCTTCTTATAAGTCGCATCATTAATCGTTACGATGTCTACTGGATCTTTACCATCGTCAGTCTTAATTTCCGAATAAATAGCTTCTGGGACTTGAATTTCAGAGACCATTTGCGTACCTCCACCCCTGTCGACTTCTCTACTAAGTCCTAAGTTTCCTGTTTCTTCTAAAAGTCGATTGGCATAAATAACTTCTTCTTTAGCTGTATCCTCTTTCAGTCTATTTTCTTCTTTCTTCTGCTCGTTATGTTTGCGAATTATGGAATCTCCAAAATATATGACGACTTTATTGTTATTCTGTGTTATTTTGTTGGCTAATCCACCCTCCGTTAGAGGCAAATTTGCTTTTTTATTCTTTTCCTGAGAAAGTCTCTGCGTCAATTCCTCATAACACGGAAGCCGGTTGTTATATTTTTTGTCGGCAGAGCATTTGCTGAGCTCTTCCTTTCTCTTTTCCACACTCTGGTATACTGGTGGTCTACAACACTCATCGGACTGGGACTGGGAATTCCTTATGGCGAGCCGAGGTTCACTGTAAATATGTTCCGCGGGCGACGACACCTGCGGCAAAGGAATGTACTTTTCATGAACATTTTTTGAAATAGGAGTTTCAGTCTTTCTGAAATTCAGGACACTGCGACGTACTTTCGATTCTGAAGGATCACTGGTGTTCAGTTTCTTGCTCCGAGAATTCCCTAGGAGCTTAAAAATGGGTTTGTGATCCGACTGCGGTTTGACTCGGTCAGTGCTCGGAGCTCGACGCATGCCAAATGGTCCCGACTCGTCCTCTGAAGGATGCGGGTACAACTGCTCGCAGCTGGTGGACTTATGAGTTGTGACTCTCGTTTTGTTAGAGGTGAGGGGCTCCCTGCTCTGCCAGTGTCTGACTGAGAGGCGGGCGGCTCCCCGAATAAACTTCATGGGCTCCCACGCCTCCGCCTTCTTGAGTATGAAATTGTCGCACATGTTGTGTTTGTTGTTGGGTTTCCTGGCGTCCGCGGCGCGGCAGGACTGTAGCTCGCGGCAGAGGAAGCACGAGCAGCGCGCGGGGCACAGCATGTCTGCGCGGACGTGCCGGCCGCACTGAGAGCGCGCTGCGCCGGCGCCGCTCGCCGTTAGCCCTCCAAGAAGCATTGTTGCCGTCGCCACCGCCCCGCTACAAAGTCTCAGTAATTGCCGACACACGTGTTATTCATGGATTAATGTTACCGTTTTGATGAAAGCTCTACGCGCTTGAGCTTGGGAATTTTTAATTGCTCTCTCGTTGATCAGTTAATAGGTATTATCAACCGTTCTATATTTATAGAGAGCAGATGGTTCTGCACAGCGTCAGCAGCAGAGTCGGTTGTCGTATTGCTTGGTGCATAGACAGTTACAATTGCATATGAAACTCGTCTATATCGTTCAATGCGAGGTTAACGAAACCATAAGTTGTGTAAGCTAAATATAGAGCACACTTCAAACAGAGGGGTTATTACTGAATCACTCGCAACCGTAATGATATAACGAGTCTGAATAAATCAAGACTACATAGGTAGTATGTTTCCTGATTTATAATGTCAATGCACGATATAAATTCACAGAAACGGCAACCCGCAAAAGATTTTCAATCCGAAGAAACGCAATAATTAAAAAATATCATAAAAAATCAAATTGTTTTAATTTTCGGTCGATACGATTTTTAATTAAAAATGATACTTTAGAAAGTGAAAATCATACCAAATTAATTTGCGTTCGTAACAAAAACCAAAATATCAGTTAAGTACAAATAAGACGGATACAACAATTATTAATTACATACAGTAATTATACATAACTAGTTATGCAATATGTGGCTATTATTTACAACGACTCGATATTGAAATAAAAACAGGAGCATTTTTTAAACCCATTCAAATTGTAATATTTTCTGAAGGCAGCTTTGTATAAATTGTATCTTAACCGCAACAAGTAGATACCTAATACCTCTACTAATTATGTAACTAACGAGTTCCCAGTTTCCCACAGAAGCTTTGGTAGATACTCACCGCTACACTTCTAGTTATACATTTCCAGTACGGGCTGATCTCGCATTTTCGGGCTTTCGTAAATTGAGAAATTAGCTGGATTTAATTTGGAATGGAGGTAATTTGGAAATTAGCCAACCATAACTCGATTTGTAGCAAACATTTTGAGTGGATGTTATTGACCAGTTAGAAAAAGAACTGTACATGCATACTTATTTTTTACAATTTTATTACGCATGTTATAAGCAACAATTTCTAAAGTCCTTATGCGAATTTACTTGGGGAATTTAGTTTACCTTCTGTTCTTTTAATTTTCACGCTTTGTGCTCAATGGACTGCATTATTTACCCAAAATCTATGTCCGCCCCATATTTCAGAGAATTGTGGTAATCCGCCGATAAATAATAATACGCTATGATCGGAGGGAAACAAACAAATTCTCTATTGAAAAGTCTACGGTAATAAAGTCGAGTGAGTTGCGAATAGCGACCTCAGTTTATGTTACGATACTATTTTATTATAACGCATAATATGCGTTTCCGTTACGGTATCAACACAATTAAAGCAATAACATATGTATCGGACGTACGGACAGACAAATGTGTTTCGATGTGCACTTTCTTACTACTAATAATTTGCACAACTAGCTTCCGAGTGCCAACTTGATCAAGAAACTTTATTACCGCGATTTAAGAATCTTTTGCCTTTGCGGATCACAGGACTTCGTGGCGTAACGCCAGACCTTATTTTTTACATACTTATGCGTAATATTTTTAAAGTATTCTGTTGCGTTATCAGAACTTCCCTTTAACTTAGATTAAGTACTCACATACATTAAAAACGTTTTAGTTTTTCTTGTTTTGTCTCCCATACTGGTTTATCTTACAAACATAAAATTTTATCCACTCACTTCTACCTAAATACAAGCACCAAGACCTGAACCTATTGACAGAATTGAACAGATTGACCGCTTGATGGTAAGCGATTAGCGATGGATATCCTCTTGAAGGTGCGTCGTTACTTCAGGCGGAAAAATTGCTCACATTATATCAAGCACAAGTTCGGTCGTGCATGGAGTACTGTTCGCACCTTTGGGATGGATCGGCTAAGTACCAGCTCGAGGCGTTGGAATCCGTCGAGACACGCGCCAAGAAGCTCATTGACAACGACTCCCTCGTCCGGACTAAACTCTAAAGTCTGGAACATGGCCGCAAAGTTGCTAGCTTATCGGTTTTTATCGGATACATTTCGGTGAGTGTGCATCAGAACTCCACGATCTTATTCCCCCGTAGCCCTTTACTATCGGACAACCAGAAGAACGAAAAAGGGACATCGCTTCATGTTGGACATTCCAAAAACCCGAACGAAACGCTTTAAGTCCACTTTTACTATGCGCTGAAATGTGGAATGCGCTTCCCGAGGGTGTCTTTCCCGGTAGATGTAATCTGGGTGTTTTTAAATCACTTGTTGAATCGGTTTCTTCTAAGCAAGCGCGCTCCATCGTAGATCGCAGGATGCTATAACGAATAAAAAAAAGATTATCGCCGCCCATGGACACCCGCAATACCAGAGGAGTCATAAGTGCGTTGCCGGCCTTTTAAAAGGAGTTTGAGTCTCCGGTAACCTCACTCACTCGTAAGAATTGTTTCACGCTTTCTGTGAGGCCGTGGTTTGACTCCGGTCGAGTCGGCCCATTCGTGCCGAAGCATGGCTCCCCCACGCTAAAAATTTTGTGATTTATTTGCTATGGAATATATTTATAATATTTGTCAAATCAAATTGACGAGACCCGTCGCAACGGTTGTGGGAAGGTGCCTCTAGCTACTATAATAAACTAACCGTGTAACCAAATCATGCCTTTATCTTTGATCGTTGTTTGATTAAGATAGATTACACATAACATACTATCACGCCTGTGTAAAGGGTTAGGCAGTGTTGTACTAATGTACACCAACAGATCAGGGGTATGTTTAGGTCTCATGTAAAAGGGGGCGAGCCTCGAGCTGCAACTGAGAATTTCTTAAAATACCTGACCCTATAACATTTAATCGACCTGGGAATCGAACACAAGATAAAACTACTTCGAAAAGTAATTTATCACCTAAATTACTAGTTTGGAACTGTTTATAAAGTTTGCTGCAAACCAACAAAAGTCATATTTAGTAATTCCCAAAACCGACCAGTTACTTAATAAAATATCATTACAATTAAGTATTACAAATTAAAATTACGAAAAAAGCTAAGTGAAAATAATAAAACGAACAAGTAACAGTTACTTTCATTGCATAAAGTCAGTATTGTTCGCTTCATAATCATAGTGAGATTAAGCACAATATTCCCATCCCACTCGAGAAAGTCCTTCGTTTGTATAAAGTTTATTTAGCCATTGTTTTACTTAATTTTCACATGGAAAACTGTATTTGTTAAAGATGAGTAACTAATAGACAAGACAATGACGCTAAAAACAGTTTTATGGTTACATTGACTTACCTTTATTTTTGACAAATTTCTTATGCAGAATTTCTAATAATTGTCTATCAGGTTTTACCCAGTATTTTATTTAAAACAATGAAGTTCACAAGTTAATGTGTTATAAAGGCTATAAACAAATTTAACATTTATAAAAAAATACGAATTTATTTACTCCTCGTAATTGATCGAAGCTTCTGTTTATTATTAGGTCTGCACTTCCTCGATTATCTTTCACGCGCGCGCACTACGTGCGCTATTGTTCTGCGTCCGCGCAGTCGTCTAGTGAAACCGCAAGAAATCGAAAAAACTGATCGAGTTCTTTGTACGTTTACTTTTAATTTTACACAATACTTTTATTAACGTTTTCAGTTCGGTTGGAATGTTTCAAATTTCTGTAAAACATATTAATTTGTTTCTGTACATCTCGTAGCTTACTACGGAAGTGGTCCTATTGTACGTAACTATTTAAAAGTGAAGTAATGCAATCGAAATGAATAAAAGTAAAATGGTTGAAAAACATAGTACGCTATAACTTTCAAATTTGCTTTTTTTCTATGTGTTTATTTAATGTTGGTAAAGTAAGTGTATGGTTGTGGTGTGTATAGGTTACATCTTTATATTTTATTCTAGACCATATCTTACACGATGAGTTAGAGATACTCTTTGCTATATTTACAAGTAAAGAATGAAAGTACAATAGTGATATTGTAAGATAAAAACCACCTTTGCATGAACTAGCTTCGCATTAATTGTAGGTGTTGCCTCCACCATTATTTTACGAAATGAATAGGTTGATCTTCAGACTTTTTGTACGCGAAACCTGTTATTATATTTTTTATTTTTATAATATGGAGATGGATAAACTGTTACTTTTGTGAAAGAGTTAAAAGAAAGATAATATATTTTCTCGGTTTAGTTAAAATATAAAAGATTTATTTAGTGAATCAAAACTCCATGTTTTTTTCAAATAATCGCTTAAAATGTTGGAAATATTGATTAAAAGAAGTGACCTTTTCACAAAAGACCCGACAGTATCAGTTTTATACTATATATATTTCACTATAGTTCAAACAGTGATAGTGTATCGAAGGACCAGAATCACACAGTTGGTTCTTTAAAACACATACAATAAATAGGTAAAACAAAACGTTTCTTTTACCTAAAAGTAAAACATAAACTTTTACGAGTATACAGCCACAAAAACCTTTTCCTAGAACTACGCTTAAAACCTGGAGGTGTAAGTACCGAGTCTATTTAATAACGTATGTGGTTAGACAACTCATTCCACCATTGTGCCGTCAATCTGCTAAGTAAAGCTGTAAAGACTTGAACGTCTTGAACTCTTATAACCTCACAATAAAAAATAGATAGGATTTCTCATACATGTATAATGGGATTATAAAGAGATGTGTATAAATTTCGGGTGTCAGTCTCTCCGAGAGTCGTGGACATTCGGAGATTATTTCGTCATTTGCGCTGCGTTTACGCAGGGTTGACAAATTGTTAGAAAATCTTCTTCTCCAGCGATTTTGTGTCTTCTAACTATAGACAGTATAACAGTTAATTGTTGTTTTGGAAACTCTTGATTATAATTGCAATTAGATTTATAGTAAGATAAGTAGATAACTGTCTTGTTCATTAATTCAAAATTAATTAGTACCTAAGTTACATAGAACTTGCTATTACCAAATTCAATATTTTTAAACATGTATTTTATGACGTTCACGATATGAAACCTACAATTTTCATAGCTTTAAATTTGATATTTGGTCTCTAAAGTAAATTATACATCTAACTAGCGGACCCGGCAAACGTTGTCTTGCCCTGTATCATCATCTTCCTGCCCTTGTCCCAATTTATTCGTGGTCGGCGTAGCATATCCTTTTCTTTCATTCATCCCTATAAGCCGTCATAATGATTTTTTTCGTGACTTTTTCGATGTTTTAATAGTTATTCTGCTATTCGGGGAGGAGACAAATTTGTTGGATTTGTCTTCTCCCCACCACCACCACCAAAGATCTTAAAAATTGGTTTAGAGGTATAAGTGTTGGAACAAACCCGACTTTGTTTTATATATATAGATAGATAGGTAAGGAACTACAGTTTCAATAAATATTTATTTCAGATTTTGATCAAATAAAACACTAAATAAAAAATGACTTATATTTAAACATTTCTGAAGCCAGGAAAGAAATTAATGCGTCCAATTCAATTGTGTTTGCCGTAGCCCTGCCCCGTGGCTACCGTTCACAACGCGATCAAAAATGGCGTCAGAATTGAAGAGAAACAGGATTTATCAGCGACGCGGAATGCCATCAGTGTCCGGCATCGGGATCGTCCGGGTATCGCGCCGCCGGACAAATGTCCGCTAATTGGCCCGACAGACAACACCAGCGACACATATTTTTTGTAAGTAATTTCCGAGAATATGGAATCAAACTTTAAAATCATAACTGAACTGTCAAAAATATAATAATTCGCCTCGGCATGATATTAACTGTTATTTGAAATTAATGTGAATAGGACTCAAACTCTTTAACTTTAGTATTTGTTTAACCGACCAAGATGTCTTAAAGTGGCGACACTTATCTAACGACACTTATTAAAATCTATCAAATTATTTATGTTTGACTTACAGAAGAATTAATGATCAATGAGAGCGATCTAGTGATATGCGCAAAAAATATTCAATTATCCAAGTTTTTGCAGTGAGAAAAGATTTTGGAGCTTCTTGTATAAAAATGTCATAAGTATAGGAAATGGAACACAGTGAGGGCTTCTAAACAAAAATCATAAACTTTTAAATGAAATATTTGTAGTGACAAAAGCCTACAAAATTATCAGCATTTATCAACGGATACTGAGCTCCGTTATTGCATATCTGATAGCAAATAGCCTATAGTGTAATACATTAGATAGTTGAAACGATTCAAGGCAGCAAATGCACGAAGCGACAGTCCAGTCAGGTAGCGTAGACACCAGCAAGACAGAGAGACTTACTTTACATGTAAGACACCTATTTTTATGGAATATTTATTTATAGTACCTGCCATCTGGTATTGGTCCCACTAAACAAGTTTTTCAGAAAAAATCGAGTCGATATCGTGAGTGGAAGCCTGGATTTTGCCTGGACTAGTCTAAATACGCTCAGTTCTCATTTTCCCCTTCAATCTGTACTAATCTATATATTAAAGAGGTAAATTTTGTAAGTTTGTAAGGTTGTAGAGGGTAATCTCTGGATCTACTGAACCGATTTTGAAAATTCTTTTTGTGTTGGATGGTCCATTTATCGAGGAAGGTTATAATATCACGCTACGCCTCTTAGGAACGGAACAGCGCGGTTGAAACCGCGAGCGGAACGCTAGTCACTCATAATTATGATCGGTGCTATACATCCAATGCATCCCTGAAAGTTTTTTTTATTTTTATAGCTTTACCGTGGTCAAAAGACTTGTTAGACACCATTTGATAATGGAGCCTGACTGCCCAGGGTTAACACAAGTCGCTTTTCTGCCTTATACTCGTAGTATTTTAAAACTAGATCACATCGACATTTTCTAAATAACGACCTCTGACAGAAAACGCCATAACAAACTCGGAGAATCGAGGTCTCTTTTAAGTCCATATCCAGGACAATGTTTGCAGAGCCACAGCACCTTTGAGTTAATCCATCCCGATAAACGGCAAGCACAAATTAGGCATCATATAGCTCTTCTTATTCGTGTTGATGTGTCGCTTTTGATGCATTGAATGTTCAAAAAGCCTATTCTATTCTTATCTCATTCCAGCTGTGTGCTGTAAAAGCCTTTGTATTTACGCGTCTGCGCAGGCTCGACGAGCTTGCCGTCGCCGAATGATGCACGGCTGGTGCGGCTAACGGCACGGCACGCCTAACTTACGACACTGCCACATCTGTCCCATTTGCGCACAAAACGAGGCATTCATATTAAATGCTTGTGGTCTGTTAATACGCGTTTACAACGCTGCTCATTGGACAAGTTATAATTATGATGATATTTATTGTAAAAGTAAGTAGAAAGTTGTTTCCGTGTCAGGGAAATGCTTTGCTTAGCTGTGGGAAATTTGGATGCGAGAAAAATGTTATCCACCGAGTGTGAAGTGATTAACGAGAGAAGTGAGAGGTGCAACAAAAACTGCCACAAGACATATATTATATTCCCTATCAATAATATGGCAGGAAGTGTATAGCAGTGCTAAGACTATCTACCTACTTACAAGATTTCATTTTACGTTTAAGTTTGAAAATCATCCGCAACTATTATTGTAAGTACCTACTTGAAGTATAAAGTGCCGCCACCAGCCATGGTCTGCACCGAGACCGTGACAAAGTTGTCGTTAGTTACGATAATGCACAGGAAGAACCAAATTGCGAATCGTGATCGGTGACGCCTTTGTCCAGCAATGGACCTCGTTGAGTAATATTAAGATCATATTGAATGAACAGAGATATACAACCGAGAATACAATACTAAGAAAGACTGTCAGTTAAATAACAAAGAATATTATGTTTTGATACACACTTGTCGCAAATATCGCCCATCAGATCTGCCTCAAATATTCTTAAGAGGTGGGACTGTGGTATTGAATTACAAATAACTCAATTTTACCAATCTTTTGAAATAGTATAAAATATATGTTAGAAACTGCCAATGAAGCTGTCTAGCACTTATGTATCTCATTATTCTGCTGACCGATGAGGTCTATATGCTCAAAACTAGGTAAATATTTGAGAAATCTTGGAATTCCTCCTGGATATCGGTCTTAAGTGTCTGTACTCAAGCCCTGTAACTCTGTACTCAAGTTTACCTTCTTGGCTTGGGGCGCAGGATCTCGTGCGGCGCAGGCTGGCGGCGCGGCGTCCAGGCCGCGCACGCGCAAGCTCGCTCGACACGCGGCTCAGTCGCGTTTGCGCTCCCACCGCCGCTGCTCAGCGGCGCCGCCTCCGCTCGCGGCGTGCACGCATCCTCACTGGAACGTGCAAAAAACAATGTGTTAAACACGAAGTACCAACCTTCACTCATTCATTTAAGTTTAGTGTTGAGGAAATATCAAATCATCATCATCCATATTGCTTTTCAACAATCGCATACCTTAGGTATAATTTTGTATTATCCCTGTATTGCCATTTAGCTCCTACATTTATCCGGGAAGAGACAAACGCAACAAAAATATAACAACGAAATAGTCAATGAACTATCCATTGCTTCTACTGCTCACTGCTTCACAAGACGATTCATCCTCAACCACCAGCAGACGTCTGTCGAGTGGGGCAACTTCGGATTATTGATAACTATAAAAAGCACTGTAAAGTATAATTTGTTAATGTCTACTTGCCGCGTTGAAAGCGGAACGCTTAACAAATATCTGTTCAGAGCAAGTAGTAAACAAATTGGCCTTTGCTACTGAGCACTCCGTTATCCTGGCAGCCTCCAGATCGCGCCAACGATAGCTCTTATACATTCTATCTTTTAAGAGGATTATAAATATTAGCGTAAACTAATACTATTAGCAGAAAGTAACGGTACACTTTACTGTTAAGTATATTTTATTAAATGAGATAGCCTTGTAGGCTTTTTAGTACCGGGCTTGGCTTCGAACTGGCGTAGATACCGATCTCACAAACGATTGTTAATTACTGAATAAAACCTAATCGTGTTTGTATGTATAGACTTTATTAGCTGTCGAAATAATCAATCAGAACTAACTTAGTTAATTAGAGAAAATAACAAATGTGAATTATTTGAAAAGCCTGTTAACCAGTGTAAAGTTTTGCCCAAAAGTTGAATTGCGGCGATCTGATGGAATTCGCTTCTGCCGAAATACCGACATTAAATCGTATCTAGCTAGATTGGAGTACCCTAATCATAGTTATTATAGTAAAGGAAGAATTCAATCGCGGGCAGGATTCGAACCTGCGTCTCCTGGTTGGATACACCAGACGCTCTGACCTCTAAGCCACCACGAACCCCACCCGCGTGATTGAAATTTTGCCTTTACATTCTGAATTTACGTCTTAAGGTGACGTTGGCGACATCTATGAAAACCAAGTTACCTTGCTTCTAAACCGACACGAATTACTTTACAGTTAGTTCAATGTCGTACGATGCCACCTTACCTTTTAACTATCTTTTTGTGATTTTTTTGCATTTTCCATGCTAAGATTATAAATCCTGCCCGCGATTGAAATTTTCCTTTACTAAAAAATAAATAAACTTTATAATCTTAGCATGGAAAATGCAAAAAAATCACAAAAAGATACCCTAAACATAGTTGAGAAAAGGCTAAGATAATGATTACCATTAATTCAACGGAAAATTCATTCAATAATTCATTTATAGTAGGTACATCGTGGACCAACTGCAACACGCCATAATACCTCAATGTTCTCTTTGCCTACAACATTGAAGTGCTAACATATGCACGAACAAACAGTGTCGCGGAACTGTGTTCCCATCACGTACGGAGTCAGCCGGACAAGGCGCCCGTTGTTGGTCGCAGCGGGTCTGCGCGGGCACAATGAGTCCCCTGTGGGCGCGTGCGCATGTGCAAGTATGCGCGCAGGAACGTGCGTACTCAGGGTTCGCGGTACCGGTTCGTTGCTATTTGAACTAGATATGGTACGCGGTACTGTTTGTTGGTACTACTAATATATCTAGGTAAATTTTTCAGCGGTAGTTCTTGTGACTCCTTCGCATTTTTATATTATTTCGTTAATGACTTAGGGGTCCGGCGGAGCTTGAATTGCCCACAAAAACGTATTACCGAAATAAATCGTGATCCAGACAATATTTTATCAAATTGTGTCATTATTTGGACTTGGATACCGTCAATCTAGGTTCCTACAGTACTATTTCGTCTACTATTACTTCACGGGATATAAAAAATTGGAAAATCGTTCCAAACTTGGTAATTTTACCAAAAATTGCATTTGCTTACATTTATTTCCAGTCAAGTATTTTGAACAAAATGGTAACGTAGGAACCTACATTAATGGTATCAGAATCCGAATAATAACACAATTTGATTAAATTGTGTTTGAATTGCGAATTATCTCGGTATTACGATTGTAAGAGAAATTCGGTCCGTCGGACTCTTAAGTCGTTTTAATGATTTAATTATAGGTACAATTGGTCACTTTATGTGATTTCCTTAGAAAATTACTTATGTCAATGATCGTGATCAATGTGATCATGTGGATACTATCTTCGATCTGTCTGTAACAGTTACAGTGGAACCTTAGTATACATATACATAATAATATATGTATACCTAGGTACCTCCATAATAAAATTCTGACTGACAAACATAGCTTACATCAGTGGGTTTTGAATCGGAATTTTGCACAGGTGTTAGGCGAGTCAGGATTTACGCAATTCTCACAAGATTGAGAAAAAATTGAATTAAAGTTTTAGAGTATTCCATAGCACCTGTATCAACCAAAGGTGTGCCCAGAAGGCTTGCAGTATGTATGAATAACTACTACAGTAAACTATCTATCTACTCATCACATTAAAATTTCGAAAATCAAGACCCTTCATACTTCATGGGCTTGATATTGTTTTTCCCCGTTACTGATCAAGGGTCGGGTGAAATGGCACGCGACGGCCATGGTGACAGCGCCCCATTGTGTATGGCCACGGACCATCACATAAGTGGGTGCGGCTTCCTTACACTCCCCTGTAGCCTTCCATCATTGGTAAGTGGTTGGATAGCGTAAGTTTCTGAGTCATCTTCCAATATTCATCGAGTTAAAGAAGTAACTGACTGACGCCTCAGTAGTCCTGTGGTTCTGCGAGCGATTGCTATACTAGAGGTCCTGGGTTCAATTCCCTGGTTGAATAAAGTATTATTCGGTTTTTCTATTAAATTCTCAGCAGCAGCTCGGTGTATGGCGTTGTGCCTGGTTAATAGCGATATACTCGCCCTATATTACAATTTACATGGGACATGAACATACCGGCGAACTCTGTGGGTCTGGGCTAACTATGTCAGCATGGAATTAAATAGATGGGCAAATATCGCTACAAAGCGTTGACGATGACGACTGGATAAGTTCGATGGAAGGATGATGAAAAACTCGTCATAAAATATTCTGAATAAACTCTCATTTCTCATACAAAAAGTCTGAAGCATTGTTTTAGCCACGATGTTTAAAATAAAATAAAAGAAACACAAACGTACGCGCAGTTTGAAAAAAAAAGAGTGCGTGTTGAGGCGAGACATAATGTGATTCCCAAAATTCTGGCTCTGATACACTAATTTTGGTTCAAATTACCCCATAATCTTTAGGAGCACGACTTCACCTTTGTTTTTAAGAGATATTCGAGGATATGTTTTAACGAACAACAACAGCTGCGATGTGAATGAAACACTGATCTTACGAAATTTAAAAAATATCTAAACTAAATGATAAAAGTTGTCAACATTGACAAATAGATAGTTACTAGTTTTGACTGTGAAATTACTTAAATAAGTGGACTAAAAAAGCAGAAAAGCTTTCAACGCTACATAGTTAAATTTAGTAGAAATGGAAAAAATATGAAGTTCTATAAATCAGAAAGGCTTGGCTGTAAATATTTTTATTTAGTACTTACTATTATTCTTGTTAACTCCTCGTGCTAAGCTAAATGCTTGTGTTACGAGTGGGTTTACGTCGGTAGTCCAATGGCCGGGTCTCAAACCGACAACCACATGATCGCAAGTCCGACGCCCTAGCTATTAGGCTACCGCTGTTTTAATTACCGATTACATAATATGTTTTCAGTTTCAAAATACTTATTAAAACGCTAGAATAAAAAAAGCTTCTCGTTAGGATAGTAATACTTATTCCGATTTAAATAAAGACAAGTCCTAATACAGCAAATTTGTCTAGCACAACTCGAGACAATATTAACCTCATCCGTTGTGTGTACATAACTTGCGCCCGCGCCTCTCAAGTATAAATTAGCGTCTTCGACTCGCCATCAATCATCGCACGGACAGCTGCCGAAATGACAGGATGTTTGAATTACTGACCCTCTCAGCTACTGGAGTTGTTCTGTTATTTTTTATTATCTTTGGCAATAATGCATAGCAAACATTAAAAAAAAATCTAAACTGAAAAATGAGAGACAGCTGGTGCTGAAAGAACGTATAGTATAATAATAAAAATCTAAATTATTGGGTTCTATCCATCCTTATCATCCTAAAGCCACATGAATATCTTTAAACTACTAAGTGCAATGTACGATACGGAGCTGCATGCATGTGTCAGCTTGACATTTATGACAATATGATGCACATATGTACCTATAATAAAATGTACCGGACTATAATTAGAAATTGCATGATTTACAGCACTCTAGGTACGGTATCGATAACTAATTTAATTAGATGTCGACATGATTGATATCGAGAGTTTGAGAGGCAGCAATACTTGAACCTTAACGACATTTGCAATCCGATGCTGTGATGTGTAAAGTTAACTTATGGAAATGAACAGTGTTTGACAAGTAACTTGTTACATAATGGACAGCAGCCCTTTCAACCGGAGTGGCAGGACTGCTCGTACTCCACCACCTACCCCCGCACCATGTTCTAAAGGGCCGAGTCAAGGAAGTGATGTATCTGAATTTATTTCAACTCCAGAAATACAGAGTTGGATGTCGTCCATTGAGCAGTGCCTAAATGAAGTGTGTACCATCGCAGCAGAAGGCAAGCTGAACTCGGAGCAGAAACTGCGAGTCAGTACTCTCTGCCGAAAAGTGGGTCACGGCACATCTCAGATGGCAGTGCAGTACCAGTCCCTCAAGATGAAAACTGCCCAGGCGTACGCTACAATCCAATCCCTACAAGACCAACATGATCTGTCGCAGCGGCTTCGGGACCTTAAATCAAGTATAGAAGAGTCGTCTAAACCTGCCGTGGGGACCTCATTTGCCGACATGGTTAAAAAAGGTACAAATAACTTCATTCAGCCCATTAAGTTAAGTTCGGTAGCCATTTACCCGAATGATAAGCTAAAATCGAGTGAGGAAACTAAAACCCTTGTCCAAAAAATTATCTGCCCTGAGGAGATGAAATTGCACGTGAGAGGCCTGCGTAAGACAAGGAACGGCGGTGTCATTATTAGCACTGATACTAAGGACGACATAGATAAGATAAAAAAGGCCGAACAGTTAACGAACTCAGGTCTTACGATTGACGAGCCGCACAAAAGGAAGCCTAGAGTAGTAGTAATCGGCGTGCCCTCGTCTATGCAAGAAAAAGAGGTTTTTACTTGTTTGTACAATCAGAATTTAGCTGATCTACACCAAGATTTGACCCTTGACACTTTTTTGTCCACAATCAAGTTAAGCCATAAGTCCGGAAAAAAGGATGCTGAGACCTGTAATTATATAATAGAAATATCAGCAGCTATACGCAAAGCCCTTATAATCAAAGATAGAGTCTTTATTAACTGGTCATCTTGCCCTGTGAGAGACTTTACTTTGGTCACTAGGTGCTTTAAATGCCAGCAATATGGTCATGCTGCCAAGTCATGTCGGCAGTCAACCTATACCTGCAGCCATTGTGCTAATCAAGGTCACTCGATAAATGAGTGTCCAAAGAAAGCAGACGAAGCTAAATGTGCTACTTGTTCACACTTCAAAAAGCCAAGCAGTCATATTACAGGATCTGCAGAGTGCCCGGCAAAAGTTATGGCTGAAAAAAGGTATATAAACTCTATTGACTATGGAGGCGCCTGAGAGCGCCGTAAATTAAGGGTTTCTTTGACCTTCCTTTACTTTTTATTTAAACTTTCTTTTTTTTCGGTTTATTTTTATTTTTTTATGTTTTTGCTCACATCTAAGATATGATTAGTAACTTAATAAATGACTTAGAAAATTTCTCTGTATCAGAGTCTAAGACGTGTGAAGTAGAAAATTGCAAACAATATCTATCCTCCTACTCTGATCCATTAACCATACTGACACAAAATATACGTAGTATTTATAAGAATTTTGATAATTTCAATACTTTTTTACATAGGCTGAATGTAAATTGTGACATAATTATTCTAACTGAATGTTGGCTTGCCAAACAATATAACGTGCCACTAATACCGGGATATAGTATGTACAGAAGTAATCGAATTTACAACCAAAATGATGGGGTGATAGTTTATGTAAGAAATCATCTGAATGTTTTAGTCGAGGAACCAAACATGGACGACTGTAACTGCTTGCTACTTAAAATTGGGTCAGCTTTTGCAATTTTAGCATTATATAGACCCCCCTCTTTTAGAAATATAAACAACTTAACTGACTCTCTGAATCGTACCTTACAAAAACTATCTTCTTTCAAAAGTGTAATTTTAGTTGGAGATATCAATATCAATATTCTTCCAGAAAGCCTCGATGCTGCAGCACAGGATTACCTCAATCTCTGCTCGTTTTATGGCTTGCTTCCTGCTCATATGCTTCCTACACATCAAGGTGGTTCTTGTCTGGACCATATCTTACTTAAATCGAATTTACCTTCACTTGCACTAGTTATTAACTCGTCAATAACAGATCACAATGCTGCCCTACTTACATTAAATTGTAAATTACCTAAGCATGATATAACTCGCACAATTTCTAAACTAAACATAAATAAACTTGAAGAAGACTTATGCAACATTGACTTTGACCCCATTTATAATTCCGCTGATCCACAGTATTGTTTGTTGCATCTAATCGAAAATGTTCAATATGCAATTCAAAAAAATACATCAACGATTTGTTTGAATAACAAAAAATATAATAGAAAACCCTGGATTACACCAGGTCTTATTCGCTGTATGAGACATCGAGATAAATTACACATGAAGGCCAAATCTAATCCTGAAAATTCAGTACTAGAAATATCATACAAAAGATACCGAAATTTTTGTAATGATCTCCTAAGAAAAGTAAAAATAAACTACGATAAAGCTGCACTGCAAAAAGCTGGATCGAATAGTAAAAAAATTTGGAAATATATAAAAAGTGTAACATATTCCCCAAAACAACATATCTCTTCTTCGAGTTTATTAAACGCACACTCATCGCAATTAACATCTGCTAACATCGCAAATAATTTTTTTATCAATATTGGCAAGAGCCTAGCAGAAAAAGTTCAGTGCCAATCACAGAAACTGACTAGTAATCCTTATAAGTGTAACTCTACCGTAACATCCTTTGCGTTACTCGATACTGATGAAACCGAAGTAGAAAGGATTATTATGAGTTTAAAAGATGACTGTGCAGTTGGTTGGGATAATATACCGACGAAAATTATCAAACAATTTAGGCACATTTTGGTTCCCCCACTGACTTATATTTTCCAAACATGTTTATCTACAGGGCTCTTCCCCAAGTGTCTCAAAAGAGCTATTGTGGTTCCAGTGTATAAGTCTGGTAATAAAGAACAAGTGACAAACTATAGGCCTATCTCCTTACTGCCCTCAATATCCAAAATATTAGAAAAAATTATAAATAAAAGATTAATAAAATATCTGGAGGAAAAATCAATTTTATCCAAGACGCAGTTTGGATTTAGACCTAAAGTGTCTACTGCCGATGCCGTACATCTTCTGACTGACCATCTAGTACAGGAACTTGATAAGGGTAACCAC
This sequence comes from Acronicta aceris, assembly GCA_910591435.1. Taxonomy (NCBI): domain Eukaryota; kingdom Metazoa; phylum Arthropoda; class Insecta; order Lepidoptera; family Noctuidae; genus Acronicta; species Acronicta aceris. Next base: position 16,822,433 of record OU342762.1, on the reverse strand, counting down.
ACAGTGGGCATATTCCTGGATCTCGCAAAAGCTTTTGACACAGTTTCCATCCCTATCCTATTGCGCAAGCTTGAGTCCATAGGTATAAGGGGCACCCAGCTGAAACTCTTTACAAGCTATCTCGAAGACCGTTCCCAATGTGTCAGGATAGGCAGTGTTCTCAGCGCTGATCAGAAAAATACTTCCTTTGGTGTTCCCCAAGGAAGTGTTTTGGGATCTACTCTGTTCCTAATCTATATAAATGACCTTTGCAACCTAAAACTAGATCATGGCATGATCATTTCATATGCTGACGACACTGCTCTACTTTTTTCAGCCGATTCAGAGCAAAAAGTTTACAAGTATGCGCAGCACGGTTTTAATGTTGTCAATACATGGCTTCAGCAAAATTTATTAACACTAAATACAGATAAAACTAATTATATTAAGTTCTCAATGCGTAAACTAACATCAACTAATACTAACTCAACATTATTCGCTCATTACTGTAGACAACCAGATGATACACAATGTTTGTGCCCTCAGATTCAAAGTACGAATAAAATAAAATACCTGGGTGTAATATTGGACGAAACTCTTACATTCAAGCAACATATCGAAGCCTTATGTAGTAAAACCCGCAAGTTGATATTTGCTTTTAAAAAGATACGATATATTGCAGACCCAAAAATAATAAGACAAGTTTACTTTGCCCTGTGTCAGTCAATTTTGACCTACTGTATTACATCATGGGGCGGAGCAGGTAAAACATTATTACTGACCATTGAGAGAGCTCAAAGAGCTATTCTCAAGGTGTCTACTTTTCGCCCTTTCCTTTTCCCCACTAATCTCCTCTATAAATCCTGTAACGTACTAACAGTTCGGCAGTTATTCGTAATGAGCATTGTATTAAAGCAGCATGTAGCACTTCCTTACAACACTGACTATTCTAATAAAAGAAGGAAAGATATAGTTTGCGTTCAAAATACAGGAACTAAACGTGCATTTACAACAAAATTTTATGTTTTCCTAGGACCACTTCTCTACAACAGGCTTAATGCAAAAATTAATATCTACCACCTTAACTTAAGTAACTGTAAAAAAAATCTCCAGGAGGCCCTAAAAAGTATGTCCTACGAAGATACAGAGAATTTACTAATCGTGCTTAAGTAAAATTAATTATTGATTTTGTGATGTTTTACCTGATTAGGGAATTTATTTTTTGTTAATTAATATGTATATTTAATGATTACTTATCCTTCGGTTAATTTATAATTTATTTTTATTAATGTGTATTTAGTTTGTGATTATTTTAGTCTTTATTAGCTCTTTTTGCCTGAAACACAGGATTACCTAGTTCAGGCACATGTATTATATTGTAACTAATTTATACTTTGTATTACCTAGTTTAAACTATCTTAGCAAAAAATGTTTACTCAATAAATTATTTCTATTCTATTCTATTCTATTCTATTCTAAATGGTTATTAATGTCTAAAAGTGGTGATTGACTAGATACGAAATGAAGTATTACGCCTACACACACTCTATGTTATATTGAACGATTTTGTAAATATCCGGCTCGAAGGACCAAAATAAATTAATTCAATAATTACTTGATGAAAATCGACGAGCGTGATTGCTGCAAGTTTTTTTGTAAAAATCAATCAAATTGAAAACATCATCGCAATAAAAGCTTAAACCCATATGTAAGCTCTACATAGACCGATACTGGGATCTGTGAGAAATATGAAACTGGAATACTACGTTACTTTATTCTTGAAAAGATTCTACCGGTGCCGAAAATCTTGAAAATATTAAATTTGACATAAACCAACATAATAGATGCAGTGCCAAAATGGCAAGGCGAACAATTATTACTCACCTTAGGTATTATTGAGATAAATTCTATCCATTGAAGATATAGAACATGCAGGCATACATAGGTATCTACTCAACACGTCAGTAATTCTTGCAAGACAAACTCGTCTTACTTGGTTCGCTAAGTGTGTGTGTGTGACCAATTGAATAGAGAAAGAGATGACAACGAGAGGGAACTATTAGAAATTTTAAATAAAAACAAAGAGCTCAAATATGAATTATCAAAATTACATGAACAATGTACCGAAGTAATTGATGCCCGAGACAGACTCCAACTTGTTGTTGATGGATTTAAACAGTGTAGCATAGAGTATGAACAAGCTCTTGACCGTGCATATTTTCTGGAACAACAGCTACACGAGGCCAACGGTAAAATTTTACAACATGAGACCGAACAATACAACATCACAGCCTCTATGAACCAGAGCCTCTTCAACGAGTTGGTTGTTACTGCTCCAAGCTTACTTTCTACTGCAGTTAACCCAAAACCTATTGGCACAATAAACTTGACATGCAATGACACATCAAACAACTTAGTCAGGGTAGTTAAATGCAGTAGGAACAAGTTAAAAAAATATGTAAAAATAAATAAATACATCAGAAAAACACAGAAGTTAGTAAAAAGACAAAAGTTTTTCATTAAAAATGTTAAGTTAAATAGAGAGCGTTTGCAATTATTAAAAAAAACTAGATATGTATTCTTTAAAACTACAAACTAATACTATAAAATATAAAACAAATACAAACAATTTAAAATTAGAAATTGAAAGTCTTCATGATAAATTAAGGTCTATGACCAATAAATATAAAAGCTCTGAGATGCAAATGAAGGAGTACATGCTAGCGATGAATGAGCTGGTGGGCTCGGCATGCACATCCACCTCTGAGCATTCAAAGTCGGTGACCAAACAGCACTCATTTAATTGTCAGCTTACACCGGCCTGTTCATCGGCTGGTGACTCCTCCATTATGCATTTAGAAGAAATTATAACAAGTGATAATAGTTCCCTAGACCAATCAACTTTACCTGTAACCACTCATCATAACATAGAATCTAAAATAAAACCCAAACTTGTAATATTTAGTGATGAAATTGGTAAAAATATGGGTCAGTTACTATCTAATACTTGCAAGGGTTATTCTGTAATAAACTATTGTAGTCCTGGACTTAATTACATTCAGATTATTAGAAAAATAATTAATTCAAACTTTAATCAGGATACAACATTATTAATTTTAGTTGCGAATAGAGGAAACATGAATAAAAGTGACTTAATAAGTCACTATGAATCACTTTTAAGGTTTAAATTGAGAAAAGTTGTTATGTTCACTCTCCCATATAGCCACAGTTTGCCACAGGTAGAAAATGACATTAGGTATAAGCTGAATATGTGCCTTCACACCTTGACATCTAATACAAATCATTTCCATTTGATTGACTATAACAGTTATGTTATGGAACATTTACATTTGACTAAAGATAGTTACTATCTTTCTAAATATTGTAAGAGACAGATAGCTTTGTCGCTAGCATATTTTTTTGATACTTTAGCCAAGAATCTGGCTATTAAGCATATTGCTTCTTTTGAGCCATTATCTGACATTACAAAAATTGACATTTCAAATAATTTAAATTAGAATTTAAGACAACAGAGGCAACCTCTTGCTTAAAATTATCTTTAGACAAAAGTATGGAGACAAGTAATTTAATTGTGGAATCATGCCAATATGATATTAAGTCTAAAAGTTGTAATAATATCAACCTGGTTCATCAGAATATTCAAGGAATGAGTAATAAAGACCTAGAAATTGAGTTATTTATGAATTGTAATAAAATTGATGTTCTTTGTATTACAGAACATTGGCTAAAAAGTGACCAGTTTATGTTTAATTTTAGCAATCACCAGGTTGGTAGTTCGTTCAGCAGAGAAAATGCCATTCATGGTGGATCCTTAATCCTAGTGAGTAATCAACATAAATTTAAAGAACGTAAGGATATAGTGAGCCTCTCTGTGGAGCGAACAATTGAGATTGCCTGTGTGGAATTAGAGCGGTTGATTGTACTAAGTGTATACCGACCACCTTCAGGGTTGTATGACTGTTTTGAGAGGGTGATGGATGAAGTGCTTCATAAAGCCTATAGTAATACAAACAAATTTGTTATCACATGTGGTGACTTTAATGTGAATTTACTGGAAAATTCAAGTTCTAGTGTTAAAATCATAAATCTTTTCCGGTCATACAATCTAGTAAATATATTTCTGGAGCCGACCAGAATTACTGCTACCTCTGCTACATGTTTAGATAATATTTATACTGACATAATAACACAGCATAAAGAAATTATTAATGTACTGGACTCTGATCACAGCGGACAACTGATTACTATTCACAATCCGCATAAGCAAGTGGTTAAAAAGGATATCGTAGTTAACCCAAAAACTTTAGGTCGCTTGGAAATTTTTAAAAATAAACTTATTAATAAATTACCTTATATACAATATCATGATGATCCTAATAAGTTCTATGATGCCTTTTTTAATAATTACTGCACAGAATTTAATTCTACTTTTATACCTAAGACGATCTCAGTTAATGGCAATGTATCCTTCAGTGAATGGGCTACTGTTGGTATCCATAAAAGTAGGAAAAAACTTTATGACTTGTATAATGAGCGACTTCTTGTCAATACTCCCGAATTTAATTGCTATGTTAAAAATTATTCAAAATTATTCAAAAAGGTTTGCAGTACAGCCAAGTCTCGTTACTTAAGTTCAAAAATAAAAAATAGTAACAATGTTATAAAGATGACTTGGAACATTATTAACAGTGAAACAGGAAGGGCTAGTACACGAAATCGTGATTACAGTCTTATTATTGATAACAATATAGTCAAATCAGACTCAGAAGTTGCTACAGCATTTGAAAATTTCTTCTCAGACATTCCTGTTTCTACTACCAGATACTTAAACTCTTCACCCACTGTTGCGGAGTCTTTACTTCGAGAAAATGTTAAATTTGGTGATGTCGAATTTCATTTTAATCAAATCAACTATAGAGACATAATCAAAGCTTTCAATATGTTAAATGTTAAAAAAACTGCAGACCTGTGGGGTAATTCTGTAGACGTTGTCAAATCAATAATCGACATTGTAGCACCAACCTTAGCCCTTATTTTTAATGATTGTATAGACTGTGGAAAATTTCCTGATCTTATGAAAACCAGCAAAATAATACCTTTGTTTAAAGCGGGTAGCACATCTGACCCCACAAATTTTAGACCTATATCAGTGCTACCTACATTTAGTAAAATTTTCGAAAAAATAATACTAGATCAAATGCAAAGGTTCTTCTATGAAAACAAATTTATCAATCGTAAACAGTTTGGCTTTACCAGGGGTCGTTCGACAACCGACGCCGGTGTTGAACTCTTAGGACACATTTTTGATGCATGGGAGAATTCACGCGATGCACTGGGTATTTTCTGTGATCTATCTAAGGCATTCGATTGTGTTCTTCATGAAACACTGATCAGGAAGTTACACCACTATGGTGTGAGAAACACTTCTCTGAATCTTCTTATTTCGTACCTGGGTAATAGGATTCAGAAAGTGGACGTCAACGGAAAGAGGTCTTCGGGGTCTGTAGTTTCAATGGGAGTTCCTCAAGGCTCAATTCTTGGCCCATTTCTATTCTTAATATATATTAATGATTTGCCCTATTTGATACGAGATAACCACGACATAGTGCTGTTTGCTGACGATACTTCACTTCTATTTAAATTAAAACGCCAGAACCCAGATATTGACGATGTCAACAGTGCTCTCTCAAAGGTGGTACACTGGTTCAATGCTAATAATTTGCTTTTAAATGAAAAGAAAACCAAATGCATTAAATTTACCACGCCTAATGTTAGACAGGTGGAGACCAGCGTACTCATAAACGGCAAAGAGTTGGATCTTGTAGAAACTACAGTATTCCTGGGTATTACCCTAGATGCTAAGCTTCAGTGGGGCCCACATATAGAGAAGTTGTCCAAAAGGCTCAGTTCTGCAGCATACGCCGTTAAAAAAATACGTAGTTTAACAGATATAGATACAGCTCGCTTAGTGTACTTTAGTTATTTCCATAGTGTGATGTCGTATGGTATTCTACTGTGGGGGAATGCTGCCGATATCCAAACTATTTTCGTGCTGCAGAAGAGGGCTATTCGGTCAATTTACAATTTAAGTCCCAGACATTCACTGAGGGAAAAATTTAGGGAGATTAATATACTGACTGTTCCTTCACAATTTATTTATGAAAATTTATTATATGCACACAAGAATATTAATCTCTTTACAAAACGTTGTGATATCCATAATCTTAATACTAGGAACAAGAATAAATTTGTTGTTCCTACTACCAGGCTCCAGAAAATCAGTAAATCATTCAAATGTCAATGTATACGCTTGTACAATAAAATCCCAACTAACATACAAAAATTAAGTCTTAATAAATTTAAGTCCATTGTTAAACGGAGACTGTGTCTCAAAGGATTCTATTCAGTAAGAGATTATTTAGATGATAAAAATGCCTGGGATTGAGCCGCTCTGATGAACGAGGCCATTACACATATTTTTACTGATAATAACTCTGACTGACCGACTGATATCTGACATTATTATTTTATTATTTCTGATCTGACATTCTCTGACATTTTGCAATTATAATACAAAATGATTCAAATTTTACACTTAAATTCAATAAATAATGCAATTAAATTAATGTTAAAAGGATTTTATGTAAATGTGAGTACGATGTAGGCTAGGTATACTACGTCTTTTAGCTTTTAACTGTCTGGTGGCTTCGAGATTTTTTATGGGGCCTACGCAAATGTTCCGCCGATCTGGTATCGTCGTGTGACGGATTGTGGAGCTCCCTATAATATGGTCGAGCTACACAATGTCTGATGCATGCGTGCCGTCGGATGGGACTGGTCTACTCAAAGCCGCTATGGATCTTTCTTCAAAAGGCCATTTCAGACACTGCCCTGCATTGTATCACTCACATATTCTTACAATATTATGTCTGGACTTCAAAAGAGACCATGATTCTCTGAGTTTGTTTCGGTGTTTCTTCTCAGAGGTCGTCAGCTAGGAAATGCCGACACCATCTAGTACTTAAAAAAAAAGACATGTAAAAGCATCCTTGAGAGATCTATTTACAGAAATAAATATCATTTCATTTCATTTCATTTCATTTCATTTCATAAGGAACAAATTTATGTCGAGTAAAAACAATAATTTTACTCGACCGCCTTACGAAGTAAATAATGGTAAGAATTGTACAATGAAACTAGTTACTACTGTGATCTAACACTTTTGTTTAAAGACGCGTGATAATATAGATTCATGGATACACTAGGGCACATTCTAAGTTCATTATGAAGATAATGAGTGAAATATGGTCAACAGCGATTGGCGAGCTCACATCTGCTAATTTATTACATTATTAGTATAATTGAGAGTTTTCAGTAAATATCTTAGGTTATAATTTTACTTTAGATCCTACATGTCAAAGTTTCGATGTAGTCGTTGGTATTATAGTCGAACTTTACAAATATAAGATTTTTTGGGTACCTATCTCAGACGTTGGGTTTTGAAGCCACTATACATTTATGAGCCATAAGTAAGTAGGTACTACCTACGAATGTAAAAGTTTCAAAATGACATGTAATGATGATTTAACGAATCGATCTATCACATTCCTACAAAAGCTTTAAAAAGTATCGCATTAAAAAAAGCTCCAAACAGAGCGGTTCTGTGCCCTTCGTCCGGTAGCTAACATTCTGTTATTAATCACTGGTCGACTGCGCTTGCGCCGGTGCAGGGGCAACACGCCTGCGTGCTTCATTTTATTACACAGTTGAAAAATAGATGGAGCAAGTCCACTTGTTGTAATCAACGGGAGAAAAACAAGCGCCCTAATTAGACTTTTACCTGCGTACTTAACAGAATTGTTCATTAAATTTAAGACCGCGAAAACATTCATGAACAGAGGAAAATCTGAAATTTAGCTTACTTAATTTGCTAAATAAGATCTTTCCTAAATATCGAGAAAAGATTCCTAAATATTTAGCGATCAAGACTGAAACGGTTAGCCAACTCACCTTAAAACTTGTAGTAAGCTTATGACAAAGAAGAAGCTTACAAATACCGTTGTCTGGTGTTGCTTCGAACTTGCTTTATGCGGAAGAGAAATAATGGTCCTTGTAAAATATATTAAAAAAAAAACAGTTATGTTGATCCTATTCTAAGTATGCTCTAGGAAGAAAGTGGTAACTAAGTACTCTCTCTCTCTCTTTTGTTGAACAGCACTATTGCTGATCTAAAAACAAAGTATTTAGAAATTAATATCAATCGCATATATTGTCATATTTTTGGTAATAACCAAATGCCACACTTCATTCGTCTGGTCCTTCTGTACTACGTTAATATTATAGTGGTCTCAGGAGATTCTTTATTTGCCGGTAATTTGTCGTGGTGGGACACGCCGCATTGTTTTATCGTGAATAACTACAAATATTTACCCCTCACTAGCCTACCGTTTACGAGATTTTTATCTCAGGTAGATGAGACGTGACCAAGAAGAAATTTTAATATTTTAAAGGTTAAAATTATAGAATCGTCATAAGCTACTTGTATTTCGAGATGGATGACAATCAGATTCTGCATTCTATCTATAAATCTGTTATATAGTGATTTTAATTTTTTTAAGTACTGTTGTTGATAACAAAAAACCAGCCACTTATTTAGACGTATCAAGAATCTGCCACTGAACGTTTGTTAAGGATAATTCTAAGTATTTTAGTGTTGTAGGTTCGATCCCCACGCGGAGCAAATATTTGTATGATCTACGGATAGTTTTTCCGGGTCTGGGCGTTTGTTTGTGAGAATTTATGTTTGTAAACGCACCCACGATACAGGAGAAAAACCTAGTGTGGGGCAACGATAAAAAATATATATATATCATACAATTAGTTTAAAATGCTTAGATGGTTATTGTTGCATTTCTAGAAAATTATAAACTTGTTTGGTCTTCGATGGAGTTGATAAAATAACTGTTTTATCTGAGTATTTATTCAAATAAAACACAACAATAAAATTCAACATCAATAAAATCGTAGACTACAGAAAACTGGTCGAGACAAGTATAAAACATAATTTTTTACATAATTTACATATAATGACTCTTAAAGCTCATTTATATGCTCATTAAATCCGATGAGCAGACAATCTAAATACGATCAGAAACATCGGGAATCAATTAACTATAACCCGATAATGCAGCAGATGTTACCCGACAAGGGTGCCTCTGTTCCCAAGCTATGCGGAGATTATTAAAAATACTGTATTATTTTCTCATGTGTATTAATCAAAAACACATAAAAATGTCGATGAATAATTAAGTTTATATTACCTTCTATTTGCTTAATAAAAATTAACATAATAATTCTTCCGAATACGAGCTCATCTTAAATCCATAAAATTCTTAATACCACTTTTGTAACGTAAAAAATGTTGAAGTAAAATATTATGTTTTATTCCAAACAATTTACACGCAGCGGGAGTTTTATCGCACTTCCAAATTATTTTGAAATCCGACAACATTTCACGTGTCCTGCATGTCCGAGTCGGTTGGCAATCCTACTGTATACCTGACACAATGGAATCCAAAAACGGACAAAAACTGGCCGAAGGTGGATTTATGTGGCCCTCTCGGATGCCACGCGTTCCTCTGCCGTATACCCTACGGCGATATTCCACATACTGTATATTTTGATGTCATCAAATCCTTTTGTAAATGTCAAGTTTTCAAGCTACCGAATAGTTGGTCGTTGACCTGCATGAATTAAATTTTTAATGGAGAGGGCGGCAGTGATGCACAGTCGCGTCGGATAGATTTGTCATGCGTTTGAATGAAAGCACAATATAAGCTTACAGACGAGTTCAAATAACACAAAGAAATCTTATTTGATACACGTGGTCGAATGGAGTCACGACGATCCTTTGATGTTGAGGAATGAAGAACGTAGGTAATAGTTAGCAGTTTTTGTGAATGAATTATTCATTCATAAAAACTTAGTGTCAAATTATATTACCGAGTATAATTAATTACGAAAGGAGAACTTGCAATATTAGTTATATACGAAATTCTTCACGATAAAGATTTTTTAAACATTCTATAACATGATGTATTTTTTATTACAGGTTATTTTTAAAAAAAGCTTACTGGCAATGTGGGTCGCACATTACTATTCTTGTAAACTCTTCGTACTAAGCTAAAATGGTTGTGTTACGAGTGGGTTCACGTCGGTAATGAAATGGATTCGAACCGGCAACCACATGATCGCAAGTTCGACGTCCTAGCCATTAAGCTATCGCCGCTTTTTTCCAGTGTGTAAATAAAATTATTATTCGGTTGAATAGTGTCAGGTATCTATAGTTATTTATTGACGCTTCGTTAGCGACCAATCACTCAATCAGGCAATTACAAAACAATCTTGACAAATACATGTTCTAACAAATCATTGTAGATTCACAACATTGCTTAACTTTCACTGGTTGGCACTCAACGCGTATTTCCCATGCTTTTTACGTTAGACATGGGAATCTCACATGAAAATATAATTGGTTATATTTTCTAATAAAACGTTACAAACTAGTGTAGCATCTCACTTCTCCAATAATAAAGTTGAATGTAATAAAACGTTGTTCCAAAGTTGAAGTTTTGACTTTTCAAAAGTACCTTTTTTAATGCTCTAATTGAAATAAAATATTTTGACTTTGACTTTGAATGGCACTATAAAGCAGACAATATTTTTTAAATTTCGTAATTTATTTTTGCTTACATCTATTATACATAAAGAATTAATTTTTGGTCCTTCATTACGTGTCATGGATACTTATTTTTTTATATTTTAACCCATGTACGGGGCTGCATAGGTACATTTAACTACTATGACTTTCCTCATTATAATAATTCTCAAAAAAGACCTTACTATCTCTTACGTCTTTTTGTGTTTAGAATTATAAAATATCCGCCTTTAACATTTGCCTGTATTACAAACGTCTAAAGCTTTACGAGTATTTTTATGTGCTGCATCTACAATGATGCGCGCGCAGGTCGAATAAAATTAGCATAAGTGTTCGGGTCGAGTGGCAGAACATATATGTAGGACCACGAGTGCACTCTCATGTGCATTTAATTGCTTTTAACTTTGACATGACGTTATCCAGAACGGTTCTTGAACTGAAATGACGCTGCATGATTGTGACCCGTCTGAATTTAAAAAAGAATTTGGTAGATATGACATATTAAATTACTTTTACAATTAACAACAGGACAAAGCTTACTGTTGTTTATTTAAAATCGAGAGATTTGTTTGAGATTTAAAGCCTCAGCCAAAACCATTTGAGTGTGCACAATTTCATATTTTATTATGATTAAAGTATCCACCAATACAAAGCTTGCATTCGCGAAAGCTCCTGCGGGCGTAGCGTAGCGTAGGTATAACTTGTTGCTGAAGCATTCGCCACAACTGTCGGGAAATAAGTCCCATACTATACATTTTTCAAAAAGAACATAGGTAAGCTTCTACTTATAATACTTGCGCCCCCCTATAGGAAGTGCAGTGACCCACCGTAACGTCATTTGAGTTGTTGCACATAAACATGTTAGGAGATCATCGAATTCCTGGTCATGAATAAATGGTTCAAACATGAACTAGAGCAATATCGTGTTCAATGCCTGCTTTGTTTGACGTGGAATTACCATTTGTAGATTTCTATTTTATGTGAAGGATTCGACATATGTATATCTTATCTTTAGATAACTTGGATGCGTTTGCCTCTGCTTTGTCTGACAAAATAGAATACACAAACAGCATCTAAAATCTATACCTATAATAAAATTGTAACAGGCCGATGTCTGTACATTATAGATATTAAAGAAAAACTAATATGGGGGGTCTTTATTAGAGTAACAAAAGCGAAAATATAATTTTTAGAATTTTTGTCTGTCTGTCTGTCTAAATGTTTGTACGCGCATCATGCATCACTGATGTATTGCTGGAGGTCTAACTTAAAATCTGGTGCATGTTTCATCTTGATACGCCGCCTAGAATCGGACTTGTAGTATGTAAATCTTTTTGAAACGTGAGTGAAACTGCGGGCAACAATAATTAGTATCTAATAAGATATCTAACAAACCTTTCCGTCTGCGGTGTAGTAACATTATATTTAGTTTTTTTAGTGAAATTAATAATTTAGGTTTTTATTTATATAAAGTAAAAAGAGATACGTTAAAAAAATAATTTCCCGGATTTCACAATGATCCGGGCAACCTTTCTTTTAATTTTTTTTTTATTATGTACGAATATTTTAAAAAATACAAATTGGTCCAGACTCCAGCCATTCTCAACTGTTGCGCTTACCTATAGTTGGGGAGCCCATGATGTTATTTTGGATTTACTCGAGCGCGTCAGATTTTCATAGGGGAGATACCTTGCACCCTATTGAGTATCTCCACCAAATATGAGCCCTATATATATGGCCGAACGTCTAGGGTAGCCCATCAGATTTGTAAAAAAAATAGATCCTCGGAAATACTCGAGCGCGTCAGATTAAGCTATGGTGGGTTAATTACTAGCTAAAAAGCTATACATTTTGAAAATCTGACGATTTGAGCGTAACGTAAGGGATTGGGAGGGTCACAAAGTTGTAAAAAAAAACGATGTCTTGACATTCTCGAGCGCGGTTAATTTATTTTTTATAATTAAGGGAATAATGCATGAATCACGAAAAAAATATAATCTGCCGATTTCCACAAGCCGAAGTAATAAAATTCGTCTTTGAAGATTATATTCCAGACAAAATTTTAGTTTTTCGCGTATATCTCTGAAACGGTGAGAGCTACCGGAAAAATGGATAAGAGACAATTTGTAGATCGTGAAATTCTCTACAAAAAAAATATAAGTACTTTTTTCCTAAGAAATACCGTTCTCGAGTTATCGCGATTTCAGACTGTAGGAAAGTCGTATTTTCAATTAGGTACAACATTTAAGCACACATTTCCGCACCACCTCTGAGGCAGTTCATTGCCCAGCCACACTTGCAATTAGTACAACACACGAAACAAGTGTTGATAAGCAGAAGCAGATGTTGGAGGGAGACAAGATAACTGGAACTGCACTATTTTATTTGTCCTGGTATTTTTCAAGACATACAAAAATCTACCTATAGGTACTTGTCCATGGATTCCAATTATTTCGGAACTCAATATAAAGCAAGGAGAAAACGAATTCCATTGGTGAGGATCACATCTACTGAAGAGTTTATGTTTGTACCTAAATACTTATCAATCAAATCATAACGTTTTTAAAACCATTTAAAAACCTACTGCAGTTTTTGAAAATTGCTGTTGTCGCCAGTTATCGCATGTAGGATTAAAATATCCATATTTTGGATGTTTCCATGGTCCGAATGTTTTTTGTACTTTGCCGATTCGCACCGTGGTGCGAAAAGACGGAAGACTATTTTAAGCTTAGATCGGACCACTATGTACACGCAAATTCAATCGATTCGTGTCGATTCGATTGTAAAAGAAATAAATATTAGAATAAAAAAATTATAATATAATATATTTAATATAATTATTGCTGTTGAACAGTTTTGTCCTTTTTATGTTTATGTTACTTTAGTAAAAGCTAATACCTAATTTATGTTCGTCATAACATAAATTAGGTAAACCCAAAAAGTAAACTTTCTTTTGTCAAAATTTAACTTGAATGCCAAGTTCTGAGATATCAAAGAAGAAATTAAACATTCAAATTTCTTAAAAACTATTGATTTTATACCATCCTACATATAGGGGCTAGGCTATAGCTCCGTACGCCGTCGTTAAAATCTCTCAAGCATGCAGGTTTCGATATTTTCTTTCACCGTTGCGAGTGATAATTAATTATTTAATACACTTTCATTGTGAAAAGTTAGAGGTGCATGCCTTGCATCCGAAATCAAGACCTCCTACTTATGTTTCGCACCAAGCTGCGAATCGACGAAGTACAAAAAAGCTGATATACACCACGGTCCCAAAAGGGTCCTTGTGCGATTTACACTGTAATTTTATGGTTACCTACTGAAAATTTAAATAACAAAATATTTTTTGTAATCGTCAGATTAACAAAACCCCTCAAGATAAACGTCAGATTTTTGGCTACCATAACTAGAACATCATGATGAACCTTCCTTATAAAAATCTGACACGCTCGAGTATTTCAATTTGACGATTTTTTTTTACATTTTCGAAAATTCGCCACCAGCTTGCGTCACTTCCGAATCGTCAGTCTTTTGAATTGGGAGCATTTTTAGGGTTCACTTAACATCTCTTGTGAATATCTGACGCGCTCGAATAAATCCATTTTTTTTCTACTTTCTACGATTCCGTATGGCCACCCCCACCACGCAAAATGGCAGATAAACATACCATTGATATCAGGGACACTTTGGGGCTTCTAAAATATCAATATCTGACACGCTTATGTATATCCACGTATCTGTTTTTTTTTACATTTTTGAAAATCTGTAGCCGCCTTCCCCACCACTAAAGGGGAAACATTATATAACCTTTTATGCTTCCTATCATCTAATCTACAATATCCAATAGGTCCCCACGACGCTCGAGTAAATCCACATTTAGCATCACGGGCTCCCCTACTACTACGAACAGCTTTTCGTTTTTATATAGATTTGAGGGGATAACTTGTATCACTGTGACCCAGTCGGTCTATTGTGAGAAGTACTCTGTATATCACATCCAAGTAGGACGTGCCCGTAGCATTGCATTAACTCTATCAAAGCCAAAATTTAAAAAATGTCAATTTCGCCGGCACCCTTGTCCTTCAAACCGAAATAAAATAAGTTAAGCTGTTTGGCGATATAAATAACCTAACCAACTTTGATTACCTACCTACTTTCACGTGTAGGTAAGCTCTCTGAAGTATCCATTAAAGCTGTATACCGCAAAAGGTTAGGTAGAGGGACATAGCTACCTCTAAACAGGTTCTCCCACGGTCCACAAGAAAAGTATATTTTTAGTTCTAAGTAACAGGAATCCAGTCATAATCCCTGCGCTACTACAAAGAAATCCTTAAAAAAAAGAAACACTACTTGGTGATTGATTCTAGGACCTTACCCCTACACGCTCAACCACTAGATCAATAAGGCACAATGTTATTATGAAACTAATCATCTACGTAAATGAATTAATATGTATTCTTTAATGTTATTATTATTAGATAACATGACCAGTCCCCTGCACAACACTAATTTGCAAATTCTATCAATAATGAAACCGGTCTGATGACTTGGTAAGTAGAAGAGGTAATTACTAATCAAATATGTGCTCATTTGTAAACATACACTCTGAATAGACGTACTATAGAGACCGGAGCAATGTGGTGCCATTCCATAGGGTTGTTATAAACAAAAAATAGGTAATTTTGATTTGTAAGTACTGTGTTTAGTGTTTAGTGAATTGCCTACAAAAATATAATACCAAAATAAATCGTAATCCAGACAATATTCTAGTTATTATGTAATCGGATATGGATACCGTCAATCTGGGTTCCTACTGTACTATTTCGTCTACTACTACTTCACTGGAAATAAAAGATAGGAAATTGTTCCAAACTTGGTAATTTTATCAAAAATTGCATTCGCTTACATTTATTTCCAATGAAGTATTTTGGACAAAATAGTAGCGAAGGAACCTAGATTAACGGTATCGGTATCCGAATGATAACACAGTTGGATTAAATTGTGTTTGAATTACGATTTATTTCGGTATTACATGTAGGTAAGAGAAATTCGGGCTGGAATCTTAAGTATTATGATATTCACCGTATTATTTACATCGCATATTGCAGTCTCAAGCAAAGGTAATTCGTCAATCGCTCTACCTGACAGAAACTTTACTGTTATCTACGATTAATTTGACAAGTATTAAGATCCAAGTTCCCCGTGATCTCCAAAGTCTTCCGACTGAAACCCTCTAGTTTCCCTCCAGTCTTCGTACGTCGACTGCAAGAAGTAGAATTCAGCAGTGGAAGTTATCGCATGATGAAATAATACCTATTAAGTCTAAACGCCAAGAACAATGACAGAAAACAAGGCTTAATAAAGTCTGTTGTAAATAACACTTCGAAACCGTATTTGTAATGAAATGAGCGCGGAATTCCGATACTATCGCCTCCACGATCGCTAGAGAGAATTAAGTGAGGTGGACCGCGGGTAGGGGGCGCGGCGGTCGCTTCAGAAATTGGCCCATTAACGCATAGCATAGTTCAAACTAACATAGTTAACGTGCCACAATTAGAACGCAGTTATTTGACCAATTATGAACACGTACAAATAGGTTTCACAGTTTTAGGGTTCTGTACCCAAAGAGTAAAACGGGACCCTATTACTAAGACTCCGCTGTCCGTCCGTATGTCTGTCTGTCCGTCTGTCACCAGGCTGTATGTATGTCATGAACCGTGATAGTTAGACAGTTGAAATTTGCACAGATGATGTAATTACAACAATAACAAATACAAAAAAAAAACAGAATAAAATAAATATTTATGGTGACTCCCATACAACAGATAGGATTTTTTTGCCGTTTTTATAGATAATGGTAAGGAACCCATAGTGCGCGAGTCCGACTCGCACTTGTTGTCAATTAGGACAATATCAACATTAGTGCCACACTAGGTATACGTATTGTAACTTACTGTAAGGGTAACACAAAAAAAAAAATTTCGCATTTTTAATAATAATTATTAAAAACGCAAACGTAACTCTTTCCGTCTGTTTGTTACTTTTACTTACACGCCTAAACTACTGAACCAATTTTGATGAATTTTGGTATAGATATAGATTGGATCGTAGAGAAGGTTCCCTATTTACATTATTTAGAAAAGTCCTTTGAGATGTGAATGAAATCGCGGGCAACAACTAGTTATATGAAAATGATTACGCAATTTGTTAAATAATTATTAATGACTAGCTTCTGCCCGCGACTTTGTCTGCGTGGACTTCAGGATTGGGTCCGATCTGGATAAAAAGTAGCCTACGTATTACTATTCCAGATTTCTATCTCTGTGCCAAATTTCATCCAGATCCGTTCAGACGGTCTGGCGTGAAAGAGTAACAAACATCCATACTCACAAAACTTTCACGTTTATAATATTAGTAAGGAGTAAGGATTATTCAAAAATACTTGAATACATAAGTACCTACTTTGACGCAAAATAGGCATGAATGGCGTGGAAGGGAGGAGGTTTATGACCTGCAGTCAGTGGGTCGATAGCTGTCAATGATGATGGTATTTTGACTTTGACTTGGGTAAATCTGATTCTACTTTCTAGAGACCGAAAGGAAGAAGTAGAAGACTGCTATTTTTTTTATCTATACTTATAATAAATCTGTAGAGAGGTCAATTCTGTACATGAAATATATTTCCAAAATAACTATCAGCGTGTGTGATAGTGATCAGTGATTTTAAGAGTAAAATTTTTGTCTGTCTGTCTGTCTGTCTGTCTGTCTGTCTGTATGTTCGATATAGAAACAAAAACCACTCGACGGATTTCAACGAAACTTGGTACAATTGTTCTTCATACTCCTGGGCAGGTTATAGTATACTTTTCATCACGCTACGATCAATAGGAGCAGAGCAGTGAAGGGAAATGTTGGGAAAACAGGAGAACTTACTCCATTTTTTAAGCTTCCGTCGCGTGTGCAGCCTTAATGGTTAAAGCTACACAGAAATCATGTATGACGGAAATGTTCTCCTTAAAATTGTATAAAAAATATTCCACGACAGCAAATGTCTATCTTTTATGGTTGAATCACAATAACACGTGTAACTCCCGATAGCTTAGCAGTTCGGAGCTTTCTGATTATATTTGTCTACTCTTACGTTAGGTGACTGACTGACTGACGTAGTGATCTATCAACGCACAGCCCAAACCACTGGACGGATCGGGCTGAAATTTGGCATGTATATAGCTACTATGATGTAGGCTTCCCCTAAGAAAGGATTTTGATAAATTTCGACCTACAATGTAGGGATGAAATAGAAGATGAAAGTTCATATGGAACAAGGTAACTATTCCACGCGGACGAAGTCGCTGGCAAAAGCTAGTTATTACTAAGATGACAAACATGCATACAGCCCAACTGATGATAAGCAGTAACCGTAGTATACGGACGTACCAGGAGCATTCCTTGTATGTTGTCTTCAGAAGTCAGTTACTAAGTCTCATTTGCTCAATAATTTCATGGCAGTACTCCTATCTAGAATATATAACGTCGTGGAGAACTGCCTCAACAAAATTTCTCAGGAAGACACGAGGGTGCGAATCTGACGCTGGAAGATTAGCTGAAGGAAATAGATCTGACGCTGTGAGCATATTCGTTCGCTATCCAACAGTAGCGCCATACGATAGTAATAATAATGTTTTCACTTGCTTCCAATGATCAAGTGAACTAAAACATGTACCTATGTACTTTAGATATAAATGACTTATAAAGGTTAACTTCTAACACATTCCAAACGCGATGTGTTGAAAACCGCTAATGACGACGAATTAATATTGATTTAGAAACCGGTGTGGTTGTTATATGCCAGGCGATGACATCAACGACTGTACTCCTTGCTACGCACCTATCGTGTATCAGTAAACTACGGTTAATTATTAACTGTGTGGCTAAATGGTATGCATGACAAATATAGAGCACTTTTTAACAGGAACTGTATAACACAAAATACCTAATAGGTCTTGGAGGTAGTGAAATTTCTTGTTTTTATATCAGGAACTATACAATAATAGGTCATGCCAGGATGAAGGACATTTCGCTACCTGTACCTATTTAAATTTATAAGCCATATCATACAAATATTCGGGAATCAAACTGTCATTCGCATATGCGTTAATCGGGTTGAAAATCAACACCAAAATTGTTGGATATACTATTTACCTGACAAGTAGGTTATATATATTTACCTGTTTCTACAGATTAGACTACACTGCTAAAGAGATTTTGATGCAGCGACACACATAATGCAACAACGAATTACGAATTAAAAACGATTACCTACATAGATATAATATTTTTTTAAAGGATTAAGTCGGCAGACGAGCAGACGAGCCACCTGGTGGTAAGTAGTCATCGTCGCCCATGGACACCTCTGCACCGCCAGAGGAGTTGCTGATGTGTTGACGACCCTCAAGAGCCCCTACAGACTGCAAATTGCTAGCGCCGCAGCAACCGAGGGGGAACTGGTTCTTCCGTGCAAAAGTTGAAACACACACTAAGGTGCTTTACGACAGAATCCGACGTAAGGGTGGTTGCCAGCCAGTCGAACCTCAAGAGGGCCTACCACTAAGCACAATAGCAATATTCTTTTATTCTCGGTTAAATAGCTGGGTCTAGAAACGACGGCAGGCAACCGCAAATATTTTTGTTTTTTTTTTAAATCTGGCAATAAAAAACTGAACACGAATCTATTAACGTAAACCTCCTAAGGCACCTATCACACCAATGACAGATCCACGGAGTAATCATCCTAATTTCCTAGCATTCTGAAAGACCTGTCATGACGATAGTGACCTGATTATTTATTTATTACTAGCGCCCCCCGGCATGCGTTGCGATGCCTTTTTTTTCGTCAAAAACCTTCCCAGGCACGCACACAACAACTCATTAAAGTTTCATCACATAGGATGTATGGTTTACCAATGGATAGAGGACAAACATATATACATTCATTTTTATATATATAGATAACTAAAACTAGCGATCCGTGCGGAGCTTCGCCTGCGTACATTTTCCCGACATTTAGGGAAGTTTTAAAACAATTTAATACAAAACCTATTTCATCATCATCATCATCAGCCTATAGCAGTCCACTGCTGGACATAGGCCTCCCCCATTGTGCGCCATTTCACCCTATTATTATTATAGAGTGAAATCCCCAACTATTTCATGGGAAGCACAAATTCAACGTTCTGTAAAAGGGGGGAATATCTTTGTAGTTTATTCCTAGCTATATTTATATTGTTGTTATTAATTAATTTTCGCAATCATTTCTACATTATTCTAATGTATGTACCTACGTATTACATTGTATCCATCGATTGTTGTATTAATTAAATCATTGTCAAAACCGATTATGGTAAAAGCAAATTGAGCTTCTTCCCCTTTTCTTCCCCAAAAACAAGGACGAATTGGAATCGTGCGCTTAGACCCGCCTTATTTTTTACCTATTGTCATTATCATCCTATTTCAACTTTAATATCATACCATCATGTTTATTTATGAGCCTGTGCCATAAGTACCTATGTGTTATTGCAGTGTGGTATTCGCGAGCTCATCATCCAAAAACAGTGCTAAAATTTCTCATATCTATGCGGTTTATCTGTAATATTGTAAGTTCGTTGTTGAGAAAGCACAGCATAACGAATTGAATATATGAAGCTACTAGCTTAAGTCTTTTTTTTAAAGGAGGGTTTGTTATCAAGCGTATCTTGTGAGCCTTCTGCATTAAGTCCTAATCTATATTTAATTCTGCAAATTCGATATTCCTTTTCCATATTCGTCACGTTAGGCAATCCTAATAGGTTTGTCAATCTTCGTTTGCGAGGACTGAACCTTGCCAAGGTTGGCCCCACTGGAGGCTATCTTCTAAAGATTCCATTGATATAACTGTTAGATGTAAAATAAAAATACGATAAGTTTATCTGCTGAACATTCTTAATAATTTCTACAATAAAAGTATATTTTGTAATTAAAATACTTCCGATATTTTTATTTTATTCTTTGATTAATTATGATTCCGAACAGAATTACAGTGGTAAACGGTCTGTTTGGAATTATCGACACATTATTAAAATTACAAGTCAGAATAAAATTCGCTAATAACTTGTTCTAGGTTCCTTTACTAAAAAATAACTTAATAATCTTAGCATGGAAAATGCAAAAAAAAAACACATAAAGATTGTTCTAGGTAACTCTGTAAGCAGTACCTACCTACGTAATACAGAATTAACTTGTTACAAGTAAACTATGCTTACTATGCACAACTTATCTACATAGTTCCAAGGCCCTACCAGTCTACAAACACCAAGTGCGAGTACTTTCGCTGCGGCTGCCACAATAGGCCAATTTCCCACAAGCGTGGGAGTGTTTATTCCTCAAAAAAAGATCGTGCGTACCTAGCCATCCATTCCAGTGCTCACGTCTGTTTCACTACCACTGCACTGCACTGCACTGAAAACTTTTACTTTTGTCGGCGTGTGATGCGCATGCGCAGTCGGTGCGGTGCGGCGGCGCAGGCGCTTACGAGGCGCGCACGACACTGCCGCGACCCGCGCCCGGCTCTCCTATAAATTCTTAACAAGACTCGTGCCAGAGCTTGGCCCTGTACAGTCGGGTACGACTGCCCGCGCGCATGCCCTTACAAGCTTTTTACAGCTTTTGCTGTACCCTGTCTTGTTAGAATCTAACACGCCTTTAAGTAAATATTAGGTACCGCAATAGATATTCCAAACTTCTTATCTGTATTATGCTTCATAATAAATAGCTGTTGTATAACAATACGAACCGTGTGAAACAAGCTGTGATGAATCGAAAGCACAACTAAGTAGTTGTCTTATGCAGACTGCCGAATGGGTTCTCATGTCAAGAACTTCATAATAATATAAGCCACTCTGTAAAAGGGTGAATATTGAAGTCAATAACAATGTAGACGTACTACATAAAAAGGTTTCTACCTACCAAAATTGTTCAAATTCTTTTTATTAAAGGAAAAGGCGAGGAAACACCCAAGGTGTGAGATAACAGAGATTTTAAATTGCATATATTTCGCGTCAAGATATAATCTTGAGCGACCACGTGGGCTTTAATTATAAAATTAAGCACAGGATTGTACCTGCGGCCGGCGCGCGCGCAGCCTCCGGTCGTCGTTCGAGCAACCAGTCAGACCGCATGCTCCGCCCCCGCCCGCACACCTCTGTCCCAAACTTTTAACACCACATACGAAAACACACCGTGACACCATCATGCAGAGTGAAAATTTTACTGTACCGCTTTGGTGATTAAGGTTCTTTGATATTCAGTTCAATACCTCTGCTATTTCGTACAAGACATGCCGTGCAGGGTTCTATACATATTTGTCCAAAGTTGGCCGGCGGTGGACCGTATTGGGGCGGCATAAGGCTGAATTCATCGGCAGAGGTTGTAGAATGCACCTGCTTACAAGACGCGTCACAATCATTGCACTTACTACAATATTGACTGGGTTTGTTATATCCGCCGTAGTTTGCTACACGTGAACGCTGACTTACAAGTACATGTTAATTGAAACAAAAAGGTGTAGTTGATTTTGGCGTAAGTAAAGGAAATGCCCATAGCAGGACTAGGAATGTTTGGAATGGGAACTCGATAACACTCGAAAGTAGTCTTCTGTATGTTTTAGGCTTAAGCGAGGACGCGAGACGATAGGAAGGGGGGAAGAAATATCCGCCGACAGGATTACTTCATTTTCGTAGATTTTTTTGTATAGGTAGGTAGTGTCCAATAAACACATCGAGTTCTCTATCAGTGTTCACCCTGAAAATGCTAACACATTCCTTCCTTAACATGAAAATAATTTCGTCTACGGTCTAGGGATTATGTAAAATATAAGACAATAAGACAGTGAAGTTCACCAACTTTACTAATAGTATTAGCACATACCTACGATTATCTACATCATAATGATATTCTTTACAATAAATAATATGTAAACGTACATCATAAGAAGAGGTAGGTACCTGTCAGATTAGAAATATAGGTAAATAAATCCCAAATTACTTCAGCAACAATTTATTCACAAAACCGTTCCTTGGTCGGACAGGGACCCATCCTACGCTTACTCTGCGGACATGGCCAACCGGGTTGCGATACAACCACTGGCTCCTTCTTTGGCACAACTTTGACTTCTTCTTTGGGTGGAGGTGGTGGTGGTGGTGGTGGTGGTGGTGGCGGTGGTGGTGGGCGAGTATGCCTTATGACAAACAGCTTGTACATCAAACCCAGGAAGCCCACGCCTATCACTATTCCTCCTGTAACCAATGAACCAACTCAACCTAGAGCCCCTGATTTGCCACCGATAACGATGTAGCTATTCTTCCTAAAGGTGCCTACTACAGCCATATAAGACATACCTATTAATGAACTCTTAAACCCAAAGATATTTTTGTAGTCACCCGGCAATGGGAAGTGTTGACCATGATAATCCTTAGAAATATCGAAAATAAGTGGTCTTTGTCGAGTTGATCAACTTACTGATTTAGGACTTGCTTGAGTAGCAAATACAAAGGCACTAGGAACTTAGTTTTGGGATCGATCCTTACCAAGGATTGGCAGCACTGAAGGGAGACCAGCAGCGCCGCCGACACCGCCTACTGCACCACCGACACCGCCGCCGGCCGCACCACTACCCGCACCGGCTGCACCGCCGCCACCTCCGGCTGCACCGCCGCCACCTCCCGCTGCACCGCCGCCACCTCCGGCTGCACCCCCTCCACCTCCGGCTGCACCGCCGGCGCCACCAGCAGCACCGGCAGCGCCAGCACCTGCGGCGGTACCGCCACCTTTCGCCGCTCCGGGCACATTTGGACGGCTCATTATAAGTTCAGTATGTTCATAGAGATCATTTTTTATGAAAATTAATATATTTTATCACGTTTTCGACGTTCTTGACATGATTGATGTACTTCAGGCTGTGACATATATAAATAGGTAGATAATATACTTTACTCTTTATCTGTGACGTCGCGCTTTGACGGAAAATCCTACACCACTCTCTGTGGTTTACTTCTATCATGTATACACTACTGTACCCTCAGAACAATAACATTTACCGCTGATCTCCTTATTACTTTAATATAGAGTATAGCATTATGGAGATCAATGGTGTATACCTAATAATACGTAGGTATATTTATTTATTTCTAATATACTTATTAACATATATAAGTATAATACCGGGGCACGGAAGTATAATACGATTTAATAGGTACTGAGACAAGTACTTAAAACTGTTGCCTGCAGTTTCACTTGCATCCCAAAACTTTCATTATTGTAATTGGTTTGTACCGTTTTAATTAAATTAAAGTACCTATATAAATAAATAATAGGACTTTTTATTATCTTAGAACAATGACTAATTAATATGTATCCTATTTTAGCTTTATAATTGTCAAAAATGACAAAAATATTAACCATGGCTTTTTAACAATATTAAGTTCTGTGGTCCGTTCTGGCACAGTATAAATAATATATTTATACTGTGGCTCTGGTCTCTGCAAAATCTCCGTCACGCCTAAAAAATACAATTTGGATTTTGATGGTATCATGCTCAGGTATCATGTAATATTAGGTTCCATTCTCCCCAGTCCAATACAGCTACAAAATGTAACAAAGAATACAGACTTGGTACAATAAATATCAAGGACAGACCAGAGGAAGGTATGGCTTGGATCTAATTAGATGCATAATTAGGTGAAACGAGCAGTAAAGCTTGATGTAGGTAGGTAAGTACCGTAACTTTGTCGCGAAAGTAATACGTAGCCAATGATATAATCCTCTTTTTAACTAAATAATTTATCATTGTGAGTAGCAGTCTCGTGGCCCCTCTATGAAAGCGGACGCAGGCACAAACGTAGTTTTTAGTAGTGCGAGGAAGTATTTTCCGACCTATATAATTGGTAATGCGAAGTCCAGTTTACCTCTTGATTGCGCATTTTATAAAATAATTCCTCTGATAGTTTCAGATGACGCAGGCGGACTCACAAGACCAACAATGATAATATACTTGTTTCAAGCAATCTTGGTATACCTCATATTTGTTCTTAGTATTTGGATTTCTGCTTATGTGCTCATGGGGAAAGCGATACGTAAGTACCTACAACTAACATACGTAGGTAGTTATACTTAGTAATATGTGGGTATTGTTGGACCGTAGGACCATTAATTATATTTAAATCTAGTAGGAGGACAGCTTTCAAGCGCCAGGACAAAGCTTTGAAAGTAGATAATCACAACTTGCACCAATTCAAAAAAAACCAACAATCACTCCCTTTTTCAGCTCTTGTCAATGGAGCAGATAATCTCTTTATCCTTTTCCTTTTTGTTGACCTCTTGATACAACTCGATTCCCATTTTCTCCTTCACTTGTTGTACAAGAAATAAAAGCACCTACCTACCATAATGAATGAAAAAGCGGATCTAACGCAGTTTCTAGCAGCTACCTACCTCAAAAGGCTTTCTTTTTGTCCCAAAAAATCATTTTCTTTTTTAATAAAAAACGTTGCCCCACTAGGATTTTCTCCTGTGTCGTGGGTGCGTTTACAAACACAAAATCGCACATACACAAACGCCCAGACCCGGAACAACTACCTGTACATCATACAAATATTTGTTCCGTGTGGGGATCGAACCCACAACACGTTGCGTAGAAGCCGATCGCTCAGCCGCTACGCCAAACGTGTCGTCAATCATTTTAACTAATAATTCATGACGATTGGGATATTGGTTATGTTAGTCACCTCCTCGGTACCGTTTGGCCAAAATCGTGGGTTCAATTCCCACTCAAGATCAATTGATTTCGTTTCCGAAATCCCCTGCGAAAAAAGCAAGATTTGTTCAGTAAAGTAGGTACGTTAATTCCTTTCCCTTGTGTTGTTCACGCGGCGTGGGGTCGGTACGGGTGTCCCAGGTTCCTGGCTGACCCACGATGCAGTACGGCTGTGTGCTGCAGCGGGTCTTGTTGCTGAGGAAAACTTTGAAGATTCCAGTGCCAACCACGATGCAGAACATCAGGTATTCCCTTAGATTGTGGCTCCTCTTTAAAAGATGGAACGGTGGATTTAGTTATTCAAGATAGTAGGTACAACTCTATCATTAAATCGACCAGCACTGTGTCAGTCCTGGTCTCCTTATGTGCCAAATTACATCCGAATCCATTCAACCATTTTTGCATGATTGAATAAAAATCATTAAAGCATCCAATATTTCTCATTTATAATATTGAAGTAGGATAAGTATTTAATTATGCACCTAACGTTACCAGATACCAGTGATAGCCGAGTGATCTGACCATTGGAACGCCAAGTCAAAGATCAATCCATGGCAGGCACCTATGACTTTTCGAAGTCATGTATGTACCGTTAAATTGTGAAGGAAATCATCGTGAGGAAACCGTAAGGTTTAGGGCGTATGCCGTAAAGTTTAGCTTCTCTTTCCGTTTGTTGTCGATTCGACAAAGAAGAGGGCCAAGTATGAAGTCTGCCAACCCGCATTAGGCTAGCATGATGGACAATAGCCTAATCCCTCTCATTCTGACAGGAGACTTGTGCCCAGCAGTGGGACAGTATAATGGCTTGATTATGTAACGTTGCCAATCTCCAACCTTGTCTGAAAATGAACGGAAGGAACTGAAAAGTAGAAAGAAGGAGACGGCGGCGGCGTAGGTATGTCGGACTCACAGAAACCACACTTCCCTTGCCCTATGTTCCAATCCACGGGACTCGTAATACCATTCACCGTGACCCCGAGCTATTCGCCGACTTTTTTATAGGGTAGGAGGGCAGGCGAGTAGACGGATCGCTTGATGGTAAGCGATTCCCGCCGCCCATGGACGTCCGCAACACCATAGGAGTCACAAGTGCATTACCGACCTTTTAAAACAGGATTGGGCCTCCGGTAACCTCACTCACTCGGCGAAACACTACGTAAGCGTTGTTTAACATCGGTTTTCTGAGAGGCCGTGGTTATCAGTCACGGTAGAGCCGGCCCATTCGTGCCGAAGCATGCTCTCCCATGTTATTGAAACTAGAACACTAGTCCCGCTCATCTTATAGATAGGATAGGACTTACCTATCAATCAAAGGCAACGGATAGGGAAGATAATAGTCCTAATAAACACAAGCTGCCGAGTTTAGTGTTTACATCAGTTTACTAAGGTATCCTTGCAACACTTAATATCAGAATAAGAAACCAGGCAGAAACAGACGTTCTTTTTTTATGGATTAAGTCGGCGAACGAGGTGATGAGCCACCTGGTGGGCTCTTACGAGTAAAAGTCCAAAGGTGCTTTATGACAGACTCCGATGTACCGAAAGGTGGTCGCCAGCCAGTTAAACCCTAAGACGTCCTACGTTCTGCTACAAGATCTAGTTGGTAACATACCAATCCATCGAATAATGCGGGGAGCAGCTGGCAGTCAATGCCTGCTCTCACTAAGAATCGTAAAACTCTCTCCAGTCACTCCGTGGTCAGTTCTGCAGTTTATTTATTTATTATACGTATAGGGACTTTGTTATTTATTGTACCTACATCAAATGATAAAAAGGACAGGAAAAAGAGAAACATTAAACATACAATGGATGGCCTTATCGCTAACTACAATTTCTTCCAGGCAATCTTGGAATATACTTTAAGCGGAGGTAGCGTAATGGCTAGGTTTTCGGACTTGCGATCATGTGGTTGCCGGTTCAAAACCCACCCATTGTACTACCGAAATAAACCCACTCGTAACACAAGCATTTAGCTTAGGACGAGCGGTTTACAAGAATACTAGAAATGTGCGACCTACATTACTAGTAAGCTTAGAAAGAAATACTCACTTAGAATAATATTTGGATTTAATGGACCCTCCCGGTAGCCCTCCCTTACAGGTTCGGCCCCAGCCAAAGACAGAGGGGGTCCTAGTCAAAGAGTAGGTACCTACTCGTGAATAAGCAATAGGAGGTTTGTTAATTTAAACGTGTACTATTTTGGGGGGCTAATGACCCCCATGGCGCCTCCCCCTCAGACCACCACTGAGTTTTTATGTGTGTATAAGAGCCAGTAGAGCCCGAAATGATATTTACCTATAATTTACTTATCATTTCGATTTTACTTATTATTTCAGTTTGTGTATTTTAAGTTCTAAGCTCAAAAGAATTTGGCAATGATGTTGTTCTATTAATTGTGATATAAAATGATTTGGCCTCTTTAGACGATAGTTATCCACTTGCACTCTTTTTCAAAATTAAATACTTTTATCAATCAAAGACAAACGTAGGTACGTGTCATTTAAAAAAAATGTCTAAATTAATGTACCAAACAAAAATAGCCATGTCTCGAATAAATTTAAAATATACCATCAAGTAATTCACCTAACAATAGTTTCAGTACATTTGAAATATGTAACAGCATTTGACAAAATTCATTTTTTAATCTAACTACAAATTAACTTCCTTCA
Source organism: Acronicta aceris (assembly GCA_910591435.1). Classification (NCBI taxonomy): domain Eukaryota; kingdom Metazoa; phylum Arthropoda; class Insecta; order Lepidoptera; family Noctuidae; genus Acronicta; species Acronicta aceris. The sequence continues at coordinate 16,794,199 of OU342762.1, read as the reverse complement.
CAAATATGAGCGCAAGACCCGGACGAGGTAAGTGCTGTACCTAAGCGAGACAGTGAGACTCGTTTCATAGCTTTACTTAAACTCTGTACATAGCCTCTCCCGAGTTGCGTTCACTTTGTTGGTAAAAAATGTTCGGAGATTATAGACTGCGGTTTTCACAAATCGCAATGACGACGGTCACTCAGGTGTGCCCGTTGTCACCCGCACACGGAGTTCGAAGAACATCAATTTGCTACGGTTTCTCACAATGCAAAATCTATTGTTCTCGCGTCAGAATCCTGTTATGCGATTTTCTGAATTAAGTTTCTGCAAGTTTATTATGTCACAAGTTCAAATTCCTCTATCATCGACACCCCCAGCACGTTCGAAATCTTTGTCATCAAGAACATATAAAACCAATATCTAAGGGTCAACAATCAATAAATAGCAATCGAGTCTAACGTGAGGTACCCCTGAAAAATCTAATGTAGAACTAAGGCTGCCGTCGCTGCCGAGGAAGTCAAACTCTCGTTCCGTGATTGAACTCAATAGAAATCTCAACACAAATTTCAACAGCATCCGGTAGGAGAGGAAGTCAGATATTTAGGTACATAGGTATGAACGATAGGCGGTGCATCACGAACAATATCGTAATTTAGGTACTGTTGGTTTTCCATAGGAAGGAAATTGCTCTAAAGTGTCTTAGGTCAAACCGACAAAGAAAGAAATCAAAGATAGAGATAAAAGTTTTTGTACTTATGCAAATGTTTCCAATATCCATTCTATTACCCATTAAATCTCTATGGAGGAAGTACACAACATAGTTGGGAAAATACTAAGATGATGATGCAAGTGACAATTTCAGGCAGCGGAAGAAACGACGGAGGGACAGACTTGCTGCCTATCATCGGAGGGGTAGTAATAGGAGCTGGCATCCTGGCACTCCTCTACTTTTTCGCCCAGTCGGGGAAGCCGCTGCCGACTGAGCCGGGCTCAAAAACCTGCGTATCAATAAGCCTTAAGAAGCGAAAGTTCTTATCGAAAGAGGAGCAGGAACGACTGAATGCCCAGCTGAAACAAGAGGAAGAGGAAAGACGCAAAAAATGCGAAGAAACAAAGAAGAAATTAGAAGAAGCTAAAAAGAAGCTTCGTGAAGAATTGAACAAGAAACTGAAACTTGCCGAAGAAGCGAGAGCCGCTTCGAACGCGTAAAAGAGTTATTGTTCTGAAACCACTCGAGCTAATAGGTATCTATCAGTTTAGCTAATATAGGTATCTACCACTTGATCGTCATTGAGTAAAAGAAACTACACTATTGTACGCATATCCTTAAAGCAAGAGAAGTAGAAACCGCCCGCACTGCTTCGCGAGAATTTCAATTCTTAGGTTTCAGAGGTGCAGTGGGCTAGAATAGTTTCAAAACATTTTGGCTGTAATAAGAAATAGGTTTGATTAGGGACCGTTTTAGGCTTCTTTAACTAGTTAATAAGTAGGTAATGTGGGTAGGTAATCAGATTATCTCGTCGAAGCGTGGCATACGTATGATGTGATTGATGTAGCTTATTAGGTTCATTTTCGAATGATAGAACGCAACTTGGGTGAGGCGACACGTTTGGTGTAGCGGCTGAGCGATCGGCTTCTGCGCCACGTGTTGTGGGTTCGATCCTCACACGGAGCAAATATTTGTATAATATACAGGTACTAGGTTGTTCCGGGTCTGGGGGTTTGTGTGTAAAAATTTGTGTTTGTAAAAGCACCCACAATGTAGGAGAAAATTCTAGCGTTTAAAAAAAGGCACAGATATTAATCATGAACTACATGTTCTCATAGTAGACTTTGAATCGCAGAGGCTATACCTGTACCCCTTTTGCCGAATAAGTAAAGATGATAATTATTACTGATATTTTAGAATTTTACAAAGTCAAATTCGGTTCCTTCATAAAAATCGATTTTCCTGCACGATGCAGTTGCGAGACTTCTACTCTTATATAATTAAATTATTTCATCTGTCCAATTTTTCAGATGAAGATCCGGGCCTAACAGAGTGGCTGCCTGTCCTCGGCGGAGTTGCGGTAGGCGCCGGCGTCCTCACAGTCCTTTACTTGTTTACCAAACCAAGCAAGGAGGAGCCTACACGCATCTCTACGGCGGCCGCTGTCCCCAGGCACGCAAGAGCCGCAATCCCCGTCTGCACATCGGCCACCAGTCCCATCCGCACACCGGCTGCCGACCCCATCCATAAACCGGCCGGCGACGCTGAAATCTCTGATGATTGCATTGAATCTGAACCTGTTCCTATCCCTGATCCCGAATGCGAGGAAGAATGCGTCGAGGAGTGCCCAAAAATCAACCCTTGGAGAAGGCGCTGGCCTACGATTGAAGAAGAGGAAAAAGAGAAGGAAGAGAGCAGGAAAAAGGAAGCCATGATTAAAGAAGAAGAAGAATTTTGTAGGCGATACGTGGAGGCCAAAAGGAAGCTAGAAGAAGAAAAGAAAAGGCTGGAAGAGGAAAAGTTGAGACAAGAAGAGGAATATTGCAGGAAACTAGAGGAGGAACTTAGACGGATCCAAGAGCTGAATAAAAAAATTGACGGATGTGTAGACTAACGGCCTCACATCGTATAAAGTAAAAAAACATCTGCCATTGACTCTGACCTGATCTGACTGATCACAATAAACTTGATTAGCATGCCAAAAGCTTTTCTTCTTAATCCAACCAGTTTTCCCCAATGTTGTTGGGATCAAACGTGTAAATTATGAACGATAGACAAGACATCAATATGTAGTTATATCCTGCTACTAGTTATTAATAATTACATACACACAGTTACCATTACAGGGAATTCCCAAACCGATAGTGTAGAAATCCCAAAAACGAGTTAGTAGTACCTACTAACCTCATATATCATCATACATTAGGAAATTAAATAAAATTGGGATTAAAGCTTTTATATGAAAATGCTCTGAAATTTGTAATGGGTAGTCCACGTACGAATATGCTCGATGTTTTTGTGTTCGATTCGAGCAAATTCGACCGTCTTTTTCATCCTGCTGCCATCCAATGCTGGACGTTGGTCTCTTCATATGCATATATACCTATTTATATATTTTAAAGGAATATTCCCGCTCAGAATATACCGGGAAAAAAGTTCCGTTGGCTCAGTGTTGACGAACGGAATTTTACTTTCCCGGTCGTTCGTAGATATAATTAGTTTAAGAGTGGTAGAAAGGTGAGTTTTAATTAAAAATGACAGACAATAACTGCCTCGTTAGCCTAGTGGTACTTCCAAATCCTAGGTCTGCTAGGTCGAGCAGTGTTATTGGGTTTTTCTATGAAATTCTTAGTAGCAACTCGTAAGATCTGAGCCCGGTTAATGGCAATAGGCTCGCTCACTACACCTCTCAACATTGCTACACCTCTGCCTAACCCTTCGGGGAATACAGGCGTGATGGTATGTAATACTTATATTGTGATGGCGATAATTAATGAGATGATATTAGAGATAATACTCACTTGAGTTTTAGAAAAAAGAGAAGTGGATGAGGGGTCAATACTGTCCGTATATACAATATACTCTGTGGTCAATATTTATTTTACCAATATCTAAGAGATTCTGAGTTTTATTAGCAAATAATTGCAATGCCAATGTTGTTGGGTTAAATTTTTGAAATTTCTTTTTCGTATGTTTTTATAGTGTCGATACAAAACATATAGTAAAATCAATGCAATTTTTATAAACACTTATAAAAGCAGTAAATATTCATTGAAAAGGATACAGGTGAGGTGCAAAGACTGTGAAACAGAAGCTTGTCATTGATGCATCACACGTGTAAACGATTAAATCGATTATAACTGTAGGACAATTTAAAGATGTAGCAATATTTCGCCTCAATTGATTGAGAAGAGCTTGAAATAGAGCTTGGCCTTTCGATTGTATGCAGGCCCATATAAATAGGGGGTCACCATTATTGGTTTTCTAGTTACAGGTATTGTTTGGTGATCTGTGTGTGATTGCTAAAGAACGCCATTACCGAGGGGTTGTTACCCCTTTACCGACTTTTCTCACGCCACACATAAAATTGCAGATGAAACTACGCATAAAAAAAAACATAAATAATAATACATGATATTGTATTTGGAACAATCTTTCTCTCTTATCGCGTAATTATATAAATTATAGCTTGGTGAACGTCACTGATACAAAATACATAATAATTAATTAATAATAACTTATGTATAGGTACATCCGTCGCCGCACGCAGGCTTGCTCTACTAAACAATCTGTTTTTTAAATTGTCACCGCCGCCTCTCAGTAAAGCGTAAGTTTTGCATTGATATTTCATAAGACCTTAAAAGAACGTCGAACTTCATCGTAATATGCATTTACCATTACAAAAACTAAATAATCGAAGACGATCAACTCTCATCCGTCTTAGCAGCAGATTAACATTTGTTTACAAGATATTAGATATTATTCTGGTTCCGGACGCCCGGTTAATTTTAGCAGGTAATATAGACCGACCATGACCGTACCATGAGGTGTCATTGCGATCATTTTTCGATTGTAAGAAAAGGATGTCGCTATTTACTATAGAGAGCACTATCCCGCTCTCTCAATCGCAAATGCATCTCAATACTACACCATGGTACGGCCTCAGATACCTAAATGTGGCCTTTTAAAACCCCTGGTAAGTTTGACGCACTACAATTATTATGTATAATTGGTAGAGCTGATAATATTTGATCCACAAATAATTTTCTCGGAATTAACCAAAAAAAATCATGGTAGGTACTCACTTACATTGCATTTTAACTTGTACAGAATTTAAGTACGGTTTGTTTTCTTAATAATGCCAGCAGTCGTTGGTGTAGTCGGCCAAGAATTTTATCAGCCAGGTAAATTAAAATTACGCTAAGGCTGACATTTGTAACGCCACATGGAATCAAGCGAATATTTTTCAACCGACTTCAAAAAGGAGGAGGTTCTCAATTCGGCTGTATTTTTTTGTATGTTTGTTACGCGATTATTCCGTCAATTATGAACCGATTTTGATGATTCTTTTTTTGATCGGTAGGTCATACTTCAGAAGTAGTCCCATAAAATTGATTTCGTCAAGATCTGATCACAAAATTTAGAATAAAATGACAATAACCCGTAACGACCGAGTAAATGACCTAAGGTTGCCTGGAAGAGATCGCTGGTTGCGATAAGGCCGCCCATTGTATATTTAAAAATCGATTTATGTCCTGTCTGTAACTTTTTCTTTTTTGGTGTACAATAAAGAGTATATAAATAAATAAATAAATAAATGACAAAATTGACAAAATTTTTCTAAACTTGATGGAAATGTTTAAGAAAAAGTAAAACCGCCTTCAAAATCTTAAAAATAATGTTATGTAAGAAACAGTTTGTATTTGTAACGATTTGTATTTGTATTAGTTCAAGTTCTTAGTTATCAAAACAAAGGCACCGACTTCCGAAACTGTTTCGCACATAACATATTTTTTTTTGTTTCTGTTTACATGCGAAGTCAAAATGATTGTATAAATAGATACACATCTCGATATCTAACAATACCTTCACGGGTCGGAAAGGGTTTTCTGAACACATTGTATATTTAAAGATACATAATTTCGGGAATCGGCATGTCTAGTGGAAACACCTAGGTGTCTATGCATACACGCAAGTATATACAAATAAAAAGGGCACATAGGGCATTCAGGGGGTTACCATGAACTCTTATAACAGGTCAATTTTAGACGGAAAGTGAACTGTCGGGCTATTTTGTACCATTAGCGCATCAAATAACCGGCGAGCCAGCGGTCACGTGACTAAGGCCGGCGAGTGGTCACGTGACAACATGTCAGCGGTCAATTCTATGTCCACGCTAAAGATGCACGACTATGAATCATTGAATGAATGAATGAATCATTCGACTCATTCGAATGATTTACAAAGTTAGTAACTAACTTCATACCTTGGTTTTCACTACTCACACGTACACGATAACAGTTTGAATGATGTAATACGACTGGCGCTTTGACCCATTATTCGGCGAGAACGGCGAATGATTCATTCATATTGCATTTCAAACTGGCGACTGAGTCGCGAATAATCTAATTGAAACACCATTAGTAGTTACTAGTAGGTATTCCATTATTAACATAGTATATTATGAATACTCAAGTCGAATTTTTAAATTAATAAATGTAGATGATTCGAATCTTCGGATTATTCACAGTGACGCACTGTGGACTAACCGACAAAGTACAGCAGATGCTAGTAGAAATATAATCTAGCACACCTTGGTCAATCAATCAGCTGACTGGCCGATTTAAATATATATAACAAATTTCATTACGAAAGTAATGGTTAAATCACTTAGGGTACTGACATAATTCTTGGCCGACTATACCTATAAAAGTATCCCAATATAATTATGTAACCATATCCTATAAAATATTATATAAATATATAAATTACTGTGACAATTTCTCATGGCTCACGACACATACCCACGTTATATTGAGTAGATCACTTGCAATCTTGCAGCTTCTCTCACTCTTCCATGTTATCTGGCAAACTTGTAAATGTTGTGTGTCAGCGACGGGGTACGATGCTAGAACTAATGGCGTTACATGTGACTAACTAATGTCTGTCCATCGCGCACTCGCACATCAAGCCATCTTGTATCACGTGTCCACTTTAGTTATAGCCTGAAACAATAAATCAACATTTATAAGTGAAAATTTCTCTGGACTCGTGTATAGACCCTCCTACAGGCAAAATTTCATTAGCTTTTCTTTTAAGAAATTCTCAGTAGTATCATGCAGTTTGGATTTGGGCCTGGTTGATTGCAACAGGCTCACCTCCTACAAACCTAAAACCATCAAGGTGAACTTAAAGTGGCAGCACCAGTAGCCACACCTCTGCTTAATCTTTCAGAGAATACAAGTGGTATATTAGAATTAGTTAAAGGGGGGTATAATTAGCAACAATTAAATACATAGCATTCAGAGACTCTTCCAATAGTATTATAGACGGGAATCAGTCATAGTGTCCATGTTAGGACAGGAGTGAGGATCATCGTTGTTCCTAAATTACATTTTGGCAACCCAATCAACAGTGTACTTGACATTAGTTTTTAGTGTGCATTAAAGAATATTATACCTATGGCAGTTTTTTAAGCGGCGTTTAATTCTCTCACAAAACATGATTTTTTTCGCCCACAGATGTCTCTAATTTTTATTCCCTTACATTTTACAAGAGGAAATTGTAACATTATGGTAAATTTTCTTTTATTTCTGTTACACTCACCATTAGTCAGATGTTATTTCCTAGCCTGCAGCGCATTGGAGAGCCAGTCCATCGCCTGGTCCAACCCCTCGCCCCGCACAGCCGAAGTCTTGAAGATCTGGAAAGTGCGGTCGCGCAGCGCGTCCAGTCCCAGCGCCTGGTGGACCTCGGCCACTGTCAGGCACCCGGCCATGTCCTGCTTGTTTGCTAGGACCACTAGTATCGCGTTAGCTAACTCCTCCTCCTGGAAAGTGATATATTTTTATTCAGTAAGCTACTAAATTTGATTTTGTATCAATATACTTTAGATAATACCAGCTATAAATATAGTTAACCCAAATAAATCTAAATCTTCTCTTGTCAGCATAAAATATTTTTAAATGAAGTATTGCCTATTTAAGTGTTAATGAATTGATAAAAAGGTAATTGCAGTTAAAATTGATTAAAAAATTAATTGATTAATGCCCAACACTGGCTGGTGGCATTCTATTGGATCTCAAAATGGTTGTCAAATGTCTATCCCTCTAGTGTTGGGAGTGCCTCAACTTGCATGAGCCCACTTGATTGGAGCCACTGCCATGTCAAGTGCTATTTGATATTTGATTTAAATTCATACTTCAACATTCAACTTGTTTCAGTTCTAAGAAATGAGTTTTATACTTTTAAGTGGAAGTTTTATCTTAGCCATAATCAAATAACAGTCCCTTATCTGATCTAAGTGTTAATTGTGTACATTGGTTACAAAACAGATCCAATGATATTTTGATGTTTTTATACAGTTAGGATTCATAAACATAAGCATACAATTACAATCATAATAAGTAAATATAATCAAAATATAATATTTTTATTTTATTTTTCAACAACAATATTGTAGAGCATCATTTCCTCTATAATATTGGAATATAGGAAGTGAGATACTGTTAATATTTTAGTATTGGGAATTACTTTTAAACCATAAACTATTATTATCAGATCCTGATTTTATCTGTATTGAAAATCAGTTAAACAGAGTTATCATTAAATCTACATGGTATATTAATTGAAAAAGCAAGCTGTATTATGACTAGCTTGTAAAGTGGTATGTTTTCTAGTGTCTTTTTGTATTAGATTGATTTATGGTTTAAATGTCATAAACTGACTAATGTCTAGTGGTCCTAAGCACAACCGCTACTCTTAAGGTTCTGGGTTTGATTATCGGATCAAAAAAAGTTATTAGGTTTTTCTATGAAATTTGCAGTATTCACTTGGAGTTTGCATTTGCATACATGGGACCTAAACATTCCAGCGAACTGAATTGAACCCACAATTCCATTAGTACTCTTCTGCCTAACCATACAGGGAATATAACCTCATAAATGATGAAGTAAGTGATTTTAATAAATCCTGCAATTCCAGGGATTCTCCTTATTTCTTTGTGTGATGTCTGTCCACCTACTCTATGCCAATCACTTGTTTTGTGGGAAAGCGACATAGCATCCCTTCTCAAACACAACCTATAACTTTAAACACTTATATTTAAATATTTTTTTCTGAATATGTAAAGTTTTTATTTACACTTCTCACTAAGCCTGTTATTTTTAATAAATTCAACACCAGTCACCTACCCTATTAAGTAGTACAGTGTCAGATTAATATATGTAAACTATAACTTTCCCACTGATTGGTATAGCAAAGAAATTTTAATATTATAGGTATAAACATAGGCATAGGTAGGGGGTAAAATACCCTGGCCACCCATGTTTTAAAGCCCAAAATTAATTTCATACTATGGCCAATAAGCACTTAGACAGTAGCTAGACTTCAAGCTTACTTATGGCAAAAATGTGAACAGACTTACCCTCAACATGTGTACCAATTCATCTTTAGATATTCCTATTCGATCTCGATCTGCTGAATCAACTACATATATTATTGCATCTGTGTTCCCATAATAACACCGCCAGTAAGGCCTGAAAATAACAAGAATTGTACAAATATTGTCACGTTGTACTAGTTAATTATGCAGTAACAATATTATGCAACTTATAGTTGTAACAGTAATTATTATGACATTGCTGACACTAGAACAACACCCATGACTAAATGGACCTAACCTATATTGAATGTTAACTCACCTAATACTGGTCTGTCCACCAAGATCCCACACTTGGAACTTTAAGTTTTTGTATGTGACTTGTTCTACGTTAAAACCGATGGTGGGTATGGTAGTGACCACCTCCCCAACTTGCAATTTGTACAAAATAGTCGTCTTCCCGGCACCATCCAATCCGAGAATCAAAATCCTCATTTCCCGAGCCCCTAATAACCCTCTGAAGTAACTAAATAGGCCACCTGCAAAATAACAACACGACATGTATAATAACAACGCGTTAAACACGAATATAACACATTTTTACGACAATTAAATCACTTACCCATTTTCTGATAAGCTTAGCCTTTTTTAATGCATTAGTTGTTACGTCTAAGGAATGATTATGTATTGTGTGTGCACATCAAATGTTCCCAATGTTTTTATTTTTATTATCTACACTTTCAAATTACTTATTCAATCACTTTTAGCGATAAATAGCGAACATTTTATCGTAAAACCCAGCAAATCATTTGACGTGTAAGCAAGCACTCGATGTTGCTTGCCAGCATAAATAAAATTTTTAAAAAGGCGTAATGACATTTCATTTAATTTGATGTTGGATGTTGAAGAATATTTTAAAATAATAGAAAAAATTGACAACGTGTAATCAATTTGTAATTAAACAAAATGTATTTAAAATATTTTTAAAAAGAAACTTTGTATGTACCTCTTTTTAAGTTCACGTTGTTTACGAAATTACGTTGTAACACCGGAAACAGCTTCTTTTTCTAGTTCAAGCAAAGGTACAACATATTTTATTCTTTCTCTAAAAATATCATATTCACAATGTAAAAATAAGCTCTATCTTTATAGCTAATTAATTATTATTATACTCTTTAACCCTTCGGGGAATACAGGCGTGATGGTAGGTACCTACATCTCAGGTGATTAGTAGTATGTACTCGCAACCAACGCATGTGCACGCATTACAACATGTAGTAAAGTAAAAGCGGAAGAAGCAGAAGAAGTATGCAAAAATAGTGTCAAGACACGATCTGGTTTTTGCTTCCTGCCAAAGAGTATAGTTATAAATAGGAAACTTACTGCTGTGGGAAAAAGGCGCGAGTGTATTTAAATGTGTAGGTAATTACTAATTTTAATTTTGCGCCTGCAAAAATAAGTTTAGCAATCTGTTGTATATTAGCTACATCGTGATAATGTGACCACAGTGTTATGTATTTGCGGCTAAGTAGTTCTGTTAGTTTGATTTTAGGTGGGAGGTTGAGGTGTTAAATCCCTTCCCCCAATAGCTAGTTTACAAAATTGTTACTATTGTCTCCGGTCCAACGCTAAAACCCCCTAAAATGAATTTCTCTGCATATGATTGAAAGTTCGAACTACCCCTGAATTAATTGGCTGTTTACGCTCAGTAAAAGTCTTGAACGCTTCAATAAAATTAATTAATATGTGAGTAAGTATTTTTATTCGAAATTAGTCGTAAAATAATAAGTCGGTTCGTGGTATAAAAGTTATAGGGGTTGCTCGGGGATAGTCCTGGCTGGGTCTCCGAAATGGTTCATAGTACCAAACGAATAATGTATTATTATGTATTTACATACCTATTTTATTATTTAAATTTATTATAATTACCTCTAAATTTTAAGTTAAACGTGGGAGAGCCATGCTTCGGCACGAATGGGCCGGCTCAATCGGAGTGACACCACGGCCTCACAGAAAACCGGCGTCAAACAACGCTTATGTTGTGTTTCGCCAAATGAGTGAGGTTAGCGGTGGCCCAATCCCCTTTTAAAAGGCTGGCAACGCACTTGTAACTCCTCTGGTGTTGCGGCTGTCCATGGGCGGCGGTAATCGCTTACCATCAGGCGATCCGTCTGCTCGTTTGCCCCCATATCCCATAAAAAACCTCTTGTGGACTTTCCACACGTAAATATTATTATGTATTAACATTAATTACTCTTACACTAAGACGCACACAATATTATACCTACCTATACACTAAAGCAAAAAGTATGAGTAGATATAAGCACACAGCGGCTATATTTAGATAGTTTTTTGATTTATTTCTAAAAAAAGTAACCATTTTTATAATAGCGACCTTGTGCTGATATTATCTGACTCATAGATTAAAATACATGGGGTTTTCCAAAACGTTTGGTTAGGCAGTCCGTCGGTATAATAAGACGATAACTATGTAATTGTTTCCGCTGAAGGTACCCATATAAACGTAGTCGTGTCTTGTTCGCATAGTTTAAAAATTACATAGTTAATGACCACGTTCATAATCAGTGTACCTACTGAGCCTCTTGTTGGTCTGACTCTGAGTACTTCGGCCAGCTAAACCTGATGACAGGATCACAGTTACCGGCCACGATGTTAGAAGAGTGACACAGTTCTTTGATCACTATGCCTCTTGTGGTTGGGGTGTGGATGAGCTAGAGTCAGCTGCTTCAGGGTACAAATTAGGACATTTCGAGTAAGATGCGAGGAGCGCCTTGCCCTTTGAAGGGGTTTTTAAAGGGGTCGCAGTCGAATACACGAAATGCTTTAAATCCATGCCCACTATCCACTTTTGTCATGCATACCTACCGCTGCAATGTGGAATGCGCTTGGGTCTTCCCCCATAGATATAGGTTATCTGAGTGTCTTGACCTAAATCACGAGTGAATTGGTTTAATCTAGGCAAGCGCGCTCCACTGTAGATTGTAGTATAGCTTAACATCAGGCGAACGGGCGGTGAAGCGTAAGCCCATCATTAATAAAATGCAGTTATTTTATTTAATAAATCCTAACTTACCTTGAACTTCAAATTATCAATTCAATTCAATTATTTGGTGGTATTCTGATGTAAATCAATAGAGAACATTCTACATTAGTGACTTGAAAATTTAACAGTGAAGTGGTAAAGGAAAGGGTTATAAAAATACTAGATATATAAAAACCCCATCGGTAACACCGAGTACGTAATGCATAGATTAGTAAATTTCGATATCCCGTCGATTATCCTAAAAAGTGAATGAACCACGAGGATTTTAATTTTTTTCAGAAAGATACATAATATATTTATTTTAACAATTATTCATGTAGGTACTACTTAGCATGACGTAAATTATTTAATCATTTTATTGGTGTTAAGTCTTGGTAAATTTGATAAAGGCAGGAATGCCGGATGTCATTGGGTTTTTATTAGTTATCGGTCAAATTCCACTACAGATTTTAGATAAAAAAATACAGGATTACCGTTACGTCATTAACATCCGCAGCAGCAATTTATTTAAACATTAGAATTTAAATTAAACCTGAATCCAAAATAGACCTACCCGTTGGATTTTTCATATAATACGACCGAATACTTATACTTAGTAGGTAATTCTTGTCTACTCAGCATCATTGCTTCTTTGAAGATACGAGTAGAAGAATAGCTTCTTAGCAACACAGCACAACTCCTGCTCAAAGATAAATCGCGACCTTACTAATTATGTAGGTACCTAATAGTAACCTACCTATTGTCTTCTTAGTAGAAATATGAAAACTACTTAGGTATTTTATAAAAGCGCTACCTAAATTCATTAAAATATTTTAAGATTACCGATAGATGGCGTGAGGTGTAGTGTCGAATGCACTGAGGGCACTCCGCGTAAAGTGGCTATTCTTTGGTAGAGCTAGAATTAAATTTTGTTATTGGTAGATACTTTAAATAATATTTGGAATTAATTGTGAACAAAACAACCTTGTCCTTTTGGGGTCCTGAATAATGCGACTCCCATGGTAATTTACATGTGCTTTAGTAACCATTACAACTTTAAGTGCCCAGCATTTAGAGGCATCGGGTGAAAATTTAAATAAAAAGCAATTACGTATATTACTATCACCGACAAGTACAAGAAAGGAAGTCAATGCGCTATCCGCTAATAGATTACGTGACGTCGTCACGTGACGTAGTGTGACGATACGACCCCACCTCCTCCGCTGTGAGCTGCGCACGCGCCGCGACAAATTGGGAACAGTGGCCAATCGCGCTAGACAGAGTGACTAATAATTGTCTTACTATGTGTACAGACACCGAAGACTTTCTTTCTTCTTTCTAATAAGACGTAATAAGAAAATATCAGCAGAATGACTGGAAAGTTCGGGGTAGCGGAAGATAAACGGAGGCTAAACCGCTTCACACATGGCAACTACAATGTTTATTAATATACGGTATAATTTATATTAATGTAAGCTATAATGTGCATTAATCCCGGGATGTACATGTATTTCTATGGAAAGATGTAATGAGATATATCGTGCTATAATATACATTATAGCTGTCGTGTGTGAAGTGTCTTAACAATGCTGGCAGAGGCCTACGTCCAGAACTGGACTGCTATAGGCCTATATGGGATTTTTAGCAGATCTGTTTTTGAAGGCGAGATGAAAAAGCTGGATTTTGGACGTCTCTGGGTATCGGCAGGACGCGCCCCGAGAGCTAGCTAGGGTTACAATGTACCTACCACTACTCAGATCGACAGGAATTCTAGTGCGATTTCGAAGGCTTTACAAAACTTCTAGAAATGGCTTTCTTAGATGAGCAGATCTTCTCACCATATAATATGATAAAAGACTTATTATTATGTATAACTATTTACAACAAAAAAGTAATTATTTATTTCACAAGCTTATCGATAGATGGCGTTTGCAGTATTGTCGACATTCAAATTATATGCGATTAGAGAGAACAAGCATAAACTACGACTTTCGCGCGTGACAGTCAGTTCCCCCTCGGTTGCTGCGGCTCTGGCAGTCTGCAGTGCCGGCTCTTAAAGCTCGGCAACACATCAGCAACTCTTCTGGTGTTGCAGATGTGTATGAGCGACGATGACTACTTACCATCAGGTGGCTCCGTATCAGGCCTGATAATGTATTATTATGGGCGTATCACCGATGACAACGTGTATTGCATCGACATCACCACGTATGCCGCTTGTTTCAGTGTAACTACCTACCTACCATACATTACCGTGATTGATCGCCAGCCTTATATGGACACCATGTTAAAAAATCTAAGAACTACGTTTCTTGTGAGTTTTTAATTATGAGCGTCTCCAAGGGCATGAGGAAATTGCGAACGACTTCGGATCTTAAGGTGTAACATGCAGTCTTGGCGACGCATTTCACCACTTAAGAATGAATCCCTACTAATATTATAAACGTGAAAGTTTGTGATGAATGTATGGATGTTTATTACGCTTTCACGCCAGAACGGCTGAACGTATCTGGAGAAAATTTGGCACACAGATAGATTATAGCCTGGAATAACACATAGGCTAGTTTTTATCTAAATCGGACCCAATCCTGAAGTCCACGCAGATAAAATCGCGGGCGGAAGCTAGTAAGAAATAACAATATTAAAATAAAGTAGGTACCTACATTAAGTATAATAGAGACAAGGAATTTTCATTAAAACGTGGTCATCAAACTATTTAACTTTAATTCAAACACATACACACTTAATTTAGTAATTTCCAAATAAGGCGTTCTCTACTAATTTCTGTGCATAAAAATATTTTGTCACTCATTAAGTATAATTTTATCCCACGGATCTCGGTTACTTAGTTCAGCATCAAAAATAATAAGCAAATAAAAATTCTTAGACACGCTTTCAAAAATATTTGCTCCCGCTTATTACCGGAATTAATTTTTAGCCAAATCATGCGCATACGTCATGAGATCACAAAATAGACGACATGTGGACAACATCAACAATTTTATATTCCGAGGCATCCCACGTCGTGTCTAAAGTATGCTAGGAATAGACCACCTACCATTGACCGTGTATGGTAATCCGCGTTGTAACTAGGTTCTGGCCAGATGGGCAGTACCAGAGGGGTGTACCTAATCCTAAATTTTGATCCAACTTGAACATAAACCTTCAATGTCCACACATCCTCTTCGCATTATTGTACGTATTACGTTGTGTTTAGCCGAGTGAGTGAGGTTACCGGAGGCCCAATTCCCTTTTAAAAGGTCGGCAACGCGCTCGTGACTTCTCTGGTGTTGCGGGTGTCCATGGGCGGTGGTAATCGCTTACCATCAGGCGATCCGTCTGCTCGTTTGCCCTCCTATCACATAAAAAAAGTACTTAATGTAATAATACTTATTTTAAGAGTGTCCATGGAGTTTCTTGCCGTATTGTTCTCCATAGCATATTTTTTTTGGACCCGTGCATCTCATAAATTAATACGTAATAATAATCCTCATAAACGCTTGTTAAAGCTTATTTGAATTATAGACATTTGAACTTGAATTTGAAATCAAAATAAAATGGTAACACACATAAAAAAGTGTGAAATAAACTTTTATGAGGTTTTTTAATGCCTCTAATCTTTATGCATCTAGGTATGTACATATCTTAAATACTTTCCAAGATATTGTGTTGTTACTCTTCCTAGACAATAAGAGGAATGGCGTTCGTGACCCTAGCTAAGACGCTGTTGGTAATCATGATATATAAGAAGTAAAAATAGATGTTAGGGGAAAGTGAAAGTACCTACAGGTTTTCCTCTAGTAAAAAAGGCACTCATACGTTGGCAGACTGCTCACATTGTGTCTCTTTACAGCAAATCAGCAAGTTCCAGTTTGCCTTCACCGCTACTGTGAACTACTGATAAAAATAGCTCTTGGGCTAATAAAATTATTTTATAATTATTTTTCCCTATTATTTTAACCTTGAATGTAGGCAGCATATAACCGGTCCCTTTGGAAGTCTTTGGCCTTTGTTCAGCAGTGGACTTCAATTGGCTGAAATGATGATGATGATGATATTAACCTTTGCGGTCTACTATTGAAGATATAATAAAGTACCATCACGCCTGTATTTCCGGAAGAGGGAGAGGTGTACTAATGTTTTCTACACTCACAGTTTACCAGTGGGTATGTTTAGGGACCATGTAATAGGGGTTCCATTCAAACTCAGAGATACTACTCAGAATACCATAGAAAATTAAGAAAAAGTTAAATCGCCTTCAAAAATATAAAAAATATTTTTATGTGCGAAACAGTTTCGGATGTCGGTATCTTTGATTTGATCGAATCTTTTGATTTCGCCACCAACTTCCGAAACTGTTTTTTATGGTTTTGAAGGCGGTTTTGCTTTTTTTTTAAAAGCTATTACATTTAAAATATTTTAAGAGCGAATTGGATTTTGAAATTGTGTGAATAAATCTTGACTAAATTTTTATGGGACTACCTGTAAAGTATGACCTAACGATTAAAAAAAGAATCATCAAAATCGGTTCATAATTGACAGAATAATCGCGTAAAAAACATGAAAAAGTACAGTCGAATTGAGAATCTCCTCCTTTTTGGACCTGGTTGTGAAGACAATTTTTCAAATTTACAATTAAAACCCACAATCTGAACCCAAATTAGCATATTAGGTACCAAAAAAACAAGCTCCACATCGCTGCTCCATTTTCTAGTATCATTAAACTCGTAAATCTTGGTGACTTTAAAAGCTCACCGACTTCCGGTGGAGGTTATTTACGAAGTAAACAAGGATATTGAAGGGGATCAACATCGTAATGAATCATATGTCATCGTTTGTGATGGACAGCCATGTATATAATATGTATTTATACTCGTATATGTACAATTATCTGCTGACATAATATTGTCAAGAGTCTAAGAATATTTTTTATAATTTAGGTTGGTCTGCGTGGTCGCGTCAGAGAGAGAAAAAATATATTGTTAGGTACTAAAGCAGGGACCAGCAGAGAATCAGTGCTGCGCCCTCCGCACAGCAATAACTGAGTTGGTTTCCTGGCTACACATATTACTATAATGTAGTTTTTTGTTTGTATTTAACGTTCTGTGACTTCCTGTGTTGTGATATGTGTGGCAATTTTTTATACCACTAAGGTGGCAAACAAGCATACGGCCCGCCTGATGGTAAGCGGTTACCGTAGCCTATGGACGCATGAAACACCAGGGATATCACTCGCGCGTTGCCGACCCTATAAAGTAGTTAGGCTGGCAGCATAGGAGACCTGCTGCCATGCATAACAGAGGCGGTAACATACATAGCACCACCGGTCCCCACCACTGCCAACACAACGTTTCCTCGCGGAGCTTGCTCACCGTTAGGAACACAACATAGCACCGAGCTATGTTTTCTGCAAGGTGGAGGTACCTCCCCAGTCGGGCAGATCTAATTGGGTGGAATTATTCAATTCATTTTTTTTATAACTATGCCCTACCTCTCTTCATAAATGATTTAAATGTATGAAATATTTACTCTTCTGGGATGGTAGAGCTCTACTACCGAGTTCGTCTGGGTTTGGTAGCGGGGCATAGCCAAATATTCTGTCGCTAAGCAATAATAACAGCGACATTTAAGCGATCCTCGTGGAAGTCTAGGCCTTTGTTCAGCAGTTGACATCTTTTGGCTGATGATGAAGATAAAGCAATAATGTGCTTACTTACTATATTGTCTTCCGTTGGGCAATGAGACTGTGTTCTTATAGATGATAACACGCCAGTGATAGGGTACCACGCACTGTTTTTGCTGGCGTCTATAGGCTGCGGTTACCTTACCAATAGTAGTAGATCCGTATGCTTGTTTGTCATCTAAGTATAATTAAAAATACTTAGTGTTTGACATCTCTACACAGCAAAAATCCTAGAAAGGTCTTATAAAGGCAAATCCTTTCCAAATATAGTATGAGTAGGAAAAAACAAATGCTTATATTTAGTGTGAAACTTGTAAACAGACCGTTTATCAACTATTTATTAGCTCTACATTCATTTAATGTTCACTATAAACCGCGAAACATCTGGTACAGTCGTACACATATATAAAGTCCTACATTGTTTTTAACTTGAAACGCTGATTCAGTTTGCTAATTCTGTTGAGTTTCGTTATTTTTAACGCGAATATTTTCAATGATGGCTTATTTTTAACGTAAACTGACCAGAATTTAGATCGTCTATCATACCGCGGTATTTATGATGTGGATAGTGAATCATAATCTTTAAGATTATAGCGTAGGTATTGTTTAAAGATCATACGTGTGATCACACGTTTATAAAAAAAACTTGTAACTAGGTACATAGGTTGAATCGCTGTAGTTAAGTTTTACCTGCCTAACATTATTGAAAATGACCCATGAAAATAGAACGTTAATATCGAAAAGTTCTATAAAAGGGAGTCAACAAAGTTTAAGAAAAAAAAATTAATCATGGATAAACGACCGCGAGTTTTAATTCCATTGATAATGCGTAGATAAATATATATAATATAATATAGGCGTAGATAAATCGGTTTTTACTTTAGTAGGTAAGCACCTAATAATATTCTAAAAATTGAATACAATATCTAGTAGGTACTCAGGTATGTTCACATTACGAAAAGGAAAGCCATTTCATATATTATGTATGTAAGTATGTAATATATTATTAAAACTATTATAATTATAGAAAAATAGTACAAATAATGTTGCAGAAACCCTGCTTCAGTGCACTTTTTGATTAGTGACAAATCCGGTTTCAGGTAAGCTTAAAAAACAGCCCTGACTGTGAAGTGAAACTGGAATTACCTACTAATTAACAAAGTATTGGAAATCCCTATGATTTTCTCCCTCCAAAACTTTCATTCACCAAACTCTAACGTCATTAATTCGTAAAACGACGTAGCGCTCAACCGTGGCCACAGTTTTTGTTTGAGCGAGACGGATGCAGATACGGACCTTGGTTAATTGTTACTAGCAGAGCGATGGCAAGACGAATCAACGAGATCTGTTATCTTCGACAGATCTGCAAACGCAGCAATAGTAAATGGAGTGATAATGTTATGCAGATCGTCGCAAACACAGTACCTATGCATAAATCATTGCGATGGTTGTGTCCTCTACTTTACAAACTGTCATTGAAATATAATATAATCTCGCTGTTTAAATGATATCAATCAATCAAATCAGCCTATTGCCGTCAACTGCTGAACGTAGGCCTCCCCCGAGTTTAAATGATAGTAACAATAAAATGGACGCTGTTATCCTCTGGTAAAACACTTTAATCAAAAACTAGTAGATAGATATAGATTAATATAAAATGAGTTCCCGTACGCAACTTCGCCTGCGAAGGTATTCACGTAATTTTCGTTTCTAATATATACTGTACCCACTGTGCCTACACTATGGAGGTTTCATATGCTAAAAATGTATTAAGTCTAATTTTTACGGAAGAAAACAATTGTCAAAATGTCAACAGCGAATGACAGCTTTATATATCTTGAAGAGGTCATCCTTTATTAAATATGTGTATATGTATGCGTGTCAAACGCATGATAGTGTGTCTACTTTCATACAACTTTCACCCCCTTTTCACCACCTTAGGGGTTACATTTCTAAAAATCCTTTCTTAGTGCTCGTCTACAGTGTAAAACCAGCATGCTTTCAGGGATCTAGCTCCTGTAGTTTTGGCTGTGCGTTGACACGTCAGTCAGGTTTTTCTAATAGATAGATATAAAACCATTTGTGCTCCATTCATTTACTATTCTGTGTTAACAAATCGTTTGGGGCTTTCCGCAACACATTGTCTTTTTATAATTGACGTAATTTGCTAAATATTACTGTTAAGTATCTATGCTAATTCTATCTCCACACAAGTATGTTCTTGATATGAGTTTTGTGGTGTTTGGAAGGTTCTAGAGGTTTATTTATTTAATCTGCCATGACACCATTTTGTATTGAATGTCTGTATTTGTTTTCTTATAGTATTTGTTCCCTCAATTCTCAATTTCTTCTCAACAAAACTGCCTCATTAGCCTAGTGGTCTTGAGCGTGACTGCTACGCTAGAGTTCCTGGGTTCGATACTTCGGTCGAGCAAAGTTTTATTGGGTTTTTCTATGAAATTCTCAGTAGCAGCTCGGAGTTTTGGATTTTTTTTTTTTTTTTTTTTTTTTTTTTCGCCTGTATTCGCCTAACCTTTCGGCGAATACAGGCGTAATTGTATGTTATGTTATAACAGGCAACTTATCATATTAGATAAATACTAATATATAGAAGCGACCTCAATTGCTCAAAAATACTTTGTGTACTGTGAATACTTTGTTACATAACTGTGATGATTATAATTATAATACTTTCACTCAACATTTTCTTTGGGGTCACTTCCTTATTTTATCTCTCACTTTCAGTTTCAGGTGACTTCCGTCCTCATGCAGCTGACAATAGTTACACACAATCTTAAAATAGTATAGATCATAAAAAAAGAACCAAAAAACGGGTCAATTATTTGATTATACACATAGTTGAATTGTAAAACTGTAATATGTTGGGACAAAACCAATACTAGATTTCTGTTATTTGACACTTGTATTCCGCGAAGGCAAGCAGATGTTACCGCTACACAACCACAATACGCCGATAAGTATGCTTAGATCTCATGTAATTTACCTTTTACCAATAACCGGAAACAAATCCAAACACTGCGGTGAGAATTTCGGAATAACTTCCAATATCATGCCTTATCTTATCTTATATGGGGCCGAGGCAGCAAGGCCTCTGTGCACTTTGATCCAATGGGATCTTTTGTGCTTTCCCTAGATACCTATTCCCTATCCTCACCCAGTTCTTCAAACAGCTCTTCTATGAGCTTTATGATGAGGCCTGGGGAATGAGTCTGAAGTCCTCTGGTTTTGGATAACCCTGCCCAAGAGGCGCATTGGCTTCCTATCCATTACATCGCATGTACACAGAAGGTGTTCCATGCTCTCAATTTCCCTTTTGCAGGCCCTGCAGGCTGATATCTCCGGCAGGCAAACCCATCTTTTGTAGGAGAGCGTTAGTCCGGAAATGTCCGGTTAGCGCCCTTCATCAAGTGACAGGCCTGCCGCCTGCTTGAGATCCAAGCCAGCAAAGAAATTTAACTCAGGACCTCTAAAACCAGTACCAGGATTACCAGGAATTTTCGGCGCGGCGTGTAAAGTCTGCCAACCGCCGTTAACGTGGTGGACTATATCCTAGTTCACATTTTGGAAGGAGACCCGTAATGTCTGGAACCCGACACGATCTATTTTCCGATTAATAATGATGCCCTGGCTGGTCACACAAAGACTTGTTGATAATAAGTAAGTTATACCTATGGATATGGATATTAGAGGACAAAGGGGATATTTAGATGTGGTGTCCCTTGCTAATCGCAATTAGCGTGGGACACTATACGAGAACATGTACTAATTGTCAGGGTAGGGTTACATTCTAAAGATAAGTATATAATATAACATCTTAGCATAGCTATTTATCATTAAAAAATGCGAAACATAGAGGTTCACCTGTGGAAATGTTAAACAAACAAATTCCGATTATTTCTCTAAACATTAGTCACGAGTGAGGATAATTACCATTGTACTAGTTTCCCATAAACTGTTAGTCATGTGAGCTCTCTATTTACAACTATGTGCCCACACACCCCTGCAAGGCCGGGGAATGACGTCACGCGGTTTGTGACGCGAATACCTAGGTTAAATTAGTGGTGTAATTTGTGTTTATAATAAAACAGTTACTATACGTTTTAAATAATTCAGCCTCCGCATTTTTGAGCAACACTCGGAAAGTATTTCGCCGATTGTCTGGAAATTTTCACACAGCGTTGCATTGGAATGTTAATTCTTTAAATTGTTTTAAATACACAATATAATATAATGAAGACAAACTTGGCCACAGTGAAGCCTGACCGAGTTTGACTGGTAAATAAATAAATTATAATGCTTTTCATGCACTCTTTTTAAGTGAAAAGTTACTAAAAAAGATCCTAACAAGACCAAGAACCTCTCACAGGTGCTTCTTGTTACATAATAAGTGGAAAATAAATAAATAAATAATTTTATTATCCTGGTACTGACATAGGTACTTGTGGACTGTCTATCATCCTATATCTACTACCTTTTATTATCTCTTTTAGTCTATAGAGAGAGAACTGGAAATACCCCAAACAAATGCATCCTTACCGACATCAAATTAAAATTAAATTCCATCAGTTTCCAAAAACGAAGATTAACAGATATAAACATGTTGTTCGTCTTCTACGTGTCCTTATTTTTATCGCCAATTAATTTATTCATGCCCTCGTTTTGATTCCAAATTATTTTATCCTCGGGATTCCATTCGATTAAATACAAAATGGGCTGTATTGGAATTGCCGTTTTAATTTAAGAATTGTATAATAAACTCACATTATTTAACCTGTCTTGCATATTAGGATTTTCTCCAAAGGTTTAGTAAGCGATAACAAGGTATTACAGGTTTTCCGTACAATATAGTTGACAAATTATAGTTTCTAAATAGGAATTGATTAAGAGGAAATCCTGAATGTACGCAACAGATCAAAGACACTTGAGAATTACTGTCTTACTGTTCCGGCTTGAGTCCTTGACCTTTTCAGTTAAGTATGTTCATAGGTCCACCGAATTATGCGTTAGCAGTATTTGCAAATCCACGTAACCTTAAGTATATAAAGAAAGACAACGACTACAGCTACGTACTTGAATCCAAGACCTTTTTCTAAGTATAGTTTGATGGGGCGATGGGCGCGGTGGCTGGAGCGATCAGCTAGTGCACCATTCGGTCGATAACATCAACATCATCAATATAATCATCATCATTCAGGTTTCTGACACTTACGCGATTATTAGACATTCAAATAAAACTATTTAAAGTAAAACTATTTCGGAATTCGGAAGAATTTGAAACGCGATAAAATCCGTAAAAACTAGTTTTATTTCATCATCATCATTCCTTTGCGGGTTTGATTACCCGAAACAGATATTTATATAGCCTGTAATGATTTCGGGTCTGTGTATGTGAGATTTTGTGTAGGTATGTAAATGCAGCCGGGGTCGGGGTTTAGTTTCAAAAGTTTTACTCTACAATATTCGTGATGCATATCGCAAAATAAATCATTGTTGAGTCAATTCGGTATCTAACCAAGTTGTAATATTCGTCATTCGATTAGAAATGTGGAAAAAACCTTATCGGATACTCGTCTTCAAGATATTTGTAGCGAAATACATAACTCTGATATCAAATTGATATAATGTCAGTAATAAAATATAGGAAAAACAACTTATAGCAATTTATGTTGTATATTTCGAGTCGATGGATATATTTTATCAAACAAAAAGAATCGTCAAAATCGGTTAATAACAACATACCATAACTCATGAGTCAAAGGGTCATTTCGACTGTGTTTTTGGTATAATATTATACAGGGAGAGCCTATTAAGCAGCAAAAGCGTTATTGGGTTTTTTATAAAATTCTCAGCAGCTGTTCGGAGTTAGGTTTCCGGCTCGATTAATGGTAATAGGCTCGAAGGCTAGACCGTGGGTGTACATCAGTACACCTCTGCTTAACCTTTCGGGGAATGCAGGCGTGATGGTATGTTATGTTAGTAATTATAACATCAAGACGCCCATCACTCAAGATCCACAGAAGTCAGATTTCCTGTAAAGAGTCCGTGATATCGAAGCTACTGTAAAAATTATGAAAAGCATCTTCTCCTATTTTGAAGAACGTAGGTTAAAAATTAACCCCTTTTTATTTTTAACCTATATAAAAAAAGGAATGTTTGTTTGTTTGTCCTTTATGCATTGCTAAACCATTCATCCTATTGCGATGAATCTTGGTGAGTTATTGTGTGCGTGCCTGGGAAGGTATGAAACAAAAAATGACACCTAAAAGAGGCATTGCAACGCATGAGCACACTAGCTGTGCCCATGCGTTGCATGTCTAATAAAAATGATTACCTCAGAATACACAATCATTAAAATGTTGTTTATTCGCGTATTGCACAATATTGTATTTTTAGACGTTCTAGTAATAAACATTGATAACCAAACTCGACTTTTGACTTGCTTGGCGATGTTGTTAAATGATCAGCTTTGGCTATCAGCAGGTCGCAAGTTCAATTCTCGCACCGAAAAAATAATTGTATTGTATAGCTTACAGATACGCAGTGAGACCTGGAATATGTAATGAATTTCAATATTCCGTCTTTGTAGTAGGTATTATCACTTGCGAAAGTGTACGGTCAGAATCGTAGCAAGTGGAATTCTGTCACTTGCGTACCCCAATAGGAGACAAGCTTGAAAATATACAGGTATGTATGTTATCACTCGCTAAAATGGTGAACAAAAAAAAATCCAATATCAACAGAGGAAACTTGCAATACCTGAGAATTAATCGGTTTTTCGAGTTAGTACATCAGGACCATTAGGCTAATGAGGAATTTTAATTAATATTCTGTACATATTAAATAGCCTCATCTCTTTCTTACAACCTAAAAATGATGGCGTTAACACGTCATAATACGGCTCCTGTATGACATTTGCATAGTTAAAAAGGGGCGAGCCTATTGCCTCCAGGTTGCCATTAAGATTGTACAACCTTGGTGAGATTAAACTAAGGACCCCAGGCTTTAGTTCTTAATACATGGAGATTACTTAGTTATCCAATTTAGAGGTGGAAAACTATTGCTAAACTATACTAACATTTTCACGTTAAAATATCCCAGAAGGAATTCTCTGACCGTGAGTAATCAAGGGGGACAAAAATTTCCCAAGCCCCTGAAATAAAAGCTTCCGCTGCGTCTGTGACGTCACTAGGCTGTACTGTACTAAATTGGCATTACCTATTGCGCGCGCGCAGAAACTTATCTTTGAAAGTTCCGCTTGAATGACGTGTTACTGCACTTCTAAGTATAGTTCATTGCGCCTTCGACGACATGTCAGTTTTGAATAAATCCTGCTTTATTATACCTCTACATGTGAAGGGGATTCCCCAGAATATCCGGGTAGGGTCGGCGGAGCATGTCTAGCTAATCATTTTTATAGCTCATTAACTGATACATACATAATTACTTATATTAAACTGAATTCATTATGTTGTATGTTAGTTGTTCGTGTGTGTTTTATCTTTTGTATATTGTTACTAGTAAGTGTACTCCGGTTTTTGGCTTTTAATTTATGGTCAATGTCTGACAGGTGGTCTCGTTGTTTCAAAACCTAAAAGCAGTGGGTAGATACCTATAAACCATCATCATCGAAAATCGTTTTCTAACCTAAGTGTCAGTGAACTGTGCCACTGTCGCCTTTTCATCAGCGCAGCACCCGCCTCAGGAGTAGGACCCATCCTCAAATTCTGGAGACCTGGGTCTCCAAGAATGTTAGAGCGTCGCGAGGCTTTCTTCCGCGCACCTCCAAGATTTGGAATGGTCTTTCTCCTGAGGTGTTCCCACTGCGCTATGACATGGGGATCTTCAAACGGCACGTATACAGGGCTCTTAAGGCCGGCAACGCATCAGCAACTCCTCTGGTGTTGCAGGTGTCAATGGGCGACGATGGCTACCTACCATCAGGTTGCTCGTTTGCCGACGTCTATTTATATAATTAAAAAAACATATATTCGTAGATTAGGACTTCTATAGAGTACACCGTATACGAGCGTGTAATCGATTACGATACTAATTGTTTTCATCAAATTAGACCACATGTGTTAATAGCTTGTCCAACTAATAATTATTTCGCAACAATGTGTGTATGTGTCGTCCGGCCGAAATCTAAACGATTACAACATTGATTTGGTGGGGCTGACTCATTCCAAATGAATTCCTGAGAGCGTTAACCTCTATACTTTAAGTTATCCTACTAGGGACCTTAATACCAAGAAGGCCACTTGCAAATGTGAAACCAAAAAGAAAATGACGATCGAATGTTGCCAGTGAGCAATATAAAACTTCTTCTCTGCATACTATTACCCACTTATTCATAAACGTCTCATAAACCTCCTATAACTATAATATGTTTTTTATTGGATATTATGATAATTAAATAATTTTCTACTTACCTATTATTTTTAATCGCTCTACTCCAAACAATTCGGGAAAATCCTGCAATTAATAAAAAGCAGTTAGGTATGTGTTAATCCGAATAATGTAGTAGTTTTATAATTATGCAAATAAACCTAATATATACGAAGATAAAGTCATTTGTTGAATACTTGTTTGATCTCATGTTTATTTTTGTATTTTATTACGAATCAAGACATTTTTGGAGGTAGGCACTAACATAAAAATGATAAAATGATATTTATTTCTGTAAATAGATCTTTTATGGACACTTTTCCAAGTCAATGTTTTTTTTAACTGGATGGCGCCGGCATTTCCTAACTGACGACCTCTGAGAAGAAACACCGAAACAAATTCAGAGAATCATGGTCTCTTTTAAAGTCCAGACATAATATTTAGTAGCAAATATGTAACCCAGGATATGAATAAGAATTCAGGTCACTTCTCAAATTTTAATTGAATAATAACATAACATACATACGCCTGTTCCTTGTAGGGTTAGGCAGAGACGTAGGTACACCCACAGTTTGCCGGTATACAAATTCCAAACTTCGACCTGCTACTGAGAATTTCATAGACAAACCCAACAACACTTTGCTTGTATAGCAGTCGCTCCTCAGGGTCAGCCTACTCAGCTTATGAGGCAGTCTTTTAACTAATTTAGATTTCAATGTTGTTAGTAATCAGAAAATAATAAAAAGCAGAGGTGTCCGAGTGATATCTCATAATTTATTTTAAAAATCTTTTATTATTGTAATTACTAGGCTAGACTGCCTCATTAGTCTAGTAGTGGCCCCAAGCTCGACTGCTACGTTAGAGGTCCTAGGTTCGATCGTCAGGTCGAGCAAGGTTGATCGTCAGGTTGAGTGTTATTGATTTTTTCTATGAAATTCTCAGAAGCAGCTCGATGTTTGGATTTGTGCCCAGTTAATGGCTAGAGCTCGCCCCCTATAACATGGTACCTAAGCATACCGGTGAACTGTGGGGGGTACAGGCGTGATGGTATGTGATATGTCTAATAACTAGGTTCCTCATTAGCGTAGAGATCTTAAGCGCGTCTGCTGAGTAAGAGAATCAAAACTTGAGCAACGTTTTATTGACTGTTTCTATAATTCGTGGTAGCAGCTCGAAGTTCGGATTTGGCAATAGGCTCACCCCCTATTACCTACAAGGATTTAAACCGGCAATCTATGGGGGTGAGAAATGCAAAAATCTCTTGTCTTGTATTCCGAGGATTCTTAGGAGCTTTGCTGAATTAAAACAAACCGCTGAACCAATTTTGATATATAAATAGATTGGAGAAGGACATGGGGGTAACTTTTGTCTCATAAGGTCCTTCGGGATACAAGCAAAGCCGCGGGCAACAGTTAGTATCTAACTATATAAATAAGCTATAATTTGAAGAAAAAATATTTAGAGTATATTTATTGCGCCATTTTAGATAACCGATGAGTCACAGAGAGTTTGGTTTAAATATATATAGAGTAAATCAATTAATTTACATTCCAATGATATCAGCTATCGTGGCAGCTCATACTTGTTCTTAAAATATAGTCAACTACTTTTGCACACGGCTTTTCCCGTGGAATTCGGAAATGGTAGATGTCCAATGCTCACCACTTACGAGTATAAGTGATTAGACAGTATTTTTTAGTAATATATTGGCATTCGTCAGTTGGTCTTTTATTTTGTAATACATTATAGGAATATTTTTCGAGAGTAAAATTCTATGAACAAAAATATCCATGAAACAACAGGGTTTGGACAACATTAAAAGATATTCCGTGAAACCACAGGCTTGACCAAAATCATGGACTTTTGGTCCATAGTTTACTCTATGGAATTTGGAATTATTATCTAACTGCGGTCTTTTTAATACATGAATAGGTATGTTTGATGCCTAAAATCTCAGTATCTAAGTATCTACATGTAAATTACGGCAATTTCAAAAAGGTGTAAACTAGATACCTTTTTGACATCGATCTCCAGTTTTATCCTTCACCTTTACAATTTATATTGCATATTAAAAACTGTGTGGTTCTAACTACAAATGATTCTACTTTAAATGCTTATTTTCTTGTATTGAAATATTAATCATTACTTATAATAACGAATGCTGTTACCATGCAGTTATCTTGCCCAAATATGACGTATGATTATGCCATTGTGTTTCCGTCACCGAGGTTATCCGTGCATGACCTCACACACGAATATCATTATAATGTAACTACATACCACTAATATCTAGACTAATCGGCCTTGTAAGCAGTATTAGGCATTAAAATGCACCCCAATTCCAACTGTTTCTTCTGTCGATGATTCCAAACCTGGCGCGATGGAGCCCCCTCTTCAGCATATCGCGGTCTTTCCGCTTAATCAGACCTCTTTAGCGTAGGTACTACACTCTTTAGATGAGTGTATTCTTTTGCTTAGGCACTAAAGCGCAAACTTACGTTAAAATTGCATTGAAATAGGCACCGCATAATAAGGCAAAAGACGTTTACGTTTAGATGTGTTTCTGATTCTCAGCCTGAGAATAGTCTTTGTATCTGAGTCTAAGAAGCTTAGCATTCCTTGGCTTAGCAATTACGTAAGCTACTTTGTCTAAGTTATTAGTATTCATTCTATTTTTATATAAATACGAAGAATATTTAAAAATGTCTTCTTATCAAAAACATTATTAAAAAAAAACAAACAAAGGTTAAGCGTGACTTTCCACTCGCTCATGTTTAGCACTGATTTGGCTTGTTGTGTCTGTTCAGTAAATACCTAGATAATAACACCTGGTACATCTACCTTTCGGAAATCAGGTAATTCAATTTGTTGATCGTGTGCTACGGACCGCGCGTGCATGGCCAGTGCATGCGTATCATGCATGCATGAATGCAACACTGTGCATGTTAAATTAAATAAGTGTTAGACGATGGTCATTTTATTTTTAAGCCTAAATTCTAAATATCAAGCGCATTGAGACTCGAAAACAATCCTAAAATATTGGGACTGGCAATATGATGTAGAATTCTAGTTCCATTTGAAATTGGTCGTAACAATAATAGCTAATAGTATATATCATATCACAGTGAACACACCATCAGGGAAAGATAGATTATTCTTTATTGTACATAAAAAACTATTGCAAAGTAGAATGAATAGCACAAGACCCGATTATTGTAATAAGAAGACAAACAATCATACGGGCCGGCTAGGGTAATTGGCAACCGCAGCCTATAGACCCCAGTAACAACAGTGGTAGGTACCTATTTATCAGTAACTCGTTTGCCATGTCGCGTTGAACTCAGTTAAGTCCCATATGCTTAGTAATTTCACTGGATACATTGCCCTTCAAACCGGGACACAATCTGTGATTTGACCTATACTTTATCCAATCAGCATTGCCATCCAACGTGGCAAATCAGCCAGCCTTCTGGGCCTTCCGACTGGTAGTGATGCGGAGGGGTTCTTTGATGCCCCCTTTTTAGTTATATTTATTTAGTTTTATTTTAGTTAGTTATTTAGATTAGGTACTGGTAAGTTATTTATTAATCATTATTTCCCTAAATTAGTTTGTATAAAATTATTAAAAATGACAAGTAGGTATTGTATCACATTATTATAACGAAACTAAATGGTGTTAGAAATTTTCTCTGTCTTATTAAATAATTAATATTTTATTCTGTCGGCATTTTTTTTTTAGTCCCAGCACGATGCCATTGATATTCGTAGGTGTGCTTCGCTGAATAGATTAATAATTAATTATTTTAAATTTTTATTTGAAGCCTACCTACGGGTGTGCTCAGTGGAATACTTTAGGTATGCTTCGTCTGGGTGTGCTTCATTTTGATGGTGTGCATGGAATACCTTAGAGAAATTACTTTACCTAAGATTTCCTCGTCCAGGTCACGGCCACTCGTGAATCAGTCCACATGCCAAACAAATTGTGGAGCTATTAAAAATTGTGACGTCATCCCCCAAATATTTGTAACATTCACTCTTGTTTATCATATACTTTATGAACATTCCTGGTTTGATTTAGTGGCATTTTGATTAGTAGAGAAATGTTCCATAAACATTACTTGCCTTCCGTATATATTTTAAATAATTGTCGACCCACATTATTGTTCAAAACAGTTTCTTTTTTCCTCCTTTATTTAAAGATGACCTCAACCTTAAAATATTTTCTTTTACTATAAATTGGAAACGTGTCGTGGGAAATGCACGCGCACAGCGAGGATCGACTACTGGTTTTCCGGTAATGTTGAGCACGAGTGTTTCTTAATTAAATGTATAAATACGTTTATTATACGGAACAACTATCTAATATTACAGTTTTGTATAAGTACTTACTGATACAAGACTCGTTCGTACTACGTTTTATACTTTTTTTTTAAGAGTCCGACGGATCGAATTTCTCTTACAAACGTAATACCGAAATAAATCGTAATTCAAACACAATTTAATAAAATTATGTTATTATTCGGATTCCGATACTGTTAATCTAGGTTCCTACGGTACCATTTTATCCAAAATACTTCACTGGAAATCAATGTAAGCGAATGCAATTTTAGTTAACTGTACCAAGTTTGGAACGATTTTTCGGTAGTAGTAATAGACGAAATAGTATCGTAGAAACCTAAATAAACGGTATCCAAATCCGAATAATAACATAATTTGATAGAATTTTATTTCGGTATTACGTTTTTGTCGGCAATTCAAGCTCCGCCGGACCCTTAAGAATCTGGGTTGGAGAATTAAATCTGTAAGCTACTTATTTTTAGACTCATTGATTTTTTCTTGTCCATCTGTTTTTAATTAAGTTCTAGGCGACTGGAATTTCTCAGTTGTAACGTGTAATATAAAAAAATATTAAATTATAATTTTATTTTAGTATTTAAGTACATACCTAAATTTAATTTTAATCCTTTTTAAAGTCGATCAGTGTCAATGCCACGGGTATTCCTTAAATAGTGGAATAATTATTGTTTTCTTATTTTACAGTTACAAAGGCAGTTACTCACAGGAGGTACAGATAGATTCGACCTTGATACTAAAGACATGCTGCATTAAGACAAAAAAGCCTCCTTTATTATTAAAAAAAAAATCAATTAAAGAAAATAGTAGCCGTACTAGCCATGTTTTTCTGCTGAACTGCAGAAAATCAACCGTCGATCGTAAGTCGTATGTCGGATTCATATTGACTAAAAATCGCACATTCCTTTCCCTGTCCTATAGTCTGAGCCATGAGACTCGGGATTATAATTATTCGTCACTACCGACTACCCCGACGGTATTATATATAGACATCGTCATTAAGGGCGTCTGTATTAGCTTGTGTCATTATTAGCTTCGCTATTGTATATGGCACCGTAATCAATAGCGTCAGTATTAATCGTATTGTCATTAATAGTATCTAAAGGCATAAGCCGTTGTCCTTGTAAAAACTTTTCTCCATATTCTACATTTATAACATACCATCACGCCTGTATTCCCCGAAGGGTTAAGCAGAGGTGTACTAATGTACACCCACAGTTCGCCGGTATGTTTAGGTTCCATGTAATATGGCGAGCTGCTACTGAGAATTTCATAGAAAAACCCAATAGCACTGCTCGACCTGAGGATCGAACCCAGGACCTCTAGCGTAGCAGTTGCGCTTTAGATCGCTAGACTAATACGGCAGTCTACATTTATATTTTTAAAATCCTGCATACACATATCTATATTTCTGCAAGTTAATAATTTCCTCTGAAATTTAAAACAAAAGCATGTAAAGGAAGAAAGAAAAAGTGGTTTTTGACACAGTCACGGACATATATTTTTTTATTCAGTCATCATTATTTTCATCAATCATCATTTCTATCTTTAATGGTAATGACTACCAAAAAAAACGATGCCTTGATGAGATAACCGCTACGTACCCAAGCTCCAATCTGATCTGATTTTAATAGTAATAATATTCCTTATACATATAATGACGTCATCAACAGACGGATATCAAAACGGATCATACATTTTGAGGTCGCGTCATTGTTATGTGACGTCATAATCATTGCGAAGCCAAAATTTGTAACCGCAGAGGTTTAAATGGAAATTTGAAGAGTTTAACAGAATACGGATGTATTAGATACTTAAGTAATGTTCACGGTGTGTCCACGATGACACAAAGGTAATTTGAAAATAAATCTTGCGCACCATATTATGATAAATAGAATTACAATTTATTAAATGGATTGGATACCTATTATTGCTATTTTTCCAGAATTTGTTTGGTAGAAACTGCCTCATTCGTTTAGCGAGTGATCGTTAGTGCGTCTGCTACGCTAGAAATCATAAGTTTATAAGTTTCGTCTATCTTTATCCTATC
Organism: Acronicta aceris; assembly: GCA_910591435.1. Classification (NCBI taxonomy): domain Eukaryota; kingdom Metazoa; phylum Arthropoda; class Insecta; order Lepidoptera; family Noctuidae; genus Acronicta; species Acronicta aceris. The sequence continues at coordinate 16,761,593 of OU342762.1, read as the reverse complement.
TTTATCGTTTATATTATAAACGTGAAAGTTTGTGAGTATGGATGTATGGATGTCTGCATGTATGGATGTTTGTTACTCTTTCACGCCAGAACGGCTGAACGGATCTGGATAAAATTTGGCACAAAGATAGATTATAGTCTGGAATAACACAAAGGCTACTTCTTATCCAGGTCTGACCCAATTTCTGAAGTCCACGCAGACAAAGCCGCGGGCAGAAGCTAGTCGATCATTAATTTTACATATACATGTTACAAACATTGCTTATCAGCAATAACACTTATCAGTGAGTAATGTCCTGAGTTTGATTCTTAGGTAGAGCAGAGTTTTATTGGAGTTTTCTGTAAAGTCGCCAATACCAGCTCGAAGTTTATATTTGTGCCCAGTTAATGGCAACAGGATTTTCCGCACCCTAAAAAAGGTAAAGAGACACCAACGGTACTTCATATGAACGGTTTTTAAGTGTGACATAACCTTGTTGAACAGTCACATGTTTATTTAAAGAATTATGCATGGCATACGTGTTTTTTATCACAGCCAAATATTTATTGTGATAATTAGTTACGTGTCACGATAATTGATGTTTCCCCAGCTGGGTATGGTCAAGACCTTCAGTTAGGAATACTGTTAGTGATTACTCATTGATAATACACATAGGATTTTGAAGTTGATGGAGAGCTACCCAGCTACCGGTCCTGGGCAAGTCGTTTTGGGTTCGATCCGCACATGAAGCAAATATTTGTATGATTTATACGTAGTTGCTCCGGGTCTGGGCGTTTGTGTATGTGAGTATTTGACAAGAAAAAATCCTGAACGAAAAAAAAAAATTGTTATCATCCAATTAGCCTTTCCCCAACTTTATATGTTAGGATCGGGTTCCAGTCTAACCGGATGTGTCTTAATATCAGCGCTTAAGTCCCCAACCAAATTCCTGGGTAATACCTACTGATCAAAGAATAATGTAAGGCTTTTCATTAGGCTAAGTTATCACTGGTATTCGCATGATAAGCGGGAATGACCTAATATGCTCTACGAAACTCAGAGGGGTCGTGATGTGTTAATACTAGTTCGTAGACGGACTGTGACCTTGTAGAGGAATTGATCAGCGTAGCGTTATTAGGTGCCTACTTAGCTACGAGCCCTCACTTAAACAAATTAATGCTTAACAATAAGACAAATCTTCACGGACACAGGGATAGGCAGAGGCGTACTAATGTGCACCCACAGTTCGCCGATATGTTTAGGTTCCATGTGATAGAGGGCGAACCTATTGTCATTAACTGGGCACAAATTTCAAACTCAGAACGTTTACTGAGAATTCCATAGAAAAACCCAAGAAAACTTTATCATCTCGGCATCGAATCCAGGACCGCTAGTCGTAGCAGTCACGCTCAGGACCACTAGACTCATGAGATAGTTTACGGACACATTACTGGTAACAAAACTATCCCTATGTAGGAGAGTAAGTAGATTTCATACACGTTTAAAATCTTATGCAATACAGTTCTCTTGATATGGGGTCTACGTCATATTTAATAAAAAATGATGTCTCTTAGGGGACCCCCGTCCTGCAAGATCAAGTTAACTACTTACCTGCCAAGTTTCCATTTCCTATAATCATGTTTTTCCCGTTACCTTGGAAGCTTAAGCACGGCGAATCGTACGCGCGACCACGAGGGCTTTCTAAACTACAACAAGTAGAGACATGTCTGCTCACGTACACGCACTGATGTTACGTCACTGATAAGGATAACACGGACGTGCCAACACAGAGCGCGTGCGTTCATTCACTAACATGTGATAAGTTCATGTTTGAACTCTGACTTAATTGAGGTTATGTGCATACTTGTACTTTGCAAAACCTGTCAGGCCAGTTGAGAATGTTGAACGAACACGGAATAGAAATAACGTCATGAGGATGAGATACCTACCTCTACGGTAGGTTATGAGTTACCTACTGATTAAAACACATGGTGTTCCTATCCACGTGGTCCTATTTTGTTTGGCTAAAGTCTGGTATCACATTTCGCCTTCTTTCATTGTGGTCTTTAGCAGTTTGTTGAAAAGCCAACAACGCACTAATGATACTACTGGTGTTCCTTGTGTCCATGGGCTACGGCTGTCACTTGTCCATGTGCATATGTAAACAAAGCATTTTGATAATTATGATGATGATGATGAAAAATAGGCTTTGAGCTTACCTGGTAACCCTGGTGCGACTTCGTCTTCGTAGACGTCCGAATTGGATCTGACTTGAATAAATAGCTTGTGTGCTATTCCATACTATAATCTATCTCTATGCCAAATTTCATCCAGATTCGTTCAACCGTTGTGGCGTGGTTGAGTAACAAATATCCATTCAAACTTTCGCAATTATAATAGTAGTAAAATTGAGACTTGAGTTCAATTTATAATTCGAACATCTTTTAAGTAGGTACCAGAATTACCCACTTGAGATTCAAGATCAAGGTTGTTGAATAGGTTGAATAAAATGTACTTATTCCAAAAGTTATTGGTAAAACCAGTTGTACAGAATTCTACTTACCTACTCGTAAGTGAATGGCGAAGGCACGAGATCTGATACTCACATTATCATTACACACAAAATTGAAACAGTAAAACACGTGAGATAATGAAACTATTGAACTTCAACGTCACTTTTCTCAAACGACCTCCAAAAAAAAACACGTTATTGAAAAAACATGTGCCCAATTATCTGGTTATCTCAATAAGCATTAATCACGAGGTCTGTTGCTATGTGGTAAGTAGTTGAACTTTACGGTTTCGTTACAATAAAATTAGGGTATCTTGTAATCTGTAATCTGGCGTAGCGATTCTTAAGGGAAGGTCACATCGCGAGGCGATACTTACTCCGGCCGACGACTGGGTGTCCCTGAGAAGGTTCAATTAAGGTTCGGGTCGGTTCGACCTATTTTTGTTAGTAAAATTTATTCAGATTCCCGTTAGAATTGACATACTATAACTAAATAATTTTATGTGCGAAACAGTTTTCGAAGTCGGTGCCTTTAATTTGATCGGATCTTTTGATTTCGCCACCGACTTCCGAAACCGTTTCGTACATAACGTTATTTTTTATGTTTTTGAAGGCGGTTTTCTTTTCTTAGTGATTTTATTTCAACATTTTTAGTAGCGAGTAAAATTTTACCTATACCTAGGTGACGTTATCATTTTATCATTTACTCGGTCGTTACGTAATATTTCTAAATTTTGTGATCAGATCTTGACCAAATGTTTATGGGACCACCTCTGACGTATGACCTAATCTTGTAATGAACATACAAAAACAAAACATTCAGTCGAATAGAGAACCTCCTCCTTTTTGAAATCGGTTGAAAATAATCAGAAGACAGGGATCGTAACATATTAAATTTTCTAGCGGAAGTAGTATGATAAAAGCCACAGGTTTTGTCGAATCTCACATTTGTTTTTAATTAAAATGCCTTTTTGTCATCTGAACAAAATCGATAAAACCCTTGAGCTACACTTGTCGCTACGCCTGCCGTGCCGTGAGGAAAAAATATTTTTGCACTGTGGAAACTGTAACGTATAAAATATATTTTTTCTAGCATATTTATTTTATAATAAACGTAACATCTAGTGCGTTGCTGATAAGGATAAAGAATGTAGTAATTAAAATTGATCCTTTTTAATTAGCGCTATAGACTGACCCAGTTGTTGTTGAGTTCCCCGTCTGAAAAACCCGGTAGGTACCAGCAAAGTTACACTTTTCCTCCATATCACAAAATAACTAATAGTACTACTTACAGGACGACCCCTCTCTATATTTATAGGATTTCGTTTAACGATTGTTGTCTGCTAAGCCAGCCTTTATTTGATTACAATTGTGAAGACATGTGTGTTTGAAACTCAAACTCGAATATTTTATTTCAATTACTTTTGAAACGTCAAAAAGCATTTGCATGGTTTCAAATAGTAGGTCTTCTGGAGAAGAGCCGGCAAGAAACTCCATAGATAAGTACTCTTTTAAATAGGTAATTGATGTTTACAAAGTTTTTCTTCTATCAATGGAGGATTTTATTGAGGAGTTTAGTGATGAGAATACATTTACGGAAGTCATCTCGCAACAGCCCTGACTAGTAAGAGAATCAGTTCCTTGTTTTTAATATAGCCACTTGGGGAGTGAAAGTGACTATATAGTGTGTTCCTAGCTTTATAACCGAAGCCGGATATGTGACAAATATCGGCTGTCGCAACGTTTTTTCAGTTAAAAATTGTGAATCTTTAGAAGTCCCGCCCAACGTCCGGTGATTCGTCACCGAGTGTATTTTTTATACAACCCAAGCTTTGTTATCATTATGAACTTTATGATAATACACATAAGGATTACGTATTGTTATGTACAAGTCCATGTACTTGAGAATTGTCAGCCAAAATTGTGTTGCGTCATAGGAAACTAAAATGTTGTAAGATTTCTCGGAAATAGCCGTTAGATAAAATATTCAAGGCAGTTCTAAAAATAGATATTACAGTTAGTATTTATGGTTATCTTATCGCAGTGATTGTGGAAAATGTCATAAGTAATTTGGTAGATATCTAATTAGAGTATTGCGGGGGTGCAAGGGCAGACGTCGTGGGTGTTGCAACCGTTGAAAGTGTAGAGACAGCCAACAATATCTCTCATCTGTTATGTCACATGATCATGAATCACACTTGAATGATAACAGGAAATAATTAAGGAGTTGTCTGAGTGTATATTTATTTAAAAGAAAGTGTAACGTAACTGTTGGCGACAGTAAAGCTTTATACACCTGTATACCTACTGCAGATAAAAAATATTCGTATGTATTTATGTAGGTATCTATTAAACAAATTTGTTTTCTTTTACAAATCTATACTAATAAATAAAATTTAAGTGTCCGTGTATGATTTCAAAAAGTGAAAACTGCTATTCATACGATTTGTAATCATAAATCAATGTCTTTAAAATTTCTGTCTGTTTGAAAGTTTGTCTATACTTACTAATATTATAAAGAGGTAAATTTTGTGAGGTTGTAGGGTAGGGGGTAATTTCGGGATCTAACGAAACGATTTTGAAAATTCTTTTTGTGTTGGATAGTCCATTTATCCAGGAAGGTTATTTATAACATCACGCATCATGGAGCAGCACGGGTGAAACCGCGAGCGAGTAATTGTGTTAATTTGTGAATTTCAATTATTCTTTACTTATTTAAAAGAGTATAGATGATCCAATACAATAGCACGTCACGTTCTATAAGGTAATACAATAACATTATATAATTAAAAGAGGATGTAGGAAACAAACGATGACATCTTCAACCTAAGTAAAGTTATACTCGCCATTACAATGTCTTTTAACAAAAATAAGACCACCTTCGAAACTATAATGAAAAAAATGTAGGTATGTACAGTGGCGACTAAAAGTCCATAGGCAAACTCACAACGCAATAGCTTGACCACAGATAATATAATACTAGCTTGACGTTTAATTTGACTTGCGACCTTCTATTTAATTCATTGTCGCAAGTGAATCGCACTGGCTGTATCGAGCTCGCTCGTACTGGTCAAAGCAATGTAATCCTTAGCGTGCATATGGACTTTTGAGCGTTTACTGTACAAAACAGTTTCGGAAGTCGGTGGAAAAAACAAACGATCCTACCAAATCGGAGGCACCGACTTCCGAAATTACAAATAACATGGTTTTCATTCACTGCCTCAGTATATTAGTCTAGTGGTCCCAAGCGCGAGGTACTGCTACGCTAGAGGTCCTGGGTTCGACCAAAGTGTTATTGGTTTTTTCTATGAAATTCTCAGTAGCAGCTACTAGTCTGGTTTTGTGCCCGGTTAATGGCAATAGGCTCGTCCCCTATTACATGGGACCTAAACGTACCGGCGAACTGTGGGTGCACATTGTTGCACATCTGCCTAACCCTTCGGAGAATACAGGCGTGATGGTATGTTATTATTTTCATTATGGTTTTTATTGGATGCAGTACCTAATTATTTAATAATAAGGTTTTTAATATCTGCGCCATTTTCCTTATCGCATGAGGCTTCTCTACTTGTCGCCTTGCTCTACAAAAGTCCGAACTTCTAAGAATTGCTTTCACTGTACTGATGCAACCGCGTCCAATGTCTGATCATGCATCGCATTCACATACAATGACAGATATATAACGGTACTTATTATGTAAATTGGTGGTGTCAGTAATGATAATGAACTGGTCCTTCTAATAAGGTGGCTAAGTAATAAAGCTGATCAAGCAATCTGCAAGACTATTAAGAAATTCTCTACCTTCTTGTAGTCCTCGTGGATTACCAGTTATCCAGGGATGGAGAACTATGACGTATGTAGGACACACATTGACTAAAACCATACAGATTTCCGCCTTGAACATTGTTTGGGCTCGGATCATAATATTAATAAAGAGAGAATATATTATTTTATCATAATATTCATTTAAAACATAATTATTTTGTAGACCGTCCCTGATAGCGGTTTCTGTAAAGAACCTTTTCAAAAAGATATCAAATTATAACATTAGCTACGAGGAGAACCCAGAATCGTGCTAGTCCAACCAGATCATTACCCCTAAAACCACTTAACAACCAGTTTTCTTAAATATAGTTTTCGTCAGTAAACTTTTAAGGCAAAGGAATGAATGGGATGTCTCGTGTCGCCAGCGAAAAAATTTGTCGGAGCGCGCCAAGTGTCGCGCCTGCGCGGTCCGTGCCACGGCTAGCACGTTCCAACCACGTGCGCGACGAGGCCGATCTGGCAACCCCGACCTTAACGACCTATCTTACACAACACTTTACTAAAAACAATCATAATTGACATCATCTTAAGGTTGATAATACAATGACTGTAAAATAAAAGCTAACTTTATCTTTAAAATTTTAAATGTTATCTTTATACATTTCACCATACAGTTTATTTTTGAGTGACGATGGTATTAGTTACGCTATCTAGTGCTGGCATTAGTTTGGAGGAAGCGAAACGTGATGTTCGGTTCATTCATGAAAAGTCCAAACGAGGTCATAGCGTACTATGCGTTGTGCGTAGTTACGATAAACTAATTAAACGATAGATAAGTACCTACACTGATTAGTTAACTGTCGCCATTAAAGAGAACGCTGTTAGATTGGACGCAAAATCCATAGATTAAAATCCTTACTTAATATTATAAACGTGAAAGTTTGTGAGTATGTCTGTATGGATGTTTGTTACTTTTTCACGCCAGAACGGCTGAAAGGATTTGAATAAAATTTGGCACAGAGATAGATTATAGCCTGGAATAACACATAGTCTACTTTTTGTCCAGGTCGGACCCAATCCTGAAGTCTAAATTATTAAAAAAATTGAAAATGCGAACGATTTTTATTTTAAAACCGTATTCAATAAAACGTACACCTTTTGCAAAGTGGTCATTTTAAGATGTGCCTTTTACGCCGCGTCAGGAAGTTATTGAGGATCTGCTAGGAATTCTGTAATTTTCCAGTAGAAAAATAGGCCTAAAGAATGTTTCACGTGGATAAGTATACACCGTTACATTTAAGTCGTTTTAATGCCGAAAGGACGGTATTATACTCATCACTAGGAATAACTTTTACTATGGAACCAACCCTGAAACGACGAAAAAAAAACAGCTGTTCCATACACTCTGACGAGTTCAGAGTACACAAAATGCACGTTTTTCGTGATTTCAGGGTTGGTTCCATAGTAAAAGTTATTCCTAGTGATGAGTATAATACCATCCTTTCGGCATTAAAACGACTTAAATGTGACGGTGTATAAATAACCAAACTGGGACAAGTAAGTAGGTACCCATATATCGTGCGAATACAAAAGTAATAGACGCATAATTCCTCAATGTCACCGCATTCCTTCGCTAAACTACTGAGCTAGTTCTAATAGTAACCGCAACAGTTCATATGTTTTGCGTCAGCCGGCACACTTCAAGGCTCGGTGATGTAACAATGTAACCGACACAGACACCGTGAGACACATCAGGTGCTAACGCTTTCATTCAAGTGTTTGTTTTGGAGAAAGTGATGACGTAGGCGATAGGGTTTGGTACTTTGGTGTAAGTTTTGCAAGAATTATAGAAAAACATGCCATCTAATCAAATATCTATATATATATTATCAAAGACCTTCAACTGTTTTGAATCTCGGACAATAAAGATAATGTGCATGTGAGTGACTTTTTAAAAGAATTATATCAATATCTGACTGAAACCGAGTCAAGAAATTTCAAAAAAAATTCATTAGGAAATCTAGTATTTAAGATTTGATACAAGGTAGGTATTATTTTCGCGGGTTTTATTCTATCATCAACCCCACTATACAGTCCCACTGTTGGGCACGTTTCTCCACTCGGATTGATGGAATTTAAGCTACAGTCCACCAGGCTAGCAAGCCTACTGCGGGTTTTCGAAAATATTTCAAATCTGTACAGAAATACAAAAAACTCTTTCAATCCGGGTTGCGCAAGATCATGTAAAGTTTAGACAAATATTCCTTCATAGAAAAAAAATATGACTCAAACCATTGTATATTTTTTAAGCATATCATTATTACATTAACCGCTTCGGTTACATATCCATGAAAATGCGATGCGCTAATAAATGACCTGTCCAATGGCCAGCGTACTTCTATTCCGCGATGACGTCGCGTTGATTTCAGTCTGAAAAAACAATACTTATGTATCTATAAATTGACTGCTAACGCTGCTAATAAGTTGTTAATTAATATAAAATGCTTTGTAATCAGGCTGTTATGGAGTTTCCACCAGTGACAATATCATCTAGATGGTAATTTTTTTATTCAATTTTAACTTATGATAGTACTTTCATTTCCTAAAACACTTTACAGTATAGGTTTTTCTATGAAATTCTCAATAGCAGCTCGGAGTCTGGATTTGTGCCCGGTTAATGGCAATAGGTTCGCCCCCTATTACATGGGACCTAAAAATACCAGCGAACTGTGGGTGTACATTAGTATGCCTCTGCCTAACCCCTTGGGGAATACAGGCGTGATGGATTGTTGAATGTACTCATTATTATAAATAGCTTTCTCTATGAGATCAACTCTGAAACACCGAATATCCATACATTTTTTTTTAACTTACTAGGTAGCAATGTGGTCGCACATTACTAGTATTCTTGTTGACCCCTCGTGCTAAGCTAATTTATATGCTTGTGTTACGAGTGGGTTCACGTCGGTAGTGCAGAAATGTGGGTTTCGAAGCGGCAATGATCGCAAGTCCGACGCCCTAGGCATTAGGCTACCGCCGCTTCTGACTTGCTACTTGCACCAATATCAATATTGAATTGATAGTGGTGTAGTCGAATTGAAGGACAAACTTAACTTTGTAGATGAAAAAAATGTCCTCCCTTACATCGAATTACGTCACGATCATTTCCCAAGTTAAAAAGTAAGTCTGTAATCTTATTTTGCACTTGTTCCTTTCTACAATGGCCTAGCGGCGGTAGCCTATTGGATAAGGCGTTGGTCTGGTAATCATGTGGTTGCCGGTTCGAAACCCACCCATTGCACTACCGACGTAACCCACTCGTAACAAAAGCATTTAGCTTAGCACGAGGGGATAATAGTCTATCAGTTGTAAGCACGACTGCTGTTTCCAGGGTTCCCGGTTTACCGGGTTCGAGAGAAATTATTAAGTTTTTCTATGAAATTCACAGTAGCATATCGGATTTGTGCCCGGTTAATGGCAATAATCTCGCCCCTTATTACATGGGACCTAAACATACCGGCGAACAGTGGGTGTAATTCTGAGAATACAGGCAGTTATTTTATAACTTTTTGTAATATTTTCTAATACGATATAAAATTTTATAACCGCAGTACGCGGACACTATTATTATTCAATGAATCACTAAACTGTTCCCAACTCATATCATGATAACAGTGCGCAAAACGTCCGTAACTGATGGATGCACTAACAGCATTCTCAGAAAACCACAAATTACAGTAACCGTGACGTTTATTAACACAATCATGATAACATGTCGCAACGGCTGCCTGTTAAGAGTTAAGACATTTGTAATAACAAACAAACCGTAAAACGGATAATGAGCGTACTGAAGTAAAGTATGTTTCCACGTGCTTCCGTATACGATATATTCGATATAATATAAGTCGATAAAAATACGATGAATAACAAAAAAATGCTAGAAAATTTAATTTTTCAAAAAGCTTTCTGTGGTATCTTTAAGTGCGTGAGTGCCTCCGTATATGACTGAGTGCACATCATGAATGTATCTTTTCTCTCTATCTTATCTATGACATGTATAAAACTCAGACCTGTAACCAGTCTAAATACCTATAATATAATTAGTCAGTATAAGTGGTTTAATTTATTATCCTGATATCGCAATATTGTACCATTGAAGATTGTAACACCATCTATTTTAAAAGAGGGTCCATGGAGGTTCTTGCCGGATTCTTCTCCATAGGATCAACCTTTTGGAACCGTGCAACTAGAATCATAACGTTTCATAAAAGCTTATTTGAAATAAAAACATTTGAACTGGAACTTGAAATAGATGTAATATTATTACTTTCATTTGTTTTCTTTTGAATTGCCTCTAAGGTCAATGTGTTTACATTTAACAAACGGCATGTGCGTACTGGAATTGTTTCTGGTGAATAATGTGTAACTTACAGCTCGTTTGCCGTGCGCCATGTATGCCTTCGTTTCACGTTGCGTACTAGACCGTGGAAAAACGCTCTAATGTTTGGCAAAAAAATCTATGATTCATAGGCCGGCCTCAGTTCATGACAGAAATAAAAATGAGAACAAGATGACGTCGAGGCGTGACTGTCAATGACGCGTGCTAATTAGTGAAAAGCATAAAGTGTTGTAACACTATTGGGAAACCCGGTACCATTTTAGACAACCTATTCGCCTTCTATGGGATCTCGTTATGATTGTTATGTTCAATTCTCTTTTAAACGTCTGCGCAAGCGTTTTCGTCCATTTATTAATGTTTCGGTTTTTTAACCAGCTTCAAACTCAAACTATTTGCATTAAAAAGGGGCAGGTATGTACATCAGTGGTGAGCGTATTCTCAACTTATCTGTACATAATCATACTTTATACTATTGACTATCGAGAAGATCCCACGAGAATGTCCTGTATGGTCTGACCATTGAGTCCAAAAATACATCCTAAACAAAATGTTTGAAATTGACAATTATTTGTTTGATAATCTTTGTATTCACAGCGGATTTGAATTGCCCTTTTTTTAAGTGAAATGCGTCACGGAGTCCCAGATAAATATAATTTACCTAAGAAATGTGTTTCTCAATTACTTATTAGTACTCGAGAATCACGCAACGGTAAAAATGTTCCCAGAAACATGTATACTGCGTGACCTTTCGCCATTAGCCGGGTGTGTATCCAGAGGTAAACGTTCTGGTGTGACTCAGGTGGCTGGCTGTTGATATATTATCTCCATCATTACAGTTCAACAAGCTTTCTTAGAAACTGATTCACTCACCTGGGCTCTAAGATTAGGTGTTAGTAACAGAAGCGTCAGTTCTATGCTGTCTACCTATCCCTTAGGCAAAAAAGTAAAATATGCAGACAGACATTTACCAAAGTCGTCTGAGGCATATAGATTATAGGCATCTTAGTTTAGACTGCACGTATGATGTGGTGGCTACCGTTGCGCCTCGTATCGTAAGTTAGATTCACACCTGATGTGTTCTTTTTGTGTGTTTCACGAATATTTGTTTCGTGTCTGGGTGCACTTTGTGTCCATTAATTGTATGTTTGTGAAATCCCCCGTAACACAGTGCTTGTATCCTATTGCGGGAGGTGTCTTTTAAAATAATATTTTTTTTTAAGTACCCGACAACCTTTAATTAAAAAATCGTTGCGGTTGCCTTTAATCGTGGCTCGTGAAGTGCAAATTTTATCCATAGGCACAATACTATCTTACTGCAATTAAAAAACATTGACTATCTAGTATTTTATAGATATAGCGTTAGTCTGTGGTTGACATGCAAGTGATATCGGTATCTGATATTACAATCGACCACGATTCTTACGTGAAAGGAATTCCCAGGTTGACTGTATGATTAATAGGATATATGCGAACATTCTTCGCTTACCTATGGCACTTTGGGTCTTTTGTTAGGAGAGAACTTATAACAAAAGCGAAGGCCAAACGTGACCAAAAAATGATGATCAAATATAATTATGACGACATCATTTAAGCAGAAATGGCACTCCTTGGGTTTTCGTTCATGCATATAAGTCTGATATTAAATATTCACCTGTCTAAATGACATGTCCATGACATTAAACGAGAAATCGAATGACAAAAGTTTTGCTCTGTCTAGACACACAGTGAGTCCGAAGTTCCGAAAAACACTGCTTCCTCTGTACTATACGTGAATCATTTCAAGGTATTTTCGTAAAGTTGCAATTCGTTAAAGTCCAGGTCTTGTCTGTTACAGTCCAGGATCATCTAAGATCTTTCGTGAGTACAATGCGCATTAGCTCCGTCATTCATAAATTCACAATATCATCTGTAAGCACATTGGCAGGGTGGTCCGTTAGCACTGACCTCAACCAAAGCATTAATGAATGATAAACTAGAACAGACGTCGGTCATGATAACATAGATGTATATATACACTAATATTATAAAGATCACTTGATAATGACGTTATATACGAGTTACATTGATAGCACAGATTGTTTTAGGATTAGGAGTCTCAAACAGATTGACAATCAGTAGCGATATAGAATTATCACGAATATAACTGCTATTATCTGGTGATTAGGCTTAAGATTTATCAAGTATGTTGAGGTTTTGAGCTAAGTTATGCTTGCAAAAGAGGCGCGGATAAGAAGAGACGCACCAAGTGACGGAGGGTGTGTACAGATCTATAGCAGAATTGGGAAATCAGACAAGTCCGAGTAAATGACCTTCCTATTTGTCCCACGCGCGCCTATAAGGACCTCTAATTGGCTACTATTGAGAACTCTTAATAATTATGAACATCAGGGGTCGCCTCAGTTCCCGATCTTCAGCTTTCATCATCCAGTAGCTGTCAGTTCTACAAGTCACTTTAGCTGGCTGGCAGTCGTGGAGTCACTTGGAAAAACCCAAGTTAAATATGGTCATTCCCCAATCCAAAATAATGCACTTATCATCCGACCCCTACCATCTGCCCGCAGCAAAACAACCAGGAGCACAGATAAGTAAAATACCGGTAAAAACGCGAACATTAGGTACTTATATGTAGGTATTATGATCAGTAAATACCCGTCTCCTTGTCGATTATTTTGTCGCTTGATACAGGTAAAAGTTGCCTACTTGTAAAAGACAAATATTCCAATTACTTATTTTTTTATATTAATTGTCTTCCTCTTATGAAAATAATTGGATAACTATATTTTATCTAGCATTTCCCAATCCCATGGGAGTTTCGAAAAATCGATTTTATCTATAAGGAACTTTTGAGAGGACCTAAAAGAGTGGTATTCAGCTTTTATATAAATATAGAAGCTCGATAATATGGGTAGGGATTATCTATAAAGTGTAACGTACCTACATATGTATATGTTGTGCCGCTTAATTGTATCTACCGAAATAATTTCTTGTCATTACGTCATGCGATGGTTTACTAGTAAGAGTCTACTCAGACAGATAAAATATTAAACTATTCTAGTTTCTAGTCTTGTAGTAGCTAGCTTTTCTCATGGAATACAATCTCGTACTTGGAAATGTTTATTCCATAGACTATATTCCGTGGCTTTACTCATCGCCGTGTCGCCAGCGGCGCCCGCCGCCTCGTCATTTAACAGGTGTGAAGTGAATGACTTTTTTGATCTCTAATCTGATAACGGATAATAACAGAATGATTTATATATAATTTTTCCTTATAAGTGATTCAAAGATTGGTGGTATGGCTTGGGGACTTTTCTTGGATTAAATTTTTATAAACTCTTTCGAAAACTTACACAAAAACCTGCCTAAAGTTCAACCAGTAAGATAATAAAACCATCGCAAAATCAGTCACTCAATGTTACCATCTTCCTGCGGACCTGCGATGATTACTCACATCCCCTTAACAACTTGATTATGCATAGCTTATGATCTTCAAACGGCCGATCAGAATTTCTTTAATCAGGGCGCGAAGGAGCATTGGAGGTAGTACCTTTCAAACAAAAAAAACGAAATCAAAATCTTTTTTGTTATGATGATGACGATGCTACAGAGAGATGTAACACAGATACACGTGCTAAAATTCTAACACAAACCTCGTTTGCGTTGGCTGTTAAGACAATAAAAAACGCAAGCAAAAAGCGTAAACGCGCAACTGGTACTAGCAAAGACGAGGCAACATATTGGCACTGAATTAATTGCATATTCAGTAGATCATTGCTGTGGATAGAGGATAGAACTTCCTTGGTTGTGGTCGTTGTGGTAATATCAAAAATCCATTGGGAAGTCAATGGATTTTAGTCGGCAGGAGTCAAACATACCCTGTCACCTCCCCCTGTGGCAGACGACCCCTACGAAATTTCCAAGCGTCTGATGTACCTACCGAACCAGAAGTCGCAGATTCGAGTCCCACCTGCGGTTGAGTTTTTCTTTCACAGAACCTGCAACATTCAAAGATACACGGTCTTTGAATGTTGCAGGTTCTGTGAAAGAAAAACTCAACCGCAGGTGGGACTCGAATCTGCGACTTCTGGTTCGGTCCTTCGTCCCTAGTCATCAGAAGCCATCATTCGGACATGGTGACCAGAAGTCTCGTGGCAGTCGCTATATTCATTGGCATCTGGTTACACTGGACACCGACCCCAATATGGTTTTGAAAAGATGACTCGAAATAACCCTGCGTGGGGGTTTCCTCGAAGATTCTACAAAATATGTGGTTAATGATAAAATTTATGAGAGTTTTCTTATAGAGTCTGCAATGTTCGGAAAAGTACATGAGATATTTACATCTTGTTACGACCGCTGCTCCCACACAATTTGTTTTATTTTAAAAAATAATTTCTATTCCTGACTGATGTATTTAAATCGTGATTAAGTAAATTTGCATTTCAATCAGGTTATTGGAAACATTTCCCTATTAACAGTGTTCGCTTGGCGTGGGAAATTCGTTTGAAAACGGGTGTTTACGTAAAACTATATAAACTCGGTGGTAATCGCTCAAATATGCCAATAATTTGCATTACTCACGTGCCACGTTACACTAATCATTGTATTAAAGAACTTGGTATTCGTGCCAGACTTATTTCTACAAAATGACAGCAGGCTGAGGCATGAAAATATTGCAATAATTCATAGAAATTGACACTTAAATTCTTACATCAAAAAGCGCGTCGGCGTAGACGCAGGAATTCATAATGTGAAAGACAGTTTTGATTGTGACATTCATAATCATTCTATTTTGATGAAGTTATATTTACGCGATAATTTTTGTAGTGCTAAAAATGCTGTAGATATTGTTGAAAATGTTATGCATACCAACTTCGAAAAACCTGTAGTGGTTTATGTATGTTGGGTTGGTACCACAGCATTGCTAAAGTTTGCGGCCAACCAGAACGTGCTAACATCCTTGTGTTCTGGATTGAAGGGTAACAACTAACTAGTGAAATTACAGGGCAAAGGAGACTTAACAACTGAGGTCTCAAGATGCCATGCACGAGTAATGACACTGGTGCTGGGTGTCTATAGGCTGCACTTATTTCCCGTTTGTAATCTTAGTACACTAAAAAACCATTATCAAATCTATACTCGAGGAATACAAAGTTTTTGTATGTTTTTTGCATTTTCGCGTCTGGTATATTGAACCAGAAGACGCAGTTTCAAATCCTGCCCGCGGTCGATTTTTTCCTTCCTGGAAAATGCAAAAATATCAAGGAGCTAGTTTAATACAATTATAATTACACGATGATGATGATACAGCTAAAGCAAAAAGTCTTGGATTAATAACTCGTGCATATAATAAAATAGCACGAGCTACAGTTAAAGTCATAGATCTGAAACTACTACGTGTTGGTGGCTCCATTCACATAGCAAGTGAACCGGGCCCGGAAACGAAACTAGCTGTTATCAGTGGTTAGCGCTTATCAACAGTTCACAGGGGGCACAGCACTGCGCTGGATTGCATACTCACATATATCATTATGAAATTCGTTAACAAGGGACAGTGTGTGATAGAAGATGTATGTTGTCACGAGAGAGAGAGAGAAAAAGATAAGTTCATAATCAACCCATTATACTGTCCCACTGCTGCGCACGGGTCACCTCTCAGAATGAGAGGGATTATTAGGCTATAGTCCACCACGCTGGCCTAGTGTGGGTTGGCAGACTTCACACCCCATCGAGAAAATCTCTCAGGCATGCAGGTTTCCTCACGATGTTTTCCTTCACCGTTTAAGCGCATGATAATTAACTATTTAATACGCACATGACTTCGACAAGTCAGGGGTGCGTGCCTTGGGCTCGAACTCGAGACCTTTGACTTTGCAGTTCAACGATCATACCACCAGGCTATCACTGCTATGTGATAAGTTAGATTAACTATTTAGCTACTATTCAATGTGAATATTTAAATTTTTGGAAACAAAAACAACAGAAACAATTAGGACGAAATTTGGCACACATTTTATATCTTGGAGTAGCACTCTAGCACGTAAGATTTTTTTACCTAGATTGGACCTACTTTTGAAGCACACGCAGACGTAGTCGCGGACAGAAGCTAGTAAGATCAATATCATCATCATCATTGCTTATGACATTCATCCTGCGTGGATCAAACACCGTAAAGTATACTAGTCTACAGAGTTATACATAATTATCACCTACCGCCGCAAGCTAGTAAGGTGATAAATAAATTAACGCAGAGGAGAAAACTAGTCTATACGGTTATTTATTAGACTCCTATTGAGGAATTAATTAATAAGACAGGTAAAAAAAATAAGAAAAAGCCACATTGAGAAACTCCATTGACATCAATTAATTTTTTTATACCTCGTCGCAAATCCAGCAATTTTATAATGTGAAATTTTATACCTTATGGAAGTTTATGAATGAGTGTTTTTGTCCTAACCAAGGGCTGAAAAGGCCACTGAAATCCTGATCCTCTTATAATATTAATATTAATTAATATTATTAACTTTCAAAAAGCTCATTTGGTTCAACCAAGAAATGAGTGTTTTGTTATAGCATAGATCCCTCTATTTTCCGTAAGCTGCTACTGCCATAGGCTCGTAACATACTAAACCCATGCAACAACGTCACAGGGAAAACACGATACATTCGCAAAGTGGTCTCCTAGGTACGTAGAGGTGGAAATACCCTTAGGCAGCTTTGTTACTGAAACGGGACAATTATCGTAATAAAGGATAAACCATGGCTATATTTAAAACACCAGAACTATTGGGAATCAAGGAATACCTATTCTTGTTTACATGTAATTATAGTGTTAACTAGAACCACGGGGTAAATAACAGTAACACCATATTATATTTTGCATTTTATTCCTTAGCGTTTATTTTTGGTAAAATTAGTATTTTCAATACTCCATTTCAGTTTTACGGGTCTTACCTACTCATAAGGCCGTTTAATCAATTAAGGTTTTGTTGAGTTCAAAAATACGTCTTATTTGCCAGCGTGGGTAGGAGTAATTCTCGAATTCAGCAGTTCTCCCACAGACACGACACAGGCACGTGCCATATTCTATAAGGTGTATAAAAGATCATCTCTTGAAAACGGTTCGACCGATTTAGCAGATTATTTTTATTGTGTTCGTTAATTGTTAGGATAAGTTTTGTATAAAAGAAAATGTTTGAAAAAGTCAGATTTACGCAGGCGATGCTACGCACGGCTCGCCAGTAGATAATAATAATGATTCACTCAGTGATTCTGACGTATCGCGTATCTGTCGTCTCACTTGATGAGCATCTTGATCTTAGTACGTGCCGCGTTATCTTTCGCTTTGAAATCTTGCGACATGATAAGCTATTGCGTACTCTAGATTATAATGTAAGATACCGAAGGGAGAACACATTATTTCAATCAATGATGTTATCCGTTATTTTGACCCCTAACTATCGATTTAACGTGATAATGGAAATGAATAAAATATGTAATTTACTCTTTATTTTAGACTAGCTTTTGCCAGCGACTTCGTCCGCGTGGAATAGTTACTTTGTTCCCTAGTTCTTCGCCCGCGGTTTCACCTGCGTTGCCCCGTTCCTAAGGGTTGTAGCGTGATGTTTTATAGCTTGAAACCTTTCTCATGAATCACTCATTTTCCCAACATTTCCCTTCACTGCTCTGCTCCTATTGATCGTAGCGTGATGAAAAGTATACTATAACCTGCCCAGGAGTATGAAGAACAATTGTACCAAGTTTCGTTGAAATCCGTCCAGTGGTTTTTGTTTCTATAACGAACATACAGACAGACAGACAAAAATTTTACTGATTGCATTTTTGGCGTCAGTATCGATCACTAATCACGCTGATAGTTATTTTGGAAATATATTTCATGTACAGAATTCACCTCTCTACAGATTTATTATAAGTATAGATAAAACTAGACTCTTATTCTGTATCGTATGAACTATTGGGATCTCTTTGACACTCTACAGGTGAAGAAAGAAATGTGGTACAATCATTAGTTAGTCCTAATGAATCAGTAGGTGTAAAGGCCTCATGATACGATGGTTCAAGAAGTCAACTGTCGATTGCTTTAGTTCGTTATAAAACTGATAATTACCTATTTGATTAGTGAAAAACGTTCCTTAAAGTTTACGAAAAGTAAACTTTTCTCTTTTCTAAATAATATGTAAGTAACACATGGAATAGAATATTATATTTATATAGTAAATAGGCATGCGTTTTATATATTACACCTACACGAGTAATATTGTATAGACATAATTATATAACAAATAAATTGATTAAATATACGTACGTACCTACTTAGTCAGTTTCACGTCAAATCCAAAGTCCATAAAAATATTGAACTTTCCACAATTACTTCCAAAATGTTCTAAGAACTTTAACAAACACCGTTTTCGACGTAAAATAAATAATCCGCTTCAAATGCGTTGTATGAAAATTATGATGACAACATTGTCAACGTCATGCTGTTCTGTAAAATAAAGAGAAACTAATAAAACAACGTGTAAATCAGCTAAATAGCTTGGTTTATGAAGCTAGAATTATATGACTTCTACTGAAAAGCTTTTAAAAGTTCTCAGTCTTCACTGGAACTAAAGGTCCTAGTGCTACGATCTATATATCATAAGCAATAATAAATAGACCATAGAAAGAGAAATATATATCGAAGTTTTTTTTTATTGATTCGGTCGGCAAACGAGCAGACTGGCCACCTGATGGTAAGTAGCCGCCCATGGACACCTGCAGCACCAGAGGAGTTGCTGATACGTTACCGAGTTTTACGGACTGTAGACTGCTAGAGCCGTAACAATCGAGGGGAACTGGCTCTTACGCGCAAAAATCGAAACACACCCCAAGGTGCTTTACGAAAGACTCCGACGAAAGGGTGGTTGCCAACCGGTCAGACCCCGAGAGGTCCTACCACCGAGCAAGTCAGATATTTTCTCGGCTCTTACGAGATGCCTATCTAAATGGTAGTGAGGAACTATATTCTTACCTGTCCCCACACAGGGAGAAAGTTGGGCGAAAAGAACCGATTTTGCGGATTAGTTATCATGAGCTTAAAAGGTGAAGGAAAATATGGTCAGGAATGAAAGATTTTCTTAACGACGTGTGACGTCTACCAATCTGCAGTTGGATGGTGTGGTAGATATATCCTGTGGCCTGAAATTTCTTGCCTGTTACGTACAATAATAAAAGCGATTGAAAAATCAATTATTGTCATTGATTTTTCAATCGCTTCGTAGCGCCCAAACGAATGGACCGATTTTAAATCATAATAATCAACCCATTATACTGTCCCACTGCTGGGCACGGGTCTCCTCTCAGAATGAGAGGGATTAGGCTATATATATTATTATAGATTAAATTAGGATAGATTATCAACTCTTTTCTGGTTCATGAAGGGATGTTAACAACTTTCACAGGTATGATCGATTTGAAATTTGGTATCGTGTTACTTCAATGACATGGTACATGGTAACCATGATTTAATGCTGCGAGGGTTTTTTAAATATTAAATTTAATGTTATTAGATGGTACAACTATACTGCATTCAATAGTCAATTAGATTATTCCGTGTTAATCAGCTTATGTAAGTCAGCCGTTTCAATAATCCTCATAATGATAAAATTGCGACAGTATTTCTTGTAAATTATATACCACGACCACAACCAATGCATAAGCAAAGTCATTCCTTTGTAGTTGTGCCGATCATCCGATATGCACTTGCATCGTCAAACTGCTTGCGCAGGTGTTTCTCTGGTGATAAATATCTTGATCGAACCAATATTGCTTATTAACTAATC
The DNA here is from genome assembly GCA_910591435.1 of Acronicta aceris. Taxonomy (NCBI): domain Eukaryota; kingdom Metazoa; phylum Arthropoda; class Insecta; order Lepidoptera; family Noctuidae; genus Acronicta; species Acronicta aceris. Next base: position 16,741,099 of record OU342762.1, on the reverse strand, counting down.
AATATTATTTTAATATTGATTAACCATAGGTATCACATCTTTCGATTTTGATTATGCTATGATCAATGACATTATATAGTTAAAAAGATTATATCATTGGCTATGATAAAGAAAAGGACCAATACTTAGGTACAGGCTTACATTTCTCGATTGAGGACGAATAATTAGTTACTTGTAAGCTCGTGCCCTCAACTAAACATTGGCTACGTTACCATAATGTGACTAATTGAGGTCTCCAATTAACGCTCATAACAATATTACAATAAATATGGCCTTTTGAACACCATATTTAAGTAGTTTCCGTCAGCGTAACAATTTGCGTGGTAAACAAATATTAGTCCATATTTCAACAGTTCTAGAGCGTCATAGTATACTGTTGTTCCAAATAAACATGACTTGTGCGTTTCATTCATGGTGTTGCGTTGAACACAGCTATGGTTTCTATGGTGCTGTGGTGGCTCGCTCCTGGCGCGGCGCTACGTCATCATTCGTGAGTTGACAGTTTTCATGTGTCAAGGCTTTATGAGTAACTATGTCATGAGTGGAAGCGATTTAAGGATAGATTTTTCCAAACTATAATAAGCTAATAAACGAACTATTTCACGCCTAAACCGTTGAAGGGATTTCAAAGAAATTTGGTGGCAGGCAGATTGCATCCTTAGAACAGTCGCAGTGACACTATAGCCGCAAAATCCTTATTAATATTATAAACTTGAAAGTTTGTGAGTATGGATGTGTGGATATATGGATGAATGGATGTTTGTTACTCTTTTACGCCAGAACGACTAAACAGATCTGGATAAATAATTGGCACACAGATAGATTATAGCCTGAAATAACACATAAACTACTTTTTATCCAGGTCGGCCTCAATCCTGAAATCCAGGCAGACAAAGTCGCGGGCAAAAGCTAGTTAATAATAATGGAAAAATAGACTACTTTAGGAATGATTGGGGTGCGAGTGAAACATATATTTGCACATACTGGCTTCAGCTCCGAAATAGTAACGAACTCTAGTACTTGTTTTGACTCCAATATTGCTGAATCATTATAAACCGCGATAACTTCACAGACATAGAAATGAGAAAATGCCACACAATATAATGACTCATAGATTACATGAGAGTTTATTGTATAACCATTAGGCATAAGATGAAGCGATGATGATATTAATTCATAGTAGTTATAAGATAAAATGTTATCAGCCATCGTCTTTCACAGATTTTAAAACTATCCGTAAAATAAATTTTAATATATATAAAACTCAAAGGTGACTGACTAACTGACATAGTGATCTATCAACGCACAGCCCAAACCACTGGAGGTATCGGGCTGAAATTTGGCAGGTAGATGTTATGACGTAGGCATCCGCTAAGAAAGGATTTTGATAAATTCTACCCCCAAGGGGATAAAATAATAAGGGGATGAAAGTTTGTATGAAACTTTGTCAATTTTAAACCGATCGGGCTGAGACTTTGCATGAATATAGCTACTATGACGTAGGCATCCCCTAAGAAAGGATTTTGATAAATAGGGGATGAAAGTTCATATGAAACTAAGTAACTATTCCACGCGGACGAAGTCGCGGGCAAAATGCTAGTCACCTATAAAAGTGTCTTTAAAATATCTATATATCTATACTTGTATCCATTGTCTTGCAAATATGTCTGTTGAGATAGGTTTTCAGTGCGTGTTACAAGAAGCGTCTGCCATCAGACCTTCCAACCCAATTTCTGGGCAATACCGATATCCTGATATACACTGGTATACACTGGTTTTTAAACGTTTTTGGCCTTCTGTCTACCACTAACAATAACTGTCGTAAGTGTTCGTAGGACAACCAAGATCGACTGCTTCACGATTCGATGAGTGTCGATTGTGTTAAGAATGCTTACCCATCCGCACACTGACCGCGGTAAGCGGAACTTTACCTTGCAGAACGGTTGATTAGCTAAGTTATTACTTGGCCACGACTCAACATTAAGAATTAAATATAATTTATAATTAATTTACCGATTAATACATACAAGAAATACACATATTAGATTGCAAAAATACTATATCTCAATTTGATAGATTTATTTGTATCACCGAAATTGATAACAATAAAAGCCCTTTTTGTTATGTGCTGTATTTCTTAACCTTATTCTGAAAAATAGAATGATTGGCGAAAAAAAATTGGCAACCCTAACCGAAACATTGTTTGAGGACCATCTTAGAAGACTCGGAAAGAAAGCATTATTGAATAATCATTATATTTAACATAAAACTAAAGTCAAGGCTATTGTGACGGGCATTGGCATTGTAACTCACTGATTCTTAGAATGGAAACCAGACGACAGCCGGCAAACGTTCGGCAATCCATCAAATTGGTGACAAGCTTTGTTAATGAGTTAATGAGGAAAGAGCTGAGATGTAGGCCAACGTAGTCCGTAAAACTTGGATACATTTAAGGGTTAAAGTCCAACCGCGAAACACTCTTTTGTAGAGTATACCGTAGTGTATACGAGTATATTGTATATTATGTATATAGAACATACATAGCCGAGAATATTATGTTCTTGTAATATTCTTTACATTTAAAAAATAATTGGATTGGCATAGAGTCACTGACCTCTATAATACTCTATAGATGTGCATGGAGTACACAAGTAATATTTATTAGTTTCCGTCATGGGAACTTGCCAGTATCAAGTATACAGAATAATCCCCAGTAAAACAGTGGAAACTTCACTAAAGGCTTTGATGGACTTTAGGAGTGAACACAAAAGTCGCGATTTTCGAATTTCATAACATTTTCCTACACTCGCACATGTTCACCAACACTTAATGGTTAATCATCCACTATAATTACACATTAAACTTCGGAGAAACACAAGTTTCTCCAAAAATAATATAAAACCGTAAAAGTGCACTTTACATTTTCCCGCCTAAACCATCCTACCATGTACTTAAAATTATTTCTCTCAAGTTTTCTTTCATATTTCACACACGTTTTCCTGTTTGGCCAATTGTGTACATTTGTCTTTCCTTTAATGATTTTTTTTTCAATTCGTCACTCGATAGTACGTAAATATATCTAAGTCATAGGAATAAAAATTAAGTAATTTTACACAAAACAAAACAAAAGCGGCGGTCGCCTAATGGCGTTTTGTGTATTTTCGCTCTGTCTTTTGTTGTACATTAAAGAATACTCTATCTATCTATCTATCTATCTAGGACGTCGGACTTGCGATCATGTGGTTGCCAGTTCGAAACCCACCCATTGCCCTACCGATGTGAACCCACTCGTAACACAAGCATTTAGCTTAGCCCGAGGGGTTAACAAGAATACTAGTAATGGGCGACTCACATTACAAGTACTTAAGCTTTTTTTTTTAAAGTTTAGTAATCATGTAGGTAGAATGTTTAATTGGTAATGTATTTGGTTTGCTACGAACCACTAAATAAACTAGGTGTCATATTTATCAGTGCCTCCGCTATTGAACAGTTGTCTTCCTGCAATTCATGCGGCCACTCGTGAATTATACCAAAGCCGCTAACTGAAAATCAAATTTTAATCGCGGCCGCCAGGGTGGGTCCGCATTCCGACAAGTCACCAAGCCGTGACGTCACACTACTGAAAAACCATGACGTATTCGCACGCTTTCCTAGAAACTTACAACTTAATTACATTTTCATAATTTATTCTAACGAATAATTGTTAGCTGGAATACTGTACTCACGCAAATTAAGTTTCTCTTAATCTAGGAAAATGTTAGCGTTCTATGAGCTAGTTACCTTTGTAAATATTCATGAATTCTCATGTTAGTATCAAAATGCAACATTTTATAACAATTTCTATATAAAACTGACTCATTAGCCTTATGGCCCTGAGCGCGAGGTTCGAATCCCAGGTCGAGCGAAGTGTTTATTTATTTATTGGTAGCTCGACAGCAATACATATTAAGTTATTATAAAAAATAGTAATGATACAGATACTGATATGTATGCCCATTACAGGTACACACAGCATTCTCCATACAAACAGTTGAAAATTAAAATGTTTCAAAAGATTAATACATACAAACAATACATGCAAACATCAACGAATTGTTATTTTTCTATGAAATTCTCAGTAGCAGCTCCCCCCCCTCCCCCCTATTACATGGGACCTAAACATACCGGCGAACCTAGGGTGTATTAGTACACCTCTGTCTAACCCTTCGGGGAGTGTAGGCGTGATGGTCTGTTATATTCTATATAAACTTATGCGACATTTACTTCGAGGAAGTGCAATATTGTAGTAGGTATGTCGGACTTTCATGATCAGTTTCCGTATCCTGATCGCGTTTAATTGCTTCATCGGTGCAATATATCACTTGATGACTATTTCTGCATTGCAAATAAGCAGTAGGGGATTTACAGAAATCATTCACACATAATTTATAAGTCATAACGGGCCCTAAACGGTTGGAATCCGAAATCTCAGCAGATAAGTTATCAAGGTGCGGCGCTAAAGACTGACGCGCGTGCGCAACTGCGCACGTAGCGATTACAAAATATCTCATAGATGCTATCGCCATTACGAATAACGTAAAACAATTACCAATATGTGTGAAAATATAACACTACTGGTATCTGAATATATCATTTCGATATCACCGATCAGGAAATTCCCACGATATTACTAACTAAAATTGACCCGATTACATCTTTCACGGTAATTTATTTGACTCGATTATAGCTTTACGTGTAACATTCCAATAGATTATATTTCCTTCAGCGTACCTATAACCATGTTTTTTTTTAAATCAGCATAATTTAGCTCTATGTTTTATTCCCGAATAAAATTTTCTTTCTCGGACTGCCTCGTTAGTGCTGTGGTAGTTAGCGCTAGGTACTGCAAAGCAGCCTGGGCTCGAATCATAGTTTGAGTAGTTGGTAATCTTAGTAGTAGCTTGGAGTTTAGATTTGGCTCGCCTCCTATTGGGATACATGGGACCTTAACATACACGCAATATATGATTTTACAGCAGTACACCTCTGTCTGACCCTTCGAGGAGTTTAGACGTAATGGCATGTTATTTTCTTTTTTGTAATTTGGTCCGATTGCGCTGTCACGCACATAGTAAGAGTCAATAGAAAAGAATCTAGGTTACTAACAAGTGTAGGCGACACATATCAACTTGTCCGACGCGTTCTAACATCAAATGCAATCTTCATGCTTATTACATTATCTTTAGGTGAACAAACGTGTGCAAGGTATCTCCATATCTATATGTTAGCACTTCCATATCTGTTTACCCCAAAAATGAAAAATCAAGTGTGGTATATTGCATCATATTTTATAATCGGTTGAACTTTCTTCTCTACATCACGTTCCGATTTTCGGATAGCAGAACTCATTCGACGAAGTTGCTGAGTAACGCTGGTCAGTGGGTGAACCCTTCGGTCCCTGACCTCTCGGACGGCAATGATTGCTAGTGACGTCACAATATTGCCGACATACTACCGCAGGAGTTTCCATACGCGCGCTTTATCGTAAGGTATGACACTTATGGGAAAAGCTATAGGCACTACCTACTAAAAAGATAATGCCCATGGCATGGAATATTTAGATAAATATGACGAAATTCTTTAAACGTGTTACATATTTAAAGGAATGTACTCTCTTCCGCCCAATGTGGCGAATATTCTAGACCATATTTGGGCGGTTGTAAAGATCCGTTATAAATTCTTACAATTAAAAAAAATGGCAAATCATTTTTCGGGTCGTAAGAGTTGTGACGTATAATTATCAGCTGTGCTAACAGTGCAACGTATGCGGTGACGCACGCAAGGAGGCCGGTCCCACCGCCGGAGCCCACGTGCTAGGTGATTGAGTCAGGTTTGGCTTTATAACAGCATACCGCTCCGCCTTCCACCATAACCCAACAGACCGCCGCACGAGTAACACGTACAGTCGTACAGTGTCAGTGAAACACACGTGATTACAAAGATAACAGTGCAAATAAATCGTGATCAATTAAAAAGTGATAATTAAAGTGAAAGGTGAAATTATAATGATGGCTAAAATAGTATTGTGTTTAGTGCTGTTTGTGGTGGTGGCCGGACATAAGCACCACCCCAAGTTCCCAAAAAGTACTGAGGATTATATTATACCGATGCCCAGAAAAGGTGAATGTTTTCATAGTTCGAATAATTACTTTCTTTCAACTTTTAATGACGATTGACTGATACATTCAATAATTTTATTTATGACTTTTTTATCTTGTCTCAATCTAGTTCCATTAATTATTATTTTTTGGATTCTAATATATTTATTTTGTTCCCAGTTGCATGTTCGAGTGAAAATGAGCGTGAACGTGGGAAAATCATTGAACAGTCCAAATGTGGAGATCCTAAAGAGGTCTTTGAATATTTGAAGGTGAAGGCTGCGCATGAGCAGGTAAATATCCCTAATTAAAACAATTAATTAACATTAATTTAATAATGACATGGATTGTGTCTTAATTATTAACTACATAATGACAAAAAATTATTTTCCTTTGCCCCCAATTTTAACTTGTCATTATAAACTCATTATCTTATGACCTTATTAGCACATAGCTCGTGACTATCGCGCTATTCAATTATTAAATGCCAACGACTCTCAAGATAAATAATTATTAGTACCTACCTATTTGAAAACCAAAGGACCGTCTACGAAATATTGTTGGTCAAATATTAGCGCACAGATCACCAATTTAATGCTGTGCTGTGCTAACGTTACACATTTCGTCATTTAACATATGCCACCCATGATAAATGGGAAAGGTATTTTTGCCCGATTAAACTATCGAATTACTCATCAGCAAATATTAGATTATTATTATAATTTACATCCGCGACCGTTTCGCGGTCACGGTATTGATGCCTCGTGAGAAAATCCGTACCACAGGTGTATTGTACGTGAACTGACGTGAGTGTATTCCCCCAGATAAGTCCTCGCGCCGTGTGGGTGAAGAGATGTGTTGGCCTCTGCGAGTACGAGAACGAAGGCACCTGCGTGGCCACCGAGACTGTCACCCGACACATACCGGTGAGTGCCGCTCGCCTTATCTACAATCCTCTTAATTCTGTTCCATCCTTGACCCGCTTACTATATTCGTACGAGAGTACAACTAGTTGCGCAACGTCATTGTCCTTAGTGATAACAGTGACATAATTGTGAAGAGTGATGTCCACGACTCAACTTAGATTCTTGCTTTGAGATTTTTCTAGAAAATATCGGAAGTGTTTTTGAAAGTCTATGTTTCTTGTAACAGATTCGAATATACAATGCGAAGACCAACAAGGAGACGTGCGCCACGTACCCCATCGTGGAGCACGTATCGTGCGGCTGCTGCTCGCTATCGCCCGAGGAGTGCGAGGCGCCGAGGGTGTACAATCCTCGTAAGTGCTCCTGTCAATGTCCCAACATGGAGGAACGCCGCAATTGCCTCAAAAAGGTTCGTAAGATAATGGATGTCTGTCAACACTAACGCAATGTTTGGTCGGCACGCGCATGCCTCGCCTAGTAAGCGTCGGCACTTTCCTCTCCTGCTCTGTTAACATTCGCTTTTTTTTATTTCTTTCTCGATGTTGTTTATCCTTCATAATTCAACCTGTGTTACCCGAACGTCTAGATGTGTTTGCGTGTAGAATGAGGTCAAGTCAACAGTGACCTGTTCAAGTAGCAGAAAACACATCACATTTAGTTTGTGTGTACGCCAGATCTATGTCGACGCGTGTTGTACTGACATCCATTGTCTTTCAATCTTTTGCTTTTGTTGAGCACACACCATTTTTATCGCACGAATGAGCTTTTTCACTATCGCTATTATCTTTTTTTAAACATACAAATTATAACATTTTAAAGTTTTAGTTTTTTGTGAAAACATATAGCAATCTCCCTAATATATCAAGCTCATTTTCATATCAAAGTGACAAACTAGTTTTCATCGAACAAGGTTAGCAATGTTCCTTTTAATTTGTTACAGCGGAACCAGAATATGAGGTGGAATCGGTCTAAATGCGCCTGCGAGAAGAGGAGGAGGGCGTAGTGTTCGGACTCAAACAGAAATATCGTGCATATTATGTAACATGAAGTGATTGGAGACAGACTAGTGTTGTGAAATTAGAGACCTTAAGGTGTGAGGACGTGAGCGATGTGTAGTGAGGTGAAAACGTCACGGCTTTTCTTCTGCGATGAGGACGCGCTAGTGACGTGCGAAGTGAGGCCGTGACTCAAAACAAATTTGGGATATGACCGTCAACGGTCATGTGGCCGTGTGACAAGTCTCTTGGAACCAGTATACGTATAACGCGACTGAGTCAAGTGTCTTTTAGTCTTAATTGTTCAGAATTTAACAGTATTATAGCGTTGTAAGTAAATTATTTGTAGTTATATCAAATGGGGCCAAAAGTTGCTGTGAGTAGACGTTGCTAATTTATTCCATGACTTTTTGGTTTGCTGTCTAAGGATTGTACTTAAAATTGTAACTGAAGTATTATTTGTAATTTATTATTTATTTTAATTTTCCCTAAAGGGAAGTTCTCAAATGGTTGAGCAAAGGGGTAATTGCATATTTGGTTTGTACACAAAGATGGAACTACAAAGCTAATTACACTTTTGCCCGGCCTTGGGATGAAGCCTCGCATCAGTTAATGGTCTAAGGCCTAACTCAGTAGGCCACCATGTCGACAACTAACATAATTATTAATTTATTTCTAAGTAAATATTTGCATTTTTTCGCAATTATTTGTAACGACATCACAGTTCAGTATTTTAGAATTTTAGACACGAGCGTAAAATTGACTTTACGCAATTCCTAAATTGTGATAATAGTTAAATTATTCCATTTCTGATAGGTTACTTATTAATTTGTTAAGTATTTAATTAGTTAAAAGTAGATTATGAAGTATTTGCTGTCTAGTCAAGTGTTAATTTCATTGAAATGGTATTATTTTTATAATCGGCTCTCTTTTTTATTTATTTTAGATTTAATAACTGAATTTCAGGCACCTCCTGTACTTAGTTAAAACCTAGTCTTCGATTGTGCCAAAGGCATAGAATCTCGTAGGTTTTTTTATTTATTCGTATTATTATTTATTTATGTTTAACGGAGGTACTCGAGCTTTAAAAGCTAAGCGACGGACATGATTAGGAATAATATTTTGTATTTTTAGTTGTAAGTTAAAGAATAAAAACTTTTTTTTAGAAAATGTATCTTTTTTTAATTCTGTAAATATCTCCTATTATATATACATATAGTATAATAATATTATTGATTATATAATATTAATATTCGACACCTCTTTCTCAGAAAAGTAATAAAAAAGTACAACTGAAAGTAGGTACGACTTACCTACATAAAAAGGTTTTAAAGGTTTTTATTTTTTTAGTTTCACTGAAACCCAAACCTAAACCACATACTTATTCCATTTCCAAATTACCTCAACATTTGATACTTCAAATCAATTAAAAAATAACAAAAAGATATACCTACTACTACAATTAATGAATGGACTTGTGTCTTGTGCTTCGTTCCCATTATCATCATCACATCCATCTATTCTTTTCTCTCCCTGTCCTTATTGGGTACCTGGGTTTGGAGATATCAAACATATCTGATGTCTGCTAGCAAAAATCTGAACTAGAGTTTAAAGATAATATAACGTATCATCATGCCTATATTCCCCGAAGGGTTAGCAAAGAAGTCCTAATGTACACCCACAGTTCGCCGATAATTATGTTTAGGTCCCATGTAATAGAGCCTATTGCCATTTACCGGGCCAAACGGGTCCAAACTCCGAGCCACTACTGAGAATTTCATAGAAAAACTCAATAATACTAGTCCACCCGGGAATCGAACCTCTACTATAGCAGTCGCGCTTACGACCTTTAAGTAGACTATGACGCAGGCAAAAGATAACCAGTCCAAAATAACTAACGAATGTAGTACATATGGTTAGGTATTACAAAATAAATTTGATTATGAAATCATTTAAATCATACAATTGTGTTTTCTTTTCATCATTTATTATCTCTATGATTGTTGAACAAAATAAAGTGATAGCTTGTGACATGACATCAGAGCTATATCTATAATAAATTTAACATAACACTCAATCACGCCTAAAATATTCCTCAAGGCACCCCTGCAAAGCAGTGCATGGCAGACAGATCGGCTGACCAATATTTAGTACCCTCATACTAGAGTACAAAGATCTCTACTGCCAAATTCGTCTGTGTCAGGACTACTACATTGACAAATCTTTCGATACGATTTGAAGGATTATGCAGCCAGTAAAATTGACAACTATGATAACACGACTACTAATGTTGCTAGCGTCTCGTTCTCGTATTTCCTAAAATAAAAAAGCTAGGTACGAATAGTTTTTCAGGGTCTAGCAAAGCGTTTATAAACGCCCCTATGACACAGCAGAAAAGTTAAAAAAAATGCAATGCTTAGTTCCATTAAACCAGGCATAGGGATAAGCTATCGTGATGATTCACAACCCTGCAAATACTCATAGAAAGGTTTGTAAAAACCACAGGAAAATTTAAAAATAAACAAATCAACATTAGGAATATACGTACCTCTGACATAATTATTTTACATGTTTAGTTATAGGTAATAGAGTTAATTGTAGAATCAGGCAATAGGCAGAGGTTGGAAACAAATGTATTAATTAGGAGTTATTTTTAATAGCTTAGAAATACGGAAAATACCAGTTATATAATATAATGGCAGAGGGATGTGTACAGTTTTCCTACCCATTGTTGTTATAAAAATCGTTTTTTTTTTGTGTTCACTTATGTTTTGGCATGTTTTTAATAAAAGTAAAGGTGGGAGATAAACAGAAAAATCATAAGATCGTACCAGCAAGCATTACAAACTAGGTTTTATTGTTTTTAAAATCCTAGAAGTGTGGCATTACTAGAATTTTCCAGTATGTCGTGGGTGCATTTACATACACAAATCTCACATCACAAACACCCACATGAACAACTACATATGCTGCAGAATCCAATTACTCGACCACTGCATCGATCTGTAAGTTATCTTGAAAAATAAAATATATACAATGTTGCAACAAAATTGCACAATTGCATTATTCCTTTAATTAACAGGAAAATTTCAATGAAACTGATAAAGTAGGTACTGCTTCCTAATGAATTGCTACTAATGCACTGGATTTATCGATTTATAATAATGACTTCCTGCGAAATGATCAAGAAGTACGCATTATCTTTATCAGTGAACTATTGGCACTAGGTATTGATTAAGTTAAATGATTAAGTTAAATTAAAGTTCGACGACACGTTTGGCGTAGCGGCTGAGCGATCGGCTTCTGCGCCACGTGTTGTGGTTCAATCCCCCCACGGAGCAAATATTTGTATGATCAGGTAGTTGTTCCGGGTCTGGGCGTTTGTGTATGTGAGAATTTCTGTTTAAACGCACCCACGATACAGGAGAAAATCCTAGTGTGGGAAAACGTTTATTACTTTAAAAAAAAGTTTAAGTGGCAGTGGGGGACATAACTCGTCGAACTGATGGTCGCTGGAACCACTCACCGGAAAATGTAATGTGGGGCGACCTCCAACGAGATGGACAGACAACTTGGTGAAGGCCGCTGGGAGTTGTTGGATGCAGACGGCATATAACAGGTCCTTGTGGAAGTGTTTAGGGGACGCCTTTATTCAGGAGCGGACGTTTTTTGACTATGTGATGATGATGGAAATGATTACTATTATCATTTTTAACAGTGATTTCCCCTGTGAAAGAGGTTTAAAGATCAATTGCGGACATCAATACCAACAAGAAATGTCTCTTTACAAAATCTTGTAAAGCATCACGTTTCCAAGATTTAGGCAATCAAAGTTTTAAAGGTAACGATACCGGAATATCGATAAACCTAAGGAACATTTTAGAAAAATACATTTTGTACATCGTTGTATTCGGAATTAGTTTGACTTTTCAAAAGTACCTTTTTAATGGTCTAATTGAAATAAATAATTTTGACTTTGACTTTGAATGTTACTCTATCAACTGGTATTAATTCATGGAAATTACTCTGGAAATTACTCCATCGTTAAAAACTGTCCATATGGTATATATTTTCGAACTACCAAGGATGATTTTTGCCAAAATAAATAAAATATTTTACCTTCTAAAAATAATAAAGTAAGTCGTTTTCGTAAATAATGTAGACTTGCAAGACTTTCAAAATAATATTTGAAGTCAATTTACAGATACATAACAGTACAACATTGATAGCGTTTATCTTGGAACCGTGACGCTTTACAAAAAATATGTATCCGACATTTTTTGTATATATTAATGTCACCTATCGAAATAATAGGTCACATTAGTGGCAGCATTTTACAACAAAAAAAACCGGCGGACGTCACAGAAGGCCAAAATCTTCAAACCCCTTTCACAGCTTCCTTCAGATAGCAGTGAATTTCCGATTTAGTGTCAGACTTACTTCTTTGCTACTTACAATATCTATTTAACTTTAGGTAGCTTTTTTACGTGGGAGAGCCATGCTTCAGCACGAATGGGCCGGCTCGACCGGAGTTATACCACGGCCTCACAGAAAACCGGCGTTAAACAACGCTTACGTCGTGTTTCGCCGAGTGACTGAGGTTACCGGAGGCCCAATCCCCTTTTAAAAGGTCGGCAACGCACTCGTGACTCCTCTGGTGTTGCGGGTGTCCATGGGCGGCGGTAATCGGTTACCATCAGGCGATCCGTCTGCTCGTTTGCCTTCCTATCCCATAAAAAAAGGTAACTTTGCATTATTATATTCACTGTGAATTTAAATAATTACTTGAAAGAAACTCAGTATAAGAATGAAATATGGAAAATGCTTGTTCATCATACGTCAGCTAAATATGTACCAACATCTACAAATATTAAGAAGATATCGCGGAACAATAAACCTGCATATATTATTCATAAAAACAATAACATTATCAAGCCATATTGCCATAGAACACGGTCTAAAGAATAGAAAAATAAGGTAAAAAATTATACTTATATTGTCATTACATTTATATATTTTATAACGTGACATAATTCCAAATATATTTAAATATTACAAACGACAGACGGGACAAAACAAACAAAATCGTAATCTAAGACTAGCAAGAACACTAATTACGTATAGGTAACAAATCCATTCGTCTATGTCGTACGTCAGCCTGATAAAGAAATAAATCAAATCGGGATCCAAATTCTTATATAATATTTCCAATATAATATTTTATTACATCCATTAGTGTATTCATTTATCCATATATCCATTAGTGTATATATAAAGCGGCGTCGGATTTGCGATCATGAGGTTGCCGGTTCGAAACCCATCCATTGCACCGACGCGACGTGAGTTGCAGGTACTGACGTGAACCCACTCGTAACACAAGCACATAGCTTAGCAAGAGAGGTTAACAAGAATAGTAGTAATGTGCGCATTGAAACTTTCTGACAATTGGGATTCCAATGCGACTCATATTTATATGATAAACCATATTCAAGTTTATATTTATATTTATAAATCAAAGAAATGTTAAGTAGTTACATTATTTAATCAAAATTCCATCTTGTAGAATGTCCATTATCCATTGTTGCAGTTTTAATAACATGATTATACATTATTTAAGTAGGTAACCCTCATTTGGTCCACATTCCTCAGGTGGCTACGGTGAGCTACGCAGGAGCTACGACGTAGCTCGTAGCCTTTTATTTTAGTAAGCACCGGTAACCGTGTTATGTATCCGTAGCGTGTTTTTTAACAGGTATTTATTTACTACTCTTTCTTTTTTCGTAGTCGAGTAATAATTGCTGTCTCATTAGTCTTATGGTCCCAAAGGCGAATGCTACACTAGAGTTCCTGGGTTCGATTCCTAGGTCGAGCAAAGTGTTATTGGGTTTTTCTATGAAATTTTCAGTAGTAGCTCGTAGTAGTTAGTACATCTCTGCCTATCCCTTCGGGGAATACAGGCGTGATAGTATGTTATGATAAGTAAATAAATGAATAACTTCAAGAAAATAAAAAAATAAAATTATTTTAGTAATATTGTTTTTATTAATAAAATGTAATTAAGAATTGTGACATTTTCGACGACGTTAGATGATAAACAAAACCGACAAGCTTTTGACTTAAAATTATAATATCGAAGACTTTAATTGGACTAACCTTAATGGAAACCCTTAATTACGTTATTCACTAGAAGAATAACTTTGGCTTAGCTTAAAATACTATATTTATTAGGAAGAGTACCAAATTAATCTTCTTCATGATTGCCTATCTTAATTGGACTGCCATAATTAAAGGGCTATTTTATTTACAACTTACAATTTTATGATCGCTTCTAATCCTGGCTTTGACACGTCTAGGTAATTGAACTTTTTACTTCTTGATTTTAAAAATATCCTTGAGTGTTGCTGGAAAAGCCCCTTTAAACAAAAACTATAAAGCACACACTTAAGAGCTAAATGAAGTACCTAACATATTCTAAAAACGATTAAAACAACTCGATAAGCCGTAATTAAGTAATTATGAATATTTCTTAGAATGAGATAACCTTTTAGTTGCGAGCACATTGCAAGCACAGACGCATCGTTAATTAATAAAGCGGAGTATTATAAGACTGCTCACAGTTGCGTGAATTCACTTAGTCGCATTCGGGTTACAGCGAAAAACAATAGATTTTTTAATGTAAGTATCTGTAATTAGTTGCTTGATGGATTAATGCCATTGTATCTATAATATATTAAATTCTCAGTAGCTTAAGTCCCGTGTAGGGACGGGTTAAAATACAGCCATTCAGATAAGCATCTCGTAAGAGCCGAGAAAATATCTAACATGCTCGGCGGTAGGACCTCTTGGGGTCTGACTCCCTCCGTCGGAGACTGTTGTAAAACACATGGGTGTGTGTTACAACTTTTGCGCGTGAGAGCCAGTTCCCCCTCGGTTAATGCGGCTCTGGCAGTCTGCAGTCCATAAACCATATACTTTGTGTGCCGATCGCACCCGCTGTGTGCGTAGGTACCTACCGAGACTAGAAAACGCAATTATATAATGACCGACAATAACGCATGAGTGTGGACAGCCTTTTATACTTGCATAGACATATGTTTAATTGCAACCAGATCCGAGTGATTCCCCTTGACAACAAATATTCAAAGAAATCCCTTTCCATTACTTGAAACCGGTTTGTTTTAATATGTGAACCATTTTCTACTGGATGCACGGAACGGTTCAATTCGAAAGTCATGCTGCGTTTGGTGTAGAGATCATTCTCATCTCTATACCTACACTAAAACCCTTATTTTGACAATAGTACACGAATGACAAGGAAAGTTTAGCTTCATTGCAACAAACTTTATCACCGTCTTTCTTTCGGAAAATTTAAAAAAAATCTTCATACAATGCTTGGCAAGCGTAAATGCAATTCTGGGTCCACTGTACGCCATCTAAGAACTTACAAACAACATGCAACCTATTGACCTAAATCGATGGTACGAGTATGTGTAAGCCGGGCTTAACTGACCACAACTGCAATTGTAGAATATCAGTATCACGTAGTAGGTACTAGGAGTCTGAATGGTCTAAAATTTAGACCAATTAGACTCTAAATGTTCAGGTGCATTAGTGATGTGCGGTTAACCCTAAGAGTATTGTGACATCAATGGAGATATTACAATAAATCCCTTTCAGAGATATCTATAAATAAAGACTTTTTAGACACTTTCACTATAAATACTCCGAAAACCAGGATCATCAGCCACCACGGGTATAATTATTAACACTACACCTGCCTTCCCTTGCCCAAGGCCATGGGACTTGTAATCACATTCTTAAGAAAGACTTGGCTTCGAGGTTTCGAGTTCCGCCTCGGCTTACTATGACACAAAAAACTGAATGAACACAGGAAGACGTTCTACCTTGCTCACTCATTGTTTACTCATAATTAGCTGGCCAGCAACTCGATAATAAACAAGCGAGGAATCAAATGAGTCTCGCATTTGTGTAGGAATAACCCACCACTACTAATAGCCGTGAAGGCTCCAGTAAAAAGTGTCGTAATGCAGTTTTTATGCCAATTGTCGTACCGGGGCTGTACCAGCGCTACAGAGATTATTGTTCCGCTAAAAAGAAATGAAGCTATAAAGCTTCCATCCTTCCATCCCTCTCTAAACTCCAGAAAAAAAAAACCAGGAAATTAGTAAGCTTTAGCAAAAGGTTTACAAAGGAAGTTAGTGCTTTCACAACTCAATTTATGGACTATTCGATCTCTCAGATTAGTTACAGAGACACATATAAGTCTGACGAGACCATTTTCAACGTGATATAGTGGTTTTATGTCCCATTTGTGTTTTGGTACATTTAGTAAACAATTAGCTTAGTAGTTTAGAATTAAGTATAGTCATGAATGTTTACTTTTATGTGTGATACCTGTGGTCAAATTCCAAATAACACACTTACACACTGCTGAATCATAAAATACAAGGCTATACATTTTGCAATACCAGTTCACCGTGCCTTGAAGAATGACAATAGGTACATATATCGAGCTGTTATTCGGAATTTCTTAGAATGACCCCAGCACTTTTCTTGACCTGGGAAACGAACTCAAGATTCTAGGCATGCAGGCGACTATAATTTGTCTGACTGTGATCTGTCGGCTAAAAACCTGATCGTATAGCATTCAAATGTTGATTATTCAAATACCTACATACGTTTATTATGGTGACGTCCGCCTTTGATGAGATTTGACTGAAAAAGTTGTAGAGAATCCCATTTTTAAGTCATGTATAATGTAATATTCCCTAATCATTCATAATTAGAAATCCGTAATAGAACAGAATATAATTGTCTTAGATTTGTCACAGAAAATAAAAACGTAAGCTTCCGGAAATCTTTTCCTATTGAATCAGAAAAGTTGTATGTATATGTGTATTTTAACAAATGAAGTCTGAATAATTTCACATAACTTAGCATGCGTTGACATGCCACAATACAATAAAAAAACTTGTACACAAGGATTTTCTCTAATTTCGCGGATGCCTATATTTCTTTAAGACAAAACACCACCCGTAGTACGAAACCCACGCGTTTCGAACGCGGACTTGATCAGTTTTTACCTAATCTCTTAATTAACTTTGTAGCATTGTTAAGAGAACAAAGTTCACGCACTTAACACAGGTAATATGCAAAAAAACTAAACGAATAGGTACGTATCGTTTTCTAATGACGTCAAAAAACTTTGCTAACATTATTCAGTTAACTTTTTTGCCGGTTAAGAATAACCGACGGAAGTGCATTCGGTAAACCCGTTGATTGGCCTTGTTAGTTTTTGTTGTGTAGCACGTGTACTTAGGAAGAGTTCGATGTTGCCAGTCATGCTGTAGATACGTATGCTCCTATGTTATAATGGGTGCAAAGTTACGGATCTGATTCTTACCGCAAACTACACTTTTTTGTGTTGAAATGTAACCCGCTCCTCCTTATTGCGGAGGAGGACTATTCTTTTGCATTTCTACTAAGACCAATGGTATGGTTACGACTACCTATGCCAGGATGGCGCCTTACGAGGCTGGTTCTCACAAATCTACAATATACAAAAAATGCAGTATGCCAAAATATGAGTTATGGGGTCGTAGCGAATGTCATTACGAGTCACATGACTAAAACCATGGCAGGGGAAGGCAAGCGCGTCTCTTGGTCGTCCTGTGGAGATTTTACACACACTAGGTAGCTATCTACTTACAAATCAGTCTGATCCCGGTAAGAACGGTCTATCTTCATTCCAGGATCCATAGACATTGGCCTTTGACGTATTACAGTCCCTATTATTACTATCAAAGTATCTAATAAGTAGGTACTGGGGGCTAATATACGGTCTCCGTTCCGTCGTGGGTAAAAAGAGAGTAGCCCATAATATTTATACTAAACCTGTTATGCTTCTGTTTGCTTAAAAAAATGGGAATTCCAATCTAAATTAAATCCCTTAATTGGGTTCAAAATACGCGAAGCATGTGAATGTTTAAATTAAGATTGGTCTGTTATCTTTTCCGTAAATACTGCAGTATTTTTTGTAAATTAACATTTACTTTGCTTGAAATCTTATATGTAGATGTTTGATGTGCACATATTTACTTGAAACTTCGCCTTTAAATGATGACGTCACACTACTATTGGCATAGTTCAAACGTAATGCTGATAATGTTAAAATAACAGTTATTCACTAAACAAACTTTGAAGAAGAATCTCCAAAAAATATTTTTATTGAAGTATGCTGAAGAAAATTGATTTAAAATTTGCTTTGGAGTAGGTAGGTATGTAAAATAAGGCCACGATTGCAAAAAAAGCCTTGCCTGCCTGTCATTTCTTCATTTAGCACCGATTATACCCATTATTAAGTAATGTTGGAAATTCATAACATAGATAACATAAGCCTGTATTCCTTCAAGGGTAGGAAGGGCTTTCGAACTACTCGTAGTACAAGAGGTGTTACTAAGTAGAGAGTTACTAATCAGAAAGTAAGTAAACTAACTAATAGAATTATAAAAATTACTTAAGAATTAAAATCTTCATTATCGAAACTCATAAGCAGTGATAGCCTAGTGGTATGACCGTTGGACTGCCAAGTCAAAAGTCTCGAGTTCGAACCCAAGGCACGCACCTCTGACTTTTCGAAGTCATGTGCGTATTAACTAGTTAAATATCATTCGCTTAAACGGTGAAGGAAAACATCGTGAGACAACCTGCATGCCTGAGAGGTTTTCTCGATGGCCTGTGAAGTCTGCTAACCTGCACTAGGCCAGCGGGGTGGACTATAGCGTAATCCTTCTCATTCTGAGAGGAGACCCGTGCCCAGAAGTGGGACAGTATAATGGGTTGATTATGTTATATCGAAACTCAATTGATTATGAAATCATTTATTATTGTATCATTATACGGAACTGACTACCCTAGATCGTTGGGATTTCGGTTTGCCACTTGTGTTGCCAATTTGCCACACGCCTACGGTGTGGGCTAAATTATACACTTTGAGATTCATCAATCATCATCCTCTGGTGGCTGGTTAGACTGGAAGCCGATATCAGTATAAACGATACAGTTGAAACTTTTAGACCGATCATAGGACTAATGAGGTTAATAAATTTGACGTGCTGTACAAAGTCCTCTGTGTTGAGCAGAACACGCCGCGTTATCAATACCAAACAACCGACAACTACTAATTAAAACAAAACAAAGTCGCTGTCGCTGTCTGTCCGTCCCTATGTATGCTTAAATCTTTAAAACTACGCAACGGAATTTGAATCGGTTTTTTTTTATAGATAGAGTGATTCAAGAGGAAGGTTTTAAGCTATTTAACATTACGCTACGACTCTTAGGAATAGGGTAACGCGGGTGAAACCGCGGGCGGGGCACTAGTATTTAAATAAATTATGTCGACGTATTCCACCCAGAGCAACCGTCTGAATAGCACCTAGCCTAGTCCAGTAAGTTTGGCAGGTGCTGCCAAAAGTATGCAGACGGGTGGACTACGTCTCTAGGTATGTTATCCGCCCTATTAGTCTAGTGGGTTTGAGGTCCTGGGTTCGAATACCAGGTCGAGCAATTTGTTCCAGTTTGAACACTGGATTTGGCAATGGGTTCGCCCTCTATTACGTGAAACCTAAACATACCGGCGAACTGTGGGTGTACATTAGTACAAACCTACCTAACCCTTCGGGGGAAACAGGCAATAGGGTATATGTTTTCAAAACAAATCTACATGACCACTAAAAATATATTCTGACGGTACTTTTTTCTTAAAAACATAAGTAAAGAAAAATATCTCCAAACTTTGTTACGATAAAGATATACCCATCCAGGGTAATAGCCGCATCACATGTGTCTTAAACACACAGCTACGTCACGATCCTCGTGATTGCGGTGTTACTGTATGGGTAATGAGTCAATGTTTATGTTACCCTAGCTCATGACAACGACTTTATTATGGTATTTAAACAGCCAACACGCATTCCTGTCCCGTTAGTCGTACTGCATCATTATCTCTGGGATGTGTGACGTATAACGTGACGCTTGCAGCAGAGTCAGAAGTTGTGTTTTCTGACGACGGCATTAGGCAACACCTCATTTCCATTAAGAGTCCTGCGAACCGAATTTCTCTTGCAACCGTAATACCTAAATTAATCGTAATAAAACACAATTTAATCAAATTGTAATACTATTCGGATTCTGGTACCGTTAATTTAGGTTCCTACACTACCATTTTGTCCTAAATACTTCACTGGAAATAAATGTAAGCGAATGCAATTTTTGATGATGATGAACAATTTTCCAGTGAAGTAGTAGTAGACGAAATAGTACGGTAGATTAACGGTATCCAAATCCAAATAATAACATAATTTGATAGAATATTGTCTGGTTTACGGTTTATTTTGGTATTACGTTTTTGTGGGCAATTCAAACTCCGCCGGACCCTTAACTCCTAAGAATGATCCTTTTCTATTTCAATAATTGCATAAATACAAACGCAACCTGCTAATATAAAAATAAGTCAACCACATATTAAAATACTCGATGGCCAAAGTTCGCATAGTTCTACAAATCACAAATACCGCTATTATGTAGCAAAATCTACGAGATTTGGCCTACAGAATGACTACAATCAAGTAAGATTCCAATACTTTATCGATTATACTGGTTTCTGACACTTACGCGAATATTAGACATTGAAATAAAACTATTTTTTACGGATTTTATCGTGTTGTATTGAAATTATTTTAATTCCCGACGGTTCGGATACTTTACACTATCTGCAGTCAGGAGTAGACTAAGAATCGGGAATTAAATAATATCAATACAACAATAAAATCCGTAAAAAGTAGTTTTATTTCAATACCTTCGAATACCTGCTGGACTGACAGTGACTCGTAGGTGAGGTAAAGCGATGATGTCAAGATGAGCTCGTTAATAACCGAGACACACTACGGAACATAGGTACGTCATAGTGTCGTGATAGCAAAGCTCAAAAATACGTCTATTATCATCATCCTATTAATATTTTCACTGTTGAGAAGACCTGAAAGATATACGTAGTTATGACGCGAGATGAACGCGGACTGGTTTTAAAATTTTCCTTTAAAGGCGATGAACAATGACCATATGCTAAACCTTTTGGTAAAATGCGAATCATTGGTGGCAAGCCCGAAATTAACTCAAACTGTCAATTTACGAGTAGGTGTTACCCATGATGTGTAGCGTCTTTTTAAAGTAACTACTTACTCAATATGACAAGATGATAGACAAGCTGACGGGCTGCCTGGGTGGTAACGCCAACAGACGCCAGTTGGTAACACCAAGTGGGAAGCACAAAAGATCCCATTGGGTCGAAGTGCACTGAGGACTTGCTGCCTCGGCCCCATTTAAGATAAGATAACACCAAGTGGTTATTACTCGCGCATTGTCATCATGAAGCCTTAATTTGTTAAGCCTCAACTTTGACGGGATTTAAAATGTCTCCTAAAACAATGTTTTGTAAACGTCCCCTGAAAATGGTCCAAACGTGTCTGGTCTACTGGTCATCTACAACGTCCAAAATATAGTTCCAATCCAGTCCCAGTTTCGTAAATGTCACTGAAATCATATTTTGAAGTTTTTTTAAGTAGGCACCAAGATTCCAAAGGTATAGAATTCATGGTTGGGCAACGTTCATCACCTGAACACAAACCATATAACCGACAGCTATTCGTGGTTACATCTGAATCTGTTTTTGGTAATTAGGCCATGGAAAGTTAACACATTAATGTACGGTGGCAAAGGCCGGAAACCAACTGATATTGTCCAGAAACACCCGAATACAGAAAGCTAGAATAGATAATGGCAACTCTTGGCACGATTTACGATAGAGTATGAATTTATTATAAATTTACACGGTAGTGCGAAAGCGAGTAATGCCCAAAAAAGGCCAAGTGTGAAGGCGCGGGCGCGGGTCATCACGTTAACCGCGGCGTACGTGATGTTATTTTTGTATTGCAGCTTCAGAATTAGTTCAATCCACCGTTATAGCTCCTAGGAGTGTAAACATTAGGCTTTAATTAGGAACAGTTCAACGGTTACGCATGCGCGTGGGCAAGCGTGGCAGATTGATGGGCGCCAACGCCGTTTGTTTTCTTATTGCGCGGGAAATCAGACATGTTTGTTTTGCAACATTCGATTTAGTGAAAATTCACTACGATCGCTGATAGACGTGCGTGTTATTTCGGCCACATTAACATATTCGTTAATGTTCAACAACCATAACTTTTTATTTAAACGTGGTACTTGGAGTTAAATTTAGTTTTTCTGATATTTTTATTTGTTCACCGAAATAGCAGATGGTATCTATTGGATGAAATTAAGATAATCGGTTCCTATTATTTATAATTGTTTGAATGTATTCTTAACTTTATCGTGCAAAATAAATATTAGGTAGCTAGTTTTCGGTTTATTTTAACTAACGGCCGCGGTCGGTGGAAACTTTTGAATGAAATCAAATGATCCGATTAGCCTCATTCTGTTACATCACTAAATCTTAACTAAGATTAGACAGATACCAGCATTAATTAGAATAAATAGGTGAAACTAGACTTATTGGAGCCTTCTTATAAAAATATATAAGTAAGTAAGTAGGTGGGTATGTACCTATATAAAATGCCCATTCTTGCGCTCTCGACTGTGAGTGATTTTTCATATAATCTTGCTTGATCACTCTCCCTTAAGCTAGGAGAGCGATGCTTCTTGTTAATGTACAAGAAGCATTACTACATGGTTTGCTTAACATATTGTAATGTACTCGTATAATGAGAAAATAATCAAGGCGAAAGGGCCCAATTTGAAAATGATAGGTAAGTTTCAAATTCATGCTTCAACTTACCGGGAGAAGTCGCCTCGATATCTTTATCAGCGCTGGCTGCTTGCGTAGGTACTCATGCACTACATAGTCTTCATAACACAATCACTACTTAGCTAGAGATGGTCCGAAAGTTAATCACAAAGGATAGAGGTAGGATAGCGACACTCGGTCGATATAAAGTCCATGCACACTTGACCATCAGAGCACACCACACGACAAAGTCAAAAGTATTGGTAGGTACTTTGATTAACGACAACCGAACAAATTTAACTGCTCTTGATGACAAGGACGACAGTGAGCCCCTCAACTATTTTTTTCTTTGTTAACGAGTGCAGAAACTACACATCATAACAAAATGTTAACATCTGTATCTCCCTACACTTAAAGAAACTAGCTAACACTAGGTAAGTAGGCACTTAATAATAATTACTTTTTCACTTTACCTACCACTCGGAAATTTACAATATATACATCATATTATTACAATATAATATATACAATAATACATCTCTACAATGTGATTGAAATTTTGATAAAGCAAAAGAATGCGTAATTTGTATTTCGAACAAAAATTTTACTACAATAGTTACTTAAAATTGCCATTTTTTTTAATGTTGACAACAAGCCATCGTGGTTATACAGCCAAAGCACAACCATGTAGGTACTGTATGCATTATTAATTAAAATCTGATATTTGTTGTTCAGTCGCGGGTTTTTTTTAATAATAGGTACATATTTATTTCTCGTGACTTGCAGAATAGTACCTACTTAGGTAGGTATTTAGGTAGTTCGTATTAGGTAAGTAAATGTACGTACTTATCCACAGTTAATTAATCGTAAAAATATTACTTTCTTAATTGAAAAGTAAGTGTCAGGCTCATGCACTGTTCGTGCAGTTTTGCGATGCAACCCCGAAAGTACAGTGCGCGTATGAAGTTAGACATTGTGCGCCTAGCAGCATTGCCGTGGCCATATTCAAAGGCGCTGGTGAAATTGGACTTGTATGTATGTGTATCAGTAGCGTAGCGTATATTTCTGGCAATCCCTAAATTTGCCACCCTCGTCCCTCACCCAAAAGCACTCCCTATCAAAAACATAGGACCTAGCTGTGAAGTTTAATGAAACAATTTCACGTCAGACGTATCTATAGGTACATTAGGTACCTATAATAAAATTGTAACAGGCCGATGTCTGTACATTATAGATATTAAGAAAAACTAATATGGGGGTCTTTATTAGTGCACAGAAGCCTTTGATTTTCCTTTTCAATTTATGAATTTTTGTCTGTCTGTATTAGGCAAAAACTACTGCATGGAATTGAATGCAATTTTCACCGATGTATTGCTAGAGATCTAACTTAAAATCTGGAGCATGTTTCATCTTGATACGCCGCTTAGAATCGGACTTATAGTATGTTAATCTTTTTGGGACGTGAGTGAAACTGCGGTCAACAGCAGATAGTTTGAAATAAAACTTACAAATTTAAAACACATCGTTACCGAGGAAAACGGTTGCGAGATTTCGCGCCAAATATAATAGAAACAGATTGGGCCCGTGTTCCAGTTTCCACGGCAGGTATCCATGGAAAATCACCGGAACGCGAAGTTGCACACGACGGTGCGAATTTGAACGCACGAAAAATACTTGTGTTATTACTCAGTACACCAGAAACAAATTCCAACAGGTAATAATGTAAATACACCTAACACAAAATTAATTTTAACATATCGCCCACGTGAATATCTCTTGGGCCGCCGCTGGGTCGATCAAAACAAGTTATTTTCTTTGTTGGTAAAAATGGATAAAAATAAAACTGTATTTTTATACGGTCATGTGAGCAAATACAGTAATGGAATCGTAAAGCTAGGTGGGTCTGGGAAGCTGGAAACAACATCGGGTTTATCATAGTCCCCCCCACTGCGAGCTGCGGTTATTAATCTAATTAAACACTTTTATATGAAGATATCGCTTAGGGCAACGAAGGAACGAACTTCGTCGTGTATTCAATGTCTTATAGGTACTTTCTTATGCCCTAGCTTATGCCTATGCCTGCACAAATGTCAAATAGGTAGATACCTACAATTTATTATCAACCTTAATATTTTATCAATACAAACCATGAATAAATATCTAATTTTATATTATTTCCTAGGTACCCATGCCTAAGTCATTAGGCATTATTCGCGAAAGATTTTTTTTTAAAGCTTACTAGCAATGTGGGTCGCACATTACTAGTATTCTTGTTAACCTCTTGAGCTAAGCTAAATGCTTATGTTACGAGTGGGTTTACGTCGGTAGCGCAATGGGTGGGGTTCGAACCGGCGCCATTAGGCTACCGCCGTTCAATAGGAATACAACAATACCTAATTTCTGCTTACAGAATTTATAATAATACTTTGAATGTGACTAAGATTTCTTAAACAGGGGAAATTACTGGAATACTTGGCAGGGGTTCAACCGGAAACGCACCGGATTACTGGAGGCCTAACAGTACACATCACCGTAATGTGACTGGGTTCAATTGGGCGAATGGTGTCATTCCCCTCCATATTATTATTATTCCATTTATTTATTATTTTAACTTATTTGTATATATTTTTATAAAAATAAGAAAAACATTTATAAATAGTAGCCCATCGGCATCGGGAGCAGGGTCCAAGCCACCGATGGTCAGGGTCCCAAAGAGAGAAACCTCCTAACAATGCGGGCCGTGTCCAGAAGTACTACTTTCTGTATCAAACCCTTGATCCAACCACCTAATGAGAGCCTCCTTAGGTGTCGGTCGAGGCTCTTGGCTATTAAACCATTGGCAGACACAACGATTGGTACTATGATCGCCGCATCCACCCCCCACATGTCGACAACCTCGTGTGCCAAATCAAGATACTTTATTTCTTTTTCTTTTTCGGCTTTGAAAAGGTTCTGGTCATGCGGGACGGTGATGTCAACAATCATAGCACGACGCTCTAATCGATCTATCACCACAATATTAGGCGTATTGGCAATTTATTATTATTTATTTGCATTTATTTCAGGCAACAAGGCCCATATAAAAATATATAATACTATACATAAAAGTTTACAAAATATAAAACATAAAATACTATAACATACATAAAACAATAAAACTATCACTATTTTTTCACACTTAAAGTCGGTGTGTATTGTACGGTGCTAGGTATCCGGCCTCGGAAGCGCTGGAAAACTACACGTTTCGGCCAATACTCCTCCCTCATGAAGGACGACAGATGTTCAATCGGTACTCTAACCACAAAGGACTTGAAGGTCAAATAAAACAATGAATAACAAGAAACTCCTTTATTATCTCAACTATCATAAGTTACAAGTATGTAGATATTATATACAATGTACAAAGATATAGACTCGCATACGACGCATACCTACTTATTTAGAGATACCTAGATATACAGTAGATAACTTAATGATAATCGGAGGCATTTATATTTATGACTATAAATAAACTTGGACGACCAACGTACCTACAAGATATATTATTTCTTTGTTCCAAATTATGACAAAGATTCAAGATAGGGAATATTGTATAGTACCTAGCTTTTTAGAAGAAACCTCAAATAGCGGTAGATTTTCATTAGGCCTGTCAGCCTACTATATTATGTACCTAATGAATTTATTTATTTATTGAGTCGCCAATATTAAATAATGAAAAACAATTGCAGACATTTAGGTATTTAAAAGCATATTTTTGGATACACTCATAACCTATTTTAGTAATGGTGTGTATTTGTACTGGAACTCTTGATCCATGGACCTAGTCTTATTCAAAATCGATAATCTTGACGGGGTCACCACTTTTGACCCTTATTATGAAGATCATAAGGTCGACAAATGGCCAACCGACAATGTTCTTTTTTATGGGGGACAAACGAACAGACGGATCGCCTGATGGTAAGCGATTACCGCCGCCCATGGACACCCGCAACACCAGAGGAGTCACAAGTGCGTTGCCCGCCTTTTAAAAGGGGATTGGGCCTCCGGTAACCTCTCTCACTCGGCGAAACACAACGTAAGCGTTGTTTGACGCCGGTTTTCTGTGAGGCCGTGGTATCACTCCGGTCGAGCCGGCGGCCGGCGGTCGGCCGGCCCATTCGTGCCGAAGCATGGCTCGCCCACAATGTACTTCACCGTAAGGTAAGCAATGTTAAAAAACGTATTGTAGAAGATGTGCGTATTTTTGGTCAGTGCCTTGTAAATATAAAAAAGTAACGTGTGTTTTCATGTCGGTGACAAGGAATCATTTTATTACAAAATTATAACAGACAAATCTAAAACAAATTGTCCTAGAGGCAAATCACCAATACTTGTAGTCTGAAGTCCATAATGCGATTCAAATAGTAATAATACTATTCCTATAAATTTTGTTTGAACGTTCGATTGAAACTTACTACATAGGGATGGACAAAAAATACCGATATATCAAAATATCGTTATTTGCCCAAAAAAATACATACCTACATATGTATATATAAATATTAGATATCCATTTCCACAATATCCATTTTCATATCTATATTCGATTTTTTTTAGTATCAAATTCTATGCTTTTACGTAAAAAGTATCGATATTTATCACTTGATAGAATATAGGTATCGAAACTGTTTAAAATTTCGATATGATAAGTAGCGGTATAGGTACGTTTTTCATTTGTTCATCCCTACTACAGGCCCATGAAGTTTTCTATATTATTGTGTCAAAATCGTCATCTTCAATCGACTTTTTATTTTATTTGTGAGTTTTTTGTATCAAATTTCTCAGTCCGTCTTATTTGCCATAAAGAACAAAGTCTGTTATTTAAAATTAATCAGAATGGTCTTGCAATGGCGATAAATAACACAAGAACTGTCAGACTTGGTAGACAAAAACTGTCAAAAATCAATCATTTCGAAGTATTAATAAAATAACAAACAAAATTATATCTTTGGAAATACAAAAACAAACTTGAGGCCTTGAATGGGAAAACCACATGGCAGTGCTTACATAATCAACACCAAATAATCTAGATAGCAAAAGTTACCATATAACGGATTGAAACCGTAATCACAATGTAAAAATTTTAAGAATTAGGTACTATGATTTTCAATAAAAAAAATATTGCGTCGTATAAATTATGCATAATTAAGTAAAAATATTACGCTAAATATGTTATAATATCTCATATTGTGGACAATATTTTTTATAGCGAAACAAAAAATTTAAATTAAAGCCCAGGCTTTAAAAATGCCCAAAGCAGACAATTTCATTAATATATTTTATTTTAAAAATACAAATCGACGGACGTTTCCTCGATTATTATTTGTAAGATTAACTTATTCAAAGTTTTGGAGAATCATCAATCACAAATATAATCAGAAAATATTTATTTCACAAGTTATTAAGACATAGACATTACACGCATTAGGTAGAAATAATAATAACATAGGTAAGCTTCAGAAATCTATAAGTTTACAATAAATAAACCCTGTACTCGTTTATTACTTAGTATTGGTTTTTCAATAATTGCTTTATGGTTCCACAGACTATTCTGATCATGAGTGACGTCAGAAGAAAGTAAAGCAGGTAAGGGACGTCATATTATAAAGTTATTGTACCATCTTATAAATTTTAATCTGAGAATGCAATCGAAAATATTTCTAAATGTTAAGGTACATTTTTGTTAATTTTTTAAAGCGGTCTCTCAAATGTCGACCTTATAACATATATAAATAACGGCTACAAGAATCACTTTGTCCGCAACAAACACAAATAAAGGAAACAAAATCAGTCTTTATTTCAGCACATACTAGACATCTTATTTACAGAGCTAACTTTAATTCATGTAATGGTATTTTTTTTATCGTGGTAATCGATTATTACTTTCGATATACTTTATTATATAAATATTTTATTAATTTGACTATTCACTTCTTTGTTTCTTACGATTTGAAATAATTTATTTCTTAAAATATTCACAAATCACTTAAACAGAAATAAATGCTAACCAATATACTTACAAGAAAGCACAAGTTATCCAAGAATAGTGCGTAGATGACAAATATTTTATCGTAGTTTTACTTCTCAAAAACCTTTGCAATGGTTCGTAAAACTAAGTAACAAAAAAATCTGATTTAAGAATCAATATCAATATCCCTTGTAAGCAAGGGATATTGACTCTGGTATGTTTGTAATATTATATTCGTGCGCTTCAGCGTAATGCAATGAAATTGATGAGCAATCGAGTTGAATAGCCACGTTAAGGTGCCTTTCTACATTTTGTAACTGACTCAGGTATGAGTGGATATCTAATTACTACTTTGATTTTTTTGTACGTACAGCAACAGTTTACAGCGTACTGAGGCCGCGACGTATTAAACGTGTTGTGAGGAGATGGCGCTATATAACCTTTAGAGCTGCATCTCTCTTTAACAACCCAAAAGTTTGTATTAGTACGTTATGGTACGGCTTTGGTATGCATTCGTCTAGTGAGCGGCTACGAAAATAAACAGCAAGGGCCGTATTATAACATGTTAACGCGATCATTTTTAGGTTGTAAGAAAGAGATGAGACTATTTATACATCCAGTTTTTGTAGACCATAAACCCGAAAAGGGGCCTTCATCATTCTGAATACAATGAAATTATGGTATCTAAAAGCTAAGATTGTATATTTGTGTAAAATCACAGGTTTTTTAAAACTGCGCTTTTTCAAAAATTACATATTCAATCTGATTGGAAAGGGTGCCTATACAGGGTGTTTGGCGCATGGACCGACAAAAATTTTTGGGGGTTTGGTGAGGCCATGTACTAGTTTTCACCCATAGACCCAATGTCCTATATGTCACTGTATTCGAGATACGATTTTTTTTGTTTGTTTTTAAAAATTACCGGAACTATCACCTTTAATACGTTATAAATTTTTAGTCTGTAGTCGTATTTACGCCAAATCATTTTTATTGCGTTTTCTGATGTATTATTATTCTAAATAAAACATAAATTTATAACACTAGATGTAAAAAAAATACTTGTCGAGCTTCCAAACTCTTAAAAATTAAATAATGTATGAAAAATGACAAATTCAAAATAATTATAAAAAAAAGCCAAAGCTTTTTTGAACTTCATTTAATTTAAAAAGAATGCCTACTTAATACCCTTTCCAACGATATGCCACATTGCTTTGAAATCATTAATAATGTGGTCATAAAACCTAAAGGTACACATTAACCAGTGTCAGGATAATGAAAACACAAAAATGTTTTAAAATGTTTTAATTAAATTTAAGTTACAAATCAGGTTCGAAATGACTGCCTCCGTTGCGAATGCATACACGGCATCTTTTTCTAATTTCTACAGTCGTCGTCCTAAGTCGCATTTCTGCTTTCATAATTTCAAAGGCGTTATTTATTCGTTCGATTAAAATTTCTCTTGTGGGTACTTCAGTCGCGTACACAATTTCTTTTGCACGCCCCCAGACATAAAAATCCAAGGGCGTCAGGTCTGGTGACCTTGCAGGCCAAGGAATTGGGCCGCCTCTTCCAATCCATGAGTTTGGAAAACAGTTGTTCAGATGTTCTCGTACGTCTCGCTGGTAATGTGCTGGACAGCCATCATTTTGGAAAATAATTGGTTCTCCGTCTAATACTGGTAATACCAATTCAGGTAAATCGTCGAGTAAAAAATTCAAATAATTTTCTCCGGTCAGGCGCTCTGGTAAGAAGTGTGGACCGATCAGGTGTATTCCAATAACCCCCGCCCAAACGTTTACACTAAACTTAGTTTGAAAGGAACTTTGTCTTTTCTTGCGGGGATTTTGTCCTTTTTGCGCCCAATGGTGAAGGTTGTGGAGATTCACAATTCCCTCGTGATTAAAATTGGATTCGTCAGTCCACAAAATTCTTTTTAGAAAATTTGTATCTTCTACGTCCGTATGCATCATAAATCGGTAAAAATCCAGCCGTCTCCTGTGATCATCATCTATGAGACCTAGAACAATCGATTAAAGAATGGTACAAACGCGATTTTTATTTTCTTCTGTAAACCGACCTAAGAAAAAAGAATGTCACCCACAATGAATAAATGACTTTTTGAATGGCAAAAACTAACATAAATTTAAAAGTTAAAATTAGAAAACATTAAAGTTACTAGGTATTTATTTGAAAAACGAACCAGTAAAGCTACAAGGATATTTGTAAACGATTAAAATAAATGTATCGTTAAAACCATTTTAAAATACAAGTTTTTTTGTATGCAAAATTTCAGTACAATAAGGTCGAGGATAACTGGTTCAAAATTCAGTCTCATGATTCCGCCTAATAAAATAAATAAACTAAACGTACCTTGAACAGGAGTGTAGTGATACGCATGCTTGCCATTTTCCCGAAGAACTGACCAAACTTTCCAAACCGACAAGTCAAGTCTTTCAGCTACAACTCGAATACTTGTCGTTGGATCCTCATCAAAAGCTTGCAGAATGTTTTCATCAATTGCAACATTATGTTGCCTCACATTAACTCGAGGCTCTTGGAAATTTATGTTTCCAGTCTCCCTCAGACGTCGATAGGTTGTAGCAAACGTCTCGTGGTGTGGTACACGCCGGTTAGGATATCGCTGCTGGTAAATCCTACGCGCTTCACGAGCGTTACAATTAGCGCTGCCATAAGCCAACAACATGTCAGCATACTCTTCGTTACTGAAGTTAGGCATCGTAACAAGTACGGTGAATACTAACACACCAACAGTTTAACAGAACAGTTCAACAAACAAAACTTAACAAAAACAAACTTTAACAAAAAAATAACTGAACTAGGAAAACGTGAAATACACGGGCAGTTCCGATAGCAGAGATAGTCAAATCTTGACTAAACAAGGACACGTCACAAACTCCAACCCAATGATAGACAAAGACAAGAGATATTTTTCATGCGTAAGAAAGAGACAGGCTGTTTACCTGCTCACCATTGTTCTATCAAACGGGTTCGTTGTTAGAGTGCGTGTTCGTTCCTGCTTTGATTTTGACGACATTATTAATGATTTCAAGACCATGAGGCATATCGTTGGAAATGGTATTAAGTAGGCATTCTTTTTAAATTAAATGAAGTTCAAAAAAGCTTTGACTTTTTTTTATAATTAATTTTGAATTTGTAATTTTTCATACATTATTTAATTTTTAAGAGTTTGGAAGCTTGACAAGTATTTTTTTACATGTAGTGCTATGAATTTATGTTTTATTTAGAATAATAATACACCAGAGAACGCAATAAAAGTGATTTGGTGTAAATACAACTACAGACTATAAAGTTATAACGTTTTAAAGGTGATAGTTCTGGTAATTTAAAAAAAAACCAAAAAAAATCGTTTCTCGAATACAGTGACATATAGGACATTGGGTCTAAGGGTGAAAACTAGTACATGGCCACACCAAACCCCCAAAAATTTTTGTCGGTCCATGCGCCAAACACCCTGTATATACCAATCCGAAAGTTTTAGTATCATTCTGATACTGAAGAACAATCGAATTTATATTTCACTAAAATTTATATGTTTGAAAGTGTTTAGCATCCGATATTGCCAAATATAATTAACTAAGAATAACTTTTGTTCTACGACTCCTAAAGTTGTTAAACTTGTGGACATATTTTTACGACATAATATAAGCTGAATAATAAGTGAAAAGGACGATTTGAAAATTAACCACTTCACAATGTCTAGCGTTAACTCGTGCCGATATAAAATACTAACAAAACAATACAATTCTAATTTATTATAAAATTTTCACGTTATTATAATATTTGACATATTTTGGTCCTATTTATTAAGTTTGGATGCCACTAATCTCGCTAGAGGCCGCTACGAAGTCTCGATAACAGCTTGTTTATATCATTTAAAAAGCATTTCATTTTACTATTATAAGTAACTTATATAATTTGCAAAAGGGGATATGAAAAATCGTATTTTATATAAACAGTCTTTTTTTATTGTGATACGAAAATTCGTATCCAAAGTCGAGCGAAGTAGCGCCTTAGGCCTAGCGGTGAATTAAATACTAGGTTAAAATTGGAACTAGTGGTAATCACTATCACAGTCACACAGCTGGTATATTGTACAGTGCTGTAAGTCTTTCTATGAAGCCATTCTCTATAGCTTCCCCATGGATGTCGTTCCTCACCTCCCGCTCTAAATGTCGCATATCACTTAACGACACTTGAGAACCTGGTACGTTAGTGTGGCCTTTCTCTATATGCGTATAGACTTGCATTTTGCCATCCGTATTTTCAGTCCTAAACGCAGTTTTTTCAGTCTCTACGGTGTCACACAGCACATTACTCCTGAACATAGGTCGTAGTATTGCTAGTTCTCTCTCCTCGGTTTGTTCGTCTTTATATCCTATAATTTGTTTGGTGAAGGGGTTATCTAGGTCCTTACTGTACTCATTGTCACTATACACTTCTTTGAATTTAGTGTAATGTCCCACTTGCCTTGTGTCGAACACTTCAACGTTGTTAGTGTAGCTGTTGTCTAGTTGGTCTATGGTAACATTTGGAGCTCCTTTCTTGATACTATGATTCTTTTTACTAGGTTTAGGTTTCTTTTCAGTGGTTTTGATGATGATGGGTGCTTTAGTGGTGGAGGCAACGGCGATTTTCTTGACGTTTTTGGTAGGTTCTATCTTTATAGGGGGAGGTTCCTTGTGTTCGAGTTTGTCGGGCTTCTTGTCGTCCTTCAGGTCTTTGGGCTGGGTCTTCTGGTCGCCGAGTCTGTTTCGCACCCTGTCGTGTATGAGCATGTGGCGCCTCATGTCTCCGGCTACGCGGAAGCACTTGTCACAATGTGTACATTTGTAAGGTCTGTCGCCTGAGGGACAAAACAATATATTAGGTAGGAATAAAAAACCATTAATTTTATAAGCCTACGTTAGCGCCACCAAGACCATAATTGATAGGCCTAACTGGCAGTCTTTTCGTGTAAAATACTGATATTCGCATCTGGTTGAACTGGTAGCCGACTCAACGTTGTTGGGAATAGAGTACGAGGATGCTGAGAAGTAGAGATTAACTACGATAACATGGCCCAATTCTCCAAAACCACCAAGTATTTACAAGGCACCACCGAGACTCGCTGATCGATGCCGGCTTGCTACTGAAGATGAATTACTTTAAAAAAAAACACTGATCCACACTAAGATTTTCTCCTGTATCGTGGGTGCGTTTACAAACACAAATTCTCACATACACAAACGCCCAGACCCGAAACAACTACCTGTAGATCACACATGCTCTGTATGAGGATCGAACGCACAACACACGGTGCAGAAGCCGCTACGCGAAACGTATCGATTTTAAACTACATGATCGACTTTTAACTATAATTTGGAGGGGCCATGATATCGTAGTTATGTATGCGTGGTGTACCGGTGTGCGTGCGCATGTGGCTGAGGCGGTAGGAGGAGGCGCGGAAGGTCTTGTTGCAGTAGTCGCACTTGTAGTTGCGCTCGCCCGTGTGGATGCGCCGGTGCACGTTCAGCGAGTACTTGCGCGCAAACTCCTTGTCGCAGAACTCGCACTTGAACATTTTCTGTAACACATCCCAACAATTATAACTACATGGACCGGTAAACTCCTCCTAATAACTCCTATTTAACGTGGGATAGCCTTGCTTCGGCACGAATGGGCCGGCTCGTCCGGAGTGATACCACGGCCTCACAGAAAACCGGCGTCAAACAACGCTTACGTTGTTTTTCGCCGACTGAGTGAGGTTACCGGAGGCCCATCCCCTTTTAATAAGCGGGCAACGCACTTGTGACTCCTCTGAAGCGATCTGTTCATTTGTCCCCCTATCCCATAAAAAAAAACAATCTGAAGTCTGAAGTCAATGAATCTCAGAATGTTAGTAACGATGTAATATTGAACACTGATTGGCCCATATGATTGCTTCACAATCTGAACGGTTAGATTATAAACTATGTAAAATGTTCGCGTCATAGTAATTTTCATTGCCTGTTGACAATGTTTCGTCAGTTTACAATCTGACTCGATTATTTATACGTAAAATCAATTGTCTTATGTATAAAAGATGCATCACTTGAGAACGGCTAGACCGATTTGGCTGATATTTTTTTCGCTACTTCATAATTATTAGGACAAAGTTTGTATGAGAGCATTTGCGCAGGAAAGCGAAGTTGGGCACGTGTGCTAGTGATCAGATCTGAATGAGTAGATGTGTATTAATTGTATAAACGAATGTATGAACGAACGCTTTCATATAGCGTAATCAGACTCATAGAGTAAGCTGACGTTGATTGTCTCACCTGTTCGGTATGTATGGAGACCTTGTGGTACTTGAGGTCGCTCCACTGGCGGAAGTCGCGGCCGCACACCTCGCACTTGTACGGCCGGTCGCCGTTGTGCACGCGCTTGTGGATCTACGCCATAATAACATACAAATACAATGCTCCATTGACATTCGAACCTGCGTCTTCTGCTTGGATACACCAGACGCTATGACCTCAAAACCACCGCGAGTCCCACCCACCAGATCGAAATTTGCCTTCACATTCTGAATTTAAGTCGTAATGTGACGGTAGAGACATTTATTGAAAAGCTAGTTACTTTTCTTTTCAACCGACATGAACTATCTGTAAAGTAAGCCGACCAAAGGCTAGAAGAAGGATGAGGATGATGACGTGTCTTTATAAGCTATAAAACGTATAAAAAAATTCATAATTCATACTTAACAAATTACTACTACCTAACTAATTATTACGCGCTTAAACGGTGAAGGAAAACATTTTCACTGAAGCAATGGATTTGATGAAATTTGGCATACTGATAGATTTGACCTTCGATAAAAGTGGACCCACGAGCACATATTTAATGCAATAATAAATTATTTTAACAATTCAGCATCAAACATTACCTTGAGTGCTGCAACAGTGTAGAACCCCTTTCCGCAGTCTCGGCACGAGTGCTGCTTGCCGCTGTGCGACAGCAAGTGGTACAGCAAGCTGTTGCGGTGCTGGAAAACTCGTGCGCACTGCGGACATTCAAACCGCTTCGCCTTCTTCTTGTCCCCATCCACCCCGGGTGCAATTTCCCCGTCCCCGACCCCATCAACGCCCTCGATCTCCTCCACCTTGCCGCTGTCTGGCGCCGGCTCCGCAGTGTCGACAGTGTCCACCGTGTCCGCCGTATCGGACGGCTCGTCAGGAGTCTGGTTGGTGTCAGTTATCATGTTGTCGGCGAAGTTCTGACTGTCGTTAGCTACGTCTGACTCGAGGATGCGCCGGAGGATCTCCTCTGGTGGGTGTTACAATTTAAAATTCAAAGTTACGCTTGTCCTAGAATGGCATATGTGCACAAAATGCTAAATTAATTGAAACCTTGAAGTGATTGCAACACACGTCATATTCGATGACGAGCTGTTTTACCGACATGAAATGAATGTCGGTAAAACAGTTGTTACCATCTGTACAATGGAGTAGAATAAAATATTCTTTACTGCATACCAAAAACGAATGTCAAGTGCAATTGAATAAATAATAGAATGGTACAATGGGCGGTCTTATCGCTAAAAGCGACCTTTTGCAGACAACCTTTGGATGGAGTCGAAAGAAATGAAAGGCGAAAAATACATGGCGCTATGACAAATTATTTTTCTGTGATACACATACATGACACCTGACTTAGAGGGTGGCATCCATTAACTGAATCCTTACTAATATTTTAAATGTTTAAAGTTTGTGAGAATGGATGGATGTATGGTTACAACAGTAACAAAGATCAATACAAATTGTGTGTACATGTACATATGTGTATTCACGCCAAAACGGCGGAACGGATTTGGATGAAATTTGGCACACAGATAGATTATAGCCTGGAATAACACATAGGCTATTTTATTTATTTATTACGTGGGAGAGCAATGCTTCGGCACGAATGGGCCGGCCGACCATCAGGCGATCCGTCTGCAAGTTTGCCTTCCTATCCCATAAAAAAAAGTCCACGCAGACAAAGTCGCGGGCAAAAGCTAGTAATTAATACGAATTTCGAAACATGGACGATAAACATGGTATAGATGAAGTATCTGGGCATTTTTAGCTAGTTAACAAAGTCCTCGATTGTTTTGGTCGGCAAACATACCTTTGAGCACCTTGAGGTGGTGAGTATCGGCGGCGCGGTCGGTCCGCGGGGCTGCGCAGGCGCCGCAGTAGGCCGCGCCCGCGCACGCGCTGCCGTCTGCCCGCCCGTACCTGAATAGAAAAATTTAATAAAGTTAAATTTAATAGAAAAACCCAATGCTCGACCTGAGAATCGCACCCAAAACCTCCATTACCATAAACAGAACCCATCAACGAAAACAAAATTAAAATCGGCTCAAAATAAGGAAGTTACAAGCATTTTAATTTTATGCTAGACAGAGAACACACTATACTTGTTTATGACGTCACAAACCAATGCGCCTAATACAAATCCTATACTAACACTTATTTGGGAGAAAGGGACAAAGCATCCCCTCTCAATCCTCACCAAAATTTTTAAATGCTTATATCTTTTGAAGTTTATTAACCAAATTAAATTTTTTTTTTAGAATACGATTTGTATTTATAAGGAAGCTAAAAGAAATATTATTAAAAAATGTTACTACGATTTAAGTGAATACTTAAGTGATAAAACCATAACATAACTCATACATAAGATTACATAAAAAATATATACTTATAATCTAATAACAACTATAGCTATACATATAATTAATACAAATAGTACTAGAAAAACAAAAAACGAATATATAAATATAAATAAAGTAAAATTAAATAAATAATGAAAAGGAAATTATCTATTATAATAAATAAATAATTTATACATATAAATAAAGTAAAACTAAACAAATAAAGAAATGATAATTACCAAATAATATATGTAGATACTATATTATAAACGACAAAACATAAGCCTTCCTTCTCTCTCCTACATTGCCGTGCCCGACAGGGTCCATGATTGATACTTTTATATTTATTTTTTAACACCTGTTAACATTGTGGAGTGCAATAAACGAATTGAGTATTGAGTATTTAATTTCATTTTTTACTTAGCTTGGTATTTTTAATTATTCAAACATTAGTCAAATACCCTACGAGTATTAGCTTTTTAAGTACTTGTCGTTTATTTTTATTGATACATAAATATTTTTGTATCGTCGGTAGAACTGACCAATGCCTGACATTGTCGCTGTGCGTTTGCGCAGCGAGAGGCGGCAGTAAGGCGTGTTCGTAGTGGTCTTGCGTTTCGTGCGGGTCGTGCGAGTCGTGCGGGTCGTGCGGGTCGGGCACGGCCACGTGGATGCCCTCCATCAGGTCCTCAGGCTCGCTGAACTCCCCCATGTCTTCCAGCTGCAAATTCAACTGCGCGGTACACATAGATTCAGTCAACAGTCATTAACTTAAGGTTAGTTAGGTTAGCTTAAAGGTTAGTTATTAATAGTTCGGATAAGACAGAATGTCGCAGAAAGATATCGCGAAAATTCAGAGATTTAACAATATTTTTTATTTATTTAATCTAGACGTTTTCATAATTAAGTTAATTTATCACGCGATTATTATTCTGTAGGAGTCCGACCCAGTGGCATACCCTGCCCGAGTGGCAGAGGATCTATCAGAAATGTTAAGACTCCTAGATTGAAGATTTCATCCATAGTAGAAGAACACCAAGTATCGTATTCCGATGACAGCTAGGTAACGCGCTTGGCCCGCGGCGACGTCATTTTTTGAAATGATACCACTATGTGTAAATAAATGAGCCGAGCAAGATGCATTTTTCGTTATCTTGCTTTTTTATGAATGGAATTTTCAATGAAGTAGTAATTTTATACAGTTTACTTTTTAACTAAATTGACGAATAACACGAGACAAAAATTTGTTTGGCTAGTAAGCAATTTATTTTAGTAGTTTAGGATAAAAAGAAGCCTATGTGTTATTCCAGGCTATAATTTATCTGTGTGCCAAATTTCATCCAGATCAATAACAAAGATTAACAAACATACAAACATCCATACATCCATCCATACTCACAAACTTTCACGTAAGTAAGGATTCACCATGAATTAAAAATAAATCTTATTGGTATCGAAGCTGTCAACCAACGGCAGCACTGCTTATGTAATTTGTGAGTTTCGTGACGTCACTGCGCGTATTTTCGGGAATGGAATACCTGGGGCGTAAGCAAATCTTGTCCTGCCATGCTTTCATCTAAAACGCGTATTAAGTGAAAGTTGGTTGACATTAACAATTCGTAGTGTTAATTTATTTATAAATTAAATTCCCGTCCCCTTATGTCCCACCTAGTGATGGGCCGAGATAACATTCTCTGAGGCCAGAATTTAAGCGAATTAAAAATTCTAATAAGTATTGTCGCTTATATCTATCCAAGATAAAAAGATTACATCATATTTGAATGTTTTATGAGGTTTAAGTGAAATATAATCGGCTGTAGAACCGTACCTATTAAATTTCTCAGTAAGTTAATTATTATCTTCAGTAAAAACACTCTCCAGAAGTTCTTGGATAAATTCTCGTTACTTTCATAATGTTATTAGTAAATTGTATTTCACGTAAGTTTTTAAAGACTACTGTAAATCTAAGGTACTATAAAATAATCAAAGTTCTGGATGTGACAATGTTCTCGAGAATTGCTCATCACTAGTCCCACACCATCCTGATACGAAAATGAGGATTTTCAGTACCCCAAAAAGGGGGCAGTAAGGTATAAAGTTGAATAAAAACAAAAATACCTTCATATTAGAATGTGCTTCCTTTATGTGCGCTTCACACTGCTTCTGCTTCCTGAAGGTCTTGCTGCATTTCCCACAGCTATACAGATCCAACTTATCTAACGTATCATATAAATCTGCCTTCTCTACCTCTTGGACAACGGTAGGCTCTTTGTCCATACTAGCCATTGAATACTGAAGCTTATTATTAGTGTAACTAAGTGTTTTATCGCTCGTCGTGTAAAGAACATGTTTATCAATAGATTGGTATATAGTTTTTGGTATAGAGTTTTCTAAGGAAAGTTCTACTATAGAGTCAGGGATTTGCGCTACGTTGTCTACTATGCATGAGGTGGACATCTGCAACAAAAATGCATATATTATTCATGAATTGTGTATAAGCAGGGAAGCGCAATCGTAGCGCGATCACTCAAAGAACTCAATAATTGGAAAGTTTAACACAATAAGATAATTTCGCGGTGGCTTAGAGGTCAGAGCGTATGGTGTATCCAACCAGGAGACGCAGGTTCGAATCCCGCCCGCGATTGAATATTTTCCTTTACTAAAAAATAACTTCCCTAGATGGCGTTATGATCGAGTTAGATCATTTACCCTCTCTCCAACGGACCGCGCGGTTTGTACCACTATTTTTGAAAAAGGTATGTTTAACTGAGTTAAATAGCACTGAGCTCACTATTCTCTTCGAATTTTTTAAACAGATGGATAACTCAAACTATACAGTATTATAGTAATTGCTAGTACAAGAGAGGTCTGCACGAAATAATAACAGCGACAATAAAAGTACGCATCTAATATTGACGTAAAGATAATGTAGTCCGAACAGAGATGGCGGGACTAACTGGACTCCTATTTGAGAAATTGGCATGATATACCATTAAACCTTGAGGAGTAAAAGGAGGCAAGGGGGAGACCTGGGGAGACCTGCAGTGGGACCAACCTACTTTTAATAATAAGTGTATTCCGGATTGAAGGCTGTTGAGGCCAGTAGAATTACCAGGACTCTAGACAAAAATAAGTACCTTATCGATCCCCAAGTCAGGCACAGGGTTCTCTATAATGATGTGCGGCTCATAGTGCTGCTTAAGATGCTGGTAGAACTTGAGCTGCTCTTCGCCGTAGAACTCCCCACATAGCTGACAGATCAAGATAGGCCGCACCTGCCAATGTTGTTGAATGGTATAATTTATATTCATTTCAGTAAGTAGATCTAACAAGTTAGTATCGGTATCAGTATCGGCATTATCTGTGTCAATATAGATATTATCGGTGTCAGAACAGATATTATAGGACTACTTGCCACTTGCGTACAACTTCAGAATGGTTCGGTTACACTGTCTGTAGTACCTCGTGTGTGATGTGGTGTGTCTCGTCGGGCAGATGGTCCTGCTGCACAAAGTTGTCGGGCAGGATCTCCTGCTCCTGGCTGTGATCGGCGCAGCTGATGCGCCCGTCCACATCCGTGCAGCTGATCACTACTATGTCCTGCAAGTCCATGCATAACTAAAACACGGCACTGAGATTTTATTTTAGTTTACTGCGACTTAATTTTAGCCCAATGCAATAATAAGTCTCCCCGTTTTGAACTACGCGTTACGTAACATTGTTTTTTAAACCTTCAGAATGGTCGCGTAGAGAGATTCTCTCACGCATTTTTTAAAACGTTTTCTTTCTCAACATTTCAGATGGAATGACCACTTAAAATTTTTTTACCTTCACAAAATTGCTTGCTTGCTTTACAGCATAGTAAAAATAAATTATTAAACATTAAATTTGTTATTTTATTTTAGTAAAACGCTAAAATAGGAATGCATGAGAAGAACAATGGCGGATAAAGCAAAAATCTGTGTAAAGCTGTTCTTACATAGATTTTTGCTTTATCCGCGTCTTTAATTAAGAATTTCGTAGTTTTCCTCGTCGTAATTAAATGTATGATTAATAGTAATTTATAATATTAACGCGATTAAAACCATAACAAAAGTATTTTAGCGACTTTCCGGTACTTTACGCCACATAATTGTGGCCAAAACACAAACTTTCACGTTTATAATATTACTAAGGATTGATGCTCATAAAAAAAGTTGACCTGCTGAGGAGTGATGTTTCCATTGTTCTTCTTGAGCTTCCTGGATATTCTCTTCTTGTGCGGCAGACTCTTCTTGTTGTGATGCCTGTGCTGCGCCGGCGACGCGCCAGCGCCCAGCTCCAGCACCGGCCCGTCCGACTCAACCAGTGACGAATCATCCTTTGAACAGACATTTTTTCATTTTATAACTATCTCTTGCCCGCGGTTTCACTCGCATCGCAAATTATTTAGTTACTATAACATGCTAAATTACTTATAAAGAGTAATTTAGCATGTTATAGTAACTAAATAATTTTTATTCTAATTTTTAACTAAATAATTTTTATTCTAATCTGCTAGTAAATGTCTCGTCAAAATCGGTCGAGTCGTTTCGGAGATTAGCCAGTACAAACGGACAGATAGACGAAAATTATAAATATATTTTTTTTTATATAAGTAGGTACCGTAAATTCTTTCTAGCCTTCCTTTATCTATATTGAATAAATGATTTTGATCTTGACCTTGATTAAAAGAAAATCACTACCAGAGTACTAAATTAAGAAAACGGAAATTTTACTTTAAGTGTTTCTTTCGGCTTGCTGTTGAACCAGTCGGTATCTTGACACCTCTTCATGTCCTGCAGCGGCGGCAGCGGCGGCAGGTGCGGCACCTCCACCACGATGTGCTCCTGAGACTGATCCTGGGGAGTGACCCCTTTTACTACTTATTTTTTAATGTACATATTTGGCATTAACATCGAGGGACTCGTGACTGAATATGGTTTTATTTTTAAACAGGCGAGACGAGGCGTGAATTGGATGGGCGAGAAATGGAATTTGTATGGGAAAACGTCTCGCCCATCGAACTGTGTACCTTAGATGGGAGAGACGTGGAGAGAAATTGGGTCAACACACGCGCGGAGATGTGCGAGGCGAGAATTGAAATATTTTCTAGTACAATATTGAACTTTATTACTGCAAAAAATACACAAATCTCGCAAGGTCTCAAACGCTGACAAACGTCGCGAGGCAGCACAGGACACCGCGAGACATGTTTCAGTATAAAAGGGTCAGCGAGATTTCAATTCACGCCCATCCCATCCACTCGCCTCATCATCGCCTGTTTAAAATCACATTAAAGGGGGACCCGCGGCCAAGGAGAGGTACATGGCTAAGGGGCGTCTCCGTAGTTAAGTAATTACTATGCTGATGAACCGATATATAAGGTTAATCTTCGTTTGATGCAGTCAGTCTGTGGATCAGTGACCATTCTAACTCATCAAGTCCCCTAGGAGGAAATGTAAAGCCGTCAAGCTCAGTTGTCATACAAACAACTATGATATTCGTTAATGGTAGTCAGGAGCTCAAAAAAACAGTCTATTCTTTGACTATCGGTATTGCCCAGAAATTGGATTGCAGAGGTCTAATGACAGATGCTTTTGTGTGTGGAATGTGTAGCAGAATACTGGGCCAATTTTAAACATTTTCACAATAGATGTTGCTGATTTCACCTTAAGACTTATCCATCAGTGAATATGAAGGAATGAGTGAATTATTATTATCACATCAAAATACATTTAGCCTATGCAAATAAGATTCTATATGACACTTCAACCGAGGATTATACTATAAGTTATTGCTTACCATTGGTTGGCCATGGAACAGCCTCATGGAGCTATCTAAGATGATAGATGAGTCCACATCACCCCTCACAGTCTGCACCTGAGAAAAATTATAAGATTTTATAGGAAATTTAGATAACAGACACAGAATAGACACATAATATTTTTTTACATAAAAACCATATGTATTTTAGACAAAGTTGACCCACATTAGAATTTGGTCCTGTGCTTTGTATGACAGTGACATTGTGAAAATAATTTCATAAACTAGCATTTTTTATTTCAATTAG
Source organism: Acronicta aceris (assembly GCA_910591435.1). NCBI lineage: Eukaryota > Metazoa > Arthropoda > Insecta > Lepidoptera > Noctuidae > Acronicta > Acronicta aceris. The sequence goes on along the minus strand of OU342762.1, from coordinate 16,697,406 downwards.
ACCAAATACTTTTGAAATGTCAAAAACTACATGCAGGGTTATTCCATAAACATGTGGACTCAGAACAACAATCTGTTGGCTACACAAATATCTATTCCATCCTGGGATCGAACATATGAACCAACACCAATAAAGCTATTAAAATTCATCAATCCATTGTTTGTTGCTGATACCTTATGATGTAGTTGCGTAGCCCTGGACTGTTGTGCCGTGAGGTGCGCCACTAGTGCTGCCAGCCGCCCTTCTGGGTCCATGATCTCCTCACCCCATTGACCCTCAACAACTTGATCACTCACTGATACTTGCCTGTTACAAAATAGCATTAAGTACAAATTTATGTTATCTCTATTAACAATAAGAGCCTTAACACTGTCTGCAAACACACAAAGGAAAAAGGGTCAGAAGCTGTTGTTATTTGCTCTCTCATGAAAAAATACTAAACTTATATTTCAAATTTAATACTGTCAGCATGTACCTACAAAATTCAAATAATTTATTGTTCCATGGATGAACTGGCAAGAGTGACTTCACAGTCAAATGCAAACAGAAATCATAATAGTATTGTTATATATAAATTAACATTGAAATTCTAACAAAGGAATCATTGTATATGAAAAGTAGGTTATTATTCATTTCTTACTAGCTCTAAACTACAGGTAGGTTACCTGTAGTTTCACACACATCGCGATTATCTTTTTGAGACAAAAGTTACCCTATGGCGGCAAAGGTCAAATCTTATCAAAATTGATTCAGTAGTTCAGGCATGAAAATGTAACAAACAGACAGAATTATTTTGCTTCCTTACAAAGGATATTTATTATAAGGTACTTGCTTACCTACACAATGACGTAGAGTAGGTCTGTGAATGCATGATAGACACTCTACCTCCACCATCATCCTGGACATTGAGGGTCAGGCCATTGGCATCCACATGAACAGCCTGGGGACAAAATATAAAGCAATGATAAGATAATAAATACCTTCCTATGGCGGCAGACTGTAAAATATTGTGGAAAATTATTTCGTCAATTTAAACCTATTTATTAGGGTGGCAGAAAAATTATGAGTGTTATTTTCAATTGGTACTAGATACAAAGTAATGATCTCCTATTTACTTTTCAAAAATTTAAATTCTACAAGTCGATGACATTCTGTAATGTGAAAAGATACAACGAACAATAAAATTAGACAATCCCTGGTGCATTAAAGCTAATTTGCTCGTAAATTAAAGAATTTGACATCAACTTACCTCATCCGCTGGGTGGGAATTTATATAATGCGTGACGGCTTCGTCCATTGTAAAATCCAAAAGGTTTGTAATTACGTTACGAACACTACGGGATCCCCAAAAAATAACTTGTTTTCATCGTTCACAAAAATTGTGGTTAGGTTATTTGACAGCTGTATTGCTTACGCTCAAGGTCACAAATTATTTATTTTATTGTTTTTACGTTAGATTTAACCAACATTATTGAGATTTATTTAACCCTAACAAATGTTTTTATCGTTTATTTTAAGGTTAAAACCTTACAATATCCTACATTTATAATGTTACACTTTACGAACAAAGCCCTACCCAATAGGTAACCATTCTTGAAACGAAATTCTAACAGTGTTGTCAGACATTTTGTACGAGCGATCGTACAATGGGTAAATAAATGTCGTACATGTTCCAGAAGGTCATAAAAATAAAAATAGTACGTTTTAAAAATTTTTTTCTTAATTTTAACACTTTAATAATGTAAGAATTAAAATTACAAAATTATGAGTCTTTATCTTTATAAAGAATTTTAATATTCATATTATTTAATATTTATAGTGTTGGGAAAAATCAACACAACATCCAAAGCTTTCTATGTATTTCGCTAATGGTGTGGCGTTCAATCCTTACGCTGAATTTCGTTTTACGAGTTACTGAACTGTATCATTTACAATCAACATTAGAGTGAGGAAGGCATACTAAATCGAGAACAAATTAGGCAATATCTATTATTAATGTCGTCAAAAGTACCGATTTAAGCCCAAAATTCGTCTGGCGTCCGATGTTTAGAATATATTATATAATCGTACATATGAATTACATACGATTTTTATGTTTCGGTCGTACATGCATGAAACTCGTAAAAAATCATAGGAATACGACTGAAATTGTACATCTGGCAACACTGAATTTAATTCAAGAATAGGAGTAGTAGTGATGTGACCCTTCACCCTGATAAATAAACAATTAGAAATTAAACATTGTTTTTTCATCATATTAGAAATATTACAGTGTGGGTTGCGCGGTTAATATAGGAGACGCTATACCTGCCTTGCAATTAGATGTCGGAGAATGTATAGTGTGGGCGTTTCAGGGTAATACTGATTCAGACACTAAAACACATAATCAGAAGTCAATGTATATAATTTTATCATAGTTCTGGGGATATATTACACTTCAGACAACCCCCAAAAAGCCCGCCCTTCGTGACTTCACTAGTGCTATCACTGGGAGAAGAAGGCACGAGAAACTCCCAAGCACATGTGCACAAGTCGACCCCAGAGCGCGAAGTGTGTCTTTGGCTTGGTTTTCGGCTTCACCGCTCTGCTGTATTTTCCCACTTCCAATTCACGTCATTGATACCATTTAGGCATTTAGTGCCACCGGCGCGCGGCGTGGCTACCCTCGATTAGTCAATAGACCATCTAATCATGACTAGCGTCAACACTAATTAGAATAATTTAGTGTAAATATGAGTTACGGGTCAATTAACGTTAGTGTTTTGTGAGAGTTTTAGCTTTCGGAAACTATATTATCAGAAACCAGTATATATTATCCTCCTTTTTTCAGAACAAAACTGGACTACACATAATTATCTCTGCGCTAAGCTAGCATCACTATCACTAAAATGACTCTTTTTTGGCGGGAACTTCCAAAAAAGCGCGGTTTACAAAAATTTTCAATTTCCTAAAAAAATATATTTTCCTAGGTTTTGTATATTTAAAGTTTAGAAAACCTATTGCTGCAAGGTGCGGTAATCCGTAGAAATGGATGGAAACGAGGGGGGCGGGGATAACCCGCCCACCTCACATAAGCGTCCTCGGGCTGAGGACGGAGGCGAAGGAACTATGGTTTGTGATATCAGTGGCGGCGGTGAGCGTATTGACTCATTTTTACCATACATTAAACCTAACTATAAAAGACTGTATCCAGAAAACTCCACCAACACAGACTTTAAAGTATTTATTGAGGCTATGAATTATAAAGATAAAATAGGCAACAAAAGCCCAATTTACTTAAATCATATATTTTCAAATGAAATAAAAGGTGTGACAGGCATTCAGAGGGTAAATGCAAATAAAATAGCAGTAATTTTTAAACAATATAATACAGCGAATAATTTTATAAATAATACAGCTTTTCTCACGAAGTATAATATGAAGGCGTTTATCCCAGCTGCGCAAATAGAAAAGACAGGCATTATCAGATTTGTTCCATCAAACATTTCTAACAAAGAGCTCTATACAAAACTATCATCCATTTATGAAATAATTGCAATAAGAAGATTTACAAAGAAGGTTGGCCAAGAGCGTGTCCCATTACAGACTGTAAGCATTACTTTCTTATCTAACGTACTTCCAGACCATGTCCAGTATGATTTGTTTTCATATAGAATTTTCGAATATATTGCACCACTACAGCAATGTTTTAGGTGTTTTAAATTTAATCATTCTGCAAGAATTTGTAATAGTAAACAAAGATGTTCCATTTGTGGAGGTGAGCACTTATATAAGGAATGTGACAAACCGACTGAGATCAACTGTATAAATTGCAGTGGGCCTCATTTAGCAATATCTAAATTATGTCCAATTAAGATGAATAAAATTATGGAAAAGAAAAACAAGATAACTTATGCAAGTGCTACCCTAACCAAACAAATAAACAATACAGCAATTTTTCCTCCACTCTCACCAATAAAAACGCAACCTGTATCATATAATATTGTAAATAAGCCTGTACATACATCTGTAAATAAGTCTGTATCTGTAAATAAACCTGTACATGATGTAAATAAATCAAAAGATGTCTCGCCTAGAGACTTAAAATACCAAATCGTATCCAGCAACGATGTACTTATGGCCCTAGTGCAGACGTTGGTGGAACTAGGTAATAAGGGTGATAATACACCTACTACTATGAAAAGCATTAGAGATATTTTAATTAAAAATCTCAAATAATGGATCCAAGTCATACACAATCTAAACTACGTATTGCTCAGTATAATGTTCAAAGCGCCAATAGTAAAAAACCCTTATTAATAAAATTTTTAAAAGAACAAAATATTGATATTTGCTTACTTAATGAAACATGGTTTAAAGATAACAGTTTTAAAATACCTGGATATAACATTTACAATAAAAACTCAAATAATACTCATAATGGAGTAGCAATACTCATTAAACCATTCTTAAAATATAATGTTATACACACTACTTTTTATGAAGAAATTCAAACTGTAGCTTTGTCCTTGTCTACTGTATGTGGTAGTTTGACTATTCTTTGTGTATACTGTCCACCTTCTAGTGGCCACATACGTATTAATAGACTACGTAATATACTTAAAGATCTTCCAAAACCCATTTTCGTAAGTGGTGACTTTAATGCTCATCATGTTGCATTTGGTTGTCTGTCCACTAAGAGCCGTGGTCTAGATCTATTTAATGTCATTGATGACTTGGATCTATGCATTTTAAATGATGGTAGTTTTACAACTGTTAACTACCCTAGACGAAATCCCTCTGCCATTGATGTTAGCTTTATCAGTGCTAATCTCGCACCACTGTGTGAGTGGTCTGTGCATGATGATGCGATGGGAAGTTATCACTATCCTACAATAACAGAGATTTCATTATGTATTGATAAATACTACACTAGTCCTCCGGTTGATAAGTTTCTGTATAAAAAAGCAGATTGGATGACATATAAATCCCTTTCTAAAACAATATTTAATGATTTGGCCCTAAAATTATATGACCCTATTTCAACCTATAATGATTTTTGTTTTCTATTAGATATTTTAAAGGAAAGGACAATTCCTAAATTCAATAAGTCAAATAATTTTATTAGCAGACCTCCAACTCCTTGGTGGAATGATATATGTGAACAAAGTGTCATTGACTCATACAATGCATTAAAACTGTATAGAAGTGAATCTACTATTGAGAATTACATAAATTATAAAAGAAAAGATGCACTGAAAAAAAGAACAATTTCAGAACAGAAAAAGATAGGATGGGATAACTTATGCAACAACTTTAATAGAACTACACCCATAAGTAAGATTTGGAACCTTTTAAAAATGTTCAAAGGTATAAGAGCTGGTAATAAGTCATATAAGGATGAGTTTATTTCACCATTTCTAAATAAGCTATCTGATAATAGCAATTTAATTGAAACTGATAATTTAAACAACTTTTTTGAATTAAACAATGATAACTGCAACTCAAAATTTTTACTGGATCCTTTTACATGGTCTGAATTTCAAATGAGTTTACAGTCTAGACGAAATACAACCCCTGGTTTAGATGATTACCCTTACATTATCATTAAAAATTTAGATGAATCTGCCCAAAAATTGTTTCTTAATATCCTTAATCTACTTTGGCATAATAAGTCTATTCCACATTCATGGAAAACACAGTGTGTTATTCCAATACTCAAGCCAGAGAAATCTCCTGAGCTTGCCAGTTCTTATCGACCAATTTCCTTATCTTCATGTTTAGGGAAAATATTTGAAAATATGATCAAAATTCGTCTTGATTGGTATGTTGAATCCAATGGTATCATTCCACAAGTTCAATATGGGTTTCGTCGAGGGCGAAGTTGTGCAGATAGTTTCACTTCTCTGATCTCTGATCTGAAAAATGCAAAAGATAAAAAGTTAGCTACTGTTTGTGTATTTTTAGATGTTCAAGCTGCATTTGACAGTGTGGATCCTGGTATACTTGTTAAAATTATGTCTAGGTTAGGTATACCTGGACAATTATGCAAGTGGATTTTCAATTTCCTAAACAACAGAACATTGTATGTGAAACATAACAATATATTGCATGGACCAAAATCCACTTCAAGAGGTACAATGCAGGGTGCTACACTGTCCCCTTTGCTGTATAATATCTATACATGTGAAATATGTAAATTTGTAAATTATAGTCATGTAAATATCTTACAATTTGCAGATGATATTGTTCTGTACAGTAGTAATTATAATGTACAAACTGCCATTGATAATATTAATAGAGCTTTATTTCAATTATTTCAATATTATAATGATTTGCTTCATTTAAAAGTCAACCCATGTAAAAGTACTGTAATGGTTTTTGGCAATGAAAGCCCAACATCCAATGTTATATATAACGGTGAAATTATAAATAGGGTCGACTCTAAGAAATTCCTGGGTGTAATAATAGATAAAAAATTATCTTTTAAAGAGCATATTAGTTACATTTCAAAAAGTGCTCTAAGAGGTCTTAATGTCCTTAAGTGTCTTGCTGGTGTATCATGGGGAGCAGACCCCAAAATTTTGTCAACTCTGTATAAAGCTGTTATTAGAAGTCATTTTGATTATAGTTCAATTGCATATATAAATAGTCCTCATGTAAATAAATTAGATGTTTTGCAGAACAAGGCTTTGAGAGTAATTTGTGGTGCAATGTGCTCAACTCCCATAAGGGCCATGGAAGTTGAGACTAAAATAATGCCCTTAATTTTAAGAAGGGTCTTACTTGCAGAGAGATATTGTCTGAAATTAATATCTTCAAACAACATGCAATTAAGAAAGAAAATTGTACCTTATGTTGATAGCACTTCTGGATCTTTGACAACAGGGGAAGGTCTTTTGAATGGTAACTGTCCTACATTGTCCAAAATATTTTTGAAAATAGATAATAGTTTTTCTAAAATCAGGAAACAGAGCCCATGGCCATGTTACTCTTTCTCTTATCATTGTATACCACATCCAGTTAAAGTATTCCAAAACACTATCAACAATAACATAGATATGCTGCAGTTTCTGGAAGAAAATAAAATTTACTATGTAATGTACACAGATGGCAGTAAGGGGATTGATTATGTGCGTGCTGCTTTATATGATCCAAATACAAAATTCTCTCAATGCTTTGTGCTACACAATTCCTGCTCTATATTTACAGCAGAGGCATATGCGGTTTATCAGGCATTAATGCGAGTACGTGAAATTCACGATTGTAATTACTTCTTGATAGTTTCTGATTCTTTAAGTTTGATAAAAGCTATAACTAGCCTTACAGTTACTTTTAAATCAAGTTATATCTTATATTTTATAAAAGAAATGATTCACCAATATTACCTTAAGCATATCAAAATTGCCTTTCTGTGGGTGCCTTCTCACAGAGGTATCTCTGGTAATGAAATGGCTGATAAAACCGCATATGAAGGGTATAATGCTGTTGATGTTAAAAATGCAATGGACATCCCTATGACAGATTTTCTACAGTGTATTAACCAAGATATTTTAAAGTTGTGGTTAGAAATGTGGAAGAAAGACCAAGACACAAAAGGAAAGTGGTATGGAAGTGTTCAAGAGAGCTTACCTGTCAGACCTTGGTATAACCAACTGAAGGATGGCAGTCGGGATTTTATCACTGTGATAAATAGATTACGCTTTGGTCATAATACTGCACCGTCACACCTCGCAAAACTCGGAATTATAACAAGTGGTATCTGTTTGCATTGTGAATCAAATGAAGGAACCATGCAACATCTCATTTTCGATTGTCAGAGCTTCTTACTTGACAGATTAGTGTTGGCTAGTGAACTCAGTGATGTGAAAATAAAGTGTGATTCTTCTTCCCGCCCGCCGCCACTTGAACAGTTATTAAAAGACAAAAACACTTACAAACCGTTATATAAATACATTAAAAACACAATAAAATCAATTTAAATTAAGTGAACTATGGATAAGTGCATGTTAAACTACCTACTCTATTTTAAAGTGATGTGTTCTAAACTGCAAAAAAGACATGACCTAAAGGTCTAAGTTACCAGGTCATAAAATTCCTTAAAAAAAAAAAAAACTAAAATGACGTGACAGTTATATCTGCATGTCAGACGTGACAAGTGACAATTTATAATTAATTGTTGTGACTGAAAATTGAAAAAAAAATTAGTTTTTTTCATGTAAATGTCCAATGTTCTTGCATATATACATCAAGAATTGTTAATAGCCACAATAAAATGTTTCGCAATAAAATAAGATCTTCTCTTATCTACAGAAGTCATGACGTAAGTTAAAAAAATAACCTATGAATAACAATAGAACTTTTCATGTTTTCTGGTGTGTTTGGAGGTCATCCCTAAATCCCAATATTAAACTTGTCGACTTCAGATACCTATACTTAAATATTATTTAGCAGAAACTATTATTTATATTGCATCATTGCAATACAAAGATCTCTAAGTTTACTCTCTGATCAAAATTGGAAACAAAAAGTAGATTGTGTATTTTCAATTTCTAATGCTTCTTCTTTTCTAATTCTTCCTTCAGTTGCCACATGACTTGCCACAGAATCCATGCTTTTATATCAAATATTATATATTAGGGGGCTCAGTATGGGTGTTTCTGAATTTACATTTGCATTTGCATTTGGACCATGTTGATTCCTTTGGCGGCTTGGATAGAAATTTATTCTGATTATTGCACATACTTGCTACAAAACATTGTTAGTTTCAGAGATGTAACCATTCAAGCAAACTTGATGCTATTCGAGAGAAGTTGCGTGAGGGGCCAGGCTTAGCTGATTTTGTGTCTGAAGACCGTCCAAAAGATTGGCAGGAGTATGAGGGCAAACTGAAGAGAGAGAAGGGTGAATCGGAACGATTACGACTGCCCCCATGGTTGAAAACGACTATACCAACTGGTAATCATTGCATAGTTTATGTGTTTTGTGTTGTGTTACTAGCTGTAAAAGCACTTTCAATACTTCCTGAATTTTCCAGATATCTTATCTAATTTTTCTTTCCTTAAAATTCATTATAATTATTTATCGAATAGGTCAAGTGATGTGTTTACCAACAAACAATGTTACTTCTTTACTTATACATATACCTTTGGCAACTCGCCGTGAGATTTCAGACTTCGTTTTTTATTAAAGATCTTCAAAAATAACATCGACTGCCCTGAACTTTTATCAAAATTTTGTTTCACTATACCATCAAGGACCCGCTTTAATCCACCTATTTGTGTACCATTTTCTTCCTCGAATTACAGGAAAAACTCTTATGTTGTGCGTGCAAGCAGAAATTTCAACAACTTGTGTAAACAGCACGATTTCGATGTTTTATCACTAGTATAGATGCGGCTAGGAGGTGCCTAAGTCTTGATTTTTTCAAATACCAAAGTGTAGAATAAATGTCTCAGTACTTGGACTAAAGATTATCTTCATATTCACTAGTTATTATAAGTTCACGGTTCTTTATAATATTCTAATTCTAAACGTGAAGATTTGTTATTGGCTGATAGATTACTGTTCAAGAATGTAAGGTGTCATAATTTGCTGTAAGTCTTCCAAGCTGAATAAATAAATAAAAAAATAGATTAGTTAGCCTCTGGGATTTTCTTTGAATCATCACAAGTATTAACTATGTTTAACTGTCTGCTTTTAATTAGTAGTTTGTTTGACAGGGTCAAAGTTCAGTGAGTTGAAGCAGCAGCTACGTCAGTTAAAGTTGAGCACTGTGTGTGAAGAGGCTCGGTGTCCCAACATTGGTGAATGCTGGAGTGGAGGCAAGCATGGCACATCCACTGCAACTATTATGGTAAGTTTATACAGATATGCTCAGGGACCAGAAATACATGTCTTACAGTACGCGCGACATAACTTGGCCGGACTGAAGTTAGCTGTTTGTCAGTTTTTGGTTGCGCAGTACACAATTTTTAATGTAAACAATCCACTGCGCATTAAAACGGCGAACTTCACTCCGGCCAACTTATGCCGCGCGTACTGTATCTAAATGATGAACTCAATTTGCACAGGCATTTAATATAATGCATTACTTTTATATATAATTAGTCCCTTATTATAGACACAATGGAAAATCTTTTGTTTTGGTCTCTGGGATCATTATGGGTGTCGCTGAATTAATCTTCAGTCTTCAAGCTTTTACCTAACTATGTTCAGGTTACTTCCAGTTGGATGAATCTGAATATCAGTATTTTACACCGGGCGAAGCAACTGACTTCAGAACAAATTCCAGGACATCACTGATATCCTAAGAATAAACTGATTGGATTGTTATCAGTGATTGTATGACAAGTGTGACCAACAGTTTTACGTGTTCTCCGACGGAGATGTCTTAATGTGCTAACAATGTTCACCCAACTTGACTGCAGCATGTGTTACTTAACGTTGTAGTTCGATGAATTATAGTAATTATTATGTAGTACGAGATCCTTCTATTGCAGTGTGTAACGGCTGGTTTCCATATCAAATCCATCAGTAGATTTGCTTGCTAGAGACAGAATTTTGACATAAGGTTTATGTCAAAAATCTCTAATTTACTAATCCTCCTACTGATATAGAAACCAGCCGTAAATCAGTACTTAAAAATCATAATTATTATGACAGTTGATGGGAGACACGTGCACCCGTGGATGCATGTTCTGTTCAGTGAAGACATCGCGCCGGCCGCCGCCGCTGGACCCCGACGAGCCGCGCAACACCGCGCACGCCATCAACCAGTGGGGACTCGGCTACATCGTGCTCACGTCTGTAGACAGAGACGGTCAGTTCACACATAGACTTTAGTTCATACTAGCTTCTGCCCGCGACTTCGTCTGCATGGATCCTGCACGGATCGGATCCAATTCTGAAATTGGATCCGATCCGGACAAAAAGCATACTACTTTAGCTTTATCCACACACACGCACGTGAACTTTCGAAAGATTACATCAATAATGTTTGCTTTTGTTTTATACAGATTTACCTGATGGTGGCTCCTCACATTTTGCTGAAACTGTTAGAGAAATTAAACGACAGTAAGTTACCATAGCTCTTCAAAAGACCATCTGAGACATTACCCTGCATTTTAAAACTCGCATATTGCTGCTACTACTACTTATGTCTGGACTTTAAAAGAGACTAGATGATTCTCTGAGTTTCTTCTTAGAATAATAAATATCATTTATCATAAAAAATTACATAGTGCTTATTTGTCAGGAATAAGGAAATCCTGGTGGAATGTCTGGTGCCCGACTTCCGTGCGAATCGGGACTCTATAGAGACGATAGCGACGTGCGGCCTGGACGTGTTCGCGCACAACATCGAAACGGTCGAGCGACTCACGCCCTTTGTGAGGGATCCTAGAGCTGGGTATGTTGAACTCACTTGTTGTGTTAGGTCCCTTACTCTATTATTTATTTATTTTTTCTATTATTATTACTTTTTTAAATTGAACATCGCATCGCTTGTGACATATTTGTTATATACTGTTGGTTCAGGTACCGTCAAACATTGAAGGTGCTGCAGACAGCCAAGGAAGTGAACCCAGACCTGATCACCAAGTCATCGATCATGCTGGGCCTGGGGGAGTCCGATGAACAAGTCGAACAAACTATGAAAGGTTATTTATTTTTATTTAATATGGATTATGTCGGCAAACGAGCTGACGAGCCACCTGGTGGTAAGTAGTCATCGTCGCCCATACACACCTGCAACACTAGAGGAGTTGCTGATGCGTTGCCGATCTTTAATAGCACCAACGGACTGCAGACTGTCAGAGTCGCTGCAACCGAGGGGAACTGGCTCTTACGTGCAAAAGTCGAAACACACACCGAGGTGCTTTACGACAGACTCCGACGTAAAGGTGGTCACCAGCCAGTCAGACTCCGAGAGGTCCTACCACCGAAATTAAATTTGACCGAACGAATGAACTGATTTTGATTCCGTTTTTTTTGTTTGAAAGGTGACTTGATCGATAGTGGTCTTAGCTATAATTTAAAAAAATCTGGAAAGCCATTTGAAGATCATGAGCTGTTTTCTGGTTCGTGAAGGGATGTGAGCCACTTCCACAAGTCTGATTGATGTGTAATTTGGTATCCTGTTACTGCAATGATATTGCAAGAACATAGTAACCAAGCCTTGAGGATGCGGGGGTTTTATAAATTTAAAATGTAATGTTATTATATATATATACTAGCGGCCCGGTACGTGCTTCGCTACGTATAAAGCGAAATACAGCGGACAAAACCATTCCCAGATCCCCAATTTCATCAAAATCGGTCCAGTCGTTTGATCTAAACCATTCCCAGATCCCCTTGAACACACACAAAAAATTTCATCAAAATCGGTCCAGTCGTTTGAGAGAAGTTCAGTGACATACACACTCACAGAAGAATTATATATATAAAGATATATATGTATTTTTAAAATTTAGTATCAGAATTATAGGTTAAATACAAATAATATTTATTCGACAGTATTGTAACTACATAAGGATCATCAACACATTTTATTGTTCTACTAGAATGAGAGGGATTAGGCTATAGTCAACCATCGGAGGAATAAATTCGAGTTTTTGACAGTTTTTCTATACAAAATCTGACAAACGTCAATTTTATTCCTCAGTTAAAAATTTTCTGGCGATGGACATGTCAACCCTATATGAACTAAATTACGTATACAATTTGACAGATCTGCGCGAGGCGGGAGTGGACTGCGTCACACTCGGCCAGTACATGCAGCCGACCAAACGTCACCTCAAGGTGTTCGAGTACGTCACCCCCGCCAAGTTCAAGCAGTGGGAGGAGCGCGGCAACCAGCTGGGCTTCCTCTACACCGCCAGCGGACCGCTCGTCAGGTCCTCGTACAGGGCCGGCGAGTTCTTCATCTCCAGCCTACTGAAAGACAGGAAGGCCAAAAGCTTGTGACCCGAAAATTAGTCCAATTGTTGTGATAAATAAAAGCTATTTTTGTATTTAAAGCTAGATAAATGTATAGATAGATGTTCTAGACTGAACATTTGAACAAGCATGGACGTACTCTAGATTCTAGAGTATTCATCATTTGAAACTAATAATTTTTACTCTGCGGTTGTTTTTTTTTTATGCTAAAAGCGGGATATTTACCATTTATTATTATTAGCCTGTAGGTAATATTATTTTGCAAAAAGTAATGTCTCTTTTTACAAGTAATTGAAGATCAGCTGACGACTTGTTTATTAAGTGAATTTTCCAAACTTATTCTTGTCAGTTTTAATTATATGGATATTAAGCCTTAGGCTCTAAAGTATATCCATACTTCTAGCAAATGTCCTTTTTATGTAGTGAAATATTCAATTCACTATGAACGACCTCTTTGAAAACGACTTATAATTCTATGTACAACTTCAGAGTGGTCCTAAAATTTGATGCAGTATGAAATAATAGATAAATATATTAATGACTACGTCTTTAGGGTTGTCTATAACAGTTGTACATGTAAATTGAGATAGCCCTAACATTTTTTCGCGGATGTATATAATCATAATGCGCTTTGGCAGTGTTTGACAAGACAGAGGTATGTAGACTATTACACAATTATTGTCCATATTAACTAAAAACTGTATGGTTATCTTTAAAACCATAACGATTAATAAAAGTGTGCGATTAAAAAAATAACATTCGAAAACGTGACTCCAATTCATGGAAGGAAATGTGTTACCAATAATGTTACTATCGTAATTATATTATTTTGCACACAAACAAACAACCTCTAACCCTAAACGCATACACTTTCTTCGTTCCGTTATGGATAAAATATAAGATTTATCCTATCATATTTAGTGGGTAGGTATTTCTGACAGATATTTTCCGACAGTTTGCGGCCGGGCTAAGGAGGTGTATACTCAATTTTATACTGATTTAAGTTCCTTTAAACACCATAATTATAAACTTTATACAATCGACAATCTTGGTGGTTGATCATTTTAAACTTTATTGTTAATATTATAAAGTCGAAAAGTAATAAACCGCTAAAGTGCTTCACTGTACTTAAAATTTTGCAACTTCTCAGTCTAGTCCTAATGTTTTACCTCATTGATATTACACTCGTTATCACTGCTAGACGCACCAAAGATTGATCATAATATTATGTATATTTGTGTTTGCGGATCTGTTTAGCGTTAGCGGAATCACTCATAAGTTATTTATTGTTAATTTGATTTTGTTGTTACTGTTATATATGTTATGTAATAAATGTAATATCAAGTTGTTGTACATCAGTTTTTCTAATTCAGCCTTTACCCTGATGGTAATACGCATCAGTTCAAGTAAGTGACTTTCTTGTGGTCTCACGCGGCGAAGTTGCGACCGACGAAATGTTATCTACCCATGTGTGGGAATGGGAAGTCGTATACTAAACCATCATTTAACATAAAGATGACTAATGAATGAAATAAGGTATCTCATCATATTATTAAAAAATATAATTATATTCTTTGAAGTGATAAAAAAATCATATGTCTAAGGAATAACTGTAGTAGAAACAACATTTTTCTACCACTTATTTTACATGTAGTTTTAATGATACTTAAAAGACGGTCAGAGAATCAATTTATTAAAACAATAGCTACTCTTTTACTGTAAAAATAATTATAAAAATAGCATCACTTCAAGCGACGTCAGGTTCTACTTCCCGAATTTATGTCTCATTTGCAGTTCCATATTTTCGCTATAGCATCCGGGCATTCTCGCCGCCTTAGCCACGATGTTATAGTGCGACACACTGATTTGCCACGGGTCGTACGAGATTGACACCGTGCTGGTCAACTTGTTGTAATTCACCGTCGGGATAGTCATGGAGTTGTCTACCTGCACCCTCACGTACTCCGTCACATAGCATTGAGGGGTCTGGAATAAATTGCGCCAAAATTACGTTAATATCTCTGCAATAAACCTTTCGATTCGAATCGATGAAGTAATCGATACAAATTGTAGGGAAAGGACATTTATGAACGTTCGAGTTCTTGCATCATCATATCAGTCAAAGACGTCCACGCCTGAACTAAGGCTTCCTCTAAAGGCTTCCAAAAGTACCGGTTAAATGACGATTTGTCTCATGTTTGTTTGTTATGTAAGTAGTTAGACACAAAAGAGGGGAAAGGGGGGAAAACCTTAAAATTAAAATGCACCTTTCTAATTTTTTAACTGCTTTGTTTTTTTTTTGTTGGTGGCTCTGTTTATGGTAGGTATAATGCTTATGTATGTAGTTGTTGTAAATTGCTAAATTGTAAAGTTAATTACTGAAACCATGCGTGGATCCTTGAGACCTATTGGCTCGGTTACTTTGAATGTTAAACCTATTAAAGTATCAACGATTAATTCAATTATTTTGTTTTTAGTGCAAATGTTGAACTAAACGGAATATTTAATGCAAGGCTATAGTTATTTTGCATCCACAGGTCCGCAATTACTTATTGGATATGACTTACTATTATTTTTATCTCTTTTTTCTTCCGGAACAGTGAAAAATCGCCTTCTCTATAATCGACGATAATGCTCCCAGGAGCATCTTGACCGAACTCCCACACTTCACCCACAACCATCTGCGTCAGGACCATACATAGTAGGAATAGGAACAGTCCTTGAGAACCCATGGCCCACAGAACACTACAGGCATCAATGGCAATAATTCAACATACCCACACTATTTATAACTTCATTAATTTTAATTTGACACTGTAAAGACTGATATAAAACAAACGCTAATTTAAATATAATGTAAATGTTATGTAGAACATTTAACGGACTGTGCATAAAACATACTATGCAAACGTAAAATATTGGCTTGTTTAGTCCGTAAGTTTGTTCAATTTAACGTTTACTGTAAGTTTAATTCGTTATTAACCGAAGCGTTAATAACGAAGCGTATTAACGCTTCGGTGTTTAATGTTATGTGGTTCTCGCTAGGGCCAGTCGAGAGCGTTTGATGGCGGTGTCTTTAGATTAGTGACAGCTTGGCACTGCAGTTGTGGCCTCTCTCCTAGACCCTGTCCTCTACCGCCTTAGGAGACCGACAGCCAGCATGAAATTAAGGTATAAAATAGATTCTCACATTAGAGTTCATTGTAGGAATATTTAAGGAAGCTAGTCTTAGTCGTAGGTATATACAAAATACCGATTTAGGTACAAACGCAAACTCGAAAATCGGAAAATTACTTTAGAAATATTTTCAATCGTAGGCAGGTAGGTACCAAAATATGCAGCCACCAGTTAAGTAAACAGAAACTGAAAAGTTGCTATCTTCTCACAAAATAGCAAGAATCGTCATAATCAATTATGAAGAAATGAATACTTCATTATAATTCTTTGAGTATGCACAATCAGTACATGCGATCGATTAGTTTTCGTAAAACGATAGCAAAATTAAACATATTTTCATTAGTTTACCTTTAGATATAGTCGTACCTACTGCCTCTTTGATATGTTTGTCGTACAAGTGAGGCCCGCTGAAAGGGTCATCCTTCTCGACACCTGAACTCCATTTCAAGGCCATTCGAAGTATCGAGTAGCCTAGTGATTAGACCCATTGAGTCTCTTATGTCGATCAAGTTAGTAATCCTCATTATGATGAGCGACTCAATGGGCCTAAAGAGTGTCCTTGAGGAACTCCATAGTATCTAATTATATCGGTATAAGTAATAAATATAGAATTTGTATAACAATTAGGTTACAAATATTTGCATACAAGTTAATCTCCTATGGAATGGTGCTTACACCATATGGAAAACTAAACATTGCCTAAACGTCTTACACGAAATTACACAGTCCTTTTGGGAATCAATGACTGGAGGTGTTATCGTCTTGATTATGATACATTGATTATGAATTATTCGTGAGGCTGGGATAGGCCTCAGACTTATAACACACAAAAACACTCCTTTTTTCTTCGGTTGCAAACATTATCCGATCAAAGGACAGTAAAACGCGACCTATTTCTTCTATAGGTTTTTAATATAACTTCTCTTTTTGCAAAATCAAGGCAAAAAAATATAATACTCACCAATCAATCGATTTTTAAAATACTTTCAAATTGGTCGAGTGACTTTTGTTGTCAGAAATAAATATTGAAATTATATTACCGTTTATTAATTATTTAATTATTAAAAAAGTATTAAAAATAGAGCCGGAATGAGAAGCAGCGGTTTGGTGTTGTTTGCGTGTGCTGGCCTGCTGCTTGTAAGTATTGAAATAATGCTAAATAGTAATCAAAAGGTCGATCACCTCCTCAGTAAGACTGTAAATACCAATGACATTGTAAATACCTAATTTACCTAAACCCGTGATTTCAGAAGCCAGAAAGATTGCGGATTGCTTGATTTCAGTAGATTGGGTTGTTGATAGTTTGGATATTAAGAATGAAAAAATGGTTTTTGAGTCTCCTGCCTATTACAAACGTTTCTTGATGCCCGACAGACGATTCGACATAAACACGGAACGAAAGCAAAGATTTGTATGGAATCTGATTGAAATTAGATCATCCAGCGGCGATAGTGGTGCCCACGAACTTCGTGTCTCCCAATATTTTGTCAGAACATAAGGAGTTATTTGGTTGTCATCTTTAGAGTTTTTCAGTACCTAATTGAAAAATGAAAAAAAAAAATGAAAAATCGTTTAATGCCAGAAATTTTTACATTATTGGTTATGCCCTAGATCCTACACTAGGATAATAGTAAGTAATTGATGAAGTGCTTGTCTTGGTGCATTAATTTATAGAGCGGTGGTGCGATATTGGGCGGGTCAGTGGCATGGAGCCTGCTGCGCATGTCGTACTACTTCTGGACGTCGGACTTGGGCGTGGAGCTGAGCTCTAGCGTGCTGTTCATGGCGGGCGCGCTGCTTTGCCTGCCCACATGCTGGCTCTCCACCGTCGTCCCTTACCACACTAAGTCCATGTCGTTGACTGCGACGGTTAGTTGCCACTATTTACGAAATCTGAAAGCTATACACCGGAGATTCTTTAGGTACGTCAAGATTAAACAACATCTTTGTGTTGCCGTGTTATCGATACAATTAATCCTTATAAGAATCGAATTACAGTCACGGTAGGTACTTAAACATGCGATATCGAATATGGTTATAGTTGATGGCGCTGGTGAGCGTGGCGATGGTGCTGCTGTCTGTGGGTATGTCGTCGATCTCGGGGCTGTCCCGCGCGGTGCGCGAGCCGGCGACGCTCAACTCCAGCATGCTGCGCGCTATGGCCATCGACGCCTATGATCCTGCTGTTAGGAGCTCCTTCGCGGCCATGCAGATTGAGGTACAGTAGTTATAAGTTTGGTACACCTATAGCAAGACGTAGGTGCAGATGGGTAGAAAATTTGCCATGTCGTCAAAATCTTAGGTGGACTAAAGTTTCCGAATGGTGGTCAACCGGTGGCGCAGCCCACCAACCCGAAGGTCTGACGATATTGTGGGAGCAATTGGCGATCTATGAGTGCGTTTTTCACAAGATCCGCTACAGTGGCGTAATAGAGAAGAGGCCTTATCTAAACAGTGGATGTTCCCAAATTTTTTTTAATAAATGTTCAGAAACTGTCAACGTTGGGCAACTTTAACTTGGTTCGAAAAAAATGTTTCAGTTGCGATGCTGTGGCGTGCAGTCATACTCTGACTGGTATCAACATCGTCGCACCTTACCACCGGCCTGCTGCGGACGTGTGTGGAACGGGAAGGTTATATATCCAAATTCCCCTTTACAGACTTACGTTTTTTTTTATTGTTAACTGCCTCTGTCTAGAAGTCCACTGCCAAAGTATTACTGGGTTTTTTATAAAATTCTCAGTAGTTTCTAATCCTTCACTGGAAATAAAAGACCGGAACATTGTTCCAAACTGGTAAATGTATCAAAATTGCATTCGCTTACATTTATTTGCAGTGAAGTATTTTGGACGAAATTGTAGTACCCTAGGAACCTGTCGGGATACGAATAATAACAGAATTCGAATAAATTGTGTTTGAATTACGATTTATTTCGGTATTACGTTTGTAAGAGAAATTCGGTCCGCCGGACTCTTAACCACAAGCTTCATTGTCCAGTAATTTCCTTGGGTAACACTCGTTAGCGCGTTAGTACCAACTCAGACGAACTCAGTACCACTTCAGGAAATGTCCTAACTCCTAGCTATGGTTTGCGTTTGCAGCGCGGCGACATGTGCGACGTGCCGCTGTATAGCATGGGCTGCCTGCGCCCGGCGCTCGCTGAGCTGCGCTACTTCGCCAACTCACTTTCTGCACTCTCCTCGGCCATCGTTATTGTTATGGTGAGGCGTTCTTCTTCCGAGCTTTCTGGGAGTACCCAATTCATTTTGCAGCATTTGCTGTAGGAGTATAGATGGTATAAATAATTGCCTCATTAGTCTAGTGGTCCCAAACGCGATTGCTACGCTAAAAGTTTGATCCCCAAGTCGAGCAGTATTATGGGGTGTTTCTATGAAATTCTCAGTAGCAACTCGGGAGTCTGGATTTGTGCCCGGTTAATGGCAATAGGCTCGCCCACTATTACATGGGACCTAAACATACCGGCGAACTGTGGATGTACATAAGTACGCCTCTGCGTAACCCTTCGGGGTATACAGGCGTGATAGTATGTTATGGTATAAATAATTTCTTTTTAATACCTAACGTTTTTAATTACCCGCTTTAAGGTTTTTAACCATGTACAACATACCTTGTTGCTTCTCCAGGTGGCAGACACTCCATGAGGAAATTAGAAAATGGTCTAAAAATGGAAATATATATGTTTAGGTAGAGGTTTTAAAACCTAGCTTTTTATTAAACTATTTTTTTTTATAAAGAGGAATGGATTCATAATTACTAGAGAAGACTTAACTTTTCCGCTAAGGTTGCTTCGTATCAAAAAGACATCTCGCTCGTAGTAGAGTTCATCACATAAATTTATCAGCTGCCAAGCCAATGGCGCTCATAATTTCTCCTATGCCTACCTGTACGTATGTTTAATATGATATTGCTATTGCATCATGTTTTGTGTAACTTGTACGTTGCAGGCGGTAACTCTGTTCGCGGCGGCGTACACGCTGGTGACGGGCGTGGTGGAGCGCGGCGAGGTGCGCGCGTACAAGGCGCAGCCGCTGCGCATCGCGTGCCTGGCGCATGCGCCGCCGCCGCCGCCGCCGCCGCCGCTCGTGGCGCTCACCTCGCCCGCCAGCCCCATGTAACACGACCCCACCACCCGCATAACACCACCACCGGAACTTACGGAATTCAGAACCCAAAAAGGCAGAGCGAGGCGATCGTTCACCTCGTAATTATAAGGATTTCAAATGATCGTCCCATGTCTAGATACTTACACTAAGCATGCTTTATTCGTATCTTTGTTTGAATATTTTGCGGTGCTCAGCTCTGTTTAGATAGAACAAAGATGTCTATTCATAATGTCTACAGTATAACCTCAAAGAAAAAAAGGTTAAAATTAATATTGGTATTTGGTTGTCATAGGTATATTCTAACACTAGAGACATGCTGAAATAGTGATGTGTTGTTGAAGTGACAAGCACCAAATGTTGGATACTAAACATCTCTCTACTATTAGCATTTCGCCGAATTTAGCGCGTAGTTTGATGTTCGTATTTAAAAAATAGGCAGTCACTTGCCCTATACCAGTTGATTAATGAGATTATCATGCTTAATGAGCGTGGCTAAGGGCTTGTACACAAAACTGCGTTGTCTAAAATCTACGAGGTTAATCATTGAATTTCGAGATACATTTTTACGATGCAACGTCGCATCGCAGTTTTGTGTACAAGCCCTAAGACTAATAACAAGGTTGACAGAACAGTTTTCTGTATGTTACGCTGTAGTGCATACAACATTCTGAATTCCGAATTATTCCGGTCGTGAACTGCTGCAGATGTCGATTTTTCGATACCACACTAGGTTATCACACTGATCTCTAATTCCGGTCTTTATCCTTGCCCTGAGTGGTCAGGTATTATGAACCAGTATAGTACCGACAGTGATTTGAAGATTTTATTAAAGTTAAGTCTCCTCTTGAAAGAATGTTTTAGGGAAAATCTAGATTATATACTTATTTAAATTATTATTTCAAACGTCCCTTAAAATTGTTTAAAGTCTTAAGTAAATATGTGTTAAATAAATGTCTTGTGGACAAAATGTGTTTGCTTCTTAGTGATTAGGGTGATGGGTCAATAAGTTACACAAAAGTCGAGGATATCTTTTTAATCGTAATTTTTTGAACACAATACAACATGCAAGCATTAAAATGCTTTATGAAAATCAAGAAACAATCATATCTTTTTCTATATTTGGTACCTATTTTTGGTTACTTTCAAATTATACAAGAAAAAACGATCTCTATATATAAAGACAAACAAAAACTATAATATATTATGAAAAATTTGGTACAACAGGGCGCGGGCGCGGGGCGCGCGGGCGGGCGTGCGAGCGGCCCGCCGCGGCCGGCGCATGCGCTACTCACCTAACATACTACACTATACAAACGTACGCACTAATGATTTCACTCAGTCGCTCACCAAACTTCGTTAAACAATATTAGGCCTTCCAGAGCGGCTCGCGCTACACGGCCGGCGCCGGCGCCCGCGCCCGCGCCCTCGCCCCCGCCCCACAGCTAAATACTCCGAGTCTAGGATAATAATGTTAAGCGATCGACTTATGTTAAATTTAGAATTGGAAGGCGCGGCGCGGGCTCGCGGGCGCTCGCCGCGGTAACATTAGATCTATCTAGAATAAATAGAGGGGTGCCTCGCGTCGGGCTCAGGGCGGCTCTAGCGCCGCGCGCCGCGGTGCTTGCGGTGTGCGGCGCGGCCCCGCCCCCACCACAGCGCCAGCAGCGCCAGCCCCGCCACCACCAGCGCCCGCCGCCCGCGCCGCCCGCTGCACACCACACACATATACACGCCCCGGCCGACTGGGCCCGAACCTCGCCTCGCGACAACCATGCCCGACTGAAGGCAATGCTTGACGCGACGCGATGTGCTCAGTTACAACATATCTTAACTCTAATTTATTTTGCAAACTATCTATGACTAGCACTACGCTGTACATAATTATATACAATACAGCTCTTACATTGGGAAAAATATCTTTTTAAATGTAGAGTAGTGAATTATTTTTCTAACTCTATCTAATTCCTAAACTAGTGGGGGAAGGTGAAAAATAACGGAAAATCGATTTTATAATTTATGTCTGCAAAACTAAAAAGGAAGCGGAATCGAGCGGGACGCATTCAAGATGCTCAAAACATATAGAAGCGAGAGATAATGACATGTAATTAATGAGTAAAGTATTAAACATGCAACATAAAATGTTTCTAGAATGAATGTCCTCGATTTAATACATTATGTATGTTTTTTCTAAACTTGACAACACTAGTCAGTCTTGCCATGTTTAAACACATGCATACAATTTATAATACTGATAGGTACGTTCTACAGATGTGGCTACTAATGAATAATATGTAGTTATGGTGCGATATTTCTATTACAATTTATTGTGAATGAATTTGTAAGAAATAAAATGCAAAGTTCGCAACCAACAAAGTTCTAGCTATATCACAAGGATGGTCTGCATATGTCTCTTCGTTACCTGTCTAGCAATGAAGATCAGATCCAATCGATCAGTGAACCTATGTAAATAAATCGAGGACTCAAGCTAAAATAAACACGTGTTAATAGAGCAGATGTATGAATGAATAAGAAGAGTGGGGATGGTTACCGATGCACACAACACGCGAGATTGCTCACCAAAGTAGCACACTGGCCGCCCTGCAACAAGCATAATGCGATCACACACCGACACCGCGCCGAGGCACAAGCGTCGGACGGGTTACGAAGCGGATTAGTTGAAGCGGCACAGAGCACGCCGGCTAGGCGAGGACCCCTCGAGGTTGGCAGAGGACTACCTAACATTATTATGCACCTAGTGTGACTGCTCGAAAACTGCTTTCTTTGGTGTCAAGCAATCTGAATTTGAATAAGTATTCGACAATCGCTAAAAATCAGCAATCATCGGACACGAATACAAAATATTTTTCAAGAGATTGCCACCTATCAGCAAACATTTAGGAACCCTAATTTACATGAGAATGACAAGAACTAAGTACCTATTTAGCTGCTTCATCCAAATTAAATCACAAGACACAGAAAGTATTGAATTTTTCTTTTATTCCTTAAAAATAAACAACCCTTAACTACATATTTTTATATAGATGGGGCACAAAATGTTATACCGTAACAGTTAAATCCAACATCTAAAGGGACAGACTGATTCTATCATCCTGCCAACCTCAATGAGAGCCGGTGTCACAGAGGGCTGAGTAGACATCACACGGGGCGTACGAGCCCCCGTGACGTCACACCGGCACTATCTGGTGGGTATGTGACGCACCGTGCAGGCGGCGCAGTGCGGCGGCGCGCACGCCCCCAGCTCCAGGCGACGGGGCGCCTCCCCCGCCCCGCCCGCGCCCCCGCCGGCCCCGCCCCCCGCGCAGCATCCCGCGCCCGACTGGCACTCCGGCTCCCAGCAGTCCACCTCACCAAGCTACGAACAAGCGAGATGGAAGATAGAGCAACAGATAAGAAGAAAAACTATGAACAGATTAACTAGAACTGGCCATTAAAGATGACTCTAACATAACCTCTTGACCATAGTTACATCCAAGGGATGTGAATGACAATTCTTAGATCCCCATATTAGAGTTGAAACTCTTTTACTTAGTCAAAGTCAAAGTCAAAATGTTTTATTTCAATTAGACCACTAAATAGGTACTTTTGAAAAGTCAAAACTATTTGCACGGTTCCAAAAAGTGGGTCGTATGGAGAAGAGCCGGCATGAAACTCCATAGACACTCTTTTAAAAAAATAAAAAAACTTGATTACAATATTATGTTTTACAACTTTGTTCCAACTAGTTGCTGAGAATTCTGCAGTTTGATGTATAAGATTTATTCAATATACAAAAAGAATTAGGGATTGCCACAGCAAGTAAGAGCTGACCAGCCCCGACAGACAGCACCCGTTCACGAGCATGACGTGCGTATCGGCGTGGTTCGACTCAACCATATTGTAAGGAATAAAACAACCCGACACACATCGCCACCATCAGCAGGACATTTAAGTGAACATGACAAGCTCAGACCGCGGGCACAGCAATTTTACAGATAAATATATGTATGTACTTATACAGATTGCTACATCAATATCTGCACTATACTCGCACATTATCTGCCTGAACTGCATACACTCAAGGATAGTTTCGACGGCAGCCCAAGCTAGACCATCTTCTGATGGCAGGACTGCACAAAAACCTATAGCAAAACTAGGAAAGTCATAATGTGGTACTTACGAGGCACTCGCAGATCTGGCACTGGTAGAGCCAGCGCTCGCCACTGCGGAAGGTGACGTGGTGCATCTCCTGGTGGCGGCAGTGGAAGCGCGCCTCGCAGTGCGGGCAGCACGACGCCGGCGCCACGCTCGGCAGGGACGTGCTCTGCAACTGACAGCACACGTACCAATGAGGCCGGTGGATAAAATTAAGGACCAGCAGATACATACCATCACGCCTGTATTGCCGGAAGGCAGAGGCGTACACCAACAATTCCTGTTGCCATTAACCGGGTACAAATTTCAAACTCCGAGCTGCTATTAAGAATTTCTTAGAAAAACCCAATTACACTACTCGTAATAATAGACTAATGATAATGAGGTATCCAGATCAGGGCAAAAAAATAAGGTGTTCAGGAGAGAATAATCTTCAGCCGTCGTACAGTAACTATCACCTGGGCCAGTTACGTTACTTTTTCATAAGAACCAAAACTTTGGACGTGCAAAAACCGGTGATCGTATTATGCAGATTAGCTTCTAAGATCGTGACAAATGCTAATTACCGCAGTAGTGTAGTTATCGTGCAAGTCGCATGCGCAGACAGCTCGCTCGCAGGTGGCGACGCCGGCGGCGCACACGCAGGCGCGGCAGCCGCCGGCCTCCGTCCACGACGCGCCGTCCGACAGGATGCGACCCTGCCACGAACAACCTGCAACACGGACATGTTACTTTGTAATATATGCTAGCACAGTGAATTAAACTACAATGGGAAAATGGGAGCTCCTTTTATGCAACTAGTAGTGTTCAAAGACAAACCAAAACCAAGAAAAATCTGGAGATACCGTAATGAAAATGCCTAGTGCCTCTTACTGGCATAGTTAAAGATTCAAGCCATTAGTTGAGTCTAAAGTTGTCAAAATAATTTCGCACTTACAAATCTATATGACTCATAACCTTCAGACGCCATCTTTTATGGGATCGTCATTGAGAAGAAAGTTAATTTATTATCATTTTTTGACACTCACTTAACTCACAGTGTTCCTCTGAATCACATTGACATCTGAAGCCGCCGTCGATATTTACACAGCGCGCGCTCGGGTGACACGTGTGGAAACCCTCAGCGCACTCGTCCACGTCTGAAGGAACATCGATTAGGAATGGAATTATGAATATCAGTATTTTATACGAAGCGATGATTGCCGACTTGAGACGACACAATTCCTGGGCAATGTCTTTCTAAGCGCAGACTGGTTGTCACGCTTTTGTGATTCTGACCACCATTAAGAGTTTTTCGTGTTTTCTGACGCACGGGAAGATGTTGGGCTCAGGATTATTTCTACTACATCAGTAAGGGGAATATCTGGACTGATAAGTAAATGTATAAGTTGACTTTAAAGCTATATTTATATAGAATAACAGATGACTTTCAATAGCCTGACCACGTCAAAAGATCGAATGATCAGCATATTTATCTAGCTATCATCACGAGCTCATAATACCTTGACATGTATCGAGCATGGCGTCCCGGCGGTACCCTTGCGCGCAGACGCAGTAGTAGCTGCCGGGCGTGTTGACGCAGAGCGCGTGCTCTGGGCAGGCGGCGGGGGCGGCGGGGGCGGCGGGGGCGGCGGGGGCGGCGTGCTGCTCGCGGCACTCGTCCACGTCGCGCTCGCAGCGCGCGCCGCCGAACCCGCGCGCGCACGCGCACTGCTCGCGGGACACGCACACGCCGCCGTTCAGGCACCCGCCCGTGCAGATTGCTGCACAAAGCACCATCAATTTTATCATCCAAAATAATTCACAATGGCTTTCTTTCAAGATTCATTTCGATTTGGCGGCACGTTTGGTGTAGTGTTGTTTGGTGGTTGCGCGACTGACTTTCGAAAAAATATTTGTATGACATAGGTAGGTAGTTGTTTTGTGTCTGAGTGTATGTGTATGTGAAAATTTGAAAACGCGCTCAGAATACAGGAAAATATCCTAATGTTTTAAAAAAAGAAGAGAATGACATTCTTATTTTCCTTTTGTCCATGAAATAAAAAATTAAATGAAAAAAAAAATCCATCCAGATCCGAAACCAAAAGAAGAGTAGTTTTTGTAGAGAATATCTGTCTTCTAGAAGGTGTAGTGAGGTACGTACGTGTGCACTCGTATCCGTCGCCGGTGTAGCCCTCCCGACAGCGGCACGTGTACGAGCCGGGCGTGTTGGTGCACGCCGCGTGCGCGTGACACCCGTGCGTTTCGCCCGCACATTCGTCTACCTGAACACGCCAAATACATAAATTAGTTATTCTTCTTCTTGGTTGATTTTAGAATAACCTGCGTGTACGGAACCGTACATTAATTTAGCAATCACGCGCCGTGCATTCGGCGCATGTCAGCATTTCACGTAATATTGCAAATAGCTATGTTCAAAAATATTCACAATAAATCAGTGTTAATCTAACATTCAAAGTGGACGGTTTTATTTCATCAACCTAATAGAATCGACCCATCATCATCATCAT
The DNA here is from genome assembly GCA_910591435.1 of Acronicta aceris. NCBI lineage: Eukaryota > Metazoa > Arthropoda > Insecta > Lepidoptera > Noctuidae > Acronicta > Acronicta aceris. Next base: position 16,670,525 of record OU342762.1, on the reverse strand, counting down.
CATCAAATGTAGAAAGCGTCTACATTTTTTTTGGTCCTTCGAGCGTACGGTTTTTCGGGTACCTACTTTGGCCTAGCGCGCGGTCTGGTCAGAAGTACATACGTTGAAAACGTGACGTGGACTTATTATCATCAATCCAGTGTGGACTCATTTAGTGAAGTGCTACACCTATCATCAATCAATCATTCTATTCTTCTTGTCGGCGCGAGGGTTAGCGTCCGCTGTCAGCTACGTTGGAAGCAGCAGCAGGTTCAGACTCTACTGTTGTGCTACTCCTGGATCATCATTTATCAAGTAAGACTGTTCCTATTGTTCTAATCATGGAATCTCTTATTGCTCGTCAATCTGATATCATCTCCAACATCAATTCAATAAAGGTCAACTTCAATAAAGACTCCGATTCACGGAAACATGCCGAATATATTAGAAAACGGATAGAGTCACTAGACAACCTCTGGGGCGAGTTTGAGCAAAATCATCAAAAAATTTCAGAGCATAAAAGTGAGGCAGTTGAGTATTTCCTTGAAAATACCTATCAAAAAGGAAAAGACCTATATCTATCTACTCGTAGTCTGTTATCATCTTACCGTAAATCATCAAAATCTACTCAACCAGACGGAGAAGTAGATGAAATGTTAGCATTGCAACGGACTAATTTTAGAGCATTCAATCGGCTAATCAAGGGCATAAAAGTCGATATCATAACGGATAAATGGGAACTTGAGGATGAGCTCAAGAACGTGCAAGCTAAATGGAAAATCATCGATGCCCAACATTTAAAAATAGATCATATTCTTGCCGGTGGGGATATATCATATGACGAGGAGTTTAATCATCATGAACTGGCCTACAAAAATATCAAGCGTGAGTTGAATAAGAAAATTTCATCTACCACTCATTTAGAAAAATCAACTCCGCATCTTGAAATACCCTCGTTTAACGGAAACTACACGCAGTGGCCAACCTTCTATGATTTGTTTACCGAGACAATTCATAACAACAACTCCATCACAAAAGCTCAGAAAATGCAACACCTTAAGGGAAAACTTAAGGGTGAAGCAGAGCGTCTCATCTATCATCTACATATTTCATCAGAAAACTATGATACGGCATGGGAGATCTTATTACATCGGTACAACAATACTCAAGCTCTTTTCACAAACCAAATTGAATTATTCCTAAATCAGCCAATCATTCAAAAGCAATCATCATTTGAAATTAAAAGATTATATGACACCACCACAGAATGTATTCACGCGATTCATAACCTTGGCGTTGATACGAATACGTGGGATCCCTTGCTGGTTCACTTACTTTGCAAAAAATTAGACTTGGAAACTTATACCGATTACAAGGAAGCACGTAAAGCACCCCGGGATTTACCAATGTTGGACGAACTGATGTCATTTCTTGAGAGTAAGTTCACCGCTCTCGAACCTCTTCATAAAGGTGATAAGGAACCTTCAACGTCAAACAAGCGAACTTCAAATCAACCTAAAGTGTCTAACTATAATAACAAACACAATTATTATAAAGGCTACAATAATCGGAATTATCAAGCTATCATTACTCAATCTTCTAAGTGCCCTGTGTGTAATTTATATCATACTCGCAATCTATTTTCGTGTAAAAAATTTATGAACATGACACCAGATCTACAATTGAGGACAATGACAAAATCAAATATTTGTCAAAACTGCCTATTCAGTCATGATGGAAGTCAATGCACTTCCACAAAACGTTGCAAATCGTGTCAAGGAGATCATAATACCATACTTCATGAAGCATATTCATCATCATCAAAATCTTCTCCTCAAGCAGCTTCATCATCATCGGCTGCTGTGCCCACTTCATCGTTAAAGTCATCACACAAACTACCTAATGTTAATCATGTCGCAGGGGAAGACGAAGAGTTATTGCTGACTACGTTATCGATTAATGTTAGGTGCGCTGATGGCACTTACGTGACCCTGAGGGCTCTCCTGGACCAGGGGTCACAAATATCATTAATCTCTGAAAACGCAGTACAACGGTTAGGTTTGCAGAGACGGCGTTATAACGCATCAGTGTCCGGTATAGGTTCGGGTGCTAGGCAGAGTAAGGGACGCGTACTAATCGACTGTCAATCTATCTACGGTGACTATAAGTTTACTACAGAAGCACTAGTTTTATCAAAAGTCGCAAACAGCTTGCCTAACATACCATTCCAAAAGCAATCATGGTCGCATCTCCAACATCTGCAATTAGCAGATCCGGAATACAATGTGTCGAAGCCTATTGATATTCTCTTAGACGTTAGCATTTATTCACAAATTATCATGGACGGGCTTATCAAAGGCCCAGCGCATGCTCCGATTGCGCAGCAGACTACTCTCGGATGGATATTATCTGGCAATGTTCGTACATTTAATTGTCATATCGTAACAAACGATTTATCGGATCTATCAAAATACTGGGAAATAGAAGACGTTGAATCATCATCATCATCTCATCTAACCAGTGAAGAGCAGTATTGCGAAGAGTTTTATCATCAATCTACTCGTCGTTTGGACACTGGTAGATACGAAGTTGGTATACCCATGAAGCCCGAGTACGAAAATCAACTTGGATCATCAAAATCAAAAGCGGTTGCACAACTCAAACAATTGGAAAGAAAAATGTGCAACAATTCATCATTTTCAGAAAATTATAAATTGTTTATGTCAGAATATCAACAACTGGGTCATATGTGTAATGCCAATAATGTCAATGAACCAAAACGTGCCTTCTATTTACCACATCACGGCGTAATGAAATTAGACTCGACAACGACAAAACTTCGAGTCGTCTTCAATGCGTCAGCAAAATCGTCATCAGGTAAAAGCCTAAATGATCTCATGTGCTGTGGACCAAATCTTCAAAGGGATATCATGACACTTATCTTAAACTGGAGAACCTATAGCTATGTTATCACTGCCGACATAGAGAAAATGTTCCGGCAAATATTCATCAGACAGTCAGATCGTCATCTTCAGTCAATCGTGTGGAGACAATCACCTCAGGCGCTTATCCGTGAATATCATCTTACTACCGTGACGTATGGAACTAAAGCGGCTCCATATTTAGCTATGAGAACACTAAAACAGTTGGCAATAGACGATGCCGAGAAGTACCCTCTAGCTGCGGAAGCATTAAATCAGTCATTCTATATGGACGATCTGTTTAGTGGAGCAGATACCATTCATCAAGCTAGAGAACTGCAGCATCAACTCATTGAGATGTTGAAGGGTGCTGGCATGAACCTTCGAAAATGGTCCAGTAATGAACCAGAACTACTGGTAGATCTATCATCTGATCAACTTGATAGCCCATTAGACTTCAAATGCACAGAATCAAGGAAAACACTCGGATTGAGATGGTATCCATCATCTGATAGCTTTAGCTTTCAAAATCAATTACAGCATCATAATAAACATATCACTAAGAGACAGCTACTATCAGAAATTTCCAAGGTATTTGACCCTTTAGGGTGGCTGTCCCCATTATCAATCAGAGCAAAACTACTCTTTCAAAATGCATGGTCATCAAATTTATCGTGGGACGAAGAAGTTCCACAGTCTTGTCAAGAAGATTGGACTCAACTTAGGAATGATTTCAAAATCATAGACCAATTTATCATACCACGGTATCTAGGTAACACAAAGCAACATTATCAAATACATGCATTTTGTGACGCTTCCGAAAAAGCATATGCATGCGTCGTGTATGTTGTAGCTAAAAACAATAAGGGCGAGTACACATCAAGGCTCGCGGTAGCAAAAACAAAGTTGGCACCTCTAGCAAAAAAGGTCTCATTGCCGCGACTTGAACTTTGTGGCGCGCTACTGCTTACTCAACTTATCAAGAAAGTGATGGAATCTTTATCAAATCAGGAAGTAGAGATCTATGCCTGGACTGACTCCATGATAGTTTTAGGATGGATCAAAGGTGATGTGAAGAAGTGGAAGCAGTTCGTGGCTAATAGAATCATCAAAATCATTAGTATCGTTCCACCATCCTGTTGGCATCATGTGAGGTCAGAGGAAAATGCTGCAGATTGTGCAACTCGGGGCCTAACATCACAGAAGCTATTAACTCATCAGTTATGGTGGCAGGGGCCGAAATGGATTACCAATTTCGAACATAACTCTCTACCTGATACCCAATATCAATCACCAGACTTAGAACTCAAGATGCTTAATGTGAACGTGGCCTTACATCAAAATCATATTTCATTTATACTCGAGTTATTACAGAATTACAGTTCGTTGACTCGCATTGTAAAAATTGTCGCTTGGATATCGCGTTTCATTACAAAAGCGCGAGGTAAGCACTCACCCAGATCGGAAATTTTGTCGTTAACAGAAATGGAAAATGCCTTATATATTATTATTAAATATAATCAGTCGCATGAATTCAATGAGGATATTTTATCTATCAATCAAAAAGGACACGTGCATCCAAGGAGCAGAATATCATGCCTTAATCCATTTATGGACAAGCACGGTATCCTTAGAGTAGGGGGACGACTCAAAAACGCAAGCATCAGTGATTCATCAAAGCACCCCATCATATTATCAAGCCATAGTCGTCTCACCGATTTAATCATTGATCAAGCTCACAAAACTACCTTGCATGGAGGTCCACGACTGACGCTCTCATACATCAGAGATAGATATTGGATAATCAGTGGAATCCGTACTGTCAAGAGGAAGTTGAGATCATGCATTAAGTGTCGGCGCTTCAGCCAAACACAATATCATCAGATCATGGCTGATCTGCCACAGCCTCGAGTCACTCCGTCACGACCCTTTTCTCACACCGGTGTCGATTTTACCGGACACGTTGAGTTGAAGGCCAATAAGGGACGCGGAATCAAAACAGTCAAAGGGTATATAGCCGTGTTTGTTTGTATGTGTACCAAGGCTGTTCATCTGGAATTAGTTTCTGATTTGACTACCTCAGCATTTTTAGCAGCCTTCCGTAGATTTTCGGCCCGCCGTGGAACGCCCAGTCATGTATTCAGTGATAATGGTAGGAACTTCGTAGGAGCCAATCGCATCATTAAGAAGGAGTACCAAGATATTTTAGCTACCATCAATACTGATTTCGTCAATAACATCAATAGCATGAATATTAAATGGCACTTCAACGCTCCTGCGTGGCCTAGCGCTGGCGGACTGTGGGAAGCTGCAGTAAAGAGTCTCAAATATCATCTGAAGCGTATTATCGGAGATCAAAAACTCACGTACGAGGAATTCACTACGTTGCTCTATCAAATTGAGGCATGTCTTAATTCACGGCCTCTCTGTCAGTTGACAGAGAGCCCTGAGGACGAAATTCTCACGCCTGGGCACTTTTTAGTCGGCGGCCCACTTTTGTCTAGGCCACAGACGGATCCAGATCACATGACTCAATCATCGAGGTGGCAACTCATTCAATCAATGAACAAACAGATTTGGAAAAGGTGGTCAAGCGAATATCTTCAGCAACTACAGGCTAGATCAAAATGGCGTAAGCCAAATAGAAACTTTGAGGTCGATGACGTGGTTCTAATCAAGGAAGAAAACTTGCCACCCGGCAAGTGGGCTTTAGGACGAGTTCAAGCTATTCATCCCGGAAAGGATGGCTACGTACGGGTAGCCACGTTGAAAACTAGCAACAACGTTATACAACGTCCTGTAACCAGACTTGTATTGTTACCGGTCAAAGAGGACACGACACAGGACCCAATCGGACCCAATCGAGACACGTCACCTCCTCCATCATTATCATCACCTAACTTTAACAAAGATAATAAAAGAAAACGCCGTCCTCGAAACAAGGCATCATTTACAAACCTTTTCATCAGTTCCCTACTATTATTGTTTATGTTATTATCGCCCGCTAATTCTCAAAACATAACATATCGTAATCATAAATCCTATAATTTGACGTCATTAGAGGAGAATCAGGCCATTTATTTCGACAGAGTATCAAACTTACAGTACATCAAAGATGAATGGCGTTTAGTTGTATACTACAACATGACGACCTACTGGAAAGGCTTATCAGACATTAAAGGTTACGTCAACCACATAAAATCATTGTGCAATACACAACCAAGTAAACAATATGAGAGTATAATTTCTCAGTTAGAGCACGAGATCAACGAAATTGATCACTATGACATGTTACTTAAATATCAAGGTTCCAACAGGCAAAAACGAGGATTAATTAACGGAGTGGGGTATATTGCCAATTCATTATTCGGGGTATTGGATGAGAGATTTGCCGAAAAATACAAGGATGACATCGAGCAAATCCATCATAATGAAAATCATCTTCAAAACCTTATCAAAAATCAGACTAGTATTTTAGAGTCAGAATTAAATATCATACGCCGTAATGAGGACATCATGAATAAACAATTTTCTTTCATCAAACAACGACTCCAAAACATATCAATCGAAGTGAACAGCGTACAGTTAAAGAGCGAGGACGGTCTATACATCACATCATCGGCTCTAGCAGCATCCATAATTGTATCAAATATTCGCTGGATTCAGCAAACTTTGATTGGTACCGTAACAGATATCGCAAATGGACGCATTGACAGTCATTTGTTATCGCCGGAGCAGTTATCGTACCAACTGAGCATCATCTCCAGTCAACTGAATGGTAAACTTATGATACCAGTGGATTTAAAAAATATCAAGGACTTGTATCGATTACTCAAAGTATCAACAAGAGTATTTGCTAATTATTTAATCATAGAGATCAAGGTTCCACTCTTAAGCAACGAATTGTTTGAGCTGAACAAAATCATATCTATTCCGCAAAGGAGGGGACTAGAGTATTATAACCTCCTTACATCAATACCATTCATAGCTTACAATCTACGCAAGGATACCGCAATTCTTCTATCAGAAGCGGACTTACAATCGTGCACTCATGTTCCCAATGATATATTTTTATGCTCATTGAACACGCCCATATACGACCTAAAAATAAAGCAGTCTATCTGTGATATTAAAATCATTCATCAAAAACAATTATGTCAGTCGGTAAAATCACCGTGTGAACAACAGTGGATCAAATTGCACAGGCCGAACAGCTGGTTGTATACGTGTTGCTCGGAATGCCAAGCTCGCATTATTTGTAAGGACGGAGTAACAATGGTCAATCTCGCAGGCAACGCAATTGTTACCCTAGGTCAAGGATGCACATTGAAAGGGGACACCTTTAGTATTTATGCTCACAACAACTTTGTAAATCAATTAAACATTCATCATCATATTCAAGTCCCAGAGGTGTCTGTGCTCAATCAAATTATGAAAACAACTGCACCAGATAATTTTAGCGAAACGGAAGATCATCAACTTATTTGGACTCGGCTAAAGGCCCAAATTGACGAGGTTAAGGGACAGTCATCAACAGATCTGAGTATTCATGACGTACATCATTACACAGTGCAGTACATCAGTGTTGCTTCGGTAATCGTCTTGCTAGGCATCGTTGTGTACTTCATCAAGAAACGTCGCCCTACGGGCGGAGTGACAGCGTCGCCGGGCCCGCAGGGCCATGAGGCTTCTGAGGCAGGGCTGGCCTCAGTCGTTCCAGCAGACCCTCTGCCGGTATCACAGTCATCGGAATCAGTGCAAAAGTGCAGTGAAGTTTTTACTATCAGTGGTGTAGATAAGGCTACCTCGCCAACGTTTTTGCGTTCAGTGCATTCTTCAGACAGTGATGATTAGGACATAAAAATAACATTGACACGGACATGTTTTATAATCTATCATAACTTTATAAAGTTTACTATGTTTTGCTATACTTTGTAATCCTGTAACTTATTTAGTCATTTGTTTATCAGTCTTAGTTTGTATCTTTTGGGCGGCAGGATGTACGGAACCGTACATTAATTTAGCAATCACGCGCCGTGCATTCGGCGCATGTCAGCATTTCACGTAATATTGCAAATAGCTATGTTCAAAAATATTCACAATAAATCAGTGTTAATCTAACATTCAAAGTGGACGGTTTTATTTCATCAACCTAATAGAATCGACCCATCATCATCATCATCATCAAATGTAGAAAGCGTCTACACTGCGAAAAGGCTAACTGCCGCAAATTAGACATAAATTATCATTAACTACTACAACCACTATCTTCTTGATACGTTGACAACAAACGCCAAAAGGAAAAAGATCTTACTTCTACACAATTAAACTTGTCTCTTCTTGTATATCCTGGCAGGCACTGACACACGTAGCTGCCCACTACGTTCACACACCTCGTGTTGGAGTGACAGTGGTGGCCGTCGAGACCACCCGCACGCTGGCATTCGTCTACATCTGGAAGGGATTGGTTAGATTAATATGATCACTTGACCAGAAGATGCCTTCAGGGCATTTTGGGAGTGATTCAGTGACATGATTATCGACCTTCCGTCGTTAGTGTTATATAGCGACAGGTATCTCGCTATTGAATAAAACACACATTAAATGTAATCAAGCATCTGGTGATCTGACCAACCACAAAGCGAACCCTACATCATGCTACCAACATTGTTCAAGCAATACTTAAAACTTTTTCGGAAAAGAAATCTATAATTCTATCAGATAAAAAAAGTCGAAACCGGTTCGTAATTGGCAAACCAAGAACCTTATATTATGCATAAATATAAGGTTCTTGTGGCAAACATATTGAGAATAGAGAACCTCCTTCTTTATGGTGTCAAATGAAAAAGAGTTCGTTTTGTGTTGCTTATATCCTGGCCTGTTGCTTGTTGCTTATAAGCCTGGTAATTAAAGGAGGTATTACCTTGACAAGAAAGTCCGTCGCCTTGGAAGCCCTGGTTGCACTTGCACATGTACTTGGTGTTGAGATTCATACACGTCGCGTTCTCGTCGCACGAGTGCCCCATGCTGCAGTAGTCCACTCCTGAATAACGTCAGATTAGAGTAGTAAGTACAATTTAGAGCAACGATATTTCAAAATAAGGTTTTCGAATCAGCCTTGTTGTGTATTATTAATATTTTATCAGCCTGGTCCTTTTTGCCCACTGCTGAACCTTTGTATCCTACTACGACTCCCAATGTTTTCAGGATTTTTGAATCAGTTAATGGCTTTAATATCTCCACACTAATTAGTATAGGCATAATATACATAACCAACTAGCATTGATGTCTTAGCATGTATACTTCAGTATACTATCATCATCATCATCATTTTCCTTGCCCTAAGTTAGTTTGGGTCGGTGCAACATGCCCTGTTCTCTCTGCACACTTACTAGTGTGCTATAGTATATATAGTTACTGTGTTACTATACAACTATAGCCCACCTGGACAGAACTTGCAGCACTCGCCGGGTACGGTGAACTGGTCGGGCACGTCGCAGGGCAGCGGCGGGCACGCGACCTCGGGGTCCACGCGCGTGCACTGCATGTTGCCGTCGTGGCACACGCACTCCGCGCACTCCTTCGGTGCGAAACGCTCGCCGTGCTCGTACAACGTTCCCTTCAGAAGGCACTGCCCTGAAAATACACGATCAAATTGTTTTGTTTCAGTCGAATTTTATTGATAATAGTGACCTAAAGGGCTCAAATCGCCACTTTTGATTAATTACAACATGATTCATCGACACATGGCACGTGCCATATATGTCCAGTATAAACTAACCGTGGGTTGTATAGGCTTTTCATACACTTAAAGGTTATAAGCTAACCTTTAAGTGTACTCTGGACACTGGACTACAATGGCATAAAATAGAAGAGAGTACCTACATTGACTTGAATAGGAACAGCACGTAGGTATAGTATGCCATACTCATGGTACCACGTTAACAACAGCACATGCTTTAACAGGTCTTTCACCGCGAATTTGTAGTAGAATACATACTTAAACATGTTGGGCAACACTCTCCCGGATGCAGCACCGGGTTCTTGCACTCAGCTCTATCGCACTCGACTGGCCTGCACGTAATCTCGCCGTGCTGGAAACAATTTAACGAGTAAGTCATCAATTTGTCTCGAGCTGCTTTCCTTCTGGATTTAAAAACCAGACAATTTGACAATAAACAGCAACACTGGGGTAATGGGGAATAAACATCGTATTGCAGAACGTGACAAAAATAACGGAGTAGTTCAGGAGAATATAACAGTGCGTAACTATTTTGTTTTTTCTTAAATAGTTTTTATTTGAAACGTGATTATTGTGGACTTATTTTCTATGAAAGAGAGATGAGAAATTACAAGGTGTAAGAGTGCTGAGTGCCCTGTGTAACTGAATGAAGAGTAGTTTATCGTCATACCACACAGGAGCAGCGATTGCAGTCTCGTTGCCAGGTGGCGCCGTCGGCGTGCACCGTGCCGTTGGAAAAGCACGACTTCTGACAATCACATTGTTCCAGCCGCGCCAACCTCGCCTCCGTGCCAACCAACTGCAACGGAAACCCATTTAGATGTTAGTCTGGACTACAGAATAACTACTAGAACACTTTGTGGTGCCCCTGACACTCCTTTGTAGCGTCTGTTGTCTGTTAAACAAACTTATCGTACATTACGCACACATTTGCACGTATACCTAGGTACGTACGTTAAATCGCGAATGTAATTGTAGGCATCTGAATCGGAATCGAAATCAAAATACTTAATCAACTCTACAGATAATATATTACATGTATACTCATATATAAAATAATCCATAAACGTATTCACTCACATATTACACTCTCTATAAAAAATAAGACAACAGACACACAACACGTCGAGCCAGTCACCTCATACTGCATACTACGAGTATAAGAACTAATTATGGTAAATATAACTTGACATACTCGTATAAGGGAGCACAGTTATATAACCAACTTCCAAAAAACATGTAAATGAAGCGAAATCTCTCAACAGTTTCAAAAATAAACTATTTACTCATATTTATTATAGTAAAGATTTGAAGAAGGTGGCTGGCAGCGGATGGATGCTAGTTGCCCAAGACCGGCATGGTTAGCAGCGCTCTTTGGAGGAGCTTTACGTTCAGCAGTGGACGGCAATAGGCTGATATGATGATGATGATGATAATAGTAAATAACTACTTAAAAAAAAATGGTATTAAAAATAATGAACAGGCAACATCTTTTAACTTGGACCACCGCCTTAAAATAAGAATGCAGAGAACTCGTTTCTTAGTTGACAGCTGCAAATGAATATTATGTTTTTCTTCTACCCGCACTGTGTTATTACATTAATTTAATATATTGTTCTCCATGTGAGTGACGAATGTCCTAATAGGAAATAAAGTTCTTTAAACTATAGTGTCCAGGGTGCGCCTGGATTTCAGCCTGTAGATATTGTCTAACTGTAAGATATCTATTCTACATTAAATGTTGAGGACATTACCAGATTACCACTTCGGGATATAAAACATACTGTTCGTCATGTAGCTCGTATGATTGCATCTTAACCTACAAACTTTAATTGTATAATTGTATAAATAAGTAGTGTCACCTTAAGTGAAAGGTCATGGATATGTGTCGTGAGCTCCTGCACAGTAGCTTGCAGTAGAGCGAATTGCCCACAAGTGGGACATTCCGAGTCGAGCCCCGGGCATTGTGCCAGGTAGCCGTGAGGCCCGCTCACCAGTCTTACTTCTTGTAATGTACCCTGGAATAAGATGAGATAGAAATTTTGATGCCTATATGCTAAGAAATCTGTAGTTTTAATTTTTGTGATCATTTTAAACATCTTGCCCGTGTGGGGACGGGTTAGATACTGTTCCTCACTGGCTTTCAGATAGGCATCCCGTAAGAAGCGTGGAAATATCTAGACTTGCTCGGTGGTAGGATCTTTTGGGGTCCACCCTTACGTCGGAGTCTGTCGTAAAGCACCTTGGTGTGTGTTTCGACTTTTGCATGTAAGAGTTCAGTTCCCATCGATTGCTGCGGCTTTGGCAATCTGCAGTCCGTAGGGGCTCTTAAGGGTCGACAACGCATCAGCAACTCCTCTGGTGTTGCAGGTGTCCATCGGCGACGATGACTACTTACCAGCAGGTGGCTCGTCAGCTCGTTTGCCGACTTAATCCATAAGAAAACTGTAAAACCAATTGGTAAAAAAAATCAAAGGAGTACATACCTTAAATAAGGAATGTTTGCTATTCCTCTGTCCGAGCCATAACGCGAGTTGCGGCTGCGTGAAGTTGCGGTCGGGCGGCGGGATGAGGCGGCGGTACAGCGGGTGGCAGTCCACCAGCAGTGTGGCCTGCGCGCCCGACACGGCCAGCGCCAGCCGGTGCCACGCGCCGTCCGCCAGCCGAAACGGGAACGTTTCGACGCGTGGCGCGCTGCCGCCCGCCGCCACGTAGTGCAGCCGCACCTCGTCGCGGCGCCCGCTCGACTGCACCTCCAGGTACCTGCGACCCCAACAGCTGCACTACACATCACTGCACATGCACGACAGTCGCCGCGCTCCCGGAACGACTCCGCCCCGCCCTCGCATACTGTTCCGAGGTACACATAAACAAAGCAAACAACACATATATTGAACGGCGACGGGACGGGACCGGCCGCGAGCGGACCTCGGCTCGCTCTACATCTCAATATCGCTCGGCCAGGATGGGGGACCATGTACCTCGGAACGAATTGCGTTCGGTGTCCACAGAGACGCCTAGGTGTCTGGTAAGTCGCTCCGGGCGTCGCGGGGCTCAGCCCGGCTCGCGGTGTCCGCTTTCGTACATTTAAGGGAGAATTTTAACCGAACAGTTAATTACGACTCGGCGCCCGGCGCGGACACGGCGAGAGCGCCGAGCGTAGCGTTGACACAATACGAGACAAAAAGGATTCCCATGTCGCTTGGAATGCAAGTGCGGAACAGCTCGGCGGAGTCCCCTCGAAGTTGCGCGAACTGGCGATGCGGCCGGCCGCACGGCGTACGACTAACATCAACATCCAGGTACAGAACATCGAGAAACGGATCGGAGGGGCAGTCGGACATATACAGAACACAACACGTCAAGACACAGAACACAAGACGGACGGCGGTGGGCGGCACGGGGAGCATGCAAGCCGGCCCGTCCGCGCACACATACATCCATGCAGAGGTGACAGTGAGCGCAATCAGGTCAACGGATGGATCGAGGAGGACATTCCGAGGCACAGGACATTCCAAGATACATGATTCTCCCCTAGACGCGCGCACGCATGCCGCCGGTGCGGGTGACATGCGTGCGCGCGCAGCGATGTTGAGATCTAGAACTCACCGTGCGGAGCGGCGGCGCGTCGACTGCGGCGGCCCCGCGCCCTCGCCGCTCGCCGCTCAGAGCGCGCCCGCGCCCGGGCGAGCGCCAGTGGCTCATCGTGTTCCACTACTCGGTACCAGATGAATATATAATTAAGTCGTGAAATCGTAACTTCAACAATTTAATTATCGAAACATCAACAAACACTGGCTTGCTACGGACCGTGCTACGCCGCGTAGCAGGTGCTACGACACGCGCTACGCACATTATGATTGTGTTTTTATAGTGTAATCGTTATTAGAAAACATAATCGCGATCGATTATAATGATCAATGAACAGCTTTATTTATCACGATTTATGTTGCTATGTTTTAAATGATGTTACTTCATAATAACGACTAAATTGCACAGTAGATACTTAGAAATTAAAAAAATACATTTAGAAGCAAGATCGATCTACGGACTTAAATTTAACTAAAAAAAAATATAATACAACATCAATAAACTGCAGGGTGTGGTTACCTGTTGTATCCATGTGAGAACGATAGGATGGTGCCCGAGTTAGCGGGCTCTTGCCGTAGCGCCGCGAGCACAGTGAACTCGGGCGAGCGGCGCAGGAGTTCCGCGGCGCGCTCGAACGCGGCGCCCTCCACTTGCAGTGAACGAGATTCTCCTATAATATACATACATGATTACATGCCTACACGTTATCATGTATTTGTTATACAGGAATCCCTGAAAAGCACTTATTTTATAAAACTTGTTAACAAAATATTCAGATGTTTTCAATCATTATTTCATGAGATTGAGGGACGACTTTTCCGTCGTCAGATAAAATCGGAGGAATAAATTCAAATAGTTGATAGTTTTTCCATACAAAACTGTCAAACATCAATTTTATTCCTAAGTTAAAAATCGGCCCTTAAGAAAATGAAGCATATGATTTTAAATATGGCTTTTTGTCATGGTTCGCGGTTATAGAATTGTCGGTATTGCAGTAATATAAATCAAGCAGCAGTCAGCTGGTATGGCACTACGTATATTATCATGATCTGCAAGTCCTTGACGGGTAACGATCGAGCCGCGTTGGCCGCTCGCCAGAACTATTATCTAGATTAACAGATTTCTCTATAAGATTTCATTTAGAGATTACAATTTCGCGATGTGGAAACCCGAAATTCTAACAATCCCGAAATCACACGAGATTTTTATATGACATCCCGCCTCTGCTCGACGATCTACGTAGTTTTTCCAGGGGTCGGTTAGTACCTAGTAATATAGTCAGGACACGCTAAAATGACATAAAAGTGTTTGCTTAACTATGTATGACCTTTTACTGCCTGACAGGAATGGCCATTGGGCGGCCCACTGGGTGTCAACTTGGGGCCCGCGGAGCTGGCTCATATTATGAACAAAATATGTCAACTTATTAATATTGGCTTGTTATAAATGCGGCCCTGCTGCCGGAAAACCATTGGCCATCCCTGACTTAAGCGATGTAATTTATAACAACTACACTTGTAGTTGTTGTAAATAATATAATTTCTTGATATTCTGACAATAAATGATGACCTCCGTACACTTTTAATAAACTGTAACTGTACAATTTCGGTACAAAATCCCTCTGTTTACCCGATGAGAAATGAAACACAACATTTACTCTGACGGAGATAATTTATTCATACAGCCACAAAGTATTTAGCCTATTCGCGGTAACGAAACCATAGCGACTTCTAAAACGACGCCAACGCCATCTAGTTACGTTTGCTGAACTAAAAATATATAAAATCAACAAAGTTGAACATACCGCCCACCAAAAGGGCTTAGTCCTTTTAATACCGCCCACCAAACCTTCACGTACCTTCAAATTTAAGAAATGGACTGTATAATAACAATAATTTTTCAGTGAACGGTCTCTACACTTCAGGTGAATCCTAGATAGCATTACATTATTATAATATCTACTAACCAAATACATGCAACATGAAAGTAAATACTTGTGTGTGACTTTTTTTTTTTTTCATAACAACCTTAAAACTAAAATTCCATGAAACATTACAGTTATACCAGGCGTGCGTAATGCGCCTTTCGAGAAAAAATAAAAATATAAAACTGTGATCAAACAGTAATTGAAAACAAACAGGTGTATCAATACGAAACTTAGGTTATGGACTGATACAAAAAATAAAAATGTCTTATTTTGTGACCGGAAGCAGACATAACTTTGAAGTTGGACGTTTGATCGTTGTGCCTTTACAGAAAATAGTAACAACGCGCGTCATATTGTCCTTTCCAGGATGCAATTGAACAATTCTACCGTACAACCATTTGGCTGGAGGTAAGTTGTCCTCTTTTATCAACACGATGTCATTAATTTTAAAATCGGGACTTCGATCAGCCCATTTGTGCCGGTGGAAAAAATGAGTCAGATACTCTTGGTTCCATCTGCGCCAGAAACTCTGCACCATTCTTTGCACTAATTGCCACCTGCGTAGTGTACTGATTGTAAAATCCTCATAATTGTAGTCAGGTGCTACCACCAAAGGATATCCTACCAAAAAATGACCAGGAGTAAGAGGTGCAGGATCTCCTGGATCAGAGCTATTCTGAGACAGTGGTCTGGAATTCAAGCATGCTTCAACTTGTGAGAGCACTGTAGACATCTCTTCAAAGGTGAGGGTTGACTCTCCGACGACGCGTTTCAAATGGTGCTTCACACTCTTAATTCCCGCTTCCCACAGTCCGCCAAAATTGGGAGCTCGGGGAGGAATGAAATGCCATTCCGTATGAGTGTTAGCGACCGCAGCAGCGATATTCCTCATCATTGCGCTTTCTTGAGAAAATAACATTTTCAGCTCTTTGGCTGCACCTATAAAATTTGAACCATTGTCACTCCAGATGTGCTTACAATGACCACGCCTGGAGACAAAACGTTTGAAACAGGCCAAAAAGCCTTCTGTAGTTAAATCTGAAACGGCTTCAATATGGACGGCCCGTGTAGCCATGCATACAAACAGACAAATATACCCCTTGTATGATCGCTGTCCACGTCCTTTCGAAACTCGCAAGTTAATGGGTCCTGCATAATCAACGCCACAATTCAAAAACGGTTTGCTCGGCCTGATACGGCAAGCTGGAAGGTCACCCATAAATTGATGCGAAGTGGTTGCCGCGTATCGGATACAAGGGACACAGCTGCGTATATGTGTTCTAACAATACTCTTAACTCTCGGTATCCAATATCGAGATCGTATAAAATTAAGTACCAGTTGTGATCCTCCATGAAATGTTCTTTCATGGGCATTCGCTACAATCAATTTTGCCAACGAAGCCTCATGATGAATCAAAACAGGATGCTTTGAGTTCTCACTCAATTCTGAATGACGGATTCTACCCCCAACTCGCAACAGTCCATTATTGTCAAGAAATGGTGTTAATGCGTGAAGAGGGCTCTTCTTATTTACAGGACGTTTCAGTGTTAATGCTTGGATTACTTCATTGAACCACTGCTGTTGACTCTTTCGAATGCACCAATTTAAAGCTTTTTGGATCTCCTCTACAGATAGGTAAGGTGTTATTATTTCTTTAGTTCTACGTTTTCGCATTAGCAATAGAAATCTCTTACACAGCGCAACCACCCTAACTAATTTTCTCAGTGATGAGAACCTAGACCAGAGATTAATATCTTCCGATTCTATTTTAGTTGCATGTGTCTTTAACGATTTCTTTTCTAGATTAGTATTTATAGCACTCGGTCGAGAATACTGAATATTATCGCCCTGCAACCAACTTGGTCCTCGTTTCCAAAGATCACTGTCGAGGAAAACTACGGGAAATGCACCTCGTGAAGCAATGTCAGCAGGGTTATCTTTGGATTGAACGTGCGCCCATTGTGTATTGTCTAATAAATTAAGGATATCAGAAGTACGATTAGCTACGTAGGTTTTCCATCTACTAGGATGGTCACTTAACCACGCCAACACTACGGACGAATCGGTCCATGCATGTAAGTTTGCTTTCGGCACATTTAATACCTCAGCTACTTCTGTCAATAACCTAGCTGCCAACACGGCTCCATTAAGCTCCAGGCGAGGGATTGACACCTGTTTTATTGGAGCTACCTTCGTCTTTGCGGTGATGAGGTTACAGTGAATCCTTCCTTCAACATCTACTACTCGACTGTAAACAACAGCAGCATACGCCATGTTTGACGCATCACTGAAGGCATGCAACTCAAACGTGAGGTACTCGACCCTCTTGCCAATCCATCTGGGTAAGTGAAAATTTATCAAGTGCGTTAACTGTTCTCTATAACACTCCCATTCTTTCAGAAGCTCCACAGGTAACTCATCATCCCAGCCCAGTCCAGCTATCCACAGTTTCTGTATGAAGACCTTTGAGGTAATTATACAGGGTGCTATCCAACCCAAAGGATCGTATAATCGTGATATTTCGGAAATAACACTTCTTTTTGTTGCAGGTACAGCAGGAGGAGACATTTTGACCGTATAATCAAATTCGTCAGTGTTCCGGTTCCAGGTAAGTCCCAAAAGTTTTGTAATATTATCGACTTTAATTTCTAAATTTCTATTTGCAACCTTTTCTAATCCTTCTAGTAACTGATGCTTATTACTTATCCATTTTTGTAATGTAAACCCTCCCTTGTTCAATAATTCATTTAACTCCTTATATAATTTTATAGCTTCCTTTTCAGATTGGCATCCCGTCAACAAATCGTCCATGTAGAAATCATTCTTCACCCTTTCAGTAGCTAAATTATATGCATGACCCTCGTCGGAAGCTGTTTGTTGCAGCGCCTTGACAGCCAGGTAAGGAGCGCAGGATGTACCAAATGTAACTCTTAACAAACGATAATCTTGAATTTCTTCCGCAGCACTGTCCCGCCAGACTATTCGTTGATAGTCCGCGTGTTCCTCGGCAACCTTTATTTGGCGGTACATCTTTACAATGTCTGCCGCCATGCACACAGGATGTTGCCGCCATCTCATGACAATGTGGCGTAAGTCTGCTTGAAGAGTTGGTCCTACCATTAGAGCATCATTCAACGAAGCTCCATTGACTCCTTTGCACGATGCGTCAAACACTACTCGCACCTTAGTAGTTAATTTATCAAGTTTGACCACCGCATGGTGAGGAAGATATACTGCATTCGCTCGATTACGATCAGACTCCTCCGTAATCTTTTCCATATGTCCAAGAGTCAGATATTCATTTATGACTTCGGAGTACTGTTGTTTTAGTTCTGCGTTCTTGGACAGTTTGCGCTCTAGACTGTGTAGTCTTTTTATAGCAACAACCTTTGAGTTGCCATATTTGCATGGTGGATCTTCCGATCGAAAAGGAAGTTTGACTATGTAGCGACCTGAGTCATCTCTCTGCGTTGTTTTTGCAAAGAAGTCCTCACATGCCTGTTCTTCTGAAGTCAAATGCTTTTTACTTACCGATGGCTCAGAATCAAGCTCCCATAAACGCTTCAGCATGTCATCTCCTTCTACTCGAGTGTGCATACTTCTCACAACGTTGTGCTCCTTTCGGACGCTATTTCTTCCGTCTATTTGACCGGAGACGATCCACCCAAAACAGGTGTTTTGTGCCATCGGAGATCCGTTTGGACCTTTAATCAATCCGTCTTTTAAAATGTGGCAATATATTTCGGCTCCCAACAAAATATCAATTTTGTTGGGCGTATTAAATTGTGGATCCGCTAGCTGCATAGTAAGGAGTTCCGGCCAATCATTGACTTCGAAACCCTTGTCAGGCAAAACCGATGTCAGTGCATTTAAAACATGCGCAGTTACTTCCAAAGTAAAAGAAGGGTCATGACGCGACTGCATTTTGATCCTTACCACATATTTTGAGGTAATGCCGCCATCATGACTATCTCCAATCCCAGAAATCGCACACTTGGTGTTTATTTTTCTAAGACGTAGTAACTGCGCCGCTGCTTCGGTTATAAAGGATGCTTGTGATCCTTGATCTATGAGTGCTCTCAAAACTTGAAAGGAACCGTTGTTTGCTTCAGCTTTAATAAGAGCTGTCGCAAGAAGGACTTGACCTTGCCTATTTTCCCTCAAGCAATGAGTGGCTACTGCCGCGATGATCTCATTCTGAGCCGCATCATCATGTGTTTCTTCTCCTGAGGTTCCTGGTTCCACTGTGACAGCAACCTCACTACTATTATTTGGGTTTTTGGGATGCAATAAGGTATGGTGCTTCCGTTTACATATACGGCATTTGGTGAAAACTCTACAAAATTTGGTGATGTGGCTACTACCCAGACAATTAAAACATAAACCTAGAGACTGGACAATATCACGGCGCTGATCAACACCTTCTTTAGAGAACTTTTTGCAATATGACAGTCTGTGATCCTCGGAACAATGTGGACATTTGACACTTGAAGTAAGCATGACCTTGGGATTGGAGACGTTACTATGTGATCCCCTCACTTTGCTCTTAGGCTCGACAAACTCAAGAGCACGAAAACGGGTTTCTAGGAACTCGGTGAATTGTGAAAATGTCGGCAAATCCTCAGAGGACTTACTGACATGCAGTTCCCATTGCTTTCTCGACTCAACGTCCAACTTCAACGCTACTATGTAGATTACAATGACATCCCACGAATTTACATCAATTCCAAGGTTAGTCAACTCATGCAAACAATCACTTGTCACATCCAACAATTCCTTTAAAGCTGTTGATGATTCTACTAACATACTTCTTTGACCAAATAATCTCTTCAATATGCATGTAGACATGAATTTTTTATTATTGTATCTATGTACTAATATTTCCCAACATTTCGAGTAATTATTTCCTGTAAGCGGCACATGTCTTATGAGCTGTTCTGCCTCACCCGATAACTGTGTCTTTAGGTAATGAAGACGCTGAACATCGTCTAACCTTTTATTTTTGTGAATTAAGGAAATGAATAAATCTCTAAATGATGACCATTCAGTGTATTTCCCGCTGAAAGTCGGTATATTAATTTTTGGTAGCTTAACATTTTGGTCGGGTGAAACATCACAAGGTTCATATGATTTAAGAGATTTTAACTTTGACAAAGAGTTTTTAAGTTCTACCTTATAATTAAGATATGAGTCACATACACTATCATAAACATCTTCCTTAAAATAGTTCAGAATTTCTTCGTTTCCGTACTCACTAACAATCCTCTCATGTTTCGCAGAAAACGTCTTGAACTGTTCCTCTAGTACATCAAGTCGGGCATCTATATAGTTTTGACATATCCTGTCCTTCGGTGACTTTTTAAAGTTGATCCTTCCTTTTTCTATTTGGCCTTTTAACTCAACCAATACTCTTAATTCTTTTTCCATTTTGAATGCAAGGCTTCAATTTCTTCTATGTTTGTGAATATTGTACAACTTCCCAATCGCAAAATTTTCTAAGTGTTTTGCACTTCTAATATCGCTTAGAAATCCGGCATAGGTTCCCCGTCTTGTCGTTTTTCTTAAAATTATCCTAAGTCCCTACTATAACTTTGCAAATTTTTCTAAGTCTTTAATCTTCGCAATTTTTTCTAAGTCCCTGACACTGCACTTTTAATTAATATAATTGTACTTACAGTTTTGCTGGCACAATCTGTTGCACTTAACACTTTCACAAACACGTTTTTCGAATATTTCAGTTCAGGAACTTGACGTTGCTCTGCCGTGCACCCCCGCTGACAAGACGAATTCAGGAACTTGGAGGTCGCACTATCACATTTAATAATCACCGAACATGGATGAACTTTACTTTACCAAACTCGAAACATAGTATTTTATGCTACTAGTAGCGCCACCTATACTAGTGTTTTAGCTTTCACTCAAAAACCGTCCTTCGGCTCGATGGACCATGTACAATTTCGGTACAAAATCCCTCTGTTTACCCGATGAGAAATGAAACACAACATTTACTCTGACGGAGATAATTTATTCATACAGCCACAAAGTATTTAGCCTATTCGCGGTAACGAAACCATAGCGACTTCTAAAACGACGCCAACGCCATCTAGTTACGTTTGCTGAACTAAAAATATATAAAATCAACAAAGTTGAACAGTAACTATTTGTCCTGTCACCTTTTTATAAAATGAATGGAAAATAGTGTTCATGTCAGCTGTTTCACACGCGTGCAAGTTGTATGAATAGTAAACGGCATGCTTGTTTGCTCCCCCCCCCCTTTCCCCCCCGTGACAGCCGACAAGCTAAAACGTGTCGGCCACACGAATGCTATTTTGTAACCAGACATGTTGTCATTATGTCGCCTGACAACCAATTTAAGGTCAAAGCTTCAGTATTTGAAATTTTAATGTTGACTACATACTTAGTTATGTTTTGTTTTTGTAAAATTTTTGTCTAGGAAAAATGTTTTTGAACGAATTACAAATTCTGTATATTTTAAACAAAATTTACGTTTTGAGACGATAAAATACAATTCCTCATTGCTATGCAGATCGGTATTTCTAAGAAAAAGGAACTATCTGACATACTCGGTGGTAAGGTCTCTTAGGGTCTGACTGACTGACGACCAACATTACTTCGGAACTCGGAGTATATCGTGAAGCACCTTGGTTTATGTTTCGACGTTGGGAGCCAGTTCCTTCTCGATTGATACGGCTCCGGCAGTCTGCTGTCCGTAGGGTTCGGCAACGTATGAGCAACTTCTTTGGCAGTACAGCTGCAAATGTCTATGAAGGTAACTACTACTTACCATGATGTGGCTGTGTTGTGATGGTGGTAAAATTTTTATCTGTCTGTCTGTCAGTCTGTGTGTCTGTCTGTCTGTATGTTCGTTATAGAAACAAAAACCACTCGACGGATTTCAATATACTATATAATACGATCAATAGGAGCAGAGCAGTGAAGGGAAATGTTGGGAAAATGAGTGATTCATGAGAGAGGTTTCAAGCTATAAAACATCACGCTACAACCCTTAGGAACGGGGCAACGCAGGTGAAACCGCGGGCGAAGAACTAGGGAACAAAGTAACTATTCCACGCGGACAAAGTCGCTGGCAAAAGCTAGTAAATAATAAAATAATGCATAGGTACACAGGCCTGTATCCCCGAGGGGCTAGGCAGAGGTGTACTGGTCTGTATCTCTCTAGCTATTGTATTTTTGATGTCCTATGTAATAAGAAGCGAGGTTTTTTTTTCTTTCTATCTCATTTCCATAACTCACGATAAACTTAAAGTACGAAAAACGTAAAGTTACAGCTCAAAACTTTAGATTGGAAATATCCAGGCAGACTGTAAATAAACAACAGTTGCAATCAAACTGTCAAAGTCCTAAAACATATCGAAGCAATCAGAGGCCTGCCGGACGAATGACGAATGGTTATGTTGAAGACCGTACGTAAAAACACTGTCATTTACGAGTATTCAAAGATTTTTTTGGATATATGTCAGAAAAAAGTTAATTTATGTTTTGATGCATGGGAAAAATAACCAATTTAGTTAAAGCATATACTGATACAAATGTATATAGAAAATATGGACGGGGTATAAGTATAATATGATCGTTTGTTCAAAATCTTTAATCTCTGAAAGTTTTTCCGAACACCGATTGCTTTGCAATTTTGACACTACATTGCAAGCGCATTGGCGGATACAAATAGCCGGAGTATATATTATTATAATTCATATAAGTCATTGTGCTATGTATTATATAAATGTACATATCTCAAAATAATAATGTATCTGCCATGTCTGTCTTTATATCATCATATGGTCGACTGATAGAAAATGGCATAGGCCCTCAATATCTACATTGTATATTTTTGTGCATAAAGTACCTAAACAGTATACATAGGTAATGCTAAAAGACCCAAGTCTGACATATTTCTGACACGAGGATTTTCCGTAAACAAAAAAAGTTTACATATTATGTAGCTGGATAATATTAAATTTTACGAAAAAATACAGTTAGGGTCGTAAATAGTTTGTGTTCGTGATTATTTTCCAAACAACTTTATTATATTTTTGGACATAAACACTTTTTATTTGATTACACCTGCACGAAAGTTCAGAAATAGCTGCACAGTTATATTTCCCGAACTATATCGACTAATTACTTAATGTTTCGGGTAGCAAAGGAGCGCATTATGCCTCATGTAGACAGCCGTCAGCCGAGTTTAAGCATCGCTACGACACTGCCGCACGCACTTTGAACACGCAAATGAACGAATAAAACCACCACTGTAACTTATACCATGGTATAATTAAAATTCTTCACAGTTTTTCTATAAAATCCAGTAGGGGTGCATATTTGTGAGCGAAGATTTTTCCATCCAAAGGGACGTTACTTCTCCTTCCATTGTTTCGACTTAAGCTCCACAATAATAGTTCATGGCGTAGCGAAAAGATTAGCCAAACCTGTGTAGCACCTTTAGGTCTACCGGTCACCTGATGAACTACTATATCTATCGATCGTGGTTGTCAGGCTTCTCGTTGTCAAGCTTTTTGGGCTGGCTCTTGACTACCACTAACGATTATCATAACTGTTTGTATGACAACCGGGATCGATAGCTTTACGTGCTCTCCAAGGTACGAAGGGGTCTCGATGTGTTAAGAATAATCACCCATCTATAAACTGACCGCAGCAAACGCTTCTTAATCTTGCAGATCAATTTGTCAGCTTAGTTCGTACTGCTAACCACTGAATGTTATATATATCTAGCAGTAACATTATTATAACTACATTCGATGGTAAAATTCCAAGATTCACACTGTTGTTAACAAATCAATATAAAATCGAGTTAGTGTTTTATTGACAGCAATGTTTACCTACTTGTGTACAGAAGTTTGCCAAACCTAAGATAATCTCAGTTCGGTGACTGATCCGCAGACTCGCAGTTCAATGCTGCAATGCAGCTGAAATTCCCAAGATACACTATAAACTGCTTTAGTGCCGTGATGCGTAGATACGATGGCAAAAACAAAGTTATCTACAGACATATGTACACTTGTTACTTTGTTATTATTAATTTGTAACATAAAGTGAACACGTTTTTAATATTTACCCTGAAAGATATAAAATTACATGACATTGGTTTATTTAAACAAAAATATCTTAAAAATATTCAGATTAGAGCATTAAATCTCCTAAATTCCAAAGCAGTATGGTAAAATCCTATAACTACCCGCTCCATGTTAAATATATATAAGGTTTCAATCAATGTCCGTAGTTACATAGAAATTAGAATTCTTCGTTTTTATCAGTGTAATGATATATCATTACTGTGTTCGAACATTGGAAATACACATTACCTGTACAAGTTTAGTATATATAAAGGATATTATGGATACTTTAATGGTCAATGAACATAATAATTATAATAACCTACTTATATACACAAAAGTACGTTTTAAACATCGTGTCTATTGGTTAATAGCCATTCATCCACGAGTAGTTAAATTCTAATAAACACCAATAATTTTAAGAATCCATATACCTACTGTCATGTCTGTAGATCAGTAGTTTCCACTTTTATTTGACCACCCCACCCACCCACCCCAATGTTAAAGTTTAAGTCCAATTTTATAATGCGTACTGCTGAAATATGGAATGCACTTCCCGAGTGGGTCTTCCCTGATAGATATAATCTGGGTGTCTTTAAATCACGAGTGAATCGGTTTCTTCTAGGCAAGCGCGCTCCATCGTAGATCGCAGTATCGCTTAACATCAGGCAAACTGGCGGTCAAGCGTAAGCCTATCACGAATAAAAAAAAAAGTGAAATCAAACTGATGATAAAAAAAATAACTTATTTATCTAAAATATTTATATCTTTCGCGGACCATATTTTACCTCTTGTGGACCACTGGTTGGGACCCACTGCTCTAGATAAACTATCTATTATTCTTGCAATTCCAACTTCTGCAATAATTTAATTGCCCTCAAGATCGAGAAATAATGAAATATTCAATTGGAGACGAATATAAACAAACCCCATAGATCCATTCTGAATGTGTCAGCAGAATCACACTCAGGAATCACGAGCGGAAAATAAAGTGCGCAACACACAAAGATTTAAATCATGGAGGGTGGAGCGAGATGACGAAATAATATCTCACATGAATGACGCGATGGCCCCCGTGGCGAGGGTAAATCGCGCGAAAGGGGACGGCCGTAGGCACGCGACCGCCGCCAACCGACATTACATTTTACTATATCAAATGAGAATTCAAACTAATAAATCTGTCACTCAGAATATCTGTACTTAATAAATTATTCAAAAACAAATCACGCGGTTTCTTTTTCGATGATTTATTTCGGTTGTTATTCGAGACGTCAACTACAATCTTAGCCTTTGAAGGTTAGGTATGCCAAATTTTCAATAATTCCTCATTTTTATTTGCTCTTTACTGTAACAAATGGCCGCCGCTGTTCACGGGGGCCGCGACGTCGCCGGCCGGTCACGTGACCGACCTGTCACGGAGACGTCAAGCCGGGAAGCAAGGGAGGTTTTAACGAGCATTTCATCATAAACTAAAACGTGAGTATATACAGTCGCTGTTAATCAACACCCTTCGATTAAGCTATACACCGAAACGATGGGCGATGGTGGTATCTCAGTATTTTATACATATTCTTTTTTTAAATAACCGTTGCCCCACACTAGGATTTTCTCCTGTATCGTGGGTGCGTTTACAAACACAAATTCTCAAATACACAAACGCCCAGACCCGGAACAACTACCTGTATATCATATAAAAATTTGCTCCGTGTGGGGATCGAACCCACAACATGTGGCGCAAAAGCCGATCACTCAACCGCTACGCCAATCGTGTCGTCCACGATAGATATAAGTACACGCAAAAGTTCAATTGATTGGTGGAATCGTGACAAAAACCCATAAGGCTTATTAAAATAAGATTAAGTCACACTGACTTGTCATTATTTCTTAAAATTTCGTGTTAAATATCGTGCCCGTTCCTACATTGAAGCATTTTTACTATTCAAAAGACGTATTGACCTTGTCATTGAGTTTTCTACGCTTCGATTCTCCAGGCCCACTCAGTTCGAAAACTTGGGAAAATCTCTCTAACATTAACCTGTTATAAATCGCCTTGAAACAAAATTATTATCCATAAAAAAATAGATTCATATTAAATATTCATGTAAACTAACGTTACTTTGTTATTTCAAACACATTAGAAGAATGTGCTCCCCTCCACTTCTTCGAAATTGTATTTGAAGAGCATCATGAATACAATAGAATATTCAATTGATTCAGCTCAGCAAGGTTCAAATCTCTGTATTATATATTCAAGCACTTCTATCGACAGAATAAGAAAGTTTTCCGACAACCCCAAAAGTTCGATGACTCCCCCGTTCAGACACACCTACGTAATTGATATAGCCCTGTGTGCTCACTGGCCGTAATATTTTCCCGAACTAAAGGCGAAACCTATACCCTTCAAAACATTTTTATAAGAATGGACATGGTTCTGTTCGGTTCATTATATTTTATAGGTTATTCAATTGTCTGTGATCAGGTAATGAGATACAAAGGGCACCAAAACCTTAACCTCTTTTTCTTTTTCTGTTTCTTTTTTTGTTGGTTACTTAAGTTTATTTTACTACTTTTTTTATCTATCTCACAAAATCCTGATACAAGTGAATACCCAAAGATGCGGACCACCCGACAGCTTAGCAAATATGTAATAACGACATCACCAGACACCAGGCGAACCTGGTGTCTGGTGATGTCGTTATTACATGCATGTGTTACACATGCATATGGAAACCCTGTAAAAATCGAAACATTTTATAGAGCTCCCTAGTTAGGGAATACGACCGTACGTTTACGACGTAACCTCACATTAGGTATTATTCCACAATCACCTCAATGAATACAGGGCCTTATACACTCGTGTTATTGTGCGAGATTTAACAAAAACAAATGGGGGAGATAGTTCCCAGAACCCGCTGAACTAACGACGATTACGTAAGCCTTTGAGAGACGGCGACAGCTAATGTAAGTGGATTGAATACCTAATATTCTGCTCAATGAATAAGATTAGATGGATTTGACTTCATCGACAAATACAATTGAATTTGAACTTTATTCCCCAATTTTCTATAAGCAATCCAGAAGTGTTTGGGTGTACAAATCTGTCTTACCCTGCGATACACGCGTGACGAATATATTATATTATTTTTATCAGTGAGACTGGTATTAGAACATCAGTGCTAACTTACGAGTATGTACGACATAGGTCACGTCCACCTAGAATGTACTTTGCATGTTATTGCAACGCTGACGAAAAACCAATAAAATCTTGATAAGTCTCTCTTTCCCAGTTTATAAATTATAAGAAACGTACGAAGGCAAGCTTCGGGTTATTTTAACGTTTCATTTTCTAAATCTAGAAGAAGAATTCCACTTAAGTACCGGTAGGTACTTAAGTACTTTACTTGTACTTTATTGTACTTTATTTTCCCTTAAGTAGGTATACTTAAGGGAAAATAAAGTAGCAAAACTGACAAAAACAACCTCGTTATGGTAAAATAAACCAGCATATTTCCATTCGTTTTTATGCCAAAACATTATTGTATGAATCAATTTCCCAAAATACAAAATACATACCTATTTCTCACAATTCCTAATTGATACAAAATGTTAGAACTCGAACTCGAATCTCAGACCCCAAACGCAGGCAGGCGAGGACTGTTTTCGTTATAGTTTATTACAATAAATTAACATACAGAAAATACAAGTTCAAGATATTATTATAGGTATACAAACAAAAATGAAAAACATCTGCTTCATACCAACTCGCTTTCCACGGAAATTATGAATAATACATAGCCTCTCGTAGCCCTGTGGCTCCCCTAGCCTCAATTATTATTTAATATCAATTAGCTAGCACCGCTCCACTCAATAGATATAGTTGAAAAATCAACCACTTACAGTAGACCTCCAAATAACTAAGTGTAATATTAAAATAGCTTTGTAGGAAGAGCTCTAAATAAATTGTTGGTAGCAACCCTAGGTCGATTTACCGAGGGGTAAGCGAATCTTACAAAACTGCTTCATATTTCATTCGTCCGTCTGAAATAACATGGGGAAGATGGAAGATGTATAATGTAAAGAGTTTTAATATCCCTTATATTTGCAAAATATCTATGGAAATTGAATTTTTATTTTTATGGTATACTTTGTTTGATTTTATGGTACGAGCGGGAATGGGTAATGTCAACGTTATGTTCCTCAAAGCCCCGAGTGGCACGTAGAGCAATATTTCACCAGTTTATAGATTGTGTGCCGTGCTTGCAAACCGCTTGCATGTTTTTTGTAATAAGCTTCCCCCAGCTAAGTTCAAATGCTTGTAAATAATAAACAGCTGTTTTACACGTGTCTCATAACGTTATTGTCCATTTTATTACCCTTATTTGTGGTCAGTTTCTAGACTAAAAAGATGACACTGAATGACAGTGCTATAGTATTTACCTTGGAATTTGGATTTTACCCCTTAAATCGAATTTAAATAAGAGTCCCTCAATTAAGTCAATGTAACCGTTAACTAAAATGAGACACATTACACAAAATATATTGTCCTAAAGTGTCATATTAACCTGTAAATCATTCCTTCCCCTATTGAGGGTAACACAAAAAAATCCTGGGGAGATATTACCAAAACCGCTTTGCCATTATAAACACAACAAAATGGACTTTATATTTGAAAACTTTCTGTTGTAAAGGTATTAAGGATGTGCCAGATATGTTCAGATTCAATTGTGAACTACCCTCGTATGGGGATGTACAAATATTGACTGTGCTTTGTGTAAACACTCATTGTGCGTCCCTGCGATGGATATATTTTATTGGAAGTCGTTTGTCACTTCCTCACACGTGCCGCGGTTTGTCGATTTGTTTATGATAAATAGCTAGTATTTTTAATTAAATTCGTATTTTTCCTACCTCCACCTTACAGAAAATCATAGCCAAATAACAGAGCTCCATGCTATGTTGTGTTCCTAACGGTGAGCAAGGTCGCCAGAGCTCCACGAGGAAGCGATGTGTTTGGCAGTGCGGGGGACGGGTGGTGTTTTGTTACCGCCTAATTTCCTTTTTTTCTTTATATGAAGTGGTGAAAATTCCTGCATCTTAGTATTTCGTTCCGCACACGACGTGTTGGAAGCTCGCGCCGCAATTATAATATCTTGAAATACACGCAAACCAACTTGATTTATAGACTTTACATTTGGTATTTTAAGTTCCTTTTATGTATAGGCATAGATTATATATTTTAGATCTGTTAGAAAATATTTCTTGTATGTCCCTTAAATCTGATTTTGAAAAAAACATTAGTTACCTAATTGAATGATTTGTAATTCTTATTTACAATGCTTTAGATTCAATGCAAGACACAGTCATCCCTTTTCCAATTGGGATTCAATTCCAATATTTCTTTACTGGGAATTTTCCTCCATCAGAAAACATATCTTCTTAGTTTGGCGTGAAAAGCTGGTCCCTGGGTAGCTATTATTAGTTTACAACTTCGTTTTATTCGTCACTAAATAGTTTATCTTCGTCTTTTGTTTGTATATCGTTTGATGACTTATGTGGAACTGCCTGGTTATAAAAAAGATATAAATAAGGAGTCAATAGACGGCATAAGCGACCGATAACTTCTAATAAATACTCGATGGAAAATTCACACTTAAAGATACATTACAGGTTTAGTGAAAGAAATTCCCTTTAAGCAGGATTCAAACCTTCCTTCCGGTTAAATACACCGGACGCTTGAGCCGACAAAGCTACGGGGTCCACTGCCTGGGATGTCGAATTTCTCTTCTTCATTCTACGTTTACTTAATCAAGGTTAAAGCGTCCGGTATTTATAAGAGAGTTAGGGCATAGTGGAATCAAAAAATTCCACTCACAATTGGAGCTGCCCGACTGGGGAAGTACCTCCTTGTGGAAAATCGTAGCCAGAGATCCGCGAGGAAGCGTTGTGTTGGCAAATAGGATAAGCATCACGCTATTGTCTTCTATGCTGCCAGCCCAACTATTCCTCCTGATATCCCTGGTGTTGCAAGCATAGGCTGCTGTAACCGCTTACCATGAGGCGGACCATATGCTTGTTTGCCACCTTAGTGGTATAAAAAAAGGAAACACGCAAGAGCTAATACTGCCTGACATCGAAATATTCTTTCTATTTTATTTATTACTATTTATATATTTTAGTTAAAAGTACGGCATCGTCATTAATTACAGGAAACTAATTGTGTCAAGCGACCGAAAATTACAAAGACAACTGTAAAATTAATTGATTAATAAACTATAGTAACAAATTAGCAGTATCTACTTTTGAAATCACCGCATGACCTCCTTACCTTAACGATCTATTCACAAGATGGACAGTATCTAATTAACTAGTGGACGATAAAAAAGCACATGTTATTTTAGATTTGAATAGACTAAATACTTTACATACTCAATACTCAATTCGTTTATTGCACTCCACAATGTTAACAGGTGTTAAAAAATAAATATAAAAGTATCAATCATGGACCCTGTCGGGTACGGCAATGTAGGAGAGAGGAGGAAGGCTTATGTTTTACATACATACCATCATACATGTATTACCCGAAAGGTTAGGCAGAGGTGTACCCACATTTCGCCGGTATGTTTAGGCCAATGTAATAAGCGTGCCTATATTTTTTTTATTCGTGATAGGCTTACGCCTGACCGCCTGTTCGCCTGATGTTAAGCGACACTGCGATCTACAATAGAGCCTAGAAGAAACCGATTCACTCGTGATTTAAAAACACCCAGATTATATCTATCAGGGCAGACCAACTCGGGAAGCGCTTTCCACATTTCAGCGGTACGCATGATAAAAGTGGACTTAACGCGTTTCCTTCCAAACTTCGAGCTGTTACTGATAATTTCATAAAAAAACCCAATAGCACTTTGCTCTACCTGGGAATCAAACCCAGCGCAGTAGAACACAGAACCACTAGGCTAATGAGCTTGACTTTTAAATAAGTAAATTACTTTACACTTTGGTTAATTATTTATTAGTGATCTGATTCACGCAAAATGCATTCTAATTTACCCTATTGGTCTTGGTAACCCGAATTCACAGTGTCACTAGTTCAAGTTCACATTAAGCCATCAATATTTTAATAAATTAAGCACGCATTTTCACGTGATTAAACTTCCGATGCCGCTTGTTACAGTTCACTGAGCGAGGAAGATCACTGCACACCAGTGAAAGAGTATTTATAATATTTAATCAGATTTCACTCACCTTCATGAACTTTTTTCACTTGGATAAATAATCGATCTTAGATTGGATTGAGAGTTGTATTCAGCAGTGGGACATAGATAAGATAAAAAAATATGTTCGTTTCTCTTTTCTCTTCTTACTTAAAAAAAGTGTTGCTCCACACTAGGTAGCTCCTTTATTTCGGCTGTAATCGTCCCACTGCAGAGTAAAGATCTGAGAGGAGTGGAAGTTTAGAGTTTTCTGAATATCTCCTATCAGTGCAAAAATAAAATAGAAACAACCCCGAGAAGACCTTGCAGGTCATACAAATATTTGTTCCGTATGGACATCGAACCCCAACCTGTAGCGCAGAGGCCGATGGATTGAGCATTGCGCACAAACGTGCCATCTAGAATATACATACTATCTACTGTATCTCGGATACTTCATGCCGTTTCAGCCTATATAGTCTCTACCACAATGGGCATTCTGCCATCAGCATTCGCAATCGTGTCGTCACGCTCGCCGCAGGCATCCGAGCTATTTATTAGCAGACGGACCCTGTCCTTGACATGTCGACCCGGACAGACGTGCATGAATCCTTTACATAGAATCATTCACATAAACCCGCCTATGCATAGCCCGACTGTCGGCGACACACCACTGACACTGAGAGCTTCGAGTGACAAACTTTAGTGAACAGTGAACACCATTAGCGAGAAATGTTTAATGTTTTCTACCCGCCTGTTTGTGTAAGAGATAATCTATTTTTTGGGGTTCCGTAATAGTATCATGTTACCGAAAAATTTCCGTGCGGTCGTAATGAAGATCTAACTCACAAAATGATTCGATTCTGGTGAAGAATAGACAAAAGAAACTTATAGATATTTCTATTGTCTCTCTGTTCATCATTATAGGTCGCGAGTTCTATCCACACACGGAACTAATATTTATATGACCTACGGATAGTTATTCATGACTGGATATTTGTGCATTTTTTTCGTGATCGGCTTACAGTTTGCCTGATGTTTAGCGATACTGCGATCTACGATGGAGCGCGCTTGCCTAGAAGAAGCCGATTCACTCGTGATTTAAAGACACCCAGTTTAATTATGACCGACAGAAGAATTTTTTTATCATCACATTATTTCATTTATTGTACGGAACCTTTGGTACAGCTCGCACTTCGCCAATTTTTTATCACCCATATTCTGTCAATGACCCAAAGTGTCACCATTCATGGTGCATATTTACAACATTGTCGTTACGTCCCTAATCCGAGCGTTTGGCGTTTGACACTTGAACCAGGAACGAGTCGACGAGACAATATGGCCCCGACGGTGATCCCCACAATTAGGGTGAACACCCTCAGACAATTACCGCTGCACGCAACTCGCGTAATGGCAAGGATTAGGTTACGCGTAAGTGAAAAGCGAAAACGGGCCCCGAATTCGTAGGGTTGCCTTCAATACCATAGACATTGTGACATATTTTTTAATTATAAAAATTGTTTTTTTAGACACTGTTAAGGGTGTCATGTTTTATTAGGGTAGCTCTTATAGTACCGTTACCAATACGTAGATAAATGATTTGTTTTATCCTGTCAAATTCATGTGTATTTATGAGTTGTTATTATTATATAAATTACGCTTCAAATTGGTACTTTTGTCAGTTCCAATTCTTTTATGAATAAAAGAGTTTATTCAATGTGTCTGAACTCCAAGTTTATCAAGACATTACTCTCGACAACCTGCAAAAAATCCTCATATCTTTTATTGTATATATCTGCCATAATTTATGTGGGCCATAATCGCTAAGTCAGAAAACTTTTAATAACACCTTTCTGACAGCCCTGTAGAGTTGTGACAATATTCAGGGCGGTTTGGGCCAGTTAATCACCGGTCGGAGAGGGATTGCAGATATTTGCCGGTGGATTACCGCCCCGCCGCTAATGGACCCGCTCGGCCGACCTGACCGGGCCGGATGGGACACGCTGTCGGATTACAATCAATTTACCTACATCATCAACTGGGAACTGCCTAATTTAATTTCGGCCTAATGAATACACTGCCTCGTTTATGCGGTGGATTGGCTAATTATAATAATTTTAATTATGCTTAGGTAGGTATATAACAAAACATATTTTATCTTTTGTAACGTATTCTTATGTAACTAAAAGCAAAAGGTTAGGGTGTTGCCAATATTACAAAGATAATTCTTTGTCGTTGTATCGTTAGGGCCCCGAGGCACAACAAGAATAAGTTTTGCATTATGTCTGTAATTTGTTACTTGATGGGTTAAGGGTTCATTCGATAATTTCATTAGCATTCTCTATGAAAAATTCAGCATTGGTCGCACAACCAAAAAAAACTTTATAGTTATCCTGAAAATATTAATACCCCTAGGTCGTACAAATTAAAAATTACCAATTTGATAGTCTATATAAAATTAAGACAATTTCTGAGGATACAATAAAATATCATAAAATAACGGAACCACAACATAATAACACATGGATACCATTCCATCAATCTCGCTGGACTAGGATGGAGAAACACAATAGACATCTCCCCCACCAATAACACCCACGGAAGTGAGATCAATTCTGTGTCATGTCCAACATCTTTACATTTTGCAACATAAATCTACAATGTAACCACGCTATTAATCGACCCTTCGCGTTTAAAGAACGAGAGTGTAAAAGCATTTTGTTATGTTTCTAGATATTAACAGTGTAAAGAAAACTAAATCGCGACTACGGAAAATCAACTGGAAAGCATGAAACAAGAAAATATTCCTATATCATTTTTCTAATGAACAATTTACTGAATTAGAATTAACACATATAGGTAGGCACAGTGGTGTCCAGGTTATCGCCGTGGTCGCACGCCGCTAAAATTATACTTAAGTTGGCACCCGTAGGTCATAGAATATTTCATAAAAATATAAAGACTCAAACCAATGACGGTTCGATTCCGTATACTCTAATTATAACTCCGGTAGCAAATCAGAGTTTGAGTCGCACCCTCTATATAATATAATAAATATATCGGCGGACTCTAAGACTCTAGATGTACATTCCAGAATACGGGAATAATGGCACTACTTAGGGCAGCTTATTCGTAGTCACTTCCATTATTCGGTACTTACACAGCCTACAATTAATCCATTTCAGGAGGACTAACAAGGTCATACAGAGCAATTGCTGTGCAATCAATCCATACATAATATTTAAAACCCATAACAGATCCTTAGCAATTTCCTAATCGTTTCTGATTGATCAAAAGCAACCTTTATAGCTTAGCTTATCATTTACAATGCAACTTCACTGAAAACTCAGCAATGCAATCCATTACAATAACTTGACTTGCTACCCCTTATCAAAATAAAATACCATACATGCATTGACCATTGGTAATCAAGTTGAAACTGATACGGTCCACGTAAGTCTGACCGTACCGTGGCACATTAAAGACTACGTATATTACTGTATTCTGTTAGTGCACCGCACCTACAGCTCCGGTAATGGACGGCTGAATGAATTGCAACTGAAGTGTATTGCAGACCACAGTCGTGTTTACGCCATTAAGGTGTAAGTTACTTAGATGTGTGGTCTTTACATCGATTGTAATGTATGTCAGGCGGGGGGATGCAACTCTGGTGCTAAGTTCGTCTTTCCTAGGTTAATGTAGCCAGTAAAATTACGCAAAAAACGCACGAATGATAGATATCCCTTAACTAAATAACATAACATAACATACCATCGCGCCTGTATGCCCCGAAGGGTTTAGGACTAGACGAATGTACACCCACAGTGCGCCGATATGTTTAGGTCCCATGTAATAGGCGTCGAGCCTATTGCCATTGACCGGGCAGAAATCCAGAGTCCGAGCTGCTACTGAGAATTTCATAGAAAAACCCAATAACACTTTGCTCTGATTTCATTTGCGCTGATCAAAGGATCGAACCCAGAACACAAACATTCGTACGTTGTCATCTAAAGACCTCAGCTGTGAAGCTTCTTTTGTCTAGAGAATTCACCGGCTACATTAACCTTCCCAGTGGAACACAATAACGTTAACACATTATTGCTTAGCGCCAGAACCATAATTTTTTTTGTTCAACGTTCCGGGCACAGAGATCATAATGAAGTCACCGCTGAATATTTCACAGGGTTATTTGTTAAGTAGCTAAACTTTTAAACGCACTATTACCTGCCACCATTACTATGACTCCAGTAAGTCTAGGCTGTGTTGAAAGATTATTTAAAACCAAGGTTAATTATTATGCATTAGTGACTAAAAGAGATGGGTCTATTAAAATAAACTTGACTTTACCCAATCTTTTGGAATAATGGGAAAAGTGCCGTAGCATTTAGAGTGCAGTTTACGCAAATATTTGTGCCCTGAGTCCGTCCATGTCATGTCCTGCTAAGTGTGCAAATCTTCATTCAAATTTTTGATGATTTGATAAACATGATTAACCTTATGTCATTACTAAATGTCATTAACAGACTTAGATCCCAAAATAACGTACGTGAGTATCGAAATGATAAGTTAAATCTAAACTTCCAAGTGAAATGTAATTTTGCAGATATTGAAGACAAAAGTGATTTAGTTGAGCTTCAGAATTATTTGAAGATAGAAGTTCCTTTTTTTTATTTTCAAGCCTTTAGTTATTGGACGTTCTTTGTGTGTGTATGTATGTAGTGTGTTACCTTGTAGCGTGTATGCTGTGCGCTGCGGCTGCATGCCCGGCGCGACGGTGACGCCGGCGCGCGACGTGTTGTGCAGCGACAGAGCGCCCAGCAAGTCTAGCTCGGTGGCTGCAACAAATTTTAATAAATTATAACATAATATAGTAGCGGGGAAATATACCTAGGTACATATATAGTATAGGAAGATGTGAAAAGTTATATAGGCCTTTGCCCAGCAGTCGGACAGTATGGGCGAAAAACATTTTACACAATATAGCATTATTATCAACTAGCTTTTCCCTCGGTTTCACTCGCATCCCAAAGGACTTTTTGAGCCTGAATGATTCGAGTAGCATGTGTCCTTGGTCAAGGTCTAATCTGTCTCTATACCAGAATCCGCTCCTGTGTCTTTTTTTATGGGATAGGGGGATAAACTAGCAGACGAATCGCCTGCCATTACCTGGCAACACCAGAAAAGTCACAAGTGCGTTGCCCGCTTTTTAAAAGGGGATTGGGCCTCTGATAACCTCACACACTCGGCGAAACACAACGTAAGCGTTGTTTAACGCCGTTTTTCTGTGAGGTCTTCCGGTTAGATAGATACACCGGACGCTATGACCAACTAAGCGACCGCGAGTCCCACCCGCTAGATCGAAATTTGCCTTCACATTCTGATTTTACGTCTGACGTAATGTGACGTGTATGGAACGAGAAGACGCAGGTTCAAATCCTACCCACAGTCGAATTTATCCTTAACTAAAATAACTTTATAAATTTTAGCATGTAAAATGCAAAAGAAAAATACAAAAAGATAATATAATGCCAAATTTTATCCACATCTGTTCTGGCGTGATTGAGTAACAAACATCCATCCATCCAAACTTTCCCAGGAATATTTGATACGTAAAAACGCTACTGCACCACATTGTATGAATTTTCCTCATTCGGTTGTAAACCGTCTCGGGTTTACAATGTCTGTTAAAACGCGTGATGGATCCATAAATACTGGAACAGACTAGACAATAATATACCAGTATACAATACGTTATTGTTCCGTATGTGCCAGGAATATTTTATGACCTAATAAAGTCTTAGTGGCCTACATTCCTTCTATCAATATGAAAGAGCGGGGGATTCCGGACCGTAGAGACCGTAGAGCCTCGAGCGGAACACGTGGTTTTAACCTCAAACTCATGTTACCATTGCACATGTCAATAGCATTTCTTTTTATACCACTAATCTTGCACACAAGCATACGGCCCGCCTGATGGTAAGCGGTTACCATAGCGTATGGACGCTTGCAACACCAGGGGTATCACTCGCGCGTTACAGTTGGGCTGGCAGCATAGAAGACAATGCGTGATGCTTATCCTATCTGCCAACACAACACTTCCTCGCGGAGCTCTGGCGACCTTGCTCACCGTTAGCAACACAACATAGCACGAAGCTATGTTATTTGGCTACGATTTTCTGCAAGGCGGATGTACTTCCCCAGTCGGGCAGCTCCAATTATGAGTAGAATTATTCGATTCCACTATGCCCTAACTTTCTTTGAATTCCACCATTTTGAATAAACAATTGACATCTACAAATAAAATCTCAGGTGTAATGATGAATGTGAGTCGTTGTCAAGCATAGGGACGTAAGAACTTAAACTAGTCACACCTACAACAGTTGGAGCAAATACATTACGACATTATCCAACTTGAATCTTGATTCTATTTTCTACGCTTTATACATAGGTATCATCATATCAGCCTATTGCCGTCCACTGCGCCAAAGAGCGCCAACCATCCCGGTCTGGGGCAGCTCGCAACCATCCGCTGCCATCCACCTTCTTCAAATCATCGGTCCATCGTGTACATATACTACTAAATAAATAATGTATGCTGCGGTGGGATTTATCTATGTGTGCTTTATATACTATTTGCTGCGGTGAGATTGAGCTAGAATTCCAAGTAGAACTCGGTAGGCTAGGTATTTCGTAGCGGTTTGTGTGCGAAGTGCCATCTATCACTTGTAACCCGGTCACGTAGCCCGCTACAGCTCGTAGCGCGCCGCTACGAGGCTACGAAGCGTCTCGCTACATAGGAATATACTAAAAAAAATACTGTTTTGAAATCAAATTCCTTTTTTAGTTTTTGGTTATAATATAGAGTATAATATAATATATAATTATACTACATACATAACATACATACATAATCAACCCATTATATTGTCCCACTGCTGGGCACGGGTCTCCTCTCAGAATGAGAGGGATTAGGCTATAGTCCACCACGCTGGCCTAGTGCGGGTTGGCAGACTTCACACGCCATCGAGAAAATCTCTCAGGCATGCAGGTTTCCTCACGATGCGTTTAAGCGCGTGATAATTAACTATTAATACGTACATGACTTCGAAAAGTCAGAGGTGCGTGCCTTGGGTTCGAACTCGAGACCTTTGACTTGGCAATCCAACGGTCATACCACTAGGCTTATCACTGCTTAAATACTGCTTAAAAACACAAAACAAAACACTGCTTAAAATAATTATACTAACTAAATCATAATTATGGTGTGCCTTGTTCTTTATTATAAATTAGTTGAGGTTTATGCTGGCATCATAAATGCATTGTCCGCGAGCCCTATATGCCTTTTCAAACTAAGCTCGACCTAATAATTTAAATCCAACATTTTGATTCTTTAAATACGAAACCATTATGAATGCTTAATATCTAAAAGTGTTGACATCGTTCGAGTGAGAGCCGAATGGCAAGCACGTGGTGAGTCAAAAGTGGCGCCCGCGCATCTACATATAATGATTGGCACGCGTACTTCGCGCATCCCTAACTCTATATAGAATATTCGAAAGGTTCTAACCTATCAATGATCAATTAGCAGTCACAATAGAAAATATATTTTTTTTATTATTATTTGCATTACACATGCTAAACATTCCCAAAGATCTGAAACAACCACTAGAGAGACGTAAATATATTTTATTACAAAGTTACATAGATATCAAGTTAAGCTAGTGAAAGTGTTCCATAAGAATGAGGCTTATACTAGCTTTATTAATGTGTTGTTGAATTAACAAGCACCACAGATTGTGTCAAGGGCCCTCTTCTCAACGGAAGCTCTAATTTGCGACGCCTCCGTCAAAAGCTTGCTTTAGGGATGAAACAACTATGATGAATATATAAAAGCTAACACATCGGAAATGAAACTTTATTTACTTTTATTATTTACTTTTTTTTCTTGTAAAATATAGTTAATTTCTGTTTAAAAATCATAATTTGAGAATCCTCTTTTTCTAAAGTACATCAAACTACCTAGGTAGGTATCTATAAGAGATCACTATTAGCAATAAGGCCCCCCATTATGCCATCATACGATATTATAATATCAGCTTATTGCCATCCACTACCGAACGTAGGCCTCCCCCAAAGAGCGCTAACCATGCCGGTCTTGGGCAGCTCGTAACCATCCGCTGCCAGCCAGCTTCTTCAAATCATCGGTCCATCGTGTCGCAGGGTGACCCACACTACGCTTGCTTATTACAAATATATGCTTTATTCAATTGTTCTTTGCATAGTTTTTGGTGTAGGTACAATATAGAATATTCTATCTTCAAACATACCATCACGCCTGTATTCCCCGAAGTGATAGGCAGAGGCGTACTAATGTACTCCCACAGATCGCCGGTATGTTTAGGTCCCATGTTATAGGGGGCGAGCCTATAGCCATTAACCGGGCACAAATCCAGACTCCGAGTTGCTACTGAGAATTTCATAGAAAAACCCAATAAAACTCTGCTCGACCTGGATATCGAACCCAGGACCTCTAGTGTAGCAGTCGCGCTTGGGACCACAATCACGGAAGATAGATTGATTGCCTCATTAGTCTATGAGGCAGTCAATCTATCTTCAATCTCAAAATAATAATAAGACAATAATTGTAGCGTACAATTTTGTCAAAGAGCCCAGAAAACAAAATTAGTCTGAACTGTCATAATCAATTCTTATGATACGTAAGTAAGGATGCCAAACAGGAAATAATTGTAGTTATAGAAAACAAAAACTATAGAAGAGTTCCTTTTACAGGATAGGACTTATGGGCTAAAAAAATAGATAGTTTGAGATGTAATAGTTACAAGACAGCTCTATTAGCGTAGGGACTGAATGATTGGCTTCTGTTCTATATACCACGGCTTTAATTCATTTGTGTGTCTGCGTGTCTGGGTGCTTGTGCTTGTGTTTGTAATCGCATCCATGAAACAAAAGAAAATCGTATTTAGGGCGCAAAGTTTTGAAACAGAGCTTAACTACTTCCGAAAAAACGTAATATGTATTATAACATCAATATTTGATATTTTTTCCTTGAGAAGAAGAAAGAAAGAAAGATTCGAAAGAGAAATCATTAACAGACCAAAGGCAATAGAAAATATAGACTGCGAGCTGTCCCCCATTTCTTCAACCTTCAATACAATAAAATTAAATTCTATGCAAAATGGTCATCAGTGAGACAGCCCTGTTCCCGCGGTGGTACGGGCGCCGACGGCCGACGCGCCGTCGCCGCCGTGTCGCCGGCACGTCTGCGCTGCTCCCGGCACAGATACGGCCCACATAAAAGATATGCTCCAGATTGCCTCGTAAACTGTCGCTGTAGGCTATACTGCAGCCGAACCGTCACTGTTACTACTATTTTATACATCGCAGAATCGATAATGAACGCGAATCACAGATAACTTCAATCATCTATCAATGGTTATAATAAAGTTTATTTCTGACCCACTGACTTACTGATTGTTGTGGTTTTATGACTTATTGATGAACTGAAATGAAGCTAGTAGATAAGCATTCCCAGTGGCTTCCAGAAATTCAGCTATTTGTGTGTGTTCTTCTTAAACGAAACAATTAAAAGTTAAATTCGGAGTGATACCACGGCGTCAAACAACGCTTACGTTGTGTTTCGCCGAGTGAGTGAGGTTACCGGAGGCCCAATCCCCTTTTAAAAGGCGGGCAACGCATTTGTGACTCCTCTGGTATTGCGGCGGTAATCACTTACCATCAGGCGATCCACCTGCGCGTTTGCCCACCTATCCCATATAAAAAAGAAAACATTGCTAACTTTATGTAGATACTAGCTCCCTATCGCTGATATGTTTTGGTTTCTACATAAAAGGAAGTGAGCCTATTTCTATTACTTGCACAAATTTAATCTCCGAGCTTCTATTGAGAATGGAAATCCACATTTATAAACGCTACCCGAATTGGAAATCGATCCCGGCCCCATCATACACCATCATTGGTAAATGATGCTGTATTGCACTTTAAAACATACATTGTATTGTATGTTTATGGCGCATTCAATTCTTAAAAGTACGTCTACATTTCAAATGGCCGCACCACTGCCACTGTCGGGCTCCATCCACTCGCTGCCTGAAAGCCATAAAACGTATTTTCCACGCGATCGTAAACACTTCTCCCACACTATCCTATTTAATAGTAGCTAGATACCGAAACTACTGATAATTCACCATTACCCAAAGAACGCTGTTACACAACCATCAACCTTATCGTCAAATCCCAAAGTTCTAATTTGAAGGCACCAAAATACGGTTTGTGAGAATTGCAATTTCATGATGCATCAAATGCGTTTTATGAGTCGGAAATTGCAATAGCCATTAGTATTTAAGAACGAACGATAACATTTTAATGTACTAAAATTACAAGCCATTTCAGTGAAATGAAAACCAATCAACATTTTACATATGTATTTGTTTATTGTGCCTAAATGGCAAACAAGTACGAACCGCCTCGCCTGATGGTAAGCCAAACCATAGTTCATAGACACCAACAACAATTGGTAACACGTGTTACCTTGAGACCTCAGATGAGAAGTCTCATAAGCCCAGCTATTTCACTGGATACATTGCTCTTACCCCTATTGTAGATTACAGGATCTCTATAGAAACAATTGCCTAAAAGCAAAAGCATGACGAAGCTAAATATGTTGCATAATACGTAATCGCGAATGTAATTTAACAAAAAACCTTTAAAGCCTTCAAAGTTCAGGAATTTG
Organism: Acronicta aceris; assembly: GCA_910591435.1. Taxonomy (NCBI): domain Eukaryota; kingdom Metazoa; phylum Arthropoda; class Insecta; order Lepidoptera; family Noctuidae; genus Acronicta; species Acronicta aceris. The sequence goes on along the minus strand of OU342762.1, from coordinate 16,628,287 downwards.
GACATATTATGGTTTCATCCATCAAGTAAAAAGTTTAACAGGGCGTTGTGACTACGATGTGAAGAGCATATTAATTAACAAAGTTGTGTGAACAGCCCTTGCCTACGTGGAACTCATCAGTTATGCAACATTAAGCTATAACATGCTAGAGACAGCCACCATTGCTGCATAAGTTGTAGAGGTCGTGCTGCAACTTATACAAAGTATGCGTACACAGAAAAATGGAAATGAGAGATATATGTAGTAGTAGCCCCGTAGTTAGTATAAAGCCACAGTAACCATATAAGACATTAATTAAAAGAAATCTGCATCCATACTATATTAAGAAACGTTACGACTGAATATTTTTGAAAATATGATTAATGTTAGGGTATTCACGATACTTATCCATGACAATGTTTCATCTTATTTTGTTGTTTCATTTCATCTTATGTTCTAACTGAACATGATATTAACCATTGCGTCTGGCAACTTGACGTCGAGATCATAAAATACCTGATGAACTCTATTCAGCTGGACTTCAATTAAATATAAAAAATACGTCAAAAATTACCTAGAGTACGGGACGATAACACATTGTAACTCAATGGTATGCAGACAATATCAATTACGTTTTATTAATCGACTTAGGCATGTTATTTTGTTTTACCACGAAACGTTTAGCAATTAAGGAGGTGCAAGCGTCATCTAATTAAATAGGAATGCTATTTTTTTACCGTTATCTATTGTGTGTATAAGATTAGGAATAATTTTATTATTTGGATCGCAGGCATGCAGGATTCCAAATTAAGTAAACTATAACATATTCCTCGAAGGGGCTGATGTATACTAATGTACACCCACAATTCACCCAGTTATAAGTAATAGGGGGTGAAATGAAGCTTTTGCCGTGAACCGGTCACATGTAATTCTGCTCTGCTGCACTGCTCTGCACCTGGGAATCACATCAAGAGGCTCAGACAGCTACGCTTTTAGCCACAAGTCCTTTTTGGTAGTTAAAAATATACGCGATATACTGCCTATCCACTGAAGATAGTGCAACCATTGTTCCCCGTGTGAGAACATGTTAGAATAAAATTTCTCACTGCCAAACAGATAACCATCTCTCAAGAAAATATATGATTGACCTCTTGGGATCTGACTGAACTCCGATGTAGCTAAGGGTGGTCGCCAACCAGTCCAACCACCCTTACATTTCACCCTTACACAAGGAGTTTTTTTTTCGTAAAGCACCTTAGTGTGTGTTCCGACGTTTGCGCGTGAGAGCCGATTCTGCATTGCTGCCTCTCGGTTGCTGCAGCTCTAGCAATCTGCAGTCTGTAGGGCCTCTTAAGGCAACTAGCATTTGACGACATGAATAATTTTAAAAAACAGCACACCATCATGTAAACACACTTATCAAATAAACAAACTCGTTCACTATCGATATCGAAACGATATTACTTATAGCGTAATCCGAGCCTTCGATACGGAAACCCGACCGTGTGCGTAATATATATTAACTAATAAGCAGTTAATAGGAAGGTGTTCAGTGTAATGTATGATAACAGTTAATTGAAGTCCCTTGTAACTCGAGGCGGCACGCGCGGGAAACCTGTCGCCGTGTTGGTCAAACGACCATATGGTCGGTGGCACCACTGCCGACTTAATGCCAGTAATTATGTTAAACCTCAAAACACGAGGGGTCGCGCACCCTTAAGTACATGTGTTTCTTGGAAACGATTCTTAGAAAACTGTAGCACTGTGCCACATGGGCAAAACGGAAAAAGTAGAATTTGTTAAAATATTATTTTACCAAGGAGTTTTTTTTTTCGGAAATTCGGAATCCTCAAAAATATAAAACGAAAAGCTTTTCTTCTATATTTGTAGCAAATCCTTTTGGGTAACAATTCGTATAGATAGATATTAGATTACAGACTACATTAGCATAGTTATTGTTACCATATCTACACGAAAGGTAGGGTCTTAGAAATAAAACTACTTAAAACAATTATTCCTAAAACTAAATTGGGCCAATTTAAAATACAGTACCGCTCTTATAAATAATTAAAAAAAGAACAAGTATTTATGTGCAATATAAACGATATCACCACCCTACACAGAGACGATCCAACAAATGTAAAAACGCATGACAATACAGAAATTCATCAAGAAATTGAACTTAACTCTGACTTATCGCTGACTCATCCACCACAAAACCTAAATAAGTTTAAATTACGGGTACTGCTACGGAAAGTAGAAGGCGAACAGTGCACGGTGGGCAAGGGGTATCGGTTTGGCCGTGACATATGCCAACCGGCGTGCGGCGCGTGCCTACACACACACGTGTCTGGGCCCCTTTTTGACTAAAGTAACGTATCGGCAAAACTTTCAATTTATTAAGAATATCGGTACTTACGGTTTATTTAAAAAAAAACGCATAAAACTTGTATGATTTTCCGTGACAGTAAGATCATAATTTAGAATAGATGTAGCAATTTGAATGTATTATATTCACAAAGCGACTGCCATAAGACCTCCGCAACCCAATTTCTGGGCAATACCGATATTCGAAGCACAGACTGACTTTCAGGCTTTTCGGGCTTCAAACTACCACTATCGATTATGACTATAACTAATACGAAGGCTATGCGTGTTCTCCGAGGCACAGCGATATTGATGTGTTAAGAACGATCACCCATCTACAAACTGAGCGGGGTAGTCGTGCCTTATGAACCACACTATTTAAAGTCTTAATAAGCTCTTTCATGTGGCCTAAAATAAACTTGCCTAGGCTAGCATGCGTAGCCCAAAACACAATTTATCTACGTAGCTATTACTAGCCCTTTTATAAGACTGAACCGACCTTGACATTTAGTTTATTGATTTAAGTCTATCGCATAGTACAATCTATTGTCTATTTACTAAATATGCTTGACAATGGATGTAGGTTCCTAGAATTAGGGTTGGCTGCGATCTACGTTAATACTAATTAATGAACAACGTATTAAAATGTAATAAATTATATGGTGTTATTTCGTTTAGTTATATTATGTCGTTCTTAATATATTTTTGGTTGAGTTTGGCTTGTTATCATAAGTACAATCACATGGTAAAGCATTTCACACTAATGACACACAATTACAATTACGGTGCGTGTGTATCAGAAGATGTATGAATGTGATAGAAGCAAAAGAAGTATGCAAGAATCATAGCAAGTTTAGCATAGTTTCTGCCTACCCCTGGGAGAAAGGCGTGAGGGTATATATATATTTATGCACTAATGATCAGTCACCCTATATATCTGTATGTATTACATAAAAATCATAATAACACATTGCATAGTTTAGCATCAAATAACAATCACGCGATGTACATATTACGAATCTCGCGCGTGACGCATCAGCAGAAAACATCGTATGATGTGCGATTGCGGCCCACGTTAGCAAAACGTCAAACACACCTTGATTTAAAATTACTTAATACTTATATTAATTATTAGCAACAATGCAAATTGGTGGCTTTGCGGATCTATGTACTACCTAGTCATAATTATACATCGTATGATATTAATAAGTGACCCATTTCTTATTGTTTACGAATGTTCGTTATATCTTATTGATACTTTTTGTACACAAATTGTACAGCTTCAAATATTTTTGTCATTCATTTGTTTAACATAACATACAATAACGCAAGTATCCCCAAGGGATTAGACCGAGGTGTACTACTGAAATGCACGGTCTTGTTTATTTAGGCCAATTACCATTTATGAGAGTCCTCAGATTCTACAAAAGAATGTACCTATAGGTGTCGGTCCCTGTTGTCGAACCAACACTCATGAAAATCATTAGAGGCGGGAAGCCCAAAAATCTGACAATCAGTCTAGATCCTTTGGATATCGGTAATGCCTAGGAATTGGGCTGCGGAGGTCTGATGGTAATGGCTACTTAAATGATTAAATTGTATTTATTTCTGTAAATAGATCTTTTAATGACACTTTTACAAGTCAATGTTGTTTTTTTAACTAGATGACACCGGCATTTCCTATCTGACGACCCCTGAGAAGAAACTCAGAGAATCATGGTCTCTTTTAAAGTCCAGACATAGTACTGTAGCAAATATGTGAGTTCCAATGTAACACAATGTCTGTAATGGCATTTTGAAGAAAGAGCCAAAGCGGCTTTAAGTAGACCAGTCCAATCTGACGGCATGCATGCATCAGTCATTCGATAGCTCGACCATAATTTAGTAACTTCCTAAATTATGGTAAACATTGACATGCAGCCGTACCTAGATCATACTATGTAGACTAAAAGCCGTCACCAACATATTTGGAAAAGGGCTCTGTGGGTCTTGACAATTTAAGAGAGTTTTTGATAAGTTTACCTACATACGTTTTTAAATACAGTTGATTCTAGATCAAAAATTATTTTATATTGACTTTCAGCATACTTCAACCAAAAACCTAAACTAGGTTTACACTACCTTAACTGAACATGATGCAGCAGGTACAGTTTACATTAACATTCAAAAATCTCAAGGTAATTTAGTGCATTCAACACGCAAGATTTTGGAATACGAGTTCAGTTAATAAGGTGGCCGTGGTCGAGGGGTGGCCGGGAATCGAACCGGTGCGCTGACAGGTGGTCGACACGCGCCGCTGCCCGCGCCCGCTGCGCCCGCGCACCCGTGCCTTACCCACCGACATACTTTATAGGTGCTAGGACCTTATGTGTAATCAGCTAGTATATTGCGTCATACGATTGATACGACATTATTTGTTTTAACTTCAAGTCTTATTTCACATTTAAGACAATTTGTCACTTACATGAGAACAATAATTTACAATTGTAAATTATGACCGTACTTACGGAAGTACTTAATTACTTGCTTATAACAATTATAATAAACGACAAAACTCCTTACTTCTTTGTCTTGATATGTCTATTGAGAAATCAAATAACTAAACGTAAATCATTTTTGAAGATTGTTTTTCAGACAATTTATTTTCATTGTCAACCTATACAGTTCTTTATTCATCCATTTCTTATTTCATAATTAGATATTATTATTTCATAACTTCACATTAAGGAACCGTCCTCAATTAATGATATTTACCTAGTGACAAGTCTCTCAAAATCTCCAATTATTTGAATGAATGCTGGTCAATGTCAAGTTTAACTCCTCGAATATCAAATAGAATATAGTAACTAGATTTTAATATTATTACATTAAAATCTAGGTACTTAGTGCTAAAATTAATTTGCTACTGATTGTCAGAAGCGTGAACATGCATTTTTTCCAGCTTAAGTAGAAGTTTTATATTTCTTCTTCTATTTGAAATCAATACTAGTATCAAGGAATCAAAGTTTTTATTACTTTCATTTGACGTTACCCGGCGATGAAAATAGGTGCCTATCCATTACTACCTTTTGTATTACCCATTGTAAATGGTAGAAGTACGTCACAAATTCATAATTCAGTACAATATTTCATTCTTTGACAATTCTAACGCCATATTTGAAATTCTGATATCGAATGTCCTTCACATATCCTTAGCAACTATGTACTTTGCAAACAACATCCGGTGGGTTAGAATACTAAACAGTAAGTCAGTATTTGCAGCATAATACCTAAACCTAAGTCTAAGGTATATAAAATATCTAGTTGTTTAAACATATAAACTGATATCCTGCGCTTGAAACATCGTGCATTACAAAGATTGCACAAATTGTATAAAATCGGCATGGAGGAATGCTAGGTTGAAAACGTCACTATTCATAAATCATAATATTAATTGAAGAAATATTCATATTTTAGAGCGGGCCTTAACAACCGAGGTCTCAAGATAACGCGCTAGTAATACTATTGGTGTTCCTAGCGTTTATAAGCTGCGGTTGCCGCTCACCATCAGGCGGTCGACGGTATTACTTGCCAAATTTAACAGTTGTAGGTCAACGGAAAATACCCTATTTAATAAATTTTGATTCCCTTGAAAATGTAGAAATAGGTATACGTCTTTTGCGGAATAAATGGCCGTATCTTTTTTTTACGTTAACTTAGAAGTTTGATTTTTTCACAGCTTTAAGGGACTGTAGACCTGAGTATATGGTTTTAATTTCAACTCGATACATCCACGCGTTCCCGAGATAAAGGGTCTTGACAGACAGAGGGCCGGACGGACGGACCGACGGACGGATGGACAACAAAGTGATCCTATAAGGGTTCCGTTTTTCCTTTTGAGGTACGGAACCCTAAAAATGCCAAGGAGCTGTCATAAACTCTGTATATGAATTCATTACAGAGCAATGACGAGTGAAAACGTAGCCTGTGATATAATGTTTTGAATGATTGTAATAAGAGCATTTAGAAAAACTGACATCTGGTTAGCTTTGTGTTACTTTTCAGATTTTTTGTGCTTATCCGAAGACTAGATATACACGTACTCTTTATTTTATCTATCGTACAACTAATTTCAATAAGTATCTACCGTATTATAAGTGAGTACATTAGGATTATCGCGAATAAAGCCTGTTATTGCAATATAAACATCCAGTAGGTAGTATACACAAAAGATAAGCTTTATTTAAATAAAAGAGATTGAATTAACCATAGGTATGTGTGAGCTATGGGTACTATGATAAATTACAATACCATTTGTACTAGGCACCGTTATCCTGTGTTATGATTTCTAACAATATTATTAAATACTGGGCATGGCGTTTCAGAATGGCATTAACTAATGCTATACTATAATCGTTCTAGTTCTAGTAAATAAATCCGGCGGTCCGGTAGTCAGACGCTGTGACACTACGAAGCGCGTTTACGAAGCACGGAGCGATAACCTTCGATAATTCGGCAACGAGTGTCTTTGACATTATGAACTTGACAGTGGACGCGGCTGCGCCGTGCGCGCGTCTAATCCTGCGCAAACAGCACGAGAGATAACGAGCCGACGTCGCACGTGTGTACAAACCTCTATTATGTGGTTCCGCACACACTCGCCACTTCCTGCACCTTGAGACTATGAAGATATCGATACACTCCATTCACACAACACCAAGAAGGCCCTTGGGGGAATAAGAATAAACGACGACACATTAACAGCATGGTAAGCGTATAGCAGCATAACAACTGGTAATATTGACAAAATGGATATTTACCAGAAATCTAAAGACTTAATAATCATGATGACTCCTGGAAATTAAATGACACATTGACTTTTCAATAAGTATATATAAATATACATATAAGTGGAAAAAGATTCATTCAAATAAAAAGACATAGATTCAGTTTATAATTGATGACCAATTTTACATCTTTCAAATAATTTCCAAATGATAAATTTTTCATTCTACGTGTAACAATGAATGGTTGGTTATGATTCCTTGGCTAACCTAGGAGTATTTGGGAAATGTTCTAGTGAGATCGGGTAGTGCGTAGGTGAGTCAAAATCTCCGTAGTCTCTTATTGGCAATTATTTGCGAGGTTTCGCGGTTCGAGTATGAAGGAAAAAATACAAATGCGACGTGTTTACATCCCCTCATTGAACCAGGTAGGTAAGGCTTTTATATTTATTGCCTTTTGCAATTAGCATAGTACCTCATCAATCTACTAGCGTTTTTCTAGCTTTGTTAGGGTCGACCTAATCAGATGCGGCTGAATAGAAATATTTAACAGAAAGTGACTGCCTCACATAACACCTCTTCAACACAATTTCTGGGCAATACCAATATCCTGAGGATGGACTGGTTGTCGAGCTTTTTGGGCTTCTGATTATTACTTATGATTGTCATAGGTATTCGTATGATAAGCGGGATTGTCTCGATCGAACGGTCACCCATCCATACACTGACCGCGGCTTAACCCTATAGATCGGTTGATTAGCTTAGTTATTACTTGCTAACGGCCAGTCTCAATATCAAATCAGTCAGTAGATTTGCTTACTAGGCTAGGATTTTGATATAAGGTCCATACAAGTAATGTCAAAATCTTATCTCTAGTAAGCAAATCTATCGACAGATTAGGTATTAGGACCGGCCGTTAGCCACGAGCTCAACTAATAGCATAGTACCATAGTAGGTACCTATATATTTCGACTGTTACTTTCCACCCAAGTTAAAAAGACAAAAATGAACAATATTATAACATCGCGTGCTCGTGCGCAATGAAAGAAAACGGTAACACCTAACGGAAAAGGTAAAGTAACAATTTCGTAAAAATAGATTTAGAGTTCAATGTTACCGTCGTTTGCAAATTGTTTTAGGAATTCTATTTAAATATATTTGCGGGCCCCGGCGCGGATTAAATCATGAGATGGCATTATTAGGCGCAGGATTTATTGGCGCCGACTTAATGTGGCGGCGTTCGTATTGAGCAAACATACCGTACGCGACCACGAGGTAGCGTGGGTTCATGTGTTGGGGTGGCGACAACCTGTCGGTATCGGTACCGGCAACCCCTATGAACGTGCCAACCCTCGCGCGCCGCCCAATTGGCCGAGCTGTGTTCGTAAAACAAAATTGTACAAGTGCAATAAATCACTTGTCTGCAACGACTGTCATTAGGTCCCTTCATATTTGCCAGCTCATTTATTTTTATCACTTTAAGGAAATATCGATTTGCAGGATAAAATAAACGTTACTAGGCTATACTATATATAAACATACCAGCGAACTGTGAGTGTACATTAGTACACCTCTGCCTAACTCTTCAGGGATACAGGCGTGATGGTATGTATGTTTAAATAAATGTTACCTAAATGAAATTTTATACATTTAACTATTACTGTCTATGCATCTTTCAATGTAAATCACCGAAAATATTTTTTGCAGAGTGTACTCTTTTAATGTCATGATCAATATTAATTCGTACCTTTTGCTCGATTGTTAAGATCCCCAGACTTGAAAGAAATAAGTTCCTATGTAGTCCCGATGACAATATCTATAGTTATCTGATGTAATGACTATGACCTGACGCTGCAGGCAGGGCTCACCGCCGCCCCCTACATGTGCGCTGCGCAGGGCCCTGGCCTTGCTCCCCACACTACGCCGTTACCTATAACGTCTTTCTAGAAAAAACAAGTTACATAAAATAACAGTATCTAAATAATTAAACAAAAGACGTTACTCCCTGGTGACAGCTGTTTATCTACGAGCACATCAAATGTCGTGGAGCATGTATGGCGCTTCGTGCGACGTTCGCAATGGATCAGCAATTCGTTGCTAATTGGTAGGGTTGCCAACATTATTACGCCAAATATAGTTATTAAAAATACGAACTTACCATATACGTAAATCACTGTAGTACTTTATGGAATTAGTGGATTAATGTTTGTTATTAGTTTCGATGTTGCAAAAAAAACTTTATTATTTACACACAGACACTAAACAGCACAGCTCCACTCAGCAGTGTTTATCCTAAATAGTCCTTTATTTTAGTTAGACAAAAATAATACAGCCAGGAAAATATAAGAACTTGATTTATAAGGGAAATACATATACCTACATTAGGTTTGCGTAACCCATATTTAACCCTCCCCAGTAGTAAGAGGAATCCTTCAACGCGCAAAATCCCTTTTCCTTCTTGGGCGTCTAGCAAAACGTCCAGTTCATGTTACGTACCTATAACTAATATTAATAATATTCATACTATTTAGTATCAGAGAACGATTACATTCTGATCATAGAAATGACAGTGTGCCTTTTTAAACGGATAGGTACAATTGCATTAGTGTGCGTTTATTAAAAAAAATCTAAGGAACTTTTGACACATTAAAAATTATTAAAGAACCTGGAAAAAACTTTTAATAACTTAAAAATTATATTAGGTCTCAATTAAGTTGCTTTCATGAATTATGTAATTCATAAAACGATGTCAATAGTACAAAAAATTAACACCTCATGTAAAAACTAAACGAAACCTGTGAAACGCGCGTATTTTGGTATTTTCTCATTAGAATTTCAATTACTACTGCACGCAAAACTGTTAAAGGCACCACTATAATTTCGAAAATTTAGACCTTTTAATTCCATAAATATTCCGTTATCAAACTACGCCAGACAATAGGGTTGCGACTATAACATTTGGATGGTGTCGGCGATTACGCTACAGACCAATATAGAGGTGACGGGAGCGATAAAATTATTAGTATACACCGTCAATATTCACAGACACCACGGGGAATAGCCACTCCGGCCTTGAACCCTCCGGGGAGCGAAGTTCGTTCCATTTAGCGGACACCCGCCTCTCGCCGATAAGCGACAATTTTGTCAAGCGACATTCGCACATGTAATCGATATCGATCACCTTATTTGACGTCATTTGATAAGATAACTCTCGCGAAGCTTTCGGGGCAACATTTTTAGTTACACAGAACTTGGTTGATCTATTCAGAAAATAATCCAAAGCCGTACCTAATTATCTTTTCTTAACTGGAGCCTTCTCTCTAACCGTGCTGTAATGTACCGCGTCAAATACACGACTAAGTACCACATACCTGTCTAATAGATGTTCAAATAAAATGATTACTAGTATATATCTACAAATCTCACAATATTTCCACTTCACCGTAAATGAGCGCGCTTATAAAGTGATTAATAAATCAGTCCCATCAATGTTATCGCCTTGATTGGCATCCACGACCTACGAATCGTAAATCAGGACCACTAGGTCAGCACCATACCAATAATTAATTGAACTGTTCTAAGAAAATATTAGTTATATAGTGCGATACGGTAAAGGCTTTGTAGTTAATTCAGGGTAAACAAACAATTCCTCAAGTAAAGGTAAACTCGAGGCGACCCCGACGAGAAAGACGACGTAATTATGGCTACCGTACATCACTGATCGTGGTCTACGAATCCAGTACAACACTAGTGGTACGTACCGAACGTACCACACGCCTAATTGGGTCTGATCGATACTGTACTTTTGGGTGGTAACCGTCGCTCGGTAACCGCATAGCAAATAAACTAAGTTTTAAATATACATCAGGTTAAATGGAAACTAAGCTAATAATAGTAGGAAAACTGTAGGTGCTATATTTAACGACGACATCAAAGCAGTAATTGAAAAATTAGCTGAAACTCAATACGATGAGCGCGATAACATGATTTGCACTAGATAGCAAGAGGAGGCTTATGCCATACAGTGAGTTGACACGGGCGAGAAATTATAATTGTAATAATTTATTAAGAAAGAAAGAAAGAATACTTTTATTCACGTCGACATAACGCACGGAAAATTTAAATAACAGCAAAATGGAACTTAACATGAATCTATGGGAGACATGCGTCACACCCACGCAAAAACGACCATCGCTTAGCACATTGCAATGTCTCATGCACGGCGCTGATTTGCAGCGATAGCCGGCTTAAACACTTTATTTAGGCATATTACATTTTTTAATTTTCAGTACCTACTTAATTCATATAAAAAATATTGTGTTCGTTTGTTCAGAATCTTAAAGATTCGATGTAAAAGTTCTTCACCGATGCTTTGAAAATGTCACACAACGCTGTATTGGAATACGCGTGTTTTAAATATAAGTACATACTTTCTGAACCACAGCTACGCGTGGCCGGCTAAAGCTAGCCTATTAGAAAATTCTTAGTATTTTCTTTAGACTACAGAGGTGGCAAACATGCATACGGCCCGCCTGGTGGTAAGCAGTTACCGTAGCCTATGGACGTTTGCTTTATTATTCACTATTGATCAGAAAAAAGTGTATGGGCCCAGCTGAACCTGGAGTGTTGATGACCGGGTGAGGTGAAGAACGCTGGGGGGAAGGTGCTAAGTCCAGCACTGACTGAGCTCACGTCTCAGAAGATATTTACTTTACATTTTGTTTTTGTAGACTGGGCTTTAGGAGAAGAACACTTAGGTATACATAAACTAATATAGGTAGGTCAATATATAAAATGATATTTATCCATAAATAAAACACTACAATGCTGTATCTGTAATAGTATTAATTCTCAATAGAATTAATATTAGCAATCTTTGCTCGAATGGAAGAGTTGGAAGAAGCCGACCTCGGCACACCTACCACAATCAAATTGCGGACGTTCTCAAAAAAGGTCAGGTTAAAAGCACCCTAAACCGATGATCATGCATGAGAAGATTAATGAACTTAGATGAAGCGAATGTGGTGTGCCAGGATTGTAGCAAGTGGAAATCTATAGTCTCTGCCTACCCTAATGGGAGACAGGTGTGAAAATATGTATGTATGTAATCTTTGCTTGAATGGGGGTCTAAAAAGGCCTCATTAAGAACATTCCAATTCAGTTAATTCGTAGCAGATTCTTTATTTCTGATAAGAAAATGACTTTTTAGCCTTGCATATCCAAGAACAGCATCCGGTAATTACTATTGTACATTCTCTGATTTCTGACATGTCCTTTTGGTGTACAATAAAGAATACTCTATCGATCTACTTCTAAATCTTTAATTAGGTTAATTGTGTTACATCTATAAAATACAAGTAAGTTTTTTGGTTGTAAGAAATATTGCATGGAGTTTTTAATCTGATTATGCTAAGGTATTGTGAAACGGCGTTGGCTTTAAAACTCGGGACTTTCAAGATGGCCGTGAACTGAGGTCAAACTAGATTTAGTGGAAGCGCCGCATTGCGCTAGCTGCGACACCTGCAATCTCTAGCTGCGTTATCTTACTGGCAATCAATTTATTTAGGTAAACAGCCATATCAAAATTGGTTTTATTTGTAAATCCAATTTGTTGGTCGCCTCTTTTGCTTGCAGTCAAATTCAAAATGATTTATTTCAATTACACAAGTAAAATGAAACCTTGAATAAGTCAAGACTGCTTCATCGGTTTAGCGGTCCCAAGCGCGACAACTATGATAGATTTCGGTTCCCAGGTCGAGCAAAGTGTATTTCTATGAAATTCTTAATAGCAATTCTCGAAGCTTGAATTTGTGCCTATTACATGGGACCTAAACATAGTGGTGAACTGTGGGTGTACATTAGTACACCTCGGGGAATACAGGCGTGATGGTATGAGAAGTCAAACTGTTCGCTACCGCATTGCCGATCCCAATGATGTTTTCTCAATGATGTTTTCTTTATAATTAGCACATAAAAATCTTTGGAGAATTTAGAAAATGTTTAAGATTTTCATGTCTTAAATACTCTCTCAAAATTATTTATGTTTTATCCAAACCATCAACCCATGCGATAACCCGAACACCCTTTATGTTCGAACAATGTCAAACTAATACTTAAAAATAAAAGTAAAATTAAAAAAGAATCATAAATCAGCGAGGGTTTATAGACACAATGATTACAGCACTCAAAGGAGCATTCAATATGCATGTAAATTGCTGTCGAGTACTGGCTGCCAGTCAAGGCTCCACTGACACCTGTCTCCTCCGACTTGGATATAGACCGCGCTGACGTCACCACCAAGATTTTCAAAGGAAATTATATTCAGGATAATTTTTCATGGAAATGTAACGTTACGGCGCCGGTGTATCATGAAATATTAAAAAGGCAGGTTCGCTACACTTATCAGTGTCAGTGCCAAGGATAGAATAAAATAAACATTATATATATGTGTACATATATACATAGGTAATTTGTGAATGTGATTCCCGGGAGCTCAGTTAGTTTTCTTAGTCACAAAATAAGGTGAAAGTTTAAAGAGTGTAATATTTGTTACATATTATGTAATACACTATTATGAAATCACGCCTCTGTTTAACGAGGGGTTGAACAGAAGTATACTGCTGCACACCTAGCACTACAGCCGCCACGGGCGCGGCTGGTGAGCGATGTATCCTGGGGTCGGTTCGTCGAGGAAAATGTTAGTATGTAGTAATACATGCATGCAGGCATTTAATTTCATTTCATTTCAATACAGTAGTCAGCTCGAAGTTCCAATTTATACACTGCTCAGTTATATTTTTTTTTTTAAAAGCTTACTAGCTATGTGGGTCGCACATTACTAGTATTCCTGTTAACCCCTCGTGCGAAGCTAAATGCTTGTGTTACGAGTGGGTTCACGTCGGTAGTGCAATGGGTGTGTTTCGAATCGGCAAGCACATGATGTCAGGTCCGACGCCCTAGCTATTAGGCTACCGCCGCTTCTGTTATTGGCTCCCCGCTACATATGTGCCCTAAAATAAAAATAAAAACAAGTGTGATGGTACGATATTTCAATTTAACCTACGGACTAGTGCAGGCGGCTCGTGCTACGCAAATATGTATTCATTTTATTCACGTACCTAAATATTACTTCGATGTAAACTTCCAATACTTTACAGGAAACAATTTATATTGTGTTTATATTCAAATTGGTTTAAAAATTATACTATTGTATATTAAAGTATTGGTATCTAATCTAAAAAATATTGTATAACAGTCGATACACATGATTACGAACTTGAACAAAGAATAACGAGACCGAAGATTTTTTGAAGTAAAAATCTCTGTTATATAATAATTACCTACCTACAGCCTAACTCCTCATAAACCATTCATCCGATTACGATACCGATTACGCCTTGGGTGAGTTGTAACAGAAGTTGTAAGAAGCCTGTGCCCCGTGGAGATTTCTTCTTATTTTTCCGCGATGTTGATCCTATTGTAAAAGGATTCACATTCCTTCACATTTTTACGGTATATTACAAAATAAGGTTTTTATACCGTTATTAGTTAAACAGCCAACGCGAAAATTATCTACTATGTTCTGAATTTGTATGAAAATAGCGAGGAAAATAACTATTACAATTTCATTTTGATTGATCGATGTACGTTATTATGTACAGTACCGAACGCAAGTTGCGTGACCCGTATTAAATCGACGAATATTTTTTTATAAATAGAACTCCCAAAGAGTAGAACTCCAATAAGCAGAGGCAAAAATATTGGAAATCAATATGCCTTGTGATAAAGTGGTACCTTATAGATTTCCCCAAGGTCCGGTTATATGCCGCTTGCATCCAACGACTCCCAGTTAGGTCGTCTGTCCATCTCGTTGAAGGCTGTTATACACTGCGTTTTCCGATGCACAGTCTCCACTCGCGAACCGTTTTTTCTCCACCGTTCTTTAGTATTAAGAGATATTTTAGAATTTTTTTTTTTTAAACGTTGCCCCACACTTGTATTTTCTCCTGTATCGTGGGTGCGTTTACAAACACAAATTCTCACATACACAAACGCCCAGACCCGGAACAACTACCTGTAGATACCTGTAGAATTGGATTATTTGTTCCAGAGATTACGGCCTACACACAAACTAACACCTCTTTCTTATATAGATGTATAGGTACATACCCCAACAACCGAGCGTACCTAACTTGCGTGACCCACATTGAAGCATGTCACTCATAAATTATAACTTAGAAATTGCTGAATAGACGACAACTGTGGGTCATAAACTCAGGAAGGTAGCATGCTCATTGGTCTAACAATCGCCAAGAAGCACGACTACTGAGTGTGAAGGTCCTGAGTTCCTTTACCAGGCCGAGCAGTGTTATGGGTTTTTCTGAGAAATTCTTAGTAGCAGATTGGAGTCTGAATATGTGCCCAGTTAATGGTAATAAGATCACCTCTTATTAAATGGGTGCTAAAATATACTGGCGATCCATGGATGCATAATTAGTGCAACTCTGTATAATTAGTACTGCTTTTGGTACCTTAATAAAAAAATATCTCGTGAAAATGAACTATCTTGGAACTATCAAAGATACCTATTCAATGATAACTTTGCTTTAATCGACGATTAGAGGAAGTTAAGTAAAAAATACTCAATTGATCGCTAACACAGTGAAGAACTTGCGTGACCCACATTAAGCGTGTCAACCGGGAAAAACTACAACAGAATTCGACAACAATAACCAGCAATAAAAGCATGAAGGTAACATCTAGAACATTCACTAACTTACTATATTGCCAAACTTGCCTAACTAGTATATTTTAGTTTGTAACTTGTACAATGTACGTAGAGTTGCCGGCACGTCCTACCACTGAATATTTTACGACCTTACTTCCAACATTTACGTAGATATAAATAACATTCCACACAGAACAATAAATTTTCCGCGGTATTAACATGACTTAAGCTACTCCTTTCAGGGTGGTTTGAAACTTTACATCATTTTCCATCATCATCCCCGTAGTCATCGTCCTGCTCATACCAATTTAACTCTCTCTTCCCATATATCTACATTCATCCTCGAAACCTTATTTGTAACATGAGTTTCCTTTCCATCCCGATTTTACACATCAGTGTCTTAATTGGCGAAGATGTCCTAACAGGCTAATCAAAACGCAGAACAAGGTCGTTGTTTAAAATTATACAATAAAACTTGCGCTAGTCTTAGTTAAGTAAGTTATTAAGCTTATGTATAGTTCATATGTGTATAGTTGGGGCAGGTCTCCACCTTATATCTCTTACTCCTACTCCTTTAGTGCATCTACCAAGATCGTCTCTGCACCACAGGAAGGTCGTCTGGTACAAAAGGTCTAAGGCATTAAAGTGCCTAAGCCTTTGTACACTTCTGTACATCTAAACCTATAAATAAAATTGTAACAGGCTGATGTCTGTACATTATAGATATTAAAGAAAAACGAATATGGGGTGTCTTTATGTGAGCAACAGAAGCTAAAACAACAATTTTTCCAATTTTTGTCTGTCGGTCTGTCTGTCTGTATGTTTATACGTGCATCACGCAAAAACTGCTAAAAACTACTGCATGGAATTTAATGCAGTTTTGACCGATGTATTGCTAGAGGACAAACTTAAAATCTGGTGCATGTTTCATCTTGATACGCCGCCTAGAATCGGACTTATAGTATGTTAATCTTTTTGAAACGTGACTGAAACTACGGGCAACAGCTAATAAAGAATAAATAAAAAGGTTAATCGTTGATTACATTTGAAGGTCGATCTGGCAAGATATTTTACCCATGGTAATGAAGTGACACACGACGCACATCTTTGGTAGGTGTTGGTAGTCTAGGGTAATGGTAATTATATAAAAATTGGTGACTCTCTACCTACAGCCTTGTATCGACATCGACCGCATTATTGCTTAAAACAAAATATTAAGTAACACGAATAATGTGTATGAAAAGGTATAGGAAAATAATTATAGAATAATATCACAATGGTAGTTGCAACAGTTTTGTTATTTCGATTATACCTAAAGTTACAAGCGTAACGCTTCGAGATAAGCTGAGAGTCCGTAGCAAACATTTTGTATATTTCAGTAACGTAAGCCCAACGTACACGTAATATTGTGTAACATCAACGAAGTTTGTGCAGTAATGTTTGAAAGTTAAACACTACACAAACAAGTACCGAATACCCACACACCGAATGCCGCTACGAGAAACTTTAAACACATATTTTGTTGATGTTGAAGACTATGTTTTTTTTTATGGTATAGGAGGGCAAACGAGCAGACGGATCGCCTGATGGTAAGCGATTACCGCCGCCCATAGACACCCGCAACACCAGAGGAGTCACAAGTGCGTTGCCGACCTTTTAAAAGGGGATTGGGCCTCCGGTAACCTCACTCACTCGGCGAAACACGACGTAAGCGTTGTTGAACGCCGGTTTTCTGAGAGGCCGTGGTATCACTCCGGTCGAGCCGGCCCATTCGTGCCAAAGCATGGCTCTCCCACGTAAGATTGCCGATCGAGAATCGATGCTATGTGATTGCCGGTTCGAAACTCACCCATTACTCTACCGACGTGAACCCACTCGTAACACAAGCATTTAGCTCAGCACGAGAGGTTAACCAGAATACTAGTAATGTGCGACCTACATTACTAGTAAGCCTTTTTAAAAAAAAATCTCTATTCATGTTCCTATATATAACCGATGATAATTATCAATTATTGTCTGAGCTATGGATCAAACCATAATCCATCATAACAGAATACTGTTTTATAAAATATTTTGTGTCAGTTGCCTGCTATTGGCACAGCGATGATAAATCTACCATGTCCTGATAAAAGTAACATTCATGCCTGTATCTTTGTAGGATTAAAGAGAAGTATAGCTACACCACCTACTCACTGCACCGGTAATTTTATAGGTCCCATGGGCGAGTCTATTGCCATCAAACCTGGCAGAAATCCAAACTGAGTTGCTATACATAGTCTGCATATAAACGTAAAACTCAATCACATGTCGCCACCATATGACCAATGAGGCGAGCAGTGATGACTGATAAGAAATCTGAATACAGGTATTCCCCGAAGGGTTAGGCAGAGGCGTACCTAATGTACACTCACAGTTCGCCGGTATGTTTAGGTCCCATTTTATAGGGGGTGAACAAATCCAGACTCCGAGCTATTACTAAGAATTTCATAGAAAAACCCAATAACATTTTGCTCGACCTGGGGACCAAACCCAGGACCTCTAGTGTAGCAGTTGCGCCTGGGACCACTAGACTAATGAGGCAGTCAGATGGTCAGATTATAAATCATAATTATTAATATGTTTGATACATCAAGATGTGTGTCTGGTTATTTGAACCTAACTAACCGCAGGCTGCTACAACTATTAATCGGACGTAAACAGCTGTTGAATTAATTTTACTGTCACTAACTACGATTGTGTGCAGTGGAGTTTCGTTTTCATCTGTGTGGTGGTACGTAGGTGGCAGACAGGGCGCGCGGCCGGCGGGCGGGCGGCACGCGATCTCTAACTTTAATATTTCCATTCCACCGCAACGAACGATGAACTTTTGAGATCACGTTTTCTTTTAACGTTGTTTTTTTAAACTGTGACGTAGCAGTAGCAGAAGATACTATCTACATGCACTTTTATGGAAATGACTGACATTCACAATTATTCTGTCTTGTAGTTGACTAAACTTAATAAAACGACAGACAACACTGTTGGCGCAGTAGCTAAGCGCGATCAACTTCTGGCCACAGGTCGCGGGTTTTATCACTACACGCAACAAATATTTCTATTTTTTACAGGCAGTTGAGTCTGATTAATATACCTGTGTGAAAATTTGTGTTGTGCACAATGCAGGAGAGAATCCTACTGTGGGGCAAGGATCCTTCTTTTTTAAAATTTATTTAAATGCACAAAACACATTACAATCGTAAAAATAACCATACATATCGCAAATACAATGTTTTGATCTGGATAGTAACGTAACAAATATGTGCACACAACAAAACACAATAACTAGACAGATAACAGCTCTATATTATAAGTAGTATAACAGGGATAACATTAGAGTTAGACGCTACTTAGGCCACTCGGGACCTTCTAAGGCGCACCTGCTATGGAGGATGTCTTCCACAATTTTAATATATGAATTAAAGTTATGATCCATCCGCGTTAATGGATTGAAGTAAGAAATTTTATTTTAATAAATTTCTTCTTCTACGTTTTATAATAGAAAAGAAAAAAGTAAAAGTCTTATCTAACATTTGAAAAGTACAGCGCTCCTTATAGTTTTGGTAACTGTTGTAGTTTCAGAAACAGGTTGGTAATGGGTTCAATTTACCATTTTATTGACGTTGGAGTCGTTGCGTGGTTGGTTCTAAAAATAGACATGATGAGAACTTGGAAAAAGACAGACGACTCCTTTGCAAATATTGTTATAAATTATGTAGTATCTAAAGCAATTCACTCGGCGTTATACGAAGCAATCTAATAAAGTGTTAGAATATGGAAATAGTTTCAAAAAATTCTGATCCATGCCATGACGCATAGTTTAAATGGTCAAAATACATACATAATATCTCATTTTGATATACCGTTTAGATAAATGAGTCAGTTTGATCTCGATTCACCTCTCAAATTTTACACATAGTAATACAAACAATAAATATTATGTATTCGTTTTATTGCCGCTATAAAAAATCATAGCGATCCCATATTTACGGAGAACGATGTTTCCATAGATTATGTTTGTCTTGCTGAATTTTATTGCTATAATAAAAGAATAATTGTTAAAAAAATAGATATTAAGTAGTCACTCGTAGCTATTTTTAGTCATATGATTTGATTGTTTTCTGCCACTATGCCACACGCCACACGCCAATGTAATGAAAAATCTTAAGAAAAAAATACTATTGAACTCTATAAATTAACTATAAATTTTGGGCTTTAAACTGTAATAATTTCTGCGTTCCTAAAAAACAGCAAAATAATTATTAGAATCCGCTTCATCGGTTTTAAATTATGATGTTAATGAGAGGAAATGCCGGCAAAATGTCAGATTAAATAATTAAGTACATATAATATGTACATAAAGGACACAGGCGGCATGTGACCGGTCCCTGTGGAGGTCTGATAGGATGACGATGATGAGACATAAAGGAAGAGAAATATTTATTTATTTTTTGGATGGATTATTATGGATGAATTGTGTGAGGGATGATATTATTATCGTTACAAAGGAAGTGAATGATAAATTGAGAGCTGATAAAGATATGGGGAAGAAAACACATACTGCGCCAACTCCAATTAGATTGCGATAATATTATTAGTATAATATTAATATTCTCGACCTAAAAAAATTATTTATCAGATCAAAAAAATAACAAATGTACAGCAAAACTGCTGCAAATAACACTTGGATTACATCACAAATATATATATTCACGTACATTGATTGAAAGAAAAAGATAGATAACTACATGGCCTATGTACGTAGAAACTAAATTTACCTTTGATTATCATATTTCACCATTGATTCATAAGAAACAGCTCTTTTAGGTTCTGCAGGTGAAATGTTAGGCTACATTGAAGGCCCAGTGCGAGGGGGTGACGTGTAGTGTCAATAAGTGTATACCGGTCAATACCGACACGTGTATTTGTGTCATCCAAACGTTCCCACGCCGAAAGCGTTCCGAGAATGAGTTTATTTAGTAACACCTCGTATCACTTATTGTTGCGGACTCTATGACTTTTACACAACACTAGTTGTAGGACGAAGAGATATACTTACTAAAGTGGTGACGTTTATTTGGTGTTTTTTAATGCATCTGACTAATACAGGGTGAAATTGAATAGACGCGACAAATTAAAATAAATGATTCTATGAAAAGAAAAGAATCAAAGAAAATTTAGAACACGTAATTTTAGTAATAATTATACGTTTTTAACGAACGAGACAAGTGCGAGTCGGATTCACGTACCGAG
This sequence comes from Acronicta aceris, assembly GCA_910591435.1. Classification (NCBI taxonomy): domain Eukaryota; kingdom Metazoa; phylum Arthropoda; class Insecta; order Lepidoptera; family Noctuidae; genus Acronicta; species Acronicta aceris. The sequence goes on along the minus strand of OU342762.1, from coordinate 16,607,161 downwards.
GGTTCCGTATAAATTTGTAGGTACATATTATAATTAATTACAAATGTATAGTTTTCAGATTTTCCCCTATATCTACTTGTAGTATAAGATTTACTTTAAATTTCATAGTTCTAGGTCATCGGAAAATACCCTATAAATTTTGATTCCCTTTCGAGTGTCGAAATATAGGTACACAGTACAAATACAAAATATCCATATCCATTGATTATGTAGATATTAACTAAAAGGTATAAAGGATATTAACTAAAAGGTAAAGTACCTACTTAACAGTTCAATGCTAGCATGTCACCTGTTTTGCAGCGAAGTACAATAACGTTATCAATAGATTATTCTCTCCAAACAGATTTAGTAGATAAGATATGCAAGTAGCACCAGACAATGTTATTATTACGCGATACAATTAACTGTTAATATTTATCGTGTTGTATAAATGCAAAATACTCTCTTTCTCTTATCGGTAAATCAATATTTAGTCGACAAATTGTCAAAAAAAGGGAATCCGGCGGCGAAATAAATTAACCCTAATAATTATTTTTAGTGAAGAAAAATTCAATAGCGGGCAGGGTTCGAACCTGCGTCTCCTAGTACGGTACACCTTCTGGCTAGATGTATGGAAAATGCAAAGAAATCATAAAAAGATAACCCTAATCATCATAAATACTATCCCCCTGCTGGGCACGGGTCTTCTCTCAGATTGAGAGGGGTGACGCCATAGTCCACCGTGCTAGACTATTGCGGGTTGGCAGACTACAGAATTGACGCCCGCTTTAGCAAAATTCTGCCAGTCCGTGGAGCCTAGTTTAAAATGTAGTGCCTTCTATCGAGCCTCAGAATTTTCCTAACAATGTACGTAGCCCAACACATACAATGTTTAATGTTCATTACTTATTCTGTACCACCCACGACCACCATAGTGCTTTACCACCCTTACACAAAAATGTCGCTTATTTAAGTTGACATATGTTTGGCAAAAGACATGTCAAGTATTCTTGGTTGAGGTCCTCATCATTTGTCTCTTAGTAAGTTTGTCTAAAAATGACAACTACAGTACTTATGTAAATAACCTTGTTTTGATGAACTCGATAACAATAAATCTCTGCTAATCGCTTTGGGAATTCCCTTAATACACAATGAAGTATGTATAAGAACCATACTGCCCGATTAGTTTTGCTGTTCGATTTCCCAGGTCGAGTAAAATGTTATTGTTACCATCTCGGAGTTTGGATTAATATTATTTCACGACGATATTGTATACATATCCTGTCAATACGTTCCTAAACGGTTTTCTTTTTTTAAATGAGTAAAATGCAACAACTTTTTCGCAGCAAGAGCGGGCCTTGCTACGAGGCTACGAGACGTGTATCCGGAGCCAAAAGTTGCCAACAACATAAATCAAATTATTCGGGCGTACATTTTTAAATTGCTTACTGCCAACTTGTAACCTACATAGTAGTCGTGAACCCGCAGCTTAGTCTCTTCGGATAATTTATAGCTTGTGTCAGTAGGTACACACATAAAAAGCGGGCCAAAAAGTGTCCTTATTTTGCCAAACATCCATAACAAAGCCTTTTTTTTTATTTTGACTAGTTGCACAACCCCTCGAGGAAGGGGTGCTTGACTGATCAATCGATCTGCAAGAGTAAACTGCGTTTTCTGCGGTTAGTACATAGATAGGTGATCATTCTTAAGACGTCTATACCCCTCCGTGCCTGGGAGAGCATTTCGTCCCTCGGTACCGGTTGTTATACGAATAACTTTATCAAACCCTAGCTTGTTATAACTATTGAAGAAGCTACAGAAGCCTGAAAATCCTTATAACCAGTTTATTTTTAGGTTATTGGCATAACCCAATTTGGTTGCAGAAGTGTGATCTTAGTTGTTTCGTGTAAAGTATTAATGTCCAGCTGCATCTGGTTAAACTCAAACCCAACATGAAGCCGACATGACTAACAGCCAGTTCCTATATCAAATGTGTCAGTAGATTTTGTATACTAGTGATAGGATTGTGACATTAGATGTATGAACCTTATGTCAAAATTCTATCTCTAGTAAGCAAATCTACTAATAGATTTGATATAGAAACCGGCCGTAAGTGTTAACTTGACCGAGCTTACGAATACTCCATAATTAAATTTAGTAGCCCTGAACTGACTACTGAAAATATTAATGAAAGGCAGCATTATTCAGATCAATAAACTTCTAATAACTATTGTATTGGAAGTTTATTATTGCATTGAAAATCTTCACTGATTAAACTTATTATATACCAAGAATACGCGTGCTCAAAGAATATTTTTTACATTCCAACTATAAAACATGATGTTCCATTCCCAGTGACATTTTCATGCGATTCAATTTAAAAAATCTATCCATCGGCTGACATGAAATAATGGCGTTACCTTCCACAATCAAACTGGAACATCAGTCAGCAGTCGGGAGCTGAGTGCTGTCATTTCCTCTGCTCGTTAATAAAGTAGGTAAACTATAACTTGACTTGTATTCTAGACATGAAGAACATTGTTGTATTTTTATTGTGAAATTGCGTTTCTTTAAAAAATATTGTTTACCTTTAGCCATTTTAAAATGTGTCTCATTGATATTACTGAAGGTAATTTTCAATACAATTAATTTATATTCGATTCTTATCAATAAGCTTTATTCGAATTATATTATTCGAAAATCATAATTATATAAATATATAATAGCGGGCGAGCTTTCAAATTTCAAACTTTGAGCTATTGAGAATCTCCTCATAGTAAAACGCAAATCTACTCGACCCCTTGCTCAAAAGATCCGGTGGCGACCACCACACCAATGAGGAAATTAATTTAATATTGTGAGTAAATTTGCAGGCGAAATACCATTTATAGACAATTTATAGATATTCTGGAACGATTCTTTATCTTTAAAATTACTCTTATATAAAAAAAACATTGAACAAAGCCTTGATTCACATTCAATTCATAAATGCTTTATTGCAATCAAAAGCGCAACTTTAATAAAGTTACGATAGATTGGGTCGCCTGACATACAAATTAGTGACCCAGTTCCACAAGAAAGTTTAACGTTTCCAACAAAGTTGGAAAACCGATACGGTTAAGAAAAGCGGTCGTTAATCTTTGTCGTCAAAGAGGTCTTTGTATAGATTGTGGTGCTAACAGAACTGAGGGACATTATCTAATGCTTCTGATGAAATAATATCATATCACGCCTATACCTGTTCTCCTAAGGGTTACGCAGAGTTGTACTAATATACACACACAATTCCCCAGCAATGAGGAGCGAGCCTATCAATTCCAACTTCAAACTACTATTGAGAACCGAACTCAGGACCTCTAGCGTAGCAGCTTACTACCACAAGACTTATGAGGCAGTCATAAGCTGAAATGAGAATAGTAATGGTGAGGTAATAAGTAACTAGTAAGTCCAAATGAACTTACTGCAAATTTTATACTATAACATTCAACAAATAATGCAATTAAAATAATTTTAACACATATCCTTGCTACTTAGTCTACATAGGATAGATATACGACTGTCTTTTGGCAACTGTATGTTGGCTTCGAGATATTTTTATGTGGCCTACACTGTTCCGCCGATCTGGTATCGTGGTGTGACGGATTGTTGAGCTCCTTATAATATGGTTGAGCTACACAATGACTGATGCATGCGTGCCGTCGGATAGGACTGGTCTACTCAAAGCCGCTTGTATCTTTCTTTAAAAGGCCATTTCAGACCAATGTCTAGTGTGAGTGATACAATGCAGGGCAATCCCTGCATTGTATCACTCACATATTCTACTATTATGTCTGAACTTTAAAAGAGACCATGATTTTCTGAGTTGTTTCGGTGTTTCTTCTCAGAGGTCGTCAGCTAGGAAATGCCGACACCATCTAGTACTTAAAAAAATGACTTGTAAAAGTGTCTTTAAAGACCTACATATTTAAATGATTAACAGATTAAATTAAATTAAATGATTAAATGATGTTTATTTCTGTAAATAGATCTTATAAGGACACTTTTACAAGTCATTTTTTTTAAACTAGATGACACCAACTGACAACCTCTGAGAAGAAACACCGAAACAAACTCAGAGAATCATGGTCTCTTTTAAAGTCCAGACATAATACTTAGTAGCAAATATGTGAGTTCCAATGTAAGACAATGACTGAAGTGGCCTTTAGAAGAAAGAGCCATTGCAGCTTTAAGTAGACCAGTCCCAAATGAAGGCATAGAAATAAAAATCTTTTCATCATTTTATTTCATGAAATGAAATGTCACTTGGGAATTTCTTATTCTTAGTGCTTTATAACTAGGACTTTCATCTAGAAAACCCGAAACTAATTACACTAGTTGAAGAGCCATAACTACATAATGAAGAATATGTCTTAGGTTAACGCGCGCGGTGTCGCAGCTTCTAACCAGGCATGTAACATAACATAATCGACCCATTATACTGTCCCACTGCTGGGCCCGGGTCTCCTCTCGGAATGAGAGGGATTAGGCTATAGTCCACCACACTGGCCTAGTGCAGGTTAGCAGACTTCACACGCCATCGAGAAAACCTCTCAGGCATGCAGGTTTCCTCACGATGTTTTCCTTCACCGTTTCAGCGCGTGGTAATTAACTATTTAATACGCACATGAATTCGAAAAGTCAGAGGTACGTGCCTTGGGTTCGAACTCGACACCTTTGACTTGGCAGTCCAACGATCATACCACTAGGCTATCCCTGCTGCATGTAACATTCCTTATTTTTTAATATCTGACGTCGTGACTGTAGGAGTGTAGGCACATGCTCTCGAAAGAATAACAACACTTCCTTATCAAATATGTATAAGATTGGTACAATCTAGTGCGCCACCTGCACGTTTCGCAGTGTGCACGGTTACGTAAGAATCTCATTGAAGTTTCATTATCTCGCAGAGGACGCTCCGCAAAGCATCTCATTCAACTTTTATTGTATTGTTACCTATTGTAAGCGCTCCAAGATTATTTAGACGTTTAGTCAAGATGTTATGTATCTAATCAAGATCTTTGAGAGCTTGCTTCAAACTGTTTTTAGTTATTTTCGGGTCAGCTGTTAGATCAACTTTCAAGCTGGGTGAAGTATACAATTTAAATAACGTAATATACCATCACGCCTGTATTCCTCGAAGGGTTAGGCAGAGGTGTACTAATGTACACCCACAGTTCGCCGGTATGTTTAGGTCCCATGTAATAGGGGGCGAGCCTATTGCCATTAACCGGGCACAAATCCAGACTCCGAGCTGCTACTGAGAATTTCATAGAAAAACCCAATAACACTTTACTCGACCTGGGGATCGGACCCAGGACCTCTAGCGTAGCAGTCGCGCTTAGGACCACTAAACCAATGTGGCAGTCAAATATATATCTACTATTTACAAGTCCTGGGACCTGAAACACCCGAATATGATATGTAACTCCCATTAAGCAACTACGAGTAATTACGGACACAATTATGAATTCACAGGATTGGTAACTTATTACAGGATTACTATGGAGGGTCAGTCTGCAGGGTTTTCTGGTACGACAACTACCTAACTTTACGGGTTATTGTTTTGACTCTACGTATATGTATTTAGGTATTATTGTATTTTGACATTTACTTTCCATATTAAGTATCGAAAACTAACAGCACTTCGAGTAGTTTCACACGAAATAATAGATATACCTAGATATAAATTTATCGCGCCAAATAGGAACTTAGAATCTAACATACTGGTTTCTGAAACTTACGCGAATATTAGACATTGAAACAAAACTACATTTTATGCATTTTATCGCGTTGTATTAATATTATTTAATTCCCGACGTTTCGGATCCTTTACAGCATCCATGGTCAAGGTTAAACTAATTTGTTGGACGTCTTTATGTTGCAATTACTAACAGCTACCTTACATTTTTGTTAATTATTGGCGATCCGATTCACACAGAACGAATATTAAGACGTCCAACAACTTAGTCTACCCGTGACCGTGGATGCTGTAAAGGATCCGAAACGTCAGGAATTAAATAATATTAATACAACGCGATAAAATCCGTAAAACGTAGATTTATTTCAACTTAGAATCTATGTTTAAAATTATTAGGTACCTAAAAAATGAATCCGTCAAATTACTAAAAAGGTATCGAGTCCCACAACTCTTAAAGCATATAATACTTATATAAATGATAAACCATAAATATTGAAAGCTGTAATAGCGTAATTGTTAGACCGATAACTTTCCTGTACGATGGCTAGAGTTCATTAATTTGAATCATTCTTGTCAAGACGAGAACAGGATTCATGGTGTTATAATATCGTTCATCTAGTACCTACTTTGAATAATTTGATGATGTATTGTTTTTTAAATGAATTTATAACTCTGTATACAATTTACTTTCCATGGTTTTGATTTGTATTACATACGCGGAAATTCAAAATTGGTAAGTAGGTATATATTTTTTAAACAAATGTGTATATATAATTTTATAACTAATTATAGCAGTACTACAACATCGGAGACCATTAGATGATTCAGATGTCACCCAGCGTGAATAACACCAAATCAAAACTTGAGCGCGTTGAAGTCTTTTAAAAGGGATTAAATTATTAACATTATCTTACTTTGTAATACACAGATGTGCATTGTATGATCAACAAAACATTATCTATTCTATAAATACATAATCATAACTGAGAATTGTAACATTTTCGATATGATGGTTACATAAAACACAGTATAATATCGGAAGTGTCCCAAAAATAGTTGTAACATTGTACAATGGTGAGTACTTGTGTCGTGTCCGATTGTCGGCAGGTGTTGTCGGTTATGCACGCCTGCACTGTAATCCTGACTTCCTCGGCCACAGTGGCGTGATTATGATCAATATTTACGCAGATGTGGTATTACGTAATAATGTCAACGTTTGTTTAGCTAGTGGTCGAGGCAAGGACGAGCCGCGGCCGACCGGCCCCCGGTGCCCGCGGAGCCACCAGTGCCGGTGCCAGCGCCGGAGACAACCCCGGCCAACGCATGCGACACTACACACGCACTTATATAATAACATTGAATATAAAATAAATCAATCTCAAGCGGACTTCACCAAAAATTTAAGAAATGCAAAAAGAAATCTTAACTGTTTTACTTAACCTTAGGAGAACTACCAAACAGGCTACTGAGCCTTTATAAAAATAAGATATAGAGCCTCCACGCGATCGTATTAAGACTTTTAAAAGGGCGCTCTTAAATAAATCACACACAGAACGGCACCGTAGTCGTGAAAATGCTACGAAAAGCATGTAACGTACGCAACGCCGGGGGGAAATCGTGAAAAGTCATGTGTCGACCGAATCAGCCGTTCTGGAGGTCACGACGTGCGGAACAGCTGATCGGGTGCAAGGTTAAGCGGAGACAAATTGCAAGATATATGGGAGGTACTCACCGGCTGCGGTTATCAGCCACCACCAGCAGCAGCAGGCGGTGAGGAGCGCCCGAGCGCCGGCCATCTCAGCGACAGCGCATGACACGCGCGCTCTCGCCGGCCGCCCCGGCGGACTGAGCACGGCACGATCGATGCTCGCTCGCGCCTCTCGGACACGCACCCTCCCGACGAGCCGCCCCACCCCGCCGAACCCCGCCACCATTTTCCGAGTTTCCTTAGAGAGCGCGCGCGCTGCCCTCTTTTCTGGCGGATCGCTGACCGCCCCTAATTGATTGGGCCCGTTCACTTGCCGAACACGTTTTAGGTCAGTTCAGCCGCAGAGCCTCCGCGACCCTTCTTACCATCTGAGCCGTCGCTCTACGACTAGGTGCGAGTGCGAGCAACAGCGCTGCATATACAGCCACTAACGATACCATTGCAGTCGATACGAAGTTGGCGAACTTTTCGACGAATTGAGAAAAGTTGAGTTTTAATATAATTTATTCACTACAATAAAGAAACTTTGGCCAAAGAATTACCATTCCCGTTTAAAGTTCAAACAACGCTGCTAGCGGTGCCAAGAATATTTTTATGCATGATTTTATATTACTTTAATTAAGTTTAATATAATAATGAATAATGTATGACTTTGACTTTTTTTGTATTTTTTAATTGTTATGAAATCGCATTCGCCATTCTCTCGCAAAAGGCATAAAATAATTATCGATATTAATTTTTTTGGCAATGTGTTTACCTACAACATATCTACATGGTTTCAGGCAATTGGAAGATTTATAGAAAAACTAACTGTTACCCGTGGTTTCACTCGCATCCCAAAGGACTTTTCGAGACAAAAGGTAGCCTAAGTCCTTCCACAAGATCTAATCTATCTCAATATAAAAAATAATAATGAAGACATTATAAAATAGGAAATACAAAGGAAAGGGAAATACAAACATTCCCTTAAGAAAGTGAAATATTCCCTTAGGAAATACAAGCGTAATGATATGTTATAAATATTTTAGTAATACAAAAATCATTAAACTCTAATACAAGTACTTCGAAATAACTGTGACTATTGGAAGTTGTACACAAAAACGTGGTAAAGTTTACAATAACGGTGTTAGCTCAGACCTTAAGTAATACTTTGGAAATTAATCTCAGTTTCACTCTGATTTGGTTGGAAACACAAAAAAAAAAGCTATTCAACTTTTAGCAACTGTTTTACTGGTGGTTTAATGTAACTTTTAATATAACTTGTGAGAGCTTGTTATTAGCAATATAGTTAATTTTAGAGTTATCTATAAGATTCATTAGACTGTAAGCTTTCCTTTCAATAAAAAAATAAAAAAATAACAAACAAACATCGTGGATAAAAATAAGGCGTAAAGACCGTCGTAAATGTTTCGCATTTGTCATCATTGACGTTTCTAATTTCGATATTTTTGCACAAGAACACTTAACTTTACCTGGCGGCCGTTTGGGTCGGCTAACACGAGCATACACTATGTTACAAAAAACCCTGTCCGATCCGAAAAGGACATATAATAGGTATCTCAATCACATCACCAAATAAAAGAAGCCTTTATTGCTGTTTTACTCTAAATTTACAATACATTAACATTTTTAATTATTACCGACTATCGATTTTCAGACGACAGCTTGTCTTTCCACAAGAGCCTCCTCCAAAGACTTCCATCTATCTCTGTCTCTTGCAGTTCTGAACCATTCTGGACCGGCAACTTTTTTGAAGTCATCTTCCCATTGCTTCATTTGTGAACCATCTTTTGCCATCCCTGGGGTAACACTCTGATATTATTCTGGTCCATTTTGCAGTTTTCTCTCTCAGCATATGTCCTGCCCATTTCCATTCAAGTGTTTTGCATACCTGGTTCACATCTTTAAATTTAGTTACATTTTTAATTTTGTTTAATCTTACTTTATCTTTTCTTCTTACTCCTATTACACTTCTTTCTATTCCATTTTGACAAACTATTAATTTGTTTGTTACTTTACCTGTTGACATCCATATGTTAAACATGGCAAAATGCAGGTGTTATAAAATTTCCTTTTATCTTTATTTAGCAGTCTTTGTTTTTCATTATTTCGCTAAGAGACTCAAAAACATGATTATAGGTACCAAATAAATTAAGAAATATTAAATATTCATGAAAGTAAACGAAGTTTAAAAATATAGCAATTTTTTACATAGGGCACATACATACATACACACATGTATGTATGTATGTGCCATGTATTTTCATGTCTGTCTCCCATTCGGGTAGGCAGAGATTATAGATTTCCACTTGCTACGATCCTGGCACACCACTTTCGCTTCGTCTACGTGCATGATCGTCGGTTAAGGGTGCTCGTAACAGACCTTTTTTTAATATGTGACCTTTAGGCCTTAGTGTGGTTGGCACCCAGGGACCCTATCGCTGCCACCGTTTAGGTATGCCCATTTCATGTTTTTTTCTTGTAAAATGAAAAATTAATATTATATAAATAGAATCGGATCTCGATTCCTAACAATACCTTCACGGGTCCGACAGGGTTTTCTTAACACATTGTAAGTATAATGTAACTTACATTGTATAATTATGTAACTTGTTTCAGCGACTTCTATACCTAGACGTGATTCCATTCCATTTTAACACACGTTAAAGTACCTACGTTTTGTGACAAACACTACCTAGTTTGTCACAAAACGTTGACACAAATACTTAGTTTATTGTTGCTATAAACACATTTATTTTATTGTATCGTCAATCTTGCACATTATATGTTCTTCGCGAGGTATCTAGATAGATAGGGAGTGACGTAAACACAAACTGCACTAGGAATATTCTTCAATATACCTAAGTACCTACATGTTTGTTATTATTTATGAGACGCAATACTCACTTAGGTACCTACTCACTAACTGATTGGTCACGAATAGAGATGGGTTTATGCCAGGGCATTTATTTTTTTCGCCCAAAATGCCTGGGCGGAAACCCATCTATAGTCACGAAATATCAAAAACTAAGTATAAAGCCTACACATTTGTTTGGGATGTAGGTTGCTTAAACAAGCAACTAATAAACTAAAAAAATATTTTGGGAATTACCCATCGGGTTGGGAGTACGTGATCATTCAATGCAAGTAACATTCAGTGATCGTAATAAGTATTCCCAATAAGATTTTTAGGCAAAAATAATTGGATAAGTTGTCCAGAAAACTGGAAAATTCTGAAAGTTGTTTACTGTGGGATTTACAGGGTAAGAGTTGTCTGTATGCCCATGTGTGTACAAGTTAGTGTGCATACAGTGTTATCTGGTAGATACCGGGTTCTTCACTTGCCTGCCCTTATTTCAGTCTAGTGGACCTAAGCGCTACTGCTGAGTAAGAGATCCTGGATTCGATTACCAGGTAGAGCAAGTGTTTTTGAGTTTGTATATGAAATTCCCAGTAGCGCCCGGAGTTTTCGATTTGTGCCCAGTTAATGCAATATCGTGGCTTCATATTACATGAGAGCTAAACATACTGCTAAGTAACCTAACTTAATCCTTCGGGGAACATACATAGTTATACCTACACACTACAATGAATTGCGAAGAGTGATGGTGTATCTAAATTCTAAAGCCGGGATCGGAGTGGCGGTTTTGTACCTGTGTCAAAAAGCTTACCCACCGTGGGGCAAGGTAGGGCATTTATCCTATCCTGCTCTCGGACCCGAAGCTAAAAATGTTAGGCAAAATTAATTTATTGACCAAACTAAATACATTTGGGTACTTTAAAAATTCGCAGATTATTACTGAAATGAGGTGTAGTGCCTAAGTGCAGAGAATAAAACGTATCAGTCAGTAGAAGCATTTTTAATATCCTATTACTTAGTTTATTTACTTCTGCCCCACCCCTTAAAAAATACTAGGTACGCCCATGCCTGTCATAGCTACGATGCTAAGTAGGTACAACCGATTGAGGGAAGCTACAAGCAAGAAAGAAAGAAATACGTTTATTTGGCCAAAGCAAAGGAAAACAATCAATTACAGTAACAGCAGGTAACACAGTACAAGTGAGTAGTGGGTCCATAATGTTTTCCTGCCCGACCAAATAGGCATATCAGGCAGATTCAGGTTCAGCTATTGCCATGTAGGTACGTCAAGGTACTTGACGTTGTTTTTCACATGGACCTGGACCCATTTTTTCCTTAATTATACCAGGTACCATTGGTTTAGCTAGACGGTTGCAAGTTAAATACAAGTTTACATGTTACACATTTTCTTAACTATTTTGCAAAGACTTCAGGATTTTGGATCTAAATGAATTAAGTGGGTCATGATGTATGTGTGGTAATGTGATTAGGATTGCTAGGTACTTATATGCCCCTTTCGGATCCGCCAGAGTTATTATAACAAATTTTATAGGTACTTATTATAATAGAGTTTTATGGTACTTATATATGTTATATAAGTATAGTTTCATCTTCTATTGGGCCCATTGGACCCAAATAAACATAAATATAGGAATATATCAGTACATGTCCTAACCCTTAGAATATTTAAGAGAGTTGGGGCATAGTGTAATCGAATAATTCCACTCACAATTGGAGCTGCCCTACTGGGGAAGTACCTGTACCTTGCAGAAAATCGTAGCCAAATAACACGGCTCCGTGCTATGTTTTGTTCCTAACGCCACAAGGTCGCCAGATCTCCGCGAGAAAGCTTTGTGTTGGCAGTGGGGGGGACCGATGTACCATGCATGGCAGCATGTCTCATATGCTGCCAGCCCAACTATTCCTCCTTAATTTACAGGGTCGTCAACGTACAAGTGATACCCCTGGTGTTGCAAGCGTCCATAGGCTACGGTAACCGCTTACCATCAGGCGGGCCGTATGCTTGTTTGCCACCTTAATGGTATAAAAAAAAGGTTCCCTTCACACCGGAACACAATAATACTAACATGGGTTACCTATTTAAATTGTTTATGACCATTTTTAAGACCTTCGCTTCGATGAATTTAACATTATCCTTGCACATCTCGTTATCACAAAATTGATATTCAAGGAGTCTCCCAGTGGGGACCGTTCAAATATTACCTAGTCTAGGTGCATATATTGTGTACCTATGCATGACCGGCTTAGGCAAAGTACCAGGTGATTTGTCATTTTCGGATTCATCAATTTTATATCCAGTCGCAGAATGAAAAGGAAACTAGCAACCCTTGCGCAGCTACGCCTCCGTAAATTATGACGCCTTTTCCGGTAAATTAAAAAAAAAACTTACATTCAAATATTTTCCTGACAAACACAATATAAAAAAACCAATTCGGTCGAGCAATTCTCAAGTGATGATCGATTTTTAATAGATAAGCTTTTACAAGCATTTATGAAACGTTGTGACTCTAGTTGCACGGTGCGAAACGGACATTCTTAGAAAATAAGAGGTGATGATAATATATTAGAAAATATAAAGAAAAAAATTACACAAACGCTTGAATTGGAAATGGACTGCCTCATTAGTCTAGTGGTCCCAAGTGAGACTGCTACACTAGAGGTTCTGGGTTCGATCCCCAGGTCGAGCAAAGTGTTATTGGGTTTTTCTATGAAATTCTCATTAGCAGCTCGGAGTCTGGATTTGTGCCCGGTTAATGGCTATAGGCTCGCCCCCTATAACATGGGACCTAAACATACCGGCGAACTGTGGGTGTACATTAAGTACACCTCTGCCTAACCCTTCGGGGAATACAGGCGTGATGGTATGTTATGTTTTGTTGAATTGGAAATGGACAGGACACATGCTAAGGGAAGAGAAAGAGAAGTGGACGAAAATAGTAACGGAATAGTACTCGCGTGATAGTAAAAGAAACAAAGGTAGACAAACTAATCGTTGGCCTTCCCAACTGCAAAGGACAGGACAAAATGGAAAGCTCTAGAGGAAGCCTTTGTCAAAGGACAAGCTGTAAAAGAGAAACTGGATGCCGTTACAATTAGTTAAAAGTTAAATTGTTACATAGAATTAGGTAAAATGTTATATTATGCATGTTATTAACTTAGGTACAGCAATAAAGAATTATTTTATAACTAGCTTTTGCCAGCGACTTCGTCCGCGTGGAATAGTTACTTTGTTTCCTAGTTCTTCGCCCGCGGTTTCACCTGCGTTGCCCCGTTCCTAAGGGTTGTAGCGTGATGTTTTATAGCTTGAAACCTTTCTCATGAATCACTCATTTTCCCAACATTTCCCTTCACTGCTCTGCTCCTATTGATCGTAGCGTGATGAAAAGTATACTATAACCTGTGGTTTGGGCTGTGCGTTGATAGATCACTATGTCAGTCGGTCAGTCACCTAACGTAAGAGTAGACAAATATAATCAGAAAGCTCCGAACTGCTAAGCTATCGGGAGTTACACGTGTTATTGTGAGTCAACCATAAAAGATAGACATCTGCTGTCGTGGAATATTTTTTATATAATTTTAAGGAGAACATTTCCGTCGTACATGATTTCTGTGTAGCTTTAACCATTAAGGCTGCACACGCGACGGAAGCTTAAAAAATAGAGTAAGTTCTCCTGTTTTCCCAACATTTCCCTTCACTGCTCTGCTCCTATTGATCGTAGCGTGATGAAAAGTATACTATAACCTGCCCAGGAGTATGAAGAACAATTGTACTAAGTTTCGTTGAAATCCGTCGAGTGGTTTTTGTTTCTATAACGAACATACAGACAGACAGACAGACAAAAATTTTACTGATTGCATTTTTGGCGTCAGTATCGATCACTAATCACCCGCTGATAGTTATTTTGGAAATATATTTCATGTACAGAATTGACCTCTCTACAGATTTATTATAAGTATAGATAATGTATTCTTGACTGAGTTGTAAAGCTTAATATTCATATTACATAAAATATTATACAATCAAACATTTCTCAGCCATAGCACCACGCATCTACAATATTCTAAACTAGCTTTTGCCAGCGACTTCGTCCGCGTGGAATAGTTACTTTGTTCCCTAGTTCTTCGCCCGCGGTTTCACCTGCGTTGCCCCGTTCCTAAGGGTTGTAGCGTGATGTTTTATAGCTTGAAACCTTTCTCATGAATCACTCATTTTCCCAACATTTCCCTTCACTGCTCTGCTCCTATTGATCGTAGCGTGATGAAAAGTATACTATAACCTGCCCAGGAGTATGAAGAACAATTGTACCAAGTTTCGTTGAAATCCGTCGAGTGGTTTTTGTTTCTATAACGAACATACAGACACACAGACAGACAGACAGACAGACAAAAATTTTACTGATTGCATTTTTGGCGTCAGTATCGATCACTAATCATCCGCTGATAGTTATTTTGGAAATATAAGTATTTCATGTACAGAATTGAGCTCTCTACAGATTTATTATATGTATAGATAGAAGAATAGATAGATAAAACATTGAAACCAGAAAACTAAGCAACGGTGAAATATAAAAGTACTCTTCACGTGGCTAAATACTTTGAACTACGACACTACTGAAAACCTATAAAAAATACCGTAATAATTCGATACATGCACACTACATGTACACCGGGTACACTCGCAATCTCACACACACATACACGCAAACATACACACTCACACTCACACAACAACCACACATGCATCGCTACACGTTTGGTTTCTCTTTTCTCCTACTTTTAATAATTTTGAATTTGAATTTGAATTTTGTATAGTTAATGTCGCAATTACAACTGCCATGAATCTAGAACTTGTTATACACCTACAAACTACGAAAAAATCACTTGAAATTTGAATTTCGCGGGCTCAGCTGAACAATCCGCCATAATGAGCTATAAGAATAAACCAGAATATTTCTAAAAAAATACCATACCATACAGTATACAATTTTTAACGTAAACAATCCACTGCGCATTAAAACGGCGAACTTCACTCCGGCCAACTTAACGGCCAACGGCCGCGGCCGACCAACGGCCGCGCGTACTGTATTTATGAATGTATTCAATGGCGTTAATTCCTTGAATTTTTACTTCTGCTAAACTGGGGTGCTGTCTTCATTGGCTTCATTTTTCTGCGTCAGTTGTGGAATCCATAATTAAATATAGTCATAAGCTTTTCAGTAAAACGCTTTAATGACTAGTAGACTAATAGACTACTAGACTATTGTAGTAGTTATTATGCCAAAAATGTGTGTAGACAGTGACTTTCAATATTGTTTGAAAGTACTAACGGTAACGGAATGATGCATTTGCTGCGGTTGTAGTATTTTTAACATTTACGTTGGTAACTTTAATTTGATAGTGACATGTGATCTATCAAATTATTCAAATGTCAAAATTGACAAGAGTGAAAAGAAGAGAATAAAAGTCAGTTGTTTATCAATCAATTATTGTTCAGGTTTATCCTGTAAATAAATCCAAAAGGAAATCAAAATTGGTAAACATTTTAAATAATCTTTAGTCATGTTATTTGAAGAAAACAATAATTAACTTCTATTAATCAAATATTATGTTCAGAAGCATACTTATGATAAAATTTCAATTTGGTGCCTTAAATAGCTACTTACTGTAATAAGTAATCATCAGAAAATAAAAAGGGATATGAAGGTGAAACGTGGTTATTACGATGTTTTCGTCAGAACATGCGCCAAGTACCCATCGAATATTGCCGTGCGACATTACGACAATGGTGTCTACAAGAATTACACGTACTCAGAGCTATATGGGGTGTGTGAATATATATCGCAGAACCTACAGCTACTACTATGCAACAAAGGCGTAATTGGATTAGTTTCGCAGAGGAACATGATCATACCATGTGTAATAGCTGCGTGAGTACCACAAGTGCCTAGAAATATATATAATTCTGTGCAATTTATTTCGGTTGTTTATAAATATTATATTTTTTAATTTTCCAGAGCCCACAAATCATGTACAACTTTCATGTTTATAGATTCGGCGCAAGATATAGAGTCTATAGCCAAAGATATTGAATTCACAATCATAATAACCATCAAGGACAAAGAAAATGATACTAACTCAGAGCTGTTTGGCAAAGAGCCTGACCTTACTGTGTCTGTTTTTAATTTGACAATATGTTTTTATAAGCGTGATATTCCAAGTGAGCCACACATCAAACATGTAGCTCAACATTCATTTATTGCGATGACTTCTGGAAGCACGGGGGACCCAAAGCACATTCAGGTTCCTATACAATGCATACAGCCGAATATAGATGACTTGACCAAAATGTTTAACATTACAACACAAGATGTTGTTTTCTTCTCGACACCTCTAACTTTTGACCCTTCAATGGTAGAAATATTGTTGGCATGCATCAATGGAGCATCTCTTCTTATTGCACCGGACCGAGCAGATGTATTATTTCCTGAAAACAGATCTAATTCTGTCACAGTGTGGCAAACAACACCATCAAAATTCTTACAGTTTTCTAATAATGACATCAAGGACAAAATTTTATGTGAAAATTCAACTTTAAAAATATTAGCACTTGGTGGAGAACCTCTTAACAGTATTAAAAGGATAAGGGAGTTAAAAAGCGCAGAAAATAAGACTAGAATATTTACTTTGTATGGAGTCACTGAGATGTCATGCTGGGCATGTGTGGCAGAGCTTGACCTGAACAGAATACTGACCGACAGAGAAATACCACTGGGGAACTGTCTCTCAGAAACACAGCTCCATGTTGATAATGCCAAAGAAAACAAAAACACTGGAAAGATTATATTAGGTAAGTAACTTGTTTATAAGGATGGTCTAGTCGAAAAAGACACTCTCATAATATTTATTATTTATTCTAGTAAGCAAAACTAGAAAATGTGTTATTCTTAACAAGTCAAGGGGTCCTGATGAGGAGAATTCTTTGAAATTCCTTGATACTGGTGATATTGGAGAAATGAGAAATGGTACTGTTTACTACAGAGGACGCAGAGATGATATTATCAAGAGATTTGGCCATAAAATTAATCTGATGCTCATAGAGACTGCTATCATGCAGTGTCCAAAAGTGAAAACTTGTTCTTGTGTTTGGCTTCCAAAACCAATGCTGCTGGCTGTGTACTTCTCATCAGAAACTCTCAACAGCCAAGAGTTATCAGACTTTCTGAAATGTAAACTTGATGACAAACATTGGCCAGACAAAATTTTGAGGGTAGATAATCTACCAACAAATCCTCACGGAAAAATATCTAAAATGCTGTTATCTAGGATGTTTGAGAAACTGATCAAGCCACAACAAAATACAGATTCTCTAAAAATTATTTTCGTCAAGGAGCTGAAAGCTGCAATGAGTAAAAACTTCACATATGATCAAGTGAAGCACAAAGACTTCTTCTCCCTGGGTGGCACATCCTTCCTAGCTGTGTCCATATGTAACAAATTGTCTTTAACACATCCACAATTTGGCAAGCTGATCCTGCCATATTTGATGACACAAAACAACACTATAGATGAGATTATACAAATAGCTGAGAAACAAATAAGTGCTGATGATAAAAAACCCAAAAAACGCTTAAAGAGGTTGCGGTCGGATAGCGAAGCTATGAGTCATGTAGAATGTGTGTCTACTAAAAAATCAAGCACTGAGACCTCCACTGACCCCATAGAATTGAATGTGATGTGGTCATATGACACTGGCAAATGTGTAGATGCTTCACCAGTTTTGTTTCAGACTGGATTGTAAGTATACTTTTTTAAGTTTTTCCATCATACTCCCACTCTCAGAGTCAGATTCTGACCAGAGTTTGTAATGGGCTGCTAAAGATTGGGGGAAGTAAGAAAATTGTTGACCAGTGATTCTAATTGTCTAACTGTCTCATTAGTCTAGTGGTCCCAAGCGCGACTGCTACGCTAGAGGCCCTGGGTTCGATCCCCAGGTCGAGCAAAGTGTTATTGGGTTTTTCTATGAAATTCTCAGTAGCAGTTCGGAGTCTGGATTTGTGCTTGGTTAATGGCAATAGGCTCGCCCCCTATTACATGGGACCTAAACATACCGGCGAACTGTGGGTGTGCATAAGTACGCCTCTGCCTAACCCTTCGGGGAATACAGGCGTGATGGTATGATTCTAATTGTGTCTGTTGCTACCTACACACTTTACACGCCCCTCATGTCGGATCGCCCTCGAGTACCTTTTCGTGCACTGAAGAGCATAAGAAGCTATGCATTACGATTACGCAATCGAAAGATAAAACATGATAGGTACAATCGGTCGATGGCATCTACTGGTCTTGTCGGTGCAATGGTAAGTCGCAATCTTTCGGTAAAAAGTGAACTGGAAATATGGTCCCGACAAGATACGTCATCACATCCGCAGTGTGTTCAGTGCGTGGTGTAGAAAATGCTGTGTATACTAGTTCACCTACAGCCCACGCTCGTAGTATGATCGGGAACTCGCCTGCCAACCACATTCCCTATTCAAGGCACATAAAACGCATTCTTAGTAAAAGGTCGCTCACGGTTGACGGTCCAAACGTCTGTAGAGCTGTGTATTTGTAACCACCGAGAGCGACAGTTGCTTAGGATATATTTTCCGCAGAAGATCTAGGATGCCAAAATGGCCACAACACAACTGTGTTTCACAATGCCTGACCTTGCATTTGTAGGTATAGTCTGTTCATTCAACGAGAGATCAGCTTGTACTGGCGATGTATAGCATCATGTGTAACGGTGTGTCCATGACTTTATATTTATATTATATTATATTGTTATTGTGTGATACATCAAAAGTGCCTGGGAGGCAATATTAGCTTCCCTGTTCATTTGCCGTGCGAGCCAAATTGAGCACGAGTTTCGGTATCGCGCAAATGTACCAATTAGTAGCGGCTTGACACATCCGTACTAACGGACGGTAAACTGATGATTATTCCATTGCCCTGAGAACGACAAGATTGTTGTAAACCTGCGTCGCGCGACAACGTCCTCTTCGTTACGCATAGCTGCCGCGCGAGGTAATAATTAATCAAAGCTTTGTCGCATGCAGCCAGAGATTACGAGGTACACAGATTTACGCAAAATTTGTGGTTTGCCTCATAGCATTGCGGAGATGATACTTTAGGAACTATGGGGCTCTGCTAGGGTATTTAATCTTTACTCATTTATAAATGCGAAAGTATCTCTTTCTGTCTGTCTGCCTGTCGCGCTTTCACGCCAAAACTACTGAACCCATTTAAATGAAATTGGGTACACAGATAGTCCAAAGCCTGAGAAAGGACATAGGCTACTTTTTAATGCGAAAAGAGGGTTGAAAGGGGGGATGAAAAGTTGTATGGAAGTATCGTCATTTTCAGAGCTAGAAGCTTGAAACTTATTTTTTAGGCTGTTGATTCGATATAAATAAATATGACATTCAAAGTTTGTAAAAAAATTTTACCCTCAAGGGTGTAAAATAACAATAGGGAATAGGAGATGAAAGTTTGTGTGGAAATATGAAGGTTTATGTGAATGTTTTATAAGTTTGCGACAAGAGACAAAATATTAGAGCTATTCTAATGTAACATTTACGGAGTCTATAAAATAGGGTTATTTTTCTTATACATTTTGTATCGAGGGACGCGAATGAAACTGCGGGCAACAGCTAGTATATTATATATATAATATTTTTTTAAATATAATATTAATAGTTAATTATCACGCGCTTAAACGGTGATGGAAAACATCGTGAGGAAACCTGCATGCCTGAGAGATATTCTCGACGGCGTGTGGAGTCTGCCAACCCGCATTAGGCTAGCGTGGTGGACTACAGCCTAATCCCTCTCATTTTGAGAGGAGACCCGTGCCCAACAGTGGGACAATGTAATGGGTTGATTATGTATGTATAATATTTTTTATCATATATCATACCTTTATTCAATAATAATGAATGAAAGACGATTTACGAAACGAATTTATAAGGCGAATGTCAACGGCAGCGTCGGAGGAGGTCGCCCTAGAGGCCTAGAAGGACCAAAGTCCTTAAAAAATGTCAGGTGTGTAGAACTCGCAACCGGCGCGTATGTGTGAGAAGATGTATGAATGTGGAAGAAGTAAAAGAAGTATGCAAGAATCGTAGCATGTGGCCGTCTATAGTTCCTACGACACTGTGGCAGAAAGGTGTGAGTGTATGTATGTATTTAATTAATAATCTTTTACAGTTTATGTAAAAATAAATTGACGTCATGATACCTAGATAGAATCAGTTTTAACAATTCTTTGTCATTTCAAAATGCTCGATTTTTTGCTACTTACTCACTCACCTGTAACAGCGTCGCTATTGTGAATGCTAAGCTGAACTCCGTCTGTAAAAACTGTCTTTTTCAGCAATCTGTATGTCGCAGTAGGAAGTCACTCTGGCAAAATTGTCATATTGGATGCAATAATCGGTTCTTTGCAAGGCATGCTAACTATGAACACGCGGATAGAAGCGGCCGTGCTCTGTTACATCGACGAGGCAGTGACGCCACCGTGCGGCGTGGTCGGTGGCTACGACGGCACCATCGTCTGCTTCTCTCTGGATACTTTCAAAGAGAACTGGAGGATCAATATCAGGTCTATGATCAAGAGCAAAGCCGTGTGCTGTAAGGGATGGCTGTACGTCGCATCGTACGACGGAAACATCCGACGTATTGATATCACGGCATGTATTCTGTATTCCTTTGTTCATTAAAAATTTGTCAGTTCGGGTAGATACACACTAATTATACCTATCTCGTACATACACACATTGTAATCGTACGCTGATAACGTTTTTAATGTAGGTGTAATCGTATGTTTTTGGTCACTTTCGTCTGCATAGTAGGTGTTATTAATTGTTTTCATGAATATGATAAATGGTCAAATAGGTACTTTTATGGGACCTATCTTTCGATTTATCATTAGGTACATACTTGAAATTTAAATTAATTAACGAGAGGTGTACTTACTTTAAGGTAATAGGGGGGCCTATTGCCATTAACCGAGCATAAATCCTAACTCTGAGCTACTTGTTGAGAATTTCAAAGAAAATTATAACATTCCTCGACCAGGAAATCGAACCCAGGACTGACAACCCAGGAGCCTCGCTTACGAGCACTAGAGTATTGAAGCAGTATTCTTTATTGAAATAATTTCAGACTGGTGAATTGAGACAAATTATAGACGTATCGGACCAGGCCATATCAGCTGACCTGGTGCTCGCTAAGAACAGATTCGTGCTGGTGGGCACGCTGTCCGGCGTGTGCGCATGCGTGCACACCGGCACCGACGTGGTGGCGTGGCGCGGCACTTTCGCCACCCCAGTGTTCGCCAGCCCCGTGCTCTATGACGACGATAAATACGTCGTGTTCATTGAAGTCGGCGGCGACATACATTGCAGAACTGTGGAGAAGGGTATCAAGGTAAATAATACTCATGAGCTTATATACCTCATATTATTCTTACTTAGGGTGGATCTAGAAGGTAGCCAGTTCATTGTCGCGCCCATTGAGGCTAATTAGTGAATCCCTTTCCTTGTGCCCGACTGTAAATTTATTCTTGTGCTTATTAGGAATATTGTATGTTGACATTATAAAAATATCAGATATAGATCAGTGACACAAAGGAGAGGCGGTTGCCCAGTAGTCGGCCCAGGGTCGGCGCAAGCTGTTTAAGATGACAACACATTCTAGTTACAAAAATATTTGCAATTACAGATCTGGAAGTATGAAGGTGCAAAAGGAAACATATTTTCTTCGCTCTATGTAAAAAAAATAGATGAGCTGAAATGGCAAATGGTATTTGGTTGTCATGACCAAAAGGTATACAGCTTACTCATAAAAAATTTCCAACCAAGTCTGCTTTGGAAGACTGAACTTTCCTCCCCAGTTTACTCAACTCCTTGTGCTTTGAACAACAAGCTGTTACTAGCCATATCAAATGATGGAAAACTTTGTGTTCTTGAGGCAGAAAATGGAGTAATTGTAGTAGAACACATTTTACCAAATGAAATATTTTCTTCACCAGCTGTATATGGAGATTACATATTTATCGGTTGTAGAAATGACCACTTATATTCTATCAAATATGTTTCGAATTTATGAATTGTGACTCATCTAGTCTAGCAATAATAAATTGGAGTAAAATTTAAATTATATAAAAGTTTAAGTATAAATCTCATAACAATAAACATAAGGAAAAAAATACAGCTGTTTTTATTGTTGTATACATATGTTTTGTTACAGAATAAAACAAATCTCTTAATTATAACTTTTATTCATGATCTTACACAACATACAGGTATAATGAGCATTCACAAATTTTGACTTGTTACAAGTATGATATGGTTACAGAATCAAACAATTACCAAATTGGAATGCATAACTGGTACATATAACCTACCACTTGTGCAGATCATATTATTATAGCTTTGTATACTTAAAAAGCAGCCTTAAATAAAGTATAAATTCCTTTAAATAATATTTCATTTTTGGCAATAAAATGCACATAATCATTTTTGGAACCACTGGGAGCATTGTACATACATAGATTAATATTTGATCTACTGCTGATACATTTAAGCTCTTAAAATTGTTAACCCAAAATCCCTAAAGAATATTGTTATTGTTGCCTGAACAGTTCTTAAACAAATATAAAATTAACAAGCAATGTACATAAACATGATAATTATATCATAGTTCACTGTTCCTCCTCTCCAAGCTCAACTTTTACTTTGGAGAAGTCAAAGTCTTCACCGGTACCATACTTGTATATTTTAATAACATCTAAACAAGTAGTCTCAAAATGTGTGGTAGCATCATAGGACTCAGAAATGAAGATCTGGCTTTGAGTGCCGTCATCAAGGGGCTCATAGTAGTCTGAGACAGATACAAACTTCTGCCTGATAGGTCCAAGCAGATCCAAACCAGGCTTGATCTCACTCTCAGGATCATTAGTTTCAACAGTGGTAGACACCATGGCAATGAACCAGCCTTTGGCAGCCACCTGGTGTGTGTATGACACAACAGATATGTAGATATCAGAATGCCTGCCTACTTGCTTCTGAGGAATGATGATTTGGGTAGATAAAGCATCCTTAGTGTTAGGAATAGGATGATCCAATAAACAGATACATCTGATCACCTGAGCCTTCTTGCGAACACGGTCTGGCACATAGCTGGGGTCACAGTAAACTTGTTTGCACTTGGCAATTTCATTGCCTGAGCGTACACCGACAACCTTGCCACCTTCTCCAAGAACTATCTCATCTATAGGTTTATCTAACATGTAGGTGCCTCCATAAATAGCAGAGAGCCTAGCAAAGCCCTGAGGCAACTCACCTAATCCATACATAGGGTACAGATAGGGAGATTTTCCATATCTTGCCAATGAATCAGAATACAGTTTAATACGGCGAATGGTTTGAATAGCTGGCTGTTGGAGGTAGTTATCATTGAGGTAGAGGGCCAGAGCATGCCCTGTGAAGTCTTGAGTGTTCTTGTCAAGACCAAACTTATCATAAAGCGACTGCATGTTGGCCGTGCTGGGATCAAAGTCTTTCCAGGTCTTGGCGTCATCTTCCTGGAAATCTTGAACATAGATAAGGAAGTTTCGGAAACGCCTCTTTTCGAACATCCCCATCAGATCAGATGCCAGCGCCTCCTTTTGATCTACGGGCACTTTTGAAATCTTTCCGCCTTTGTAGACATAGCTGCCTTCCACAGACTTGAATTCCAAATACCGGGTCACACCCGTGTGAATAAGCAGCTTCACAAGAAGCCCATTGGCCATCAACAGCTTAGGAATCAAATCTACATTCCAATCGCGACCTCGGCCGTATGTTTCGTCGGGAGCTGGTGCGTTGAACTTTGCGAACAATTCTTCTAACGGGGTAATTGACGCAGATTCACCGCCGTAGTACTTATTACGATCAATGTGCAATACCTTTTTTCCGGACACGGAGAGCATTCCACTTAGGATGCATTCCTTCAGGCCTGTTCCCAGAACTATTGCGTCGTATTCTTCATCCATGTTGAAAGTTACAAGAGAAGATTTTCCAATACGAAATAGCAATAGCAAACCGGGAGGTAAATGTCAAAATGTCGGAAAGGAGAATATGGCCGACCTCGGTGACGTCGACGTGGGAGTTAGTGATGCACAATTTCTAATTATATAGATAGTCGATTTATTATGTTACTTTTCAACACTTGTATTATAGGCGTGTCAGAATGTTAAAGCCATGTTTAAAAAAGCGGGGTTCGAATATTAAAGTAGTAATTACATATACGGTACGCGTGGCATAAGTTGGCCGGAGTGAAGTTCACCGTTTTAATGCGCAGTGGATTGATTACGTTAAAAATTGTGTACTGCGCAACCAAAACCTGACAAACAGCTAACTTCAGTCCGGCCAATTTATGTCGCGCGTACTGTAATAGTTGTGTGACATAAAAATACGACCTTCAAGAAAAGAGGGTACTCCCTTTTGAAAGGCCCGCAACGCACTTGTGACTCTTCTGGTGTTGCGGTTGTCCATGGGCGGCGATAATCGCGTACTATCCGGCGATCCGTCTGCTTGTTTGCCTCCTATCCCATAATAAAAAAACGGAACACAATCTTTCTTTTTCGATAGTATGTTAAAACATTATAATTGTAACATTATACTTGTTATTATTGAGTAAGTACTTTGGTAGGCGACTCATCATATAATGTGTATTTTTTTATTCGGGAAATTTTAAAGTGCCGTATTTTCTGGCAAACCTAGTACTAGAAAATAAATTATCTTATGTAACGTTAACGCAAATAAAATCTACATCACTAGTAACACAAACAATGGGCCAATGTAGTTTATTGAATGTTTATCAATTATTATAAAGTCATTGCTTTTGCTCCTCTCTTTCCCTTTACTGTCGATTCAATAAGAAGAAGACTAGTAAATTTTGTTGGTGACGCTAATTTGTTGATGTGTAATTGTTTCGTCACTGTGGGATAAGTTTTTTATAGTATGCGTTTATACCTCTTCTAATGATAGGACGCACGTATAACTGTCGACTTTATGTAGTATGCTGTATTTAATTTACCTCGCCTCCCAGTCCCACCAAAAGTGGCAGAAAAAGTTGATCGGTGATTCGCTCCTTTGCCGTCCCCATAGTTATGTGAATCGCTAAGATTTCATTAAAAAAAACTACTAGCCGCACTAAATTTACTTTTCAAAATAATCACCTAATTACTTTCATACAATATTTTTTTACTATAGCAGTGCTACCTTAGAGATTAAAATTTAAATCTCATTGTAAATGCTGGTTACTACATTTAAAATACTACCTAAATATTTAATATACTAGAATACCATATTTCGCTATTTAGCGTTTGTCTCAGGTTTGTAGCTACTTACAGAGTTACCAGAATGTGCTTTTTCCTCAAATTATGGTGAATTCGTGAAAGTTATGTACCTATACTAGTACCTACTTATCTTTCGTATCGTATTAATGCAGGAACTGCGGAATATTTTATAATTTTTTTGTAAAAATCTTATACTTTTTTACATAAATGAACAAAACGTTAATACAAAAAAATATATTTTCTGGGATTACTTAAAATATCACTACAATGGTACGTCAGATATTCACTTCCCGTAACAGCTATGTCATGTGATTGCCCCATGTTGTCATCATTTGATCACTTTTTTTTAAAAAAGCTTACTAGCAATGTGGGCCGCACATTACTAGTATTCTTGTTAACCCCTCGTGCTAAGCTAAATGCTTGTGTTACGAGTGGGTCACGTCGGTAGTGCAATGAGCGGGTTTTGAACTTTGAACCGGCAACCAAAGTCGCAACTCGCAATTCCAATGCGCTAGCCATTGGCTACGATTGGTAATTTCGTATTTGACGTGTTGCCACGATGGCATGGCACAGGTGACATATTTTTTCACATTCTTGTTCCCTATAGGAAGCAGTTTTGAAGTAGTAATTTTATCAATAGGCTCGCCCCCTATTTTGGCAACTAGTTGGGCTAGTAAGCAATCTACTTTATACCATCTACTTAATCCCCGATTAATTGTTACATTCCTGACTTCACCGTGGGGCAACGTGGGAAGAGAATATCTGTATTATTCTACCATAGGACATATTAAAGTTTATACTGGAAATTCTAAATTGACAGTTATTCGGTATATCGACCAATCATCGAGAAAACTTCAAAAATGTCACGAATGACAATTGACATTTTGACTATGTTGACATACTTGACATTAATACAGTTCAGTCTGTCTGTCAGTCAGTCAAGTCGCTCATCTCGTCTTTTTTGCTTGTTTTTAAGTTTCGTTCTCTCTTGTGTATAAACGCACGGCGGTGATCAAACTGTAGTAATATAATTAAAGTTCTAAGAATGTGGATTAAACAGTCGATCAAAAACCGTATCTCCTCGTTTAGTGTTTTCGGAAAATAAGTATGTTAGTGATGTGTAAATCTGTGAACAGATGACTTCCTACCATATGTTTCGAATCGTACGGCACATTCTCTCATTATCACACATCCAAACACGGCGTCGCGACACAACAGTTTTAAATGAAAGGTAAAAGTGGGGTTAATACCGTTCAGATGAATAAAAATGTCAACGGAAGGCAGTGGAGAGACACCTTCTACCGTGCCTTGTTTACCCGGGGCACCGGAGCAGACATACCTGTTTCCGAAAGCGAAAGGACATTCGAGGTCTGTGAGCCATGGAGGGACTCCTATGCTTGCGGGGAATCCTTCGGTGCCGCGGCCGTCGCTCAAGTCGGCCATGCGCGGTCATCAGCGCGCGCTGTCGCACGGGCAGATCGGCGAGGGCGGCCGGCCGAGCAGCGGGCCCGGCCACAGCCGCGCCGGCAGCCGCACGGACTTCATCCTGCCGCCGGGACATCGCGAGCCGCCCGCGCCCAGCGCTCAGCCGCGCCTCGGCTCTGTGCGCATGCACTCCCGGCAGGCATCGCGATCAGACTCCATCTACACTATCCGACGCACGTCCGTCGTGAGCCCCTGGAGAAGAGCCGCGTTCTGGCTGCTGCGGCGACAGCAGCCCACTGTTGATACTCGCCATCTCATAGTCACTCCAAATCATCTGGTGCCAGAAAAAACGCCACCCAAAGACCATCCTAATGGAAAAAGATGCAACAATAAAATTAGGACTACAAAATATACTCTACTGTCATTTTTACCTAAGAACTTATTTGAACAATTTCACAGGATTGCCAATGTGTACTTTATATTCATAGTGTTATTGAACTGGGTGCCTGCTATCAGTGCATTTGGTAAAGAGGTAGCCATGCTGCCTGTGTTGTTTGTGCTTGGAGTAACTGCCATCAAAGACTTATTTGAAGACCGCAGAAGACATAATTCTGATAAAAGAATCAACAACTCATTTTGTAGAGTCTTCAAAAAGTAAGTACTATATAAATTAATATTTATTAACTCCTGTGGAAATAATATGTTATTTATCCTATGTACTATGTTCATACTGTGGGTGGGTAATATTTTACCTTGACACTTCATTCATAGAAGAGATTCATGCCTGACAGTGGAGCAGTAAGTGGGTTGATGGCAAAATCTCTAACTCAGCCACTGTAGTCATGGAGTTTGAATTTCATTAAACTGCATTATTAAGCACTTTGTGCAAGAGACCACATCGCAGGATTAATTTGCTGGTGGGTGCTACATCTTCCTGCTTCACAACACATAACATAATAATTATGTGACTGTGTTACTGGCTGGACACAGGTACTAAACACACCTGGTTGATGAAGGCTAAGGCTCTTTTCAGTCACCCTATAGATTTTTTTTGATAGAAATATGTGGACATGTAAACAATTCTTGTTATGGTTTAAGTTAATTCAAAAACTTGCATAAGGGACCGGTGCCCAAGAACATTGAATTGTGTCTGTAATTTGTTAGGTTAAAATGCCCGATAGTGTAGATGGGTACTCATAGGTGATAAGTTTCCTGTTGATATTGCTAAAACAGTTTTTTTGTGGATAATTTTATTGCATAGCATAGCACCGCACAAATTTGTTACTATATGTAAGTAATTATTTAACATAGGTATTTGATCTTATTCTATTCTTAATAATTTTATGAATTGCAACACAAAAAAGTTTTATATCATTATGAGAAGAGAGTTGACTTAACTTAACTTGACCATACATAAAATTTTCACAGTTAAAAACTATTGTCTAGTCACTAGACAATAGTGATTCAAGTCTCATGTCAATTGCTTCAGTAGAACCTGAGATATAGCTTGACCTCTCCATTCTAAGTACAATGGGTCATGAATGTCATGACTACTGGTCATCTATACAAATATTATAAATCTAAGGTAAAGTTTGTGAGGTTGTAGGGGGTAATATCTGGATCTACTGACCCAATTCCGAACATTCTTTTTGTGTTGGATAGTCCATTTCTCAAGGATGGTTATAGGCTATAATATATACCTCTTAGGAACAGAGCAGCGCGGGTAAAACCGCAAGCGGGTCACTAGTAATAAAATAAAATTGTAAATGTGAGAGTAGGATTGTTGTGTTTTTCCTCTATAACTACTGAACGAATTTAGTTAGTACCTACTTGACCTATATGGGTTATCTAATCTGTGATAGGTATGTGTTACATAGTTAAACTATGTAGTACTTACATAGTTTAACCATCAAGTAACAAATTACATATATACACAATGTAAAATCTATTCTTCTTGTGCTTGGACGTTATGCACTTTACTAAATTAAAGAGTTCATGTCATCTATGGGAAGCCTCATGATTAAAACCTTTGCTGTTATTAATTTTGAGTTTGTTACATCTTCATACATCACGTTACATCTTCAAGTTGTCTACAACTGGTTTTGTAGTAATACATTTTAATATAGGTAGGTAACAGCTCGGTGTAAAGATAAGTAGAAGTTGAAGTCATAAAATTTCATATTCGCAGTTATTGCCCTTACTTTTTTTATATTATTGTACAAAGCACTTAAAAGTAATTTTACTTGCGCGACCGTTCGGAACAGCTAACTTCAGACACACACACAAAGTTATTTTGGCCAAACCAAACTGTACATGCCACTCAAACGAAGTAACGGGAGGAAACTAGGTTCATGACAACCCTGAATTCCGTCCGCGGGAATTCCCCAAGTTACAATTTTTAACGATCGCTAACGCATTTTAGACGTTACCTTCTATGTTTCCACATCTCAAATTGTACTTAATAATAGGTATATCCTAACAGAAATAGAGTAGGTAGTCGTACCTAATCTTGCTATGCTAGTGTTCATAGACTAGGTAGTAACTCTTGGCCGCTTACGATAACTGGGCCATAAATATATAGGTCTGCCGTTCATAACTGCCGATATGGTCGCCCCTGCATGGGTGGGTATCCGGGAAGGATACCGAGGGCAGGAATCCATCAAAGCAGGAAAACTCGTAGCGACCATAAACTTCGGACGAGTTAAAAACAATGGTCTTAGTTAAAACTACCTACTCGATGTTCCTTGGGTTCGGGCTCCCGAGATGCGCAAACGCATTCTCAGAAACCTAATAAAACAAACTGTACTCTACACTGCATAATGTAGCGTGTACATCATACACGCTTCTATAGCGCAGCATATAAGTAATTCATTCGACATACAGTGAATTTCTTATGATGTTTGGTACACGAAGCGGTTGGGCGTCACGACCACACGGCTAATAAATCACCCATTAATATTACAGGCGCATAATGGAAACTGAGCAAGTTTGTCGGCAAAGCTTTCGGATACCTATAATACCTATTCACTTATGACTTTTCACACCCGAATGAAATATTGTTCCGTATTTATTTATTAGATACATTATGATGCCCGTATTTTCTACTGATTCTTGATAAGTCATAAAATAAATTGGATCAAGGTGCTACTGCTTGCAGATCTTAATTATGAGTCCCATGTAATAGAGGGAAAGCCATTAACCGGACACAAATGCAAACTCCTACTGATAATTTCATATAAAAACCCAATAAAACTGCTTGATTTGGGAATCGAACCCAAGACCTTTAGTAGCAGTCCAACTTACAACCACTAGACATAAGGCACTTAAAACATAACACTAGCTTAATGTGATGTGGGATAAGAGTAGGGTGCCACCTCTAAAATCTGGTAACTAGGACAAGAAGCGTAAAAACCCCGGATTTGGAGCTTAGAACCCCGACATGAATGGGGCACGTTGCGGCCCGGTGCGCGTGTTTCGCGGCCACCTGTTAGTAAGAGGTGACTTGAAAACAGTTTCCTCTCGAAACCCCACCCGGACGCTCCCCGGACGCCCTCTAAACTAGGACAAATCCGACGAAACCCGAAGGAATGGCAACCCTAGACAAGAGCCACAACTTATTATTGTAGGAATTCTCTTATCAAGAATATCAACAATTAATTTTACAAAACATTTAAGTAAATAGAAAGCTACCTACGAGTTATTTGAAAATGTACAACCATCGCTAATATCAGATAAGTAGTTTATCTATCGCTGAAAAAGGTAAATTTTATACCATCATCGTATCATATCATTGCCACCATCACATACATTTGCCATAAAAATATAATACCTATTTTTGCACTGACAAAACAACTGAATGTCAAATGTGACAGTTAATAGAGGTGAGTTTGGCCTCTTTAGTTTCCGACTTCTATGTCATGATATAACGGGCACATGTCGGAGCGGTACTACGGCATTTTTGTGAGCACGCGCCGGCTGATCGATGAGTCGCCGAATATTTCATAGCTTCCACAAACACCGTCCTCGAACTTCAAAGCAGCTTTCACGTGCACACCTCGTTAACTGTAATTTCAATTGATTTTATTGAGATTGGTCGAACGGCATCAAGGTCGCAGTCGCAGCCATTGGCGATTGTAGTTATGTATTTATGACTATACCTATTGGTAAATGTTTCCTGGTTTCTAAATCTATAAATGTCAATCAATCTGATACTAAACGGTATGTTCATTGGATTATTTTTACGAATTACGTAGATTGTAAATTGTCACTTTAACTGGTAGCGCGCAATGATAACTATCGTCATACTTAAATATTATTGACACGCAAATAATTGTTTTATACACAAACCCCTGCGGGCATTCATCAAATCATCACGCACCGACACTCAAATAAAATTGACCAGAACAATACACCAAGGCAAATTATTTAATTGCGCTTTGACTAGAAAACCTTCATTATTATTAATGACCGCTCGTTAATTAAGTCACGCTAATTTATTCTCTTGTCTCGTTGCATCAATGTGTTATTATAAATATAATATTGATTAAACCTTATTTTTTGCTATACTTAAATCTTCTTTATAATTACAATATAGGTTAGCTAAAACTTGAAATTGGTCCGGTGGATCAGACCCTTATAGGATGTCACTAAGAAAGAAATGAAGATTTCAACAGAACTACAAAAACGAGGTCCAGAGGCTTAGTCCAATGAACACCGAGCTTTTTTAATAAACATTAAAAAAATTGTTGACCGTAACCCGTTTCATCGCAATATGGTGTCAGTAAGACACGTTAACATTTTGAGACCTCTATTTAATTCCGTTTAAATCGAAAGTTCAACTAATTCGCTAGATATCATCGGTATTCATAGCCTAGTAGCTGCAGCATGAACGTCTGTGCACTGAATGTTGTAACCTAGCAAAATCTACAGATTGCCTCATCGAGGTAAACATTTTTCTACACACTGCTTAGTATGTGACATATTGTGCAATTCTTGTGCTAACAGCTGTGGCACATATTACCGTAACAGATATATGATGCAGTTGAGGTTTGGTGATCTTACTATTATCTGGGCCAATTATTATGATCCTAGATTCCTAGATAATTATGTATGCGTGCACTCTTAGTGAGTATTTGAGGAAATGCCCGCAGTGTTAATTTTATTTTCCTTCCCAGCGTTTATCACGAATTAGTTTAGCACAGGAAACATGACGTTACCACATAGTGGTATTTTCCGAAGTTCGCACGGACGTGGCCTTGTAAGATTAATCCTCTTTTTTAAGCCATGGAGAATTTCTAAGGCCTGTGTGAACCGAAATACATCTCCACTCATACACTAGCAGTAAAATAAAACATCTATTAGATCTTTCAATTACTCGAGTGTAATGGATAGACAACGTTTGATAAAGGAACGATTCATATCCGTAGTAGCAATTACGGCAAATAACATCGATGGCTGCATATTTTATGATGCTTTTGAATAAGTGTCAGTTTTTGTATGGCCATTAGTGTGGGACAGTGATTACGTTCCGAATGAATGTGTAATGAGGGTGTTGTCACGGCCTGGACTATCTGGACACGCTAGCTCGTCTCTAACTGGGTCATTGGTCAAGGCCTGGTACACAATGCTTTTCCCAAAGACCTCGCACTACTACATGTGCGTGACTGACAAGTATTACAGTTAAAGTTCAAGTTTTCGGTAAAAAAAGGTTAAACAATGAGTTTTCCTAGATTGTATATTTCTCAACCTAATCTGTCACAGTTTATGAAGTAGTTTCAGGTTCATGTTTTTATAATAAACTATGATAAGGGGTTTTACGAATTAAAACGTAATTTTCGTTTGAAACCGACAAGGTCTGCTAAAGAAGGAGTAATTAAAATATGAGAAAATACAATTGCGAACAATGCTAATCAAGATGGTAATTTTTATTTCCATCTCATTAAACAAGGTCACAAACAATAGGCCTCTGATAATGGGATATTAGACAATCTTAATTAGTAAAGCTGTATGACATATGTGTATGCGTGTTGATAACGCTATCAGCGTGGCGATGGACGGAGATTATCTCAATGGCTTGATTCAATTCGTACACTACACGTATTTTATCAATGTTTCGGCGTGCATGGTTATGATATTATTACATAAAAATGAAGGCGAGGTAATATCTATAGTGAGTCATAGCGTATTCAGCGAATTGTTTTGCAAGCACATGTTGATTTGTTTAAATTCCAAAAAGGATTTGCAACACCTGATCCAAACTAAAAAATTTAAAGTTTCGGCCAAACGGAAGCACTTGGGTGAATATTTGAAAAACTTCAGAACCTCATTAACTTCATACCAAAGTTAAGAATGCAGATGTTTAAAACTACAATTATGATATTAAAAAGTTAAACTACACTACTGCCGTCAAGCAATGATACAAGAATAAAAACAATTTAAAGTATGAAAGAGAGAAGAACTAAGTACTATGATGAGAGGAATGATTTGTTAAATAATGTTCGAATATTCACCCATTTGCTCGTTTTTCGAATATCGTCGATTTGTAAATGTACGGATCCATTAAAAAAGAAATCGTGCTCCGAAATGTCTACTACTAATGAATGAATGGCGATATTAGGTCGCAATGGAGTGCAGTCGTAAATTTAGTTACATCGAGTCGTAAAATTGAACGTCGTTTTATGTCCACATGTGTGATTCTCAACAGTAGAGAAAATGACCAGCCCCTTTATGTGTGGGAAATTTTTAGTCACAATCTCATTTAATATTAAATGTAGAATGTCTCATCCATACTTTCATGCTAATATTATAAATGCGAAAGTAAATGTCTGTCTATCTGTTTATTACCCTTTCACGCCTAAACCGCTTAACCAATTTTGTTGAAATTTGGTTTAGATATAGATTGTACCTTGTAAGAAAGAAAGAAAGAAATACATGAAGAAGGACAAAGCATCTTTTGTCTCGAAAGTCCTTTGGGATTGTTATGAAACAGTAGTGAGTTAATAATTTGAAAGAAAGAGGAGTTGGTACTTTGATAATAGCTTTATATTGCCTAACTTCAGAGAAATTATTACGAATTGCACGGCATGTGCATAATTGCTCAAGAATATGCTTGACAACTCTCGATACGTGATCGATAAACAAAGTGTACATAACTACGTTTTAAAACTAAAAGATGGAAATTATATGAAATCGTGACAAACATAAATACAAAAGAAAATTAGGTGGTAAAGTACCTAGGTTTTCGGATACAAGATCAAAATAGGGTGTTATTTCGTCTCGTTTATATTGCCCATATTTCATCGTTGGCATGTTTTTAAAAGACCTCAGTTATTTTTTTTTATGTCATAGACTTCCATTAATAATATTTGTTAAATAATAATATTTTAATGACTTTTATGCAAATACGGTAAGTAATCATAGCGCAAATTGAACGTCTGCGAAGTAGGTCGTTTTATTAAACTCTCTTATAGCCGACCGAAGGTTGCGTTCAGACGAGCTTCCATAAAAGTTTTATTTCAAGCGCAATTTAGCTTAGCCTTATAGACAAGTATTGCTAAATATATCAATAGTATATTACCTTGCTTTTATCGATGGATTTACGTTGTTATTACGGAAATTAGGATAATACCATCAGGTCACCATTCTTTCTAATCCATTACATTTCATGTCAATATAAAGCAATAACAAACAAGCTACCAAGAATAAAATCGAAGTCGAAAACAAGTTTGAACATCTGTTTGTGCATAATTAATATAGGGAAAATCCAATAGGGTACTATAGTCGTTTACGTATTGTAGGTACTATGTAGACGATTTTCTGGTAGCAGCAACCAACTCTGCGTAACTGACTCTAGGTAAATGAGCATAGGTATTTATGCCTACTGTGTACCAGGAAAAATATAACAAGAAAATATTTCGCCGGCCACGTATTATTTGTGCTGGAGTTTCCCTAATAATATAAACGGGTCCTTTAACTGCTACTTTAGTAGTCTTTCTGTCTTTTAATTGTTATAGATATGACAGTTATTATGTATTCTTTGCAAAAGTACTTAAATATAGTACCTAATAGATATTGGTACTTGGAGTATGCGTCATTTTCCATAAACTCGAAGTACATACTTTACGTGGGTAGTGAAGCCAACACTTGTGCAAACTTAGTGGATGTCCGCGTCACCACAATCGGCCAACGTGCTCACTGTTCGGCTCTGGTCCGCTATCGTAAAACGGTCAGATACGAATAAATCGTCGGCGTTGAACGTTAATTACTGTAAACTGTAATATACGGTTGCATGTATTTTAGATAAGTTCTGAACAGTTATTTTCTGTTTAAATGTAGGTGGCATCCTCTTTACATTTATACTACTCATGAGATATATTCTTAGTGATTACTAGATAAGGTCATCATTCATTTTCAATGATTTTCTTGATATGTTTCTAAGTCCACTGTAATTAGGTATTCGTACGTTTACTGTCATCTTATTTATAGTGTGATGACCTTTTAGTGAAACGACTGTCTAATGCACAATTTTCGATGCGCGGGTAAAAGGACAGACGTACATATATTGTTATCCTTACTAATTTCGAAATTTTTGGGTCTCCAGCCAGGATAAAATTCCTGGACCGCGTTATGTCAAAGTCAAAGTCAAAGTCAAAATTATTTATTTCAATTAGACCATTAAAAAGGTACTTTTGAAAAGTCAAACTAATTGCACGGTTCCAAAAAGTGGGTCTTATGGAGAAGAGCCGGCAAGAAACTCCATAGATACTCTTTTAAAAAAAAAAACATGATTACAATATTAATCTTTACAACTTTGTTTTAAATAGTTTGACAATTATGCAGTTTGATGTGTACCTAAGATGATTTATTCAGTATAAGTAGGTGTTATATTTAGTAGTTATATAGAAAGAAAGGGATTGCCACAGCAAGTAAGAGCTGACCAGTCCCGACAGACAGCACCCGTTCACGAGCATGGAATATGGAAGACCTTTTCCATATAGTACAAAATTAGAAGAGATAATATAACCTGGTCTTCTGCCAGTTTTCCATTCATTGGTCGTAGGTACAGTTCGGTCAAAATAACTGGGCGTATCTAAAAATGTACGCATGTGGTTTTTCTAGGTAAATTTTGTGACAAAAACCTTGGTTTAGCCTTGGTTTATCAGCGCATCGACAAATTGTCGTTTCACATAAAGTTTTGGTCATAATTATGTGTTTATTATTACTTACATAATTATTGTCCTCATATATTTTGATACTAGCTTCTGCCCACGACTTTGTCTGTGTGGACGTCAGGATTGGGTCCGACCTGGATAAAAAATAGCCTATGCGTTATTCCAGGATATATCTGTGTGCCAAATTTCATGAAGATCCGTTCAGCCATTCTGGCGTGAAAAAGTAACAAACATGCATACATCCAACCATACTCACAAACATTCACGTTTTTAATATTAACGAAGTTTTGAACGGCTAAATTCAGGTACGCATTGTTATTTTGATGGAACTGTATTTCAGCTACACTATAGATACAAAGTAGACTGTCGCTATGCGGGCCAGTTTTCCAATTAACCGTTTATAGACAAGGGCTCTGTGGTGTTTGTCGACACTTTTGTAGGACAAGCGTGATTTCGCCTTGTGTTTGTACACGTTAAAAAAGTAACATAAGTACCATCACGACCGTGTTCCCAAAAGAGTTAGAGGTGTGTCCTAATATACAGACCCACAGTTCGCTGGTAGGTTTAGGCCCCATGCAATAAGGGGGGAGCCTAGGTATTGCGACCGTAGACCTCCCCCAAAGAGCGCCATCCCGATCTTGCCATTTACCAGGCAGAAATCCAAACTCCTAACAGAAAAACACCAAAATACTTTGCTCAACCTAGGAATCGTACCCAAGCGTAACAGCAGTCGAGCTTAGGACCGCTAGACTAATGAGTCAATAAAGTACGACAAAGCTAATAACACAAATTAATATTATTTTTTTTTCTAACGATCATCGTCTTTAGAGTCCACTTTAATACTGGAATTATTGAAATCATTAAATTTCGATTAATACCAAACCATGTCGGCCATTAACCAATACATTGAACCATTATTCCTAGTCTATTTAACTTGAAATTTGATAAAAAATATAGTTAGCTGTGAACACCACAGGCATTTAAGTTTACTTAAAAAAGGACTGAATCGATAGTCCAGAGGTCGTAAGCATGATAGACCTCCTGGATGAGATTCCCTGATCGAGTAAACCCTTAGCAGTAGCATCTGGGACTTTGAATTTGTCCCCTAACCGGGCAATAGGTTCATACCTACATTAGTACTCCTCTGCATCCCTTTCGATCGGTTTAGGCGTGAAATGGTAACAGACAGACACTTTGGTATTTATAAAATTAGTATGGCTAGCTGTAGCTCTCGGTGTCACTCGTACCAAAAGTATTAACTTACTGTAACTCTGCTTCTAGGCGACACAACGTATCAAAGTGAAACATGCTCAAGATTTTAAGTTACACCTCCAGCAATACAACAGCGTCTAATTTCGTGCAGTAGAAACAACAATCAGACAAACAAAAGAAATACTAAAGATACTTGTTTTATCTTCTATGGCTTTATAAAAACCCGAAGAATGACAAGGAGAGCCGACCTCAAATGAAATGGGATAAGGCTAGACAGAGAGAAAGCGCTCTTATAAAGTCACATTAAATTATGTTTTTTTTATATAACATAGAAGCCTCCCATTAGAATTAATGTTACTTGTTTAGATGTACAGACATCGCCCAGTACATACATACACTCACGCCTTTTTCCCATAGGGGTAGGCAGAACAACAGAACGCCACTTGGTACGAGTCTTGCATGGTAAGTATGCAAGAATAGTTCCAAGTGGCGTCTTTTGCTTCATCCACAATCAAATATCTTGTCATACATGTCATCCTCTTGACACACTTGTCGCCCAGTTACAGTTATATTAAATGTATATAAGTAAATGTATTAACATATTATTAAACAAATACAATTTCAAACAGAAACTTCTTGGTCAATGGGGATAGAGAACTGAACTCACAGAATTCGTACTTAATTATTATGAAATTATTATTTTAAATGACATTATTATCTATTATTTAATCATATTAATTTACATATGCACCGTTAACTATGTAGTTATTTTGTTTAAATTCTTGGTTAAGTATATTAACATTTCACTGTAGCCGAAGGAATAAAAGTAAAATTTTGTGTCGCACTTGAGATAATTTATAACTTAATTATTTTAATTGGAGAAATGTTACGTTTTTTAGATTTGCAGTAAAGATTTTTTTATAATGAGGGGTGAAAGCATCTGACGTAACATTGGAGACTAAAAAACAGTTACAGAAATGACTTTGGTGGTATCGTAGCTCAACATAATTATTTCATGTTTAATTTGTTAGCTTAGTTCGACAGTGTGCGGGACACCAGCTAATTATGATTAGGTTTGTTTGAACAATCGCCAGGTTAAAGTACCCTGAGTGTTTGTAAAGGGCAGATGCCACCGTAGTCGACCATCGAACGTTAACCCTGTCACGTTTAACAATTATGTGGGTTTTATTAACGCGTGAAAAGTAAAAAAGAAAGTATTTGAAGGTTAATTGACGAAGCCTGTCTAATAAGGCATTAGAAATCTTTACATAAAAAAATATATTAAAAAATAATAAGCAGAGAATCTTCTCAACCAATTTAAATTTAACTCCGATAGGAGATGTTAATTGTTCAACATTAGTGTTGAATTTGGGTGCTTACCTATTTCCTGAAAGTTCGTTAAAATTCAAGGTCTGCTAAGATTAGTAGCAACAACCGTGCCGATGCAGTGTTTTCAGCAAGGCAAACTTTTTTGAACATTTTATACTAAACTAGCTTTTGCCAGCGACTTCGTCCGCGTGGAATAGTTACTTTGTTCCCTAGTTCTTCGCCCGCGGTTTCATCTGCGTTGCCCCGTTCCTAAGGGTTGTAGCGTGATGTTTTATAGCTTGAAACCTTTCTCATGAATCACTCATCTTCCCAACATTTCCCTTCACTGCTCTGCTCCTATTGATCGTAGCGTGATGAAAAGTATACTATAACCTGCCCAGGAGTATGAAGAACAATTGTACCAAGTTTCGTTGAAATCCGTCGAGTAGTTTTTGTTTCTATAACGAACATACAGACAGACAGACAGACAAAAATTTTACTGATTGCATTTTTGGCGTCAGTATCGATCACTAATCACCCGCTGATACTTAGTTATTTTCGAAATATATTTCATGTACAGAATTGACCTCTCTACAGATTTATTATAAGTATAGATTACAAATATTTTATACTAAATACAATACCTTTCTGCTTACATGAAACACAACTTTAGCGTAAAAGCATTTGTGAACCTGAATATACAAAACATTTTTGTAATAAGATGTCAAACAAGTGTTACATATGAGCCGCTTGATGATACATGATGATAACCGGCTGATGGTAATTTTTCCAGTAATTTCTAATGTAAGTTGCCCTTCAAACCGGATCACAATAATGTTGGCACATTACACTGCATACCGGCAGAATATTTGTCAATGCGGTGGACCAAGACGAACAGTAGCTCAGTTCTAGCACCTCATTAATAAGAAAAACCGGAAAAGTACGAGTCAGAGTCGCCCACCGAGGGTTCCGTACAAATTTATAGGAAGTGACATAACATACCATCACGCCCGTATTCCCCGAAAGGTTAGGCAAAGTCGTACTAATATACATTCACACTTCGCCGGTATGTTTAGGTCCCATGTAATAGGGGGTGAGCCTATTGCCATTAACCGAGCACAATTCCAGACTCCGAGCTGCTACTGAGAATTTCATAGAAAAAACCCAATAACACTGCTCAACCCGGGGATCGAACCCAGGATCTCTAGCGTAGCAGTCGCACTTGGGACCACTAGACTAATGAGGCAGACAAGGAAGGAAGTACATATTATATTTAATTACAAATGTATCGTTTCAGATTTTCTGTTATAGTATATGGTTTTAATTTCAACTCGATACCTCCACGCGTTCCCGAGATAAAGGGTCTTGACTTGACAGACAGACGGGCGGACGGACAACAATGTGATCCTATAACTCCGTTTTTCCCTTTTGTCGTAAGGAACCCTAAAAACTAACAAATTTCTTAACTTTCTATACCCAGTCTGGTTTCATAATATGTCATACAATCAATATTTAAAATAATGGTTCACATATAAAAGTTTTTAAATCGCGAAGTCAGTGTGCGATCTGCCGGCAGCCCCAGACCGAATACTTATTTGTACATTGATAGATAAATATTATAGTTAGGGACATTTGTGACTTAAAAAAATCACTTTCTTAAATATCAAACACGTTACACGGTCTTGGATTACACCACCTTAGTAGAATAGAAAAGCAATGGCTGCTTGATAGCAGAGTGCAGTTAATCCATAAAGTAACCATACGTACTCGTAAAGTGACCCCTACCTTGTAAGACATAAAGCCGTTTACCTCGAAACCCCAATGTTCTACGATTATTGATACGTATCAATTTAACACAACTGGTTCTGCTAAAACTGTATTTTACTATCATGGAAACTTTACGATTCTTCGTTTTCGTTGTGCAAACTCCACTCATACGCAGGAAGCCATGGAAACTATTAGTTCTTGTAAGCGTTTTGCTTCGATCTTTATAGCAAAGGATTCCACAGTCGTTTCGATCAATCCGGCACTCAAAATCAATGACTATTCTTATGTATAAATTGCACATAGGTATTTTACTGTACTAATACAATTTCTCAGAATAATTAACAGCAACAATCGTTCTAAGTTTATATAATTACACGTGTCCGTTTGTTTTGGTAATGAAAAATAATCGAAGTAAGTGATGGGTGTTAATACGAAGCCTAACTAATGAAACCTCTAATTGCGTGCTTCACATTGGCCTTGTCAGCGCGACCTTAGCAGCC
The DNA here is from genome assembly GCA_910591435.1 of Acronicta aceris. Classification (NCBI taxonomy): domain Eukaryota; kingdom Metazoa; phylum Arthropoda; class Insecta; order Lepidoptera; family Noctuidae; genus Acronicta; species Acronicta aceris. The sequence goes on along the minus strand of OU342762.1, from coordinate 16,566,092 downwards.
CACGAAGTAACAACATTGGCATTTCCTTCAATATGTAAAGTATTATTTACAAAGACTATAAAAAAAATTTAGGTGTCCAGAATTAGGGTCGCGGAGCACGCGCTTGAGGCCCTGACCAGGAATAAAAGCTGATATCATTAGACTAAGGGCCTATATCATCATCTTCTTCTTATCGTGTCAATGATCAAACAATTTTCGACTAATAGGAGACCAGATAAAACCATATCTGTCATAAATTAAAAAAAAGGAACATAATGTGTATGAAATTAACTGTCAAGTTAAATAACGCGAACTTTTTCAAAGGTGATGAAATAAGCCCATAATCTTCCGCTTCCACATGTCTATAAAAATTTTCACATGATTAAAAATGTGGAAAGGCTAACGAAAGGAGTGAAGATACCCTTTGCTCCTTGAATTAATCTTAGAAAATATAAGGTTTTTCTTAACGTCGCCTACTGTTTTGGTTATTGGATAAAAGAGATTCAAGATAAATTTAAATAATTTTATTCACTATCAACAAACAAACACCCTCTCACCCTAAACGCATATACCGTCTCCGTTCCGTCGTGGGTAAAAAATACCGATAAAGGAGTTCGTCGACCAGTATATTGAACGGAGAAAATTTAAATTTACTGTAGTTGTGACTTGAATGCTAGAATTTCAGTAATAGCGTAATGTCATGCTTTTCTTCGTAAATTCAAATGAAACTAATTTCACTATCTTATGATAATCATGGCAATCCGTATAAGAATTGGGCATAATAAGGCAGAAAACTAAATTTATAATAAAATTGGTATGGATTTTAGTCTTAATTATCAGCAATTATCCCCAAAATACGGTGATTACGTATTAGTGATTTAAAATCAAAGTCTCTGTTAATATACCTACGAAGTTTTCGTCACGACCAATAAGAAGTGACATTCTAAAAGTCAAATCGGCGTGATTGTCAGTCGGGAGATAATTATAGTTTCAAATTCGGATACGAAAAATCTGTTTAAATTCTCAACACGACTCATCGATCATACTCGTATTGTTTCCTGTTTTCCCGTTTATTATCTTCTAATAGGTGGTTATTACTTGCTTGTAGAAACGCTTCCTCATATTGAATAATAACCACGTTATTTTTAATCGCGCTAATTGTGTATTGACTGTATGATAATTGTTTCTGCTCGTTCGTTGCTGCTAATCACTTCGCATTCTCTTAATATCTTTTTCTTTACGTCAAACATGGTTCTACACTTGCTGAAGAGTTTAAAATACTGCCTTCAAGTAAGTAAAAGGGTTATGACTAGTTCAAATGTAAAACAAATTTTGTTGGCATACAGAAATGGAAAGGAAAATGTCTTGTACCTTATTAAATTTAGAGTTAATTCATTGATATTTTTTCTTGATCAATTCTTCCAATCCGTTGAAATTTGATGGTACGACGAACCTATATCACGTAATGCAATGTTGTTTATCAGAGCTCTGTCCAACTATTGTTATTAGTGTAGTCTGGGGCAACGTACTCCAAAACACACAAAAGTCAGAGCAAATACTTTTATTAATGCGTCATCGGTGTACTTTATATGTTGTTTACATTTCAATCAGTGTTGCTGTAAGCCGTGTCTAGTCTAAAAGTTAGAATGTGAAGTCTGAAATGTTAACAGTTATACGGTCACCACTCCCTAGTCATGTTCGCGGTCGTAACGACCTTTGTCGCAGCTATGACTGTTGCTTTTATAGCAATATGGTGAATATTGTCTCGTGTGAATAGCTGTTCTGTACAGATTTAAAGAAATACGTTTAACGTTTAACCTTCATAAGCTGCAGTCAGGGACTTCATTATTGGCATTTTGAACTCTCAGCGTTTAGAACGTACGACTGTAGCGTCATGGATTTATTCTCCGATTGTTGACTGCTCAAAGCTCATATAGCGCAATGCCTTAGCTTCTTGTGTTGTAAACAATAGGATCTTGGCTCGGTTTTTCTCGCTGTGTTGTGACATAATGTCCTGACGCGATCTGCCGCGCCCGTATTGTTTCCAGTGGAGAAACATAATTCAATTAACTATAACTTGCTAACGAGTGGACGTACCAGGGCTAATACTATTTACAAACACTACACCTATATCCTTTTCCCAGCGGAGGATTTAGGCACGTATAAGGCCAAATAAGTCACCTACCACCGCTTACGTGACAACAGTAATTGACCCTGGAAGTGTTTAGCGATTTAGTTTGTTGCACGCAGATAATCAAGTGTTCTTTCAACATGCTCTCATGGTGGTTTATGATAATAAATAATACGTATTCAATGACACGAAAATACTACGGCTTTAGTTAATGTTTAGTAGAAAGTGGAACACGAAAATTAAATACATAACCATTTTAATGAAAATATGAGTTATAGAATAGAAATGACGCCAGCTCTGTTTGAGCAGTGGCTTTTGCGCCACATGTCGCGAGTTCGATTCCTGTTCGAAATAAATATTATACTTAAATGATGGAGAAAAAAATACTTTTTACTGAATTTGGACTTGAATTTTTTTTAGCGATAGTTTTATTAACTATTGCCTAAAGGAATATTATAGGTATATATTTAAATTAAACTGAATTTGGGCCTCAAAATGCTTAGTGATTTTATTTATTACTGCTCGAAGAAATATATGAGGTTTATAAATAAAATGTAGTTAGAACAAAATATCATTACAATTTTGGTAAGTATATTGGTCACAGCTAGTTGGTCTAGGTCTGGGTGGTTGTATATGTATATAAAATTTGTGATTGTAAACGTACCCATTATAGAGAAAATGCTAGCGTTTCGCAACATATTATTAAAAAACCAAAATGCATAAATATAACGGTTTATTATAAGCAAGAAGATTAAATTGTAGTTTTCTGTATATAGAATTGTCATTATCATCCTCCTGCCCATATCCCAATTTATTTGGCGTTCGCGTAGCACGTCCTTTTCTTCCTTGAATCCTTGTTAGCCATCACCTTATCCTTCACTGCATTTTCCACGGTCTTTTATTATTTTATTGTTATCCCAACCAACGAGCATCACAAAAAGCACCGGTTGCCGTTCATCCCTGTGGTCTATAAATAAAGGTAAATGTCCATGATCTAGATTATTTAAAACATGGCCGTTTCATTGTGCCCTGGCGTCCTATTTAAACCCGACCATAATGGTTAGGGCTGCCATCAGTAAAGTTTCTTAATAAATTGGAACAAACATTGGAAAACCCCCTCATTGTGACGCCCCTGAAAGCAATGCAGTTCGTCTGAACCTGTTCTATAAAACGCTTACAAAAAAAGAGGCAAAGGGCAAATCCGGGAAAACCAATATCTGATGTTGAGTCACCTGGCTGTGCCGTACCTGGACTGAACTCGCGCTAGTACTGTCAACAGTTGAAAAAGACCCCACCAGACATTTATTTAGTAGGTAATGATTCTTTTGTTCCCTGACAATCGAGCTAGCCATTGACTTGAACAATTCGACCAGATCTGGATAAATCTGCTCCTAAACAATGAATGCTTTGGTAAATAGAGCAGATGTTTCTAGATTTTAGGGGTAAGGTGTGTGCTCATGTTATTAGTCAAGTGATATAATCTAAGGACGTCCTTCTAAGAGGAGTTCCAATTCTATCCCCTCTCCAACACTTCTTGAGGTTTCTTCGCGATTAAAGAACAGACATAGAACATATTAATTGCTAGGTATGATTAGGTACGGAAAGTATCTTCCTTTAAAACAATAGAAAATTAGCTGTCAGCAGCAAAAAGAATCATTGAACCATGATAGCATTTGAAGTATCGAGCTGCATTATTAGATAGTTTAAACAACCTGTTTCGAAAAGACCAATCTTTAACCAGTAATTCTGCTGTCGTTCAATTGTCACGACTGTTATATGATTGATTATTCTGTTATTTTGGTCCACTAATGATGACTCAGTTGTCGTTGGCTCATTTTACTAATAATTGTTGCTAGCAAAAGAATATTAACAAAAAAATATAGGAAAAATTTTAATGCGTACTATTTTTCTTCCTGCCTTTCCTAATATAGTAGCCAAAACTAATGAAATTAATATTATAGTGGACACTAGGTTAATTAATTTCCTATTGGCCTTAAGCGGAGCCCCACCTAGCCGAGTCTTGCACTGTCACGGAAAACTAGACCTTGAGCGAACTTCGCCAGCCTTCCAATTACTTTTTTTTTGGTGGCTTTACTGATGAACAATTGATCTGCAGTCTTAATTAAGTTTCCATCGTTGTTGAGAATATCGTCAACTCTATAAAAAATATATTTCGTTTGCGAGTTCACTATAAAGAGTAATGATTTGTTCTTAGAATATATTTTGTTCCCCATTGTTCTAATTGCTGGCTTGCCTTAATTCCTATTAAGAGGCTCTAGCATCTATCTATCTAGTCTAGATAGATAGATGGACAGGGTAAACGAAACCTTACATGAGTACAATTGGCAGTCTTATCACTGAAAGCAATTTTTGATATTTTATTAAAAAATGTCCCTGGTGACTGGAGAACAGGATATCGTGGTCACTTTCGGTTATAATGAGGGATAAAAGATTGTCTCTTTTTAAGAAGCACCTAAAGCCCAGACGATCTAGATTAGTAGCTTACCGTATAAAAGTAACAGCAATCTTCGAATAGACATCATAATTTATCGACTCGATATAAGTAAGCGTGGCTAGAACATGATAGTAATTCTTATCATTCAACTGTATACAAGCTCGCGTGTACCAATCAGGGCTAATAAAATACTCGTTTCAATCAAATGTTAGCGACCCGCGCCTCTGACGCCTGTTAACGATCTCAGCATTGATTTTATTACAAAAAACGCCGTATCGTACTAGAATATTAATGGCAAGCATGCGGGAAAGCAGAACAGTGACCACGAATCACGATGCACGGTCAATGTCAATCGATACAAATGGCGTGTAGCTGTAGAATGAACCCTGTCTGCGTATCCGTGTCACCTGTATCTAAGCTTTTTATTGTCCGATATTAACGAATCATGGAATACGTAGTCAGAACAAGTGGGTCCCTAATAGTGTCACTGAGAAATTAAATGCCCTTGAACTTGTCAACGTGCTTGGATGAGAGTAGACTGGGATGGATGGAGGAATGCTACACAGCAGTGGGTGAAGTCACTTTGGTCATGATGATGGTCTTGTTAAAAGCTAATGGTTCTAGTTTCGATAAACTGCTGATTGGCGAAACGAATAAATTCAACATCTATCCACAATTTGGTTATTTAGTATCAGGTCAGTCTGAATTAGAAATTTAGCACAAGAGCTGTCAGGACAAATTGTTTTTTATTGTATAAATTGTGAACATTGGTCTTTATTTATGATAATACTTTATAATAGAGTGTTGTAACGAGCTGAATTGTTGTGAAGGTCTTCCTTGTGCGGGACGACATGCATTGGGGCAAACTAATAAAATGTATATTGACGCCAAGTTTATGAGGTTGGCTCCCGTCATCGGCAATCTCTAATTTTGCTAAATGTACGGGTACGACCTTCAACAAAAACCGTTTGTGAGTAGTTGGAATTTAAAAAATACAGGGATGCACACATTGTCTGCGTGTGCAAGAAAAACAACATTGGCACAACTCCAATATTGAACGAAAAGATCATTCCATCTACATACATACAGTTTTATCATTCCTTTGGAGCTAAAATTGTTTCAAAACCGCGCTTTCGTAGGTTCTGCGTACAAACAAACTGGTTTCTTTTGTAAATGTTCTAATAAATTCAAATGTAGCATTGGTTTCCATCTGTGACAACGTTGTAGAAAAACCCGGTTGAATTAGTTTACTTTGTTATTGTTACATTTATAACATAATCTCTATTGTAGTGGTCGGAACTAGTTCCAAGTCCCTCGGGTAGTTGAAGGTTGACTAGCATCCGGTTTTGATCTGAGGCACAATAAGTCTCGCGAGGCAGCGAGGCACTGCATCAGTGCATGGCACTGTTTTTGCCCGCGGCCCGCGGGTGCGAACGAGTCTACCGAGGCCAGTCGAGATCTCGACCGACCTGTCACTTCCTACTGATTACTACGTTTAAATATTACAATTATACTAGTTGCTCTCCTCAACCTTAAATTATTCACAGACTTTACGACCAAGTAACATTGAGACTAGCTCGTAGGTCACGGAACTCGTCCAAATAAATTGTGCTACGGCCAAAAGACGGATCACGAATAGCCAGAATTGGATTTATTTGGGATTTCTTATACGAAGGCAGAATATTATTGTATTTAGCTTGAATGTATCTGCTGTTGGTCGTCGCATTGCTAAATATTCTGCAATATAGCCATTACAGGCATATGAGACCCACTGAAGTCTCGAGATGATAACGTTACTAGTGATACTAATGGAGTTACCTGACGTCTCTAAGCTGCGATTGACTTTTACCATGAGGCAGCTTATATTTTTTTTAGTAAATTAGAATGTTTCATCATGTTATTGTTAATTTGATAGCCATATGAATTGTGTTTGTATGTCAGTTCCGGCATTGTTGCTATTTGAGACAGTTCTGTTAATCATTGAAATATGTCACAACATTAAGTTAATTATGATCTTTTTCTGTAGAAAATTTCACCTAAGTGCACGTTGACATTGAAAGGTACCACCAGTTTTTACACGTAAACAGTACCGCACCGCCCACTCCATTTATAATGTCACAACGGAGCGTTAACTTTCAACTTCACTAACTATTGTTTGATTGTTTGCCTCAACTATACATAACTAATCGCCGTTTTATCTAACTTTCCGTTTCATTTTATACTCTTATAAATACTAGTATAAATATGTATATAGTTATATACTTGTCTTTGTAGAGCACTATTATATCATATTATCATGTGTGCTAATTATTATCGAAGGGGGAAACGTTACATGGTTCATCTTTGTAACTGTGTTCATATTAATGGATTTTGATTGTGGCTGGCCAAAATTATTTAGAGATAGAAATAAAACGTGATATTCGTGATCTAAATAAAAAAATAGATATCAAATATGCAAATGATACGGGTCTGACGAAGTGACGACAGAGAAATAAGGCTTATCGGATTTATGGCAATATTATGTTTTCTATAAATAAATAAAAACCTGCCAGGCCCTAAAGTCCTAAACATTGCTTAATAGTGTAAAAGGTATTTGTCTGCTTATCTTACGGTTACTATGCTAAGTGGTAAACCCAACATTGACATTGGTTGTGTAATAATAAACATGTTTTCTTTCATTCACCATGTTGTTGTTCCGCGAAATCGTTCCGCATACGATTGGATCATGAATTTCTCCCGGGCGGACGCGCACGCGCAGGCTCTCGTCAGAAAAGAAAGCGAATAGGTAACGGTACTGCGCCACTCAGCGTAATAATTCGTGTTTTGTTTAACCGCTACAGCCACGGTATTGTACGAAATAGTGGAAATATGTAATTGTGAACCTACATTAGTGTATTTATTGTTAAATGCATTAATTTTCCTCAAGACTATGTTTATTGATATTTACGTATGGGCAAAGGCGTGGGTTTAATTTAAAATCACGTCATCTAAGCTTATATTCAAGGTGCATGTCCAGTGAGAAGTCATTGCGTGGGCGGAAGGTTAATGTGATCCAATATCAGTTATGCCACTTAATTTAATAAACTGGACGTACCTACAACCACAACACCTTCATTCAATAAGTAGGTTGCATTACGTAGACATGAAAACTTTGTGCTATAAAGCTTACAAACTTGTTTGATAGGAAGGTCTTCGCCCGCCGTAGGACAGGTGTAACAAAGTAAATTAACTACTTGGGATTTTTCGACTGCATTTTTTGTGTAGCGATTAATGTGCAGTTTCTAGCCTCTATATGTGTCTGTAAATTAGTACACCTCTGATTAAGGGTCCGGCGAAGCTTGAATTGCCCAAAAAAACGTAATACTAAAATAAATCGTAATCCAAACACAATTATATTATTCGGATTTGGTTACCGTTAATCTGGGTCCCTATCGCACCAAATTTGTCTACTACTACTAATCTGGAAATAATCTGCCGGAAATTCGTTCCAAACTTGATAAAGTTATCAATTATTAAATTCGCTTACATTTATTTCCAGTAAAGTATTTTGGACGAAATGGTGGAGTAGAAACTTAGACTAAAGGTATCTGAATAATAACACAGTTTGATTAGTATTTGAATTCCGATTAATTTTGGTACTACGTGTGTATGGAAAATTCGGTTCGCCGGACTCTTAACTGTGCGGGGAATACAGGCAATACAGAAAATAGGAAAAAGGTGTGAAGGGATGTTCTAGGGGTTTAAACACAAAGTAGTATATGGCATGGCATGCGGTCGGTCTACCAATATATGCTGCTGCTTAAAATATACATATAGCCATCGTTATGCTACATTAAAATTTCAGAATGGTGAAACTACTTCTATCTATCTAGAACTTTTGATTACAAAACACGTTTAGTAATTTAAAATGTGTAATTAATTTTAATTTTGTGACGCAGTTGTAACATTTGTTCATATTCTTTACCTAAAATAAACTATTTAATAATAATCTTATTATTATTAAATACTTCCTTTAGCAAAAGGAAATATACAATTTTAACATCATCGCTTATAGTCAGGCGATCTGGCTATTGTTGTTATCTGAAAAATTGTTGATAGAATAAAAAAAGAAAATCCGACACTTCGTACTAAACAGACCAAACGAGCCTCTATTTGTCACAAATGGGCCTCCGTTTGTTCAATTCAATGGTTAGACAGTATTTTACAAAAGGTATCAACTAGTTTCGACGTCCCGGGTATACCATCTCCTTAAAACCAATTAATGTTGCCAGTTACTACACCCGCGAGTCAAGCCTTTCCCAAAGTTCCCTGAATCATAAACCCAAGAGACGCCGTCGGGCCCAATGATGATTGGCGGATATCATTTAAATGTTACTTTTAAGATGTGACTTTTAGGGTTTGTTTGTTTGCTGTCTATTTGTTTGTGTGTGTCTGTAAAGAGTTTGTCTCATGAAGCTTTGGCCTTAATTTGAAATTCACGAAGAAAAGGGGCCTGATACCTGTTTCTTGTTTTATAAAGATATAAAATTAATCATCACCTGTAGCAACTAATTGGCAATATAAACAATAGACTCATTACATTCCGCGTGACATCTTCTTCAGTACTCAAACATAATATTATGTAGATTGGTGCATTTTGTAGTTTTTTAACGAGCTATGATTTGGGGGCAATCTCGGATCGTCTGTCCCTGATGCATTACATGACCACGTCGCGCCTAGCGCGCCACAAATAATATTCTTGCCGGCGGACTATTCAAACTCAATTCCCATAATATATCTTCACGCACTCATTTGATTTTGACAGTGCTAATTATGTATGCCAAGTTATGATTTGACAAATTAAATCAACCGATTTTGTATATACTACTTCCCTCGATTTGATAAGACAGAGAGTACAGAGAGACCTTTACTTAGGTATTCGCTTTAGATCAATCTCTAACTTAACGGTCAAATTTGTTACATCAGATAACCCATGTATATACCGCAGGTCGTTCAACACATTACTTTCTAATGTTGAAAAGTAAAAGTGATACAGTCACACTGCAAATAGGGTTATGGGACTACATTCAATCATGGCGAATGATATCAATGTGCTCAACTTCCACAGGTCTGATCGATTGTAATTTAGTATCCTGTTACTTCAATGATATTGCAAGAACACAGTAACCATGTCTTGATGCTGCGAGTTTTTTAATTTTAATGTTATTATGTGGTTCAATTATTGTTGGAGACTTACTATCAAGTATCAAACTTGATAGTAAGTCTCCCTCAAAGTTAAAGCTTACAGTTTTACAGTTACATAATTTCATTAGCAGAAATATTCTAGAAGGCTGGACCGTGGACGTATAACAAACGTAGTGATCAAAATGAAGCGAGTGCGCTATGTTCATTGTTCTGCAGAATGTTTAACTTGGGTGTCCTTGCCAAATCTCAATATTTGATAACAAACGCCTATTTACTGGCACACTCACATTTCAAACTCAAACTTCACTAAAACAATACTTAAAGGAACAAAGTGTCTTGTAAAATTTTCTGTGTTAGTTAGAAGTTTATATTTTTTGTCTTCTCTCCTTATCGCGGGCTTTTTCGTGAGCCCTTAGAACAAATCAACTAACTTGTACTGTGATAAGGATAAATCAAGAATGTTATAAGTATAAGATTCTTGGAATAGGTATACGGTGCGACTATAAATGTTTTAATAAAATATATGCATATGAATGTAATTCAATACAGGCTGTATTGCTGATAAAAAAAAAAACAGATTGACCATGATACCACTGAGGCTCTAATAAACCAAGCATTTCTAAATAATATGACAGTTTTGGATAGAGATAACAAGATTTTACACGAATATAATTTAATGACACTGTCGATAATGATAATATACTTAACCAGTTAGTCGTATTTGAACTGAAAGCAAAATGGAACCTTGGAATTTTTGCATAATAAACAAGAATAATTAAAAAATTAAGTATCTCTGTGACCATCAAAACGTTTGCGGTGTGGTGTGTGAAATCTTGATTCCAAATACCGATTATGATCAGTGGAAAGTCAATCAAGGTACTGGTCGGCGCCGGCACCGCGTACTTTGCAAAACTCAGTTCCAATTTGTAGATCTACATACTACCTTACACTGATTCTATCAGTCTCGTTTCATTATTTTAATCTTTCACTGTCCATAAATATGATTTCGGAGACGTTCAAATGATAACTACAGTCGTTTAAAAGGTTTTCGGTGTAAATCATTAAAAAAAATAGGTAGATAGATACCTATATCAAATGTGTTTCTGATTATCACAAACATAACAATTCAGGCGTGGCGATCTGTTATTTTTTTTATGATAGTGATTACCGTCTTCTATATTTACCAATACTGTCGTCAATCAATTAACACGAAATAGTGGTTGTTCTGGCCAATCGCGGCTTCAACAATAAGTAATTATAGCTATGCAATTAGTGTCGCGTCAACCATTAGATCTATCGACGGTGGTATTCCTAGCAGCAATTTTCCCTAAGTACTTTGATGACTAACTCTTTACTCTTAATACATATTTAACGTTGTCAGTTCCTTCTTATCGACATTGTCTGAAATAACTAATAGAAGCATAAACTATCACCCGTTTACCACTCGTTCTAAATAAATAAAGCAATTTGCAAATTATGCAAATGTTAGTTCGCTGTTTATAATTAACAATTAGCTGAAGACAAAAAAACTATATCTAAAACTAGTTTTTTTTGTAATTGAGAACAAAAACTGCCGAACTAAATGTAAATGGTTGAAATTAGTTTTTATTGTTTAAGTAACATTGGTAGTTTGGCTTCCCATTATTTGAAATGGTAAATCAGTGTTAAAAATGTTTGGTTAGTAATTTGTGTATAGTAAAGGTTATCAAAGTTTAACATGCATGAGGAGTGTGTAGATATAGAGGCATTGATCGTTCGGCATTGAATTTAGATTAACAGCCGAGGTCGCTTTCTTATCAAAATAGAGGAAGTAATGACGCACATGTAATATCGACTCATTTTGGGGGGAACACCGGCCACGTAATGTTACAATTAAATACAAGTATTTATAAATGAAGACAGTGACTGATTGACTTGTCAGCATACAGTCAAAGCTGCTGAGCCTAGAAATTTACATAAATAAATAAAATAACCCAAGATCAATGGAAGGTCTACTCAATTATACGTGGCTTACACAGTATTTTGTTTGAATCACATATTATAAAGTTTGTTAGAACTATGCATATAACCAATAGGGCATAAAAGTCACAGGTAACTCCGTTGACGAAAGGAGTTCCGCAAGGAACGATCGTTGGCCCCACAAGAATCCGTAATAGAGAAAAATACAGTGATGGTCACATAGTAATGGAAGATACGCCAGTAGGTACTCAGTCTATTAGCAAAGTACCTACCATAAATTTTGGCCAAAACTTTCGCGGATAGTAAAGTTACAGCGGTCTTTACTAGGTACTATGGCAAGTACCTAATAACTCGATACGAGAAATCAAATTCGACTTGAATTTCATCAATTAATATTAATCTTTTTATGATAGTAGCCACATATATTTTATGAAAATGTTAAACAAAATTCACTAGGTACCTACTACCTATACTATAATCAAATGTAGGTAACTCCACCTAGAATTTGATAAAGTACTTTAAAACTTCCACTATTAGGGTAGTTTACTAATCTAGGTCAATCATTTACATACTTATACTAAACAAGGTTTATTTTCGCTTCCTAGTCCTTCCGTGTTGTCCTTCCTCACTGAAAGGCAATGGCATAGATTGGCATCCCGTAAGAAGTGTAAAATATCTGACTTGCTCGGTGGTAGAACCTCTTGGGGTCTGACTGGCTGGCGACCACCGTTACGTCAGAGTTTGTCGTAAAACCACTTGGTGTGTCTTTCGACTTTTGCACGTAAGAAGTCCGTAGACGCTGTTAAGTTCGGCAACACATCAGCAACTCCTTTGGTGTTGCAGGTGTTCATGGGCGACGATGACTACTTACAACCAGGTGGCTCGTCAGCTCATTTGTCGACTTAATCCACAAAAAATGTGGCAATATTGGCCATATTTATTGAAATATATTGACATTCTTGCTAGCAAAAATTTCTGTTTAGTGAAGTACTGATTTTCACATTTTATACAGTTACAAAAAGTAAAAGTAGTACCTACGTAACAATCCAACCTTGTTATTATTCTTAAAAGAATCGTAAAGTTTATTTTAAAACACAAACGACCAATTAACGCTTACACGCGTACATTTCCACTAGATGACACTTCATTTTTGCATAGGTATATCTATATCTAATTAAAAACATAATTTGGAAGAGCATGAGTTTTGTAATTGCGCGAGATTATGGCTGGCGGCTGAGGCCAATAGTGAACGTTTCGACCTTCACATTGCCTGCACTGACCAGATCTATGTCGTCACTACGATACGGTTTTCGCTGATAAAACTGCTTGTAGAATCGTTGGGATTTTAGGAACATCGTATAGTGCTGTTAAAAAGATCTGTGCGAATGTCAACACCAATGTTATTGACGTCCCCAAGTCCGGGCCAAATAAATGCCGAAACAAAATCATCGTCATTAAGAAGTTAAAATTTAACACTTTTATGAAGTTACGTTTTGCTCTAGAAATCCAGTAGAAAATGACCTATCGGCCCTGCACGTTTAGGTTACATAAAAAATAACAAGGTTGTGTAAATTTATAACAATGAAACCGATAATCGTCGATACAGATTTCTTCATGTACCTATAGTCATTTCATTAATCAGGCTTACAAAATAAGAATCACTACGAAAATATCTGATGGTTACCTAGAACCTTGCTCTAGCGAATATGAGAAACATTTTGTAACTACTCATACAAACAGCCAAAAAAGTATTTGGAGAATTATAGCGTTCATTGTGCACTAAACCACTTTGTGTAAATGTTTTCATATTTTTGTTAATATGAACATTTTTAATAACAATTTTCTAAGCAGAAGTATGTGAAGAATCGTGAGCATTATAATGATATTGGTCGAGACCTGCAGCCAGTGCGAGAGCCGAGACGTCTCGACGGAGAGATAAATTGCTCGTCGTACGAGGCACTCGCTGCACGCCAACCCATCATATCGCTGTTATTAAGCTGTTAAACAATCATTTTTATTATCTTTATTAAAGAATATTACCTACTCTATAAATAAGGTTTTATGTTTACATCACTTTATATTTGTACAGCCTTTATCAAATGTAGGATAGAATTTCATCTGTGTTCTGCTGCAATGTTATCGCCTATGATTAATACTATTGGATTCATTTGTCGTAAAACTTAATAGAATAAAGTAGAAGAATATACGCGAAGGTTAGTTTTTTAATATATTTCAACTTTTTATTTATTAAAATACACCTTTTCTGACGTCCTCGCACAAGATGCTGTATTGTTACCACACAAACACTTTTGCTTGCACATTCCAAGAATGTGGGAGAAGCAAAAGAAGTATGCAAGTATCGTAGCAAGTGGCAGTCTATAGTTTCTGCCTACCCCTGTGGGAGAAAGGCGTGAGTGTATGTATGTATGTATTTATATACATTCTTATAACTATTTGTGTTTATAGTTTAATCTTGCGTTGTGGTAACTCATAATTGAAATAAAAACAATATTTACCTTTTTGTGATTTTTTTCATTTTCCATGCTAAGATTATAAAGTTATTTTAGTAAAGAAAAAATTCAGTCGCGGACAGGATTCGAACCTGCGTCTTCTGATTTGATACACCAAACGCTCTGGCATCTAACCCCACCCGCCTGATTGAAATGTGCCTACACATTCTGAATTTATGTCAACGTACGTGACGTTGGCGACATCTAAAATGCAAAAAAATATAGTTAAAAGGTAAGGGTGGCATCGTACGACATTGAACTAACTGGAAAGTAAGTCGTGTCGGTTGAGAAGCAAAGTAACTTACTTTTTATAGACGTGGCCAACGTCACCTTATGACGTAAATTCAGAATGTGAAGCCAAAATTCAATCAGGCGGGTAGGGTTCGCGGTGGCTTAGAGGTCAAAGCGTCTGGTGTATCTAACCAGAAGACGCAGGTTCGAATGCTGCCCGCGATTGAATATTTCCTTTACTAGAATAACATTATTTATTTAAATTATGTAGAAACAGGAAAATTTGCGATGGGGGGGGGTTGTATTATTACTTGCCTCTCCTATTGTTGGAGCCCAGTTAATTAACTATTAATTTCCGTAAAATTAAATTCAAGGATAACGTGTTGAAAATATTTTAAAATTTTCCTAAAATATAGTGCTTTAGTTTAGCTACATTGCGAATTCGCCATTATCACCCTGTAGTTGATTTTATAGAAAATCGATAATTATGTTTCAACTGTGCTAAAATCATTACTTTTGCCTATTCAACAAGCTTTGTATTTATTTATCTGCACACACAGTTTATCCTGCCTGTCATTGGAGAGGACATAATATATGGGATGATCATTATATTGATTTAAGTTGACTTTACAATACGACGCTAGCTTTGTTTTTTCAAGTATTGGAACTGCTGTACAAACACTAGTAATTTTCGTGCGATGATTCATAAATGTACGTTTTAGTAGTTTACAAATTCGTTCTATGGGCCTTACATCATCGATCGATATCACAATATCTAGTAAACATACAGATTTTATAACTTCCGTCTTAGTACGCAGTCGTTAGCAGACAAACGTCTGCTCGTCTTTTTATCATGAAACATTATGTTTTCGTTTAAATAGAACGTTGCTCTTTTATTTTTATTTATAATCCTGATATTGTTGTTTTATTTACATTGTGGATGTCGTGTCGGAATAACAATGTGCGTCTCCGCTTGCTAGGCAGGTAAAAGCATCAAGAATGTTTCGCTACACAATGCTAACTAGTAAGATTACCTATTTTCTGTTTACATAGACTTAACCAATTACTGCGTAGGTATAGAATACATGATTTTTTATTCTATTAGTGGGTTTCTGTACAGTATCCGTATTTACTCACTCTCTTGACAAATATGTCTAGTTTACATAAATATTATGCTCTAACTGAACTAGGTTATCTGACTAATGTTATTTACTATAAATCCCACAATTCCAAGAGCAAATAAAATCTGAAGACTGCCTCATTAGTCTAGTGGTCACAAGCGCGACTGCTACTCTAGAGGTCCTGGGTTCGATCCCCAGGTGTAATTCGAGCAAAGTGTTATTTGGTTTTTCTATGAAATTCTGAGTAGCAGCTCGGAGTCTGGATTTGTGCCCGGTTAATGGCAATAGGCTCGCCCCCTATTACATGAGACGTAAACATACCGGCGAACTGTGGGTGTACATTAGTACGCCTCTGCCTAACCCTTCGGGGAATACAGGCGTGATGGTATGTTATGTTATGTTAAATAAAATCTGAAACCTAATTAAGCCGAATACAGTAGACTGCTGTTATTATTACAAGTCCCTTATTGTTTCAACAAAGGCAAACCTTAGCATCGCCACTGTTTTGTCTCGGAACACGTTCAGTGTATTGTTCTACTATTTTAAGTTGTATTTGCTTATAACTTATTGCTTATTTAACCATAATCATGGCGATAAGTTTTGTCGGGTGTCATATGACATTATGCGATAACACGTTTCGTCCGGTGGCAGTATGAAGGCGAATCGTCCCTATTTTTTTAAGTAACCGCCTAATATCACTCTTCACCACTTTTCTATCAGAAATTCTCATTACAACATTCATAAGATAATATAGGTACCATTACGTTCGTATTCCCCGAAGGGCTAGGCAGAGGTGTACGATCTCTACCGTAGTAGTTATTCACACTTAAACTAATGGGGCGGTTCATTTCAACATTCATAATTGTTAAATATGATCGTTAATGTGTCGTTTCATTGGTTAAATAAACATAAAACTAGAGTTAATAGTTGCATTGTGTCGATGACACAGATTCACAGACGGCAATTGTTGCAAGACAGACTGCTGACTGGAGCCACACTTGAAATATTGTATACAACACACACTATTGTTTTAACTCCAACGTTTCCAACAACTATGTTGTGATAGGTACTTCTGATTTATTTATTACTCCAGAGAAACAAACAATCCATGAGTAATTACAACAAACTAAATAAAATATCACTCGGGTATTGGGCACGTAATTTCTGAAATAGCTTTCGTTAAAAATACACGCGGTGTTCGCGAATTTTGGCCATGTAAACACCTCTGTTGCGTCATCGTCACTCGGCACTTAGTTGTGGTCTACGACATTTGAGACGGGCTGTACCTATTTAGTATTGTTTTGGCTATTACTCATATAACGGGTCACGACAGCATTAGGTACACTTTCAAATGTTACTTCATTGCTTTTTGGTACAAACTTACAACAAGCATTTACGAGGTGATTTATTACCATGGTATGATTATTTAAGGAAAATGAAAAAGATTTCATTACATTAATTGTGTATAAATTCATAGTCAATTGTGTGCGAATTTGTTGCTAAATTAGGCAACAATTAATATTTCTCGATACCTACATTATATAAACAACAAAACTTGTTCTGGCCACGGATTTCTTAATCCGTCCATCTCGAATAATTGATTGAGTCTACGCGTGACAGTCGGCGTCGACGATAAACTCATTGTTATTCGAACAAACCGACAAACAAAGACAGTAACGTTGGAAAAAACATCATCGCAAAATAATCTCTAGCGTTCATTCAAATCGTAGAAAGTATTGCCCTGAGCCGTATATTTCTACAATCTACAATCTCGACCTGTTGCTTTTACTCACGAATTTTGTTGAACTACAATAGCACAGATAGTGTTCGCTGGTCCTCTCCCTCCAATAACGTTGACTACAATGACGTTGTTGAAAATGATCGTACCTACATAACAATCTTTGTCAAATAGTCCAAGTGATATTTACGCACGTTTACATATGAACAGGTGCAGTGACGCCACTGCTTATATCTCACCTCACCGACGTATTTGAATGACGTATGTTAACGTAATCACTTTTCACTACTGTTCTCGCCATAGATCGCAAGGTTACATAACAAATTGCCTACACCTGCAGTTGTGAGAAAGCAATTTATTCATCAGATTACTATCCGTTTTAGAAATTAGATGGATCGAGCAGTTACATAGATTTTAGGTTCTTATTCTGCCTGGCGCTATTAATCCCGGCTTTTCCTAGGATCAGCCTTCTGCTTTAATAACAAGGCTTGCCCCCATGGGACCTAAACGTAACGGCGAATTGTAAATTCAAATTTATTTATTTGTTAAACATAGGTGGATGATAATAAGTTGATTAAATATAATTTAAGTAATACTGCTTCAACATTTTAGTAGATACATATATAAATAAAGATAAGTTAGTATAATTAATGGTATTATTAAATAATGTTTTTTTTTTTCATTATATATATGTCATAATAGTACAAATACCAAACAATTACAAATTAAATTACTAAGATGTCATGTTGATTTATCGTTCAAAAGGTAGGTGTACATAAGTACATCTCTGCCCATCCCTTTGAGGCATACAGGGGTGATAGTATGTTATATTTTACCAGTTTGTCTCCTCTAGTTTCTGCTATATTCATTGGCTCCACCAGCGCCTTTATGGGCGGCCAGGATGTCTTGCTCCAGAGGCAGCTAAGTCTAGTCTTTCTCAGACCAACATCCTGCCTTGGGTAAAGTGTAATCAATCCATCCTTCATTGGGTAAAGTTTAATCAACCATCAATATTAGCTTGTGTTAATGGATCTTAGTAGGTCGCGGTGACCAAAATCCTACAAGGCACCTTTCCTCCCACGCAATTACCATACGATGGTATAGTTGTTACATCGGTTCAGTACTCACAAGTGGGATATCGATGGATTGCATAACGAACTGTCATCGAGTAGCTGATGATTGTGTACTCAATATTTTACATTACGTGTCTTACCTATATGAATTAGTCATAGCAGTTGTGCAACCGTTTTATCTTATCTATTGGAATCTTGGAATGTGCCGATACTTATAAAATTTGC
Organism: Acronicta aceris; assembly: GCA_910591435.1. Classification (NCBI taxonomy): domain Eukaryota; kingdom Metazoa; phylum Arthropoda; class Insecta; order Lepidoptera; family Noctuidae; genus Acronicta; species Acronicta aceris. The sequence goes on along the minus strand of OU342762.1, from coordinate 16,547,486 downwards.
ATTATTCGAGTAATATACCTCATTTTATGGAGTTTCGAGTATTTCAACTCCTCATCAAATTCTTTAGTAGCAATCGTAATTTTTTAACTGGTCTTTATTCAGAAAATGTTATCTGGGAACAAGTACGATTAGGGTAACTGAGAAAACTATATCTACCGGGGCCCGGCAATGGAGAGTTGGGAGTTTTGGTGTCGGTGGGTTATTCGATGGCGCTTCAATATCACCTCTTTCCACTAGTGGTGGCTATCCATGATGATTTCCTCACGTTAAAAAGAGGTCAGTAGCGTGTTAATAACGCTATTTCGCATTCGGTATCACGTCAGTTTATTTTCCTTCGCTATTTTAAGCCTGAAAGCGTGAAACAAATGCTATATTCAACAGCGTGCCACTCTACAATACAACACGTATCGTATAAACTCATGACTGCATGACTGAAAATCTGTTGAGCTGTTTAAATGACGTTATTGATTGTTTCTATTTCTGTCTGGCAGATCGGCGGAGCGGTACGTGCGGGTGAAATGGCGAGATGTGCGCGTCGGGGACCTCGTCCACCTGTCGAACAACGAGCCGGTGCCGGCAGACATGGTGTTGCTGCACTCTTCAAACTCCCTCGGCATCTGCTACTTAGATACATGTAATTTGGATGGGGAGACTAACTTGAAACAAAGGCTAGTTGTGCCTGGCTTCAAGGAGAAGGTAATCTATCAGAAGACGCTTTTCCTTTCGCATAACTGTAGAGTCCAGGACATCTTGCACTGCAAGCAATCATCATTAAACTTCTCTTTCATTTGACTTTTCCTCCAGGGCCCCAAGTCTGCTATTGTGTTGTTGGAAAATAGTCGTTCAAGAACATTAGAAATCTTGATTTTTGACAGATTATTCTACATCTGCCACTCCTTATACCATTGGACTTTGGAAATACCAGACTTGGGCGTCAGGACTTAGAACAGCATTGTTGAATGATGCTTAAGACAAATCTTTGCCACGCACAAAACGCTTTGTCATTTAAAACATATACTACATGGGAATAGCGATTACATTCAAGTGCCGACGTATTTATTGCTTACGTCAGCATGTCATCACCCTATAGTGTTAGTACAGTCTCACTGAGTTATTGTACATACAGGCAATTACGAAACACTCCAAGTGTACACCGAGTTCCTGAATATCCCTTAAGAATTAATTTCAATCAATGTACTCGTACTGATGGCATGATTCTCATTCTCCCCGTTGAGCGCCTTTTGCGTTGCGCCACCGTTGCGCCACGGTTCACGGGTTCAGATTTCCGCACGGAAAAATATTTATATACTATTGTATATTGTGTTAATGTATGTGATAATGTAATCTAGCAAAATGTATCAATCTACCTAAATTCGTCCGGATTTCCAGTGTCATTGGGATAACTTTATAATTGGATGAGTAACACAATGCTGTTTTTAGTTTGTGTTTACTGCGTGCAAAGCAAACCATCGAAAAAAGCAGAGCGTGGGAACACTTTCTCCGATACTTGTAAAAAATAACACAATCGTCTTCGTAGCGCCATGACTCGCGGGGTCGCGACCCACTTCACAGGAAAGTTTGATTTTGACTAATAAAGACAATATTTATTTTGTTTTACAGTATGCTGAGTTCAGCCCTATCAAATTCAGAAGTTCTGTAGAGGTGGAGCGACCGTCCACAAAAATATATAGATTTACGGGTTGTATATCCCACCCCAACGGAACGCGAGTGCCGCTCACCTCCGAGAACCTTCTGCTAAGAGACTGCACGATAAAAAACACAGACTATGTAGAGGGCATCGTCGTGTACGCGGGACACGAGACCAAAGCGATGCTTAACAACGGAGGACCAAGATACAAGTGTTCAGCTTTAGAGAAAAAAATGAACACCGATGTGATATGGTGTGTCTTAGTGTTACTATTTCTTTGTTGCGCCGGCGCAGTCGGCTGTAAGATGTGGTTGGACCAATACTACCATGTTTCATCCTACAACGGTACTCCATTCATCACGAACGTCACTAAGCCGGCTTTCGAGGGGCTTCTTATATTCTGGACATACATTATAGCGTTGCAAGTTATGATACCAGTGTCGTTGTATGTCACCATAGAAATGACTAAGTTGTTACAAGTGTACCATATACACCAAGACGTGCAGATGTACGACCCGCAGACGAACACGCGGACAGAATGTCGGGCGTTGAACATAACCGAAGAGTTGGGGCAGATCAACTACTTGTTCAGTGACAAGACGGGCACGCTGACGGAGAACAAGATGGTGTTCCGGCGGTGCGCGGTCAGCGGCGTGGACTACGACCACCCGCCGGGCCCGCCCGCCGAGCCGTCGCCCGAACTGCCGCCCATCGTCACCCCCATCACTAGTGTGTCGCCAAATAGACGGCTACTGCAACATCTTCTTGATAACAATGATGCTCAACACACGCAAAAGGTAAATGCCTGAACGCATATATCCTATTCTTAACATAACATAATCAACCCATTATACTGTCCCAGTGCTGGGCACGGGTCTCCTCTCAGAAGGAGAGGGATAAGGCTATAGTCAACCACGCTGGCCTAGTGCGGGTTGGCAGACTTCACACGCCATCGAGAAAATCTCTCAGGTTTGCAGGTTTCCTCACGATGTTTTCCTTCACTGTTTAAGTGTGTGATAATTAACTATTTAATACGCACATGACTTCGAAAAGTCAGAGGTGCGTGCCTTGGGTTTGAACTCGAGATCTTTGACTTGGCAATCCAACAGTCATACCACTAGGCTATCACTGCTTGCTATTCTTACTTTCTTCAAACTCTGTCATAATACGCCTAGGGCCTGCGGCTTCGTAACTCCGTAATGTTCAAGGGCCAACTTCTTTTTTTTTAAAGGATATGATTTCGTGAGTGACTGAATGATGTGATCATGTAGGACCAATAGACACTACTAGCTATTACCCGCCGTTCACGTTTGTCCATCTCCAGCAATACAACTTGACAACCGCATCCAATCGTGTAGTAGTTTTTGCGTGATTCTCGTACAAACAGACAGACAACATTTCAAAGATTTTCTTTTGGCATTGCTCTAATAAAGACCCCTCATATGACTTTGTCTTATATATCTCTTATGTACAGACATAGGCTAGTTATTTGTATTATAAAGACGACACGTTTTGCGTAGCGGCTGAGCGATCGGCTTCTGCGTCACCTGTTGTGGGTTCGATCCCCACACGGAGCAAATATTTGTATGATCTACAGGTAGTTGTTCCGGGTCTGGGTGGTTGTATATGTGAGAATTTGTGTTTGTAAACGCACCCACAATACAGGAGAAAATCCTAGTGTGGGGCAACGTTTTTAAAATAAAAAAAAAAGATTATAAAATATCGACATTTCAGGTTCGCGAGTTCCTGATGATCCTCGCAGTGTGCAACACAGTGATGGTCAGTCAGCCGCACGTGGACACGTTGCCGCTGAGCATGTCCAGCTCCGACCAGATCCCGTCTGGAAAAGCCACCAGGTCCAACGGAACACTGCGCTCCAACGACAAGTAAGTAGCCATTGTAAGTCCAACATCAACATTAATCCCGTAAATTTATAGGTAAGGGATATCGGCATCTAACCGATTTCAGCTTTATTTTATGGATTAAGTCGGCAAACGAGCTGACGAGCCACCTGGTGGTAAGTAGTCACCGTCGCCCATGGACACCTGCAACACCAGAGGAGTTCCTGATGCATTGGCGAACCTTAAACCCTACGGATTTCAGACTGCCAGAGCCGCAGCAACAAAGTGGAACTTATGTACGTGCAAAAGTCGAAACACACACACCCAGGTGCTTTACGACAAACTCCGACGGAAAGTGATCGTCTGCCAGTCAGACCCAAGAGGCCCTACCACCGAGCAACTCAGATATTTTCACGCCTCTTACGGGATGCCTATTTGATAGGCAGTGAGGAACAGTATTCTAACCCGTCCCCACACTAGGAAAAACGCTTAACGAAATTGAAGCTATTAAGTCGTGGCGAACGTAGAGTGCGAATTTTAATCGGTACAAGTACGAAATACAACCTCGTTAGTCTAGGGGTCCCTAGCACGACTGCTACGCTAGAGGCCCCCGGCTTCGATTCCCAAGTCGAGCAAAGTGTTATTGGGATTTTTCTATGAAATTCTCAGGAGCAGCTCGGATTTTGGTATTTCTGCCCGATTAATGGCAATAGGCTCGCCCCCTATTACATACCGGCGAACTGCCTTATTACATGGGACCTAAATATACTGGCGAATTGTGGGTGTACATTAGTACGCCTCTGCCTAACCCTTCGGAGAATACAGGCGTGATGGTATGTTATGTAAGTGCAAAATATCCCGCCATTTCCCCAGGTGACAAGATGATATTTCGCGTATCACTATCACTGAATGGTGTGTCGAAAGTGAAATCTTTTGACAAACTCATACCTACTGGCAAAGCTGATCTGAAAAGAAAGAAGGCATATTTTCTATTAATGAACAGCTAATAGCAAACATACAGTTCGTAGTCGCTGAGCAATCGGTTCTACGGGTTCCATTTCAACACGGAATCAATATTTCCTAGTCTTAGTGTTTGTATATTTAAGACTAACTTAATAACCCAGAAATACTGTGTATAACGTTAGTCTCAAATACTTTCCCATTTATCTGGATACACAGGATTTCACCGGAAGATTACGTGTTATAAATCTATATATCTATGCATTTTTTTTATGGGGTAGGGGGGAAAACGAGCAGACGGATCACCTGATGGTAACCGATTACCGCCGCCCATGGACACTCGCAACACCAGAGGAGTCACAAGTGCGTTGCCGGCATTTTAAAAGAGGATTGCGCCTCCGATAACCTCACTCACTCGGCGAAACACAACGTAAGCGTTGTTTAACGCCGGTTTTCTGTGAGGCCGTGGTATCACTCTGGTCGAGCCGGCCCATTCGTGCCGAAGCATGGCTCTCCCACAAACTACTTTAGAAAGAGCGGTTTTTGTATACGCATCTGTGATACAGGAGAAAATCCTACTGTGAGCGACTTAAAAAAGAGAAAGAAAAACGAAAGAGTATGTATATATATTTAACTCACAATGTTGCTCCTCCTATTGTCATCAGATACGCCCGCCTGACGGAGTCTCGTTCCACCACGCCGTCACCGCCGCCGTCTACCGGCACTCCCTTCAGGATACAACTGCCTAAGATCATGATTGGTAGCAAAGATGACACCAGCGTACCGACCACTTCAGTCGATCACACGGTAAGTAAGGTGACCTTCGACCTTATGTTCTTAGTTATAACTTAGTTGTGCGACGGTTTGTTGAGCTCCCTAAATTATGTTTGAGCTACACACATGCGTAGCATCAATGACTGGTGTACTCAAAGCTGGCTATGATGGTTCGGACCATTGGAGACGTTGTGACACTCGAATATTTTTTCTCTAAACGAGAGAGTCCATACAAAATCCCCCTTAGGTCTTTCATAGTGAAAGTACATGCAATGGCGATTAAGTCTCGATTACTTAATAACTACTACGAATCATAAATTGAAGGGCTATTCAATTAAATAAGATGATTATAAACCAATATAGTGTTTTTAATAATTTAGTTTTCTCCATTCCGTACCGACACTCCTTCTCACAAGATATTTTCCGTCGGTTTTTAAAACAATGCGTTAATGTGTCGTGCTAAATTTGCAGTATGTTAATGTCATTGACCACAATAATACAATTGCTATTCCAGTCCATCATAATTAATTGTTACTCCAATTAATGTTTAAAAATAAAGTGCCGAATTAATTAATATTGGGTTTTTTGAAATTGTTATTTGTTTGGCTTTGTAATTATTTTTTTTTAAATAAACATTAAAAAAAACACCAAAATCGTTTGTATCGTATTTTACAGTCCATAAAAGTTTATCTGATAAGCAAAACAGGGCTTAAATAGTCACTTTTGATGAATCATCAATTATGATTCAGATTACATATTATGGAATAGAAGTTTTCATAAAAGTTATTTTATGAAAGCTAATATTATGATTTAAAGGAATTGCCAAATGTGGCCTGAGGGCTAAAATGGCGATATCTTACAAATTATTCCTCTAAATCAATTCATATTTAGAATTCGAAGTAATTCCGTAGCAATTTTCTACGGTGATTGTACAAGTGTTGGAAACCAAATATGGTAAATAGTGGTGGTCTGTAGTTTAAAAACGTGACTTTATGTATGTATGTTTGCAACTGATTAAATAAATTGTTACATAGTGTTAACTTATCATACATCCATCATGCTTGTGTTCCCAGAAGGGTTAGGCAGAGGTGTACACCCACAGTTCGCTGATATGTTAGGTCCTCTGTAATAGGGGGCCAGATCAAGATTCAAACTCCGAGCTGCTACTATAAATTTCATAGAAAAATCCTATAAATTTTGCTCGTTCTGGGAATCGAACCCAAGACCGGCACGCTTAGAACAACAAGGTAATGAGGTTATTGTCATATTCAGTTGATTCGCTACGAAGCGGAGAGTCCTGATGATTTGGCGCTGGCGGAGGCGGCGCTGGCGTACGGGTACGAGCTGCGCAGCCGCGGGCCCGACGAGCTCGAGCTGGGCGTGCGCGGCCACCTCTCGCGCCTCAGCGTGCTGCGCGTGCAGCAATTCGACGCCAACAGGAAGTGCATGTCCGTCGCCATCAGGACCGACAACGGACAGGTCAGCGGTGACTATACTACATTTTTATATTTCATATCGACGCCAATAATATCGACGACGACGTCATCAACGATCATAATATTGATACGAAGACAAGAGAACGAACAGAACTATAAAGACACAGATAATATCGATCTTTTTGCAAATAATATCGATACTGATGCAAATAATATCGATACCAACGCAGATAATAACAATGCAACATCGCTTCATCTGTTTACTGTCTTTTTGTACGCTTAGTCCTTAACTACGCAACGGATTTTGATACAGTTATCACTATAATCTAGAGATTTTTTTCAGGAAATTCATAATGATTATGCTAGTGCTCTTAGTACGTTTCCAAGTAAACATTACACCATGCTGTAATTCTGCAAGAGGTCCGAAGAGCAGAGAGCCAAAATCGTGACGTGTTTAAATCTCTGAGAAAATCAGGCAATCTCGTGATCCGAGCACTAGGTGACCGAATGTTGGAGACGTCTATGTTTAGACAGTGGTTACTTCTGTGTAAATAGGCATGCTGATGTTTTTTCCATTTGGAATTATACATTTGTGTATTCTACGTGGTAGAATGGCATTGGCAAGCTAGTTTATCTATATTTAATTTATATTCTATAAGATGTACACTGTATAAACCTATATATTTTTTATATACCTATACTGTAATATTGATGGATCTTGTGTCTGAAATAAAGATATATTATTATTATTATTATTATTATTTTTCTTTTCTTTATGTTTCTTCTCTTTTTGGGAGAGTTCTAATTACCTCACATGCGGGCCGAAGCCAAGCGTGTGAAGTTTATATTGAGAATGTGGATGATAGTGTAGAAGATGTTAGAAACTTTCGAGTTATACGGCAAGTGTTAAGAATAGTAGCTTTCTGGAGAATGTGGAGTGTGTAGGTAGGCATGTTTAAGGTGTTGAGGCTTTGTGTAAGAGATTTAGGTATAATACCTGTAGATGATAGAACTATGGGAACAATGTGTACGGTTTGTGCTTTCCACTGAGTTTTAATTTCTATAGCAAGATCCTGATATTTGTTTAGTTTTTCTGATATTGTGCTTTGAATGTTGTGTGAGTTAGGTATAGCTATATCGATTAAATAGACGATTTTATTGGCTTTATCGTGTACAGTGATATCGGGTCTATTGTAGTGAATGGTTTTGTCAGTTATAATTGTTCTATCCCAGTACATTTTATGGTGTTGATTTTCTAATATGATCTCAGGTTTATATTTGTAATACGGATTCATATCTGTTATTAGTTTGTATTTATGTGCTAGGTGCTGGTGTATAATTGAGGCCACTTGGTCATGGCGGTGTTTATAGTCTGTCTGGGCTAAAGATTTGCACGCTCCTGTGATATGCTGAATAGTTTCAGAAGCATTATTACAATGTCTACATAAGTCAGTCGGTTGGTTGGGATCTTTTATGATAAATTTCCTATAATTGCGAGTTGCTATAATTTGGTCTTGAATTGCGAGCATAAAACCTTCGGTCTCGGGAAACAACTCACCTCGTCTAAGCCACTCGTTCGACTTGCTTTTGTCGACATGTGGTAGGCTCAAGTAGGCTCGATGTCTTCCATGTAAAGCCTTATCAGCCCATAATGCAAGTTTTTGTTGTGTACTTATGAGCTGTTCGTTTGCTTGAGTATGTTTGTCTTGTAGGTTTAGTGGTGTAAGTTTTTTGTCTGTTTCTATTGCGTGTTTGTGTAATGGTGAGTGTGCAGCTTTGTCATGGAAATAAGTTCGGAGTGAGAGTATTTGTTTATTGTGTAGGTTATGTACGTCTATCAGTCCTCTGCCCCCTTCTTGGCGTGGCAGAGTGAGTCTCTGTATGCATGATTTTGGGTGGTGTTTTCTATGTTTGGTAAGGTGTGTGTTAATAGTGCGTTGTAGTTGTTTGATATCAGATTTCGACCACTGTATTATACCAAAAGAGTATGTGAGGATGGGTATTGCGAATGTGTTGATTGCCTTTATTATGTTTTTAGAATTGAGGTGTGTTTTTAAAACTAAGTTAAGGCGATGGGTGAACTTTTTTAATAGTTCTTGTTTAATCATTTTATGTTGTATCTGTCTAGTCTGTTTAAAACCTAGGTATTTGTATGTACTGTGTTCATCCATTGGCTCTATCACTTCCCCGATTTCAAGTGCATACCCATTATTTTGAATTTTACCTTTCGAAACTGATAAAATTTTGCATTTATCAACTCCGAACTGCATACAAATATCTTGAGAAAATTTTTGTGTTGTATCTGCTAATTTGTATAAAGTGTTTTTGCTGTTTGCGTAAAGCTTTATATCATCCATGTACATAAGATGCGATAGAGTATATTGGCTGCCATTGTTTTTTAGTGTGAAACCTACATCTGTTTTATTTAATAGGTGTGAGAGGGGATTGAGAGCCAAGCAGAACCATAAAGGGCTCAGAGCATCTCCTTGAAATATTCCACGTTGGATAGAAATTGGTTCCGTAGTGAGAGTTGTAGAGATTTGATTTATTTTGAGGACAGTTTGCCAATTTAACATAGAAGTTTTAAGGAAGGATATGAGTGTTGGGTGAATTTTATATAGATTTAGGACATGTATTAGCCAGCTATGTGGGACTGAATCAAAAGCTTTCTGGTAATCTATAAACATTGTATGTATATCCTTTTTGTTTTTAACTGCACTGTTCATAGTTATTGCGTCGATAGTTAGTTGCTCTTTGCACCCTTGGCTCTTTTTACGACAACCTTTTTGTTGCTCTGCTAGTATATCATGTTCGGTTAGATGTTTGGAAATTACTTCACTTATACACGCTGTTAGGATTTTGTATAGAGTTTGTAAACAAGTAATTGGTCGATATTTAGCTGGGTTTACGGTGTCATTTATGTCTTTGGGTATCATGTATGTGACTCCCTGTGTTATGTATGTTGGTAGTAAATGTGGTGATTTTATGAATGTATTTAGGTGATTGTAGATATACGGGTACAAGTAAGTAAACTTTTTATACCAGTAGTTGTGTATGTTGTCTGTACCTGGCGATTTCCAATTGTGCGTGCGCTTGATAACGTCTATGAATGTTTCTATTGGTATAAACTCAAACTCCATTTGTGTAATTTGTGTTTCTGTTTCATTTATCCAGTTTGCGTGCTGATTGTGGAGGACAGGATTTTCCCATAAATTTGCCCAGAAATCTCGGAGTGTGTCAGCTGAAGGGGTTTCTATGTTTTGATTGGAATTTTGTGATGTCAAGTTCCTATAGAAGGTCTTCTCACTGTTGGAAAATTTTGTATTTTGGACTTTACGGTTTGTGCATGTTATGTACCTTTTAAGTCTACTAGATGCCGCGTTAAGTTTTTGTTTTAAAGTATCTAGGAAGTGTTCCAATTGTGTGTTAGAGTTTTCATATTGAGCGTGTAGTTGATATTTAGTCTTGATTGTTTCCACTGCCTTAATAACTTTTCTATTTCTGTTGCCCCTAATATATTGTGTTAATCTGCCTATATTCGCTCTCAAGTTTCCAATTTTCTTTTCTAACCTAATTTGCCAATTTGGTTTCCTATGTGTTCGTGTTTGGTGTTCAATTTGTGGGATGAGTGATATATTTGCTCCATTACATTTAGCCGCTGTCCATGCTCCACAATAAATAAGGTTCTGCAATGTGATGAAGTCGGTATCACCATTAGCGTATTTGGGAAATATGATAGTATTAATATATTTAACAATGGCAGCAAACTTTTTGGATGACTTTTGTTTAGGGATGTATGATCTATTAGTGAGATGTATGTTAGTGAAGTGTTTAAGAGCTTGTTGAAAAGTGTCTTCTAGTTCTGGATTGATTTCAGTGGCAGCATCGAGCTGAGTTTGCGTGGAGTCAAGTTGTCCAATATTTATATTGTTCAGAAAATTATCTTCTGTATGTGTAAGTTCTGTATTTTGTGTGCCTGTGGGTGTTTGTGTAATTTCGTCAGTATTAATGCTACTGTTTAGAGGTAGGTCTGCTGTATATGTGCTACAGCTTTCGTATGTATTTGTATTTTGGGTGTTTAATGTGTTTTCACGTTCCTCAGAGTGTTCTATAAAATACGTGTTTGAGTGTTCATGATTGTTTTCTAACTGAGTGTTCGTATAGAGTAATTCTTCTGTCACTTGCTTTTTAATTTCGGATAGTCTGGCGTCTTTAATGTATTTATTATTAATAATGGCTCTTCTCTGGTCTGCTAATCTTTGCTCTGTGATGTGTGTTAGGTTTGGGTATAAATTTATAAATTCTTCGTGTAGGTGTTTTCTATAGGCTGTCTTATTGGTCTCAATTTGTGTTATTCTGTAATATATCCTCATTATTGCTTCATTGTATTCGTTCGTCCATTTCATGCGCTGCGATAATTGTGTGTTGATTGGTATTGAACATTGTGTGGAGTGTTGTTGTATTTGAGTTTGTATTAATTGTAGCTCAGCCCTAACTTCATCATAAATCTGATCTATTGTCTCTTGTGGTAATAATTTCTTCTGGACGATAGCTCTACGCTGATCACCTATTCTTTGTCGACTTACTTGCATGTTTGGATATTTCTCTAAGAATTTTGTGTGAAGGGGTGGAAGATATGCGTTGTTGTCAGTTTCCATATTAGTTAGATGCAGATAAGTTCGTAGGATGAATTTATTCATTTCAATACTCCATTTCCTACGGGTTGTTGCAGTGCTAGTGGTGGGCACAGGTTTGTTGACAAACTTTGTCTCCTGTGCAACATCCGCTGACTGTATACTGATTGATGATGATGGCGTTGGAGAGATACAGAATGATGGTGATGATGATGTAATTGATGGAAAAAGAGATTTCGTGGAAGATGATGAGGAAACATGCATTTGTTCGTCATCTGTATGTAGTCGATTGGCCTGTAAAGATTTTTTTGTCTTAGATCTAGTTATCATTTTGATCCCACGAGTAGCTAGGGACTTTATCGGTCGACTACGGCAGAGCCCTGCATTCACCGCAGCAAGGGTAGATTAAAACTGGATGTCCCCTAGTGTCCAGAGTTCGCATACTAACGACTAAGCTCTCCCCTAGCCATGAAGCCCTCGGCGTACGCTGTTCCACCTTGGCTTGGAGTGTATCCCTCTTTGTCTGACTCCTCAACTTAGACCTACCAGCATGAGTAGCTCTACCGGTATAGCCCTAAGAATCATTGGAGCGCGCAAGCCCCACCACGACGACGACGTGGAGATACGGCGGTGGGGTTATTATTATTATTATTATAAATAATGTATCCCTTTACTTTCTTATCCTATCAGGTAGTGCTGTACGTGAAAGGCGCAGACTCGACGGTACTGGGTGCGCTAGCGCCGATGCGCGCCGGCTCGGCCGAGCAGGCCGCTTACGAGAGGACCCGCTCGCTACTGCTCGACTACTCGCGCGCGGGGCTCAGGACACTGGTCATGGCCAAGCGGACCATGCTGCCCGCGCTCTGGGAAGAGTGGCTCGCGGGACACAACAGAGCCTTGGAATTTGGAGACGGTATTAACATTATAATTATTATCGTTGTGTGTATGGTTTATGTGTGGAAAGAGTATTAAAAAAAAGCTATTGTTGTTTGAGTTCATTAGGATGCGTGTATCGAAGTGTTCATCCTTATCCAGTTTCTATAATAATTATCAAAACAAATATAGATATTAAAACAACATTTTCAATTAAATTGAATATTTTTTTTTAACATTTAGTAGTCTTAATCAAAATTATGGATATTGATTGTTAATATAACGATTAACGATTCATGAATTGTTAGTACCATAATTTACGAATGATTGTCAATCATGTGTCATGTGTTTAGCCGTTTAACAGTAGGTTTATTGGTAATCATCTTGTTATTTTAGGTGATTTTAACATGGGTTTTATTAATTGGGACCCTTATAAAGATGGTAATTATATGGTACCCTCAAACCATAACTCTCCTCTGGGCCATTCTATTACCGACTTTATTTTCATTAACAAGTTTCACTTTCAAGTCAATGCAATTGCAAACAGTGACAACAGGTTTTTAGATTTAGTTATAACTAGCTGCCAAGATGCATACGTTGTAAGCCCTTCGAGCGAGCTGAGCAAATGCTATAAGCAGCATCCTAATCTACTGTTGTATTTACCTTACAATAAAGTTGTCTATCTTAAGCCCAAATGCAAGCCTAGATATAACTTCTATAGAGCAGATTATCCATCCATAGTTAAAAATCTGAAAGGTGTTGATTGGCAAACAAAGTTATCGGGCTGTGAAAATGTTGACTCAATGCTGCTAAAATTTTACAAAATAGTGGATGATCTCTTAGAAGAATTTGTGCCGAAACAACCCCATAGTAAATCTAAGTTCCCACCATGGTTCAGCACTTCGTTCATCAAACTATTACAAGAAAAGGAAAAAATTCGGAAAAGGTTAAAAAAATACAGAAACCCTAGAGACGAAATTGAATACCATCTGCTCCGCTCTAGATGCCACGCAATGTACGATAAATGCTACTCAGATTATAGGAATAACATCGAAGCCAATATCCCAAAAAACCCTAAGCTTTTCTGGAGCTTTATTAAACATAAAAGAGGTGGTGACTCGTCCATACCTGCAACTATGAACTTGAAAGATCAGGTCGTTAAAACAGGCCCTGACATTGTGAATCTTTTTGCAGAACATTTTGCCTCAATTTACTTGCCCAACTCAACATCTCCGGATAACTCTACGCTTAAATCTCAGTGCTACGGGTCCCCACAACAACTATTGTGTTCATTGGCTATCGAAGAATTTGAGGTGCTTAAAGCGATTAAAAAGATCGACTCTGCAAAGGGTGCTGGCCCGGATGGGATTCCACCGGTATTTGTGAAAAGATGCGGCTCTGCAATAGCTCTGCCTCTGTCCTTAATATTTAACCGATCATTAGCGGATGGGACATTTCCGTCCGAGTGGAAAAAAGCGCGCATTGTACCAATCTTTAAGAAAGGGGAAAATTCTGACGTTAAAAACTATCGCCCTATTTCCATTCTGTCTTGCTTCTCTAAATTATTTGAATCCATTGTCTATCCTGTGATCTTTCGGCTTGTAGACAGTAGCATCTCGGACTCACAGCACGGTTTTAGACGTGGTCGCTCAATCGTCACTAACTTGGTCCCTTACATTTCCAATGTATCTAATGAAGTTGACTCAGGCAGGCAGGTTGACGCCATCTACACCGACTTTAGCAGTGCTTTTGATCGAGTTAACCATTCAATTCTTTTGAGGAAATTATATGGATTCGGTGTGGATGGCCCACTTTTGAAATGGTTCGAGTCTTATTTGCAACAGAGACCTCAGTCGGTGTCTGTAAATGGATTTAACTCGAAAACTTATTTTGCAAATACCGGTGTGCCCCAGGGATCGCATTTGGGACCCCTTCTTTTCATAATCTTTATTAACGACATAGTCGATAAAATAAGACACTGTAAGGTGTCACTATTTGCCGATGACCTCAAGATATACAAAACCATAAATTCTGTTGTCGACTCTCGCCAATTGCAAAGTGACCTAGATGCGATCCTACAATGGTGTCGCTGTAACAGTATGACACTCAACGCAAGCAAATGCTTTCACATTAAATTCACTAGAAAAAGAAAGCAACTTGCCACGGAATATAAGCTCGATGGTACAGCACTAGCAGAAGTTAACGAAATCCGAGATCTTGGCGTGATAGTTGACAGTCAATTTAAATTCACCTCGCACATTAACAAGTCTGTCACAAAAGCAGCTCAAATGCTCGGATTTTTAAAACGTAACTCTCGGGCGGATTTACACATCAGCGCACCAAAATCTTGCTTTACCAAACCTTGGTGCGCAGTCATCTTGAGTTCGCCAGCGTTGTATGGAATCCGTATTATGCCGTGCATTCGCAGCGCGTTGAGAGCATACAAAGAGCATTCACTAGGCATCTAGCTTATAATTCTAGCGGTTTTTCCCACAGAAATCCTTACAAAGAGCGCCTAATTAGGTTTCGAATGCGTTCTCTTCGTGAACGGAGACTTTTATTAGACATGTCCTTCTTTCACAAAATCGTGAGCTGTCAATATCAGTGTAGCTACTTTCTGGAGAACATGCCTCTAAAGGTTCCCCGTACCTATCCTCGCGGAAACCTCAAATATATTTTCTACACCCCACCTGTAAAGTCTAATTTGGGACGGCAAGCACCTCTCCGTAGAATAATTGATGAGTATCATTCCCTTATCACAGTAATACCCGATCTTGATGTGTTCCACGATAAGTTGCGTATATTTAAAAACAAAATACTAAATGCACCTTAATTCTAATCGTTAATCATTTGTTGTTTTATATCTGACTTGTTGTTACTTGATATTTGACATTTCTTCTCTTTCTTTTTTTTTATATGACATGACATTTATTAGACATTCATATTAATATTTCAACAATTATTGCTGTATTACTTGTTAAATTTGAATTTCAAAGGATGTTTTCATTAGGTATTCTTTTTTTTATTATTAATTATTGTACTCCTTCTTCGAGCCGATGAATTGCCAATGTTATGTACGCCATTATTGTCACATGCATCAGGCCATAAACTAAATAGTATAAGCTATTTTCAATGTTAAATGTTTGTGATGTGGCAGTACTTTTTAAATAAATAAATCATTAACCATCCCAGCAATTAAATTTAGCCCAACTCTAGAAAAAGGTCTCCCTTCTAGGTCGAGATAGACGTATCCGCGAATCCCTGTCGCGGCTGGAGAGCGCGCTGACGCTGGTGGGCGCGACGGGCGTGGAGGACCGCCTGCAGGAGGCCGTGCCGCGCACCGTGCGCGCGCTGCTGGACGCCGGCCTCGTGGTGTGGGTGCTCACCGGCGACAAGCCCGAGACCGCCATCAACATCGCCTACTCCGCCGCGCTCTTCTCGCAGGGCGACCGCCTGCTGCACCTCATGTCGAGGGACAAGGTACGTCTTACTGCTCACTGCTCACTGCTCACTGCTGGTTCTGTTCTCGTGTGCCTCTGTTATCTGCATGCTGGATTTGGTTTTAGCACAAAAGGGATCGCTTCCTCATCTCTGGAGCTAAATCACGATTGACCGACACAACGCTACACCATGTGATATTATGGCCAATATTCTAGTATTTTCTTTTCACACATATATTGAACAGCTTATACTGGACTATATGGCTCATTGTGAAACCCTGTGGCAATCGAATTTTTGAAAAATATCTATTTTAATGGTTTAAATAATTTTAAATTTGACTGCATTATATAATACTTATGACGTTTATTAGCCTGGATTGTCCCAAAATTGAGCAAAGGCTTCCCCCGCGTTTTCCAGGTTGGTTTTTCGGCTGAAAATATTGACTATTGCATAAGAGGGACAGTTCCCTTTTTAGGTTGCGACGGCTCCTGTAGCCTACAGTTCGTAGCGTCTTTTAAGACTCTGGAACATCCCCGAAAAAAAGGGAGTGCGTCAAAGAACTTGAATGTTTCCAGGAGCACGCAGAATCAACGATAAAGAACTACCTGGAGGGGGGCATGATGTCGGGCGGCGCGGGCGGGGGCCGCGCGCTGGTGGTGGACGGGCGCACGCTGACGTACATCCTGGACCGGCGCTCCGGCCTCGTGGCGCCCTTCCTGTCGCTGGCGCGCCGCTGCTCCGCCGTGCTCTGCTGCCGCGCCACGCCGCTACAGAAAGCTTACATCGTCAAGGTATACACACTTAAATCACATCACTAATATCATAGAAGAGCCCCCATTAATTAAATAACAACACAAACTAACTTCTAAACGTACAAAGGGGCCATCCATAAATTACGTCACACGAATTTCGTGTCTTTTTGACCAACCGCGCCGCTCGCTACCGTGCCAGGTCATACTTTTGGGCACCACCGCACCTTCTTCGGTCATTATCTAACTGAACTGAACCTTCAAACCACACTTTTAATATCCATCATTATTATACTATTGTCCTCGGCTCGTATATAAAGAAAATCTATAGTTTAAAATTTTCTAATATTTTTTTAGATGTCACCAACGTCACCTTATGACGTAAATTCAGAATGTGAAGGCAAAATTTCAATCATGCGGGTAGGGTTCGCGGTGGCTTAGAGGTCAGAGCGTCTGGTATATCAAACCAGAAGACGCAAGTTCGAATCATGCCCGCGATTGAATTTTTTCCTTTACTAAAAAAAATTACTTAATAATCTTAGCATGATAAATGCAAAAAAAAATCACAAAAATATATTTTCTAATATTTTATTTTACTTCTAGACTTTTATTCTTGGATTTTGAATATAAACCGATATCAGCGGAACTTGGCACAGAGCTAACTCTACCCAGCAAAGGACACAAACCTTTGTTTCCTCCTGAAAAATAGCTTCAGTTTTCAAGGAGAGTTATCACTGCGATTTCGTTGATATCAATCAATTACATTCCAATAATCACCATTCATATGAGTGAAACTGCCGACCAAAGCAAGTTTCTGCATAAAAAGTTATAATTAAGGAAAGTTTTTCCACTAGGCGGTGAAAGAGGAGCTGGGGGTCACAACGCTGGCGATCGGGGACGGCGCCAACGATGTGTCCATGATACAGACCGCCGACGTCGGCATCGGTGAGTAACACCTTATATATTATACCCTCATTTATACAAACAAGTATTAAATCATGACATATTACATTTGTTTCTAGTCTATTTAACCACCTCCGAATAAGTTCCTGATAAATTATTTATCAGTTAATTTCATATTCTGTTCCATTTTTTATTTATTTTTTGACTAGCTTCTGCCCGCGACTGTCTACGTGGACTTCAAGATTGTGTCCGACCTGGATAAGAAGTCTATGTGTTATTCCAGGCTATGATCTATCCAGATCCGTTAAGCCGTTCTGGCGTGAAAGATTAACAAACATCCATACTCACAAACTTTCACGTTTATAATATTAGTAAGGATTAGCAGCTCTTCGGAAATGATGAAATAGGCTCTTAAAATAGGTACAGTCAACAGTACAATATCAAGTTACCATAAACTGTCAAATTTCCACAACGCATAATAAATACTCTATTATTTGGCGAATACATTGAAAATCGATTGAAGAAGGCAGTTTTGGATAGCCCGTACTGTATAACGACTAAGTTAACGAACAATGAAAATTAACCTTAACGTTGGGGCCAGCGTTGTTGCGGTAACTTTAGCTGACGCTGGTGTTTGTTGTGGTGTGGCGCAGGTATCTCGGGGCAGGAGGGCATGCAGGCGGTGATGGCGTCGGACTTCGCCGTGTCGCGCTTCAAGTTCGTAGAGCGCCTGCTGCTGGTGCACGGACACTGGTGCTACGACCGCCTCGCGCGCATGATACTCTACTTTTTTCTCAAGAATGCCGTAAGTATTTTCATGTTTTTCATGGATTTTCATGTCACTACGATTCAAACATTCCATCTATTACCTTGTCCTTGGCAGCACACCTTCTCCTTCACACATCTTGAAGAAATGTATAGTGATGTGCAGTTATTCTCACGATGTTTGCCTTCACCGTTAAAGTTTCGAACTTTCGTGCATGACGTGCCAATGCGACCCCTTATCTGTGGGTTTATTGAATCAATTTGAGAATTTTGTCTACAGACATTTGTGTTCCTGGTATTCTGGTACCAGCTGTACTGCGGCTTCTCGTCCATGGTGATGATCGACCAGGTGCACCTCATGACTTACAACCTCATGTTCACGGCGCT
Source organism: Acronicta aceris (assembly GCA_910591435.1). Classification (NCBI taxonomy): domain Eukaryota; kingdom Metazoa; phylum Arthropoda; class Insecta; order Lepidoptera; family Noctuidae; genus Acronicta; species Acronicta aceris. Next base: position 16,529,075 of record OU342762.1, on the reverse strand, counting down.
GCCGCCCATCGTCATCGGTGAGTCTTACAAGTAAACACGTGCTGTCCAACTGCGCCGACAAATATTAATGGTCATAAGTTCAGACAACGTTGTTTGTAATTGTAAATAATTTATCTAACTTAATTAACCCAATGTTTCCTGTCACTAGTCCAGAGTTTGATCCCTACGAAATCAATTCCTGGCTACTTCTACTTATGAGTGTTTATACATTATTTAAGGAAATGACCTTTTGAAGAAATTGCCATAGCGGTTTTGTGTCGACTTGTGCTAAGTGAGGTGTGACAGTATATGTGTGATGTTGATGTGTGTGTGCGCGCGCGCGTGTGTGTGTGTGAGTGTGTGATGTTGACGTGCTTGTGTATGTGCGTCTCAGCCGAAAATTGGGGGGTCATAGTCAGAGATACTCGTGATTAAGTAATAAGAGGTTTGTCAAGGGGATTTTTATTTATCCCCATGCCTCCCCCCGTTTGGGGCCACTGCGTGTGTGTGTGTTGATGTGTGTATGTGTGTGTGTGTGCAGGCGCGTACGACCGCGTGGCGCCGGCGGCGCTGCTGTCGGAGCGGCCGGGGCTGTACAGCGCGGCGCGGCGCGGCCTGGCCTACCGCGCGCACTCCTGGGCCGTGTGTGTGTGTGTTGAGGTGTGTGTGTGTGTGTGCAGGCGCGTACGACCGCGTGGCGCCGGCGGCGCTGCTGTCGGAGCGGCCGGGGCTGTACAGCGCGGCGCGGCGCGGCCGGGGCTGTACAGCGCGGCGCGGCGCGGCCTGGCCTACCGCGCGCACTCCTGGGCCGTGTGTGTGTGTGTTGAGGTGTGTGTGTGTGTGTGCAGGCGCGTACGACCGCGTGGCGCCGGCGGCGCTGCTGTCGGAGCGGCCGGGGCTGTACAGCGCGGCGCGGCGCGGCCTGGCCTACCGCGCGCACTCCTTCTGGGCCGTGCTCGTCGAGAGCCTCTACATCAGCATCGTGCTGTTCTTCACGGCCACCTTCGCCTACTGGGACACCACGGTCGACATCTGGTCCTTCGGAGTCTGCTGCATGACCTGCTGCCTCGTCGTCATGCTGCTTTACGTCGCCATCGAAACTAGGAGTTGGGTGAGTCCACACACTATTATTATTAAACGATCACTTTATCCTTATCTTTTTTTTTTTTTTTTAAACTTTGCCCCACACTAGGATTTTCTCCTGTATCGTGGGTGCGTTTACAAACACAAATTCTCACAAACACAAACACCCAGACCCGGAACAACTACCTGCAGATCATACAAATATTTGCTCCGTGTGGGGATCGAACCCACAACACGTTGCGCAGAAGCCGATCGCTCAACCGCTACGCCAAACGTGTCGCCAAATCTTTCAAATCAAAAAATCAAATTATCTTATGTCCAGACATCTCCTAACGGTTGTCAGACTGGTCGCATATAGATTCTTTATCCTTCTTTTTGTATTTTTTTACATTTTCCATGCTAAGAATATATAGTTATTTTAGTGACGGAAAAACTCGATTGCGGGCAGGATTTAAACCTGCGTCTTCTGATTCAATACACCAGGCGCTATTACCAACTAAGCACCGCAAGTCCCACCTGCCAAGTCGAAATATGTAACAATAAAATAGAGCACTGGGTTTTTTGAAATCATGCCTGCGAAATACTGGCGTTATTTCAAAGATTCGCAGAATCAGCCACAAACCTTGATGGCCCTAACCTATTAGGGCCATGTGCCTCCCAGGCGCTAATTACATGTATACCTATGATAAAATTGTAACAGGCCGATGTGTGTCCATTATAGATATTAAACGTTTAATAACTTAATGTATCTATAAAACATTATAGATATTTGTCTTTATTAGAGCAACAGAAGCCAAAATAACAATTTTTAGATTTTTTTTCTGTATGTATGTTTGTACGCGCATCACGCAAAAACTACTGCATAGAATTGAATACAATTTTCACCGATGTATTGCTAGAGGTCTAATTTAAAATCTGGTGCATGTTTGATCTTGATACGCCGCCTAGAATCGGACTTATAGTATGTTAATCTTTTTGGGACGCGAGTGAAACTGCGGGCAACACCAACTAGTTGTAAATATAATAATACTAGCTTCTGCCCGTGACTTTGTCTGCGTGGACTTCAGGATTGGGTCCAACCTGGATAAAAAGTAGCCTGTGTTATTCCAGGCTATAATCTATCTGTGTGCCAAATTTTATCCAGATCCGTTCTGGCGTGAAAGAGTAACAAAAATCCATACATCCATACTCACAAACGTTCCCGCTTATAATATTAGTAAGGATTATTATGTTAACAAAAACAACTATTGACTACTACTTCTAATCGTCATATTCAATGAAACTGAAACATACAACAGGAAATAAGTTATTTGTCATAAATAATTGCTATAATTTGATGTTATCGGACGAGTAGGACGAGTTATATTACGTTGCATGTATTTATGTAACACAAAATCCATTATAACTAATAGAATATTACATATATAATAAACTTATCAATGTTTACATGCAGCTTTTTTATTTTAAACTTGTAAGTCGTTGTGACAAATGAATGCACGGGAGAATTAGATATTTTATTTTATGCTTTCTTATAACAAGTACGCCTGCCTAAATAATTTTATAAATAAAGAAATTCAGTAATATCGTCCTGCGCTTATCACATAATAGTACTAGATACGTCATAGAAGTTGCACGCCACTGTTATCTATGAAACTGTTTTAATAGCCAACTAGATGTTTTACATCACGAGCACATGCTAGATTACACTGCACGTTTCTTTGGAAATACTGCCACGTATGCAAACCGGAGTTTGAGTTAGTAGACCGGTGGGTATAGAAATATCTAATTTTGCACAGGAGTTCCTTATTTAACGTAGGTAACCACTATTTGGGGTTTTAGGAAATTCCCAAGGACTGTTAAAATAAGAACGTTTATTGGTCATTATTATCATTAACGTCATATCATACTAAACAATGTTCTTCGATTTCATAATTCTTTACTGTGTACCTACAAGCCTGATGGTCGCTGGAAGGCAATCTACGCATTCATTTTCAGAAACACTTGTGATAGTGTATAGCCGGGCTACAAGGCTATCGAACTTAAAGGTATATTTGACTAAATAACCTTTGTACTGTCAGACGGTGATCCACCTGCTGGCGCTGGCGGGTTCGCTAGTGTCGTTCTTCGTCTTGACGCTGGCGTACCAGTCGATCGGCGTCACATTCCTCAACCTGCCCTCTACGTACCACGTCATGCTGAACACTATCAAGGAGCCCGTCTACTGGCTTGTGGTCGTTCTCACCATTGTTGCAGCATTGGCGCCCAGGTAACGTTATACTTTATTATATGTAATGATATATACGTCGGAAAGCGGCCGGGTATGTCGGATTCGTACGAATTCAAAGCCGCACTTGCCTTCCTTTGTTCTATAGGTAGTCGTCTATGGGTTTAATGACATTCACCACGAAGTGTCTCGTGAGGCTGGCGCCTCGAGTTAGGAACATGATATATGTGTATATATGTGCAGGATGGCGTACCACGGCATCCGCAACTCAGTGCACCCGGGCACGCTGGGCCGCGCCGTGGCCGCGCGCCGCCGCGCCGGCTCCTTCGCCGCGCACTACCGCTCCGCGCCGCCGCACGCCACGCTCTACCGGTACACTACTCTCTCTCTCACACACACACAAACACACGGACACGGACACACACGACACACACACACACACACACACACAACACTCTTAACTGGAAAGCGCATACTGAAGAACTCACTAAGCGAATTAGCTCATCTGCATCCGCATTATTTAAACTAGCTCCAGTCCTAAATAAAAATTCACTATTAACAGCTTATCACGGCATAGTAGGATAAATTCTAAGATTTGGTATAATAGTTTGGGGCAATTCAACAAATAGGGAAATTGTGTTTAAATCCCAAAAAAGATGCATTAGGGCGATGTTTGGACTAGAAACAACGGATTGTAAACAATATTTCATAGAAAATAATATCTTGACAACCCCAGCACTATATATATATTTGAAGTAGCAGTCTTTGTTAAATCTAATCCCAACATATTTATAAAACTCGAAGATCGAACTAAACGTAACAGACGTGATAAAGACAAGTTGTGCATGCAGAAGGCGAGAACAGCGCTAATGGGCAAAAGTATATTCTGCATGGCACCCGGAATATATAATAAAATACCCAAATTGATAAAGGAATTGAACATAAACCTATTTAAAGTACATTTAAAGAAATACTTAATAAAAAAATCTTATTATACTATTGACGAGTTTCTTGATGACCGTGATAATATTGTACTCTGACAATTGACATTTCTTTACTATTTATTATACACCCAAGCTAACAATAAATGTAACTAGTTAGAGGCTGCCATTTTATCTGTTTTAACACCATTTATGTTCTTATTATTTTAATTCACAATTTTTACACTATAAAGCATTTTGAATTCTAACTGAAATTCCTGTTCTAAATTATAGTATGTAACCGCTATTTTGAAACCTTAGTTTTAAAAAAGTATTTGTACGCCACCACTGGCAAAACATTGTAGCTACCTTTGTCAATAATTATTTTCTCAACACCTTATTATGCATGTTTGCTGATATACTCATGTTTTTTACAAATAAATGATCTTATCTTATCTTACACACACACACAAAACACACACACACACACACGGACACACCCACACACAAAACACACACACGCACGCACACACTAGCGTCTTTCATTCTTCATTTTAACTCGATAACATTGTGTTGTCTCACAGGGCACGGGATGAAGACGGCCTGCAGAAACCGCAGCCGGACGTGGCGGCGATAACCTGATGCCGAGAGCACCAAGCCGCTCTCTTTACCTCCACTTGTTACACTGAACCTAGGCTGTGATCTGTCTATAGACCTATTGTAATTTACATGTAGATTATATTGTGCTTTTGTACTGCAAAGTGGGACCAACGCGTCTGTGACGCGCGCCGCCCTGGCGCTGCCGCACTCGCTACATGACTAGCTACGCTACGTGCTACGTGTAACGTGTTAAACGCTACGTGCCGCGTTCGTGCTACTTGCTACGCGCTACGTGCTGCTCGTCCGGGGGGCTTACCGAGACTTTAGCGCGCATTTATCTTAGCTCACATTTTTGCAAATTGAGTGATATTACGTCGTTTCTCACATAGTGTAAAAAGAGCTAAGAATATATATATTATTTTTTACAACGCGACTTCAATCTGAATTCTTCGAAATACATTTATTTTATCTTTGTAAATATTTTATGGCAAGTGTTCAAAACGATTACGTAAAACCTACCATATCATCGAAATCACTTCCGATGTTGTTAGTTACCACGTTGTATAATAAATTTACCTGTGTAGCCACTGTTACACCAGTACATAGTACTTAGGTGGCCGCCTCACGCGGCGCTCTTTAGATCTGCCAACGTTGTTGATGTTATGTATAGGTTGTTAATTTTAATCAGTATTTTGCATGTCAATGTACTTTAACCATTGATTTAGAACCAATAAGACACGTTCGATATAATTAAGATTACTTATATTTATTACAGTTATATAGCAAATCTTCAGCATTAACTACTCTTCAGTGAACATGGTATAAATTCGTACCTAGCAACATTGCCTTCAGTGTGCCTCAATCTGTACAATGGCGCGTGTAAACGTCCAAGTTAACCTAAATGTTCTCCGTCACTATGTAAGCCGGTAAAAAATGATATTCGCTACATTTTTTTAAATTATAATTTTATTCCAGGTTTAGCTAAAAATATCCATGACAGACATGAGTTTGGAATTGCGATCTTGAAAATGCTGAGTAGCGGCAAACGCATGCACGCAGCAAACTCATGTCCTACTGGAGTATAGGTGTTAGTGTTCTAATTAATGCGTCTATTGTACACCTGGTACAGTTTGGACGAAATATCTGAAGTCTAAAGTTAGCCTAGCATATCTACCTTCTACAGTACCCCCGAAATAACAACGGCAACGCGCGTCTGAAGTTATCCGCGAGTGGTTTTGACGTGGTCAATTTTAATATAAAAATTCGGTCTAAAGACAGTTAGGATCGTAGTTGTTCGCATCCGTGAACATTTTCCCTACTGATTTAGATATTTTTTGCGTGAGTTATTTGAACTGTGCGGCTGTCCGCAACGGCGAACTTCACACGCGCTTCGTTATTTCGGGGGTACTGTAAAATCACTTCAGTTTTTGTGCAAATATATCGAAATTAGTCAGGACAATAATAGCGATTGCGAAACATATACGACCCCAACGATCTTTACACCGAGTTTTATCCTAAAATTGACCACTGCAGAACCACTTGCGAAAGTTATTTCGTCCAAACTATAGTAGCGCCGTGTTGAGTCAACATACGATAGCGTTGCAGACGTGATTGTTGATAAAATCTTGTATTTTTGTAGGTGATTATGATGTGTGTGATAACGATGACTTCCTTCTCAGAACGTTGATATTTATTCATAGAGAAACGCTGCCTTGCCTGAGACTGCACCCGATATTGGGGCATACTATATAAATCTTAGCGACACACACTCGGCGAACTACCACGTTCAACTAGTCATTGAAAAGTATTATTAGATACAGATGAGTAAAAGCGTTTTAGTAACTAATTCTGAGATTATACGAAGTTAGTTTAATGCCCAAAATAAACATTTAGGGACTGACTGGCTAGATTTGTGCCTTATAAAATAGCTTTCCTATCGCGTCGCTTTGCGCCTTGCTCTGGAAAACAACTCTCTAATCCGTAATTTATTAATTAAGTGTATGTATTATAATAATAAAAACACATTCCAATAAATGCAAGTACAAAGTTATAGCATTCACTCTAAATAAACAGACATTTAAAAACCAGGCTCATAAATTTAAGAACAAAAATACCTACTCTTCTAAGTTACTACAATAGGGAGTCAATTCATTCAGTTACTGCAACGCAATTAGGTCATGTACAAATACTAGTGTGCGGGACAACTATTTATACATAAACGTTTTTCAGCAAATAGTGTACACTGTCATAAAACCCGCACATTAATCTAAACTAATATTATATAGAGGAAAGATTTGTTTATTTGTTTGTTCGTATTTAACTCAAGAAATACTCGACCGATTTTATATCCAATAAACTACGTCTCAATATTTATTTCATTAAAATCTTAATTAATGCTTTAGGTATTTAGATATCGTAAACGGCCATTTCTAGCAAATTTTGAGCCACATATTAAATTTCAATTAGAGCAAATTGGAGCTATTCTGCGTTTCATAGCTTTCGAGAAAAACATCTGTGATAGAAGGACGCAACAGTTACGGAGAACCCTGGTTAGCATAACAAACGTTCTACCATCGAACAGCTTGTCTAAATATACGCTGAGCGTAGGTGCGAGTGGTTTAACTCTGCTTCACTCTCTCTATCGTAGTCGTGAACACTAGAAGTCAATTGTAAAGAAGTGTTTAATATGACAAGTGCCTTGAACGCACTCGCCGAGTGTGTGTCGCCGAGTCTTTGTGAATAGACGATTCCTAAAAGATTTAACTATTTTTACTATCGTTTCTAGTTATGTACATAGAAACAAATTATATTTCTATATGAGTGAGATGATTGTTACATGTACAGTAGGATATTTTTATATGAAACAAATCTTTGTGTAAATAACTTGTATGTTCTAAGACTGTTGTTTATTTTAGAGCTTTTAATTTGTTCAGTTAAATTAAACTATGTAATAGGGTATTGTGATGAACACATGTATTTTCCAGTCATTTTGTTATCATGCTGATCAACTATAGATAATTTTTCATTCTTGCCATGTCAGTGCTTAATGAACAATGTATGTCATAGCTTAGCACCTGAGTTTTCACACAGTATTCCACAGTTTGTTATCTCTCGTGTGCTTGCAAGTAGTGCGTTATTATCGCAAATTTTAAATTATTAGAACTTATTCATATTTTGTCTTATTTATTAGATTTTTCTAGTTTGTTCAAAGAAACGTAATTTTTATGAAAAACGTTTTAGTATAACGAAAATCAATTTCCCATGAACATATTTAGAGGGATTCTATCGATCCCGTAGCTTCTTCCATTATGTACCTAGTAAATCATGTTGATTCCTACTTGAAACTAATATTGTGCATTTATGTTTTGTGATATTGTCAAAACAAATTATTATCTTTCTTCATCGCTATATCAAAAAAATACGGTAATGACTAGAAAATACATCATATAGATGTGTTGTTTTATAATAATAACAAATTATTTAATTTCATTACAAATATTGTTTTATTCCTCTCCTCGTCGTAAATGTCTTTTGAATTTATCGATATTCTAAAGACATACCTATAAACATTGGTTTGTGCAGCTTTAGGCTGCATTTTCGAAAGTGGTGCGGCACGGGGACCTCAGTATCCGATAAAAAAAATAATGTGACAGACATCGCTCGACTATCGCTTCCCATCCCACTGTTGAGAATGGCTCTATAATATATATGATTATGTCTGCGTATTCTCTGCCCCACTGCCGCACGTCATTGTCAAGAACGCAGTCTAATTTTTCGACATTATTACAATACTAGTCAAGTGTAGATTTAAATTGAAGAATTTACATAAATTTGAGAATGACAATTGTGATACAACAGTGTCCAACGAAAAGTGGCAATCGCGATCTGTGTCAAGTGTATTCTGGAAACTTGTTTACCATGAATACATGGGATTACATGTAATAATCCCTTGGATTACGTCAGCTGGCTGTATAAGGCATTGGTAAGACGATGGTGACAGGCCGATGAATCTACTAAAAAAGGAAGAGCTTATTATTCTAGAATACTTCGTTAATGCCTTATACAATGTCTTCAGCTTTAGAGTACACAAATTTACTAAAATGGAATGGGTCCACGATAACATGAAAACCAATTAAAGAGAACTCGGGGCTTAGGCTCAATATGTTCTCATCTCGTTTTAATTACGGACATTTCTGTTTATTACTAGGAATTTTATGGTCATTCCTGTTTAAATAATTTAAAAATATACACATTTTTTTTATAAAACAGCGATCTATGACAAATATCAAAATAATAACAATAAGAAAAATAACCAGATACGCTAGGCTAATAAGGCCGAAAATTGCAACATTATTATGGCTATGGGTTCCAGATATAAAAGATACCAGGAGACTGGCAAGCTGTCTGAAATTTTATCCCGTTTGGTGGCGCTAGTTGACATAGAGACCTATCGAATATATATACGGTATGTCTTGCGTTTGTTGAGATTTTATCAGAACTGAAATGGTTGATCAATACGCATTTCAAGGACTTAAAAATAGAATTCATATTCATACACGAGAATATAGTGTTGGTTTAAATTTATCTCTACGTATTTTGTAGAGCCATTCCTTTCTGATATTTACAGCACGGAAACGATGTCCTGTTGTGATGGAGGAGCATTGTAGTAAGGCACAATATGAAGGCATTGTCTCGGAACAGAATATACAATGGAACAAGATCGTTTGTTTTGTTTAGAATATCACGTAAGTATAATAGGTCTCCATGCCATTGACTACACAACCTACATTTAGAACATCACTAGTAATGCTGCCATTGCTCAGTGGTTTTAGCTCCACCCCCTCCCCTGGACGGAGTGTAGAAATATAATAATTACAGTAGATATTACTAACAAAGACAACAACAAAATAAAACTAAAATATTTTTTCTGCGAATAGAAACTATTAAATACTAATATTATGACGTATTCGTGGCATTCAATATATTACAACAACTATTATCTACTAAGTAGATTTCAAGATATCGATATTCTAGATAAGAGATACAGAGAAGCGTCCTAGTACGAGTTTCACTCAATATTAGGTCTTTTGAAGTACACAAAATACAAGTGTTAATCTACAAGATAAGAGGTCAGTGACCGTAGACAGACACAAAATGTAAATGTCGAAACGATCAGTGCAAAGACTTCGACACGAAGTCTTCGAGCCAATATTATTACAAACATTGTTTTGCTATAGCTAGTTTAATTATATCTAAGCCAGACCCATTGGTTATAAACATTCTATCCCACGAAAGCCGTAAAATTATTCAAATTTGAGCTTTATGTCAATGACCTAAATGTCATCATACATAAATTATTTGAGATAGACCGTCTATATATTGTAGCAAAGCTTAATTTTCAAACTAAGTTTAAATCTCTATTGTCATCTCCTTTCTAATAATTAATTTAAAAAATCAGCATCAGTCAGGAGAATGCTCGATGAGAACCGGTCACGTATCGTAATGTTATCAATGTTGTACGAATTAAGGGATCTTAGTAACGATTCGTGCGTATTTATTGTTTTTACGATAATATTATTATTGGTAGAGAAAGAGGTATCTTACGTTAGTATAATAAGTAATCGAAATTTTTAAATAAAAACAGGTTGAAAGGCCTTGTGTCACAATAATAAACCTGATTCGATACTACGTAATATCAATGTTGCATACTTAGATTGTTAAATAGTTATGTACATTTCTAAATCTGTGCAGAAAGTCATATAATTTCTAAATCATAGCTTGTGGATTTTTATTGAAGTTGTCTCCACAAAGCGTAGATAATAAAGTAATTAAACTGCTTGAATGAAAATTAATTTTAATATACATTTAATACATTTATGTGGATTCATTAAGAAAAATAATGTAGGGCATTATAACTCATGTGGATGCGGCTTCAGAAATGCATACACTAAGTAATAAATTAATCTTTTACTTTCTCTCCAAGGAGTGGTGAACAATGTACTATTAAGGACTTACTGGCGTAAATTATTTATTCATAGAAATAATGACTATGTTCATAAACCAGATGTTCTTCCACACGTTATAACATGTGGAGTTACTTGAAGATCTCGATGACCTACTTTAACACCAACTATGTAACGCCACTTGCACAAATCCAAACCACGAAAATTATTAACGTTTCTCTTAAGATATAATCTCACATGAATTGAAGTTAAAAACAGTAGCTAATACACCACTTTGTATTAAAAGATAAAGAAATTGCTCGAAAATGCAATCAGGTCGGTCACTATATTACTTTGTTCAATAAATACGTAACAAGACTTTAAAAATGCTGCTCTAAGACAAGACAAGGCACTTAGTTCACAAAGCAATAAGTCATACAATTAAATTTAATTCGTTATAAAATGGCAGTGAGTTTGCAATAAGAACATCATGTTCGATAAATATAACATACTATAAATCCTGCATCATTCTCATTTGGGTCTGGCTGATATGCTCCATAAATACTATTGCATTACCAAAACAATATTGTGTAACAAGAGTTGTCACTAACAATTATTATTAAGTTACTAAAATCACTTTATGAGTTGCAGTATGACATTAACTACATCCATGGTCGGTTCATCAACGAGGACGATGTCGAATTTCTTGAGATAATTGTTGAGGTTACTTTCCGCGTTCTGTCCAAGGAAGCCGACCTTGAGCACAACGTTGCAGTGTTCCATGCCATCGGCCATGCCGGCGTCGCCGATGTTGTCTCCCATGAGGATCACGTTGCAGCGCTGCTGCACCATTTCGTAATACTCCGTGTGCTTGATCGCAGTCTCGTTCTTGTTGTACGTGTGAATCACCTCGCCCTTAATGCCCACTATGTAGTCATTCTCGTCTATAGCGAGGAAGTTTGACACGATCTATAAATGTAAAAGATTGCGTGTTAAATACTAATTTAATATTATAATATGCGGCTCGTTGTAATAGCGCCGATTTGATGACCTTCGTTTTAGATACGGGCAGATACGCTCTGAAGGATCTGGTTTATTGACGATTTGTGGGCACATTGTTCATCAATACACTGTAAAGACGAAGGAAGATCGTCTACGTGGGCATGCGTTGTACACTCCCACTGTCGAGGACTCGCGCCGAGTGCCCAATGCTAACTCGTGCCCGGTGCTGCCCCTTGTAGTATCCAATGGTGGCACAATATGGACAGGAATCATGTTAAAGGATCTTTGCCATGCAACGCGCTGCGAGACGACGCAGCCCGGCCCAGCTTGTTCTGATTTGGATATATTATATAATAATAAATACACAAGAAAGATCAATCTGAATTAAAATTCTTTCAGTATTATCTTAGAATATGTATTTGCCATTCAAAAGTAGTTCCCAATCCAATGGAATACCAGTGAGGCTATCAACACACTGTAGGCAGTATGTTGACAATTTACAAGCATGTCTTCTGTTAAAGTCACGTTCAATTCCCTACATATAGTAAATAATGTATTGTTACTTCTTCTAAGCCTTGTTCTCGACAGAAAATCATAAAATAATTCCACTATATTACCTACATCCAATATTGCATAATTCACGGTTTCTTTAAGCAAGAAATAGCACTAATAGTTGTCTGTTGAAGGTTGATAAATTATTGCGCAGTCTAACAAGGCTGTCTGGTGCAAATAAAATGAGAAAGATATTTCTGGTAGAAAGAAACAAACCTTTAAGTTAAATATACAGATTTAATATTTTTTTAAGGGATAGGCTTGCATTTGATCTATCTCACCTGATGTTAAGGGACAATGAATATATAATATCAGTTATCATTGCCATCCGGTTTATCTACAAATAAAATAAACTAATCTCTTGTGTAGAATATCTATATTATGCGCACAGCCTACTATTTTTACACTCTGATATGTGTATGATATATATAAAGCAGGTTGTTATTGGTAATTACACAACTAGAACATACTAAAGTTACCATTACGATTGTAGTCCCTGAATAGTTATAAGCAGACTACTGATGTACATAAATTGGTATGATTTAGGTTCGACAGTTGAGGCTATAGCTATTAATCAGGCACAAATAAAAAGCAAGCATTTACGAAAGCATTTACGAAATTATAAAATGTTTAATAAAAATTATAATGTATGGTCTTGCTGGTGGTCCCATACACTACTGATATAATGATAACTAATGATATGATGATACAATGATAAAGGGGTTGATCAAGAATGATAATAAAACCACCCGGTTTGAGTGGTGAAGGTACACTGGTTTTATTGTATTAAAAATTATGTACTATGCACCACTGCGATGGTGTTGCACGCAAACACCGAGAGGGCAGATTTGTACAACAGTTGACTGTACAAAGTACCTTTGCTTTAAAAAATGCAAAATTAACCCCAACATAGTGGTTAAAAATATTGTTTGAAGTTGACAAAGTCTGAATGATGTAAATTGACATGAAATAAAAATTGCTTATGTATGTATCATTGATGTGTTACTATTACCTTAAAACTGTATTTCAAAGAAATAATAAAGTTTACCTTGACATGAGGTAGCAAGAAGTTAGCAGCTGTAATGGCAGCCAGCACAGATTCACCAAGGCCTGCAGAGAACACTAGCACAGGAACTTGATGGGACTTGCTCCATTCTATCATATCCCTCACACCCTTCCTATAAAATATTATAGGTTGTGTGAGTTTGCAGCAGATAACAACATTACATGACTTCTATTATTGAAGGTATGTAAGCATAAGAATTTTATTATAATAAAAGCTACCAATATTGTAATTTTAAATCTTGTCATTAAACTTTTTTAAGTTCTACAATTTATATTAAATATAATTGCTAATTTGTTAACAGATCTTACAATGAACAATTTTGTATATATAGCATTTGCACTTTGTTTACTGATTTAATTGATATTTGCTAGTGTAAGTACCATGGAGGCTCTAGATATAAGTATAAGTTTCATGGTGTCTGTTTATAGATACAATTAATACATTTTAAATTACATAACATTATAAGTAATTTTTTTTACCTGAAGCAGTCAACCATTCTGTGTGCTGAATTCATTAATTCATTTCTTGGGAATTTTACACCTCTAAAAACAGAATAAATTGTATGTATATATAGCAATATAGAAGAGGGATATTATGATAGTGGGGTGCATAGGAAATTGAAATTCTATAAAAGAATAACTTCTGTACCTTTTTTTTACCTGGAAGTAATGATTTTTGTATTAAATTTAATTATCAAAATAAATAAGAATGGGGATTGTATTTTGTTTTGCTGTTACTTTAAACATAAAACGATGTTTACTCACTTGAGTAATGCATGGGCAGCCACATACCAATCAACCATATGTTTAGTTTTCTCCTCAATACTCATGACAGGGTCACATTCAATAGGCTTGTAGATGCCTGAAAGCCGGTTGTCTTCATCTTTGTAGTGCTGTGGTATTGAAGGGCACTCACGGAACATACCTATGTTTAAAGTTTAAAAATGTTTGCATGAAATCAAGCTGAGAGACCTAACAGAACAAGACAATGCTGATGATTGCAATAGAACCTGTACATTTTTCTAAAAACGCCAGCAATACCTCCTATTACTCAGTGAATAGATAAAAGTTATATAGTAAATAAAGCTAAAAATATTATGATAACCAAATCTAATTAAATTCTAATGTATAAATCTGTGAACAGACTTACCAAAACTAGTGAGCACAACTTTTCCATTATCGAGGGTGTGTCTCGTCAGTGTGTGATCGAAATCGGTTACAATCTGCAGCTTATTCGGCCCGTCCACAATCATTTTGTTTATTTTGTGTAGCAGTTCCGCGCCATTGCGGATGTGTACATTTACTTTTTGGAGTTCAGGTACATCCTTCAAACTTAATAGTAAGTTCATAGCTACAAACAGGAGAATTATTTACCTTCCATTAAGTCAATATTTGGGTGAAATTATTAGAAATTCATACCCATTACAGCTGGATAATAAAATTTTGCACAAATCTCATCCATTTTCATGGAAACAATCGAATAAATACCTGCTTTTGGAATGTCACTGATGATACACAAATATTCCTACTTTATTGATAGATTTAGGAATAATAATCTCTAAGTAATAATGTACTGACTTCGTAGCGATAATTTGTGAATAATTTTAGAAGACACAACCCACGTACGACCTTGAACGGCTCAAACTGATAATGAAAACTGTCATTTAAAACGACTGTCACTTGTCAGTTAGACACGTGTCACACTAGCTTGTCATTGTATTTATTATAATGGCCAGCCAATTGAGATTCTAGAGAAGGTAACCTTGTTTGCCAAAAAATAATCTAAGAAGCTCAAGCTAACCCAAGAGTGTCTAGATTTTTATTTCTTGAGCTAAAGATTTTCACTAGTGATGCACGTTCCGATATTTTTCCAATACCAATACTTTACACTAGGTACTTTACAGTATCGATACAATATGACACGATATTGCAATGTCGTGTTTGAGTCGATAGAAACGAATACGATACATTGATGAAAATGTATCGACAAGTACCTATCGGAATGAATCATAGGAGTAATAATTTCAGGGTGATTAACATTATTTACAAATCATTTGATCGCTGATCGTTCACCTGAGCCCGTAAATTCAAATTTCAAGTGATTTTTCACAATTTGGAGGTCTATAACAAGTTCTAGATTCATGGCAGTAGTAATCGCGACATTAATATACAACATTCACATCTGAGAACTAAAATCATTGCATAAAAATTCATAGTAAGTCAAAAACTTGACAAAAAACGTGCCCATGGTCAAAATTGACACTTTACAATACTTTTAGCTACAATAATGATTTTAGTTAAATGTTGTAAAGTTAATGTCGCAATTACTATTACCATAAATCTAGAACTATAAAGACCTAAAAATTGCGAAAAACCACTTGAAATTTGAATTTGGCGGGCTCGGGTGAACGATCAGCCTTAAAAGCTTATAAAATCTTAGAACTCGATTTAAATTATTTTTTTAGTCTGGGAATTATTTTTAATAGGTAACATCTCAGTAGGATGATTAACACAGACTACTTAACTAAAATAATATATCAATAACATTAAGACCAGTCAACTACCCTTTTCTCTAAAAGGGGATTTCATCTCATCCTATACTAGATGATGACGCGAGTTATTTGGGAACATTTGAATTAGATAGCAGAGAATAAGGAATGGCGAAAAGCCCTTACGGAATAAGACTATCATTGGATTATTAAAAATCAATAAATATTCCTGAATCCATTGATTTTGAAAAAACACACTACATACATATTACTTTTTTGTGGGTATACCTATGACCTAAGGTCAAATATGTAGGTAGGTACCGATTGTTAAATTTTTTTATTCCTAATAGGCTTACGTAGGCTTGATCGCCAGTTCGCGTGAATTAGTCAACACCTTTACTTATACTCCTCCTTTGTACTCCTCTATGGTCAACACTGTAATAATAATAATAAGTTTAGTTAAGCAAGTATTGTTTCCTTTTCAGAGGTATTACTACACCATCCGTTAATGTTCAAAGGATCAAATTCTGGAAAATATTTACATATATGTTGCGGCAAACTAAAGAAAAATGTTGAATTTTAAGAAACTCATACATATTTTCAAGTAACGTCTTTGATCTAGCGTAAAATATAGATTTTGCCAATAGGTGAACATTCAAGTATTACGTAACGAATTTGGGGGTTTGAACTACTCGTTACGTAACATTGTTTTTTAAACCTTCAGAACGGTCGCGTAGAGATTCTCTCACACATTTTTTAAAACAAGACATTTCAAATGTGAATAAATAATATTAACGCGATTAAAACAATAACAAAGGTATTTTAGCGACATTCCGGTACTTTACGCCACATGATTGTGGCCTTTAGGTAAAAAAAATGGTCACTTGGTGATTACGTAACGTTTTACTAGGGGGAGGGGAGGGGGAACAGAAAATCGTTTACGGCGCGTTACACGGGGGGGGGTCAAAATGTCCAAAAATTACGATACGAAATACTTGAACGCTCCCTAGGCTATTTGAATGATTATTTTTTATAAAACAAATTTGAAATCGGTTAAAAAATAAAGAAGTTACATGTAGAGATGCCAGGGCATTTATTTTTTTCGCCCAAAATGCCTGGGCAGAAACCCATCTATAGTTACAAGCATTTTAATTTTATGCTAGACAGCAATTGCTAATAATGTATAGCATACATTTTTTGCGTTTATTTTAGGTCTAGCATAAAATTAAAATACTTGCAATGCACCATGCAAATCTTATACTAACACTCGTTTTGTGGGAAAGGGAAAAAACATCCCCTCTCAATCCCCACCAAAAACTTTAGAATCTTTATTAACCAATTTAAATTATTTTTTCAGAAAACGAATTGTATTTAATTTCATTTTTCACTCAGCTTCTTATTTTTAATGAATCAAACACTAGTCAAGTATGTACACTTCCACTTTCTCATTGTAGGGTACATAATTATTAGTAATTTCATATACCTAGCTAGGGTAGAAAGTTATATACATACACACAGGTGCGATAACGAAAGCATATGGGCATTCGCCGGCAGCTACAGTAGCCCTGACGTTGCTGTGATTGGTTGTTCTAAGACCACGTGACTCGAAATCAGCATGCAAATAGCAGCTACTTTTTAATTAATTTTGATGATTATTTTTAGTTTGCTAAGTTACCTAAAACACTTTCTCTAAATTCGTCATGAACTCGCCAGCTAGTTGCCATGATTTTTATAGTATATTGCTTGTTGTGTTGACGTGTGTTATTAGAAAAACTGCCAGCCTAAAATTCAGAAATTTTTTAATTTTATTATTCCCAAATGAACACGTACGGTAACGGGTCTACATAAAAACCAAATTTCAAAATATTGATAATTATAATGTATTTATATTTTTGTTATTTTTTGCTCTTCAGTATCACAAAAGTATACAAGATTTACATTCCATTAGGTTACAATTATGCAATAATTAAATTATCGATTAAATACAAAGCAACTGTTTCCAATGTTCTACCACAAGCACAAATAGCCACCAGTGGGAATGTCTAAATGATTAGAGGATAGAAAAAGTATCATTGTGAATATAACAATACAAAATGATAAATTTATAGGTACTTCCTATTATACCTACTACATACATATGAGTTTTTTTTATAGTCTCGAAAAAATAGAGTGCATTAGATAAATGGAGTTGAAGCCTTTGGCTCATGTAGACCAAAAGAATATCCATGCCATATTGTTGATGCAGTTATCTCGGTCGATCTTAAATGAGTACCAAGATCTAATAATGCATAAGGTTTCCATGTCAACTTATTAACTATTATTAATTCTAAAACTTTTGGTATATTTGCGATCACTTTGGAGTGCTCTGCATTAAGCGCGTTTTCCTTCTATCCAACCCTATGAAATTAACAATACCCAGATGAACGCATACGCGCTAAGTGCACGCTCCGGCTCGATAGCTACTTGATGATATGAAGTTCTTCCAATACAGATTAATTGCTTTTAACTGATTCCTTGAACAGGAATGCGTAGTAATTCTTTCCAGCAACACATCTCAAAAGCATCCATTTTACCAGAATCGCGAATTTTATATTATACAATGTCAAAATCTAAATGAATTATAATGTCCTTAAACTCAATTATCCAAAACACCCAATTTTATCTCAGACTATAAATAATATATCCAGTTTATAAAATACAGGATTTTAAAAGCAGTGCGGATGTTGGGCGTTTCTGTATCATTTACATTTCTATTATTTGTTCCGTATTTTTTCAAATTATTTTATCTTATCTACCAGCTTTGCATTAGAACGAAGTTGTAAAAATTTACAATCAGGCGCTGCTTCAAGCTCAAATTTAAACATTATTTCGTATGTAAACTTTATTTTTTTGTAATATAGAAAAAAATACGTTTATTTAAATTATGAAAACTTTCGACTGCCTCATTAGTCTAGTGGTCCCAAGTGAGACTGCTACACTAGAGGTCCTGGGTTCGATCCCCAGGTCGAGCAAAGTGTTATTGGGGTTTTCTATGAAATTCTCATTAGCTGCTCGGAGTCTGGATTTGTGCCCGGTTAATGGCTATAGGCTCGCCCCCTATAACATGGGACCTAAACATACCGGCGAACTGTGGGTGTACATTAAGTACACCTCTGCCTAACCCTTCGGGGAATACAGGCGTGATGGTATGTTATGTTATGTGAAAACTTTCGCACTGCTTGAAAAAACTGTATTATATTATATTATTTTTCCGATTAATCAGACAGTGCTAACATACATGACTGCATAATGTAATATTGGGGCAAGATAAGATAAGATCATATAGTTTTGTTGCTCATATTTTTGTTTACATAATATTCACAATAGTTCATTATTATTGTTACATAATTATGTTAGAAACAAATGTCATTGCAATCACAGTACCCGCGCCTAGTGATACACAATAAATAAGTGAAATTCTATAAGGCATAATGAAACGATCCAACTCTTTTACAACAGTGTGAAACAACAGGTTTCAAACATGAAACATATTACATTCGAAGGTACTGTCGACAAAACAATGACCCTAGAATTTAAAATATAAATTATTACTATCAAAATATAAATTAATCAAACATCTCATATACAAACCAATCTTTGAAACTAAAACAAGATTTAACCTAATTGTCCCTTTAAGTTGATGTATTTGTGATAAATTAACTCACAACCTTGAAAGGGGAATAACGAAAACTGAAAATCAATAGTATGAAGTCAGTCAAATAAAAAATATACATAATATGTACTTGATTTAAGATTAAAATAAAATATTTAACAAGAATTACTGTTCTTACATCATTATAATAATAATTGATTCGATATAGGATCCCCAAATATATTTCTACTGTTTTTGAATGCAGTTGCATGCCTTATTCAAAACTGGTGTAATATAACACAAGTAATTATGTATCTGATTCACCTACATGATACCTGGAGCGATGGATCATTGGCGGAGTGCGGCATGACGCGGCTACTGGCGCCCGCCGGGGACGACACGACGTGTACAATGTAACATTGAACTAGTCTTGATGTCCCATCATTATACGCGGCAAATATAAAACTATAGCAATCTGGTAAACGTAATCATAATAATATATTTTATGTTTATGGTGAACAATGCATGTATTTTCTTAAATATAATTATGTTAAGAATCTAAACAGTTATTCTATTGTGAATTTGAAACGTAGTTAAAAATCAGTGCCTGTTAACATTAAAAAGCAGTAAAAAAGTACATACAATAACATGAGCAAACATTGCTAATGTTGCACAACTCAAAAACTAAGTGACTTTATACAAACATTATATATAATGTACAGGTATCTTATATAGTTCTATTAGTCATTTGGAGACAGTCAGTTACAATTTCAATTGTTAAACAATTGACTATGATTGATCCCTTGCCAACATATGTCTAGCTACTGATAAATATACCTATGTATACCTTGTAGAGTAATTAATTAGTAATTACCATCTGCAAGTGACTGTCTTCTAAAACTAAACGATCGTAGTCCGGTGAGCAGTGCTTTTATGTCGTCAATCATCAGTCATCACTGATGCGTCGGCCTTTTTTAGACTTCTTTTTCTGCATAGCTTCCATCCTCATGTCCTCCAAGTCTTCCATAATACCTACAAAAAAGACACGTTCTAAATATGTCCTCACCGAAATCTGTTTTAATTAAAAAGAGTAGTGTATTTTTTATGCGAACACTGAATCGGGCGGCCGTCACAGCTCTAGATAGAAGTCTTTCAGTCCAAAAATGCATGCCCCACCATGGAGCTTCATTATTTTAATGTTTGAAAGAAAATATTTATTGCGTTGCAACCCTTTACTTGTGTGTGCGGCAATTTTACTGTAATCTCAGACTTTGTCCTACAAGTACCGGCATTTAAATGGCAGAGAGTGCTCGCTTTGTATAGAACGACATGATCGCTCTGTCGTGCATTCGCGTCATTTATGTACTAGTTGGCCAACGAATCCGGCTTTTTATCCGGATACACGTCACTTTTAGTCACCAAGACCAATTTGTGTGTATTACGTTACGTCTATACAGCTCTTTTGCATGTCGGATACATATAGATACATTGGAGGGGCGTGCTGTTTTAGACTAAAAGATATCTACGTGTGTGTGCGCGTCAGTGTTTGCATCGGAATGCATTAGGAGTCCTTAATAATTACTGCTTAACATAAGTCGCAGTCTCCGACGGGAATCATGCGAGTTTATACATATATTACATCATATTGGTCGCAAAATGCAGATATTTCACCAAATCGTGCAGCGAGACGCCATATCATTTGTCCGTCACACATATTCGTGACTACCGCCGCTAGTGTTGAATATAAATACATAATATGTACTTATAATACTCGCCTAGTTATAACGTAAATAGTATGCTACGTTGCTATTGCTTACATAATATGACATGGCTTACATTGATTTGAGTGATTTTCTGACAGCGATTAACTATATATGTAGTTTCTCGAACTTCCACTTCTTATCCATAGTAGCGAACCATGAATAAATTAATATCGTACTAGTTACGTATCATTGTTTAGTTTTCATTAATAAGTGCACATAATAAAAGAAATAAAAATTCAATAATTTAAATTGCAGAGGTAGTTATTAAAGATATTAAATACATTTTATATTCCAAAATTTATTATGCCTTGCTTTTTAATTCATATAAATGATTATTTCGGTTGCATGAGCATGTGAAAAACATTGATAAAATAAAACGAAAAGTATATAATATATGTTAGGTACATTACAAGTACTCAGTTACTGGTAGGGATGCCGAAAATACTGTCAACTTGTAAAGAAGAAATGCACTGTGGCGCCCTCTGGATTTAACTTATACTTTGGCGATAGCAAACATAATGCTGATTTCTGAGTATTGACTTACCAATCTTTTTACTGATGTACTCCTCACGTTGCTGGCGCGCGAAACTAGACTCCATCATTGGATCATCATCGTCGTCCATATCCCGATATCTGCAAAGTTTAAAGTCCAACACTAAATCATTGGCTACCCATTTACTTTTCCACTGCTGACCTAAACGGAATGATTATGCTTAACCGGGCATAATTATTGTGAGTGTAAATCATAAGTGAAATATGTATAACTGAGGTCTGTACCTACTGCTAGACAAGTATGGTTATTAAACTATGTACCGCTTTATCGAATTTAAATTATTTAAAAATAGACAAAAAATGCGATGAAAATTTAAAATACATGATTATACATACTATTAAAACCCCTCCTGGGACAACAATTTGACATTGCTGCAATATCCTTATATATTATAAAACAAAGTCCACCGCCGCGTCTGTCTGTTCGTAATAAACTCAAAAACTACTGAACGAATTTGCATGCGATATTCACCAATAGACAGAGTGATTCAAACCATTCAAAACTTACGGAACTACGCCTTTAGGAACGGGGCAACGCGGATGGAATCGCGGGCGAAAAGCTACACACTTTGCGCTGTAGCATGGTGCGGGTCACAGTTTCACTCTTGAAGGTTGCCGCGATTTACAAATTATAACTTAGAATTTTAGCTGTACTACATTCGTAATATATTAAATCATTAATAACTGTAGTAAATTAAATTAAACCCAACCAGAATGCCATAAGAACGTCATACAGGTAACTGTCACCCGCACCATGCTACAGCGCAAAGAGGTAGTCATATACAAGTAATAATTTAATTTTTATATCAAATTTGCACTTACTTGGACTTGTCATAGCCGAATATCTCCTTTATGTGTCTCGAGTAGTCCATTTCGTCATCACCATCATCAATGAAGTCATCCAGCTCCGAGTCGTATTCTGACTCCGAATCTAATGCGCGCCCTGCCAATACAGAGTTATATAAGTAAAGAGGATTCAAATGTCTCCCTGAAAACACTATCATTTTAATTTTAATGGCAACTGTCATCACCATATAGTAAAGTCCAAGTCTGAATAAAAAGGCGAAAAGTAGTGAACCATCAAGATAGTCAACTATACTATATCTAGGAGCAGCAATCAGAAGTAGGTATAAAGATGAGGCAAATATGAGCTCACAACTTACGTTTCTTATTTTTCTGATCCGGATGCCCTTTTCTCTTCACGTCAGCTGGCGGGAACTGCCGCGTACCGTCGGGCTTCCTGGCACCATTCTTGCCGAGAGAATTAACGTGTTTATCAAAATCAAATGAATTTGATACCTTCTGTTTACTTGGGCCTGCTTTGTCATTAGAAGCACCAGCTTTCCTATCATCAGGTTTCTTGGAAAGCGCTCCTTTACCGTCAGGCATTCTTTTATCATTATTCTTTTGAGATCCTTCACCATGTGTTCTTTGTTTGGCTAATAACGCTTTGTCCTTAATACCATTTGGCTGTGAAGTTTGCTCCTTCGGTTTTGGCACTGGTTTACCTTGATTGCTATGACCATTTAAGTATTTACCACTATTCTCACTATTCTTACTTGGTATAGTGAACTTCTTTTCATTACAATTCTTATCTATCCTATATGTGTTTTGGCTCTTTAAATCTATGTTTTTCTTAACATCTTGTTTTAAGCTCTCTTTTGAATTTAATTTTGACCTATCTACTGTTTTTTCTACACTTTTAACTACCTTGTCTGATGTCCTGCTTTCTAGTTTAGATTTTGCCTTTTCCAATTTTTCTCTATCTCTATTTAGTCTGTCTATATCTCTTTCAATTCGCTCTCTCTCTGCTTTCAACTTATCAAGTTTCTCTCTCTCCATTCTTTCCTGCTCACGTTCAGCCTTTTCTTTGTCTAGTCTTAACCTATCTCTTTCTTTTTGTAGCTTTTCAATTTTTTCCCTCTCACTTCTCTCTCTGTCGGATGGTCTAGGACTGTCGTTTCTGGAGTTAGCGTTCATTTTGTCGGAGACTTTCGGGATACGACCTAAGCCAGTGCTTGGTTCTGACTTTCTTTCTCTATCAGCGTCTCGTGGTTTATCATCTCTTGGAACTGAAATAGGCATGGAGTAGGGTAAGCACATAAGCATAAGTAAAAATCAGTGCATTTATATGTTTTTAGATAGTATTTTAATTGGGGTTTTGGAATGTGTACATTTATAATGGTACATGATGTAAACTTACCTTTCTTGCCGCCAGCTTTCTCTGCTTCCATCCTCTCTTGGCGACGTTGACGCCTCGCCATCTCTTCCTCGTACTCCCGCTTTTGCCTCTTCGTCATCAACCTTTCCGGTCCTGACTCACTTTCAGTGACTGGCTCTTTCTTTTTGCCAATTTCAATTGGTTCACTTTTCTTCTGTTCAGCCAGTTTTAGCAGCTGATTGAAATCCATTGGAGGTGGCGCTGGTTTTCGAAATTTGGGTTTGTCAGGTTTGATTTCTTTCTTCTCAGGTTCATATTTTGTTGGAGGACTGGACTCTCGTTCTGAAAATAAATGTATAAGGTAATTTATCATCATCAATTTTGGGAGTATCTCATGGAACCTAAATATCCTACAATGTCGTTAGTTTTTTTTTCAAAAACCCGAAAATCAAACAAACTGTTCAACCAATTAATCAGACTTCCGTCAGACCAATCAACTTTTCTGCTGCTGGACATTGAATTCTACCAGCTTGAGTCACTGTGCAGCTGGAACTAGTAGGACAACGGCATCTATTAAGGGCGTATCTCGGACTGTCCATCAAATGTTGGAAATAATAATGTGTGCCTGTTACAACTGCATTAACAAGATGTCGTATGTACACGTGCAAATGTGTGCGTAAATAGATGTGGACCCTGTGTATCCACATGTAAGTTCCCACAGGCTCCCACATCTCTATTGTTATACACATTACATTTGTGCATGCAACATTATATCCAAGTTGTACGCTAACCATTGTTTCAGAGATAACGAAGTGTAGTAGAGAGTGGCGAGTTACCGTTTTGAACATAATATAAATAGGTATTTTGTGGTTGCGGCGATTACAAGGTCGATGAAGCAGCCGATCTATGTAAAATACTAAAAAATCACTCTATTCGGTTACATTAAAAGCTGACCGAAATCAATGTGATGATGATTATTGTCATAAATTGTGAAAAAAAAATTGTGTAAATTTACACCAAGTTCCGAAATAATTAAAAACTGACCTCCATTTTCACCTCTCCTCCGTCTTTTGTGGACCACAGGGTCATCTTCATGTCTCAAGGCGTGTTTCACTCTCTCCCTTGTGCCATTCAGATCCTTTTTCACCGTGCTGTCTGAAACAGACACAATAAACCATTAAACAGAAATTCGACAGCTTTTATTTTCATATAAATCTTTATATTATTATTTCTTTTTTTATACCACTAAGGTGACAAACATACGGCCCGCCTGATGGTAAGTGGTTACCTAGCCTATAGACGCTTGCAACACTAAGGGAATCACTCGCGCGTTGCCGACCCTGTAAAATAAGCAGGAACAGTTGGGCTGGCAGTATAGCAATGCTTCCTCGCGGAGTTCTGGCGACTTTGCTCACCGTTAGGAACACAACATAGCATGGAGCTATGTTATTTGGCTAAGATTTTCTGCAAGTTGGAGGTACCTCCCAAGTCGAGCAGCTCCAATTCTGAGTGGATATATTAGATTCCACTATGCTCTATGCTAATATTAAAAAATGATCTTGAAGTTCTCTTGAGATCTTGAGTAAGATTCCGGGTATTGTTATCAAATATGGTATTATCTTTTAGGTAAGTCTCAGTAGTAGCCCAAAATTAACATGTACAAAATCTAAACCTCTGTGTAACTCTTTAGAATTTAGAGGGTACAGATGCTATGTTATTTACAATGTTGATGTGCTTTTTAGCTGGACAAATCAACACCGGTCCCCCTCTGCCAACACAACGCTTTTTAGCTCCCTTTTAAAAGGCCGGCAACACACTAATTGTGACTCCTCTGGTGTTGCGGGTGTCTATGGGCGGCGGTAATCGCTTACCATAAGGCGATCCATCTGCTCGTTTGCCCCCTATTCCATAAAAAAAACCATTAATATTTGACATTGTACTCAATATTGACATTTTCTGTATACTTCTACTATTATTATTAATTAAAGTAAACCTGTAGAAAAGGTCATTATTGTAATGATATTTTAAAGATTCCCTGTAGTATTTGTATGCCGTGAAGGCCAGACATGACAGCTCTTCTTATATAATTTGACCAACCTACATGCTTTAACTCATGTCTCCACAAATAAAGAATCTATTCTATTCTACTATGCTAACTAACCATGCTTATGATTAATGAAAGTGAAGGCTGAATATTTTAAGGTCTTTATTTATCTAAGGTTATGCCTGCAAACATAGCGTAGGACACTCTCCGGCAAGATGGAGTAATGATTTGCGAAAGGTTTGGATTGGCGGAAGCTGGATGCGACAAGCCGAGGACAGGGTGAAATGGCGCATATTAGGGGAGGCCTACGTCCAGCAGTGGACTGCTATAGGCTGATGATGATGATGATGCCTACGACTTTGTCTACATGGACTTCAGTTGGGTCCAAACTGAATAAAACCTGTAATAAATAATGTAAACCTGTCTTAGTCCAGGTCCAACTATCTGTGTGCTAAATTTCATAAAAATCCATTCAGCCATTCTTACATGCTTGAGAGTAAGAAACATCCAAAATTCCAAACATACAAGCTTTCACATTAGAATACTAGTAGAATAAAGCACATATTATCTCACACTGAACCCAAGGCAATCTGAGAGGAATGGACCATTGCGCTAGATAGTATTACATCTTCATGCTAGCATTGTGCTGTTAAGGTACAACTACCTTGTGTTGGCTCTGGCTGATAATTTAATTTTTAATTTGAAGGCAATCATACCACCTAGCTAAAATGTATATTGGCTATCTGCAAATCTTTTTTTTTTTCAAACAGTTGATGAAAATCATAGAATGTATAGAGAATACTTTTGTCCTGTGTCTTACAACTTTAACATCAAACATTAAAAACCTTTGTAAAGACTACATAATAATAATCTCCAGACAAATTATAACATAAGTGACTCTAATTGAAGTAGAAAAATTCACACCTCTGAAGTTTATTACTATGACAAACAGCTTAATGTTAATAATCTCAATTGTGTGTATCTACAACAAATTCTTGACCTACATTCATAATAATTTTATTACTAACAAAATAAAAGTGTAGACTTACTTCCAGTGGGAAATTTTGGTTCATCTGGCATTTTACTGTACTTTTCCATCATTTTTTCATATATTGCTGCAGCCTCCTGAGACTCATACCCATAGTCATCCTGGTCAGGTTGATCCGGCCCCTCACGGGTTACTGCAGTGTTGTCCCGGTCAATAGCATCAGCAATTACAGACTTATTGGCTGACTTTATGACTTTTAGAGTCTTTTGAATCTTCCTTAGAGCTTTAGGATCTCTCATAGCAAGCAGTTCCTCCCGCTTTTTCTGCAACTCAATTTTCTTTTGCTTTTCTTCCTCATCTTTCTTTGCCAAAAACTTTTGTATATTTGCTGACAGTCTGTCTCTCTGTTTTTGCTCCTTTTTGGGAGGATCGAAACGAGCTTTATAATAGGAATTCTCCTGAAATCACATAAGCAGATAAAAGTGACTTTATTGACACAATAACAAAGTAGTTTCAAAGTAAAAGTACGTTCGTGCACGATTTGCACAGAGAGCTCCAGCTGAATATAAAATAAAGGGCGAAGTCAAAAACATATTCAATAGGGGTCTATCGTAAATCAAAAGTAGGTAAGATAGACTTCGCAAAAAAGTACTAAACTCACAGATGACTTTTGTTGTTGATTTCGTTGAGCAGCCAACAACGTCTCGCGAAACTCCATTTTCCCGCGATTTAATAATTCTACACAGATAAAAATTCTAATAACTTAATAACATTGCAAAATTTTCACAAATTATTTATATTTTTTCGTAAAATACGTGTCAGGCTCAATTTTGATACACAATCCCACCATTTTCTGGAAACGTACTGACTGAATAATGATGTCTCTGATTAGTGATACTAATGTGAAGTGTTGTAATCTTATATCGATTTTATCGAATAGATAGAAAAAGTTATTCGATTACACCCGAATCTACTAAATAATTTCAGAAAATAATAATAACAAAATCTTAGAGCATTTATATAAGCAGACGGCATAGCCAGGCTTACCGCTGTGCCAATAATATACTTTTGCATTGCCAAAGTACATTAGCCCTAAGAGCATGCACGTTATATAAGACTAATTAGGTCGCGATCGCCGCCATTGTGTATCACGTTATGTCGCAAATAACATCTTCCACAAAATGATTAATTCTGCAGTTTATTCTTGTATAACGAAACGATGGTGTTTCCTTTCCTATCACATATAAAAATAACTTGTGCATGATAATGCATGGTTTTATACAAGAATAAAGTTGAAAAAATCTTTGTGCCGTTACCGGCCGAAAAACGATAGAAAAATACAGAGGAATGAATGAGATTAATTTGAAGTTCACACGTGGGAGCCATGCTTCGGCACGAATGGGCCAGCTCGACCGGAGTGATACCACGGCCTCACAGAAAACCGGCGTTAAACAACGCTTACGTTGTGTTTTGCCGAGTGAGTGAGGTTACCGGAGGCCCAATCCTCTTTAAAGGTCGGCAACGCACTTGTGACTCCTCTTTTGGTGTTGCGGGTGTCCATGGGCGGCGGTAATCGCTTAGCATCAGGTGATCCGTCTGCTCGTTTGCACTCCTATCGCATAAAAAAACAAAAAGAAGTGCTGGACAATGTGAGTGACCGAATGATAAAAGTAAATGGTATTTCGGTCACTTATTTTCAAATAAAAGTATATCTGGTTGGTTGGTACACATTTGTCGGTTTTGTCTACATTTTGACGTATCATATACGAACATCTAGAGCTACATTAAGTTAATGTTTACCCTGCCTTGATATTAAGCTGACACTGGATACCTATTTGGTTGTGCTGGAAGACATAAATATGTAGCGACATCTACCATGCTACATGTAAACTAGACGGACAAGTCCTGAATCGCGCAAGTGAAGTTTGTGTTATATTAAAGACTCTTTGTGTATAAATTGATAAAAATAGAAATACTAAGTAGTTGCTATGGTGATGTGGTGACCCTGAAAAACTTGGTTGTCAATATATGCCGTTTAATTTGGAAACTTATAACATATTTTATTTGGTGGTCCTCAGATCCGATAAGTAGTATACATTTTCGAATCATTGACTGTCTTGGACTATTCTAGGCACTCATTCCACAATATATTTGAAGCGTAACTTCTAATAGTTTGCAACACAACTTGGTTATATACAACCGCCCGACATCAACCATTGGGCCGTGGCCCGCCATGCAAAACACCCGCCGGGGATCCTCCCTATAATGTGAGGGGTCACCTCGCCCCTCCACAAATGTGTCATTCTTCAAGTGAAGTGTATTTACCGAGGATAAAAAATCCAGCCATGTTTTAAATTAAGTATGTACTCCGCTTTGTATTATATTATATGTGTTCAAATTTCTCAGCACTGTTTCTTTCTTGCCTCCCACCAAAAGTGGCAGACAAAGTTGTTCGGTGATTCTTTCCTATACTTTCTCCCTAGGTTATATGCTCTAAGTCTAACATAGACAAGTAATCGACTAAGCTTTTGACTGTATTTGACCATTATTTGACATACAATACAGCTCTACCTGACCATAGAGTATAGGCCAAGTGTCAAACAAGTCCTTTTCTTCTTTTCAGAACTTGACGGAAGACTAAAATATGGTTCGTGTTATTACCATGAGTTTTATCAGATTAATTCATCATGATCATGCTTCGAATTTATTAAATTTAGCGTGAAATATGTGATATAAGTGAAACCAGTGTCGTACAGCACATTATTTCCAATTACGATGTTGAAACATAAATTTTGTTTGTTTCGCTACAGGCCACCTCCAAGAAGAAGACCAGGAAGTTACGAGGCCACGTGAGCCATGGCCACGGTCGTATTGGTGAGTTTTCTATCTTACGAGCTACACCCTCGAAAGATTTATAGTGAAACCAAGAGACCTAACCTAAACCATGGGTGCCACCAACTTCCTCGTTTCCTCAACATGACACCGAAAAGTTGCAAGTACTGTTATGTTATAGTTTCAAATAGGTACCAAATGTGGGTAAACCCTAGCTTACCCACATTTGGTATGCATTTGATTGTGATCTCTATTGTACACTAGCTTCTGCCCGCGACTTTGTCTGCGTGTACTTTAGAATTGGGTCCGATCTGGATAAAAAGTAGCCCGTATTATTTGAGACTATAATCTATCTCTGTACCAAGTTTCATCCAGATCTGTTCAGCTATTGTGGTGTGAGAGTAACAAACATCCATACTCACTAGCTTAAACCATAACTGTTTTAACACAATAAACATTGTAATTTTCTGGTGACAAATATTGATACTGATGAATTCAAGTTAAAGCAAGTTTGTGAAAGTACTTGTCACCAACACTCACATGTAATTAAATTAAAGTATATGTGTAACTATTTAGAAAGATTTGTCAAAACTGCATGAAGGCCTTAAAAATATATCTCTAAGACAAGTTTCTAACCAACTGGAGGATTTTTAATGTTTCACATCCTTACCCTGTTAAGTAATGAATTACCTATGTAATTACCACATTGTTCTCAATTATAATTCAATATTTCAGGCAAGCACCGCAAGCATCCTGGAGGTCGCGGTAATGCTGGTGGGGAGCACCACCACAGAATCAACATGGATAAGTACCACCCTGGATACTTTGGCAAAGTAAGTTACCTACATATCATCACCCACTATACAAATCTACCCTCTGTTGAGAATAGGCCTTCCTTATTATATTAACATGTAAAGTAATCACATAGTCATTGTGACCCTTTTTGTGTTGGTAAAACGTGCTTCAGACCATGTAGTTTGGCATTGTAAGGCAACCAGCACTCCTGCAGCTAGGTTGTGTCATCTATACTTATAATAAATCTGTAGAGAGGTCAATTCTGTACATGAAATATATTTCCAAAATAACTATCAGCGGGTGATTAGTGATCGATACTGACGCCAAAAATGCAATCAGTAAAATTTTTGTCTGTCTGTCTGTCTGTATGTTCGTTATAGAAACAAAAACCACTCGACGGATTTCAACGAAACTTGGTACAATTGTTCTTCATACTCCTGGGCAGGTTATAGTATACTTTTCATCACGCTACGATCAATAGGAGCAGAGCAGTGAAGGGAAATCTTGGGAAAACAGGAGAACTTACTCCATTTTTTAAGCTTCCGTCGCGTGTGCAGCCTTAATGGTTAAAGCTACACAGAAATCATGTATGACGGAAATGTTCTCCTTAAAATTATATAAAAAATATTCCACAACAGCAAAAGTCTATCTTTTATGGTTGACTCACAATAACACGTGTAACTCCCGATAGTTTAGCAGTTCGGAGCTTTCTGATTATATTTGTCTACTCTTACGTTAGGTGACTGACTAACTGACATAGTGATCTATCAACGCACAGCCCAAACCACTGGAGGGATCGGGCTGAAATTTGGCATGCATATAGCTACTATGATGTAGGCATCCCTTAAGAAAAGATTTTGATAAATTTCGACCTACAATGTCGGGGTGAAATAGAGGATGAAAGTTCATATGGAACAAAGTAATTATTCCATGCGGACGAAGTTGCTGGCAAAAGCTAGTCACTTATAAATGCTTTAACCACATTACAAATTTGATTATACATCTTCCTTTTCATTTGCTGTCAACATTAAAAAAATACAACACAAATCTGAGAATTAGCTGTGGGATTTGTGCTATTAGGAGTAAGGACTAGTCTGGTTGTACCAAATATACTTTAATGTTAGTTTTAATATTTAACTTTAACTTTACTTTAGCTTTAATTTATTTTGGAGATAAAATTGATTGAAGAAATTTGACAGTTCTATATAGATATGTTGTTGAAAATGGATTATTTAGAAATAGATATAAAGGTTTAATGAACTGCTTGTTGTAGCTTGGTATGAGGAATTTCCACGAAAGGAAGAACAAGCTGTTCAACCCTGTGCTGAACCTGGACAAGCTGTGGACCCTGGTGTCAGAGCAGTCGCGGCTAAAGTACGCTTCTGCAACTGACGGCAAGGTGCCCGTTATCAACATTGTCAAGGCTGTAAGTTTTTTATTATTTATACACCCTATCTAACTCTAATTCTAATACTTGATAATGATGAATGAACTATTACATTGTCAATGTATTCACAAAAATAATCATCTAATAATAATAAAAAGTTAAGCATCATTTGAATATCAATTTAGGATAGGGGTCAGCAAACTGCGGCTCTTTGAAGGGTCAGTTGTGGCACTTCAAGTTTCCCAAATAGATTTTTTGATGCAAATGCGATCAAATATTTAGTAAATAGGGCGGGTCAAATAATTTAATGTATACAGTTAAAAATATGAAAGAGAAAATTGTGGCTCTTTGAGCTTCCGATAATTCGATATATTTCTGGCATCTGACTCTTTGTCTAAGTTTGCTGAACCCCGATTTAGGATAATTGAGTAATTCTTAAAGGCCAAAATGATGCAACTGAGAAAATGATAAAATTATCATCCAGGAAGCCTAATATAGCCCAGAAGCACTGGTAAAAAATTCTTTTTAAAATGAAGCCAAACATAATTATGTCTTCTGTCCAAAAAGATTATCAAAAGTTGAAATTGTATGTACTAAATATTAATTATATTATTAATAATAATATATTGGATCCTACAATCATATGAAAATATTTGACTAACATTGAGATTCTATTTCAGGGTTACTACAAGTTGCTGGGCAAAGGAAAACTCCCCAAACAGCCCGTAATAGTTAAGGCGAAATTCTTCTCAAAAACAGCCGAGAGGAAAATCAAGGCTGTGGGTGGTGCCTGCGTCTTGTCAGCGTAATTTAAGTTTCCAATAAATCCATAAAAACCATATTTGTAGTTATTTTTTACTTAGGAATCAAATTTGGGACCTCTCGCAAATTCGTTACATTTTTCTTACAATTGTTTAGAATTCAATCTTCAAGGACTCGATAGCGCGATCACTTATGCTGTATGCACGATGTACGTTTGATGATTATCAGCTCTTTTCTAGTTCCTGAAGGGAACCACAGGTCTAATCGATTTAAAATTTGGTATCCTGTTACTTCAATGATAATATATTGCAAGAAAATGATAACCATGATTGATGCTACGGGGTTATTTTTAAATATATTATAAACAGGATTCACAAGAAAAAAAACTGCAGATTCGCTAAAGGACCTGGGTTCGATTCCCAAGTCGAGCAGTGTTATTTGGTTTTTCTACGAAATTCTCAGTAGCATTTCGAGTCTGGTATATGTCACTAAATTTCTGTGCAACATGCGTAGGTACATGTTGATATACTAACCATTTTAATTATGGTTACTTCTTTATAGTTACTTAAGTTAATATGTAGTTACCTTTTCGTATCATATTACCGCAATAGCGATGTTGCAATAGTTCAATAAAACAGCAGCTGTATTGTTTAACATTATAGTTGTACTGCTTAAAATAGATAAGTAAAACTAAGATACAGAACTAAGTCGCAAATGTAAAATATCAAAATTGTACTAGAATAACTAAGTGCCTGTAAAGAAAACGCGATTCAGGTAATTTTAAATGCAATCAAATTATTTACATAAACCATAATTATTATAATATTATCAATTAATTGTATTCATTCATCCTAAGCGTAAAAAAATGAATTTGTTTGAGACCTGCACTGTCACATTTAAATAATTATTGTTATAAAAAAAATCGTAATACAGATGATAATGATAGCAAGCCTACTGCACACGTTGTTTGACTTCTAATATAATGGAGTACATCGGTACATACCTCAATCAGTATGCAAATTTTATGAAAGCTACAAGCACAGTACCTACCTACACTTAATTAGCCAAAGTAGTAGATATAGAACTTTACTCGATCACACCGCCGTCTCCTTAATTAAATTCAATGCTTGCTGTCGATCAGCGCAGCAAGTTTTCCTTTTTTTGTTTTAGTATTGAAGCTCTAATGCTTTATTTACCCGACTGCGTCTGAACGAGGGTATAGATTTTCGAGTAAATGTATACATACTAAGTGTGTCCCTTACTTTGCATACATCTAAGGGTAGTACGCTATACGATAAAAAATCGTTGCGGAAGAATAAATTTCGTAGTGCGCTTACCCTAGAGGTCTGATTGAACCGCCTCGTCGGTTTAGTCTCAGTTGAGTAACATAGCACATATTATTATGATAGATTTTTAATTTCATTTTGATTTCGTAGTTTTAGTCCACTCACTATGGTCGGATTTTTTTATTGATATATTTTTTACGAAGGATGTTGCCACACTATCCAGTGAAGCAATCAAAGGTGGGTGTGTTTTAAACTACTGCTTTAGCTCCTTAAACTGTGCTGCAAGTCTAAAAATACAGTGTAGTTTATACAGTTATTACTAATCTACAATGATACCTGTATTCACTAGCGGTCAGCCTACAGTAACAGATTTTTTTAATTAGGTTAATATGAATATCTCATCATTTCCTTGAAGAATACTATAACAGCTCACAATAATTAGATGTATGTAAAATCTAGTGCCCTCATCAAATATTTTCAATTTCTCAGTAGTACCTAATTAGCATACAACTCAGTTTAAAAAACCATCATCATTGTAAAAATATAATGCAATATTTTAAATCTGCAGAGCTAAACTATAGTATCAGATGATACCCTTCTGATTTATAATATTGATAGTCTGTGTTCTCAGATTTATTGAAGTTCTTATAAGGGTAATTGTCATCGGTTTAAGTGTATATTGTAACTGTATGTGCCTGTCTCATTGGTGGGATTTGCTCTGGTGGTGTTTGTGTCTGTACTGCATCTGGAGGCCGAGCCTGCTTGGCCTTCTTGCGTGCAGCATCACTTTCAGCGTAATACATGCCTAGTCTAGTTTTTATAGCTGCTAAAGCTGCCCCATTAATTTCGTCATGGAATATATTAGTGTACCTCCACTGTTTCACCATAGGACCTCTCTTTCGTTCTTTCTTGATTTTCTTTTCTGGTTTTGATTCTTCGTGATGTTGCATTAATTCTGCAGCATGACCATATGGATTGTCTATAGTTATAGTTGAATGCTGTTGAGGCTCAGGTTTAGTTTGCAGCACAATAAATGCAGTTGTAGGTTGTGTTGGTCTGGGAGCAGCAGACTGCAGCAATATCCCCATACTTTGTGTTCCATTTTGGGTTTGATAGAAGTTGGTGGCAGTTCCTGTAGTCAATGTAGCTGTTTGATATTGGTTTTGGAAGTAGTTCTCAGCTATATTCACAAGATGACTACTTCCAGGATACGCAATAGGAGCCAGAGGATCCTGTGGAGTTTGTGTCTGCTGCTGTGGCGGTTCCACCTGTGGAACTAATTCCATACTCCTCTTAGACTTAGGCATGGTTGCAGATATGTTATCTGGATCAAAAGTCTTGATGTAGTCTTTCCACATTTTGGAAATATTGATTTCTAAACCAGCAATTTTATCCAATCTGATGAAATCTTTCAAACGGTGTGTGTGTACAATAGAATATATATGATTTTTAATTTGGTCTAGAACTCCTGATGGCAGACGCACCTCTCCTGAGCGACGATGACTGTTTTTCCCTCGGTTGTCACTGGGAAACATGACACCATCATCCATTTTTTTGCACAGAACTCTAACTTTTCTCTCTGTAATGGCATGAATGTTCTTAAAGGCGGTTTGGCACACTTGAGTCTCTCTTCCCTTAACTCTTATAAAGTATTCAAACGTACAAGTACGACGGCTGCTAGTTTTCACCCTCTTTCTCTTGACGTCAACTTGCCTCATGAGTCCAAATAAATAAGCATTTTGTTCATCATGTGTTTTCATAGAGTAAAAGCCTTGGAAAGTTTTTAATCTGATTTCTTCTGGAACTTTCTGAAAACATCGCCTTCGGCAATTACAGTCAGGACCCGGTTGTTTTGGTGGAACCAATTTTCCATTTGCATTTACGTATTCTAGTCCAGCAATCCTTAGACGCTTTTGTTTTTGTTTGTGCCATTCTGGAAATATATGTTTTTTTCAGCAGTTTGCAAATATAATAATAGAATAAAAACAAACTGATCGCAGAGAACTAGAGTACTTGTGTGTAATTTAATGAGCTCGAAGTTCGAACACAAACAAATCGCCGATATAGAAAGAGTAGCGTTACAATAGGTTATTTACAACTGTTCGGTACACTATATTCTGTGAATCAGTCAAAGAAAACTGTACGGAACGGTCACTTGTTCTATAAAAATGTAGTAAGGTAGTAAGAGTCAAAAACTGGGTAATGTAATGAAGACTATACATTGTATACAAAGCATTTGAAAACTAAAGATAACCAATAAGTTACTTTAACTTTAAAATGATGCAGAGATAAAACTCGCCTTCAGGATTCCTTGAACGTCTCTTTACAACTTTTCCGTTTTTTGTAAGCTTCACTTTGCGTTCATTATTTGAGACATCGGCCATTTTAGTACCGAAGCAATGGGTTGCTAAAGATCCATAACCAAATCATCGTAACTACCACAAAACATAAGGGTAATCGTTCACCTCACCCGCCAAATTCAATTTTGTTTTGGTGTTTCGCAATTTGTGTGATAAAGATATTATATTATATGCAGAGAACCTAAAGCATATAACTGCACAGAACAGTAGTAATCGTAAAAATAATTATACAATGTTTGTAACTGAGAACTAAAACCTTTGCGTATACTAAAAATCTTTATCAAGCTCCTGCTCCTGCTCCTCTCCTCAGTCAGCTCCTGTGCCAACTGTCAAAATTGACATTTATTCTCAGAGTTTGTCTCTTCAAGCCTTCTAGTCCAGCCCACAGACTACTTAGATATACTAGGTCTAGCCCATGCACTCTTGCACTGTCCTCTACAATCCTTACTAATAATATAAACGTGAAAGTTTGTGAGTATGGATGTGTGGATGTTAGTTACTCTTTCACGCCAGAACGGCTGAACGGATCTGGATGAAATTTGGCACAGAGATAGATTATAGTCTGGAATAACACATAGGATACTTTTTATCCAAGTTCGACCCAGTTCTTAAGTCCACGCAGACAAAGTCGCGGACAGAAGCTAGTACTCTATAATAGCTTAGAGAAATATAGAGGTCAGTGAACTCATAGCAAGATATTCCATTCCCGAAAATGGCCCGCAGTGACGTCACAAATTTCACGATCAGTGTTGCCGTTGAGTCCCAGCTTCGATACCAATATGGATTTCTTTTTCATTATTAATATAAAATAAATTGCCTACCAGCCCAACTATTTTTATCTCGTATTATTTGTATATTTGGTTAAACAAGTAAACTGTATAAAATTACTAATTAAAAATTCTACTGACAAAGAAGCAAGAAAATGAAAAATTGCATCTTGCTCGGCAAATTTATTCACTCATCATCATCATCCACAGCCTGACTTCGTTGCTGGGTATAGGCCTCCCTCAGTTTGTACCATCCACCAAGGTCCTGTGCTACTCTCATTTATCGCCAAAGGGTATAGAAATACATAGGAGATATCCCGCCAATAGAAACTCAGAATAGAAACCACTGACTGAGAAAGCAAGGAGTGTAAAATAAAGGAGTGCAATCTGTTACCAACTCCCAAAAATATTTATCCCTAACCCTAACGCTTCAGTAAAAAATTTAAAGATTTTATTAGAAATATAAAACATTTTTTTATAAATCATTACATATTATAAAACAAAGTCGCTGTTGCTGTTTCGTTTTTTTTAATATATAGAGTGATTCAAGAGGAAGGTTTTAAGCTAATTAACATTACGCTATTGCTCTTAGGAATGGGGCAACGCGGGTGAAACCGTGGGCGGGCCGCTAGTTAATTATAAAAAAATAATTAAAATATAACAAAAATATGAAAGAATCATTAAAGTGTCTCAACAAATGTTGAGAGATTTAAAGCACAAGTTCGGTCGTGTCGTGCGTGGAGTACTGTTCGCACCTTTGGAATGGATCGGCTAAGTACTAGCTTGAGGCGTTAGAATCCGTCGAGAAACGTGCCAAGAAGCTCATTGACAACGACTCCCTCGTCCAGGCTAAACTCCAAAGTCTGGAACATCACCGCAGTCGCTAGCTTATCGGTTTTTATCGGATACATTTTGGAGAATGTGCATCAGAACTCCACGATCTTATTCCCCCTAGCCCTTTCTACTATCGGACGACCAGAAGCACGAAAAAGCGACATCGATTCATGGTGGACATTCCAAAAACCCGAACGAAACGCTTTAAGTCCACTTTTACAATGTGGAATGCGCTGCCCAAATGGGCCTCCCCCGATAGTTATAATCTGGGTGTCTTTAAATCACGAGTGAATCTGTTTCTTCTAGGCAAGCGCGCTCCATCGTTGATCCCAGTAACGCTCAACATTATGGTGAACTGGAGGTCAAGCTTAAGCATAAAAAAAATAACGTCCATATTTCTGAATAAAAATATCGACGATATTTGGTGAAAATTAATTTTGTGAAAAATTATCGATATTTTTAAGCTATTGCATAGCTTCTATCGCGGGCCTTGAGCGTGGGGACCGAATCCAGAAATTCCGTAACGAAAAAAACCTAACACGCTTGTCTCTTTAGTTCAGCAACCCGCCTTTAGGTGGCATTGGTTGTATTACATAAGTTGATAAAAACCAATGCCACCTAAAGGCGGGTTGCTGAACTAAAGAGAAACACGCTTGTCTCTTTAGTTCAGCAACCCGCCTTTAGGTGGCATTGGTTGTATTACATAAGTTGATAAAAAACGCTATGCAATAGCTTTACCGGGGCAGTCCCCGAGTGCCACACGTCTTTTTTTACCTAAAAATCTACATCATTCGATTGTCAAATATCGAGTAGCGATGGCGATTGTTCCTAAAATCGAATCGACGTTCGTAAATGCGTATATTCGAATATCAATTTATTGGTTACACGATAAAACAATCAAATGACAATCTAACAATCGAATAAATTGTTTCGTTGTTTGCGTCGCGCAGCAGGGTATGCGACTGTGCGGTGTGTGTGTGTACGTAAATAGATTACATCGTGTGCCTTTTATCACCTCTGACTTTTTGATGTCATGTGCGTATTAATAATTAATTATCACGCGCTTAAACGGTGACGGAAAGCATCGTGAGGAAACTTGCATGCCTGAGAGATTATCCCGACGGCGTGTGAAGTCTGCTAACTCGCATTAGGCTAGCAAGGTGGACTATAGCCTAATCCCTCTCATTCTGAGAGGAGACCCGTGCCCAGCAATGGGACACCGGACAATGTAAGTAATGGGTTGATTATGTATGTATATATGTGTGCCTTGCATATCTGGGTATGTCGCAGGAGCGTTACGAACGAATAAATTATTATTGTTTTAGTAGATGTCGTTTGATCGTTCATTCGAACAATTTGCTTCATCGATATAGTACCTACGCACGCAGCAATGAAGATGAGGCATGTAATCACGTCGCGTTGTCGCGCATGACCACAGTCGACGGACAATCGAAGAAAATTAGTAGATAATCGAATAAATTCAAATGAATTGCAAAATCGAATAATTTGATTGTTTTTAGTAACAAACAATCGCCTCGCCCATCTCTATTTGAGTTGATTTGTTTGTTCGCGAAACGCGAATTTTAATGATTGGTGATTTTTAGTCCTTTTACAACGAAATAGTTTTTGTTGCATCATTGTAAATTAAATGAGGAAAGCCTCATGCGTTCAAATCGTAACTAAAAATCAAAATATTGATCGTATACTTTACAATATTTGTGTAATCAATCAATACAAACCAACAGGTGAGTCAGATCAGTAGATTACAAATGAATTGGTTTGCCACCTTATTTCAGTAAGTTAATCTCTATTGTCTGTATTTTAATTACTTGATGAATTGGGTTAGGAATCTCAGCAGATTCTGAACGGAGGATAGTATTTTCTCAGAAGTTGGGAAGGAACTGTTGTCTCTTAAAATGTTGATGACAAACACAAGGTAGCATAATAAGAAACCTATTACTTTAGTGGTTTACTTAATGTAAAAAAAACTTATGATTGAGTTTGATGTAGTACCTTTAACAGCACATGCCTGGAAATCAACATGGCTTCATACAGTGGAAGTTCAGAGCAACTAACTTCATGTATTTTATTAGCTGAATATGATGATACATTATTGTATTAAAATTGACACAATCTAAACCAACTTCAGCTAGACACCCAACAAAGTGAATAATTTTTTTTATTAAAAAATGGGCTTACCTATAACTTCAATCTTGCCTCTGGGGCAAAGATGAGATAAATATGTCAATAAATTGTCTAAATTTGTAAAATATATGTACCTACTTTGGTTTTAAATGTTACCCCGTGTAGTGCAATGTGCGAGTTTCTGGCAACCACATGATTACAAGTCTGACACCCTAGCCATTAGGCTATCACCTCTTCTGAGTTGCAAAACTAGGTACATGTACAAATTACTTAGTTTATAAATGGTTTGAAGATTTTACTATGGAGCCTGACCTATTCCTACATGGCCACTCATAAAAACATAAAAAATCAACAGCAGACCATTACCACAACAAAAAATGTCATGGGCCAAAATCTTGTAATGTCAGGTTTCCAAGATAAGTAATCAAAGTTTTAAAGCAA
Source organism: Acronicta aceris (assembly GCA_910591435.1). NCBI lineage: Eukaryota > Metazoa > Arthropoda > Insecta > Lepidoptera > Noctuidae > Acronicta > Acronicta aceris. The sequence continues at coordinate 16,488,471 of OU342762.1, read as the reverse complement.
TAAATACCGGAAGTACCTATCAATTAACATAGGATATTTTATGTCTACATAAGGTACCTACATATTTTTGGACTGCCTAAAATGATTTGTGTGTGTTGGTTCACTGTGTTGGTCATTGGTTTTTTTGAGTGTGTGTGTGTATGTGTGGTGTGAATTATATAATTATATTGTACATTAAACTTCACACTCAATCATTTCATTTTGTGATCAAATAAAATACAGCTTCCGAATGTACAACTATTATTTCTTATGAAATGTTATTTTTGATATTAATTAAAATATTATTTATTATAGATAGAAGATAGACAAAGATGACCTTCCAATCTGCTATGCCAAGCCGGGAGTTTTTATGGGATGTTTTCAGAAGGTATAATGTTTTAAGAACATATTGAATTTAGGGATCGATAGGACATGTGATATTATTATATACAAATACTAATTAAATTAACCAATGGTTCCTCTAAAAATTGTGTTATCAACACAGGCAATAAGTTAAACTATGTTGCAAATGAATCTGGAACTGTTGGTTTTCAGGCTAACAAAGTGCCTGATTTATCCTTCTGATTACTTATCTGCGAGATTTTATTTAAACTCATATTAATATTATTATTTCTAAACAATAACACATCAAATGTAATATGTTATTAAAATTTTCTTGCAGGGTTGACAAAGACCGGAGTGGTTACATATCAGCAGATGAGTTGCAGCAGGCTCTCTCTAATGGTACATGGAACCCTTTCAATCCTGAAACTGTTCGTCTTATGATAGGTATGTAATGTATAATATGTAACCATACAAGCTGTTTGCTACTATTAAGGTAATATATTTTCCAGGTAGTAGCAAAATAGGCAAGTATTGCTGTTAGCAAATATCGAAAATAATTGCCATAGTTATGGAAATATACACCTGTAGAATGTTGAGTGAATTTGTTGAGTTGAATGTATCATCAATTTATGTATCTCTATTGTGCAGATACTGTAGAATCTCTGGAGGTGCTGTTTAAATGAATGTCTACAATGCCGTATATTGCAACAATTTTAAAAATATATAATTATGTATAAAATTATAAACAAATACAAACACTGATAGCAACACAGGTCTGATAAAAGAAAAGTGTTGTGAGAGACAAAACTTAGACTTTAAAAAAAGCATTATACATAGTAACATTGTTAATTACAGAATCTTTTCTATGTACATTCAACAACACATCAAGTTACCACAAACTGTCAAATTTCCTTATTGGATAATAAACTCTATTATTTAGAGATGAAATTGATAAATCCGTTAATAGGTTTGCTTATTAGAGGTAGGATTTTGGCATTACTTTTACGGATCTTATGTCAAATTTCTATTTCTAATAAGCAAATCTACTGATTAATTTTTGTTATTAGGACCAGTCGTAAATGGCTTCATCCTGCTGTGTTTCAATAATTATAATGTTTTCGCATGTAATTATTTTCTAGGTATGTTCGACAAGCAGAGCAGGGGTGTGATCAATTTTGAAGACTTTGGTGCCCTATGGAAATATGTTACTGACTGGCAAAACTGTTTCCGGTCATTTGACCGAGATAATTCCGGAAATATTGATAAACAAGAATTGAAGAATGCTCTTACAGCATTTGGGTACAGATTGTCAGATGAAGTGGTCAACATCATGGTTCAGAAGTTCGACAGATTTGGTCGTGGGACCATCTTGTTTGATGATTTTATCCAATGTTGTGTAACCTTATATGTAAGTTTTAATTTTGTTATTCATTAATTTTGCAGTGCTCACATTTATTAAGGTTCTTAGGGTTGCCAGGCCCCAAAAATAGTAAAGTCGGAAACAGATTCATATCTGGACATTTTACTCTGAAAGCCTGATACAACGGATTTTAATAGAACAATAAATTGAATTGGTTTTCCGACATATGTGACCAGTGTAACAAATACAAATATTTCACATTCCCACTTTACATATTTATGTAGTTCTTTGCTAATAACAGTTGTTTGTTTCCAGACATTGACATCAGCATTCCGTCAATATGACACAGACCAAGATGGCGTCATCACTATTCACTACGAACAATTCCTCAAGATGGTGTTTGGATTAAAGGTAAAAGTATAAAAAATGTTTAGTTATTGAGAATTAAACTTCAAAATCAACAGACAATTTTTATAACTGTACCTATTAAATGTAACATGGCAAGTGCTGGCTTCATTAAGAGAGAGACAACGATTTGCGCCGTAGTGCGGGTTCGCATGTTCGTTAATATAAAAGAAAGAACGAAATAAAAATAATGTATTTAGTAAAGAAAACTAACACAATGTCTTAATTTATGTCGCATGGCATTGTGTTGCAACTTTCCGTCGGACAACGGGTTAAGAACGAATTTTGGTGAATAAAATGTAACCGTGTATAGGCTGTGTATACGTAGCTAATACGCATTTGAATGTGACTGCTGAGTATCTTTAGATGCATCGAAAGATATTACAAGGAGTATGTATTCATTGTCGATGTATTAAACATTTCCATCCGTACTATTTATGGTCTAAGTCTTTCTCTGTTGAATTTTGCCTGAACCGATGAAATAATTTCGTTTTTCGCAGGGAAATAGATCCTGAGAAAGGTCACAGAGTATTTTTGATATCAGAAAAATTAATGGTAATTAAACGGCCTTTTGAAATGCGAGTTAAACCGCGGGCAACAGTTGTATTCTTTAAGGACGATGTTTCATAAATACAAGTACTTACCTAAATAAAATTTTAATGTGTGTAAAGATTGTAACGTTAAAAGCCAGTGTAAGTAGGTACTGTATGAATATGAACGTGTTACAGTTATTAAGCACCTATATTGTTAAACCGTTTTATCATAAACAAAATATTGTCCACGGAGCAGGATTCCTATTAATTTACTATGCTAAACGAAACTTGCAACAGGATCGATTCGGTCAAATAAAGCAACTTTTAAAAATTGATAATAAAGAGACATGCCCTATTGAAATTGTTTAAGTGAATCTCGATGTTTTATGTGTCATTGAGTATGTCATGTATGATCGAGGAGTTATTTTTGATATTTGAATGTGGATGATACTTCTATTTAGTAACAAAGTTGCCGATTTTGTAAGCTCAAGCTTGAAATTTCTATCAAGTCTTCCAAAGTTACTACATTTAAGGTCAGGATAAGGCCAAAATTGTCTAAGATGCTATTAGATATAAGTAACATCCACGTAAGTATAAAAATAGCTCTAATCTATACAATCACTGCTTTTAATTATTTTATTGTTGGTATTGGTATATCATGTATAAATTAAATCATTGATGGTATTTTTTATCGAACTTATGACCTATTCACCATTTCAAGCACCATTGAGGGTGTTACTATATCTTTAAATACAGACTAAATTTCGACGAAAACATTGAGGAAGTTGAATTTGTGATTATCGAATAAACGGACAGGAAACGATTACATGAATTTCGGCATACCGTGGTAATATTTCGGGTTTAATTATAAAACTCACTTTAATATAATTATAGTAGTTCAGATTACTTAAGTCTTCCAAACTAACGCTATGATACCCAACGGCCAACATTTTATTGTGCATTGTTATCCAATATTTTATATATAAAAATGATTTATTTTTCGGATGTAAGCATTTGAACAGCTACGTTATATACTATTTTATGTACTTGCAACAATATCACATATCCATAGAGTAACAATAATAGAAATTACTTAAACCGAACTACCTAATTCTGATCCATGTAAATGTTGTAGAATAAGGACCTTAAAGTTAACATAAACCATTGTTAGCAGGCCTTTATAACTTAATTGTACGAAGAACATTGTTATTTCATATAAATGGTTAGGTATCCGAATGCAAAATGTATCTCGTTGCACTAACAGGAACATTTCTCTTTCGTCCAGTGTGTGCCGTAAACATCGCAGTTGACATGGTCCGGGGAAAATGGTATCACACACGCGAACTCATACCCACCAAATTTAATTAAAAATTGATTCAAGGTATTGTACGTATTCTAAGAAACACAACAGAGATTTTACTATTAAGAGTAATAGACCTAATTGCTAAAACTTGTCACTATAATTCCATCGTAAATTTAGCCTAGGGTTGTCTAGCATGTGTCAATCTGAGATAATTAGGTCAGATTAAGTGTGGTTTTGTGTACAAGTTATACAGTGGAATATGGCGAAATGTAAGAATATTTGACCAAATTATAAATTTTTTAAGTCTGTATTGGATCTATATACTGTTTACCTTTTTCTATTAAATATATCACTTTAAATAGCATTAAATGCAATTGACGCTCAAACAAAAACTATATTTATGTGGCTTAATTTCGAAATTTAGAGTAAATGCCAAATATTTTAAAATTCACTGCTCAAATATACTCACTTACCTACATAAAAGTTGGGAGTTTGTTCGATTACTTGAGATTATTGCTTAGCTTCTCTCATTAATAAAGATTCATTTATATATTTCTCCAATGTAATTGAGGCTGTTGGTATAATGATAGATTCACATTTATAGTTATTATTAAGTCAAGCCATTCCCACTAGAAGGGAAATGCCGCATTTGATCAATTATTATGTCTCAAATAGTATAACGATATATGAATAGTATCGTCATACAGTATTTTTTTTTCTAGTTTACACATAAATCTGGTGTCGTCGGGCCCCGATTTAGCGGGCTTTGTATGATATGTTTATGATTATTAAACGAGTCTCCAGTAGTTGATGTTTCTCAATTTTGAATAAATTACGGGACGGTAGCCACGAATCACGCGCTTCGTTTACGCGTTTGCTACCTAGGATTTCATTTCAAATGAATACATTTTATTTTAAGTAATATGTTATGGAATATGTATTTATTTGTATCTAGTCTTTATTGAAGCAGTGTATGCAACAAGTATTATACAACTTTATCCAAGTACATTAAGGGTCCGGCGGAGCTTGAATTGCCCACAAAAACGTAATACTAAAATAAATCGTAATACAATCACAATTTTATCAAATTGTGTCATTATTCGGATAAGGATACCGTTAATCTAGGTTCCTACCGTACCAATTCGTCTACTACTCCTTCACTGGAATTAAATTCGCTTCTATTATTTCCAGTGAAGTATTTTGGACGAAGTGGTTGAGTAGGAACCTAGATTAACGGTACCTGAATCCGAATAATTAATTAAATTGTATTCGAATTACAATTAATTTTAGTAGTACGTTTGTATGATAAATTCGGTTCCCCGGACTCTTAAAACGGGCCTTCTGTTCCGAACACCCTTGTTGCACCCAGTACATAAATTGCTAGTTAAAATAATATATTTTAAAAATACCTACCTACCATTGTTCGTAAATTAATCATTTTAAATTAAAATCATAATTGCGGAATTACCGAATCGATTATAAACACTACAGGATATAATTGTTGCCATGGGCAGTGGCGTTACAGAATCTGCGCCACCTTATTTTTAATACTAACTATTTAAGTATAGTGCGAAAGTCAAGTCGACTTAAAAATACATATAGGTACCATATTATTTTGAAATAAGCAAAATTTTGTTAGTAAGTTTAGCGCCTCGATAAGCTTGTCGCGATAATCATTTTTTGTAAAATGTATATATAATATTTTAACTATTTAGAATAAATACGTTCCAATAAATGTTTTCAAATAAAAAAATATTTTATTTAAAATAAATGCTGATACTTAATGAATATTCTAAAAGCCGCTTTACTTATAAGATACAGGGAGCTTATTGTTTGTAGTAAGTTTTTAGGAACTCCAATTCAAAACGGATTATAATACTGGATTATTGCCTAACCCCTTTCATTGGAGAAGGGACCTGTGGTCAGCTAGTGAGAGTAAAAGGCTTGATGATGAAGGTATACTAATGTGTGGCAATCGTCAGAAGCGGAATGTCTGGTTGATATCATTAAATGGGCCTATTCCATCTTCTGAGACTTTATCTTCCAAGCTCCTATAGTGTACTTGAGCCAAATAAGACCCAAGTCACAACCCATCTGTACCCAAGAGAACACTGGAGTCACTTTGGAACCTTCTATTTCTGTCCATCTAACAGGAATCTCAGCAATTGGAATGTTTAGTTTTTGTGCTATGTACAATAATTCGACGTCAAAGGCCCTGAAACAACAAAACACCACACTAGAAATATTAACTTTGTATTTTCATAATGTATTTTAGTTTGTTTCTATGTTACAACAGTAGGGATGAGAAAATATTATTTTTAAAAAATACTATGACCCATCCACATCAACATCGTGGGGGCTATTTACTCGGTCGTATGCCGTACTTAATTATATTTAAGTTCGCACCCTCTGGTCCTAGTGACATGCGAGCAGGGTTATAAAGTAGACACCATTGCTTCTAAAATGATTTAAATTTAGTAAACTGTCTATTAGAAAGGTGACTGACATACTAAGATTTTATTTTTTCGTTTGTTTGACTGCCTCATTAGTCTAGTGGTCCCAAGCGCGACTGCTACGCTAGAGGTCCTGGGTTCGATCCCCAGGTCGAGCAGTGTTATTGGGTTTTTCTATGAAATTCTCAGTAGCAGCTCGGAGTCTGGATTTGTGCCCGGTTAATGGCAATAGGCTCGCCCCCTATTACATGGGACCTTAACATACCGGCGAACTGTGGGTGTACATTAGTACGCCTCTGCCTAACCCTTCGGGGAATACAGGCGTGATGGTATGTTATGTTTATTTTTTCAAATAAAGGATATAGTATACCTAATAGTAAAAAAATTGAGTGTATGAGAGCAGTTGCGTCAAAAAGAAATTTGTACTCTAAAAATATTTACAACAATATAACATTGATATTTACCATCTGTTTACGTGCAGACTTTTGAAACAAATGCTAGCTGATTTCCTGGTGAACAATTTGAAGCCGCACTGTGTATCCTTGATGCCTCTGACGGTAAACAACCACACGAGAAAGTGGAAGCCAAACATAAGAATATTCCTAAAAAATAATATACATTCAATTATGATTCACTTGGTCTCACTAGATACAGGTTGAAATAAAACTACTTTTTACGGATTTTATCCTGTTGTATTCATATTAGTAAAAAGTAGTTTTATTTCAATGTCTTATGTTCGCGTAAGTGTCAGAAACCAATACATACATGGTACTTGTTTCATATCTAACAATATCAAATAACAGGAATACTATCTTTTCTCACCTAAAAATGCTACGTGTTGCTAATGATTCTTTTTCAAGATGTGCTCTAGATCCAATTACTATAGCTATGCTGTCGCTCACTTCATCAGGCTGCGTCAGAGGGTCACACTTTGTAAGGTCCTTCAGTGCCGCTTCTAATTTTGTCAAGTCTTCAAATTTAGATGCTCCATCTGCATCAGCAAATAATATACAGGCACCTCGACAGCTGTCAATTCCCTAAAATGTTATATAAGTACTTTATCAGTATTTAGTATACTAAATAACAAGTCTCTTTGAATTAAAACTCCCTGAATTGTCTAATGAACCAGGTTGGTTGGTGATGAATTATTGGTCGATTCAACTTATTCAAAATGATATACGACATGTTGTCTCGTCCTTGTATAATGACTACAATAAGAGCGGCCACCGCATAGTCGCTATGCAGACTTGCGTCGTCAGTGGGAGCTCAAATTATATCAAGTTTTCAGTATCCATTGATATACAGAGAAGATACAATTCCATACATGCAGCCGAGAACCTGGTAAGTGTTCTCCCGGATTTTAAAAGGATTATACAGTCTGTTATAGTAAAATAGTCATATTAGCTCTTAATAGCTCGAAGTGTTTCATTTCCATACTAGATGCAAAGACTGTTGCACACTGTGGTTCACCTTCATTGCACTAGGCAAGCCATGTGCATTGCGCCTAATAAGTAAATCAAAAATATAAAGGAGGTATATCAATGGTAGCAACAGAATATTCTGTACTCATAGATTACTCTATGAGTACAGAACATTCAACTCTTACATGCCATGTCAATCCGGATTCAGTAATGTTATCTTTTGGAGGGAAACTTACTTTTATCACTCACATCAAACTCCACAATACTCACATTGATAGAATAAAAAAATGTAAACATCAATTATCTACTTAAAAGAGTATCTATGGAGTTTCTTGCCGGCTCATCTCTATAAGACCTACTATTTGGAACCGTGCATGTAGTTTTGACATTTCAAAAGTTCCTGTATATGGTCTAATTGAAATAAAAAAATGTAGTTTGAGTTATGTGTAGTACAAAACATGCACAGAAGACTGAAGACATTTACTTTAGCTCTGAAGTTTATTCTAAGAAATATAACTGACCAGCCTGACAGCTCCACCCTTCCCTCTATTCTTCACTAGTTGAAGGCACCTTACTTTCTCACTGCCATACTTTTCACAGTAGCTCTCAGCCACTCGCACAGTGTTGTCTTTACTGCCATCACTAACAACAATTAACTCATATTTGTATGACGGCTGCTCCTTTGCTCTGCCTTCTAAAAATTCTATGGCTTCATCAAGCATAGGTGGTACTAGAAATAATTGAAATAATTAGTAACTATGCATAATTTAAATTGGTTGCAGAATGTGGAAATAATTATATTTGTAAATAGTTCATGTGCTTTGATCTTATGATCTTGTATTGTTTGCAAAATAAATTATCTTATCTTATTATCTTATCTTATCTTCAGATGCAATAATGCCACCTTCATTTTATCCATATTACTAATCCTTTTGCACACATCACAAAAATAATTTATAACCCACCTAATTTCTGGGTGTACAAAATATGGTTCAAGTTTGACTTATGGAAGCATACATTTACACTTGTGTCTGAATATTAGGCCCAGAGATGTACATTGCAGCTATGCTGCATGGATTTGAAAGCTAACTTCTAAACTATGTGACATTTTCACTTATGAAAAGTTATATAGCAGGGCGAGTAAGTGTGCTATGTAGATGTGTTGCTGCGAGGTACCTTCCGAGTAGAAGCAAGGAGTACCATCATTAGGTACTCTGCTATACACAAAGAAAAACATAGCTTATTTGAACCCGTTTCCACCAGTGCTAAGGCATATGGACCAATGAATATGATTGTGGATACCAAACACATGCATAGCAATGTATCATAGCACGTGTCTGGTGGAAAAGCACCTTAATCATGATAAAAGTTACTCATTGTGTTTGTATGAACTGAGAAGGTATTTATCATATTCAAACTATGTACTCGTAAGTAATAATGATAGGTAATTTTGGAACAACAAAATAAGCAATTTAGTTACTGCATACAAATATTAAAAAATGGATCCTGAGTCTAAAGGACACCAATTAATTGTCTATTGTTCCTGCTGAAGCATAAATTATGAACAAAATAATATTGCTAACCATTTATGAGTCTATTAATAATGTATTACTTACTATTAACTTACATCTTTCTTCCTCATTGTAAGCAGGCACCACTATACTTAGGTGCACACTGTGTGTTTCCTCAATGCTGGGGAATTTCAGTTTTCTTTTACTTTTGGGATCATTGTATGAGTACTCTTCTTGAAAACGCTCTACCACTGGATATGGGTTTGTTATCATGTATAGTATGATAGATATCTACAAGATAATATTATGTCCAGGTGAGTGGGTTACTTCTAGGCAAGCACGCTCTATTGTTAATTACAGTCTCAATGACATTATATAGTTTAAAAGGCCACTACAATATCTAATGAAATACAGTTATTATTATAACATTCCATAGTCTCTTAATATTGAGACATGTTGGTCAAATGCCAGTGTACCAGCCAATGACATTATATATAGTTAAAAATATAAATGGTGCCAGCCTATTCAATTTATTGACGGCTTCCAAAATTTAAGATTTTTCAATAGGTACTTTAGTATCAGAGATACCTAATACGCCAGTGTCGTAAAATATTTGAAAAATTGTAGTGGAATACTATAGGTATCTAATTACTAAAAAGTCCTATATTAATAGGACTTTAATGCTTACTTTAAAGTTCACTCACCGTAAGAAGCAAGGCTATAGCAGCTGCAAAACAGTATGAAATAATTGTCCATAAACATATGAAGAGATCCATTTTTACGTCAATTGTAAAGCTAACGCATTCTTCAATACAAGGGCAATTTCCTGCATATGTGGAATGTGTAATATTATTTGTCCCAATGCTATTCGCTGATGCTTGATATTCGGCTCGCTATCGCTATTTCACATCGCAAACACGCTACTACGTCAAAATGTCAAATCGCCAAAACAACACATAAAAAATAGATACTAGCACAGATTATATAGATACTAGTATGATACTAGCAATGGTCATGGGCGATTGTTACTAAAACATTTGAATTATTCGATCATTCAATTTATTCAATAACAATCGAATATAAATTGACATAATACAATACGATGTTCCGTAACAGGGGCCCAAGTCTGCTATTCCAAATTTTCAATAGGTAGTTTATATCAATAATTCTGAATCAGAAAGGTCAGCTGGACGGTAGGCAATGTCTTTCAAAAATGAACAATTCTCAAGCCACATAAGATTTATATTTTTTTTAAACTTGCGTTTTAATGTAACTGACTTCAGGCCCAAGGTGCTACAATTGATGATTGATGGTTAAATTTTCATTCGATTGTTATGTTGAGTGGATAACTAAAATTTAATTCTCCTTTCGAAAAAACAATCGCATTTTTGAAGAAAATCGAATCAACGATACATTTAATCAATTGTTTATGTAGAAACATTCGCCTATCGCTATTTTTTTTTTAAAAAAACGTTGCCCCACACTAGCATTTTCTCCTGTATCGTGGGATTCGTGGAACGAATTCGAACGAAACGATTCGTCAAACGCCCAGACCCAGAACAACTACCTGTAGATCATACAAATATTTGCTCCGTGTGGGGATCAAACCCACAACACGATGATTTTTACATTACGGTACAGTACGCGCGGCATAAGTTGGCCGGAGTGAAGTTAGCCGTTTTAATGCGCAGTGGATTGTTTACGTTAAAAATTGTGTACTGCGCAACCAAACAGCTAACTTCAGACCGGCCAACTTATGTCGCGCGTACTGTACATTGATGTGTTGGAACAACGTTGTTCAGTCAGTAATTCAGTATCATAATTATTCATGATATGGAGTACCAGAAACCTTGTAAATTATTTGATCTGTAGTTTTCTAACCTTATTGTAGGTACCTATCTACCTTTAAGTAGGTAGATATTGTTCGTTCTCAGCATGGTGGGGTATGTGCGGCTGAGCGGCGGTGGCGCGTGAAAATGAAAAATAATGAAATAAAAATGAAAAAGTATTTATTCACAATTAAACAACACATTACACTAATTTTACACTTCTGCCAAACTGCGCGAGCTTTGCGGCCTATAGGCCGGCCGGTTGCACCAGCCGGACGTGCATGGGCTACGTGCGCCGGCGCGCATCGCCCGCGCCTCCCCGACACGCTCAGTGTCGCCGGCACAGTATAAATATTTATTAATCTACATCAATTCTACAATCAATTACATCGTAAAATAGCTTTGTCATCATGGTGGCGGACAGATAATAGTACTCGTAATAGCTAATAACTCGCTAACTGAAGTTAAAGGTGACAATTTGACAAAGTTTTGTGTCTTATTGACAAAGACTTTAAATACTTGAGTTTCACAAAATTCACTCAAAAAACAAGCGTAACGTAAAAAGGAGTTCGGGATTATGATCAAAAATGTTTTTTTTATTTATGTATGATAGGCTTACGCTTGACCGCCAGTTCGCCTGATGTTTAAGCGACACTGCGATCTACGATGGAGGGCGCTTGCCTAAAAGAAACCGATTCACTAGTGATTTAAAGACACCCAGATTATATCTATCGGGGAAGACGGTATTTGGGAAGCGCATTTCACATTTCATAAAGTGGACTTAAAGCGTTTTTTTCGGGTTTTTTGAATATCCACCATGACTCAATGTCGCTTTTTCGTGCTTCTGGTCGTCCAATAGTAGTAAGGGCTAGGGGAAATAAGATCGTGGAGATCGAATGCACCCTCTCCGAAATATATCCGATAAAAAACCGATAAGCTAGCAACTTTGCGGCGATGTTCCAGACTTTGGAGTTTAGCCCTGACAAGGGAGTCGTTGCCAAGCTTCTTGGCACGGTTTTTCGACGGATTCTTAAGCATGTTCCAGACCGATGTAATCCAACTTTTCAACAGAGGTGACCTTGCTTGTTCATCTAGACTGCAGATGTAATCCAAATTTTGATTTGAATTTCAACGTTCTTGGATTACGGGCGCGTGTTCCCATCCGCAGTTGGAGCGTGTGGATTACTTACATCCGTTTAGCCGGCGGATTACATCTAAGTATTCAAAGACAGTTGCCCTGTGACAGGCAGCGGTTGCGCACGTATGTTAGTACAAAATTTCGTGAGCAAACCAGAGTCATGCCTATCGGATAGTTTCCTTGTCCATTCTTAGGAAGTAATGAATATCATTCCGTCCAATAACTCCAATAAGTTTCAATGGCTGAGAATCCATCGTAAACGCTTCATCTACGTTCTCTTTTTTATTGTTTTTCGTCAATTGCGCACAAAATAAGACGTCCAACAACTTAGTCTACCCGTGACCATGGATGCTGTAAAGGATCCGAAACGTCGGGAATCAAATAATATCAATACAACGCGATAAAATCCGTAAAAAGTAGTTTTATTTCAATGTCTAATATTCACGTAAGTGTCAGAAACCAGTATAATGCATTATATTATAATTACTATACCTACTTCACATACAATAATTATAGCATAAAAAATAAGAGTTATTTTTTCAACCATTAACTGTATTTAGGTCATTAAAGAAAATCATGAACAAATAAGGTCAAATTATTTAACAAATTTGGGGGTCTACATGGTTTTGCTTTGGTAAGTAAAAATACAGTAGGTTGTGATTCCGATAAACCTTATTTGATATTATTGTATTTTTACGATTAACTATCAAATCTTATCAGGTTCAAGCTGTTGAGAATTATTTGCATTATCTTCATCACAATAAACGTGATTGGCTTTATGGGTAAGATAATTTTTCAGTTCTTCGACCTCTTTTTCGATATCCGTTGATATACGAGTACCAGCACTGGCTTTTTTGGAAAATTGAGTTCTTTATATATTTCTTCGGTTGTCCTTATTTCCTGTAATGTCTTCATGTTATCGTTAAAAAAGTGGTTTTCATAGCTGCTATGCCTCACATGCCTCTTTTGTTGGTCTAGGTATAATATCTAGTGCAGTCGTTATACTTCTGTGATTTATATTATTCTCGTTGATAGTATTACCATAACAATCATCGTAATTATGCCGCCGTAACAGCTTCTTGTTATCAAATGTATTTGGGTTAAAAATCTTACTTGCAATATCTGTGCTTTTAAATAAAAGCGTTGTATTGTAAAACTCGTTATCGTTTGCTAATACTAGTTGTCTTCATAGACGATTTTTTATATGCATTCTCCATCTGAAACAAGTGAATATATTCTCAGTAAGCTGTATGAGGCGTGTGACACTAGACAATACTATTTAAAAAAGTAAACATTACCTCATACTCCTTGAAAAAGTTAATTACGTGTATTGACTTTGTGTGCGATGTAAAACTCATATTGTTAAATCTGCGAAATACATCAACTCTTAATGAAGCTAAGAAGCAATAGAAAATATTTTTTTTGAATTTTTTACTACTATATACTAGGTACTAGCAATGTGGCTCGCACTTTACTAGTATTTTTGTGAACCCCTCGTTCTAAATACTTGTGTTACGAGTGGGTTCAAGTCGGTAGTGCAAAGTTTCGAACCGACAACCATAATTATGATTACAAGTCCGACGCCCTAGCCATTAGGCTACCGCCGCTTCAATTATTGCATATCGTCGTCGGGTATAGGTTACATAATACTCGTACATGTCTCACACAGTTAATCCGTCTTTTCTTTGATACCCTTACCTGGTTGAATTCTGGTTCACCCTAATGTTCTTACTCATGATATTTTATTATAAGAGCTTGTAACAGAATATTTTACATACACTCACGGCTTTACCCCACAGTGGTAGGCAGGAACTATAGCCGCCACTTGCTACGATTCTTCCATACTTCCACATTCATACATCTTCTCGTACAGACGCGCCGGTTGCGAAAGGTCAGAATATTTAATATTTAGGTACTATATACCTACGAGGAAAATAAAAAGAAATATGAAAATATACAACCTGTGACAGAATATGCGCAAGACCTGAAAGTAGTTTGTTCAGAATCGACTACTGAATCGATTACAGGGGTTTTTAAGGGGATATTTAAAAAATATTTAGTCACTGAAATATGGCCCCCTGATCCATCAGCGGGTCGAGGTATGGAAAACTGAAACCTATTTGCACAAATTGTTATTGTGTGCGTGTACGCATCGATATCGTAGTCGTTGCGAGTACGATTGTGGTACGGCCACAAGTTTTATGTTTAGCTCATATAACTAATTTCTTGAAAAAGGTATGATTAGATACAATTAAATGACTCAAAATGACTTTCGAGTTTCGTTATTATAATTATGACTCGATATTCTAATCGACCTGTTCGAGGTCTTGCGCTTTTTCAGTTACATGTATCCATACATACAGTCTGTAGAAAAGTGATGTATGTAATTGCAAAAGAAGTGGAGGATTAGGAGACTAATTGAACGACACTGGAAGCCGAATTAATGATTTTTAGAATTGTTGTATGTCTGCATATAACTCAAGATCTACCTGACGGATTTCTATGAAATCTGGTGTACAGATTATAAACCTGGTCAACTTTAAGGGTATTTTTTATCGTTTAACCGTTAGGTAGTTAAAAGTACCTCGTAGAACAATATTTATTTATTTATTTATACTTCTATGCATAAAAGTAGTACATATAATAAGGCGGACTTAATGCCATATGGCATTATCTACCAGTCAACCTTTGGGTTTGGGAGAAAAGTTAAAAATTGGTCCAAAAAAATAAATATCTGAGTAAACAGTGATAAACAAAAAATATAGAATAACTATTCAAATATTAAATACAACACTGTTTTACGCGAGCGAACCCGCTGGCAGAAGAATGAAAGAAAGAAACACATTTATTTTGTTCTCACAATACTTAAAAATATTTATGTACAGAAGATCACATTAAAAAGAGTAAATTAAGAAATAATCTATACTTATAATAAATCTGTAGAGAGGTCAATTCTGTACATGAAATATATTTCCAAAATAACTATCAGCGGGTGATTAGTGATCGATACTGACGCCAAAAATGCAATCAGTAAAATTTTTGTCCGTCTGTCTGTCTGTCTGTATGTTCGTTATAGAAACAAAAACCACTCGACGGATTTCAACGAAACTTGGTACAATTGTTCTTCATACTCCTGGGCAGGTTATAGTATACTTTTCATCACGCTACGATCAATAGGAGCAGAGCAGTGAAGGGAAATGTTGGGAAAATGAGTGATTCATGAGAAAGGTTTCAAGCTATAAAACATCACGCTACAACCCTTAGGAACGGGGCAACGCAGGTTAAATCGCGGGCGAAGAACTAGGGAACAAAGTAACTATTCCACGCGGAAGTCGCTGGCAAAAGCTAGTATAAACTAAAAGTATGAATATGCTGATTCGTAAGAACAAAAAAGGACCCTAGCTTAGTATATGCCACGTCATTTATTGTAGCTAGCAGCATTGGTATTCTGCTAGGGTCTTAGAAGCTAGTATGAAAATAAATTCGACACCTTTCTAAAGGTTTTTAGTGCCCCGTGTGGGGACGGGTTAGAAGACTGTTCCTCACTGCCTTTCAGATAGGCATCCTGTAAGAGGCGTGAAAATATCTGACTTGCTCGGTGGTAGGACCTCTTGGGGTCTGAGTGGCTGGCAACCACCCTTACGTCGGAGTCTGTAGTAAAGCACCTTGGTGTGTGTTTCGACTTTTGCACGTAAGAGCTAGTTTCCCTCGGTTTCTAAGGCTCTAGCAGTTTGCAGTCCGTAGGGGCTCTTCTCAAAGATCGCAACAGCAACTCCTCCGTTGTTGCAGGTGTCCATGGGCGATGATGGCTTACCACCAGGTGGCTCGTCAGCACGTTTGCTGACTTAGTCCATAAAAAAATACGATACGGCTCATGTTACAGTTATTAGGTATCAAAATTTCAATAAACCATATAAAACAGCAACTTTCCGCACATCTATTCCATTTTTTCTTTCCCTGAAAATCTTATTCGAACTATTACAAACATTTTACCTACTACTAAAATATATATATTATTATATAAAAACCAATTACAAAGACTTACCTACGTTGATGAGGTATTGCGTCGCGATTGTACCTTGTTACACCCATCACTGGTAGCAATATAATCTTTAGTTTTTGGTTAACAATCGGCTTCTTTAATATTTCTTCATGTGTTCTTCCACGTAGCTGTGGGGTTGCCCACCACTGCCTGATTTCCAGTGGCATTTCTATGCATAACAATAAAAAATATGTATGAAGATTATTGTCAACAGTCAAACCTTGTTATAAAATGTATCATAAAGAAAAGGTAGGCGATGTAGTTAAGGGTCCGGCGGAGCTTGAATTACCCACAAAAACGTAATACCAAAATAAATCCTAATTCAGACAATATTCTATCAAATTGTGTTATTATTCGGATTTGGATAGGTACCGTTAATCTTGGTTCCTACCGTAGCGTACTTACTATTTCGTCTACTACTACTTCACTGAAAATAAAAGAACTGAAAATCGTTCCAAACTTGGTAAAGTTATCAAGAATTACATTCGCTTAGGTACGAACCGAACTGCTTGGACGAAATGGTACAGTAGGAACCTAGATTAACGGTATCGGAATCCGAAAAATAACAGAATTTGATGAAATTGTGTTTTAATTGCGATTTATTTTGGTATTACGTTTGTAAGGGAAATTCGGACTCTTAATTACTATCGATAATGCTATTCATTTACACATGTAAACAATATTTTATAAGTAACGGTAACGGTTTTTGTGCTGACCTGTGTATTCTGCCCTAAAAGTAACTGTAAATGAAAAAGGAGTGATAAATCTTCAGATTATACCTAAATATACCTCCAGAGGCCATTTCTGAGCAATACCGATATCTTGAGGTCGGCTGGTGGTCAGGCTTTTTGGCCTTCTCATTATGTGCCACTAACAATTGTCAATTGTTATACCTATGTCAACCAGGATCGAACGATGTCTATACGTGCCCCCCGAGGCACGGAGAGGTCATGACGTGTTATTTAAAAACGCATACACTGACCGTGGTAAGCGGGTAAGCGGACTATAAAGTTGCAGATCGGTTTGTCAGTTTAGTTATTATACGAGTATTACATAGCCACAAGCCCCTCCCTCCCTTCCCGAAGCTTTCCACTTTCTTCTGTATCATAGGTGCTTTTCCAAATAAAAATTCACACCTAGATTCGGAACTACGATAGGAGTCCTACAAGTATTTGTTCCGTACGGGAATCGAGAGCGCAACTCGCACATTACCCGTTCCCCTCAGCCAGCCATTGTTGTTGTGAATTAATATTGTTGGTGCGAACCTGCATCACCTCTAACCTTCTTCCGATCATAGTATACCGCTGTAGAAGTAGCTGCAAGTAAATTGAAGAATTATGATCAATTAAATAAATTATAATTCTATTATTAATAACCGTAGTTATACTTAAGTTCGCACCCACAGATCATAGGGGCATGCGAGTACAGCTATAAACTAAACAACACTGGGCCTATATGTGTTGATGAATCTACTAAACAGTCTATAAAAAGTGGCACGGGAATATTCATTTGTTTTTTGCTGTTCCGTTGTTTTTTTTTGTAGTCTGGTTAAGTTTTTTAACTTTCGTTTCGTTTAACACGTTTTGGTGGCTTGTGCTTACTTCATAAACTAGGATGCATTTTGTAGTTTATTTCATTGGGTCATAGAACAAAACATAGATACTCAACTTCGTCAATTAACGAGATGGCGCTAGTAGTATAAAATTCACAGACCGTACAATTTCCATTCGTATTTGCTATATCTATACGATTTCCCGTAATACCAAATAAATACCGTAGTATACTATTTGGATTAATCCTTTGACCGCCACGTGAAAACAGAAAAAGCGTGCCCTCATTTACTATAGAAATGATTCACACATTTACATGAATTTACTATAGAAATCTGTCACCCAATACGTATCTGTTATCCGACAAAAACAGCCCCTTCAAACTGGCTCCTACTTTCCGAGATGTATCTGTGCCGATAATTGACCATCTTGAGCTCTTGGGCAATACTTTGACCTTTGACGTCTACCCTCAACTTCGACTCCTATATAGAGTCCAGGGCTCAAGTAGCTGCCAGAAAGCTGGGTATTCCCTCGAAGGTGTGTCGATACTTCACGCCGGAATAATTACTCACATTGTATCAAGCACAAGTTCGGTCGTCGAACTTGTACGTACCATCAAACAGAGAAAAGTTGCGTACCTTGGACATGTTTTAAGACATGAACGTTACCAACTGCTGCAGACAATAATGATGGGAAAAGTTCCGGGCAACAGAAGTGTTGGAAGAAGGAAATTATCCTGGCTCCGCAATATCCGACAATGGACCGGGATAAGGATAGTCGAACATCTGTTCAGACTGGCTCTGAACATGGAAGAATTTAAAAGGATGACTGCCGACCTTCAGTAGTGGAGAGGCACCCAAAGAAGAAGAATCAGATCTCCACGATCTTATTCCCCCTAGCCCTTTCTACTATCAGACGACAAGAAGTACGAAAAAGCGACATCAATTCATGGTGGACGTTCCAAAAACCCGAACGAAATGCTTTAAGTCCACTTTTATAATGCGTACTGCTGAAATGTGGAATGCACTTCCCGAGTGGGTCTTCCCTGATGGATATAATCGGGGTGTCATTAAATCACGAGTGAATCGGTTTCTTCTAGGCAAGCGCGGTCCATCGTAGATCACAGTATCGCTTAACATCAGGCGAAGTGGCGGTCAAGCGTAAACCTCTCACGAATAAAAAAAACGATTATTTCCCGAGTAATACAAAAATGTATGACCTATATCAGAATGTTCGATACAGACGTACATACTTGCTTCGATACCCTGATCTGTGGTGTCTTGTTTATTTAAAAAAGACATGATTCATATTCTAAAACTACTGAACATACTTAGAGTCGCAAGGCTGTCGCACAGACAGTCGCTGGCCTCCCAGTAGCCTTTAGGACAGCCACATTTAGGAGAAATGCCAGGTCCAGGTTTAGGACGAGTTACTGTGTACACTGGTTTCGTTGCACCATAATTGTGTGACAGCAAGCAATATGTCCTCTGGTACTGTAAGAAAAACCAAATGGATATTACGTCGGAGTAATCCGTGGTGATATAATTTTCTTCAATCCCATGGGGATTTCAAAATCCTATATTGGTAATATTCACTTACTGAGATTACCACATTAATTTAATATTACAATATTTTAAACCGATTTCAAAAGGAGGAGGTTCTCAATTCGGCTGTATTTTTTTGTATGTTTGTTACGCGATTATTCCGTCAATTATGAATAGATTTTGATGATTCTTTTTTTATCGGTAGGTCACACAGAGATGATCCCATAAAAAAATCGGCCAAGATCTGATCACAAAATTTGGAACAAAATGACAATAACACGTGTCGACAGAGTAAATGATAACGTCGTCTAGGTACCTAAAATTCGTCTAGGTACGTAAAAAAAGACGGTGGCGAAAACAAAAGGTCCCGACATTCAAATCAAAGGCACCGACTTCCGAAACTGTTTCGCACATAGCATTATTTTGTATGCTTTTGAAGGCGGTTTTACTTTCGCTCGGTGGCGGGACCTCTTGGGGTCTGACTGGCTGGCGACCACCCTTACGTCGGAGTTTGTCGTAAAGCACCTTTTTTTTATGGGTTAGGAGGGCAAACGAGCAGACGGATCGCCTGATGATAAGCGATTACCGCCGCCCATGGACACCCGCAACGCCATAGGAGTCACAAGTGCGTTGCCGACCTTTTAAAACGGGATTGGGCCTCCGGTAACCTCACTCACTCGGCGAAACACAACGTAAGCGTTGTTTAACGTCGGTTTTCTGTGAGGCCGTGGTATCACTCCGGTCGAGTATATCCGGCCCATTCGTGCCGAAGCATGGCTTTCCCACGTCACCTTGGTGTGTGTTTCGACTTTTGTACGTAAGAGACTGTTCACCTCGGTTGCAGCGGCTCTGGCAGTCTGTAGTCCGTAAGGGCTTGTAAGGATCGGCAACGCATCAGCAATTCCTCTGGTGTTGCAGGTATCCAGGGGCGACAGTGACCGCCTTCCACCAGGTGGTTCGAGAGCTCGTTTGTCGACTTAAGCAATAAAAAAACTTTGTTATTACCTATTTTAAAAACTCTTCAATGCCACTGACTTTTACCTAAATGCCTATGTATGTACTTAATACATTTTAAAAATATGCTATGCAGTGCAATATGTTTAATAGTTAATTATCACGCGCTTAAACGGTGAAGGAAAACATCGTGAGGAAACCTGCATGCCTGAGAGATTTTCTCGATGGCATGTGAAGTCTGCCAATCCGCTCTAGGCCAGCGTGGTAGACTGTTGCCTAATCCCTCTCATTCCAAGAGGAGACCCGTTCCCAGCAGTGGGATAGTATAATGGGTTGATTATGCAATATGGTACAAATTATTAAATTTAGCTTAGCTTCTTAATTCGATTTGTCATTCCATTCTAATCTCATATTAAACATTTAATATTTTGAAACGGCGGTAGATTAATGGCTAGGGCGTCGGACTTGCGATCATGTGGTTGCCGGTTCGAAACCCACCCATTGCACTACCGACGTGAACCCACTCGTAACATAAGCATTTAGCTTAGCACGAGGGGTTAACAAGAATACTAGTAATGTGCGACCCACATTACTAGTAAGCTTTTTTTAAAAAAAATAGTTATAAGCTTAATATATCTATCTTATTATAAAACAAAGTCGGGTTTGTTCCAACACTTATAACTCGAGAACGGGTGGACCGATTTTTATGATATTTGCTTAGTTGGATTTGTCACCTTCCCGAATAGCAGAATAACTATTAAAACATTCGAAAAATTCACGAAAAAGAACATGAAGAAAAATTATTTTCTTATACATTTTGTATCGGGAACGGATTGACAGATTTGCCAGAAATAAAACACGGACACAGGTTTTCTGTTTCAGTAAGGTAGATGGCGTTCTGTGCATTGTCCGAACTCCTAATAAGCTGCTGGTGTAATTTTGATTTTTTTTTTGTGTATGTTTAAATGGGTCCCTGGATGGTTTAGTATCACAATTTGAGCTGGTAAGTGGCACTGCAATCGGTTTCTAGGATTTTTTTATATACATGTCAAGACATGGGAAAGGGAGTGAATGATTGAGGTGAACGCTGATTGGGGTGAATGGAAGGAAAGGACATGCTGCGCCGACCACAAATAAATTGGGACAAGGGCACGAATATGATGATACAGGGCAAGACAACGTTTGCCGGGCCCGTTAGTAAATAATAAATTTCGACTATAATTCGAAATACAGCCGATTTGATTATGGTCTGAAACAAGTGATGCCTTTGCACTTACCCTTCTTTTATCTTTTGAATTCCAGTCGCATTCTGATAATGCACACCCTACATGAGTTGCTTTACCGTTCACAATTCGGGGAATAAGTAGAGCGTACCTTGAAAAAAATTATTATCAAAGTAAATCTTGCTGCTCAGAAAAAATACCTAACTATTCTTTTCTACATTTTCTAAGTCAAAACCCTGGTCTTTGGTGTCTTGCTTATTTAGAAAAACATGATTCCTATTCTAAAACTACTGAACATACTTAGTCTCAAGGCTGTCGCACAGACAGTCGCTGGCCACCCAGTAGCCTTTAGGACAGCCACATTTAAGAGATATGCCAGGTCCAGGTTTAGGACGAATTATTGTTGCCTGCCTGCTTGTCTGTCTGTCGAGACTGTTCGACTCTCAACATTTTTTTTTCTCTTTTGGAAGTGGCAAGTGATCGTGGTCTATTGAAGTCACTCTATTAGGTATTATTCTGCACATCAAGCATTATATATTACTTAACAAAATTGAAAATAATCACAATGTCATAATTTTTATTTAAAAGAGTATCTATGCAGTTTCTTGCCGGTTTCATAAAGTCATCATATTTTATCTGCATATCAAATGCTTTGCTAAAGTCGATAAATAAAACCGAAACATTCTTCTTATCATTTAAAGTAGATATAACATTGAATGTTAGGAGTAATATGAAAGGGATTGTCTATAGAATCATCTATTCTCTATACGTGTCATTTATTCTTTTTTACGTGGGAGAGCCATGCTTCGGCATGGTCGGAGTGATACCAGGGCCTCACAGAAAACTGGCGTGAAACAACGTATACGTTGTGTTTCGTCGAGTGAGTGAGTTTACCGGAGGCCCAATCCCCTTTTAAAATGCCGTCAACGCACTTGTGACTCCTTTGGTGCTGCGGGTGTCCATGGGCTGCAGTAATCGCTTACCATCAGGCGACCGTCTGCTCGTTTGCCCCCCTATCCCATAAAAAATACGACCCACTTTCAGAAACCCGTGCAACTAGAGTTTGACTCCAAAGTACCTCTAATTGATATATAACAATTTTTACTTTGTCTTGGTGACTACTTTCTAATCTGACAATCTTTCAATATATTTCATACGAAGGAGTCATTTTGCAGGTTGACGTTAATCAATATTGACTAGTAGCAGTAGCCCGCGGTTTCACTCTCATCCCAAACGGCTTTTTGAGATAAAAGGTATATAGGATAATGTAATTCTCCAAGGTCCATTTTGTCTTTATGCCAAAATTCATCAAAATTCGTTTAGCGGTTTACGATTGATAAAAATGATAAAAAATGATATTTATTTCTGTAAATAGATCATTTAAGGATACTTTTACAAGTCAATTCTTTACATTATTTTTTAAACTAGATGGCGCTAAACTCGGTGGCGATTGAAAAGTCAAGACAGACAGACAGACTACTTACGAGTTACTTTCGCATATATTATTATAATAAGTATTAGTAAATATGGATAGGTACTTACGGTGGAAACTTCGTATTTGCGTTTTTGATGTCTGCTACTAATGTTTCTTTGAGATATGTAATTAAAAAACTATATACTCTATTAATTAAAAGCTGCGTGGTGGGTACCCCCGTGTTCCAAATTGAAAAAAATGAAGTTTGTCCAAATTTGTCTTAAATATAAATATATAATTTAATTATAATTTATTGTTGTAATAATTTATGTTTTTTGTACTAAAACATTTTCTAAGCATTGCCCATATTTTTCAACGTGATCAGTAGAATAAATGAAAATGAGGTCGGCAGGAATTAAAACGCTCCCATCAAAACAAGCCGAAAGAAGCAGGACACAGTGGGCCTAGGTACCTTTTATCTAATCACTTCGTCGTATTTTCGAATCATCTTCGCTTCAGTTTGCATAAAGAGCTGAAATTCTCAGGATAAGATGTAGTTAGCATAGTAATCAAAAGTGCTGAAAGTTTCATTTGTCTAGTTTTAATCTTGAGATTTTATTAATACCTAGGTATACGTCGATTTTGTCACTGAATCAGTGACTTATGAATACATCTAGGGTTCGGAAGTCCTAGATAGCTGAAATTTGTGTATGCAGGCTACAAGACCCTGAAAGTAGTTTGTTCAGGATCGGCTACTGAATCCATTTCCATCCATCATTTTTGTGCGTTTGTATTGCTCGCTAGTTTTACAATTGTTTTCATGAAGGCTTTAAATTTAATGAAATAAGTAGATAAGTCACATTTTTGTTTATTATGTATTAAATTATGTAATTTCTTTTGTATTTCTTTAAAACTGCAATAAAAAAGTCGTATTGCTTTGACTTACGTTTCATTATTGATTGTTCAGCAAAAAAAATTATTCATCTAAAAAATACCGTTAAAATTTATCGATATTAAAAATGACCGAAATCGATTCAGTTGTTGATTCTGAACAAACTACTTTGAGGGTGTGCGTTAATTACTTATTTAATTCAGCCTACAAGGCCCATATCATATAAGATACTATAATACAATACAATATAACTTAAAACTAATAACAATTATATTACACGATGTATTGCTTTTCAATAACGTGTTATCTAGAAACACACAATTTTACAGTAAGCTATTTGTTAGCCTTCAAAAAACGATTTTACCTAAAAGAATTGATTTTTTAACTTATTTTAAGACTAAGTGCATAGTTAAATAACTAAGCTTTCTGAAATTATAATAAAGTTACGATAATATTATTATTATTAGAAAAACTTTCATAATAGCCTACTGTAAAATTATATTTTTCAAGATAACACGTTATTGAAGCAAAGAGGCGGTATGTATGATAAACCTTAAATGACTCGAGAGTGTAAAAACTTACGTACGAGATGTAGCACAGGGTCCCCGGTTGCCCACCGGGGCGTTTCTAAGCATAAAGTTTGACAGACCCGCTAATTCAGAGTCCCAGTTCTGTAATTGTAAATTTTAATATTTTTATTAATTAAACGATACAAAAAGTCAGTCGGAACAGAGGTGAACTTAGGCTAAGATTCAGGGATGTGAATGTAAGTTAAAAGAAGGCCAGTTTCAGGCAGTTACTTTGTCTCTTAAACCCGGATGAAATAAAGGAGCTCGCCCCTAAGAAAATCCTGCAGTTCATAGTAGCTGCAGGATTCAGCGGTGAACTCTAACTCGGCCAGTGGCGATCACAATAGACCGACTGCGGTTGCAGTGATACTGAAGCCGCAAGCAAATAATAAAAAAAACCCTTAGGGGGTGAGCACTTATGTCGCAAATGTAATACTTTAGGATTGGGCAGTATTTTTATAACATATTAAAATTAACATATTAAAACCAGCAGTGACAGCCTAGTGATATTACCATAGGACTGCCAAGTCAAAGGTCTCGAGTTCGAATCCAGGGCACGCACCTCTGACTTTTCGAAGTCATGTGCGTACCTAATAGTTAATTATCACGCGCTTAAACGGTGAAGGAAAACATCGTGAGGAAACCTGCATGCCTGAGAGATTTTCGCTACGGGCGGCATGTGAAGTCTGCCAACCTGCATTAGGCTAGCGTGGAGGACTATAGCCTAATCGCTCTTATTCTGAGAGGAGACCCGTGCCCAGCAGTGCGATAATGTAATGGGTTGATTATGTTATTAAAATGGTCAAAAGAAATAAATAAAAATATTAAAATGCAAAGTTAAAATAGTCGAAGAGTCATGTTATATAGCATATAGCTTTCCAATGCTAATTATTCAAGTATTGGCAAGATTTTTTCAGATCAGGGCGCTCAAACAAAAAAAAACAACATTTTATTCTCTATAGTGAACACGAACAGTTGCGAACGGTATGTGTGCTTTCAAAGAAAGGAGTAAACGGGAGTGGTGTTTTGTGGTTATAAATTAATATTTCCCCTTTTATTGTGTGAGTATAGGCTATAGTTTTATATAACTGTCATATTATTTCCAGTTTCATGGCCGTAGACAGGGGATTTGGGGGCCCCAAAATCATAGCTAACCCACCGTTTTGATATACGGATTTGTCATTATCTATACCTACATAATTATAATAAATCTGTAGGGAAGTCATGTCTGTAATTGCAAGATAATGTGGAAAAAATACTAATTAAGCGATACTGAAGCCGAATTAATTGTTGTAAAGCTTAATATTGTAATCATGTTTTTTTTAAGAAGCGTATCTTACATATGACCCACTTTTCTAGAACCGTGCACGTAGTTTTGACTTTTCAAAAGTGCCTATTTTAGTGGTCTAATTGAAATAAAACATTTTGGTTTTGACTTTGACTATACGTATATCTCTATATATATAAAACTCAAAGGTGACTGAATGACTGACATAGTGTTCTATCAACGCACAGCCCAAACCACGGGAGGGATCGGGCTGAAATTTGGCATGCAGGTAGATGTTATGACGTAGGCATCCGCTAAGAAAGGATTTTGATAAATTCTACCCCCAAGGGGATAAAATAGGGGATGAAAGTTGTATGAAACTTTGTCAATTTTAAACCGATCGGGCTGAGACTGCATGCATATAGCTACTATGACGTAGGCATCCCCTAAGAAAGGATTTTAATAAATTCCACCCCTAAGGGGATAAAATAGGGGATGAAAGTTTGTATAAATCTTCTTAGATTTTCGACTGATTGAACTGAAATTAAAGATTGGAGCTACTATGATGAAGACGTGGCTTAAATAGGATTTTGATAAATTCAACCCCCATGGGGATAAAATAAGGGTCGTTTTGGGATGCGAGTGAAACCGCGGGCTTGAGCTTGTTTTAGTATAAAGTTGCTATATTTATTGTCTCCGGTCCTGAGTTCGACCTTCCCCAATGTGAATGCCTGGCTTCGACCTTGTCCGCTCTAAACATAGATGAAATTAGAATCTCAATTTTAAAGGAATTTAAAATTATGTTTGACAGATAGAACAATACATACCAATCGATACATTCCATATGCTCTCGGCAATTTTGCGCCACCTTTTCCAACTGCTCTACCGTTGGCCACGTCAGCTCTAAATCTGCAAATTCTTGTTGGTCTTAACTCATATTTTTGTACCAAATGTTGGTTTGTACAATACTAGGAATATTCATGTCGTGAGTGCGTTTACAAACATAATTATAATGGAATATAACTACTTGTTACGCATTTTATCGCGTTGTATTGATATTATTCAATTCACGACGTTTCGGATCCTTTACAGCATCCATTGTCACGGTCACAATGTTACAATTTTATTACCTACGTAATTGTACAAAGATTATATAGAATAGCTCAACCTATGCCTGCATTGTGTTATGTTTCGATTAAGCCCCAAATCAGTTTTGAATACTCGTATGGCAACTGAACTTTGTGGTGATCACGGAGACACTTACTTAACAGGGCGATAGTGTATTGTGTTATTAAGAGTCCGGCGGACCGAATTTTTCTTACAAATTTAATACCGAAATAAATCGTAATTCAAACACAATTTGATCAAATTCTGTTATTATTCGGATTCCGATACCGTTAATCTAGGTTCCTACTTTACCATTTCGTCCAAAATACTTCACTGGAACTAAATTTAAGCAAATACAATTTTTGATAACTTTACCAAGTTTGGAACGATTTTCCAGTCTAGGAACGTAGGAACCTAGATTAAAGGTATCCAAATCCGAATAATAACATAATTTGATAGAATATTTTCAAGATTACTAATTATTTCGGTATTACGTTTTTGTGAGCAATTCACGCTCCGCCGGACCCTTAATTAAAGTATTTATTCGCGTATCGGAGTAATTATTGAAAGTAAACTATTTAATTTTATCTCAAATCATTTACATAAACACTTACTTGTTAAAATTTTTGAGAATTGTTTCCGCATCTTTTTTGGTCAGAGGTAGTTCTTTATATTTTTGGCAAAACATCTCTGCATGACGTTTCTGTAAAGTTAAATATCGCCATCATAAGGATGAAAGGCTTGTGACCAAGTACGTAATAACTGCACTACCTACTCGAACGCATTCCTACTATAAAGCATCATGACCGAAAAGTCTGGAGAGTAAGATACCATGGCAAACTGGTCGCCTAATTTTGACCAATTGGCAAGGAATTTGGTCGAAGAGTAAAATCGTGACATTCCCCACGACCACGACAGGACCTTGACCTTATCTAATCTTTACTTAAGGTGGGCGGTATTCTTTTTTGTCATATAAGTACCTACTCTTAAATAAAATGATGGCTCATATCATGACTTACTTGGTTCGCGCATACTAAATGTGATCCCCGTGGATTGCAGGTATTTTTATTCGGACAGTACATGTTGTATGTGATTTTATCGTAAATTTTCATACATGCTGTGAGTTCTAAAATAAACATCAGCGTGGCTATCTGGAAAATGATGCTTATTATAGACTAGCTTTTGCCAGCGACTTCGTCCGCGTGGAATAGTAACTTTGTTCCCTAGTTCTTCGCCCGCGGTTTCACCTGCGTTGCCCCGTTCCTAAGGGTTGTAGCGTGATGTTTTATAGCTTGAAACCTTTCTCATGAATCACTCATTTCCCTTCACTGCTCTGCTCGTATTGATCGTAGCGTGATGAAAAGTATACCTGCCCAGGAGTATGAAGAACAATTGTACCAAGTTTTGTTGAAATCCGTCGAGTGGTTTTTGTTTCTATAACGAACATACAGACAGACAGACAGACAAAAATGTTACTGATTGCATTTTTGTCGTCAGTATCGATCACTAATCACCCGCTGATAGTTATTTTAGAAATATATTTCATGTACAGAATTGACCTCTCTACAGATTTATTATAAGATCAGTAGATCAGTAGGTATGTTAACATTTAGCTTCTCAAAGAACACTGTATATCCTTTTGTATCAGTAGTTGGGACCACAAGACTCGCAACTCAGATATGTCGTACCTCGTCAGCCGCAAGTCAGCGGGACTTTACAAGTGGTAAGGTCGCGGTAGCAAACGTTAACCACGACACACTGTTGTCCTGGCTAGCGACTGACAGCGGGGGATTTCAAAGAATAATCTCAAGATCATTATAGACTCTGAAACTGATACGTGGACAAGTGGAGTGACCGCTTCTTTCTCCTTTGACGAGTACATCATACAGGTCTTACTAGTCACCGAGATCAGCGTGTCGTTAGCGTGGCACGTTGAACCAACGTCGGTGAGAAACACACAGCGCAACAACCAGACAATGTTCTACAGGGGCTAATGTGAACAGATTGTTCTAAACTAATTAAATAATTATATTACATAAGTATACTACAATAGGCTATTCCATTATACTATATATTTTTTTAAACTTACATTTAAAATCATCTTCGCAAGGACGGTCACTAATTAGTAGTTAGCTGTATACACAAATATAAATTAAAAACTCTCGTGCAAGCGGAGGCATCATCTTAAAATTCTACCCAAAAACCTAATGCCTCCGACTGCATGAGATTGGTTATATTGTTTCCAACTTTGTATAGTAGTGTAACAGTAGTTTTTGTGAACGCCATACCAACGCTTGCGTGTGCCCTGGACATCTGTTATCAAAAATTTTTGAAAATATCTTTATTTTCAATACACACTCGATCTTGTATTGTGTAGCTGTTGCGACACGACCGAGTTTGACTGCAACAGCTTTTTGGTGTAGGATTGAGCATCGAGTTGATCACGGTACTCATCGACAAGCTTACCAGCCATAGGGTGGACAATACTCGAGTGACGCGTTTTGTTTGGGTGGTGTTATCGGGGTAACTCAATGACATTATATAGTTTAAAAGGGGTAACTGTTATAATACCAAAAATACGTGCGATGGAGTTCGACTCCCTATAGCAAAAAGTTTATGCATTTGCAAGCCGTATCTGTCAGTGTTCCAGAGCAACGAAAACGGAGTATACATAGCATGGGAACATCCAGATTAAGGCGTGGCTGACATGCGCCGGTCAGATAATTGTGTCGTGATCACCCTGTTACATAAGATTTAAAAACATACCGGCGAACTGTAGTTATATTTTGCCCCCTACCGGGATACAGGCTTATTGTGATTGTGTATACGTCTGTTGTTCAGATATTTTTCGCAAAGTGAGTAAAATTGCGTCATAGAGAGAGATAAAAACATTTTGACACCTTTGTTTATCTATATATATAAATATATCTATACCTACATATAAAAGAAGAACCTGACTGACTGGCGTATCAACGCACATCCGAAATTACAGGAGCTAGAGACCTAAAAGTTTGCATGCTGGTTCCTTTTGCATGTAGACGAGCACTAAGAAAGGATTTTTGGAAATTCAACCCCAAAGGTGGTGAAAAGGAGGTGAACGTTAGTATGAAAATCCGCACACACTGCCATGCGTTTGACATACTTACACACACACACATTGTCATTATGACAATTGTTTTCTTCCTTATAAATTACACATAGCACATTATTTTTATGATATGAAACCTCCATGGTATAGGTACAGTGGGCACAGTATATTTTAGAAACGAAAATTACCTAAGTACGCAGGCGTAGCACGGGAACTCTAGTTTTAATTATATGATAATGACCAAATATCTACCAACTAGCTGTTTTCTGTGGTTTAACTTGCGACCTAAAGTGCGTTTTGATAAATACCTATTTTATTAAATAATATCATTTATGAAGTTCCTATAAAAAATCCTAAAAATTAAAAATAAATTAATAAATTAAAATTAAAAAACCCTTATCTTAAAAAACAGGTATCCCATGCAAACTTTCATCTCCATTTCCTCCACTTAAAATGGGAAAATCTAAAAACCCTGAAACACGTCACTAATTATTTATGATGAATAGCTACAACCCCATTTTTCAAGATCTTATCTTACAAAGTTGTTAAAGATTATTTAATCCCAGCGTAATTAAAATGTTCATGTTCAACTTTAAAGAACAAAGACTTTCACACAAACTTTTCCTTTTCCAAATTTCCAAAAATCGTATCTTAGCGGACATTATAAAATAAACCTATGTTCTAAACAGCATTACATACTTTGTAGTTTTGGCTGTGAATTATAGATCAGTCAGTCAATCAGGACAAGCGAGATTATAAGTATATTTATAGATTGAGTTCTTATAAAAGAAATGGTCTCCAAATACTTTTCCGGAACTCTTTTGGTTTAGGAGCTCGCTATAATTTTATTGTTTTCCATAAAACACACCTCACTGTACAAAATACACATATCTACAGTAAGTTGTGAGCTAGGTAGCTGTAACAACTTTTTTATTATTATTGATATGACATTATTGTTTCGTAATAAAATACTGAATATTATATAGTATACAATTGGAAAATAGTTAATTTTTGGTTGTTGGCATGATACTGAATATATTATTTATTGAATTCTTTATGAGAAATTGATTGTAGACCACGTCTGACAAAGTAAGAGAGAGGAAGAGCGTTTTAGTTTACTTGAATCTTAAATCTCATACAATGGTGAATTACATAGTAATACATACTACATAATACTACTTTATAATTATAAGTATTCGTAATGCTCAAATAAATTATAGGTATCTGTCGTTTAACTAATCGTTTACATTGTTCATATCTTTTGTATAAGTATGTGTAGGTACCTTTTTTTCAACTTTAATGTTTTCTTATAGTTTAATAATATGTTGACACAGCTCGGGGCTTAAGTGTGATATTAACCGCCAGCTGTTTACAAAACAGGTCTGTAATGTAAAACAGCGAAATGACGTTTAGCAGTTTTTCATAATTGGTGACCTTCAACACGCGGAATGGTATGAACGTTTCGCATTCAAAAATACAGTGGGTTCACGATTAAGTAGTCATCTTGTAAAACAGCGTGAAATCAAACGTCCGATTGTATTGATTGGATTGAAGCGAAAACAAATAAATACCATAATTTAATATGATAAATCGGCAATTAGGGTATTTATTTGTTTGTGTTGCCGTGACACCACCAGATGTCATCTGACAGGTGACTCAATACATCTTCGCGTGCCCTACGTAATTACAGCGGGAGTTAAACGCATCTACATTGTGCAATTTTTACAGAACAGGTGTAGTTGTCGTATTTTACATGACAAAAGTTCAAAAGTTAAGGCGATATTTGTAATTATTTTTTTGCCACATCGTAGAACATGATAAGAACAGTAAGTTCCTGTAATAATAAAAAAATGGCAAAAACTCAAGAAAATCGGGCAGGGCTGCCATTTCCATCTCTGTTCCGAATTTCAATTAAAATGTAGGTACTATAGAAAAGCTACCTATTAAGAAGAAGAAGAAAGCATCTCGTAGAACTAAATGCAGACCCAGACTAATTTTCTTCAGTTTTCGTGCACTTGGTGGAGAAAATAGCAAATAGTTTATAAACAGAAAAGGTTAAGTATATGTCGATTAACATGCAAGCTATTGGAAGTGCAAAATATTAGATTTGGTGGCAAGATGGTCCGGGAGTAGGTAGTCAAGGTCAGACTATATGGAATGCCGCGAGAGTGGAACCGCTATGGGGATGGTGTCCTTCTAGCTGATATGCCACTTGAAGCTTCAAGAACTTCAGAAGAGATACTTTATAATTCGTTGCAAAAAAATCCTATTGAGCGCTTGCTTGAAGTAGGTATGGAAACGTCGTTTTCCCGTGCTCGCTTTGGACATACAAATCCATTTAAAAAAATATTAACCTGTTATCGTGGTTACTAGCTTTAAATAATATTCTGGTAAAATATTATATTTTGCTGTAGTTGAAGTATTTCGGTCTTCATTTTCTTTTGCTTGTTCTTGCTTCTCATTTTATTACGTATTTAAGCCTCCATGGTGTAGATATTGGTAGTTTATTTAAAAACGAAATAATTTCTATTAGTTCTACCATAACATAACATACCATCACACCTGTATTCCCTGAAGGGTTAGACAGAGGTGTACTAACGTACACCTACAGTTCGCCGGCATGTTTAGGTCCCAAGTAATAAGTGGCGAGCCTATTAACTACCACAAACCGGGCAAAGATCCAGACTACGAACTGCAACTGAGAATTTTATAGAAAATCCCAATAATAATAAAAATAAAAAAGGCCAATTCATGTCGTTTACATTTCCAGGCACTTCCATAGGTTTTGTAAATCGCACTCTTTATTGATTTTGTTGAATAGGAAAATGCAGTTGACGCTGATATATTTAAACACTGTGCCATCTGAATATGCCAGATGTGATTTAATTTATACTATGACGCTGCCGTTGTTGCGTCATTTATCCCGCTACTTGGTAACCACATATTGACATAATCAAGCAGGCAATAAGGCCCGTATAGTTGGAGAATCTTCCCTTTGGAATGAAAAACATCAAACCCCTTCCTTCTTCTATCTTCACCGCTTTGTAGCACATTTACTCAATTGACAACGTTTAATTTTCACAGGCATTTCGGGCGTGATTCACGCGGGGTGTTAGTGAGATTTCGGGTATTTCTTTATTATTTCAAAATATTCAAAGAAATAAGAAAATAAAAACAATACAAATTGTTAATTACGTCATTACAATTTTTTTAGTATAAAATTCATGGCTAACTATTGAGCCGTTAAAGAGAAAAATACAGGTTAAAAAAGGCCTATTTACTTCAATTATTATCCAAAATTGGGGCAAATTTATAAAAAATTTAAATAATACAATTTGTTTGTGATGACCTTAAGTATAACATATATTTTTTTATATGGCAAACACACATAAGGATTCCACTAGAAACTTCTTTAAAGCTAGGGTGTTTTTTGGATTTGAGCGATGTAATGCCCTTAAACGGGTTAAGCGGTGACATGACGTAATTTTTCTGACCCTTAAAAAAATTTCTTATGTCGGTTTGGTATCTATCCTATTTATTCATAACCTTTCAATACCTATTTCGTTATTGATTTACTATTATTGCGACGAAATTTCAATTTTCTCAGTTTCCGCCGTATAAGTGACGTCATCACATTTTTTTTTCTCCGAAATTAAGAAATATAAAAAGGGAATAAAATTGTTTTGGAACTCAGGATGGGAAAACTGTGAAACGGTATTTTTGTTTTGGTGGCTTAATAGTTTTGAAATGTTGTCAATTACAGAAACTAGAAATAATTAGAATGTTCTATAATATTATTATGTAGATTTTTGTTGACTCTTCTAGTCTGGTGTCGTGGAGTTGGAAGGGGCTGTAAATGAGAAAGGATGTTATAATTATTATAATCGTCATATTATAAAGTAGGTACGTTATTTACTGATAATGTAAATGTGTCCAAACTATGTACAGTTTATGTTATACAACATAATAAATTAGGTACTCGGATGTAAAAACAAATGACTCCCCGGGCACGTTAACTGCTGCACTAACATTAGCTGTCGTGGTCTGTCCATTCACATTAGTAACGACCAGTTATACAATCAAATGACTAAAAAATCAAAATAATTTCACAGTCGTAAGTAACAGCACGAGCTTAAAACCTATATAAACCTAAAGTATTAATGTACACCATAGTTCGCCGGTATGGCATGGTATGTCCTGTGTGTTTACATGTCTCATTTGTGCAGCTGAATAAATGTTTCTTTTTTCACGTATAATGGAGGGCTAATCTTTTGCCATTAACCAGGCAGAATTTCATAGAAAATCCCAAGAACACTTTGGTGGAACTTGGAATCGAACCCAGGATCTAGCGCAGCAGTCGCTCTTAGGACCACCACACTAATGAGACAGTGAGAGGCCACTACTAATCTAACCATATGAATAAGTTGTGTCTAACCCGCAAATTTATTATTTCTGTTTAAATACTTCAGCTGATAATAATACGCTGCTGTTGATGTGGCTGTAATAAAAAGAAAGATAATTAAGGCAAAAATATCACCAGATTAATCTAATCATAATTAGGCACTATCAATCAGATAAACATCCATTCAAAATAGGTCTGATTGACACCTCAGTTTACAGATTCTATCGCGTGAAGATTGAGCTACCCCTTACCCTTGTAGGTACTAATTATCATGCATCGTATTATCACTGCTCGTGTGAGCAGTCTATTATATAAATTGTACCAGAATGTTCGTCCAGCACTAAATAAATAAATTGTCAAAATTCAACAATTCAACAATAAAATAGCAGATATAGGGGCCTGGTTCACCGTTGTTTAAAATTCTATTATTTACGTCGGGGTCACCACTGTAGAGAGGCGAGGTGTGTTGCTCCTACTACCAGGCGGATGTATTGCCTTTTTTTTTGGGTGGGGAAATGCGGCTTATTCATGCCGCCCCGCTTCGGGGATACGGGACGGTTATGTCGGGCTCTCCGTCCAGGTGGCCAGCATACCGACTAAAACCACCACCAACACCACCACCTTCGGCATAGTGGTGGGAATCGCTCTCGCATGATTCACTATTCACAAACAATGACCTCCCCATGATTTTCGAATAAAGCCCGCGCGATAGATCGGGTAAAGGTCGCTGGTAGTCGGGGCGGCAAATGAGTTTTCTTTGATCGTCGAAAGCATTTTTTCGTAAAATGATGATTGCAACTTTAAGAAAACATTTTTGTATTGGTTCGAAAAAAATATTATTTGGCGTCCTTTGACTGCTACGATGATCTTGATGTGAAGCAAGTTATCGCCATTTGAAGGGCTCCATTGCTCTAGATCCAGGGTTAATGTCCTAGACTCCACCCAACCGTAATGCCTGTTGGGATCTTGTGAACATGAAAATGAGTCAAATGGCGGCCACCATAGTGCAAGGGAATGAAAGCTTTATACGTTTTAGTCGGTACGAGTCCGACATAATATCCTGCCATTTGCAAGAAGTGGTAATCTATCACTACTTATAGGAATTGCCTCTATTTTTTTATAACGTTGCCCCACACTACGATTTTTTCCTGACCCGGAATAACTACTTATAGATCATACAAATATTTGCTCCGTGTGGGGATCGAACCCACAACACGTGGCGCAGAAGTCGATCGCTCAGACACTACGCCAAACGTGGCGTCGAAATAAGTTAATCGACATACTTAATAAATCTAATTTTTCGCAGAGACAGTCGTCGTTTTCCCAGTATCCTGGAGGACAGCCACATTTAGAAGTGTAGCCATCTCCAGGAATAGGAGGATCTGTCGTGTATACCGGTGTAGAAATACGAGTCCAGTATGAGTAGTAGCATGCAACATTAATTACCTGTAAAATATATGTAATATTAATAATGATCACTTAGTATTCATTATTTAGTTGGGTGTTGTGTGTTTAGGGTGGTAGGAACCTCGCAACACCCATCTGCAGACGACTAGATGGAGGGACTAAGGTGCATAGAAATTAACCTACAACAATCTAAGGCTGTCTCGGCCCTTCTGGCTAGGCAGTTGAAAATGAATAAATTTGATATTGCCCTTCCCCTTCCCCCCAACGGCAAATTCCCGAACACGGTTTCAGACCTGGGGGCCCAGACAAAGTCACATTTTTATTAACGATAACGAAATTCGACAAATACGAAATGTATGGAATTGGCATAAACTTTCAAAATGTCACATGATCAATTGTTTTCGATCGCTAAGTGCTAGACAATGTCTAATTGCGTAACGAAACGATAGCGAAATCTCTATCGATATTCTTATACAAATACGTACACAAGTGACGCTTTTGACAATCGAAATC
Source organism: Acronicta aceris (assembly GCA_910591435.1). Classification (NCBI taxonomy): domain Eukaryota; kingdom Metazoa; phylum Arthropoda; class Insecta; order Lepidoptera; family Noctuidae; genus Acronicta; species Acronicta aceris. The sequence goes on along the minus strand of OU342762.1, from coordinate 16,452,222 downwards.
GCTGAGATATCGAAGCGTTCGATCGACAACTTAGCGAATGTTTGGATCCTGTAGAAAAGCAATACAATATGGCCGACTGTTAGTAAGCTGTTGGTGTTATCACGTCATTGTTTACATATAGCATTCTCATGTCTCACGCCTCACGTCATTGTTTTCGTAAACTTTATTAAATTCATTGATATTAATTTAATACGTGAATACCTACTGCCTACATTTCCATGAATAAGACAAAAGGGTCTAAAACTGCTCACTTCTGGCACGCACTTTTCATTCCAATAATATTAGTATTTAAGTGTCATCCTTAAAAATTAATAAAGATACGGTTACAGTCAGGTCCTGTTTATAATTTTATTAATTAAATTCTATTGCTAAAACTTGTGCAATTTTGTATTATTTTTGTTCAGGTACTTACCTATAAATCATTTTAGTTAACTTTAAAACACCAATGTGCATCGATTACAGTTTCACCGAGTAAACTTAACTTGATTTAACAGTATCTAATAACGGCTAACAGATTACAGAACTCTTCATTGGAGGAGCTTTTTCTGTCTAAGATGAGGTTTAAACATCAAACCATTGGCGCGGGCCGGTTGACAGAATTGATTGAAGTGACGTCTTGAATTTGACGTTTCATTACGAAACCATAGCCAAGAAGTTCATTTTTATCGAATGATCGCTTCGACATAACGTTCGGTTTGCTATTACTTTATCTACCAGTTGGAGATCGACATCGCACAAGCGTTATCGATTTTCGAAATCGAATCGACACGGAGCAATTGCCACTTGTCTAGGCCCCCTGATCCAAACAGCTCTCTGTAAAGTAGAGAAATGGTCCGAGGAAAACCACTCTATGAATTGGAGCAGGGTTATCCAAGACCAGAGGACTACAGACTCATTCCGCCAGGCTTCATTATAAAGCTCATGGAAGAGCTGTTTGAAGAACTGGGTGAGGATGAGGAATGGGTATTTAGGGGAAGCCGGGGCATTGCGGGCCCCTCGAGAACCGAGATGCTTGGAACTAGTCGGATCACCTTATAGTCGACCTAGCCCCAGTGAAAAAAGTGTTTGTGTGTCGGTTGCTGTGCAATACTCGTTGGTAGAACGAAAATTCGCAAGTTGATGCATTTGATATTGTTTTTAATTTTTAAGTTTTTAATTAAAGTTACCTATTAGCTTAACTTCGTCTAAATGGCAATTTTTAATGGCGTTTAGCTTCGTACAAATGGCATTTTTTTGTTATTAAATGAATGCTAAACACTTACTCTTTTATCGTTTTTAGAATTCCTGTCGCAAATTGCTGAGTGACACCCCATGTGAGTTAAGGGACCCTGTATCATCCTGAGGTAATATTTTTGTCTGGAGGACCTTTAAAAAAAACATGACAATTCGTTTCGGATCAGAAGAAACTTCAAGAGTGTGTTTATTATTATGTCAATAGCTGTTACCCATCTGTCAGTATGTCTGTCTGAAGATATTTTTATTTTAGGATTTCGTGAAGCTATCAAGTTGAAATTAATATCAAATACTTCGATCTATGCTCCCTTGGAACTGAAGCAAAAAAATCAAGCTTCTAATTCTAAGTGAACGCAATAAAAAACCTGCTTTGTATGTAGCACCCTCTTTTAAAGGAAGAAATACAGAAATCGTTGATTTGTAACAAAAAGCATATAGAGAATGAGTACTTACAACAGCGTTGGGCATTTCCGAATATTTGCTACAGTTGTTTTATTTTTTGCCTTATGCCACTGATTAAAGACATTTTCAATAAAACTTTTGTTCAAGGTTGAATTATGCATCATCCCTGATATCATAAGCTTGACGAATTTTCCTTAAATAGGTAAACATTTAGAAATCGTTTATACTTGCGACTTGGTCCGCGGGGTTCGTGTATAGGTAATAAATAAAATAATGAATGGAGTCCAAATCGGTTATACAAACACTGGGAGAACATTCAATCAATTTTATCTATTCTACTGCGTCTCTTAGGTACTGGTCTTATCTTTGGATGAAATAGGTTAATGGGGTACGGTTACGGTCATAAGTCCAGTAGCAGTCTTGCAAAACTATAGCATCCAAATCAGTCGCACTTATGACCTTCTTCCATAATCACATTTCACACACATACACGCGAACCGCACTATCACACTCCTTCATCAAAGTAGTTGGTCGGTGTGTCATGCCAATGTCGACGATTATGTTTCTTTATCCATTTGATCTTAGTTACATAAAACAAAAAATAAGGTGGATTGGAAATGAAATGAATGTACTGGATTAATTATAATAGTGTGACGTTACCAGACGTTAAAACCACTTATAGGTACATATTAACACGGATCAATATTTTAAATTTTCATTGTCGGGTTTTAGTTTTTGAACTTTCGTTTTATTTATCATACTTAAATAATTATGTTGCTATTTTTCGTTTCTAAAATAGTTAAGATGAGCTAATGTTATCCTAAAAATAAAACGTTAAATTTATAACATCCCTCTTTTTCGTTGGGGGTTAAGTACAATTAGTTTAAATCTTATTCAAATTTCAGATTGTATCTTAAAACCACACGCGCTTATATTATTTCATTGGCAAAACCTAATCACTATAGTATTAGGTATTTATTGAAAATACAAGCAGACAAAAAGACAATGCTTGGATTAAAAATATACTCAATACTCAATTCGTTTATTGCACTCTACAATACAAAAAAATAAATATAAAAGTATCAATTGTGGACCGTGTCGGGCACGGTCATATAGTATTTCATTAAACGTAAAGGAAGAATTTTGTGTGGAGGATTTCTTCAAATTTTGAATATATTTTTATAATTTCATAAATACTTTTACTATAGTGTTAGGCATTGAAATAAAACTACTTTTTACGGATTTTATCGCGTTGTATTGATATTATTTGATTCCCGATGTTTTGCCAATGAAATGCCGATGATTCAATGTCTAATATTCGCGTAAGTGTCAGAAACCAGTATATAGTGTTAGGTTTTGCCAATCAAATATAGCACGTGTGGTTTTTAGATTCAACCTGAAATTAAATATTATTTTGTATTAGGTGAGTGTTGAAATTCAATAATTAAAAATGTTTACATTTTGAATAACTTTTATGACCCCCCAGCTTGTGTTATCATGTGTTCAAAACGCATCGTATGAGCTAAACCACAAGGAAGATGTCGTACACCGTTATGGAGTCTTGGCGGGTTTGCTATGCTGCAGGATTGTAATATCATCAACAAGTGAAACGATTTCGAATCGATCAGACCTGTGGAAGTTTACACAACTTCTTATCTCTTATCTCTTCATCAAGAAAGGTGGGGATGATCTCCAGGTTTTCTTGAAACATAATTATGAACACCCTCGATCAAGAGTAACCTGAGATTCGAACCCATCCCACCGAAGCCTATCTAGACGAAGTTGTGGACTTCTTAAACTCTACCAGCACTTACTTTAACAGCTGTTATGAATTTGTACTTAACACTACTTTTGAATCGGGTCAGTGTAGAAAAGAAAAGGAGTATATTATACTAATATTTGTCTAATGTTAAATTTATCTTTTGTCTAATATTAATCATTTGTCTAATGTTGACCACATGCATGACCAACATGAACTGTGCGGGTGAATATGTACTCGTACTTTGAGGTGGTACTAGAATTTTGGTTGTTGGCTATACCTCTCAACTAGGCATATAAAATATAGTTAATTTACTTCGATAAATAAAGTTTATTTGTCTGACGTAGACAAGGTGATATTTAAATTAATTAAAATATAAGAAAACCCCGCAATACCAAGTCTTGGTTTCTAAATTTCAAATCAATCAGACCTGTGGAAGTTGCACATATCTCTTCATCAACTAGAAAAAAGCTGCCTATAAAAATCGACTATGAAAATAGCGACTTAAATTGACCTTAATTAGCCATAGTAACGTCTATTACTAAATCTATAAAACTTACCAGTTGCTGCACAGGGATACCATGAATCACTGTATCTCAACAAAAAATCTGAGAGTCCTGCCAATTCGGCGTCCCAGTACTGTAATTTTAAATTTGAATAATTATACATCGTAGGGAAATAATTAAATCAGTTGATGTGTAGTGTGCACAATGATGTTTGTTAGGACATGTGATCACCTGAGATCGGAATGCGATTCATATTAATTATTGAGTTCTAATTAACACGACTTCTATTTATTACCATTATTTAATTCTCCTCTAAAAAATTACATTGCACTTTTCTCGACGTTGACGATTGCAAACTGGCCTCTATTATTCCTTTACCGAAAATTTCCAATGCTTCTTTATCATCACATTTTCGCCCTATTTCCATTCTTCCCTTCCTTTCTAAAGCTCTTGAGCATATCATCCACCAGCAACTTCTCTCCTGTTTTTCACTTTTGAGTCCCTTTCAGTCCGATTTTCGCCCCGGTCTTAGACCTGTGACTGCTCTTCTAAAAGTTACAGACGACATTCGTTGGGCTATGGAGAATATAATAATATCAATCCCTTACCATCCTTGTCCTGCTAGACTGCAGCAGTGCCTTCAACTCAGTTAAGTTCGATGCCCTCCTTAGTATCCTTAAATCCCTTAACATTTCTTCTCCCTTTTGTTTTGGTTTGACCCCTACTTCGGGATCGCTCACAGCGCATCCGTCTTGATGAGTTTTCCTCTGATTGGTGTGACCTCGGCGCGGGTGTTCCCGAGGGTGTCCTTTCTCCTTTTCTTTTCTCTATTTTCATTTACTCTGTCACCAGGGTCAAATCCTCTAACTTCCATCTCTAAGCAGACTACTTGCAGCTCCATCGGCATTTTCCTAGTACTGAGGCTGATCTTGCCATCGCTGGCATGAATCATGATCTAGAATGCTTTAATGTTTAGTGTAAATCTTTCGGCTTACGCATTAATCCTGACAAGTCCCAGGCTATGATTATAGGTAGCAGGAATATCCGTAACCGGGTCGACTTCACTTCCCTGGCTGCGCTTTACCTTGCCGGTGTCAAATCCCATATGTTGTCACCCCTAAAAATCTAGGGGTTATTATTGATTTCAATTTGTCGTCGGCTGCTCAAGTTGCCGACACCAGTAGGAAGGTACACTACATTTTCCACTCGCTGAAATACCTCCAGAACTTTTTTCCCTTCAAAATAAAAATCTCGCTTGCTCAAAGTTTAATCCAGCCCATTATTGACTATGCCAATGCTTGCTATTTGGATGCCACATCACAGCTTTTAAACAAACTTTAGAGACTGCAAAATTTACGTATTCGTTATAATTTCAACCTTAAAAAGTACGACCATGTTTCCGGCTTCCTCAAAACTCACAAATGGCTCCCGAATCGATTTCGCAGAAATACTCGGATATTGTCTCTCCTCTTCAACATCCTACATAATCCATATTAGCCCCTTCCTACTTGCGGGAACGCGTTTTCCATTCATACTCTACCATCCTCAAATTCTAGCCTTGTGAGGCTAGAACTGACTTTTTTCCTTTTTGTCTGTGCATGCAGTCAGGTTGTTGAACTCGCTTCCTTCCGATATACTCAATTGCAGAACTGTATCGATTTTCAAGAAATGTGTTAAAGAACACTATCTTCGTTTATCTTAATTAATTGTTTGCACCTTGTTATTTTGTATGTATTTTTTTATATATTTGTGTAGTTATTATCATATTAGTTAAGTATATTATTGTATATGTATTATCTATATGTGTATTTTGCTTTTAATATATGTTAAGTGTTTACTTGTAACTATACTCGTATATTGTAATTTTCCGCTATAAATACACAGTATTTTATTTTAAAATAATTTGCAGAGCAGATGTTTTTGACAACCGGCTACCAGTGTTACCAGTGCAGAGATCCTGTAAATACAAAGATTTCTGGAAATAGATCTTAAAAAAACACTTTTACTGGTCAATGTTTCACGTTTTTTTACAATATGGCGCCGGCTATTCCGCGAAGGAACCAACTCAAAGATTCATTGTTTTTTTAAAGGCCAGACGGCGACTCTCCGCCAATACTGGGAATCACAAGTTCCTCAATAGTAAAATTGTTGACATGTCTCATGCGAGGAGCGATGCGTGATTTGTCAAATGATTATAGATCCGTTAAATCAGACACAAAGCATACAATGAGTAAGTGCTACTTGGTTTGTACTGGTACATCCATTCGCAATCGTATCATAGTGAAACAAGTAACTGTTCCATTTTGCGATTGTCGGCCTCGTTCTTGATCAAAATATTCTAGTCTCGGTTGGACCTTATTGGTCAACCAAACAAGGAGGTGCTGCGGTTCAAACTTTTTTTAACTATAGGTAATAGTGAATACCTATAGGTACTTATATAGGTATATGTATTATAATTGTGAAGTCAATTAAAATTATACATACATACCACCTTAAACATTCCATATCCTCTTGGCAAACGTTCACCATTTTTTCCAATTTCCTTACCGTAGGCAACAACAGATCTTGCACTGCAATATCATATTGATTAAAAATCCAAAGTATTAGAAAGTTTTTTTTGTTAAATTTTTGGAGAATTCGTATTAACAATCTTAAAACGTTTAGATCGTAAGTTGCATCCAAGTAGATCGGAACTAAGTACCTAGATCCAAGTAGATCGGTATTAAGAGAGGTAGGGCACAGTGAAATCGAATAATTCCACTCACAATTGGAGCTGCCCGACTGGGGAAGTACCTCCACCTTACAGAAAATCGTAGCCAAAAAACATAGCTCCGTGAAATTTTGTGTTTCGCAAGGAAGCGTTATATTGGCAGATAGGATAAGCATCATGCTATTGTCTTCTATGCTGCTAGCCCAACTATTCCTGCTTTATTTACAGGGTCGGCAACGCGCGAGTGATATCCCTGGTATTGCAAGCGTCCATAGGCTACGGTGACCGCTTACCATCAGGCGGGCCATATGCTTGTTTGCTACCTTAGTGGTATAAAAAAAATCTTATCAGCACTGATTCCGCTGTCTGTACCAGTGAACGATAGAGTACACCGGTTATATGCTAATGGAATATTCTCCATCAATTGAGGTGAAGTTCCTTGCCGTGTCCAGGAGGGTTAAAATTCCCATTTCGATAATATTACGAATGTGTATGAATTAATTTATATTAATTAGATGAACTTTAGTACCAATGATATAATCTCTATATATATATAAAACGCAAAGGTGACTGACTGACTGACATAGTGATCTATCAACGCGCAGCCCAAACCACTGGAGGGATCGGGCTGAAATATGGCATGCAGGTAGATGTTATGACGTAGGCATCCGCTATAGGATTTTGATAAATTCTACCCCCAAGGGGATAAAATAGGGGATGAAAGTTTGTATGAAACTTTGTCAATTTTAAACCGATCGGGCTGAGACTTTGCATGCATATAGCTACTATGACGTAGGCATTCCCTAAGAAAGGATTTTGATAAATTCCACTCTTAAGGGGATAAAATAGGGGATGAAAGTTATATGGAACAAAGTAACTATTCCACGCGGACGAAGTCGCGGGTAAATCTCTATCTATCGCATTCACTGTAAATGAAGCTATTTTGTTTACGGAAAAATACTTACTTGTTAACTAGTTCAAGTATCCTTTTCACATCCCCAAAGGTCAAAGTATAAGGTTCATGTTTTATGCAAACCGGTCTTTTTTTAATTTGCTGTAAAGGAAAATAATTCGTGTTGCGTCCGGGTCTCTTTTTACTATGATAGGTTGCAAAACTGAATTGGCTAACTCTAAATAGGATAGATTAGGTTCCAACCATTGGCTGATTCGATTCTGTAACATTCTGTCTCGCGACGCACACGACTCCATACATAGTACCTACCAACTGTATGCCCCTAAGAGTTAATACAAAAACCGAAGGCGCGTAGGAGAAGCAGCTGTAATAAGACTGCTCTTCATTCAGTGCCGGAGTAGTTGCAACCAAAAGTTAATAATGAAAAATATTTTCAGCGAAGAATTCAAATGTTTGGACTTTTTAAACTGAATATGGCTGTTTCCCATTGGAAAGCTTTATCCGTCCTCCTCCCTTTCCCCTGACTCCAGCTTCCTGTAGTCTACTCCTAAAGCCCACCGCATACCTAAGGTTATTCTCTATGCAATCAGAGATAACTCATCCATATGGTTTATTCATTATACAATCATACCAAAGTAATGAATACTTACATAATTAAAGTATTTGCACACTAAGTGAGATTGCGGTGGCTGGCAGGGATTTTTGTGCGGACAGTACGTGTTATAGTCGATTACGTCAAAAATCTTTACACATGTTGTTAAGTTTATAAATATGAAAATCAGCATCAGCGTGGTTATCTGGAAATTGATGCTTAATAGAGATGGTGATAATTATTCTAGCAGCAAAAGCAGTGTGTTTGTCGCACCGAGGTGAAATATTATAACCTATCGAGTGGTTAACGTCGTGGGAACAGGGTTATTTTTACCCGACTACGAAAAAAGGAAGGCTAATGAGTTTAACAGTCTATATATGTATGTAAGTATGTATGTAAGTATATATATAAGTATGTATGTATATATGTAGGTATATATGTATCGTATCAATGTTCGATCCTAGCTCCAAAAATACTCATCAGATTTTAACAAATGAGGTATCGATTGATTTGTCTTTGCAGTACTTAAGAGTATCATAGGCAATTTTTTTTATTGTCGGTTAAACACAAAAAGGGGACCGAAATACCACGAACAGTGGTATCCAGTTTATAGCCGTAGTCGCATGTTGCCGTACAGATCATCATAACGGCATGCGACTACGGATATAAACTGGATAGGTACATACCACTGTTCGTGGACATAGAATTTTTTTCTTGTTTTATACTTTTCAGTTATTTTGTTTCGTAGTCGGGTTTTAGTTTTTTTAGCTCTTAGTAATAACAATAAAAACAAAGTAAGTAACAATGTTTCTCTTTCTGCCAATAGTTGAGGATACAGATTAACAACCCTCACAAGTCTTAGTCTTAGTCTTAGCCGAAATCAGTACAGCAGCATGCAGGTGCGTCTTACTCTTTCTTCGTTGAGATCAGCGTCCGTTGACATAGCACATCACGCCAAGAGCCCGTGAGAAGAACACCGTGCATCACACACAGGCTGCAGTACGGGGGTGAGATTTGACATAAGAACTTACATTTGAGATCATCATCCCAAGCGTAGTAGTTAGCTGTATAAAGAAATACAAAAACATTAAGTACACTATGTAGCTGTCCAGTACGTGAACACCCATACTTTTTTTAACAGAAAACACAGCACAGGTATCCTTTCGCATTATTCGTGCGAAACGACTACTAAGCGATTCGTACTTACTTACTTTTTGATGATGAATAAAGTTAAGTAATATCAAATACCTAAAATACAATATAATGATGAAGTGTTCTGCAATGAATAGGTTGCGAGTCCGACCTATTCAACATAGGATTTCGCACTTAGTAAGTCCGAAATCCTAGGTTCGATTCCCAGGTCGACCAGTGATGGGACGTTTTATGAAATTTTCAGTAGCTCTGAGTTTGTAATTGTGCTAAGTTAATGGTAATAGGTTTGCGCTCTGTTACATGAGGCTTAAACATACATCAGTGTATAATCCCCCCCTTTACATTAATGTGTGTGTGGGATACAGCCGTACTTATCCTAAAATGAAGTTTAATATTGTATAAACAGTGTATTTTTAAATCGTTATACAAAACTCGGCCGCTGTATGTTTGCGTTCGCAAAACTTGAAAAGTAGTTGATAGATTGCTTTGTATTTCTACATAAGAGTGTTTTATGTACATATCTATCTTTTATTTGGTTCCGAAGCTAGTTAATATAAAGGTCAGTCATAAGAAAGTCAGCGAGTCAGACGCGGCTGGAGCGTGGCTAAGTTTAGTTGGTTTTACAATAAAATTGGATCAACCTTTGCCGATATTTTTTCACTGACCAGGTTGGTGAGACATTGCGTCGGAGAGAATTAAACATTTTGCAATTGAAATAAAACTACTTTTTATGGATTTTATCGCATTGTACCTATTGATATTATTTAATTCCCAAATACATACATCGGGATCCGCGTAAAAGCACACATTGCCGATGTCAAACACCGCCGTTCCAAGAAGTCAGCAGTTTGTGAACATACTCTAGACAAAGCCCAGGACTACATCAGAATTGATAAACCACAAGTCCTCGCAAATGAAAATCGATTCCTACCCAGAATCATTTGCAATAGCCTTATTGAAATTAAAAAACATCCAAATTTCAATAGAGAAGATGACTGGGTCTTACCACCTGCTTGGAACCCTATTATAGATTCCATAATATCAAAATCGCCAATAAATTAAATTAACAAAATTGTAAGGCAGTTGTTAGTAATTGCAACATTAAGACGTCCAACCACTTAGTCTACCCGTGACCATGAATGCTGTAAATGATCCAAAACGTTTGGAATTAAATAATATCAATGGGTACAACGCGATAAAATCCGTAAAGAGTATTTTCTATGTCTAATATTCGCGTAAGTGTCAGAAAGAAGTAGGTAGGTACATATTTTGCCGTCTAATTTTATGAAAGTTAAACGAACAATACAATAAGTATAGTTGCTTACAATTAAAATATTTATTTTTTATGGAAATGACGTCTTTGACTAACCTTTGACCGAATGCCTACCAATAAGTAGGTATCGTTATTACAAAAAGCACCCATATATTGTCATAGTTAAATAAAACACATCTCACAGTACAAACTACACTTACCTACAGTAAGTTGTGAGCTACGAGTAGGTACTTATTTGTCGAGAGCAATTTTTTATTATTATTGATTTCGATTCTGGTTTCATAATAGAAATGTAGGTAGGTATATGATTCTACAGATGCAAATACATGTTGGTCTATGAGTCGAGCTCAGGTCCCAAGTAGATATGTAGGTATGCTGTTTTTAAACTGACTTCAAAAAAAGGAGGAGGTTCTATGTTTGTCTGTAGGTACTTTGTTATGCATTGCCCCTGGACATGAGACGTGCTCAATCGCTGCCTATCTCCAAAAAGATGTTGAACGATCATTATTTATCCCTTAAACCACGGAATGCATAATTCCTAACACGCTGACGCTTGCTCTGTCACTCACTCATGTCATGTCCTATTAGGTAGGTACTTAAGAGTCCGGCGGACCGAATTTCTCTTACAAACGTAATACCGAAATAAGTCGTAATTCAAACACAATTTACCTACCGTTATATTTAAATACCGTTAACCTAAGTTCCTACTCTACCATTTCGTCCAAAATACTTACTTCAATGGAAATAAATGTAAGCGAATGTAATGTTGGATATCTTTACCAAGTTTGGAACTATTTTCCGGTCTTTTATTTCCAGCGACGTAGTAGTAGACGAAATAGTACCGTAGGAACCTAGATTAACGGTATCCAAATCCGAATAATATCATAATTTCATAGAATATTGTCTGGACTACGATTTACTTCGGTATTACGATTTTGTGAGGAATTCAAACTCCGCCGGACCCTTAATATCTCCTAGTAGTTTTGCTGAATATATACATATGTATAAAAATTATATATATACATACTTTTTATTTATATTTTTATATTCGTATTAGGTATAATAATATACATGTCGAATTTATATGTTTATAGATATTAATATATTAATCTATAATACGAGATTTATTTTAATCATTTATTCATCTAATTTACTACTTTTATTCGTAATCTAGTACCTACGCCTACTACGGCGTGTTTCTTTTTTTCCAGTCCATCCAAAGGTTGTCTGGAAGAGATCACCTTGTGCGATAAGACCGCCCATTGTACATTACTTTTGGTTTACATAAAACATACCATCACGCCTGTTCCCCGAAGGGTTAGGCAGAGGCGTACTAATGTACACCCACAGTTCGCCGGTATGTTTAGGTCCCATGTAACAGGGGGCGAGCCTATTGCCATTAACCGGGCACAAATCCAGATTTCGAGCTGCTACTGAGAATTTCATAGATAAACCCAATAACACTTTGCTCGACCTGGGGATCGTACCCAGGACCGTAGCGTAGCAGTTGGGACCACTAGACTAATGAGGCAGTCTACTTTTGGTTTAATGTTCTTTTTATATATCAATGTTGTGTTATTGGTGTGCAATAAAGTATACTATACTAAATAAGTATACTAAACAAAATAATGGCATCAATGTTGCTAATATTTGTCTTAGTTCAAGGTCAAGTTAGATTCTGCCTAATATTAAATCATGTCAATTTTGTGTCAAAAAAGGTTTCACATCTTTTGCCAGTCATAAACCGTCTTATTACAAAAAAATGCGTAAGTCTTGGCTTAAACCCGGACTTACTGATCTTGGATTGTTACGGTACTAATGTTAATACCAGGACCAATATGAGTGCTTATTACAAAACCCAGACTATCCGAGGATCAGTTAAACCGTAGTTCGTCCTATGGACTAAATAAAATCCACAGATAATATGTAAAAAATTACAATCTTTCATTCGTTCATTCAGGCTTCATTCCAAGCAACGTTCCGTTTTTCTAAATATTGATAGTATCTTAACATTTGAAATACTTTAATAATTATTTATTAATACAAATATATATCATAAATAGTTTTTTGTTTATATTGCAATTTACTGAGCAAGCACAGTTTATATTGTTGATGACCTTTTTATAATCAAGTTGTTATATTTTGCAACGACTCTGAGTGAAACGGAACGAAATTAAAATTTCATTCGCGCGCATTATTTGAAACGTCATTATTGTTGTTGCGTCCTCTAACATTAACTAAATTCTTGATAATTATTCACCATTGTACATTGCCAGTAATTTAGTATAAATAATAGTGACAAATAAAATGGAACAACAAAAGAAAAAAAGGGGGGAAAATCGGAATCGCTTTGTAAATCTGTATTTATACCGAAAATCTTCGTCACTCAAATCAAAAGGATTTATACGATTACGACGTCTTACAGATCGCCGAAACGTCTCTAACATATCTAAATCTTCTAAATCCATCATATCTATAATGTTAATATCCATTTACAAAAATTTTTACTTAGAAATACACAAGATACTAACTAAGCTAACCTCAAAAATAAAGTAATGTCAAAGTTAGTCCATACTTAAACTAGGGGTCTCAGTGGTTTAACTTTGGTACCAGAGATAGTCCATGCTTTGGTGTTAAACTGTGTTTTATAATAGAGTTTTATTTAGTCCAGGTTTAATCCTAGAACTAGAGCCAGTACTAAAGATAGTCTGTGTTTTGGAATAAGGCCGAAAGCGTTTGACTCTTATTAACAACATTGATGACACGACAAACGCTAACGTTAAAGCAGAAATCAGTAATCTATACTTAGAAAATCATACAAAATCGGTTCACTTTATCAGAAGTTTTTGCAATATTTTAACTACCTATTGAAAATGTACTTGGAAACTAACCATTGAAGTAAATTTCATATTTCAGCTTGTACTAGACTTGCAGAGGTTAAAAATATAACAAAATAAAATATATTAAAAAAATAAAATACACTTAAAGATAATGAATAAGATAAAGTAAATGGCTAACGTACAGATTTAACCAATTTTACAGTAAATTGAAGAAGTAAACAAGGGGAGTAAAGTTTTACTCTAACAACTAATACAGTGTCATTATTACCTCAATCAATATTTGATATGATATTACATCTGTCATTTAATAAACCGGAGATGGAGTTGTAGGCGGGAAAATGTAAAGTGCACTTTGTCGGTTTTATATTATTTTCCAAAACTTGTGTTTCTCCGAAGTTTAATGTGTAATTATAATGGATAGTTAACCATTAAGTGTTCGTGAACGTGAGCGAGTGTAGGCAAATGATATAAAATTGAAAATCGTGACTTTTGTGTTCACTCCTAAACTCCATCGAAGCCTTAGTGAAGTTTCCATTGTTTTACTGGGGATTATTCTGTATACTTGACACTGGCAAATACACAAAAAGTGTGGCGCCATATTAAAAAAAAAACCGGAGATGACATGACAATTGTTTTCTTCCTTAGAAAGAACGTAGACAATCTCATTTTATAACGTGAATCCTTCACGGTGTAGAAATAGTATATTAATTAGACACGAAATAGTTTTTATTAATTCTATCCTAATATTATTACATATACTATTTATTGAAAGAAATAGGTACTCAGAAAGTAGTACTCGTGGACACGGCCCGCATCGTTTCGAGTTTCTTTCTCTGGAACCCTGAACACCGTTAGCTTTGACCCTGTTCCCGATACCGGGGGGCTATATTTTTAAATGTTTTTATTTTCCTTTCTTAGGGAAATAACTGGAACTTATTTAAAAATGCATAGAAAAATGTACAAAAATAAATAAAGGACAATACTCATATGCAATCAGGAAGGAAAATCTTAATTAGGGACTGGTTTCTTACACTTACGTGTCGACACATTAGACATTAGAAATGAAACTACGTCTTTTTAAATTAAGTCTTGTTTTTAAAACAAAATAATGGAATTTTATGGTTTGGTTAACACGTACTCATGAATTTTTCTTATTTTTGTTTTGAAATTATCTATTTCTTTGCTATTCAGCTGCACACCCTTTCCTTTATCTTCCAATATTTTCAGAACGGACATTAAATTAAAATTCTTATCCTTTTTATCTTTTAGAGTTATAGGACCCATTGTGTTCTCGTAATTACTGACGTTATTGTTGCACTGTGAAAATCGTGTATCTTCACGTCGATTTTTATTGAAAATCATGTCAATTAAATCGTCATCTGGGGTATTATGTGTCTTAAATTCACGGGTAAGACTATCCAATTCTCTGTCTGTACCGTAATTATTGCTAAATACATTACGGCGTGGCGTTATGACATTGTTCCAATTATTTGATTGTGACCCAATGTTTGACATCTGTAACAAATAAACAAATGGTGTGAGAAATACATTTTTTTAAGAGCGTTTCAAAATATATAGAAATAGCGTGATAATTACCTTTTCTCTCACATCCTTAAATAATTTAAATTCATTTATTGATTTTTCGCTTCGTGTCGGACTGTTATTGATATATCTGTGAAATGTTAACGTAGTTAATACAAATTCCAAACATAATGAACGTACAAGACGTAGTCAAACACATAGCACTCGCTGTTTATTGTGAACGCTTGGACAGAGCAACACAACAGTGAGGTTCCCTCTTTTATGGTATGCGGAAAATTCTCATGGATCGTCTACGAGTATCACCTGGGGAGATGGTAGGTAGGTGTATCGCACTCGTTCCGACTAAAAACGTGCTCTTGCCTTCGATTGCTGTATAATCACAACCATGGGATTTATAACATTCGCTTTGATCGTGACAGGAGCGACATTCACCTGAATTAAATGGTAGTCTGGGATGAAAAGATGAAACCTCACTTCTAATTTTATTAATGTTTATTTTATTCTATTTTATTTGAATCTCCAACAAAAGATACACCAAATTTTATTTATGATACCATCATGATTACCATCCTAATAAAAATTTTACTTATGATATTTCTATATTTTATGGAATAGGGGGAGACAACGAACAATCTGTGTCTCAATCTGTTACGGCTATAGATAGCTTGTGAGGAAGAGTGTTGATTCAATTCCCCGTGCAGTACCAAGGCCTCAAATTTCCCCTGAAGGTTCTTGCACATAGTTATTTCTTGATCATATTTCCTTCCGACTTCTACAGAATTATATCTCAAACTAACTTCGGGTAGAAACTAGTATGTGTCTCACTTACCTATGTTGCGAAGGTTTGATACAATTTGACACATTGGTGATAGTAAATATTGGTAGCAATATAATCCTTGGTTCCGGGGTGACTTTACTTTGAAGTGGCCTAAGGTTTGGTTGCCAATGCCCATATCCAAGCATCTGCGGTCCTATAAAGTATTGTGGTTTTTAATTTCAATTGAACTCATCATATCAGATATAAACATCAGTTAATCACCAAATAGGCGTAAAAATAAACCCGTGTGGAGACGGGTTAGAATAAAATGCCTCACTGCTATTCAGATAGGCCTATGTCCAACATACGTCTAGTATAGTTTGATGATGATGATAATGATTCAGACAGGTATCTCGAACAAGGTGAGAAACTATTTGATTTGCTCTGTGGTAGGACCTCTTGGTGACCGACTAGCTAGTGACACGTCGGAGTCTGTCGTAAAACACCTACGTGTCTATTTCAACTAGCTCCCCTCTCAATTTTTGCGATTCTGGCAGTTTGCAGTCCGTAGGGGCTCTTAAGTCTCGGCAACGTATCCGCAACTTCTGTGATGTTGCAGATGTCCAGGTGCGGCGATGACTACTTACCATCAGGTGTCTCGTCTGTTCATTTGCCGAAAAAATCAATAATAGCCTTCAACTTGTGACCTTCAAAGTCAGACTAACGCAACAAAATAATGTCATACCTGGTGTTATAGCACTTATTAGTAATGCTGCTACTGTGGAAGAGGCTGGAAATAATAAGATATAGAAGTTAAAACGTGAATCTCTTTTTACAGGCGCCTCGGCCCGACCACAGTCCAAGGCAAGGTAAGTTTAGTTGTTAGTTGGTACGAGTCCAACATCTCCTGTTGCCTTCTGTTGGCCTTCCTGCCTCCGCTAGGGGAGGCAGGAAGGCCAACGAAACGCCAAGGGAAACAGGAGATGTTGGACTCTCGACTCGACTCTGTTGAACTCGAACTATCTATAAGGATTCCCCGTATAATGAAGTCGCTTAATAAAAGAGGATATAGAATATTTTGTAGTGTGTAATTAATGTAGGTAGGGTACACTCAGTTCGTCGGTACGCTTAGGCCCCATGTATGTGTAACTAGCGGGCCCGGCAAATGTTGTCTTGCCCTGTATCATCATTTTCCTGCCCTTGTCCCAATTTATTTGTAGTCTTCCATTCATCTCTATCAGTCGTCACCTCAATCATTCACTCCCATTCCCATGTCTTGCCTTGTATATAAAAAAAATCCTAGAACCGATGGTTTCAGTGGCTTCGTCGTTTAATGAATCATTAACATACTTTTGTAGATTACTTTAAAATAAATAAGGGGTATCGGGAAACATCGGAAACAATCGTCTAACATAAAAAAGACAATTAATAAAAAGTAGTTTGGCCCTAAAAATAATTAACAATTTCAACTTTATTGCAATGAAATAAATGTCAACGTCATTTCTAAGACAAACAAATTAGTTGCAAGCCTTGTGAGCGGGGCGCCGGTGTCACTAATGAGTCAGTTGCAGATAGTGTTTGCAGGAAGGATGTACATAGGTACATACGTTACCGTTTTGTAGAACTATACAGAGCTGATATAACCGTCCATCGTGTTTTGTGCCGACCCCGTTCTGATCCGAAAAAACGTACTAACCATCCTTTGGGCATCCAACATAATACTGTTTTCGCTAACCACCAATTTTACATCTTGAGCCCTTTACAAAAAAATTCATAAAAATCTTAACACCATAGATCATAATAAAAATAAACTCAGAGATAAATTAACAGAATGGCTTCTCCAACTGGACTACTCACAAATCTTTGCTCACATATATCGCCTAACTACATTTCCGACTCCAACATGTCATAGAAACAAACCCCCATATACACACACACACGGTATACTCCCCACATACACAGGTACACACACCCCAAACACACTCACCCACATATATGTATACGCATCCAATAAATGAATCATTTGCATACAAACATATTCTAAATAAATATCTAAGGTGTTTTATGTATTATATTTTTGTAACTTGATATGGTAGATCGACACAGCCAACGAGTTGTAAAAACTAATTTAAATAATATGTTAGCTGAACACTGTCTCCTAAGATACAGGTCACCCTAGTTTAGGGGGCAAGGTTTGCCAATCTATAGTATACAGTTTTTGCAGCATTTTATCTTACGTAAAGTTTTCTACCAACCTACATATATACCTTATAATAAAACCTCTGTAATAGTGTAAAATACTCGTGTAAAGTAATTTTTGGAAGAAATAAATAATTTATAACTTAATTTAACTTATTTGTTTTGATGCAATTTGCAACGCAGATACAAGGGCTATTTAAAAAGAGCAGCTCTATATCATTATACTGCCTAGATGTGTCGGCCATCTTCGGAAACACGAAGTTAGCCGATGCCCATAATTTATATTGCAGTACCGTGCAGGCGTTTAAAAATATGTGAGATGTTAGTCTGGTAACCTTCTCCCGACCGCGGACATAGTTTACCTTAGATTACTTCGATATAATAAATGGTAATAACTTATTGGCTTATGTTCGGGTTCAGGGTGAGGTTCAGGTGGTGGCTCAGGCTCTGGTGAAGGCGCAACCACAGTTGTAGATTCTTCTTCAGGTTGCGGCTCAGGTGTCTGTTCAGGCTCAGGTTCAGGTTCTGGCTCGGGCTTGGGTTCAGGTACAGGATCAGGCTCAGGCAGTTCGTTCGGTTCGCAAAGACAATCGTCAGTTTCCCTATGGCCTTCAGGGCAGCCACAGTTGGGAGTCCCAGAAATCGGAGGTTCGGTCAAATAAACTGGCTCTGTTTCCGGGGTCGTATATGATAAATAACACAGCGTCCACACAAACTGTAAAAAATACATATTACTGGTAATATTTTTCTTTTATATAATCATGTGTCCGTTAATTTTATATGTTCGTTAAGTCCCTTCGACACAGAACTTGGTTCCTAGTGAGAAAGGTCAGAGCACAGCACAGAGGCACCATCACTTTTTACTTGTCAAAAGAAACTTATACGAATAC
Source organism: Acronicta aceris (assembly GCA_910591435.1). Lineage (NCBI taxonomy): Eukaryota > Metazoa > Arthropoda > Insecta > Lepidoptera > Noctuidae > Acronicta > Acronicta aceris. The sequence continues at coordinate 16,433,454 of OU342762.1, read as the reverse complement.
TTGTACATATAGAGGATACTGATAGCTGTAAGCCGCATTTTAAAGAACACAAAATACTAACGCTACCTTGTCTATACATTTTGGAAATATGTAAGTTTGTTAGAAGCCACCAAAATTTCTATACAACACGAGAAGACAAAAACCAGAGTCTAAGACATAAAAATAGATTAAACCTACCAAGCTCCCGTCTTAAAATGCACTCTTCTAGTCCACATGTCATGTCGATAAAAATATATAATAAACTACCCCCACGAATAAAAAATGAAATTAAAGACAGCATATTTATAAAAAAATTAAAACATATCCTATTAACTAAATGTTACTACCATATAAATGAATACCTAAATGATAAAAGTATATGAAATATAAAAAATGGAGATTTAAATGAATACTGATAATAATATACCTAATAATAACATAAACACAAATACATACTTATTATATAAACAAACATGACATACATTTATAATAACAATATCTGGGACATTTAATTTCTTTTCTTTTTACAAACTCTGATAACAATGACATAACTAGAATAATATATAGTTAATAAAAATACAATTACATATAAATAAAACAATATAGTTATAACTACATAATAGAATATCATATAATAAAAATAGTTGACTATATTATATTATATATATATATAATATAATATAGTCAATGAATATCAATTTAAGTAAAATATGAAAATAATAAAATAAACATAAAACTTCCTCCCTTCCTCTCTCTCTCTCCCTTCCTCTCTCTCTCTCTCCTCTCTCTCTCCCTTCCTCTCTCCTACATCTTGCCGTACAACATGTGTGGGCCTACAAGGCCCACACATGTTTCTTATACCATTGTAACATCTATTTAACTTGTGGAGTGCAATAAATGTATTGAGTATTGAGTATTGAAAGGTGTCTTTTTAAAAAGAAAGAAAGAATGATCTTTTTTGAGAAGCAAGGTAACTTGCTTTTCATAGATGTCACCAACGTCACCTTATTACGTAAATTCAGAATGTGTAGGCAAAATTTCAATCAGGCGGGTGGGGTTCGCGCTGGTCTGGTGTATCCAACCAGGAGACAGGTTCGAATACTGCCCGCGCTTGAATTTTCCTTTACTAAAATTAAGTACTACAATACAAGTATTTTTTTTTTTTTATCTTTTATGTATCTTTATTAAAACTTTCAAAAATTACAAAGTTATGCAAAGCCCCACAAAACCGTCTTTACGGTTTGTCTGTGGGTACAGAAAACAACTTACGCACTAATAATATAAACTTATTTAGCTTATTGCACTCAACATAAAAACTTAGTTATAATTCTACAATTACACAATTTCTGCAAAGGTAACAACAATGTATCAGAAAGTATGATGCTTTTCGTAGACTGTCATCGTAGCAGCAATACACTGCGTAGAAGTAGATGAATATCTTTCTATCAATGAATGGCTGTAAAGTACTACTTTATACCCCGGTATTAGAGTAGTAATGGGTCACTTTCCGAGTAGATGAAGTATAAAGTAGGTACTATGATTCACTACTTGGAAAGTGACAGGGGAACATACACATTACAAACTCGTGCGGTTCAAATACACACTCGTTAGTAATGATTGTGTCAATTTTTCCCTTTGGTGAACGATGTATTCTAAACACTTACTAGTTTTTTGGTGCTGCTATGGTTGAACCCAGACATCCCGCACCCTACGTGCGTTACTCCAGCCTGTATCAACTTTAGATAACGTCTTGCTGGGTGCCTGCGGTATAATATGACGTCAATGTTAGCTATTTGATCACATGAAAAGGTTAATTATTATTTAATTTATTCCTTATTTAAATACATTTTCAAATATTTTTATAAAAATAAAAACTTATTGTTATTATTATTTAAACCATATCTATGTGCCGTAAAAAAGATCAATCCATCGGCAAGTTTAGATACTGCAGTAAATCCATGGCTAGGTCACCATTGTTAACACATCAAGCATCGTGCTCTCCGCGGAATATTTTAATACTTAATAGTTTAAAAATATATAAAATATTTTATGAAAAGAATTGAGACAATATTTGTGTGTTCTGCGGATATTTGTTCATATTCATATTCTTTATTGTTATACGATAATGTATAATAAGGTGGTGTAATATAAACAAGAACCATTATGGACCCTGTAGGGCACTCCAATATTAGAAGACAGGAGGACTTATTTTCCTAGACGCAGGTGGGTACTAGATAGGTATGATTATGTATTTTTTTAATCGTTATTAGCTAAAATGTAAATATAATTAATGTTTATATTAGGTGTACTGATAATTTTTTTGATAAAGTTAGGTTGAATGTTAAAAATTGGTAATTATTATTAAAAGTTTAATTTTGTGTTTATTTATAATTAACATTTGTTTCCAATCAGGACATATTTTGTGTTTGTTTTTTAATCAAATGGAATAAAATATATTTAATTTCAATTAGGACATTAATAAAGACTAATATTTGAAATGTCAAAAACGAATTGCACGATTCCGACACATCCACATAGTGGGTGAAGTAAGAATGTATGTTGAGATGATTTGAACTCACAGGAACCAGGTAGATCAAATTGAAATTTAAAACTAAAACCCAAAGGTGACATTTGTAACATTTATGACAGTGAAACTGCACTGAAATACTGAGCTGAAACATTATAATAAATATATTATAAGTACCTACCTTTAAAAATTACGCTTCTAGTTACTGAAACTGAAAAACAAAAGCTGTACATACGTTTGTAACGATGGACAACTGATAATATCTTCCCTCGTAGTTTGTTCCCTCCATTCCTCAAAAAAATCGAAGTCATCTTGAAGTTTCGCCTCCATTTCCACTACTTTGGAACTTCCCTTGATGGCAATTTGAGGATTCGGGAATTTATCTATAAATTAATTATTATTATCAATTAGGTCGCTTACCTCAAGATATTAGGCCTACTTAAAACTACTAAAAAATGATTATACCCACTTTTAAATACTAGCTCTACTCCGTGGTGCTACTAGTATTGATCTCGTTTATTTAAATCGTGGGTGCATGATCATAATTCCTTACTTAACGGATGTCTAAACTTTATAAATAAATTTAAAATGAGTGATCATCATCAGTGAGTGAGTGATTATTATAATGGTATTTCCATTAATAACATCACATAACATACTATCACGCCTGTATTCCCCGAAGGGTCAGGCAGAGGCGTACTAACGTACACTCACAGTTCGCCGGTATGTTTAGGTCCCATGTAATAGGGGGCGAACCTATTGCCATTAACCGGACACAAATCCCAAACTCCGAGCTGCTACTGATAATTTCATAGAAAAACTCAATAACACTGTTCGACCTGGGAATTGACCCAGAACCGCTAGTGTAGACACTAGACTATTGAGGATTTGAGGCAGTTTGATTTAAAGACTATTATTATTTTTTATTCAATTTATATGTAAATAACATAGTCTCCCCATTAACGTAATGCAAAATCTTGAGGAAGTGTTTTTGAGTTTTTAAGAGTTTGGATTTGTGCGCGCTTAATGGCAATAGGCTCGCCCCCTATTACATATCTAGAACTTAATAACATACTAGCGAACTAAGGTTGTCAATCAGTACCCCTCTGCCTAACTGCATGATGGTATGGTATGTTATGCAGTAAAAGAGCACAGTTTCAGAGCAGAGCACTCACCAGTAACCATACAGGCGCGATTTGTAAATTCACATGTATTGGTAACAATCTGTGAGAAGGACGCTAATTCACTATCCCAGTGCTGTAATTAAACTTAATATAAATCTGTCTCTCTCTTCTCTCTCTTGACTCGGTCTCTCAATATTTGAGGATCGTGGTCAGTGTCACGGTTGGTGTTGTTGTTAATATAAATACTTAAACAAGTTGAGCACTTTCTGAATATTTGAAAAAAATTAGAATGTCATTAACTAATTTTTTAGTAAAGGAAAAAAATCAATCGCGGGCAGGATTCGAACCTGCGTCTTCTGGTTTGATATACCAGACGCTCTGACCTCTAAGCCACCGCGAACCCTACCCGCATGATTGAAATTTTGCCTTCACATTTTGAATTTACGTCATAAGGTGACGTTGGTAACATCTATGAGAGGCAAGTTACCTTACTTCTCAACCGACACGACTTACTTTACAGTTAGTTCAGTGTTGTACGATGCTACTTTACCTTTTAACTATCTTTTTGTGATTTTTTTGCATTTTCCATGCTAAGATTATTAAGTTATTTTTTAGTAAAGGATTGCTTTTAGTAAAGGAGCGATTGAATTTTTTCCTTTACTAAAAAATAACTTAATAATCTTAGCATGGAAAATGCAAAAAAATCACAAAAAGATATGTCATTAACTTCATCCTAAAGTTAAGAATTCATGAATGTTTCAAAGAAAACCCTCTTGCGCTCAAGGGACTGAATCAGAATGCAAAGAGTCGCCAGAAACGTTAGCGTCTATCGTTCACTAAACTTCTAGCGAACTTTTGCGATTCAACAAAAGTGGCGATCATAGCCTCGATCGCCACTTTTGTTGAATCGCAATATCGCAGATCAGATAATGGCAAATGTCACGAATCCCATGGCCATGACTATAGGGTAAGAAAGGCCTACGGTTTTTAGCCAGTATGAGTTCGACATACCTTACCACCTATCTACCTACCTTCCTGATGAAATAAAGGAGCTCGCCCCTAAGAAAATCCTACAGTTCATAGTAGCTGCAGGATTCAGCGGTGAACTCTCACTCAACCACTGGCGATCACAATAGACCGACAGCGGTCGCAGTGACACTATACCGCCCCGGGTGGCAGACGATGCATGTGGATTTTCGGTACTAAAAAAGGTCAGCTTATACTGAAAAAGTACGGTCCGGATTCGTCCGGTACGTGTCATATTGTGATTTACGGACCGGACTTACACAAAAACATTAATCATTCAGACGTTCTCTTACCGTAGCGTATACCAACGGAACCATGATACGAGTGCGTTCACTAGATCGTATCACCGTGGCCGTTTGCGACAGTCATGGTACGATACGGTGTAATAGGCAGACAGCTATAAACTTTATGGTTGATACGGTTTGCTATGTTTGACACTAGCTAGTAATGGTTAGCGAGAAAGATCCAGATCACATTGATAATAAAGACACATACCACTAGATTCATTCCATATGCTTTTGGAAGCAATTCGCCATTTTTTCCCGTTGCAGTGCCGGTGGCTACTGCACGTCTCATACTGCAATATTTGGGATTATCCATTACATTACGGATAAAATTAAAATTGTTATTATTGATAGATATTAATATTTTTCTCATTTTAGTTTCTAATAAACGTTTTTTTTTGTTTTATTTAATTTCGTTTGCATGTTTTGTACTTGAATAAGTAATAAAGCAAAAGTTATCTATGAACTTTTGGCTTACAACTAGCATTTAATTTTTACAGGAACCTTCATTGTTTAATTTTCCCAAAAACCTTATTTAAACTACTATGAATAAAAAAAAATATATATCCAAATCGGTTTAGCAGTTCTCAAGTGATACTGGCTAAAAAACAGCATTTACTTATTTTAATTTATATTTGCATCACATCAACCAGACCGGACAGAAGGAAGTTCATAGCTGGTGCTAAAAATTATGTAACACTATTTAAGTAACAGCATAACTACGCTGTTTGCTGCTGTGCTGAGCTGTTTCCAAATAAAAAAAACCGGACAAAGCGAGCAGACCCACCGAGAGTTCCGTACAAATTTGTAGGCACATATTATAATTAATTACAAATGTATAGTTTTCAGATTTTTCCCTATAGTTACTTTATTTTTATGGATTAAGTCGGCACACGAGCTGTCGAGACCTGGTGGTAAGTATTCATTGACGCCTATGGACACCTGCAACACCAGAGGAGTTGCTGATGCGTAGCCGACCCTTAAGAGCCCCTACGGACTGCAGACTGCCAGAGCCACAGCAACCAAGGGGGAACAAGCTCTTACGTGCAAAAGACGAAACACATACCAAGGTGCTTTACTACAGACTTCGACGTAAAGGTGGTCGCCAGGTAGTCAGACCCCGAGAGGTCCTACCACCGAGCAAGTCAGATATTTTTACGCCTCTTACAGGATGCCTATCTGAAAGGCAGTAGGAACAGTATTCTAACATGTCCCCACACGGTTAGTATATGATCGTATTAATTGCCAAATTTCTAAGTCATCGGAAAATACCCTATTATTGATTCCCTTGAGAGTGTCGAAATATATGATTTTTGCGGCATAAACGGCCGACAAAAAAACGTCTGGGAAGACGGACGGACGGACCGACAACAAAGTGATCCTATAAGGATTTAATTTTTTCCTTTTGAGGTACGGAACCATAAAAACCAGCGGGGTGCATTTCCACCTGTACTTTTATTCCCGAAAATACTCACTCGTTTATTCTCTTGAGTATTAATTTGACATACTTGGGGGTTAACTCATATGTTATGTAGTCCACACAGTCAGGCCCAATATTGTTTGTCTGCAATGTAAGATAGATTTAAAAAATCCGAGTCGGTGCGAAAAAAAGTGTGAGTTGGACTCGCCCTGCGAGGGTTCCGCACAAATTTGTAGGTACATATTATAATTAATTACAAATGTATAGTTTTCAGATTCTTCCTTAAACTTGTAGTATAAGACGGTATTACTTTTCAAATTTCATAGTTCTAGGTCAACGGAAAATACCCTAGAAATTTTTCCCTGAGTGTTGAAATATACGTTTTTTGCGGCATAAACGGCCGTATATTTTTTTACGTTAACTTAAGAGTTTGATGTTTCACAGCTTCAAGGGACTGTAGACCTCAGTATATGGTTTTAAATTTCAACTCGATACCTCCATCCGTTTCCGAGATAAAGTGTCTTGACAGATAGACGGACGGTTGGACGGACGGATGGACGGAAAACAAAGTGATCCCATAAGCATTCCGTTTTTTCCTTTTGAGGTACGGAAGCCTAAGAATAAGACTAATGCTCTGGAGTTGTGTCACAGGGCTGCCGAACATGGAACAACTAGGGTAAAGATGGATTATGCCCCCCCATTTTTATATATACTCGTATATATGGTAGAAAAATATTACAAAAGTGCGATATTGCCTTTTAAAATTGTTTAATTACTTACAGGGTTAAAGTACTTGCACACTACATGCGACTCTGGTGGGATACAAGGATTACTTGTCGGACAGTACTTGTTATAGTCGATCACGTCAAAAACCTTCATACTTGCCGTTGGTTGTAAAATTATGGAGACCAGTGAAGTTATCTGGAACAGACGCACCTACTAAACAAACTAGGCGTTGGTGTTCTGAGAGGATGGGTTGACGGTGTCGCTTTCTTGGCAAAAAGGAGACCTACCCATCAGTGTCTTTAAATCACAAGTGAATCGGTTTCTTCTAGGCAAGCGCGCTCCATCGTAAATCGCAGTGTCGCATAACATCAGGCCAACTGGCGGTAAAGCGTAAGCTTATGACGAATAAAAAAAACAAGTGCGAGTCGGACTCGCCTATCGATGGTTCCGTACAAATTTGTAGGTACATATTATAATTAATTACAAATGTAAAGTTTTCAGATTTTTCCCTATACTTGTAGTATAAGACGGTATTACTTGCCAAATTTCATAGTTCTAGGTCAACGGAAAATAGGTACCTTATAAATTTTGATTCCCTTGAGTGTCGAAATATACGTTTTAAACGGCCGTATCATTTTTTTCGTTAACTTAAGAGTTTAATTTATTTACAGCTTCAAGGGACTGTAGATCTGAGTATATGGTTTTAATTTCAACTGGATACCTCCACGCGTTCCCGAGATAAAGCGTCTTGACAGAAGAGCGGACGGACGGACCGACAAGAAAGCGATCCTTTAAGGGTTCCGTTTTTTCCTTTTGAAGTACGAAACCCTAAAAACGGGCTTTGTTTGTGTTGGTAAACTTGTACATTTCACTGATTAGTAATGTTTAATACAAACCATTAGTACGTCAAGTTTCAGGAGTGGATTGACGTCAACAGAGATATTGTAGTTTTTGGAATCTTCATAGACTATCGTGTTTATGTATTGTTGACCCTAGGGTTGTGGCGTAACAGGACTGTTCTGGAGTCGAATATAACATACCATACCATCACACTAGTATTCCCCAAATGGTTAGGCAAAGGTGTACTAATATTAATATACACCCACAGTTCGCCGGTATGTTTGTGTCCCATGTAATAGGGGGCGAGCTTATTGCCATTAACCGGGCACAAATCTAAACTGCGAACTGCTACTGAGAATTTCATTGCAAAACCCAATAAAACTAGATAGATACGCGAATATAGTAATTATGTAATAACTTGAATTTTGATTCAAAGTACTGCTACTGGAAACAATATGATCAATGTTAATTAATTATTATTAATTATTTCCCCAAAAAGATCTCATTGTTTTTAGTTTTAAGAACTATGTACATAAATACTTAAGTAGATTATAAATTTTTTTCTATCACTATTTTGTCTTCCTTGGTTAGCTTCACTAAAAACTTACGTAGACAAGACTTATCATGATCCCATGGTACGTAGCTTATCAAACTAGCATATAAACTATACTTATAGCAATTGGAAAACATGTAAGTAATAAATTATAATGTAGAAAATTCAATAACAATAAATATTCCATTTTTTATTATTGAAAGAAAATTCAATAATAATAAATATTCAATTTTTTAATATTGAATTTTCTGTTTTCTACATTATGATTTAGCGCCAGCCATGTTTTTTTTATTATTAAGTACATCAATAATACCTACCGGAATGTAAGTTTATATTATATGGTCAGCAGGTTAACAAACAATTACCGTTCTCTAGGTATTACAAGTATTACCTATAGTGAAAATGCTAGTTTGGTCAAATGTCATTGAAGGCAAGGCCTTTATGATGTTACTAAGTCGTTCGATACAGTGTCTATTATTCTGTAAATATGTTCTCATAAAATAAGAACATAAATTAGTAGTTCTTTATCTTTGGAAGTCACCATAATGCTAACCACTTAGGTACATTTGCACTGTGAGGTCTGTTTAGCAATAACAAAGGTGGATTTTTTTTATACCACTAAGGTGTCAAACAAGCCTACGGTCCGCCTGTAACCGTAGCCTATGGACGCTTGCAACACCAGGGGTATCACTCACGCGTTGCCAACCCTGTAAATTAAGGAGGAATAGTTGGGCTGGCAGCATAGGAGACGTGCTGCCATGCATGACAGCAGCGGTAACAAAACATCATCGGTCTCCCCCACTGCCAACACAACGCTTCCTCGCGTTGCTCGTCGCGTCGCTTGCTCACCGTTAGGAACATAGCACGGAGCCATGTTATTTGGCTACGATTATCTGCAAGGTGGAGGTACTTCCCCAGTCGAGCAGCTCCAATTGTGAGTGGAATTATTCGACTATCCCCCTCTTAACAGATGATGAAACTCTTCTTCACACGGGAGACCATTAAGCACGAACAACATATTTAGGAATGAAATAATCGTAGTAATGAAGTATCCTAGTTATCAAAAAAAAAAAAAAATTATATTAAAAATTTAAAGAAAGCCCCGACATAAAAAAGATTCAGAAACATTCACGTTTAATATATAATTAGAATAGTTTTTTATGGGATAGGGGGTAAACGAGCAGACGGATCGCCTAATGGTAAGCGAATACCGCCGCTCATGGTCACCCGCAACACCAGAGGAGTCACAAGTGCGTTACCGGCCTTTTAAAAGGGGATTGGGCCTGCGGTATACTCTCTCTCTCAATCTCACTCACTCAGCGAAACACAACGTAAGCGTTGTTTCACGCCGGTTTTCTGTGACGCCGTGGTATCACTCCGGTCGAGCCGGCCAATTCGTGCCGAAGCATGGCTCTGCCGCAGTATAGTAGAATTTTAATCCATGTGTCGTTGTGTCAGGTGACCGCTTAAGTCCTCGTCAAAGCGCATCGTTTGAGCCCAAACACAACGTAGATGTCGTACACTATTGAGGAGTAGTCCATGGAGTTTCTTGAAACATAGCTAAGAATACTCTCGACTAACACATCTTTTTATCCAGGTCGGAACCAATTCTGTAGTCCAAGCAGACAAAGTGGCGGGCAGACGCTAGTATGAAACAATTTTATGCTGATGGGAAATCAAAACAACAGTAAGTTAAGTTTGACAGTTTTAATAACAAATCAAAATATAAATAATATTAACAACATTTTATCTTTGTATGAAATGCGTACTTATAGGTTCTTCCGGATATTTTATACTTTATTAGATAGTGATTCATTATGTCATTCTATAGTATACGAGTACAACACAATGAGATAGGTATCTACTAGACAACAGCCATCTAAAATTAAGAAGTGTAAAAGTTCTTGTGACAACCAAAACATCACGTCGAAGAGAACAATGTCTTACAAAATTATTATAACCACTACCTATTAGACTACAAATTACAATTAATTATTTTACATTTAATACTTAATTAGCTGAAATAAACCGTTCAAGTATAAAGTAGTTTCAAACAAGCTTTACACAATGCCTATAAACTCAGCCACCCACCCCGTACCCCCATTATTCATGGTGGTGACGAATACTACCTTCACAAAGTTGTCATCGCTCGTGTAGTCAGCTGGTGTTTCCTCACAAAACGTCCTCACCAGTGTACCTTTACTGTCGATTAGCTGAACATAATTTTGGTCGCAAGAGATTCCTAAGTCGAACACAATGAAATGCATTCTTAGACGAGTCCCCACGAGGGTCTCGAGCTCCCATTCGCAAGTCGACTTCTGTCTATAAGTGTTGGGGTATAGGGGACTGGTGATCTTTCCTACAATGCTTTGTAATTTTCCACCGCATCCGCGACCTTTATTAGTCACGACATAATTCAAGTCAAATATTACACGATCACCATTACGAGTACTTACATGATTGTATAACAACATATACCTACCATTCGAGAACACCGGGTTATTGTTTCCGTAGTCTGTATGTATTCTGATTAGTTTTGATGCACTAGTGTTATTGCCGTCGAAAATGTCGAGATAACAGTCCTCGTTCCAGTGATTCGGGACAACGTTTAAGAAATACGCAGATATCGTGTAGTTTTCTGGAGCTGTGATCAGGGTATAGCATTCTTCGGAGCGAAGTGGATCTGAGGAACTTTCGTACGTAGATTGTATTCGACCATATCGCTCCGAATAATTGCGACCGCAAAATCCCGCAAAAACTGCTTCTATTTCGAAACCTTTATAAACCTTAGAATCTGATTCCGACGATGTAATTAAATTTATAGACGTAGTTCCGTAGACATAAAAGTCCATGGATTCTTTATGTCCACACAGCTCGAATCGATTTGGGAGATGTAAAGAGCTGGGGTAAAAGTTATAATGGCTGAAAGTAAACTCGTCTGTTTGCTGGTTCAAGATAAAATCTTTTCCGATCGTCTGATTAGACTGTGGTGGGTTACTAATTATAATTACTTTATCTTTGTTACATCGGTTAACGTCCGCCTCCTCGACAACAGGGGGGCGTATGTCTAAATTAACTACCGTGATACGAAGTAATGCATAGGGATCTTCACTGACATCCAAGTGATAAACACAATGCGATCTCTGTGGTATGGATCCCAAATCAAAACCGGGAGATTTAAGTCTCTGCGGCATGTGACTTATCACTATGGCTGAATGGCCACACTCTGACGGTATGACTGTGAATTTAGCTTCAAAACCCTGACTTCCTAACTCGCCGTCAGTAGCCAGTCTAACACTCATCAAATTTCCGGATGAAGTTAACTGCGGAGGTAAACTATGACCACAATATGTGCCTATTATTAGACTATTAGGATTCAAACCATCTCTTATTTCGACTAAGTCGCAATCGCATTTACTGTATCCTATAGCAGTTTGGTTTAGATTTTGACAAGGAGACACGTGGAACGAAGTAAAATCTATTTTGATTACCGTGTCAGGTGGTGAAATAATTGACCAGTAACAGTCCAAGAAATTCTCGTAAACCGCATGACCCATGAGAGGAGATTTAAAAGTATGCGATGTAGCGGTCGTTAAATTAATTATTCCACCGCATTTAGCTGCTTCGGAATAGCTAAAGTAAATTTGAACTTTGAAACCTGTATAACTCAGACTGTAATCCGATACGAACTGTAGCAACGCTGTGGGCTGTTTACTTCTAACTACTGTCGTTGAATTAATGTAGCCGCACAATATAGCCAAACGCTTATCTGGATCTATTATCAAGGCGTCATATACAGCTAAAAAATCACTGTAACAGTCAGTACTGCTTTCTATGTCAATATAAAGGAATTTAAGTATTATAATCTTATTTGGTGGTGCTTCAAGATACCACGTGCAATTTAAATCTGTATCGTAATTTTTCGCAACGAATGGTGATAGTACAGTGCTTTCGTTTACTCTGCCTCCACATTTAAATATAGAATAAGAAATTTTAAAACCCTTTCTTTGAATATATTTATCAGATTTAAATATCAAAGATATTTTATCAGATTGAGTTCTAATAGGTGGTATTTCACTCCCACAATAAACTTGATATATGAAGATATAATCGGCTGGGGCATGAAGTGTTAGATTATCAGACAGACAGTCTGGGGCAGAGCCTTCTAGTTCAAATTCAAGGAACTTAAGTAAGATTTTTTCATTTGGAGCAGATATTTCGTAAAAACAACTCATACTAGATTGGTAATCATAAGGAAAACCTGGACTGTATAATATTTGTTCTTTCTCAGTAGCTATGTAGTTGCCTCCGCAAATAGGCAACCATTCAGCTTTGAATCCATTAAGATTTGTTTCCGCATCGGTACGGAAGACAACTTTCATACGGTTATAAGTGGAATTGTATGGAGGTGGTGCTTGTCGTCCACAAACTCTAGCTATCTCCGTGTAATCATTATGATTCCAGTCGTAAATAATGACGGCATCTTTAGTACAATTAATACGATCTTCAATCACGAATCTATCCACAAATATAAGAGATACTCTAAACCCTACATCAGCTTTTATCTCCCAAGCGCATTCTTGGTTAGGTGAATAATTTTTAGGATAATTTGGTGATGTAAACGTAGTTGTATAGGAACTAAGGACTCCGCCACATTGATCAGTCACAGATCTAGTCATAAACTTTAAGTTTGTATTATTTTTCACATTTGTATGATACTGAATGTATAAGTGACTAAAATGTGCAAGTAAGGGGCCCTCTAACAACTTTTCTTTACAAAAATCTCCTATGTATGGACCGCTTTGGCTTAACATAGTACTTATTTTTAAAAATTCGTCATTACAATCCAACATAAACGTCCCTTCCATTTTCATTTCGACCTTACTGTTGTCAGGAACACTGAGGACCCATGCACAATCTACGGAACCACTATAAAATTCAGGCAAGTTCAAAATATTAATAGGATTTTCCCCTACCTGTATAACTCCACCACATGGTTGAGCTTTCCAATCTAAATGGTAGTAAAATGAAGCTGATTTACTTTTTGTTGCAGTTATATCAAATACTAGTGATGGTATTCTTAAGGACACTTCGGTGTTCCCGCAAAATTTTCGCGAAAATTTGTAGATATTGTTACTGTTAATAGTTACTTGAGGGTCAAAGAATCGACAACTTGTTCTGGTTACCGACGAATTTACTTTGGCAGTTAAGAATATAGAATTATAAGTGAGATTTGTGGTGAGACTATTATCATTATTTACTTGACTATTATAGTGCCATTGACAAGTATATGAACGATTAAGGTCCGGAGAAACAAGTTCCTGGCTTATGCCAGATAGATCACCTCCGCATAATGCTTCTTCGTCGGAGCTAAACTTAGCTTTAAAGCGGTGCGAATTGGTTGTACGATTCAGCCATACATACAGTGCTAAAGTGTTTCCAGAAGATTCAAAGACTGTAGTTCCAGGAATGTAGTCGTCGCTGGGTATTGTTTGTATCACAGTATGAAAGTTCATATCATTAAAAATACCTATCCTATGCTTTTCTGCGTCCATATCTATTAGCTCTAAACGTACTTTTCGTGACTTATCTGGTACTTTAATTAGCCACTGGCAGTACCTTAATGTGGTATCTTGAGGGTAACTTGGAGATGTCAATAAACCTTCACCAGCCATAATTATTCCACCACACATAGGTCGCGAAGAATTAAAGCTAATTCTAAATCCCCTATTAGAAGACATCTGTTCCCATGAATCCGGCTTACCTATATGGAGTTTAATACTAAATTGATTCCTTGATGTTTCAATGGTTGATTCGTCAGTATCGTCAGAACATAAACTCTTCAGTACGGTGATAGTATTATTGGCTGGTATAGTTTCTTCAATTGTTATTTTTGTTGCACATAGTGACTCAGATTGAGGTAACTGAATGTCTTCAGGTTTAATTAGGAACACGTGTCTTGGTGGTCCTATGATGTGCCACTCACAAACTGTGCCGTAAGGCAGTACTTGCATGTATGGGTATCCTGGCGACATCACTTCGCCAGCATTGGAAATAATAGTTCCACCACACGTGTCAATTGACACATTGGCCTTGAATCCATTTCGCGGTTCTGCTAGTTGTGATACATATTTAATATACATTGTGTTACTACTACTCTTGATGGTTCCAGGTCTCTCACTACAGTAACGTCCTTTCAGTGGTGACAATTTCGAAGAACCGTCTCGGACTTCGACAACTTCAGTTCCACAATCATCGATGTCGTCTAGATCAAATCTATCAATAAAATCTATTCTTAGAATTTCGCCTGGTGGACCCGTAAATACCCATTCGCATTCTGAATATGGAATTGGTACCGAAGGATAATTTGGGGATGTAATAATTTCCCAGTTATGGTCAGATGTCAGTGATGAAGTTAAGCCACATTCATAATTTTTCTCCTCGTAATGAATCTTAAATGTTTGATACACATATGACCCCTTTGTGTAACTCACAAACAAAGAATTACTGGAAGTAATGATATCTGTTTTAATTTCGTGGTCATAACCGCAATATTTTCCACTGGCTAGTAGGGGTCCCTCTGCCGAATCACCGTTACGTAAAACCACGTAAGTTCTACAGTCATCTTTCTTATTTATTATATTGAAATGAGTGAAATCTAACTTGATAGTTCTACCGGGACGCACTTTGACCGTCCAGTCGCATTTAATTGAAGACGATATTCGATATTCCGCTTGTAACTCCCACCAAATCGGACTCACTTCTCCGGACAAACTAGTCATGAAACCACCGCACTCAGAAGTGACTTGAGCAAGAAATCCTTTCCTGGCAATGGATGCATCCGTCTTGAACTTTATTTTCATGTAAGTTGATGCGGTAAACCCAACCCTTGCAGATTCTGTTGTACATATACTTTCATTAATAGTTTTCCAATTGCCAAGGGAATCAGAAGAGTAAATTGAAACGGTATCTCCATAACAAGCGTAAGTTTCTTCAATATCGAAGTCTGCGAAATGTAAGCTTAAGTGGCTTCCCATTTGAGATTTGTACACCCATTCACAATTTAAATAATCTGTGTAATCATTTGGGTAGTTCGGTGACTTCAAAATGGTGGTACGATTCGGTAGAACCATTTCAGTCTCATTGGCGCCGCAATTAATATGATCTTCTGTTTCTGATTCCGGATATGCAGAAGGTTTTGTCCATCTTATATGGAACATGGAACCCGAATTTGATTCATCCAAAGTTAGTACAATGTAAACTATATTAGAGGAGGTTTCAATAATTTTTGGGTCAACCAATACTCCGTTCAGTTCCTCTAAAATTGGTGCAGTTGAATCATACCCATCATAAATAGTTAATTTATTGTAGTTTGATTCACTCTGTGAATAAATTTCCAACATGTCAATCGTTAAAGATAAAGATTCTGAATCGGTTAAAACGCGCCAAGTATACACGCCTGAACCTAAATATGGAGTGGGATACAAAGGTGAAGATATCTCACCGCTATTCAATCCTTGAATATCATTTTCACGTTCAAATCCATAATGTAAGAGAAAACCTAATCCACTCGTTTTAGAATTACTATGAAACTTAATATATATTTGAGATGCTTTGGTATGATTTTGAGGTATTTCATCACCACAATATACGCCTAACAGCGGACCTGCACCGTCTTTTTCACGAACCTCCACGTAGTCTTCGTTACAAAGTTCGGATAATTCTAAATTAAATCGCTCAAACAGGACGTATACGGTATTTCCCGGGGATGACTTTAGTAACCATTCACAATCAGAGTTTACAGGATACGGACCGGGATAATTCGGAGATGCAATAGTTCCTTCTTCTGATGTCAATACTCCTCCGCAAGCATTACTTATGGGTGTATAGTGAGCTGAAAACATTCCGGCTATTCTACCGGTGTAGCTGCCGAATTCGAGGGTTAGGGCGCTACCGTGACTTACTATCATAGGTGGAACTTTGCGGCCACAATATTCACCGATCAATGGCGCATTTGCATCATCTCCATCGAGAACACGGAGGAAAGAGGATGGACAGTTTCGGTTTGTGATGACATTACTATCTTTTGGTAGCGACATGAGTGTTAACGTTAAATATATCTTTTGATCCGGTGAATTCGCAAGGATGGTCCAAATACAACTTTTGTTCAGATGACTGACTAAGTTTTCACTCCTTATGATACCCTCATGAATCGCCTTTATAATAGCACCACATGTCACAGTAAAATTAGCCTTAAAGCCTTTAGCTGTCCCATACGCATCCGTCTTGAACTGTACAACCATGCTGTTATATTTGCTAACAATTTGTGTTTTATTTGAATTTGGGCAAATACGGTATGTGTAATTTGAGAAGGGCGTATAGTTGTCGGTATCATAAATTTTTATACAATCGCCACAAATACGCTCAGGTCCGTCTCTGTAATCGGGAAATGAATATAGATCAAGATCAACGATGTTTAGTTCAATACGATGGAATGCAGGGACCTGAATATACCAAATACAATCTAATTTATTGTCGTAATTTTTCGGATAGTTTTTAGAGTGTATGAGCCCACTGCTGGATGTTATAGAACCTCCACAATTTGCTTTCAAGGAATGAAATTGTGAGGAAAAATAAACATCCCTTAGACTAGACTGTTTTACGAAACGGACCAACATAAGATTACCATCAGACTGCAAGGACACAAAGCCGCGATGGCAAATTTTCGTAAGTAGTGGAGCCATTGTATTTTGGCCATTGTATATTTCAATAGCATCAATAGTACAATTAGGGGAGTCTGTCATATAAACTTCACTGAAACTGATTGAGATACTTTTTCCTATTTCAGTTTCAATCAGCCACTCACATTCCATTTCCTTGACATTCGTTTTACTCTTATCAATAAAAACGGTGCCCGTTGTCTTCTGAATGTGTCCTCCACATCCGTAACTTATCCATTCTAAACGGAAACCGGTCCGGGGCATATAAGTACCCGAGGAAAATTTGATTTGTAAAGAATTACTTTTCGTACTAATTGCGAGTGGGGATGAGCTTCCACAAAATTTACTAGAATAATCTTGATCTGAAAACTCTTTTGTTTGTAAATAATCTGATTGGCATTTGTTACCGCGCCTATTACGATATCTCATCCAATGTCGATACAATCCGCTGGTTTTGTAAATGTCAAAGTGTGTAAAAGTAACATTTATTTTATTGCCTTTGGGCACCTGGATGTTCCATAAACAATTTAAGTTCAACGGATAATTACCAGGATAACCAGGACTCTCAATTACTCCGTATCTTCCAGTTATGTTATTGTTACATATTGTCTCATAATTAATAAAAAAACCTTTACCACCCTGGTATATATCAGATCTGAATTTAATGAACACGTAATTAGTTGATGTTTCAATACCAGTTAGTTGTGGTGACATGTAACAATATCTACCTAAGATGTGTGCGCTGGTGTCACGACCGTCATATATTTCAACATAATCATCCCTACAATTGAAAGTTCGTTCAAGATCTAATGTTGTAAATGTTATGTGAATTCGGGAACCTGCGCTAGTAACTATTCTATAAAAACATTCAGCGTTATCGTTGTAATCGTTTGGATAGTTTGGAGATGATATAGAGCCATAAGGGCTTGTCAATGTTCCTCCGCATCCTATAATTGTGCCGTCCCATTCAATTTTGAAACCAGTCCCTGATAAATAAAAGTCAGAGTGAAAATGTAAGTGTAAAGCATGAGACAACGAGACAATTCGTCTGGATTGAAACGTTCCACAGTACTGTCCAATCAATGGTGAATTCTCATTACCACCATTCCGTATTTCTAAATAATCACCAAGGTTACATTTGCCCCTAATGGGTTGTTCTAAATTGAATTGTGAAATGTTGAGCACTATTTGCTGGCCAACGGGCACCGAAATAATCCATGTACAATCACGATTGGGCTCGTACGACCTAGGCCAGCCTGGGGAATATATGGAACCATGAGTTTTGATGAAAGATCCGCCACAATGTGATTTTTCATCTAAAAATGTATAAGATACAGAAAAGCCAGACGAACGAATACTACTATCAGATTGAAATATAATCATGAGCCGGTTAGCGGATACCGTCAAGGCGGGTGGTGCGTGGGAGCCACAAAACTTTCCCATAGAATTTTTTTCATTATTTTCGTCTATCTTTAATAGCTCCAAGTAATCGCTAACACAATTAGGCATATCCTCAATATCAAAACGGTTCCATGTCAACTTTATGTGCATACCTTCAGGGGCAATCAGCATCCACCTGCATGACTGATCATTTTTGTATGTTGTGGCATCGCCGGATGGGTAATTGATCAATCCAGTCGTATCTCTGTGTATACCACCGCATTCTGTATCGATTATGGTGAAGTTAGCATAGAATCCTGTGCCCGTAAGGCTCATATCTGATTTAAATTTTATGTACATATAATTAAGTGTGGATGTTTGCACAGGTGGTTTGTTTTCTGCGCCACCGCAGTACGTGCCTAGTAAAGTGGAGTTCTTGTCGGGGCCGTCTCTAATTTCAACGCTATCGTATCGGCAGTTGTAGTATCTGCTGTCTTCGATATCAAAATCTTGGAATGTCAATTGGATCGCTTTACCTGGAACCGTCCTTATGATATATACACATACTTTATTTTCCGGGTAGCTGAATGGATAACCCGGAGATTTTATAATCCCACTATCACCTTCTATAGTTTTCTCGCATATGGCTTCGTAAGTTATTTTAAATCCCTCTGCGGGCATACTTCTATCTGTTTTAAATTTAAAATAAAGTTCATTGGACGATGATGTATATGATTTCGGATAAACTGTTCCACAGAACTTTCCGACAAGTCGCGAATTTGATGACGGACCATCATAAATTTTTAAAAAGTCATATTTACATCTAAACGACCGCTCTAGTTTGAACGATTTAAATTCAATTTTAATTTTCGTATCTAAACTAGTTTTTATTTTATACTCGCATAATAAATTGTTTAAGTACAAGCCATTATAAGTGGGAGATACGATTTCCCCTCTGCCTGTTGTGTAGTAGCCCCCGCAGCCTGGAACGCCTTCGACAGGCGCGTATGCTATTTGAAATCCATGACCCGAACCGTATGCGTCTGAATGAAAGTGTATGAACATATCGGAGCTAGCTGACTGCACGGGAGCAGGTTGTGTTGAATTGCAATACTTACTGATTAACGGATCAGTCAAATGTTCACCGTCATAAATCGCCAAATAGTCGAAACTACAGTTCGTATGAGATTCAATATCGAGAGCAAAGAAATGTAAGCTGATCCTCTTTCCTAGCGTCGTGGTTAAGTGCCAGTAGCAATCGCGATTAGGGGGGTACGGTCCGGGAGAGCCTGGTGAGCTTATATGACCGTGCGTGGTCGCATCAACCTCACCTCCACACACTGGATTTATACTCGTCCAGTGTAGTGCAAAGCCATCTTTAGCTACTGTTCTGTCTGAATGGAACCAAAAATACAAGTTATTGTGACTTGATACAATATTGCCACCCTTAGGATAATTATTTCCACAAAATCTACCTATTAGTTGACTAGAAGATTTCCGACCGTCATGAATTTGTAAGAAATCGTACAAACATTCAGGACTCGCCTCTAAATTAAATTTACTGAATGTGACATTTATAACTTTGTCGGGAGCTGTGTGTATTACCCAGGCGCATTGAGAATTATGATTATACGTCGTGTTAGTCAATGGAAAAGCAATGCTTCCCTCTTCATTGTCTAAAACACCACCACAAGATTTCGACCTTACCTGACACAAGGCGCCTGTGTATTGTGCTGTACACTCACAACGGAAGCCTCCAATCAGGGTATCGTCCGGTTTACAGATTCCCCCGTTGTGGCAAGGATTCAGAGCGCAGACGTCGGTGGGCGTGTCACATTGAGCACCGCCATAGCCTTTGTAACAGATGCAAGTATAGCCAGTCCGAAGGCGATGACATCGACCGTGACTGCCACAAGGATTGGTGAGACAGCCATCGGTGTAGTTGGTACCGACCATGGAAACATAGCAGCCTCCTAATCCTATCCCGTCGCCATCCATTCCGTCTGGACATATACATTGTGCTGATTGTCCAGTTGGCGACGGGGTTTCTATGCATTGCGCGGATGGGTGACATCCTCCGTGGCCAATACTGCACGTACCTCTCCAGGAACACGTTACTCCGTCTCCTTGATACCCGGGTGGACATGAACCACATATCCGAGACCCAATAGTATTGTGACATGTTACCAAAGGACTGCAGCCTCCATTGGGAATAGTGGTGCATTCATCGATATCGTTACAAATGTAACCATCCCCTTCATAACCCGAAGGACACTGTCCGCATCGAAACGAGCCGGGTAGATTAATACAATCAACCTTCGGGTTCACAGAGCATCGAGGACCTTGATAGGATTCGCATTCGTTGACATCTGTCAAGCACGCGACATCAGTTCCGTTATTTGTCCATCCCTGGCGACATAGGCATCGAACGCCTTGTCCTGATGTAACCTCTACACAGGTTCCATGGCCGCACATTTCAAAATCACCTCCAGAACAATCCTTTGCCTTCCTCGTGCAATGTAATCCAAACCAACCGGATTTGCACAAACACTCATACGATCCGGGCCTGTTGATGCAAGTAGCTCCATTTTGACACCCCAGATCAGTTCCAGCAAAGTTTCGACATTCATTTACATCGACGTGACAATCCCTGCCTTCCCAATTTGGTGGGCACAGGCAATGATAACCACTCACTAAGTTGAGACATGTTCCACCGTGCTCGCATGGGTGAGACTGACATTCGTCTATTCCTCTGTTATTAAGTTGAGTTTGAAGATTTAACACTTTCCTATGAATGTTGTTGACTCTTCTCCATAGCATGGATATATTAAAAAGCAAGTCGTTGGGAACTGAAGCGTCCCTGCTTTCTAGTCTCTCAAGTCTTTGTGTTATACTTTTTAGATTCTTGTCGACATTTTCGTTCTCTGACGGCAGGTACTGGATTTTTTGGTTTTGGACGTCTGATTCACGTATATGAGTATCTCCAATAAAGATGCTGGATTTCGGTCCATTGGTTCGCAGATATATATTTTTGTCTTTTGCCGGTTCTAGAATTAAATCACCATCTGAAGTTTTAATTTTTGGGCGGTCCTCGTAAATTTCACAATCAAGATGAACAAAACAAAGAATGACAAAGAACAAGGAATGGAAGAGCCATTTAACGAATGTGCCGGACATGGCCCATGTGTTCACGTTGACGGTTGTTTTTAGACTGTTTGGTGTAGTGGTGCATCGACTGATATTTTAAATTTTGGTGATTAAACGTATAGGTGATTATCAAAAGGGGCGTATAGCGAGACGCCCCTAGCGATAGTTATTTGTTTACAGATGCATTTTCCAGAATAATAATAGACTAACAGATTATCTCGCCCCCTATTACATGGGACCTAAACTTACCGGCGAACTGTGGGTGTACAGTACGCCTCTGCCTAACCCATCGGGGAATACAGGCGTGATGGTATGTAATAAAAGATGCCAGATAACAATGTAAATCAAAATACCTAGACAATTCATGACGGTTTAAATTTATGGCACCATGCCTTATCTATATGCGAACACGGCCCGGCTATTATAGCGCCCGGCAAATATTTTGAGCGAAGAAGGAAGAGATGGCTAGAACAGTGTGTTATAAGACAGTGCGTACTGTGCTGCACTAGCCGTCCCTTCCTTTAATTGTTCATATTATTTGCCGCTTATTACACCTAGACGATACTGTACTGATTACAGAATTTCCGTACAGGATTTTAGTCAGATATATTTTCATATTTCATGTCTTCAGATTTTTTTTCCGTAGTCGGGTTTTCGATATTTAGTTTTGTCTTAGATAAATTAAATTGTAAATGGGTGGTACCTATCTACAATTTAAATTATTAATTTATTTATTTCCGAGCACACATGAGTTTTGTGTGAAAGCCAGTTCCTCTTCTCAGTTGCTTCGGTTCTGGCAGTCTGCGGTTCATAGAGGCTCTTAACGCTCGGCAACGGATATCGCGCAATATCACGCCATGCCGTTCATTCTAATACCTACACGTTATGATTAATGGCATTTCGTCTAATACCTGGACAACGTTGACTTAGGGCGAATCTGTCTCTCGCCGCTCCCGTGTTATACTTATAGGTACAAACTGAGATATTTGCGGTGGCGCGTTTTAGTGTGAGATAAGGTGAAGTTCATAGGGTTATAAGTATTGTCAGACAGTCATATTTTTCATCAAAAGAAATATAAACAACACAGTAACAAGTACAAAAGTTTATTACAAAAATCTCAGAATCAGTCAGTTTTAGATTTTATAACAATCGAAATAATATAGCACATACGTAATCAGTTTAGTAGATCTTAATTATTTTTCAAAAAAAAAAATATAAGCGCACTTTCACATTAGTAGGCAGGCAACTTATACTTAATAGGTAGGTAACCACCCGCCTGATTGAATGAAGAATGTGAAGGCAAAATTTCAATCAGGCGGTTGGGGTTTCGTGGTGGCTTGGTCAGAGCGTCTGGTGTATCCAACCAGGAGACGCCAGGTTCTAATCCTGCTCGCGATTGAATTTTTCCTTTACTAAAATAAAGTTAAGAAATGTTTGTGGCGTATTGACACGCCCATAAATAATAATCATAAATCGCCCGTCGCGCCGTCAGTGCGTCCGTCTGTGGTCGGCGTCTATGGCTCGTCGGAACAGAAGAACTTCCTTCAGATCGTCCGCTCGCCCTCTCTGCTTCGGACCTCCGATCGACTCGTACATATGACGTGTCGGCTAGGAGGCCGATTAAAAATACGCCAAATGTTTATATCTACCTATTTCGTTGTATGGTAATACCTTTGAGAGTGTAAGTTTATATTATATGGCAAGTTGAAGATTAGTTCAGTACCGTTCAGTTAGTCCAATTACCGTTTCATTAAAGTCAAAATACCGTTATTACACCGAAAATACTAATTTGATCCAAGCAATGAACCGATACTCGTATCTGTGGTCAAATCTCATCAAATACAAGGCCTTTATGATGTTACTGTGGCCTTCGGTTTGTTCCGGCTTCATCTGATGACGTTTCATCCTACACTGTTTTTTTCCTAACGTATCCTATTTACGTTTCTTACTCAACCGACAGCAATTATTTCTTTTTCAATTCCTTATTCATCCTGTAAGTATTCCTAGCTCAACCGATTACGAAATCACCCAAAAACTCTAAGGTTTGTGTGGACGGTCTGAACAAAAAATACTGTTTTAGTAATTTATACTAATATTTTTTTAAAAATAAGGCAGAAGACTTTGTTTGAACACGCTAATCTCTGGAACTACCAATCGGATTTAAAAAAATATTTTTGTATATGATAGCTAAATACATTAATACTGCAGGAAGGTTATCTAGCATCACGCTACGATCCTTAGGAGCTAGGCAAAGCGGGTGTAACCGCAGGGCACGGCTAGTAGGTAATAAAATAGTTCAAAGCTTGGTTAACTTTCGCTTCTTTAAAATAAAACAACATCAAGTTGTACAAATCAACAACCTTTGGACTTTTCACTAGGATTCACACGACATCATTTAACACTTTTACGTTGCCTAAACAAACCGGTGCTTTTATACAACACAACATTATGCTCCTATCCTTATTATTTTATTTTTTATGAAATTGAACACCGTTATATAACAAAATTGCCCGCCCTCGTTGCGATTGCACATAATGTAAGTTACTATCATGGTCGTGATGCATTTTGAATAGCACGAGATGCACTTATCACGTCAGTTAGAGATGAACTGATATAAGTATCATGTTTAATTATTTGACCATTTTGCAGCATCGTTGCAGTAGCAACTTGGAGTACGCAAGTACAGCATTGTGTCCATCATATGCTGTTCACTCCCAGCGTATAGAGTGTACTCAACGCTCGTTCACACGTTCCTTGGCTTTTACTACTTGTGGTATATCTCACGATAGTCAAAGATTATCCTTCTTTAAATTAACAACACTGCACGACAGGAGCACAATTCTTGGTATCTCATATATTCTTAATCTCCTTAATGGTAAAATTTATGACAGTTATCTTTTAGCTCAGATTCCACTTACAGTCCCCCGAAAAATTCCTCATAAATCCCTTACAAAATTGTCCCCCATTCTGCCGTACAAACATTGCTGCACATTGTCCTTTGATACGAATCTTTAATCAATATAATCTTATCAATTAATGCTTAATCAAAAATCACACTCTAAACTATTGAAGATTTTAGAATAGAATTGTTTTGTTAGTAGACACTTACTGCGGTACTTTGGAACATAGGAACATCTGTATCCGAACTAGGTGTAAACCAGTATCTCAGAGTGCAGCTCATTGTCCTCAAGAATGTAAAACATAATAATATTATGTATAAGCCAATTTTGAATAATTGACGTTTTTGGGGGATATTTCCGTGTGCATACTACTTGCTTCCTACGTTTCAATAACATACTTTTTTTTTTTATTCGTGATATGCTTACGCTTGACCGCCAGTTTGCCTGATGTTACGCGATACTGCGATCTACGATGGAGCGCGCTTGCCTAGAAGAAACCGATTCACTCGTGATTTAAAGACACCCAGATTATATCTATCAGGGAAGACCCACTCGGGAAGTGCATTCCATATTTCTTCTTATACTTCTATCAAAAGGGGTCTCTAGATGTTGTATTCACTAAAATAATTTTATAATCTTAGCATGGAAAATGCAAAGAATTACAAAAGATACATAAAGTTTCGCGCGGCTCTTACGTTCTCTACGGTTACGAGTGACTCACTGCTACAACACTGCGAGTCAGAGCCTAATCTTCATGCACTCGCAATCAATGTCACTGAACGAAAAAAGAAAGTATGATGATGAAATTCTAGATGTTACAGCGCTAAATATGGAAATGTTCTCAAAGTTCTCAAAAGAACAGGAAAAACGTTTTCAAGATTTAAAAATCAGTTTAGAAGTCATGTCGAGTAAATATGACGAATTCTTGCAAAAAATATCCACTCTAGAGAAAGAAAGCAAAGAGGATAAAATCTTGATTAAAGAATTGGAGGAAAAATTGGAAGTGTCTGAGCGAAAGTCCCGTGGAGCAGGCATCAAAATTCGGAATATACCAAAGCAAAACGGTGAGACAAAAGAGAATCTATCTAACGGAATTATGCAGCTAGGAAAGTCTTTGAGTGTTAACATTGACTGTTCTAATATTCGAGACGTCTATAGACTGAAATCGAAAGATACATTAAATCCTGTTGTCGTGGACTTAACTTCCGTCTTAGTAAAAGACAAAATTCTCAAGGCCGTCAAGAATTTTAATAAAACCCGAGCAAAGGGGGAAAAGTTAAATTCCACTTATATAAACCACTCGTACCAATCAAAACCAATAAGACTCAGAAATTGTATTTTCTAGCCAGGCAGTTTAAAAAAGCCACGGATATAACTTTTGCCGGACAACTAACGGGTTTGTATACCTTAAAAAAACCGAAGACTCATCTCATATACGCAGAAATCATGAAACAGATCTGGATAAGATAAGAAATTCAATGTGACTATTCCATAAAGTAACTTACATTTTCAGCTTGTTATTAATTTACCTTATATTGCATGTTTTTCTCTCATTTAAAATTGTAAGTTACTTTTGCTTACACTTAAACATACTATATAGAAATTGTACACTACTCTTTATATCGCGAGTTTTTTTCTCTGTTCAAATCACAAGTTAATTCTGTTTACATTTTACCACACTATACAGAAACTATACACTACATTTTAAAGACAACAAATTCAAACACTACTATACTCACAGTATGTACTATAAATCAACACACATATTATATAATAAACATCTTGACTTCCTATCACACGGCCATTTAGCCACATTCGAACTTTTTACAACAACACTAATGTATGACACGCTTTTAAGAACACGATTACTTTTTACATATACATAAATCACAAAAATAGTGCACGCAAACCATTTTAAATCTTTTAGTTATCGTATTGCATTCCAAATACTATTCTGTAAACGTGACCACCATTTCTTACAATACTTTTTACTGGCGTCAAATTCAATGATATAATTAACTTAACCGAAAATATCGATATAACCTGTCTGTATCGCGATCGCAAGAGACAAACATAGAAAACTGTCATAAATTAATATCAGTGCACCCTAATCACTTTCTCATCTCCACGCTAAACATATGCAGAATAAGCTGTATCATGCCTGGGCTTGAAGTTTTACTTACAAGATTGAAGCTTAAATGTGATATAATTATACTGACTGAATGCTGGCTTTCAAATTCATCTGTTATACCATTTTTGGCAGATTATTCTCATGTCGGGACTAAAATAAATCCCAAACAAAATGATGGTGTAGTAATTTACTATGAGGAAAACCTTAGTTTAACAATAGAAGAACCTCACATGCAAGACTGTAACTGTCTGGTCGCAAAAATAGATAACCGCATCGCGATACTAGCCTTCTATCCGTCCCCGTCTTACAAAAACATTGACCAATTTCTCTCATACCTAGACCGATTACTACACACTGCATTAGCCTTTAAAGAAATATTTATAATAGGTGACATTAATATAGATATTCATCCTAGTAAAACAAACGTAAACGGGGAACGCTATCTGACTTTAGCGGCTTCTCATGGCCTCTTACAGTCTGATAACTCGCTATGAAAGCGATTCTTGTTTAGACCATGCGTTAGTAAAGACAAACTATTCAGTTACTACTCTAGTTCCACAAACCACCCTTACGGATCACTACCCTGTTTTATTGTGTGTGACTGCTAAGAATACGCGTCAATATGCAACAAAAACAATAACTAAAGTTGACTTTACAAACTTAGAGCAAGATCTTATGAAAATTACTTTGACCCTATATATCAATTGCCAAACCCAAACCTATCCTTAAATTACTTTACAAATTGTCTTCAACACGTAATTATAAATAATACTAAACTTATTACTCTATCTAAACGCCACAAAATTATAAAACCATGGATGACAAAGGGGTTGCTACGATGTACAAGAAATAGGGATAAGTTGCATTTGAAATCGAAGCTTGCACCAGAAAATCTCATTCTAAAAGTTACATAACCGCCATATAGAAATTTCTGCACTGCGTTGCTAAGAAAAGTTAAAATAGATTATGAGAAAAATCAACTTCAAAATGCACAACAATATAATAAAAAACTGTGAAAAACAATAAAAGAGGTCACAAATACATCTAAAGTAACAAATCATCTAAAATAACTACTAACGCTTTCAACATCTCCTGAAAATTCATTGAACGAAGTAAATAGCTACTTCATAAACGTAGGAAGTTCACTAGCAAACAAAATATACCAGAAATACACGTATTCTGCATACAACAGTCAAACCAATACAGCCACAGCTACCTGTAGTCCGAATTCATTTGCTCTCCTGTAGTAGAACGTCTCATCCTGGACTTAAAATCAGACTGTGCCAGTGGTGGAGATAATATTAGTAATAAGTTTCTGAAAACTTATAGAAACACCATTGTACCTCCTCTTACAAAGATCATAAATGATTGTGTTCAAAATGGGGTGTTCCCTGATGTCCTTAAAAACGCAGAAGTTTGTCCAATCTATAAGGGCGGGGACAGAAACCGTATCAATAACTATCGACCTATATCTATTTTACCAGCGATATCAAAAGTACTAGAAAAAATTATAAATTTCTAGTTAAATACTAAGAAAAAAATAAACTGCTTTCAGTTAACCAATATGGTTTTCGACAAGGAAAATCAACTGAGCAAGCCGTATATAAACTTATAAATTTTGTTACCTGTTAGATAAAAAGAAAAAATCTCTCACTATCTTTCTAGACCTCGCAAAGGCATTTGATACGATTTCTGTTTCCCGCTTACTGGATAAACTTGAAAGATTTTTTACTAGTTACCTAACTGGTCAGTCTCAGTGTGTCCGTGTAGGAAAATGTAAAAGTTCTCACCTTCAGGTTACACACGGTGTACCACAAGGTAGCATACTGGGACCCACTCTATTTCTTGTGTATTTATATGATCTCGCGAGTCTTGAACTTACCCATGGTGATATCTTTTGCAGACGATACTGTCCTTTATTTTGCTGCCAATACATGGGAAGAGGCTTTCGGTGCTGCACAGCGGGGATTTGATATCGTGGGAAAGTAGCTTCGGAGTAATATTTTTAGATTAAATTTAGACAAAACCAAGTACATATGTTTTAGCATAAAAAATGTAACTGGAGATGGCATCGTGCGAGATATCATATCGCACGAGTGTCACTCTGAAAAAAACTGCAGATGTCCTTCACTGGAACGTGTGCATAGTATGCACACGTACTCAATATAGTTAGAAATAATTTATTTCTAACTATATTGAGTTCTAAGAATATATAAGTAGGTATATTGAGCAAATCATGTTCTTAAATCCCAATGCAAAAATGTATATAGTAAAATAACCAGCTTGTATAAAGAGTAAAGAATGTAAATAATTAAATCATGTACAAATCAATGAACTTTAAAATACGCGTCAATGAAAATTCTTATTTGCAACAATATCATATTTGACTTATTTCTTTTCGTCATTCAATACATGTTCATGTTTTATCATCTCTTAAAAATATATTCATATTTAAGGTGGATCGTTCACCCGAACCCGCCAAATTCAAATTTCAAGTGATTTTTCGCTATTTGTAGGTCTATAACAAGTTCTAGATTCATGACAGTAGTAATCGCGACATTAAATAGACAACATTCACAACTGAGAACTAAAACATTTACCTATAGATCCTTATCAAGCTAAAAACTTGCCAAAAACTGTGAAAACTTGTCAAAATTGACACTTTACACAGTAAAGGTTTCGCGGGCTCAGCTGAACGATCCACTTTAATAAAACTTTGTCATGGTGGTCACATCAATCAACTAAAAATCTTTGGCACGTGTGTAGAGCGCTTAAATTGTCTGTGGTATGCAATATCTATGGAACCGATGGAATGGAACGTGGGCTTTTTAGTTTTGACAGTTGACATTTGTCAATGTCATCAACACTAACATTTGTCGTAAACAAAGTTGTGTTTTGAGACAAAACTTTTGACTAATCGCCGAATATTTACGTCGTAGTTTCGACGCAACCCAACAGAATAACAACAACAGTATACAATAACAGTTGTTGGGAAATAACATAACAGTATAATTCATTATCGAAAAGTAGCCGTTTTTACCACCACTAGTGCATACAATGAAATATCTAGGAGTTAACATAGATAGCAATCTCAATTTTAAGGAACATGTTAGGCTGCTATGCTGTAGATTTCGAAAGCTTATTTATTTTTTGAAAAAAAAAAACTGACTCACATTGCTGACTTTAAGTTCCTGAAGCAGATATACTATACTCTTTGTCAATCGCTCCTAACATATTGCCTATCATCATGGGGAGGGACATCAAAAACAACTTTGAAGTCTATCGAGGTCGCCCAGCGTGCAATACTGAAGGTCACGACGTTCAAGCCAATGCGATTCTGTACAAAAACACTGTACGAAAAATGGGAAGTCATGATCGTGAGACAATTATATATACTAAGCTATGTCCTCCTGCAGCACAGTAAACTAAGCTACAACCCACTACTCCTCCTAAAACGAAGAAAAGATATAGTATGCGAAAGAACTAAGTTGTTTTCAACAAAATTTAGTCAACGCTTTGCCCACTCCACTGTCCATTAATTTACAATAGGTTAAACAGAACCCTCAATATATACCCGCTAACAAAAATGCAATGCAAGAAGAAACGTACCGTATACCTGAAAAGTCTTACCTATGAACAGACTGAACTTCTTCTGCATATAGCATCCTTAAAGAAACTTATAAAATACAATATTACATACATTCTCATAACTTACACAAATACGCGCGCACGCTTACTCCACACCACACCTTACACCACAACACAGCAGAACACTAGACAACAGTGGCACACATCCTCTTACACATCAGACACGTACATTCCCATCTCACACAAATAAGAGGACCTGCATGTAAACAGTATAGAAAAGATTTTATATACTTTTATTTACTCTAATACCTAAGTAAAGTAAATACATTATAAATTGTCAAATTGTTTATGTACGAGATATAAATGAAATGTCGTTAATGGCTACTATTTATGTAAAATACTCAAGGGGTTTGGCGCTGATAGCCGAAATACAGGCTCTGCCTAGTTCAGCTACAGATGACTACACCACCTAATCTGAGCTAAATTAGCCTGATAAAATATTTTGTAATTTATGTCTATGTTTCTTAAATCTTTGGAAGTCATCTTAATGCTAGTCACTAAGGTACAATTTTTCATTGCGAGATCGGTTACAATGTTATTAGAGGACGATGAAACTATACTATACATATATCACGAAAGAATACCTATTTAGGATTGGGATAATCGCAGTTATGAAGTATCATCCAGTGTGAAGAAACTGCATCACTGCGGTTATCAGAATATCTCTCATCTCGTAAGAGGCGAGAAAATATCTGACTTACTCGGTAGTCTGACTGGCTGTTGACCACCCTTACGACAGACTCTGACGCCGACGCTGCACCGGGGTGTGTGTTTCGACTTTTGCGCGTTAGAGCCAGTTCCGCCTCGGTTGCTGCGACCGTATAGTATCGTATCGTATCAGCAACTCCTCTAGTGTTGGAAGTATCCATGGGCGACGATGAATACATACCACCAAATGGCTCGTTTAAAAAAAAGTTAAAACATCATAAATAACAGAAATTTTCTGGTTTCTGACACTTACGCGAATATCACATATTGAAATAAAACTACTTTTTACGGATTTTATCGCGTTGTATTGATATTATTTGATATAAGACGTCCAACAACTTAGTCTACCCGTAACCGTGGATGCTGTAAAGGATACGAAACGTCGTGAATCAAATAATATCAATACAACGCGACAAAATCCGTAAAAAGTAGTTTTATTTCAATAACAGAAATATGATAAAATACATACAATGGGTACCAGGTTATAGATTGTGGATGATAGAATTCATGTTATGTGATAGGCTTGATCACGAAACGTTCTGCCAAGCGTGTGTTGTTATTTCTCTTTGGTTTCCTGTAAAGGTCATTATGATATGGAATAATTTTATGGTGATGGGAAATCAAAACAACAGTAAGTTAAGATTGACAGTTTTAATAACAAATCAAAATAAGTATAATATTAGCAACATTTTATCTTTGTATGAAAGGCGTATCTTTAGGTGTTTCCAAATATTTTATACTTTATTCGATAGTGATTGATTAAGTTATTCTATAGTATACAACAGAATGAACGTGTATCGAACATGCGCGCTACCTATTATGGCCATTTGGCAATTTGTCGCGCGACGGACTCTCCAAGTTAGCCACCCGTAGGCTCATAAAGGCCGGAGGTCTGTCTGTTCGTGCACCCAGTGCGTCTACTGCAGATCGAGAAAGAAGTGGATAATTCTCTCTCCCTCCCTGCCACCTCCTTTGCAAACATAACTTGCTCGCAATAGGCGGCAGCTTCCCACGCGCACTTCACTCCTGACCAAGGCTTGAATTACGGCTGGAAGCTGCCGCAACAAGATTACGGCGCCACTTTGCCCAAGCTGGGCATACCTCTAGCGTGTGCCGCCATGCACCATATCCTCGGGGCAGTTCACGCAGTGGTGATAACTGGGTGTTGGCTCCCGGCGTATGCAACACAGGTAGATACTACCTTAAACAGCCATATCCCGAGAGAACCTGCGTCAGCCTCCCAGTCACTCCTCCATCAATGGCCTTACCGCCACTATCGTGGAGTGCCTTGCGCTGGGTTGCACAAGTTTCGTCTTCTACTCCGCCACTAGGATCTGGCGGAGCGCGATACGCCGAGCCTCAGTTTTGGGAGGCCACGGCAGCTCTATCCGCCCTAGCGCCTCTCCGCGCCACCGATACAGTAATGCGACGGTTTTTGCTTCGAGATGCAAGGGCGCGGGAAGACAGAATTATGTCCTACAAAGTTATTATAAACACTACCTTTTAGACTACAAATTACAATTAACTATTTTACATTTAATATTTAACTTAACTAGCATAATATTAACGTAACTAGAACTAATACTTAACTTAACTAGAACTAATACTTAACTAGAAATAATAGGTAAGTATATTTTAGTTCCATTTTAGTTTCAAACAAGCTTTACACAATGCCTATAAACTCAGCCACCCACCCCGTACCCCCATTATTCATGGTGGTAACGAATACTACTTTCACAAAGTTGTCATCGCTCGTGTAGTCAGCTGGTGTTTCCTCACAAAACGTCCTCACCAGTGTACCTTTACTGTCGATTAGCTGAACATAATTTTGGTCGCAAGAGATTCCTAAGTCGAACACAGTGAAATGCATTCTTAGACGAGTCCCCACGAGGGTCTCGAGCTCCCATTCGCAAGTCGACTTCTGTCTATAAGTGTTGGGGTATAGGGGACTGGTGATCTTTCCTACAATGCTTTGTAATTTTCCACCGCATCCGCGACCTTTATTAGTCACGACATAATTCAAGTCAAATATTACACGATCACCATTACTTACATGATTGTATAACAACATATACCTACCATTCGAGAACACCGGGTTATTGTTTCCGTAGTCTGTATGTATTCTGATTAGTTTTGATGCACTAGTGTCATTGCCGTCAAAAATGTCGAGATAACAGTCCTCGTTCCAGTAATCCGGGGCAGCGTTTAAGAAATACGCAGATATCGTGTAGTTTTCTGGAGCAGTGATCAGGGTATAGCATTCTTCGGAGCGAAGTGGATCTGAGGAACTTCCGTACGTAGATTGTATTCGACCATATCGCTCCGAATAATTGCGACCGCAAAATCCCGCAAAAACTGCTTCTATTTCGAAACCTTTATAAACCTTAGAATCTGATTCCGACGATGTAATTAAATTTATAGACGTAGTTCCGTAGACATAAAAGTCCATGGATTCTTTATGTCCACACAGCTCGAATCGATTTGGGAGATGTAAAGAGCTGTCGTAAAAGTAATAACGGCTGAAAGTAAACTCGTCTGTTTGCTGGTTCAAGATAAAATCTTTTCCGAACGTCTGATTAGACTGTGGTGGGTTACTAATTATAATTACTTTATCTTTGTTACATCGGTTAACGTCCGCCCCCTCGACAACAGGGGGGCGTATGTCTAAATTAACTACCGTGATACGAAGTAATGCATAGGGATCTTCACTGACATCCAAGTGGTAAACACAATGCGATCCCCGGGGTATGGATCCCAAATCAAAACCGGGAGATTTAAGTCTCTGCGGCGTGTGACTTATCACTATGGCTGAATGGCCACACTCTGACGGTATGACTGTGAATTTAGCTTCAAAACCCTGACTTCCTAACTCGCCGTCAGTAGCCAGTCTAACACTCATCAAATTTCCGGATGAAGTTAACTGCGGAGGTAAACTATGACCACAATATGTGCCTATTATTAGACTATTAGGATTCAAACCATCTCTTATTTCGACTAAGTCGCAATCGCATTTACTGTATCCTATAGCAGTTTGGTTTACATTTTGACAAGGAGACACGTGGAACGAAGTGAAATCTATTTTGATTACCGTGTCAGGTGGTGAAATAATTGACCAGTAACAGTCCAAGAAATTCTCGTAAACCGCATGACCCATGAGAGGAGATTTAAAAGTATGCGATGTAGCGGTCGTTAAATTAATTATTCCACCGCATTTAGCTGCTTCGGAATAGCTAAAGTAAATTTGAACTTTGAAACCTGTATAACTCACACTGGAATCCGATACGAACTGTAGCAACGATGTGGGCTGTTTACTTCTAATTACTGTTGTTGTATTAATGTGGCCGCACAATATAGCCAAACGCTTATCTGGATCTATTATCAAGCCGTCATATACAGCTACAAAATCACTGTAACAGTCAGTACTGCTTTCTATGTCAATATAAAGGAATTTAAGTATTATATTCTTATTTAGTGGTGCTTCAATAAACCACGTGCAATTTAAATCTGTGTCGTAATTTTCCATAACGAATGGTGATAGTACAGTGCTTTCGTTTACTCTGCCTCCACATTTAAATATAGAATAAGAAATTTTAAAACCCTTTCTTTGAATATATTTATCAGATTTAAATATCAAAGATATTTTATCAGATTGAGTTGTAATAGGTGGTATTTCACTCCCACAATAAACTTGATATAGGTAGGTATAATCTGTTTGGGCACTCAGTGTTAGATTATCAGACAGACAGTCTGGGGCAGAGCCTTCTAGTTCAAATTCAAGGAACTTAAGTATGATTTTTTCATTTGGAGCAGATATTTCATAAGAACAACTCATACTAGGTTGGTAGTCATAAGGAAAACCTGGACTGTATAATATTTGTTCTTTCTCAGTAGCTATGTAGTTGCCTCCGCAAATAGGCAACCATTCAGCTTTGAATCCATCAAGATTTGTTTCCGCATCGGTACGTAAGACAACTTTCATACGGTTATAGGTGGAGTTGTATGGAGGTGGTGCTTGTCGTCCACAAACTCTAGCTATCTCCGTGTAATCATTATGATTCCAGTCGTAAATAATGACGGCATCTTTAGTACAATTAATACGATCTTCAATCACGAATCTATCCACAAATATAAGAGATACTCTAAATCCTACATCAGCTTTTATCTCCCAAGCGCATTCTTGGTTAGGTGAATAATTTTTAGGATAATTTGGCGATGTAAACGTAGTTGTATAGGAACTAAGGACTCCGCCACATTGATCAGTCACAGATCTAGTCATAAGCTTTAAGTTTGTATTATTTTTCACATTTGTATGATACTGAATGTATAGGCGACTAAAATGTGTTAGTAAAGGGCTGTCTAATAATTTTTCTTTACAAAAATCTCCTATGTATGGACCGCTTTGGCTTAACGTAGTACTTATTTTTAAAAATTCATCATTACAATCCAACATAAACGTCCCTTCCATTTTCATTTCGACCTTACTGTTTTCAGGAACACTGAGCACCCATGCGCAATCTACGGGATCACTATAAAATTCAGGCAAGTTCAGAATATTAATAGGATTTTCCCCTACCTGAATAACTCCACCACATGGTTGAGCTTTCCAATCTAAATGGAAGTAAAATGAAGCTGATTTACTTTTTGTTGCAGTTATATCAAATACTAGTGATGGTATTCTTAAGGATACTTCGGTGTTCCCGCAAAATTTTCGCGAAAAGCTGTAGATATTGTTAATGTTAATAGTTACTTGAGGGTCAAAGAATCGACAACTTGTTCTGGTTACCGACGAATTTACTTTGGCAGTTAAGAATATAGAATTATAAGTGAGATTTGTGGTGAGACTATTATCATTATTTACTTGACTATTATAGTGCCATTGACAAGTATATGAACGATTAAGGTCCGGAGAAACAAGTTCCTGGCTTATGCCAGATAGATCACCTCCGCATAATGCTTCTTCGTCGGAGCTAAACTTAGCTTTAAAGCGGTGCGAATTGGTTGTACGATTCAGCCATACATACAGTGCTAAAGTGTTTCCAGAAGATTCAAAGACTGTAGTTCCAGGAATGTAGTCATCGCTGGGTATTGTTTGTATCACAGTATGAAAGTTCATATCATTAAAAATACCTATCCTATGCTTTTCTGCGTCCATATCTATTAGCTCTAAACGTACTTTTCGTGACTTGTCTGGTACTTTAATTAGCCACTGGCAGTACCTTAATGTGGTCTCTTGAGGGTAACTTGGAGACGTTAAGAAACCTTCACCAGCCATAATTATACCACCACATATAGGTCGCGAAGAATTAAAACTAATTCTAAATCCTCTATTAGAAGACATCTGTTCCCATGAATCCGGCTTACCTATATGGAGTTTAATACTAAATTGATTCCTTGATGTTTCAATGGTTGATTCGTCAGTATCGTCAGAACATAAACTCTTCAGTACGGTGATAGTATTATTGGCTGGTATAGTTTCTTCAATTGTTATTTTTGTTGCGCATAGTGACTCAGATTGAGGTAACTGAATGTCTTCAGGTTTAATTAGGAATACGTGTCTTGGTGGTCCTATGATGTGCCACTCACAAACTGTGCCGTAAGGCAGTACTTGCATGTGTGGGTATCCTGGCGACATCACTTCGCCAGCATTGGAAATAATAGTTCCACCACACGTGTCAATTGACACATTGGCCTTGAATCCATTTCGCGGTTCTGCTAGTTGTGATACATATTTAATATACATTGTGTTACTACTACTCTTGATGGTTCCAGGTCTCTCACTACAGTAACGTCCTTTCAGTGGTGACAATTTCGAAGAACCGTCTCGGACTTCGACAACTTCAGTTCCACAATCATCAATGTCGTCTAGATCAAATCTATCAATAAAATCTATTCTTAGAATTTCGCCTGGTGGACCCGTAAATACCCATTCGCATTCTGAATATGGAATTGGTACCGAAGGATAATTTGGGGATGTAATAATTTCCCAGTTATGGTCAGATGTCAGTGATGAAGTTAAGCCACATTCATAATTTTTCTCTTCATAATGAATCTTAAATGTTTGATACACATATGACCCCTTTGTGTAACTCACAAACAAAGAATTACTAGAAGTAATGATATCTGTTTTAATTTCGTGGTCATAACCGCAATATTTTCCACTGGCTAGTAGGGGTGCTTCTGCCGAATCACCGTTACGTAAAACCACGTAAGTTCTACAGTCATCATTCTTATTTGTTATATTGAAATGAGTGAAATCTAACTTGATAGTTCTACCGGGACGCACTTTGACCTTCCAGTCGCATTTAATTGAAGACATATATCGATATTCCGCTTGTAACTCCCACCACATCGGACTCACTTCTCCGGACAAACTAGTCATGAAACCACCGCACTTAGAAGTGACTTGAGCAAGAAATCCTTTCCTGGCAATGGATGCATCCGTCTTGAACTTTATTTTCATGTAAGTTGATGCGGTAAACCCAACCCTTGCAGATTCTGTTGTACATATATTTTCATTAATAGGTTTCCAATTGCCAAGGGAATCGGAAGAGTAAATTGAAACGGTATCTGCAAAACAAGCGTGAGTTTCTTCAATATCGAAGTCTGCGAAATGTAAGCTTAAGTGGCTTCCCATTTGAGATTTGTACACCCATTCACAATTTAAATGATCTGTGTAATCATTTGGGTAGTTCGGTGACTTCAAAATGGTGGTACGATTCGGTAGAACCATTTCAGTCTCATTGGCGCCGCAGTTAATATGATCTTCTGTTTCTGATTCCGGATATGCAGAAGGTTTTGTCCATCTTATATGGAACATGGAACCCGAATTTGATTCATCCAAAGTTAGTACAATGTAAACTATATTAGAGGAGGTTTCAATAATTTTTGGGTCAACCAATACTCCGTTCAGTTCCTCTAAAATTGGTGCAGTTGAATCATACCCATCATAAATAGTTAATTTATTGTAGTTTGATTCACTCTGTGAATAAATTTCCAACATGTCAATCGTTAAAGATAAAGATTCTGAACCGGAGGTTAACACGCGCCAAGTATACACGCCAGAGCCTAAATATGGAGTGGGATACAACGGTGAAGAAATCTCACCGCTATTCAATCCTTGAATATCATTGTCACGTTCAAATCCATAATGTAAGAGAAAACCTAATCCACTCGTTTTAGAATTACTATGAAACTTAATATATATTTGAGATGCTTTGGTATGATTTTGAGGTATTTCATCACCACAATATACGCCTAACAGCGGACCTGCACCGTCTTTTTCACGAACCTCCACGTAGTCTTCGTTACAAAGTTCGGATAATTCTAAATTAAATCGCTCAAACAGGACGTATACGGTATTTCCCGGGGATGACTTTAGTAACCATTCACAATCAGAGTTTACAGGATACGGACCGGGATAATTCGGAGATGCAATAGTTCCTTCTTCTGATGTCAATACTCCTCCGCAAGCATTACTTATGGGTGAATAGTGAGCTGAAAACATTCCGGCTATTCTACCGGTGTAGCTGCCGAATTCGAGGGTTAGGGCGCTACCGTGACTTACTATCATAGGTGGAACTTTGCGGCCACAATATTCACCGATCAATGGCGCATTTGCATCATCTCCATCGAGAACACGGAGGAAAGAGGATGGACAGTTTCGGTTTGTGATGACATTACTATCTTTTGGTAGCGACATGAGTGTTAACGTTAAATATATCTTTTGATCCGGTGAATTCGCAAGGATGGTCCAAATACAACTTTTGTTCAGATGACTGACTAAGTTTTCACTCCTTATGATACCCTCATGAATCGCCTTTATAATAGCACCACATGTCACAGTAAAATTAGCCTTAAAGCCTTTAGCTGTCCCATACGCATCCGTCTTGAACTGTACAACCATGCTGTTATATTTGCTAACAATTTGTGTTTTATTTGAATTTGGGCAAATACGGTATGTGTAATTTGAGAAGGGCGTATAGTTGTCGGTATCATAAATTTTTATACAATCGCCACAAATACGCTCAGGTCCGTCTCTGTAATCGGGAAATGAATATAGATCAAGATCAACGATGTTTAGTTCAATACGATGGAATGCAGGGACCTGAATATACCAAATACAATCTAATTTATTGTCGTAATTTTTCGGATAGTTTTTAGAGTGTATGAGCCCACTGCTGGATGTTATAGAACCTCCACAATTTGCTTTCAAGGAATGAAATTGTGAGGAAAAATAAACATCCCTTAGACTAGACTGTTTTACGAAACGGACCAACATAAGATTACCATCAGACTGCAAGGACACAAAGCCGCGATGGCAAATTTTCGTAAGTAGTGGAGCCATTGTATTTTGGCCATTGTATATTTCAATAGCATCAATAGTACAATTAGGGGAGTCTGTCATATAAACTTCACTGAAGCTGATTGAGATACTTTTTCCTATTTCAGTTTCAATCAGCCACTCACATTCCATTTCCTTGACATTCGTTTTACTCTTATCAATAAAAACGGTGCCCGTTGTCTTCTGAATGTGTCCTCCACATCCG
The DNA here is from genome assembly GCA_910591435.1 of Acronicta aceris. Lineage (NCBI taxonomy): Eukaryota > Metazoa > Arthropoda > Insecta > Lepidoptera > Noctuidae > Acronicta > Acronicta aceris. Next base: position 16,393,795 of record OU342762.1, on the reverse strand, counting down.
TAACTTATCCATTCTAAACGGAAACCGGTCCGGGGCATATAAGTACCCGAGGAAAATTTGATTTGTAAAGAATTACTTTTCGTACTAATTGCGAGTGGGGATGAGCTTCCACAAAATTTACTAGAATAATCTTGATCTGAAAACTCTTTTGTTTGTAAATAATCTGATTGGCATTTGTTACCGCGCCTATTACGATATCTCATCCAATGTCGATACAATCCGCTGGTTTTGTAAATGTCAAAGTGTGTAAAAGTAACATTTATTTTATTGCCTTTGGGCACCTGGATGTTCCATAAACAATTTAAGTTCAACGGATAATTACCAGGATAACCAGGACTCTCAATTACTCCGTATCTTCCAGTTATGTTATTGTTACATATTGTCTCATAATTAATAAAAAAACCTTTACCACCCTGGTATATATCAGATCTGAATTTAATGAACACATAATTAGTTGATGTTTCAATACCAGTTAGTTGTGGTGACATGTAACAATATCTACCTAAGATGTGTGCGCTGGTGTCACGACCGTCATATATTTCAACATAATCATCCCTACAATTGAGAGTTCGTTCAAGATCTAATGTTGTAAATGTTATGTGAATTCGGGAACCTGCGCTAGTAACTATTCTATAAAAACATTCAGCGTTATCGTTGTAATCGTTTGGATAGTTTGGAGATGATATAGAGCCATAAGGGCTTGTCAATGTTCCTCCGCATCCTATAATTGTGCCGTCCCATTCAATTTTGAAACCAGTCCCTGATAAATAAAAGTCAGAGTGAAAATGTAAGTGTAAAGCATGAGACAACGAGACAATTCGTCTGGATTGAAACGTTCCACAGTACTGTCCAATCAATGGTGAATTCTCATTGCCACCATTCCGTATTTCTAAATAGTCACCAAGGTTACATTTGCCCCTAATGGGTTGTTCTAAATTGAATTGTGAAATGTTGAGCACTATTTGCTGGCCAACGGGCACCGAGATAATCCATGTACAATCACGATTGGGCTCGTACGACCTAGGCCAGCCTGGGGAATATATGGAACCATGAGTTTTGATGAAGGATCCGCCACAATGTGATTTTTCATCTAAAAATGTATAAGATACAGAAAAGCCAGACGAACGAATACTACTATCAGATTGAAATATAATCATGAGCCGGTTAGTGGATACCGTCAAGGCGGGTGGTGCGTGGGAGCCACAAAACTTTCCCATAGAATGTTTTTCATTATTTTCGTCTATCTCTAATAGCTCCAAGTAATCGCTAACACAATTAGGCATATCCTCAATATCAAAACGGTTCCATGTCAACTTTATGTGCATACCTTCAGGGGCAATCAGCATCCACCTGCATGATTGATCATTTTTGTATGTTGTGGCATCGCCGGATGGGTAATTGATCAATCCAGTCGTATCTCTGTGTATACCACCGCATTCTGTATCGACTATGGTGAAGTTAGCATAGAATCCTGTGCCCGTAAGGCTCATATCTGATTTAAATTTTATGTACATATAATTAAGTGTGGATGTTTGCACAGGTGGTTTGTTTGCTGCGCCACCGCAGTACGTGCCTAGTAAAGTGGAGTTCTTGTCGGGGCCGTCTCTAATTTCAACGCTATCGTATCGGCAGTTGTAGTATCTGCTGTCTTCGATATCAAAATCTTGGAATGTCAATTGGATTGCTTTACCGGGAACCGTCCTTATGATATATACACATACTTTATTTTCCGGATAGCTGAATGGATAACCCGGAGATTTTATAATCCCACTATCACCTTCTATAGTTTTCTCGCATATGGCTTCGTAAGTTATTTTAAATCCCTCTGCGGGCATACTTCTATCTGTTTTAAATTTAAAATAAAGTTCATTGGACGATGATGTATATGATTTCGGATAAACTGTTCCACAGAACTTTCCGACAAGTCGCGAATTTGATGACGGACCATCATAAATTTTTAAAAAGTCATATTTACATCTAAACGACCGCTCTAGTTTGAACGATTTAAATTCAATTTTAATTTTAGTATCTAAACCAGTTTTTATTTTATACTCGCATAATAAATTGTTTAAGTACAAGCCATTATAAGTGGGAGATACGATTTCCCCTCTACCTGTTGTGTAGTAGCCCCCGCAGCCTGGAACGCCTTCGACAGGCGCGTATGCTATTTGAAATCCATGACCCGAACCGTATGCGTCTGAATGAAAGTGTATTAACATATCGGAGCTAGCTGACTGCACGGGAGCAGGTTGTGTTGAATTGCAATACTTACTGATTAACGGATCAGTCAAATGTTCACCGTCATAAATCGCCAAATAGTCGAAACTACAGTTCGTATGAGATTCAATATCGAGAGCAAAGAAATGTAAGCTGATCCTCTTTCCTAGCGTCGTGGTTAAGTGCCAGTAGCAATCGCGATTAGGGGGGTACGGTCCGGGAGAGCCTGGTGAGCTTATATGACCGTGCGTGGTCGCATCAACCTCACCTCCACACACTGGATTTATACTCGTCCAGTGTAGTGCAAAGCCATCTTTAGCTACTGTTCTGTCTGAATGGAACCAAAAATACAAGTTATTGTGACTTGATACAATATTGCCACCCTTAGGATAATTATTTCCACAAAATCTACCTATTAGTTGACTAGAAGATTTCCGACCGTCATGAATTTGTAAGAAATCGTACAAACATTCAGGACTCGCCTCTAAATTAAATTTACTGAATGTGACATTTATAACTTTGTCGGGAGCTGTGTGTATTACCCAGGCGCATTGAGAATTATGATTATACGTCGTGTTAGTCAATGGAAAAGCAATGCTTCCCTCTTCATTGTCTAAAACACCACCACAAGATTTCGACCTTACCTGACACAAGGCGCCTGTGTATTGTGCTGTACACTCACAACGGAAGCCTCCAATCAGGGTATCGTCCGGTTTACAGATTCCCCCGTTGTGGCAAGGATTCAGAGCGCAGACGTCGGTGGGCGTGTCACATTGAGCACCGCCATAGCCTTTGTAACAGATGCAAGTATAGCCAGTCCGAAGGCGATGACATCGACCGTGACTGCCACAAGGATTGGTGAGACAGCCATCGGTGTAGTTGGTACCGACCATGGAAACATAGCAGCCTCCTAATCCTATCCCGTCGCCATCCATTCCGTCTGGACATATACATTGTGCTGATTGTCCAGTTGGCGACGGGGTTTCTATGCATTGCGCGGATGGGTGACATCCTCCGTGGCCAATACTGCACGTACCTCTCCAGGAACACGTTACTCCGTCTCCTTGATACCCGGGTGGACATGAACCACATATCCGAGACCCAATGGTATTGTGACATGTTACCAAAGGACTGCAGCCTCCATTGGGAATAGTGGTGCATTCATCGATATCGTTACAAATGTAACCATCGCCTTCATAGCCTGAAGGACACTGTCCGCATCGAAACGAGCCGGGTAGATTAATACAATCAACCTTCGGGTTCACAGAGCATCGAGGACCTTGATAGGATTCGCATTCGTTGACATCTGTCAAGCACGCGACATCAGTTCCGTTATTTGTCCATCCCTGGCGACATAGGCATTGAACGCCTTGTCCTGATGTAACCTCTACACAGGTTCCATGGCCGCACATTTCAAAATCACCTCCAGAACAATCCTTTGCCTTCCTCGTGCAATGTAATCCAAACCAACCGGATTTGCACAAACACTCATACGATCCGGGCCTGTTGATGCAAGTAGCTCCATTTTGACACCCCAGATCAGTTCCAGCAAAGTTTCGACATTCATTTACATCGACGTCACAATCCCTGCCTTCCCAATTTGGTGGGCACAGGCAATGATAACCACTCACTAAGTTGAGACATGTTCCACCATGCTCGCATGGGTGAGACTGACATTCGTCTATTCCTCTGTTATTAAGTTGAGTTTGAAGATTTAACACTTTCCTATGAATGTTGTTGACTCTTCTCCATAGCATGGATATATTAAAAAGCAAGTCGTTGGGAACTGAAGCGTCCCTGCTTTCTAGTCTCTCAAGTCTTTGTGTTATACTTTTTAGATTCTTGTCGACATTTTCGTTCTCTGACGGCAGGTACTGGATTTTTTGGTTTTGGACGTCTGACTCACGTATATGAGTATCTCCAATAAAGATGCTGGATTTCGGTCCATTGGTTCGCAGATATATATTTTTGTCTTTTGCCGGTTCTAGAATTAAATCACCATCTGAAGTTTTAATTTTTGGGCGGTCCTCGTAGATTTCACAATCAAGATGAACAAAACAAAGAATGGCTAACAAGAAGAGCCATTTAACGAATGTGCCGGACATGGCCCATGTGTTCACGTTGACGGTTGCTTATAGACTGTTTGGTGTAGTGGTGCATCGACTGATATTTTAAATTTTGGTGATTAAACGTATATGTGATTATCAAAAGGGGCGTATAGCGAGACGCCCCTAGCGATAATTATTTGTTGACAGTTAACTCATTCGGGCCATCTGGTGATGATACATCACATGCATTTTCTAGAATAATAATAGATAAGCCTGCCATGCCAGATAAGAATTTAAAGCAAAATAGTCATGACACCTTAATTTAATTTAAGTTGGTACCGTGTCATAGCGGTATCACGGTATGCGACCACGCCTATTAAAGAGCCCAGCAAACATTTTGAGCGAGCTAGAATAGAATAATGATGTGTGACAGTGTGTAATACGCTGCACTGGCCGTCCCTTTCTTGAATTGTCCAAATTATTTGCCGCTCACTACACCTAGACAACACTGTAGTAGGTACTGATGACAGAATTTCCGTCAAGAATTTCAGTCAAATATATTTTCATATTTGATGCTTTTCAGTTGATTTTTTATTTTGTCTTAGATTCTTTACATTGTAAATGGGTGGTATATATTTACTATAGGCAATAGGAAATATTTGTAGTGGTAATGAGCACACATGAGTTTTGTGTGTGAGAGCCAGTTCCCCTTCTCGGTTGTTGCGGTTCTGGCACTCTGCAGTCCGTAGGGGCTATTAAGGCTCGGCACCGCATCAGCAACTCCCTTTTTTAATACTTTTTTTTCATCATGTCCCTTAATAAATACCTACACAATATTTATGGCTATATTTAATTACACAGAAATATTGCGCAATTTCACGTCATGTCGGTCATTCAATTCACGTTATGATACAATCATGTCATTTCGTCTAATACCTGGACACCGTTGACTTAGGGAGAATCTGTCTCTCGCCGCTCCCGTGTTTTACTTATACAAAGTGAGATTCTTAGGGTGGCGCGTTGTAGTTTGAGATAAGGCGAATTTCATAGGGTTACTTACAAGTTGTCAGACAGGCTCGAATCCTCGGGAGTATTTTTCATGAAATACAAACAACATAGTAACAGGTACAAAAGTTTATTACAAAAATCTCACAATCAGTCAGTTTTAGATTTTATAAGAATCGAAATAATATTAACTACTTAATCAGTTTAGAAGATCTAAATTATTTTTACAAAAAAATATATCTAAATGCAAATATAAAATGGCAACTGCAAATAATCACAAATATTTTCTTTTATAATAAAATTAATAGGGAGTTAACTCATCTACATTTATTTGTCGTACAATCGAAAGTAATATACTTATATTAATTAAAGGCTCATTTCAGATTGCGCTATTCTGTAATTATTATATGCATAGAATATACATACTTATAATTAATATTGTTTTTATTTAAGCGTAAAAGTGTTCCTATAACGTAATATATGCTCAGTATGGTAATGTTTTATATAATTACTATACTTAGTTATATAAAATAGGTAGAGCGTGGTCTGAAATCATGTATAATAAAAACATCAACAATATAATAATTTTAAATATGTATTAACAGTATTTAGACGGGTGTGTTTAAACATAATAATATTGGCTGCACATTAGGTAGGTACTCTATGTTTACACGTAGGTTTTGTAATTTTGGTGTAGGTATTTTTGGATTACAGATGTATTTTTTTTAAATATATGACTGACGTGGTGATAAAGTAAGACAACTAGTACCTACTGCTTACTTAGCGTGATCGAATTAATTAATTTAATCTGAATGGCGGAGTAGAGGGACGATAACAGCATGATATTCACTTCCGATACGCACTTTCACATTATTTGGGAAATTTGCAAGAGAAAAGCTAACTTAAAAACTATTTAAATGCATTTTTTAAATGAAGGCGAATTGTGTACTGTGCGACTGAAGACGAAAGAAACGTCGACTTGATCAAAAATCCTCATAAGTTATCTTCAGCTTGTCACCCAGCGCGTGTAAGCAATATTATTTTTATACTAGCTGTTGCCCGCAGTTTCACTCACGCCCCATAAAGATTAACATACTATAAGTTCAATTCTAGGCGGCGTATGAAGACGAAACATATCAGATTTTAAGTTAGACCTGTAGCTATACACTGGTGAAAACTGCATTCAATTTCATGCAGTAGTTTTTGCGTGATACGCGTACAAACATACAGACAGACAGACAAAAATTATAAAAATCGTTATTTTGGCTTCTGTTGCTTTAATAAAGATACCCTATATTACTTTTTCTTTAATAATATCTATAATGTACAGACATCGGCCTGTTATAATTTTATTATAGGTATAGATGATTAAAAAATTATATGAATTAGATGATAGAAAATGGGAATGAAAGATGTTTTTCTTTTTGTTGTTAATGATATTATACCTACATTAAAAAAATATCTGGGGCAGAAGTTGGTACCTACTTATAATAAGTCAATTTGAGTTTCAAAAGCATATTTTTACACTGAATGATGAAATGTCGCGGGATGCGCCTTAAATGTATGCATAGTCAAGAACATTTTGAATGTAAACATTGATTCAATATTCATAGTTATCCTTCTTGTACCCAACTAAATCCAGCCTTTGTGGCTCACATGTTTAAAAGTTTATCAGAATTTAATAGCTGCCACAAAATCTTGCGTCATTGCATGCGTAATGCACGAGGAAATTGAGGAGCCTCTTCAATCTTTCGGAACGGGTGATGAAGTTCCGAAACTTACATGTCTTACTTAGCTACCATTGAGGTATGAAGCATTGTCACTGATTAATATTATAATAACAGCGTTATCCAGAAAGTGTAAACCAATCTGAATGGGGTTGTCGTACTCAACCTCTGTTCTACAACTTTTGTTTTTATTTTATGACATTAATAAAATATACCATCACGCCTGCATTCACCAAAGGGTTAGGCAGACGTGTACTAATATACACCTATAACAGTTCTTCGGTATATTTAGGGAAGGTCTATTGCAATTAACCGGTCACAAATCAAAATTTCAAGCTGCAATTGAGAATTTCATAGAAAAACCCAATAGCACTTCTCCACCTGGGAATGGAACTAGAGACCTCTAGCGTAAATGGCGTTTACAATAGTATACAATACCGAAATATAACCTCCTTAAAGATGGGTCTACATTTTCCAGATAACTTTAATGCCTAACTATATTACGTAATTAAAATATTTAAAACATTTCAAATTATGTGCTGCGACAACTTTTAATTATACTAAATTTACAAGAAAATATGTAATTATATTGTATCTTACAAATAATAATTACTTTACATATTATTACAGTATAAAACTAGCTACTATATTTTATTTACAACGTGAGGCGAAACACATGTTGATTATTGCTTAATTATCTACATTGATTTGGGTAAAAAAATCTCACAGCTTATTTCAACAATACCTACATGTTATTAGTAAGTTAAAAGTGTCCATTGGCTTATTCAGTACTACCGTACTAGAGTTTGCTGGCGCACAACGCCATAGTACTATGTATATCACTATACATAGCACTATTATTTCGTAAAAGAAAGGCTTGTCTAATAAACTGTTCAACTAATTTTGTTAGAATTGACAAAAGGAATTGAAATACGGACATTCAAAACCGCAGACATTCTAAAATTTCGCATCTAAAGAAATTCCTATCTAAGTATGTATGTGTTTCTCCTCACCATAATTATATTGTACTATAATATAACACAAACAATAGATATTAATAGAGGCACGAACAGTGAAATAGCACCAAATTTAAATTGTAATTTCACACTAATATAACAATTTCCAGATCTGGAATCAACTTCCGCATTTCTATTAGGTGAAACATTTTATTGCGCGATTTCTATAGCTGCATTATTTTTATTACGCTTGCGTTGCTTACTAAATTAAATTTTTATTTGATTTTCTACAAATGTAGCACGTTCTGTTTTGAATCGACTATGGACGCCACAAACTGTAACATATTTATATTTTTTTACATAAAAGTTTTGACACATAAGTTGCAACGATAACACGTAAGCAAGAAGCCGTGATCACAACAGACTAAAATATTTTATTGATCCGTCAATAAAAAATAATGTTCACGTATTTTTTCTCTTGTTAACAAACAAAAAATGACGGCAATACAGTGCATTTAAGTTTCGCGTGACGTCATGGTTTCGTACAATTTTACGAAATAGTGACGTCACAACCTCCCACTTCTGAGCTTTGATACTCTTTATGTTTGTCAATTCTTATTATTTTAATAAAGCAAACAATACGTTTCCGATATTTTTGGGTAATCTAACTGACGGACCGAATATTATATAACATTTTTATATATATTTTTTTAATGCAGTCATCATCCCTATTGTCAGTAACACACAATGCTAAAACAATACTATTTGCGTAAAACCTAATCAAATTCGAATTTGATGGGCTGTCTGAGCGTAATCAACTTAAAAACTATACTGAGGATATAGACTAGACAACTAAGAACAATTATAGAATGGTGTTAAAACAGTGATAATTATTTTATATGCATAATCACTCATTCTGTAAAAAATATCTTCGTAAAACGCTTGCAAATTTGATGGGATATCAAGAAAAAAAAAAATGTTTTTAATGATTTGACAGGTCATCTAAATCAGCTGGTATCATCAAAACAATTAAAATCATAAAATGATTAGTCTAAATTATATTGTTAGACGAACAACTGCCGATTCTGGATCAATCGATTTTTCCAAGATAAAAAACGCACGTTTAAGTTATTTCTAACAAATATGACTCATAATGTTTGTTATTTCACGACAAACTGCTGTTACAATTTATCTCGGGGGCAGTAAATTTAGGATGTCTCGACACGTTCAGCTTCCTCCGTTAATTTAATAGATTTGACATTACCTCGAATGTTTTGACAAGGAACAATGTAGTGGTGGTGTGCAGCGTCAGTAGAGGGGCGGCGCGGGGGAGGGGGGCGGCGCGCGCGCGGCGGGCTCGGGCTCGGACTCGCACGCGTCGGTGGAGGCGGGCGTGGGCGGCGGCGGCCGGTTGATGGCGCGGTAGTGGCGGTAGGCGCGGCGCCGCGGGGCCGCCGAGCCGCCGTCGCTGGCCGTGGCGGGGCTCGGCGGCGGGTTGGCCGTGGGCCGCGGGTACCGCCCGCACGCGCTCTCCGACGACCTGCAACAATACAATCATAATGGCTACTAGATTAACAACACTAAACATTGATGAAGTCTGGTGCAAGAGCAGCTTCGCAATGTACCTGCTGACTGGCTAATATTTCTACGCCTCCAATTCTGTATAGATTGTAGGTTTTTCTATATATTCATAAACGAATAAGGTCGAACCTGGATAGGTCGGAAAAAAAATATTTTCGAATTTTGGAGGTCCGAGTGTTTCCCAAAATCTCTCTTATTCAAAATCTTAATTATTAGTCAAAATAATTAGAAAGACTTTACAAGTCATTTTGATACCTACATATATTTTTTTTTATAATTCGAAAAATTAATTGGATGTATCTAGAAATTTTATTTGAAAATAGTTCGAAGAAAAATCAGTTATTGACTTTAAGATTTTGTCGATAACACATACCATTGTTTCTTAGAAAACAATTTTATGTAGGAGTACATAATAACTAGAGTTACCAATTTAAAAAAGTGATAAAGGAATTCTATGTAATTGACACCGCAAACACAAAAAGTGTGGTGTCGTCATAAATAATAATTCCATGACGGGAACTAATAAATATGACTTGTTTATTCCTCGTACTCGTACTTGACGGGACTCCCATAATGGGATTAAAAAAAATAGTATTGACTCACGGCGTGCAGGCGGAGCGGTCGGCGTGTAGCGGCGCGGGCGCGTGCGCGGCCAGCGTGCGGCGCTTGGGCGGGCACAGCGCGCGGGCGGCGGGTGCGGGCGGCGCGGGCGTGGCGCGCGGCGGGGCGCGGCGCGCGCGCAGGCGGCGCACGCGGCGCAGCGCGGCCCCGGCGGCGGCCAGCGCGCCGGCCGCGCCCGCCAGCGCGCCGCACACCACGAGCGCGCCGGAGCGGCGCGGCGCGGGCGGCCGCTCCTTGGGCGCGGCGTACCCGCAGGTGGCGGCGGCCTCGTCGGACCCGTCCTCGCAGTGCTGCCGCCCGTCGCACAGCAGCCGCGGCGCCAGGCACAGCCGCTCGTCGCACCTGCTCGCGACGCGGTGACGAAAACATTCATATACGACTATTTTGCCACGCTATCGTTATTACGCACAAAAAGCCATCATATCAAAAATTCGTCTAGGCAAAAATTATTAATATAAATAAAAAAAAAATACACGCAATAACATAAAACGTAAAAGTTTAAAAGAAAAACAACTATAATTTATAAATTAAATTACAATGTAAAATATAATTGTACAAAATGCAAAAATTAATGTTTTACATGTAATGTGTACTACTTTCTCCTATAGTTGCATATTTTTACACGCCCTAAACGATAGAATATGCTGTTACTAATTATAAAAATTAACATCTGTAAATACCATATCCGAACAAAATAATTTAATTTAATTTAAAAAAATATAGGTACAATTTTTTTTAATAAACTTTGCCCCACACTAGATTTTTCTCCTGTATCGTGAGTGTATTCACAAACACAAACGCCCAGACCCGGAACAACTACATGTAGATCATACAAATATTTGCTCCGTGTGGGGATCGAAACTTAAAAAGTGTTTCTATAAAAAATATGAATATAGTGACCGGAAGGCGTCCGGCAGCGGCGCGCGCTCGCAGTAGGCGCCGGCGTCGCAGGCGCCGAGCGCGGCGGCGCAGGCCCCGTCGGCGCAGCGCAGCCCGCCCGCGCACGCGCCGCACTCCGCCTCGTCCGCGCCGTTCTCACAGTCCTTTTGGCCGTCGCATCTATATCCGCAATGGGAACATCCATAAATTACATCACACGAGTGTCATTACTTTTTGTGATGCCCCCTCTCCTCTACTGCAACGTCACATTTTTTGCTTCGTCCAACCATATAGCATTGTTATCATTCATTAAACAGAGATTTTTAAATGTGACACCATTACATAGCATCCTCATTCCATTTAAAATTAAAAAAGTCAAAAGTCATACTTAATATTATAAAAGTGAAACCTTGTGAGGATGTCTGAATGTTTCACTCAATTACTTCAGAACGACTGAAGGATGAAATTTAATATAGAGATATATTATAATCTGGAATAGATCACGAAGTCGCGGGTAGAAACTAGTATTTATTACATTTCAAAATTGATTACATGTATAAAATTGAGGCAGTTCCAGTAAGTAATTGTGTTGAGGCTGTCTCACTACTTGCCATTATTTGCTAGTAACATTAATGAAATTACAATAACGAAAAATAAATCCTTTATCACGCAATGCACGAGATGTGACGTAATTGATGGATGGTCTTATGTAGTGTAGCGGTAGGTACTGACTTCCAGTGGTGCGGGATGCAGCGCGGGTCGGGCGCGGCGGCGTCGCAGAGGAAGCGGTGCGGGTGGCAGGGCCGCGCCGTGCCGCAGCGCAGCGCGCAGCCGCACGCGCCGCCCGCGCCGCACGCGCCCGCCTCGCCGCCGCACGCGCCGCCGCGCCAGCACACGTGCGACCGCGCCACCTGCACACATACGCATACTCATTTATATTTGTTTTTTATTACCAAGGAAAATCCTCATAGGTCGTCTGCAACCTAGTTCTGGATTCGATCCGATAAAAACTCATACTTAGGCTAAGTATGAGTTTTTATCGGATCGAATCGGTGTGTCGACACACACACACACACACACACACACACACAGTACGTACCCGCTGCACGGCGCGCGCGGCCACGAGGCGCTGCACGTGCGGCACGGGCGCGGCGGGCGCGTCGCGGCGCAGCGCCACTCGCATGAGCGCGCCCGACACACACACACACACACACACACACACAGTACGTACCCGCAGCACGGCGCGCGCGGCCACGAGGCGCTGCACGTGCGGCACGGGCGCGGCGGGCGCGTCGCGGCGCAGCGCCACTCGCATGAGCGCGCCCGACACACACACACACACACACACACACAGTACGTACCCGCTGCACGGCGCGCGCGGCCACGAGGCGCTGCACGTGCGGCACGGGCGCGGCGGGCGCGTCGCGGCGCAGCGCCACTCGCATGAGCGCGCCCGACACACACACACACACACACACACACACACACAGTACGTACCCGCTGCACGGCGCGCGCGGCCACGAGGCGCTGCACGTGCGGCACGGGCGCGGCGGGCGCGTCGCAGCGCAGCGCCACTCGCATGAGCGCGCCCGACACACACACACACACACACACACACACACACACACAGTACGTACCCGCTGCACGGCGCGCGCGGCCACGAGGCGCTGCACGTGCGGCACGGGCGCGGCGGGCGCGTCGCGGCGCAGCGCCACTCGCATGAGCGCGCCCGACACACACACACACACACACACACACACACACACACACACACAGTACGTACCCGCTGCACGGCGCGCGCGGCCACGAGGCGCTGCACGTGCGGCACGGGCGCGGCGGGCGCGTCGCGGCGCAGCGCCACTCGCATGAGCGCGCCCGACACACACACACACACACACACACAGTACGTACCCGCTGCACGGCGCGCGCGGCCACGAGGCGCTGCACGTGCGGCACGGGCGCGGCGGGCGCGTCGCGGCGCAGCGCCACTCGCATGAGCGCGCCCGACACACACACACACACACACACACACACACACACACAGTACGTACCCGCTGCACGGCGCGCGCGGCCACGAGGCGCTGCACGTGCGGCACGGGCGCGGCGGGCGCGTCGCGGCGCAGCGCCACTCGCATGAGCGCGCCCGACACACACACACACACACCCCCACAGTACGTACCCGCTGCCCGGCGCGCGCGGCCACGAGGCGCTGCACGTGCGGCACGGGCGCGGCGGGCGCGTCGCGGCGCAGCGCCACTCGCATGAGCGCGCCCGACACACACACACACACACACACACAGTACGTACCCGCTGCACGGCGCGCGCGGCCACGAGGCGCTGCACGTGCGGCACGGGCGCGGCGGGCGCGTCGCGGCGCAGCGCCACTCGCATGAGCGCGCCCGACACACACACACACACACACACACACCCACACAGTACGTACCCGCTGCACGGCGCGCGCGGCCACGAGGCGCTGCACGTGCGGCACGGGCGCGGCGGGCGCGTCGCGGCGCAGCGCCACTCGCATGAGCGCGCCCGACACACACACACACACACACACACACACACACAGTACGTACCCGCTGCACGGCGCGCGCGGCCACGAGGCGCTGCACGTGCGGCACGGGCGCGGCGGGCGCGTCGCGGCGCAGCGCCACTCGCATGAGCGCGCCCGACACACACACACACACACACACACACACACAGTACGTACCCGCTGCACGGCGCGCGCGGCCACGAGGCGCTGCACGTGCGGCACGGGCGCGGCGGGCGCGTCGCGGCGCAGCGCCACTCGCATGAGCGCGCCCGACACACACACACACACACACACACACACAGTACGTACCCGCTGCACGGCGCGCGCGGCCACGAGGCGCTGCACGTGCGGCACGGGCGCGGCGGGCGCGTCGCGGCGCAGCGCCACTCGCATGAGCGCGCCCGACACACACACACACACACACACACAGTACGTACCCGCTGCACGGCGCGCGCGGCCACGAGGCGCTGCACGTGCGGCACGGGCGCGGCGGGCGCGTCGCGGCGCAGCGCCACTCGCATGAGCGCGCCCGACACACACACACACACACACACACACACACACAGTACGTACCCGCTGCACGGCGCGCGCGGCCACGAGGCGCTGCACGTGCGGCACGGGCGCGGCGGGCGCGTCGCGGCGCAGCGCCACTCGCATGAGCGCGCCCGACACACACACACACACACACACACACACACACACACAGTACGTACCCGCTGCACGGCGCGCGCGGCCACGAGGCGCTGCACGTGCGGCACGGGCGCGGCGGGCGCGTCGCGGCGCAGCGCCACTCGCATGAGCGCGCCCGACACACACACACACACACACACACAGTACGTACCCGCTGCACGGCGCGCGCGGCCACGAGGCGCTGCACGTGCGGCACGGGCGCGGCGGGCGCGTCGCGGCGCAGCGCCACTCGCATGAGCGCGCCCGACACACACACACACACACACACACACACACACAGTACGTACCCGCTGCACGGCGCGCGCGGCCACGAGGCGCTGCACGTGCGGCACGGGCGCGGCGGGCGCGTCGCGGCGCAGCGCCACTCGCATGAGCGCGCCCGACACACACACACACACACACACACAGTACGTACCCGCTGCACGGCGCGCGCGGCCACGAGGCGCTGCACGTGCGGCACGGGCGCGGCGGGCGCGTCGCGGCGCAGCGCCACTCGCATGAGCGCGCCCGACACACACACACACACACACACACACACACACAGTACGTACCCGCTGCACGGCGCGCGCGGCCACGAGGCGCTGCACGTGCGGCACGGGCGCGGCGGGCGCGTCGCGGCGCAGCGCCACTCGCATGAGCGCGCCCGACACACACACACACACACACACACACACACACAGTACGTACCCGCTGCACGGCGCGCGCGGCCACGAGGCGCTGCACGTGCGGCACGGGCGCGGCGGGCGCGTCGCGGCGCAGCGCCACTCGCATGAGCGCGCCCGACACACACACACACACACACACACACACACACAGTACGTACCCGCTGCACGGCGCGCGCGGCCACGAGGCGCTGCACGTGCGGCACGGGCGCGGCGGGCGCGTCGCGGCGCAGCGCCACTCGCATGAGCGCGCCCGACACACACACACACACACACACAGTACGTACCCGCTGCACGGCGCGCGCGGCCACGAGGCGCTGCACGTGCGGCACGGGCGCGGCGGGCGCGTCGCGGCGCAGCGCCACTCGCATGAGCGCGCCCGACCCGCCGAAGTACAGCGCGCCGCCCAGCAGCGCCAGCGACCCCGCCCAGCCGCCCTGCCACACCACGCGTCTGCAAACAAACATATTTTAATTTATTTGGCAACCCATAAAAAAATTGTCATGCCACCTTAAGCATGCATTACGATGCAAGGCGAAAAACAAAAATCTACTTAAATATTTACAAAACGTACTATATAATGAATTGTGACGTCATAACTCACTGCGCTACAAAGCACCCTTCTCAGTCCCCACCAAAAACTTTAAATCTTGGACCTTTATTAGCTGATTAAAATTATTCTTTCAGAATATGAATTGAATTTAAATATACTTTTCAGTAAGCTTGGTATATTTATATATATAATATAAATATAGGTAACTACCCCAATAATAGGTAACTTATAACTACCCCAAATTTTATTTGATTTCTGTCAAACAAAGCGAACAAAATACTTTACAAATTTAATATAATTAAAAAGAGGCATAGCTACGCATGCCTACGATTCGCGCGGATTCACGCGGGTTCAGCTAGTTTTTAATAAATCAAACACCATACAATTAAAAAAGCACAAACTTGTTGGAGGCGTCGAGGTCGACGGCGTGTATCTGTCGGTTGAGCGCCCAGTAGACGGTGCCGGTGGCGTGGTCCACGGTGAGCGCGGTGGCGTTGGCCGCCCGCGCCAGCTCCACGCGCGCCGTACCGTCCACGTTCGCGCGCATTATCACGCCTAAACCGGCATCGGTCCATATCAGAAACCTACGAAGATTGTGTCATCGTCATTTACATGAGTAAAATTTAATATATACACATTTGATGACACGTTTTGCGTAGCTGCTGGCTTCTGGGCAACGTGTTCCATCCCCACACGTAGCAAATATTTGTATGATCTACAGGTAGATGTTACGTGTCTGGGCGTTTGTGTATGTGAGAATTTGTGTTTGTAAACGCTTCCACGATACAGGAGAAACAACAATTGTGGAGCAACGTTCTTTAAAAAAAATACACAGGCCTTTCTCCCACAGGGGTAGTCAGAAACTATAGACCGCTCTTGCTACGATTCTTTATAACTCTTTGCTTCTTCCACATCTATACATGTTCTCATACATACGCGCAGGTTGCGAATACTACGTAATATATAACGCGTAATTCGTTTTGTTAAATCTGATGATATATGAAGTGTAGATAATCACACATTTTGATCAGCTGTCAAAATAGATTATAAATGTAAACTAAATCTATCAGTGAAGACCATTGTCGACATTTCATTTTTTAACACTCATATTATTATTTTCTATCGAAGAATAGGATACCCGTATTGTTTATTTTCCCGATATTCAATCATTTTATTTTTCGACTTTGATGTTCTTTCTACTCTAAAGTAAGTGCCTAATGTCGTCATTTTTATGGATAAACGGGGTAAACGGTTACATGACGTCATTTTTTGACCCTTCAAAAATTGCCTCATTATGTCAGTTTCGCGTCTATCATAATTATTCCTTACCTTACATTACCCCATTTCGTTGTAGATTTACTATTATTTGTACAAAATTTAAATTTTATCAATTTCCGCCGTATAAGTGACGTCATCACACTTTTTTTTATTTTGATTTTTTTCTCCGAAATGACGAAATATATATATTTTTTAAATAAAAATGTCTAGGAATTCAGGATAGGAAAATGAAGAAACAGTATTTTTGTTTTGGTGGCTTAATAATTTTGAAATGTCAATTGGCTGTATGATGCATATGTGGTATCGTATTTTTTTTAATGGGATAGGTGGACAAACGAGCAGATGGATCGCCTGATGGTAAGCGATTACCGCCGCCCATGGATACCCGCAACACCAGAGGAGTCACAGGTGCGTTGCCCGCCTTTTAAATCCTTTTAAAAGGATTGGGCCTCTGGTAACCTCACTCACTCGGCGAAACACAACGTAAGCGTTGTTTGACGCCGGTTTTCTGTGAGGCCGTGGTATCACTCCGGTCGAGCCGGCCCATTCGTGCCGAAGCATGGCTGTCCCACGTTTATATATCGTATGTTTTTTAGATAATGCTGTTGGTTTTCCAAATTAAATAAATCAACTCATGTCTGTTCCACTATTGGCCACGAGTCTCCTTACGGAATGAGGTGACTCTCCCCACTTACAGCCATAGATCACCACGTCGGCCGATCCATACCAAAAAAAAGTAACTGTCTGTTTGTTACGCTTTCACACCTAAAGGGTTAAAACAGTTTTGATGAATTTTCGTATAGAAATAGATTGGAGCTTTCTTTTTTCAAAAAGTTCTTACAACAGCTAGTATTGCATAAAATATAATTTCTACTGCGGTTTTAGAAATGCATTGAGAAAATTCATTCAAAAATTTGCGTAAGGTGCCCGAGAACGATACATTTTGCATTGCCTGGAATTAGTTACTTTGGTCAACGTTAAAAAAAAATCAGATTAATTATTTGTTATATGAACTTACCTTTTTGTTTGATGGAAAGCTAAATGACGTGGCATCATATTGTCTCCCCTAAGTATGACCCCTGAAGAGGAGTTATTGTCTATAGATGTAGCATTGATGGAGTCCGTGTCGGCACAAGTCCAGTATAGAGCTCGCCCTAGTACGTCCAATACCATATGGAACGGTCGACTGAGGCCTGACACCACTGTGGTGGAGTCTGTGATCGCTGACGTCACTGAATAAGAGACTGGGACCCGACGGATTGAGTGAGAGTCTTCGTCCATCCAGTAAAGATGCCTATGGAAGGTATGCCATACATTGTTAAATAAAGACGTTTTTGTTTTGTGTCGTCATAACTAAAAACATAAGTATCAGAGTCATCTTGATTTTTGAAAAAACCCCATACCATTGACATGTAAAAGTATCTCTAAAGATCTACTTGCAGAATAAATAATTTCATTTCATTTCATTTCATTTCATTTCATTTCATTTAACATTCGGTTGCAAAGGCAATTTTCTTAGATATCGACGATGAAAATATTGAACTGCATAATCTTGTAAACTAACATATATTTTTTTATGCAAGTCTATTTTAATAAAGTTACACACTTTCAGTATAAGCTAAACTCTCATTGTCGGAAAGCCCATACAATCTGTTATAATATAAAATTTAGTTTGATGAGCAGCTGTGTACGGTTGAAATGGATGTAGTAAAATTTCAAGGACGCGCGTCCGATTGGATTTAATTTAATTAAAAAATGGCAAGGAAGAGAATTGTATTCTGCTCATTACGTTGTATAAGATTACTCGTAATGTATTTAAGTAATTTGTATAATGTAGAATTTTAATTTCAGGCGATACTGGAAGTCCTATGTTAATATTCCAAAATGTAATATAATAGGAACTCACTTGTTAACAGGGTCATATTCGATGGCTTTAACATTCTTCAGTCCGGTCAGAGGTAAGTAGGCGTCGTTACATTCGCCGTTCGCGACTACTATTCGTCCTATTGCATTTTTTTGGGCGAATATCAGGAATTCCTCAGGTTCTGCAAACAGGTAATGAATGAATTCTCTGGGAATGCGAAAAAAGCGGCGGTAGCCTAATAGTCGGATGAATGAGATCATGTGGTTGTCGGTTCGAACCCCACCCATTGCACTACCGACGTGAACCTAACAACTGAGGTCACAAGACAAGGTGCTAGTGACCGGTGTTTCTGGGTAATAGGGGACGAGCCTACAAATTCCAAACTCCGAGTTGCTACTGAGAATTTCACTGAAAATCACAATAACACTTTGCTCGAATCGAATCCAGGATGTCTAGAAGTTGTGTTCAGGAGAAATGACAAATGAGGCAGTTAAATAAAATGAAAGTAGAACTAATTTATAAATACCTATATGAAGAAAGAAAAATTGAATGTAAAACTGTGCAAGTCGGTAATAAGGGCTTTGAAATTGAAAGTACTGGGCATTCAAGTCAAAGTCAAGTCAAAAGTCAAAATTATTTATTTCAATTAGACCATTAAAAAGGTACTTTTGAAAAGTCAAACTAATTGCACGGTTCCAAAAAGTGGGTCTTATGGAGAAGAGCCGGCAAGAAACTCCACAGATACTCTTTAAAAAAAAAAACATGATTACAATATATTAATCTTTACAATTTTTTACATTCGGGTCTTAACAACTGAGTTATCATAAAAAAATCATTAATACCTGAGCAAGTGAGGTTGTCGCGGTTGAGCTTGTAATGCGCAGGGCATGCGCACCGGTAGTCGGCGGCGGTGGGCAGGCACAGGTGTGCGCAGCCGCCGTTGTCGGCCGCGCACTGGTTGCCCGCGCCGCGCCACCCGCGCCCGAACACTTTCAGTTCCGATATGTACTCCACTCCGGAGTGGATGACCTTACGTGACTCGCCGTCCATTTTCGATGCTGATTCAACGACGCCTGGACATCAAAATGGCTTTTTATAGAGATCCAATGTTTACAGGCTACAGATACAGCCACAAAGCATATTTGTATCCATGTAAACGCATAGTAGTTTAAATTTCCCATAACAGTGTAAAGTACCCATATTTTCAATACCAACATAAATATAATCAAGCGAAAACAAATGAAGTCGCTTATGCTTAAAGAAACGCGTCGAGTTATGGTTATGCAGCAGTTTTCAATAAAATCGGCGCGGCGCAGGCGCGTTTCAATATCTATATTATCTCAATCATTCTCTTACGTTCCGTGACACGCAAATTCTTACATACACAAACGTCAAGAACTACTTCTACTACTCGTGCGCGACAAGTTGCGACTCGCGTGGATTGCGACTTTCTGCCCACTTTCCCTTATCCTCGGGCGCCCGGGACGTACAACGGCAACGCTTTTTTATTACTAGCATAGTAGTACGTAGTGAAAAATTAAAAATAGCGCAGACAAAAGCACGGGCGGAGGTTTGTTGTGACATTTTTTTGTGCCTGTACAAGCACGAGCCCGTGACGTCACTGCGCTCAAGTTTCAACTTATCGCGCAGGGGCAGTAAAGTATACAAACATTTGTTAGTTAATTAGAAAGATTACAACATGAATGACTTACCAGTGTTCCAGTCACCCCAGAATATTTTATCATTATATAGAGCTAGTGTGTAGGGCATTGACACATTACTGATCAAGACTTTTCTTCCAGTTCCGTTAAGATACGCGAACTCGATAGTGGGTGGGTCTAACGCTGCCCAGTATAAAGCCCGTTTTTCGTAGTCGATGGCTATTGAGTGAACCTTGCCCACTTGTTCAAATAGAATGGTTGGTGCTGAGCCATCCATTGCAGCCCGTTTTATGGTCTTAGACCCTAGTTCTGACCAGTACATGTAGCTGGAATAAAATGTTCAATTCAGTATCGATCGTGGAGTTGATGTGGTAGTGTAATATTGTATGTGTGATTTAGAAGGGATAATTAATTATTCTCGTCATTAATCAGCTTGTCGTTCGTGGCGAAGGCGCAATAGCGTTCGATGCTTATAAAAAAAGATTGGCAGATGCAGAATCAATATTTGCAAACATCCTAACGCCATTGAGATGGTTTCATATTACTTGAAAATTCTTTAACCTCACGATAAGTAGAAGTAATTTAAAGATCACTGCATTATTTTACGATTTGTTCGCACTAGTACAACTTACCCTTTCTTGGGGTCGAGTGCGATGCTCTTGGGTTTCTTGAGTCCTTGCCACACTAGTGCTCGTCTGCTCGAGCCGTCAAGTCGAGCCACTTCGATGCGTTGCGTCGCAGTATCCGTCCAGTAAATGTTTTGTCCCGACCAGTCTATTGCTACGCCTAATATAAAAAAAAAACAATGGTATACTTCCAGACGTTTTCTTGGTTCATTGAATTTAAATTTCAATTAGTTTATTCCAATTTTTAGGTTAATCGCGACATTAACTATACAGTATGGCACAGCACCCCAACAGCTCTCATATGACATAGGTTTTATTACAGTCGACTTTTTTTTAAAGTTGGCCCAGGTTTCATACAAATGTGCTTTCGAGGTCTCTAAGTTGAATAAAACTTGAATTCATTTTCCTTTTTTTATGAAATATGACTTGAATAGTAATAATGAAAAAAATATATATATAAAAATAGCATGGGTGAGTGTTTAAGTAATAATGTTTAACATACCTTCAACCAGCCCCATCCACTCCAACACTTTCTCCATATTGGAACCATTTATGGAACAACGGTTTATGGTTTTAGTTTTACTATCTGACCAGTACAGTTTGTTGCCAGATATATGCACCGCTAATGCGCTGGAAGAATAAATAATAAATATCATTGGAATAAATAAATATGAATTTAAATATAAATTATTAATTAATATTAATTTATGTCATTATATACTAGTTACGACTACATTTATCTATACATATAAAATGCTTTGTCCTGAATGACTGACTGACGGATCAACGCACAGCCTAAACCGCTGATCGTAGAGACCTGAAACTTGGAGAGTGTTTTCTTTGTATGGCGTAGGCATCCGATAAGAAAGGATTTTTGGAAATTCAACCCCTAAGTTGGTGAAAAGGGAGGTGAAAGTTTGCATGAGTTTGTCACTTTTTAGCAGGTGAAACCGGGGTACAGCTACTATACAAGTACAGTATTAATGTTCTGAACTTTTCAGTCAAAATAGAAAACGATTGCGGGTCGAGAGATATATTTGTTGTTTTAATGAGTTTCGACGTTTCCGTATGTGAAAAGTTCTGTATAAAATGTGTCTCTCACCTGACTTCCTTTAAATCTTTGAGAGGTAGTACGGCGTCATTCTCCTCATTTTCAATACTTATGTGACCAATGACGTTTTTGCGGCTGTATACTAGAAACGCTTCAGGTTCAACGCATTTCTTCCTATCTTTGCTCAGTTCCAAACCTATGAATAAATCGAAAATAATTTATATTTTGTTGAAATTATACCCTAAATGCAAAGGATATGCTTTTTCTGTTGGAAAGCTGCATTATTATCATATTATTAGAACAAAATCGTAAACAGAAATGTTATAATTTTTAAGGTTCTAAGGAGGATCTATTGAGACCATCCATAAGACCCACTATTCGGAACTGTGCATTCAGTTTTTTTGTATTAATGACGTAATTGTACGTAAGTTGACTTTGACTTTATCTGGCAGTCAGTTTGACATTTGGTTTTGTTCAAGAAAATATTGATGAGCTTAGTATGTATCTGTATAGTATATATAGTACATACCTAAGGGACAGCTGCACACATAGTGGTCGGGGGTATTGAGGCAGAGGTGAGAGCAGCCTCCGTTATTGTCGGCACACTGGTTCCAGCCCAACGACTCTCCCAGGCGGAATGCTTTGACTCCCATCATGTTAGCCATCTGTTCTACCACGGGTTGACGTTCTAGACCTGAATATAATATTAATTAACATGGATTTATTAAAGTACACGGAATAACCCATCAGGCTATACAGTCGCTGTACGCAAATGACCTCTATTGTGACGGAATACCGGTTGTCCAAAAGGCAAATTGTACAACTAAGTGTCTGGATGATGCTAAAATACCTGACTTTGTCATTTGAATCTCAATACATATACCCAATTAATCTGTTTCTTAGCTAACGATTGTATTATTTACAGCATTTTACGAATTTGTTATTAAAAAAAATATATATTAATTAATTGTTACTAGCACAGACAAAGTATAAATTTAAATAACTCACGCGTGCAATGCGTAACAAAATTTTACGAGCAGTATAGGAACTACTTCTGTAATGGAATTAGGACAAGGTACAAGGAAACAGACAAGGGACAAGGAAAAAGTATCACCTGTGTTTTTGTTGATCCTGTCCAAAGTTCGCTTCTGCATGTCCGTCCAGTATAGATGTTCCCCCAACAAAGTGAGACCGAAGATGTGTAAGATTTCACTGCTGTGCAACTCTTTCCGCTCCGTACCGTCCATGTTACACACCTATTTACACAATGCAAGTAAAATTTTGATGGTTTGGTAGGTGCAGTGGTTCGAAGTTTGAGTTTCGAGGTACCAATATTTGTAAGGTTTACAGTTTCCGGTTAGGTCGTGCATCGTGGAGCATCGTTTTTCTTTAAAATGAATGTTCTGTCCATATACAGAACATTAATTTTTTAGTGAGGATTATTCTACCTACAATTTTTTTATAATCTTACGTTACCAGAAATTTATGGAAATTTATAAGATAATTATTTTATTTTATTCCAAAGTAGGTAATGTCTAGTAATTTAAGGATGGCAACAATAAAAAAGTAACAGTAATTATTCTTAAAATTCACTCTTCAAAATATTATCTCTGGAATAAAATTACCCCCAAATCTACCCAATAATAATAATAATTCAAAAGTACCCGTATTAATGGCCTAATGGAAATAAAACATTTGACTTTGACTTTATTCAAAGTCAGTTTTACATTTGACTTTGTTCAAAGTCAGTTTGACATTGGACTTTGCTCAAAGTCAAAGTTTGAAATTAAATATTAGTATGATTATTATTAAAATATTATCTCTAGAATAAAATTACCTCAATCTTGTGCGTGCGCGCATCTCCCCAATAAAGCTTGTTCTTTACAGTATCCAGCGCGATGCCGTTCGGCCACGTTAGCTTCTCGTACACGAGCAGCACTCGGCCGCTGCCATCCAAGTTAGCGCGTTCTATCTTAGGTTTCTTTTCGTTCCAGTCTGACCAGAACATCCAGCCGGCCGTCGGGTGCAGCGCGATGGCACGGGGATCGTATAGCTCATTGTGGATTATTACCTACAATAGGATTTTTACTGGTGTATAACTTATTAAAAAATATCAAGCTTGGTGAAGAATGTAAAACCATAATATAACAGACTATAGCTATGTACACCCACAGTAAAGTTCACTGGTATGTTTAAGTCCCTCATAATAGGTGGTGAGCCTTTTGACATTAACCGAGCACAAATCCAAACTAAGAGCTATTGAGAATTCTTTCTTGCGTTTTAAATAATTAACTTGGCAGTTAATAAGCAATAAAAGAGTTGATAAGCAAACCTATGTTCTAATGGTACACTCGATAAAAGAGTTATAGAGACAGCTAACAACATCTGCGTTTTGACAAGATGCATATTGTGTGATAGATTATTTATTACACAATCTTTATCTCTCTGTATACCTAACGTTTTTGTCGACTGTACCTGTTAAAAAAAATCAACCGAAATATACAAAAATTCTCTATTTTTGTATATTTCGGTTGTTTTTTTTTTCATTTAGTTTGATTGTTCAGGCAGACATGCGATTGTGGGTTCATGTCTGACCTAGAGAAAGAAAACCTAGAGTATATTAGGTTTATAATAATTTTTTTTACACTTATACCTTCTTAGAGGAGCCGTCAAGCCTGGCCACGTTGATGGTGTCTGTGACGGGGTCGGTCCAGTAGATGTTTCTGGCCAGCGCGTCGATGGCAATGCTGTCAGGCACCCCACTGCTGTGGATCACTACTGTTTGATCGCTGCCATCTAGACGCGCTCTTGATATTGTCTTTGCCTGAAGTTCAGTAAGTAATATCAGTATAACACAATAAAATCCGTAAAAAGAAGTTTAATTTCAATGTCTAATTAAAAATATTTCAAAACATAATTCCAATCTAATATCTCAATGTCGTAAATGTCTAAATTGGTGGTTTTTCGATTGCATAATTAAAATAATTTGTATACAAACAATCCTGGTGGTGTCATTTGTGTTCCATACTAAATAAATTATATTTCTTTCTTTCTTTCTTTGGTGAGTACTTTTGCAAACACAAATCAATATTAGTTTGCAACAAACCATGTGTCTAATAATTTTAAGGAGGCAATGATACTTACCAAGCTGTCAGCCCAGTATATGTATTCAGACTTGGGATCAAAGTCTACGGTGAGTGCCCTCTTGAGGTCTTTGAGTGGTAGTGTGTAGGGCGTGAAGTCGGGGGAGTCCAGCGATATCTTGGAAATGGCGGAGCGCTGTGCCACCACGAGCAGCGAGCGCGGGCTGCTGTAGCACGTCGTGTTGCTGTCCTCCTTCAGCTTCGAGCCCGTCGGGCATGCGCACTCATAACCTGCTCAAGGAGACACCATTAAAAATCTTTCGACACTTTAAATAATTACTTGAACCTGAACGACCAACCTTTGCTCAGGACACATGTTAAAGGTTTAGCTGATTTTCTCGTCAGGTATAGTTATTCTAAATGAGTACCCTCAGATGCAAAAGAGGTCTACGTCATTGGTCGGTCAGCCTGTTAGGTACGAAAGAGAGATGCATCCAAACTGTCGGAACTGTTGACGAACTAGTGCATAAGCGCGCGCTCTTTAATATCAACCTATGATGAACTTTGATGATCCATTAAACTTTGCTTGACATATTGCTGATCTGGAGACCCATTTCGTCCAGCCTTGAGACACACACTTCACTACTGCATTGCATAGCTTGTAGTTCTTTTTAGTTCAATCTTTTTTGTTGTTCTTTGTCTTTATCATGTTCATGTGTGTGATCTACCTGTGTCTTGATGTTGGCTAACCAAAGACCAATAGGAGCCAGTATAAATCTAAGAAAAAAGAAATATAAGTAATACATAATATTTACCTGGTGGAGTAGGTGATAAAAGGCACAAATGTGAGCATCCTCCATTGTTCTCCCTACAAGGGTAGTCTCCAGTAGGCATCAGCTGCCGGCTACCATCATACACCTTCAAGTCTACAGGCACTGGGTCGGACTTTATCAGCTCTTTCATAGGACCATTTGTTGATATGTCCCATGTATGAATTGACCTATGAAGTTAATATGGTCGTAAGTTCTCATGGACGGATAAACCAGTACTGGGATTGAGATCCATGTGTAATGTGTATTTTTGTATCATTATTCTAAACGTAAGACGTAAATTGTGGAAGATAGGTATATTTAAAAGAGGAGGTGGTCTTGGTAGGTGTTTTTTACCAGAAGGTTGCAGGTCTCTGCCTGCGATTGAATTGTTCTCTTAGTAAAATTTTTATTTTGACAAAGTAGAGTATTTGGGGGATATTTGCTATTGTTAGTTTGAAATCCTAATAAAAAACATCTCTGTATACAAAATCTATATAAATAAAAATGAATCACAGAATTTGTTGCTAATCGCAAACCTTGAAGACGGATGGGCCAATTCTGGTAAAAAAAAATATTTATTCTATGAACTTTGAGGAAAGTTTCTATGGCGAGAAAAATTGGAAAAATCGAAACGAAAAAAAGGCGAAACAAAGTTCGGGGGGCAGCTAGTTAATTATAATAACTTTTCGAGTTTTATTGGCACAGAACTATTTCTGGAGTCTGTCTTCAGAATCAATCAAATGAATTTTTTTTTATGATACTTAAAGTATGCTTTCTCACAGTGAAGATAATGGTCAAAATCAATCCATCAACATAAAAGTTATATTTATTTATTTACTTTAATTAAAACATACAAATCAAACAAACAAACACCTATTATATTCATTTGTTTGATTGATTATATATCTTATGTATAGAAGTCATAGCTTACCATGTTTTCCAATCAGTCCAATACAGCTTATAATTAAAAAACGCAAGCGCATATGGGTAAACAAGATCTTCTTTTACAACACTCTTTCTCTTCTCTCCATTAAAGTCGATGACATCAACAAAATGTAGTTTAGCATCTACCCAATATATAAGATTATTGTCATAATCTATTGTGATTCCATTTGGCCAGAATATTTTCTCTTTGACTATAATTTTACGTGTGGCGGGGTCCCCGTTCATGCCAGCTCGCTCTATTTTAGGCACTTCGCCCCAGTCTGTCCAAAACATAAGACTGGAAAAGAAGAATATTTTAAGGAGTTTTCAAATATAAAATTAATAATAATTAAGTTTAGAGACATCACAAATACATTGAACAAAATTTAAATTTATGTTTTTTATATTACATTTTACTTGATTTTTATAAACTTTTGTCTAATTGAAATAAAACATTTGATTTTGATTTTATCAGAAAATCGTGTAGTATGGACAGTCTGACTGGTAATAATTTTCTTTTATACTAGCATCTGCCCTCGACTTTGTCTGTATAGACTTCAGGATTGGGTCCAACATGTCTATAATCTATCTGTGTGCCAAATTTTATCCAGATCTGTTCAGCTGTTCTATCTTGAAAGAGTTACAAACATCCAAAACTTTCGTGTTTATAATATTAGTAAGGTATTGTTTACTTCAATCTTTTACCCGTGGCATACTAAAAAACGAATAATCAAAAAGTATCTTACCCTTCTTTAGGAACAACAGCTATAGCTCTGGCTAGGTCTACTTCTGACCAGAAGAGAACCTTTCTATACTTCTGCTCTATGCTAATAACTTCAATCTTATTGGTCTCCCCATCTGTCCAATATATTTTATCTGTGTACCAATCTATTGCTATGCCAGTTGGTGTTATTAAGCCTTCGGACACTATTCTTACCTAGAATTGCATTACTTTGTTAGTAACACAAAATATATAAATTATTGTAAACATAAAAGGTTATACTTTACTCAATATGTATTTTATTGCATTCCATAATGTTGATACAGACATTTTAAATATAAAAAGGAGCAATTATGGACCCTTTATACAACTTAAAGATTAACATACATTACTATTGTATAATTTTCATAAGACAATATTAAAAGCTAGTTATGTTACTTTTATATCTATATATCATTAAGAATCATAAAGATCTTCCAGTGTAAAATAATTGATTTTACTCCTGGTAACACCTAAAGCTATTTAGGTATATTTCATTATGGTTTGAGGTTCCAATTTTAAGTTAATTTAATTTAAATTCCTTTGGGGATTCAAGTGGAACTGCGGGCAACAGGTATTACAATATATGCATACATACCTTATCTCCTACATGTGTATCATTATAACTCATACACTGTATCAACTCAGCAGTTTGATCAGACCAGCAAATTAGATCCTTTCTATGAAGGAAGTCAACGGCTGACCCCTGCTCCAGGTCTTTTACTATAGTGTTTACTTTGCCAAGATTTGACGTGTTGACCACTCGGATGTCTGATGCAGTTGAGTATAGTAATATAGGGTTACTCACTAAGGAATAGTAACCTGGAAAATTTGTTTATCAGGATCTATAGAGTGGATAACATGACAATTACTTATAATTATATTGTAAATGGAAGTACCAAGTTAAACCTAACTGATCCTATTGCACACAAGTTAGTTTGCTTAGCACAAGTTTAGCATATTATATTACAACAAAACAAAGAAAAAAGCATCAACATAAATCAACTATGTTGACATTACAGGTTGGTTATCTATGTTTGATTTTAAACTGGATTAAAATACAACATGCAGTGAAGATTGCAGATTAATCCATTTACAGGCTGTTATTAACATTAAAACAAAGAAAAAGGTTACATTTCAATGAAATACGAATAAAAATTGACGTTCGGGGTAGTGTCAAGAAGTCATCTTAGATAATTTTGTACAAGTGGTTATTCGCTTTGTAGCTGATAGCAATGAATGTATACGGACCTTTCAACTGCAGGAACATTAACAAACAGAAAACATTGATAACATTTTGAATTATTTTGTCCGCGTGAAGTATTCTGCGGCGTTTTGTCATAATGAAAACAAATGCACATCCAACGTCCAAACTTTCATGTGTTTTTTTCACCTATCACTACAATGTTGAAGGAAACTAATTAAGGCACAGTTTAATCAACTAACAGCATTTTAATTTTGTTTTTAAGATTTTCAATTTATATTTTTAACTTTCTCAGGCAATAGATGAGTTTGCTTGAGACCACTTGAGAGAGACCGAGAGGCGAGATGTCGAGATGAGAGATCAACAAACGCAGAATGCAGATTAAAAAATGTTGTATAATCTGGAAGCGATGGGAAAAAGTATCGATATATCAAAATCGTAAAAAGTCGATATTTTAAATCCACGATACTTGAAAATACACGTACAATGAACAACACTTCAAGTGACCGTACATACAACGCGTACGTCTTGAAAAAAAAGACGATTATCGATATTTTTTACTCCATTGTTATCGATTCTGATTAGAAATATCGATATGATAAATACAGGTACCGAATTTCTTATAATTTTCCCATCTCTACTTCATTAGATGGAGGATGGATCACTATTGGATCATGCATGCGTCCACAGACTAGGTACATTATTATAGTTTGTTCTTCTTCTTCAATTTTCCTTGTGGCAATTGAGATATAGTTTGGTAGCGTATCTTGATACGCGCGACAGAATATAACGATTATCGTATGATACTGAAAATAATTTGATCATCGTGAATAAAATAAAACGAGAAGAATATTGGAACATACCGAACATACCTACAATTGTAGTTTTTGTTTGGAATCGTACCAACTAAAACAAAATTATTCGTGCCATGATATTTTCATATTCAATTTACCAAAGGCAGAGGGATTTTTATTGCGTCATCTATCGTTAACGCAATAAACATCCCTTTTTGTCAATAAATTAGGTATTGGAACTTCATGCATCGGTATATAATGCGTAAAATAGCGCAACTTACCTTTATCATCACCACACCATCATGCTTGTAGATATATCTCTTGTACTGCCTACTACGTATACCTACAGTTAGCTGGTGTGTTTCAGGCCCCATTTAGCAGGCTTGGCAATAGTCCGCCCGTAATAGTATCTTTAAGTAGTCTGTGGTCCGCCCATAGGTAGGTATAAACTAACTATTGCAGATAGCCGGGTACAAATCCAAACTTCAAGCTGCTACTGAGAATTTCTAGAAATCTGCTTGACTTGGGAATTGAACCCAGAATCTTAGCTGATCTGCAATCGCTAGACAAGTCAAAATCAAACTCATCGCAAAAAAAGCCTTTGGTCAGCAGACTGTGAGATGTATTTTTTTAATTGGTAATGAATACAGATAAAACTTTTTCAACTTTGTAAAATAAAAGGAAATATTTTGATCGGATATCAATCAGGTCTTTATTTCGGCAGTTTAGTTACAAGCGAGATCTTCCCGAGGGGTCGCTTCTTGTTTTTATCGCGCAGTAGTTTCTTTTCGTAGCCATACACCGAGTAGTACGGGAGAGGCATCACCGTTGACGACACAGGCAACAGATCTGAAAAAAAAACGACGTCAATTTAATTTTTTTACGGGATAGGGGGCAAACGAGCACACGGACCGCCTGATGATACGCGATTACCGCCGCCCATGGACACCTACATCACCACAGGAGTCACAAGTGCGTTGCCGGCCTTTTAAAAGGACTATAATATTATCGACATTCCGATATCTGAGATGGTAGAATTCTGATGGGTGCGTTTATTTGGGCCACCCCAAATTGCATTTATTTGGACCACCGTATTGCCAAATGTTTGGCCGATAAATAATGTACTAACATTATTGTGTTCTGGTTTTAAGAGTTAATAACTAATTATGATCTCACTGTTTCATTAGTCTAGTGGTCCCAAGCGCTACTGCTACGCTGGAGGTTTGATCCCCAGGTCGAGCAGTGTTATTGGTTTTTCTATGAAATTCTCAGTTCGCATTCTCAGCTCGGAGTCGGGATTTGTGCCCGGTTAATGGTAATAGGCTCGCCTCCTGCTACATGGGACCGAAACATACCGGCGAACTGTGGGTGCAAATTAGTACATCTCTGCCTAACCCGTCAGGGAATACAGGCGTTATGGTATATTATGTTTATAAGATATTCCATAAATATGTAATTGTAAGCCTATATAATTTGTTTGATTAGAAGTTACCTACTTATTTTATCCTATATGTGTCGGCACTGTACCGGACCCGTACCTTTCAAAACTGCACTAATTAATTGCTAACAAACAAAATGCTAATGCAAACGCCGCTGTTTACAAACGATTACAAAAAAGAAACACATCGTCAAGGTTCCTTTTTTGCTAACCTTGTGGTGATGCTTTATTTTTATTTGTATCATTGATACGGTTGTTTAAAATAGGTCAATCGTAGTTGCCGTTGATATGTTTTTAAACTCCTTTTTTTTGAGGTGTATCTAATCTGTTATTGTAACCTTTTTGCTACAAACCCCAGACACATACTTACTCACAAAATGTGTATTGCAATTTTTATGAGCTTAGTTAGTCTTCGTTTAGTTTCCAATTCATAATATATTATGTCTTTCATAATATCAGTGTCGGACAAGTCTATGTTGGAGGAGACCAGTTCTAGGTTGAAGTTATGCTAGAGGCGGTGATGGTGGTACCTGGAGTCGCACTGTATCTGACTAGAAAATAATTCTGGGACGGAGTTTGGGGCGTCCGGTAGCAAGATGGGTCGATGACATACTTGTACATACCGTCACGCCTAAAAATACCAGCGGGGCCTAAACATATTGGCGAAGTGTGGGTGTACATTAGTACGCTTCTGCCTAACCTTTCGGTTAATACAGGTGTGGTGGTATGTTATTATGTTTTTTTAAAATTATTTTAGCCTTATCACAGGCAGCGGGTGCTACAAAGCGCTTGTATATTATATAAGTAACCTAAGTCTTGACCGTGGCCCGGGA
This sequence comes from Acronicta aceris, assembly GCA_910591435.1. Taxonomy (NCBI): domain Eukaryota; kingdom Metazoa; phylum Arthropoda; class Insecta; order Lepidoptera; family Noctuidae; genus Acronicta; species Acronicta aceris. The sequence goes on along the minus strand of OU342762.1, from coordinate 16,361,992 downwards.
CAGGCTGCGCGTTCGCAAGGCCGCTCAGTCCGCGACCACTTACTGTGCAATACCTGTATGATTACATTTTTAATAAATAATTCACCTGCTGATATTAATCAAAACTTTCTGATAAAATGACAATATGGCCCTCACAGTTGAAGGGTTATAAGTATACTTAATATTAATTACATAAGTAAATTTATGCATGAATCATCTGTTAATAGTCTGTCTGAATAATCTGTTTCTGCCTACACCCGTGGAAGAAAGGGGGAGAAAACGATTGATTTTGTTTGTTTTTTTTTTATTGAAAAATCTTACATGTTCAGAAACCAACCAAACATAATAATAATATGATACAATGTTAGAGATACACTAATATGCAGACCTTACCGTACTTAAACACTCCTTACTGTAACTGATATGTAACAAAAGTTAAATATCAGTTTAAAAAAAAAACAAAGATATGCGCAGACACCTAAATATTAAAAAAAAGTGTACAATAACATAAATTAAATAAAACGCTGCTCTACGATTTTCTCTTGTGACAATTTGTAGATTATCGTATGACAAACAACCAGACCAGACAATTAACAATTACCTATTACAGTACGCGCGACATAACTTGGCCGGTCTGAAGTTAGCTGTTTGTCAGTTTTTGGTTCCGCAGTACACAATTTTTAACGTAAACAATCCACTGCGCATTAAAACGGCGAACTTCACTCCGGCCAACTTATGCCGCGCGTACTGTATATAGGCCATACTCTTTCCCTGCGGGCACCCGCACTCCACAGCGCAGAAGCCAATCGCCCATCAATCGAGTCGTCAATTAAGAATCTCAGCTATTTTTGCTGTGGGTTAAAAGTGATTTAAATTATTTAGATTAATTAATTAGGTCCATAATATTGTTTTAAGGAGATATCACTAAATGTTCAAATAGGTATTAAAAGATCTGGTAAACCCGGTATGTACTGTTCCCAAAAACAGTAAGTACATTTATTTGTAAATTCCAAATGTGAAATCTATTTTAATAAAAATATCTGTTATCTGACTAATGTAACCAATATACAGGGTTCACTTTTCACACGATTCTATACTTGCCCACTTCTAAATTATAGAACGCGTGATTATAGTTACCACTAAACAATTCAGTTAAATAACCTAGATATCAAACATTAATAGGTACAAAAGTTTGACAGCGCACGTACATGACCACAAATGCGCAATATTTATGAATTTAGATTTTTTCAGTCATTTTCAAATGAATGTTTTTACAATAGGTATATTGTGTTAATTTGCTTTGGGTTTGTCCTCAATGTCTCAATTTTGCCGGTCTTTGAAATTTAACCCTGTATAATTGATGTTTAATCAATAATATGGTAGTATCATAAATCATCCGAGTCATAGTTTCATTCTAAATTCAATCCTAACATTATAAAACAAAAAAAGAATAAGTATCTACTTTAATATTAAGCACATGTTGCGCAGTTTTATAAAACAGTTCAGCGCTTTGCAAACACAGCATTGTATTACGCAAGGCTGGTTGCCGTTTCGGTCGAAGTGCAATTGACCCCTGGTATTTTGTACAAATTAAATTTTATTGTGTTATGTACTTTGTGCAATGTGGTTTACCTACCACCCACTGCTTTTACATGATACCTGTTTTGTTTCTAACATAAAAGTAGGTAGTATATTGATACCGTTATGTATATTGTAGCGTCAAAACAATATTAATTACCTATGTTTTCCCCGTGTGGGGACGGGTTAGAATACAGTTCCTGACTGCCATTCAGATAGGCATCTCGTAAGAGCGAAAATATCGGACTTGCTCGGTAGTAGGACCTATTGGGGTCTGACTGGCTGACGACCATCGATGCTTATGACTTGGTATTTTAAATTTAAAAACTTGGGACTTATTTAAAATCTTACTGAGTTGCTATTATTATATAAAAATGAATAAAAATTCAATCACAACAAAGAAATACCTACCTACACTATAATAAGTCTTACGTATTACTAGATACTCGAAGAACCAAATAGAAATTGTCCAAAATGGAACGGATCATCGGCATCGACACCATTCGAAAGTGCACCAGTCTTGTATCGTGCGCAGCAAAGTGATCAAGGTAACGCAGTGCAACCTGCGCCCGCGCCGCACTATCAACAGTTTACCAAATTAAAATATTTTTGTTTTTTGTTCATAGAATTAAATAACATCACACAAAGAATGATGATGAGAATGGAGTGATGATTTGTGAAAGGTTGCTGGCGGAAGCTGGATGCGACAACCCGAAGAAGAAAAATGCCTTTTTTTTTAATTATGATTGGTCGTTATTGACAAATTATCATGGTTGATAACGGTTACCTCAAGGGTTACTATTAGGTACTTTTAGCTGTTTAACTAAACTATGTTTTTGCATTTTAATGGAATGCATGTCGAACTTAACGTTTACAATGCATAATATCAATGTTTCCATTTCTATGTGATGCAGAAATCAATAATGAATTTTCTTTGATTTCGAGATTATTACAAAATGTTTCGCAGTGGAAATTAATTTAGTACTTATTTGTAAAAAATATGTAGGTAAATGCAGAATTTCCGTTTGACATCATTTAAGCATCCGATAAAATATTAAATTTAAATAGAATTTATTCAAATATTGACAGGTAAATATTGCAATCATGTTATTTACTTTCAAAACAGATGTAAACTTTAGGCTTGAAATGTAAACATAAATTAATTGCCACGAAGTTGACTAGATAGAAAGGAGAGGCGGTAAATTTTCAAAGTTTTCATAGTTTTGAACCTATAGTTGTAAAATGAAAGACAGAAAAAATACGCACCAGGTTTCAAAACATTGTCCGAGTCCCGCCGGTAGAGCATCCCAGCACTCCAGGTGAAAAAATAGGCAAGCAACACAAACACCAAACAAAAATTCATCGTTTTAATGACACGTATATATCAGGATCACAGAACAGGGCAGGGGATATATATTTCCACCTGTATTTTATTTGACTCTCTTCCGTGTCGCGGCGGGCGTTCTCGAGCTCACTCGAATAAAGTATCGAATGTATCGGTGACATTCTCGATACGGCCGGCTGGCATTGGGAGCTCGGAAATCTAATATGAATACGCTTTTGGTAAATAAGTTTTAGAGACGAAGGCGTATTACCGTTGGCCGGGATCACCGACACCGACTCCATTGTAAATGACGTGGGGTATAATGCTAAGGGGGTTATAATTTGGAAAAAAAGAGCTGAACGTCGGTAAATGTACATGCATGACGTAATCTGCCTTATTAGTCTGGTGATTCATCGAGAGTTTGACTGCTAAGCCTATGTTCTTGGGTTCGTTCTAGATTGGGCGAAGTGACACTGGGTTTTATGGGAAATTCTGAGTAACTGGATTTTGTGTCCAGTTAATGCGCAAACCCTTAAAAATATTTACCTACTTTAATAGCAAATTACTGTGTTGAGTTCTATTTCTAGTTTCTATTTCTAGGACAAGAACTCTTTATTCTTGGTTTTTCTGAGAATTCACTCATTTTCAATTGCTGAGATATTCACAGCTGATCGATAAATGCACAGCTGACCGAGGTTCTCCCTATTGCGCTCTATCATGAAACCTAAAAATACTGTCCATGTACCTACATAACTACATAACATATGTTACCTTTCGGGGACAAGTAGCGTGATCGTATAATATTTGCGTGAATAACGTGTCTGCTAAAACAACATTTAAAATTGATTTTAATAATTTCAATATTATTATGTAAATAATATATATTTAACAGAAGGTCGTGATAGTTTGAACGTTTACGGATTAGTGATTCCAGTTTCTAATGATTTCCTAGTTAATCTATATAAATAAAAATGAATGTTTATTGATTTGCCCTCTATACATTGCTAAACCATTTTTCCTATTGCGATGAAACTTTAGTTTGTTGTTGTGGGCTTGCCTGGGCAGGTTTGTAATGAAAAAAAAAAAAACAAAAAAAGGTATTGCAACGCACGGGACAGCTTAAATAAATAAAACATTCTTAGTAAAATATTCAAAATCTTAATCATCATCAAATTAATAAAATATTGGGATGGCATCAACTAACATAAACTGAATGCACGTTTACTGTAGCGGTTAAGGTCGTTAGGATTATCATGTATTTTTTTTAATGTCGGGAATTAAGGGAAAAATGGGATTGGGTCGAAAAAATCGGGACGAGATAAAATGCTAGGGAACAAGCCTTGTTCCCTAGAACAAACAGTTACAAAGTACAGTCAGACTAGAAGCAACTACCTATCAAGCAAATAAAAAATTTGCTTCTGATGCAAATTGAACCCAGGACTCTGGGAGCAGTAAAGATCGAGATTACCACTTTACGTAGAATCAAAATAATTTACATTATTATGTCAAAGTATTTAATCCTTTTTTACTTTGATGATTAATATAAAAACACAAATGTTAAGTTTCCTTACTTAGTGCGATGAGATCACAGTAATATTTGTCTTTGAAGGTGACTCAATGCTGCTGCGGGGGCGAGAGATGACATGGACAATAACTGCTTTCCATCTCGTGACACTGTGTCATCTTCATAATGTTGTTTATCTACGTTTTACATTCATTTTTATATACTGTGTTACAGTGTAGTTTCATATAAATAGGTAGTACTTCCTATACCGCAATGATTTGAATCATCATTGTTAATTTGTATAACATCTTAATTGTTTTCCTTTTATCTTTGTTTGTTAAGTATTTATTTATTTGATCATGGAAGACCAACAGCTACACTCTTTGCGCTGTAGGATCGGTGCGGGTGACAGTTGCCTGTATGACGTTCTTATGGCATGCTGGTTGGGTTTAATTTAATTTACTACAGTTATTAATGATTTCATATTCTCGTATTACGAATGTGGTACAGCTAAAATACTAGAGTGAAACGAAAGGTTACTGAAACTATTAGATTTTTTACAATAAGAAAACATCGCAAGTAGAAATTGAGTATAATAAAGAACGTGAATACACAGCTACAGACAATTTAAAGCTAATTATTATCAACACATGGCTATTAAATTAATATTTAATTTTTTAAAATGAAATCTTAGTTTACTAAGTGTCCGTCTCAACGATTGCAGACTAGTCCCATATAAGTGTGTGAAATTGTAAAATTATAATGTAATGTAATTTTTATGTAAATATCTTTAAAAATAAACTGCCTCATTAGTCCAGCGATCCCAAGCGTGACCGCTAAGCTAGAGGTCCTCGGTTCGATCCCCAGCAAAGTGTTATTGGATTCTTAGGAGCCTGTTTTGTTCCTGTTTAATGGCAATAAGCTCGCTCCAATTACATGGGACCTAAACATACCGGCGAACTGTGGGTGTACCTCTGCCTAACCCTTCGAGGAATACAGGCGTGATGGTATGTTATAAATTAATATTTGAAAAAGAAATCTAAACTAAGTGTCCGTCTCACCGATTGCAGACATTGTTTGAAATTGTAAAATGTTATGTAATTTTTATGTAAATAGCTATTACTTATAAATAAAAATGAAATGCTGTTCGTTGGTAAGTGCATCATTTCAATCAGAAGGGGTATACCAATTTGGCTATTTTTTGTTTTCAAATATTCGTCAAACTCCGAATACGGATTTAAGGAAAGGAAATTTGATGAATTTTAGTACCTACTTATAGAAGCATGAATTTGGCATATTGCAGCTTGGAGAAGAATATAGGCTACCCTTTGTCTCAAAATAATAGTGAAACCGTGTATAACAGCTAGTTTCTCATAAACTTCAGAATGATTTAAGGCGGCGGTAGCCTAATGGCTAAGGCTTCGGACTTGCGATCATGAGGTTGCCGGTTCGAAACCCACCCATTGCACTACCGACGTCTAGAATTCGACGATTCTACGACTAGTATTCTTGTTAACCCACTCGTAACACAAGCATTTAGCTTAGCACGAGGAGTTAACAAGAATACTAGTAATGTGCGACACACATTACTAGTAATCTTTTTTTTTTAAAAAACAAGATTTTTGGCAAATTCAACAGTTCTTACGACAATGACTCTTAACAACGGTCCTATGCCTTTATAAGTAAACTTGACGCAGACTTACAAGGTTCCTTGTCGGAAGTCTAATATCGTGGCCATAGGTATACACGATCCTAAAAATCATACCATAACGCCTGTAATCCTCGAAGGTATAGGCAGAGGTTTACTAATGTATACCAACAGTTCACCAGTATGTTTGGTTCCCATATAATATGGGATGTTATATGAGAGCCTGTTGCCATTAACCGGGCACAATTCCAGACTACAAGCTGCTACTGAGAATTTCATAGAAAAACCGCAATCACATCTTGCTCGACCTGAGAATCGAATCCACGACGCGCTTAGGACCACTACAGTAGTAAGACACTTTATGATGCTAAAAATAAAGTATATAGTGGAAATATACTTTTATAGTATGTAACTTGCTTAGTAGGTATAACTACTGTTTGTAAATCATTAATAGCGCCATCTATGAAACCAAGAAGAAATAACACAGAATCTACAGAGGTCTCCGTATCTCCAGCAAGCATAGATTTAAGGCTGTTGTCTTTAAAGTTACCGTAGTAACACTATCTTCTAAAAGATGTCGGCATAGTACTTGAAACCTCATGTCATTTACCATCACGCTTACTATCTCCGAAAGGTTAGGCAGAGGACATACACACACAGTTCGCTTGTAGGTTTTTAATCGGATTCAGCTGCCAATCTAAACTAGATACGGCTGCATATAAATATTTTACACGAAGCGACTGCAAGCCTTCGCAACACAATTTATAGGCAAAACAAATATTTTAAGGTCAAAGTAAATTAAGTTCAAAAGTCTGATGTGACAATCATAACTTGATTGTCACATCAGACTTTTTGAGTTAATTACGAACATAAAATTTACATAGTTTCTGCTGAGTTTGAGCTAACCTATTCCATCGTATAGCCTGCTTTTAATTTGTTTATCTAATAGTGTTGCTATGTTGAAAATTCTCGGATCTTTAAAGATTTTTTTTTATGGGTTAGGAGGGCTAACGAGCACACGGATCGCCTGATTAGTAACCGGTTACCGTCTCCCATGGACACCCGCAACACCAGAGGATTTACAAGTGCGTCAGCTTTTTAAAAGGGAATTGGGCCTCCGGTAACCTCACTCACTCGGCGAAACACAACATAAGCGTTGTTTAACGCCAGTTTTCTGTGATGCCGTGGTATCAATCCGGTCGAGCTGGCCCATTCGTGCCGAACTAACTCTACCACATAATAGTTTCTGACTGCTTTAATAACCACGTATGATAACTGTATTCAGAAGATTGAAATATCTGGTAACCAATTTAGACTGGTTTTAGACTGGTCTTAGGATATTTATGTCATGTAATAAAATTAGATTTTATTACACTATGTTTATGTTGTTCAGAAATTGGGTTGTGGAACTTCTGGAGGTCTGATGGTAGTCGCTTTGTGTAAAATATTGATAACATAGCATTACGCCCGTATTCCCCGAAAGATTACGCAGAGGCGTGTACATCCATCGTTCGCCGGTATGTTTATGTCCCATGTAATGGGGGCGTAAATTGCCATTAACAGGGCAAATCCCAAACTCCGAGCTGGTACTGAGCATTTTAAAGAAAAACCCAATAACACTTTGATCGACCTGGGTATCGAACCCAGGACCTCTAGCATAGCAGGATCACTAGGCTAATGAGGCAGTCGAATATTTATATTCAGCCACATCTGCTTAGAATGGAAGCCGACCTCAAAATAGTTGGAAAAAGTCTATCAGGATCATGATAAGTAGATTGAATCGCATTTTCCAAGCTTCAGTACCTAAATCCGTATTATGGAATAATTCCAATCTCCGCCAAATGGCTGCAGTAATTTCCTACACTGTGGCACGAACGTAGGTTTGTTTGGATAACTTTCTTGTTTTTCCATTAATTCAGCTTTCATTTCCTTCACGTAATCAGTTCTAGATTGTAAGAATTGCACTGTATAATGGAATATAGTAGGTATAATTATTCAACTTTAATCAATTAAAGGCTTACTATTTTATCCTTTGCATGGTCTTACTGTTTATAATAATTTATTGTAAGCAACCACATTGCCTTCGACCAATAAGCATAAAGCTTTTAACACTGTGATTGTACAATTTTGTTTTTAATGCGTATCATTTAATGGCGTCTCTTAATTTTATAAATGATTAGCAGCATAAGGTCGAAAGGACGAACGCCAACGCTCTTGACCGTACGTACATGCTTGCAAAATTGAGATATTAAACACATCAGGCGAAATGAAGGGAAACTTGTGAATTTTACCATGATTTGAATATTGTTTTATTTGAATTTGATTACGAACCAATCCCTAGATGTTCATTTACTATGGCATCCAAAAATAATACGTCCCTTAATTTTTTTGCTGCTGCTAGACATTCGCCTGGCAATTTGACTAGATTCCAAATTCTAAACAGCACACCAAATTCGAAACAATAACACTAACTGCAACAAACCCAAGCACTAAGCACTTTACTAAGCGCTCAATTATCTCCATGACATGCGATGTTCGCATAGGGCTGCACTAAACAGCAGTTGTTCCGATTTGGCTCGCTGCAAAATTGACTCGATCACCAACAATAACAAGTAAGCACCGCGCTATTCAATGCAGCCGCAGCGCTGTTGGCTGCTGTTAATACTAAACTTGTTCCAACACTGACAATGAATAGTTCAATTTATATCATTCGATTTGAATAGATTTTGGTTACAGCCCAACTGATTTGATTTGCTTTTAATATTGAGTTTTGCTATTTGCTTGTACGCGGATTCAAGAAATGTGGACACCAGCGCCACGGATAACTAAGAACCATACAGATGATCCCATACAAAATACATGCTCACCCGATTATAAAGAAAATTAATAACCCATGTAGTTATAAAGAAAAATAAATACAGAACCAAAATTAGTTAGTTTGGGTTTTAAACAACTCGACAGATTAAATTTAGAACGGTTATTCTGAGCTGGCTATGTCTATTGCAAATGCAAAGATCAGTGAGCCAAAATTACTACTGAGTGGAGCGGTTAAGACCGATAGGTGACGTCGCACCCCTGCCGCCTCCTCAGGTGACGAATGTTCCATGAGGATTTTCCGTTCACCAAAAATCTATATCTAAATCTATTTATTTCCATTGTCCATCCACAAAATCATCAGAAAAATGAACCCAGAAATAATATATAACTATCCTGGAACCTGCACAAACAGAAAAGCACAAAACAGACCTACCATAGTTTGCACTAGTTCGATGGGATGCGTGGATGATGTGAGTTCATTCCTCGGGTAAAATGCTTATGAATATTATAAAAGGTACATGATCATCATCTCTTTTATTTGAATTAAAAAAAAACAAACATCTGAAGGTATCAAAGTACTTTTTAACCGACTTAAAAATGGTGGAGGTTCTACGTTCGCATGTATGTAGGTATTTTTTTTGTTTTTATATAGGTACAACAAACTTCGATAAGTCAGAAAGAAGTCAGTTATTAGCGGTTAGCTTCAAACTATAAACTTTGAATGCAAGCTTTAGCTCGGCAACGCCCGACGATACCCGACAACAACCGACATCGGCTGACAGGAGGCAAGTCACACGTGGTAATTAGCGTCAGTGTGGTGCCGCCGCAAGCAAACTGACTGCGTTACTGGGAAACTGAGTGATTTCAATATCAAAGACCGTCCAAACTGTAAACTGTTTAGCTTTCGTGATACTAAAATTATGGCCGATTTAGTGAGTGTTCATTATAGATTTTGAATTTATATCGAAGGACTTTTTACAATAATAGAGTAGATTGATAAAGAGTTGATTCGGGGAAGTATTACTATAATTTTATATTTTCCTGGTAGAAAATAGTTTACATACCAATTCAGAAACCGTTTTTAAATAAATTCCATTAATTTTTAAAACATTATACTTATGTTAACCTACAATTCTAGATTATTCTAGACTATAATCTATCTCTGTGCCAAATTTCTTCCAGATCCGTTCAGCCATTCTGGCGTGAAAGAGTAACAAACCTCCGTTCATCCATACATCCTCACAAATTTCACGTTTATAATATTAGTAGGGATAGTATCCGTCAATCTATTTAGTCACAGTTATTTAGAAGACGTCTTATGAGGGAGGCAATCGTAAGTCCAGTGGTTGACTCTGATTCGGACTTCCACGTCATGTCACAAGTCTACTTAAATGGAAAACCCATTTAATGCCCCGAAGTGACTTGATTTCAGACACTTCCAATGTCGCTGCACGTTTAAAATCGCTTTTCAGCTTGAACTAGAATTACGTTCCGACTGCATATTAAGTCCCTCGATATCGATTTTGTATCGAACTGATATGCTCCCGAAGTGCGGAGAGGACGGGTCTCAAAAGTTAGAAAAAAAGTGATCCTTTTGTACAGTCAACAAAAGAGTTGTTAGTGCTGTTGCCCACAGTTTCACTTGTGCCTTAAAAGGATTTGTTGTAACTGCATTCTTTTTCCTGAATTTTTCCGATGTTTTAATAGTTATTCGAGGTAGAGACAAATCAACAAATCAAAGATCACAAAAATCGGTCCAGCCGCTCTTGAGTTATAAATGGTGTAACTAACCCGACTTTATGTTTTATATAAATATATAAAGATTATCTGCCAAAGGATAATATGAAGGTAGCTGACAACACAGCACACACACTTTTTGACACATATTACGTGATATATTTTATACAATCTTTGTCAAAACACAAATGTCGTTAGGTGACTGCCTACCTAACACTTTTGTTGGCTGTACTATTAGATATTTGGCGCTGCAGTTTAAGGCGAATAAGCATAGCTTTACATAGCCAGGCCAAAATGGCGAACTGACTATGAAAACCGCACGTGTGTGGTAAATACTGTCAAGCACTAATTATGAAATAAGCTTCCGCCATTTTGGTGTGTTTATGATAAAAGAGGATGCATAACATTGCATTCGCTACACTGATTCCGTATCCAATAAATATAAATTTTGAGACCCTATTATGTAGCCATTTATAATCACCCTGTTTGTTACATTCTTCATTGCTTCCTAGCAGAGTACCAGAAAAGTTAGATCGCCTCTCTATAGTTTAAATGGAAAATAATCATAATTATCAAATCGCACGAAGCGTGAAGCTTTTTTCTTATTCTTTATAGATTTTTATGGTCATTCGACAGGCGTTTTATTTGAGGTTGGTACAGAATAAGATATATTACATGATACACCTCAAAGTCAGTGCCCTACTTAGAATTCTTTCCTCGTAAAAGTATTTGTACCTACCTAATTGCGTCATAACTTACAATGTTCCGCTCATACCTGGCGTGATATGATTATGCGACCTTCAGATAATAACTTAACAAAGAAAAAATAAGTCATTCATAATAATGAAATAAACGAGCGGCTATGATGAAAAATTTGGGTACTCCCCTATTCATAAAGCGATTCACTCATTTGGATGATATTACATGGATAGGAGGGTAATAGAGTGCCGAGTTCTCGTAATTTGTAAGGAGCTGAATTAAACTGCCTCCCAAATAATGATCTCTGCCCTTGTGTTAATAAGGCGGAATCACGGAATCCAGAAGTACTTACCATGGTACTGTGGCGCGTGGCAGCCCCGCTTGCCATTGTATTATTGTTTACTAGAGACGACATGGTAAAGTGAGTTTTTACTCCATTATTTATGGATTAAGCACCACAACTATTATAAACGAGTTGTTAAAGCTAGCTGCGTTCGTACAAATTCATTCAAATAGATAAATAATACAGATATTTAAAGAAATAAATATGCAAAAGGATTATTAAAAAAACTGGCCAAGTGCGAGTCGGACTCGCGCACAAAGGGTTCCGTACCATTGTCTATAAAAACGGCAAAGAAATCATGTCTATTGTATGGGAGCCCCCATAAATATTTATTTTATTCTGTTTTTTTTAGTGTTTGTTGTTATAGCGGCAATATATCATTGACAGACATATATCATCTGTGAAAATTTCAACTGCCTAACAATCACGGTTTATGAGATACAGCCTGGTGACAGACGGACTAACAGACAGATAGCGGAGTCTTAGTAATAGGGTCCCGTTTTACCTTTTGGGTTTTCCAGAAAGTGAATTTGAAAAGCCAGAGGTGCGACTTGAAATTGAACTCTAGATAATAAATAATTTGGAAGCATATAAAAGAAAGAAATAAAATAAATTTAATGCTATCACTCTTTAGGTAGGTATTAAATTATCACTGAATCAACGCAAATCTTGAAATTATCGGATCGTTCTCGCACATTGCGACTTCTACAGCATTTTTTGGAGCACTCCAGTACCTTTTATACGATTGGACATAATACCTCATTGTTGAGGCATGTATTTTTATTATACGTACCTTGTGCTGTTGTTAAATCTAATTGTGTTGAGTTTGTCGACTTCGTTTGTTAAACACAGATTTCATTGTTAGCTGCGCATTCGTTAAGCGTTTGAATTTTTATTTTGTGTAGTACCGGAATAGAATTAGTTTTCGCGAGTAATTAGAGGAAAAATGTTTGTGTAGTAAATGTAGCGATTTGAAACATTTAACAGTGGTTTGTTTTTGAAGAGATCATGAAAGCAGAATGTGTTTTGAGATTACGCACGCACACTCAGGTTGTGGAATCAACTCCCCGCCGAGGTTTTCCCAAAGGACTACAGCATAGGGTCCCTCAAAAAGGGTGTGAAAAGATTTTTAAAGGGTCGGCAACGCGCGATTTGTCGTTAGGCGTTGCAAGCATCCATAAGCTACGGTAACCGCTTACCATCAGGCGGGCCGTATTCTGGTTTGCCACCTCAATGGTATGAAAAAAAATATTATTACTTGTATTTGAGGATTTTAATAAATGCCTATAAGAGGAGACATTGTATAGTCAACAGCACATAATATTACCCAAAACTGTCAAATTTCTTCAATCCATTTTCAATTTAATCTCCAAATAATAGAGTTTATTATCCATTGAGGAAATTTGTCAGTTTGTGGTAACTTGACTGTACTATCCATAATTTATACACGTTTCGAGTGGCTGTATTGTAATATTTAGTTGTAAATATTAAAATCATATCTTCTTCATTTAAGGTACCTTTATCAAGGCTATGTACCAAGCTATGTTACAACTATAAAGTTAATATCATTAAATCCCGCAACATCAAGATAAGGTTGTAATGTTCTTGAATATCATTGAAGTAATAAGATACCAAATTCAATCAGACCAAAATCAAATCGATCAGACCTGTGGAAGTTGAGTAAATTCCTTCATGAACCAGAGAAAAAGCTGATAAACTTCAAACGCCGTGCCAGATTGATTACGTGGGAGAGCCATGCTTCGGCACAAATGGGCCGGCTCGACCGGAGAGATACCACGGCCTCACAGAAAACCAGCGTTAAACAACGCTTACGTTGTGTTTCGCCGAGTGAGTGAGGTTACCGGAGGCCCAATCCTCTTTTAAAAGGTCGGCAACGCACTTGTGACTCCTCTGGTGATGCAGGTGTCCATGGGCGGCGGTAATCACTTACCATCAGGCGATCCGTCTGCTCGTTTGCCCTCCTATCCCATAAAAAAAAAGATTTTCTTAAATCATAGCTAATCTGATAACACTCTCGATCAAGTAACTTTTCAAACTAAAAAAACTGAAACAAAATCGGTCCATCCGTTTGGGCGCTACGATGCAACAGACAGACACAGATACAAACTTATAACCCCCCTTTTTCGTCGGGGGTTAATAAACTTACACTGGAGTGCCTCGCCGACTTAATTAATTAAGCAATATAATATATTGAAAGGTTCATAAAATGTATAATGGCCGTTGACGAAATTAATAATCTCGAAGAGGGTGTGAGCTTTTCAAATGGTATCATTAAACGCTATTATGCGGATGATGGAATTAATTACGAACATAAAATTTACATATTTTCTGCTGAGTTTGAGCTAAGCTGTTCCATCGTATAACCTGCTTCTAATTTGTTAATCTGTTTAGAGGTGGTCCGTTTATCTGATAGTGTTGCTATGTTGAAAATACTCGTAACTTTAAAGATTTTTTTTTACGGGTTAGGAGGGTAAACGAGCAGACGGATCGCCTGATGGTAAGCGATTACAGCCGCCTTTGCACACCCGCAACACCATAGGAGTCACAAGTGCGTTGCCAACCTTTTAAAAGGGGATTGGATCTCCGGTAACCTGACTAATTCGGCAGAACACAACGTAACCGTTGTTTGACACCGGTTTTTTGTGAGGCCGTGGTATCACTCCGGTCGAGCCGGCCCATTCGTGCCGAAGCATGGCTCTCCCACGTAAAAGATTCCTCTATTTTATTATTTGTATTTCTTGCCGCCATCTTGACTGGTGATGACCTCATTGGTCGTCAGTTGCTCGGAGCTTAGATTTGTTCCCGGTTAGTGGAAACGCACGTCTATTACATGGGACTTAAAATCATCCCTGTAAATTACTGTGGATTGTGTGATTGATATGTGATTGTACACCTCTGAATTCCTTTTCGGAGCATACCTACCTTATCTGAACTCGAGGTGGCTTAGAAGTCAGAGTGTCTGGTGTATCTAACCAGAAGACGCAGGTTCGAATCCTGCCCGCGATTGCATTTTTCCTTCACTAAAATAACTTTTTGCATGGAAAATGCGAAAAAATCACAAAAAGATAAATATGGTTTATATTTACAGTTCCCTGATTCTGTTCAAAATTGTAAGTCCGAGCATACAGCAAACACTGTTTTGACATTTATAGTTTACGGGCGCTCTATCTTTGTTAATATTTTATGGACCGCGCTTAGTTTCACAAAATAGATAATATATAAAGTTATAAACATGTCTCGTACATCGTAGATACGCACTAATGTGTACCGGCTAAGTAATAGCTGGCGCTCGTTGGCGCAACCATTGTCAAAGTAATGGCGGACACCGCTATTTGGCGACTGAATACGGGGCCACATTACACCAAATGGTTAATTAAAATATCTACGGCTATAGTGCGTGTATCTGAACTGCGAAATCATTTCAGTGAAATGGAGCGATAAAAGAGCATAAAGTGTGTGGACATTGAATGAAACTACCGCTCCGTTATACGGTAATGTACGAAAAATACATTTTACTGACTGATAACATTGAGTTATTATACACTGCGGCACTAGCCGCAAGATGGCACAACTTAACATTATTAACTTGCACGAACGATATTCATATGAATCCTAATCAATTAATATATGTATTAGGTTTGTGAGAGGCATATATTTTAATTTTTCTTGTTTAAAGCACGATTTGTTTGACGTTTTGTGGTGTACTCAATTATTAATTAATTAAAACACCAATAACAATAAAAGTCAATAATCTCTATTGGCTTATAAAAAGTACAATGAGCGGCCATATTGCATTTATATGGCAACCTTCAACCAAAGGGGACGATATGACCCCCTTGTCCCCTTTGTTAGGGTCAAGCGTTTATGTTGACGTCAACGTTGATTGTGATGTTGTGGCCGGTCAGGGTTGTCGCGGTATTTTTTATATTCGTGATAGGCCTACGCTTGACCGCCAATTCGCCTGATGTTAAGCGATACTGCAAACGCGCTTGCCTAGAAGAAACCGATTAAGAGTGCAGGATTGCGTCGGCCGACATACCCTCCATCTCTAAAAGCTTCATAAGGTCCATAAGGATTTTCCGCTCTATAAAAAAGGTATATTAGTTCATAGAAAATAATTACAATATATTTTCCGGTAAGCTAACCGCGTATTCCCGATGGGTTTGTTGAGAACCGACTTCGGCGAGTAGTTACCGCCAACTGGAAAGTAGAAAACTTTGTAACGTATAAGTCAGACGCGGCATGTTCTCAAAATTTAATAAAGATTTGTCGTTCAAGATATTGAAAGAAAAATGATTTTTGTTTGCTGTTTCTATCGGCACATAGGATCAGTTAGGTTTTCAAAATCTTAGCTATGAAGAACGTATTCATCATCCCTAGCGTTTATCCTAATTTTTTAGCTCACCACTATTTCTATTTCAGCAATTAGTGTAGGATAGAGTGAGTGAGGCTAATAAATTTATCTTTTTCTATAAAATGTGACTTCTGTATGTTAAAGCCTACCTACCTATTAAAAAATCAATGAATGTGTTATTTGTTATTGAGACAAATTATCGTTTGTTTTTCGGATAGAACTCTTTAGATCGGTTTTCGTTAACAATGCTCTGCCCGAAATACATAATTTAATCAAAATCACAATTGATGCAGGGTAATTTTATCATGTAAAAACCTTCACTAATATTTGGGTTACGAGATGAAGTGGAGATCTATACGCTGCAGTGCGCCAGCCAAGTTCAGAATAAAGGTGATGCGATGCTAATAAATTTGTTACTATAAAAGTGATTTCCAAGCTCTTTTTGACCATAAATGACTTTATTTGGCTTGATATGCCCACTTATTGGTGCTTTGAAAGTTGGTATATTCACGTACTTTCTTCTTTCCTTATAAAGGTCACTAGGACTGTAAAAATAATATACCACGCCCATAAACGCCTGTATTCCCCGAAGGATTAGGTAGGGAATATATACTGATATTTGCCCTCAGTTCGCTGTTTGTTTTAGATCTGTTGTAGGGGTGAAGTTATTTACTACAAAAAAGGGGTGAGCCTATTGCCATGAACCAGGCACAAATCCAAACGCCGTGCTGCTACTGTGAATGTCATAGATAAACCCAATAACACTGCTCATGTTAATAAATGTTTTAATTGTTTGTTGTTATAAAGCATACAAACAGATCCACTTTTTATTTAAGTCGTTTTACAAATATAAAAAGCTTTACCTAATTTGTTTCAAAAGTAAAATAACTTGGGAATATTTTACAATAAGATTCCTTGAGTGGTTTAATAGATATCTCTGCACTCGAGACATATTAAATCACTTTGAGTGTAGCTGTAATCACCAGTAAGCTATTTAGTTTGTGTTTACATTAGTGATCTTCTGTGTATCACGAGACATGGAATTTGAATTATAGCGAGAGGATAACCGTACTGAAATGTGTGTACTACTAATAGAATCCGAATGTTATGCATAGGTATATATTCCTTTAGAATCTAAAGTTTAGAAACACAAACACGCGATAGTACCCAAGCGATAACCACACAGTATACATTTAAAAAAAAAAACGTTGCCCCCACTATGATTTGTCTGCGTTTACAAATACAAATTCTCACATACACAAACGCCTAGACCCGGAACAACTACCTGTAGGTCATACAAATATTTGCTCTGTTTAGGGATATAGGTATCCAGCCAGGCGAATCCAGCCCGCAGTCGAATTTTTCCTTAACTAAAATAACTGTATAACTCCAATAAGGAAAATGCAAAAAAAATTGAAGACAGAAATTGAACTGAAAGTTGAAGACAGTTTTTAAGGAATAGGATGTATATATATATGTACAGGATAAATCATGATTAATACAATTTTTCTTTTATGGGATAGCGGGGTAAACGAGCAAACGGGTCGGTAAGGCATTACCGCTGCCCATGGACACCTGCAACACCAGAGGAGTCACAAGTGTGTTTGTCTGTCCTGTGTGCCTTTCTAAAATGTATTGCTATCTACATTTTGAATTATTTTAAAATAATATTCATATGTAATGAACTCACATACTGTTGTGGAAAGTGAAAATTGTTAGCTGGGCCACCAAAATTAATTTGCTGAATATGAAACGCGGACACTAATTATCATTGATGCTGGTTTTGCTATGAAAAATAATCGTAGGTACATTATCAATTACAGCACTAATTTAATCCATTACTAATATTATAAATTTGAAAGTTTATGAGTATAGATATCTGGATGTTTGTTACTCTTTCACACCAGAACGGCTGAACGGACCTGGATGAAATTTCGCACAGTGATAGATTATAGTCTGGAATAACACATAGGCTACTTTTTATCCAGTTCGGATCCCATTCTGGACAAAGTCGCTGGCAGAAGCTAGTTATTTATATAGTGGTATTATTTTCGGTATAACTGTGGTTCTACAGTTTGCCCGTATGTTTAGGTAGGTATTAAGGGGGCGAGCCTATTTTCATTAATCGGGCAAATATCTAAACTACGAGCTGCTACTGGGATTTTCACAGGAATATCTCTATACGACGACCTGGCAATCGTAGTCAGAACTTCTAGCGTAGCAGTAGCGCCTACGGGCAATAGAATAATGAGTTAGGTACCTACTCTTATTAGGCATGTGCTTAAACGTCTACCGGAAATGCGCCTGTTTTACTACCAATAAATTCCAAATACCTGCCAGAATAGATAAATGCTCACCAAATTTTGTTTCATGAAATACCTTTAATAGAAATTAAGCTATTTTCCTTTTTATTCTTTGTCATAATTTAACTATTCTGATGTGTGTATAAATATTTATTATGAACTTAAAACGTACTTTAGACACCTCGGTATAGAGCGGGTTTAATTTATATGAAGTTAATATATTATACTGGGTAGTCTTGGAGTTTTTCAATTATTTTGGTGAGAATTTAAATTGAAATCATAAAATATATACATTTTACATGTACATGTTAAACAACGCAACTAGGATTTTCTCCTGTATCGTAGGTGCGTTTACAAACACAAATTCTCACATACACAAACGCCCAGACCCGGAACAACTACCTGTAGATCATACAAATATTTGCTCCGTGTGGGGATCGAACCCACAATACGTGGCGCAGAAGCCGCTACGCCAATCGTGTCGTCAAACAATCTAACCTAACCATGGTGGAAAATTTCGGACTTTCGTAAATCTAAGGATGCCGTAGTTCGGGCTTTTACAGGAAGATAAATATACTCGTAAATAAATGCAAACCATAAATGGCATTGTCTACAGCGAGACGAAAAGACAAAAGCTATTCTAAACAGTCATCTATTTCAGTATTCCGGGCAGCCTTCATTGTAAATTCTCAGTAGGGCCGTATGTTGGTGGCAACTGGGCGTAAAATTGTGCCCAGTGTACCAGACTTACCTGTCTGGTCCACTTAGAGCACATCAACCGTGAAGCGCTGTGTCGCTGTGCAGCGCTCATTAATTTTATTTACGGGAATTGTTGCTGGACTTACTGAAATTAGATCTGAAGATGAATCTAGCTATACTATAGGCAATATATTTTAATGGTACATACATACCATCACGCCTGTATTCCTCGAAGGGTTAGGAAGAGGTGTACTAATGTAGTACAGTTCGTCGGTATTTTTAGATCCCAGGTTAAAGGGGGCGAGCCTATAGCCATTAACCGGGCACAAATCCAGACTTCGAGCTGATACTGAGAATTTCATAGAAAAACACAATAACACTTCGCTCGACCTGGGGATTGAATCCAGAACCTCTAGCGTAGCAGTCGCGCTCGCCGCCTCAGACTGTAGTCTGAGACTGAAATCTATATAAGTATATAAAAAAATGAATCCCTTGGTCACGGGAAATAAGGATTCAATTCTCATAACTTCAGAACGACTTTATCGATTTCATTCATTTTTAAGTTTTCTAATACTTTGTAGAAAGATTGTTACAGAGAGGAAAAAAAAATTGCGTATAAAATTTGAAAATTTTAGAAACCTTCGCGCGTTTGTTCCATAGGATGTGAGTGAAACCGCGGGCTAAATATATAGTTTTTTATATGAAACCTCAACTGATGGACCTTTTTCTTGGATTTGGATAATCCTATTGGATCGCTGGATCTGAGGAGGTGGCAAAGTATTTTGAACTCGTGCCGACTAAAGACCGCACTTACCTTCCTTTGCTCTGTAATTCAAGGTCGTGGGACTCGTGTCATTCGCCACGAGCCCACGACCGTAACAGACTGTAGTCCGGTACAAACATTGATCCCAACGGTGAGTCTTTGCCTTGCTTCCGCACACGTTGCCCCTCACACCAAAGGGAGGATTCTCCGACCCGGCGGGTGCTTTGCCTGGCGGGCCACGGCCCGACGGTTGACGTCGGGCGGTTGTATATATCCAAGTTGTGTTGCAAACTTCACTTGCGCGATTCAGGACTTGTCCGTCTAATTACTATGTAGTACGGTAGATGTCGCTACATCGTTATCAGAAGCATATTCTGACCTGTTTATCCTTTGGATATTGGTATTGCCCAGAAATCTTAGTAAAATACTGAAATTCAGTCGAATCCGCTTAGACTGGAAGCCAGAACAGGGTAAAATACTAGGATAATAAATATTACATTATACGAGTAGTAATTAATATTCTATCGTGTCTGTAATTAGTTACTTGACAGATTAATGCGAGTAAATTAATATTAATCTCGCCGTTACGGCGGATCAGTAAATTTAATAATCAGGTCACCTTTTGTTTTCAACTATGATTTAGTTGTAGCTAGCCGGAGATTTTCGCGTTCTATTGTAACTTGTTTAATAAACAGCAAGTTACCCCGCGACGATGCTAACAAGATCAAAGTATTTATACAGGACGCTTAAATTAGAGTTAATCTCATTACTACGTTAATATAAATTAAATTTCACGATGTTTGGATGTGAAACAATGTTGCAAGCAGCTGTGTAAACGGCACAGCGGACTTCGGGTTAAACCTCTTTAGTTTTCAAAGGTTAAGATTTAAAATGGCTCGGTTCTATGTAGTTGGTTCTACAAAATATACGTTCAATGAAAAGAGATTCTTGACGGAATAAAACTACAACTACAAATGACTAAGTTATAAAATGTGTCAAAGTATATTCATTCTGTATGGTTATTTTTCTTGGGGCCTCTTGAGGTCTGACTGGCTGGCGACCACCTTTTCCTTCGGAGTCAGTTAAGCACCTACGTGTATATTTAGACTCTTGCGCATGAGAGCTAGTTCCCAGTCGCAATTGCTGCACCTGCGGCAGTCCGTAAGGGCTCTTGAGAAATAAGTAAGAGTCGGCTACGTATTAGCAAGTGCAGTGTGCATAAAACTCGCATGAACACTTACATACTTGTGGATTAATAACAGCTATTGCCGTGACACATCTATAAAGCAATTATTATATTTTAAACAATATAATAAGTAGGTAAACATGACATCCCAAGTGTTATACATGATCACCAAAAGTTCTATGCGTCATTTACAAGTTTGCATTTATACTAAAACGAAATATAAGTACGTCACGATGAGCCTGCTCATAGTTGGCGGCTGACTATAGACTGTATTCGCTGAGAACCATCCCTTTAAAAGCTATTAAGCTGTTAGCAGACTTATGGCGGTTTTCGTACTTTACTATTATGCTATCCATCGTCCGCCAAGTGCTTTTCATTTTGATGATCATAACGTTCTGAATCGTATTTGTGGACGGTTATCGCTCCGTAATGCCCACACAAACTGTCATAGAAGATATTATCGCTAGCTTTAGTATCAATCGTGGTGAGAGCTTCTTGATTACGGTATTTTAATAGCTGTGATACCTTTTGTTGGTCGGCACAAGGTAGTTTCAGCGATGAATTTTTATCTGAAGAAAAGGTGCTTCAAGAAAATTAAGCTGTTGCATTGTTTTTTTTTTTTGTAATAAAATGATAATACAATAATTATGGCATTAGGCTCGCCCCCTATTACATGGGTCCTAAACTTCCCGGCGAACTGTGGGTGTACATTAGTACATCCTCATGGTATGTTATGTATGTAAATATTTGATATGCAAAAATTTATAGTATTTTGGAAAGATTTCAAAAATCGAGACGATTCACCTTTTCTAAAAGTAGGTAATATATATATATATATATATATATATATATATATATATATAAATATATATTTACTTGTACATAATGTAGTTAGCTCTACCGCTAAGATATTTTGGACATAAGTAGACCTAATCTAATGGACCGTAACGTCTCTAAGAAATTTCCAGATTCAATGTTCAGGATAGCAATTATTTGTCACTGTCTTCTAGGATTGATAGTGTGATCACTCATAGCACTCGTCTAAGTCCACGCGGCTTGTGCGTAAGATATGATGCCTGTCACAGACGTGTCCACGTCTCTAAAAAATGGACCAGACCAAAAAGTTCAATCTCGTCCTCACAGCCTTACATCAAAATAATATAAGCTGCCTTTTATTACAACAAAAAGGCCTGTAATGCCCGCAAAAAAATGATAGTTCGCGAGATACGTGGCATATGTACCGCAACAATTCAGGAGAAATGACCCAGACATCGTGTACGAATAGTAACGATATTTACAGCGGCTATTACTAGCTTTTTATGTGACACAAATGCTAGCCGGTGTAATCTAGGACAGTTTTTACGAGCATTTTAAGTAATGTGGAGTGGTTGCAGGTATAAATCACTGGAACAATACATTGCACCATTTGCATAAAACGACGCTTTATACCCGAAATTGCTGTCATTTTAATTTAATATTAAACGTGTACCAGTTAATTTATTTTAAAGCGCGCCACACACTGTAAAAATTGCTTTAACGGAGCTTAATCATCGATAGGTGGATTAATTTGATCACACTTAAAGCTTTACAGTTTCCAGTGAATGGGGCTCATTATTAAATTACTAGTCTTCATCAGACCGCGGCTGCAGCGGTTTCATGGTATTGTTCGTAATTATTACCATTTTAATAATTTTGTATAATAACTTTCGTGAGGCGTATTCATAATTATTTAAAGACTACACGGTTTACTCACGCGCATTCTCGGGATCGCCCGACTAGTTTCAGACTCAATAGGAGTCTGAAACTAGTCGGGCGGAAACTCGTCGAGCTGACGCGGCGGTGGTGTCGCGTGTCGAACTCACCACCGCCGCCGCGTCATCTCATGATTATGGACTCCTATTGAGTCTGAAACTAGTCGGGCGATCCCTTAAATGCGCGTGAGTAAACCGTGTACTTTTTAAATAATTTTAATAATTGTTTTGAACGTATTAGCTGTTACTTTTACATGAAAAATATAAATTTTACATTAATATAAACAGAATACATGAGCACTCTGGAGGGGCTCGTCGTTACCTTTTCTTTATTCATCAAACGATTGTAACTTTGAACTGCGTTTGTCTATGGGTGGGTGACCATTCTTAACAGTAGACCCATTCGTGCTTCGAAGAGGACGTGAAGCTGTCGGTCCTGATTATAAGTGGCAATCGGAGACTATAAACATCAGTGCTATCACGCGCGCGTTGCATCTTGAGATCTCAGTTGAAGTCTCAATTATTTAAGTGGCTACATTACCCTTCAAACAGTAACACAATAATGTTAGAACTGTGGCAATGCGATGGTAGTTCCAACTCAGACGTACTCAGCAACAGAGTTAACCTACCAAAAATGATGATAATATTGTAAAAACGAGGCATCGAGCAGTCAGTTAATTTGCACAAAACTTGCTTATAAAACGAGGCAGCTAAGAGAATATTGGGCGCAATGATAACATAGAAGCGAAGGGCTCCAATTAAGAGCACTACCTCTATTAGTCGGCAAGACGCGTTTTACCGGCAATAACCGGCTATAACCGGGCCCGGCCGTCGACAGGGCTAATCCGGATAAATGAGACGCGAACGATGACATCCACTCGCTAATTGGAGAGCGGAATTAAGTGCGTACCTTGACAGATTGTTAATAATTAATTTTTTGGCGTTATTGTATGTTTGTGGATGATAACGGTTTCTAGGTAATCTCTTCTTTAACATTTTAACATAACATGCCATCATGCCTGTCTTCTCCGAAGGGTTAAGCAGAGGCCTACTTATGTACACCTACAGTTCCTCGGTATGTTTACGTCCCGATTGCCGTTAACCGGGCACAAATCCGAAACTTCGAGTTGTTACTGAGAATTTTATACTAAAATCCAATAAAACTTTACTCGACCTAGGAATCGAACAGAGGGCTTCTAGCGCTCAAGACCACTAGGCTAATTATATAACACACACGCCTTTTTCCTATAGGGTTAGGCAAAAACTACAGAATGCCACTTGCTATGATTTTTGCGTAGGCACAACATTCATATCTTCAACCAGTTTCCGTAATCGGAAGTTGGCTTTACCTAAAAAAATAATTCTGTATGGTACTTAAAATATTTTTGACCGCGTCTAAGCAAGCATAGGGTAGGACAACCAGGTGAAGTGACGACTACGGAAGGCAGCTGGCAGTGACTGGATGAGGGAAGTCGAAGATCGGGCTTTGTGGCATTCTACAACGTGGATATATAAAGGCTGATGATAATGTTGATGATGACTTACTATTTACTCGATGGCGCTAGAAGGTGGATTATGTTTTTCGAGTGTATGTACGTACAGTGGTGATCAAAAGTCCATAGGCAATCTCACAACACAATAGCTTGACGTTTAGTTTGAATGTAAATAGACCTTGTATTCATTGTCGTGACACGCGCTGGCTGTATCGAGCTCGCTCGTACTGTTCATAGCAATGTAATCCTTAGCGTGCTTATGGACTTTTGAGCGTTTACTGTACATAATAAGTAAGTATGTAAGTATATTTCTTTGTCACGCTCTGTGGCCTAAACAGCTACATGAATTTTAGTTTGAGAGGCGTCTCAATTATGAGAGGAACAATGGGTACCTATATCAAAATTATGATAATTAAAATTGTTGCCATATTAATAATGCGCTTCCCGAGTGTGTCTTCCCTGATGGATATAATCTGGGTGTCTTTAAATCACGAGTGAATCGGTTTCTTCTAGGCAAGCGCGCTCCATCGTAGATCGCAGTATAGCTATAATCTATCTATATATATATAATAATCTATTATAAATATAGAAGTCCAAGTTCGAATTCGGCCCGTAGTGAAATTATTCCATACCTCCACGTCGCTTTAAAGACGTAAATTCAGAATGTGAAGGTAAAGGACCTGGCGGGTAGGACTCGCGGTGGCTTAAAGGTCATAGCGTCTGGTATATCACACCAGAAGACCGAGTTCGAATCCTGCCCGCCGTAGAATTTTTCCTTTACTAAAATAAATGTTTCATACAATTTAAAACTTTGTAAATGAATGAACTACTGTTGAACAGATGAATGTAAATAGAACTCCACATGAGCTTCTCGCTATCTTGTGGACCACTTAAATTAAAACAACTGCGAGGCTTCAAGTTATTACTGCGAGCAAGTGGAAAAGTATACTCGGTGCAGACAAGTTAAAGTTGTGATGGGTTCCACATGGAATGGGAAAATGATAGGGCTTTTGTTTAATATTATTAAGAAAGTACACCGATCTTATTGGCGAAATCCTTCAAAAAGGTCAGGTCCGTAGCATTCGTAACCGGCTTGTACGTATGGGAAGATGTATGAATGTGGAAGAAACAAAAGAAGTATGCAAGAATTGTAGCAAGTGGCAGTCTATAGTTTCTGCCTACCCCTGTGGGAGAAAGGCGTGAGTGTATATATGTATTAAGAAAGTGTTAGTTATAACAATTTATTATAGCTTTGTCACAATTTTGCCAGAGCTGTGCACTTCTATAAGTGACGAATTCACCGTCAAAATGTTTGTATTTTATATTTTTACTGTTTGTTTAGTGAATAAGTCTTTGAAGTGCCATAATAAAATCATAAAATAAATATTTTTTAAGTTTTGTCACATGGAACATTATACCCATCACAAATGTCGAGGATAATCATCACTCCTGTGAGTGGACAGTCTACAGGAATGAAAATGATGCTCGGAGACATCCGTAGACAACGAGGGCTCCTGATCAAAAAGAAAGAAGAAACAAACAAACAATCTGGGTGTCTTTAAATCAATCGGATTCTTCTAGGCATTCGTAGTAGCTAAATCCTATTTAGGATTTGTACCTATAGGCAATAGGCTCGCCCTCTATTACATACCGGCGAACTTGGCGTTGAACTTGACATTAGTACACATCTGTCTAATCCTTTAGGGAATACAGGCATGGTAGTATGTGATTATTATGGAATTTTCGTGAAACCCTTATCCCTGGAAAATCAGGGTATACTATCTTTTTGTATTTTTTTTTTGCATTTTCCACGCTAAGGTTATAAAGTTATTTAGGTGAAGGAAAAATTCGAACCTGCGTCGTCTGCTTCAGTACACCAGACGCCTTCTGGTTTAATAGAATGTGTAACGAAAAGTGGCTATTCTAGGCACACCAATATCCTGTCAATGATGAGAATCGTACCCACGATATTCCCCTCTGTACCAAACATGCAGTCCATAATATTCATAGACTTAAACACTGTTAAAGATAAACTGTGTGCCTTGTTTACACTATCATTGGTAGTTGCTAGTCGGAGGAGGCTGATGTATACTATTTTTGAAACTAAAGAGCAAATACGTGACGGAGTGGCTAAATACATAATATATCGCAGTAAAACCATACTACGTAAAGGTTAGGTTAGTTAGTTTCTTGACTCAACGAAAAGCAGTTGCTTTTCGTTGAATATAATTAAGTGGAATATCTAAAATAGTTAATGCCAAAGTAATGCATCCTTACTAATATTTACGTGAAAAATTGTAAGTATGTATGCATTTATGAATGTGTGAATTTTTGTTACTCTTTCACGCCAGAACACCTGAACGGATCTGGATAAAATTGGGCACACGGATAGATTTTAGCCTGGAATAACACATAGGCTACTTTTTATTTTTCAAGGTCGGACCCAATCCTGACAAATTCGCGGGCAGAAGCTAGTGCTAAATAGTTAGTAAAAGAAATCCCATTAAAAACAAAAATATGCCTAGTTCAATATTAAGAATAGGCGTGGTTTTCAACTTCGCTGACAAAAATAATCTTTAAAATCATCTCAATTAGAAAGTACCAGTCCCAGGTGACGATACGCATGCATTAGTCGTTATATAACTACAAGCACGAGAGGGAGGACCGCCCCTCTACGCACTTAAGATCAAGAGTATCCATTCTAACAACCTAATAGCGAAGCGGCAGTAGCTTAATGGCTAGGGCGTCGGATTGCGATGGAGTTGCCGGTTCGAAACCCACCCATTGCACTATCGACGTGAACTCTCTCGTAACACAAGTACATTTTGCTTAATTTACGTAAGTAACTTAGTGGCAGTTTAACAAGAATATTAGTAATGTACGACCTACATTGCTAGCAAACTTTTTAAAAGAAAAGAAAAAAAGCCTAAAAATGTCAATCCGATCACCAATGTAAATAATACAGGGAAAAAATCAGGAGAGCTGGAATTACTGCTCATGCTTTGTACAATTTTACTTAAACTTTCCACCGATTTAACTTGGAAACTGAACTGTGTGATGAAAGTCTCAAATTTGTACTTTCGCCGAAATTTCAGTCATACGCGTAGCTACAACTTTTTATGGGTCATTAGTCGCAAATATCGTGTTTTCACTGAATTCTCTTGCTGAAACAAAATGTTTAATATTAAGTTGGGTAAGTGTTTCTTCAGAATATTCCTAGTATTGTTACTTTAAGCTTCTTTATGTAATTAGTAAGTTCTAAAAGGTATAATAGTTTATTATAATGCGATTACTGAGAAATATTAATGACCTAATTATTATTATATAACATTTTGGAACAAACAATAAACCTATCTAGGTACTGCTCCACTGCTGCGCACATGTTTCCTCTCCGATTGAGAGAGGTTAGGCTAGTACTTTTTTGGTGCGGAAAATCCTAACGGATAGTTTGCTACATAGGGAGGAGCCAGGGTATGTCTCACTCGTGCTCACTAAAAACCACGCTAGTATTTTCTTGTCTTGCCTATAGTCATGGCCATGGGATTCGCGACATTCGCTTCGATCGTGACAGGCTGTGGTCCAACGTTCGCAGGACCCCATCAGGGGCTTGCTCGTGTAGATCACCGAGCAAGGCCGAGGCCCGAGACTCGAAGGCGCCCGAGTGGTTAACACTCGGTTGGGTTGTCGGGTCCTTGCAGGGCACAGTTCACGTAAGAATTAGAAAGAAGAAAAAAGAAAATCACGGGAGAGTAGTGAATGCACCTCTCTCCCAAAAAAAATGTATGGGCTATTCAAAGTTATAGGTATATTTTTAAACACATTGAGGCAGAGATGATACCTTATTTATCTTGAGAAACGAACCAAATTTGTATCAAATTCGCTGCCAATTCTTTCATTTGAAGAGAAATTCAGACGTTATTTCCTATTACCCACTACCGTGTTGAAATGAAAATTGCTCTGAAAGCCCATCCTACTAAGACATTACGATAAAAAAAAAACAAAAGATAAACATCAGCAAGACTTTATTACGTCACGATATTCGTGTAAGAGTGTGGGTACATAGAAGGGTCCCGGGGCGACACTTGTTCATAAATTAAGAAGAGCCCCACTCATTCCAGTCTTATCTTTATGAGGGTCCCTGCCCACTAGCCGTGGAATTAAGTAATCACACAACATACTACTGGAATTGATCTTGGAACGCAAAAACCAACTCTAAAGACGCAATCAAATTACTAATGAAAATAGATGGAATAGAAGATTTTTTTACACACTAGGATTTTTTCCTGTAGCTGCATTATTAGATACAAATTCTCATTAACTCAAATACCATGACCTCAAATCACTATCTACCGAAGTCGCGATGCGTATAACTTAAATTAGCCACTACGCCAAACATGTCGTTAATTAAGACTTCAATAATTTTGCAGTCAGTCGTGGGTTGTGTGTGTATTTCTAGTTACCTTATGAATTATTTCTTTTTTTTTCCTAAATGTATTCAATTTCTCTTTTTGATTTTTTTCCTTTACTAAGAAATAACTTTATAATCTTAGCATGGGAAATACAAAAAAATCACAAAAAGATAGATAAAAGGTAGGGTGGCATCGTACGACACTGAACTAACTGTAAAGTAAGTCGTGTCGGTTAAGAAGTAAGGTAACCTTATGACGTAAATTCAGAATGTGAAGGCAAATTTCGATCAAGCGGGTGAGACGCGGTGGCTTAGCGGTCAGAGCGTCTGGTGTATCTAACCAGAAGACGCAGGTTCGAATCCTGCCCGCGATTGAATTTTTCCTTCACTAAAATAATTCTTGAAACGAGTTTAGAATTTGTGCCCGGTTAATGGCAATAGGCTCACTCCCTATTACATGGGAGCTAAACATACCGGCGGAATACAGGCGTGATGGTATGTTATGTTATGTACCTACCTATGTAGCTTTAGGTACTAGGTATACAATTATGTAGCTAGGTTTGATCTAGTGGTGGTCATAAGCGTGGCTATCGAGCTTAAGGATCGGGTTTTGAATCTCAGGTCGCTTAGTATATTTTGGGATTTTCTATGGAATTATCAGTAGCGGCTCGGCTTGCCTTCCTTTGGTCTATAGTCACGGGATCACATTCGCCGTGACCATAGCAATACTGGAAATCCCTGGAGATGTTGGATTTGGAGTTGTGTGAGCCACGTTTGATATTGTAGTATCTTCATACAAAATGTTTCTCATTTTATTTTTCAAAAGCAAGTCTTGTTGGTCCCTGTGCATGTTTGATCATGTCGCCGGTATACGGGATGATCGTAAACATGTTCACCACGAGTTTTGTTTGAGTTACATGCTCAAACTTCAACCCTTGAACGAAATTCAGGACTTGTAACATGTCGTTTCAAAATGGACAAATTGGGCATATTTTTAAATGCTGTCATACCTGTATTATCTGAAGGGTTACGCAGTGGTGTGCTAGTACTCCCATAATGAGTATTATTGAGTTTTCTATGAAATTCTCAGTAGCAGCTCGGAGTTTGGAATTTTTGTCCGCTTAATGGCAATAGCCTCGCCCGCTATTATAGGACTTAAACATACCGCTAAACTGATATACATTAGTACGTCTCTGTACGTCCCTGTGAGGATTACAGGCATGATGATTTATTTTATGAAAATAATACTTATTTTAGAGCCTGAGTTTTAGGGCATAATTTTGTAGTAGTATTAGCGCCGCTGTCAGGTGACATTGACAGATAACATCTGACAGACGACACCATAAGGAAGAGCGGTCGTCGTTAGTAGAGGTTCATATAACATTATTGTAAAGAAAGTTCTTAGATATGAATTAAGAAAATTCACGTACATATATTATTTCAAAATTACGAAGGCTACATGGCGTATTCGGTAGGATAGTCGGTAGGATTCCACTAATTGGACATACATACATACCATCACGCCTGTATTCCCCGAAGGGTCAGGCAGAGACGTACCTAATGTACACCCACAGTTCGCCCGTATGTTTATGTCCCATGTTATAGGGGGCGAGCCTATAGCCATTAACCGGGCACAAATCCAGACCCCGAGCTGATACTGAGAATTTCATAGAAAACCCAATAACACTTTGCTCGACCTGGGGATCGAACCCAGGACCTCTAGTGTAGCGGTCGCGCTTGGGACCACTAGACTAATGAGACAATTGTAGTAGATTCCAATAAGTGGAATCCGGGTCAAATTATATATAATAATAACTTTAGATCATAAAGAATAAGAGATGATAATGGGGTGATCTACACGAGAACTTCGTATCATATCACATCTCAATAATCTGGTCTGCCTGTAGACATGCCAACTATAACTAGACTGAGGGTGTGGTCTCTACAGGATCCTTTAATATGTAATAGATATTAATTTTATTTTGTTTGTTTATTTAAAGTTGTGTTACTGTGATTTTTTTTCCTAAATGTATTAGATTTCTCTTGTTATTTGTTCAATTATTGTTATAATACATTATCACAATATTATTATTAAATAATATTGTTATAATGTATTATCATAAAAAAAGACGTGTGGCACTCGGGGACTGCCGCGGTAAAGCTATTGCATAGCGTTTTTTATCAACTTATGTAATACAACCAATGCCACCTAAAGGCGGGTTGCTGAACTAAAGAGACAAGCGTGTTTCTCTTTAGTTCAGCAACCCGCCTTTAGGTGGCATTGGTTTTTATCAACTTATGTAATACAACCAATGCCACTTAAAGGCGGGTTGCTGAACTAAAGAGACAAGCGTGTTAGGTTTTTCTCGTTACGGAATTTCTGGATTCGGTCCCCACGCTCGAGGCCCGCGATAGAAGCTATGCAATAGCTTAAAAAAATTATAGAAAGCACTACAGCATACTTCTTATCCAAGATTTCTTAAACTTAGTAACACGATGTCATATCTCCATTGTTCCTACGATCTCGGCTCTCCCGCCCCCACTTAGTCTCCGTGTAACTTTGTTGTTATTGTCTTTATTTTAATTGAAATGTTGTGTTCAGTTCCTGTCTCCGATCGCTATTTATGGCTATCGGGAGTTTGAACTTCATAACAGTGTAGAAATTTCGGCGTGGTGTGCGCAGTGTTAATAATAAATTAGGGGACAGATCTAAGTACGTTTGCTTCTTATTTGAAATAGACTATTGTAGAACATACGGTTGTTCTATAATTTATTGAAAAGTATACCATCACGCCTGTATTTCATAAAGGGTTAGGCAGAGGTGTACTAAAATACATTTAGAGCACGCCAGTATCTTTTGGGTTCCTGTAATAGCCATTAGAAACGGACACAATTACTCCGAGCTGCTACTCAGAATTTTATAAAAACTCAATAACACTCGACCTGGGAATTTAATCTAGGATCTGTAGCGTAGCTATTGCACTAACAACCAGTAGATTCATGAGGCAGTTTTAATATATATCCTAACTATGATAAATTCGAAATTGTTTTTTTTTGTTCGCTTTCACGCCTAAATCACTGAAACGATTTTAAAATATCTTTCACCGATTGAAACCTACATTATCAGCGAGTAACATACGTATTTTTTTAAATTAGATATCCTTACGAATATTGCAATAATTTAACCCAAGGTAACAAGTGATTATTTCACGTGCGCTGCCATTATATTATTTGTTGTTTCAATGGAGATATCTTTGACAGTAATATTTAATACCTACGTGAAAATTTGTGAGGATGTATGGATGTTTGCGGATCTCGATGAAATTTAGTACCTGGTGACTATACCTGACTGTACTTTGGTGATTATAGTCTGGAATAACACATGGGCTCTTATCCAGGTCAGATCCAATTCTGATGTCCACGCAGACAAAATCGCGGGCAGAAGCTAATGAAGAATATAATAAATATTCGAAATGAAATATTATTGTAAGTAGCTTCATAAAGCAATTCTTTTCACAACATTTCAAGAATAATATCACACAATGCCAGTAACAGTCGCCATTAAAGTTATTGGTTTGATGGGACCATTCCCATCCGAGCAATGCCTTACGTTTTGCGGTAAGTGTAAATTGCCTTGTAAAACTTTGCCGGGACCCGTAAATTTGGCGCGGCAGCGTGGCGACTCGTAAACACTATGATAACGGGACATTACGAGCTATTCCTCTGAATCATTAATGTATGTTCCATTAAACGATAATAGAACTGCTATTCTATTTTTATATTATAATAAAACGTTGCCCCACACTAGAAAAAAAAGAAAGAAAAAAATTATTCACCGAAAACTAAAGACAAGTACATAACTGTGAATAAACTAAAATAAAAGAACAATATTATATAACAATAATTGCACTATGCCCTTACGATTGCGCCGAAAAGGATCTGGTTCAGCATAAGTAGGATTTTCCCCTGTATCGTGGGTGCGTTTACAAACACAAATTCTAACATACACAAACGACCCGGAAGAGCTACCTATAGATCATACAAATATTTGCTCCGTATTGGGATTGAACCCACAACACGTGGTGCAGAAGCCGATCGCTCAGCCGCTATGCCAAACGTGTCGTATGATAGCAAAATTACGTTTTTTTGTTATTGGCTTATGAAGGACTGTAACGTGTTTTCTGCTACTGCCTGATTAGTTTCATGGATGATGAGCGAGAGATTCTGAGTTCCATCCATTTCAATCGACCAGAGTGTTATTGGGATTTTCTAGGAAATTCTCAGTAGTAATCCTGAGATTGAATTTGTGTGTGGTTAATGGAATTGCCTCGCTGTATGTGACATGGAAACTAAAAAATACCGGAAATCGGTGGCTGATGGTATATTTATTGTTATGTTATAATCTGTGTTTTGTCGTGTTTAAGTTGTGATGTCTTTAACTGCTTGATTGTCCGATGGTCTCAAGAAAGTTGGAACATACATTTATTTATGTCCAAATGACGCCTTAAGAATTTAAATCGGATAAAACATAAATGAAACGATAGTTACATCTACACAAAACGCCTATCTCATTTGATTTGGGTTTCCATCAAACTCTTTTGAACTCCACACGATTCACTTTATCGAATAAATCTCGGTATGAAAAATCAAATGGTTTAATTAGTACGGATCAGCACATTTGTTATTTTATTATAAAGCCAATACTACCAATACTAAAAGCCAAACATCTACCATTCTACCCCAAAAATAAACACGAAACTAATTACAAAACAAATTAACTATTAACACAAACCACTGGCAAAATCAATAAACAAAAGTACAGGAACTCATTACAGTTAAAATACCAACAATAACTAAAACACTGTATTTGAAAACCTGTGAATCTGCGCGGAGAATTATTGGGGTACCCTGTCCATAAAATGGCGGTCACAATTCAGGTCCCCTGTCAATTTACCACCCATATTTATGTTCGCCTGTGTCAAGTGATTTAAAAGTTTACTGAGCGACTATCTGAACTATAAAACTGTTTAGGCCCGCTTTGGAATAGATCTAGGTATCTTATTTTGTGGTAAATCCTCATGGATGGACCGCAATGGAAAAGCTGCTGCCTTAGGAGACGGCAGACTCGTGACATTCTCCAAGACCATGAATAATTAATTTAGGCACCGGAACCCATTAAAGAGGCGAAGCTTTGCCCACTTCCTGCTTAAGGCCGACGTGGAGGAAACTGCGTTACCTCCTGGGGCCATTCTTTGATCAATCGGCGGACTCAACTGTTTGCGCCCTCCAGCGCCCGTTGCGTATACTATTACGGGTCGAAAGGGATGTATAATTATAAATTAAGTTCGACGATTGTATCTTTCTCTATAAGTCCTCAATCTTCAGCGATTATCGGAGTAGGTATGAGTTACGGTGTTTTGTAATGACGCGTTTTTATTGTTTTGGTGACTGACTTGTGCGTCCCCTTGGGTGTCGTAAAGCGGATTAATATATATGGGACGGGCAATGTCCACCTGTAAGCTAATAACTTCAGCGGTCATTCGCCTGCCATTTGGGAGTATTATGACACACATATTACATTATATTAAATAACAAAAGATATAGCATGCATTGTTTGAGTACATTCATAATCTAACATAGATTCCGTACTCTACTTAAAACTATGTAGTATAAGGGGACTAACTTTTATGGACTCTAATAAACTAAATAATAAAGAACAATTTTTTTCTTTATCTTCCGGTTTATTCCAAAGGCTCCTAGAACTAAATTCCAATTCTGCAATCCCCTCAAGTGACCTGTTGGGAAGCCGCAGTTATTTAAATGCTGAACCAAGAGCGTTGTCACTTGGACCGAAGTGGTGTGCCATATTGTCTTAAATCCGGATCACACGAGTTCCGGAGTCCGGTTTGACAAGGGCCCCTCACATCTGTGGATGAGCAAGTACAATGGGAGCCAGCGTTGCGGAGAATACTGCCTTAGTGGAAAGAGGTAGCTTGTTTTAGCTGGATTATGCTGTTAGGAAGCAAATACTGGCTTTTGTTTTAAGTCATGCATTTGATTATGTCAGCTGTTGTGTTGTGCTGCTATTATGGAAAATAAATTATACACACGGAACGTGAACTTTATCACTTATCAAGGTTTGTTATTCCGACATTTTATAATTATTTAAAGTTTATGTGAGTGTAGTCTATGTGATTTGACCATTAAAATCTAAAAAAAATATAATTACTGTCTCATAAATAATATTATAAGTATTTATATAGGCAGAGATTTAGATTAATACGTAGGCTGTTCCATAAGTCTTGCAATACAGTTATTTTTCTTTGCTAAAAGAGATCTTATAGAAATCACCTCGAGATCACCTCTGCATGATACACAAGAAATTGTTTGCCGCAAGTTATAAAGAAGTTAACGAATGACGACCGTCCTCTGAGGACTTGGCACTTCCATCATGACAATGCTCCGGCACATCGCTTACATATCGGACAATAGAATTTTTACTCAAGATTTTTTTTAGTCAGGCCTCACACTATTGCAACACCTTCCTTTTAGCCTGGACCTTGCGCCTTGCGATTTTAGGCTTTCTCTTATCATGAAGAGTCAACAAGGCAAAAATTCATAACTGAGGAAGAATTATTAAGTGCTTGGAATAGGGCTTGTGCTTCTGTTACAGAAGATACATGGGAAGAAACATTTAGTAATTGGTTTGTTCGTATGTAAAACTGTGTTCGAAAATGACATGGATTTTGAAAAATGCTATTAAATACTTTTGTTTTGCAAAACTTTTGGAACAGCCTACGTATATTATGAAAACAAATTTCTTAGAATAGGGTTGGGTACCATTTGAAAATTCAATCTATAACTGTGTACTTCGACGTGTGAACAGCTGGAAAGTGTCCCTGTTCAAGACAATAAAATGGTGTTCGTATTTATCTCTGTTTTACCGTCTGTTCATGGACTCGAGGACTAAAGCAATACCAATGGTCCCACTTGGCTTATCTTATAAGAGAAAATCGGTAGTGACGTCATTCCTTGCGGATAAATGCAGCCATATTCTGTGCTATTGAAAATTAAAATGCAAACGTATTTTTCCTTTTTTTTTTTACTTAAAGATGGAGATTATTTATTTACTTCAAGCTATTCATCAGTTTGATTAATGTAATGTGTTAGATACGTAATACAAAATGTGGTAATTTTACTATGTACGCATTAAAATCACGTAATATCATTAATAACACCACCGGAGTCCATATATTAGTGCTAACGACCGACCATTATCGCGCCTAAATCACGCGGCTAAATAGCTGGCAAAATAACAAAACTAACTAAACTCAATATATTACGGAACAATAGGAGTTAAACAATTCTAACCAAAATTAGAGACTTCATTTCAATCGTTTAAATTTAGTGGTACATTAGCGATCAACTGCGCGGAACACGGCCGGCCCAGTATTACGCCGTATCCGCGTAAAAAGACAAAATTTGAATTCATCTAATACATTAATCTTGCAATTCAGTAAATCACATAAGGGAATTTGTGCCCGTGAACAATTGTTTTTCGATTGTGTTTGTAATTTTTTACTTGATGAATTAAATGTTACACGTATCTCAATTCACTATTAAGTCAATAGGACTTTCGATTTTTTTCACCGTCCGGATGGATGAGTTGCATTTGCGACTAAATATTAGTATTTTACACAAAACGATAGCCATCAAATCTCCATAACCCAATTTCTGGCCAACTCTGGTATCAGGATAAACAGCTTCTCGGGCTTTTCCGGGTTTCTGACTACTAATAACAATTGCCACAGATGTTCGTATCAAAATCCATAGCAACGGCTTTAAAAGCTATGACACTCTTCAATCTGTTCAGAATGGTCATCCATCCATAGACAGACCACGCGTAGTTTATCTTACAGATCGATTGAAAAGTGTGATTTAACTCTGAAGTTACAGGGATTTTACCCCGTGTTAGATTACAGTTCCTCGCTGCCAGATGTATTTGGCTTGGCTCGGTGGTAGAACCTCTTGGGATCCGACTGGCTGGCGATCACCTGTTCTATAGTGTACAGGGCTGGCGATGACTATTTACCGGCTCGTGTGGCCGTCTGCCGAATTAAAGTTAAAAAAATAAGGGCCTTCTTTTTAATATTCGTTTAAATTTAGTGTGCCACCATTAACGATTAACTGCGCGGAACATGGTCGTTCAAGTGTTACGTTGTTTCCGAGTAAAAAAGAGAAAATTCGAATTCACCCAATATTTACTTTTAAATGTATAAAGCGATACACGCAAGCCAATTTACTACTTTGAAATGACACGGGTTCGTTTCGATACCAACTTATACGAGATATTCTCTTTAAATGCGGGTGCATAAAATACCTACAAACCATCGTACTGGTCTTCTCGAAGGGTTAGGCAGAGGTGTAGGTATGAGTACACCCACATTTCGCCGGTATGTTAGGTCCTAGGTTATAGGGGCAAGCCTACTGCCACCAACCTGATATAAATCCAAGCTCAAAGCTGCACATCCAAGCAAAAATCCCAAGAATACTTCTCTCGACTTGGCATCGGACCTTCACATCACCAATAAGGCAGTCATAAAAATGAATGATCACGTAATATCATCATCATTAACTTTCTAGCTGTCTCAGTCTAGTGGTCCCAAGCGCGACTGCTACACTAGAGATCTTGGGTCGATTCCCAGGTCGGGCAACGTGTGATTGGGTTTTTCTATGAAATTCTCAGTAGCGAGTTTGAATTTATTATCTATTGAATTTTTGAATTCATTCAGGGCACAAGCCTATTGCGGCTTGCCCCTGGAAAAGAAAGAAGGTGGCTGGGTCTACATACAGACCGCGGCAAGTGAAGCCTTGCAGATCGGTTGATCAGCTTGGTTATTGTTTAACCACGAGTCCCTCGGTTAAACATGTAATGTGCTTACACAAAATAAAACTTAGTTTAGTGTACTTATAGCAAACACTGTTGGAGTTGCCGCAGTTAAGTACAAATGTTACAATCGCATTCTCTATTATTGCCTTTGGACTAGTGGTGTACGAAACATTCCAACTGTTGCCCGCTCCGACAAATACCGCGTCGCTGCACTATTACCGATACATAATGTGTCGACACAAATCACAAACAATATTCGCCCTTAACACAACCGAATAAGACTGAACGTGTGTGCTAACTTCCAGTGAATAGATGTCCTAAGTCATTGTTCAAACTGGATTGTTTTGGAACTGTGTTGTTACATAACTTAAGATAAGTCCTGTACATAAATAGTTTCATGAGCTACAGTAATTAAGGGGAAATTTTGTTTTATGAGAGTCGGGGGATGTGATGGTTGAATTACGAATGTTGCCAGAGATAGGGGAAATAGGACAAAGTGTTTAAAGCCTATGTTTTGCTTAGTAAAACAGTAGCATATAAAACTATTTGTGTTAGTGTCTAGATTTCTACATTAGTTTGGTCCGTTATTGTGGTAAGCCTGGGTAACTCCGAGCTCATCTTATCTGTAGTGTTAACTTGTTACAGGATGAGTTTGTTTGGTTAAACGTGCTAATCTCAGGAATTACTGATTCGAATTGAAAAAAAAAATTTTTATTGGCTAGTCCATTTATAGAGAAAGGTTATAGGCTATATCCCACGAGGGATCGGAACTGTCACTCCTTCATACAGGTTATACATTAACCTAGTTAGGAGATCAGAACTGCACCCACTACAATTGTAGCAAATATGTAATTTTACCATCTATAAATTATATACCCATGTACTACAATACTTGAAAAATTATCAATAAAGACTTATCTTATCTTATCTTATATAGGTAACATCACGCTGCGAGCAATAGGAGCGGAGCATCAATGAATAAACGGGTGTTGCAAAACCGGGAAAATTATTGACCTGGACCATGGATCGTTGATAAAAACTAAGTGACAGACCGAACTCCACGCGAGCGAAACCGCGGGCGAAAGCTAGTAAGTCGCTAGTATACGCATACTTGAAAACCGTGCCAGTATTCTATTTACCCAAGCCATTTAATGGTAATATAGCCACAAGGGAACACTAGAACATTACGAGATATAACTAGACCATTTTAATTAACGCACCGTCGATAGTGCTGCCGTGTCCACGCGCGTATTCACCCCCATTTATCATAGGATTAAGCGGATCCCCCTGTATATTATTTTTATTCATCCCCAGGGGCGAATTGTGTCCGTTTGTTGGACAGCGGATGTTTATTGTTATTTGTGCGGTGATTTTTTTGGTTGTGTTTTTCTGGGGAGGGAAAAGTTTGCTTCTGTCAGTGTTTCTTAACATTTTAGCGATGAGGGATAATCCTTGACGCACCACGGGTCGTCAACTCGTAATTTCCTTACTAATATTATAAACGTGAATGTTTGTGAGTATGGATGTTTGATACTCTTTCACGCCAGAACGGTTGATCGGATCTGGATGAAATTTGGCACAGAGATAGATTATAGTCTGAAATAACACATAGGTTACTTTTTATACAGGTCGGACCCAATTCTGAATTCCACGCACGACAAAGTCGTGGGCAGAAGCCAGTATTTAATAATTTTAGGCTGACTTTTCGGATCACAAGTGGTCCCTAAAAGCATTCGAAGCATCCTCGTGACCACTGGTTGAGAACCACTGTTCTACATATCATTTCCCCTGTTGTTAATTCGTTTGACATTAGTGCCGTAAATAAAT
The DNA here is from genome assembly GCA_910591435.1 of Acronicta aceris. NCBI lineage: Eukaryota > Metazoa > Arthropoda > Insecta > Lepidoptera > Noctuidae > Acronicta > Acronicta aceris. The sequence continues at coordinate 16,322,668 of OU342762.1, read as the reverse complement.
ATCCTGTATGTTTGTCCGTCAAATAGAATAGATTTTTAGACTTACTTAGATACGACACGATAGAGAAGAGAACACGATAAACAAGATAGAGAATTAGACCTACTTAGATAAGACATTAGAAAAGTGAATGTCTCACTGGTTAGTGGTTCCAAGCGCGACTGCTATGCTAGAGGGCCCGGGTTCGATCCCCAGAGGGAGGATGCTTCGAATGCTTTTAGGGACCACTTGTGGTCCCTAAAAGCATTCGAAGCATCCTCGTGACCACTGGTTGAGAACCACTGTTCTACATATCATTTCCCCTGTTGTTAATTCGTTTGACATTAGTGCCGTAAATAAATATCCTGTATGTTTGTCCGTCAAATAGAATAGATTTTTAGACTTACTTAGATAAGACACGATAGAGAAGAGAACACGATAAACAAGATAGAGAATTAGACCTACTTAGATAAGACATTAGAAAAGTGAATGTCTCACTGGTTAGTGGTTCCAAGCGCGACTGCTATGCTAGAGGGCCCGGGTTCGATCCCCAGGTTATAGAGTCCTATTGCAACTCTGAATCTGGATTTGTGGCATGTTAAAGGCAACCTAAAATATACCAGCGAACTTTGCGTGTACACCTCTGCCTATTCCTTCGGGGAATACATGCGTGATTGTATGTTATGTTATTATTAAAGTGGTAAAGTATCCATTCTGGAGTCGTCATGTAATGTTTTGCAGTAGAAATTTAACAGATTATCTTTCTCTAAGTATTTCTTTTAAATATACCTTTGGATTCCGATTTTTTTTACAAAGAAAAGATAGCCTTTGTAGCTTTGAATATCCACACTCTGCCGTATGAAGACAGGAATTGCAGAATGATTATTTTATGGTTGGAAAATGACATTTTTGAGAGTTTTTGATGACATCATTATTTATTATAGTCATCATACTACGCGTGTTGGTTTCTTTTGGAAGAAGATAAGGTTAAGCTGTGTTTAATGATTAAATATTAATCTTTTAGACTATTGATAAATGATAAATGATATAATATTATGATAATTTATATTTTATTTCTTGCCTTTACAAATAAATTTTTAAAATTTTTTAACTAGATGGCGCCGGCATTTCCTAACTGACGACCTCTGAGAAGAAATGCCGAAATAAACTCAGAGAATCATGGTCTCTTTTAAAGTCCAGACAGTAGTCGTAGTATTATCAGATCTGATGTGAGTGTTACGGTGTAGGGCAATATCTGAACAGTCCTTTTGAAGAGAGAGCCATAGCAGTTTCGAGTTGACCTGTCCTAACTAACGGCACGCATACATCAGTCATCGTGTAGCTCAACCATTACTTAGGGAGCTGAACGACCTGGGTTAAAATTAAAATGGTAGCCTAGGAACGTAGATTAACGGTATCGGAATCCGAATAGTAACACAATTTGACTAAATTGTGTTTGAATTACGATTTATTTCGGTATTACGTTTGTAAGAGAAATTCGGTCCGCCGGACTCTTAATAGCCCTTCTTTACGTCTCAAACTTTCGAACAATTAAAAAACAAACGCCAAATTTCTAGTACGATGTCAATAAAATGGTGAGATCAAATGGAACTTTTATAAACTAGCCATTGTTTTCTGGAGTTTTCGTTTAATCCCGCCGAAATACGAACACACGGTTGCGAACAGAAACCCTTCTTTTTGTGGGACCAGTTTAAATTCTCAGTCGACTCCTGCTACTATGTATGTACGTCGGGAACGACTAAACTGCAGTGGATACGGTGACTAAGGATTCGTGTACTTTTTTACTATGACTTCGTCCTGAAACGATTTTCGATCGAAAGATTTTATTTTTAAACTTCCGCGGAAGCCCATGCTGCGTCATGTTGGAGCTAGTTTCTTTATGTGTGGTCCTTATACCCCTAAGTGACTCGAAAGACCTAAAAGGTTTTTATTAAGAATCAGGTGTTAAATGTGAAGTTTAGTTTCAGATTATTTTAACCTAAGATGGCAATGCCCAAGTCTATTGGCTGAGTGTTGCCATCATTATGCTGTATCATTAACCGTATGGTTAATATAATATTTTAGTACAATAAAAGAAAACAATAGAATAAAATATTCCTACGTCTTAATTTTTTTAATCCAAAATTTACATTGCAGAGTATTTCAACTTACAAAAATACATTTGGCCGGTTTTTTGTAAGTTGATATACTCTACGTGTCGGACTTCGCATATTTAGGGTTCCGTACCAAATGTAGAATCCACCGTCCGAATGGCAGAATTATTCACAATTTATCAACATATCTGATTTATCTATACATATGTTGGTATTTGTTAATAAAATATAGTGTGTTAGTAATAATGAACGGACACGTTTGTGATAGCAATAGGGTTCCGTTTGGACCCTTCGGGTACAAAACCGTAAAAAATGACATCACGAGCGCGCTGTATCAACCTCTGGAAATAAACCTCTTCCAGTGTAAAAGGGCTCTGTGGCGTACGCCACAGAGCCCTTTTCCCCTCTTCTTAGCCCATCGCTGCTCGGCTCACCAAAATTATATGAATATAGAAGTGTCAAATCAAATCAAAATATGTCTTAAAATAGATATAAATACAGTTCTTTCTGTGATCCACCTCGTGGACATACAAATATAAAAATGGACGGCTACATTACACAATATTACATCAAATTATAATATAAAAAAATCATACTCATAAAGTTCCTTAAATTTAAAATTACTCGACTGGTGAAGTCCGCTAAAATAACTTACTTGTTGCTTTCATAGTTAAACGAATTTGTTTTGTATAAACATTTATGGATGTAATCTTTGATCGCTTGATGCTAAAAAAATAAAATAAAAGATACCTACCTACTTCTTATACAGTCTTATATAACATCTAATCTATGTACTTGAATTTAATTTTTCCTCTTATTCGTGAAACTAAGGAAGCCGCGCCCGTAAAAGGGTGTGGTGTTAAACAATATTTTAAAAGCGGGCTAATCTGCAGCTCATAATTCATGTTCACCGTTTTAAAACGTGTTTCATATGGAAAAGCAAAAAGTTCCAACAGGATGCTAGTGCTGTATTTATGGCTCCTTCGTCCATAATGGTGCATTAATCACGTGGTTTTGGCCGAGGATTGCTTCTGGTGGAAAAGACGGGCTCAATATTATGGTAATAACATTTTCTTTTACAAAGTATTCGCATAACTTCTAATGCAAAAGTAAAGTGTGATTTTAACTTTTAATGGTCTAATTGAAATAAAACATTTTGACTTTGACTTTATTTAATCTAGTGTATGCAATATTAAATGTTATATATATATATGTATATTAAAGTGTTGCTAAGGGTGAGTACCTGGTTTCGATTCTCATGTCGATTGAATTAAGAAAGAAAAATCTTTTATTTTGCACCCCACACAAAATAAAACACAATGAGAAAAAAAAACAAGAAGCGTGCATACAAAACATAAAAGCGTGTGAGGCCAAAATATGGCGGCAATGTCAGCTGAAGCTGCAGCCGCATAGTTGCTGCAGCGTCGATTTTTAGAAAGGCCTTTAATTAAGTGTGATAAGTTTTTTTTATGGGATAGGAGGGCAAACTAGCAGACGGATCGCCTGATGGTAAGCGATTATCGCCGCCCATGGACACCCGCAACACCAAAGGAGTCACAAGTGCGTTGCCGACCTTTTAAAAGGGGATTGGGCCTCCGGTAGCCTCACTCACTCGGCGAAACACAACGTAAGCGTTGTTTGACGCTGGTTTTCTGTGAGGCCGTGGTATCACTCCGGTCGAGCCGGCCCATTGCCAGTGCCGAAGCATGGCTCTCCCACGTAATAACACTTATTTATAATATAAAATACAGTCGTGCCTGGAGTCTCCGAAGGGTTCTGGCAGAGGTGCACTATTGTACACCCTCAATTCGCCGGTATGTTGAGGTCCCATGTAATGGGGCCTATGGCCATTGACTGAGTATAGCTCAGATATCCTAACACCGCAGTGTTACTGAGAATTTAATCGAAAGACTTTACTTAACTAGTTTGTGCAACTAGAATCATAAAGTTTCATAAACGCTTATAAAAGCTTATTTGAAATAAAAATATTTGAATTTTTGAACTGGACTCGAGTTGGGAATGGAAGCTAAGACCTCAAGCTCAACCATCGCGTTTACGAACACTGAACTAACGAGACAATAAATGATATTTATTTTCGCAATTAAATCTTTTTAAGACACTTCGCCAATGTTTTTAAATTTAGTATTATATGGCGCTAGCATGTATATGCATGCTTAACGGCCAGTTTCTATATCAAATCTGTTGGTAGATATACTTACTAGAGATAGAATTTTGACATAAGCTCCATACAGCTACCGTCAAAATCCTATCTCTAGTAAGCAAATCTACTAACAGATAGGATATAGAAATCGGCCGTAAGTGACGTTATCTGAGAATCAAACCACGAAATGTAATATAAAATACATTCTTTATTTCGTCTCTGGCACTTGTAGTTGAATTGTATGTATATATAATAAATATATGTATGTATTTAAGTATATATTAAATTATTGTCTATTTATAGTCTGTCGCTAGTTACTCAAATATTTATTTTTTGTAACTATTATAATTTCTCCCAAACCCAAAGGTTGACTGGTAGAGAATGCCATATGGCATTAAGTCCGCCTTATGTAACACTATTATGCAGAGAAATATAAATAAATAAATAATAAAAAAAAGAGCAAAGAGCATCATAGTCTAGTAGTCATTACTTTCTTGTTAATGTTTTTTTAGGAACTCGGAGTTGAAATTCTTGCCCGGCTGTTGAAAGGCTCACTCTATCATCTGTAAACTGTGGTTACATCTATAGACCTCTACCTAACCTTTCAGGGATAGAGACTTGATAATATGCTGTTATTTATTTTTGAGCACAATCCGTTTATATTTACAACGGTTTACACAGGTTATCAGAGCTTAGTGTTAATTTACAATAGAATTTGAGCTAGATTGCGATGTGCGCTGTAATACTACATAAATAACTTTGTGGAATAGAGCCTCCAGGCTAGAAATGTTGTCGAGACAATTCCGGTCTTCTAAATTGTCCTTAAATTATTCTAAATTAAGATGGTTAGATCCTCGGTTATTATTTGGCTTACGGATCTTGGTTCCTGAGTTTAAACTGAGCTAGATATTTTAAATTAAGCCAGATACTTCAAACTTAGCCAGATACTTCTTAGCCAGATACTTTAAATTTAGTCAGATACTTAAAACTTAGCCAGATACTTTAAACTTAGCCAGATACTTTAAATTTAGCCAGATACTTTAAATTTTGTCAGATACTTTAAATTTAGTCAGATACTTTAAACTTAGCCAGATACTATAAACTTAGCCAGATATTTTGAAGAAATGCACTCACGGAGTCTAGATTTTAATAGACCCCCGACTGGCCCCGAATGGTCGACTAACAATGACTGATGCATACGTGCCGTAAGTTGTCACTGGACTACTCAATGTCCCTATAGTTCTTTCTTCAAAAGGCCATTTCAGATATTGTCTTACTTTGTGACGCAGACATAATAATACTAATTTGTCTGGACTTAAAAGACACCATGATTCTGATGCATTCTTTGTGTCTGTTTCAGCGTTTTTTTTCAGTAGTCGTTAGTTAAGAAAAGTTGGCACCATTTAGTTCTAAATATCGAATACATTGACTCATAAAAGTGTCTTGAAATTTTTTATTACCATCATCACGCCTGTTTTCCCCGAATGACAAAGGCGTAATGTACACGCATAGTTCGCCGGTATGTTTAGGTCCCATGTAATAGCGGGTGAGTCTTTTGCCATTAACCGGGCACTAATTCCAAACTCCGAGCTGCTCCTGAGAATTTCATAGGAAAACCCAATAACACTTCGCTCGACTTGGAAATCGAACCCAGAACCTCTGGCAGTCTGGCCTAGGACAACTAGGCTAATGAGGCAGATTATTATATGTATGTCTTTAATTATTTTTTTTTTAAGTAAATATAATATCAATATATTTTTTTAAATAATTATGTACTACTGCTACAGTGTAATTGTTTTAAAGTAAGAATTAAAAGAAGAAAAGTGCTAAGTTGTTGCATTACCAGAATTCCTTTGAGCTCTCTTGAGACATCTATATTATGTCACCCCTCAATTTCAACTGTGAGACGGATGGCTACACTACACAAAGGTCATTTATAGGGATCTTAAGCCGAGAGCACAAATCCAAGCGGACAAATTGAAAAACCACTGAAACACCGAGAGCCCTAGCCGCGGCGTACCGTTATAGCCACTACGCATTACGGCCGAATTCCCGTCTCGGTCGTCCGTATACGGCCCGGAATAACACAGATCGGTAACGAAACACAATGGCCGCTGTTCCGGGGAATCTATTCCGCCCCCTAATACAGAAAGGTCGCTGCCAGCTATAGGATAACCACTTAGAGTGGGCACGATTGTACCGCGCTGATAACGACCGCCCGCGTCCGCGCCGTACGCTTTATTATGATTACATCATGAAGATGTACATGTGTCGACTGATTTCATTACTTTGCAGTTCCATTCATATTTGTGAAGATTTTATATACACATACCATCGAGCCTGTGTTCCCCGAAGGGTTAGGTAGAGGTCTATTGATTTACACACACATTAGCCAGTATGCTTAGGTTCCATGTTATTAGGGGCGAGCCTATTGCCGTTAACCGGGCACAAATCTAAACTCCCAGGCCGCTACTAAGAATTTTATTGTAAATTTTTCTGAACGATATCGGAGGTATAAGATATACGTAGGTATTGTGGGTACATTTTGTACCTAGTCCCCGGTGTTACCTGCGTTCATTTAGTGATTCGTAATTCCACAAACACTTATATATATATATCTAACGAATTCTGCTAGATATCGAAATGGAATATATCCGAAAATTTTATTTAAAATATTTGTTTTAATAGCTAAAATTTTGACACATTATCATTATTGTTGTGGGAGAGCCATGCTTCGGCACGAATGGGCTGGCTCGACCGGAGTGATACCTCGGCCTCACAGAAATCCGGCGTCAAACAACGCTTACGTTGTGTTACGAGTAAGTGAGGTTACCGGAGGCCCAATCCTCTTTTAAAAGGTCGGCAACGCAGTTGTGACTCCTCTGGTTTTGCGCTTATCATCAGGTGATTCGTCTGCTCGTTTGCCCTCCTATCCCATAAGAAAAATATATTTATTAGCACAATCGCAGACAGACACTTCAATTTTATTTAATTGACCGCAATACGATAGTACAGTGTGCACGCCTTTTTTCTACTGATACAGGACGACATAGCATCAGTCTAATGTTAATCCAGCATTAGTCGAAACACCGAAAGCTGAAGAAACTGTAAAACAAACGTCACAAGTTAAGCCTTCCAAATCTGCAAACAGGATAACTTCAAATCGTGGGCTTAATACGCTGTATAACAAGACGCTAAGCCTTCGGAACAAAGTTTTCTTCATAAACGCTTCTCTTTATGCAACAGCTACGGTCTATTTTGTAGAATTTATACGAACCATTGGAGTGTTAATGAGGACCTCACCACCGCTTGCATTTCCCCTTTAAAGATCTTCAGTATTAACTCGAGCTTGTTTATAGCGTTCAGTGTCTGGAATTGATCAATATTTTCTTTTAATTGAGAATAGGATTTGCATTGGTCGTGGTATATTTTTCTTTACTACTTTATAATCAACTTGGTACGTCTCGTGGCATAACCTACTATCTCGTTTTCCTATTCTATCGGAATTCTTCCTTCTCATAAATATATTTATAATATTCATCCTGTCAAAATTCAAATTTGAAGGACTTTGTTTTGTTTCTGAGATTTCGGAATTATTCGAATATTATTATATTATAATATAAATATTATATTATGGGTATGTATTACAATATATTGTATTTAAAATAAAGCCGACTGTTTGCCATCATAAATTCAGATGGGAGAGCATTCAATAGTAACATTGATTGAACGAAGAAAGTAGAGTGAACAAAGTCAGAGTGGTAAGAAGGAGATTGAAGGAGACGATTACTTGAAGATCGCAAAGTTGTTGTAATACGTAAAACTGAAGTTATAATTCATAAGACAATAATATTGGTTTGACCTGCTATATAAGCCTGCAATATAATAAAGAATTATGTATACCTTGTAACTTGTATTCCGCGGAATCGTACGCAAGGTGTATTAAGAGTCCGGCGGACCGAATTTTTCTTACAAACTTAATGCCGAAATAAATCGTAATTCAAACACAATTTAATTATTATTTCAAATTTTCAAATTCTGTTATTATTCTGACTCCGACACCGTTAATCTAGGTTCCTACGTTACCATTTCATCCAAAATACTTCACTAGAAATAAATGTAAGCCTTTATATTCAGTTAAGTAGTAGTAGTGAAAATAGTATCGTAGAAACCTAGATTATCGGTATCCAAATCCGAATAATAACATCATTTGATAAAATATTGTTTGGATTACGATTTATTTCGGTATTACGTTTTTCTGGGCAATTCAAGATTCGCCGGACCCTTAATATATACCCTTAGTTCGCCGTATGTAAATCAGATTTATTTGGATAATTTAGATTTAATTTGAAATCCTCAAAATAGAATCACTTTAAATAAGACTATTAGATAAAGCTTTTCTTTTACAAATATTTAAAAGGTAAACTCAATTAACGGGTGTTATTAACGTTTTCAGTGTAATGACCGCACAGTATGCAGGCGTGAATGCAATTTATCTTAATCCCCTGCCGCAGCTACACTGCGACACGAACGTTCGCGTGGACTCAATCTAGTTTTCTTCAAAAAAATCAAAGAAAGTCTAATTATTTTATGTAAATTACATAAATATTCATATGTCTATGATAGGAAAATAGTTTTTCTCAATATACAGTTTGGAGTGAGAGGATAAAACTTCAAGTAAAAAGCAGTAAAAGTTTTTCAGTAGTCAAGAACCCAACAAAGTCTGACAAACGCTAAGAATATATATTGCTACTGCCAAGGTTATGGAGGTCTCCTCTCCAAGGACGGAGACGGCGGACTCGGGGTAGTCAGCCGCCCATTGCACTTGGCCCTTGGGGAGGGTCCAACATTGGACGTCTGCGGTGGGATCGCGGATCATGCGACAGCGTTTCCCGTGATCCCACTACTATGCGGAAGGTGGTAGTGGTGGTGGTTTAGTCGGTATACTGGCCACCTGGCCAGAAAACCCGACATAACTCAACCTCACATTTTTTATTTCAAATAGACCATATACAGGTACTTTTTAAATGTCAAAACTACATGCACGGTTCCAAATAGTAGGTCTTATGGAGAAGAGCCGGCAAGAAACTCCATAGATACTCTTTTATATAGATAATTGATGTTGACATTTTTTATGAGTATTGTGGAGTTTGACGTGAGTGATAAATTACCTTCCAAAAGATAACATAACTGAATCCTATCATAACCGCCCCGCATCCCCCGAAGTAGGCATGCTTAGAGCGCATTACCCTATCCAAAAAAAGGTTATGGAGGTCTGATAGCATCACTTCGTGTAAAATACTAATATTCATCCCCAAGGAAATTGGGGAAAAAACGAACGAATAAATGATTATGACATCCGAAATGATGTTAATAAAATTAATAACATTGCAACTAATACCAGTCGACTTAGAGACGAGTTGGGCCAAACTTATATATATCTTATCAGCCCCCGCGAAAACTGCCAACCATATTGGCAACGAAGTTTTGGTATTAATACCGCGGAAACTAGCGATACTGTCCGTTCAATCATGTTCTGTTGTGTAAGAGAGATTCATATCGAGGATATTAGGTACTTATTTAATCTTTTAGTTTTGTTACCGACGGGATTTGGTAAAGGGATTGGTTAGCTCGTTACTTTCTCAGGGTTGTCACATTGTTGTCATTAATAGTGTTGTTGTTTTGGTAGATGATATGGTTTTATGATAAAAATGTTTGAAAGATTGACAAAATTATTATTTATGATCAATATCAATTCTCATTGACAATGTCTTTTATTTCACAAAATTCATTTGTGAGATATGAGAAAAACTTGGAAAATATCTTTTAAAATATCATAGATCTTGCCGCTGATCTATCTCTTTATTTTGGATGTTAATATTACAGGATTCCCTTAAAAAAAAATGTATTAAGATTCTAAGGTAAATATAATAACATACCATCACGCCTGCATTCTCTGAAGGGTTACACCGACAGATCGCCGGTATGTTTAGGTTCCATGTAATAGGGGGCGAGCCTTTGCCATTAACTGGGCACAAATTCCAAACTACGAGCTGCTACTGAAAATTTCACAGAAAAACCCAATAACACTTTGCTCCCTGTCGAACCCTGGACCTCTAACGTAGCAGTCGCGCTCAGGGCCACTAGGAAAATGAGACATACACACGTTTTTGTGTCAGGTGTTACACATTATATTGATTTGTGTTCAGTATCAGCCAAGCCAGAGGCGCGTCAATAAAGTCAACACAAATAAACAGCTTGTATTATAGATTTGGATACAATATAAAATTAATTGCCTGAGTTTTTCTTAACATTTCAGTCGCGATCCTATTTAGCTGCGTGCGAGTGTGGCCTAAATATCGCGGCAGTTCATTAATAACTCCCGTTCAATCCTGCCGATTCATTGTTTAGTTCGCGGCATTGCTTGCGCGCTGTATGGAAGTCGTTGTTCTTAGAACTGCCGATGTAATCTTATAGTGAAGTTTCTTCGAGAATTTCTTGTTACAGCAAGTATTGTTGATTTCTTTAAGTTTAGAGTTTGTACATACATTAGAAGCTTCCATGGTTGTGGAATAATATTGAAAGAAACACATTTCTTTTGTCCTCACAATACTTAAAAAATACTTATGTACAGAATAAGACAATATTAAAAAGAATAAAATATGAAATAATGAAAACTAAAAGTATGAATATGCTGATTCGTGTGAAGAAAAAAGGACCCTAGCTCAGCGTATATCACTTCATTACAATAAATGACGCGGCGCTGGTATCCTGCTAGGGCCCTGAGCGACTTCGCGGATATCGGACAGCTACCTAAAATCACTATTTATATATAAAAAAAATAAGACTTGGCTAATAGGTCTTAGCAGCCATGCGACAAATCTTATACTCGTATAGGTATATAAATAAAGAAAAACTATGTACACGTCACAAAAACTAGTTGGTTGGTTTAAATATTAAAACTTCTTCAGAGCAAGACAATTTTAATGATTTGTACCGTGAGAGGTCATTAAATCGCGGAGAATCTTAACACCGCGATCTACAAATATGACGTCACGGCACAGCGACATCTCTTATCAAAAATATCAAACACATTCATATTATGAAGCCTTAACAAACTATCTATGGCAAATAATTGACATCGAAAATTACGTGCGCGGGGTTAGCACCAGTTTAAAACTGATGCTGAATTGATCTATTGCCTAAATTGATCTTTAATAAACTGCCTCGATGGCTTAGTGGTCGCGTCTGCTACGTTAGTGGTCGTGGGTTTAATTCTCAGGTCGAAAAAAGTGGTACTATGAAATCCTCCGTAGCACTCGGAGTTTGAGATTGTGTCAGGTTAATGGCAATAGGCTCGCCCCCTTTTACATGGGACCTAATCATAACGAGGGTCAGTCTACATTAGTAGGTACGCCTCTGCCTAACCCGTCGGGGAATACAGGCGTGATGGTATGTAATTTTATGATATATGTACAATAATTGTTTGGTAACTAGAGGGGCTTGTGGCCGAGATCAATCGACCTGCAATGTTAAGCGTCGCCTGCCGCGGTCATTATATGTATGGGTAACCAAGACCATTCTTAAAACATTGAGACCCCTCCTTACTTTAGAAAGTACTTTACGTGCTCCCCGATGTCTTTAACGATATGAATTAAGAATTCACAACCGTTCTCGAACACTGAAGAGCGCGAATGACGTCATATCAATGAAAATATTTCGAAACTCGAACACATAAACGTTGTTTATTTGCAACACAAAGATTACTATGACGTCACCATAATAATAAAAACCAACGTCCAAAAGTAAAGAATCAAAAACATTTTAGTACTAAACGTCGGAAAGTGCGGTGTTGCCATAAAAACTCACATTGTAACTTTTTTTCTGTTTGGCAACAGATGTTTCGATATTAGGGCCATGTTTCTTTATGGTGTCATTTAAAAAAAGAACCTCTTATACTCTCTACTACATATACTTAATAATAATAATACTGTGATCTGTTTTAGACAGGGTAGCCTGTCTGTCAAATATGTATCTTTATTATTATTATTTATGACTTTATTATTCACAGAGTACCTCATTAGTCTAGTGGTCCCAAGTGCGACTACTACGCTAGAGGTCATGGGTTCAATTTCCAGGTCGAGCAATGTGTTATTAGTAATTGGTTAATGTGTTATTGTTTTCTATGAAATTCTCTGTACCAGTTCGGAGTCTGGATTTGTACCCGGATAATGGCAATATGCTCGCCCTCTATTACATAGGACTTAAAACATACCGACGATCTATGGATGTACAGTAGTACACCTCTGCCTAACCCTTCAGGGAATACAGGCGTGATGGTATGTATGTATTATTATTAACAAGCTTTTTAATGTCTGTTCGGTTTTAATGACAAAATAGTAACCCTTTCTTTTCTATTGTCAAAAAAATCATCCCGGTGAACTATAAGTGGACATTAGAACACCTCTGCCGAAGCTTTCGAGGGTTATTTTTATTAAAATTTCATAATTAATTAAAAAATATGGAGATTTGATATTAATACCACCAAAGTTTTACATTTGCAACTGAATTAAAGCTACCCTGTGGAAACCGACATTAAAACAGACCAGTAAAGCAATTCAAAATTCAAAATTACAAGGAACACGTTAGGTTCAAAGAGTAAAGATTTGTAGAGTTGCCCAATCTGTGACCTATACAACCTCTTTGAAGTCTATTTTGACGTATTTTGTATCGCGGCGAATAACTAGGGGCTATAAAAAACGTATTACGAGTTATGTACGTCAAATAAAAACGACCAGTGGCTCGGAAAATAGCCTCTGCGGTGCTATCGGGAGGAGGTGACGGTTTAATTCACATTTTTCTATAAAATTACTTGGAAAAATTGTATTTTATACAGAGTAAAGCTGATTGAAAATTTTGTTGCTGCAATATTTTATGATGTGCGATGTATTGTTTTATATTGAGTTTTCTATAATTAGGTTATATTGAGATCCCGCTACTGAGAATATCACCATTATCATCTCTGAATTCTGAAACTTACTGAATATTGGACATATTGAAATAAAACCGTGCTATGTTGTGTTCCTAACGGTGAGTAAGATCGCCAGAGCTCCGCGAGGAAGCGTTGCGTTGCCAGTGGAGGGGACCGGTAGTATTTTGCTATCGCCGCCGCCGCTGTCATGCATGGCACCATGTCTCATATGCTGCCAGCTTAACTATTCCTCCTTAATTTACAGGGTCGGCAACGCGCGATACCCCTGGTGGTGCAAGGGTCCATAGGCTACGGTGAATGCTTACGATCATGCGGGCCGTATGGTTGTTTGCCACCATAGCGGTATAAAAATAGTTTACGGATTTTATCGCATTATATTTACATTAACAAAATCCCTACGTTTCGGTCCATGGTCACGGGCAGACTGGCGATAAAATCCGTATACTGGTTTAATTTCAATATCGTCATCTTTGTCATCGACCCGTGTTCATTCAGTGGTGGAAATATGCCTATTCCAACACACCACAGAGAGTAATTTTGAGTTTTTCTCGTCATTCCACCTAGCCGGGGGGTATCCCTCTTGCTGAGACTTAAAGTGAGAATATTGGGTGCATTCAAAGAGAGTACGAGTTTTTATACGATCAAGGATCGCACCCTTTTTTATAGGGCCGATAATCTGCCTGCAGCCTGCAGTGCACAGTTCTACGGCATAATATGTCGGAATAATTACTACTTTATTATACATCAAATGATACATAGCACATGACATCATCATTATTATCATCATCATTAGCTTTTATCTGTCCACTGCAGGACGTAGACCCATTCCGTCATTTCACCCTGTCCTCGGTTGTTGTATCCAGCTTCCACCAGCAACCTTTCGCAAATCATCACTCTATCTTGCCGGAGGGTGCCATACGCTACGCTGCATTTGTCGAGTCGTGGTCTCCACTCATGAACACAATCATCGATGCTTCACAGCACGCAGCACAGGACTTAACGATCTGTAATTTCTTCCATGTAACCTTATGACTGAGACTGCCTCATTAGTCTAGTGGTCCCAAGTGCGACTGTTACGCTAGAGGTCCTGGGTTTGATCCCCAGGTCGAGCAAAGTGTTATTGGGTTTTTCTATGAAATTCTCAGTAGCAGCTCGGAGTCTGGATTTGTGCGCGGTTAATGGCAATAGGCTCGCCCCCTATTACATGGGACGTATAACATACCGGCGAACTGTGGGTGTACATTGGTACACTTCTGCCTAGCCCTTCGGGGAATACGGGCGCGATGGTATGTATGTACGTATGTAACCATAGGCCATACTGCGTGGATAAATCAAGTTTACTAGAAAATTAATAAAGCATTTTTAAATTGCGGAAAATTCTCATGGACTCTCTATATGTCTGACTTGTACATACCGGCTAAAATGGCATGAACATTTGTCACGAAAGACATCGGAGACCTAAGAATATGAAGCTGTTAAAATTACTCTGCTATCTTAATTTAAGCAAGATTACGTGGAAAATATGCTTGTACTGCCAAGAGTCAGTAAAATATAAGACAGCAATGAAAGCAGTTATTAAAATACCAACGTAAATGGAATGCGGCTAAAGTTAATTTGAAATCTGTAGTATAGTCATTCCATCTTACAAATACCTGTGTGAGGACCTTTATGGCATGGATATAAAGTTTAAATTTCAATAATTTTACGTCTTTCATGAGATAAAACATCTATCATACAGTCTAAAAAAGCTGACATGACATACCATAATACTACAGTTTCACTGATATTACACCCACAGTTTGTATATTTCAATGTATGAAGAGTCGAGATAGAGGCCGTCACATGCTATCTCACTCACT
This sequence comes from Acronicta aceris, assembly GCA_910591435.1. Classification (NCBI taxonomy): domain Eukaryota; kingdom Metazoa; phylum Arthropoda; class Insecta; order Lepidoptera; family Noctuidae; genus Acronicta; species Acronicta aceris. The sequence goes on along the minus strand of OU342762.1, from coordinate 16,307,566 downwards.
CTTACATTACCGTCATTATATAATTAATTTATATCCTGCTCACTCGATGTAGAAAACAGTCGGGGTCGTAAATGTTCCAAATTTGTGATAATTTTCTTAACAATTTTAGATATTTTGCACAATAACACTTTTTTATGTGACAGTACTTGCAAGAACGTTCGGAAAGGCTAGAAGAGGACAGTGACATCACTCGATTGTACCTACATATGTTACTAGACGACGCTGATATTTTACTTATAAAAATCTCATAATGCGCTCAGACTCAAAGAAACCCGAACTTTATTTGTTATCTGTAGCACATTCATAACATAATATAAATGTTCAACACATTATTTATTTTATGTCCAGCAAATATTTTGCGAGATTCTCTCCAAAATGTTTTCATGAAAATTGTAATTGGATTCTTAGCGTTATATTGGATGTTCTGGCCTATGTAAGAGTACTTAAATAATTCAATAAACTAAACTTCAATAAAGTGTTTGTTGTTTTTCTAATAAATAAAATTACTGATGATAATTTTTTTGTGTATTAATTCTACTTCAACACCTGCTATTAGCGGAATTCTATTTTCGACTCTTCACTTTTGCCCAGAATCAAACTGTGCCTTTGTAGTTGCCGAATTGCCCAGTCAATCATGTCGCTCGAGAGTGCAGAAAACAACAGTACATGATAAGTAAGCGCACAAAAGGAAAGTAGCATTCGGCTCTTCCACCTATTGAGGGTGAAAGAGGCAACCAGATTGATATGCAGTGATCAGAATAGGTGGTGCTAATTTACCTAAACTTTGAGGAACACAAACGAAAGCTGGACACTTCCTTACAACATTTTTTTATGGGACGAAAATTGTCCCTAGTTTCGGAACATCACTTAAGTATCTACAATAATGTTGATTATTTTTAAAATTGGATCCCTGTGATGGAAAAAATATCTACATACAAGTTTGTAGGCTCGAAACCGTGCACGAGTCAGACTCGTCGATTTTGACTTATGACGTAGCCTTCATACTATAACAAGCGATTCCTCCTTAACTTTGTCAGGTACTCTCCAAGTTTTATATAATATTTTTTATGAAAAAAAGTAACTTTATTTGTTTATTAAATCAAGATAAAAGAAAATATTCGTCTTTTGCGTCGAGTAAATGGGAAACAAGGTCGTGTCGGCCGCAGGGCTTAATACTGCTTAGATCATGAAAACAGCCTTGTAATAACGTCATCGTCTGTAATTACTGTAGATGGATACAATACAACAAAATTTTGGTAAAAATTTTACTTAACGTTTAAGTACCTACTTAATAATAGTTCAATATAATTATCAGAGTTAAAAATACGGATTCTTGATTGTGTTTGCCCAAGTGCTACAGATTATTACTTAAGTACCTACTTGTAAGTAACTAGGTATCTAAGTATTTTCTTTTCAAAGTTGAAACCCAGGTAGTTTTGTTAGCAAAACTATAAAGAAAATATAATAAAAATATCCACTGGCCAGCTAAAATTGATACTATTGATGAATCACGATAATGATTCACGTAGATACAGCTAATACACATTATGCTGTTGCGAGTATAAGTTGGCCCCCGCATTTTACAGGCTTTTAGAATAAGATCAGGTCAGCTTATACTGGTAATTTATCGTACTATATGGAACCATGGCATTATAGCCTCTCAGATCAAAGTGCTCCATCAGTTGGCAAATTATTATTATTCTTTCAATAATTATTAACTGTAGGATCATGGACCGCCGAAACAGTGGGAATTGTAAATGATATTACAGGGTCTGACGATGAGACACAATAGATGTCCCTTGAAATATAGCAGCAACAAAGTAGCTATCGTTGGAACCACCTTTCACGAGCCGGTGGAAACAGCTGATGTCAAAGTCAAAGTTCTTTATTGCTTCATGTGTACATAATTAGGCCTACAGTTAAGGAGATTCAACATGAAACCCCGTTGGGGCACAGCATCGAAGAGGTAAAATTAAATACAGTTATATTAATTTCTACACATACATATTACATATCCAAATCAAATTTTATACTTAGTTATATTTAGATAAAATAAAATTAGAGAGAATTAAATAAAATTATATTGAAATTATACATTATTGTTCAAATTGCCAAATTATACATTATTATTTAAACTTAGTTATGTCCATTTTATACTTACATTTAAAATTAAAAGGGAGGTAAATAACATTTTCATTTAGGTATTTTATTGCACAACGTATTATTAAAGCTATTCATTGTATTTTCATTTTTGGTGCTGGTTGTATGGTGCTGAGGTTCGAAGATGAGTTTGATTCACATAGAAATACAAACTAGGTGTAGGTAGTCGCGCGCGTGAGGTGATCAGCTCTATTTGAATATAAACGAAAATTCGCCGTTTCGCCGGTGTAATAATGTCACGTTCAAAACGGACCATGGATATACAATGGCGCCAATTTTTACTAGTACGGCGCGCATGACAACTGTAATGACAGTTGCTACGTTTGATTGCTGCTTACGCAAGACGGAACATCGATTGCATATTTAATTGCGTTTAGTGGTAACGGAGCCTATTTAAATAAAAGTGACTCTTATTTATTATTTATTATACAACTGTTTTACATCCGTAACTCCTCGCAAGGGTCCAGATGAAAATCTGAACGGGACCTATTTGGCGCAGCCGCGAGTCACACATTACCTATGCGTATACTGCGTGAACTGTGTAAAGCTGTGCCAAATAAATTTCTTCTTCTTTCTTCAGTTTCCCAGAAATTAAACTAATCAGAATTTCTTATTGGAAACACAATAACACATTTCGCACATAAATTTACTTACAACATACAACGTTTGCATCTTTTTCGAACGCTCTCCACAAGTAAAAATATTTACGTAGTTATTGCCACCAAATATTCGAGCACAATTCGCAGACTTCATTCCAAAATGTGAATTTTTCGATAACACCTCCGAATGAATGGAAAAGAAACTAAATTATATAAACCTCTACCCAAAAATGCGTGTTGAACCGACAAAAGTATTCTGATTTTAATATTAGAAGCTGCCTTTGGTAATATTTGCGACGAGATGGGCTAAAGTATTGATGCTATATAGTAATGCGCCAGGGATTTTTGAAAGGTCCGGGCGACAGCAAAACGTGTTAGTTCGCTTTATTGAATATCGGAAATATGAGGGGGGGAGTGTCCCACAGGACCTAAATATCGAAGGTCGACAGAGTTCCGCATACGTTGCATTCTCAGCGGGTTTTCGGGGTGACTTTTACGCGTTCAGGTAATGGGTCTTGGGCCATCATTGGCGTTGCGTAAAAAGTATTAATGTTCGGTCTAATATCTGGTGTAAGCAAAATAGAGTATAGAATTTTTTCCAAAGATATTGTCAAAGACAAATTCGGCTTCAGGAAAGATTCGAACCGGCATCCTCCGGTTCTTACAACGAAATTGACTTTATAGTAGTTATTTATTTTGATTTGTAAGTAAGTCAAATTTTTTTTTATTTTGAACGATAATCATCGACATGAGCGAAGGGCGTTGTCTGTGAGGGCCAATATGATCGCCCGCAGGTTTGTTCGTTGCTCAGGGGCCGTCAAAATAACTCTTTTTAGAGCGTTCTGTACGTCCCTGTATACAGCCAGCCTGTGGGAGTCATATACCCAGAAGCAATACAACGCTCTCCGTATTCAGTATACGTAATAATGCATGTGAGTGTTGTTGGGGCTGCCTCGGGAGTCGGCACTGCAGCGCATCGGGGATGTTTGCCGACGCCCGTGTCGACTGTTTTTACGCGACGATGCGAAAGCAGTGCACATCTCTGGGGCGCAGGCTCCGGGCTACTTCCAACACCATCCTGAGCGTATTTGCGAACAGTTTTGATTGTCAGTACATTAACCATTGTTTTATGATTAATATAATGACAAACAAACAAATGACTCAGAGGCAGGTGTATTAATAATATTTTTGGTTTTATTTTATGATTTTAGAATTTTAATTTAATTTTAATTTCAATTAATTATCTAATCTAATTTATTTAATTAATTATAGTATAATCTTAATTGTATTTTAACTTAATTATAATCCTTAATGGGTTGAAATAAATGAATTTGGAATTTGAATTTGAAAGAAGCATCCAGTGACAATATTTTAATGATTCTTTCATAAATAAAAAATATAATACAACACCCGTTTCATATATGTAGTCCCAAACAATGAACGAACAATTAAATACATTGATTTACACAAACTGCAATTTCTAAATACAAAACTTAAGTTTGTAATTCAGCTGAAAACAATTCGAGAAACCAATATCAACCATTGAGATAAAATATTATCGCACTAAAGTCATCAAGTTAAACGAAATCACGTGAGCTATCTAGCTTAAAGTGATCATTTAAAAAAAAATTAAAATGACCTACAATTTGTACTGGCTGTTATTTAATAACTAGTCTTTAACAAGATTTTTTTTTCTAGTTTCTAGTTCAACGTTGTGATTAGTGCTTGCGAAACAATATATCATATGAAAATTGCAGTATAATCCCATTACCTGCACATAATTTTAAAATTTAAATTTTTTTATCTGAACTCATTCTACAGTATGTCTATATTAAATGTATCTTTTTGGGCAAATAGATCGTCCGACCATGTCGGATGCTGTACATAGTATCTCAATGATATCGACAAGCCAAGTTTGCGAAACTTGGCGAAACAATAACGGTAGTCATATTTCATTGTTTTCTCGTATAGAAGTCGCGCCTACGTTCCGAATATTTGGGTAAAACACATTTGTATTAGTTAGTAACTTTAATACGGTCGAAGCGGACGCGTTGCAGATGCTATTTATATATTTTATGGCTGGAATTACTTAGCCGTATGGGTGATGTGGTGATAGCCATACTCCTCTCATATCGAGAAGAGGTCCAGCAGTGGGAAACTATAATTATAAGTTGATGATGATTATAATAATGGATGATGTTAGAGTGTCTTTTTTACTTAGAATGGAGGAAAAATTTAGATTTTTCTCTAGTTCACCTCTGAACCTCTGTCTAACCCTTGAGGAATACAGGCGTGATGATATGTTATGTTATGTTATGTAAGGCATTACAGTAATTATATAACATATCATAATCTATACTATCAAGAGAGGTAGGGCGTAGTGGAATCGAATAATTCTACTCACAATTGGAGCTGCCCAACTGGGGAAGTAACGGTGAGCAAGGTCACCCGAGCTCCGCGAGGAAGTGTTGTGTTGGCAGTGTGGGGGACCGGTGGTGTGTTGTTACGTCCGCTGTCGTGCATGGCAGCATGTCTCCTATGCTGCCAGCTCAACTATTCCTCTGTAATTTACAGCGTCGGCAACGCGCGAGTGATACCCTTGGTGTTGCAAGCGTCCAGAGGCTACGGTAACCGCTTACAATCAGGCGGGCCGTATGCTTGTTTGCCACCTTAGTGGTATAAAAAAATAATAGAATTACCGTTCCTATACTAGTTTTATAAGAACTTATTTTTAGTTTTAATCTAGGGATAGTTTCTTAATATAAGTGATCAGATAGCTAATGTCACAACCTAAAATAATATCTAACGCTAAAGCACGATAACATTATGTGCTAACAATATTTTGATAAAGTAATATGTACTACCGTCATTGAAAGCGGTGCTTATAGTACCTTTACGACAAAAACTTCGGTATTTGTTAAAGCAATTAAGATAATACCCCCATAGTTAGATGGTGACTTTATTGGGTCTGTGATCACAGCTTCATTATTAATGGATAATACTGTTTCAAGATAACAGCCATATTGGATTATCGATATTGGTAGTTCGGAGATTATTTTGTTACAGCGTATAATATTGCTCTTATTTATGTTTTGATAAAGGTTCGTTCTTTTATTTATACAGACATAGCCTCATTGTTGTGATGCGGTGTTCAGCTTTACCCTAATTTTGGTTCTTATAAACATCTAAATCCTGAATTCGATTATACATCTATCTATATACATATTATATAAAAAAAGAACCAGACTGACTGAGCTACTGACTGACGTATCAACGCACAGTCGAAACTACAGGAGCTAGATCCTTGAAAGTTTGCGTGCTGGTGCCTTTTGCAATGTAGGCGAGCACTAAGAAAGGATTTTTGGAAATTCTGGAGAAAGTTTATATGAAAGTCCGCACACAATACTACGCGTTTGACATACGCACACACACATAATATTACATAAATATTATTCATTAATAAACGACACTGATCTCTATGCAGAGTATTATAGAAGATTTTTTTTTAATGGTATGTTTGCCGATGACGACTATTCAGCCAATAACAAGTAGGATGGAGAAACGTGTGAAGAACTAAATATCAATAAAGAGGTCAGTGATAAACGATGATATCGTCATGATATGTACAGCTGTCATGTCTGTTGGCATTTTGACAATTGTTTTCTTCCATCTATATTAGACTTAACACATTTTATGATATGAAACCTTCATGGTGTAGGTACAGTGGGCGCAGTTTATTTAGAAACGAAAATTATCTAAGTACGCAGGCGAAGATGCGCACGGGAAGTCTAGAATATATATATAACCTCTACTATTGAATGCCACTCACAGTTCTAGGCAATAAGCTCACCCCCTATTAGATGGGACCTCTGCCTATCATTTCGGGGAATATAGACTCGATGGTGTTTGCATGAAATGAGCTTTTAACCGTTCTCATGATAATATAATAAAAGCTCAATGCATCTGTTCTTACTAACTTAATCGTCAACAAATGTGAATTGGTGCGCTAGTAAAACTGATGGTCTAACGCTACTTAGTAAAACTGATGGTCTAACGCTACTCAGTAGTAAAATCAGCCACCAGTTTTTTTTATGGGGTAGGAGGGCAAACGAGCAGACGGATTGCCTGATGGTAAGCGATTAACGCCGCCCATGGACACACGCAACACCATAGGAGACACAAGTGCGTTGCCGACCTTTAAAAGGGGATTAGGCCTCCGGTAACCTCACTCATTCGGCAAAACACAACGTAAGCGTTGTTTGACGCCGGTTTTCTGTGAGGCCGTGGTATAAATCCGGTCGAGCCGGCCCATTCGTGCCGAAGCATGGCTCTCTCACGTAAACAGATTTATTTCATTCGTCATGAGATATGTCCAAACATTCAAATCGCGTGGTTTTCAACAATGTGGAGTGAATAAGGATAGTCAATTTGCATTTCTATTGTCATTTTACGGTCAAAGTGTTTTCAGTGCATAACCTTGTCCCGTAAACTGCACTGACATGTGCGGCTAATGCAACAATGTATTTTACGGCCCACCCATTATGTAGGAGCAATTTTGTGTTGCAGTTATGGGCTCTCAAATTACTTGAATTAGTATTATGATTTAATATGGAGAGCATGTTATGTTGTTTGGCTTAGTAATGGTGAATTTAGTGGGTGAAATTGTTCGGCCAAATCTATACTAATATTATAAAGAGGAAAGATTTGTATGTAAGTATGTTTGTAACGAATTGGCCCAAAAAGTACTCAACCGATTTCAAAAATACTTTTGCCGTTATAAAGCTACATTACCACTGAGTAACATAGGGTATATAACATCACGCTACGCTTCTTAGGAACGGTGCAGCGCGGGTGAAACCGCAAGCGGGTCGCTAGTGAGATATATTATTATAGTTATAAATGTGAGGACTGCTTTATTAATCGCAACTGCTGCTACTGAGTGTCAGGGCTTGGCTCGATCTCCAGATTTGAAAAAAAGTTAAAAGATTTTTTGGTTATGACATAAACATAATACAAGGACCCTCTTATTCCAAAAGATGGCATAACCATAGCTCGGACACACCTCTTGGGCGTGGGAAGATGGTTGGAATACAAAACTTTATCTACCCTACCCCTTACGAAGAAACACGTATTGTAAAAGTCAACAGAACGTCGCGCTTGATGGGTGAATCTTAATGATACCCATGTACTAAATGAACTCACAATATGCCTTGGGGCTCTGGCTCTACTACAAGGTAAAAAAGTAGGTAAATAAGGTAATAACTGGTTTATCGTTACGACTGTTACACTAGAGGACGTCCTCGTTCAATTTCCAGCTGGAGCAAAGTGTTATTATTGGGATTTTCTACAAATTCTCGGTAGCAGCTGTAAAGGTTTGTGTTTGTAAATGAAATTGCACCGATGAAACATTCTAGTGTGGGGTAACCTTGAGATTATTTTTGCAAGTATAAAAATGTGGACTGTCTCATTAGTCTGGTGGTCCCAAGCGAGACTAGCAGTCTCGCTAGAGGTCCTGGGTTCGATCCCCAGATCGAGAAAAGTGTCATTGGGTTTTTCTATGAAATTCTCAGTAGCAGCTCAGAGTCTGGATTTGTGCCCGGTTAATGGCAATAGGCAATAGGCTCTATTACATGGGACCTAAACATACCGGCGAACCGTGGGTGTACATTAGTACGCCTCTGTCTAAACCTTCGGGGAATACAGGCGTGATGGTATGTTATGTTATGAAAATGTGATTTTTATTACAGACTTTCGGGCTGGACTTTTTAGGTGCTCGTACACTCCACATCTTCCTATAATAAACCGTCAAGCGAAATACAAAATGATGCTTGCCCAAAAACTCGACGATATAGCGAGCGAAGCCACGAACATAAAACTCCCCACCGCACACCATCGCGAAAATTGTGCGAACGGGAAATAAACGAATTTACGCCATTAAGGGCCCACGGGAAGAGTTTTTTTTTACATCAGCAACATGTGGGTAGCCTTATATTTAATGATCGCCAGAGCCCATAAACAGCCGCAATACCATGAATCGCAGGTTCGTTGCCGCCGTAAGTTGTGCCTTCAGTGACGAAAAACTTCCTGAAAAATTTTTTTTTGTTAATTGTAGCATCATGCAATCAGTCCAATGTCAATAAAAAATGAACAGATGTGTTGTCTGCTCAAAAAAATATCATTCTTTTTTCATTAATATCACGCTTACATTCACCCAAGGGTTAGGCAGTCGCACAGTTCCTCGGTATGTTTTGGTACCATGTGATATTATGCCTGTCTTATTACCATTAACCGAGCTCAAATTCCATTCTGCTACTGAAAATTTCATAGAAATACCCAGAAATTGTTCCACTTGGAAATCGAATTAAAAACCTCTGTTATGACCACTAAACCAATGAGACAGTCAGTCACAGGAACACGCTAGGACTTTAGTATTTGAAAACAACGCTAACCGTGCAAGTCCCGCGGTTACTGTGTTAGTTAACGTAGTTATTACTCCTAATACAAAAGCTTCCAATAATGCCTACCTTAGTTATTCCACGTCGGCAAAGACGCTCCATCATTATTCCAACAAAAAGTTGTGAAATGCATACAATTCTCTCAAAGGCGTGAAAGACTACGTATCACAAAGTAGTGGAACGCAAAGTAAGAGCGTTTGCTTGCCAAGTACTAGGAATGCAAACACAAGCTAGAGGTAAAGCGAGCAAGAGATGCCTGGCTGACTACAGAATATCTTAACAATAACTTACGACCCAAAGCAAAATCAACCATAACTTCAGGGGTTAAGAGTTTAATTTTGAATGGTAACATAAGAAGGTCGGATGCTCACATTTATTCTCGCAGTTGGAATGCGGCTGTTCCGTGATATGCTAAGCAAAAGCCAAGCAAACAAATTGGAAGCGACACATGAGAGGTGCACGAATAAAATGTTTCTTAAGAGAAAATACAGAGCAGAAAATTTAAAAACTATTCGCGCAAAATAAACCTTGTAGGCACCTTTGGATACTCAGGTGGAACACGGAAATTGTAGAACAAATATAAACAATGCCATGCTAGAATGATCTTTTAGGAAAACAGTTCACGTCACAGGTGAAGCGAAATTCTGTAACTTGTTTTCATGGTGTTAGTAATTTTCTTTATATTCACTGTTTTCATAGAAGTATGTTGGATTCACAATGTGTAATTCTTAATCACTAAGGATTCCGTACACTAGCAGCCAGGCTGTGGCAGCCGACATTTAGGTATATTCTTGGCCGCCAAGTAATATTTTTTAACGATCCGAAGCTTCGACATTTGATTTTCGTAGTAAATCTTCTGAATCAAATAATTACACTTGGCTGGAAATAGTTTTACATTATTTGAATTGGTCTTCAAACATAACAACATCGTGTTTAGATTACACTCAATACTAGCTCATAATTACTAGGTCACAACTGCACTTAGTAAAGATACCGTAGGGTTTGTTCACGTTCACCCCTTTAGAGCTAATCAGAGGTGCAGGTTGGATCAACAAAAGATGTGTTGTCCTCAGTAGCTACCCTTTCATCCACATTGTATAGTGGTATCGTTCAAATATTACAGAACATTTCATTTAAATAAAAAGGGTTGCCAAAGAATTACGTTATGAAATTCTTAGTTTGAAATTCGCTAAATATTGTAATTTAGAAATATTGTGGATGTTAAAACTGTGCTTTCTGTAAAAAAGTAAAAAGTTTTTTTTATGGGTTAGGGGGACAAACGTGTGGACGAATCGCGTGATGGTAAACGATTACCGGCGCCCACGGACACCCGCAACACCAGAGGAGTCACAAGTGCGTTGCCCGCCTTTTAAAGGGGATTGGGCCTCCGGTAACCTCACTCATTCGGCGAAACACAACGTAAGCGTTGTTTGACGCCGGTTTTCTGTGAGGCCGTGGTATCACTCTGGTCGAGCCGGCCCATTCGTGCCATGAAGCATGGCTCTCCCACGTTTTGAAGAAGAACTCCCACGAAGAATTCTTTTATAAAATTATTAACTAAAATATTCTAAGTAATTACTATCGCTTACTTACTCCAATTAACTACAAAAACACGTTTACCTCAAACAATTTAATATTACCTCACTAGAAAATCTGAGTTGATAATGTAATATTTTATCCAATAATGTAGCGTGTACCTATGTTGTTTTATTTTCAACGTCGTAGGGGAGTATCGACGGAAGTGACCTCAATCCGTTGATGTGGAAACTGTTCTCCATTCCGAGATTTTAGCTTTTTCCAGAACGACATAAATATTATTATGTTTCCGATTGTTCATTATTTTATGTACAGAAATAACCTTCAACTTGCCTCCTTAGACTAGTGATTTGCATATTCGCTTAATTGGACTGGTTTAGTGGTTCCAAGCGAAAGTACTGATCGTGATTTGATGGGGCTATATGGTTCTGGATTCTGGTGAATGTCACGAATCCCATGGCATTGACTATAATCAATCAAGAACAGGGATGTGGGGTTTTTAGTCGCCGTCTTCCTACTTTGCTCGACCTGGAAATGCGCTGAGCGTCGCGTTGAGCTGCTGTGCTTGCGACCACTAAACTGAGGATGAGGCTGTACAATGATGGTCTACATCAGTGAGTGAGACTGGGGTCCAGTCAACTTTGGAAATCATTCTTCTCATAAAACCTTCCCAATTCGGGACTCACCTTTTTGCTATCATAAAAAGGGACCAACCAATTATGAATGAAGGGGTGGAAGTGGATCGCCTCTCGCGACTCATACTTTGGGAAACGCTGATCTACATTATTAATGTACCGAAATTTTCTTACCAGGAACAACACAGCATCAAAACATAAATTTATCAAGTCACTAACAAGCGCCAAGCTATCGAGATCCAACTATGTGTCAGCGAATTCACAGCGGAAGTTCCCCAAGCAGATTTATTCATGACTTGGCCAAATATTTGATTGATTACCGTGTCTGAAGCAATCGGGCTCCTCGATAAACTTGCCGACCACTTCATTTGGCGAAAAAGGCTCTTGTTTAAACTTCCCAAAGCGGAAAGTGATGCTGCCATTTTCTTTCTCCTTTTTAACCGAACAAAACATAAACTCCTTTCAATTTTGTTAATATAATGATGAGGAGAATTATTGCGTCGTACGTAAAACGTAACTGGATAAGGAAAACCAAAGATTAGGCTCTGTGGTGTTCACTAGGAGAGGCCTACTTCCAGCAGAGGATGAATATAGACTCAGGATGATGATGATGACGTAAAACTTCTTGGCTGGATTTCATTAAGTCTTATAAAAATTAATTAAATACGATTGTCTAATAAACGCCCAGCATTGAATACACCTTTAGCAATGCTGGGCGTTTATTAGGCAATTGTATTAAATTAATTGCAATTTATTTTTAATCAATTGATTGAAATAATAATTGTTTACTGCTCAACAATGGGTATGTAATATCTATCTAGTCTTTTCCCAAGTTGGGATCGGATTATAGACTAACCAGATGCGGCTGAAAATCAGTATTCTTATTGCCGCGGGTCCAATGCAGAGGATTTTGACATTATATTAATGTTTTAGAAGTAAGCAGACCCCTGTCCATAGAGCAAGAAGGGAAGGCAAGTGCAGTTTCTAAAGAAATACCTCCTTACCTCAATTTTTTTGTAATAATAATAAATTGGCTGTTAAATCTGTCATGATGTTAATGGTTCCTAAATCAGATCCCTGTCCTTTGGAGAGAAATTTACATTATTAGTTCAAAGAGTTGTCATTATTTCAAATCATACCTATGTAATACACATTTCCGGCACCTAATTCTTACTGTCACTCTTTCCTGCTATTAATTTGTCGTGGACTGTGTCAATGGATCTCACTTATATAATTAAGTAAAGAATCCCGACTGTCCGAAAGTTCCCAAGAAATAAGTTGTTGCTTTTTAGGATTCTCAGTAAATTGCGAACTGAAGAACGGAAAGTTCGCGAGATGAATCTTCGGGATCGGGCAAAAAAGATCTTCGTTCACTCAACGTCTACAAACTTTTACTAACAAGGAAATTATTACCAATTTTCTTGGTTATTGCGCTGGGATTCAGAGAATTTTGAAAAAGTTTATTTATAAAAATGTGATCCATCTTTAGCCTTATTGCATGTGATGTTGTTTATTTATGTATATTTTGTCTCCTTTTATTTTGAGGTTAGAATATAGGTATTTTATGTTGGCTGTTGCGGTTTGTAATATCGCATATAACCATCTACATAATTTATTACTCACTGAAATATCTACTCTAATACTCGTATAAAAAGGAAGAATAAACAAAAAAAGACTACCTCATTAGTCTAATGGTCCCAAGCGCGACTGCTACGCTAGAGGTCCTGGGTTCGATCCTCAGGTCGAGCAAAGAGTTATTGGGTTTTTTAATGGAATTCCCTATAGCAGCTCGGAGTCTTGCAATAAGCTCGTCTCCTATTACATGGCACCTAAACATACCGGTGAACTATGGATGGATATTAGTACACCTCTGCCTAACACTTCGGGGAATACAGGCGTGATGGTATGTTATGTTATGTGTTATCTACTCTAATAATATTTAGTTGAATAATTATGATTTTTGAGTAAACAATGTCGTCTATTTTACCTTTTCCCAATGGTTGTTGGGATCAGATTCTAGTGTAACCAGACACGGTTGAATGTCAGAAATACACGAAATAACTGCCACCAGATCTACGCATCCCTATTTATGCGATATATTACATTGGTACCGATTTGATTACTATTTTAGGTGTTTGGAATTAGCTTATCCTGCTTTGCAAGGTACGGAGAGGTTCCGATGTGTTAAGAATAGTGAAAGGGTAATGTTTTCAGATATATATTAGATCCAGCCGAAGTTCACAGTCCTCTAGAGAAAATAGTCGATAATATATGAACTTAGCTTGCGTAGAATATTGTTTGTTCTTATACTTTCCCTAAAGGCCTGACTTTATTATGAGGAACGGTTCGTATCCTCATGTGGAATAGTTTGATCGATGGATCATCTATTTTGTAATGAGGATACCCATAAACAAGTCGGGTCTTAAGTAAAGTAGTGGCAAATGTCCCGATCCCGACAATAAGACATGGGGAGGCAAGGGCGGATTTTAGTTATAAGTACCAGTGCAAAATGCCATGCGGGACTGGTAAAACTTAGCTGATAATTCAATCTACAAGGTTATCTAATGGATGGGTGACCAAACTAACACCTACATAGGAAAAGGCTAAAAAATAATAAACAGAGTGTGTTCCGAGATGCATTAGAAATATTCTACCATACATATTTTAGTTAGCGTACACCTTCTTAAGTTATTGTGACCTACAGGTTGTTCCAGGTTTGGATGTTTATGTATGAGAAGTTGTATTTGTAAATTAACCTACGACACAGGAGATATTCTTAATGTGTTATATCATACATACACTCACGCTTTTCTCCCACAGGAGTAGGCAGAAACGATAGACCGTCACTTGCTACGATTCTTGTATACTTCTTTTGCTTCTTCCGCATTCATACATCTTCTCATACATACACGCCGATTGCGAGTACTACGCATCTGACGTTTTAAAGGATTTCACCAATAAGATTGGCGTATGTCTTTCTAGGGCAACCTCTACCGGCGCTGCAGCTGCTATTCGCCTTATAAATTCCTTTCGTTAATCGTCTTTCATTCATTCTTTCAACATGTCCAAACCATCTCACCATATTATTGTGTTATATCGTTTTTTATAACAAAAAATCCAGTGCCTAAGGAAGCAGGGGACTACCTATATTTTCTGGAAGCGTGTCGTCGTATTCTTGATCCCCCATAACTTTGATTTTATACTTTTCATAAGTATAGGCCAGTCCCCTCCCTTCTTAATAACTTCACTCACTCCTTTCCAAAGCAAGCGAAAGTACTCCGTCGCCTAGAGGCCTGTCTGAGGTCTACACGGCCTATTTACAAATCCAGGACTGACTTAAACAGAAATTCCATAAATCATCTCATATCCCAATGAGTGAGACCACCAGAGTTTCACAGAGTGCAAATTCCTAGTATCAAACGCTTCCAGGAAAGGCATCATAGCGGGAGTTGTCAGCACTGACAGGTAACATGTAACACTCGCATAATCTCCTGCCGTAGAAATGAAGTGATGCGAAGTTACGGTATTGCCATACGAATTTAGTGATGTGAGGATGTTTTTGTAGATTGTGAATATTTCATTTTTTTATGAATTGATATATAATTAACTATTAATACGCACATGACTTCGAAAAGTCAGAGGTGCCTTAGATTTGAACTGGAGACCTTTGACTTGGCAGTCCAGCTGTCATACCACTAGGCTATCATTGCTCTCGAGGTGAGATGATAAAATATATTTCTGTAAAAATTCCTCTTGAAATCTCTTCCTATATATTCCTAATCTCTTACTATTCCTTTTGTTTTAATTTATTTATGTAATAATGTTTTAATTTTTCTAAACTAGATGTTGGGTTTTTCTATAAAACAATCAGTAGCAGCTCGTAGTCTGGTTTTGTGCCCGGTTAACGCCTCCTATTAGGATGGGATCTAAATATACCGGCGAACTATGAGTGTACATTAGTACGCCTTCGCCTCCTTCAGGGAATATAGGCATGACGGTATAAGTGGTCGAAAAATATTGTTCAAGTGGTATTTACCTACTTTTCTCTTCTGTAATAAAAATTCTAGTATGAAAAATAATACTGTAATATCTTTAGTACGGCCAGGCGACCGCATCTCCCCGACACGTCCCCGCCTCAATATATTTCCGGCTTAGCGAAATCCCACTAATACATTATTTTTATACCTACCCTCCCGTGGCAGCTATTAACCGATGTATACCCAAACGATAAAATAATATTATGTTACTGAAGATCTCAAGTTTCATGGAATAGGTAGCTTTATTAAATAAGAACGAACTGTCGTCATAATAAGGGCCACGTCTTGTTTTTTTCTCACTCTTCTATTCATTCTGAATATTTTCTTTAGTTTGTATTTGAATAGCTTTTAGGGCTTCGAGATATTGTATAAAAGTTGACGTTTTTTGGCTTCAATTGCTTTTATAAAGATCCCTTATTTAATTAAATATCTATAATGTACAGACATCGGCCAGTTACAATTTTATTGTAGATGTATGCAACAACATATATATTTTAACCAATGCAAAAGTAACTCTCTATAATTATGTATGTTTGTTTTTTTATAAAATTTCCACGTCTAAACCGCTGAATCGATTGTAATGAATTTTGGTATAGGGACAGATTGGACCGTGGCAAAGAACATAGACTACATTTTGTTTAAAAAATCCTTATTGATGTGAGTGAAACCGCGGGAAATAGCTAGTTCTGCGCTGACATGCTACTGCTGTGTTAACAGTGACATCTGCTTGAATTAATTAGGGACTGCACAATAGTTGGTAATGCTCTCATTTGATCCATTGTTCTGCAATGACCACCTATACCTATTAACTATAGCTTCTAATGATTGTCTGTGAATGTTCCATTCTATTGACAATTTACTAACTTAGCCTGTGGCATTATTCGTTGATCGTATTAGCGTTCAAGCCGATTATGGCGTTGGACAGTCGGATTATTGAATACTGGCTATGTTCGCGATGTTACCCGCTCCGATATTTTTTCCAATCTCGTAGGTTTTTTTCTAAATCCCGTCTTAGCCGCCGTTGTATTAGGAAGCTACCTTTTTTGGTGCGGAAAATCCTCATGGATCGTCTGCCACCTGTGGAAGCGGTAGGGTTTGTCGGACTACCGTCTAAAAACAAGACTCGTCTTCCTTAGCCCTATGGGATTCGTTCACCACGGCCAAGTAGGAAGCTACCTGCCAATTTCTAAATCTAGATCGTGATCTAGAAATACAGTAGTAATAATAGTGATAATAATAATTTTGGTTTTAAATATGTTTGAAACCAAAATTTTAAAGTCCCAAAGCACACAATCTGATTGAAGAGGGTTAATATATTATGTATCTTGCAACCTCTTTAACTATATCTGTTAATTTGTTTTAATTACGCGAAATTGCAAAATGTTTTTTATTTTCTTTTTGTAATTTTATGAGTATGTTTACATAGTTTTATATCACTGAACATTTTTTGTTTAATTCGTTTTTAGCTTAGGTTATCTTTTGTATTTACGAATGTTGGTTTACCTGTTACTGGTAACTGTACAAGCCCATAACTAATTGTTACCTACAGTTATTTAATATTTTTACCCACGACGGAACGGAGACGGTATGTGCGTTTAGGGTGAGAGGGTGTTTGATTTTTTATTTGTGTATACAGAAGCTGTTGGTATACCTTAATAAATAAATAAATAGAAAATAGTTCGTAATCGAAACTTATCGAGTATCGAGCTGTTATAGATACGTCACCTTTTGATCGAATAAAGCAATATTTATTTATTTGACAACAAACACAGGTAATAAATAAATAAATTATGCAGAGCAGCCAAGTTTATATAGGAAGATCATTTTTTGTTGTGTATTACAGAAAGTGTAGAACCAACTATTCACTACCATGCATGCTATAGTTTCGGATCGGTTTACCGTTTCCGAAGAAACTTCTCATTGATCTTTTTATTATATATCAGCAAAAACAGAGAAATTTTTTAAGGTGTTATTGACCTCGAAACGGCATGATAGGTAGTGTCATTATTTATTAAAGCGTTTTGGAAATTGGTCAATCATAATTTATCAGCTATGATCGCAGTGATACTACAGTTGCAGTGTTTTGAAGGCCTCCCCTAAGTCCTTTCAAGTACTTTTTATCTGTGGTGCAATAGCATATATATAATACAATACAGTAAGCATATACTAAGTCGCCCCGCCATCTCACTCTGGGCTGATTTCGATAGTGCCTACAGTTTTCAGGCATCCATTGTGTGGAGACTTGCCCAGTGATCGTAAATATGGCTTATGTTACCAGCTTAATCCTATTTAAGACATACACCTTTTTGCCTACGTCTATGCCCGTTTTGGAGTACTGTGAAGAAGTTGGGTGAAGAAGCATGCCGCAGAATTCAGCGCTCCATTGATATTTGGGAATAAAACAAAATTCTTTAAATAAAACCAAGAAGATAATTTTATGTGACAAAGGAATTAATGGCTATTAATGGATAGGGCGTCGGACTTGCGATCACGCGGTTGCCGGTTCGAAACCCACCCATTGCACTAGCAACGTGAACCCACTCGTAACACAAGCATTTAGCTTAGCACGAGGGGTTAACAAGAATACTAGTAACGTGGGACCCACATTGCTAGTAAGCTTTATAAAAAACAAAAGAAAATGGTTTTACATTTACATATACGAATACTGGTATTATACGTAGAATCGAGTTTTTGGTATATTGCCGGCAAGAGGCGACCACTTCCTTAGGGTATAATAAGACACGACTAAGGGATTACTCGCAAGGATAGATAGCAGTCATTTGATAGCAGCTTCTCAACCCGCATATTGTAAAATTCTACCGGGAAAGGGTTGGGTCTATACTTTGATTTTAGTATTACGTTTATATATAATAATGGGTTAGTAATAAGACGTAGGTAGTAGAAATGTGTGTGTATATGTATAACAACTATATCTATAACTGTTTATTTTCAGTGTGTGTTTATTTGGTTGATGATTAGCGGTTTGTTTACATCATCATTGTGGAGTGAATAATTTTTGGCCTAAAGAAAGTAATCTACATTAAATAACAATAACTAAATCATTAGTTTATTCAAGATAGTAGAATTTGAATCACTTAGATTTTAGCCTAATATAATGAAACCAAAACATCCAAAACTATAGCGTTTAACCAATAAGTATTTAGTTTAAGTTGCACAGTATAAAGTAGTGAGAGGTTAGGTACTCGTGCCATTACTTACTCGTTTTACTGTTCACGCTTAAAGGCTCCTTGTGAACATTTCTACTCAGTAGATGTTATTCGAATACCATTCGTTTGTATCGATGTGGAACTTAGTATTCTGGGAGTAAAACTCCTCCATCGAATGTGTAAAGATCACAAGATTGCCCTCCAAAACTGTAATCACTTATGTCACCCACAAGCTATACAGTTTAAACGGGACTGAGCAAAAGACGTACCTATGTATATTGACTACCAGACGAATTTTGGGCGAAATCCTTACATAACATACCATCACGCCTGTATTCCCCGAAGGGTTAGGCAGAGGCGTACTTAATGTACACCCACAGTTCGCCGGTATGTTTAGCGAAATCCTTATTAATATTATAAACGTGAAACTTTGTGAGTATGGATGTATGGATGTTTGTTACTTTCTCACGCCAGAACGGCTGAACGGATCTGGATGAAATTTGGCACACACATAGATTATAGCCTGGAATAAAACAAAGGCTACTTTTTATCCAGGTCGGACCCAATCC
The DNA here is from genome assembly GCA_910591435.1 of Acronicta aceris. Classification (NCBI taxonomy): domain Eukaryota; kingdom Metazoa; phylum Arthropoda; class Insecta; order Lepidoptera; family Noctuidae; genus Acronicta; species Acronicta aceris. Next base: position 16,288,408 of record OU342762.1, on the reverse strand, counting down.
TGAAGTCTGATAGCAGAAGCTAGTTTACCATAAATTGAACCTAACACGGAGTAAAATGGCAGCGTGGTGTGTCCAGACGGGCTCATGAAAAACATTGGGCTGTTACATAGCAGCTTGGACAGAAAGAGCATGAACAACCGTTTTGCCGAAAAGTGGGACGAACTGGGGTATCAAATAAAATCGACAAGTCAAACTGTCTGCACGTTTGGTGTAGCGGTTAAGGTAGTCAACTCGGCACTACCATTGTGACGAGTATAGTCAGTTCGATTTCTACCAGAGGTAAATTTCATTCATTTTAATGTTATTTGTTTAATAATCATAGAGTGTAAATTTTATCCATGTTACCTAGATATCAAACATAATGTAAATTGTTCTTGATTGAATAAATAATTTAAAACAATTGTGGGATTCACAGATATTTTTTCGAGTCTGGGTTATTTGTAAGTTTGTATTTTTAAGTTCTTTCCTAGTGAAACCATTGTCGAAAAAATTCACTTGGTATTATGTAATTTTTAGCAGAAATCCGGAATTCTGTTAATTATAATAAACTTGCCTTATTACAAATACGTACATACATATGTACCGGAAAACGCAGTGTGGGAGACCTCCAACGAGATGGACGGAGTCGTTGGATGCAGGCGGCATATAACCGGTCCCTGTGGAGGTCTTTGGGGGAGGCCTTTGTTCAGCAGTGGATTTTTATTGGCTAATATGATGATGATGATAATGATGAGGCAAACTCTGGATATACAGCAGTATAATTCTACTAAACCTTCCGAAGAATTCAGTCGTGATGATACTATAGATACTAAAATGTGTAAATCTTATCGCCTTTTATCTAATCGACTTGAATATCCATTCTTTAGGTAGGAATAAAGGTTCTTTACATGATACTTAAACATTTTACGTATGAAGAGGGTCTGGCTTACAATTAAGGTATACCAGCCATATTTTGAAACAAACTGTCTCTGTATTAAGTAGCAATGATATTTTATTTTACTTTATGGCTATTGCAGACAATCTCTGCTAAGTTACTATCTTCCATGAGGATAGGAGGAGGAAGGTATTTATGATGCCCTGCTCTAATAAATTATATGAATAAAGGTCGTTCTTTTTTTCATTTTGTACATTTTAATCAGGACTCGAAAGCTACATTACTAACTCTGGTTCTCCAAACCTTAAGGGTTGTACGAGCTATTTAAATATGTCCAATTTAGGCTCTTCCAGATAGCTCAGCGCCGAACATTCACAATCGCAGTTCAGCGCAGACAGTTCAGTGTTACAAGGAAATGCTCTACTGAGTTTGAACATATATATATTTCGCTGATCAACCCTGACGGTCAGCTGGGAAAGGAAAGGAAAGGTGCGTGCGAAAGGTTCGAGCATGTGTGTGCAAATTTTTGTGTGTATTTGGGGAATGCATAATGTCCCAAATGTAAGGCAGCTCATCGCCTCTAAATTCGTGCAATGCTTTACGCTATATGGGGTTCAAACCAAGCAGGCGTCCGAAACAGCATAGCCCAACATTAAGAGTCTACAAGGCGAATTGACGACACGTTTGGCGTAGCGGCTGAGCGATTGGCTTCTGCGCAACGTGTTGTGGGTTCGATCTCCACACGAAGTAAATATTTGTATGATCTATAGGTAGTTGCTTCGGGTCTGGGTGTTTGTGTTTGTGAGGATTTGTGTTTGTAAACGCACCCATGATACAGGTGAAAATCCTAGTTTGGGGCAACGTTTTTTTTAAATGGGTATCAAATTGCACGAAGACACCAGATGATATTCTCCAGAGCACATTTTTATGTTAACAAAGAAAACATACCTGCTGGTATTCAAATATTATCTATAGGTGGACCATGCCCATGTGAAAAAATAGCCCAAAAACACGAAAACCTAACAAAAATTCATCGTTTAAATGGCACGTATACCAGGATCACAGAGTGCGACAGGAGATACATTTCAACCTGTATTTATTTGACACTCTTCCGTGTCGCGGCGGGCGTTCTCGAGCTCACTCGAATAAAGTATCGAATGTATCGGTGACATTCTCGATACGGCCGGCTGGCATTGGGAGCTCGGAAATCTAATATGAATACGCTTTTGGTAAATACGTTCTAGAGACGAAGGCGTATACCGTTGGCTGGGATCACCGACTCCACTGTAAATAATGTGAGACATGTGCTTAATAAAATCGGGACGTTTGAATTCGGAGGTGCATTTTATATGTGTACCCTTCGCTCTGTCTGTAATGTTTTACGTAAGAACGAAAGAAAAATTGGATTATTCGAACGTACTTACGGTATGACTAAGCGTACTCAGCTTTAACTTGCTGTGACAATCCCTATTTCATTTCTCTCTTTTTTTTTGGATAATTTTTTAAACGTTATACATCAAACTGCATAATTCTCAGCAACTATTTGGAACAAAGTTGTAAAGCTTTTATTGTAATAATTAAAAAAAAGAGTATCTATGGAGTTTCTTGGCGGCTCTTCTCCATATGACTCACTTTTTTGGAACACTGCCAGTAGTTTTGACATTTCAAAAGTACCTATTTTAGTGGTCTAATTGAAATAAAACTTTTTGACTTTGACTACTTACTGATAATATTAATGTTATTTTTTTAATGTTAATGAAAATGTTATTTTGTCCTGCCTAGAGAAATCGTCTGAATTTTCCTATGTAAAAGGTATGCGTTATCAATAGAAAATTTTCGTAATTTTCTGAATAAGGTCTGTGTGAACGATTTTAGTTTAAAAGTGACGGGAACAGTCAGAAGTTTGGATGGGAAAGTTTCCGCATGTGAATCTGCGCACGGGCCGCTAGTTCTAAATACATTTCAATAAAAATCGGTATTATTTAGTTGATTTTTTTTTATTCCTCATTCGACTTACTACTTGCAGTTAATTTTTTATTCTTATTACTTACACTAGATTCTATGTAAAGCCATAAACTCCTCTTTGATTTTGTAAATCAAGTTTGACTTGATAATTTGTTTCGTTGGATTGAACCTGCAACGACGCGACCACGGAACCAATCGATCCATAGAAGTATATAGTAAGTAGGTATATAAAATTTTCAAGAAACCCTGTTATTTTCCGGCTGCATGTAGAAGGTTTGTGATATCAGCTGTCGCCTTCGTTTTGTGCCAATGTCAATAACTACATTTTCTTATCCTGTACGGGAACAGACGAAAGACATTTTCTCGTATTAGAAATAAAACATACAGTCTGGTTTCTTGTCGGTAAACGGAGAAATGACGTGGTGAAAGGTTTCAATCTGGATTCTGGCTTTTCGATTTCATGTACTAAATTAGAAATTGAATATCACTGTTTTAAGGGTAATAAATAGTAACTGCTTCTTTAGCCTACTAGTCCTGAGCACGACTGCTACGCTAAAGGTCCTAGGTTCTGTTGATATTGATTGTTTAGAGATGTTGTAGAGTTAGATTCACTTGTTAGATCTCTAATATATTTCAGAAGGAATGAAATAAGAACATCAAATAATTTGTAGTCCAAGGTTAAATAACTGATTTAATTATCACAATATTACACGTACAATTATATGTCACGCGTGCCTACCCTGTGCCCTAAGGATAACGACTGAAGTGCATTGTATGAGCGAGAGGGCGAGCGAGCTCCTGTGTCAGCATTACAATGTTGCCACAGTTCGATTTTGAGATCGAGCAAACGGTTATTCTATGAAATTCTCAGTTGCAGCTCGGCGTTTGGGATTTGTGTATATATAGGCTCGCCCCCTATTACATGGAACTGAAACATACCACCTGTGGGTGTACATTAGTACGCTTCTGCCTAACCCTTCGGGGAATACAAGCGTCATGATTTGTTATGTTATATAGTAATATAAATCAATCTCTTGAAATCAACGGACAATATGAGACAATAAATATTAAAAAAAGTGCTTCAATAGTCTTAATGAACAACTGAGGAGCATTCGAAGCGCCAGACCTTTTCACAAAAAGATTTACCTACACCCGACCTAATAGGTTAAGCTAGGTAGTTATGTGTATGGTATAATGTAATAACGTCATCATCCTCCGAGCCATTTATTTAATCCCATCATGGGATATGACGCATCACTTGTGTATTTGCCAGTGTCAAGTACACAGAATAATCCCCAGTAAAACAGTGGAAACTGCACTAACGGCCAGCCGCAATATCAAATCGGTCAGTAGATTTTCTTACTAAAAATAGAATTTTGACATAAGGTCCATACAAGTAATGTCAAAATCTTATCTCCAGTAAGGAAATCTATCGACAGATTTGTCATCGAGAATAGCCGTAAGGCTTCGATGGAGTTTAGGAGGGAACACAAAAGTCACGATTTCCAATTTTATATCATTTGCCTACACTCACACACGTTCACGAACACGTGGTTAACATAAATGTTCGTATAACATCCAGGACCGACGGCTCTACATGCTTTCCGAGGCACGGACCGGTCTCGATATGTTATGAATAGTCACCCATCTACAGACTGACCGCAGCGAGCGTGACTTAACCTTGCAGATCAGTTAATCGGCTTAGTTTAGCTACTCCTATGGAAAATAGGTATAAGTGTCATGTATTTTTTTTAGTAAGAATAAATGAAAAGCACAAGCAAGCTCTATTGACTAAAAATCGTTCCGCGTTCCAATTTTGAAATCCACCAATTACTACAATTTAAGGTAGCAAGACCGGACTTAAATTTGTATCAACGCTATTCCCAACCTTATATCTAAAGGTATAGACTTTAATTTCGCCTGTGATAGGACGACGACGAATAATTTGAATTGATCTCAGATAAGTATTACGTATAATTAGCATTGTATAATTAAGTCTCTCGGTACGTATTTAGAATTCAAGTGACTCGGTGTCTAATAGTTTAATTTAGTCTTTGAAATTTGTACTACCTACTGCTGAATTAGAGTAAGAATTACGTCGACACGTCTGGAGTCTACTTCATAATGTAGTAGGCTTTTGAGGACGGAAGGCGAAGACAGACCTCCGTCAGTACGAGGTCGACATGCCCTGCCTGCATGTAGCAGATGATCCATGAGTATTTACCGCACCCTCCAAAAAGGTTTTTGAGGACAGAATATTTAAGAAAGTATGTTGCTGCGTCCGTAATTATATTTAGGATAAAGTCATACGCATTTCCACGTTACCTTTCCCTAATATGCTGGAGCCGACTTTACGTCTAATTCTGAGCTCTCTAAATTATGGTTGAGTTACACGATGACTGATGCATGGGGCCGTTAGTTGGGTCTGGTTTACTCAAACCCGCTATGGTTCTTTCCTAAAAACACCCTTTCAGACATTTGTGTACTAATTGTGTGGTACTCTGTATTAATTCTAAAAGAGTCTGTGATTCTCTGAGTTTGTTTCGGTGTTTTTTCTCAGATAGTTAGGTAGTAGACAGTTAAGAAGTGCTAGCATCGTTTAGCTAAAAAAATACCTGGGACAGTTGGGATCGTGTGCTCGCCGAACCACAAACGTAGCTTAATCTTGTAGATTGATTGGTCTGTGTGTTCACTACTTCCCTCCCGTCCCTTGGCCGTATCCGTATACACAGCAAACACAGCAAACAAAAAAAACAGCTGTTCCATACATACTGTGAATTCAGGGTTGGTTCCTTATTAAAAGGTATTCATAATGATGAGTATAATACCGTCCTTTCGGCATTAAAATGACTTAAATGTGACGGTGTATAGATCTACGTAATAACTACACAGCTAAGGGCTCCTTCCAATATACAAAACCAAACATATACACAAAACTATTTTGCGTTCATATCACGGCCACTATCAAGTTACACAAATTTTCTCACATAATATCAGTGGTTACAGGTGCAAACTATAACCTTGTGGGAAGCGAGACCCTCGTATCTAGCAACCAATTACGGATGAGCCCTCCAAATTTGCCTATAACCCAAACTATATCTATAATTTTTAAGTTTGGAGGTCAGTTTAGATTGGTGGCAAGTTGCAGTAATATTGCTGTCAGGGGAAATAACTGGCGGCCTGTGAGCGAAGGGAGGTATTGCTGCGTTAGATAGTTCGTGAACTGCTAGTTTTGACATTAATTTTGATGTTGCTACGTATTTTATTGTGATTTTAAGGTGTTTCGGGTTTGATTTTCCATGTAGAAAATTTATTGTAAAGTAATAAGGTCATACGAAGCGTATATTTCATGGCGTTTCACAGGCTAGCTTATCGGTTTTTTATCGGATACATTTCGGAGAGTGGGCATCAGAGCTCCACTATCCTATTCACCTTAGCCTTTATACTATAGGACGACCAGAAGCACGAAAAAGCGACATCGATTCATGGTGAATATTCCAAAAACCCGAACGAAACGCTTTAAGTCAACTTTTATCATGCGTACCGCTGAAATGTGGAATGAACTTCCCGAGTCTTCCCCGATAGATATAACTAATCTGGGTATCTTTAAATCACGAGTGAATCGGTTTCTTCTAGGCAAGCGCGCTCCATCGTAGATCGCAGTATCGCTTAACATCAGGCGACCTCGCCGTCAAGCGTAAAACAAACATATTTTGTTTCTTTTTTTTTTATTCGTGATAGGCTTACGCTTGACCGCCAGTTTGCCTGTATTATGTAGTATTATGGATCATAATCAACCCATTATACTGTCCCACTGCTGGGCACGGGTCTCCTCTCAGAATGAGAGGGATTAGGCTATAGTCCACCACGCTGGCCTAGTGCGGGTTGGCAGACCTCACACGCCATCGAGAAAATCTCTCAGGCATGCAGGTTTCCTCACGATGTTTTCCTTCACCGTTTAAGCGCGTGATAATTAACTATTTAATACGCACATGACTTCGAAAAGTCAGAGGTGCGTGCCTTGGGTTCGAACTCGAGACCTTTGACTTGGCAGTCCAACGGTCATACCACTAGGCTATCACTGCGTGTCCCAGTGGATAATAGACAAATATTTGTTTATTCTATGGATATGTGTTTCGAGCCTGGGTGTACTTTATTATCCGACTGCGCCAGAAGGGGGGCTATGTTTGTGAAGTCTCTTGCGACACAGGTCTTGTTTCCTAGCGCGGGAGCTGTTTTTTTTATAGAAAAAGATTATCACTCGCTTTAACAGTGAAGAGATTCATACTGCTTTATAAGTCTAGTGGTCCCAAGCGCGACTGCTACGCTAGAGGTCCTAGTTTCGATCCCCAGGTCGAGTAGTGATAGTGGGTTTTTCTATGAAATTCTCAGTAGCAGCTCGGAGTCTGGATTTGTGCCCAGTTAATGGCAATAGGCTCACCCCCTATTTCATGGGACCTAAAACATACAAGCGAACTGTGGGTGTACCTACATTAGTACACCTCTGCCTAACCCTTCGGGGAATACAGGCGTGATGATATGTTATGTGATAGTACGAGATTCATGATAATGTACGAAACCAAGCCTCACTAGGCCAGCGGGGTACATTAAAATCTCCAATTTCATTTCAATTGAAATCATAGCACGTGTGTAAGAGAAGCTAAGTAAACACCAGTAGCGGGCTATCTGCAAGGACTAGATCTGACGTCTTGGTAATATAAATATTATACATCCAATAGAAAACGAACTTCATATCTCTTAAAATAGGGTAAAGTTTCGCTTGCCTGTAATAAGGAATCGCGCACGAAAATGTAATGAAAGGCGGTCTAACATTTTTATAGGGGTTTCAACGACTCGGAGTGGCACCGTTTTACATTTAAGGAATCCTCATTGTATTATGTGCAGGGTAACACATTGCTGTTTATGGCCACGACGATCATATCATGTTCATTTGTTAATGTTTGTTCATTTGTTTCTTTACATATATTTTACCCGTGTATAATTTGGCGATGTATATTCGACGTAGAGGCTCAATGGTCGGCTTTTGCGCCACGGGTGTGGGTTCAATCCCCGCATGGAAGATATATAACAAGAATAACCGGTAGCTTGGACCCTGTTCCCTATACCGGTGGACAACTATTTTTTTTATTTTTAAATGTTTTTATTGTTATTTTTATAAAAATATTTGAAAAATTAAATATGTAAATAATGATAATGAGTAAAGAGAATAATAATAAATAATTTTTATTTCAGCCAAGTACACCCATAGTGGTTACATTTTTATAATTTATAATTTAATTTAGTTACAAAAAAGAACATAAAATAATAATATTATATAAATTAAAAAAAAAATCTATATGTGTTCTTTCGGATCTAGGTTAGCTTAGTTAAATGTGAAAATTTGGGTTTTTAGAGGCACTTGAAATTATATAGTTTAAGGAAAACAATTAAAATGACTAATTATTTATTACTTTGTGGAAAAGGTGATGAAATGAAGTGCTTCTGAGAATTTAAAAGAAAAACCTAACATCATGCTTTACCAGGGAATAAAACTCAGAACCCCATGCTTAGCCTAGATTATGGTCGAGCTACACAATGACTGATGCATGCGTGCCGTCTACTGGGACTGGTCTACTCAAAGCCGCTTTGGCCCTTCAAAAGGCCATTTCAGACATTGCCTTGCATTATAACACTCGCTCACACATATTGGTATTAGATACTACTCGTATGTCTGGTCTTTAAAATAGATCATGATTCTCTGAGTTTGTTTCGGTGTTTCTTCTCAGAGGTCGTCAGTTAGGAAATGCCGACACCATCTTTAAAAAATAAATAAAACGTTGATTTGTAAAAGATCCATTTTATTATGGTATATGCGGGCAAACAAGCAGACGGATCGCCTGATGGTAAGCGATTATCGCCGCCCATGGACACCCGCAACACCAGAGGAGTCACAAGTGCGTTGCCGACCTTTTAAAAGGGGATTGGGTCTCCGGTAACCTCACTTACTCGGCGAAACAGAACGTAAGAGTTGTTTAACGTCGGTTTTCTGTGAGGCCGTGGTATCACTCTGATCAAGCCGGCCCTTTCGTGCCGAAGCATGGCTCTCCCACGTAAAATAAACAGTAAGAATTTACAGAAATAAATATTATTTATCAGAGCCTACTAAACCATTGAGACAGTAACATATAATACAGTGAGGTACAATACAAAAAAAAATCGTGAAAATTCTCGTGTTTGAAATCGACTCAAAATCACGCTGTCACCGCATCGTGAGTGCATAACAAGAGTCACAGGTTTCAAAATGTAGCGTTTATTTTCAATTCTATATGGAAAATGTCAGCGTATTTGTATTTTTAGAACTTTATTGATTGTTTCTATTGTTGAAAGAAGCGTGTGAATACTGCCCCATTTTCATTTGACTATTTGTGTTCCGTATTTGAGGGTACGCTACGTTCATGTTTTATATGTATGTATTTATAATTTTAGAACTGTTTTTTAACCCCTTACGAAAAAGAGGGGTGTTATAAGTTTGTAGTGTGTATCTGTGTGTCTGCCTGTTGCATCGTAGCGCCTAAAAAAAGGGCCGATTTTGATGCAGTTCATCAGTAGTCGAGAGTGTTCTTAGCAATGTTTAAAAAAAATCCGCTAAGCCGTTGACTGAAGACTATCAGCACTTTTCTGTTCCATGAAGGGACATGAGCAACTTTCACAGTTCTGATCGATTTGAAATTTGGTATTCTATTACTGTAATGATTGCAAGAACGTGGGTACCATGTCGGGATGCTGCGGGGGTTTTTAAAACTTAAAGTTATTATTCATTTGTTTCATAAAAAATATAATAAACAACAAAATTCGCTTAACATGCAGGTTATACCATTTAAGTGTTTCTCGACGAATTTCTCAGAAACTGGACATCTAAGTTATTGCATTTTTTCCTATACTAAACAGGACCGGCTGCCCCATTAGTTTAGTCGTGCTAAGCGAGACTGCTACGCTAGAAGTCCTGAGTTTTGTGCTCAGGTCGAGCAATGTATTATAGAGTTTTCTATATAATTCTCAGTAGCCGCTCGGAGATGGATTTGTTCCCGGCTAAGGGCAATAACCCCGTATTCACTTGGGATCTAAACATACTATCGAACTGTTAGTGTGCATTAGTACACCTCTGCCTAACCCAGGGAATAGAGGCGTGGTGGTATGTGTATGTTTTTAATCAGAACCGATTGAAATCAGGTACCTTTTCAGGTAGCTATTTCAATATACTTACTTGCAATAACCCGCATTTTGACTTTGCACAGCGAGCGGAACAAACACAGAACCGCATTCCAATAAAGTCTTTGTGTCCGTTGCGTTTGAAAACATTGTGGGAATATTCGTGTTGCACCATGAAGCCGCAACGCAGTAACAACAAAAGGCTCGTCTGTAACAAGGTGTTACTGCAACAGTTATTGAAATAGTATCAGGTTTTATTCAACTGGGCCTAGTTATGTGTTGATAAAAAGCCTTTTGACAGTGGCTGTGATAAAACATATTTTTATAAAGACACTTTAACAAGGAACTGCAAAAAATCAACTTTTTACGGATTTTCTTGCGTTGTATTGAAAATATGTATGTCTAATTGATTAATTAATTTATTTATTGAATTTATTGTGTATCTAATTATTATTATTTGCGTAAGTGTCAGAGACCAGTAAACTTTTACAAATCAATGCTAGAATTTTTTTTAACTAGATGGCGCCGGCATTTTCTAACTGACGACTTATGAAAAGAAACATCGAAACAAAATCACAAGAATCGGCACAATATACCCTGCTGCCTTCTATATATGTTCCACGTGCGCCCCTCAATGGCGATGGGGGGGAGTCCAACGCCTCACTCCCCCCCTACATATGTACAGATGGGGCCCGCAGGGGCGGGCCGGCACCAGTCGGGGGCCGCGGACGAATTGTCTGTTTCCCGTAGCCCCCGACGCCGCAGGTGCAGGAGGGAACACCGTGTGGTTTTTAGTCGGTAGGTCACCCACTCTGGGTGGAGTCCGACACGCCCCGTCGCCTCCCCGGGCGGCGGATGTCCATGAGGATTTTCCACACGAAACCAAAAAAAAAAAAAAAAAGGTAGTTATGTGTATGGTATAATGTAATAACGTCATCATCCTCCGAGCCATTTATTTAATCCCATCATGGGATATGACGCATCACTTGTGTATTTGCCAGTGTCAAGTACACAGAATAATCCCCAGTAAAACAGTGGAAACTGCACTAACGGCCAGCCGCAATATCAAATCGGTCAGTAGATTTTCTTACTAAAAATAGAATTTTGACATAAGGTCCATACAAGTAATGTCAAAATCTTATCTCCAGTAAGGAAATCTATCGACAGATTTGTCATCGAGAATAGCCGTAAGGCTTCGATGGAGTTTAGGAGGGAACACAAAAGTCACGATTTCCAATTTTATATCATTTGCCTACACTCACACACGTTCACGAACACGTGGTTAACATAAATGTTCGTATAACATCCAGGACCGACGGCTCTACATGCTTTCCGAGGCACGGACCGGTCTCGATATGTTATGAATAGTCACCCATCTACAGACTGACCGCAGCGAGCGTGACTTAACCTTGCAGATCAGTTAATCGGCTTAGTTTAGCTACTCCTATGGAAAATAGGTATAAGTGTCATGTATTTTTTTTAGTAAGAATAAATGAAAAGCACAAGCAAGCTCTATTGACTAAAAATCGTTCCGCGTTCCAATTTTGAAATCCACCAATTACTACAATTTAAGGTAGCAAGACCGGACTTAAATTTGTATCAACGCTATTCCCAACCTTATATCTAAAGGTATAGACTTTAATTTCGCCTGTGATAGGACGACGACGAATAATTTGAATTGATCTCAGATAAGTATTACGTATAATTAGCATTGTATAATTAAGTCTCTCGGTACGTATTTAGAATTCAAGTGACTCGGTGTCTAATAGTTTAATTTAGTCTTTGAAATTTGTACTACCTACTGCTGAATTAGAGTAAGAATTACGTCGACACGTCTGGAGTCTACTTCATAATGTAGTAGGCTTTTGAGGACGGAAGGCGAAGACAGACCTCCGTCAGTACGAGGTCGACATGCCCTGCCTGCATGTAGCAGATGATCCATGAGTATTTACCGCACCCTCCAAAAAGGTTTTTGAGGACAGAATATTTAAGAAAGTATGTTGCTGCGTCCGTAATTATATTTAGGATAAAGTCATACGCATTTCCACGTTACCTTTCCCTAATATGCTGGAGCCGACTTTACGTCTAATTCTGAGCTCTCTAAATTATGGTTGAGTTACACGATGACTGATGCATGGGGCCGTTAGTTGGGTCTGGTTTACTCAAACCCGCTATGGTTCTTTCCTAAAAACACCCTTTCAGACATTTGTGTACTAATTGTGTGGTACTCTGTATTAATTCTAAAAGAGTCTGTGATTCTCTGAGTTTGTTTCGGTGTTTTTTCTCAGATAGTTAGGTAGTAGACAGTTAAGAAGTGCTAGCATCGTTTAGCTAAAAAAATACCTGGGACAGTTGGGATCGTGTGCTCGCCGAACCACAAACGTAGCTTAATCTTGTAGATTGATTGGTCTGTGTGTTCACTACTTCCCTCCCGTCCCTTGGCCGTATCCGTATACACAGCAAACACAGCAAACAAAAAAAACAGCTGTTCCATACATACTGTGAATTCAGGGTTGGTTCCTTATTAAAAGGTATTCATAATGATGAGTATAATACCGTCCTTTCGGCATTAAAATGACTTAAATGTGACGGTGTATAGATCTACGTAATAACTACACAGCTAAGGGCTCCTTCCAATATACAAAACCAAACATATACACAAAACTATTTTGCGTTCATATCACGGCCACTATCAAGTTACACAAATTTTCTCACATAATATCAGTGGTTACAGGTGCAAACTATAACCTTGTGGGAAGCGAGACCCTCGTATCTAGCAACCAATTACGGATGAGCCCTCCAAATTTGCCTATAACCCAAACTATATCTATAATTTTTAAGTTTGGAGGTCAGTTTAGATTGGTGGCAAGTTGCAGTAATATTGCTGTCAGGGGAAATAACTGGCGGCCTGTGAGCGAAGGGAGGTATTGCTGCGTTAGATAGTTCGTGAACTGCTAGTTTTGACATTAATTTTGATGTTGCTACGTATTTTATTGTGATTTTAAGGTGTTTCGGGTTTGATTTTCCATGTAGAAAATTTATTGTAAAGTAATAAGGTCATACGAAGCGTATATTTCATGGCGTTTCACAGGCTAGCTTATCGGTTTTTTATCGGATACATTTCGGAGAGTGGGCATCAGAGCTCCACTATCCTATTCACCTTAGCCTTTATACTATAGGACGACCAGAAGCACGAAAAAGCGACATCGATTCATGGTGAATATTCCAAAAACCCGAACGAAACGCTTTAAGTCAACTTTTATCATGCGTACCGCTGAAATGTGGAATGAACTTCCCGAGTCTTCCCCGATAGATATAACTAATCTGGGTATCTTTAAATCACGAGTGAATCGGTTTCTTCTAGGCAAGCGCGCTCCATCGTAGATCGCAGTATCGCTTAACATCAGGCGACCTCGCCGTCAAGCGTAAAACAAACATATTTTGTTTCTTTTTTTTTTATTCGTGATAGGCTTACGCTTGACCGCCAGTTTGCCTGTATTATGTAGTATTATGGATCATAATCAACCCATTATACTGTCCCACTGCTGGGCACGGGTCTCCTCTCAGAATGAGAGGGATTAGGCTATAGTCCACCACGCTGGCCTAGTGCGGGTTGGCAGACCTCACACGCCATCGAGAAAATCTCTCAGGCATGCAGGTTTCCTCACGATGTTTTCCTTCACCGTTTAAGCGCGTGATAATTAACTATTTAATACGCACATGACTTCGAAAAGTCAGAGGTGCGTGCCTTGGGTTCGAACTCGAGACCTTTGACTTGGCAGTCCAACGGTCATACCACTAGGCTATCACTGCGTGTCCCAGTGGATAATAGACAAATATTTGTTTATTCTATGGATATGTGTTTCGAGCCTGGGTGTACTTTATTATCCGACTGCGCCAGAAGGGGGGCTATGTTTGTGAAGTCTCTTGCGACACAGGTCTTGTTTCCTAGCGCGGGAGCTGTTTTTTTTATAGAAAAAGATTATCACTCGCTTTAACAGTGAAGAGATTCATACTGCTTTATAAGTCTAGTGGTCCCAAGCGCGACTGCTACGCTAGAGGTCCTAGTTTCGATCCCCAGGTCGAGTAGTGATAGTGGGTTTTTCTATGAAATTCTCAGTAGCAGCTCGGAGTCTGGATTTGTGCCCAGTTAATGGCAATAGGCTCACCCCCTATTTCATGGGACCTAAAACATACAAGCGAACTGTGGGTGTACCTACATTAGTACACCTCTGCCTAACCCTTCGGGGAATACAGGCGTGATGATATGTTATGTGATAGTACGAGATTCATGATAATGTACGAAACCAAGCCTCACTAGGCCAGCGGGGTACATTAAAATCTCCAATTTCATTTCAATTGAAATCATAGCACGTGTGTAAGAGAAGCTAAGTAAACACCAGTAGCGGGCTATCTGCAAGGACTAGATCTGACGTCTTGGTAATATAAATATTATACATCCAATAGAAAACGAACTTCATATCTCTTAAAATAGGGTAAAGTTTCGCTTGCCTGTAATAAGGAATCGCGCACGAAAATGTAATGAAAGGCGGTCTAACATTTTTATAGGGGTTTCAACGACTCGGAGTGGCACCGTTTTACATTTAAGGAATCCTCATTGTATTATGTGCAGGGTAACACATTGCTGTTTATGGCCACGACGATCATATCATGTTCATTTGTTAATGTTTGTTCATTTGTTTCTTTACATATATTTTACCCGTGTATAATTTGGCGATGTATATTCGACGTAGAGGCTCAATGGTCGGCTTTTGCGCCACGGGTGTGGGTTCAATCCCCGCATGGAAGATATATAACAAGAATAACCGGTAGCTTGGACCCTGTTCCCTATACCGGTGGACAACTATTTTTTTTATTTTTAAATGTTTTTATTGTTATTTTTATAAAAATATTTGAAAAATTAAATATGTAAATAATGATAATGAGTAAAGAGAATAATAATAAATAATTTTTATTTCAGCCAAGTACACCCATAGTGGTTACATTTTTATAATTTATAATTTAATTTAGTTACAAAAAAGAACATAAAATAATAATATTATATAAATTAAAAAAAAAATCTATATGTGTTCTTTCGGATCTAGGTTAGCTTAGTTAAATGTGAAAATTTGGGTTTTTAGAGGCACTTGAAATTATATAGTTTAAGGAAAACAATTAAAATGACTAATTATTTATTACTTTGTGGAAAAGGTGATGAAATGAAGTGCTTCTGAGAATTTAAAAGAAAAACCTAACATCATGCTTTACCAGGGAATAAAACTCAGAACCCCATGCTTAGCCTAGATTATGGTCGAGCTACACAATGACTGATGCATGCGTGCCGTCTACTGGGACTGGTCTACTCAAAGCCGCTTTGGCCCTTCAAAAGGCCATTTCAGACATTGCCTTGCATTATAACACTCGCTCACACATATTGGTATTAGATACTACTCGTATGTCTGGTCTTTAAAATAGATCATGATTCTCTGAGTTTGTTTCGGTGTTTCTTCTCAGAGGTCGTCAGTTAGGAAATGCCGACACCATCTTTAAAAAATAAATAAAACGTTGATTTGTAAAAGATCCATTTTATTATGGTATATGCGGGCAAACAAGCAGACGGATCGCCTGATGGTAAGCGATTATCGCCGCCCATGGACACCCGCAACACCAGAGGAGTCACAAGTGCGTTGCCGACCTTTTAAAAGGGGATTGGGTCTCCGGTAACCTCACTTACTCGGCGAAACAGAACGTAAGAGTTGTTTAACGTCGGTTTTCTGTGAGGCCGTGGTATCACTCTGATCAAGCCGGCCCTTTCGTGCCGAAGCATGGCTCTCCCACGTAAAATAAACAGTAAGAATTTACAGAAATAAATATTATTTATCAGAGCCTACTAAACCATTGAGACAGTAACATATAATACAGTGAGGTACAATACAAAAAAAAATCGTGAAAATTCTCGTGTTTGAAATCGACTCAAAATCACGCTGTCACCGCATCGTGAGTGCATAACAAGAGTCACAGGTTTCAAAATGTAGCGTTTATTTTCAATTCTATATGGAAAATGTCAGCGTATTTGTATTTTTAGAACTTTATTGATTGTTTCTATTGTTGAAAGAAGCGTGTGAATACTGCCCCATTTTCATTTGACTATTTGTGTTCCGTATTTGAGGGTACGCTACGTTCATGTTTTATATGTATGTATTTATAATTTTAGAACTGTTTTTTAACCCCTTACGAAAAAGAGGGGTGTTATAAGTTTGTAGTGTGTATCTGTGTGTCTGCCTGTTGCATCGTAGCGCCTAAAAAAAGGGCCGATTTTGATGCAGTTCATCAGTAGTCGAGAGTGTTCTTAGCAATGTTTAAAAAAAATCCGCTAAGCCGTTGACTGAAGACTATCAGCACTTTTCTGTTCCATGAAGGGACATGAGCAACTTTCACAGTTCTGATCGATTTGAAATTTGGTATTCTATTACTGTAATGATTGCAAGAACGTGGGTACCATGTCGGGATGCTGCGGGGGTTTTTAAAACTTAAAGTTATTATTCATTTGTTTCATAAAAAATATAATAAACAACAAAATTCGCTTAACATGCAGGTTATACCATTTAAGTGTTTCTCGACGAATTTCTCAGAAACTGGACATCTAAGTTATTGCATTTTTTCCTATACTAAACAGGACCGGCTGCCCCATTAGTTTAGTCGTGCTAAGCGAGACTGCTACGCTAGAAGTCCTGAGTTTTGTGCTCAGGTCGAGCAATGTATTATAGAGTTTTCTATATAATTCTCAGTAGCCGCTCGGAGATGGATTTGTTCCCGGCTAAGGGCAATAACCCCGTATTCACTTGGGATCTAAACATACTATCGAACTGTTAGTGTGCATTAGTACACCTCTGCCTAACCCAGGGAATAGAGGCGTGGTGGTATGTGTATGTTTTTAATCAGAACCGATTGAAATCAGGTACCTTTTCAGGTAGCTATTTCAATATACTTACTTGCAATAACCCGCATTTTGACTTTGCACAGCGAGCGGAACAAACACAGAACCGCATTCCAATAAAGTCTTTGTGTCCGTTGCGTTTGAAAACATTGTGGGAATATTCGTGTTGCACCATGAAGCCGCAACGCAGTAACAACAAAAGGCTCGTCTGTAACAAGGTGTTACTGCAACAGTTATTGAAATAGTATCAGGTTTTATTCAACTGGGCCTAGTTATGTGTTGATAAAAAGCCTTTTGACAGTGGCTGTGATAAAACATATTTTTATAAAGACACTTTAACAAGGAACTGCAAAAAATCAACTTTTTACGGATTTTCTTGCGTTGTATTGAAAATATGTATGTCTAATTGATTAATTAATTTATTTATTGAATTTATTGTGTATCTAATTATTATTATTTGCGTAAGTGTCAGAGACCAGTAAACTTTTACAAATCAATGCTAGAATTTTTTTTAACTAGATGGCGCCGGCATTTTCTAACTGACGACTTATGAAAAGAAACATCGAAACAAAATCACAAGAATCGGCACAATATACCCTGCTGCCTTCTATACAGGGTTCTCTAATTTACAGAATGTGTGGATATAGTTAGACTATTCAGTTCGATAACGTAGATAGCAAATATTAATACATAAGTTTAACAGCGCACACAATCCGCAATATTTGTAAATTTCGATTTTTTTCACACATTTTCAAATGAATGTTTTCACAATAATTATATTGTGTTCATTTGACAATAATGCTTTAAATGCACGTTAGGTTTGACCTTAACATCTTAATTTAAAAAAATGGCCGGTCTTTGAAATTTAACCCTGTGTAATAGCGTCAATCTGTTCCTACACAATGGTGTTTTGCTAAATTATCGGTGACTTCGCCTTAAAACTCTTTTTCTTCTCATACAATAAGAGTTCAGTTTATACTGGAAATGTATATGTGTGTAGATATTGCACACATTGTTTAGCTGTGTGTGTGTAATTCATATACCTAGTGGGTCATTAACCTTTTGACCGTCACAGTTGTGTATTGATAGACGTCAAACCAAAATGTCCCGAGCGCGCCACGAACGCAACTGGACGACAGATTTCTATAGAAAATGGCTTGGCGCCGAGGGCATGCTTTTTTGTTTTGACGTGGTGGATAAGGGTGAACCCCCCTGGAGACCACATAAGTGTCGGTACCTTACAAGAATCAAACCTTCTGCTCAGCCAGTCGTTATTCGTGCCATCCGTCGTACTTACGATATAAATACTATGCATTCACAAAGACTCCACGAGCGCGGGCGGATGAAGCATCAAGATTGGATATTCTATCTTTCCTTACACTTATCTTTGGACGGTCGGACGGAAAACCTCGGCATCAACTGTTTTATTGGGGTGCCAGTGTCAACGATAAAATAAAACGTTGAATAGATAGGTTAGAGTAGGCAGTGATATGATCCAGCACCAGTCGGGGGCCGCGGACGAATTGTCTGTTTCCCGTAGCCCCCGACGCCGCAGGTGCAGGAGGGAACACCGTGTGGTTTTTAGTCGGTAGGTCACCCACTCTGGGTGGAGTCCGACACGCCCCGTCGCCTCCCCGGGTGGCGGATGTCCATGAGGATTTTCCACACGAAACCAAAAAAAAAAAAACAAAAAAAACTAACATTCATTACCTCCCTCATCATTATTATATCGAATATCGCTACCATATGTAACGTCTAAAAGAGTAACCTTGGAGTTTCTTACTGGGTTTTTTATTGGTTAAGTCAGCAAACGAGCTGATGATCCACCTGGTGCTAAGTACATAGTCATCGTTGTCCTCGATTACCTTCACCCATAAGAGTCCCTACGGACTTCAGACTACCAGAACCGTAGCAACCGAGGGGGAACTGTCTCTTACGTGCATAAGTCGGAACACACACCAAGGTGCTTTATGACAGAATCCGATGTAAGGGTGGTTGCTAACCAGACAAATCCCAAGATTCAAAGCAAATCAGATATTTTCTGCCTCTTACGAGACTATCTCAGAGGCTACTTTTTTAAAATTAAATACATAAAAAATTCTGAAAAAGCATGTTTTAAAGACACTTTTGCAAGTCATTATTTTTAATTTTAGATAAATTATCTAACCTATCTATCTAAGGAACGTCATTGATTAAGATCATTTAATTATGATAATCTTGTTGCCTGCTGATTATCCTGCAAGATACGGTTTTGATAAAAATTCCATTGTTTAACTCGAACCTCGAACATATCAAAGTTTCAAACAGACTTATACAATTTATGAACAACGCGAGAACTTGATAAACTGAACGGGCGAACCGACGCATAATACAGAGGAAGTTGAATTACTCCGGTTTGCGGCCAGCAGCGTCCGACAGCGTCCGGACTTGAGAACGGCTAGTTAGACTCAAGAACCGATTGGAAACCTACATGAGTAATACCCATGTACTGTTGGAGTAGTTGAGATTCAAACTAAAGACTAACACAGCCTTCTACTCAGGTTTAATATAGTATTAATAGATGGTAATAACTAAGCTTGCTAAGTCATTTTTTGTGACCATCAGAATGGACGGTCACTACCCATATTTTACAACGAATGTCGAAGATCGCCGACAAAGTCGCGGGCAGAAACGAATTAATTATATTTTTTAAATAAGATAAAAAAATACGAGAAGCTTATACAATTTGAAGTCATGTTATGTTATTTGAATAATACGGCCCGTTGTGTTCGAGTTTGTCTCAGCTCCAAGACAACCAAAAATTTCAAGTATACCTACCGTGAAATTGTGAAAAAAGTCCACTGTTTCTAAGAAAAAGTTTAGAGCTCTCCAGAAATTTAGGAAATAGCTGATTTTTCGTTGAGTGTAATGGTCCCCCCCAACTGTAACTAAAAATTCACGGTGTTTAAGTACAGTCAAACACATCAAGTTACCACAAACTGTCAAATTTCCCCAATGGATAATAAACTCTATGATTTGGAGATTAAATTTAAAATTGATCAAAGAAATAGGTGCCATGATGTGCTGTTGACCGTACTTACTAAGCATAAATATTTTCATCTTCGGGTCACAGTAACACATGTGAAAAACTGAAACTTTATGAAAAACTGCTCCGAAGTAATATTCTGTTACACAACCAAAAATCTAATCCTTATAACTAGTGTGTAAGTCGCTCACGTTCTTACCCGAGATGAGACAAATAAAGCAGGCCATACCGAAACCTGCCCCTAAAATAATAACCGAACCCTGGTAACATGTCGGCCTAATACCGACCGGCGTTCGCTCGTAAAAAATAAGAAAAAGACTCCGCAAAATACTCTCTATTACATTCCTTGTTCGTCGAAAAATTGGAAATACATTTGTTCGAAAGCGAATCGGACTGCGTATTAGCCTTATGGGTGTCAGACGCTGTGAGATCGGTATCTCTCGCGCGTGCCGCGTTACCCGCAGATTTAGATTTCTTTTATGAATAACATATTCAACGATTCTTGTTCCTTGAACAGAAGTCGTTTGGTAATAAAATGGTATTACCTCTGCTTGCTCGATCTAGTCGATCGAGGCACGTTCGTTGAAAACATTGTGGCGTAAACAGTGAGTAGTATCGAGTGAGAAGTTAACGTATCTCATTAAGTAATCATGATTTACAGGGATTATAATTATAGGTCAATTTTTAACAAATATATCCTAGCTGTCATAAAATTGGGTATGAGCTGATCACCCATCCACTATTACAATATGAAAAGCGTAGCTTAACTTCATATCAACTATCTAGACTGGGATATAAGTAGACTAAAGGTAAAACTCATGCTAAATACATAGCACCGCTGGGAGAGTAACTTTTCAATAACTTCGATGTTAGACTTAACTTTAAAAGTATCAAGAAGACAATATTGCATACTTCTATATCTAATATTTACACCAGTTTTCTCTAACAAGGTTGATATTTCCAAAGAAGTTTGAAAACTGACCGGACGCCGCCCGAAGTCGGCTTACCCTTCCGAGCTTGAAGATCAAAATAATTACATTAATGACACAAAGAAGAAACTTTCGTTTGAAGTGCGATACTGACCGACTTTGTGGAAATTGATACTGGAATATCTTCAGGCTACAAATCGAATATGGCGGGATCGGAGAATAAATGTATCGCGATTCTTATAATCATGCCAGTGCGAAATTTAGTTCGAATACGCTCTACCGAAACTACGACATTACCAGCGAGGTTTCATTACCTCGAAGTCTTATAGTGGAAGGAGGAATGAAGGGGCAGTGCCCCAGAAAGCACGTTAACCTGTCGGTCCTGGTTGTCATACAAACAACTATAACAACGTCAATGGTAGTCGGAAGCCCAAAAAGTCTGCCAATCAGTTTATTCTTATGATATCGGTATCATCAACAAATTGGGTTGCGGAGGTTTGATTGGATGAAATGGATCAGCTCAAAAGCTGATTCCAATTAAAGTTGGGACAAGGATACGCTGCTGACATTTGTAACGACTGCACTGCACCACACGATAGTACTTTTTTTTTCTTTAGTCTGTACAAAACAAAATGCAACTTGAACAAAGATTGATGGAGAGTGATGCTCGTTATTTCCCATAGGGATCGTTCGACAACGCGGAATTCAGAAGGTGAACTAAAGTTACTGATGTTACTTATACGGTCAATAGCACGTCATGGTATCCGAAAATGTCAAATTTCTTCAATCAAAAGGTTTTTACAGCTGAAGCTGCAAGTTCCTTGAGCGACAACCGAGGACCGGTTGCCCTTAGCTAGATGGTCCGGCAACATGGCACAGGTGGCGGGAAAGAATATTTTTTTTTTATGGGATAGGAGGGCAAACGAGCTGATGGATCGCCTGATGGTAAGCGATTACCATCGCCCATGGATACCCGCAACACCATAGGAGTCACAAGTGCGTTGCTGACCTTTTAAAAGGGGATTGGGCCTCCGGTAACCTCACTCACTCGGCGAACACAACGTAAGCGTTGTTTAACGCCGGTTTTCTGTGAGGCCGTGGTATCACTCCGGTCGAGCCGGCCCATTCGTGCCAAAGCATGGCTCTCCCACGTAAAAAAGAAAAGTTCTAATGAGGAAAATAAATAACTAACTGATTATCAGTAACTAAAACTCACCTCTCTCAAAGAAAACGCTAATGTGATGGTTTTCTATAACCACCACACTAGCATTTATATTATATTAATACTAGCTTCTGTCCGCGACTTCAGAATTAAATCCGACCTGGATAAAAAGCAGCCTATGTGCTATTGCTATTTGACGACACGTTTGGCGTAGCGATTGAGCGATCGGCTTCTGCGCAACGTGTTGTGGGTTCGATCCCCACACAAAGCAAATATTTGTATGATCTACAGGTAGTTGTTCCGGGTCTGGGCTTTTGTGTATGTGACAATTTGTGTTTGTAAACGCATCCACGATACTGGAGAAAATCCTAGTGTGGGCAAGGTTTTTTTTAAAAAAAAAACAAATATTCCACACTATAATCTATTATATTTAATTTTTGTACCAAATTTCATCGAGATTCGCAAACATCCACACATCCTCACAAACTTTAACGTTTATACTATTTACTAGCGGGCCCGGCAAACGTTGCCTTAACCTGTAAATAAAAAAAACGTAGTCCCTGATTGCGGTGCCACCTACCGACTTAAATTGTGAGTCTAAACCATCCAGGGATCCATAAAAACATACACAAAAAAATTCTCGAGTGTTGTATGTTGTAAGAAATCCGACTTTGTTTTTTATATATAGATTAAAGCGTCAAAGGGATCTCTATAGTTACCTAAATTTTCTAACCAATAACCAAATGGCAGCACACATCAAATAATGACTTTTATATACAAATTTTGGATACCTTGTGTCACTATTGTAATTTTCGTAGGGATCTAATAAAAAAATACAGCCTTTGTTACTCGCTGATAATGTAGCTTTATTGGTGAATGACTTTTAAAATCGGTTTGGTGGTTTATTTTATTAGTTAAAGGATTATAAAATTGTACTTGGCCGTTATATGAGCAAGATAAGCCAATACAATTATCTGTAGAATTTTTGTTTGTTCGTCTGTTTGTACGCACATCACACAATAACGACTACTACGAAATCAGATGCAGATCTGATGCATGTTAAATCTTGATATAGTACCTATAAACATAGTTATATCTCTAGAGATATAACTATGCAACATAGTTATAAATCTTTGTAGACCAATTATAGTCATATCTAAATGTATGAGCTCGTTAGCATGTTTCAAGCGTAAAACTTATAAACATTTGCTAGCTTTCATAAACATTTCCTTGTATGTTATTTAAAAAAGTTATTTGTTTCAAAAACAAGTGTCAACCGTAACGAAGGATTCAAGCAAAAAGTTGAGAGCTTTGCCCGAAACTTGATTAAGTATGTAAATACACCTCAAGTTTATTGGCCCACAGTGGACTCTGAATTTTAAGCTCAGCGTTATAAATGTTTTCGGTGAGAATTATTATTTGATATTTGTATCTAAATACTTAATAGTCATACTTGTAAAATAGTGGAGGGAGTAGACAATGTCAGCGATCTCAGAGACGTCATAAATATATAATAATAATATTAAATAATTTATTTCAACTTTTACAAATATTTACTATAAATAATATTTAATATAAATATAATAACAAAACTAAATAATGCTTAATAATAAATCTAAAAGTAATCCTAAGATATATTTTTTGGCAAAATACAAAGTCTTTAAATACCTTTAAAAAGCATGTTTCAGGTTATCACTTTACATTTTTTTTTGTTTAAATTTGAAAACTAACTAACTAAAACTAAAAACAAGGATAATAAAACTATATATACAATATATTTTACAACTAATTTTACGTTTATAATTTCTAACAACTTCTCTGTGTCTGCGTAATTGAGATCCTCTAAATATTCCGAATCTATAAAACTCCATTTTTATAACATACACTTTTTTTAAAAAAATTAACTCATTAAAAACCACTGTAATCGATTTAGTAATCGATTCTGAACAAACTACTTTCAGGGTCTTGCACTGATTCTGTTACAGGTTGTATACAGTGTATTTTTTTAATATTCATCGAGCCTCCTTCAGAGCAAGAAGTAAAACGTTATCTCTCATTTATGGGTCGGGTAAGAACATCAAAATCCTCTTTACAATAATATTCGGCCTTTCCTTTGTTAATTGAAATCGCTAACGAGGTCTCGAGAGAAGTCATTAGAAAACACTTGCTCAAAGCTTTTATTTTCGATTTTAGCCCACTGAGTGTTCCACTCAGTTGAACGACGAGGTAGACTCATTGTTAGCTCCCTCTTTTCAACAAAAAAACCACTCCCGCGGCATTCGCTAATGAAATAAAAATCTCAACTACAAACCCGTGAAACGTATTGTGTCGTTTGTTATGGATAACTGGCTCTTTCCTGCGGTTTTGCTCGCTTGATTTACGGTGTTTGTAGGAAGAGCAAAAATTCGGTTGGATTCTCCCAAAATATGTGCAGAGATAAAACGTCCTGGGCTGAAACTAAAGTGGGGTACACATTACATCTGTTCATTCATATACAAAATTCCTAGGGACTGTAACTTATTATAAATATCCTCTGTAACATTATTGTGTTCTGGTATGAAGGGCAATGTAGCTAGTGAAATTACAGGGGATGTGAGGTTTCAAGATGACAACGTGCTAGTGATACTACTGATGCTGATGGCGTCTAAAGATTTCGGTAGCCGCTAACCATTATTATTTATTATGACACACTCAAAAACGTCAACTTGAGAGTTCAAAGTATCCAAACCGATAGCTAGTTATACCAAAATCTGTCCTAATAAACAAGTTATTCTAATAATTTTAACCGTATCTTTTACCCAATTATTCTAGGAATACACGCCTTTGTCTAGCACAGATCTGTAAGAAAATTGTTCCAGTGTAGGTATGCTGGCTAGTATGCTAAAAATGGAAACTTCATAATTATCTATCCGCAGAAAACTAAATTTCTATTAACACCTAAATACTTAAATTAATTTAGAAAACCAGTAAAGAGACGAACAGACGATACCGCAGCTTATTTTGCTATAGACGCAGTAAATTATTCATACTAACCCAGATTGCAGGAAAAATTATTATAAGCTACACCATAATCTGTATTTAAATGAAGCTTAGCTTAAGCTCGGGTCTTCGATACGACCTTGGATGACTTAAAGATCAACGGCCTATCGAAAAAAGATTGCTGATTAGCACGAATTCTATTAACACCAATTATAAAATCGTGCTTACAGAGCAGTAAAGTTGACATTGGACCTTCCCAATTGTGTAAATCTTCGTTTTCAACGTGATGACTAACATGGAGGTTTTGACCTTGTTATTCTTTGATTATGGGCTACGGAAGAGATGCGGGCGCGGCGCCGCCTCCGGCCGTCTGCCTTTGATCCCAACTCAACTGCGTCTAATTTTACTTACTAGGTCACCTTTGGCGCAGTCTCTCGTTTCTTTTTTTGTATGTATAGTTAGCAGAAACATATGAGATTTGATTTGGAGGCTATTAAATTTTAATGTTTCAATATTCAATTACTGAGTAGAGAAGAAAATTTTCGGCTGTAAGGGAAAAACCTTTAAATTGTCAAACGTTTAAGTAGTTTTCGTTCTTTTATACATGATTGTGTGTTATTTACATGTTTTGATTACCCAGAAAATGTTTTAATGGTACCGTTTTTTATCCAATTTAGGCTTCCTTTAAACACTATTATCAAATTCACAAACATTCAAAGCAGGAAGCGTCCCGATTCGAGGCCTTCCTAAGCTTTTATAATTTCCTAAAATGTTCCAGCAACACCCGTAGTATGGGCCTATTCAGCGGAATTCAAACAGACAGAAACGGCAAAATGTACATAATAATCAACAAAACTAAATGGCTGCCGGGTCTCGTTGAAGCTATGGAACTTAAAACAGTTACAATGTTTAATAAACGGAATCTTATTGGCTCTGCGAAAATGAACATTCCATGTTCCATTATCAATTTCATACATACATACATACATATTTTCACGCCTGTCTCCCATTGGGGTCGACAGAGACTATAGATTTCCACTTGCTACGATCCTGCAACACCCCTTTGGCTTCATCCACGTTCATTAATCTCCTCATGCATGTTCGTCGGTTCATAATTCAATAAATATTAACGGCCTCATTAGCCTAGTGGTCTTGCGCGCGACTGCTTCTCCACTCCACCCTGGGTTCGATTCTCAGATCGAGCAGTGTTATTGAGTTTTTTATGGAATTCTCTGTAGCAGCTCGGAGAATTTGTGCCCGGTTAATGGCAATAGACTCGCCCCCTATGACATGGGACTGTAAACTGTGAACTGCTAGTTAATAAATATACATAACTAAGCTTCTGCCTAACCTTTCGGGGAATACAGGCGTGATGGTATGTTATTTTTATTCAAAGATTTACTTATAATTTTCCATTTATTTAAGTAAATATAAATTATACCATGTTTGATAAAATCATTAATATTGTAGGCACTATATATAAACATAGTGCTGACTTTCAAGTGCTCTCATCAGGTTAATTGAAACAGTGCTACGAATAGACAAAGCCACGTCAGTTGACATGTATTATTTTCATTACTTTCATTCTTCTGTGAGTACCTGACGCGATCGTTTTCAACTCAACTATTAAATAGAACTAACTTATTTCTCCAACTCCGTTAAAAATATATACAATGATATCTATACCTTATATTAAAATTATAATGCTGACGCGATTACTTGGCGGTATATATTGTAAAGTTAGTTCTAAAAAACTAATCACAGTTGCAGTAAGATTATACTGTATGTGTTGTGCTACGCTATTCTTGTACTTTTGTAAAACAATCTTGCAAGGAATTAGTGATACAGGGAGAGTACATCACACTATCCAGATACTCTTGTATATATCAAGTTTCATTATAAATTTTATCTGTAACGGAGAAAACTTTACATGCTTTTTAAATAACATGAAAAAAATAGATGGTCAACTTGGAGGAAATTTTGAAAATCAAATTCGATTTTCTTGGTCTATATATATCTTTATAATTATAGATAAAATGACAAGATTTTTTTTATTCTGCCTTCATTGGACAAATGTTGGTGGCTCGCTGATAATACCTATTGTCGTATTCTGTCTTGAAATTACAATTACTCTGTCTAGCTTACCAAGAATAATTATGTTTGAGACAGTTTAGCATCGAATGACTGTGCTTCGCAAACAGTTTGAAGCTGATTTGTCTGTAGCAAACAGATTTGTAGAAAATAATACATTCCGGAAAAAAATAAGGCAAAATATGATTATTCATAGAAATATTTTGCGAACAATGACCAAGACCGATGCGCCGATGAAATCACTGGTACAAATTTTTATATTTCATTGCACTTATAATATTTATCGTTAAATAATTTTTCAGTTATTTTAGTTGTTATTTTATAACGGTCGTGTTTATTATCTAAGTAAATTATTTCAGATTTTCATCAATGCTGCTTTCGTTATTTTCAAACTCATGAACATAATTTACAACTTCTTAGCTAAAGAAGAACATAGCGTAAGTAGTTATAGTTTTTTTATGGTTGGCATGAATGTGATTGGCCCTAGTTATACCTCATGATCTGCATATATGCTCAAAGATGTAAGATAGGTTCTAGCACACAGTTCAATTATAATGGATGACGGTAAAACTGTATAGGGGCGTCGTTAAAAAACGAGGAAATCTTATCATGAGGTCATTATAAGATTTCCTATAAATCATAAAATCAGCAGATAAAGCATATTCAGATTTATTTGTGGTCGACGCAGCATGTCATTTTCTTCCATTCATTTCTGTCAGCCGTCACCTCATCATTCACTCCCTTAAAAAAATCCCCCTTAAAACATATTTAGATTAAGTTGGCAAACGAGCTGACGAGTCACCTGGTGGTAAGTAGTCATCATCGCCTATAGACACCTGCAACACCAGATGAGTTGCTGATGCTTTGCCGATCCTTAAGAGCCCCTACGGACTGCAGACTGCCAGAGCCGCGCACTGGCTCTTACGTGCAAAACTTGAAACACACACACCAAGGTGCTTTACGACAGACTCCGACGTAAGGGTGGTCGTTAGCCAGTCAGACCCCAAGAGCTCCTACCATCGAGCAAGTCAGATATTTTTACGCCTCTTAAGGGATGCCTATTTGAAAGGCAGTGAGGAAAAGTATTCTAACCCGTCTACATTAAACGTCTATGTTATATGTTGTTAAAATAGGGTTACTTTTCAACAAAAAAATGGACCTCGCCAATCGCTACGAAGGTCCGAACATCGACCTTCCTGGTTATGGACCAGTGTGATCGAGAAGAAATACTCAAAACTGTATTATCGCTTTTCCTGGGCACCGAAAAGAAGATAGTAATATTAATAAGTACAGACTATATGGTAACAACATAAGACTAATTCAATTATTGTTCTAGGACATGGAAAAATCTATATTGGAAATTGTCATTGAATGTTCAATGCCGTACGTATCTGCAGTATTAGCTGAGATGATCAAAAGTGAAGAAGATAAAATAAAACTATGTATTGTGAAGCAGTTACTCGTGTGCAGAGGTAAAATTATCATGAAATGTCTTGTGTAGTCTACGGGAGGACGTTCCGAAAAGCTTCTTCATCTAACCCCTTCCAAACTTAGTTGGGGTTACCTTTCACATTTGCTTCAAGTAAAATACGAATATTCAGCATATTCAAGTCTGGTGGCCAGACTTTCGCAACCTAATTTCTGTGCAGTACCGTAAGGATAAACTGGTTGGTCAGGCTTTTACGACTAACAATTCTCATTTATTAGCCGTGATCGTCCCACTGCAGGGAAAAGGCCTCCGTTTCCTTCTTCCACTCTTCCCGATTGAGAGCTTTCAGTATCCAACACCCGCAGTACGAGTAATAATTATCATATGTGTTCGTATTCGTGTTCTCCTAAAAGTCTTCAACAGTATGTTTTTTTTTCTATATTCAGAAACAAAAACTCGTGAGGCAGTGCAGATGTCATTAAAATACCTGGAACAATGTCGGTTCAATTACACGATATGGCGGCTATTCTCCGTGGACATGAGCATGATACTTACTGCGATCGGCCTCATCACTACTTACACAATAGCTATGATTCAATTTGCACATTTCCTAGATTAATTGTGTTCATTTACGGTGACTGTTACTGTGTCTTTGAAATTAGGGACATAAAATATCTCAAATTTTGATTTTTGTAATACTTCACGGGCTAAATGTTGATTGCATAAAGATTTTGTATTTATTACGTGGTTTTCTGGTAATCTAAATCAACATAGATTTTTAGAAGTTTGTATTTGTATTACGGAAATGCAAGTTCTCGGTAAGTTTTCAATAAAAATTTAGTATAGTACGCACCAAGATGGATATATGGTTAACTGATAAATAACCCTCGCGCGGTCCCTTTCATTGGTAATTCAAACACGGGCGGTACTACGATTTATGTACAAATGCGTCCAGTCAAGTCGGCCATATTTATTTTTCCATGTCCTAATGCCACGCTTGAAATATTCATGCGTTGACCGCACCATCTGTCTTGCTGATGTCTCTTACAATAATATTATTATAATGGAACTTATTTCTGTTTTGACAGAATATTATGGTGATGTATAAACACAGTAATTCCTATAATAGTTTACTTAATCCGGATCATTTTTTAATTTTGTTATTTTTCATTTACTGTACTTGTAATGATTTAAACTTTATAACCGTGTGAAACATCGTTTATTGTCACCTTAGTCTGCCTTGTAGCTACTTTAAAAATTATTGTTTTACCTGGCTTAGCATCCAGATTATGCATAAAAATGTTAATAGTATCATTCATCTATTTAAACGATTTTGTTTGTCGATAACTTCACGTTTTATGATTAGGCGCTATAATGATGTAGCCACTACCGCAATAAAAAATATACCGATGCCCAACACAAGTATTATTTATCAATTACTTACTGGGGATGACTCATTTATAAACGATGTAACTGTTTTGAGACAAATAAACACTTTTCACTTTTCACTATAGGATAGGACTAAATAAAGATAGTAAGCAAATTACGTTGTAGACTGTTTAAATTTGTTTCATTAAGCACATGTTTTAGAAGCGTATTTTACAATAAAAGAAATGTGAAAATCTATTCTTATACTTAATAATCTTGTAACTCTTTAGATTGTCGTTGTGTTTGTAATTGTTTTTGTTGTATTTGAAACTGGGTTGATATTCAGCAACCGTGCAAAGCACAAATCGAATTAAAAATCAAGGGTCCGCAAAACTTACGGAGGAGTCCAATTCATTCCGAATACCAATTTCATTTCAAACACGGACCTCATTCCGCGAAATTTGGTTGCGAAACGACTGAGACAACAAAGAGAATTAGACCGCGAAGAAAAATAAATGCGGTGAAACAACAGAGCATACAAAATTAGAGAGCGGCGGAGGAAACGCGACGTGGTGCGGCGCGACCCAAGTGATGGGCAAACGGCGGGTGCTGATGATGAGTTGGCAAAATTACCTGTACTAAATTATTGTCCTGCACACGTCTGTAATATTTTATGGAATAAAGGCATGTTTTATACAAAATACTATAAGATCATCGTTGTTTTTTATTAAAATGAGACTTGTGCACAATTTAAAATTTTAGTTCAAGTTCAAGTTCAAGTTCAAATGTTTTTATTTCAAATAAGCTTTAACAAGCGTTTATGAAACGTTATGATTCTAGTTGCTCGGTTCCAAAAGGTTGATCCTATGGAGAAGAATCCGGCAAGAAACTCCATGGACACTCTTTTAAAATAATTGGTGTTACAATCTTCATTGGTATTGCGATATGAGGATGTGTGAACATTGGATGTCAAAGTTAGGTAGAAGGTTCTCAGTGTTTGAGAACTCCATGTCATTAATAGAATATAAGTGAACTATGTGGTAAAGTACACACATCATCAAAGCAGGATAAATTAGAGTCCACTCAGACATGCCACAATGTACACACATTTACAGTTTCAGTTGAGGTAAACAATACTAACCATAAAAAATAACCCATAAAGTAAAGGTATGGATCTGATGTACAGAGTCCCAAAGTCGGTCTTAATTTTTATATTTATACATCTAGATGTATAATACATATAATAAATAAATAAATAATAATTTATACTTCTAGATGTATAGTACATTCCAATAAATCTACTTTTCTCTAGAGAAAAATGAATAAAGATCTTTGAATGAAATGTTGTCTACGTGTCACTTAATATAATATACAGGGGCCTGCGAATAATAAACCTGCGGCTTGCGAGCCACATGTGGCTCTTTGGGTGTTAAGCTGCGACTCTTTAGTTCCATACGCAAATATTAAATATAAAAAAAAAACATTTAAAAATCGTTTTGAATCGATTAACGAGGATTAGGCACCATTTTTATCACTCAGCCACGAATGAATAAATAGATTAGTTTTTTATAGAAAAACCGTATTTATACAAATACTATTTATTGTTGGCAAGAAATATTTTTGTGGCTCTTTAAAACTGTTTTTTTTTTTATCGTAAATTTTGCTGACTGCACTAGGGGATTGATTAAATGTATTGTAGGGGTTATGTGAGAGAAGATAGCTAAAACTCGCAATAACAGTTCATAGACATTTATTTTTTTACAGCAAGAACAACAGAAATAAAAAGAAATGTACTCTAATAATCCCTACTTACGCCGCGCCGTGCACTATTCAACAATTATGCGGTTCGCTAACGAATACCAACACAACTATCAAACAATACGCGACGGGGCGCTAGTCTAGGCTCGACAAGAGACGAGGCAGAGGGGACCGACCTAGGTCGATGCAGCTGTCTACACTCGTTCCGTGCCGAACGCAGACTGAATTAATTAGTAACTGCAGGCTCCTTTTATAAACGGTCAGGGTCTCGGCGGGCGGCGCGTGCGACGGGGGGGCGCGTTCACCATCTCGGCCCGTGTGGACGTGAGGCTCGGGTGGCGTAGCTCGTTAGGTGTCGTAGCCGTGCGGTCCGATGTTGTTACAGTATATAAATATTGCGTCACAGAATTAAACGTCCATACCAGCCATACAAATTACGATTCCATACCATTATATGTATCACTAGAAGAACTGAGTTTGTAAAAGTAAATATTGCTTCGCTTAACGCCGATCCCATGCACTTGCAAAATGCATTGTCAATTTTGAAAACTTATAAAAACAAATCTGGACCAGTCCACCAAACATTTTGGTGGACTTTTTCAATCTCAAATAGCATAAGTAGCGAAAATAAACGAAAGCGTTAGACGGGTCACACTGAAAGTATTCATAATTAAATTAGAAATATTGTTTTAATTCAGCAAAGCATATAAAGGTCTCGGAATATACTATAGATTTTGCATTGTATCTGTAATTTGTTACTTGAATCCTTTAATCTAATAATAAGCTATAAATAAAAAAAAAATTCTAACAATATTATTTAGAATTAACTTTTTGGAAGTGCAGTGTATTTGCGTGTGTTATTTGTGTAGTAATTCCACCAAAATCTAATTTAGACGTTCTTTTCACCATGATGTATTTTAGTAGAGTAGGTTCCTTTTAAATAAATAAATAAATGGCTTTTATGTTTCAAATGTTTTTTCTTTACACTGTCATAATACATACATACTCTTTTGTTTAGCCCTCTATTACTTGCGATCTACAATATAGCGACCAACAGTGGGTGATTATCAGTACACCTATGCAAACAGCTTGGTGTGTTTGAATGTTGGTTACAGTATTGGATAATAAGTTATAACTTTAAAGCGCAGAATATTAAAACGCTATTCGTTTCTAAATTACGTTTCACAAGATTTGCTGTGTTGATGGAGCGATGTTTAGGTTACTGTAGTTATAACATTTATAACGCAGATTACCAAAATACGGAGACAAGTGAATTTCAAGTAAAATATTCTCAAATTTTTATGAAATAAATTTAATAGTTATTTCTGTTAAGAGAATACATATCTTTATATATATAATTCTTCTGTGAGTGTGTATGTGACTGAACTTCTCTCAAACGACTGGACCGATTTTGATGAAATTTTTTGTGTGTGTTCAAGGGGATCTGGGAATGGTTTAGATTCACAATTGGACCCGGTAGGTGGCGCTGCAATCGAGTTTTGGGTTATTTTCAGGGCAGGACAACGTCTGCTGGGTCCACTAGTACTATATATAAGTTTGGTTGAGGGATATGAAATTAATTTTTCGTTTAAGAAAACAAAACTACAAATACTGAAGGGGTAAACTTTTAATAACTGTATGCAATACGATACAGATAATAGTACCCACTGTTATTCTGATTTTGTCTAAGGAATTTTTCCACGATGCTTGGAACCTACTTTTAACCACAACGTTGAAGTACTAGTGCCTATATTGAAATGTACTTAGAATATAAAATGATGGCATTGTATAATTTCTCGCTTTTTTATTACATTTTAGGATAGCCTTAATGCAAAGGATATCTCTTTGTGTTCCGATATTCTAAAATTATTAGTCTAATTTCGGACAGGATTTAAAAATCAATAAGTCCATTATTGTCTAAATATAAATAGTGCTGGTAACATTCGTTTTTCTAAACATAGGACTATTATGTCCTTGAAAATAATATAATTATGTGGTAGTAACCATAATGTAATGACTTCATATTGTAAGTATGGAAATATCGTATTAATGAGGAGTATAAAAGTATTTCTATAAAATAAAAGAATTTCTGAATAAAATATAGTTTTTTTCCAAAATATATTGTATTGCAAAACTTCGTTAACCTTTGATGTTGCGGAAACTATCCTTAGTGTACAGGGAAAGCGTCTACGTGCCTGTGTGCCTATATTTTTTTTAAAAAAAAGCTTACTAGCCATGTGGGTCGCACATTACTAGTATTCTTGTTAACCCCTCGTGCTAAGCTCAATGCTTGTGTTACAAGTGGATTCACGTCGGTAGCGCAATGGGTGGGGTTCGAACCGGCAACCACATGATCGCAAGTCCGACGCCCTAGCTATTAGGCTACCGCCGCTTCGCTTTAGTTCGTCTACGCAGAATATTCTCGAAGAATGTGTGCAAGCAAGACTGATAGATTGCAGGTCAAAATTCGGAATGTCTTGGTTGACTAACCAGCAAGTAATACGGCGTGATTGTGAGCTCTTCGTGGGAATCTATACCGCGAAGAGCGTAAGAAGTACAGTAAAGAAGAACGATCTTATTAGTCTAGTATAGTGGATAAGCATGAGGTTTTACGTTAACTAATAATATAGAAGACACTATTTATGAACATAATTATTACTGACTTTTAAGTGCCCCCATCAAGTTAATTGAAAGTCGGGCAGTGCTACAAATAGACAAAGCCACGTCAGCTTTATGTTGTCTTCATTACTTGCCGTCCTGTGAACGTGACTTGATCGCTTACTTTTCAACTAAACTATTTAAAATATACATAATGGCGTGTATAATATCGCACTTATATATCAAAATTATAATGCTGACTCGATTATTTGGCGGAATATACTTCAGAATCAGTTCTAACAGATTAATAACAGTTGCAGTCAAATTATATTGCGTGTGTTGTGCTGCACTATTTTTGCGCTACATAAATATAGTTTTTAATGGAATCAATTACATAGGAAGAATACATTACATTATCCAGATGATTTTGTATATTTCAACATTCATAATAAATTTCATTTGTCACGGAGAATATTTAACAAACTTTTTAAATGAAATGAAAAAAATTGATGTTCTACTCGGTGGAAACTTTGAAAATAAATTACGAATTTCTTGCATAATATATATCTTTATAATGTTAGAAAAAACGACATCAGTATTGTTGTTCTTTTATCATGGGAATGCTTACGGTGTGATAATAATTCCTATTGTCATAATTGCGTTTGAACTTATAATTAATATAACTAGCTTACCAAGAATAATTATGTTTGAGGCAGTTTGGTATAGGATGAAAGTTTTTCGCAAACAGTTTGATCGTGATATATCTGTAGCTAATAGATGTGAAGAAAGTAATATTGTCCGGGACAAAATAAGAAAAAATATGATTATCTATAGAAATATATTGCGAACAATGAGTGAAACCGATGGGCCGATGAAACCACTGGTACACTTCTACGACTTTTTGTTAACGAATTTATTTATTTCTATAGAACGTGATTATATCTTAGTTCCTTAAATTATTTCAGATTTTCATCAATGTTGCTGCCGTTGTGTTTAAAATAATGAACGTAATTTACGACAGCTTGTCTAAAGAAGAAGATACCGTAAGTAGATATAGTTTTTATTGTTGGCTTGAATTGGTATCGATTACATTAATGGAAAAAGGCAGCTCGCAATTCCAGCACAATTGAATAGAAAAAAAAACTGTTCTGTGCCAGTCTTACAAATATGAAAGTAGTTGCTAGCCTAGCTAAGTTTCGATTTTGTAAAAGACTAGCTGTCCCTCGCAGTTTTATCGCTGCCTAAAGTGACGTTATTAAATTCCTAAATTAAAATTTTAAATCCGAAATCCGTGTAACACGCTTGTTTATTTATGATGAGTAGCTACAACTCAAATCTTCAAGCTCCTACCTTTAAAAACACAATACCTACTCCTTTATAAACATCCTGTCCCCGTTGCCCTTGCTTAAATTGTGACTATTAAACAACCTTGAAACACGTCAGTATTTATTTGTGATGCGAAGCTTTATCTTTTGCTTGCTCTTTGCTTTTTCCTGTACGCCGAGTAATCAAGAGGATACGGGAATTTTCAAGAAAAGTGTAAAGAAGCGATAATATACGTATGTAAAGAAATATAATTTACATAATTAACCAATTATTGTTCTAGCACATCAATAAAAGTATATTGAACATTGCAATTGAATGCTTACTACCGTACGTATCTGCAGTATTAGCTAGCATGATCAAAAGAGAAGAAGATAAAATAAAACTATGTGCTATCAGGAAATTACTTGTGTGTAGAGGTAAATTTATCAAGTTTTCGTATCATGTACCGTTAACGAGCAAATATTTCTGAAAGCTTTATCATCCTATGTATTTCAAACTAAGTTGAGGCCAGTTCCCGCTGACGATCCAGCTGAATATTTTCTGGAATGCTATTCCTGCTAAAATCAGGATGGTAATTTTTGCTTTGAAAATATCCAAGCTAGTACTTTTGTACTATCTTTATTATTTTTCTCTACTACCCTAAGGTTATCTGGCACAAAATTCCTAATGGCATTAAGACCGCCTTTTTACAAACGGTGCATAAAGTATGATAAAAAAAAACAGTAGTTTGTACGAAACTTTTTTATGAGGCTTTTTATTGGCAGACTGGGCAATACTAAGAAGTTTATATTTTCAGAAGGATGTTAGGCTTCTGTTGCCACTAATTATTGTCACAAGTGTTTATACGAGTATGATAACCCTAACCGAAGGCTTACCTAATTTTATTTCTATGTTCAGATGCAAGTACACGTGAGGCAATGCAGATTTCAATAACATACCTGGAACAATGTCGGTTCAATTACACGATATGGCGGCTATTCTCCATGGACATGAGCATGATACTTACTGCGATCGGCCTCATCACTACTTACACAATAGCTATGATTCAATTTACACATTTCCTAGATTAATTGTATCCACTACGAGTATTATTGTATTTTTGAAATTATGGAAATCATTTTAGATTTTGTATGACGAGAAGCACTTAATATTTTTCAAACCACCTAATTCAAATAAAAACAAATCTTACAATTTTCGGTAATCACTAAAAAGTGTTTATACGAGTACTGTAGTGTGTTAATTGTCACATTAAAATAGTCTTTTAAAAGATTTTAGATTTCATAACTATATAATTGTTTTACATTATTGATGTAGTATTTTAGCTTTATTAAGGCACTGAAACAAGATCGAAATAATTATTTTAACACTTTTGGTTAGTTTAATTCGCCTTTTGATGAACAGAAATGATTTTTTTTTACACTAGGTATACAACAACCGCGAAGCTGTCTACTTTTGCTTGGAAAAGATGTTGAAAATGCATTCAAATCGCTTAATCGGAGTTGTCATTTGGCTTGTAAAAAAAATACAAGCCACACCTTTATTACTTCACGCGTTTGTGTTATTTAAATGTGAAATTGTATCATATTGTATTGCTAGTATTGTCGGCGCGCGCGCAGTTTGATTGCACTATATTTATATAGTACGTTTTTATCATAATTAAATAATTCCTTTGACATTAAGGTAAAACCATAATCCTCTAATATTTTCTATATCTTAAATCATAATGGAATAACACTGAATTTGCCTAGATGTAACTATATAAATATAAGGATTTTAAAGAAAGTACGTTTAATGTGACATCACGTTTGGTATAGCGATTAAGGTGGTCCTCCTCGCCAATACCATACTGTTGGAAAACGCACTGAAAACTTACAAAACCAAATGTGGACCAATAATAGAACCTTGCGGAAAACCGGGACTATTATATAGTACTGATATTATGTCAAACCTTTTGAATTCTATTTATTATTAGAAATTCAAGAAAAACTAAAAGTGCCTTTATTTTTAATATCAGATATTTTGGTGGACTTTCTTAATCAGAATGGCATGGGTACTGATCTTGTCGAAAGTGTTAGAGCATACCGAAAGTGCAAGTCAGTACCTATGATAATTTTATCGAGATTACTTGTTACAGAAAGGAATCATTATAAAATAAGCTATAATTTTCAGATTTACAAAATATTTATTTACTTACTTCAAAACATTAGACCTAAGCTTTCTTGTGTAAGTGTTGTGTATCTCTGAGTGAAAAAAAAAATGTATTTGAATAGTACCTAGATAAGTCATTTAAGTATGTAACTTTTAATAAATAAATGGTGTTAGATGTTCCAACTTTGTTTTTATTTTACAATAATAATCCTTATTGGTCTAGTGGCCGCAAGAGCGGTTTCTGAATGTGAATTCAAAAGTTTGATTCTCAGGTCATATAAACTTTTCAACAGCAGCTAAGAGTTTTAATTTGCGCCCTAAAATATAGGTAATGGTAGATGGGGGTATACATTAGTACCGTTTGCGTACAGTTTGGTTTGCTTGGTGTACCAACAACTTTTTGTAAGTATGGGAATGTTAACGAGGTGTATATTCACAAACACTATAATTTCTGATAAAATCTAAATCTAAAATAAAATGTGAAGCATTATAAAAATTGGTACAACAATCCACCTTTTATGTTGCGGAAACTATTAGTGGACAGCGAAAGCTTTTACGTGCTTCGGTGTGCTATGTTTGGAGAATATGAGCCAAGTTTCTCTACTAGGCGAAACATTCTCAACGAATGTGTATCATGGACAATTTAGACATTTTTAGATTTCTTTTTATTGATTAGTTCGGCAAACAAGCAGACCAGCCACCTGATGGTAAGTAGTCATCGCCGCCCATGGACACCTGATGGGACCACCTGGACCACATGATTTCTCAAAAGGAATTATTACACAGTAACGGAGGCATAGTATAGTGCAATGATAGCCTAGTGATATGACCATTGGGCTGCCAAGTCAAAGGTCTGGAGTTGGAATCCAAGGCACACATCTCTGAGTTTTTTAAGGGATGTGGATATTAATGGTTAATTTTCATATGCTTAAATTGTGAAGAAAAACATCGTGAGGAAATCTGCATGCCTGAGAAATTTTCTCGGCAACGTCTATAATTAGCCAACCCCTACGGGGCTATCGTCTTCGTCGTCGAACTAGGGCCTAATCCTCTCATCCCATAGACCCGTTTCCAGCAGTGTGACAATGTAGTGGGTTGATGATGATGAATCAAAGGATTAGAAAAAGGAATATACTATGGAAATGGATCCACTTTAAGGAACTTAAAGTTTTTGTTGTGAATTTACAAGAGGCATTTTAATAGATAGTTCAAATCTTTTATTAGTTTATCTCCGTTTTATTTAGTTTTTTGGTTCGAAATGAAATTGGATGGTCTTGCTGAATATAAGTCTAGTACAGTGGATAAGCATGAGGTTTTACGTTAAATAATAATATAGTAGACACTATTTATGAACATATTACTGACTTTTAAGTGCCCCCATCAAGTTAATTGAAACTCGGGCAGTGCTACAAATAGACAAAGCCACGTCAGCTTTATGTTGTCTTCATTACTTGCCGTCCTGTGAACGTGACTTGATCGCTTACTTTTCAACTAAACTATTTAAAATATACATAATGGCGTGTATAATATCGCACTTATATATCAAAATTATAATGCTGACTCGATTATTTGGCGGAATATACTTCAGAATCAGTTCTAACAGATTAATAACAGTTGCAGTCAAATTATATTGCGTGTGTTGTGCTGCACTATTTTTGCGCTACATAAATATAGTTCTTAATGGAATCAATTACACGGGGAAAATACATTACATTATCCAGATGATTTTATATATTTCAACATTCATAATAAATTTCATTTGTCACGGAGAATATTTAACACTCTTTTTAAATAAAATGAAAAATATCGATGTTCTATTCGGAGGAAGCTTTGAAAATAAATTACTACTTTCTTGGATAACATATATCCTTATAATGTTGGAAAAAACTACATCAACATTGTTATACTTTCTTTATCACGGAAATGTCACCGGTCTGATAATAATTCCTATTGTCATAACTTCGTTTGAACTTATAATTAATGTATCTAGCTTACCAAGAATAATTATCTTTGAGACAGTTTGGTATCGAATGGTTGTTCTTCGCAAACAGTTTGAACGTGATATGTCTGTAGCTAATACAGGTGTAGAAAGTAGTATTGTCCGGATCAAAATAAGAAAAAATATGATTATCTATAGAGATATATTGCAAACCATGAGCGAGACCGATGGGCCAACGAAATCACTTGTAGGACTTTTTGTTATCGATTGGTTCTGTTCTATTTATTTCTTCAGAACGTGTTATATATTAGTTCCTTAAATTATTTCAGATCTTCATCAATGCTGCTGCTGTTATTTTTAAAATAATGAACTTAATTTACGACTACTTGGCCAAAGAAGGAGATA
The DNA here is from genome assembly GCA_910591435.1 of Acronicta aceris. Classification (NCBI taxonomy): domain Eukaryota; kingdom Metazoa; phylum Arthropoda; class Insecta; order Lepidoptera; family Noctuidae; genus Acronicta; species Acronicta aceris. The sequence continues at coordinate 16,248,266 of OU342762.1, read as the reverse complement.
GCGTAAGTAGTTATACATATATTTTTAGTTGGCTTGGATTCGTTTGATGACAAAATAGAGCTCGCAAGTCTAGTACGGTTGAACATAGAAAAACTGTTTCGCACCGGTCTTATAAATATAAAAGTAGCTACCTATTCTTCGAGTTTATTAAAAAACTCGCCGTTGCCATGTATCATTATCTTCCGGCTCTTGCCCGAATTTATTTGTAGTCGGCGCAGCGTGTTCTTTTCTTCCATTCATCCCTATCAGCCGTTACCTCAATCATTCACTCCCTTTTTCATTGTAAAAAAATCGTAGAACTCGATTGCGGTACCACCTACTGGCTCAAATTAGGGCCTAGAGAGCCAATTAAACATACTTACACAAAAAAAATTAAAACCACACTAGCAGCTTATGAGGAGTTCGGACAATGCTCAGAACGCCATCTACTGCTCTTATCGAAACAGCAATCTTCACAGAAAAAAACGCCTCGTTAATTTGTGTCCGTGTTTTATTTCTGTCAAATCTGTGAATCCGTTCCCGATAAAAATGTATGAGAAAATAAATTTTCTTCATAATGGTCTTTTTCGTGAAATTTAATAAAGTTATCCCGCTATTCGAGGAGAAAAAAAATCCAACATTTAAAAGATTATAATAATATAAATCGGTCCATCTGTTCTCGAGTTATAAGTGTTGTAACAAATCCGACTTCTAAATTTAATATATAAAACTCAAAGGTGACTGAATGACTGACTGACATAGTGATCTATCGACGCACAGCCCAAACCACTGGAGGGATCGGGCTGAAATTTGGCATGCAAGTAGATGTTATGACGTAGGCATCCGCTAAGAAAGGATTTTGATAAATTCTACCCCCAAGGGGATAAAATAGGGGATGAAACTTTGTCACAATTAATAAATTTCGACCTATGTAGGGGTGCAATAGTGGATGAAAGTTCATATGGAACAAAGTAACTATCGACGAAGTCGCGGGCAAAAAGCTAGTTGTTTTATATATCTATACACTATATATATAATAAGTCTAAAGAAAAGTCGTGTGCGCAAAAAAGAGGAATATAGTTTTTTCCATAGTTTTATTAGACCTTAATCATTCAGAGAAATTGAACAGAAATACATTAACAGTATTGGCAGTATCATAAAGCAACTTTTGAGCTTAATTTTTTTTATCTGTTCACTTTATCTAAAGTTATTGCAATATTTAACTACTCATTGAAAACGAACATTAAAAATAACCACTAAAGTTAATTTCACATATAAATATATTATACTAGACTTGCAGAGGTTAAAAATATAACAAAATAAAGCATATTCAAAATAAAAATATACTTACGGATACTGAATAACATAAAGTTAATAATATACTGATTTAACCAATTTTAGAGTAAAGTAAAGAAGTTAACAAAGGTGTAAAGCGAATAGAATATTTCGGGCCGAGAGTGGCCTGATCGAAGTATAGGTGACAATGACCTGCGCTCCACGGGGTCTACGTCACTGCGTGGGTTTCCTTTCTCCATTATTAAAGTAGAATGATTCAGGCGTGATCCGTATCACAATTAGAGTTGCGGACGGGGTGGTCGCCTCAACCGTAATGCGTCGCATTATTCCCAGACACGCCTTATATAGGCGTCGACCCCCTCCACACTGCGCCTGATTCATTGAGAGATACAACATTGTCGCGTTTGTGGGTATATTAATATTTACTTTTCACAAATAATTTCCTTACGCCGACAAATATGATAATAATATATACATAATTATGTAGAGAAATATTATTTGCAGCAACAAGATTAAGATAAACCAATTATTGTTCTAGCGCATGGATAAAAATATATTGGAAATTGCAATTGAATGCTTGCTACCATATATACCTGCAGTATTAGCTGAAATGATCAAAAGAGAAGAAGATAAAATAAAACTGTGTGTTATCAAGCAGTTACTCGTGTTTAGAGGTAAATTTATCAATATGATTGTATCCTGTAACTGTGTTAGGAACTGTGTGTTAGGAGTTAAAATCTTTATCATCCTATATATATACTGGTTTCTGACACTTACGCGAATATTAGACATTGAAATAAAGTTACTTTTTACGGATTTTATCGCGTTGTATTGATATTAATTGATTCCCGACGTTTCGGATCCTTTACAGCATCCATCGTCACGGGTAGACTAAGTTGTTGGACGTCTTAATGTTACAATTACTAACAGCTACCTTACATTTTTGTTAATTATTGGCGATCCGATTCACGCAGAACGAGCTCACCGTATCCTTCGGTCTTGCAGTTTTGGACTTGGATTTTGATATTATGGAATTTTATGGCTCTCCAGTATCTCCCATTGTTGCTGATTATCTTCATGCAGGATTTCGAGGAGACTGCCCTGCAAGCTGCACCTTTAACATCAAAGTTCCACAAGCGGTACGTAGATGATACTTTTACCATACTACCATCTCATAAAGTAACAGCATTTTTAGACCACCTTAACTCCTTAAATTCCATAATTCAATTTACTATGGAGGCAGAGGCCAATTACTCTTTAGCTTTCTTGGATGTTTTAGTAATTCGTAATCCTAATAACACCTTGAGTGAGACAAATACTTAAATGGTCAATCACACCACCACCCAACACAGTTATCTACCGTCGGTAAATCATTGTCTCAGAGAGCGCGTGGGATCTGTGATGAGCAACATCTGGCTGCAGAGCTTCAACATGTAAAGCAAGTACTACATGACAACAAGCTCCGAATACCGCGCCCTCGTCACAGAAATGGCGTGAAACGTGCCACAGTCGAACGCCTACCTGCTATATTACCATATGTTAGAGGAGTCACAGACAAGATTGGCTATATCTTGAAGCGAGCTTCAATATAAACATACTTCAAGCCGCTGAAGAAGATTAGTCAGTTCCTACCACCTGTCAAGTGCCACATACCTCTGCAAGATGCAGGTGTATACAAGCTAGATTGTGATTGCGGTCTCTCTTACATAGGCCAAACTAAAAGAAGTATAGGGACCCGCGTAAAAGAACACATCGCTGATGTCAAACACCGCCGTTTCCAGAAGTCAGCAGTTTGTGAACATACTCTAGACAAGGCCCAGCACTACATCAGATTTGATAAACCACAAGTCCTCGCAAAAGAAAACCGATTCCTTCCCAAGATGATCCGTGAGGCTATTGAAATTAAAAAACATCCAAATTTCAATAGAGAAGATGGCTGGGTCTTACCACCTGCTTGGAACCCCATTATAGATTCCATAAAATCAAAATCCAAGTCCAAAACTGTAAGACCGAAGGATACGGTGAGCTCGTTCTGCGTGAATCGGATCGCCAATAATTAACAAAAATGTAAGGTAGCTGTTAGTAATTGTAACATTAAGACGTCCAACAACTTAGTCTATCCGTGACCATGGATGCTGTAAAGGATCCGAAACGTCGGGAATCAAATAATATCAATACAACGCGATAAAATCCGTAAAAAGTAGTTTTATTTCAATCCTATATATATTTTTAAAACTAAGTTCGTGCTAGTTTCCGCTTACGCTCAGCTGAATATGTATCTGCTGAAATGCTTTCCCATCTGAAATCAAGATGGCAAACAGTCGGCTTTCTTTTATATCTAAACCTTTGCAGATTCATCACCTTGACTTTAACCTGTCTGAATATATATTTTTTTTATTCGATAGGCTTAGGCTTGACAGCTAGCTGCCGCTTTATTGATAGGTACATGTATAAATATCATGTATGGCATGAAAATATATATCTGTTGTTATTATTGTCTGTCAATATCTCTCAATTTTTTAGTGCATCTACTGTCTTTATTTTATTTATTTTTCTGCATCACCCTAAAGTTGTCTGGCAGAAAATGCCTAATTTTGCCAACGGCGCATAAAGTTTAATAAAAAAAAATAGTAGTTTACAGGAAACTGGCTTCTTATCGGCAAACTTGGCAATACCAAGATCCTAAGGAGTTTATCCTAAAAAGGTTGTTAGGCTTCTGTTACCACTAACTATTGGCGCAAGTGTTTAAATGATAACCCTAACTAAGGGTTAATTTTATTTCTATGTTCAGATACAAGTACACGTGAGGCAATGCAGATTTCAATAACATACCTGGAACAATGTCGATTCAATTACACGATATGGCGGCTATTCTCCGTGGACATGAGCATGATACTTACTGCGATCGGCCTCATCACTACTTACACAATAGCTATGATTCAATTTGCACATTTCCTAGATTAATTGTATCCACTACGAGTATTATTGTATTTTTGAAATTATGGAAATCATTTAAGATTTTGTATGACGAGAAGCACTTAATATTTTTCAAACCACCTAATTCAAATAAAAACAAATCTTACAATTTTCGGTAATCACTAAAAAGTGTTTATACGAGTACTGTAGTGTGTTAATTGTCACATTAAAATAGTCTTTTAAAAGATTTTAGATTTCATAACTATATAATTGTTTTACATTATTGATGTAGAATTTTAGCTTTATTAAGGCACTGAGACAAAATCGAAATAATTATTTTAACACTTTTGGTTAGTTTAATTCGCCTTTTGATGAACAGAAATGATTTTTTTTTTACACTAGGTATACAACAACCGCGAAGCTGTCTACTTTTGCTTTGAAAAGGTGTTGAAAATGCATTCAAATCGCTTAATCGGAGTTGTCATTTGGCTTGTAAAAAAAATACAAGCCACACCTTTATTACTTCACGCGTTTGTGTTATTTAAATGTGAAATTGTATCATATTGTATTGCTAGTATTGTCGGCGCGCGCGCAGTTTGATTGCGCTATATTTATATAGTACGTTTTTATCATAATTAAATAATTCCTTTGACATTAAGGTAAAACCATAATCCTCTAATATTTTCTATATCTTAAATCATAATGGAATAACACTGAATTTGCCTAGATGTAACTATATAAATATAAGGATTTTAAAGAAAGTACGTTTAATGTGACATCACGTTTGGTATAGCGATTAAGGTGGTCCTCCTCGCCAATACCATACTGTTGGAAAACGCACTGAAAACTTACAAAACCAAATGTGGACCAATAATAGAACCTTGCGGAAAACCGGAACTATTATATAGTACTGATATTATGTCAAACCTTTTGAATTCTATTTATTATTAGAAATTCAAGAAAAACTAAAAGAGCCTTTATTTTTAATATCAGATATTTTGGTGGACTTTCTTAATCAGAATGGCATGGGTACTGATCTTGTCGAAAGTGTTAGAGCATACCGAAAGTGCAAGTCAGTACCTTTGATCACTTTATCGAGATTACTTGTTACAGAAAGGAATCATTATAAAATAAGCTATAATTTTCAGATTTACAAAATATTTATTTACTTACTTCAAAACATTAGACCTAAGCTTTTTTGTGTAAGTGTTGTGTATCTCTGAGTGAAAAAAAAATTGTATTTGAATAGTACCTAGATAAGTCATTTAATATGTAACTTTTAATAAATCAATGGTGTTAGATGTTCCAACTTTGTTTTTATTTTACAATAATAATCCTTATTGGTCTAGTGGCCGCAAGAGCGGTTTCTGAATGTGAATTCAAAAGTTTGATTCTCAGGTCATATAAACTTTTCAACAGCAGCTAAGAGTTTTAATTTGCGCCCTAAAATATAGGTAATGGTAGATAGGGGTGTACATTAGTACCGTTTGCGTACAGTTTGGTTTGCTTGGTGTACCAACAACTTCTTGTAAGTATGGAAATGTTAACGAGGTGTATATTCACAAACACTATAATTTCTGATAAAATCTAAATCTAAAATAAAATGTAAAGCATTATAAAAATTGGTACAACAATCCACCTTTTATGTTGCGGAAACTATTAGTGGACAGCGAAAGCTTTTACGTGCTTTTGTGTGCTATGTTTGGAAAATATGAGCCAAGTTTCTCTACTAGGCGAAACATTCTCAACGAATGTGTATCATGGACAATTTAGACATTTTTAGATTTCTTTTTATTGATTAGTTCGGCAAACAAGCAGACCAGCCACCTGATGGTAAGTAGTCATCGTCGCCCATGGACACCTAATGGGACCACCTGGACCACATGATTTCTCAAAAGGAATTATTACACAGTAACGGAGGCATAGTATAGTGCAATGATAGCCTAGTGATATGACCATTGGGCTGCCAAGTCAAAGGTCTGGAGTTGGAATCCAAGGCACACATCTCTGAGTTTTTTAAGGGATGTGGATATTAATGGTTAATTTTCATATGCTTAAATTGTGAAGAAAAACATCGTGAGGAAATCTGCATGCCTGAGAAATTTTCTCGGCAACGTCTATAATTAGCCAACCCCTACGGGGCTATCGTCTTCGTCGTCGAACTAGGGCCTAATCCTCTCATCCCATAGACCCGTTTCCAGCAGTGTGACAATGTAGTGGGTTGATGATGATGAATCAAAGGATTAGAAAAAGGAATATACTATGGAAATGGATCCACTTTAAGGAACTTAAAGTTTTTGTTGTGAATTTACAAGAGGCATTTTAATAGATAGTTCAAATCTTTTATTAGTTTATCTCCGTTTTATTTAGTTTTTTGGTTCGAAATGAAATTGGATGGTCTTGCTGAATATAAGTCTAGTACAGTGGATAAGCATGAGGTTTTACGTTAAATAATAATATAGTAGACACTATTTATGAACATATTACTGACTTTTAAGTGCCCCCATCAAGTTAATTGAAACTCGGGCAGTGCTACAAATAGACAAAGCCACGTCAGCTTTATGTTGTCTTCATTACTTGCCGTCCTGTGAACGTGACTTGATCGCTTACTTTTCAACTAAACTATTTAAAATATACATAATGGCGTGTATAATATCGCACTTATATATCAAAATTATAATGCTGACTCGATTATTTGGCGGAATATACTTCAGAATCAGTTCTAACAGATTAATAACAGTTGCAGTCAAATTATATTGCGTGTGTTGTGCTGCACTATTTTTGCGCTACGTAAATATAGTTCTTAATGGAATCAATTACACGGGGAAAATACATTACACGATCCAGATGATTTTATATATTTCAACATTCATAATAAATTTCATTTGTCACGGAGAATATTTAACAAACTTTTTAAATGAAATGAAAAAAATTGATGTTCTACTCGGTGGAAACTTTGAAAATAAATTACGAATTTCTTGCATAATATATATCTTTATAATGTTGGAAAAAACTACATCAACATTGTTATACTTTCTTAATCACGGAAATGTCACCGGTCTGATAATAATTCCTATTGTCATAACTTCGTTTGAACTTATAATTAATGTATCTAGCTTACCAAGAATAATTATCTTTGAGACAGTTTGGTATCGAATGGTTGTTCTTCGCAAACAGTTTGAACGTGATATGTCTGTAGCTAATACAGGTGTAGAAAGTAGTATTGTCCGGATCAAAATAAGAAAAAATATGATTATCTATAGAGATATATTGCAAACCATGAGCGAGACCGATGGGCCAACGAAATCACTTGTAGGACTTTTTGTTATCGATTGGTTCTGTTCTATTTATTTCTTCAGAACGTGTTATATATTAGTTCCTTAAATTATTTCAGATCTTCATCAATGCTGCTGCTGTTATTTTTAAAATAATGAACTTAATTTACGACTACTTGGCCAAAGAAGGAGATAGCGTAAGTAGTTATACATATATTTTTAGTTGGCTTGGATTCGTTTGATGACAAAATAGAGCTCGCAAGTCTAGTACGGTTGAACATAGAAAAACTGTTTCGCACCGGTCTTATAAATATAAAAGTAGCTACCTATTCTTCGAGTTTATTAAAAAACTCGCCATTGCCATGTATCATTATCTTCCGGCTCTTGCCCGAATTTATTTGTAGTCGGCGCAGCGTGTTCTTTTCTTCCATTCATCCCTATCAGCCGTTACCTCAATCATTCACTCCCTTTTTCATTGTAAAAAAATCGTAGAACTCGATTGCGGTACCACCTAGTGGCTCAAATTAGGGCCTAGAGAGCCAATTAAACATACTTACACAAAAAAAATTAAAACCACACTATCAGCTTATGAGGAGTTCGGACAATGCTCAGAACGCCATCTACTGCTCTTATCGAAACAGCAATCTTCACAGAAAAAAACGCCTCGTTAATTTGTGTCCGTGTTTTATTTCTGTCAAATCTGTGAATCCGTTCCCGATAAAAATGTATGAGAAAATAAATTTTCTTCATAATGGTCTTTTTCGTGAAATTTAATAAAGTTATCCCGCTATTCGAGGAGAAAAAAAATCCAACATTTAAAAGATTATAATAATATAAATCGGTCCATCTGTTCTCGAGTTATAAGTGTTGTAACAAATCCGACTTCTAAATTTAATATATAAAACTCAAAGGTGACTGACTGACTGACTGACATAGTGATCTATCGACGCACAGCCCAAGCCACTGGAGGGATCGGGCTGAAATTTGGCATGCAAGTAGATGTTATGACGTAGGCATCCGCTAAGAAAAGATTTTGATAAATTCTACCCCCAAGGGGATAAAATAGGGGATGAAACTTTGTCACAATTAATAAATTTCGACCTATGTAGGGGTGAAATAGTGGATGAAAGTTCATATGGAACAAAGTAACTATCGACGAAGTCGCGGGCAAAAAGCTAGTTGTTTTATATATCTATACACTATATATATAATAAGTCTAAAGAAAAGTCGTGTGCGCAAAAAAGAGGAATATTGTTTTTTCCATAGTTTTATTAGACCTTAATCATTCAGAGAAATTGAACAGAAATACATTAACAGTATTGGCAGTATCATAAAGCAACTTTTGAGCTTAATTTTTTTTATCTGTTCACTTTATCTAAAGTTATTGCAATATTTAACTACTCATTGAAAACGAACATTAAAAATAACCACTAAAGTTAATTTCACATATAAATATATTATACTAGACTTGCAGAGGTTAAAAATATAGCAAAATAAAGCATATTCAAAATAAAAATATACTTACGGATACTGAATAATATAAAGTTAATAATATACTGATTTAACCAATTTTAGAGTAAAGTAAAGAAGTTAACAAAGGTGTAAAGCGAATAGAATATGATAATAATATATACATAATTATGTAGAGAAATATTATTTGCAGCAACAAGATTAAGATAAACCAATTATTGTTCTAGCGCATGGATAAAAATATATTGGAAATTGCAATTGAATGCTTGCTACCGTATATACCTGCAGTATTAGCTGAAATGATCAAAAGAGAAGAAGATAAAATAAAACTGTGTGTTATCAAGCAGTTACTCGTGTTTAGAGGTAAATTTATCAATATGATTGTATCCTGTAACTGTGTTAGGAACTGTGTGTTAGGAGTTAAAATCTTTATCATCCTATATATATACTGGTTTCTGACACTTACGCGAATATTAGACATTGAAATAAAGTTACTTTTTACGGATTTTATCGCGTTGTATTGATATTAATTGTAACATTAAGACGTCCAACAACTTAGTCTACCCGTGACGATGGATGCTGTAAAGGATCCGAAACGTCGGGAATCAAATAATATCAATACAACGCGATAAAATCCGTAAAAAGTAGTTTTATTTCAATCCTATATATATTTTTAAAACTAAGTTCGTGCTAGTTTCCGCTTACGCTCAGCTGAATATGTATCTGCTGAAATGCTTTCCCATCTGAAATCAAGATGGCAAACAGTCGGCTTTCTTTTATATCTAAACCTTTGCAGATTCATCACCTTGACTTTAACCTGTCTGAATATATATTTTTTTTATTCGATAGGCTTAGGCTTGACAGCTAGCTGCCGCTTTATTGATAGGTACATGTATAAATATCATGTATGGCATGAAAATATATATCTGTTGTTATTATTGTCTGTCAATATCTCTCAATTTTTATTTTCTGTCTTTATTTTATTTATTTTTCTGCATCACCCTAAAGTTGTCTGGCAGAAAATGCCTAATTTTGCCAACGGCGCATAAAGTTTAATAAAAAAAAATAGTAGTTTACAGGAAACTGGCTTCTTATCGGCAAACTTGGCAATACCAAGATCCTAAGGAGTTTATCCTAAAAAGGTTGTTAGGCTTCTGTTACCACTAACTATTGGCACAAGTGTTTAAATGATAACCCTAACTAAGGATTAATTTTATTTCTATGTTCAGATACAAGTACACGTGAGGCAATGCAGATTTCAATAACATACCTGGAACAATGTCGGTTCAATTACACGATATGGCGGCTATTCTCCGTGGACATGAGCATGATACTTACTGCGATCGGTCTCATCACTACTTACACAATAGCAATGATTCAATTTGCACATTTCCTAGATTAATTGTATCCACTGCGAGTATTATTGTATTTTTGAAATTATGGAAATCATTTAAGCTTTTGTATGACTAAACGCACTTAATATATAAACCACCTAATTCTAATAAAAACAAAACTTACAATTCTTGGTAATAACTAAAAAGTGTTTAAACTGTAGTGTTAATTGTCACATTAAAATAGTCAAGATTTTAGATAGAGAAGATTTCATAACTTTATAATTGTTTACATTACTTTACGTTTCGATCTTGTTTACATACTGAAACAAGATCGAAATAATTATTTTAACATTTTCGGTTAGCTTAAGAGTCCGTTGGACCGAATTTTCTATGCAAACGTAATACCAAAATTAATCGTAATTCAAATACAATTTAATCAAACTGTGTTATTATTCGGATACAAATACAGTCAATCTAGTTAAATATTTCACTAGAAATAAATGTACGCGAATTAATTCTTGACAACTATAACAAGTTTGGACCTAATTTCCAGTGAAATAGTAATAGACGAATTGGTACGCTAGGAAATGTGAAACGGTATCCAAATCCGAATAATGACACAATTTGATAAAGTTGTGTTTGGATTACGCTTATGCTTTTGTGGGCAATTCAAGCTCCACCGGACCCTTAATTCGCCTTCTGATAAGCAGATTTTTTTTTTACACTGTACGACACTTACTATATTACGGTATACAACAACCGAAAAGCTGTCTACTTTTGCTTTGAGAAGACATTGCAAATGCCTTCAAAATATTGTTTAATCGGAGTTTTCATTTTGCTTGAAAAAAAATACATGCCACACCTTTGTTATTTCACGTGTTTGTGTTATTTAAATGCGAAATTGTATCGTATCGTATTGCCAGAGCGTGCGCAATTTTATTGCGCTATATTTATATAAGAACATTTTTATCATAATTAAATATTTCCATTTACGTTAAAATAAAATCAAAATCATCTTAAATCATATTGGGATAACACTGCTTTTGCCTAGATGTAACTATATAAATATAAGGATTTTAAAGAAAGTACGTTTAATGTGACATCACGTTTGGTATAGCGATTAAGGTGGTCCTCCTCGCCAATACCATACTGTTGGAAAACGCACTGAAAACTTACAAAACCAAATGTGGACCAATAATAGAACCTTGCGGAAAACCGGAACTATTATATAGTACTGATATTATGTCAAACCTTTTGAATTCTATTTATTATTAGAAATTCAAGAAAAACTAAAAGAGCCTTTATTTTTAATATCAGATATTTTGGTGGACTTTCTTAATCAGAATGGCATGGGTACTGATCTTGTCGAAAGTGTTAGAGCATACCGAAAGTGCAAGTCAGTACCTTTGATCACTTTATCGAGATTACTTGTTACAGAAAGGAATCATTATAAAATAAGCTATAATTTTCAGATTTACAAAATATTTATTTACTTACTTCAAAACATTAGACCTAAGCTTTTTTGTGTAAGTGTTGTGTATCTCTGAGTGAAAAAAAAATTGTATTTGAATAGTACCTAGATAAGTCATTTAAGTATGTAACTTTTAATAAATCAATGGTGTTAGATGTTCCAACTTTGTTTTTATTTTACAATAATAATCCTTATTGGTCTAGTGGCCGCAAGAGCGGTTTCTGAATGTGAATTCAAAAGTTTGATTCTCAGGTCATATAAACTTTTCAACAGCAGCTAAGAGTTTTAATTTGCGCCCTAAAATATAGGTAATGGTAGATAGGGGTGTACATTAGTACCGTTTGCGTACAGTTTGGTTTGCTTGGTGTACCAACAACTTCTTGTAAGTATGGAAATGTTAACGAGGTGCATATTCACAAACACTATAATTTCTGATAAAATCTAAATCTAAAATAAAATGTGAAGCATTATAAAAATTGGTACAACAATCCACCTTTTATGTTGCGGAAACTATTAGTGGACAGCGAAAGCTTTTACGTGCTTCGGTGTGCTATGTTTGGAGAATATGAGCCAAGTTTCTCTACTAGGCGAAACATTCTCAAGGAATGTGTATCTTGGACAATTTAGACATTGTCGATTTTTTTTTCTTAGTTTGGCAAACGAGCAGACCAGCCACCTGATGGTAAGTAGTCATCGCCGCCCATGGACACCTGATGGGACCACCTGGCCCACATGATTTCTCAAAAGGAATTATTACACGGTAACGGAGGCATAGTATAGTGCAATGATAGCCTAGTGATATGACCATTGGGCTGCCAAGTCAAAGGTCTGGAGTTGGAATCCAAGGCACACATCTCTGACTTTTATAAGTCATGTGGATATTAATGGTTAATTTTCATATGCTTAAATTGTGAAGGAAAACATCGTGAGGAAATCTGCATGCCTGAGAAATTTTCTCGGCAACGTCTAAAATTAGCCAACCCCTACGGGGCTATCGTCTTCGTCGTCGAACTAGGGCCTAATCCTCTCATCCCATAGACCCGTTTCCAGCAGTGTGACAATGTAGTGGGTTGATGATGATGAATCAAAGGATTAGAATAAGGAATATACTATGGAAATGGATCCACTTTAAGGAACTTAAAGTTTTTGTTGTGAATTTACAAGAGGCAGTTTAATAGATAGTTCAAATCTTTTATTAGTTTATCTCCGTTTTATTTAGTTTTTTGGTTCGAAATGAAATTGGATGGTCTTGCTGAATATAAGTCTAGTACAGTAGATAAGCATGAGGTTTTACGTTAAATAATAATATAGTAGACACTATTTATGAACATATTACTGACTTTTAAGTGCCCCCATCAAGTTAATTGAAACTCGGGCAGTGCTACAAATAGACAAAGCCACGTCAGCTTTATGTTGTCTTCATTACTTGCCGTCCTGTGAACGTGTCTTGATCGCTTACTTTTCAACTAAACTATTTTAAATATTCATAATGGCGTGTATAATATCGCATTTATATATCAAAATTATAATGCTGACTCGATTATTTGGCGGAATATACTTCAGAATCAGTTCTAACAGATTTATAACAGTTGCAGTCAAATTATATTGCGTGTGTTGTGCTGCACTATTTTTGCGCTACATAAATATAGTTCTTAATGGAATCAATTACACGGGGAAAATACATTACATTATCCAGATGATTTTGTATATTTCAACATTCATAATAAATTTCATTTGTCACGGAGAATATTTAACACTCTTTTTAAATAAAATGAAAAATATCGATGTTCTATTCGGAGGAAGCTTTGAAAATAAATTACTACTTTCTTGGATAACATATATCCTTATAATGTTGGAAAAAACGACATCAACATTGTTATACTTTCTTAATCACGGAAATGTCACCGGTCTGATAATAATTCCTATTGTCATAACTTCGTTTGAACTTATAATTAATGTATCTAGCTTACCAAGAATAATTATCTTTGAGACAGTTTGGTATCGAATGGTTGTTCTTCGCAAACAGTTTGAACGTGATATGTCTGTAGCTAATACAGGTGTAGAAAGTAGTATTGTCCGGATCAAAATAAGAAAAAATATGATTATCTATAGAGATATATTGCAAACCATGAGCGAGACCGATGGGCCAACGAAATCACTTGTAGGACTTTTTGTTATCGATTGGTTCTGTTCTATTTATTTCTTCAGAACGTGTTATATATTAGTTCCTTAAATTATTTCAGATCTTCATCAATGCTGCTGCTGTTATTTTTAAAATAATGAACTTAATTTACGACTACTTGGCCAAAGAAGGAGATAGCGTAAGTAGTTATACATATATTTTTAGTTGGCTTGGATTCGATTGATGACAAAATAGAGCTCGCAAGTCTAGTACGGTTGAACATAGAAAAACTGTTTCGCACCGGTCTTATAAATATAAAAGTAGCTACCTATTCTTCGAGTTTATTAAAAAACTCGCCGTTGCCATGTATCATTATCTTCCGGCTCTTGCCCGAATTTATTTGTAGTCGGCGCAGCGTGTTCTTTTCTTCCATTCATCCCTATCAGCCGTTACCTCAATCATTCACTCCCTTTTTCATTGTAAAAAAATCGTAGAACTCGATTGCGGTACCACCTACTGGCTCAAATTAGGGCCTAGAGAGCCAATTAAACATACTTACACAAAAAAAATTAAAACCACACTAGCAGCTTATGAGGAGTTCGGACAATGCTCAGAACGCCATCTACTGGTCTTATCGAAACAGCAATCTTCACAGAAAACAACGCCTCGTTAATTTGTGTCCGTGTTTTATTTCTGTCAAATCTGTGAATCCGTTCCCGATAAAAATGTATGAGAAAATAAATTTTCTTCATAATGGTCTTTTTCGTGAAATTTAATAAAGTTATCCCGCTATTCGAGGAGAAAAAAAATCCAACATTTAAAAGATTATAATAGTATAAATCGGTCCATCTGTTCTCGAGTTATAAGTGTTGTAACAAATCCGACTTCTAAATTTAATATATAAAACTCAAAGGTGACTGACTGACTGACTGACATAGTGATCTATCGACGCACAGCCCAAACCACTGGAGGGATCGGGCTGAAATTTGGCATGCAAGTAGATGTTATGACGTAGGCATCCGCTAAGAAAGGATTTTGATAAATTCTACCCCCAAGGGGATAAAATAGGGGATGAAACTTTGTCACAATTAATAAATTTCGACCTATGTAGGGGTGAAATAGGGGATGAAAGTTCATATGGAACAAAGTAACTATCGACGAAGTCGCGGGCAAAAAGCTAGTTGTTTTATATATCTATACACTATATATATAATAAGTCTAAAGAAAAGTCGTGTGCGCAAAAAAGAGGAATATTGTTTTTTCCATAGTTTTATTAGACCTTAATCATTCAGAGAAATTGAACAGAAATACATTAACAGTATTGGCAGTATCATAAAGCAACTTTTGAGCTTAATTTTTTTTATCTGTTCACTTTATCTAAAGTTATTGCAATATTTAACTACTCATTGAAAACGAACATTAAAAATAACCACTAAAGTTAATTTCACATATAAATATATTATACTAGACTTGCAGAGGTTAAAAATATAACAAAATAAAGCATATTCAAAATAAAAATATACTTACGGATACTGAATAACATAAAGTTAATAATATACTGATTTAACCAATTTTAGAGTAAAGTAAAGAAGTTAACAAAGGTGTAAAGCGAATAGAATATGATAATAATATATACATAATTATGTAGAGAAATATTATTTGCAGCAACAAGATTAAGATAAACCAATTATTGTTCTAGCGCATGGATAAAAATATATTGGAAATTGCAATTGAATGCTTGCTACCGTATATACCTGCAGTATTAGCTGAAATGATCAAAAGAGAAGAAGATAAAATAAAACTGTGTGTTATCAAGCAGTTACTCGTGTTTAGAGGTAAATTTATCAATATGATTGTATCCTGTAACTGTGTTAGGAACTGTGTGTTAGGAGTTAAAATCTTTATCATCCTATATATATACTGGTTTCTGACACTTACGCGAATATTAGACATTGAAATAAAGTTACTTTTTACGGATTTTATCGCGTTGTATTGATATTAATTGATTCCCGACGTTTCGGATCCTTTACAGCATCCATCGTCACGGGTAGACTAAGTTGTTGGACGTCTTAATGTTACAATTACTAACAGCTACCTTACATTTTTGTTAATTATTGGCGATCCGATTCACGCAGAACGAGCTCACCGTATCCTTCGGTCTTGCAGTTTTGGACTTGGATTTTGATTTTATGGAATTTTATGGCTCTTCAGTATCTCCCATTGTTGCTAATATCTTCATGGAGGATTTCGAGGAGACTGCCCTGCAATCTGCACCTGTAACACCAAAGTTCCACAAGCGGTACGTAGATGATACTTTTACCATACTACCATCTCATAAAGTAACAGCATTTTTAGACCACCTTAACTCCTTAAACTCCATAATTCAATTTACTATGGAGGCAGAGGCCAATTACTCTTTAGCTTTCTTGGATGTTTTAGTAATTCGTAATCCTAATAACACCTTGAGTCACACAGTGTATCGAAAAAAAACCCATACTGACAAATACTTAAATGGTCAATCACACCACCATCCAACACAGTTATCTACCGTCGGTAAATCATTGTCTCAGAGAGCGCGTGGGATCTGTGATGAGCAACATCTGGCTGCAGAGCTTCAACATGTCAAGCAAGTACTACATGACAACAAGCTCCGAATACCGCGCCCTCGTCACAGAAACTGCGTGAAACGTGCCACAGTCGAACGCCTACCTGCTATATTACCATATGTTAGAGGAGTCACAGACAAGATTGGCTATATCTTGAAGCGAGCTTCAATATAAACATACTTCAAGCCGCTGAAGAAGATTAGTCAGTTCCTACCACCTGTCAAGTGCAAGATGCAGGTGTATACAAGCTAGATTGTGATTGCGGTCTCTCTTACATAGGCCAAACTAAAAGACGTATAGGAACCCGCGCAAAAGAACACATCGCTGATGTGAAACACCGCCGTTTCAAGAAGTCAGCAGTTTGTGAACATACTCTAGACAAGGCCCAGCACTACATCAGATTTGATAAACCACAAGTCCTCGCAAAAGAAAACCGATTCCTTTCTAGGATGATCCGTGAGGCTATTGAAATTAAAAAACATCCAAATTTCAATAGAGAAGATGGCTGGGTCTTACCACCTACTTGGAACCCCATTATACATTCCATAAAATCGAAATCCAAGTCCAAAACTGCAAGACCGAAGGATACGGTGAGCTCGTTCTGCGTGAATCGGATCGCCAATAATTAACAAAAATGTAAGGTAGCTGTTAGTAATTGTAACATTAAGACGTCCAACAACTTAGTCTATCCGTGACCATGGATGCTGTAAAACGTCGGGAATCAAATAATATCAATACAACGCGATAAAATCCGTAAAAAGTAGTTTTATTTCAATCCTATATATATTTTTAAAACTAAGTTCGTGCTAGTTTCCGCTTACGCTCAGCTGAATATGTATCTGCTGAAATGCTTTCCCATCTGAAATCAAGATGGCAAACAGTCGGCTTTCTTTTATATCTAAACCTTTGCAGATTCATCACCTTGACTTTAACCTGTCTGAATATATATTTTTTTTATTCGATAGGCTTAGGCTTGACAGCTAGCTGCCGCTTTATTGATAGGTACATGTATAAATATCATGTATGGCATGAAAATATATATCTGTTGTTACTATTGTCTGTCAATATCTCTCAATTTTTTAGTGCATCTACTGTCTTTATTTTATTTATTTTTCTGCATCACCCTAAAGTTGTCTGGCAGAAAATGCCTAATTTTGCAATACAAAGATCCTAAGGAGTTTATCCTAAAAAGGTTGTTAGGCTTCTGTTACCACTAACTATTGGCACAAGTGTTTAAATGATAACCCTAACTAAGGGTTAATTTTATTTCTATGTTCAGATACAAGTACACGTGAGGCAATGCAGATTTCAATAACATACCTGGAACAATGTCGGTTCAATTACACGATATGGCGGCTATTCTCCGTGGACATGAGCATGATACTTACTGCGATCGGTCTCATCACTACTTACACAATAGCAATGATTCAATTTGCACATTTCCTAGATTAATTGTATCCACTGCGAGTATTATTGTATTTTTGAAATTATGGAAATCATTTAAGCTTTTGTATGACTAAACGCACTTAATATATAAACCACCTAATTCTAATAAAAACAAAACTTACAATTCTTGGTAATAACTAAAAAGTGTTTAAACTGTAGTGTGTTAATTGTCACATTAAAATAGTCAAGATTTTAGATAGAGAAGATTTCATAACTTTATAATTGTTTACATTACTTTACGTTTCGATCTTGTTTACATACTGAAACAAGATCGAAATAATTATTTTAACATTTTCGGTTAGCTTAAGAGTCCGTTGGACCGAATTTTCTATGCAAACGTAATACCAAAATTAATCGTAATTCAAATACAATTTAATCAAACTGTGTTATTATTCGGATACAAATACAGTCAATCTAGTTAAATATGTCACTAGAAATAAATGTACGCGAATCAATTCTTGATAACTTTAACAAGTTTGGGACGAATTTCCGGTTGTTTATTTCCAGTGAAATAGTAATAGACGAATTGGTACGCTAGGAAATGTGAAACGGTATCCAAATCCGAATAATGACACAATTTGATAAAGTTGTGTTTGGATTACGCTTATGCTTTTGCGGGCAATTCAAGCTCCACCGGACCCTTAATTCGCCTTCTGATAAGCAGATTTTTTTTTTTCTACTGTACGACACTTGCTATATTACGGTATACAACAACCGAAAAGCTGTCTACTTTTGCTTTGAGAAGACATTGCAAATGCCTTCATAATATTGTTTAATCGGAGTTTTCATTTTGCTTGAAAAAGAAATACATGCCACACCTTTGTTATTTCACGTGTTTGTGTTATTTAAATGCGAAATTGTATCGTATCGTATTGCCAGAGCGTGCGCAATTTTATTGCGCTATATTTATATAAGAACATTTTTATCATAATTAAATATTTCCATTTACGTTAAAATAAAATCAAAATCATCTTAAATCATATTGGGATAACACTGCTTTTGCCTAGATGTAACTATGTAAATATAAAGATTTTTAAGGAAAACACGTTTAATGTGATATCACGTTTGGTATATCGAATGAGGTGGTCCTCCTCGCCAACACCATGCTGTTAGAAAACGCACTGAAAACTTACAAAACCAAATGTGGACCAATAATAGAACCTTGCGGAAATACGGGACTATTATATTATATATAGTCTTGATATTAAGTCAAACCTTTTGAATTCTATTTATTACTAGAAATTCAAGAAAAACTAAAAGAGCCTTTATTTTCAATATCAGATATTTTGGTGGACTTTCTTAATCAGAATGGCATGGGTACTGATCTTTTCGAAAGTGTTAGATCATACCGAAAGTGCAAGTCAGTACCTATGACCATTTTATCCAGATTACTTGTTACAGAAAGAAATCACCATAAAATAAGTTATAATTTTCAGATTTACAACATATTTATATAATTACTTCAAAACATTTTTAGAACTAAGCTTTCTTGTGTAAGTGTTGTGTATCACTGAGTGAAAAATTTACTGTATTTGAATAGTACTAGATAAGTCATTTGAGTATGTAGCTTTTAATGAATAAATGGTGTTAGATGTTCCAAATTTATTTCTATTTAACAATAATATAATTAGCCTCATTGGTCTAGTGGCCGCAAGAGCGGGTTTTGAACGTGAAGTCCAAAATTAGATTCGGTTCATATAAAATTTTCAGCAGCAGTTAAGAGATTTAATTTACGCCCTAAAATATAGGTAATGGTAAATGGGGGTGTACATTAGTATACCTTTGCGTGCAGCTTCGTATGCTAACAGATTTTTGTAAGTATGGAAATGTTAACGAGGCGTAGATTCACGAACAATACTTTCTGAATAAAATATCTTTGTTCTAAAATAAAATGTGGAGCATTATAAAAATTGGTACAACAATCCACCTTTAATGTTGCGGAAACTATTCTTAGTGGACGGCGAAAGCTTCTACGTGATTCGGTGTGCAATGTTTGGAGAATACGAACCAAGTTTCTCTACTATGCGAAATATTTCAAGGAATGTGTATCATGGACAATTTGGACATTGTTCATTTCTAAAAGGAATTATTATACAGTAACAGAGGCATAGTATAGTGTAATAATCGCTTAGTGATAAGATCATTGGACTGCCAAGTCAAAGGTCTGGAGTTGAAATCCAAGGCACACATCTCTGACTTTTCTAAGCCATGTATATTGATGGTTAATTTTCATAATGCTTAAATTGTGAGGAAATCATCGTGACCTGCATGCCTGGGAGATTTTCTCGCCAACGTGTGAAATTTGTCAACCCCCACTAGGCTCTCGTGGTGGACTAATAGCCTGATCCCTCTCCTTCTAAGGCCTGTTCCCAGCAGTGTTACAATATAGTGGGTTGATGATGATTAATAAAAGTATGAGAATAAGGAATATAAAATAAATAAAAACCGGTCAAGTACGAGTCGGAATCGCCCACTGAGGGGTCCTTACAAATTTGATTACTTACTTTAAATAAAGACTATTTTTTATGATTTAATTACAAATGTATAGTTTTCAGATTTTTCCCTATAATTTCAACTCGATATATCCGCTCCCGAGATAAAGGGTCTGACGGACAGACGAACGGACGGACAACAAAGTGATCCTCTAAGGGCTCCGTTTTAGGGTTCTGTACCTCAAAAGGTGAAAAAAGAAACCCTTATAAGTTCACTCTCTTGTCCATCTGTCTGTCCGTGTGTCGCCACCGATTTTCTCAGGAATGGTTGGACATAGCAGGTTGAAATTTATACCAGATACTGAGGTCTATAGTCCCTATTAGCTGTATGAAAAACAAGATCCTGAACCAACATTATAAAAAGATATAGGCAAATTTAGATTTAGATTTGTAAGTATAATTTACTTTAATTTTAAATTTTTTTGCTTGGTTTTAACCAAAATTGACAATTCTAGGTCAATCGGAAGTACTCGAAAACCTATATGGTAGTTGCCATTGACCTAGAATCATGAAATTTGGCAAAAAGTTACAAGTCTTACAACCAATTTTATTATGGCGGTATAATGGGTTGGTACGGAACCCTCGGCGCACGAGTTTGACTCGCACTTGACAGGTTTTTCATTTCGAAGTACGGAACCCTAAAAAGGACCAACTTAGGAACTTAAACTTTTTATTGTGAATTTATATATTTTTAATTTTAATAGATAGTTCAAAGCTTTTATTAGTTTTTCTCCGTCTGTTGATTTATGAAGTTGCGGCTGCATTTTTTGGTTCGAAATGAAATTGGATGGTCTTGCCGAATATAATTATGTTAGTACTAAGGTCTCAAAATAACCCCTGAAATATACTGTTAAAAGGGAAACACGTAGTAATAGCATTGGCAATCGGTGTAATGCATATGTCTAGTCTAATGGAAGGTTTTATTTTTAGCTGATAAGTACATAGATATCATGTTATACAAAGTAAGTGGTTGTCGTACATATCGGTCCATAATACTCTATTATTTTTATACTATTATTGTCAAACACCAAACACTACCTTATACTATGAGGTTATATGTGCCCCATTAGCTTAGCGATCATAAGGTCGACCGCTACGACAGAGGTTTTGAGTTCGAATCTCAGGTAGAGCATATTGTTATTGGGTTTTTTTTTTAATTCTAAGTCGGATCATGGAGTTTGGCTTTGTGTCTAGTAATAGGCTTGCCCCTTATTACACGAGACATAGTGGCAAACTCTTGATGTAGAAGCGTGTTGGATAACAAAAGTCCAAAATATTATTACGAGTAAAAGTCTTAAAAATGCGTTACAGAATTGAAAACCATAGCCATCGCTCTTCATAAAGTTCAACCTCATTTCAGACACATCGATATGATTTAAAATCAAAAAGCTATTACGAAAATCAATATACAGATACGGCTCCGTACAAAAAACGTTGAAGGGGCCAACTTTCTCCACTCGAAGCAAATTGATACAAATAACTTGTGAAATATTATCGTCTGACAAAACGCTTGGACGTAAAAGAATACGGTTCACCGTCTCTGATGATCGACGGCAATAATACCCCGGAAACCTGGGCCCTCATTATTTATGTTGGCACTGCAGCGTCTTGAGCAATGAGTATTTTTCATGCAAATATTACAGTAGGACATAAAACAGGCGATTGGCGAGTAACTGAGCGAGAACAACTCGATTATTTTAGTAATTTATTTTTTTACTGTTTGACTGCCTCATTAGTCTAGTGGTCCCAAGCGCGACTGCTACGCTAGAGGTCCTGGGTTCGATCCCCAGGTCGAGCAGTGTTATTGGGTTTTTCTATGAAATTCTCAGTAGCAGCTCGGAGTCTGGATTTGTGCCCGGTTAATGGACGGCAATAGGCTGATTTGATTGATTGATTGATTGAATGGCTATAAGCCCGCCCTCTATAACATGGGACCTAAACATGCCAGCGAACTGTGGGTGTACATTAAGTACGCCTCTGCCTAACCCTTCGGGGAATACAGGCGTGATGGTATGTTATGTGTTATGTTTATCTTTTTATTATGATTTGAAATAATCGAGTTGTTTGGACATATTTCGAAATGGATTGGATAGTTTTTGTATGTTAACTAATGGGAAAAGGCATCATTTGGATTTAAAAATGTAAAAGCTTGGTGATTTGAGATACAGATAATAATGTAGGCTGAGAGAACGGAACGTACAGAAGGTGTGTGAAATGGAATGTAACGGAGTGAGTGAAAGGAATAGATAGGTAGTTGGAAAGGGAGGAAAAAGGAAATGGAAGATGGCGAGAGACACTAGACGAGAGGCGTGAGGTGAGTGTGCTAGAAAACAGGAATCTAGAAAAATTGTACTAGAAAGTGGAGAGTACATAGAGAAAAATAAAACTATTATTTGTGTACAAATATTTTATTTAAAGCCCCGATCTTACAATAACTTCACTTTTGGATTCCCATGTAACAAACAAAGTTTTAATGTCACCATTGGATGACAATGAAACAACAAAATGTAGGTAGAAAACCATTAATATTGTACTCGCAATTAGAATTTAGAATTAGATTTTTTTATCATGCGTACCGCTAAAATGTGGAATGCGCTTCCCGAGTGGGTCTTCCGTAATAGATATAATCTGGGTGTCTTTAAATTACGAGTGAATCAGTTTCTTCTAGGCAAGCGCGCTACATCGTATCGTAGTATCGCTTAACATCAGGCGAACTGGCGGTCAAGCGTAAGCCTATCATAAATAAAAAAAAAATACAAACTAAAATGTAAAATACTCTATTATTATTTAGTCAAGACAAAACGAATACGATGTTACGAATAAATATGTTTCTCTCAAGTTGATTTTAAAACAGAACAGTATTTCGCAAATGATTAATTGAGTGAAGTAGCTAAAGAATAGTCTGCCTCAAAGTATTAAGGTCTCACGGGTCGAATAAAGGAGGCTGCTACAACTGGGTCACAGAAACTTAATAATGTTTGATATTTAGTTCATAGTTTATATTATTTGGTTTGCTCAGAACTGTTTTACTTTGAAAATGCATTATGGCTATTTTGGAGAGGTCAGTAAAATATTTTTCGTTTGCCAAACATTTAGTCTTATCGTTTTGTTTTTGGGGTGTGGCAACATTAATTATAACAATTTTGTAGCATTATAAGTCATCCGTAAAGTTTTTTAATTATGTATTATGGCGTTTTTGGGGCCAATCCATCCTAAAAGAGACAATGAGTTCACTAATAATCGTTCCTATGAACAAAATCCCCTTAAACGGTGGCTTCAAGATTATAAAGAGTTAAGGTAAACGCCCCTATCACTGGCGACTACGTTACATCTCCATTAAATACACTTACTGAACTCAATAAGGCACGTTACCAATAGCTAGCCATTTCTTTGCAAGTCGCGTATCCACTTAAGGTAAGCGGGCCAATAGTCAGCCATTTCCATTATATCCATTAGAGCAGGCCGCCGTAGCCCGCGATTTGTTTCAGCTGTTGCACACTCTTAGAAACGTTTTAAAGTACATTTCTCTTTATTTCATAATTTTGAGTTATATCCGAGCTGAGTGCAATGCTAGGTACCCAGAAATGGAACGTAAAATGTGGAAATGTAATTTTTGTTCTGGCTATAAAATCCAGTTTCTCTATGGGTTGAACGCTAGTTTTCTATTCACGCGCTTTTTGTATAATGGACTGTATTGTGTTTTGAATAAAGCGTTATTCTTTTACATTTTATATCAATTGTGATTCAAAGCTTTGCTGTAGGTAATCTGGGAGAAAAAATCTGACCTACTTATTCTTTTACAAGTCATTACATTTGATCAAAGGGTATTAAGTCTAGTACCAAATTTTCGAGGTGCTACGTATCATCTTCTGTGCAGTTTCATGCGACAATTTCACCACTCTCCGTTCACTCTCATTGCCACTATTAGAACTCAAAAATCTCCTGTGTGAAGGATGGACATAGCCTCAAGGAAGGAGATTTTTGGAAACCTAGAACTTTGTCAAGTTTTTTTCATTTGCGATCAATGAATAAAATCAAACACTTTAATCTATAAATTAATAGAGATTATTTCTAGATATTAAATAATATCTTAAAACCTATTTTTAAAGTCTCACCAGCACAGGGCCAGGACTATATCTCAAAAGCTTTTGTAAGTATTGAGATACAGTCCTGGCCCTGTAAAGTTGGCTGTAAAGTAGTCCTGGCATTGTAAAGTTCATACCGATATAAAAAATGACAATCGGCAGTTTGGAAGCAAGCCTAAGTACCTGCGACAATATTTATGACGATAATTTATGATTTGCCATTGATAGACAATAATGGAAAGATGTACTAGAAGTTCGGTTGAATTCTATCATCGTATTTCTTATATAAATCTTTGAACATACATAGTTTAACGTGATTATATAGTACTCGCTTGTCTAAACTGCAACTAACCGCCAGACTGATTAAAATTTTACAATATGTATTGTCAGACCAAAATAGGGTTGTCACACACTAACACCCTGTACAGTCTGGCAATTTTTAATCCCCCACGCAAAAAAGAGGGGTGTTTTTAGTTTAACGTGTGTATCTATGTGTCTGTCTGTTCCATCATAGCTCCTCAACGAAGGGACCGAATTACGTTCCTTTTTTTTAGATTGAATGGTAACTTGATCGAGAGTGTTCTTAGCTATGATTTCAGAAAATCTGGCCAGCCGGTTGAAGATTATCAGCTAGTTCATGAACGGATGTGAGCAACTTCCACAGGTCTTATTTATTTGAAACTTGACTATTATTACTTCAATGAATTGCACTTGTACTGCGGAGGTTTTTTTAATTTAAAATTTAATGTTTTTGCATCTATTACCTAAATTGTAATTTTCCTGCACATTTTCGTGTAGGTACGTTTTTAAACACAATTCGAATCGAATTGTACATTGTCATTATTGCAATAATTCAGTTTGGGTGGTGTTAAAATTTGTAAAGGGCTCAATTACCTATGTAGAGCAATTTTTTTTATATAGGATAGTAGGGCAAACGAGCAGACGGATCCCCTGGTGGTAAGCGATTACCGCCGCCCATGGACACTCACAACACCATAGGAATCACAAGTGCGTTGCCGACCTTTTAAAATGGGATAGGGCCTCCGGTAACCTCACTCACTCGGCGAAACACAACGTAAGCGTTGTTTAACGCCGGTTTAATAACAATTATGGGATTACTTATTTTTATATAAGGGACAACATTTTATTTCCGTTTCTTTGTCTAGCAAGTTTACTATTTTTTGCTGTTATTGAAATTTTATTAATAAATTAGATTTCTGCCAGATTTCAGCCGGATTCTTGTCTGTAGGATCAACATTTTAGAATAGTGCCCTATGCTTATTACGTTTCATAAATTCCGTAAAAGCTTACATGATTTTAATAATAACATTAAAATAAATTTTACATCTGCATCTAAATATTCTAGATCTAAATGATCGAAGAAAATTGAACATCAAGTAATAGAGTGAAGGTCAATTCCTCGATATTCCAGTGACCTATTCCGATCGACAGCACAAATTATCTATTCCACTGCTACATCATAGCTTGTAATCGCACGACACCGCAGGAAATGAGTGACGACCCTAGCTAACAACTGAATTATCTATGCTGTGGTGTTTTGCAATCTATTCTATTATGGAACCCTAAAGCTGCCCTTGGGCCCAATTTGCATAATAAATTATTCGTATTGGGACGATATAATCTACTCCTGTTTGGATTAAAAAAAACCGGCAGCAAAAATGTGAGGTGGTTTTTAATGCCTGTATTTTTTTGTAAGCGATTTGAGATTTGATTTTAGCATTTTTTTTGGCAAAAAGCTAGAATGAAATTCCTTTAAATGAACTCAGCTCTTATATTTTTGTTACCCTAGTTTCCCCTGATGGATGGCACAAACAGTCTAAAATAGAGTATGCCATTCAAGTGAATAAACGTTCGGGGTTTGGTTCCCACAAAGACGACGTACATAATTAAACTGTTTGGGACCGTGGGTCTTACAAGTGAGGGCTATCGCTAGCCGAATCGCTAAAATCGTACCAAACGTGCTCGGATTTGTTGACTATTAAAACACTCATTTCATCCTAGGCGACGAAGTCTTGTCGTTTACACGAGCAATATCCTGTGTAATTACATAGCCATCATACCTAATTAATTATTCCAATGAGCTGGTGAAACCTCTTAAAGGATTACTAAATTCTACAAAATATGACAAAATATTAATTACGTCTCGATCGCATTATAATACAGCTATGGTTAATACGCTATTTTTACAATACATAAAAAAAAAACAACAAAAAAGATCCATTCAATTAGGTCATATAGTTGATTCTATAAGAAATTCTTTTATGCAGAACTGAAAATGCAAATGCGAAATTTAAAAAATACAGGCTCTGTAATGGATTCGTTTTAGTAAAACATAAAAATGCACTCGCTATTAGTGCAAGGTAAGCAAATAAGACAGATTGCCTACGGCTATGATTGGTGCACGGCTATCTGGATATCTGTTATATTCAGTTGGTACATGCAAGCCTTTTTAATTAGGATGTAGAGCTTACGGAATAATATTTTTAATAACGAAGTTTTTTTTAAAATAAATCCATTATTGAATGTTTCGATTACTTTCAAATAATTGGAATAAAACACTGCCTCCTTAGTCTAGTAGTCTAGAGGACCTGTTTTCGATCCCCAGGTCGAGCAGTGTTATTGGATTTTTCTATGAAATTCTCAGTAGCAACTCAGTCTGGATTTATGCCCGGTTAATGGCAATAGGCTCGCCTCCTATAACATGGGACCTAAACATACCGGCAAACTGTGGGTGTACATTAAGTACGCCTCTGCCGAACCCTTCAGGGAATACAGGCGTGATGGTCTGTATGTTATGTTATGTAAAAAACACCTTTTTACGGATTTTCTCTCATTGTATTTATATTGTTAAAAGTATCGAATATCCAATTATTTCCAAAGCTCTAATTATTATCTGTATCAGTAATTGTTTGTGTATAGTATTTTTGTCTACCTTCCTTTATTGTATGGATATCCTTATGGATTGTCATGGATTGGTTTCTTGTGCTGATCTGGGGATATTAACTGTATCATAAAATTGGCTGCAGATCAGTAAAAACCTTTATTCCTTATTTTACCAAAAATGTGTATAAGAAGTAAACTCGTCAAATTAGTTACCCGTAGGTTACCTATCTAACATGGGCTTGTAAAAACTCGACTTACAATGGTTCTTGTGATCCAATTAAAATTGATAGCTAGATTATTCTCTTAGTTGCTGTCTATCAATTTATCTATCTATAGAAAAGGAGTTGCTATGTATAAGAGTCCGTCGGACCGAATTTCTCTTACAAACGTAATACCGAAAAAAATCGTAATTCAAACAAAATTTTAATCAAATTCTGTTATTATTCGGATTCCGATACCGTTAATCTAGGTTCCTACGTTACCATTTCATCCAAAATATTTCACTGAAAATAAATGTAAGCGAATGCAATTTTTGATAACTTTACCAAGTTCGGAACGATATTCCGGTTTTTTATTTCCAGTGAAGTATTATGTTAAGTTAAGTATTAATAGACGAAATAGTACCGTAGGAACCTCGATTAACGGTATCCAAATCCGAATAATAACATAATTTGATAGAATATTGTCTGGATTACGATTTATTTCGGTATTACTTTTTTGTGGGCAATTCAAGCTCCGCCGGACCCTTAACCCATAAAACAGCAGTTCTTTTTTGTAACAGTAATAATTACAAGCTGATAGATAAATAATTGACTGCCTCATTAGTCTAGTGGTCCCAAGCGCGACTGCTACGCTAGAGGTCCTGGGTTCGATCCCCAGGTCGAGCAAAGTGTTATTGGGTTTTTCTATGAAATTCTCAGTAGCAGCTCGGAGTCTGGATTTGTGCCCGGTTAATGGCAATAGGCTCGCCCCCTATTACTTGGGACCTAAACATACCGGCGAACTGTGGGTGTACTTACATTAAGTACGCCTCTGCCTAACCCTTCGGGGAATACAGGCGTGATGGTATGTTAAGATAAATAATTTGAATGTTCGTAAATGTATCGCTTAAATGCATACAAAAGGTCTCATCATAATCTTGCATTGCTGTACTTAAAGACATCTGTAAAGAGATTAAGTACAAACTGTTTCAACGATAAGACACAAACAAAGCTAGCGAAAATCGTTCAACGTCTTAAATAGCAATACAAGAGGCTCTTTCAAATGGTAATTTGATTGTACCCAGTTTGCAGCTTCAAAAGAGTGAAATATTCTTTTCAGGGGTCCCGGATGCCGCGGCAGAATTATTAATGGCCAGAGAACTTTCTCAAAGTTTACATCAGTGTGCAAGGCAGGGGAGACGGCGGTGAGGCAGCCATAAAAATTTAATTTTGCATCACACTATAGGGAAATGCATCCCGCTTAGATATGAATCGTGGGTCATATCGCGTGGGTGAGATTTTTCTCTGGAATGTTAAAGAGATACAGAATTGGATATTCCGATTGCTAGCATTACTTACCTCTTTGCATTTTACATAATTTATGGTTTTGTTTTGTGTATCCAAATTTGATGATCAATAATTGTTTCACTTCTAGATATTTTTCTTCTGATTCTTGGAGTTATGCGCATGTTTTGAAATGTAGTTTCTGTTTAATCGTTTAAGGATCTTATTAATAGCTACGTAAACCATTGTATATATATTTTTTTTTATGGGATAGGAGGGCAAACGAGCAGACAGATCGCCTGATGGTAAGCGATTACCGCCGCCCATGGACACCCGCAACACCAGAGGAGTCACAAGTGCCTGGCCGACCTTTTAAAAGGGGATTTGGCCTCCGGTAACCTCACTCACTCGGCGAAACACAACGTAAGCGTTGTTTAACGCCGGTTTTCTGTGAGGCTGTGGTATTATTCCGGTCGAGCCGGGCCATTCATACTGAAGCATGGCTCTCCCACGTATATATTTTTTGTTTTTGTTTCAGAAATAAAACTACGATTTTTTGGCGTTGTATTGTAGATTCTTATCAGCATCCAGGTTGTGAGCCTAACTGTGTGTGCATCTCGTGAATTAAATATCATCAATTTAACGCGATAAAATCGGTAAATCAGTTTTATTTCAATGTCTAATATTCGTCTAAGTGTGAGAAACCAGTATGTTATTGTTTCGGAATGGAAAATTCACTTAATTTTATGATCTATTTAATTATAGTTTTTGTTTCAGATCTTACGGGTCAACTTCTGAGTCTTAAGTATACTATTTTTCGATATTAGACTTAAATTTCAATCAAAATTCTTCGTGTCGTGTTAAAGTATAATAAAATAGGTGCAACACTATGTATGCCCCACGATCGCGTTTTATCGACTCAACAGTTCTTGCAAAGAACGTGACCAGACTAGTAATGCCTGATGTTACTTTTCTGCTACTTGCATTGCCAAGTACATACAGCAGTGATATCCGAGTGAGAAACCTAACGTGCTAGTCAGCTGTATAAAATGGTTCTAATGCAAGAACTGGTTCTTACGTGTAAAAGTCGAAACATACACCAAGGTGCTTTACGACAGAATCCGACGTAAGAGTGGTCTCCACCCAGTCAGACTCCAAGAAGTCCTACCACCGAGCAAGTCAGATATTTTCTCGCCTCTTAGGAGATTCCTATCTGAGTGGCAGTGAGGAACAGTATTCTGACCCCTTTTTTCTAGCACGGAAAATCCTCATGGGTCATCCGCCACCTGGGGGGCGGCAGGGTATGTCGGATTTAAAAGCCGTACTTGCCTTCCCTTGCCCTATAGTCACGGCCATGGGATTCGTGACATTCGTCTTTTCATTCGTGACTACCCTGACAGGCTATGGTCAGGACCCCTTCACAAGGCGAGGCCTCGCTTCGTATCCGTGGCGAGAGCGCAGGTGCTCTGTACACGCGCGTCAACTACTGGAGCCGAGATTCTGATCGGTTCCCTTGATCCCGTCCCTACACGGATAATAATCAATTATGGGAAGATAATTAACATTATCATTGCATTTTCGGGTTCCAGAATAACCAGATGTGGCTATGGAACAGTATTTGATACGGAAGCGACTCACATTAGATCTTTGCTACCCAATTTCTGGGTATCATACCAATATCCTAAGGATAAAATGGTTGCCAAGTTTTCTGCATTTTGACTAACTCTAACCTATATATACAAAACGTATACAAAACCCTAAAACCCATTTCAGGGTTTTCGGTCCACATTGTCATATGAGCCAATATGTCATAGATACACGATTTTCTAACTTAACGTGTTTTCAGAAGCTCAGGGACGAAGAGACGTTGTTACACTATAAAGCCGTTGAAGCGATGATCTCTAGTTATTTACACCACCATCCACAGTCTCGAATGTACAAAGTTCGTCACAAGACGGAGTGACGACGTGAGAACGGTGCCAGTGAGTTTTCAAAATTCACGCGGTTTACGCGCGCAATGTACTTTTTACGAGCAACAATAAATTTCTTCTCATCGACTAAAGGAAGGCATTACGCGGAACATTTTTATGAGAAAAATTTACTGAACTACATGTCGGTGCTGGTAGGCATTTTGTTGGAATGCTGCATGCGAATATTTTCATCAGTTTTTCGACTGGACTTCATGAATGCTCTTAGTTTAAAAAACAGAATTGTTATTATTGAATAGTTTATTCAATTTAAGTTCTGATTTGGTGTAGAAATAACATATTGTGTATTTCCCGAATGGTTTGGCAAAGGTTTTTTGTGGGATAGGGGGCAAATAAGCATACGGATATAAGGATACACTTCATGGTAAGCGATTACCGCCGCCCATGGACACCCACAACACCATAATCACAAGTACGTTGCCGGCCTTTTAAAAGAGGATTGGGCCTACGATATCCTCAATTACTCGGCGAAACACAACGTAAGCGTTGTTTCACACCGGTTCTCTGTGAGGCCGTGGTAATACTCCGGCCGAGCCCAATGGTACTAATATGCCCACATTTTTTTTGGTTAGGTTACTACCTATTAGGAATTTTCTGTCAGAAAAACTCAATAATAATAATTGCTAGTAAAACCAATTTTTTTTATTCGTAATAGGCTTACGCTTTACTCCCAGTTCGCCTGATGTTAAGCGACACTGCGATCTACGATGGAGCGCGCTTGCCTACAAGAAACCGATTTACACGTGATTTAAAACACCCAGTATATCCCTCGGGAAAGATAACATCATTACATTTTTTTTTAAAAAGCTTACTAGCAGTGCAGGTCGCATATTGCACATTGCCATCATGCTATGCTAAATACTTGTGTTACGGGTGGGTTCACGTCGGTAGTGCAATGGGTGGGTAACCGGCAACCACATGTTCGCAAGTCCAAGGCCCTAGCCATTAGGCTACCGCCGCTTCATAATTAATATTATAATAATTACAGATAGGCTAACACTGAGTACATAAGTGCGTTGAAAACCGTGATTAGGTTTATATCCCTGTATCTGAGGGGTCAGGTCCATATAATAAAATTATATACATGAGAAACCTGGGAACTACTTCAGAATCCTCCAAGAATCTAAATCCTTCAGGTTTTATGTTAAAATTCTTGTTCTAATATTTAAACAGACTAAAGATTTTCTAAGTTATCTTAATCTAAACTACCGCCTCAAGTTAGCGTTCTTAATTAAATATTTACTCTGGACTAAAATTTAGACCGGTCGTCTTATTCTGTAAACTTAAACGCGCGCGTTACGTTCACTACGTTCACAGACTTACAATAGGGACTCAAAGATTGTTCTTCGTATTGTAGAGTCATTGGTAGTCTTTTCGTTTCTCTGTTTAGTGCAAAGACAAAGATATGATTGCACACGTAGAATATGATTTAAGGAACTGTAAAAAATAATGTATTGATTAATCTGTGATTTTAAGTTAAATTAAAGTAAATAAAAAAAGATGTTCGCGACAAATTGGCGTGGGCATGCAACGCTTGAGAGAGGACAGGCTCGGACATCTTCGGCAGCCAGCTGTTAGCGCTGCGTGACTGCCACCGACTAGACTCCCTCTCGGCGGCGGCCACCGTAGTAGTTACTTATTATGGTCCGAATATATTGTGTACGCGTCGCGCGATCTGTGGTAGATCGTGCGATGTGTATATGTGAACCACTGTTTTAATATAACGTACAGTCTAGGTTACACACGTAGATAGGGATGGGCCCACCAAAAGATATCATGGAAGTTTACAATAGTAAATATTATTATTATATATATATATATATATATATATATATAATATAATAATAGTAAATATATATATAATATAGTAATAATAATAGTAAATATTATATTATAACAATAGTAAATATTATTATTATATTATATATATATATATATATATATATATATATATATATATATATATATATATATATATATATATATATATATATAATATAATAATAATATTTACTATTGTAAACTTCCATGATATCTTTTGGTGGGCCTTATATATATATATATATATATATATAAACTAGCACAAAATACAGAATCACTGATGGAAAAAATTAATAAATTAATGCCGAAGTAATAAAATTTTAATCTTAAAAAAATAAAGTGTCAGCCATCATAAAATTGATGTTTCTGGTTTCTTTATTACTCGGACGTTTTAATTGAGTCGCTGAAGTATTTTCAGTATAAAAATTCTTCGTAACGAGTTGTCAGGAACAGCCCTTGAGTTTGTTAATTTTTGTTGACAGTGGAAAATTAATTCAAAAGTGTTGAGATGGCTAAAATCGTCATTATTTTGTAATTTGTAGTCATAGCGATGCGAATTATAAGACTTAGAATAGACATATTTTGTCTGAAAGCAAAGATAAGAAGTCATTTTCTAAACTTGTTACCCAAGTTAAAATATGCTAGAATTTGTTGGAACCTCTTTTTTATTGGTCTGCAAACGAGCTCACGAGTCAGCTGGTGGCAGTTGTGACGTATCAACGTGTGACAACACCAGAAGAGTTGCTGACATGTTGTCTACCCATTAGGACAGAATCCGACGTAAGGGTGGTCGCTAGCCAGTTAGACCACAAGAGGTCAGACGAGCGAGCAAGTCAGATATTTTCTCGTCTTCGATTCGTAATGCTTATCTGAGAGACAGTGAAGAACAGTATTCTGACTCGTCCCCATATGGGAACTGAGCCTGGAAGTCTGAGCCTGGAGCCTGGAGATCTAATGTTAAGTTTCTAGGTGCAAAAATATATACTTTTTAAGTTCGATTTATGAAGTAATGGTTAATATCTTTAATGTTTTAGCATTGAACAAACAACGAGGTTAGTAATGTTTGATAGAACTTGCTCGCTGAACTTGAATCTGTGTGTAGGAAGAACCTAGACAACTCTTCACCTAGAAAGAAAGAAAGAAAATAAATTTATTTGGCACAGCCATACGCAGTTCACATCACAATACAAGTACATAGTATAAGTGTAAGCATAGGTAGTGTGTGTCCCGCGGCTTCGCCAAATAGGTCTAGTTCAGCATTTAGTGCTTGACGCTGATTTTTAACTGGACCCTTGCGAGGAGTTACGGATGTAAATCAGTTGTATAATAAATAATTTATAAATAATAAATAAGAGTACCTACGAACGCAATTACTTTTTCAGATAAAATAAACACTATGAAAATCTCAATTCCCGTTGAAAATAAATCTCTTTTTGATGTGATATAAAATCATCATTGGAGATAAAAGGGCAGAAAAATAAACGAATAAACAAGTAGGTAGATTCGCGGATGCTGAATTATTTGACGTCAAAATTCGTCAATGGTGTCGCAGAGCGATAACGGTGTCCTAAAAACCATCAAACAACCATGTATAAAAGGACCACTTTCAACAACACACGATATCGTTTGCAGAAATAATAGATGATATAAACAAGTAGAAATAAAATATGGATAGATAGTGAATTGAATAGATTGGTGGAAGATTATATAGGAACGAAGGAAGTAATTGATGAAAATAATGGCAGATAGAGATCAACAGAAGAAATAGACTAGGCTAACGTAGAAAATAAAAATAGATTTCAAATGACGTCAGCCGACAACAGTTAAATTAAAAAACTTTGCCATTGCTGTACATTTTATAGTGACTGCGTACTAAGTTTGGCTCAGTATGGTAAATTATTTATCAACCTTTGGAAAGTGGAACTTCTTTCTCCATTTTTATTTCATTTATATCGTAGGTATCGCTCTATCTGGTATAAACGGCCCGTCTATGTAAGCAATTCGTTATTAGAATATATTATTGAATCGTGACGGGATCCTATTTGAATACTGAGTGACGGATACTTTCCCGTGACGGTAACCGTGAAGTTGTTTTGAGAATCGCTCTCGTATCTCTATTGTTTTGAAGGTACACAAATTGTTACTTGTGGTTTAACGGCATTTTGTTTTTATAGGCAGCAAGAATTCGAAAAGTCAAACTAATTGTTAGTCTTGCCAGGCTTCTGACTACCACTAATGGCTGTCATCGGCTTTGTACGACAACCATAACCTCTTGTTGTGTTAAGAATGATTATCAATGGATGATTACAGAGCCGAAAGCAGACATCGTTACCTATACTACGGCAATTTGTCCCAGTTCCTTTACATAGACATAATTATATGTATACTTAAATATTACTTCGTTAACCTCATCTTGCCTAAAGATTAAACGAATCAACTACCTCGGAATTTGGACGCACACAGCCGAAGTATTTGTACTGTACAATACGCCAAACATAAATTTTCAACGGTCAGAAAAACAGAATTATCTCGCTCGATTAGTCCAACGTAATCGCACATTCAGAATAGGTCTTTCAGACCAGCCCGTCGAGTGTTTGCCAACTGCGGAACTCGGCACTAATTTGTCAACCCTCATTACGCTATCTTACTCGCATTTCGTGAGATTTTAGTTCCTGTTGTCTCACTTCGCTTGTTCCGGTACATTTAAGTCCTAGAAAGCTTTTTCATGTTTGTCCATTATGATGTAGTTTAACTTATTTACGTGACTGTAATAGAGCGTGTGTGAAGATAATATGTTATGCATTTTAATATATTGCATAACTCAGTATGTGCTGGTGTTTGTTGAAAACATTACCGGTGTTATTGGTACCAGCAAATTGTTCACTATTTATTAGATATTCATTCATCAGTTTGTTTTAATTCCTAGCCAAACGTCGAGAGTGAAAATGGTGAACAATTTTTTGAAAAATATTCAATATAAGCTATTGCCGGCGGTTTCATTCGCGTCCCAAAAGGATTATTTACTTGGTTCCTAGGTGGCGTTTTAAGATGTAACATACACCAGATGTTAAGTTAGACATCCAGCAATAAATTTCTGAAAATCGCATCCAATTTAATTGCGTGATGCGCATACAAACATACGGACAAACAAAAATTCTGAACATAATTGAACGGAACATAACTGTCTCCAGTTTTTTTCTGTTCAGTTGCGTGTACATCATCTTTGTACTTACTACCATGCAAGGCTAGTTAAAAAAAGCTACCTTAAAAAGTCTCTGAGTTAGCAGGCGGGCCCGCGTGGCATAGTAAGTGATGCAGGCAATTAAGTGAACATATTTATGTTACGATAGTGGTCGTGTTTTCATTAGTTTTTGTTTCGTGTCGGTGACACCTCAATTATGTTCGCGATAATTGTTTATTGGCTATATTTTTTATCGCGTAAAGTGTAAAATAGATCATCGATTTTTTAGATAACGTAAATTAGTTTTCTAAATAAGCTATCTTTTTATAACATAACATTAACATACCATCACGCCTGTATTCCCCGAAGGGTTAGGCAGAGGTGTACTTTATGTACACCCACAGTTCGCCGGTATGTTTAGGTCCCATGTTATAGGGGGCGAGCCTATAGCCATTAACCGGGCACGAATCCAGACTCCGAGCTGCTAATGAGAATTTCAAAGAAAAACCCAATAACACTTTGCTCGACCTGGGGATCGAACCTAGGACCTCTAGTGTAGCAGTCGCACTTGGGACCACTAGACTAATGAGGCAGTCTTTTTATATTTTACATAAAACAGGGTTAGGTAGAGGTGTGTTTATGTACACTCAATGTCGATATGTTTTCAGGTCCTATGAAATATAGAACGAGTGTATTGCCATTAATCGACTCTTTACTAGGTACTGAGAATTTTATAATAGGTATATAATTTTGAAAACCCAAAAACACTTTGACCGACCTAGGAAATGAACCGAAAATCTTACACCAAGCAGTAGCGTTTATGAAACTATTTAATTTGAACTTGCAACTGAATCAATTTGATAACCAAATAATGAGTCATAGGCAGTTTGATTAGGTATAAAAGTACCAAAAAGCCCGAAAGACCAAAAGTGTAACACAGATTCTAGACGCACATCCATTAAGAGCTTACGAGTTTGCGTTAGCGGGATTTGCTAAGCCATGTTGCTGTTTTATCTGCTTATTTTTTTATTCTACGTCATACTAGCCATGTGGCAAGCTTACCTTGCTTATTTTTTCAAGGAATTTGGAGGGATTATAAGACCGGCTATCTTATGGCGTTGTTTCTAAGTGTTTTAGTGTCTAAGTGGCAAGATGTATTGTTATTCGGTATACATTTTGGCTTGGCGCATTTATACAGTGACCATCTGGCCGTAAGTTTGTTTTCTTTGTATGTCTTAAAGTTTTGGTCTTAGTAACACAGAAGTTATTTAGTACTAAAGATTTTATTTTTACTTGACGTATTTTCTGATCCACCTTTTAACTGCAGTCAAAGTTTGTTTTTTAAACAGAATATGAATTCTTCAAATGGGCGTAGATGGCTAATTCGTAAACTATAAGGAATAGCAAAGAATACCCTATCTATCTATCGACTATCGGGCCCGAGGAACACTAAATACTAGATACCTGAATTTTTGAAATACTATATCACGACCTCCCAGAAAACCGGTGTTAAAGAACGCTTATGATGTGTTTCGCTGAGTGAGTGAGGTTACCGGAGGCCCAATCCCCTTTTAAAGGGTCGGCAACGTACTTGTGATTCTTTTAATTATTTAACTTTGAGCGTGTTAAGCGTAGCGTGCCCAGTGACCGAGGCCCCATTGCGTATGGCATTCCATAGTTGACACCATAGTTCCGCCGTCTCGCGCGCGAGCACCACCAGTGCAGTCACAATCAACAATCCAGTTGCTGTGCGGTGCGCTTGCTCTAAATACAGAGATAGTAGGTAATGTAGAAGGTATATGTATTTATGTAACTACATAATATGTATATTTTTATTCATTTATTAATTTATTGTACCTACCACTAAGTTGCTGTCATACTAGGTACTCTAAGGAACTGGTTTTCGTCCGTGCGTCATCAAGGGTCTGGTTGAAAACCAGCGTCGGGCAAATTCGTCTGGCATAATATGCTGAACCAGATCCTTTTCGGCGCAATAGTAAGGGCATAATGCAATTATTGTTATATAAATAATATTTTGTTCTTTTCTTATAGTTTATTCATAGCATAAATGTACTGTCTTTACTGTTCGCTGAATAAAATGTTTCTTCTTTCTTTCTTTGTTATGGTGTTGCAGGTGTCCATGGGCGGCGGTAATCGGTTGCCATCAGGCAATCCGTCTGCTCGTTTGCCCTCTTATCCAATAAAAAAAAGAAAAAAGCCAAGAATAGAAACTATTGATTTTGGGGAAAAAACTGATGATTACACCATCGGATAGTGTGTTTCAAATGTCCATTTTTAAAACTGGCGAACTGTAGTTTTACATTAGTACACTCCTACTAATATACTCTAACCCTTCGAGGAATATTAGCGTGATGGTATAGTTTCAATGCATTTATTAATATTTCATTCATAACATAAGAGCATAGTCGACGGTCTGCTGGATTAATGAATCAACTCGTTACTCGTATGATCCTAAGAGGTGTCCACTTTATAAGAGGTGCCGCCGACATGTCTTGACGCCTAAAGCCGAGTGACACGAGTGGGAGCCAAAGGATTACCGCGCTCTAGGAGCCAAGAACAGGGATCAGTTGTAAGCCGGCAACCCATGTCGGTAGTGGTAAAACTTCGGACCTTTTGCCTTGTCGATTGAACAACAGAGATTTATAGAAATGGAAACTAAAAAAATCATACGATATGCGTCACATGTAACATAAAATTCCATAATACTTTATTTCCTCGAAGGGTTAGACAGAGTTGTACTAATATACAAACACAAAATAGCGTAGTGGTCTCAAGCGCGACTGTTGAGCTAGAAGTTCTAGGTTTTATTCCCAGACCGAGCAAAGGGTATTGTTTTTTTTCTATTATATTCTTAAGATACCTTTAGAAGCAGTGCGGAGTTTTGCCCTACTACATGGGATCCATAACACATCAGCAAACTGTGGAACACTCGCATTAAGATATGTTACACGTATTCTCACTGGTAGGTTGCCGCAATAAATTTCCATCAAAAGTATTTTTTTAAAGCAAAGAGCAAACGATTAATTGGAAAATTAATATTAAATGAATCGGCAATTGGTTACCATTCAATATTCGCCTTAAGTTCAAATGGTCCTGAATTTTCAATGAGATTGACCCAGTTTTTGTAACTTATATAATTCGATATTCGAAATAAGGCTTCGTATCATTAAATTCTCAAACCCTAGCTGCGGGACAGGAAATTGGTTGATAATGATGTATCATTGATAATATATATTATAAGATGAGATTTTTCTATTAAAAACGCTATCTGTGGGTGTACGCCTCTGCCTCACCTTTCGGGAAATACAAGCATGACAGTATGTATTTTTTTTTAAAAACGACGCTATGATTTTCTCTTCTATCGTAGGTGCAAACACAAATACACGACCCGAAACAATTATCGAACAGAGTAAACGGTTTTTTTCGGATTGTGATCGAACCAGTAGCCTCATTCGTCTATTAGCTCCATTCATCTAGTGGCCGTAAGCGTTGCTGCTACGGTATAGGTTCTGGGTTGAATTCCCAGGTCGAGAAAAGTAAAATTGGGTTTTTTATGACATTCTGTATCCTCTTCATTTCCAATCTGGATTTGTTTTTTTTAAAATATTTAATGGCAGTAGATACGCCTATTAGACGGGGCATAAACATATGGCATATATATATATATATAAGGCATAACATATAAGTACACCTCTGCTTATCCCCTCGGGGAAAAACAATTGTAATAGTATGTGACCGAACCAGCAACCTGTAGCACAGTATCCGTTTGGCCAACCACTGCTCGTATAAGTTAGATAATATTGTGATATGATGAATGAATGAATCTGGAATGTGGAAGAAGCAAAAGAAGTATGCAAGAATCGTAGCAAGTGGCAGTCTATAGTTTCTGCCTACCCCTGTGGGAGAAAGGCGTGAGTGTATGTATGTATGAGAATGTAACTAAAACTTCAGGTAATAAGTACATGCACTCTATAGGTACCTACTATCTAATCCAAAAACACTTCACTATTTAAATTCCGAATTAAAACGTCTGGTTTGAATTACGTCGCTTAACTATTTATCTAGTGACGCATCCTTAGTTAGAAAACGTCTTAATGAGCTCCAACAAACTAGCGAGTCTTGGCAAACAACACCTTCCCCTTAATCTCTCACTTAAGGGAGAGTGCTCACCGGGAGTATTTGCGTGTAATGTAACCATTAAAAATGTTACATTATTACAATAGTACAGGTTCAGTCAACAGTATAATATCAAGTGACCACCAACTGTCAAATTTCCCCAATGGATAATAAACTAATAGACTTTTAATTTTTATGGTATTAAATTGAAAATCTATTATAGAAATTTGATAGTTTTGGATACCTACCGTGATGTGCTGTTGATCGTACAAAGCTAGCTGAACTTACGAGATACCTATATGCTTTTGTTAATGCTATAATTTGAGAATAGTTTGCTACAAAATCCGAATATTGTTACGTGTAAAATTGATTGTTAGTTGTTCTCGTGTACCAGACAACGCAGTCTGGGACTACCTTCAATCAGATGGACGGACGACCTGCTGAAGGTCACTGGGAGTCACTGGATACAGGCAGTATAAAACCGGTCCTTGTGGAAATCTTTTGACTAATATGATGATGATGAGGTAACCTTTATTCATTTGTTGTGGCAATGTTTTAACTTAACTGTCCAGCGGAGCTTGAATTGCCCACAAAAAACGTAATACCGAAATAAATCGTAATCCAAACAATATTCTATCAAATTATGTTATTGTTCGGATTTGGGTATCGTTAATTTAGGTCCCTACGGTACTATTTCGTCTACTACTACTTCACTGGAAATAAAAGACCGGAAAATAGTTCGAAACTTTTTTTTTTTTTTATATATATATATAAAACCTGCGATCAGTCGTCTAGACTATAATCAGGTGAGTTGAAGGGAGTTGGGGTTTGGTGAGGTAGAGCCACTGCTCTATCTCTCCTTAATATTACAGCACATCGGCTCTCTTGAGTCTTCTAGTCGGATTGGGCTGCAAGAGCATACTAGATAGCGGGTTTGGGTGTTGTCAAGCGGTCCTTGTAGTTCGCTGTGTAGCGTTTTGCTTCGTCCAAGATGGTTGGGATTTCCAGGTACTCATGGATTTCCGAGTTGCGTGCATACCAGGGCGCCGATGAGAGTACCCTTAGAATATTGTTTTGAGCTCTCTGGAGGCACATAATGTTGGATTTGCTGGCTGTCGACCAGAGTTGGATTCCATACGTCCAGATCGGTTTTATGATGGAGCAATATACCCTTAGTTTGTTAGATAGAGACAAGGCAGACTGTCTACCGAGGAGCCAGAGTAAGTTTTTAAATCTTAGGTTGATTTCATTGCGCTTCGTTTTTATATGATCTTTCCATGTCATTCTACGGTCCAGGTGAAATCCAAGGTATTTAACGCAGGTTGATTGCGGCAATGTGTCCGGGCCTAGGTTAACCGGTGGACAGGATTCACGTCTTAGGGTAAATGTAATGTGGTGAGACTTCGAGGCGCTTGCTTTTATTCGCCACTTGGTCAGCCAAGCATTGGTGGCGTTGAGCTGAGTTTGCAACAACCTACTCGCTTCATTTGGATTACGGTTACAACTAAGGAAGGCCGCATCGTCGGCAAAGGTTGCTATAGCTGTATCATGTGACTGAGGTAGATCACTAGTAAATATGTTGTAAAGGACCGGACCGAGTACGGAGCCCTGGGGTACTCCGGCATTGCAGCTAAAGAGTGGGGATCTTGCGTCACGGAGCTTGACCTGAAACTTTCTGTCACTGAGATAAGATTCCATAAGCAGGTAGTAGGAGTGTGGAAGGTACTTCTTAATTTTGCAGAGTAGTCCTTTATGCCAAACCCGGTCGAAGGCTTGGTGAACATCAAGGAAAGCAGCCGAACAGTATTCTTTCTTTTCTAGACATTGTCTTATTGTACAATAGACTCTGTGTACCTGCTCTATACTAGAGTGGTGCTTCCGGAAACCAAATTGGTGGTCAGGTATTACATGGTCCATGTCCAGGCAAGGGGATAATCGAGCAAGGATGATCTTTTCCCATAATTTTGACAAAACTGGCGTCAGGCTAATTGGGCGGTAAGATGATACTTGGTTAGGCGGTTTACCAGGCTTATGGATCATAACAATTTGAGATGTTTTCCAAAGTGCAGGAACATGTGAGGTTCTCAGTGTGGCATTGATAAGGATGGAGTTCGAAACTTGGTAAAGTAATAAAAAATTGCATTCGCTTACATTTATTTCCAGTGACGTATTTTGGAAGAAATGGAAGAGTAGGAACCTAGATTAACGGTATCGGAATCCGAATAATAACAGAATTTCATTAAATTGTGTCTGGATTACGATTTATTTTGGTATAACGTTTGTAAGAGAAATTCGGTTCGCTATTCCAATAGTCGATGTTATATTTTGTAAAGTCTGAGCACTGCAATGCTCGCCTTCCGTAATTAAACGGAACTAATGTAACAAAATTTATATTCATTTGGTCAACTAAGCCGCTCAACGTTTGTTGGTGTATTGATATGTAATCTTCATCCGTCAAGCGCCAGCATTACATTACACGCGAATTCCCCCGGTGAGTATTCTCCTTAATGCACTCCGCTTTGTAAAAACTTGCCAGGTCTAACTGTAATTACGTGCTCATTTAATAATGATGAATTAATTCGCCGAGAAAGCGTTTTGATGGTACGTCAAAAGTTGTGAAATGTAAGCAAGACTAAATAATTTAAAGTAGGTAAAATGTTGAGTAGTCTTGAAGTTTTAGCGGCAAGTTAATATTTGTACGATTGTTTT
The DNA here is from genome assembly GCA_910591435.1 of Acronicta aceris. Lineage (NCBI taxonomy): Eukaryota > Metazoa > Arthropoda > Insecta > Lepidoptera > Noctuidae > Acronicta > Acronicta aceris. The sequence continues at coordinate 16,205,550 of OU342762.1, read as the reverse complement.
AATTTCTTGTTCGTGCGCTTTATAAGTTTTTGCTTTTGTGGGGTAAGAAATTTTGAGTTATTATCGCACGTAGACGATTTTTAGTCGGTAACAATTCGATATGCCCTGCCGCTTCCCCAGAGTTGTAGACGATCCATGAAGATTTTCCGCACCATAACAAAAGCTAGTGCCACTGCCAAGTTGTAGTCTATCTATATCCATTTGATTCAATCATACTTTATTGGAAGCAACTTTCTGACAACAACTTTGTCCTTATTTACTTACTCTTCTAACTTGAAGCTATCTATTAGAGTATTTCAATTAGCCTACTAACGTGGGAGAGTCATGGTTCGGCACGAATGGGCCGGCTCGACCGGAGTGATTGGCCTCACAGAAAACCGGAGTGAAACAACGCTTACGTTGTGTTTCGCCGAGTGAGTGAGGATACCGGAGGCTCAATCCCCTTTTAAAAGGTCGGCAACGACTTGTGACTCCTATGGAGTTGCAGGTGTCCATGGGCGGCGGTAATCGCTTACCATCAGGCGGTCCGTCTGCTCGTTTGCCCTACTATCCTAAAAAAAAGTTTATCAGAACATACTTAACTAAATAGCTTCAAGTTTTCATCAAACATTTGATAACAAAGTACGGTAAACAACTTTGTTTGGTTGCATGTTGAAAGTGCAAAGTCATGCACAATACGCAGTATATAATTAGTGTGGTATTGATTATTGCTAATGCTCCCACCATGGCGAATAAAAGTATCGTGTGCAAAACAAACATGATCCAGAACGAATACAACTCGAATAAGTGAACATCAGCCGCGGCTTCCCTCGACTTGATGGATCCTCTTACCATCGAATGACATATTATCACTTTTATTTCTTCCGTATTAAAGAAAACATACCATCATGTGTGTATTCCTAGAAGAGTTTGGCAGAGGTACAAAAGCAAAATGTACAGCCACAGTTTGCTTTTCATAGAAAACTTAGACGCTCATGTTGAGTAGGTGCACGTTGGACCACTTGAAAAAAGTAAAAAAATATATCATATCCTCAGGTATGTTGGTAGGTAAGAGGTGTACCACACATAGTTTGCCTGTAGGTATGTTTAGGGCACAAAGTCGGGGCTACCACTGAGAATTTCATATAAACGTATAGGTACAAAAATGTACCTAAAGATAATGTCTATGCCAAACTTAACAGTGATACATAAACGTGAGAAAACTGACATAGCTGTGCCAAATATAGCACAGAGTTTGTTGGGGTCTTATCGACCCCGGCCGATGTCGGCTGTGTTTATGATAATTCCCGCGAACAGTGTGAACTGTCGGTCGGAATTACCGCGGAGGCGTTTACGGGTTTACCCACTCCTGGGGCGTACATTACGCGAAGTTGTTGGGGCCACCTAATAAATATGTAAAGTAGGTCTACTTTTTGTGTCAATGTTACAATACACTAATTGACTAATTAAGGGTCCGGCGGAGCGTGAATTGACCACAAAAACGTAATACCGAAATAAATCGCAATCCAGACAATATTCTATTAAATTATGTTATTATTCGGATTTGGATACTGTTAATCTTGGTTCCTCCTACTATTTGGTGTACTACTACTTCACTGGAAATAAAAGACCGGAAAATCGTTACAAACTTGGTAATTTTACCAAAAATTACATTCACTTACATTTATTTCCAGTGAAGTATTTTGGATGAAATGGTAACGTAGGAACCTAGATTAACGGTATCAGAATCCGAAAAATAACAGAATTTGATTAAATTGTGTTTGAATTACAATTTATTTCGGTACTACGTTTTTAAAAGAAATTCGGTCCGCCGGACTCTTAAAGAATTCTTAAAAACACGACGATATTTTATCCATAAATTGCATCTTTTACAAATACTGCCTTTTAACTAAATAGCTGCATCACGTACTGCTAAGGACTGCCATCTATGTAAAATCCAATGGAAACAATTATAACATTACAAAGAAAGAAAGAAAACACATCACTTTCGTCATCGTGTTTTGTTGTTTTTGAAATCATTCCATGACATACCCTTACCCTAGAAATGGAACAGTAAGTCTAGGTAGGTACCTAACTCCTTATTTTTTATTCTCCTGCAAAAGGACCAGTGAATTCAAATAACCATTAACCTTTTTACCGCTCACGTCGAATTCCGACAAACAAATTACACTTATATAAGCGATAAAATTATTTTGATTATTAAGTATTTACCTTCCACTCCGCACGGTTTCCAGCTTTTTCGGCCCAATTATACAAATAGGAGTCCAGTTCATCCCGCCATCTCCGTCTGCCTCCCACGTCGTCTAACGCCTTGTGGGCTCCACTCCGTTGTAAGTCTGGGGAGTGGGGAGGCCTTTGCCCTGCAGTGGGACAAACCGGGCTGATAATAATAATAATAATTGGAAGTGTCTAATGGCATAATAGGAAACCCAATCCGGGTCTTTTCGAGACTCGCGACGGTGAAACCGGGGCCGCACCTCTCTACACCCTTAGCCGCTCACACCGCTGTTGCCGCCTTCTGCCTGTACTGGCAGCTGTTTGGGGGGCCCAGCTAGTGAGGTGGCAAGTCACCGTCTGCCATCCCTATGGATGTTTATTCAAGGCTCAAGGCAGACGCCGTTTTCTTCCGGCAATAGAAGTTATCGGTCCACCTAACACCCACATCCATAATCCCATTTTTAATTTCCATATTTTACAATAGTCCTGCAGCCGCCCGGAATACTTCATGGCTGTACTCCCATAGTGCAGTTGTGGAGTGTCCCGGGTGTATGCCCCATCCCATATTAGATCAAAGTTCTCCAAGGGGCCTCTGCGCGTTGGACCTGTGTCCCCCCGCAAGCCTTCCAAAGGACCGGATGTCTTCCTCACGGGAGGCATGCCGTGTAATCCAAAAAGGAGATACAAATAATAATAAGTATTTACCGGTATAGTATTCATAGTCAACAGATAAAACAACTCAAGCGGAATGAACGCAAAATGTTTTGTCGGATAAATACAACTTTTTTTTTATTCGTGATAGGCTTACGTTTGACCGCCACCTGATGTTAAGCTACACTGTGATCTACTATTGAAGCTTGTCTAGAAGAAGTATAATATACATGGGCGGTTATTTGAATTCATTGGACCTTCTGTAGTGTCCTCGTGGTGGTTATTGCATTGTATAAATAGAAATAGGTATGTACTGTGTAATTAATAGGTGGGGTTTGGCTGTGGTAGATGTTAGTTATTAATTTTGTGTTAGTTTTCAGTCAACGTCTCCGGTGATTGATGTCGTATTGCCTTTCACGTTGAGAATGTACACTTTGTTGATATTTTAAACTTTGTTGAAGTACCTACTACATATAGAACGACGACGTATCATAGTTCACCTTTTTTAATTGTTGATATCCGATCTTCGGGTATCTTATCCTCACTTCAGGTGAAGGAACGCGCGAGGAATAAAAATAATATTTATTATGTGTACTCGTATATAACGACCAATTGATAACGCGTATATATCATCTTATAGATAAGTATCCACACCGGAAAGATTCTATAGAGTATTCACTCAAATATAACAAACACAAAAAAATATTATGCTCTTACCAAAATATTTTCTTTGTTATGGGATAGGAGGGCAAACGCAGACGGATCGCCTGATGGCCAGCAATTACCGCCGCTCATGGACATCCGCAACACCATAGGAGTCACAAATGCGTTGCCGACCTTTTAAAAAGAGATTGGGCCTCTGGTAACCTTACTCACTCGGCGAAACACAACGTAAGCGTTGTTGAACGCCGGTTTTCTATGAGGCCGTGGTATCACTCTGGTCGAGCCGGCCCATTCGTGCCGTAGCATGGCTCTGACGTCAAACGAGTGACGAAACACTTCCCCTAGTCCTTCTAGGTACTGTTCTTGTCCCCTTTCAATATATTTCGTCCCGTCACCTCTTCCTTCCGATGGCGACATTTTACTTCAAAATTAGTTTTATTTTTAGGTAACAAATGTATAGGAGGATACTTTTTTGTTGCTGAGGTAAATACTGGGGAATAGTAGATTAAGATGGCATATGGTAACCTGCATAGCTTATAGCCAAACCAGTCCAATGAGGGAATTAATCCACTTGAATATCTACTCGGGTAGATAGAGCGTTCCGTCCCATACCTTTCCTAATTTATAGCCTTGTAGAGTCTCCGTGAGAATTTGGAGCTTAACTGTAATTGCTTATCCGGTCATTGAGTTGTTGGTAACCATCCTTTCGTCGGAGTCTGTCTTAAAGCACCTTGGTGTGTGTTTCAACTTTTGCACGTGAGAGCTAGTTCCTCTCGGTTGCTGTAGCTCTGACAGTCTGCAGTCCACAGGAGCTCATAAGGGTCGGCAACGAATCAGCAACTCCTTTGATTGTTGTTGTTGGTGTCATTGCTTTCGTGGTTAATGTAGCTATACGTCAATGTGTGTAATGTCTTAGTAAGAGATTCAATAACGAATCGAAATTAAAACTCAAATTAGAAATATCTCCGAATATGGTCTCCTTCTTTTGACAGGCAAAATTTTATTAGATTTTTTTTGTTCGTTATTTTATTAACAGCTACATTTGTGTCCGGTAAATGGCCACAGGTAGCGGTAGGTAGGTAAACAGCACATCATGGTATCCAAAATTGTCTTTCTGCAGCGGCTCCTGCAGACTGCCAGAGCCGCTGCAACCGAGGGGAACTGGCACTTACGCACAAAAGTCGAAACACACCAAGGTGTTTTATGACAGACTCCGACATAGGGGTGGTCACCAGCCAGTCAGACCTACCACCTACCACCGAGCATGTTAGATATTTTCACGCCTCTTACGGGATGCCTATCTAAATGGCAGTGAGGAACAATATTCTAACCCGTCCCCACACGGGGTATTGGGGTAATTTGATGTGCTCTTGGGTGTACATCAATACACTATCTACATTTTCGGTAGAAACGGGTGTAATAGCATTTAAATAAATTGTTGTGTGTAAATGGTCAGGTGCGGAGTACTCGCAACCAGCACGTATGTATGAGAAGATGTATGAATGTGGAAGAAGCCAAATAAATATGCATGAATCGTAGCAAGTGACGGTCTATAGTTTCTGCCTACCGCTGTGGGAGAAAGGCGTGAGTGTATGTATGTAATAATAGGTAGGTACTATTTCCGTTAAATATTATTTATATTACATTTTTTTAGGAATAGTTGGGTAGGTATACTTTTCAAATATTTCTAATCATAACCATAAAAATAACTGAATCGCTAATTGTTGAACTTTCAATATTTAGGCAGAGACATAATATTGTGTATTCCGGGATTTTCGATACATTCTCGGTTTAAAATCGAGTTTGATCGAATTTACCCCTCAGGCACATTGTGGGTCCGAGCACAATAGTATTCTATCTAAAAAATATCAACCATCGCAGATACGACGCCTATGGCGTTTTGGCGAACTCCAGCCCGAACCCCGCGACCCAATCCTTTTTACGCTTTTAGATAATGTGATTAAAGTAAATCAACCAATTCCAATAAGTGCTTGACTGTGCTCTGTACTAAATCTACATATTTTATCCGCTTCCTCTCGGCCAATAAATTCGGGGACGAAGAAATACATATTGATGTAAATAAGTTTATTGGAATCTTCTTCGTGTTTTAGACGTTTTATTGCAAATCGTAAATTTCGATCAGGACCTCGACTGCAGTAGCGTTCTTTTTGCAAGCTTGTGCTTTCTCTGGTCGCATTTCAAAAATAAATTTATTTAATTATTGAATAGAAATCTCTGAACATTATTTCGCGTCATAAAGGATCACATCATCATTTTAATTACCATTTCATGTCTCCATATCAGTGTTGGGAAGGCCGCAAGTAAAACTCTAATGAATAATAATATTAAAAACAATATTATAAGACTTTCCCGGACTTTCACTGATATCCTAAAGGATTTTTTGAGATAAAAGGTAGCCAATATCCTACTCAAAGTTTCAGTATATCTTTATATCAAAATTCATCCAAATTGGTTCAGTAGTTTAGATGTGAAAACGTTACAAAGAAACATACAGATAGAGTTATCTTCGCATGTACCTATATTAGTATGGATGTATTTATCCTTATCATTTGGATTTAATAAGCTTTTTATGAGGGAAAAACATATAAAGTTGAGATTAATGCTCATTTTAGCTGTAACTTATCTAATAACCGTTTAAAACGAAAACTGCATCTAGATAGATAGAACAATACAAAATAACGTAATAAATACCCCGGCAGTCAATAAATGGGGCTCGAAATAAAGTGCTTGCTCAGAATTCTTTGAAAATTTCCAAAGCTTTCCAATTCGTTGTTTTAGAAGAATTTCTTGGCAAGGTATCAGAAATAGCTGGTTGTCGTTATATATTCTTCTATGTTTTAAAATAGAGAAGCGCTATAACTTTGATGTCGATGTGAATCTATCTGAATAAATCAATGGTGGAAAAAATAACAGCTGAGCTTCGTGATACGATATTAATTACGTGATAAGTATGTATATACCGATTAATGGTAAAATAAGGACGATCTTTCTACTATCGAACGACCAGAAGCTCGAAAAAGCGACATCAATTCATGGTGGACATTCCAAAAACCCGAATAAAACGCTTTAAGTCCATTTTTATCATGCGTACCGTTGAAATGTGGAATGCGCTTCCCGAGTAGATCTTCCCCGATAGATATAATCTGGGTGTCTTTAAATCACGAGTGAATCGGTGTCTTCTAGGCAAGTGCGCTCCATCGTAGATCGCAGTATCGCTTAACATCAGGAGATACGAAGAATACTATTATGAATAAAAAATATGAAATTATCATGCCTGAGAAATTTATGTTCATCTATTATGATTTTTCCTATTATGAGTCAAAGTCAAAATGTTTTATTTCAATTAGACTACATAAATAGGTACTACTCTTAAAAGTCAAAACCAGTTGCACGGTTCCAAAAATGGGTCTTATGGAGAAGAGCCGGCAAGAAACTCCATAGATACTCTTTAAAAAAACATGATTACAATACATATTAAGCTTAACAACTTTGTTTTAAAAAGTTGCTGAGTATTGTGCACTTTGATGCGTAAGTTCTTTGAGAGACTGAGTGTCACAGAATTCACATATAATTTAATACTGTATATAATTATACTAGTGGAGTCCCATGCTCGGTAATTAATCATTGCTTTACTTTCAAGTACCGGTGTTCATCAGCGTGCTGGTTTAAATTGCAACTGTGTAGCCGCCGCACTAATTACCGTGTTACCAGAGCAAATAAAACGGTTGAATTACCTGAGTGTGTGTTTTTTTTAAATACAGTGTCCTCTACAAGGATTTCCTTATGTATTGTGAGTGTGTTTACAAATATCGAGACCTAGATCAACTACCTGTATGTATGTTATTTATTTGCGTGGAGCGCGTGTGGGGATCGAACCCACGAAATCAGAAACTATACGAAAGGCTGCTATTCGCGACAATTTTAAGGGTCCGGCGGAGCTTTAGTTGCCTACAAAAACGTAATACCAAAATAAATCGTAATCCAAACACAATTTTATCAAATTGTGTCATTCGTATTTGGATACCGGTTCCTACTGTACCAATTCGTTTACTAATACGTCACTAGAAATAAACGGCCGGAAGTTTGTTCCAAACTTGGTGAAGTTATCAATAATTGAATTCGCTTACATTTATTTCCAGTGAAATATTTTGGATGAAATGGTAACGTAGGAACCTAGATTAACGGTATCGGAATCCGAATAATAACAGAATTTGATTAAATTTTGTTTCAATTACGATTTTTTTCGGTATTACGTTTGTAAGAGAAATTCGGTCCGACGGACTCTTAAGTCCACTGTGTCTTTGTTGTGGATAATGCTAGAAATGTAAAACTTCCAGTATTGTACATTTGCCATTAGATTTTCGCTACTCAATGTATGAGTAATACCTACTGATAAAATTGAAGGATAAACTGGATACGACAACTAAGTAACACTAACTATAAGTTTCTACACATCATCACACCTGAATTCCCTGAAGTATCATTCAGTATACTAATGTACACCAGGATAGTTCACCTTATGTAAATTTAGGTCCTGTCTGTAATAGAAGCAACCTAATGGCTAAGGCCGGACTTGCGATTATGTGGTTGCCGAAACCCACCCATTGCACTACTGACATGAACCCACACTAATTTATCCTGCTTTGATGATGTGTGTACTTTACCACATAGTTCACTTATATTCTATTATTGACATCGAGTTCTCAAACACTGAGAACCTTCTACCTAACTTTGACATCCAATGTTCACACATCCTCATATCGCAATATTGTACCAATGAAGATTGTAACACCATTTATTTTAAAAGAGTGTCCATGGAGTTTCTTGCCGGATTCTTCTCCATAGGATCAACCTTTTGGAACCGAGCAACTAGAATCATAACGTTTCATAAACGCTTTGAAATAAGCTTAGCACGAGGGGTTAACAAGAATACTAGTAATGTAAGACCGATATTGCTAATGACCTTTTTTTTTCCAAAAAATAGCATTAAGCGGACACAAATCTAAAATCCCAACTACTGATATTTCATGGAAAAATTAAATTAAATCAAAAATAAAATTTTGCTTGACATGGATATCGAGCGCGGGATCTGTAGCGTAGCAGTCACGCTTACGACTCCTTTGGTAATGAGGCGGTATTTATTTTAAAGTAGGATTTTTATGATTAGTAAACATGATAAAACCTGGGATACGAAATCGTTGTTTTGCCTATACTATTATTATAAAGAGGTATAATTTGACGACACGATTGGCGTAGCGGTTGAGCGATCGGCTTCTGCGCCACGTGTTGTGGGTTCGATCCCCACACGGAGGAAATATTTGTATGATCTACAGGTAGTTGTTCCGGGTCTGGGCGTTTATGTATGTGAGAATTTGTGTTTGTAAACGCACCCACGATACAGGAGAAAATAATAGTGTGGGGCAACGTTTATTAAAAAATTGTGAGTTTGTGAAGTTGTAGGGGGTGATCTCTGGATCTACTGAACCGATTTTATAAATTCTTTTTGTGTTGTATAGTCCATTTCTTGAGGAAGGTTATGGGCTACATAACATCACGCTACGCCTCTTAGGAACGGATCAGTGCGGGTGAAACCGCGAGCAGCTCGCTAGTCCTTTATACAATATGATACTTTAATGTGAAAATTACACGTAGGCTGACCATCGGTCATGTTGAATATCGTATGCTTCGGTAATTGAGACTTTTAATGAAACCCTTTTCTCGTAACAGGATATTTGTTTTGGCTCACCTTCAATCTTTAGTGGATATTATGTGTTAATAAATTTCGGTGTGCAGAAACGTCTACATAACATATCATTACGCTTGTATTTTCTAAAAGGTTAGGTAAAATTTATTTACTACTACATTTACAACTCTTCAATGTCTTACGTCCCGTCCGTAATGGTATATTAATATTTTAATAGTTCACTTAACACTAGTTCTGCTAAGGATTTTATAAAAATAACAATGATACTCCTCGACATACAAATTGAACCTAGCACATTACGCTCAGGAGCCGCCCCTGTGAACATTAGTGCAACAAAAACTGAAAATATTTATATAAACGAGGTATGGAGGTTCTAAGTTTGAAGTGTGTATCGTAGCTTCTAAACAGATAAATCTATTTTGATTTAGTATTTCATTTCAAAGGTGACTTGATCGAGAATATTCTTAAATCAGTATGAGCAAATTCCACCGGTCTAATCGATATGAAATTTGGTACCATGTTATTCGAATGATTTTCCTTTAAAATGGTAACCATATCCTGATTTATTTATTATAGTTTGATTTGTAAGTAGATACTTTGTACTTTTCTCAAAATACTCTCTAGCCATCTAATAAATTAAGTTCGAAATCTTTACATAAGTATAAAACAAAGTCGCTGTCGCTGTCTGTCCGTCCCTAAGTATGCTATAACTACGCAACGGATTTTGAAGCGATTTTTTTTAATAGATAGAGTAATTCAAGAGGAAGGTTTTAAGCTATTTAATACTACGCTACGACTCTTAAGCATGGGGCAACGCGGGTGAAACCGCGGCGGGTCGCTAGTAATAAATAATTAAAAGTAAATAATTAGGTACAACAACAATAGAGTATATAAATTGTGTTAATAAGACTCTTTATGCCAAAACTTTATATCTCTAATAATCATGAAAATAATGCCAGTATTATTACACCATACACTTAAGATAAAGCTCGTGTGTCTCATTATAACACCATGGAGGATTTGTATTCATCGTTCGCCCACACTTAACGAGCTTGCCTTCCATAAATTTAGCAAATCCCGCTGAATCTCACAAAGCGCTGCGAGTAAGCGCGCTCTCAGACAACGTCTCGTCACTCGACCGTGATTGTGACTACAATTTGATGAATTGCTTCACTTTTCACTCCTTTTCTTTATATAAACAAATACAAAGTAAACCAGACCCTATCTCAAAACCTTCTATGTTGAAATTTGCATGTCTTGTTTCTTGTTTTAAGTTCGTCCGCTACCTCGAGACATTCCTATAACCCGGCGGTTTTGAAGACGTCGCTTTCGGTACAGTGTCTACACTAATTAAATGTCGTGTAGACCTTTACAAGATCATACGGCGGGTTCCTTAGCGCTCCGTCGGTTCTCACAGAAGGGGTTGTGGCAAACTTTTCAGATTTAACTTGACCTCACTTAGCGAGGTCACTTAGCCAGTGATAGTGGCTTTATTAGTGGTGGCGTTCGTAATTATAAGTGTCTTAACTTGGCCACGATTGACAAACAACCCTTGCCTTGCCAATTAGTAAGTGTTTCATTATTTTTTGCACAATTATTTATTTATATCAAATATACATGTGCAATACAACAGTAACTCTTATATTGTCGACTACATAAATAATATCATACATAATTTTACTATACAACAACGAAGGCCTCTTACTGTTCAAAATTAAAAGAATAAAAACTTTTCTATAAATTAAAATAATTTATAGAAAAAATTAGTTCATTTTTTTACCTTTAGTTACTTTTTCTCCTAAACCCAAAGGTTTACTGGTAGAGAATGCCATACATGGCATTAAGGCCGCCATATGTGATACAATTACACATAGAAAAATAAATAAAAGAGGGTAAACCTAAAATGAAATACAATTAATACAATTTTGAAGCGGCGGTAGCCTAATGGCTAGGGCGTCGGACTTGCGATCATGTGATTGCCGGTTCGAACCCCACCCATTGCACTACCGACGTGAACCCACTCGTAACACAAGCATTTAGCTTAGCACGAGGGGTTAACAAGAATACTAGTAATGTGGGTCGCACACACATTGCTAGTAAGCTTTTGAAAAAAAAAAAAATCATTTTTAAGTATTAATGATAACGAATAACGAAAACGTTCACGAATATTTCTTTTATTTTATTTACAAATTGGAAAACTTACAGCTAGAGACATCGATAAAAAAATAAATAATAACCAAACTAAAGCCAATTAAAAGCTTTCACGGGTAGAAATACACATAAGTAGAAAACAGTAATAAACATTCATATTGATTATAAATTATGATATTCTTAAATCAATATGAATGAAGAAATTGCACAGAACATTTTTTTAATTTTATACTGGTAGTGTTGAAAATATCGACGTGCTGGCAGGCTGCATTGTATGTGCGACAGGCTTCAATTAAATATGAATTTGTCTTGCATGTTAATCGAATCCACGACTCTTAACATAATAGCAAGTTGCCAGTGGCTACGTATAGTCAACGACTTCTCCCTTGAGATCATCCATGCCCCCTTTTTCCACAAGCACGTTAGTAGTAACACTGACCCATACATTCCCGTCCACTGCGACGCACAAAAACGTCCAAAGGCACAAAAGATCTTGATCAATCGTTTCAAGCCTCATTAATCAAAATCTTTTCGGTACCTACCTACTTGAAGTTTCACAAAAAAAGAACTCAAGAAATTTGCTAACTTTCCACTTTATACCCTGGGAACAAAGTCTAGAGTTGCTTAATTAAGAGCTAGCTCGATAACTAATACGATGTTTCAGGTCCCAGATTACGTGAGGCGAAGTTTGCGAGCCCTGTATATGGAACTAAGATGAAACATATTTAGTTTATAAGCTTTTAGCAAATGGTTAAAATAATGGTGGAAAACTTGAATGGCGTAATTAACATAGCTGACACTTGGAGCGATAATTAATGAAGAACACAAACACCTTGATATGTAATATTTATAAGCGTTGCAATACCACTTATTCTATCATATTTTTTTGTCTTAAGTTAATATAAACTACGAGTTAGGTATATAAATCTTTACAGATGCGTACACAACTCACCAAAGATTAATTAAATATTGTTATTAAATATTGATTAAAGTAGTTGGATGAACGATATGGATACGTACAGAAGAAGACATTCTTATAAATAAGCAACGATCCTTTTTCTTTTTTTTATTCATGATAGGTTTATGCTTGATCACCAGTTCGCCTGAAGTTAAACGACACTGCGATCTACGATAGAGCGCGCTTGCCTAGAAGAAACCGATTCACTAGATTCCTTCGAAATAAAACTTCAAAAAAATTATAAGGTAACTTAACATATTATCGAGTCTATTTTCCCAGAAAGGTATAATATCCCGAATATGTAGGCGCGTACGCCCACGTAAAATAGGCGAACTTACTTTGCCATTAACGAAGATCAAATTCAAAATCTGAGCTGCTACTGAGAATTTCTCGACAGAAAAGCCTCATTAAGACCGTTCGACTTAGTGATCCAATCTAAGATATCCAGCATAGCAATGGTGCTCAAAAGCCGAAGTTTTCTATTGCACTAATCGAAACAAGCAAGCCCGTTTTTCTAAAAACTAACATTTTTAAAGTGAAAGAAACGCAAATCAAGCTCTCTAATACCTAGTTTTCGAAGTCGTAATACCTCTGGAAATCGTATTCCAACTGGCTCGGCGACATATCTCGAAATCCGGCGATGCTACATCCGCATTCATAGTCACGACCGCGAACCGTTTGAGATCTGTATTTGCATCTGTATTGAAGACAGCAGAAACTGATTCGGATGTTTTACATAAGTTGCAATTTCAATTAATGTTCCTGTTAGTATTTACATATGCTGCAATTTAGAGTTAGATTCTAAGTTATCGTAATCAGATACTCAGTCAGATGCGACTGAGTATCAGAAATTTTCATGAAGCGGCTGCCATTAGATATTTGCGAGAAAACTAATTACCTACTGGGTAAGACAACATAACAACCACCAATAATATTGATTGTCATATCTGACCGTTATTAGTGGTCCTAAGCGCGACTGCTACGCTAGAGGTTCCTGGGTTCAATCCTCAGGTCACACAAAGTGTTATTGGGTTTTTCTATGAAATTCTCAGTAGCAGCTCTAGAGTCTAGATTTGTGCACACATACCTATGACCTATACATACCGGTGAACTGTGGGTGTACATTAGTACATCTCTGCCTAGCCCTTGGGGGAATACAGGCATGATGGTATGTGACCGTATCATCGTATTACAGACATGGCTTAACGTGCTCCCTGAGATGTTAATATCAACGTTTACATTGATCAATCAAAGCTTCTACACAAAACGTGAAGATAAAAACCAGAGGCTAAGGCATAAAAACCGTTTAAACCTACCAAGTTCTCGTCTTAAAATGCACTCATCTAGTCCACATGTTATGTCGATAAAATATATATAACAAACTACCCCCACGAATAAAACATGAAGATAAAGACAGTATATTTATAAAAAAAACTAAAACAAATCCTATTAAGTAAATGTTACTACCATATCAATGAATATCTAAATGATAAATGTACATAAAACGTAATAAATGCAAATTTAAATTAATAATAAAATAAAACACAAATGCAAGTACATAATATTGTATGCGCAGCAGTGACGATGCTTGGGCTTCAAACAATGAAACTTGTAGTTGTACTTGAATTCGTGTATTGCAGGAAATTCGTTTTTTTTTACAACATGGGTTTTTTGATGGCGGATTAACAAAGACGGAAGTTACTAGTAGTTTTTTCTTTTTTTAACAATTATAAAATGTTGCAACAGCAAAAAAATAAAAAATGTTGTTTACTAAAAAAATATAAAAAGTGTATGATGTTGCCAAGTTCTGAACATGCCCCCGGCCTTGAAAGCACCAGCTTTCAATAATAGGTGATGACAAATAGCGAAGTTATGAAAACTGGTGACGCAATGTGGGCTTCCTGCATCAGTAGTCTAGTAGCGGGCATATCTTGGAGAAGGCGCGTCTCACAACGCCTGACGCTGTTCTGATGTCGGCAACTCTAGTAACGCCATCCTTCCCAGGAACCGTATTGACAACTCGTCCCAGTTGCCATTTCAGTGGTGGCTGATGATCGTCCTTGATGACGACAAGCATGTCACGTTGCAAACTGGTGCAGTACTTCTTCCATTTGGTCCGTACTTGTAGTTCGGACACATATTCCTTCGCCCAGCGTGACCAAAAGTGTTGGCGAATCTGCTCCACTCGCTGATAGCGTGAAAGTCGACTGGCAGGCGTCTCAGTAAAGTCCGTAGAAACAGGTGCAGTTAGCGGACGGCCGACCAAGAAATGAGCCGGAGTCAAAGGAGTGAAATCGTGGGGGTCTGTGGACAGAGGACTTAGAGGACGGGAATTCAGGACAGCCTCAACTTGTGTTAACACCGTACTGAATTCTTCGTATGTTAGGTGCGCATTTCCAATAACGCGTCGCAAGTGGTACTTGCATGACTTTACCCCCGCTTCCCACAACCCACCAAAATGAGGCGCATAAGGTGGTATGAATTTAAATTTAATATTTTGACTATAAGCGTATTCTAGTATCTGCGGTGAACATTTGGATAAGAAATTTGAAAAATCATTCATAAGACCTACGAAATTTTTTCCGTTGTCGGAAAAGATTTCACAAGGCTTACCACGTCTGGAAATAAATCGCTTTAAAGCTAACAAATATGCTTCTGTGGAAAGATCGCCGACCAGTTCTAAATGAACAGCACGAGTTGTAAAGCAGACAAATAAGCAAATGTAGCTTTTGACAATCCTAGAACCTCTACCTTTCCGATTTAAAATGAGCACTGGGCCGGCGTAATCTACCCCGCACCGCCAGAAAGGATAAGTAGGAGTAATGCGCTCTGTAGGTAAATTTCCCATTATGGGAGTGGGTGTTCTGCCTCTCAATCGAATACAACTCACACAATCATGCACTACTTTTCGTGCAAGATTCCTACCACCTATGGGCCACCATATCTCTCGCAAATTATATAGCAGCGCCTGTGGACCAGCGTGTAGCAACTGTTTATGCTCATGGCGAAATAATAATTTTGAAAAATGATGTTGTGCTGAAATTAAAATTGGATGTTTTTTGTCGAATGTAAATACGTTCGAATTTTTTAGACGACCACCCACGCGTATGACGTTGTTGTCGTCTAAAAATAAATTTAACTTGGCTAAGTTATGCTTGTTTCCCAGACTGCCAGTACCTTTTAACGACGTGAACTCATCTGGAAACGATTCTAGTTGAGACAGTCTGGCCAATGTCATGTCGGCCTCCCTCAACTCTTCCACAGTGAGAACGCCTGATTGCGGCGCGGATTTATTGCGTGTATTGTAAATGAAGCGACGTGCATAAGCGACAGCGCGCCTCATGCGGTTGAATTGAGAGAACCTGACAAATGGAAATAATGTAAAATCGGACATCTGTTTGACAAGAAACGAATGTGAAACGCTCGATTTAGTTTCAGGCAACTCTTCGCGGTTCATATAAGGCGCTAAAGAAACGTCAGCGCAGCTGAAATTTGGTTCGCGAAGGAACGCTGGGCCTTCCCACCATAGAGAAGACCGTGAAAGATCCTCCAGTCCAACACCACGCGAAACCATGTCGGCTGGATTCTCCTTCCCGCTTACGTGACGCCACGGCAGTTCCTTCGTCAACTCTTGAATTTCAGCTGTTCTGTTTTGTACAAAAGACTTTAATAAATTGGGAGGCATATGAAGCCAGCCTAGCACAATTGTGGAATCTGTCCAAAACATAACACTAGCAAAAGTTCGATTTAACGCTTTATTTACTCTGTCGTATAACCGAGCGCCGAGTAAGGCACCGCATAATTCCAGCCTAGGAATACTTAATGGCTTTAGAGGCGCCACCTTTCCCTTAGAACACAACAATCTCACCATTGCTGTCGAATTGTGAGTCACTGTGCGAACATAAATACATGCGCCATAGGCTGTTTGCGACGCGTCACAAAATATATGTAATTCTACGCGTATGGGATCTATATCAATGACGTGTCGCGGTATATGAATAGTGCTAAGCGCAGACAAACCGCATAAAAATTTATTCCACGACTGCAATACATCGCCCGGGACTTCGTCGTCCCATTCTAATTGTAATAACCATAACCTCTGTAATAAAACCTTAGCGATAATGATGGTAGGGCTAAGTAACCCCAATGGATCAAATATTTGAGACACATGGGATAAAATTGTACGCTTTGTGACAGAGGACTGGTCACCTTTGAATTGTGTATTGAAGTAAAACTCATCGGATGAAGGATGCCAACCGAGGCCCAATGTCCTTTGATTGAATGGTGTCACCTAATGATAACTCTTTTGAATCGTAAAATGGAATTGATGATTTATCGCATTTAAAATTAAAAATCCATTTTCTTAATATAAAACAACCAGATTTTAAAGTTTCTCCAATTTTTTCGCATAATTTTATTAATTCAAATTTATTGTCTGAACCTGTTATTAAGTCGTCGACGTAGAAGTCGTTGTTAATTATTTCTTTAACCTTTGGATCCGTGGAGTCATATCCCAGTTGTTTGAGACACCTAACACTCAAGAAAGGTGCCGAGGCTGTACCGTAAGTTACCGTGTTGAGACGGTAAATACCAGTGGGTTCAGATGGATCATCACGCCAAACGATTAGTTGTAGGTTACGTTGGGATTCGTTAACTAAGCACTGACGGTACATTTTTTCAATGTCCGCGCATGCCGTGTACCTGTGCTGTCTAAAGCGTAATAAAATGTCAACTAAATCACTTTGCAAAGGTGGTCCCACCAGCTGAAGATCATTTAATGACTTACCAGTGCTGGACACCGCGCTGGCGTCGAACACAACACGGAGTTTAGTTGTGGTGCTATGCTCGCGGAACACACCGTGGTGTGGCATAAAATAATGCGGTGTATCGTATGAGTATATGCGTGTCATGTGGCCCAACTGTAAATATTCGTGAATAAAATTCGCGTATAATTTTTTATAATTGGCGTTATGTTTTAACCGTGTCTCAAGTGCCATGAAGCGCCGTTTCGCTTGAGAGTAAGTTTCGCCTAAGTTAGTAGGAGATTCTTTGAGCGGTAAACATACACAGAATCGCCCGTCACTAGTGCGCGTCGTGGTTTGGACGAAGTGATTCTCGCATGCACGCTCATCATCTGTGCGCGTGTCACTAATTCTAGGTAACTCCTCTAACTCCCAAAACCGACGCAGTTGTGCGTCAATCGAGTGGCTAAAATTACAATGTATGTACTTAGCACTGCGCATATTAACATCAATAGGACCGGAAATTATCCACCCTAGTTTTGTGTTTTGTAGAAATGGTCCGTTATGTAACCTTATTTTACCTTCGCACAATAACTCCCAAAATATATCTGCGCCTAATAATATGTCTATATTCCGAGAATCGCAAAAGTCAGGATCGGCCAGCTGTATGTGATTAGGAATACTAAACCGTGCGCTTTGTTTACATACGGCTGGTAACGTTGATGTTATGTGAGGCAGCACAAAACATCTAATGCGCGTTGAATAATCATTCGTTTGAGATTTAATTTCAATATCACACATCTGCGTTGCATGTGTTACGGAATTACCTACGCCATGAATTTCGTAAGTGGATTGTATTAAATTAATATCTAAAATGTCGCATAACGATTTAGAAACAAAACAATGCTGACTACCGCTGTCAAGCAGCGCGCGCGCTATATGGTATGTATTATTTGTTTTATCAGCTATCTCAACCATAGCGGTAGACAACATCACAGGTAGTACATGCATACACGGATTGCTAATAGTATTGTCTATGTGTGCACTGTTTACCTGAACGTAAGAAATGTTCACCGGGCTGGAGTCCGCGGGGAGAGCAAGGGCCGCGGGGGTCGCCTGACCAGTACCGGCGCTGCATTCATGATTGTCTTCGTTGACATGCATTGCCACACTTGACAACGTTTGGTTATCACTGTTATTTAATGCATCATTATGAATTAGTGTATTATGCTTTTTATTACATTTGCGGCATGTTCCAAACCTGCAAGTTTCCAAAGAGTGTCCTGCGCGTAAACAGTTTTCACACAGTTTGTTTTTGGCTATAAATTGCAATTTAGTGTCAAGATCTGAATTAATAAATTTGTAACATGTGTACAACGGATGACAATCAGTGTTACACATTAAACATTGTTTCCTAAAACCAGTTTGACGTTCTTGTGACTTATTATTGGTGGATACATTGCATTGTGATTTGTTGTTATTGTGTAGCGTAGCATGTGACCTTTTGTGATCCCTGTGATTTACATCGTGGCTAGTTTTAATGTGTGAATGTGAAACCTGCAATGTATCCAACATATCTGCCCTGTTATTAAGAAATTTAAGTAGGTCACTTAGAGATGGTTTAGAGTCATCATATTTCTGAGTAGTACTTTTAAACTGCTCCCACTCACGCTCAGTAGTCTCATCTAATTTAGAAGTTATAATATAAATAATTAAAGTGTCCCAGCTGTCAGTCGGCTCACCTAAGATTTTTAAAGCGCGTAAATTTTTAAGAATTGTATCTACAAGCTTTCTGACAAGATGGGGTGACTCCTTAGATAACTTTTGAAGATTAAATAAGGCCTTGACATGATTGTGCACTAAAAGCCTGTTATTATTATACCGATTGAGAAGCAGTTCCCATGCCACAGAATAGTTTATTTCTGAAAACTCTAAAGCGTCTATGATCAACTCTGCGCTTCCCTTAAGGGAAGATTTGAGGTAGTGGAATTTTTGAATATCACTTATTTCTTTGGAATTATGAACTAAGGATAGAAAGGTGTCTCTGTACTCGAGCCAGTGCTCATATGCACCGTCAAAGGTAGGCATAGCTATAGTAGGTAATTTAATTGACTTTAACCTTCCACATGACATATTTGACTCATTACTGGTTCCTGCGGACTCGAGTATGTATATTCAGCCTGAGCTAGTGCACCGTAATATGCGTCTTCAAATAGTTCGCGTTGACTTAATTGTTGTTCTATATCACATTCATTAACGAGTTTTTCAATTTTTGTTTGTAATTCGCCAAATTCGGTGAACAAGCTCGCGGCACCTTTCAAACGTAGCCTTAAATCTATACGTGTTTGTGACTTTAGGTTATCTACTTGAATATTAGCGATATAGTTCGAAAGTTTGGTTAACCTGCCCTTGATAATCCCACGGGATTTCACTAGGTCTCGTAATATCTCTGTATCTTGATCATTGTTCCCCATTAGTCTATACGGAGACGTATCGCGACCTCTAGACATTTTGGTAGGTGTAAAAAGCGAAGGAAAGTACTCACGATTGACTTATTAACTTGATTAGTGATTTCAGCTGATGCTAGCTGCGGCCCAGCGGGATCAAAAACCAAGCGTGCACAAAGCTAAGCACCAAACACACTGGAAAGTAAAATAAAGCACGGTGTCACACAAATGAAGCGTAGTAGGATGGTTAGGAAGGGTGGCCGGCCGTACCGAAATTTGCGTATTCCTTTCCAATGATGATTGTCACTGCTTGCCGACGACGCCACGATGTCCGCCGGTTCACTCGTAAGGCGATTATGCGGCTCGAAGGACCATTCAATATGTATGCGCAGCAGTGACGATGCTTGGGCTTCAAACAATGAAACTTGTAGTTGTACTTGAATTCGTGTATTGCAGGAAATTAGTTTTTTTTTACAACATGGGTTTTTTGATGGCGGATTAACAAAGACGGAAGTTACTAGTAGTTTTTTCTTTTTTTAACAATTATAAAATGTTGCAACAGCAAAAAAATAAAAAATGTTGTTTACTAAAAAAATATAAAAAGTGTATGATGTTGCCAAGTTCTGAACAAATATAAAAACATATAGATACATTTTTACTAACTCATAAAAACATTCCATAATCATCTAAGTAATGTTAGTAGCTTTTATTTATCCAAATAAAATAAATAATTTTATTTATCCAAATAAAATAAATAAAAGCTACTAACAACGACATTAAATAGTAAGTAGGTATTTAAAACACATTGCAAATAATATAACACAATACAAAGTTAAATAAAAAAAGGGTCATAAACTTCCTCCTCTCTCCTACATTTGCCGTGCCTGACAAGGCCCACACATGTTTTATATATTATTGTAAAATCTATTTAACTTGTGGAGAAAAAATGAAAAAAATGTATTCAGTATTGAGTATCACTTGGTACGTATTAACCTCGTATCCCAATGATTTCAACCAGGTAAGTACAACTTTTTTAAATTCATTATTATTAATTGTTCTGGTATTTAGAAGTGTGTGATACAGACACTTGATATTTGGGGCATGGTACCTTAAATGCCTTTGTACAAATGCTGTTTTCTGAGGGAGTACTGGGCAACGTATTATTATTTTGCTTAGGCAAGCACTTATGGTAAAAAAAATATGACATGTTTTTAGAATTTCATAAATATATGTTTTTCTTACAGATTGGGATACCAGATTGTTCACAGACCGCGGTAGTGGGATGCCTAAAATGCTGTGCTATGCTGCGACGATGTGAAAGCTAAGCTACGAAACTATGTGACTGTTTCCGCTTACGCTAAGCTATGTAGCGGGGCGAGTAAGATGTGCTATGAACCTATGATATGCTATGAATTCGCACTTTGCGATACCTATATAAAATAACTTTATGCTTCCACGATGGCATGTCTACTTATGGTGATAAACGCACATCTACTGTGCACATGGCTACACCACTCGCGACCATCTATAGCATGCATCCATAGCACGAATCCAGAGCACGCATCCAGAGCACGTATCCAGAGCACCGCATCCATTCATATAAAAACATAGTTTAATTTAACCCATTTCCACCAGCTATATGGACTAATGACTATGATATCAAACGCATCACACATTAACATCAACACAACTCTGGTGGAAAAGCACCCTAAATATTGATAAAGTTCTTGCATAAAATCTGGTGCATGTTTCATATTGATTTATTATATTCCATCATATTCCTTTATTTGCAGTAAAATGTGATAGATACATAAGATGTTACAAGTGGTAGTAGAGACACACACATCTATGTCATATTATTCGCAACTAGTACATAAGTCATATTAGAGTAATATGTCATTGTTTATATGATTGTTATTACATAATTCATTACTACAAAACTCAATTATTAAGTAAGTAAATCCTTTTGGGATGCAAGTGAAGCCGCGGTCAACAGCTAGGTATTAATATAAAAATCTTCAGCCTTCGTCCGTGTACTAAATGTCTACACGCCCATATTATCCTACCTAAGCGAAGTTTTTAATGACCTCCCCAGGGTGGTGTAGGGTTACCACACGGCGCGGTCATGAGACAAAACTCGTTAATGTTCAACCCTTTTTTATGGACACAAAGGATATTAATACGTATTTGAGAACAAGTATTACGAGCAGAAGATTTTAATGGCAGGGGTGTCACTTGGGTGTTTAAGTTTTACTATAACATAAAATACAATAACGCCTATATCCCCATAGGATTTGGCAGAGGTATATAAATATACCGACTAGTACCCAGTATTTTTAGGTCTTTGAAGATCATAGAATAATCAATGACACTGCTTGACCTGAGTAGAAACTCAGCACAATATTGGGAGGATCCGGGAACTAAGTTTATTCTTCCGGAAACCCTCCCTGTGCCACGCCTATAAGCCCGTCTCAGGGACTTCCTCAACCATCTCTGTGCAATGCACACGGTGACACGTGACCACTACGAGTCACCGTCGTCGCTGAGGTCGCTTAGTGAACGCCCAGAGCCCCCACTCCGTGTGTCCGCGACCCCAGAAGCCTTCCGCAAGTCTTTTTAGTAAGAACAGGCAGAGGGCTGCCGCATATAGCCCTAGATGGGCTAGACATCGGGGTGACTTCTACCCCGGCGTCTTCTCCTCCGAGCGGGATCGGCCCTTTCACGATCCCGTTCGGCAGCCTCCTTCTGGACCATAACGGTCTCGCAGAAGGAAACCACAGCCCTCCAGTTTGTTCTCTCTGCCAACATAGCTGACACTACCGCTGACAGCGAGAGATCCGACCCTATTACACTGACCAGGATCTGCCGCTCGGATTCCCATGCAGGACACTCGTCAAGCGTGTGTTGGGCAGTATCCCGGTCATTACCGCAATGGTGGCATTTTGGCGTGGCCTCGCGTCCGATCTTATTCAGGTATTCACCAAAACAACCGTGTCCGGTGAACACCTGAGTAAGCCGGTAGGTAACGCAATCGGTTCTACGCAGCCAGGCCTCAAAACATGGGAGGATGGCTTCAACCACCCGCTTTTGTGCAAAATGCGGCCCTAATAGTCGCTCACGCCATTGCTCGAGCGAGTGTTTTCGCTCATGTCGCCTCAACCTTTCGAACGCCCTCGCGGTGACCTGAGTAGAACCTAGTATCTCACTTGTGGATGGACCAACGAGAAGTAACTATTTTTATCCCATTAAATATTGAATTTATGGTTTACATGAACTGTCAAATTATTTTAGTGAAAGAAAAGACAAACGCGGGCAGGATTCGAACCTGCGTCTTCTGGTTAGATACACCAGAAGACGCAGGTTCGAATCTTAGCATGGAAAATGCAAAAAAATCACAAAAAAATAACTGTCAAATTGTTAGAGATGCATACAAAAATTAAATTAGATTTTCAAATACAAACAAATGAACACATCATTAACTACAAACGGTAACTTATCCCTACATAAATGCACGCAATACATAGCGAACAAAAGACAAGCGAAACAATAAGAAATTCGCCAAGAATTGCCTTCGAAGCGGTGAAATTCAAACCCAGAAATGGAATGCAAATATTGAAATCGGGAGCTATGCTGCAAAAGCTTTTTATGCGGCAGCACGCTTCAACTAAAATAGGTGCTTGCTTAATACGGGTACTATAGGCGCTTCTGCACTCATTATTGAAATCTACTCTGTGTTGTCGTCCTGATTTTTCTGGTCCTCTCACACAATTTTGGTCCTTGTGTACGAGAAGTAAAATCTTTAACCCATATAGTGACGATATTGTAATTCTTGTAAAAAAAAATTGGATCAGGTAAACAGTAGACAGTTGGTCAGGTGAACGACAATACATTTTGTGCAGTAGCTTTTGAGTGATGCGCGTTTACACATACATACCATCTCCGACAGACTATTTTTTTTTAATATAGGTAATTGTTTTGTTCCTATTGCTCTTAGAAATATCTCCTATTTTCCAGCTATAATTTTATTAGTACAAGAATTAATATACAAGGACTGAATTTTATGACTTAAGAGCTCTATATCTGCCAATAGACTTCTGTGTAAGCTAACTAATAGCAATAATAAAGGTATTCTACTCGAATTGAGCAAACGCCAGTGGTCACGTCACTATTCCAACATAAGCTTTGTAAATAACCTTGTAGCTGAACATAGGAACGCACAGTATGCATTTAAGTAATTTGCTGTTCAATGTACACAATCACTGATTAAATTAATAAAGTTCAAATTCAAACAGACCAGCTTCAAACACTTGCACCGCAGCGTACGTTGAATAGTTTCCACCTGGGATCACAGAAATATTGTAGATGAGGTATGCTGCTGTCTTGAATGCATTTATTTTTAACAGAAATTAGATTTTATCGATATCTTCACCAATCGCGCACTGAATTCAATATTTCTTTATTTGTTTGATTAGACTTTCTAGTTGGTCTGTTCTTGTAAACCCGTCATGTAGTACCTTCACTAAAGTAACATGATAGAAAATATTGCTGACACGTATGATTGATTTGACGACACGTTTGGCGTAGCGGCTGAGCGATCGGCTTCTGCGCAATGTGTTGTGGGTTCGATCCCCACACGGAGCAAATATTTGTATGATCTACAGGTAGTTGTTCCGGGTCTGGGCGTTTCTGTATGTGAGAATTTGTGTTTGTAAACGCACCCACGATACAGGAGAAAAACCTAGTGTGGGGCAACGTTTTAATTAAAATATAAATATGTTGTTATTGAGCAATCTTGGACAAAAAAGGTTTTGTAATATGCAAAGAAATCTTAAGATAATCTATCCTTGAGGGTAGGATCTCATGAATCATCTAGCTCCTGTATCGAATTCCTGAGTAATACCGATTAACAGTTCCGATGAAATAACGTAAATTTAACGATAAAATTTCTGTGTAAAGACAGTTGGGGTCGCAATATTTAGTTTAAACATCAATTTCTCCAACATTAGCACCACTAGAGTAAAAAGCATCCAATAAAAAAAAATAAAAGTTTCCATTCGTACTGTTTATATTCAGATCCTCAGATGTGCTATTGCTTCATTACCGACGGATGTATGAAGAGGGTATTAGAGGGGAAACCACTACTCCATAATATGAAAAGAATGCTCCATCTATTGCTCTTTGTAGGACTATTCAATCGTGTGATGATAGTTTAATTTACAAAATATATTTTTTATGTACGGATGGCCTAGTATATGAATGAAAAGTGACAAGCCACTGATCAAATCAAATTTGGCTTTGTCCTGACTTACAAGGCATTATGTAGGTCAAAAGAGTTCGCAAAGCCTTAACTGAATACTTCCAGCTTTAAAGATTATTGGAGCTTTTTGAAGTTGGAAAATAAGATTTTCATTTAAGAATGTCTTTTCGAAGTTGGGTAGTATCAATTGTGTTATGTTATGAACGTTTGAAGGTCAAATACTGCTGTTAAAAGCCTTTTTAAAAGACTCACGGCCATGGGATTCATGACCTTCGCCACGACCATGACAGGCTGCAGTCCATCGTTCGCTGGAGCCCCATGGCGCCTCTCCAGCTATTTTTTCATGACGGGCCATACGGCCTAACGAGGCGTGCCGTGCTGTTAAAAGCCTGCATATTTAAAAAATCAACGAAGTCAAACTTCGAGCCCACGAAAAAGTTAAAGGTATTTCTTGCCTCAACTTATGCATCACTTCGCTTGAATGCTTGAAACTTTTACATAAAACCCTTGTCCGTAAAAGAAGGAACAACATTATAAATCTTCCGTTTCGTGTTTTACCCTCTTGAAAATATAACATAACGAGATTAAAACTAGTATTTTATCTGCAGTGTAGTATGGGAGCCTCGGGAGACGGATCGTAGTGCGCGACACGCGATACCACGCCACCAGTAATAAACTATTTATTTACCAACAGCCTTTAAGTTTCCTTGAGAACATTATGCTGGAAACTTCCAAGCTAATTTGAGTAAGTTGCTTCATTTGGCGTGGTGGTTTTTTCGTCAATTCCCAGATCGAGCAACATTTTGTTGGATTTCTTCATTACTACTAAGTACTTTTCTATTGTTACTAATCAATAGGCTAGTCCAGTAAACATGTCACTTAAAATATTCAGGCAAACCGTATCAAACCTACATACATAAGTTCGTTCACTGCCGCCTGATCTATAACCACATTAAAGAAGGAAAGAGTATTGCAATATCACAAAAGTGAAGCCACTTTTACATACACCTTTACAAAAAGGCAATCAATTTTTGCGTTGTAGCAGTTATTTTTATTTTCTGTATGTGTGCTACAATTATTCTACATATTTTATTTTCTGGCGTATTATGTAGACGTTTGGATCCAATCAGGCGGCACTCTTTCCGTGTGTTAGCTTTAAACTCAATACAAAACAGAATATTTAAATAATTTTCAATTCTGTTCGTTCAAAAAAGGCGCACAAAGGCAGGAGCGAACACAACTGAGTAGGTACCTACCTAACCGATGCCAATATCAGCGAAAACATATTCCACCAATTAATTTTCCGATCCATTTAAAATACATTGCCCAAAACCGTGAAATGATGCGAGCTACAAATTCAGACCCATGTCTAAAAACCGGCACATGTCTACCAGATTTATACATAGCATCTAAAAGAAAACGTCTTTTGCGACGAACGCTTTTATTGAAATTGGCCGTATTACCATAATAATATTAGAGGGATTGGCAGCTATCGGCGAAGTGTAAAATCTCAGTATACCGCCCAATGTTCTCGCATCCGAATACCGTAATCTACATATATTTCTCTACCCATGCCATTATGGGGATTCAATTACCCAGTCTTTTATTTTTCGAGCTTCTTTATTCTTATTAGGGTTGCTACTGAATGGTAATGGATATCGTCAGCGTCTTCAGGGTTAAAACCCTCTCCCGAAATAGTATTAAGTCCATACAGAGATAAACTTTTTATAGCACGTTTTTATTTAATTCTCTCTCTTTTTGTGTTTGGTCCGAACCCCAATCAATGTGTAGTGCGCATTATTGAAACAAGGCTACAGGATTCCGGTCACTATGTTCACAGCTGAGCTAGAAAATATTTACCAAAATTGTTCAAACTATTTTCTTTCAGCTTGTTTATTGGCAATCCATTCGGAATTTTTGGAGACCACGTTCTGATTTTAGACGTAGCGTTGCCAATTTTTAATCAAAAGCACAAACCCAATACAGCCTATAGGTATTTTCTGTGCAACATATTTCGAATTAGTTATGCTAGCACAAATCGCTTTAACAATGCAATGTTTTTAAAACACATGAAATATAAATGCTTTTATTTTTATTTAAATGTTGAAACGGAAATAGAAATCCAACATTCTGTGATGTGTGGACATATTTATCATGGTCATGCGTTAACAGAATAATTCGTTTGTAACTAAAATATGCTTTGAAAGAAGTTGGTCTATTTCTGAGGGTGAAACGTTATCAACTACATACTTACGCCGGATGGCTTACTGTGCGTAAAGTGCTACGATTCATGTTGGTAGACGCGCTAGATGTCTATTTTGTGCCCTTTATGTAAGTCTAGTGCATCTACTGTATTTATTATTTTTCTCGGCATTACCCTAAGGTTCAATCAATCAATCAAATCAGCCTATTGCCGTCCACCGTTGAACGGGTTGGTTGGCGCTCCTTGGGAGAGCCCAAGGAGCGCCAACCAACCCTAAGGTTATCTCGCAGAAAATGCCATATGACATTAGGGTTAGGACCACCTTTGTGATCCTAATAAATGATCCTATGAATGATTATCAACAATCCAATTTTCAACTAGCAATATTAAATATATTTTTTATTAGTTATTTAAAAAAAGTTACGTAGGTCTTTGGAAATGAGAATGATAACAGCCCCTTTTCTACGAGTTGCACACTGTGAGATATTCACCTTAGTTAGATGCAAAATTATGCCCACAAAACAGAACACGAATAAGTTTAAAAAGATCACATAATGTGTAATGGAGCGTGTGTGACATCTCCAAAGAAAAATCCTACAATACAATTCAGGCACAATCCCTGTCGCATTGTAAACGTATTTCACGTCAAGGGCCGACCGTTCACGTCACTCGTGCTCTGACCCTCCATTACTCATAACCAACCGAAAAGGATCCCGGAAGAGAAAAAGAATAAACACAACTTACAACTGAACAAATGGCAACACTTTACGTGTCTCACAACTTAAACGTCCTCCGAGAAATGGTATACTGCCTAATGTTACCATCTGTCTCTTTTTAATGCGATATTATATCTCTCCTTTCCGAAAAACTGAGACTTCTCGTACATTACTTAGCAAACGTGGATGTGTGCGGAACGGGCAGATTAATGTCCGCGAGACGGACTGGCCCCCGTCTAGGATTTTCTAGTTTTCCAAGCCGCTTTTATTTTAGGAATTTTTCAATTTGCCCCTTGAGAGAATACGAGTTACGAATGGGCTATTCGTTGTTGTTATATCAACCTTTATTTTTAACTACTCGGAGTTCGTATGTGAAACAAAAAGTACGAACTTCGTTTAGCTGAGATTCGACTAAAGTCGGATGGTCAGACGGGGCAGCTTTGAAAATAAATTATTTTATACGATCCAAAGTTTGGGATTTGGAAATTGAGATTGGAAATTCGTATAAACTTTCACTTTATTTGGGCTTATCTTTTGAATTTCATACTAAATAATGTGATCTCAAGTCTGGTGGATTTAGGTAAAAAGTCTAAACAAATCTTTTTATTCATGAGAGCGTAATACCTACGTAAAAGATTGAATAAAATAGTTGACTTTTAAACATAATACTCGTACAATTATGTGTGGGAGAGACATTTTTTCACATCGAGTAATTGGTAAGGATTCCATTTAATTTGGTAAAGTGAAGCGTAGATTATACTACATACACATTACACAATAACATTTAAAAAGAATGGTTAAACGATCTCGAAGAAAAAAAGTAATTTGGTCTAGTAATATCCTTCCTAGAATAATATTTGGATATTGAGTTTGCCATAATAATACATGGTACCAGGCATTTGGAGAAGAATTTGTCTGTACAATTACATAATACAAAATACTCTTAAAATAATAGATATTAATTTAGAAAATGGCATTAGGGTTTATAATGTGTAATGGTGTATAATTAATGTTTGATTAATCTGCTCTATCTGCTAAATCTAAGTCTAGTGTTCCCAAGTACGACTGCTACACTAGAGGTCCTGGGTTGGATCCCCAGGTCGAGCAAAGTGTTATTGGGTTTTTCTATGAAATCATTCTCATTAGCAGCTTGGAGTCTGGATTTGTGCCCGGTTAATGGCTATAGGTTCGCCCCCTATAACACAGGACCTAAACATACCGGCGAACTGTGGGTATACATTAAGTACCTACGCCTCTGCCTAACCCTTCGGAGAATACAGGCGTAATGGTATGTAATATTATGTTATCTAATTCAAATAAGTAAGTCTTATCATACCTTGTTGGCGTCTACTTACGAAAACCTTTTAAGAAATAAAACTATAACGTGTTGACCACTTAAAACTATTAATCAAAGTAAAAATACCCTCCGCAACAGTCAGGCAATTCTTTAAAGCCACGGCGTCAATTTTTAATAAAGACTAAGGCGCGAATCCATCAAGGAGATTACTCAGTCCTGGTCAATACCTTAGCAGGTCCAAGAGAGCAACAAACGAAAAACAGGAGAGAATTCCACCGAAGCGAACGTATCTTTTGTGCTTCTTTGCAATTTCGAAGTGCAGTCAGAACAGACGAGATTCACCGTTTCGACGGTGCATTACAACTTGCACTGAATGCAAAGTTAACTTTGTCTAGTGATTGTCCGGCACAGTGACAAAGGAACAATGGGTGACCCGGATATTTGAAGGAAAGTAGCGAAGTTGGGTTTTTTGGGAAGCTCACTTGTTTCGGTTCTGGGTTTGCGATTAGTAGGTTTTTGTTGTTTGTTATGTTATTTTGAATAAAGTTTATGTATTCATATAATGTTAGTGTTCTGGGGAAAATTATTTGGTACAAATAACTAAAATTCCATATATAATTTAATGTTCAATTCCAATGTATGAAGTGAATGAATTATTTGAATACTAACTTCCAACTATATCATTGAAAAAAGAATAGCAGAAAACTAATTTTGGGCTACCTTTCGATCTAAATACTGTACGACAAATAAACAAGGGACTCTAATAACGCTTACAGCACTAAAGTAAGATGTAACAATTCACAGTAACGAGCTTGTCCCTAAAGAGCGTGACGTAATCGCCACACAATACACTATCGCGTCCCACCGTCCCGACACTATATTAGGTGATTCTTTAGAGCCATGGCACAAGTTAAGGATACTAGCGAGAAAGCATAACGAAATAAGTGATATTTTTGGAATAAAAAATAACAAGACAACAATAAACCAGTGATAGAAGATACGTAAAATTTACCCAAAGAAAAGAACGGGAAAACTTGGTGAAGTTAATTTTCAACGGACAAAATATTAATGTTAAAAAGGAAAACCTTGTTCGGATAGTAGTAACTGATTCCCCACTAAACCGGATTCAAGGCTCTTATATAGAAAACTTCTTGATTGGAAACTCTTGAATCTTTTAGCGTTAGCACGACGAAACCTCCAGAGACTGGAACCCTTCGTGAGGAAAATAGGAAAGTTTTAACACTCAAGTATGTTTTCTGTCATCATTTTGGATTTGGCGGGTTGTCTGTAAAACCACCTGAAGGTAGATTTTTTTGTTTATCGCTGTTAAACTTGGGGTGAGAATTTAAATTTGTGGTGGACGACCTTAAATAAAACCCACGATTTGTGTCCACCAACCCACTATTGACGAAGCATAAATATATTTCATAAACGAAAACGCAAATTACCGTTACAAATGCTACGTTCCTTTTATGAGAGATTAATTAGTTGGATAATGTTTCTTTGAGAAACTTTAAGGAATTTGTAATTTGAATCTGAAAGTAATTATATTTCATGATAGTTTAGTTAGTCTATATTCTACAGGGATTTTAAAATATCAATAAAAATGCAACTTTTTCCGTATTAATTCCCAAACGCCGTTTAGTAGTCAAGCACCAAGAACCTCCAAGGAAATTAACGATCAACGCTAAACACGGCATATTTAACGAGCCATCAGTGTTTCATTTACTTTCATATCCCTAGGGTAAGGCAGTTTGTTTAACAGATATTCAGAAAATGAAAAGCCGGGAAGATGCTTGGGATCCGGCACTTAAATGACGGGAGAAGCGTAATGTGAACTACAATAGACATTCTGCTAACAGCTGAAACGTCAAAATTCCTTGTTAATCTCGTTGAATCGTGTTCGGAATGTCAAAAACTGGCTAAGTCACATACTGAAAGTTTTGTTGAGCGTAATTTTTATAAGCATTTGGATGTGTTATTTATAGGCTAACAGGAACGAGGATACGCAAATTTATTTTTGTTATGGCCCAGCTGGTCCTTCAATACAGATTTAAGAACACAGATTTCCAATTTAAACAAACGTTTGTCGTTGTAGTGTGACTCAACTAATAATAAAATAATGATTTCGACTCTGCGGAATACTCTGCGAAATATCTCTGATACTCTGCGGAAGTTCACTGCGTCTTAACAGATCCCAAGAGACATTAACTAATTATTAAACCATTACTACCTCATTGGTCCTAAGCGCCCGGTTAATAGCAATAGGCTCGCCCCTTATTAAATAGGACCTAAACATACTGGCGAACTGTGCTGTGAGTGCACAAGTGCTTTAATATATACAATTGATGCACTTCTGCTTGACACTTCGGGAAATACAGGCGTAGTGGGATGCTATATTTATGTTATGCTATAAGCTAAATAGGTAAGAATATATAATTTCTCGTTAACTAAAAAAGTAAATGAGAAATTGGCACCTAATTGGTATATAAACTACGTTAAGCAAGAACGACACGGAAACATAAAGGATTTATTTCAAAACACGAAATTCTAACATGAATTATTTGTTCACCTGTCCTTATAATTAAAGGACGAATGTGCGTTCCAAACATACAAAACAACATTACATCTTCAAAAAGGCCCAAATACCTTATTTATGTTAGCACTTAGACATATTCCGTCTTATTACAAAAAAATGCGTAAGTCTTGGCTTAAACCCGGACTTACTGATCTTGGATTGTTACGGTACTAATGTTAATACCAGGACCAATATGAGTGCTTATTACAAAACCCAGACTATCCGAGGATCAGTTAAACCG
Source organism: Acronicta aceris (assembly GCA_910591435.1). Taxonomy (NCBI): domain Eukaryota; kingdom Metazoa; phylum Arthropoda; class Insecta; order Lepidoptera; family Noctuidae; genus Acronicta; species Acronicta aceris. The sequence continues at coordinate 16,173,704 of OU342762.1, read as the reverse complement.
TAGTTCGTCTTAAGGACTAAATAAAATCCACAGATAATATGTAAAAAATTACAATCTTTCATTCGTTCATTCAGGCTTCATTCCAAGCAACGTTCCGTTTTTCTAAATATTGATAGTATCATAACATTTGAAATACTTTAATAATTATTTATTAATACAAATATATATCATAAATAGTTTTTTGTTTATATTGCAATTTACTGAGCGAGCACAGTTTATATTGTTGATGACCTTTTTATAATCAAGTTGTTATATTTTGCAACAACTCTGAGTGAAACGGAACGAAATTAAAATTTCATTCGCGCGCATTATTTGAAACGTCATTATTGTTGTTGCGTCCTTTAACAATATCTAAGTTCTTGATAATTATTCACCATTGTACATTGTCAGTAATTCAGTATTAATAATAGTGACAAATAAAATGGAACAACAAAAGAAAAAAAGGGGTGAAAATCCGAATCGCTTTGTAAATCTGTATTTATACCGAAAATCTTCGTCACTCAAATCAAAAGGATTTATACGATTACGACGTCTTACAGATCGCCGACACGTCTCTAACATATCTAAATCTTCTAAATCCATCATATCTATAATGTTAATATCCATTTACAAAAATTTTTACTTAGAAATACACAAGATACTAAATAAGCTAACCTCAAAAATAAAGTAATGTCAAAGTTAGTCCATACTTAAACTAGGGGTCTTAGAGGTTTAACTTTGGTACCAGAGATAGTCCATGCTTTGGTGTTAAACTGTGTTTTGTAATAGAGTTTTATTTAGTCCAGTTTTAATCCTAGAACTAAAGCCAGTACTAAAGATAGTCTGTGTTTTGGAATAAGGCCGATTCTGTTTGCGGTCTAATTTTCTCATCGCGGTCCCAAAAGAGGCGAAATTATTCAAGAGTTTTAATGTGTATAAATAGAAAAAAGTAATTACGGGCTGTACATTTTAATGTTAGGTACTTTTTCCGCTTACATTATTTTAGGTTCCAGACAATAAAGTTCAAAGGAACCTTGTGGCAAAACTTCAGTAATGGTGTAGATATATGTATGTCAACCCTGTTTTTCTGCAAATATCCTAGTCGCTACATATAGGGTTAAGTACTTTGTTTTGGTAATACGAGTTCTCTTCGAGAGATCGTCAAGCTCGCTCTTGAGATGTTAACAAAACATTCCTGTTTTATTGAAATGTGGTTGTCGTACATTTGGTAGTCACCTCGCCAATACTCTTGGTTTCGAGTGTCGTGGGTTCGATTCTCACCAGAAGCAAAGTGTAATCCACATAATTATGTGTCCGTTATTTGTAGAAAAATGTCCCCGCGACACAAGGGTTGTTCTCTAAATTGCGGGTGTTGTCTTTTTCTAAAGAAATAACTACAACATGAGTTTTAAGAGTCCGGCGGACCGAATTTTTCTCACAAACGTAATACCGAAATAAATCTTAATTCAAACACAATTTTATCAGATTCTGTTATTGAAATAAAACTACTTTTTACGGATTTTATCGCGTTGTATTGATATTATTTGATTCATGCATCCATGGTCACGGGTAGAGTAAGTACCCGTGACCATGGATGCTGTAAAGGATCCGAAACGTCGGGAATCAAATAATATCAATACAATGCGATAAAATCCGTAAAAAATAGTTTTATTTCAATGTATAATATTCGCGTAAGTGTCAGAAATCCTAATTCAAACAAAATTTAATCAAATTCTGTTATTATTCGGATTCCGATACCGTTAATCTAGGTTCCTACGTTACCATTTCATCCAAAATACTTCACTGGAAATAAATGTAAGCGAATGCAATTTTTGATAACTTTACCAAGTTTGAAATGATTTTTCGGTCTTTTATTTCCAGTGAAGTAGTACCTAGTAGACGATAGTATTTCTACGATAGTATCATAGAAACCTAGATTATCAGTATCCAAATCCGAATACTAACATAATTTGATAGAATATTGTCTGGATTACGATTTATTTCGGTATTCCGTTTTTGTCGGCAATTCAAGCTCCGCCGGACCCATAAGCTTTGGATCAATGCACCAATCATGACTAAATAAAATTCCAAATTAGTTGTGAAAATAAAATAGCAATGTAAATGTGAAAACAAACAGTCCAATAAGATTTTTTTTTTAATTCAACCACGTTCTTAATCACCCCGGAGACCAAGACAAAACATTTTGTATTATATCTATCTTATGGGACTTGATGGCTAAAATGTTAAAAAAAAATGATACATACCTTCACGCCTTTACCCCGAAGCATTAGGCAGATCAAACCAAAACTCCGAGCTGCTACTGAGAATGAAAAGCTAGAAAAAATTATCACATTTTAAATAAATTTTAACCCAACATAACACCAATAGTTATGTGACCTTTTTAAACACAGCACTTAACTACAAAACTCTTTCGTGAAAATAATTTTGCTGCTCAGTACGTACGTACTGTAACTTAACTGTGTCGTTTAAGTAGAGTCAAATACTCGTCGTTAGTACGGTCTGCAACTAAAATGTCACGTCCCGAACGTTTTAAGCTTTCGCCTTCTCAAGTATGTGCTATAATTTTGTCTTAATGTTTTAATACAAAATCCCTGTATGAGTTGCGAGTGTGCGAACATCTTTATAGGCTTGTGCACAGATTGTTCAACTGTTCAAGTACCTAATAACAGAGTGTAGGAATGCTTAGATTTCAATTAAATTAGTTGGTTGTAGATGGCTACTTAATCAGCGTACGAATACATTCAAGAATTAGTAGAAATATGTTGTCGAAAGTGTTGGAACTAACGAAAATGTTGGCTCGCGTGCTATAGTGTGCGAGCGGGAGGTGAATACAGCTGTCGCCATTTCCAGATCCATTCTTTATGTGCACGAGTTATAGATACTCGTAAGTTTTTATATGTATGTGAGGTTACTTAAAATAGGACCTATTTTCCAGTTAAAATCGATAACGATACAATAAAATTTTATATTATTAAAACTGCTCGTGATCATAGATTTTGTTAAGGATATAAATCCGTTAATTATTTATTTTATTTAATGTCTATTAAGTTTACGATTTTTTTTGACAGAGTGAGACACATAATTCCTTGTAGATTTTTTCAGCAACAGTATCGCTCTAGGACCGGACGTCAGAATTTGGAGATATACCAATCTCCAAGTACTAAAAATACAATTTTTGGCGATATTTGAAGTAAATTTTTGAGTACACTAACATTTTCTTTAATTTAAATCAGGCTCTTGTTATTGATAAACTTTTAAAACGAAGTAGATATAATTCTAAAAATTAACCTTCAGGGACAGCTATCTGGGTTGGGTTGGGCCGAGCAATAGGATAAAAGGAATTCGGCCAAAAGGAACTGGATTAGTAACAGAATCTTGTTAATCCAATATTATTCACGGAGATTACAAAGAAATATTATCTCACTTTGATTCTGAAAAAAATGTTCAAGAAAGATTTTTTTTTAATACAAATTACGTTGTAAACGAGGATACGTTGCATTATTACAACAGAAATGGAGAGTGTTATAAAGTAGTTTCTACAAAAAACTGAATTATGAGTAACACTCAAAGGTTTTAAATATCATAAAGTAGTTAAGCCAAGTTTTAACAACGCCATCTATTTTTACAAATCTAAATTAACTATTGATTTGTAAAAGCGTCTTTAAAAAAGATATTTACACAAATCTATTTACTGTTACATTTTTATTATTAGTTTGGGTCTTATTTTATTTTTCAATAGTCGAGAATGTCGAATAAAGTAGATATTGTAATCGCTATCTCGTTTACATTTTATACCTTCTTCACCGACCAAAAAAGATTGATATTTTATGCAAAACGAGGGCTACAGATAGAAAAAGTACTTTCTGTTATTCTAATTACCAAATTCGTAATTTGGAGTTTTCAAAGGTGGTTCTAAAAATATCTCTGTAAATGGCTTTCAAGCGCGCCCTCCAGTCGTTCTTCTGTGTTAAACATATGGCATGTGGGAAGTAAAGCCAGCAATTTTTACCCGACTGTGCCAGAAGAAGGGTTATGTTTTTGGAGTGTATTTATGTAGATATAGCTTGATAGCTGTTAGCTGCTTGTCCCCTCGGAGAATACAGGCATATTGTTATGATGAACCTATTAAATCACGTCCTTTTTACTGACTAGTGCTATCGAATTAATCATCTAAAGACTTATTCACACGAATAAACTTAATTGAATGCCTGTCTGCTTGCAAGAAATTGGAGCGATATTAAAATTGTACTATTGAAGCACGGTTTGCGGATTATTACTTTATTCATGCTTCAATTAATTTCATTTAACGGGGAATTCAATTGACTGAATCGGTGTAATGATGAGTACAATATATTTTATATTGGCAAGTAGCAAAATAACATAGATTTTATAATTGAAACTACACAACTACCATTGCTATTAAGTACCGAAATACCTACATAAATATTCGTCTGTGGTAATTGCCTATTAGTTTAGTGTCGAGCAAAGACTATTTTTTTCTGAAATTGTTACAACAACATACATTCCATATGTATTGGGACCAAAATATACTGATGAACTGTAGGTTTACATAATTACACCTCTGCCTAACCCTACCGGTGTTATACCGGTGTTACACCCTACGGGCGTGATGGTATGTTATCAAAAGTTATAAAGCTATCGAAAAGAGTTATAGGTTTGTAAGCCTCCACCTGAGGTCGCAAATTCGTATCCTGTCTGGTATACATCATCATCATATCAGCGAAAAGACGATAACTGCTGAAGAAAGGCCTCCGCTAACGTCCGGTTAAATGCCGCCTGCATCCAACGACTCTCAGCGATCTTCACCAGGTCGTCTGTCCATCTCGTTGGAGGTCGTCCCACACTGCTTTTTTCCGGTATTAGGTAGTTAGTATTATTTAATTTAAACATAATTTTTTTTTTTATTCTAGGAACTATTTTTAATTACGTTTTTCAATAGGACCATTATTTTCAATAAATCAAAGACCAGTCAACTAGCTTATTGTAATATTATTATGTTACCCTTCCAATCTAATATTTTTATGCTCTATACCTACGTTGCTAAGACACCAATTAGTTACGAAAGAGGAAATGTTCTGAAAAATAAATTGTATTTGATGCCACCACGCTGTCATAAGCAAAGATAGAGATCAAAGTGGTTTCCTTTTCTCTATGAGATGCTATGCCTAGTGCGACAATTGCAAACAAAATGTAAAACTGTGTGGCGGTACTAATGTACACCCACAGTTCGCCGGTATGTTTAGGTCCCATGTAATAGGGGGCGAGCCTATTGCCATTAACCGGGCACAAATCCAGACTCCGAGCTGCTACTGAGAATTTCATAGAAAAACCCTATAGCACTTTGCTCAAGACAACCACAAAATTAATATTAAAACATATTTGATAGTAAGAATTTTTCTATCCAATGAACACCTACTTTTACATAGTATATATCGCAACTTGAATGCCTTCCGCGTACCTGAGAATACCGTTCAAAATGTTTTGTTGCTACTCAATAAGGTTCTTATTTTAAGCACCGGTATAATATGACTTCCCATTAACTGTAGTGGGTATCTTTTTGTCCGGAAACCCCGCACTTTGTACGGAATAATGCAACGCTTTGTAATCCCTTATAAAGGTGAGTACAGACTTCGTAACAAGTATTATAATTTGTATTATAATTTGTTTAGGTACCTAGGGTACTTATAATACTATGTATTGATAAAAAGCTTAATATTTTTTTTTATCTATATCTTTATATATATAATTCTTCTGTGAGTGTGTATGTCACTGAACTTCTCTCAAACGACTGGACCGATTTTGATGAAATTTAGGGGATCTGGGAATGGTTTTGTCCTCTGTCCGCTGTATTTCGCTTTATACGTAGCGAAGCACGTACTGGGCCGCTAGTATATTAATAAAAAATAATGTTTGCATGTTTGTCCTCTATGCGCTACGAAACTATTCATCAAATTGCGATGAATCTTTGCCGAGTTATTGTGCGCGTGCCTGGGAAGGTTTATGAAAAAAAAAAGCATTGCAAGACATACCCGGGGGGTAGCTAGTATAATATAACAATGTTACTTGTATAGCATGCACGCATGCTCATTAATTATCCATTATAATAGTGTTGAATTTGCAGTAAATCTCGCAAATCTCATGGCCTTGAGTGGATGTTTCATTTTATGGCGTGAAAAGCACCCCATGTAGAAAAAAAATACCCCCATTTTGTTATTTATAATTTATATTTAAATAATTAATAAAAAAATAATTAATGTTTGATATTTTTGCTTATATTCTTTATTTTTTAACGTACATGAAAAAAATTGTTTCAATGTAGTCTGGTCGCACCTTAAGGTGTAAATCGCTTGATATATTTTAGGCGAGATAGGTCGTCTGCTTACAGTGTCATCAGATATAATTGTCGCGTATTATTCATGTGGTAATACGAGATCAGTACCGCGATTACAGTAGGGCTTATTGCCAGCTTAAACGTTTCTATTATTTAGGTTCAGGCACGCGTGACAATTTTGTTATTTCCTCAACGCTGGCTATGTATATTCTGTTAGATATACGATCAAAGTAAGCTCTATTTCATTGGCAAATTGTGGCACTATGGTTTTCCTTATCGAGTGATATCAAGTAAATGGTGTCCTGTACGTGAAAAGGAAATTTTCGGTACCTAAATATTAATAAAGCTCTGAGACAGGTATCGAAGGGTCTCGAGTGGAGCTCACGTACCGAAAAGCGCAGCGTAAGACGGTCTCTAAGGAGATGGACTGGCGACCTGGTCAAGATCGCTAGCAATCGTTGGATGCAGGCAGCATATAACCGGACCTTGTAGAAGTGTAGTGACATCTACCGAGCTACATAGAAACTAGGACAGACAAATCCTGAATCGCGCAAATGAAGTTTGCAACGCAACTTGCATATATACTCGTACATTAAACTTTGAGCCGTGGGCCGCCAGGCAAAAACACCGGCCTGGTCAGAGGATATTCCCTTTGGTGGCAGGAGCAACATATCTAGTTTATGGGGAGGCCTTTGTTCAGCAGTCGGAGAGGAGAGGAGAGATCTATGACATCTAATGGCTGACATGATGATGATGATCAGCCAGTTAACTGAAGACGCGGTAGACCACGGAGCAGATGATGGTTCCTGAATGTCTTCCTTGAAAACTTGAGCGTAATAGCGCAACAACTAGAAAAGTGGAAAATATAGAGGGAATTTTTGCTCTGGAGTAGGACAATTCAAAATGAATAAAATATTAATAATATAGGAATAATTTGCGAACACAATAGGAAAACATAACATACCATCACGCCTGTATTTCCCGAAGGGTTAGGCAGAGGTACTGGTTCACGAGGTTCAGGTCCCATGTAATAGGCGGCGACTCTATTGCCATTAACCGGCCACAAACTCAGACTCCGATCTGTTACTGATAATTTCATAGAAAAACCCGATAATACTTAGCTCGAACCCAGGACCTCTAGCGTAGCAGTCGCGCTTGAGACCACTACACTAAGGTAGTAGGAAAACAGTTATTAAAAATTATGACCCTCTGTGGGGTTACAAAGTTTTTCTGATGGATCAACATTACCTCTCCTTATCAGTAACAAAGTGTCTTGATTTTTATTATATCAGCTAGTAAAGTTCTCAATATAAGGCTTTTAGACGTAAAAGAAACGGAAACTCACACACAATAATTTAGAAAGGATTAAGTTACTCCTATCTGTCAAAGGAATAGCCTACTGATGACAAATTAATATACGACATTGATACACATGTCATGCTCGTGAATGGATGCCGTCTGTTAAGACTGATCAGCTTATACATGCCATGGCAATCTAGATCCTGGATGATACTATGATGATAATTCTTATCTTTCACATCAAACTGCATTATTCTTAAATTTACAGAACCAATTTGTAAATAGAAGTAATACAAATTAATTTAAGCGGCGGTAGCCTAAAGGCTAGGGCGTCGGACTTCTGATCATGTGGTTGCCGGTTCGAAACCCACCCATTAAACTACCGACGTGAACCCATTCGTAACACAAGCAAGCTTAGCACGAGGGGTTAACAAGAATACTAGTAATGTGCGACCCACATTACTAGTAAGCTTTTTTTTTAAAAAAAAAATACACTGTAATCCTTACTAATATTATAAACGTGAAAGTTTGTGAATATGGATGTATGGATGTGTGAACGTATGAATATTTGTTACTCTTTCACGCCAGAACGGTTGAACGGATCTAGATAAAATTTGGCGCACAGATAGACTATAGCCTGGAATAACACATAAGCTACTTTTTATCCAGGTCGGACCCAATCCTGAAGTCCACGCAGACAAAGTCGCGGGCAGAAGCTAGTCATTCATATTAGAAGGAGTATCTATGGATTTCCTTCCTTTCTTTCCTTCTCCATAAAACCGTGCAACTTGTTTTTGACATTTTAAAAGTAATGATGTTGTAATCGAATGAAGACATTTAGTTTATAATTAATAACTTGCAGAAAGACACTGCTGCTTATCCTGTTGGCATAAAACCTTACATTTATTTATATATATTTAATTTAGGAAACTCAAAGTTATACTCTGAACTTCATTGGAACGGTCCGAACAACTTTTAAGTCCATTAAACAGCAAACAGACCGTTATTTATTTGTACTTACTCACACGCATTTCACAACAAAATAATGAAAGTTTTAAAAAGAGGACTAATTTAATTGCACGAGTTACAAATGAGTTGAGTCGTAGGTGAAATTTGCTTGGCCATGCGGGTTTAGTCCGTTAATTACTACCACGAGCCAACAAAGGAAGCCCTGTGAGCAACCCAGCAGCTTTTGTCGTCAGTTTTATCTTAATTGCTTCAAGAAACTCGATATCGTTTGGCGACAAGATGCTTTTTATTCCTTCACTTGGCTCCTCGACGGCAAACAATGACAGAACTTTGAATTAGTTTTCGGTTTGATAACGGGAATGGCTTTTTTCTTTCTGTTTTAACGACAGTACTGTTATTACGGCCGATATTTCGGGTCGATCGTCGTGGTTTTATGGCTCTTTCGATTTATTTCCCGCTGTCCGTTTATGTTCGCGGGATGAGGCAAACTTTATGATACCGCTATTGTGTAACTCTTTCTGTCTGAGATTGTAAGCCGTAGCTTTTCGTCGTAAAACTATGTGTTCACTTTCAGATTTTGGTCTGAATAAAATATACGTCAAGTGCGATGTTCTGAATTATGATTGGGTGTGTTTTATGGAGATCATTTGGCCGTAGATATAAAAGTCGGTCTCCATTCATTGAACTAAATTGAACAAAGATGAATCCTGTGTTTTATTTTGTGAGTGTTTAGATGAGGATAGATTATTTGCAGCAAGTTTTTCTTTATTAGTCGTATTCAAGATTTGACTGTTTACAAATTTTAATGGTTGAGAGGTCATCTTTTGCTTTATGCAAGGAACAAATATTTGTATTGCCTACAGGGTTCTAGGTAAAGACCCAGATACTGTAGGAAATCCTAGTCGGGGTAAATTTAAAAAATAAAATAATACACTCAGGTTGAAATGTCCCTGATATTATTACATTTGTTTACAAGATTATTGACACGATAAAATACAAATACTCGGATTAAAGTCCAGTTTACCTGTTAATTACCAACTTACCTCCATCACCTCGATGTTACACGGTTCATATTTAACTTTTTAACCCTAACCCCTAATGTTCAACTCTGGAAACAAAATTTACGTGGACCGGCCTGGCCCGGTTCCAAATCGCTAACGGAGGTCATAGGTCACGTTACTTAATGTGCGGACATACTTTTGGCACGATCCTAACACGGCGCCACATGCAAATTTTATTCAATATGAAACACTTCGCATACTGGATGAGTTTGTCTTGTCGACAATGCAAAAAATTCCGCGTGTGGTACAGGGTTGTCGAATTATGCGCATATAGTTATAAGGTGGTCTTCGAGGTGTCTCTTTAACCTTTGTGTTAAAGGCTGGCTTGGAAGAAGAGAACTATTCCATGTAAAGTACTTACATTTATTTGAGAATGTTTTATAAACTGCCTCATTAGTCTAGTGGTCCTGAGCGCGACTGCTACGCTATAGGTCCTGGGTTCGATTCAGGTTGAACAAAGTGTTATTGGGTTTTTCTATGAAATTCTCAGTAGCAGCTCGGAGTTTGGAATTTGTGCCTAGTTAATATGAACAGGCTCGCCCCCTATTACATGGGACCTAAACATACCGGCGAACCGTGAGTGTACCTCCATTATTACGCCTCTGCCTAACACTTTGGGGAATACAGGCGTGATGGTATGTTATGTTTTATAAACCCGTTTCTATAAGTCACACATTGTCTATAATAATTTGTTGTTTGACAGTTTCATTAATTAACCTTAGATCACTATAACTGTATTTTTAATCGATTATTTTGATTACTCTTTTTAAAATAAGAGTTTCAAATAATATTTCTTTTTATAACACAAAATAGATTACCGACAAAAAGAGGTTTCAAATCTTGGCGCCAGTTTAAACCTTGTCGTTGCTTGCCTGTATACCTGACTCTTTTGTCGACTGTACATTTTGGCAGCATGTCTAGCAATGTGGTAGCACTAGACAAGACGAACTCAGGAATTGTATTCCCATTTTCAGGAAACTTCAATTAGACTATCAGTTGCGTCAAACAATATGCAAGCCTTTGAAGAGTCCTACCGTCAGATAGCTCTCATGTGCAGGCCAAAATGCACTATAATCGGGCTTCAAAATAGCGGATGCATGGCGTATGTGAATTCTGGAGCATTTCGTGGAAATTGCGTTAATTTCCGAACTATCCGCGCCGGTGGCTTGGCTAAAAGGAAACTGTAGCTATCCAGCTTTATCGCATAAATGTAAATTGCCTCATATTTGTCTGTGTGATTATTTGATGAGTAAGATTTTTTGGAATTGGTTTCACTTTCCCCCATTAATTGTGGAAAAATACCTTTGATGTGTCAAAAGTATTTTCCGACAGTGAAACATGATCAGAAACATTTGAATTCCCATTTTAAATGTCTATAATTGCACATCTGTTTAGAGTACAAATCCAATCCCATAACATCCATATGAGATACAGCAAGACAGAAAAAAAAAACATAAAAATCTATCACAGTAAAAAATAAGAGTCAAAAATAAGAAATTTTATATTCAGAAATACAATTTCAAAAGTCCAAAAGTCATACATAAAACATCAACATTATTCATAACAAAAATTCTTTTCCGGTCCATTTATTCCCTGTTTACTTGCAAATATTTGACACCAAACTCCATTATTCATTAGTAGGTAAAAATATTTGGAAATGTAACTAAATAAAATATGACACGACAATATAAAACAAATGCCGTTACCCGACTTCAGAAACAGACGTCCAATAAAGTAAAAAAATAAATTACAATACTCGCATTGGGGAGAAAAACAAAAATGGCTACCTGCTAGATATGAACGTGGCTTCGTCTTTTATTAACTGACTTAAAAAAAAAGGATTGATTTACGATCTTTGAGAAGAAATATCGAAACAAAGGATATCAGAAAAAGAGGAGTTTTTTTTAATTAAGTAATTTTATGACTAGAAAACATTTTTGGTAACAAGTTATACCAAAACTCGACGGTCCGAATTTCCTATAAACAGCTTTGCATAATACGTTGTCCAAAATTTAATAGTTCTAGTTTCACCCAGAACAACCTTTAATAAAACCCAACTTTCATTTTCAAAACATGAATACTATTGTGTGTTTTGTATTATCACTAGTGTTATGTTCCTATTCAACAGAGTTTGGAATAAAAAAAAACATCGACCCTTATAATAACCGTTTATAATTAAATAGAATAATTATCTTCTATACCTATAATAAAATTTTAACAGTCCGATGTCTGTACATTAAAAATATTGAAGAGAATCTAATATGGGGGTCTTTATTAGAGCAAAGGAAGCCAAAATAACCATTTTTAGAATTTTTGTCTGTATGTTTGGACGAGCATCACGCAAAAACTACTACATGGAATTGAATGCAATTTTACCGATGTATTGTTAGAGGTCTAACTTAAAATCTGGTGCATGATTCATCTTGATACGCCGTCTAAAACCGGACTAATAGTATGTTAATCTTTTTTGGGACGTGAGTGAAACTGCGGGCAACAGCAGCTAGTGAATAAATAAGCTTGCCTATCCTTTACTAAAATAACTTTATAATCTTAGCATGGAAAATGCAAAAAAAAAACACAAAAAGATATTTAAAAGGTAAGGTGGCATCGTACGACATTGAACTAACTGTAAAGTGAGTCATGTCGGTTGAGAAGCAAGGTAACTTGTTCCTCATAGATGTCGCCAACGGTCACCTTATGACGTAAATTCAGAATGTGAAGGCAAAATTTCAATCAGGCGGGTGGGGTTCGCGGTGGTCAGAGCGTCTGCTGTATCCATCCAGGAGACGCAGGTTCGAATCCTGCCCGCGATTGAATTTTTCCTTTACTAAAATAACTTTGCCTATCCTTACTAATATTATAAACGTGAAAGTTTGTGAGTATGGATGTATGGATGTTTGTTACACTTTCACGATAGAACGACTGAACGGATGTGGATGAAATTTGGCACAGATATAGTCTGGAATAACACATAGACTACTTTTTTTCCATGTCGGACCTAATTCTGAAGTCCACGCAGACATAGTCGCGGGCAAAAGCTAGTTTATAATACTTGAGTGTCCAAACAAAAACCGATCTCCCTTCCAAATTGCGGGACATAATATACTTCATCAAAATTAAAGTTCATTCGTTCATTCAATAGAGTTTGCGAAATGTTTTAAGGCTGTGTATTCATTACAAGGGGGACGCTTGGGAGGAAACTTTTCCATCACTCCAGTTGTTAGACGATTATTCATGAACCCTTAAGAAATTTCGATTGATTATACTGTTTAGAGCAAATTAATTTGACAGCGAAACAGTGGAGTTCATTTGGTGTTTTTTTTGCTTCTATAATAACTGTCTACACTACGGTCTTTTAATAATAATAATAAACCCCCTCTGGGACAAGCGTTACCTCATCATGAGACTAACGTCAAACTAGAGGGTAGATTAGAATCGCTTTTTACAAACCTTAGACAATAAAACAAAAATTGTGTCATAAGGTCTAATGAAAAGCGCACAAACCGCAGGGCAGCTTGTGGCGAGCTGATGGTGAGTGGCGACACTACGGTCCTTATTCCTCCAGAGAGTCGGTCAGGGCCTTGTCTCTAGTTTGCCCGTGTTGGGTAGCTAGAGTGGAAACCCAAGAGCGCCCGCAGGACTCTCAACTCTGTCTTGCCTTAACTGGCCGGCCAGAGGGGGGCTACTAGAGCTATATGCTCGGGGGTGGAAGTGTCTAATGGCGTAATAGCGGCCGGAATACTTCATGGCTGTACTCCCATGAGTGTCCCGGGTGTATGCCCCATCCCATATTAGATCAAAGTTCTCCAAGGGGCCTCTGCGCGTTGGACCTGTGTCCCCCCGCAAGCCTTCCAAAGGACCGGATGTCTTCCTCACGGGAGGCATGCCGTGTAATCCAAAAAGGAGATACAAATAATAATAATATAATAACTGTCTGGACTTTAAAAGAGACTATGATTCTCTGAGTTTGTTTCGGTGTTTCTTCTCAGAGGTCGTCAGTTAGGAAATGCCGGCGCCATCCAGTTAAAAAAAAATGTAAAGCATTGACTTGTAATAGTATCTTTTTATGATCTATTTACACAAATAAATATCATTTTAATAATTTTAATGCAAGGAAATATTATATAGCGCGGCATCTCGTGCCTTGCTAAAAGCATATCGCTTTAATAGTAAGAAAGAAAAACACGCAATCAATAAACAAAATACTTATTATTATTTAAAAAAAATATTTTTAGAGTCGTCATTATCGATGTGTGTCGTGTTGAGAAAATAATTGTATGAACCCGTCTGCTTCTGGCACTTCACGACACACTACGACACACTATTAAATTTTACATTAATTTATTTCAAAATGCAGATATGTATACAGTATTTTCTTAAGAGAGGTAGGGCATAGTGGAATCGAATAATTCCACCTTGCAGAAAATCATAGCCAAATAACATAGCTCAGTGCTATGTTGTGTTCCTAACGGTGAGCAAGGTCGCCAGAGCTCCGCGAGGAAGCGTTGTGTTGGCAGTGTGGGGGACCGGTGGTGAACAAATTGTTCCTGCCGCTGTTATGTATGGCGGCATGTAGGAGACGTGCTGCCAGCCCAATTATTCCTCCTTAACTTACAGGCTCGGCAATACGCGAGTGATAGTTTTGCAAACGTCCATAGACCACGGTAACCGCTTACCATCAGGCGGGCCGTATGCTTATTTGCCACTTCAGCGGTATAAAAAAAAATCTACGTGTATACTTTCATTGGTCATTTGAATGCGTTAGTAAAAAAAAATCCACACACGTTTAACAACTATCATTATTGTTATTGTTCTGAAACTCAAATGAAACTTTGACACAAAGTGTGATTTATGATGTCGTGTAGAGATTAAATGATAGCCAAGTGCTATTAATTGTTATAATGTATCTTAAAAGAAACATCTTATAGAGATAAAAAATAAACTGAAAAGCGACAAATAAAATACTTAAACCTTTTTAGATTTAATACTAAGTTAAATTAATCTAATATACCTAACAACAATTAAACTTTAATTGTTTGGTTAGCATCGACAAAAAATTATAAAATTTATTTTTTACCATTATAATTTAGTTTAACAGTTACACCAAAAAGTAATAATTTGTACCGACTTCTTACACACGAAACTTACACACGAAACATAACGATGTAAATCCTGAATCGCAATCGCGCGTAAGCAACATTCGTGACGCAAATTCAATATATAAAGACATCCGACGTCAACCGTCGGACCGTGGCCCGCCAGGCAAAACACTCGCCTGGTTGGAGGATCCTCCCTTTAATTGAAAGGGTAACATATCCTCTACCTCTACACCGGTGATCCCAGGGTCTTCACATACTTTTGATCGTTTTGCTTGTTTATAAACAAGTCGATTTTTATTATAGTTATGTTTGTGTATAACGAAGATTTTTCTTATATTGTGCCGATTGGTACTTTGAAACTATAAAGTTGTGCAGTTATTCCAAACACTGGACGAGGCATATCACATTAAATTTACAATTGTTTGTTTGTTTTATTACAACAACAAAAAGAGAATTTTTGCGTTTGTTGGGAAACTGCGACATCGGAAGAGCGCGATTTATATAGGGTTGTCATTCTTTGAAGTCAACAGTCAAACAAAAATCAAATGCCAACATTGCCGCAGGGTGATTTAATTTATTAGCAACACTTTATAGAATTTATGAGCTCGTGTTTAAGTAACATCTACACTAATCGAGGTTAAATTGTGCTTGCCGCGGTCAGGCTATAGGATGGGTGACCCATCTTAATATTTCTGTGCCATAAATCCGTCGGTCGTCATACGAACACCTGTGACAATCGTTATATTAAAAAACTAAAAAAGCCTGACAACCAGTATATTCTTAGGATACCTATTTTCAAGAATTGAGCTGCGAAAGTCTTAGTTCTTAAAAATATTATAAACGTGAAAGTTTGTGAGTATGGATGTTTGTTACTCTTTCACGCCAAAACGGCTGAACGGATCTGGATGAAATTTGGCACAGAGATAGATTATAGTCTGGAATAATATACATAAGCTACTTTTTATCCAGGTCGGACCCAATTCTTAAGTCCACGCCGACAAAGTCGCGGGCAGAAAGAAGCTAGTGTAAAATAATGTTATTCAGCCGCATCTGGGTAGACTGGTAGTCGACCCAAACACAGTCGGAAAATAGGCTGTGTTATAAATGAGATAAGGTGCATATTTCACTCTTGTGGCTGCGTCGCTTAATTCCTATAAATAATCACATGTACGACGGAGTTGTACGTAGAATCGTCAAAACGCAACAGCCCTACACAAAAGGCAGTTAATTTAAACATTGGCCGTAGGAACCAGCTGTTCGCCAATTAACGGGTCAACTCATTAAATTACTCCGCACTGGCTCTGCACGCCTGGTGCGTCGTAATGTCGCCATGTTGATTTTAAGTATTATAAACAGTACTTGTACGGTAGCAATGTCAAATGGATCTTAATTAATAATACAATTTATAATTATTAGTAATGTTTGGCGCTGAAAGAAGAAATCGTGAGAAAATCTGCATGAGATATTCTAGATGGCGTGTCTACTCGCACTAAGCCAGAGATGGCGAACCTTTTTTGGTCTACGTGTCACTTTTTCTATACAAATGTTTAATGACGTCATGACATGCTGTCAAACAATGTCAAGCGTAGAACCTCAGAATAATGACAGTAGTGACATTGGCAAAATAGTCGCCATCGACTCAATTGCCACAAGGAAAATAGAAGAAGAATGACAGTAGTATAATTGTACATGAATATGGCAGGTATTTCAGTCCCGAAATCTGTTTTTCTCTGTCCATTAACTTGACACTAACAGACGAGTTCCGATTACTTGCCTAAATTCCGACCTCAGTCTCGTGCTCAAAATACTTTGTCGCCATATTTTTGTGCCATTGGTGCGCCATCACTGCACTAAGCCATCGCCAGCGTCGTGAACTATAGGCTAACCCCTCTCATTTTGAGAAGAAACCTGTGCTCAGTAGTGGGATAATAAATAGATTGATGATGACTAATATTTTTAGTAACGCCTTATACGAGCGCCTCTATCTGTCAGCTGTCAATTGTCAAGTCTGTCACTGTCACCGTATTTTCTATGAAGTCTGTGGAACATTTATAAAAAAAAAACAATCCGCCAAAATGTCCTAACAACAGAATCTTGTAAATTACTTAACTCCAAATAAATACAGATCAGTCTTAAAACACCAATTTCAATAACCAACTATTCTTGTACCTATACACGCCTTATCAGTCTAGTGGTTTCAAGCACAGTTACTGAGCGTATACAGAGTTGAGTTACCAGGTTAAACAAATTGTTATTGGAGATGTAAAGTTTAGCGAAAGGAAAATTCGATCACAGGCTGGCTTTGAACGGCGTTCTTCAGGTTAAATACACCGGATACCAGACAAAGAATTATTCGGTTTTTATATAAAAAATTCTCAGGCGGAACTCAGAGTTAAGTGTTCTGTCCTAGGATAGTGGGACCCAAAAGTCTTCAGCTGTTATAAACATAGGTACCTACCAGCGCACTGCTCTGTCTTACCCTTCGGGAAAAATAGGCGTCGTGGTAAAATTACAAAATATCCCAATTTTATAACTCTGACAACTATGTAGGTACTCATAAAAAATGACACAAAACGGAATTTTTCAAACTCGTGAAGCGTGAGTTCATTAAACTTTTTCCTCCAGTCCCCAATTTACTTTCTATCGAATCCAATCTAAATTCGTTCAATTTTTTAACATAATCACCGATCGGATAACGCTGATATTCGCGAGACAAGAGCAGTAGGGAAGGGAAAAAACGGGAACTGTAATAAACGATTTATCGAAGAAATCAGTGGGAGTCCCGGGAGACACGGGAATTAAGAAGTCCACTAATGAGATGTTGATTGCATCCAGTCCCGTTTGTCGCCTGCCTGCTTTGCATTAAATCTCTTTTTTAATATTTTCTCTCGTCTGTTAAAATGCGGAATGCATCTTGTGTTTTGTTGCTTGGCTTTATCATTTTTCGTTCGTTCTGCGTGTTTTTGATGGAAAAATGAAACAGAGATAAGAAAATTCTAAGAGCTTTAATGCAGTTAGTTATTTATTTGAAAAATGTTGAGGATATTACCTTATATTACCTTATGCGTAATTTTTTTATAATTTTTTATCATTAGACAAAGCAGTAATAGCCTAGTGATATGACCGTTGGACTTTAAAGTCAAAGGTTTCGAGTTCGAATTCAAGGCTCTGACTTTTCGATGTCATGTGCGTATTTATGGTTAATTATCACGCGCTTAAACGTCAAAGAAAAACTTCGTGAGGAAACCTGCATGCCTGAGAGATTTTCTCGACGGCGTGTGAAGTCTGCCAACCCGCACTAGGCCAGCGTGGTGGACTATAGCCTAATTTCTCTCCTTCTGAGAAGAGGCCAATGTCCAGCACTGGGACAATGTAATGAATTGGTTGGGTTGGTTGACAATGTGATGAGATTATGATATGTTATAAGATGACAAACAAGTATACGGGCCGCCTGATGGTAAGCTGTAACCGTAGCCTGTAGATGCCAGCAACACCTAAACAGTTGTTAAGTCTCATATGCCCAGTGATTTTAATTTACTTATAATGCGGTGGCTTAGCGGTCAGAGCGTCTGGTGTATCTAACCAGAAGACGCAGGTTAGAATCCTGACCGCGATTTAATTTTTCCTTCACTAAAATAACTTTATAACAGAGAAGTTAATGTTCACTGGTATGTTTAGGGCCCATATAGTCGGGTCTATTGCCAATAACCGGGCACTCCGAGCTACTAAGGACTTTATAGAATAACTCAATAACACTTTGCTCGCCCTAATACCTAATCGAACCCAGGAATTAAGCGCGTCGCGCTTACGTCCACTTGACTAATGAGGAGGAGGAGGAGTCAAATTAGTTCTTGATCTCTTGACGAATTTTATTTTGTTTTTGTTGATAATAATTTGAAATTATTTAACGTCATTGGGCTCCTAGTGTTATCGCAAAGATGGTGGGAATCCTATTCCTAGTCGTTATGCGGGAAAGGGACAGAGCATGCCCTCACAATCCTTACGAAAAACCTTAAATGCTTAAATCTTGGAACTTTATTAACCGATTTAAATATTTCTTTCTTTTACGTGGTAGATCCATGCTTTGGTACGAATGGACCGGCTCGACCGGAGTGATACCACGGCCTCACAGAAACGGCGTCGTGAAACAACGCTTACGTTGTGTTTCACCGAGGGAGTGAGAATACCGGAGGCGCGATCCCCTTTTAAAAGGCCAGCAACGCACTTGTGACTCCTCTGATGCTTCGGGTGGTAATCGCTTACCATCAGATGATCCGTCTGCCCGTTTGTCCCCTTTCCCATAAAAAAGAATACGAATTGTATTTATTTAGTTACATTTTTCACTAAGCCTGTTACTTTTAATAAACCAAACATTATTCAAGTGCCTAATTATCCAATAATATTAGCAGTCAACATTCATTGCACCAATGTTAATTTTACACTTCACTGCGGCACTATCAAGATTGGTTTTATGCACGACGACGTTGACTGTTTCCCCTCCAGTTCCGTGTTTTGCATGACGAGATCCGATAAACCGCGCAATGTATGCGAAAATGTTTCGATAATGTGAAAATTTGCAGTGTGGTGTTACTGCGGTAATGTTGCAAGGAAAATTATTATTAATCACTTGCTGTTGAACCTTTCATGAACAAATTTACTGGCGTTTGTTATAAGGCTTGTATTTATATTGCTTTTTTGTAAGTATATTGAATACCAAACAAAAGAAAACCAAATCAATGTACACACGATAACGCGTCAATCTATAAATCTTCAAAAATTGAACTGCAAAAATCACCGCTATTCTGACGGCATACGGTCCAAAGAAGGAATTGTATAGCTTTGTGTCGCCATGTATATAATAATAATCAAGATGTACTTTCTGACTTTCCTTACGTGAATTTACGGTAAGCTAGCATATAAGATATATTTTTTCATAACAAATACGTACTTATTCATTTTTAAACTGAGAGGTTACGATGATAGTTGACGGTTTGACAATAGCCAGAAATTGTGCAATAATTTTTAGGCTGTGAAAGAAGGCTTTTTTTTATTCTTGATAAGCTTTCGCTTAACTGCCAGTTCACCTGATGTTAAGCAACACTGTGATATACGATGGAGCACGCTAGCATAGAAGAAACCGATTCGAACCGAAGAAAGTGATTCAAATACGCCCAGATCTATCGGGGAATACCCAATTGGGAAGCGCATTCCACATTCTAGCGGTACGCATAATTAAAGCGGACTTTACGTTTCGTTCGGATTGCATTCTACAGGTTAAGTAGAGTTTCATCCCTCGTTTTAACACGCTGTGATACGGCCCCTGATGAATTGAGCTTAAATTTAAATTCCAAAACAACATTTAAAATATACCATCTCTAAAACCCATTCAAATAAAATAAACCAATCAGCCGTAAAATTGAATACAAGAAAAATTGCCTACACGTCGAAATTCATATCGTTCCAATACAGTTATGTTTCCCGTCACACTCCAAGAATACAGGCTGATCTAAAACCGTTAAGGTTAAACCGGACAGCCGGACGGAATGCCGGACACGTACGCCAACCATCTTCCTTGCGAACACACGCTCGTCGGACATAAGGAGCGACCCTTTTGAGCTACACAAACTAATGTTGTGTCTTCGGACGTGTGTTTTATGTTGGTTTTTATGGGTAGTTTCGAATTAGATGACGATTGGATATAATATACTTTTTATGGGCTTTAGAAAAATGCTAAAGTGATGATCTAAAGTGGCGGTAGCCTAATGGGTTGGGCGTCGGACTTGCAATCATGTGGTTTCCGATTCGAAATCCGCCAATTGCACTACCGACGTGAACCCACTCGTAACACAAACATTGCACAAGCTTTGCACGAGGGGTTAGCAAGAATATTAGTAATGTGCTACCCAGATTATTAGTAAGATTAAAAAAAAAACGAATGAAATGATAATTATTTGGTTTCTGTTAATAGATTTTTTAAAGAGACTTTTACAAGTCAATGTTTTCATCTTTTTAAACTAGATGGCGCCGGCATTTCCTAACTGACGACGTCTGAGAAGAAACACCGAAACAAACTCAGAGAATCATGGTCTCTTTTAAAGCCTAATTATAATAGTAGCAATAGAATCGCAGAACACAGAAGAATAACAGAATAACACTCACGTATTACAATGCTGGGCAATGTCTGAGATGGTCTTTTGAAGAAAGAACAATAGCGGCTTTGAGTAGACCAGTCCCAGTTGACGGCACAGAAGCATCAGTCATTGTATATCTCGACCAGAATTTAGGGAGCTAGACAACCTGTCGCATGGTGATACCAGATCGGTGGAACATTTGCATTGGTCACAAGAAATACCCACACTTATACACAAGAAATACTACACAAGGGAAGGTAAGTGCGGATTTTTATATGCCGCCTTCCCAAGTGGCAAAGAAACCATGAGGATTTTATCTACAATAAAAAAGACACAAAATGAAAAAGGTCAAAAGGCAAAAAAAAGTAAACTCTTAACTTTGTCGACCCATAATACCCTATTTCGTGAGTTTAATATTCAATAACAGGTTTCATACACAACTATTGGAGATGTTAGCGGATTCCGATCACGTACCGCGCTGTCTTAGCATCTGGATTGTTTTGCAACATGCTGTACCATCCTGAACTTTGTTTTAAAACTGACATCTGTCTAGTAGCAGTTTTAGAAACTTATTCGGTGGTATTTACGTGGGCAAGTGTAGGACAAGTTTGAGCTGCGCTGCTTTAAAATGTTTGAGTTGATGGCGGTGCATTTTAAGCTCCATTTGGGATGTTACTAAGATGTTTTCGGTACCGAAGTCTGTAATAGCTTGTTTATGCAGTGCACTTAGCAATAGAGGCCAAGAGTATCTTGACTTGGGAGATGAGTCTTAAAAATGATTTAAAAGTTGTATTTATGATTTGCACATTTGACAATTTGAAATTAGGCATGTAATGCGTGCAACTTATTTTATTTTTTTTATTTATCAAGGTCCAAGCCTTAGTATAAGCTATGCGTACAATATCAAGCGGTAAACACAGGAAACAATAATAACAGTGCATCTTAGAATTGAAAACCAGCTCTAAGAAAGACTAGTTATGGACATGATAAATGACATCCATAATATAGATCACACAGAGACACAGAATTTTGATTTATATCTAAAAAAATATATCAAAAAATTTGCTGATGTATTTTACGACGGACCTATGCCGTTAACCGATAATAAATTTAAGTATTCCGTGACTTACTCCCCCTTATTACAAAATACTATTTAAGTTAGTACTAAGATAAACCAGACTAAATTTATAGCTTTCACTGTTTAGAATCATAAATAGGGATAGAGATATTTATCAACCTAGATTATTCTTAGACTGCCTCATTAGTCTAGTGGTCCCAAGTGCAACTGCTACGCTAGAGGTCCTGGGTTCGATCCCCAGGTCGAGCAGTGTTATTGAGTTTTTCTATGAAATTCTCAGTAGTAGCTCGGAGTCTGGATTTGTGCCCGGTTAATGGCAATAGGCTCACCCCCTACCAATACCATCTACCCCCACCCCATACCATCACGCCTGTATTCCCCGAAGGGTTAGGCAGAGGCGTACCAATGTACTCCCACAGTTCGCCGGTATGTTTAGGTCCCATGTAATAGGGGGCGAGCTTATAGCCATTAACCGGGCACAAATCCAGACTCCGAGCTGCTACTGAGAATTTCATACAAAAACCCAATAACACTTTGCTTCAACCTAGAACCTCTAGCGTAGCAGACGCGCTTGGGACCACTAGACTAATGAGGCAGTCAGAGGCAGCAAAGCTTATATACTTATATCAATATATATAAAAATTAATGCCACTTTTCGTTGTAATTTTATAACTCAAGAACGGGCTCACCTATCCAAACCAAATGTTTAGGCTTTGTTTGGACTATTTAGTAGATGGTTTATGTGAAGTTTACACAAAATCGGTCGAGCGGTTCTTTATTTATTACATTTTTTGTAACAAATGATGAATTTAATGTTCCATTTTTTTTTATATTTCACTTTATACGTAGCGAAGCACGTACAGGGGCCGCTAGTATGATATATAAATAGGTAAGCTTTATTTATTATCAGTTACTTTAATCAGGATAACTATAATCTATATAATAGAAGTAAACTATATTCCTTTAAAACCTGTCTTTAAAGTTTGTATATCTAGTACAAACTTTACAGTTAAATGAAATCTACCTCATACGTAGCTCTTACTATGCACTTTACGACAACGCCGCAAAGCATTCCACCAATATCGTAGATATTCAGTTCTGAAGATAAGCCGTAAAATTTTAATATCTCTGCTCTTTAATCCGTAGAAAGTTGACAACTAACCGAGCATTATGTACGACGGACCCAAAACTAGTTGGCACAGTTTTTGCTCCGTGATCTCCCGTTGAAAAGGCTGAAAATTGCCGTGAGGGAAGTACATAACAAAGTGAGGATGGAAGTTAGGCCTGTTACAGCCGCCCATCCAGTCACCGAAGCCATTCGAGCGTTGGCTTAGTCGAGTTTTTAATTTCGTTCCGCAGCCACTCGCGGGAAACCTCGTTACAAGTTTAAATTGGCATTTCTCGGAGTAATGGTTAGACGCCAGTGGGTAACTTGCCGGCAGTGTCTCCTTCACTTGGCTGGGTAATTCTTATTTAAAATGTATGAGAGGTTTCTTACAGGGTTGGGAGTCAAGTGTTTAGTGTATCATGATATTGTGTACCGCTTAGCAGTATACAACTTTGCGTAAGTGCTTATTTTTTTTAGGTAATTTTTGTTTTCATATTTTTGTAGTGTTAGTTGAAGTAGTACCGGGCCGGTACCGGACCGGTACCTGTAAGAATAATTACACTTGAACCCTTCTTACATTCGAGTTTTCACTTTTGATTGTGGATTGAGTCGGCAAACGAGCTGACGACCCACCTGGTGGTAAGTAGTTATCGTCGCCCATGACGCGTTGCCAACCCTTAAGAGACCCTGAGGATTGCAGACTGCCAGAGCGACTGCAACCGAGGGGAACGGATGGATTGGATTTGTGCCCAGCATGGCAATAGGCTCGCCTCCTATTACGGCAAACTGTTGACGTACATTAGAAATACATCTGCCTAGCCCTTTGGGAAATATAGGCGTAATGGTATGCTAATAGTTAGTTTAGTAGTAGTAAAATTTATAGTTAACTTACAAGTTTTTCAAGGACGGAAACTACTAAGAAGTATGATTCTTACCGAAAACAAAGTGTTTTGGGTTAGAATCATACTTGACTTGTGAATCATAACAAAATGGACATATCTCTAGACTATGATTATTAAACAACCTAACTAATCTAACAATAGTCAAATAATAGCTAAGCATTGTTTGAATGACGATGCGGAACATTTGCGTGGAAAGCATTTCTAGAATTCAGTTAATAACAAAGACCCAACTCACTGGCCTTCGGTACGTGCGTTGTTCCTAGGAACATTTTAACCCATTTACAAATGGAGTTTTGAATTTTTCATTTGTTTACTGTGCCAGAGGTAATGGCCTTAAAAGAGTTGTCAGGGTATTTATTTATGAGTATTGTTGTATTATTGTGCGCACTGGTACGCTAGAGACTCTGAATTTGATTCCCAGGATGAATGTCTTATTGGTTTTTTTTTATGAAATTCTCAGTAGTAGCTCGGGGTGTGGGTGTACATTAGGTCACCTCTGCCTAACCTTCGGAGAATATAGGTGTAATGTATTTAGTCTTTTATTATAAGTAAATTATTTTGAATTATATATTTCCACGCGCGCATGTGCGTGCTGTGGTCTAATAAAAGCATTTATTTAAAAATAAAGAATGTAATTTTAATTTTTACCCCGTGTTGCGAATGAAACTCACATATTTGAGTTATTTTAACTTTTTCAGAGAAAACTCATTTAAAACAAAACTGGACAAATCCGAAAATGTTAACTGCAAACTGCTATTGAAATTTTTAAAGAAGAGTCTCACAACGCAGCTTGACCTGGAAATCAAACCCAGGAGCTCACGTTTAGCATGTGACCTCGTAACCACCATGAGTCAGCTTCATAAGAATTGAAATGTAATTGAATCGCTGCGCAAATTTAGCTGCGTTTTTTTTTAAATTTTAATTCAGAGCACACTTATAATGTACATCCATATAGTGGTAGTAAAACTTATAACTATGTTAGTAGAAGCTAGTAAATAAAATTCAATTTCAACCCTGCTATCACTCCGAAGCTATCGTAAATAGCAACTAAGGGATTATATCAAGCGAGCAGCATCCTGTGCCAATACACAGACCACTAATCCGATTGCCTGGCGAATAGGTTAATAATATCGAAGCACTCTAGAAATGTCTAGTTCGATAGTGTGCGCTAATATGAAGAGGCATTTATCAGAGCTGATTTAGGAAAATGATAAAATAATTATACCTACCTACTTTTTTTTCATAAAGAAGACTGAAAGAAAGAAAGAAAAATGTTGTTTATTTCCGTAAACAAGGATACACGGAGATTAATATAAAATAAACACAAAAAAACTATACAAAAATAGCATTTAACACTGGCAATGCTGATACAATATCAAATAACATTGTGACACTCAGTGACAACAGAATGCACTTGTTCTTGACGTGCGTAAAATTATTATTTATAATGTCATAAAAAACAATATCCGGTGTCATCTAGTTTAAAAAAAAATGACTTGTAAAAGTGTCCTAAAAGATCTATTTACAGAAATAAATATAATTTATCATTTAATAATAACCTAGGTCACCAAGACTAACACAAAAAATTATAAAATAAGGATTAAAATATAATTTGACAATAAATAGGGATTACAATTAATATGTACATTAAATATGTCCCAGGTCCCTCAGGTTCAGGACTCAAAACAAACATAAGAATCGAAACTACGACACTCGCTGCTATGGTAGCTGTGGCATTCAGTTGAAAAAGTTTTTTTATGGATTAAGTCAGCAAACGAGCTGACGAGCCTGGTGGTAAGTAGTCATCGTCGCCCATGGACACCTGCAACACCAGAGGAGTTCTCTTTTTATGATTTTTTTTGCATTTTCCATGCTAAGATTATAAATTATTTTTTAGTAAAGGAAATATTCAATCCCAGACAGGATTCGTACCTGCGTTTCCGGGTTGGATACACCAGACGCTCTGTCCTCTAAGCTACCGCGAACCCTACCCGCCTGATTGAAATTTTGCCTTCACATTCTGAATTTACGTCATAAGGTGACGTTGGTGACATCTATGAAAGGCAAGTTACCTTACTTCTCAACCGACACGATTCACTGGGTAGTAGTTTTAGTAGAATTCGTAAATTTTAATCTCATATTTCTGAAGAGGTCTGAAGCAGCGGTAGCCTTATTGCTAGGGTTTTGGAATTGCACGCATTACACTACTGACGCGAATTCACTCGTAGCACATTACTAGTAAGCTTTAAAAAACCCCTGTTCATTCAAACGAACTAAATGTGTTAAATGTTCTGGTTTCTGACACTTACGCGAATATTAGACATTGAAATGAAACTACTTTTTACTGATTTTATCGCGTTGTATTGAGGGTCTTACCACCTGCTTGGAATCCCATTATAGATTCTATAAAATCAAAATCCAAGCCCAAACTACAAGACCGAAGGATACGGCAAACTCTGAGTGAATTGGATCGCCAATAATTAACAAAAATGTAAGGTAGCTGTTAGTAACTGCAACATTATGACGTCCAACAACTTAGTCTACCCGCGACCATGGATGCTGTAAAGGACCAGAAACGTCGGGAATCAAATAATATCAATACAACGCGATAAAATCCGTAAAAAGTAGTTTTATTTCAGTGTCTTCAAATTTGTTTTTCAGTACGATTTCTTCACGTTTTCCTTTGCTAGCGCACCTCATTATACTCCTAAATACACCGACAGAACATTCCAAATTTAAACACACCTCCAGTATTGTTCGTACACGCAGTGCCTGGTACATTTTTATAAAATGGGTCGCACCGTGGTCGCAACGTGTGGCCCTAATGTGGCTCGTTTATTCTTATGACGCACCCCACTTACCCTCTTTATAAATAGTTACCTACATGATATTTATAGAACGTACATGTGATAGTGGGGTTGGGATATGGTTGGCATTTTTCATTGGGTTTTGAGACTGCTCGGGCAATTTGTTATTTACTTCTCAAGAGAATTTTGTGGTACAAGATTTAAAAGAGAAATTTTACAGAGAAGTCTTTTGAAAATTAAAATTGTTTGTGTTTGATAATATGATCTGACTAACTGCCTCGTTAGTCTAGTGATTCTAGGCATGATGGCTACGCTGGAGGACCTAGGTTTGATTCCTAAGTCAAACACGGGTGTTGTTAGGTTTTCTTATGAAATTGTCAGTAGCAGCAGATTTTGAATTTGTATTAATGGCAGTACGCTGACCCTCTATTATCCTCTATATTATTATGGGGCTTAAACAAATGCTTCAAATGCTTTAATTTCAAATAAACTATTGCAAGAATTTTTGAACCGTAAGATTCTAGTTGCATGGCTTCAAAAAGTTGATTCTATGGAGAATAATCCGGCAAGAAACTCCACGGAAACTCTTAAAATAAGTGGTGTTATATTCTTTCTCAACGTGATCGAATCAGAAATGAGGAGATCCGTAGAACTAAAATTGCCGACGTAGCTTAAAGGCGAGCTTAAGTGAGAATGCACATATCTCGTATAACTGCCGGCCGCTGGGGCAGGTTTTCTAGTGGGGAACACGCACCAGAAAACGCACTGTGGGACGACCTCCAACGAGATGGACGGATGAACTGGTGAATGTTTCTGGGAGACATTGGATACAGGTGGCATATAACCGGTCCTTGTGGAAGTCTTTGGGGGAGGCCTTTGTTCAGCAGTGGAGTTCTTTTGGCTGTAATGATGATGATGATAAAAGTCCCTCGCGACACTGGGCTTGTTACCAAGTGCAGTTCAATAAAAACTACGCAATCTCTTCAATAATCCATTATAATTTTAAATTAAGCCGGCAACGTTCAGTTAATAATCACGAAGTCTAAGTTACTCCATCGCAAAACAAATTAGTGCACGGACAAATTTTGTGCTAAACTTCAGAAAGTTACGGTCGCTGGCAGCTACAAATTGCTACAAATTTCTTTAAGTGATAACTCGAAATCAACCGGCTGATTTAACGAAGTCGATACTGGAATTGAAATACCAATTTATTTTAGCTATTCAAACGGCTGAGATGTGGAAAGAGTGAAATTTGATCAATTTGTGAAGTTTTTAGTCGTGTTTTGGACTAGCGGAAAAAAACAAAAAATGCGCAGGCTATTTATAATCATCATCATCATCATTGTATAACATAACATACTATCACGCCTGTATTCCACGAAGGGTTAGACAGAGGTTCTAATGTCCACCCAAAATTCGGTCATGTTTTACATGATACCTAAACATACAGTGTTCTATTGCTATTGCTATTAACCTAGCACATATCGAAACTCGGTGCTGCTACTGAGAATTTTATAGAAAACCCAAATACACATTGCTCAACTTGAGAATCGAACGCAGGACCTCTAGGGCAGCAGTCGCGATTGGAACTAATGTCAAGTAAGGTATATCATACTAGATTTATGAGGAAGAAAAGTGTATCAGACAAAATCTTGGATATGATAGATTGAGGAACAGTATGATAAGACAATGTTGTGGACTGAAAAAAGATGTAGTGACACGTATTGAAAAGAATATGCTGAGATGGTTTGGATATGTTGAGAGAATGAATGAAAGGACTTTATAAGGCGAATGTCAGCGGCAGCGTCGGAAGAGGTCGCCCAAGAAGGACATACTTCTACATCTTATCCTCTATTCTATAGTCTGTCGGAGCTGGTCAGCTCTTACTTGATGTGGCAATCCCCATTTTTTTGTATGATGAATAAATCTTATATGTGAAAATGCAGAATTCTCAGCAACTATTAGGAATAACGCTGTAAAGCTTAATTTTGTAATCATGTTTTTTTTTAAAGAGTATCTATGGAGGTTCTTGCCGGCTCTTCTCCATACGACCCACTTTTTGGAACCGTGCAACTAGTTTTGACTTTTCAAAAGTACCTATCAATTTTAGTGATCTAATTGAAATAAAACATTTAGATTTAGATTTTATTGGCGAGATCCTTAAAAAGGCCAGGTGAGTAGTACTCACAACCGGCACGTATGTATGAGAAGATGTATGAATGTGAAAAAAGCAAAAGAAGTATGCAAGAATCGTTGCAAGTGGCGTTCTATAGTTTCTGCCTACCCCTGTAGGAGAAAGGTGTGTGAGTGTATGTATGTATCTCGGATATGACGAATCAACTGCTAAGTACGAAGAACAAACCTTAATAGCACATAATTGGTTCAGGTGGCAACAGCACCCGAAACCTACCGCTTAGGCCCAGCGAATTTAATGCCCTATTATTTATGATGCTGGCATTATGTTTACAATCGGCCGGGTTTACGCCTGTAAAATAAAAGTGGGCTACTCTGAGCTGGGTCGCGATTTATGTCCTCCACTGTACAATTGAAAGTGAAAATAAGTAATCTAGATTTAAAATCACGCTTGTATTTCCCGAAGGGTTAGGCAGAGATGTACTAATGTACCCACAGTTCGGTGTTTTTAGTGTCCAAAGTAATAGGAAGCCTATTGCCATCAACCAGGCACAAATTTAAGCTCCATGCTGCTACTGCGAATTTCATAGAAAAACTCAATAACACTTTGCTCGATCCAGGACCTCTAGATATATGCGTCAGACATTTTGTCTTTTTTTCAAAATTGCCCCACACTAGAATTTTCGCCCTTATCGTAGGTGCGTTTATAAACACAAATTCTCACATACACAAACTCCCACATCCGGAACAACTGTAGATCATACAATATTTGCTCCGTGTGGGGATCGAACCCATATCAGATGTTTTTAATTACTGTAACATGTTTTTAAGGCTGGGTAATAAGATGAAACATGCACCATGATAGTCTGTTATATTATCACTGTTCTACTGACATCACTTCTATCTATCTTCTGTCCTCATTAGCCTAGTGGTCCTAAGGGCGACTACTACGCTAGAACTCCTCAGTTCAATTTCCAGGTTGAGCAAATATTACATCTGGTTTTTCAATGAAATACTCAGTAGTACCACGGATCTGGATCTGGTCCTAAACATATAGGCAAACTGAAGGTGTACATGGGAGAGCCATGCTTCGTCACGAATGGGCCGGCTCGACCGGAGTGATACCACGGCCTTACAGAAAACCGGTGTGAAACACCGCTTACGTTGTGTTTCGCCAAGTGAGTCAGGATACTGGAGGACCAATCTCCTTTTATACTTGTGCCGGCAACGCACTTGTGTCTCACTTGTGGTGTTGCGAATGTCCATGGGCGGCGGTAATCGTTTTGCTCGTTTACGCACCTATCTCATAAAAAAAAAATATTGCTATACCTCTGCCTAACCCTTTGGAAAAAACAGGCGTGATAGTATGATAATTATCATTGTTTTACTTTTATTACTTTTATAATAATTTGGTATCTTCGGTGCAACATAGCGAGCGACGTCATAATTATATCTCAACCCCCATTTCCATCTTCAGAGATCTGCAAAGATTATTAAAATTCTCGAATCTAGTCTGGTATCTCGGAGTAAGTAATAATAACTAGTCATACCTAGATAATCCGGATGAATCCGGCTTGAATCTAATGCAAGGGAAATGAAATGACTACGTCGTGTTTATTACTGTAAGATGAAGATAGTGGAAAAATGGACAAGTGCAGAGATCTAGATTACACTAGCTTCTGCCCCCGATTTCATCTGCGTGGACTTCAGAATTGGGCCTGACCGGTATAAAAAGCCTATCGCCAATTCCAGACTTCATTCCATCTCTGTGCCAAATTTAATTCAGATCCGTTCAGCCGTTCTGGCTGGCGTGTTTGAGTAAAAAACTTCCATCCATTCAAACTTTCGGATTTATAATTATGACAAATCTATCAAGGGAATCGTCATTGACATTATCTGAGGGTAGTCGCCATCAATGGCACGAGGGTATCCTTGAAAATCAGCGCTGTTATCATTGCTGCGAATAACGGCTACAAAGCTGAGTGATGCCCTATTTCACCACGCACGGGTGACACACAAACGTTCCATTTTACATAAATTATCAATTTTAATCGTCCTTATATATTTACTTTTGTTGTTTTGTGTTCATGTTGTGATTTACCAATTTAACGCCTGCACCGTCAATGTCAGTTTCATTTAAAAAAAAAAAACTGTGTTAAGGGTCCGGCGGAGCTTGAATTGCCCACAAAAACGTAATACCGAAATAAATCGTAATCCAGACAATATTCTATCAAATTGTGTCATTATTCGGATTTGGATACCGTTAATCTAGGTTGCTACGGTACTATTTCGTCTACTATTACTTCACTGGAAATAAAAAATTGGAAAATCGTTCCACACTTGGTAATTTTATCAAAAATTGCATTTGTTTCCACTGAAGTATTTTGGACAAAATGGTAACGTAGGAACCCAGATTAACGGTATCTGAATCCGAATAATAACACAATTTGATTAAATTGTGTTCGAATTGCGAATTATTTCAGTATTACTTACCTATGTAAGAGAAATTCGGTCCGCCGACTCTTAATATATTTTTTTGTTGCTTTTTGGTTTTAGTCCGTTTTTGTGTGTCCTCGTGACAATGAAATAAATATTTTTTCTTTCTTTCTATAATAGTAGGAAGGTAAAAACAATGTTGCCTGGAATTGTAGATGCATTAACAAACACAATTGTTTTTGTTCCGTGCGCGTTTCGAACCCGCGATACGTGATGTAGAAGCTGATCACTCTGCACCAAATTAATGTACCAGGATTGCGATATATGTAATTACAAAATATTGGACGGAATACGTTTTTTTATAAATCATTGAAGATATAGGGAAATAGGAAGTTTCAATATGTCCCCTTATAATAAAAATAACTCAGATTTCAACTTTTATAGTAGATACTACGTATTATTTGAATAAACAGTTTCCCTATAGAAAATCGTTTTTCTTCTTCTTTTCTTTCTATAAAATTCTCAGTAGCAGCTTGTAGTTGCCTGGTTAATGGCAATAGGCCCGCCCCCTACTACATGGGAACTAAACATACCAGTGAACTCACGAGTCAACCAGTTTCTTCTAAGCAAGCGCGCACACGAGGTGAACTGGCGGTCAAGCGTAAGCTTATCATGAATAAACAAGAAACTGCCTCGCTAGCCTAGCCTGAGTGCGACTGCTACGCTAAAGGTTCTGAGTTCGATTCCCAGGTCGAGCTAAATGTTATTGGGTTTTTCTATGAAATTCTCAGTAGCAGCTCGGATAATTTGTGCCCGGTTAATTGCAATAGGCACCTAATACCACAGGCTGCTTAACCTTTCGGGGAATATAGATGTGATGGTATCTTATAAAAAAAACTATGGATGTACATTAGTACACCTCTGCCTTACTCTTCGGAAGAATTATAGACGTGATAGTATTGAGTTTTTAAGTTACATGAATCTTTATACTTGCGATCAATGGACCTTAATACCATCTTTAAATATCTATTCAAAATTTTAAAGCAAGACACTTTACTTAGTAATGTCCGATAAAGCTGCTTTCGGGCATTTATAGAAGCATACAACATACTAAGAATCGACTTTATGTGTGAGCAATAAAGATACGAAGTAATAGGTCCCATTCACGTTACGACCGTCGCACGTCGTAAGATCCGTTGACGATTGCAGTGCACCTGCGATACGTCTGCGGTTGTATGGCTCGCTTTACAGTGCATTCACCGTATAATACTGCACTTGCTTTAATGGACCACTTCGTATTAATACGCATACAATATGGTCGCAAAGGACATGGGTTTCTTTAGAACCTTTCTCTGTTGTTGTTGGAATTAAATATGGAAGCATATTATTATGTTGAATCGACTTCAAAATAGACTGTTAATTGTCCAGCGGAGCTTGAATTACCCACAAAAACGAAATACCGAAATAAATCGAAATCCAGACAATATTCTATCAAATTGTGTTATTATTCGGATTTGGATACCGTTAATCTATGTTCCTACACTACCATTTCGTATACTACTACTTAAAAATTGGAAAATCGTTCCAAACTTGGTAATTTTATCAAAAATTGCATTCGCTTACATTTGTTTCCAGTGAAGTATTTTTGACATAATGGTAACGTAGGAACCTAGATTAACGGTATCGGAATCCGAATACATAATCAACCCATAACATTGTCCCACTGCTGGGCACGGGTCTCCTCTCAGAATGAGAGGGATTATGCTATAGTCCAATCCGAATAATAACACAATTTGATTAAATTGTGTTTGAATTACGATTTATTTAGGTATTACGTTTGTAACAAGAATTCGGTCCGCCGGACTCTTAAGATAATATATTTAAGCGACTTCGTATAATAAAATAACTTTTGCCTACTGTAAAAAAGAAAATAAGGACTTTGTTGTACATTTTGGTGGTGCTTCGTGAAAATATTATTACATTATGTAAATGAGGAATGTATTAAGCGTACGCCACTTTACACGTGAATATTTAAAGCTCCTACAAATTGTGCACGTGCGAATGTCGAATTAAATTTTTCTGACAGGTTTTACAACGAGATTTTATAATTTTTGAGCCTATTAGTTTTGAAATAAAACTACTTTTTACGGATTTTATCGCGTTGTATTGATATTATTTGATTCCCGAAGGATACGGTGAGCTCGTTCTGCGTGAATCGGATCGCCAATAATTAACAAAAATGTAAGGTAGCTGTTAGTAATTGTAACATTAAGACGTCCAACAACTTAGTCTACCCGTGACCATGGATGCTGTAAAGGATCCGAAACGTCGGGAATCAAATAATTAATGATTAAACGAACTTACCTGAAGTGAAGTTCTATCATAATTATACGAAGTGTCTCGTCCGAAGAGATTAGGATAGAAGAGTATATACAACATGTAGTATCGCTTCCGGTGGTACTACTCATCCACTAGGTTGAGATCTTTTATTTTTGTTTTTTAAACTGTTCCCGCGCCGCGCCGAGCTGTCATTTAGTTCAGAGTAAAGTTATATTACCAGAACTCTTTTGGGCTATGGTCATTAGGGTTGGGAGGGTGTTCCTAATCTCTTCGGACGAGACACTTCGTATAATTATGATAGAACTTCACTTCAGGTAAGTTCGTTTAATCATTAATTATACTTTGTGTCTCGTCCTCGAGATTAGGATAGAAGAGTATATACAACATGTAGACTTTGAGAGTAAGTTCTGGTAATATCACCTAAATATCATAATTAACATGATATAAGTATATGTACGATTATATGATAATTATGTTATCATGGTTTTCTATAATTGTGAAAAAAGCTTTTCATGGCTTAGAAATTACAGATTTATTATTTTTGAAATTGATCTGTTATAGTATACTGTATATCCATAGTTTTCCCTGAAATTCCTTGTCTCAACAGATACAAGTAAACACCTAGTAAACTCTTGTTATTTAAGCTAAGTATTTATGACTAATGTGCTTTAAAGTTTAAAGCTAAAGCGTTTGTACTGAATGATGACGGATTTGAATTCTGCGAATTCTTTCTCGGAAAATTGTTAAATCTTTCCATAAGACATTATTAAGTACACAACTTTGTAACCTTACCTCGTTTAGCGGTACCTATGAAATCATAGGTATAGAGGTTAAAACATTAGTAATGGTTTCTACGACATCAGAGTAAGGCAATTAATTTGTGCTGAAGCAAATAGCGCTGCACTTCTATCATATTGCTATACGCATAGCGTGAGAGGATATATTGTGATATATATTTTATAAT
Organism: Acronicta aceris; assembly: GCA_910591435.1. Lineage (NCBI taxonomy): Eukaryota > Metazoa > Arthropoda > Insecta > Lepidoptera > Noctuidae > Acronicta > Acronicta aceris. The sequence continues at coordinate 16,139,025 of OU342762.1, read as the reverse complement.
ATACTCCATATAGGTATGACCGGTTCGGATATCCTGAAATTCAAAGCCAAAAGGATTCAAGAAAGAGCATTTTTCAGACGGAATTGACAATATTTGTCTCGGATTTGTGCAAGTACCTATTTATTACATAAAAGTTATGGATATGATATGCTATATATATATATTTCCAGTCTTAAGCCATAAGTAATTTAGATGTCACAATATTTTGTTGTAATCATTTAGATTTATAAACGACGTAAGGAAGCGTTTGTCAACGCATGCAACATAACATAGTACTCTGTGTTTTTGGGGCACATATTTAGGTGTAGATAAGTAGGTGCTTTTGCCTATACAAAAAGCATCGTTTAACTTGTAGGTTCTTGGTTCATAAGTTCTGAAAATAAGATTTAGGACCCATACCCTTGTATTGGTGAATATAAAAACGTACATAAAGTACTAAATATAGAAACAGACTGTAAGAGTCGGTATTAATCATTTATACATATTTTATAGGAGTAGAATGAATTTTTAACGTTTGTCTTTATGAAATATCTCGAAAACTGCTAGTTTTTACTTGTACAAATTATTCGTTATTTGTTATTGGTTGATTACATAAATAATCATCAGACTGTTGAAGTTGGGTACCACTCCTATCCAACCAGCTTAATGCTTGTTTAGGAATTTATAATAATTTCTAGTTTTTCATGAGCATCTGGTTGATGCCAATAATACACTTGCCTAATATCATGTTAAAAATTTTAGGGAAGTAAAAATAACTGAGAAAATAAAAAAGGCCAAGGGGCTATGTTCTCAGTAACTAGATAAGATGGAATACTGATGTTTTCAACATATTGTTTACATTCCTTTAGACAATGTTGAATGCCTGGGCATTCAACATAATGGAACAAGTTGTAATTTTAATTATATTTTTAATTTCCTACAAATGATGGGAATAGTGTACTGTACACTTGTATGGGAATAGTGGGACTCTGCTATGCTGTAGTCCGTTACCTTTTATGCATACCAATGGGTATGCATAATTCATGAAAATAGTGATAAATTGTTAATTTAGTTGACAGTTCAACCACAGTTCTAGGATTTAATAGATACCTACAGAGTTACTTAACATGTACCCAAAGTGACATTAAACTTTGTGGTGGGTAGTAGAATGCATCCTTGAATAATCATAAATATGAATAAGTATAGATATTTATAACTATAATTATGTTGGGCCTCAATATTGACCATTGTCAATAGCTTCAGTCACATGACTGCCACTTTAAAAGTAGTGTATTTGTCCAACTCAGAATAATGAATAATAATTACTTAGTAATAATTCATAGCACAACTCAATAGTTTAATGAAAAATTGCATAAAATTTTCTAACATTATTTTATTATTAGGGAATTATCAGTTTATATAATTATGTTGATTAGATGTCATCTGATGACTGGCTGATCAACCTAATGCTAACCTTGCTATAAGACCACCTTACCATAGGGTAAGGCTTGCATATTAGCAAAGAGCAAAAATTTATTGTGACATCCTATCACATAGGTATGTCAAGAGGTAGAAAAATACTTAAAATCCTCAATTGTAATAACGGAGTTGTTGGTAAAATAATATTTAATTAATATACAGTACCTAGGTACATATTTGCCGCATTTCTATTTGGCACACCAAGTCTGGTTAAAAAAGTTTAACTGTCAGATGCAAAAAAGTTAAAATTAAGATGTTAACGGCCCGGGATCACATACTTCTTACTTGATTCCACATTGGTTACGGTGTATGTAACTATTAGACTATGTCGCTGTTTGCACCAATAATACAGGTTATTTTGCGAGACAAAAGGTAATTCTTTGCAAGTTTTTAAACGTAGAAGTTAAACATTGTGGGGCAAGGAATGTCGCCAAAAAATATCAGAGGTTAGTAAGTGGATATACCTGGCACTCTGACCGTTCACTTATCCTGTCTCTCATAGCAACACTCCCCCCCCCCCTTGTTGAGGCGTTAGCATCATTTAAGTAGGTAAGATATTTTGCTACATTAATGTATTTTCCATTTTAGGTACAGTACCTAATAATTTTACAGAAAATAATATAAGTACTTATAAATTTTTTTCAATTAAGTAGATATTAATATTAGGTTTTGTTGAAAGTGAAAAGTTTGTATGCTATTGTTAGCATTAGGTACTATCAATTATTGTGTATGTTGACAACCATCTGACCATAATATTGTTTAAATGTTCATAACAAGATTTTCATGAGAAAACTAAGTTAATGACTTTTTTAACATTCAAGTTTTGTTTCACAGCTAGCCACCTATATTTGGTGGCATCTGAGACTATCTGTATCACAATATCAAATTTAATTTGATGTTATTAATTTTTAATTCTATCCTTATGTACAGATTTCTATACATACTTTTGTATAGATGGTAAATATTGTAGGTATCCAATAAGATAACTATGATTAATTGTATGTATTGTTATTTTTTCAGAAAATAACTAGTAAAATAGATGATTTTCCTAGAGTATGTAAAGTCCTGAAATGTTTTGTTGTGTAACAGCCCCATCAACCACAAATCCGTACGGATTTGTTACATTATTAGTTAAGTTTTTATCACATTGAATATAAAGTAGTGTTTATAGTATTTAATATAGTATCAGGTATTTATTAGGCTAGTGTGGTGGTACCATAGCCTAATCCCTCTCATTCTGAGAGGTGACCCTTGCCCAGTAGTGGGACAATGTAATGGGTTGCTTATGTATTATATATCATAGGTATCAATACCTAAAAAAAAAGAGCATATTATATTTTCACATGATTTTAAAATGTACCTATGCTTAAAAATGAAAAGTATTTAGGGTAATACTTGAACTCATAATATTTTCCAAAAGGTACAGCATCTTCCATATTCTAAGAAATAATTATTTTAAATTAAAATTAAAATAAATTATTCCAGCACCTCCGTCATTCACAAAACTGAGTTTTCTCTTTTGGTATATATAAGACAGGTATTAGCAACCTGTGATAACACTACTAATGTGTGAAAAGGTAACCGCATACATTACCAAGATTGGTGATGTCAGGATTGTTTATCTGCAAAAAGATAAATTGGCCCACTCAAGCGGTCTGCTGCTGCTTCCAGCGGTGCTATTGCAAGTAGCTATGTTGCTTGGGGGGCTTCCCTTAAATTTCCATACTTGTATGAAGGTTGTGCTTCATTAGATTGCGACTTTTCTGAGCATTGGCCGCTGATTTTCAAAGGTCTGCTTGGAGATGTTCTTGATTGTTCCGGTCCGGCTGAGGTAGCTCCTTTTGTTTTCAGCATGTTGTCACTGACTGCATCTGAAGTGTTAACTTGCTCGAGATATTGCCTCCCAGCAGAGGCAGGCAGGCATATGAAATATTGCCATTTATTTTAGACCTCCGTCTGGTCAGGTTAATGGCTTTATAATATGTTTTATACGGCATGTATAGTACTATTTTCACAGTATTGGTCCTGTTAATCAAGGTTTCCTGAAGACAGCATTGGTGACAGTGTTAGGTAGTAACACCTTCAAAGGGGCCATTCTGATAATATGTACATAGGTACCTATGTATATTGATGAAATGAACTTGAGTTCTTCGAGTTCTTTACAGGGTTGTAGGTTGGCTTGCCATCCTGGTCTTACCCTTATTTGTTGGCAATACTTGAAATAGATCACCAAAGTATAGTTCATTATGCCTACCTGCATTATGATATTGTCTTCATAATGTGAGTTATCTGCTGGAATATTGTGATATAAGTGCACTCGCCTGATTACCATATTATGATAATTAAGTAGGTATTATACTTCCTTGTAATATGTGTTCATTGCTGTCAAGCATAATTTACATGATTCTGTTGTTATATTTCTGATGAGTTGAACAAACTCTTGAACAACTGGTAGGTTATTGATGGGTGATACTTACATTCCAGTGGTATGTCCGAGAACACTTAATGGCCATGCAGTGGGACAGTCCTTCTGGCAGCCCGAAATTGCATTGTTTTATGTGGTTGGAAGTAATTTGTTTACATATGGGTATGTAACATAGGTCATCATAGAATTGGAGTTTATTTAGCGTGGGCAGTCCTACATGATCTGTCCGAGTTGCTAAATAAATTTAATGCGTTGAGACAGCCCAGGTTTGACTGCTCGAGGTGCATTGTTATTCCCAAAACCTTTTGATAAAGGACTTGAGATTATTCAGCGTGGACAATCCGATGATCTCTGAGTGCCAAATAAATAATAATGCGTTGAGACAGCCCAAATTTGACTACTCGAATTGCATTGTTTATTTTCAATTCATTGTAATAAAAATTATGTAGGTACCGGCAAGTTCCGACTTGACCGGGTTTTCCTTAGATCACATTTCTAAAAGTTAACGCTAAGATCACTACACAAACACTTAATAATATTTATTTTATATACTTCTTGAGTGTTTTGGCTGCAATATTGGACAAACAACTACGAGTAAATTTCCTAGTGGAGAGCGTTGCGCACTAGAAACGCGAATGACAGCTCGGCGCGGCGCGGGAACAGTTTAAAAAACAAAAATAAAAGATCTCAACCTAGTGGATGAGTAGTACCACCGGAAGCGATACTACATGTTGTATATACTCTTCTATCCTAATCTCGAGGACGAGACACAAAGTATAATATCAATACAACGCGATAAAATCCGTAAAAAGTAGTTTTATTTCAATGTCTAATATTCGCGTAAGTGTCAGTAACCTATTAGTTTTATTTTATTTTATACTTTATCTGAAACTTTACCCTGGTTTTCTTCTATAATTATTGATTGATTGTTAGGCATTTATTTACTAGTATATTTATAATTATAATTACCATATTAGTATTCCAAAACGTAAAACGTTCCAAGCATGCTACGCCAAAGGTCCTGGGTTCGATTTCCAGATTGAGAAAAGTGTTATTCAGTTTAGCAAAGTGTTATTGGGTAATATTTTATTGAAGGAAAAATATGACCGCGGGCAGGATGCGAACCTGCGTCTTCTGATTAGATACACCAGACGCTATGACTCTTAGCCACCGTGAGTCCTACCAGCCAGATCGAAATTTGCCTTAACATTCAGAATTTACATCTTAAGGTGTAAAAAAAAACACGAAAAGATGTTAATGGTTTTTTTTTTCGATGAAATTCTCAGTAACAGTTCGGAGTTTAGATTTGTACCTTGTTGTTGCTACGCCTGTATTCCTCGAATGGTTAGGCAGAGGTGTACTAATGTACCACAGTTTGCCAGTACCTATATTAAGATCCCATGTAATATAATTGCCGTGAACCGGGCACAAATCGCAAATTCCGGGCTGAAAATCCAACCCAGGAACTCTATGTAGCTAGGCTAATAGGGAAGACTTTTTTAAACGTTGCCATACGGTCTAATGATTTTCTCCTGTATCGTTGGTGTTTTTTTAAACACAAATTCTCATATACACAAACACTCACACCCAGAACAACTACCTGTAGGTCATACAAATATTTTCTCCGTGTGGGGATCGAACCCACAACACGTGGCGCAGAAGCAGATCTCTCAGCCGCTACGCCAAACGTGTCGTCGTAGTTTACAGTTATTAAATTTTATTGTAGATACGAAAGGAGATTTTCTCGAGAACCCAGCATTGCTATCCCAACATCTACAGTTAATAATTCTCCTCGTTATCGCAAACAACGCGATCCATCAACGGTTTGGCAGTTTCTTGAATACACCTATCTGGAGGAAAGTTTTACAAAAGATTTACTTTCTCCTGCCGGCCCATCGAGCATCAAGGGAAGATTGATTGATTTAAAAAAATATGAATAAGCAAAATATAATAGCGCGACGGACGGTGGCGATGTTATTTAAATTCAGAGATAATAAAAATATGGTTTATTTTGGAAGAGATCTTTTAAGGCTATGGAGGTTTGTTTTATTTGCCGACACGTTTGGCGTAGCAGCTGAGCAATCGACTTCTGCGTCACGTGTTGTGGGCTCGAACCCCATACGAAGCAAATATTTGTATGACCTACAGGTGTGGATCCATACCTTTGTAAAAGCACCAACGATACAAGAGAAAATCTTAATGTGGGGAACATTTTAATCGTCACTGACCGCTTGCCTGTAGTCATGTAAGGAACCACATAATTGTAGCTATGGTTAGGTCAAGGTTATCGACGCACTGTAGTTTTAGCCATAAGGCTTAAAATATATAAGGTTTAAGTCTAAAGCGAATAATTTTCTGCAATATTTAGATTGTTACTTCATTGACATTCACGTTTTATTGGGTTTATTTTAAGTGCTACATATAACACGTTATATATATGGCAATTTATGTATTCAAGCATTAATTTAATGACGTGATGCAATTTTTTAAAAATCCTTGCCGCGGAGTTTATGTAACACTGTGTATTTGAAATGTAATGTTATTTTAATTGTAATGTAATGTCATTTCAAAGTGCATAATTTGTTTAGTATTTGTAAATAATAATGTTCTTTGCGGGAATAAAACCTGCATCCTTCAGTGCCAAAGCATTCCTTAGCTGCAACTCGCCGTCAAAATAAGATATATTACAAAGGTTATTCATCAAGTGTATGCTTATTATAATACGCAGTAGAATCTGCAAACCTTTACACATTTTAGACAAAAGGTACGAATTCTAGGATAAATTAATGTAACCTCTTGGGGATGCAGTCAGATGGCAGCACTCCCTCAGTCGCTTTGCGCTGTCCTCTGAATTCAACATGGACACTATAATGAAGCAACGAGCAAACGAACTACCGAAGCAATTATTGCATTTTGAAAATATAACTATCAGCTTACTTAACTAAGTTAGGTTTTGCCCGATTTTAGGACACAAAAAAACTTTCAGCTAACAACATACAATCATCAGTGCAATCACAAAAGCTCCGCGAGGAAGCATTGTGTTGCCAGATAGGGTAAACATCACGCTATTGTCTCCTATGCTGCCAGCCCAACTATTCCTCCTAAAGTTACAGGGTCAGCAACGCGCGAGTGATACCCCTGGAGTTGCAAGTGTCCATATTATACGGTAACCGCTTACCATCAGGCGGGTCGCATATTTTTGTACCACCTTAGTGGTGTATATAAAAAAAGTGGTAGGGGTCTGGGATGGTATCTACTATCGCATTGCCTAATATTCTCCCACTGAGCAATAATGTGATAACATTGTGTTCTGGTTTAGAGAGCAATGTACACATAAATGGCTGGTATACGTATATTTTTGGTTCCATGCAATAAAAAGTGAGAGCGACGCGTGGCTAAGTAATAACTAAGCCAATGAACTGATCTGCAAGGTTAAGCTTGCTGCGGTCAGTGTGTGGGTGGGTGACCCTCCGTGCCTCGCAGAGCACGTGAAGCCGTCGGTCCCGGTTGTCATACGAACATCTATGACAATTGTTAGAGGTAGTCAGAAGTTCAAAAAAGCCTGACAACCAGTCTACCCTCTGGATATCGGTATTGCCCAGAAATTGGGTTTCGTACTGATGGCTGTCGCTTCGTGTAAAATTCAGCCACATCTGGTTAGACTGGAAGTCGACCCAAATGTAATCGATGAAAGGTTTACCATTCACCGAACACAAATCATATAAAGAATTTCATAGAAATTTTCAATCAAATTTTGCTTGACTTGAGAATCAAACCGTAGAAAGTAGAAAGAAGCAATCATCATCATATCAGCGAAAACACGTCCACTAAACAAAGGACTCCCGTAAACACTTCCCGTAAACAAGGACCAGTTATATATCGAAAGTAGCAATACTTAAAAGAAAAGATTCGTTTTATTCGAATTATGTTATCTTTAAAAAGAGAATGCACCTCTTCACTAGACATAAGGGCAGGCTATCTACATGGTAAAAGAGCCAATGTTAAATAGTTGCCAGCTTCTAAAGAATAAAACTAGCGTCGGTTCGTCAAAGCGTCGGAAAACCAATTTAAAGTTGTTGCCGTGTTTATTAAAACTCTTTCAGTGTTTCGTAGCGCACTTTGTGAAAACAGAACCTCTAGTTTTTCTTAGTATCTATCTTGTTATCTTACCGGCTCAAAAGGTAAATCTTCAAGATAGCTTTTCCTTTTATGGCGAAATTAGAATTAAGTAAGTTTGGGAAAGATAATTCAGAAAAGCACTATTTTGGTAGCTCAAGGACCACTGTTTTTATAATATAAAATATTTTTTGCAATAAAAAAATTCACATAATTTTTTACGCACAATAATGTTGCCATACCACAACGCCTATATTCCCCGAAGGGTTAGGCAGATCTGTACTAATGTATACCAACAGTTCGCCGGTATGTTTAGATCCCATTTAATAGGGGGGGGGCAGCGTATTGCCATTAACCGGGCACAAATCCAGACTCGGTGCTACTGCTGAATTTCATAAAAAAACCCAATAACACTTTGTTCGATCTCGGGATCGAACCCAGGACCTAGTAGTGTATCCTATCTAGTGTAGCAATGGCGTATGGGACCACTAGACCAATGAGGCAATTTACAAGAATATTATGTACAGTTTGAACTTGACGAAAAGAATAATAAATTACAACATCTAAATCATTACCAATGCGCCACTAAGGACCAAAAAACACATTCCTTTACACTTTCACTCCGTATAAAAGCATTTAAGCATTAATGTATAAACACCCACAAGGATTTAAATAATCATTTAGTCCCATCCAAATTCGATTAAACCTAACACGTTGGTTTAAAACGAAGTTTTAAGTAGACACCTAATTACTAAAGTTGCCAGCTAAACCATTATAAAGTATTGAAAAATGAGCCCTGATATTCGATCTTTGCTTAAGAACAAAGTAATTTTAACTCGGATAGCGTTTGCCCGGGGATTAAAAATAAAAGATGCGAGACCGGTTTTAAACTATAGTTAAGATAAGCCAAGTTTCTGTTGCGGCCACGAAGGCCAGTTTATAGGGAGTTTTACCAAGGTTTTTTTTCCTTTGAAAATAAGTTTATGTACGAAGTATGAATTTAAATTAAGTAATAGTTCAAGTTGAAAGTAGGAGCTTTGTATTCTGTTATTAAAACTTGATGTTCTTTTTATGTGCTGCATTGGAAGTGAAAATACATAATACATAATAAGGAACATCTCTTGTTTATCTCGCTTTTATTTTAGTTTCCGCCTTAGCAAGACAAAAAGTCTTTTGTTGAAAACAAGTATTAAAATACTTTACGTTGTAAATAATACGTTATTTATGTTGTATTCCATCATAAATTATTTTATTTTATTTTATGATTACTTTGAGCAAGGGCGCCAGAGCTCCGCGAAGAAGCGTTGTGTTGGCAGTGTGGGGGACCGGTGGTGTATTGTTACCGCCGCTGTCATTTATGGCAGCATGTCTCCTATGCTGCCAGCCCAACTATTCCTCCTTAATTTACAAGGTCGGCAACGGGCGAGTGATACCCCTGGTGTTGCTAGCGTCCATATGCTTCGGTAACCGCTTACCATCAGGCGGGCCGTATGTTTGTTTGTCACCTTAGGGTTAAAAAAAAATATATACATTCTGGATATTAACCCTATCTATTGATAGGGTTTTTCTTGTTGTTGTGTTAAGACATAAAACTAATTTAATAGTCAAAGTCAAAGTCAAAAGTCAAAGTCAAAGATATTTATTGCTTAAAACTGTGTACATATGGTGTTTAACAATTTTTTAGTAGGTTTCAACAGTCTACCCAATCGGGTGTAGCAATATTAAAATGTTAAAATTTATTAAGGTAGGTATGTCTGTGCTAAAAATCTTATAAACAATAACAATAATTATTTTTTGGCAAAATATTCATTTAAGTTGTAAAATACATTTTTAATTAACCACTGTTTTAAAACTCGCTTAAATAATTTACCATCAAGTTTTTTTACATCTACAGGTAAGTGGTTATATACTCGTATGGCAGTGATATATGTACTTTTATAATAAATCATGTTGTGTATATTTGGTAAGTTTAAATCATATTTATATTTATTACGTACGTTTAGTTTAGATATGCACTTAGGACTAAAGGAGTGGATATTGTGCTTGACAAATAAACATAGCTCTAAGATATATATACCGGTTAATGTGAGGAAACCCTTTTCACAAAAAATGGACCTCAACGATTCGGTGTTTTGTATGTTATAGATAACGCGTAGGCATTTCTTTTGAAGTATGAATGTGGACTGAACCTCGCAGGAATTTCCCCAATATATGACACCATAATTTAGAAGGGGGTACACGTAACCAAAATATGCAGATTTCGCAATTTGAGTTGAAGTTGTTTCAACTAGAATGGATAGAGCATAACAATAACTTGACATTTTTTTATTTATTTTTTCTATGTGGCTTTTCCAATTTAAGTGTTGATCTATTGTTACACCAAGAAAATTAATTTGTTCTACCTCTTCGATTTTTGTGTTTGATTGATATATAATAAGGCATTCCTTATTAAATTAGTGTTGTGTTATTAATCATTTCAATAATGTGGACTGTGGAGTCATTTGCCATTCTTTTAAACTTACGATTACTATTATTTGCGATATCTATAATGTCTGATAAAAAAAACTGTTATTCAAAGTCCAGTGTATAATTGTATTTCTGACTGCAATATAAAAAGATCTCAGCAATTTATTGACTGATTCATACTTCCTAAATATTTTTTCACTTATGAAGTTATACTATAACAAAATGTACATAATCTCATATATGGTATTCATATAATATGTGTTAGGTCTTAACAATTCTAAATGTTTTTATTGTAGATTATTATAATTATTTTACTGGCAACACTGACACTGACGTGAAGTTAGTCATGATTTTTATAGAGTGGGGATACTTTCATGGCGGGGTGGCGACCGTCCTGACCGGGCATTCTAGTGCTAGCCACGGTCGTGGTAGGAAGTTGAATAACTTGGTGTTGTGATTATTATAATTATTGTAATTATTATTGTACATTACATTGTATTTCATTTATATTATAATATTATTTCAAACACCTGGAAGTTATCCTTTTATTTGAAGCAAGTGACGAGTCTTTAGTTGAAGGAGAGGTATTGGAAGGTAATTATCGTTATTTAACTAATTATCTTCCTAATGTATTATTCCCCTTTTTGTTTGTAGAGTGCTACATTTCAGAAGTGGGATATAACCTGCACTTTTTGCTTTATTTTTACTGTATTATATAAAGTCAACGAGGGTAAAAAAAAAAATATAAAAAAAAAATGATGGTGCAGTCTTGGGGTTCAAAGGGGAGCCAAATTTCATTTTGTTACGACCTACCGTTTTCATGATATACTTATTTTTGGGTCTATCTTTACGTATCCTTACGTAAAATATCTTTTTAATCAATATAACCTTTTTTTTTTTTGTGTGTTTTGTTTCGAGTTTCAGATAATGCCACGAGATAGCGAACAGTCGCCTCTACGCCGCTTAGCGACGCCAGATGGTCGTGATTCAAGGTCGAGAGATAGAGCCAGGCAGCGTAGCCGCAGCTATCGCAGCCGCAGTCCTGTGCGTACCCCAGCAAATGCCTCGAGCAGCAGGGAGCGTGAGCCGAGACAACGTCCGGGCTCCAACTTACGTGAACGTGAGCAGGAACTTGAATATCAGCGAGAACGACTCAAGATTCTCGAAGAAGGGATCGTCAGAGACCGTCGTTATCAACGCGAAAAGGAGAGTCGCCGAGCATCCTCCCGTTCGAGTGTTACCTGCGAAGATCGGCGGACGCACCATGTCGAACGCGGGGAACTTGGAGATGCTTCAAAGGAACATGGCGACACTACCCGGAGAGCAAGGTCACGTAGCCCTACTTTTTCTTCCAAGGATATTATTAATCTTTTAAATTCATTAAAATCTCAACCAGTGGCAACAAGCACCTCATTACTACCCACTATTAATCACAAAAATATTTTACCAGAGTTTGACCCTTCAAATAAGAATCAAAGAACAGATATTTGGCTTCGAAAGGTTAATGAGTGTGTTTCTGTCTATGGTTGGGATGAAAAGACTACAATCCATTTCGCTATGCAGAAACTCCAGGGGTTGGCTAAGGTCTGGTACGAAAGTCAAAATTCTATTTTATTTAATTGGTCCGAATGGCAGGGGAAACTTTTGAGTGCGTTTCCTTGTGAACAGAACTACGGCCAAACCCTGGAGGACATGCTACGTAGAAAGAGCAGGTATAATGAACCATTAGAGATATACTTCTATGAAAAATTAGCATTATTGAACCAATGTGACATCATCGGAAAACGTGCAGTTGATTGTCTGATCCACGGTTTGAGCGATAAAACTATGAGGTCAAGTGCGAATGCACTGCGCTGCACCCAGCCCGACCAATTATTACAATTCTTATTGAGTAACCAGGATGTATCTCAGTTTGCTGAACACAGTAAAGTTAAGAATAAAATAGGATCAGAACAGAATAATTCTTTTCCTCGTAAGTTACCTAATCAGTCTCAACCTCTTCTTACTTGTTTTAATTGTAAAGAAAAAGGTCACCCCCACTTTAGGTGCCCAAAGCCGCTTATTCAGTGCACTAAATGCAATCGGTATGGTCACAAAGCTGACACATGTACATTTAAAAATGATGTTCAGTTAGATCAAAGAGGTAAATCTAGCTCCAGTAGTGTTCCCAGAACGATGAAAATATCCGTTTCTGATTCAAATTCTAAATTTATTAAAGACGGTCGTGTCAATGGCACTGTGTTTAAATGTTTCATAGACTTTGGAAGCGAGGTATCATTGATAGCGGAGTCTACAGCACAATCGCTTGGTTTAGTTTGGAGTGACGTTAAATCGCCTCTAAGGGGTTTTGGGAACGAGGTCGTCTACTCATTAGGCAAAGTTGATATTAATTTAGATATTGATGGTGTTTGTGCGAAGGTCTCGTGTCAGATAGTAGATGATATGTATCTGGACATACCAATATTAGTTGGCCAGTCATTCACAGAACAGACGCACATATTGGTATACAAGAATTCTAATGAACTAAAATTTTATGACACTAATTTCAACTTGAATATTGACAAGGATGATCTGGTTAGTAATATAAATGTTTCGGTGTCAGTAGTTGGAGTTGTTAGTGTTTATGGTCCAATTACAATCAAGGCTAAGGTCGATCGTTGCTTAACTGGTTCCATCCTATTGGATAGTAAGGCAATAGGTAGACCAGACCAACAGTTTGTAGTAAACGGTGGAGTATATCAAATTAAGGATAGTTACGTTTATGTCGATATTACCCCATTGTCCAAAGTAGTTCTCTTGCGTGAAGGTTTGGTTATAGCTCGAGGCACAAAAGTACAAGTAGTAAATCGCATCCTGTCGCAGGCTGATGAACATGAATTGACGAATTCAGATCACGTAGATGAGAGTATGGTTCGCATAGGCGATGGCATTGACGAGAGCCATAAGCAGAAATTATTGGCATTATTACAAAAATTTAGACATTGTTTCGCGACGAAGTTGAGGGATTTAGGGTGTACGAAGGTAGCAGAAATGGAAATTGAATTGAACAGTAGACGTCCTGTTGTTTATCGTCCTTATAGGTTATCGCACAAGGAACGAGAGCATGTGAGGGATATGGTGGGAGAGATGATGGATGCTGGCATTGTGCGAGAATCTGTCTCTGAATATGCAAGCCCGATAATACTGGTTCGCAAAAAGGATGGTGGTTTCAGAATGTGCGTGGACTATCGCATGCTCAACTCGATCACGGTCAAGGAACGATACCCCATGCCCGTGATTGAAGATGAGATTGCGCGATTGTCTGGCCAGGCTTACTTCGTCACCCTAGACTTGAAATCTGGTTATTATCAGGTTCCGATATCGGAAAGCTCTAGACCTCTTACATCATTTGTTACACCCGACGGCCAATACGAGTTTACCCGTATGCCGTTTGGGTTAGCAAATGCGCCTGCTGTCTTCCAGCGGATGATTAATAAAGTCTTAGGTTCGTCCAGGTTCACGGAGGCAACGGCTTATATTGATGATGTTTTAATTTATGGTGAGAGTGTGGATGAATGTCTGGAGAGGCTTGAAAGAGTTTTAAAATTGATAGAGCAAGCAAATCTAACCTTAAATTTGTCTAAATGTTGTTTCCTACAAGAACAAATAAACTATTTAGGTTATGAGATCAGTGCCGCCGGTGTTCGCCCTGGTGATAAGAAAACTCTCTGTGTCGTAGAATTTCCTTGCCCTACCAACCAGCACACCGTGCGACAGTTTTTAGGTCTTGTAGGTTATTTCAGGAAATTTATAAGGAATTTTGCTACACTATCGCATCCCTTGAATAAGCTACTTAAGAAGGATGCTGTATGGGAATGGAAAGAAGAACAGGAGAGAGCATTTAATGATTTGAAAGATAGACTAGTTAGTAGGCCAATATTAGCTATATATAATCCAACTGCACAAACTGAATTACATACAGATGCCAGCAAAATCGGTTTAGGTGGAATATTATTGCAGAGGGCACATGACAGTGATCCGTTACGACCAGTAGCATATTTTAGCCGCCAGACGTCTCCAGAAGAGAAACTTTCATGCCTTCGAACTGGAGACTTTGGCTGTGGTCTGCTCTTTGAAAAAGTTCCGCGTATATCTAATGGGTCAAACATTCAAGATTGTTACTGACTGTAGTGCGTTGCGTTCCACTTTCTCAAAACGAGATCTCATACCGCGTATTGCGAGGTGGTGGTTACTTCTTCAAGAGTTCGAATGTACGGTTGAATATCGCGCAGGTACAAAGATGTCTCATGTTGATGCACTGTCTCGTAACCCAGTAATGGATAATGTCGTGGAATCAGAACCTTTCCCTTTTGTTATGACGATAACTAGCGAGGATTGGTTGTTAACTCTACAGCTAGGCGACTCTGAATTGCGTAGGACTCGTGACATCTTAAATAGTGACCTCGATGCTGAAGGATTAAATTACATAAAAGATAATTATCTGATCAAAGACAATAGGTTGTATAGATGTTTAAATGGTGACAGATCTAAATTGCGTTGGGTAGTTCCCAAGGGTGCTAGGTGGCAGGTTCTTCGTAAGAACCACGACGAGATAGGACATTTTGGAGTAGAAAAGACCTTGGAACGAATGAAGAGCACTTATTGGTTCCCAAGAATGTCCCGTTTCGTTAAAAAGTACGTTCAGGCTTGTATGGAGTGTGCCTATTCTAAAAAGACTACAAGTAGGGAAGGCCTTCTGCATCCCATTACTAAAGTGGAGCTCCCTTTTCATACGATTCATGTTGATCATTTAGGCCCCTTTGTACGATCCAGTAGAGGTAACTGTTATCTTTTGGTTATTATAGACGCATTTACGAAGTTTATCTTTATAAAACCGGTTCGTAATACCAAGTCGAATAGTACTATTAGGGTTTTAGAAGAAATCTTTTATACTTTCAGGAATCCGGATCGTTTAATAAGTGATAGAGGCACATCGTTTACTTCCCACTCTTTTAAGAAATTTTGCTTAGGTAAGGGTATAAAACACGTTTTAAATGCGGTAGCATGTCCGAGAGCTAATGGGCAGGTCGAACGTTATAACCGTACGATTCTGAGTTCTCTGACAGCCCAGAATCTTACGGATAACGAAAAAGATTGGGATACCAAAGTAGGGATTATTCAATGGGGATTAAACAATACCATTCAAAAGACAACCGGTAAAACTCCTGTTGACGTAATGTTTGGTCCGGGTATGAAGTCCGAGGTGGATCCTAGACTTAATGAGGTTGTGACAGAGGCCAGGGAAAATATAGATCTGGAAATAGTTAGAGAAACTGTTAAGGATAACATTGACTACGAGCAGGCTAAACAAAAGGAGCGATATGACAGAGACAAGCTTCCTTCTCGTACCTATAATGAGGGTGATCTTGTAAAGATCACTAGGACTAATTTCAGCAACGATGGTAAGAGCAAGAAGCTTGTCCCTTCCTACATAGGTCCCTATAGGGTAGAGGCTATATTAGGGAATGATCGCTATAGGGTCGCGGCTATACCGGGTCTAACGAGCAGTAAAAATAAACGTAAAACCACAATAGCAGCCGATCGCATGTCACCTTGGATTCATGTAGCTTCTCTGGAAGTTAATAATGATGATGAAATGGACAATGATAAAAGTGATAATGATAGTGATAATTATGATACTGATAATGATACTAATTAAGATACTAATCAAGATATCTATTAATTTATCGATTTAAATGTATGAAATTATTAAAATATAATGAGTTTTAGTATACGAATCAATTAATAATTATCTAATAAAATAAATATGATTTATGTCATGACTGATACTTTTTGAAAATGAAAATAATCATTGCGTTGGATGTGAGAAGCAGGGTTCACAATGATGTGAGAAGCAAGGTTCACACCAACGAAATGATAAATTAAGGGTTTGATATGTCCTTGTGAGAAAGAATGTTCGCATTGGCATATTAAACCGAGTGACAGTGGAGTTGAAGGATGATGAGTTTAGTCGTGTCATTGGATGTGAGAAGCAGGGTTCACAATGTGAGAAGCAGGGTTCACAATGTGAGAAAACTGGGTTCACAACGTGAGAAGCAAGGTTCACAACGTGAGAAGCAGGGTTCACACCAATGACATGACACACGAACCAGTTGATATACTTTTGTAGGGAGGTCTTGCAAAAGTATGTCAACATACCTAAGGTTTATAATTAAATAAATGATAGATTAAATATTTTGATGTCTTATATTGTTTGTTATGCCGAGTGTTAGGTTGCGTGCATGAGGACATGCACGTCGTCAGGATGGTCGAGTGTTAGGTCTTAACAATTCTAAATGTTTTTATTGTAGATTATTATAATTATTTTACTGGCAACACTGACACTGACGTGAAGTTAGTCATGATTTTTATAGAGTGGGGATACTTTCATGGCGGGGTGGCGACCGTCCTGACCGGGCATTCTAGTGCTAGCCACGGTCGTGGTAGGAAGTTGAATAACTTGGTGTTGTGATTATTATAATTATTGTAATTATTATTGTACATTACATTGTATTTCATTTATATTATAATATTATTTCAAACACCTGGAAGTTATCCTTTTATTTGAAGCAAGTGACGAGTCTTTAGTTGAAGGAGAGGTATTGGAAGGTAATTATCGTTATTTAACTAATTATCTTCCTAATGTATTATTCCCCTTTTTGTTTGTAGAGTGCTACATATGGCTTAACAGATAAAGGTAACAGTCCCTTACATGCTTTTAACTTAAGTACCAAATCGATCACCATAATCGCAAAAGAGTCATAAAACCTATTCAAACTCGACGTGATCGAAGCGAGTCCCATTACCTCCCGAGTAAGTATGTTCCGTGTTCTTTCAATAACAAAACAGGCGATGTAACACGTGATCACGTCATTTTCACGGAAACAGACAAAGGCGGAACGGCAAAAAAGAATCAAGTCACGAGGCACGAATCGCAATCCCCGCTAAGTCTCCCTTTCGCGATTCGGGGTTGTTAGCGCGAAACGCGGAAACAAAGGCACACACACAGACACACGCTTAAAGGTGTCGTGTGCCACAGACAGTGATGTGCCGTCTTATTGACTTGTTTCAGCGCAGTAAAGCTTGCTCTTAATTAAGACTTCTTGGCACGTTTATAATGTATGTTTTTGACACTTTAATGTAACTATGAAATTACGTTTGAAACTTAAGTTGTTGACAATCTCTCAATCGAATAATAAAGTCTTCCGTGATTTTAAAATTGTTTCAATTCGCGGAGGAATGAGCTTTGTTCTTAATTTATATAATTGAATCACGCCATCCCTGTTAAAAGTAACTGAAGCATATTAGTATTTTTGCTTATTTAAGTATAATCTTCTCAAGACAGCGACAAATAAATTCATTGTAGGTATGTTTAGAAAAACATTACATAAACAAAAATATACCTTTAATAAACTGTATTTTTTATCTATTTGGGAAATCATTTTTGAATGGCTTCAATAACTCTCAGCTCAAACTGGGAATCAAATCGAGAACCTTATGGCCAGAGGAAATATAAAACAGTAAAAGGATCATAATCAAGTTCAAGTTTAAATGTTTTTATTTCAAATAAGCTTTTACAAGCGTTTATGAAACGTTATGATTCTAGTTGCACGATTCCAAATGGTTGATCCTATGGAAAATAATCCGACAAGAACCGCCATGGATACTCTTTTTAAATAGAATAAAATATTCTTTATTACACACCAAAAACTAAATGTTAAGTAGAATTAAGTACAATTATAAATAAGTGGTGTTACAATCTTCACTGGTACAATATTGCGATATGAGGATGTGTGAACACTGAATGTCAAAGTTGGACCAAAGACGATAATTACTAGAAGGTCATCAGTGTTTGAGAACTTGATGATAATAAAATCGGAATCTCATTCAACACTCATTATAACATTTAAGCCCTGATCTTGTACAGGACACTTTTATGTACGAGTACCTAACATATTCAAAATTATTACTGTAGGTACCATATGTGTGAGTGAGCAACATTCAAATGAATTTTGCGAATTGTATGAGTTCTAACAAGGAAACACAGTACGACCATGCGACACGTACGACAGAATATTGTACAGAAGCCGTACTTCAATTTGTACTGGAAGAGGTGGATCATCGTCTCAGCCAAACTAGGTCTATTGTTGTTCAGCAATTTTCTTATTGTTTTAGTTCAGCTTTGTTCAAAGACTTCCCTGACATGGGGAATGTGGGTACACACGATGCCAAAAAATGAATCTTCATCTGACTAGTTTTGCATTTCTGCGCATGACATAGAGTGCAAGTCTTGTGAACTTTTTAACGTAGCTAGTAGGTACATATTGCAAACATCCTAAGTAGGTAACCAGATATACGTGTCATGTTAATGTCAAACGTTTATCAATTATGCGGCTTTGATATGTTTTTTTTTAAACTAAGAAATGATTTTTAGATAAGCAAAACTATTTTTAATTTTGATTGGTAGTCCTCCCCTCCTAGGAAAGCCGTGCATTTTTATTTACTCTATAATAGAAGTTACTAAACAGTAAAACTCTAGAAAAGAAAGTTGCTAGCTTATCGATTTTTTATCGGATACATTTCGGAGAGTGTGCATCAGATCTCCACGATCTTATTCCCCCTAGCCCTTTATACTATCGGACAACCAGAAGCACGAAAAAGTGTCATCGATTCATGGTGAACATTCCAAAAACCTGAACGAAACGCTTTAAGTCCACTTTTATCATGCATACCGCTGAAACATGTAATGCACTTCCCGAGTGGGTCTTCCCAGATAGATATAATCTGGATGTCTTTAAATCACGAGTGAATCGGTTTCTTTTAGGCAAGCGTGCTCCATCGTAGATCGCAGTATCGTTTAACATCAGGCGAACTGGCGATCAAGCGTAAGCCTATCACGAATAAAAAAAAAAGAAACTTAACACTAAACACGGTTCAGTTTTACTGTTTTATTCAAAATAATAGGCTTAGTGGAAAATATAATTAATTATTATTTGTAAACTGGAAAAAATATTTCTAAATTGACTTAGAAAGTTCTAAAATGTAGATGTGGATAAAGTGGTGGGGATTGAAGTGGAATTGATGAAAGTGGACTAGATTGAGTGGGGAAGCCAGTGTTAGATAGCACGTAACAATTGATGTCATAAATGTTCATATAGTGCGCTCTCTATCTAGCATAAAATCAAATTTTATTTAGGTCCAACACCTGCAATATTATTATACTTGACTTTATAAAACTACTTGACTTTGATTTTCATAAGACATTTGACTTTTCCAATTTCACTCCTGTTATTATAAGCTTATGATCTATAAAATGTCAACCTCTGCACTACCATGAGTGTAGAAATATACTCATGGTAGTGCAGATTTCGACTTCTATACAATATACTGTCATGTAACACCACCGTTGGTCTGTTGCGCTTCAAGTAACTACTTGATGCTGCAGTCTTCTTGACAGTACTCCGCCATTATAATTGCTATTCTATGTTCTCGTTATTTGTAATTTTATGTCTGTTTTTCTAGTTATTGGGCAATGCAGTATGGATTGAAATTGATTGTCTAGATTGTAGACGGGTTTATTGTTATTCGGTTTCAGTTGCAAATCGGAGTTTGGAATTTGTGCTCGGTTAATGGCAAAAGAGCTGGTAATCTTCAAAGTGTCATCGATTCATGGTGGACATTCAAAAAACCCGAACGAAACGTTTTAAGTCCCCTTCTATCATGCGTACCGCTGAAATATGGAACGCACTTCCCGAGTGTGTCTTCCCTGATAGATATAATCTGGGTGTCTTTAAATCACGAGTGAATCGGTTTCTTCTAGGCAAGCGCGCTCCATCGTAGATCGCAGTGTTGCTTAACATCAGGCGAACTGGCGGTCAAGCGTAAGCCTATCACAAATAAAAAAAAAATAGGCTCGCCAGGTATTACATGGGACCTAAAAATACCGACGAACTGTACGTGTATATTGTTACGCCTCTGCCTAACCCCTCGGGGGATGATGTATTACATTATATTTACAAAAATAAGGCCTTCCCCGTCTCAAGGACTGACTTCATCTTATTTTCAGATAATTTATCTTAATAAACTGAACAGTTTTATTAGTTTGGTTCATGTTGTCTAAGCATCACATTCTGTATTCGAGTCCCCCGAGGGGGTGTTATTGTTGGGAAACTCGCAGAAGCTATACAGAGTTATTATTAGTTACTGGAAATCGCAATAGCCTCTTTTAACCCCCGACGGCGAGGATTCGTAGCTCCCAAACGAATGGATCGATTGAAAGGTGACTTGATCGAGAGTGTTCTTACTCTTAGCTATGATTTAAGAAAATCTGGTCAGCCGTTTGAAGATTACCAGCTGTTTTCTAGTTAATGAAGGGATGTGAGCAACTTCCACTGGTCTGATCGATTTGAAATTTGGTGTCCTGTTACTTCTATGATATTGCAAGAACATGGTAATCATGATTTTTAAAATTTAATGTCATATTTGAAAATATGTATAAATGCTTTCATCAATATATCTCTGCCCAACTTTTCGAAGAATAGAAGCGCGATGATTCATCATCATTAACCCATTATACAGTCCTACTGCTGGGTACGGGTCTCTTCTTAAAATGACAGGGATACGGGTTATAGTCCACCATGCTGGCCTAGAGCGGGTTCACATGCCATCAAGAAAATCTCTCAGGTATGGGAGAGTCTTGGTCGATGGTGGGACTAACGGTGGCTTATTTTGTCATAGGGTTTGGTGTATCGGGCCAGGGGACGCGTGTTCGAGTCCTGCTTCCAGTCGAGATTTTTCCTTCACTAAAATCATCACTGTTCACTGCAGCGCCATCTAGTATTTTTAATATCAACTTATAAAACTAGTCTTTGAAAAATCTATCTAAAGAAATAAATTAAATTTAGCGGTAGCCTAATGGCTAGGGTGTCGGACTTGCGATCATATGGTTGCCGGTTCGAAACCCACCCATTGCACTACCGACGTGAACCCACTCGTAACACAAGCTTTTAGGTATTATCGTTAATCAAAGATTCCTAAAACATTCTATGAAAGTAATGGCAATTATCAGGAAATTAAATGAAACCGGTAATATTTTTTTTTAATTCCAAACGGAAAGTTTCGCTTTGCTATCATAATTGCAGTTTCTAGTTGGGCCAGGCTGATTTTCAGGCAGCTGAAATAGGCAATTAGTGTCTGAGAATGTTTTTTTTGGGTTTATCCCGAAGTCGAAATACTTAAGCAGTGTTGTGAGCTGATCGAAGTTTGAAAATTTGAAGCGGTGTTTATTTTCGGAATAATTAATCAATACTAATCCATCCAGGTTATTATAATTGCAAAATTATACTAACGTTATTATAACTATGTTTGTTACATTTTCACGCCTAAATTGCTGAATAGGTTTCGATAAAATTTGACAAGGAGATAGATTCCATTCGGATTAGGCTTGTGTAGTACACGTACTAAGTACTATTAGGAATTAATTCCCGACACTGACTAGTACGAACTATTCCTTTTCCTTTTTAGTACATCATTCATTTAGTACTTCGTCATTCGCGATGTGTTGTTAGTCTCTGGTTCTGTACGAACAACGAACTGTCGCTCAGAATGCCAGTGAAGGAACGGGAATGATTATGGATCTCATTCATAGATTCATAAAGCTATTTTGAATTTTATGTTCATGACCCTACAATCACTATTCCTTCAGTGTGCTACAGTACTAAATGTATTAATAGTACTAGAAGAGCGAACTAGTACATTTAAAATGATTGTACTAGTACGGAGCGCTCCATTCAATGTCCGAGCAAAAACAAGCCTAATTCTGATGCCATCTGACCTATCTGAAATATTTACGTAGCTAATTAAAGATGTACAGTGGCGACCAAAAGTCCATAGGCAATCTCACAACGCAATAGCTTGACGTTTAGTTTGACTTACGACCTTCTATTCATTGTCGTTACCAAGTGATACGCACTGGCTCGAGCTCGCTCGTACTGTTCATAGCAATGTAATCCGTAGCGTGCTTATGGACTTTTGAGCTAGTAGTGTACCTATAGGTACATACTTTAATTATGTAAATCCAGAGTAGGTACTATTGGTATTATTCTTTTGTCAATTCAGAGACTATTGATTTTACATGCATAATAATTATACTCATGCCTTTCTCCAACAGGGGTAGGCAGTAACTATCCATTTTGTAGTTTTAATTACGCATACCAAAACACGATAAGTCTTGTCGAGTCAAAGCGGTCACCCATCCAAAAAACTGGATACCGCGACAAGTGTTGCTTAACCTCACCAAGATATCGATCCGTGTGGCCACTATAATGCCTTGAGCCCTATATGAGGCGCATCACGATTTAATCCGTCCATATGCTCCTGGCGACTTAATCGATTCAATACCCACTCGAGTTTCGTTCGCCCGTTGGGCCGATATGCAATTTTACACGCCAATGCCCCCTGATATTGCTAACTGTACGTTCTTAGGTAACATGTATGACAAAAATATCTGGTTGATGGACACCATGATTCGAATGCGGAGCAAATATCGCGGATCGATGAACACTCGATAGATAATTGTGTTTGAATCGGTGACGCATTGCTGTTTAATTTAATAATATCGAGTTCGATCCAATGGACCAGAATTGGTAATTAACCTCCAATATCTCCTGTTCGCACTATTGTACTTGCAGAATGTAATAAGTATCACTTATTTTAAAAGAGTGTCTATGGAGTTTCTGTCGGGATTCTTCTCCATAGGATCAACTTTTTGAACCGGGCAACAAGGCTCAATAACGTTTCATAAAGGCTCGTAAAAGCTTATCTATAACTATATTAAATTGTAACAGGCCAATAAAGAAGAAGAAATAACAATTTTTGTGTTTTTTTGTTGTCTGCATGTTTGTACGCGCATGACGCAACTACTGCAACAACTACTGCATGCAATTAAATGCAGTTTTCACTGATGTATTGCTAGAGGTCTAACTTAAAATCAGGTGCATGTTTCATCTTGATATGCCGCCTAGAATTGAACTTTAGTATGGTAATCTTTTTAGGACATGAGTGAAACTGCGGGCAGCAGTAACTATATATTTAACATTTGAACTTGAACTAATTGAGCAATGCATACTAATATTGTTATAATATACAGACGTACCATCATACCAGTATTCCCCAAAAGCATCTGCGGAGGAGTATTAATGGATACCCACAGTATCATCCTACCTTTTTACCATTCGGGCACAAACTCAGACTGTTACTGAAAATTTTATAAAAAAACCTAATAACACTTTGCAGGACCACAATCCCGGACCTTTATTAAAGCAATCTCGTTTACGACCACTTGTCTTCTTTGCCACTTTTCTATAGTCATGGCCACGAACACGACAGGCATATATTTTGATCCTGTGCCAATTGTATCCAATGTGCATTAAAAGTATCAAGGGCCATCTCATCCCCAGCACACAAACTACTTTTTAAATAATACACAAATCTAATTACTTCACAGAATCACAGAACTAAATCAGAATACAGTCGACGCTTGAATAATTTAGTGTTTAGCTCCAAATCCAGTGTAACAGCGGAGCCGTGAAAATACGGGCAGGTGCATCCACTGAATTACGTGGCTTTAAACTTAATAGCTGTACGTATATGTCACTTGATGTAAGACCTCAGCGCAATGTGTCGACATTCGCACCAAGCGGAATTTGGAATTACGCCGCAATGGGAATGGCTTGCCTTCGTTTTAATCTGACTGTAGGTACCTTCTTGTTTACATAACGCTTGCTCAATGGTACAAGTAAGGGTGTTATTAATCAAACGTGGGTATGGGGTGAGGAGTAGTATATTTTCGACGGTATATATTTGAATTACTTTTAAATTTAATTTAGTTTGTCAGTCAAATGAAGTAGAGTTTGCATAGCTTAGAATTATTCTGTTTTCTGGCACTTAAGCCAATATTAGACGGAAATAAAACTACTTTTTTACGCATTTTATCGAGTTATATTGAAGTTACTCAATATTGGTTCGTATAGGTTTCCACGGATCTTTTGGATTCTTAACAGCGTTCATGATCTCAGGCACACAGGTGTTGGGTGCCCTGCTCCCTTCCACTGACAGCTAACATTGATTATAATTGTCGGGACTTAATAATATCAATATATAACGTGATAAATTCCGTAAAAAGTAGTTTTATTTCAATAGCGTACAAGTAATGTTAAAATCATAGATATATAGTGATAAAATCTATTTTTTTAATACCTTAAACCTGTGTACTGGGACAATGTAACCCGAAAAAAAGTAAAAAAATAGAGTTTCAATTTATTCCTGTGTGTTCTGGCTCGTGTTTAAATGTTAGTAATACTGCATTCTATGGAGGGTTCGGCTAAAAGTGACGGGATAGTGAATATTTCCCCTGCCAAGTTTCGTGTAGTCGACCCGAGGACGTATTGATATTACCTCGCCGCCGTCGGAATTCGCAATTGCACAAACGTGTAGCGAGGACGTACGCCAGAATGACAATTGTTCAAGACCGTCCGAAGCGACAGTTCAAACACAATAAACTACGTGAATTTCACCTATTTGAGAAACTATTCAAATATTTCTAGTGGAGACAAAACGCACGGAATTTCGCGCTGGGAATATGTCGACTAATTGGTGTTTTCGCGCTGTCGACGCGATGTAGTCTACATAAAAGTTTTACTTAAATGAATTTGGGTTGTCGTACATCAAATTTTTAATTGATTTTTGAATTATAACATATATTACTATCTTCTAGCAATTTTGTGTAAGATCAGGGAAGAGCTACATGAGAGTATCAATGTTACTATTAAGCCATTGCTTGCTTAATGAAGGCATGGTATAAACATTTATTGGATACCAGCTGTCGTAAGTTTCTCAGTTTTCTCAATTCCATGGGAATTTCCCAAAATCTCACCTTAGTACTCATTTATGTTATTTATTAAACAATAATTTATCCTCTTTATATACTCATCTTGATTATATTTTTCTAAAATAAACAAACCACAAAAAAGATATAAATCTCCGAATAATTACAATCAAGCCACGCCTCCCTGCTTCTCTTAAGCATTCATAATTTCACGCGTACATTAACTCTCATAATGCTCTCATATGATTTGGAGACCTTTATTACCATGTTGCCGAGAATGGGCTCAAGAAATCACAGATCACCGCGTAGGTCGGTGAAGTTACTTTGTAAAAGACAAAATGAGTTCTTTGTGTACACAAAATAGGATGATTGCTATCAAACAACATCCTTGTTTCCCTTTTTTGTTGTATTACAGTAAAAAGGGAACAGTAAATCAATGATATAACATTATAAGGGAATAAGTCCAGACTTACGTAGGTATGATAGAGTTGAATAAATTTACGAAGAGTGCAAGAGGAGCGTAATAACGGTTCAAAGGAAAAGAGAAGTTCGGGAGTGGAGTATCAAGGATAGTGAGAGAAAGACAGAAGAATAAGATACGAATGGCCTGATCAACTTTGAATAAGAATCGAAATGAACAGTGTGTATTAAATTAAAAAAAAAACTGACAAAAAATATCTAATTGTTAGTGTTCTGACACAGTTTTGAGTATTTTATATGACCTACGCAAAGGTCGTTCAGCTCCCTAAATAATGGTTGTGCTACACGAGGACTGATGTATGCGTGCCGTCGGTTAGGACAGGTCAACTCGAAGCTGCTAAGGCTCTTTCTTTAAAAGGCCTGTTCAGATATTGCCCTACATCATAACACTCAGATCAGATCTGATAGGTAATACTACTACTGTCTGGACTTTAAAAGAGACCATGATTCTCTGAGTTTGTTTCGGCATTTTTTCGCAGAGGTCGTCAGTTAGGAAATGCCATCATGTCATGCGCCATCTAGTTATAAAAATTTAAAACATCAACTTGTAAAAGTATTTGTAAAGGATCTATTTACAGAAATAGATATCATTATAAATAATCAAAACAAAAATAAAAATGTATTTTTGAACGGCGATACGGAAGGAAATAATGATCATAGACGGTGTATTCTGGAAAAACTGTATGCTGGAAAAACAACTTCTGTTTACCCCCTCTACTCGATGTATTTATCGACAAAATTCTTATTTAGTAAGGGTTAGTAGATGTTTTAACGAACTGTGTCAAAATGTTGATATTGACTTATTTTCTACCAATATTGACTTATTTTCTACCAATGTTCGATAAAACTGATTTTAAATAACCAATTTTTCAACCAACACTAATAGCTACTTACATAGATTTTGAATTGTATTTCTTTGGACACAATTATTCATTTTGAATTGTTTTTAACTGGTTTGCCTATGTCTACCTGACTTTATTTCTTATTACTTAATGTGTTATTACTATTAGCGAAAACTTGTAATTGGCCATATTTTTCTATTTTTTATTATATTTGTACGTTAGCTGTAAGTTTTCTAAATAATAAAATAAAATAAAAATAAAAAATTACTGTAGAAACGAAATTGTAGTTAAAATAATTTTAACAACACTGGTTAACCGACGGACTGATATCACCTTAGGGATCTGAACTATACAATTTTACTTTACTTTTTTGGGACAAACATTACACGAAACCTCAATCTTAGCTTGGAGCTAATTTCAAAGGTTACTGAGAACACCTACGCATTTCTAATTTCAACAAAATACCCGTGGGTGGACTCGACGTTTGTATTGAATAATTTATACCGAAAATACGAATATCTTATAACGTCATAGTTTTATATTTCATGCATAAAGTATCAGAAAACATACCTACCTATTTTTGCGTGTAGGATAACTGAGCTAAATATTACACCTGGATTAGAAAAGGGCTACAATTTAAAACATTTCAGAATAAAATTCTGAAATATTTTAAAGCTATAAAAACATTGTAAATTCTGCCATCATATCAAATACCTATGTTATCATTTTTCAATTCTAAATTACTACGGATAACGTTTGAAATAGCAATAAAAGCTGCCGAGTCAATTGTCACTCCGTACAATAAGACCAGAATAAATTGGAGTTGATATTCTGTTGTGTTTTGACATGCACATCCGATCCGTATTGGGGAGTTGAACAATACCGCGACTTTTCGCGTAAATTTTACGAATATTGTTTCTTTTGTACATTGACTGAGTGCGACCGACAAAAAATAAATGATGAGGACCTTCTATGTTTCATTGAAATATCCATCTCTTTGTTTGTCTTATAAATTTAATATCGTATTACGTCGAAATATTGGCAAATGATTGTTTTATTATCGGAAATCGCTTTCATATAACAGAAAATATGATATTGTGAAAGATAATATTATTTATTTAACCGTTACAACAAACAAAGTTATATTCATCAAACACATGAAACAAAGGTATGAATAATTCCATGTGTGTACCAGGGTAACATAAATCTTTACAGATAGTGGCAACACAGCCAATCTGATGAGTACGCGCGCGCCGCACCCCTGTCGGTCGACCGCGCGGGTAATGAGCTTGTTTGTCTCGGTTAACGTTTCCTAGCACGTTCTGCGCTCCTGGTACAACGCTCTTTGTGTCACTAGCTTCCTGTCTCTTGTCTCCCCTGTTCAGAATAAGGATAATATTGTTTTAGAATAGTAACAAGAAGCTGGTCTTGTCTGCTGTCTCCAGTGTTGAATTAAATTTGTTAGATTTTTATTTACGCTTCAAAGTGTAGATTTCTTTTGAAAATTTTCTCTGCATTATCAATGAATGGTGGTCAACGCGTTCATTGTAGATAGTATGATTTAATAAAATCTTGATAACACAAGAATGAAAAGATTGGAGGTTTGGATGTCTGTGACCGATGAGTCTGGGAACACGTGAAACCAGCTTTATTATAGTACTTTCCTTAAGTGGCACCGTGTATAAACATTCTAAGAGCGCTATAAAGACTACGCTTAAGGAAGATAGTACAACTTTGGATAGCAAAGACGAAATCTTCCTTGCTATAAAACTCTAAGCACTAATATAAAAGAAAAAAAAACCAGCTGTATTAAAAGTGCATCATCATTTTATGGTTAGTACTTTAACTAGTCGATAGATTTTAACACATATAAAACGAGAAAATGTAGGTAGAGATCTTGCTTGCTTTGGTTATTTTTCAATCACATATAATCTTAAAACTTTATATCGATTAAAGGCTTTTTCTAAACTAATGAAATATGCCTCATGACTGCCTCATTAGTCTAGTGGTCTCAAGCGCGACTGCTACGTTAGAGGTCCTGGGATCAAGCAAAGTATTATCGGGTTTTTCTATTTAATTCTCAGTAGCAGCTTGGAGTTTGGAATTTGTGCCCGGTTAATGGCAATAGATTCAACCTCTACTACAAGGGACCTAAACGTACCGACAAACTGTGGGTGTACGCCTCTGTGTACGCTTATGCCTATCTCTTCGGGGAATACAGGCGTGAAGGTATGTTATTTACATATATATGTTACTGTAAAAGCCCGAACTACGGCAAATTCTAAGATTTACCAACTCTGACTGGTAAAAGTCCAAATAAACCAGTTAGGTTTGTTATTACCTTTTTTTAAAAAATATAACCACCTAACCTAACCATGGTGGAACATTTGCATGGCGTAGTAAGCTTTTTTTTTTAAAAAAAACCTAACAACCTAACCTAACCGTGGTGGAACATTTCGAACTTTTACAGAGTTGGTAAATCTTAGAATTTGCCGTAGTTCGGGCTTTTACAGTAACATATACACTCACGTCCTTCTCCCACAAGAAGGGTAGACAAAAACTACAGACCACCACTTAATTATTTTTTTCTGATTTTATTGTGCTGTGCACCCTTAATCGTGTGTGCACCATAATTACATCGCTCAAATCCAAAATCGCTTTAAAAAAGTTTCTAGTGGAATCCTTATGTGCGTTTGCCATATAAAAAATATATGTTATACTTAAGGTCATCACAAACAAATTGTATTGTTTAAAATTTTTATAAATTTGCATCAATTTTGAATAATAGTTGAAGTAAATAGGCCTTTTTTAACCTAATTTGTATTTGTTCTCTTTAACGGCTTAATCGTTAGTCATGAATTTTATACCAAAAAAATTGTAATGACGTAATTAACAATTCGTATTGTTTTTATTTTCTTATTTCTTTGAATATCTTTTTGTGATTTTTTTGCATTTTCCATGCTAAGATTATAAAGGTATTTTAGTAAAGGAAAAATTCAATCGCGGGCAGCATTCGAACCTGCGTCTTCTGGTTTAATATACCAGACGCTCTGACCACTAAGCCACCGCGAACCCCACCCGCCTGATTGAAATTTGCCTTCACATTCTGAGTTTACGTCATAAGGTGACGTTGGCGACATCTATTGAGAAGCAAGTTACCTTGTTTCTCAACCGATATGACTTACTTTACAGTTGGTTCGATATCGTACGATGCCACCTTACCTTTTAACTATCTTTTTGTGTTTTTTTTTTTGCATTTTCCATGATAAGATTATAAAGTTATTTTAGTAACTTATTTTAGTAACAAGGTAACTTGCTTCTCAATAGATGTCGCCAGCGTCACCTTATGACGTAAACTCAGAATGTGAAGGCAAATTTCTTTGAATATTTTAAAATAATAAAGAAATACCCGCAACCTAACTAGCACCCCGCGTGAAGCACCCCCGCAATGCCTGTGACTAACAATACTAGCACAAAGACTAAATCCTCAAGGTCATTAGGCAATGTAATACCCTTAATTCAAAAACTTTCTTTATTTCTTGTCGTATCAAGAGCAGTTTCCATCCCCAACATAATTTATAGAATAAAAACAACAGCTGAATCAACAGTGTTAGCTGCACTGCTGGAGTCATAAACCATCAGCTAATCCGAAGATCAGCCCAAAAACATTCCTGTCAGTTTCAAATAAAATAATATTCTGATTAATCCATTTTGAAAATGGAAAACGGATTACAGATTTCTGCGGCACACCATTAAATTTTCTCTTACACTTGGCACTTTCATTCTCAAACCGGCAAATAGTGGTAATGCAGTATTTTCATTTGACATTCGGGATCTCTAAGAGTCTTTCGGACATTCGAAACACGTCCGGTGACTGGGGATTGGAGATAAACGGAAAATACCATTTCTTGCTAAAGGTTTAGCTAGTTGTATCCTAGATCCTCTTTGATGCATTCGTTAGTTGGGATTAAAATTGAGGTAGGAGTTTAAAATGTTCTTTATGGAAGGGGATCAAAGAGTATCAGATTTTTTGAGCTTCATATGTTGATATTCCAATGCATGTGACATAATACAGATAAAAAATATTAAAAGGCAGACCTAAAAGCGGTTTTAATAATGAATCAGTTAGTAGATTTGTTTACTAGAGATACTTGTTTTGACATAAGGTCATAAAAATAATGTTAAACTCTTATCTCTAGTAAGAAAATCTACCGATAGATTCGTTATAAGAACTGGTCCTTGATCATCACTAAATAATGATTCAGTTACTAGTATAAGAGAAAGGATTGTTTTGTGTATTTGTGAAAAATCACAAGATAACATCACTACTCGTAATACATAACAGGATTAGGTAGAGCTATATTAACGTACACCTATAGTTTACATAATTATTACGTTTTTAGGTTCGAAGTAATCAGCGAGTCCGCTGCCATTTACCGGGCACAAATCCAAACTGTAAACTGCTAGTTACTGAAAAAAGTAACTGAACTGAAGTTAATCTGAAAAACGAACCCGAGACCTCACTGCCAGTAACTGCGATAGCAACAAACATCAACGACTTTAATAATATCGACTTAGATCCAGCTTGAATCGTAGTCCACTCATCCTGGTATCGCAATATTATAAAAGTAAAGAATGTAACACTTCTTATTTGGAAAGTGTCCATTAGTTTCTTGCCGGATTTTTCTCCATAGAATCAACTTTTTGGGACAGTGCAAATTATACATACAATATGTACATTTAATACAAAAATTATACATACAATAAGTCTGTAGAAAATTCGTGACTACAAAATAAATGAAACAACGAAAATAAGTGGAGAAGACTGATCGATACTGAAGCCGAACTAATGATTTTAAGATTTTGTTGTCTGTCTGTATTTCCGCTTATAACTCAAGATCTACTTGATTGATTTCTATGAAATCTGGTGTACAGGTAGATTATAAGCCTGGTTAACATTTAGGGTACTTTTTATTGTTTTAAACATTAGGTACTGGCAGTGGCTAGTCCTTATTAATATTATAAACGTGAAAGTTTGTGAGTATGGATGTATGGATGTTTGTTACTTTTTCACGCCAGAACGGCTGAACGGATCTGGATGAAATTTGGCATAGACATAGACTATAGTCTGGAATAACACATAGGCTACTTTTTATCCAGGTCGGACCAAATTCTGAAGTTCACGCAGAGAAAGTCGTGGGCAGAAGCTAGTTTGAAATAAAAACATTTAAACTAGAACTTGAAGAGAGTTTATACAGATTTTTCTACTATAGCGTTGTTACTATAAATTAACAGCAATCATCACATTGTAATGCTAATGCGATTGGATTACTGTGCTGCAAGCATCTATGAATTAATCACAAATCAATAGACATGCCTTCAGAAATCAAATTAATTATTACAGATTGAGACGTTCAGTTTAACATGGGTATGTGAAGTTCTATATGCAGTTGGGGAAGGTACTTGAAGCTTCAGTTAGTATCGGAGATACCTTGATCACTACATATCATCATGCCTGTATTCCTCGAAGGGTACTAATCTGAGAGGTGAGCTTATGAACTGAATTTATTTATTTTACATGACTTACTTGACGTAGAACAGGGGCGAGTCTATTGCTTTTAATCGGGCACAAACCCAAACTCCTGAGACTCCCGAGAATTTTATAGAAAAACTCAATGATACTTTGCTCAACCTAGATATCAAACTCAGGACCTGTAGCGTAGCAGTCGCGCTTAGGACTACAAGACCAATAAGGTCTTGATTACCAGTGTTGCATAACCAGGAGTTTAGTGATATTGACTAACAAATATTTTATATATATTTTTTGGAAAACCTGTAAAGTGCTATTAGTGGTCTCCTCAAGAAAAATAATTTTCGAAAGAATTCACAGATACGCTGGTGGTATAAATGTGAAAGTAGCGGGGTCTGTCTGATTTTTTCGGTTTCACGATTAAATCGCTGAACAACTTTTGATAAATTTTAGTAAAGAGATAGACTTGATCTTGAAGAAGAATATAGGCTACCTTCTGTCTTAAGAAGTTCTTTAATATGCAATTGAAACTACGGGTAATAGTAAAAAAACAAAATTATATAATCAACCCATTATACTGTCCCACTGCTGGGCACGGGTTACCTCTCAGAATGAGAGGGATTATGGGTGGCCACCACGCTGGCCTAGTGCGGGTTGGCAGACTTCACACTCTATCGAGAAAATCTCTCAGGCATGCAGGTTTCCTCACGATATTTTCCTTCACCGTTTAAGCGCGTGATAATTAACTATTTAATACGCACATGACTTCGAAAAGTCAGAGGTGCGTGCCTTGGGTTCGAACTCGAGACCTTTGACTGGCAGTCCAACAGTCATAACACTAGGCTATCACTGCTTCTATTTAATATGATTAGCAATTAATTCTTATTGCATAAAATATTTCCGTAGAAAACGGCGATCCAATAAACGGTTTTGTCAAGAAAATGAAACGATAAAGTCCATCTTAACGTAATTCTTAATTAGGAGGTGCTCCCTTACAGCCTCCTTAATTACTAAATGGGCAAGTTGAAGGAGAACAAAATAAAGAAATGGTTTAACTTGAAAGCGATAATAGACTCAAGTTTTAGGAATAAGATTAAGGTATTAGATAAGTATCTTTTAAACTAAAATATGACACTTTCAAATATTAATACTATAAGCTGTTTGCTTTTTGTTTTAACTTTTGGGAATTTTCCGAACATCGCATCTTAATGTTCACCTATACCTAGAACTCTTACGAATTTCTTCTGCCCGCGACCCGCGCGCCTTTTCCTGCGTGAACTTCAGGATTGGGTCCGACTTGAATAAAAAGTAACCTATGTGTTATTCCAGGCTATAATCTATCTGTGTGCAAAATTTCATCCAAATCCGTTTAGCCGTTCCGGTGTGAACGAGTAAGAAATATCCATCACGGTCAGAAACCAATCATTTCGTCAGAGACAAATGGTCAAAACCGGTTCGGAATAGAAGTTCTGCGGGAACACATAAATAAGACGAATTGAGAACGGCCTCCTTTTTCGAAGTCAGTTAATAACGAGAGCTACTCCAAAGACCGGAATTATGGAAATTTCGTTAAAATTACAATATTCCAAAGCGAAAAACTTATTACATAAAACCGAAATTGTCTCTTTGGAAGTCTCCTGAAGTTCTTTGTAAGGCGTGACTCCAGATATATTTTATACGTTTCCAATTTTGTCAGGTTTCTGCCATATTGATTGCGAAGAGTTACTGAGTCAAAAACGGAACAAGAATTGTCCACGTCTGCTTAACTAGCGAAAGAGTTTTTCGTATTCTATCTGAACGAATATCCACTACCTATATGACATATATTTTAATGGTCTAGTTATCGCAAGAAAGGCTGCTGGGCATGAGGTCTGGGGTTCGATTCCTAGATGAAGTAAAAATTATTCCCTCAATTTCAAGGTAAAAATAACTTCTATATGAAAAATAATGTGTAACGAGTAGCACGAACAACATGTGGTTATTACAAAAAATAGGAATAGGGTAGTTGACTGGTGTTGGATTTGGATTTATTTAAAAATCCAAATCTAACGCTAGTCACCAGTATTGGGCCGGCTCGACCGGAGTGATACCACGGCCTCACAGAAAACCGGCGTCAAACAACGCTTACGTTGTGTTTCGCCGAGTGAGTGAGGTTACCGGAGGCCCAATCCCCTTTTAAAAGGCGGGCAACGCGCTTGTGACTCCTCTGGTGTTGCGGGTGTCCATAGGCGGTGTCCATATCCCTTACCATCAGGTGATCCGTCTGCTCGTTTGTCCCCCTATCCCATAAAAAAAGTATATTGTGTATTGACAATTAATTATAATAAATCTAATTTAAATATTCTTTAGTACATACTAAAAATATTTTAATTTGACTTAAATAAGAAGTTCTAATATATAAGCAATTTATTTTTTGAGAGGGGATGCTGTGTCCCTTTTCCGCAAAACGAGTATTAGTAATTTGTATGATGCATGGAACACTTTGACGTCACATGTTCCTCTACGAGCTGGGGTTCGGGATAAATTAAAATCACTAATTTCACCGAAATAAATAGTCACTTTATTCACTACACAAACACACACAGAAATCACACGAACAGTCACTACACTAGCACTTGTTACACTTAATGTCGCACTGATAATCACTTGGTACTTCACTTCGATCTTCACTTCGATGTGTCCAAAACTGAACTGCTCTGGCCGGTGCTGTCGACCATTATTTATATGAGCCACGAAGATTCTGGATTCGAAAAATCTCGATAAATCTCAAGAATGCGACCCGCCTGCATTCCTGAGACAATAGATGTTTACATCCTTTAATCAACTTGCGAACAATAGATGTTAACAATCGACATTGTTAATCCTTGACCTTGAGCCCGGTCTCACGCTATTGTGTTTTGTTTGTTTTTCTTTTTGTTGCGGGTGCCGCATTCTAGCGTATTCCTCTTGTTAGTTTTCTACCTGCTTCATCGACTAATCCAGAATCTCCGTGACCCATCTCCGTCGTCCTAGTTACTCGGCGTAACACGTAGCATAAAATGCTGATAATTTTCTCCTTATTTTTGAACATTTTTAATTTTGGTTTGGTTGACCGGCTCTATTTGTGGTCTTCTAGCCTTTTGGTCATCTATTGTCTATATTTTTTATGGGGCTAAAAAATAACAGTCCGCTACCCTATTACAATTAGTGCTCTAATCAACTCTGCAGTCTCCCCTAGCGGCGAAGGATCACAACAATTTGCACACAATAAAAAAATGCTATCACTGTTAACAACACATATAGAGAAACTCCTATAACTGTATGAAGCCGACAAAAAGACAACTCTTTTTTAATTAAAAACCTACCAAGTTCACTTCAATGCATCCGAGAACAACGCTGCGAGAACCGAGTACCAAACAAAGTTTCACCGTGAAATACCTACAGGAGTTAATCGGAGCAAGTTTGATGTGAAAACTATGTTAATCAGCCATCCGAGTTTGATTGCTGACAGAACCGACTTCTGTCGTCGATATTCCGGGTGAATTGTTCATTTGCACAACCTTAGCGTTTGATGAAAGCCCGCTAACTCCACATCGGTTGTTAAGTTATTGAATTTTGTCGTAGTGTGTGTGCTGGTATTGTCTCACATGTGTAGGGTTGTCTGAGTAATTCTGGGATTGATAGAAGTTATTTTGATTAAGAATTTAATCTCGATGTCACGTGTATTCAAATACATATATATGTGTAGAAATTAATAAGACTTTACGTATGTGTAAAAATACAAGAATATTATGGGCGAAGTAAGCTTGTTTTTAATTAAGTTTAGTGTAGGTACTTTTAAACTTAGGTTATAGCAAAATATTTAAAAAAACCTGACTAGCAATGTGGGCTGCTCATTACTAGTATTCTTGTTTACCCTTCGTCCTAAGCTAAATGCTTGTGTTACGAATGGCTTCACGTCGATAATGCAATGGGTGGGTTTCGAACCGGCATCCACATGATCGCAAGTCCGACGCCCTAGCCATTAGGCAACAGCCTCATCAAGTTTCGAGGTAACATTCACACTTATTTTTTACATATTTAGAACACACCAAAATGTTAATTATAAAGTGTAGAATTACTTATTTTACTTAAATCAACAACAATTTGATGATTTAAGTAAGGGTAATTTGTGTAAAAAAAAACATAATTCTGATAACATACACACTATCATACCTGTATTCCCCGAAGGGTTAGGCAGAGGTGTACTAATGAACATCCACAATTCTCCGGCATGTTTAGGTCCCATGTAATAGGGGGCGAACCTATTGTCATTAACCGGGCACAAATCCAGACTCCGAGCTGCTACTGTATTTCATAGAAAAACCACTACCAACACTTAGCTCGACCTGGGGATCGAACCCAGGACCTGTAGCGTGGCAGTCGCGCTTGGGACCACTATACTAATAAGGCAGAAAATTCTGATCTAGTTTCAATTTTATAAATATCAAATGGTATTATAATAAACTAAAAAACAAAGTCAAACGCGAACAGCTCGATTGAATTGAAATGGAAATTGAC
Source organism: Acronicta aceris (assembly GCA_910591435.1). Lineage (NCBI taxonomy): Eukaryota > Metazoa > Arthropoda > Insecta > Lepidoptera > Noctuidae > Acronicta > Acronicta aceris. Next base: position 16,102,246 of record OU342762.1, on the reverse strand, counting down.
ACTTCTGACACTGAATCTGGAAAGAAATGATATTTTGAACACTTTTGAAGTACCCTTCAGATACAAAATAACTTATAAAACGAAATAGCCGCGGAGGAACGAAACTAAATGCGAGTTGAAGCTAAAAGTACGGATTAATTTAGAAAGGAAAAGCTTAGCTAAGATAAACTACACTCAACGCTTGAGATTAAGGTAAATCCCTCAGATGGAATATTAGATCTATCGTTAAAGTACCATTGTTTGTTATAATTTGCATGTTGATCGCTATTTTAATCGTCACAAAGCATTTCATAATTAATAACCCCAAATTCCAGCACGTTTCGGGGTAGGATATTATGATCTGCCTGCGAATGTCACGAATCCCATGGCCATGACTATAGGACAAAGCGGGGCACTGTATTACATGTACGGTTTTAAGTCGGTACGAGTCCGACATACCCTGCTGCCTCCGTGGGTAGCAGACGATCCATAAGGATTTTCCGTACTACAAAACAAAGAAAAAGAAGGTTACTGTCGTTATATGTAATACAGTGTGTACAGTAAGAATAGTCGACATAACTGTGTGCGTTTGTAATGTTGTCGACAAGTGATTTTGCACCAATCATCATCAACTCTTAAACCCATATACGGGTCTCTCTCAGAATGAAAGGGCTATACTGCACCACGCTAGCGTCACACGCAGACTTCACACGCCGTCGAGAAAATCTCTCAGGCGTGCAGGTTTCCTCACGATGTATTCTTTCGGTGTTTCTTTCTTTAAAAAAAAACGTTGCCCCTCACTAGGCTTTCCTCCTGTATCGTGGGTGCGTTTACAAACACAAATTCTCACGTACACAAACCCCCAGACCCGCTCGCCAATCGTGTAAGTCATAAAAATATATTGTTTGTGTGACTGATAAAAATTAATAATGCATTGGTTCCGAAGTCAGAGGTATGTGCTTCGGATTTAAACTCGAGACCTTTGACAATCCAACGGTCATACCACTATGTAGGCTAACACTGCTTTATTTAATGTATAATTATTAACTTAATTGACTGCCTCATTAGTCTAGTGGTCCCAAGCGCGACTGCTACGCTAGAGGTCCTGGGTTCGATCCCCACGTCGAGCAAAGTGTTATTGGGTTTTTCTATGAAATTCTCAGTAGCAGCTCGGAGTCTGGATTTGTGCCCGGTTAATGGCAATAGGCTCGCCCCCTATTACATGGGACCTAAACATACCGGCGAACTGTGGGTGTACATTAGTACGCCTCTGCCTAACCTTTCGGGGAATAGAGGCGTGATGGTATGTTATGTATGTTAATTATTAAATTCTAATATAAAACTGGGCGTAAAGACTGATAATTGGCGTTCGTGATTATTATCCTCACTAATTTTGAATTTTTAGCACAAAAACACGTGTTGTACGTGGGAGAGCCATGCTTCGGCACGAATGGGCCGGCTCGACCGGAGTGACACCACGGCCTCACAGAAAACCGGCGTCAAACAACGTTTGCGTTGTGTTTTGCCGAGTGAGTGAGGTTACCGGAGGCCCAATCCCCTATTAAAAGGTCGGCAACGCACTTGTGACTCCTCTGGTGTTGCGGGTGTCCATGGGCGGCGGTAATCGCTTACCATCAGGCGATACGTCTGCTCTTTTGCCCTCCTATCCCATAAAAAAAACACTTAATTAAGTGATTTTACCTAGCCGCTGGCTTTTTTTTAGAAAAAAACACAATTTTCCTAGCCAAGAATCGAACCCGTTGGCTTTTGAAAAACACCAAAGATCAACCGATAGTGTCGTTAATAAGAATCAAATAAATATTTTTAAGATAAATCTTTGATTTATACATTATCCGTACTTAGTTCGAAATTATGCTCAAGTTATTTTTAATTTAAAATTCAGTCTTAAAAAAATTAAGAACTTGCGTGTCACTAACTACTTTAAATAATATTAAACCTATTGGCACAAACTTCATAGTTTACCTTAACATTTTGTATAGTGCGGCACACATTATTATGACCTAAAATTGAATTTTCGCCGAGGTCGACGTTTTCACAGTACCGCTGTATAAACGGTTGGTGGTATGTTGAAATAAGCTCAAGTGAGCCCCTCCTAAGCTCGTGTTTGGAACCATTGTTCAATGTTATCGTCGCGAATTAAGTAAGTTCCGTTTATTATTAAGTCTATACTGTCAAGCAACGAGGGTAATGTTGGGCGGAGGGAACTGGTTTATAAAGGTTTCTGACACTTACGCGAATATTAGACATTGAAATACTACTTTTAACGGATTTTATCGCGTTGTATTGATATTATTTTATTCCCGACGTTTCGGATCTTTTACAGCATCCATGGTCACGGGTAGACTAAGTTGTTGGACGTAGTAATTGTAACATTAAGACGTCCAACAACTTAGTCTACCCGTGAGAGTAGTCACTCAGTGAGAGCCTCCTTTGATGTTGGTCGAGGCTCTTATTATTATGTATTACATTAGTCTTTTTAAAGCATCAGAATGACCCTTCAATTTATAATTCAGGTAACGATATCATGTAGAAATTGTATCTGTCCATTGGCAGTCCTTTCATAAAATACCACATCTGATTAAATTTCAAACCCACTTAACCATATGAGTTTAGTACACCCATATTCAAAACTCTCTTTAAATTACAAAACCCTAATTCTTTTATGTTCTGAAAATATAAATTTACATAAACCGTTTACCTACTAAACAAAACAAAATAAAGTTGGAATAAAAGGAGAAAGGAAATAATACACAGTCGAACACAAAAAAGCAATTAAATTTCCATTTGGAAGACTCTGACGACGTGCGAATAATTATAGAGATGAGTTTAAATTTCACCTCAAAAGAGGATACCAGGTAGGCGAAAGGGTTGATTATTTCAATTTAATTGATTCGTTTGTATAAAAGGCCTTTTGAGAGTTATAGTCTGTGTTCCTGATGAACCTTTAACCTAACAGCTGTCCGATAACGTAGCAAAAAAGTATGTTCCGATATGAAGAGTTTATAAAGTGGAATTTTCAACAAAAAGTAACTGCCTCATAAGTCCAGTGGTTTGAACTTGAGGCGTGACTTTCCTAGACATTCTGAGTTCAATTCCCAGGTCAAGTAAAATTTTATTGGGTTTTTCTATAATAGTCTTTATTGTCAGCTTGAAGTTTGAAATTGCACCGAGATAATTGCAATAGCATCCTGCAAATATTATAAACGTGAAAGTTTGTGAGGTTGTATGGATGTTTGTTACTATTTCACGCCAGAACGGTTGAACAGATCTGGATGAAATTTGCTACAAAGATAGATTATCAACTGAAATAACACACAGGCTACTTTTTATCCAGGTCGGAATCAATTATGAGGTCCACGTAGACGGTCATGGACCGAACCTAGTCAATTATACGGGACCTAGTCATACCGGCTTACATGAGACCTCTGCCTAATCCTTTAGGGAATACAGGCGTAATGGTATGTTATTAAAGACTACTTTAGAAATAACCTATAGGTTATAAACGGTAATTTATTATTTCCTCCAAAATTAATGCTTTGACCTGCTTACGTATTCAATGTAATTGATTTGTTCATTAATGTAACATTTAAATTGTGTAAGAAATTAAGCTGTTTTAACATGAATTCTGAACCAATCATCGTCTTCGGCCTCATCCTGTCAAAGGACCCATGAATGGTAATTCTGATGAATATTAATGATGTCAGGTCTTCTTATTAGCAACGTTGTTAAGAGTTTAATATATTTTTTTTGTTCGGGTTTCCAGCAAGTAATGAATGAAGAAATTGTTTTTATTTTGTTTGTGTTCTTTACATAGCTACCGTCTGCGGTTTTGCTTGCGCAGACTGTATTAACTCCTGATGTTTCTTTCTAGAAGCTTGTAATTCTAGTTACGTGATAATGTAGCAGTCTATTAGTGAAAGATTTTTCAAAATCGGTCCTGTAGTTTTTGAATTTATCCATTTCAAACAATTAATGTTTCTTCGTATGTTTGTGCTCTATGAGTTCCAAAACAATTCGTCTGATTATGATGACATTTTGATAAGTCGTTGTTGCAGAAAAGAAGGAAGGGTTATGACAAAAAAATAAATTGCAACGCTGGGGGAAAAGCTGGTTGTTATTGAAAACTGAATGCTACTTTTAAGTATGGAATTTATTTATGGATTCCTGCCATATTTTATTTCTATAGTGAAGTCTCATAAATCATTCTCCACCGGAGTATTTGTATGTTAAACTATTGTAAATCCAGATCGCTGACATAGGCCAAAAAGCTGCCAGCCTAAAATGTAACTGGGCTGGTCACGTCTGCCGCATGTCAAACGAGTTGTGGGTTAAACAAACTACCCACATAACGGTAGACGACAACGCGGCAGACCTAGACGGAGATGGCGGAATGAGCTTGACTTCTTCGGGTAGGATGGGCCCAAAATAAACTTGAGTCGTGAGGAGTGGAAAGAGGGTAGGGAGCTTGCCCTGCCGTGGGACGACAACGGCTGAATAATAATAATAATAAAATAAGTTTCAGTACGAGTCTGACAGCCGGCCAGGTGAAGTAACGTCTTCCGGAAAACAGCTGCTAGTGACTGGATGAGGAAAGCCGAAGATCGGGCTCTGTAGCTTTCACTAGGCTGTCCTAGTGAACGCTACATTCATCAATTGCTGCACGCAGGCAGAGGCCTGCGTGCAGCAATTGATGAATATAGGCTGATGATGAAGAATCTGACATACCTAATATCGTATTAAACTTGTTCTTCGAAGAATATTGCGCTACTAAGAAGCTCCAGGCGTTTCTTTATTAAAAAGAAAAACAGTTTAAGCTTGTACTTAAAGTAAGAAAAATATCTTTACTACAGAATACTGGAAAATACAGGAAAATTATCTTAAAGTCGTTATAAAAACGTTGTAATTTCATATCTGAACATTGCCGGAGCTCGCACAAAGGTGGGTAATGGACTTTGTACCTACTCTTATAAAGGATGCTGAAATCAGATAATTTGATCCATTTTCTCAGTCGTTCAGGTTTTGTGTACCTTGATTTTCTTTCATAGGAAGAAAGGAAACTTCAAGCGAATCTTTTGTGTTTTATATTTCAATCATTTATTTTAGCTTGGTAGGAACAAGAATGTTACGGATATGATTATTTTATATTATCCGATTGTTTCGGATAGTTTCACTTATGGATATTAGATTACTTAGGAATTGTAATAAAGGAAAAAATATATTTACTACGAAATTATCTCAAACGCTTTTTAACCGACTTCAAAAAGGTGGTGGTTCTCAATTCTACTGTATGTTTTTTACGCAATTATTCCGTCAATTATGAAACGACTTTGATGATTCTTTTTTTTAGGTCATACTTCAGCAGTGGTTCCGTCAAAATCTGATCAAAATATTTAGAACAAAATGACAATAACACGTAACGACCGAGTCACAATTTAAAAGAATTTTTTAATGATAGAATAATAATATAATAAACACCTATCCCACGTAGATATAAAACCTCTGTGCAATAAAATAAATATCTAGAATAATTACTCAAATGGCCGCCTATTATGATTTATCTTAATATTAGTCTAATGTTTATAAATTTACTACCATGTTATAATTCTATTAGTAAGTACTTAAGGGTCCGGAGGAGCTTGAATTGTCCACAAAAACGTAATTCCGAAATAAATCGTAATCCAGACAATATTCTATCAAATTATGTTATTATTCGGATTTGGATACCATTAATCTAGGTTCCTACGGTACGATTTCGTCTACTACTAGTTCACTGGATATAAAAGACCGAAAAATAGTTCCAAACTTGGTAAAGTTATCAAACATTGCGTTCGCTTATATTTATTTTCAGTTAAGTATTTTGGACAAACTGGTAACGTAGGAACCTGGATTAACGGTATCCGAATCCGAATAATAACAGAATTTGATTAAATTGTGTTTGAATTACGATTTATTTCGGAATTACGTTTGTAAGAGAAATTCGCTCCGCCGGACTCTTAAGTTAGTTTTATTATGTAACTATTATTATAACTTCATAATATTATAATTATGTATTCTGTGCTGTGCCCTAACAGGGTTTCATGATGAATCAAAACTACTTTATAACACCAAAATGTACACATGGAAGCAATAAATACTTTGAATTTGACTTTGAGTAAATGATAACGTCGTCTAGGTAAACATAAAATTCTTCTCGCTACTCAAAATGTGGAAATAAAACTAACTTTTAAGAAAAAGTAAAACCGCCTTCCAAAATAGTTCTGGACATCGGTGGCAAAATCAAAAGATCCTATCAAATCAAAGGCACCGACTTCCGGAATTGTTTCGCACTTAACATAATTTTTTATGTTTTTAAAAGTTTTTTTATTAGATTCGGTTACAGTTCCTGATAGAGTTTTATTTCGGATATCCGTTCGTTTTGGTTATGGTTACGGACCTCTATAACATCCCTATTTATGAATACAAAAACGTCCATTCTCACGCTGAAAAGGAATCATCCGTGGATCACTAGACCTGTCAATAAAAAAACGATATTATTATTTATTACTCAGCCGTTGTCGTCCCACTGCAGGGCAAAGGCCTCCCTACCCACTCTCCACATCTTCCCCCCCCCCAAAATAAAATAAAATAATACGTATGGCACCGATAAAGAGTCCCACTTGGTCAGAGTGCTAGCTAGAATAGAGTCCCAAGTCCCAAGTTCTTTCTGTAAGGGGTCTGAGTTACTTGCTTTAAATAAAAATATACAATTAGGGTTAATGGATGTCTAATCACTTTCAAGCATAGTAATTCTCTGAATTTTCCAATTTACGGAAATCACTTTTTTAAACAGCTGTTGCACTTTTTAATTCCGATGATTGTTTTAATAGAATACCTAAAAGAAGGTGAATAACCTGTCTACTGCCTAGCAGTGCACACAACAGTACGTACAACAAAAAGTGCATTCTGATGTCATTGTCAGTGTCGCAGCGTTGTGTGACATTGGAACAGTGCTGACAGTGTAAAGTGATATTTTTGTACACTTTTTTGTGTTTATTTTATATGTCTCTGTGTGTCCTTGGTTCAGGAAATAAACCATTTTTCTTTCTTTCTTTCAGTGGATAGTAATGATGATTCCATTCTACATGTTACGAAACGGTCTTTCTCATCAAGAAAAGTTCATCAGGCGTATGTTTCTATAATAAACTATAGTAATACGTAGCGTAAACTCGTAAGTAAACAATAATTATTCGGTGACAATCTAACACACATTACCACACTTGATTGGGTGCCCTTCCTAACGGAACCGCCCGGTATCTTCACGTGTCAACGCCTTGATTAGATCAGCAGAACTTCTGCCCGGCTAAACAATTCCCTATTAATTGAATAATTAGCGCTTAAATTGGTGTTCGGCGTCTATTAATGCCACGCAGGTTAATTGAACACTGCTGGGCACGGGTCTTTTCTCAGAATGAGAGGGATTAGACTATAGTCCGCAACGTTGGCCAAATGCGGGTTAGCAGACTTCACACGCCTTCGGCTTCTGACTACCACTAACCATTGTCATAGATGTTCGTATGACAACCGAGACGAACGGCTTTACGTACTCTCCGAGGCACGGATGGGTCTCAATTTGTTAAGAATGAGAATTCTTAACAAATTGAGACCCATCTGTCGATGGGTGAGAACCCATCGACAGACTGACCACAGCGAGCGCGGCTTAACCTTGCAGATCAGTTGATCTGTTTCGTTATTACTTAACCACGAGCCAGTCCATATCGAGCAAAGTATTATTGGGATTTTCTATGAAATGGTTTTTGGATTTGTGCCCAGTTAATGGCAGTATGCCTGCTATTTCGCGGCACCTAAATATAGCAGGAAACTGTAAGTGCACACCTGGCAAACACTTAGAGGATACAGGTTGATGGGATGTTATATTTATATAAACAAAGCTCTCGTAAATTGGTTCGGCTACCAAAATCACGTCGCACGTGCAGATATGCAATATCAAAATTAATACGACAATGAAGGAAGAGGCTGCGCCAGACCAGGGCATTATGGCCACAAAACTAATCAAGCCAAGTAAATTGAATTTAATATTACAGGCGTCCGCGGCGGCGTCGCGTCGCCGTCGTCCCGCGCCCGGAGAGCCGTCGTGCCATGTAGATTATGATTTATAGCGCCGCTGAAATAATGATCGTGTTTCTAATTTGGTCCGCATTCGAATTGACTATACCTGCGGCTTTTTCCATTAAAATGTCGAGCTGACGTGATTAAATTTTGTATTTAATATTGAAAGGTCAGAGGTGATAGGGTGACTGTTATTTATTTCTGTGGGAGTTGGTTTTGGTGATTTGACTGATCGGAGGGATTGTTTTTACGATTGTATCTGAATTTTGTTTCATAAGGATGAGTATTATTGTTTCATACACCAACCTTATTAGTGAGATCCTTCAAAAAGGTCAGGTGCGTAGTACTCAGAACTGGCGCGTGTGTATGACAAGATTATGAATGTGGATGAAGCGAAAGAGGTAAGCAGGAATCGTAGCAAGTGCCGTTCTATAGTTTCTGCTTACATCTATGAGAAAAGGCCGTGACTATAAGTATGTACAGCACCCCCGAGAGAACAACCTTAAATTAAATAAGGTAAATTTTAATATATAAACTCGAAAAGTCGGGGTCGTAATCGTATTCGTGAATATTCTCCTTACTGATTTCGATATATTACCTGTGCGTTCGTAACTATGTTAGTATTAGGGGTTAGGGGTTAGGGGTTAATGAAACAGGAAATAATGTAAGTCACTGATTATTGGATTAATAATAATAAGGGAATTAGAAAAAACAAGTTATATTTTCTTACATGAGGTATGAGTGGACATTGAAATTTTTGAGGTCAGTTCTCTTTTCCTAAAATAACATTAAGATGCCTCACCTGAATAAAATGAAAGAAAAAAACAAAATACACTACTTCTACATCAATCCATACTTAGACTTACCATGCCATAGTATTCCTCTATAATTTTTGTAGGCATTTTCCAGTAAATAAAAAAATTATATGAAAAATAATAAGACAGCCAAAAAATCAATGACTTGAGATGTACACATCAATCAATAAAATAAAGAAAACTTTATAGGTTGGAATGGCACAGAACAACAATATGTATATTGAATTAAATCCACACATTTGACTTCAAGTTAAACCTGACACAACCATCACCACAATTTTGCGTATAATCGAAAAACACAATATTGGCTTCATTCCCAATCATACGTCATAATTGTGCACCTAGAGCTACGTCATTACACTGGTTAATGTCAAAGTGACAGTGTGCGGACACCGTCGGATATATTCATTCGTGAAGTGAAATCAATGGAGGTACTGGAACATGACAAAATTAACCTTTTGACGAGACAGTCAAGTATAGACTACAAACTAAAATGTGCCCGGCACGCCACAGTCGCGACTGGGTGATTTCTAAAGAAAATTCGCGCTGAGGGCACGCTTTTTCTGTTTTGACATGGTGGTAAATGTACTTTTTATCATAAGTGGATTTTTGAGGATATTTTTGTAAATTGCCTCATTAGTGGTTTTGGGTGCGTGAGTTCGATTTCTAGGTCGACCAATCTCATTGGTTTTTTTTATTAATTTTTTAGGTCTGGAATTCACATTTATGGCCTATTAGTATCAAATAGGCTCGCACTTTACATTGGCAAACTGTAGGCAAACCTCTGCGTAACCCTTCTAGAGGCGTGATTATGTTTTTATGGCATGTTTAATTTGTACCCAGGTAATGGATTATCATTGCATATTAATGCAATGCCTATAACCTTTATAGATAATCCCTCATTCTATTAGTGAAAACTGTATGAAGGGTTTTAGCCTGAACGAATACAAGGCAGCGGGGACTAAATAATATGAATGATGAAGTAATCATTAAGAAAAAGTTTTCAGTTTGTTACACAACCAATAAAGCAATAATAATTTATTAACAAGACAACTCACAAACTTTCAATCCAATTGCAAAATGATAAACAAAAGTTCGGCGGCTTAATCAAGTCTTCTCCATTCCGCCAATAGCAAGCTCGCGTTTTAGCAAAGTGAGACGTTGCTTGCATTCCAAATGCAAGACAGGATCGCAATTAAACTATCTGAATACGGAATGAATGAGCCGGCGAACGGGACGGTGTACTTAGAGCGTATTGTTTCGAGTGCTTCAGAACGCTGCGGCGCGGGAGCTTCGTCTACGCTTCGGCAGATTTGAGCTCCTGTGCCGCGGATATTTGAAAATGGAAAAATGGAATATTTAGCCTCGCGGATTAAAAATGGAAAAATTTATATTACGTCAATTGTAAGTGTATTTAAGATATTTTAATCATAATAGCTACGCTAGAGTTTCTGAGTTCCCAGGTCGAGCAAACTGTTAATGGGTTTTTCTACGAAATTCTTAGTAGCAGTTCGGAGATTGGATTTGTGCCCGGTTAATGGCAATCGGCGCGATTCCTATTACAATAAACATACCGGCGAACTGTGGGTTACACTAGTACGCCTCTGCCTAACCCTTCGGATAATACAGGCGTGATGATATGCATGAATGAATAAACTTATTAAACATTTGTGATACCCGAAATATTATGCAGAGGAGTACTACTGTACACCTTACACTTACATACACAACATACACTTACAGTGTCGTTTGCCTGTGAATCCAGAAAAAATATTCAGCGTGACCTTCCAACGATTTCAATATTTTTCGTATTTAACATAATTAAAAATTCAATCCGAGTCCATGATTCCGCGATCTCGCTTCTCATTGGAATTCAAAACATTCCCTTAATTAAAAAAGCGACTTTTTGAAACAGTACGCATAATATATAATATCAATTACATCGGATGTTTTTTTTTTTTTTAAAACGTTGCCCCACACTAGGATTTTCTCCTGTATCGTGGGTGCGTTTACAAACACAAATTCTCACATACACAAACGCCCAGACCCGGAACAACTACCTGTAGATCATACAAATAATTGCTCCGTGTGGGGATCGAACCCACAACACGTGGCGCAGAAGCCGATCGCTCAACCGCTACGCCAATCGTGTCGTCAAATTTAACAATGAATAATATCAATTTGTATTTACATTGGTTTATTTTACGATCCCATGTTATGTCAATGGTGATTTATTTATTTTTATAGTCAACATTGGTGATTAATGTAAAAAAAATATCCTTTTGTGTTCTTTGTTATTTTTAGTTAAGGAAAAATTTAACCGCTGGCAGGATACGAACCTGCATCTTCTAATTAAATAAAAAACTGAGGTAAAAAATGAGTTAATTTTCGTATAATAGAACTAAAGTAGCGGATGAGGTAGTCATATAGCATAGCATGCCTTGCCAAAGCATCGAGGGTCGTGGGTTCGATAGCCACATAATAAAATGAATCATCAAAATTTATGTACGCGCATAGCCTCCGAACGACTGTACCCAATTGGATAATTCTTTTTTCTCGTGTTTATTATTGTTATTGATAAAATTTAACACAGAGATAGACTGTAGCCTGATATAATACATAGGCTACTTAATATATGGTGGTAAGTTGCATCCCGAGGAAGGTCATTTGCCTAGACCTTTTGTCTCAATAAGTCGTTTTGGGATACGAGTGAAACCACGGTCTGCAGCTAGTTAGAATAAAGTTAGCATGAGCCACCAAAAAGTGTCAAATAAAAACAAAAGCTTAAAGACTAAAACCCGACTACGAAAAAAATCAACTAAATGTTATAAAACAAGAAAAGTTTTCTGTGTCCACGGACAGTGGTATCCAGTATATAGCCGTAGTCACATGCCGCAGTAATTATACTTAACTTTGCACCAACAGATCGTAATGAGCTCCATCTTTTAGAAACAGTACCCCTGCATCAATTCTAATATTATGACCTAAATTAAGCACAAAAGCTTATTCTAAGAGAACTAAATTGAAACTGATCTCTCGAAATTGATTGGCGTTGATCGGCTACAGATCAAAGCTATCTATTTTACCAAAATTTAAGCACTTCATCCCAGTGTCTCTGAGACGTCGGCAGAGTTGTGAATCGCCTTATATTGCTGATTCTAATTTAACCAAAAGTTATAATTATTACTACACTACAAACGAGCTGTCGAGCCACCTGGTGGTATGTAGCCATCGTCGCTCATAGACACCTGCAGCACCAGAGGAGTTGCTGATGCATTGCCGACCCTTAAGAGCCCTCCGCTATTAGATCAAAACTGCCTAAAATCGGTACTAAGTGAGTATATTTAGATCACAAATGGTTTTCTGATTAGAATTTTGCAACCAAAGTTGTTATGATTACCTTGTTTATTAGTTTGAGAGAGTTTATTAATTTGTTGTAATTTTCTCTTATATGTTTATTGGAAATGCTTTCTACTCAAGGGCGACTAAGGAATATGGGACCCTGGTTTCGATTACTAGATTGGGCAAGGTGTTACTGGACCTTTTGTTAAACCAGATTGCAACTCGGCAAAATAAATATTGAGATACTATCTCACGGTCCCCGTGGTGTTTAGACCTTGAACTATATCTAGTTGATCTGGATGAAAAGTATCTTAAATCTATATTTAATAAAAGTACTGCAACAGACTCATTTTTATAATCAATAAATTAAAATATTATACGGGTTATCAAAATACTTACGTTTTACATTCAAGGCAATCAGACAGTAGGTACTGAAATGATATATCATTTCCAAATGGACATAATTCTAAAATATGAGTAACCTGGTTTGTACCTGCTTTTAACATTGTGAATGAATTATGGGCTGCAATGCACGTGATATTAAAAATGGAACTTTAAATATGACTCCAGTTTATGTATAAAAAAAAAGAAATATCAACTTTAATTTTATTTGTGATTTGATATTTTCACATTCGCTGAAAAACATAAAATACTACTTAAAACTGTAATACAAAGTAATTTTAGGTAAGGAAAAATTCGATCGCGGGCAGGATTCGAACCTGTGTCTTCTGGTTTGATACACCAGAAGACCAGGTATCAAACCAGAAGACGCAGGTTCGAATCCTGCCCGCGATTGAATTTTTCCTTTACTAAAATAACTTTATAATCTTAGCATGGAAAATGCAAAAAAAAACACAAAACGACTGTAATACAAAGCTCAAGCTCTGTAAGCAAAGCTGTATCATAGGTAAAATAAAAAATGTAGACAATTTTTTTTTTTAAATAGTGATGAAAAAAAAATCTCTCCATAAAAACCATCTTCAGATTTCAAAAAAAAAATACCCGAATTGGTCCAGCCATCGAAATTTGCGATTAGCGATAAATTTTACGGTTCAGTTTTGTTTATATAGATTTTGAAATTGATATTTTTTAATATAGATCCACTATTTTTTACGGTAATAAGTAATGTTTTAGTGACTGATTATGTGTTTTCTTTCCGGTAAATAAAATACATACATAATCAACCCATTATATTGTCTAACTGCTGGGCACGGGTCTCCTCTTAGAATGAGAGGGATTAGGCTATAGTCCACCACGCTGGCCTAGTGCGGGTTGGCAGACTTCACACGCCATCGAGAAAATCTCTCAGGCATGCAGGTTTCCTCACGATGTTTTTCCTTCACCGTTTAAGCGCGTGATAATTAACTATTAATACGTACATGACTTCGAAAAGTCAGAGGTGCGTTGCCTTGGGTTCGAACTCGAGACCTTTGACTTGGCAGTCCAACGGTCATACCACTAGGCTATCATTGCTTCTGGTAAATAAAATTAGTTGAATGTTAAAAGGTAAGGTGGTATCGTACGGTATCGAACTAACTGTAAAGTAAGTCATGTCGGTTGACGAGTAAGGTAACTTGCTTTTCAATAGATGTCGCCAACGTCACCTTATGACGTAAATTCAGAATGTGAAGGCAAATTTCGATCAAGCGGGTGGGACTCGCGGTGGCTTAGCGTTCAGAGCGTCTTGTGTATCTAACCAGAAGACGCAGGTTCGAATCCTGCCCGCGATTGAATTTTTCCTTTACTAAAATAACTTTAATAACTTAGCATGGAAAATGCAAAAAAAAATAAAAGACGACTCAATCAATTTAATATTTTTTATTGAACCATATATACATATGTATGTATAATATGTATATATGAATTGATTGAATTAAAACAGAAGTTCAGACATTTCGGAGATATGAAGTAACATAGGTACCCAAGAACACGTATTCTGCATACCCTCTTTTTATAAAACCGTTAATAATATCCAAGACTTATAGTTACAGCACAGTATCAAATATCAGTAATGTATACTTTTGGGATATAAGGGGAACTTTCCCAGGGAAAGTTTCTCCTGGCTCAGTATATTGCAAATATTCGTGGTAATATTAACTTATAGGTTTAGGGAGGTGACATCAGCTGTCAGGCGGCATTAGTGATGGTCGCTTATATCGATAATGAAATGGTTAACTTACCAAAGAATAACTTATAAAAGGCTAAGTGATAAATAAGCCAATCAACTGATCTGCAAGGTTAAGCCACGCTCGCTGCGGTCTATGGATGGCTGGCCATTCTTAACATATCGAGTTCCCTTCGTGCCTCAGAGAGTACGTAAAGCCGTTGGTTCTGGTTGTCATACAGCAATTGTCATAGGTGTTTATCTATGACAATTGTTAATGGTAAGACATCCCCATATACTTTCAAAAACATGTTATAATGCCATCTCTCTCCAACTACTCTTCGCTTCCAAACCTGGTTTCAAAGTTCAGATAGAAGCCTTTTTTCTAGCTACTAGAAGGCGCACGTGTGGCAAATACGCGTGCCGCCCACTGGGTCATTGTCTGTTTGGGCAGCGGACTCCCCAAGTCAGTTGCTCGCAGGCCACACCCAGATAGGAGCCTAGAGTTTACATTTATGTCCGATTATTGGTAATTGGCTCCTCCATAACACATGACACCTAAACATATCAGCGGAGTGTGCATGTACAGCAGTTCACCTCTGCCTAACCCTCCAGGGATTACAGGCCTTGTATTGTTTTATATTCTGACGTATTTACATCAATATTTTGTTTGTAGCAATACTTTCTACTATCCTATTTATAAGAAAATTTCGCTCATTCTTTTGAAACTATGATTAATATTCTTGCTCAAGACCCATTTAATGAGCTTCGGTAGTCAAACTTGCAGCACGGGTAGAGCTTTCGAGGTGAAGTTCGACAAATGTTTGTAGTTCACTTCGATTTTCTCATTTCGATGAAGATCGGGATGAATGAAAGTGAGTATAAGTTTCTTTCAAGTCTGAAGTCAGCTGAAGGAAATGATACCTGCTTTTGAGAGGTAATGTTAACTGTGTTACATAAAAATATCGAAGTATTTTTTGTTATTTTGTCGTAAGGGTTAAATTTTTCTTTGTGTTTGATAAAATAACATATTATTACGAATCTATTCACCGAAGGTTGGGCAGAGGCATACTAATGTACACCCACAGTTCGCCGGTATGTTTAGGTCTTTTGCCAGTAAGTTAAGATTTCATGTACTCGTAATAGGGGGCGAGCTTATTACATAAACATAACATAACATAATCAACCCATTATACTATCCCACTGCTGGGCACGGGTCTCCTCTCAGAATGTGAGGGATTAGGCTATAGTCCATACAGACACATAGACATAAATTCCAAACTCCGAGCTGTTACTGAGAATTTCATAGCTAAACCCAATAACATTTTGCTCGACCTGGGAAACAAATCCAGGACCTCTAACGTAGCAGTCGCGCTCAGGACTACCTACTATTAGAAATTTCTTTAGACATAACACTGATTAGAAAATATATGACAATTATATTTTCAATAAAAAGTCCTCTGCATAACCAAAAAACTAGCAAAACACTATGCAAATAATATACCTACCTAAAAATATTAAAACAATTTATAACTATGGCATTTACAAAACAAAGTCATTATTATAAAATGTGAAACACATTACAGAAAATATTATCACAGCGTAATGTAGGTAACAATGATGGCACAGTAATTTCTGCAGGCATCCTAAGAAAACAGTTGGCATTGGCCCATCGCGTTTATTACCTCACTATTATTATATTTGATGGAAAAGGACGGCACTGTTTTGTTACCATAACGAGATCGCCCACGGTCTAGCTTTTACAATGTGAAATAAAAGAGAAATTGAGGAAAGGCTGTCCTTTTTGTGAAAGATACTTTAAATTTAGTAAAAACATCACAAGATTAGAGAGTTACAAAGGGCATATTTTAGGCTGGTAAAAAGTATTACATCGAATCGACGAGGACTCTGACTGCCTCATTAGTCTAGTAGTAACTAACTACTCAAGCGGTCAGAGCGTCTGGTGTATCAAACCAGAAGACACAGGTTCGAATCCTGCCCGCGATTGAATTTTTCCTTTACTAAAATAACTTTATAATCTTAGCATGGAAAATGCAAAAAAAATCACAAAAAGATAGTTAAAAGGTAAGGTGGCATCGTACGATATCGAACTAACTGTAAAGTAAGTCATGTCGGTTGAGAAACAAGGTAACTTGCTTCTCAATAGATGTCGCCAACGTCACCTTATGACGTAAACTCAGAATGTGAAGGCAAATTTCAATCAGGCGGGTGGGGTTCGCGGTGGCTTAGCGGTCAGAGCGTCTGGTGTATCAAACCAGAAGACGCAGGTTCGAATCCTGCCCGCGATTAAATTTTTCCTTTACTAAAATAACTACTCAAATTCAATGATCACCCTGCACACCACCGTGTGCTAAGTGATAATTGAATGGCCGAAGGTCGTGTAATGATGAAATATTTAATTGACTCCAAATTACTTTTGCGAATCCCTAACCAATATAATTTCTTACAATGCGTGTCATCGTTAGTGCGGGTCACGGAACAACTGAAGTTACAGCGCAATACAAGTTCTAACTAGCCAAAACATATGCGCATTGACACAATTTTTTTTGTTTTTTATTTCAGGAAATTTCATTAAATAAATTTGAGTTAAAGTACAATTATAAATTTTGAATATATTTATGAACGGTTTGATCGATTTTGACTATTTCTTTTATGTACATAAGGGTCAACTGTAAGGCTAATTCTTAGCTGTCGTGGGCCCGGTAGGAGGCGCTGTTGTCGACACTCAATTGGATATGATTGAAACCGCAGACAACAGCTATTTAGAAGATACACGTTTCATATGCTATAGAAAGTTTATGCCGAGTTAAGTATTGAATTTAGAAACTACATACTAACCTATTTTAAACCCGATTGTGTATCCAATATGCTTTCTAAGCAGAGAAGTTCGAAAGTACAGTAATACGCCATTGGGTTTGTATCAAACGGAGCACAGAATATTTGTTCAAATCCAATATAATGTTGACTGTTGATGTTTAGTTGCCAATGAAGTCTGTTGGATAATCTCAGTAAATCTGTGGGAAGCCGCTAAGCTGGTCAGATGCGGGCTTGTAAGACTTCACCCTGTGTATTCCGCGCTTTGTTTTACGTAATATTTATGGTTTATGTGTAAAGAAATGATTAATATATGGATACATCAGGATTAGTGCCTTCTCTCATCTCATTTCTTAATGCTAATGCTCAGGCTATAATATACAATATATCTCTTTGAGAATATTTAACTTTATATGGACTAGCATCTCTCATCCACACTCAGTTATATGTTAGCTAATTATATGCTTATCTAGACAAAACTACTGCTGAAGAAAGACCTCCCACAAAGACTTCCAAGGACTTCGTTTAGACAGGTAACTTCTGTCTGACTGTTTATTACGTTTTCACACCTAAATCGCTGAACCAATTTTGATGAATTTCCGTATTGAGACAGATTTAAGCTTAGAGAAGGACAGAGGCTACTTTTTGTGCCAGAAAGTCCTTTGATAATAGATCCTACCTGCTTTGCGTGGTTTCATTTGCAATCCAAAGAAAAAATTGTGTGGACTAAGTATACTTATTTGTTAACTATATTAAAATTAAAAATGAGAAACAGAAGTACTGCTACAGGAAAAGACTAGAAAAGTTATGTAAAAAACAAAACTTCAAAATATTGAAACTGCAAACGAAAAAAGGAAGGTGCACCTAATACCAGCTAAGCTTAAACGTCTGTAGGTAAGCCTAACATCAGTTTCACTAGCACGTAACATATGTCACTGAACAAAGGAATAGCACAGTGCGCTGTAAATCCAGCCAGCCAAAACCGAGAGTACAACAATATTGAAAAAAATGGATGAAGAGTGGCAACACCTCAAAAACACGAACGCTTTTGTAAGTGTGTAAAAAAAATTAACTTTAACATAATATACCATCAAGCCTGTATTCACTGAAAGGTTAGGCAGAGGCGCACACCCAGGGGGTGAACTTATTATTGCCATTAACCGGGCACAAATTCCAAACTTCAAGCTGCTACTGAGAATTTCATAGTAAAACGTCAATTACGCTTTGCTTGACCCTGGCAATGGAACCTAGGACTTCTAGCATAGCAGTCATGCCTAGAACTACTAATATCTATTCGTATGGTTTCATTATTCATAATAACTGAAGCGGCAGTAGCCCAATGACTAGATCGTCGGACTTGCGATCATGTGGTTGCCGGTTCGAAACTCACCCATTATACTACCGACGTGGGTTCACTTAGCACAAGCATTTAGCTTAGCAAGAGGGGTTCACAAGAATACTAGTAATGTGCGACCCACATTGCTAGTAAGCTTTAAAAAAATATATGTTTGGTTAAAATCGATACAATAAAAGTTGTTGTTTATGTTATTTTTAATGTAGACAAGTGAGGTTATTGCTAACTAGTTAGTAGGTAGTTACTAATTAATAACTAGTTAGTAATACTAATAACCCTCTGTATTATCTAGATTTTGACGACACAATTGCCGTAGCGGTTGAGCGATCGGCTTCTGCGCCACGTGTTGTTGGTTCGATCCCCACACGGAGCAAATATTTTTATGATCTACATGTAATTGTTCCGGGTCTCGGCGTTTGTGTATGTGAGAATTTGTGTTTCTAAACGCACCCACGATACAGGAGAAAATCCAAGTGTGGAGCAACGTATTTTTTTTTAAAGAAATGATTGTGAAGTAGTGTTCATGGATAGTTTTAAAAAAATATACATTCATTGACGTAGCCGATTGTCGAGACTGTTAAAACGAGTCGATCACTCGCTGTCCGAACAAAAACATAGGCGTGCAATTTGTTGGTTATGTACACTCCGATTGATTGACCAGCTCTGTTTTATTTCACGTTTATTTCCATACCACAATTCGACTGAAAACCAACTACAGTCTACAAAAGTTAGCGCAAAATTTGCGAGCACACTCTATGAATGTTCAGCGATAAAATTTTCAGTTAATAAACTGAACTTTTCATAATTTCTAATGCTACTAAAATTAAGCTTTTAAAACTAAATTCTGCTTCAAAAAGTTTCAATAGGTTAATTTATTATGCTTATAATAAAACTGGAATTTCTAAAAAAAATTAAGTTAGTTTAAAATGTTGAATATAAATATTTCGTATTTTAATCTGCTTCGTCGTATCGTATGATAAGGATCATAGATATGATAAAGGTATGTCCACTCGTTAGCTTGACTTTTGATAAAAAACATTATCTTTAAAACTAAAAAAATATCGCCGAAATGTATTTAAATGTACGCGCATAACATCCGAACGACTGCACCAAAATTGGATAATTATTTTTTTGTTGTGTTTGTTATTGTCAGGACAAGGAATGTATGGAAGAGTTTTTGTATATTTTTCACAAACGTCTGGGAAATTTACGCAGGCAAAGCTGCGCACGGGTCGCTAGTAGATGATATTTTTCCAAAGAACACATATTACAATTTTAAACATGATGGTGCTTTATCCAAACAAAAAAAAAACTAATAAAAAATTGACAATCAAAATCACCATTGACCTCATTGACAGAGTCTAAATTCGGATTTCAAATATAAAATGAACAAAAAGTTATTTCAAATATTGCGGATAACAGTTTACTGGACCAATATTGTTGGTAGTTTGTCCTGTGAAATATTGCCAACCGATTTTAACAAAACATAGTATAATCAAAAGTTTTTTAATTGTTGTTTTTAATAGCAGTGAATCCAACAGCAGTGGCGCCGTCAAATGATTTTCACACTGCAATCCCTGGAGTTTAGCTGTAAAAGTTTTTGTACCATGTGCACACCAAAATCTAACTTTTGTTTGGTCACAATTTTGGCGATGTTGTCTTAATTTAACTGTAGAGGGCAGCTGTGTTTCAATACCTAGTACTTCATTGTGAAATTTCGTTTTATGTTTTAGTGTTTTTTCTTGGTTTCTTGATATTTTGGAGAGTTGTACTTGACAGAGCAAATCTTTACGTCTTTATTTTTTCTCTGCGAAAGCATTGGCCTAAGGTTTAGTTGTGTTGTAGGTGTAAAAACACCCATCGAACCTTCAGCCCGTGACTTAGAAACCAATCGCCCAGCCTCTACGCAGAGAATGCCATCAAATTAATGAAGGAGTTTTCTTTATCCTTTCTCTACCTAAATTAAAATTAATTCTATTCAGTTCATAACATAATAATATGATAACATCTGTAATACCGCGGGGATAGGATACAAAACAAAGAGATGGGTTCATTATCCACAAATCAAACCTTAGTAGTCCTACTAGGAATTCCATAGTAAAACCTGGAAGCGCCTGCTCGACCTCGATAGAACTTATAACACAATTTCAATCTCAGTACCACTAGTAAAGTAAGTAGACCACTTAATTATTTAGCAACACATTATGATATTATATAACGTTTGGCGTACCGGCTGAGCAACCGGCTTCTACGTACTGTTGTGGTTGTACGGTTGTGGGTTCGATCCCCGTACGAAATAAATATTTGTAAGACCTACAGGTCTAGGCGTCTGTGTATGTGAGAATTTGTATTTGTAAAAGCACCTACGATTTTATTAAAAAATAACACAACTCAAATAACAACCCATAGTTTTACCAGACAGTAAAAAACATATTCTAATCCGCGTACAACCATTTAAAATTGCGTTACACAAATGAGAGCAAGTTTAAATATTGCTTTACAACGAACGGTTTTAAATTGAGCTGTGTGAGCTTAGAAGGGGACGAGCGCGCGAGCTTAACTGGAAGACAAACGACCGAAAAAAGACCATTGAAATGACGCAACGTTGCAAAACAGACGCTCAGACGCGTCCGCGGAACTGTTGCAAAGGAGAACTTTGTGTTGTAGGCAAAACGCGCCACGTTTGACGTAGTGTTTTGTTTTTTTTAGTTGTGGCGATGTTGATATTAAAGTGTGCGTTGGATGTAAAGGTGCTCGTGGAAACTTGGTGCATGTGTACTTTATAAATTTTCTTTAGCCTTACAACACAGTTCACTTACCTACACGATGATTGAACAATGCTTTTTTACCACTAAAGTGGCAAACAAGCATACTGCCCGCCTGATGGTAAGCGGTTACCTTAGCCTATGGACGCTTGCAACCAGGGATATAGCTCGCGCGTTGCCGACCTTGTACAAATCTTTTCACACCCTTTTTGAACAACCCCATGGTTATAGTCCTTTGGGAAAACCTAGGCGGGGAGCTGAGAAAATAAAAATCAATCAATCAATCAATCATCAGAGTGGTTGTAAGGTATGTGGAAGAATGACTCTCGCAATCGGCGTGGAGTTTTTTATAACTTGCCATCTGTTACTTTAAACTAACTCAGAATAGAGAAATACTTTCTTTAAAATATTATTTCTGACTAAATTTTGCTTCCCCCATATGCATTCCTATTAATTCGATTGTGATGAAAGTTATGTCAAGGATGTCTTAACTTATAGTGTTACGACAAATATCCTGGATACAAAAAAAAATCTTTGATACATCAATATTTAATAATTCATTGAAAACAATATGTTTAGGACGAAATTAATAAACTCATGTTTTGAAGGGTGAGCCAGGGCCCGTTTCTCCGAAATTCTTTGTATATTTAATATAAATAGTTTCATAATAACAGCCTGTATATTATTATAGAAATAAAAAGTGAATTTTGTATTATAATAGACTTATAAAAAAAACAATGCTTGAATTTTTATTTAAAGGATTATCTAGGTACCGTAAACGCTCAAAAGTCCATATGCACGCTAAGGATTAGATTGCTATGAACAGTACGAGCGAGCTCGATACAGCCAGTGCGTATCACTTGTTTACGACAGTGAATAGAAGGTCGTAAGTCAAACTAAACGTCAAGCTATTGCGTTGTGAGATTGCCTATGGACTTTTGGTCGCCACTGTACATAGAGTACATAGTCTTCTTCATAAAACTATGAAGTAAAATATTTAACTTTATCTTATAATATTTTAGGATGCATTTGACGAACTGGAGGAATGCTACGATGAGTATTCCTCGCTATTCGATTCATATTCGAAGCCGATAGGTAGTAGGTTTTTAGGTCAACCTACCCTCCTGGTGTCCTACATAAGATACATGATGAGCCTATACATGGTGAGCCTAATTCGTCAAAAGCGTCGTTCTTAGCCTGGCTAAGACTAGGCTAGGGCAAAAAGATTATCAAAAGAAGACCACGCTCCGTAAATCGGTCGTCTTGCAATGAGATCTGCAGAGTCATTTCATATGAGCGAGTGTGGGGACCATAATATATATAAGATAATCGGGAAGCTAAGAAAAGGCACTCGGTCTAGTAAATAGAATAGGTTCCTAGTGGCTGTCTCGCCTCTACTATTCCGAGCGTTCGGCCATGCATTCTGTAAATTATTTATATGTTCAGAGCACTCTGGTATAGACACTGATCGTGACTGTACTCTTCACGTGTAATATACCACCACGCTTGCATGTCCGTTGAGTTAGGCAGAGGTGTTTTAATATATCCACATTTAGAGATACACAATAGAGAAGATGTCCGGGTCTTACCACCTACTTGGAACCCCATTATAGATTCCATTAAATCAAAATCCAAGCCCAAAACTCCAAGACCGAAGGATACGGTAAGCTCGTTCTGCGTGAATCAGATCGTCAATAATTAACAAAAATGTAAGGTAGCTGTTAGTAATTGAAACATAAAGACGTCCAACAACTTAGTCTACCCGTGACCATGGATGCTGTAAAGGATCCGAAACGTCGGGAATCAAATAATATCAATACAACGCGATAAAATCAGTAAAAAGTAGTTTTATTTCAATAAGTAGACTTTTATAGAGCGTAATAAGGTTGAATAATTGATTCTGAGATATACAGAGATAAATATTCCTTTTTGTATATTTCGGAAAACCCTCATGGATCGTCTGCCACTACACGTCATATACAAGACTAGAATGATAGCTCTGAAGTATTACGAAATTGAATAGGCGGCGGTAGCCTTACGGTTATGAATCGAATTCGCGACATTCACACGACGCAACGACCATAACAGGCTAAGGTCCAGTGTTCCCTGGACCCCTCCGAAGGACGAGGCCTTGTCTTGTATCCTACTAACGGCTATAAATATCCACGTCCCTTCCAGTTTTCATCTGTTTCACAATAGAAGAATAAGTAAGTTTGGCAATGATCGAAGCGGCGGTAGCCTAATGTCTAGGGAGTCGGACTTGTGATCATGTGTTTACCGGTTCGAACCCCACCCATTGCACTACCTACGTGAACCCACTCGTAATACAAGTATTTAGCTTAGCACGAGGGGTTAACAAGAATATAGCTTTTAAAAAAATACGGGTAATAATTATGAAAACAATAAAACTGCCTTAAGATGTCCTAAGTGTAACTGCTACGCTAGAGGTCCTGGGTCCGATTCCCAGACCTACCAAAGTGTTATTGGGTCTTTCTATAACATTTTCAGTAGCAGCTCGGAGTTTGGTTTTAGTGCCCAGTTAATGACAATAGGCTCGCCCCCTATTACATAAGACCTAAACATACCGTTGTTTAATAAAATGCAGATGTAATTAAGCTTATAAGTATACGGGCTTAAATTCATCTGCATTTTAACGGAGTTATGCAACGGTCGAGTCCTTGTCATGTCTCAGAGAGTTCTGTGCATAATAAGTTATTGTTCACACAATAAAGCTGTCGCAGGCAAATCTGCGAGTAGTGAACACTAGTGAACACTAGTGAACAGGTTGTTAGAAGACTGCATACTTAAGGGTCCGGTGGAGCTTGAATTGCCCACAAAAACGTATTACCAAAATAAATCGTAAGCCAGACAATATTCTATCAAGTAATGTTATTATTCGGATCTGGATACCGTCAGTCTAGGTTCCTGCCGTAATGTTTCGTATCAAAAATTATATTCGCTTACATTTTTTTCCAGTGAAGTATTATGGACAAAATGGTATCGTAGAAACCACTAGATTAACGGTATCGGAATCCAATAATAACACAATTTGATTAAATTGTGTTTGAATTAAGATTTATTTCGGTATTAAATTTGTAAGAGAAATTCAGTCCACCGGACTCTTATATGTTTTGCTGTGTGTCACAGTTTATGGTACAGTTCCGGTTTTTATTGTGATTTAATGATGATTATAAGACTTGATAACTAACTTTTTAGGATTTTTTTGTGGTATATCCTCAACAAAGATGGTCAGCCACAAAGCAAATTTACATAGGACCATCTTGGATCTATATTCTATCAGAAAAGTCGAAATCAATGCACAATCGGCAAAAACGCACATTAAAAGACAGAAAATTGCTTAATCGATCAGTTGCTTAATCGATCATTATCGATTTAGTAATTTTCAGTCTTTGGACTTGAGAATTTGAGGAAATGTCCTCACAGAAAACCGGCGTCAAACAACGCTTACGTTGTGTTTCGCCGTTACCGGAGGCCCAATCCCCTTTTAAAAGGCGGGGAACGCACTTGTAACTCCTATGGTGTTGCGGGTGTCCATGGGCGGCGGTAATCGCTTACCATCAGGCGATCCGTCTGCTCGTTTGTCCTCCTATCCCATAAAACAAGTCTTTAAGCATTATATGGGTACGCACAACGTAGAAAACTAAGTAGGTAGTTTTTTAATGGCAAATACTATTTATTACTTCCATTTTCAAAACAAAATTGACACACAGATAAAGACAGCTCTTCATAGATCAACCAACATTTAGCTCAAATAAAACAGCCTAGTCATTGATAACTGTTTTCTGCTCGCAACAAAAGCCTTTGTTATGCGAGTCCCTTTTCGAATTAATTAATACACAACAACAAACAACTAAACTCAACTATTTGACCAATTCATTAATGAGAACGATGCATCAAGTTCACTGTACCCACATACTAGCCACATACCCTAGTCAGATTATTGAGTGCTCAAGGGATTCCCCGACCAGACGCGTACTACGCTGGCACTTGGTAATTTAGGCCATTTACCTGACTTGTCGACCACGCCTCGGTAATTACTGAATTAATTCCGACATGGTGTGCTACGTGCATTTTTAGAAAGCCACGTTTTGCGAAAATTACTGCTTTTATTTGTGGACGAGAAAATTGTTATGTTGACGGAGTTTTTTTGACGGCTAAAGTGGCTGATTTTTTTTTAAATAACTACATAATATTGTTAAAACTATATTGTAGTGCGACATTGGTGACTTGTTAATTAATGTATTTTTATACGCATAACATGTTTTTTTTTTCATAATCTTTAGTTCATGCTTCTGTTCAGCAAAGGACCAGTAAGAAGGAGATGTGAGTCCAATAGTATCAAAGTCCGCTAAACCAAAATTGTACTTTGATTTATTAATTAAACTGTTAATATACTGGTTTATGACACTTACGCGAATATTAGAAATAAAACTACTTTTTACTGATTTTATCGCGTTGTATTGATATTATTTGATTCCCGACGTTTCGGATCCTTTACAGCATCACGCAGAACGAGCTCACCGTATCCTTCGGTCTTGCATCTTCGGATCGCCAATAATTAACAAAAATGTAAGGTAGCTGTTAGTAATTGTAACATTAAGACGTCCAACAACTTAGTCTACCCGTGACCATGGATGCTGTAAAGGATCCGAAACGTCGGGAATCAAATAATATCAATACAACGCGATAAAATCCGTAAAAAGTAGTTTTATTTCAATAAACTGTTAATGTTAAGATTTAGTAATAAAAGCCGCTAAAACACTACCAAAAATGCATTTATAATCAAAGTTTTGTTGTCGCCGCTAAAAACAGTGGTGGCGTTACAAATACCAAAATTTATCAAAATAAAAGTGTGATTAGAGTATTGCTATACTATATAATAAAACATTTTTATCATGGAAAACCAAAAAAAAAACAACTATTTAACGAAAATTATTAATTATTTTAGCAGATTTTGAAACTATACAACTTATGTCTGAATTCCAATTCAATACAATGTAAAAAAAAACTCTATAAAATAAACTACGTTTTTACAAATTACAAACACAATGCAAAATATATTGTTCTCGTGCCTAACCCTTACACAATTTGCTGAATTAATAAAAACCAAAGTAAAAGTACACACATTTCTCGCACCACGTATCGAATAACAAAACCTATCCACGTACTCCTTCGCACACAAAATAAACAGACATTGAAAGAAATACATTGAACGTTAAAAGGTGAAATTTATTATGGAAACTAAATAAAAATACCAAAGTGTTCCCTCGATTTGTTCCATTTAATAACGACAATAGAATCCTTTAGGGTGTGACCAGGGTAAGTTACGACGCCTCTGATGTATTTATGTGCGAAAAACAAAAGTTTAAGAGGGTGAACGCGGGAAACGTTTATTTATTTGTTTTTCATTAATTTACTAGGTTTCGATACGGCTTTGCTTACATTTTTTATTAATTATTGAATAAAAACTTTTCTAGCTATGATTGCTTTTATAAATATGTACTTTCAATTTGTGTTGCAATATATTGAAAATCTAAGAAATGAAAAAAGAAGTTTGATTTTTCTTAACCCTTTCTATGCCTGAGACTAGATTAAAAAGATCATGATTCTTATAGTTTGTTTTGGTGTTTAGCCTTAGCTAAGAAATACTGGCGTCGATTAGTATTAAAAATCTAATATAAACTGGTAAAAGAGTACTTTATAAATATCATAAATATCGTTTTACATCACCTTTATATTAATGAAGTGAACAAACCTACTTCCTGATTAATATCTGTAAGTAAGATCTGTCACTCGACACTCCTTGCCTTTTCGCTTGTCTCACGACATTGACGATTCTTATTTATAAACATTTCGATTTGTAGATTAATTAATTATCATCAGATTACAGACATTGTTTGTTGAAAACGGTATCCGTGTCAGCATTTCAGTCACTTTCTTAAGATAATTTTTGGTTTTAGTACTCAATCCTTGAAGCCTTTGTGATAACATCAGTTACAAAGGAAACAAGCTCCAAATTAATAATATATTTAAAAAAGTACTCCCAAAAGCATAGCCCAGGATTTTGCTATAAAATACTCAGATACTTGAGAACAGTTCGACCAATTCGGCAGATTTTTTATTATGTTCCTAACTGTCATAATGTATATAAGAAAAAAGTAAAAATAATGTATGGGAAAATGCACACTGGTGCGATTGGATACGGGTCACTACTCTTCGTGCATGGAAAAAAATCCCTAATTCTTGTACTCAAATTCAATTAATTGTACATGTATAGTGTTTGTTATGTTACAAAATTTAAATGAGTACTTACATAATAATAAAATAGCACCCGGGAGCTAAAACCTACCGTTGCACTTTAGGTATACATTAATACACGATTGTATAACCCTTCGGCGAGAAGGTGTATATTTAATATTTATTTTATTTTTCCTTATCAAGCCAGGATTTATTAAAAAAGAATACAGTTAACACTCGCCCGCTTCCGCTGCCGCGTCGGCACCGATTCCGTACATTATCGAGAGGGTTATAAATTGACTATTGAAGAGTACCAACCGTTTTTAAACGCCGAATATTTGGAAATGAAACGGCTTTTTGGGTACCTACGTAAGTGTTAAGTATTTAGGTCAGTTTTTTAAAGTTTGATAAATTGTTTCCATTTTATTTGTAAACTTTTTCCCCGTGTGGGGACTGGTTAGAATACTGTTCCTTACTGCTATTCAGATAGGCATCTCGTAGGAGCCGAGAAAGTATCTAACTTGCTGGATGTTACGACCTCTCGGGGTCTGACTGACAGGCGACCACCTTTATGTCGGAGTCTGTCGTAAAGCACCTTGGTATGTTTCGACTTTTGCGCGTATGAGCCAGTTCCCCCTCGGTTGCTGCGGCTCTGTCAGTCTGCAGTCCGTAGGGGCTCTTAAAGTGGCTCGTCTGCTCGTTTGCCGACCAAATTAATAAAAAAAACTAGTTTTTGCCTGCGGTTTCACCTGCATTCCAAAGGTCTTTTTGAAACAAACGGTTGCTCATGTCATTTTTCAGGATACAATCTATCTCCTTGTATTTTTCTATAAGTAACAAGCTAACAGACAGAGCTATTTTCCCATTTACGTATAATACATTTTTACAGAATCTTTATCCCCTTTGACCGACACATCAAAACAGAAAAAGCGTTCAAGCTCCGAATTCATTCTTTACAAAATGGTCACCCAGTCGTGACGCGTGCTGTCGTGCTGGGTACATTTTGGTTTGTCGTCTATACATGGCTGTTGCGGTCAAAAGGTTATCAGAACTCAGTTTTCATGCAAAACGCAGAAAAAATAATTTATCCTCCAGATTTTATCCTCCGGATAATTTAATATTATCGCAATCATAAATTGTCAAGACGCATATCTGGATTATACAGCGAGACATGCATCTTGACAATTCTTTTGTCGACTGTACCTCTCCGTGAAAGTACAATCGAGTACGTAAGCAAATAGTACGTAAATCTTCAGCTAATTCGGTAGAGACAGCTCAGTAAGAAGTGAATTTAGTGGAACTTAATGCGCTACCCCGTTCAAGATGCAGTCATGCTAAGTACCCGCAAATTGCTTGTAAGCCGTATTTTTACTACCCATTTACAACTCGACTACCCGAATGTCAGGTTCCGGTTTTATTTCTTTGTTGTTTTTGGAAAATAAAATGCTGAGTAAAAATACTGACTGTACCTTTAGTTTAGTAGTTAAGGTTGTCACCTAACCACTATCGTTGCGTCGAGGGTCATGTGTTTGATTCCCATTCAATAAAAAATGTGAGATCTTAGTGGAGTGCAAGCGTGATGGTATATTTTTTGTCACGTATATTTCGACACAACGCTTAGATTTAAAAAAATGTTTAAATTATAGGCACGTAACTTGTACTTGTCGTGATTCGAGAGAGAGAGAGAGAGAGCTTCGAGGGTTGTGTCTTCAATTCCAGGTAGTTTTTCAAGGATGTTTGCATACGTGGAAATTCGTGCTTATAAACACACCCACGATCAACGTTTGAAAAACGATACTTAACTATCGATATTCTTACCAAAGGGAGCTTGTCTAAATATTCAATTGAATATCCTTCATAATATAAACCATACCAACACCCAAAATATGGAAAGCCAAACATTAATAAGGCCACCGGCCTCAAATAATCATAGTGGTTATATCTAAGAGATAACGATATAACGGAAACTATAGAGACATTAATCAACCCGGTCCAAGGTAGTCGGGGCCAATAAGGTTGTATATAACTCAGGGAATCTAATTTGGCTCGCCCGACCCCCGTCGCAGCGGAAGGGTTGAGCGTTATACGTAGGTGCTAATATTCGATGGTACTGTAATTTCTGTTCGCGGAATTCAAGCGATTGGGGGGTTGAGTGTGCCAGTTCAATAATCGTGCTGCGTAGGGAATTGTGCTGGGGATTTTTAATTTTTGGTTGGGATTGGAATTTTTTCTGGTTCAGATAATTGACGTGGTAAAAATGTGTATATGTGGTTTTTTGGTGTCGTAGTTAAGTAATAACTATTTATGGATTGTGAATTTTCAGTAACAGTCTGGTTTATACCTGGTTTATATTATGACTATTACTATCTATTTACCTATCTATTTATCTATCTATTTATCTATCTAATCTGTAGTTCAATTTAATTTAAGTAATGTTAAGGGGATAATAAATTAATAATGAACAATTGTATATAATTTAATGTATTCTTTTATAATTTATAATTAAGTAATATAGGTAATGCAATTTCAGTCATAATTTCACTTAAATTTAAAGAACTTTACACAGTGACGCTATTGTAATATATTAATACTACAATAGCGTCACTGTGTAATATTAATATATAATTCACAATATTAATATTAATGGTGTGTACAATTTGACGACACGTTTGGCGTAGCGGCTGAGCGATCGGATTTTGCGTCACGTGTTGTGGGTTCGATCCCCACACGGAGCAAATATTTGTATGATCTACGGGTAGTTGTTCCGGGTCTGGGTGTTTGTGTATGTGAGAACTTGTGTTTGTAAACGCACCCACCATACAGGAGAAAATCCTAGTGTGGGGCAATGTTTAAAAAAATTTTTTTTTCATTAAAAAAAAAAAAAAAACTTGTGACGTATTTACACTGCATGAGAAATAATCTATATTCTATTTTATCATTGTCTATAATATTTTATTTATAAGAAGATCCTGACTTATTGATTGATTGACGTATCAACGCACAGTTGAAACTACAGGAGCTAGATCCAATGACATTATTTATAGTTTAAAATTATATCATTGGCTATATTCCTGAAAGATTGCATGCTGGTTCCTTTTGCACTGTAGACGAGCACTAAGAAAGGATTTTGAAGGGTGGAAGTTTGTATGAAAGTCCGCACACAGCACCATGCGTTTGGAATACACATATACACACATAAACAAGGATAAAATCGTCAAGATATTATGATTCCATCCTCAAAGGAAAGAGATAAAACTCAATGATTCCATCAATATACTTCAGCTGTCATTCGCTGTTGACATTATTGACAATTGTTTTCTTCCTTATAAATTAGACTTAACACATTTTATGACATGAAACCTCCATGGTGTACGTACAGTGGGCACTGACCAGCAAATTGTAAGTGTATATTGCAATACACCTCTGCCTAACCCTCTGGGACATACACCCGTGATGGCATGGTGGCGCAATATGTATAAAACATGTCATTATTATCATCACCTGACGATATTTCTGTCCAAAGGAACAGTTCAACTAATTAACTAGCACCAAAAGCTCTTTTGATATCCATAATATAGGCCCCCACCTACAGGCGTCGTCAATCCAAATTACATTCACAACCTAATTCTTTACCGCATAAGATTCACAATCGCTTGTCGCAAATCAAATTTTCTTTCCGACTTTCACAGTACTTGACTTTATTATAAGTACACTCGAGTACAAATTAAGGAAGTTCGACTTTGTTGTTCAGTAATCGGAGAGGCTTGTGTGTTGGTCTTTTGTAAATGACTGAGAGAAACGGAACGGAACGTGTTGTTGACGGTACGTCGATAATTAAAAACATTATTTTCTGTTTATTCATGAGTTTGTCGAGAAATATCATTACTCGACTACTATAATAGGAAGGGTATGTACTTATGTATCCTGGATGTTCGATCTTAGCTCAAAAACTACTCATCAGATTTCAACAAATGAAGTGTCGATTGATTTGATTTTGCCGTAAGAGTGTCATAGGTTATGAATTTTTGAAAAAACATGACAATATACAAAATACAAAAAAGGGGAACGAAAAAATATTTTTTTTCTTGATTAAAAGTGAGGTGAAAAATGAGATGTCAGAAGATTTGTCTTGATACACCTCATATATATAATTTGATAGATATAATCTGGGTGTCTTTAAATCAGGAGTTTCTTCTAGGCAAGCGCGCTCCGTCGTAGATCGCAGTGTCGCTTAACGGCGGTCAAGCGTAACCTATCAACAATAAAACACAATTTAGTATAACACTGACCCACTTAATGATCATGATTTTACGTAATTTAATGATAATGCTGATGACTTTAAATATTTTTGCCAAACAATAACACGTTTTATAGTGATAAACTCTAGATTAAAGGTCGCATAACACTATGTTCCACTACCGATACAGTGTAATAAGGGTAATTTGCAGGCACATGAATCATAGCCGATACGGCGTACGTAGCTAATTAGCGACCAGTGTACTCCGGCTCGTACAGTTGACAATATGATTTATTCGCTGTTTTCATTTTGATTACCAGTATAAGATCACAAACACTGCGGAGTCTATTTTGAAATTAGTTAAAGAGAGACAGACTTAAAGTCAAAAGTCAGGAATGAAAAATAACGAACTAAAGATAAAAGAAAAAGAAGAACGGTATAAAGAAAGGAAAAAAGATTTGTGCGCAGATTATTATAAATTTGCTTAATGTAGTAGATTTACATTGCATGTAAAAATAAACAAAAATACAAAAGAAATAGATACAAATTCAAAAATACACGGTAAGAATTAATGTTGTAATAAATTCAGATGAAAAACCCCTTGGGTACGTACATAAATGCAATATTCACACTTTTTGTTTCAATTCTTTCGTCGATACACTAAAAAGACACTGCTTCGGCACGAATGGGCCGGCTCGACGGGAATGATGGGCCTCACAGAAAACCGGCGTCAAACAACGTTTACGTTGTGTTTCGTCGAGTCAGTGAGGTTACCGGAGGCCCAATCCCCTTTTAAAAGGCGAACAACGTACTTGTGACTCCTCTGGTGTTGCGGGTGTCCATAGGCGGCGGTAATCGCTTACCATCAGGCGATCCGTCAGCTCGTTTGTCTCCCTATCCCATAAAAAAAATATATATCTAAAGTACACTTAGACGCGCTCACTGCGGATCAGTCTGTGGATGGGTGACTATTCTTATCACATCGAGAGCCTCGGTACCTCGGAGAGCATGTAAAGCCGTCGGTCTCGGTTCTCATACGAACATCTATGACAATTGTTAGTGGGAATCAAAAGCCCAAAATAAACCTGACAAACAGTCCACTTTTTGGGGTATACATGCGTAATGCTATGAAACATGTTTATGTAGTATTAAAGGTAAAAGAAATCAGTACGTTAGTGTTCGTGTAAGTACCAGAATCATCATCCAGTTTGGTGGCCAAATATCTGGCAATACGACTGTGGCCATCCAAGCAAACTCCTATACCAGGCTACCTGGAATACCCATTAATTAATCCTTATGCTTCTAAGATTGAGGTGTAGATTGGATTGAAACCTGTCAACTAAATTCTGTTGGTCACTGGAGCTTAAATATTGCGGTGGTGAATGAGCAATATCAATACCAACATGACCTAGCTGTAAATAGAATTCTGTGAATAGGTTAGTTGCTATCTCATCATAGTAAGTTTGTAAATAAGATCTAGTTTAATTAATTTTGATACTGAAATTACATAGCATAAACTACCATCACGCCTGTATACCCCGAAGGGTAAGGCGGAGGCGTACTTAATGTACACCCACCGTTCGCCGGTATATTTAGGTCCCATGTTATAGGGGGCGAGCCTATAGCTGCTGAGAATTTCATAGAAAAACCCAATAACACTTTGCTCGACCTAGGGATCGAACCCAGGACCTCTAGTGTAGCAGTCGCGCTTGAGACCACTAGACTAATGAGGTAGCAGCTCGGAGTCTGGATTTGTGCCCAGTTAATGGCAATAGGCTCGCCCCCTATTGCATGGGACCTAAACATACCCGCGAACTGTGGGTGTACATTAGTACGCCTCTGCCTAAGCCTTCGGGGAATACAGGCGTGATGGTATGTTATGTTTATGTAAGCGTACCCTAATAAAAATAATCCAGAGAATTATGGTTTTATTTTATTATAACAGCACATATTAATTAAAAATGTATATAACAACAAAAAAAAATCTCGTTCTTTCTTCTCTTTTATATTCCAGAATTTGTTTGTTTTCTTTAATGAAATATTAAAAAAAAACTTAATTATGTTAAGTGCTTAGTCCGTTCTATAATTAAACAAGTCTTTTGTTTCTCTAAGTAAATTTCAGAATGTTGAAACTGTTTCAACTCTAAAGTATCTGATCGCCAAAGTTACAGACTTACTCTAGTGCTAACCTATTTACTTTGCCTGACTTTAACGTGGACACCTGATACCTGACTAGTTTTCCTCTCAAACACATAAAGAGCTATTTATATATAATTATACTTAAACGTATAGATTTGGTATTATATAATATTACTACTTTTTACGTTTTTTTTTTTATTATTTGATTCTCGACGTTTCGAATCCTTTACAGCATGCAGCAGCAGAATGTTAGTTGTTGGACGTCTTAATGTTACAATTACGAAACGTCGGGAATCAAATAATATTAATACAACGCGATAAAATTCGTAAAAAGTAGTTTTATTTTAGTGTAATGATTTCTAGAAAAGAACTGAAGTCAGTTTTTTTATAAATGTGTTTTAGAAAAACATACTTAACTATATCTGTCACAGGTCAACCATATAATCAGTCAAAACTGATTTTGACTGCAAAATTCAGTCAAATCTAGTTTTGACAAAGGACAACGGTCAAAACTTTAATTCCTTCTGTGTACAGAATGGCTACAGCTCAGTTCTGATCATACAGTGTGGTCACAGTTCTAACCTCACTCATATCTATATGTCTATATGTCTTTCATTCTGAATTTAACCGGCCAAAACTAATTTTAACTGCAAAATTAATAACCAACCACTAACATCCATAGTCAAACTGACTGTGACTAATTTTGGAATAAATTGTAGTTGTTTGCCGGCTTTTCTCCTTATGTCCCACTTTTTGAAACCCTGCAACTAGTTTTTACTTTTCAAAAGTATCTTTTTTTATATAATGGTTGGTTGGTTTATTTAATGGTGTAATTGAAATAAAACATTTCGACTTTGACTTTGAAATGGTTAAAAAAAAGCGACGGTGGCCTAATGGCTAGGGCGTCGGACTTGCGATCATATGATTGCCGGTTCGAAATCCACCCATTGCACTACCGGCGTGAACGCATTCGTAACGAAAGCATATTTAGCTTAGCACGAGGGGTTAACAAGAATACTAGTAGTGTCCACCCACATAGGTAGTAAGCTTTAAAAAAATGAAATAAAACATTTTGTCTTTGACTTTCGAAGTCAAAATTTGTTTTGCCTGAATATGAACTTTAACAAATAAAATATATACATGATTAACAAATAAAAATATTTATGATTATGATAATCATCTACTCTCAGCCGTCGCTAGTCTGGAACGAAAAAGTGAAGAGAACACAAATATTGTGAACATTTTAAGAGAAAATTCTAACGTAACACTCAAATTGTTTCGTTGTGTTTGTTGCCGCGGTGAAGTGAAGTTGGCTGTAATTAAATTTTTTAATACACCCTTGCGTGTCCAACTGGACTAACGAAATGAATTATTTTAATGAAGGGTCTCCAAGTCGCTTGTGTTTTGAACAAAAATATTCAAGGTTTTCCGGAGTGTGTAGATACGTACAGTAAAGGCCAAAATGCTCGTAATTTTTTTATTATTTGTAGCAATCGCGTTGTTTATTTTTAAAAAGATTCTGTTTGCACACAATCTCACTTACATCATGACTTTATATTTTGTAGAATGATGTTTATAAGCTGAGAATCTATATCTATACATTTATAATAAAATTGTAACAGGCCGATGTCTGTACATTATATATATTAAAGAAAAACTAATACATAAAACTAATATTTTTTTTTTGAATTTTTATCTATCTGTCTGTCTGTACCTAACCTACCTTTCCTATCATATCGGCCTTAACACAATCCATCCATCTTTTCTTTGGTCTTCCTCTACCCCTTCGTTCCTCTACATTCATAATAATAATAAGAGGCTTATAATTTAATTATCATGCGCTTAAACGGTGAAGTAAAAAACGTGGGGACACCTGGTATGCCTGAGAGATTATCTCAACATGTGGTGTGCCAACATAAGGCCAGCGTCTCTCCGTGTGGGGACGGGTCAGAATACCTACTGATCCTCACTGCACATTCAAATATGCACGTCGTGACAGTTGAGAAAATAATCTGACTTGCTCGGTGGTGGGACCTCTTGGGGTCTGGCTGGCTTGGAGATCACCGTTACGTCAGAGTCTGTGGTAAAGCATTTCGGTGTGTGTTTCGACATTTGCGCGTAATAACCAGTTTTCCCTCGGTTGCTGTAGCTCTGGCAGTCTGCAGTCCGTAGGGGCTCTTAAGGGTCGGCAACACATCAGCAACTCCTCTGGTGTTGCAAGTGTCCGTGGGCGACGATGACTGCTTACCACTCGGCTCGTCAGCACGTTTGCCGACTTAACCAATAAAAAAAAGCATGGAGGACTATAGCCTTATAGGGATAAGACTAGTCCATGCTTTTTTCCCCATGTGAGAGGGCTCCCTGTGAAAGGAAACCCGTATCTTGCAATGTGACAGTCTATTGAGTTGATTATATTGTATTTTCCATGGAATGTTTTATCATTGATTATCTTCACCATATTTTATTACAAACGCGGAAATGCGGGATTTATATTTTGTAATTAAGCGGGGAGGCACAATTACTCCGTCACGCTATAATTGCTAGTTTTATTGTAATTTTGTCGCGATTTAGTGACCAAAATTCTATATTCTTCATAGTATTCGTGACGTGTTAACATTTCTAATTGTTGCTTGTCTTGGAGGATTTATGTTTATAGACGATACGGTCTATAATGTAGCACGCTTGCCTAGAAATGACCTATTTACTCGTGGCTATAAATCTCCCAGGTGTTACTATCGGACTCTTAACAAGAGTAATTTTTATCAAAATATCTAGCATAACATAAACTAGCTATAACACAACAAATACAAGTTTTTCTAGTATTAAGAACGATAAAACATGTTTCATTAGGACGTTTCAAGGTCAAGGTCGGATGCTTATCGCCAGCGGCGCTGGTGAGCACGCACTCCTAATTTTCTACATTTACCATGTTACAGGCCTGAAAATGTTGGGATATAACCTACTTAAGTATGAGTACTCGTAAATTCTTATCAGTGGCTGGAACTTTGGAAGTTTTCTATGTTTATTTTTTTGTGTTATTATCGCTCGGAACAGTATATATGCAAGGATAAAGATAAAAATAAATTTGATCGTGACGTCAGAATGAGATCGTGGCCGAAAATTACACCATACATATCAATTATCTACGTAATCCAGTTGGCTCTAGTTCATTCTAAGGCGGCGGTAGCCTAATGCCTAGGGCGTCGGACTTGCGATTATGTGGTTGCCGGTTCGAAACCCACCCATTGCACTACCGCCGTCAACCCACTCGTGACACAAGCATTTAGCTTAGTACGAAGGGTTAACAAGAATACTAGTATACTGGTTTTTGACACTTACGCGAATATTAGACATTGAAATAAAACCACTTTTTACGGATTTTATCGCGTTGTATTGATATTATTTGATTCCCGACGTTTCGGATCCTTTACAGCATCCATGGTCACGGGTAGACTAAGTTGTTGGACGTCTTAATGTTATAATTACTAACAGCTACCTTACATTTTTGTTAATGATTGGCGATCCGATTCACGCAGAACGAGCTCATCGTATCCTTCGGTCTTGCAGTTTTGGGCTTGGATTTTATGGAATCTATAATGGGGTTGGGTTTGTATGGTTTGATCCGATTAGCCATTTTGGAGTAAAAGAGTAACAAACATCCATACTCACAAACTTTCACGTTTATAATATTAATAAGGATATTTTATGTATTTATGTATGTATGTATAGTCTCAAAACAGTATGTATATGTAGTCTCAAAACTGTATATGTAGTAGTAGTAATATTTATACAGCGGCTGTATGTAGAGGCTGCGCGATCGGCTTCTCCGCCACGTCTTGTGGGTTCGATCCCCACACGAAGTAAATACTTGTATGAGCTACAGGTAGTTCCGGGTCTGGGCATTTGTGTATGTGAGAATTTGTGTTTCTAAACCCACCCACGATACAGAAGAAAATCCTAGTTTGGGGCAACTTAAAAAAAACGTTATGGAATAAATATTATATTTGTGTTATATCATACCATACCATATCGTACAATATTATAGCGAACTGTAGAGGTCCGAGTCACTTATAGGAGTCAAAACTATACTTTTAAATAAATATACATATTATTATATATATATATTACATATTGCACAAATCCAAACTCTGATTTGTTACCAATAATTTCACGGAACAACCCAATAACACTGCTAAACCTCGGAATCAAATCCAAGAATTCTCAGTCGCGAATCGAACCGTGGGACAACTTGCGTATTGATAGACCGCAACAAAAACAGCAGGATATAGATTTTGCTCTACTAATCTGTTTTCACTTAATGAAAAGAGAAAAGAAAGTGTAATCCGTAATCGTTATTTAGTGTCACTTCTGGATAAGCGGTGACAGATCGATCGCGCTGTCTTTTGTGCAGTCCATAATGTGGGGGGTGTGGGATTAATGCGAGCTCTTATACTCCGGTGAACACTGAGCGATGACTGTGGATCGGTAATTCTCCGTTGGAAATACATATGTACTGTAAACGAACAAAATTGTCTAGTACGGGGGTTTTTATACCTCAATTTATTGAGGAGGTAGAACTCGTGTGTGGGTTGTTACCGTATAGCCAAATATGTTTTGTTGTTTATTTGTTTTCACCACTGACTTCCGAAACTATTTTGTAGACTTTCGACGACACGATTGGCGTAACGGTTGAGCGATCGGCTTCTGCGCCAAGTGTTATGGGTTCGATCCCCAGACGGAGCAAATATTTGTATGATCTACAGGTAGTTGTTCCGGGTCTCGACGTTTGTGTATGTGAGAATTTGTGTTTGTAAACGCACCCACGATATAGGAGAAAATCCTAGTGTAGGGCAACGTTTTAGTAAAAAAAAGAACATATATATACAATAACATAACCACCTCGGGATTAATTTAAAAAATATAAATATCTTTTATATATATATATTTTTTATACCACTAAGGTGACAAACAAGCCACCCGCCTGATGGCAAGCGGTTACCGTAATCTATGGACGCTTGCAACAACAGGGGTAGCTATCACTCGCGCATTGCCGACCTTGTAAATAAAGGAGGAATAGTTGGACTGGCAGCATAGGAGACATTCTGCCATACATGACAGCGGCGGTAACAAAACACCACCGGTCACCCACCTGCCAACACAACGCCTCCTCGCGGAGCTCTGGCGACCTTGCTCACCGTTAAGAACACAACATAGCACGGAGCTATGTTATGTGGCTTTGATTTTCCACAAGGTTGTTCACAGATATTTTCATCATTAATGAAATCGGTTCACTATTGATGGAAATATCGGTGAACATAAATAAAAACATACATATGCTCATCTGGCATAGAACCTCCAAATTTTTTGAAGTCGGTTAAAATATGTTATCAGCGTAGGTACGATGAATTCTTTCAATTTATTAGTGATTCTCAGTACTCTTATAAACAACACAAGAAAAGAAGCAATATTTTTGTCTCTAATATACGACTGATCCTTCGTATAATAAGCATAAGAATTATGAGAAAAATGTTCTTATGTGATTAACCTTTTCTACGAATCCGAGCCTTGAATAAATTAACGAATCGGCTTTTATCTCTGTTCTATATAGACATATGGCATAACACACATACATTACGACTGTATCCCTCGAAAGGTTATGCAGAGATGTATGTTAGTATTGTAATTAACCGAGCACGTATCGAAACTCCGAGTTGTTACTCAGAATTCCCTAGAAAAATCTCTGCACGACGTGGCAATCGAATCCAGAACCTCTCCCTACCCATGCTACCTTATTGATAGACTGGTAGTCAACCTGTTCAGGTTCCCTACTACCACGAACATTTATCATAAGTGTACTGGCTAAGAATGATCTCAAAGATACGGAGGATTCTTGATGTGCTAAAGATAGTCAGCCAAAGCATGAAACGGCGGTAGCCTAATGGCTAGAGCGTAGAGGTAGAGGAACACATGCTTCGGCACGAATGGGCCGGCTCAACCGGAGTGATACCAAGGCCTCACAGAAAACCGTTAAACAACGCTTACGTTGTGTTTAGCCGAGTGAGTGAGGTTACCGGAGGCCCAATCCCCTTTTAAAAGGTCGGCAACGCACTCGTGACTCCTCTAGTGTTGCGGGTGTCCATGGGCGACGGTAATCGCTTACCATCAGACGACCCGCTCGTTTGCC
Source organism: Acronicta aceris (assembly GCA_910591435.1). NCBI lineage: Eukaryota > Metazoa > Arthropoda > Insecta > Lepidoptera > Noctuidae > Acronicta > Acronicta aceris. The sequence continues at coordinate 16,062,107 of OU342762.1, read as the reverse complement.
CTCCTATCCCATAAAAAAAACCTATGGCACTACCAACGTGAACCCACTCGTAACACAAGCATTTAGCTTAGCTCGAGGGGTTAACAAGAATACTAGTAATAAGTGACCCACAGGTTTTTTTTTAAAAAAAAGGATCGACTGAATGCGGTAAATTGATTAATCAGAGTAAGAAAGAAAAATCTTTTATTTGGCCAGCAATGAAATAGTTACATAACATACCATCACGCCAGTATTCCCCGAAGGGCTAGGCAGAGGTGCACCCATGCACATTGGTGCACCTCTGCTACTCACTACTCACAGTTCGCCGATATGTTTTAGGTTCCATGTAATAGGGGGCGAGCCTATTCCCATTATATTATTATTACATAAATCGTTACATTTTGTCAATAATTAAAGAACAAACAAAAGTGCCTCAATCAGTCCTAAGCGTGATTGCTGAGCTAGAGGTCTTAACTTCAACTCCCAGGTCGTGAAAAGTGTTATTGGGTTTTTCTGTAAAATTCTCAGTAGTATCTCGGAGTTTTGTGCCCGGTTAATGGTAATAGGCTAACCTGCTATTACATGGCATCTAATCATACCGGCGGACTGTGGGTGTACATTAGCACACCTCTGCCTAACCCTTCGGGAAATGCAGACAAGATGGTATGTTATACATATTCAAACCATTATACTGTCCCACTGCTGGGCACGGGTCTCCTCTCATAATGAGAGAGATTAGGCTATAGTCCACCACGCTGGCTTAGTGCGGGTTGGCAGACTTCACACGCCGTTGAGAAAATCTCTCAGGCATGCAGGTTACCTCACGATGTTTTCCTTCACCGTTTCAGCACGTCATAATTAGCTAATAATTAGCGTTGCCTCATACCACTAGGCTAGTGTATGTAGTGTAGTAGGTATGTTATTGCAAGACGGTATATTGTGTTTAGTTGTGAATATCTGAATCAACACATTAACATAACAATATCGAGAACATCAATTGTTAACGTCAATCGATTATTTATATCATAACGGCAATCAATAAAAACGCTTATCGATATAAAAGTACTGGTCAATCAATCAAGTGCAAGAAAACAGCGATCGCAGAGTTCCTATCGACCTATCGACCATCAAGCGAGTGATTAATGCCCACACATCCACAGGTACGTTTACGACTGATACAGTTGCTAATTAATGATTGTTTGCCACAATCAGCTATTTGTTACCTCCTTTCTAGCTCTATTTTCGTGCGTTTATAGGTGTATCTGCGCTTTCGGAAAGCAAAATGTGGGACGACCTTCAATTAGATGGAAGGATGACCTGGTAAAGGTCGGTGGTAGTCGTTGGATACAGGCGGCATATAACCGGTCCCTGTGGAAGTCTTTGGAGTCTTTGAAGAGAGGTAGTGTAATCGAATAACACCACTCACAATTGGAGCTGCTCCAATGGTGAAGTACCTCAACCTTGCAGAAAATCGTAGCCAAATAACATAGCCCCGTGCTATGTTGTTTTCCTAACGGTGACCAAGGTCGCCAGGGAAGCGTTGTGTTGGCAGTGGAGGGGACCGGTGGTGGTTTGTTAACGCCGCTGTCATGTATGGCAGCATGTCTCCTATGCTGCCAGCCCAACTATTCCTCCTTAATTCACAGGGTCGGCAATGCGGGAGTGATACCCTTGGTGTTGCAAGCGTCTATAGGCTACGGTAACCCTTACCATCAGGCGGGCCGTATGTTTGTTTGCCACCTTAGTGGTATAAAAAAAGGCCGTTGTTCAGTCGTGGTCTAACATATAAAAATACAGACAAGTGCGAGTCAGACTCAATATCATTCACATTAGTGAAGTTCATAAACTATGAAAGTATCGAACCGGCGTATTTTTTCATTGCGTTGATTTTTATACAGCTCTAAAGAACTGTAATAAGTAATGCATTTATTATTAACTAGCTTTTGCCCGCGACTTTGTCTGTGTGAATTTCAAGATTAGGTCCGACCTGGTTAAAGAGTAGCCTATGTGTTTATCCAGGCTATAATCTATCCGTGTACCAAATATTATCCAGATCTTTAAAAAGAATGTCCATGGAGTTTCTTGCCGGATTCTTCTTCATACAATCAACATTTTTGGAACCGTGCAACAAGACTCATTAACGTTTCATAAACGCTTGTGAAAGCTTATTTGAAATGAAAACATTTTGAACTTTGAACTTGATCTATTCAACCGTTCTGACGTGAACAAGTAACAAACATCCATACATCCATACTCACAAACTTTCACGTTTATAATATTAGTAAGGATTTTAAATGCATACCTAATAATACCTAAAATGCATACCATTCTTTATTGCACACCAAAAAACTAGCGCTTCGTACATGCTTACAAGTATTAGTTACAGAGTATTAAAATGGGTGATTTCTTACAGACAACCTTGGATGGACCATTGACAGACAAAGATACCGACAGACAGACAATGAAGTGATCCTAAAAGGGTGTCCTTTTTTGAGATACGAAATCCTAAAAAGATCTAAAACACTGTACTTTTTTTTTAATCAGTCTTTTGATTTTCGATATACATCGATAGCTATAGACATGCACTATGTTAAAATGCAGATGTCGCTAGATACCTGCATACATTTTCTTTTGACGATATTTTGCTTCTTGTCGGTGGTAGGGTAGAACTTATGTGACGGTATAGGGAAGTCTTGTAAAAAAATCATATTTCTGCTACTGACTACTGCTACTGAGTTTTTCTATTTAGATTGCGTTATTAGTCTAGTGGTCCTAAGCGCGACTGCAACGCTGGAGATCCTGGGTTCGATTCCTAGGTTGAGCAAGATATTATTGGGATCTTCTATGATTTTCTCACCACGCGTTCTGACATAAGCGTGACTGCTACCTACGCTAGAGGTCCTGAGTCCGATTCTCTGGTTGAGCAAGATTATTGGGATCTCCTATGATTTTCTCAGCAGCTCGGAGTTAGGATTTGTTAGGATTTGTAGGGTGGGATCTAAACATACCGACGAATCGTGGATATATTATATGAGAATACTTCTGCCAGCCCTTCACGGAACATTGGCGTGATGATATGTAAGTAGATCTATTGGTTTAAAAAATATCAGTTTTTCGCATCACGATATGGAAAATACTCATCAAAGCCAGAATCATTAATACACATATAATTCTCTCAAGATAAAATAGTGTGACCTATTCTATTGTTGTACGATACTACTTCGTAATTTATCACCTGAATTCCTAGTTTCGTGGATAACAAGCACTCGAAATACAAACGGATGCCTTCCAGATAATGTAAACTAGGTGAAGAGATCGCGATAACGGTTCCTACATGCTAGAATAGCACATTACAGTTTCCTATATTTGGCGCTCGAGTCGATAATATGGAATTTATCTTAGCGAGACGCTGTTTGGAATATATTAGAATAGAATAGAATAATCTTTATTGTACACCAAAAAGAAACAAAATAAAAAAAAAACCTTAAAAAACTAAGGGTACAATGGCGGTCTTATCGCTAATAGCGATATCTACCAGACAACCTTTGGATGGACAGGAAAGATATGAAACAAGAGGTCAAGGGTAGTCCATGGTGTACTTGAATAAAATAAAAATAAATAATCATTTTATGTAAATAATAAACTACAATACTACGATTAGATACGCTTTAAACTTAGACTTACATATAATAATATATAAAAAAATATTAATATATATATTGTAACAAATATATATATATGCAATATTATATTACCATACAGCGAAAGTAGCTGGAAATTCAGGATTTGCAGCAATATTAGATAGAAGATTATACAGATAAGAAGGACGGATAAAAAAGAACAGAGGAAGACTTGATAGATTGCAATAATAGGAAGGAGCAGTAAAATTAAGGTGATAAGAAATGATCATGTACAAGTTTTTTAAAACTAACTAATGACTGGGCACGTCGTATGGCTACAGGCAATGCATTCCACAACCTCACAGCCTGGACAGTAAAAGATTTATCATAAAATTTAGTGGAATGCATTGGCATTTGAAGCCTCAAATTTTCCGATGATCTCAAGTACCTTGTGTGTGTGTCATGAAGGAACTTAAAACGTTCTTTAAGGTAAGAGGGGGCAGCAGGATTGAACAGAATACTGTAAAGTAATGACAAAATATGGGCATTCCGACGAAGGCGAATTGGAAGCCACTTGAGCTTAGAACGATACTCAGAAATGTGATCATATTTGCGTAAACCAAATATAAATCTGATGCAAAAATTTTGAAGTCGCTCAAGTTTATCTAATTGTGCTTCAGTGAGGTCAGGGTAGCTGGCATCGGCATAATCAAGGATAGGAAGAAGAAGGGATCTGGCAAGCTCAATTTTGGTGGCAGTAGGCAGGAAATTGCGTAGTCTTCTCAAGGACCCTCCCGCAGCAAAAAGTTTGCGACTTAATTCCTGCAACTGTGGTGCCCATGAGAGATTTCTGTCAATGAAAATCCCCAAATTCTTGACGGAATTGCTGTACGGAATTGTCGTACCATCAAAAACAATCTGGGGAACTCTTGTAAGGTCTATCCTAGATGTCCACGTAGGGCTACCGATAACAATAACTTGAGACTTTATAGGATTCACTTTTAATCCATAAGCTGCACTCCATTCCAATATTCGTGCTAAATCTGTATTAACCATTTTAACTGCTTCCGATAGTTCTTCTAAAGGTGCTTGAGAATATATTTGTAAATCATCTGCATAAAGGTGGTAGGATGACAAAAGTTGATTGGAGATTGAATGAATAAAAATTGCAAAAAGAAGTGGAGATAGTACGCCCCCCTGTGGTACGCCGGCAGAAATATCGCACCAAGAGGAAAAAGACCCCTCGATACAGATACGTTGGCGGCGGCCAGACAGGTAACTACGAAACCAATCATTCACTGTTGGAGATATGTTAAGAGAGCTTAGTATACCAATTAGAATATCGAAATCGACGGTGTTAAATGCATTACTAAAATCAAGTAAAGCTAGCACAGTCAGATTCCCGTTCTCCATACCCATTCTTATGTCATCTGTAATGTTGATGAGGGCAGTGACAGTACTATGCCCAGGACGAAAACCGGATTGGAGAGGATTTAGGAGGTTGTTTTTTCGAAGGAATAAGCTGAGTTGATTATGGATCAGGCGTTCTAGGACTTTAGATAGGAAAGGCAAAATGGAAATGGGGCGATATTCGGAAAAAGAATTAGGATTTGACTTTTTGGGCAGGGGAGTGATTTGGGCATCTTTCCACATAGTTGGAAAGACGCCACAGGATATGGAATAATTCAGGATATGGCAAATCACTGGGAGAATCTCGTCAAGGACAGGGAGTACCATCTTACGACTAAGGAAATCACTCCCAACAGCATTGGATGTGATAGATAATATGCTACTCTTAACATCACAATCAGAGAAATGACTAAAGAAAAATGGTGAGTAATTAGGAGTTGGAAAAGATGAAAGATGATTTATTGTACTAGCTTTTGATGCCCCATTACATTGGGACGAAGAGGAGAAGTGTTGATTTAGCAAATCAATGTTAATATCTTTGGGAACAGTGGTCTGGTGCGATTTTCCAACTCCCATAGATTTGAGGAATTTCCAAACCTTGGTTGGATCCCCGTTTTCAACGGAATTATGAATGTGGCGGCGTTGAGCATCCCTACACACCCTATTACAGTGATTTCGGATAGCAACATACTTTTCCCTATTCGTCGAGTTCGGCCGACATTTGTAACGACACTTTGCGGCTACTTTTTTTTGCATTAAAGCTTTCATGTCATGCGTTAGCCATGGTGCTGGAAAGTGTTTCATTTTAACAGGGCGTACTGGAGCATAAATGTCATACAGTTGGATCAAATTTGATGTGAACTGGTCGACTTTAACATCTATAGAGTCGGCAGATATCAGATGCGACCAGTCTATGTTACTGGCAGCCCCCCGCAATCCCTCAAGGTCCATCGCACCAAAATTGCGCTGCATGAGTATTTTGGGTTTAGCCTTAGGTGGACGAATTTTATATGATAAGAAAATAAGGTCATGATAAGAGAAAGCGTCAGCTGAGCATTGTCCATGCTTAGCAACATGTTGTACTGAAGAAACAAGGATAAGATCTAAGAGTGAAGGAGTTGAGTTAGGAAAATGATGAGTTGCGCATAATGGAAGAAGGGTTAAATTACAAGACTGTGAAATAGATTGCAATAGTGAACTACGGAAATCATTTTTAAGAAGACAAGTATTAAAGTCCCCCATTATTATTGTGTGACTGTAAGAAGGTGCTAGCTTTTCAAGGATATTTTCGAAGGAGGAAAAAAAGTCGATGCGCATGGAAGGACAATAGTAAACACCAAGCAGTACCTTCGTATGACGAAGGCTAACTTCTAAGAAGAGATGCTCGCCAGCATTTGGTGGTGGTGGCTGTGTTGACATATCTATAACTGAGAATGGTATGTTAGCACGAAGATATATGGCAACACCACCACCTCCACCCCCCGTGCGATCATTCCTTATCAGTTGGTATCCGGGTAATGAGTAAGAAGTAGAAGTAAGGCATGGTTTCAACCAAGATTCAGAAATAAGGATTGCATGGATATTTTTACAGTCAAACGTAACCAGCATGTCATGGAAATGAGCCGGAATGCTTTGTGCATTAATATGGACTACATTAAGATTCTTGGGAACATCGGAAAAATGAGACTCAAGTGTATCAGCAACAGTTGGAATGCTACTAAAGCTGTCATTGCTACTATCCGCTGACAAAAAACTATCACTGTCAGTTGACTCACAGTCACTAACAGACATTATGTATCTACGCTATTATAATATATAATATTTAAATAATCCAATATATAATATATATGTATATATATAAATAGGTATATTAACTAGGTAACAGGTAATGTCCACCTGCCAGTTGTGTGTTACAATAAGTAAATTAAAAATAACGGACACATCACCACAATCACTGCAAAAACCAAACACATCTGGCAACATCCGGGCAACATACGCATGACGCTTAGATAAATAAATTAAGTTAGTGCACTTGTCATAACTTACACTATAGGTGATTACAATTTTTTGACAACGGAAACATTCCGAACCAATTGCCATCTCATGCATGCATAAAATATGGCCGTAAGACAGTTTCGGAACGCAGGATTACTGTTAAGAACCAATTTGACATTTATCAAGTGTAAATGTCAGTTTGGCAATGAGACGGAGTTGTCATTTTTGTCAATACGTCAGTGTCGCAAACAATTTTAATCCACCACCAAAATTAATTACAAATGGTTAAAAAGAAAAGGTACAAAAATACAAGAGATACGGGTAGAAGAGATAATAAATATTTATATGAAGGATGAGATTGTTACCCGGACGCTACAATCCGTATTCTAGCAGTGACCCACAATTCAATTACTTTTTTGTTGCTGCACGTTGTCTCCGCGGCATAGCACCTGCTCGGGCTGATTTCTCAGCATCCAACTTTGGTACAGCGATCTTATTCAGCTCAACGAAGTTAACCACACGATGCCGGGTTCCATCGGGAGCCGATATGTGGATGTAGCCCTGTTTCGTCCAGCAGTTGGTGATACCGAATCTTTCACGTGCAGCCATGAAGACCTGATGCCGCGACCGTGTCAGGAACTCCGACAAAGTGATACCAGAACCTTTTAATTTGGTTTTGGCATACCAAATATTGTCCCGGACATCCATCTCTTGGAGCTTAAGAACAATGGGCCTGGATTTTCCGGCAGCAGTTTGACGTCCCATTCTGTGGCACCTTTTGATTTCTTTTATAGATAAATCTAATTTGAGACGATCCCTCACAAATGTTGCTACAACCTTGGCTGTATCCTCCTTGGGTTGCTCAGCGATACCATGAAGAAGCAGCATTTTTCTACGACCCCTCATCTCCAGTGTATCAACGTCTCGTGCTAGGGCCTCCATTTGGCACTGAAGACAATTTAACGCCTCGATGATGACACCTTTGAAAGATGCAAAATCAGCTGCCAGTCCTGATGTGCTGTCTGTTGATGAGGGAGTTTTCTGCAGCTCTGCCTCAAATTTGGACATCCTGTCATGGAACTGTGCAAACAATTCGGACATTGACCCCTTCAGTGACTCCATTGTGCAGTGTTCTTGTGTTTTGTGATGTAACAGTGAGATAACACAAAACCAGCAAGTGTTTAAGGTCAGCAATAAAAATTCATAAAAATGTGTAAATAAAAATAGTAAAACTAATAAATTTTAATTTAATTAGGGACCACTAAATTTTCGCACCTGTTTACTATGACTACCCTCAAGTCAAAAAACTAAACTAACTAAATATTGTTGACTTTAACAAGGGTTACATCGTCTGTACACGAGTCTGTTAACATAACATACTATGACGCCTGTATATCCCGAAGGGTGGGTCAGAGGTGTACTAATGTACACCCACTATGTAGAGGGACAACGTTTAGGTCTGTGTAGTCTGTTATTGAGTAAGTATTTAGCATCTAATATAATAATATATACGTTGGTGACGCCATGATAACAAGAATAATGTGAAGAGAAATAATATATAGCGGAAATTTGTTATTACATACCATTGCGCCTGTATTCCCCGATGGGTTAGGCAGAGATGTACTAATAATATACACCCAGAGTTTGCCGATATGTTTAGGTATCGTGTAATAGGGCATTGCCATTAATTGGGCACAAATTCAAACTCCGATCTGCTATTGAAAATTGCATAGAAAAACCCAATAAATCTGCTCAACCTGGGAATCAAACCCAGGATCTTTAGCGTACCAGTCGCGTTCAGGACCACTATACTAATAACGAAGTTGGTTCGAAGCAGAAATTAGAAAAAAAAGCGCATATCTTGTTGACTCGCGACGTTTTTGCCAAGAGTAACGTCTCAATCATCTCGAAAATATTATATCAAAAATAAATGACACAGACAACATGTTCCGATACAAAATTTCCAACAGCATTATTAAAATTCACATAAAAGTACCTACACGAAGTCTGTCCCCATTGTTATAGCTAAATACTTGGAACTTTCCTTTTAAGACTTGAAATTCCTAACAATAAACTTTGTTGGAAAATGATTAAATATTAAGTTACGTGAACTTTATAAAACTTTAGTACATTAAAGTCTTGATTGTGAACACAGGCACTTCATTATGCCTGTTGCTTGAATCTCCTTTAAAATTCCCAAATACGGTAAAAGATTGTATGGAACATTATATATAACACTGATGATAAATTAAACGTGAATGTGTGTAAGGGGAATTGATAACGAAGATGTTTTCTCCGTGTTGTTTCTTCGTAGAAAAGTTTTGTTACAAACTTGGTTAATTTACGTGGCTGTGTTTTTTTATCTTTGTTAGAAAACAACCCTTTGTTTAGTACTAGCTTCTGCCCGCGACTTTGTCTGCGTGGACTTCAGAATGGGGTCCGAATTGGATAAAAAGTAACCTTTGTGATATTCCAGACTATAATATATCTATGTGCCAAATTTCATCCAGATCCGTTCAGCCGTACTGGCGCGAAAGAGTAACAAACATCCATACATCCATACTCACAAACTTTTACGTTTATAATATTAGTAAGTATGTGTTTGTGCATATGTAGGATAATAAAATCAGTCTTAGCTCAACTAGCTGGTTTGATTGCACGCCCTCACCTAACCATTACGTAGCGCAGTCGATAGGATAATAAACGGCAAAGTTCCATAACCGCAAATTCCAAAACAAACCTTCCTACCAATATGAACTTCAATATATCTCTCACAACTTGACAAAAAAAGAAATACGGAGTACTAAAGCTTCGTCTTACAAGACAGTACTTGTAAACATCTGGCACGCCTAGAGTGCGGACAGGCACAGTGGCAATTACAGAGAGCGAGGACATCTGCCTCGGTTGCCTTATATGCAATAAAGTAGTAAGCGGACGTGACTTAGGAAGTAATGGAGGAGGTATTATCTTCGACACTAACGAGCCCGTGTAATTCATAACATAACATACCATCACGCCTGTATTCCCCAAAGGGTTAGGCAGAGGCGTACTTAATGTACACCCACAGTTCGCCTGGTATGTTTAGGTCCCATGTTATAGGGGGCGAGCCTATAGCCATTAACCGGGCACCGACTCCGAGCTGTTACTGAGAATTTCATAGAAAACTCAATAACACTTTGCTCGACCGATCGAACCCAGGACCTCTAGCGTAGTAGTCGCGCTTGGGACCACTAATGACTAGACTAATGAGGCAATCAGCTATGTAATATTTCAATTTTTTCATAGATCAACCGGCGCGTGTGTTAGAAGATTTATGAATGTGAAAAAAGCTAAAGAATGTATGCATGTAGCAAGTGGCGGTCTGTAGTTCCTGGCTACCCTTGTGGCAAAAAGTTGAGAGTGTATGTAACTATTTTGTTTTTTTTTTATGGGATAGGAGAGCAAATGAGCAGACGGATCGCCTGATGGTAAGCGAATACCACCGCCCATGGACACCCGCAACACCATAAGAGTCACAAGTGCGTTGCCGACCTTTTAAAAGGGGATTGGACCTCCGGTAAACTCAGTCACTCGGCGAAACACAACATAAGCGTTGTTTGACGCCGGTTTTCTGTGAGGCCGTGGTATCTCTCCGGTCGAGCCGGCCCATTCGTGCCGTTATTGTATTGTAACCTGTGAATGATGTTGCGAGTAGTGCATGTGAAATGAAATGAAATTATATTTATTCTGCAAGTAGATCTTTAGAGATACTTTTACATGTCAAATGGTTTGGTTTTTTTTATAGCTAGAATTATGGTCTCTTTTAAAGTCCAGACATGGAAGAACACTTATAGGTGAGTGGCACGATGTAAGGTAATGTCTGAAATGGTCTTTTGAGTAGACCAGTCTCAACTGACGGCACGCATGCATCAGTCATCGTGTAGCTCAACCATAATTTAGGGAGCTCAACGACCCGTTGCATGACCATACCAGATCAGCAGGACATTCGTGTAGCATTAGATTTATCACCACGCCTGTATTCCCCAGGTATGGGGGTGAGTCTATTGCCATGAACCGGACACAAATTCAAACTCCGAGCTACTACCGGGAAGGTGTTCATATAAAAATCCAATAACTCTTTGCTTGACGTACGAATTGAACTCAATATAATTCAAGAAATATCGACGATCGATATCAATAGAGGATAAGATGTCGCACTAATTATTATACGCTCTGGCAAACTCTTGAAGGATTCCATGCGTGATGTTATTTTATGATATGTTCTTTAATAAACAAAGAAAATGTATCGTACCTCCTGTCAGATGTAAGTCTTCTTTTTTAAATAAAACATTATCCTTTGCTATGACTTTCCTGTATTGTTGTCCAGTTTACAAACAAAAATTCTCCATGCATAAATTTTATGTGAGAATCGAACCTGAATTCTTTAGTACAAAAGCCGTTCACTACGTCATTAGTACCGTCAAAATCCATTTATCTTAATATACTTTAACTCCACAAAATACCCAGTAAAGAATTGAACGAAATAATTCCCAGTTATCTTGACGTTTCGGCCTACTTTGCTCAATACGAAACATTCTGAAGGTCGTTTACCAGGATCGGTGAAATTACGAACATACAAAAACAAAATGGGAATCATTTTTATCGGCCTGTACTCACGAGGGTTATCCGGTCGTTACGAAAATAATAACCATCCCTTCAGTCAGATAGAAATGAAATAAACTAGTGTGCACGTGCCTTATCGACGAAAATGTAGGCCCACGTCAATGAAAGCCATGTATGTATTTTTGTGTCGACAAAAACATTATAAGTTTTGGATATGTATCATTTTTACTGTTTGGAACACGGTGAGTATTATGCGGCGACTATAATAATACTTCATAAGCATACCATCAGGTCTGTATTCCCCGAAAGGTTTGGCAGAAGTGTACTAAAGTACAGTAGGTAATGGCTAAAAAGCACGCTAAGGATTATATTGCTAAGAACAGTACGAGCTCGATACAGCCAGTGCGTCGTGTCACTTGTCAACGACATTGAATAGAGGGTCGTAAGTCAAACTAAACGTCAAGCTATTGCGTTGTGAGATTGCCTATGGTCTTTTGGTCACCACTGTACATTCAAATTCGTGTTAAGGTCCCATGTAATAGGCGATCATTAATTTATCGGGCACAAATCCAAACTCCGAGCTGCTACTGAGAATTATAGAGGAAAACCCAATTACACTTTGCTCGATCTGAGAATCGAACCCAGGCTATGACCACTAAACTACTACTATTCTACCTTTTGAGATAGGCATCCCGTAAGAAGCGTGAAAATATCTGACTTGCTCGGTGGTAGGACCTCTTGCACCACGCACCAAGCAAGCACCTCTCAAGCAAGGCATAGCCTGTTTCCCTTGCAGCCAAGACTTCTCAGATTTCCAGCCATAATTAGACGAAGTAACATAGTGCCTTTACCATTTTGTAAACGCTTGTCAACTTAATTCATGTTAGGTATAATAATTTATTGTTATATAATCTGTAATGAGGTATACATGTAATAATTTATGATTACGTATAGTATTGGTGCTGTGTTTAAATAGGTTGCTGACGTCACAGACAGAGGCCTCGGTAGCTTGACACCTTGAATTAAATTGAACAAGTCAAAATCATATTAGTTTGAATAAAAGTCTTAGTCCAATATTTTAGAATTTTAGTTCTTATACTCTGTGGAATATTACACAATTTAGAATAGGCAGCCACATTATGTCACTTAGGTACGCACATGTATAAAGTAACTTTGAGTGACACTACTGCGTATCTGCTTTTCTTGCACTCAAGAAAAAAGACATTAGAATTCCCTCGCCGATCTCCGACGTACATGTTCACCACATTTCAATGGCGATTTGATTTGTCTAGAATGTCATGTGATTTAGTATAGTAACGGTTTCAGTATTTGGTGTGATTTATGCTCTTAATACCTCAATGGTGAAGTCTTTTGGAATACTCACAATTGGCGGCTGTGTATAACAAGATGCGTTTTTTCTATATTTGTGAGTCACATTATAGAATACACTCGAAAATAGCCTGGGTCCCCATTGCCGATTAAGGCGCGGAGGACTAAGTATATGACAAGATATTTCGACATATAACTAAGCAAAAGAAACACTAGACTACTTTACACTATGTTTTTACAATAACGATTTATTTATGTAATGACGACCTACTAAAACTGATCAGTGTTCGTCAGGAGAAATTTCTAGTTTATTTTAAAATAAAAAAAAGTGACGTGTATTTTGTTTGGGCAAATAAAAGAGCCTACTAACCCACTAATGGCCGAAAATATAAACCTATCTCTGGATTGTTATCACTAGTGGAGATTGAAATTTAACATAAAATCCATAGACATCTTTGGCGTGGCGGCTGAGCGATCGGCTTCTACGCCACATGTTAAGGGTTCGATCCCCACACGGAGCAAATATTTGTATGATCTACAGGTAGTTGTCCCGGGCCTAGGCGTTTGTGTTTGTGAGAATTTATGTTTGTAAACGGACGCACGATACAGGAGAAAATCCAAGTGAGGGGCAACGTTTTTTTTCCAAAAAAATAATAATATAAAAATAACAGTAATGTCAAACGATCTCCAGTCGGGAGAACAATCCAGAAGCTTATTAATTTCTGTCGTAAAACTGTCACCAATTTATTGATAGATCACTGTTATACATTCTATAATAGGATAGCATTATAGTATTTGTATTAAAGATCAAAATTATCTAATATTAGTTCCAAATATTAACTAAATTTATTAGCAAACAGCATTGTGAAAATAGTTGTGCATTGCAAATGCTAACCACAGCCAATATTACTAAACTAATTACCTTTGCAAACACAAATAACACCTCAAATTCGATCTAAACCTGTACATATTGAATTTGTTTATTATTTATTTGTTAGGTATATTAATATCATAGGAAACGATGTTTGTTGTTGATGCAGATTTGAAAGATCATTATTGTTGATTTCATGTATCGCATAGATCGAGTAGTAAAATATTTAGAAGCGCCGGGCCTACACCCGTATGTGTAAATAGTTAGTTACACACGTGTGTACGTACCACGGCAATAATAGTTATTGCTGTGGATAACCCATATCACGTCGCAAGAGGGGTTATTTTTCGATGAGTTAATTCATGGAATCATTTCTGTATTGAAATTATGTTACGCTTGTTAAATACGTGTGGGTTAAAATTTAACTTTCTTCACATGCCTTCATATTTTATATATAATTATTATTGGAGTGCCTTATGTGTAGTAGTTGCAAACACGGGTGTTGTATAGGTAGTTCTTAAAATAGGAACATGTTAAAAATACTGCCAAATATTATTAGGTTTTTCTGCTAGGAAAATTATAAGTACCTATTTTTATAATTTGTGACTGGGCAATAGATCCCTTGCTTTCTATTAAATTAGACCTGTGTAAAGATCCTACGTACCTACTGAAAAACTGTGGAGTTTATATCTATAGGTACATCTCTGCCTAACCTTTCGGTGAAGACAGTCGTAAAGTATTGATGTATTTAGAATAATTATAATTAATTAGCATCTGCCCGCGACTTTGTCTGCGTGGACTGCAGAATTGGGGATAAAAAGTATTTCATCCAGATCCGGGCTGCCAAAGTTCAGTCGTTCTGGCGTGAAAGAGTAAAAAACATCCATACATCCATACTCACAAACTTTCATGTTTAATATTAGTAAGGATATTATGGTGACAACAACGCATCCATTCCTTCATTGTTCTATCGCCGCCTTAATTAATAAATAAAGGCACGCTAAAAAAGAATATTAAGCCGACGGATCGCCGCTTTCTTTATTAAAGTGAAACTATTAAAATTTCCTTTTTGTTGCTTTATTAAAAAGTTTAAAACATGTTGGCGAGCGTTTACGACGATAGCTTGGGGTTACTGAGCTAAAAGTTTATAAGGATTGCTGTCGGATAAAAGGTGTGGCTTTGAGATGGTCCTCGACGATCCTTCGTTATAACTTTCAATTGTAAGCATGTGTTTGTATTCCATCTTGTATGGGAATAATAAATAAATAAAAATTTCTTTATTCATCCGAGTATTAGTACAATACATTTAGACATATTACAATTGTAGACTTAGGCACTAGAAGAATGAAAATAATATATCCCTGGCCCCCACACTAGGATTCCCTGTGTCGTGGGGTCCAGTCCCTTCCGAATGTGAATTGGATTATCAGAATCTCAGGAGTTTTCCTTACCAAACTAAAAAGTCGTCAAAATCGGAACCTTAAGAGTCCGGCGGACCGAATTTCTCTTACAAACGTAATACCGAAATAAATCGTAATTCAAACACAATTGAATCAAATTCTGTTATTATTCGGATTCCGATACCGGTAATCTAGATTTCTACTCTGCCATTTCGTTCAAAATACGTCAATGGAAATAAATGTAAGCGAATGCAATTTTTGATAACTTTACCAAGTTTGGAACGATTTTCCGGTCTTTTATCTCCAGTAAAGTAGTAGATAGTAGACGCAATACAATCGTAGGAACCTAGATTAACGGTATTCAAATCCGAATAATCACATAATTTGATAGAAAATTGACTGGATTACGATTTATTTCGGTATTACGCTTTTGTGGGCAATTCAAGCTCCGCCGGGCCCTTAAAGTGGCATTCGATTGGCTCTCCAGAAGTTTTAATTGCTTCTTCACAATGTGTAGGTCTATTCACTACATTCTGCATACATACATACACTCACGCCTTCCTCCCACAGGGGTAGGCAGAAACAATTTTTTTTATATGTGATAGGCTAACGCTTGACCGCCAGTACGCCTGATGTTAAGCGATACTGCGATCTACGATGGAGCGCGCTTGCCTGAAAGAAACTATAGATCACCAGCACCACTTGCTACGGTGCCTTTCTCACATTCATACATCTTCCCATTACATACGCGCCGGTTGCGAGTATTACGCACCTGACATTTTTAAGTACATATCTTGCCAATAAGATCGGCGTACGTCCTTCTTCTAGATTCATGACAATAGTAATCGCGACATTAATATACAATATTCACAATTGTGTACAAACACAGATTCACAGTACGCAGTTGTCAATATTGTACAGTTAAAACACAGCTATTGAGCGTGAGCCGTGAGGTCCTGGGTGATTACCAGGTCAAGTAAAGTGTTATTAGGATTTTTTATGAAATTCTCAATAGCAGTTCAGAGTTATTTGTACCTATTAGTAGCTTATTCACAATTATAGTTCAGTCCAATCACATTCTCATGGGATCTAAAAACATACTAGCGAAATATCGTCAATAATACATTATTTTCTACCTTACAATTCGGTGATACAGACGAGTATTGTATGTTTTAGTACCAAAGTTATTATGAGATAATACAATAATCCTACCTAATACAGCCCTCTTAGTATGTAATACATCTTGTCTTGTGTCCCAAACGATAAGAAATACGTTAAAGTAAGTTTCCACGTAACATAATACGAAGATAATTTCTAAGTCGAATAAACTTTGTATCTTTTAACTTTCTACCCAGTCCCTGTTCTCGAATTCACAAAGATACCCTATGTATCAAAGAAGAAAACTCCCCCATCGATTGTGAACTTAACGATGTAGGTAGTAAGTTAGATTTTTACGTGAATACTTTCCTTGCTCTCATTGAGTGTACGTAAGTTTGGAACTGAAGTGTAACTAAAGAAATGCTGAAAGTTAAAAAAAGGAATGTGTTCGGTGGAACTGTTCAATTTTAACATTGGAACCGTTACAAAATCACTGCAATTTCTCGCTACCTATATTCTTGTTACAGACGATGTGGTATTTATTTTGATTGTGAACTTTTCCCATTACCTTAAGGGTCCGGCGGAGCGTGAATTGCCCACAAAAACGTGATACCGAAATAAATCGTAATTCAAACACAATTTAATCAAATTCTGTTATCATTCCGATTCCGATGCCGTTTATCTAGGTTCCTACGTTACCATTTCGTCCAAAATACTTCACTGAAAATAAATGTAAGCGAATGCAATTTTTGATAACTTTACCAAGTTTGGAATTATTTTTCGGTCTTTTATTTCCAGTGAAGTACCTAGTGGTAGACAAAATCGTATCGTAGAAACCTAGATTAAAGGTATCCAAATCCGAATAATAACATAATTTGATAGGATATTGTCTCGATTACGATTTATTTCGGTATTACGTTTTTGTGGGCAATTCAAGCTCCGCCGGACTCTTAATACGAATGCGTATTAGACAGCTTTTTTTAAATGCTTTGGTGTACTGCTGCCTAGCTATGGCAAAATGAAGTTTTGAGTTCAGTAACCTTGTCTCATGGCCAAATACCCAAATAGGCAAATGGCTTGAGTTGAACAGTTGAGTAATTACGTCGTTGGTAAAATCCAGGTACTACTCGTAAAACAAAATGATCTTAATCGACTTCATAGTTAATTTAGGCTGGTTTAATCTAGGCTTTATAGTTAGTATGGGTGTGTGTGTGTGTGTACAACGTAACAACGACACAGGAGAAAACTCGTGTATAAAAAATATCTACGTTTCTCGGGATGGGTGCGCTTTGTGTGATATTAAAATATATCTAAATGATAGATAGATAGAGTATTATTTATGTACACCACAAAGACAGATCAAAAAACAAAGAATATACATTAAAATGTACAATTCGCGATCTTATCTCTAAAAGCAATTTCTTACAGACAACCATTGGATGGACCAAAATCGAGAAACGGGCGGTCGAAAGTGTGTACATAATTATAATAAGAATAATGTATTTACTAACTACAACATTTAAATATACCTAATGTACTCTTATATTTATATATAAGAGTAGGTATTTAAATAACAAACATTATATAGTGAATTATACATTTTCATTACAAAAATTCACCCCATTCCCTCCACTACCTTACGATACTACGATTATTTATCTTCGTTGCTTCATATATTTTTTTATGGGATAGGGGGACAAACTAGCAGACAGACCCCTGATGGTAAGTGTAAGCATTTGCTTACGGCCTTTTAAAAAGGAATTGGGCCTCCGGTAACCTCACTCACTCGGCGAAACAAACGTAAGCGCTGTTTGACGCTGGTTTTCTGTGAGGCCGTGGCATCGCTCCGGTTGAGCCAGCCCATTCATGCCGAAGCATGGCTCTCCCTCGATAAAAATATACGATACTATTTAGCTACGATGATAAATATCATCATCATCATTATCATATCAGTCAATAAAAGTCCATTGCTGAACAAAGGCCACCCCCAAAGAATTCCACAGGGACCGGTTATTTACCGCCTGCATCCAACTACTCCCAGCAATTTCACCAGGTTGACCGTCCATTTCGTTGGGGGTATTGGTCTCCACTCGAGAACCTTTCTGCCCCAGCGGCCATAATTTCTATGAGCCGTTGTCTGTTCATAAATATACCATATTTTATTTTCATAGAACGCACGTTATTTACTTGATGAACGGAATCGAAGGCGCCCATTAGACAAATTAATCATGCCATTAGCATCATTAGATATGAGATTATAGTGATGTTGAAGTATATGACGATCTACTGAAGTAAAACTAATATACTAAGCTATTAATATTGATTATTTTTTATTTTTAACCCCCGACGAAAAAGAGGGGCGTTTGTTGTGTGTATCTTGCATCGTAGCGCCCAAAAAAGTGGACCGATTTTGATTCAGTTTATTTTTGTTTGTAAGGTGACCTTGTCGACAGTGTTCTTAGCTATGATTTAAGAAAATATGGCCAACCGTTTGAAGATTAAGCTTTTTTCTGGTTTGTGAAGGGATTTGAGCAACTTCCACAGGTCTGATCGATTTGAAATTTGGCATCCTGTTACTTCAATGATATTGCAAGAACATGGTAACCAATTAACCATGTTTAAAAAAAAAATATTGGTTATTATCGTTATGAATATAGCGCATAGCTATGAATCATCATAAAATTTTATCTATATTGATATAAAATAAAATAAAAAGGACTGACTCATTAGTCTCTGCTATGCTAGAGTGAGTTCGAATCCCAGGTCAAGTTGTGAACTGTGGATGTAAATTAGTACACCTCTGCTTAACCCTTTGGGGCATGCAGGTGTGATGGTATGTTACTGATATTGCTTTGGCAATATCGATATCCTACGGTTGTCATATTATGTGTGCATATGACAACAGGCTCTCTACAAAATGGCACGATATTAAATGATAATATTACATCAATGTTGCGTGGGTTCCGCAGTAGGCGATGTAATCCAATTGCACTGCACAGAGGGTCCCTAAATCCAATTTTCCGTATCGCGCCTCCAACGGTCGTAGGGGTACCACCCGCCTAAAATAACATATCGCTCCGAGCTCAACACTTGGTTAAACGGATAGATAACTTGCCTGTTTGAATACTTTATGGCTTTATTTTCAGCTTGTGTGGCAGCCCTGTCTTGAAAGCTTAAGTTTGGAGAATGAGAGTGTTTTAGTAACTGTTAACAAGATAATTTAGTCTTGTCTCTTTCCAACCAAAACCATTAAAAAAGGCTAGAAGATAATTGTTTGGTCCCATCCTATGATTTTATATAAATTTTGTTACCTTCGAATGATGTAGATACCTTATAACTGTTAAGCAGTGAATAATAATGGAACAAACCAATTAGACAGTTATTAATATACTTTTTTTCTTTAAAAGCTTACTAGCATTGTGGGTCACACAATACTAGTATTCGTGTTAACCCCTCGTGCTAAGCTAAATGCTTGTGTTACGAGTGGGTTCACGTCGGTAGTGCAATGGGTGGGTTTCGAACCTTAGCCATTATGCTAGCTCCGCTTAATAATAAATATTTCTAGACATTTTTCAATTAATTTCCTAAAAACCTTTTCTAGAAATCCCTATGTTATTTATAGAAGACAAAAAAGACGGCAACGCATCAGCAACTCCTCTAGTGTTGCGGGTATCCATGGGCGACGATTACTACTTACCATCAGGTGGTTCGGCTGCTCGTTTGCCGACGTCTAAATAAAAAAAGAAGACTAGTTAGTTAGAAAATGTATTTTCTCAGAAATGGTTTAAACGTTGGCCTGAAGCATTATTTTAGTCTCGTTTTTATTTAAATAGAGCTCTGACAATAAGAATGTTTATGAAAAACTTGTTATTATGTAAGCATATAGTTCTTCATGTTCGATTGCCAGGTCGAGCAAAGTTTTATTGTTTTTTTTTACTCATTAGCAGCTCGGAGTCTGGATTTGTGCCCGGTTAACTGTAATAGGCTCGCCTCCTATTACATGGGATCTAAACATACCGGCGAGCTGTGGGTGTACATTATTACGTCTCTGCCTAACCTCGAGGAGAGAGAGAAAATTCGGGGAATACAGGCGTGATTGTATGTATATATGTATATCTGAGAATTATATAACATAACATACCATCACGCACAACACCAGACTCCGAGCTGCTACTGAGAATTTCATATATAAACCCAATAATACTGCTCGACCTGGGGATCGAACCCAGGACCTCTAGCGTAGCAGTCACGCTACGCTAGAGGTCCACGACGGGACCACTAGACTAATGAGGCAATCATCCTTAGAGTACTAAGTTAAATCATGTTGGCTTTGGTAAATATGATGTAAATAAAAATTACGGTGTGAATATACATAGTAACACCTACACAATTCGCTGCTCGAGGTTCACAACTATGTAATTTGTATCTCGTGCCACGCGTATATTGAACACGTATATATTATACCTGCCTATGAAAATCGTAGTCGCGTTTCAATACTACCTCGATCGTAGCATACGCTACAGGACTACGGATCGTAGCTTGCACTACACAACTACATAATTCGTGGCTTGGACTACCGGACTACGCAAACCGTAGCTCACCCAACACCATTACGTCTATCGTAGCACACGCTACACGACTACACTTTTCGTAGTTTGTGCTACATGACTTCGTAGTTCATAGCTCGTGCTACATCAGTACGTAGTTCGTGCTACACCACTACGTTAGTCGTAGCAGATGCTACATCACTACGTCAATCGTAGCGCAATCGTAGCACACCCTACACATGACTACGAAAATCGTAGCTCGTGCTACATGACTACGTAATTCGTAGCTCGTGCTACATGTCTACGTAATTCGTAGATGCTACACGATGAAAAGCCGATAGTATAATGTACTATTTTGACTACAATTGCTACTTCTAATAATTAATTTAATTGTTGAATACATTTTAATAGCAGTCATTCTATAATATTTTGATTTAGGATGGCTAGTTAAGTTGATTGTCTTGCAACTTCTAAGAAATACTCGGTATTAATACGTTCCACTTTAAGCGGTATGACGTCAGAATAGAAAGCAAGTCGGTAAAACAGCTTGGAGACAAAATGAAACGGCCACTAGTCGCTTACGTGGTGTAGCGGAGGAAACAGGAAATTAGATAAGGAAAGAATTAACTCTTAGTATAATACAAACGAGGTAAGACAAAATAAAACATGAAAATAAATGCTTTTGTATCTACAAAATGTTTCTTTACTGTTACATAAGAATACAATACATAATTATATCCTTTACTGTACTTTACTTAGATAATATATCATAACGCTTGTATTCTTTGAAGGGTTAGGCAGACGTATTCTAATATACACCCAAACTTAGCCCAAGTTTTAGATTCTATTATATGCCGAATTGTAAATGCAAAAAGCAACTAGCCTTTGCTTTATTTATGTAGCTTTTTTGTGTGATGTGTGAATGTAAATACCTCAAGATCAATAGGCTAGATGACAATTAATAGAAAGAGAAAAAAATCGTTTCATCCGTCAGTAAGATTATAAAAAAATAATGTACACGTATTTTTCCTTTTCAGTTTTACAATTAAAAATGACGGCGAATTTTGTAAAATTATTAAGAAGTAGTGACGTTACAACCTCCTACTTGAATGCTCTTTAAGTTTGTCAATTCTTATTATTATTAGTTTGTATTATTCTTATTTATTATTATATTATTCTTATTTTGATAAAGCAAAAAAATCTTATCCGATATTTTTGGATAATCTAACTGACGGAAAGAATATAATGATATTTTTTTAATGCAGTTATCATCCCTATTTTTCAAAATATATCTACATCATCTAATTGATTATTCAGCAAACACATACAAAGGTATCTTCAACAAAACATCAGTCACGAGTACATAAGAATAATATGCATAATGTTTTATAAGTATAGATGGGTTTCTGCCCAGGCATTTTGGGCGAAAAAAATAAATGCCCTGGCATAAACCCATCTCTATTTATAAGGTGATTGATCGATTATATCGAAAACATATATATATATATATAATTATGTCTCCTTGTCGTTCCAATTTACATAATACGTATTTTGTATCTCGAAAACATAATAATATGATAAGCAATACTTATAGAGTATTCTTTTTTAATTATAGTAAAATATTTAAGAGCATATTATGGTGATCGTGACTATGATACTCGTATTTAAGTTTTTTTGGGAAACCCAAAAAAAATTACAATACCTACGAAAATAATTAATTTTAGTTTTACACTATCATAGAGATTTTATTCCGGAATATTAAGTTTATAAATACATACATGCATATTGTTAGAAATATAGGATGGGTCCCTAGTATAGTGAAAAAAATATCCTTATCGGGAATTAAATAATATCAATATAACGCGATAAAATCCATAGAAAATAGTTTTATTTAAAAAAATATCCATAAGATAATGTTGAAATTCCGTTCTTTTTTCTGAGTATTTTATAGCAAACAAGTAAATAAAATTGTTTACTATACTTTCAACTTAATAAGGAAAAAGTTACCTATCCGAGTTAAGAAAATCAAGCAAGGAAAATGGATGACTGTGCCCCTAGGCGACTGACTGCAATCTCTCATGTTTGTTCTCCTGAAATATTTAAACAAAGCACTTTGTCATGTTTTATTATGGATAATAATGTGTTAAAGTGGGAGAGCCTTGCTTCGGCACGAATGGGCCGGCTCGACCGGAGTGATACCACGGCCTCACAGAAAACCAGCGTCAAACAACGCTTACGTTGTGTTTCGCCGAGTGAGTGAGGTTACCGGAGGCCGAATTCCCTTTTAATAGGCGGGCAACGCACTTGTGACTCCTCTGGTGTTGCGGGTTTCCATGGGCGGCGGTCACCGCTTACCATCAGGCGATTCGTCTGCTCGTTTGACCCCTATCCCATAAAAAATATACAATACTGATAACACTGGTATATATTAATTTTTATTAAAAAAGACATCTTTTGCACTAGAGGATCCTTCGAATCTTTCAAGTTCAAATGTATTATTTCAAATACTTAAGCTTTTACAAACGTTATGATTCTAGATTCACGGTTCCAAAAGTTTGATCTTGTGGAGAAGAAGCTGGCAAGAAACTCTATGGACTCTTTTAAAATAATCTTCTCTTTCAATGCTCAATATTTTATTGTATTACAAAGGTGGACTTATTATTAAAATTGATCATTATGGACCCTGACAGGCTCAGCAAAAGTAAGGAGAGAGGAAGATGCTCTTTGCTTAGGACATAATCTATATCCTTGCTTAATTTCTAAAGAATACATTTTCTTTTCTTAATAATCAATAATAAAAATTAAAGCCACCAAACAAGGCCAGTTTTTTATATATTTTCTCTAATAAGACTTTAATGGATACATATCTAGTAATAGGAGTAAACATGCTTTAATCACGTTTACAAATTCTGCTAAATATTCCTTTGCTAGTTTATTTGCATAGAATAATTTACCTCCTCAGCTTCGATAACATAAGTACATAAATATAATTTTATCAGCTACCATTTGCCAAATGAAGCGCGAAGCCAATTACTAACTAATCTACAGGCTGTTCCAAAAACACGAGGCCTCCAAGCCCCGCCTGTTTGTAAAAGCGAAGTTTTGTAAAATTTGCATGTTGTCGCCTAACATTGTTATCGTTGTGAGAACAACAGATTGGGCCTATCAAATCCTGGCCTCCTTGTTATTTTCACGGCAGAGTAACCGGTTGAATTCCATTAATGTCTGCTAACGACCGGACGCACTTTGGATTGGGGTTTAAAAGGGTTGAGTGGTTTTCTACAATCGTTCTGATAAAAGGGGATGGATGTTAAGCTTTTAGCGATTTAAAGATGTCCCATTGGGTGTATTAATACCGAAGTCGATGAATTAAACACAGTTTTAATGGTTCTCTTTGTTCAGTATCGCATTAAAAATAAGTGGCGTGCTTGCACATTTATGGGTAAACGATAAATAGTCTAATCCCTTGATATTTAAAAGTACACACATACATTTTAAATAAGGTTCACGTATTTGCAAATAATCCAATTTCTCGCAGTAAAAGCACTTTGGCAATAAAGTTGAGTTAACATTCTCAACAAAAACTGTGAAAATATTCACGAATAAATATTTAAGTAACAAATTTTCAATGAAAAGCCCTCCGAAGACCTTTGAAATACCTATTCTTTATCGGAGCAAACAACATTTTGTTAAATTATATGCAAACATAAATACAAATAACCCCCAATTGGGCTTATTCACTTTCAGTTTCTCGTTTGTTTTGATTTCGCAAACTGAACGGCCCGCTCGGTTCCCGCGAGTAACATTCTAAACAAAACTAAAAACTAACTTATGAATATTCTCTCCTGTAGTATTAGTGTATGAGCTTGTCGGGTGTCAATCGCCGCGGAGCATGCGCAGTGCTGCGTTTAGCGCGGGCTTGCGTGCGATCCTCAGTAATTGGCCGCACGCCGTCCAGTTTGAACCGGCTCCGACTGGTTTTTGCTGCGTCTTTTGGCATATCGCGCGCGCGTGACGAACTGTCAACAATACGTTAGTAAGTGTAGTACATGCTGTATATAAAGTATAATTAATTAGGTAACGAACAAAACATTAATTTTTGTGAGTGTATCATAAACTTTGAAGTTTGTTTAATGTTAGTTTAATAAATTCGTTGTTGTATGAATTACTTAGCTGTTAAAAAAACTTTGTAACATAATAGTGTGTTCTTATATAAGTGAAATTATGCTAATGGATTTTTAAAATACAGGTCAGTGGTTTTCTATGCTTATTGGTTTATAAAATCTTATTAGTATATCCTTTATTTCATAACCGACATATTATTATGACATTTTATGCGAAGTTTTATGAACATTTATTTCATAAATTGAATTTCATCGGTCGTGTATTGATTCTTATAAATTATTACATATTTATGGATAGTTATAATAATAATAAAAAATATGACTATTAAAATATGAAAACCGATATTAACTAAAATAAGGTAAGTATTATATTAAATAAAAATATTGTCCCCATAATTAGATTCTCACGATATACATTTATACAATAGTTCCGATATTTGGAGGTTTTATATACCTGACCAATATTTGTCATTCACGGATAAAAGGCTTGGTCTTTCATATTTGTATAGGACAAAGCTGACACTTGAAGAATCATATTATTTGCATGACCAATGACAGTAAAATACGAGTAAATAAAAACGGGGAACAAGCGATCCACATCACCCCTAATCATTTCTGCATCCTATTCCATATATTGGTATATATTTTGTTGTTAATATCACTATCACTACATAGTATAAAACAAAGTCGCTGTCGCTGTCTGTCCGTCCCTATGTATGCTTAAATCTTTAAAACTACGCAACAGATTTTGAAGCGATTTTTTTTAATAGATAGAGTGATTAAAGAGGAAGGTTTTAAGCTATTTAACATTACGTTACGACTCTTAGGAATGGGGTAAGGCGGTTGAAACCGCGGGCGGGTCGCTAGTTTCATTATAAAAAAATATTACTATGTATAACTCTGATTGTTAACTGGGTTTTTAAAGGTTAGTTTTGCAATTCTGACAATAATAGGAAATAATGGTTTCTGATACTTAGAAATCTATACTAATGTTCTATAGAGGTCGGTAAAGTTTGTGAGTTTGGATGTTCGGGGTAATCTGAACATCCAAGCTCACAAATTCCGTACTACTAATCCGATTTTGAATAATTAATTCACTGTTAGAATGGTATATTATATTATCCCTGAGTGCTATGTACAATTTTACGTTTTGTTTTGGTAAATATATATTTTCAATATCACGCCATGACTCATCGGAACGGGGCGGTCGTTATCATTACTAATATTAGCAATGTGAAAGTTTAGAGTATAGATGTTTGTTACTCTTTCACACCAGAACAGCTGAACGGATCTGGATGAAATTTGACACAGAGATTATATAGCCTGGAATAACACATAGGCTACTTTTTATCCAGGTCGGACCCAATCCTCAAGTCTACACAGACAAAGTCGTGGGTAGAAACTAGTTTTAAATAAAACTACTTTGACTATTATTACAATAAATTGTATCAAATAATTAACAAATCAAAGTCAAAATCAAATCTTTTATTTCAAATAAACCAATAGTATAGGTACTTTTGAATTGTCAAAACTAGGTGCACGGTTCCATATAGTGGGTCTTATGGAGGAGAACCGGGAAGAAACTCCATACTCTTAATTATTGTAACATGACGATCAATGCGTCGGTCTACCCGATACCATGGCATTTACAACAATTACTAATTTAATAATAACAATATAACGCGATTAACTCCGTAAAATGTCCTGTTCATTTTATTGAATAGGACATTACCAAATCAGTTCCTTAAGGTACGTATTCAATTTTAGTCTTTTTTTTTAGCGTGCAAAGAGGGACCTACATTTCATACCCTCCATCTTATATAAACATTTTTTACGAAGAATTGTCTACTTTTTACGGATTTTATCGCGTTGTATTGATATTATTTGATTCCCGACGTTTCGAATCCTTTACAGCATATGGTCACGGGTAGACTAAGTTGTTGGACGTCTTATTGTTGCAATTACTAACAGCTACCTTACATTTTTGTTTATTATTGGCGATCCGATTCACGCAGAACGAGCTCACCGTATCCTTCGGTCTTGCAGTTTTAGGCTTGGATTTTATGGAATCTATAATGGCGTTCCAAGCAGGTGGTAAGACCCAGCCATCTTCTCTATTGAAATTTGAATGTTTTTCAATTTCAATAGCCTCGCGAATCATCCTGGGAAGGAATCGGTTTCCTTTGCGATGTTTTATTTCAATGTCTAATATTCGCGTAAGTGTCAGAAACCTATATTTTACTTCTATTACAGCTGGGTTGGTCTACCGGATTAAATCTATTATACGGTACATTTTTTGACTTGTTTGTGTTGATGAAGTAATAGATTTTTAAAAACATCATCACTAAAGTTATTTTAGTGAAGGAAAAATTCAATCGCGGGCAGGATACGAACCTGCGTCTTCTGGTTGGATACACCAGATGCTCTAACCTCTAAGCTACTTCGAACGTCACCGCCTGATTGAAATTTGCCTTATAAAAATATTTATATTCTTAGTTTTCTTCCCGCAGGACAATATACTGATATTCACTTATTCCCTTTATTAGTTCAAATAGATAGAAATATCTGTTTTAAAACTTCTATTACAACTAGGCTTGCGGCTCAGCAGGTTACTCATTTAAAAATTTTAATCTGGCTTGGTACTAGATTAAAAGTATTCTCGTAAATAACAAGCATCATCAACAATACTGTCCTACTGCTGGGCATGGATCTCTTCTTAGAATGAGATGAGTTAGCGCCACGCTAGCTTAGTGCATTGGCAGACTTTACAAGTCCCGTCGAGAGAATCTCTCAGACATGAAGTTTTCCTCGCGATGTTTTCGTTCACCGTTTAAGGGAGCCATAATTCATTATTAATACGTAAATGTTTACGAAAAGTAAGAGGCGTGCCTTGGATTTGAACTCGAGACAAATGAATTGGCGGTCTAAAGGATGACTAGGTTATCACTACCAAGCGATATCTACATAATGTAAAACCTAGCTAAGTATACAAAATAATAAAAACAACAGATAACTCACAGTGCGAGGCATGAATTTATTGTATCGAAATATAGGATAACATAAAGGTAACAATACAAGAAATGATAAAATATAAGTTCCAATAATTCCATTTATACGAATGTCGATAAGTTCCAGTTCTTTGGATTTAACCGAAGAAATATGGCTCAGATATTTGCGAATAAAATGTATTTTCAAGAGGTTTTAGATTGGAATTCTATAGAATAGGTATATGAATTGAGGTGATTTTTAACGTTACACAACTTATCTATATATATATATAAGAGAAGAACCTGACTGACTGACGTATCAACGCATAGCCGATACTACAGGAACTAGATCTCTGAAAGTTTCCATGCTGGTTCCTTTTGCACTATAGAAGAGCACTGAAATGAAATGATGAAATGATATTTTTATTCTGCAAGTAGATCTTTAGAGATACTTTTACATGTCAATACTTTGGTTTTTTTATAGCTAGATGGCTTCGGCATTTCCTAACTGACGACCTCTGAGAAGAAACACCGAAACAAACTCAGAGAATCATGGTCTCATCTGGAAAAACACTTATATGTGTCTGGTACGATGTAGGGTAATGTCTGAAATGGCCTTTTGAGGAAAGAACCATAGTAGCTTTGAGTAGACCAGTCCCAACTGACGGCACGCATGCATCAGTCATCGTGTAGCTCAACCATAATTTAGGGAGCTCAATGACCTGTCGCACGAAAATACCAGATCAGCAGGACATTCGTGTAGGTCAAATGAAGTTCCCAAAGCCTCCAGACTATAAGAAGCTTGTTTAATTATCATGTATAAATAGCCTACATGGTTCTCACATTTACAAATTATATAATTATATTTTTTATGACTAGAATAAAATGTCACAGGTCAATAATGTCACGGTAAAATAGTAACAAATTGATAGATGTCAAAATTCAATTCAATAGTATAAGAGTAATTAAAATGTCAACAATTAAAATGTCAAAACCATTTAAAATGTCATAACAATTAAAATGTCAACATTCAAACTGTCAAACTGTCACTAAGAAAGTGTCATTCAACCCCTAAGGTGGTGAAAAGGTGGTCCGCACACACTACCTCGCGTTTGACATACACGCGCTTAATTATGAATCCATAGCACCTACAACTGTCATTCGCTGTGGACATTTTGACAATTATTTACTTCCAATTAAACTTAACACATTTTATGATATGTAACCTCCATGCCCACTGTACCTACTATAGTGGGCACAATATATTTTAGAAACGAAAATTACCTGAGTACGCAGGCGAAGTTCCGCACGGTAACTTTAGTTACTATTATAAAGCTAAAGAGTTTGTTTGGATGAACGCGCTAATCTCTGGAACTACTGGTTCGAATTGAAAATTCTTTTTGTGTTGGATAGTCTATTTATCGAGGAAGGTTAACAGCTATATAACATTACGCTACGACCAATAGGAGCAGAGTCTCAATGAAAAATGTTGCAAAAACGGGAAATTTATTTGATATTTTTGTGCAGGGTCGTTGATAAGGACTGTGGCAGACCAGACTCCACGCGGATGAAGCCGCGTGCAGAAGCTGGTTATTCATATTAAACTAATGAAATAAACGGTGATATTCTAAAGTAAAAGGTGATATAATGAGTGAAGATCTCATTTAATTTGCATGTTAATTGAAAAAGAGTAAAAGAAAATTCTCATTTTCTTTTGCGAGCGCTCTTCGGTAGCGAGAGTTTATATTACTTGGAGATGATCAACCTATCTTTTCTATCAATCTTTTATTACTTGCACACTATTATTTCAAACTTGTGATAATATGTGTTATAAGAGATTGCCTGATTAGACTAGATGTCGTAAGTACGACAGCTGAGATAGAAGCCCTAGGCTCGATTCTTAGGTCGAGAAAAGTGTTATGACTATTTTTATTTACCAGGTTAGAGTTTGCACAATTCGTTCACTGCTGGACAGAATACTCTTCTAATGGCCGCCACTAAGCCAGTTACTGCCAGTAGTCTTCTGTAAGTCGTCGCTCCACCTTGAGGACGTCTTATTCTACCTGATCTCTTCGATCGATAACTTGAAAACTCGTTTGCTCCAGCTTTTGTCAGATCTCCAAGAGATGTGGGCTGCGTTAGTTTGATAATCCTTTGAGGTATGTCAGTAAAAAAAATATTTCTCCACCGGTTAGCTTCGTAGAGGGTTTTATAGCTATAGCAATATATATTAGCAATATATATTTTGAAGCGGCGGTAGCCTAGGCTAGGGCGTCGGACTTGCGATCATGTGGTTGCCGGTTTGAAACCCACCCATTGCACTACCGACGTGAACCCAATCGTAACACAAGCATTTAGCTAAGCACGAGGGGTTAACAGGAATACTAGTAATGTGCAACCAACATTGCTAGTAAGTTTAAAAAAAAAATAGCTCCCTGAGTCTTTAAACTTGAGTACTAGTCTCACTGTGTTAACGTTTCGACTTCGTGGTAGGATGCACGCACTGAAGTCGCGAATGTGTGTCTACGGTTTACACAAATCTGATATTAAAACACTTAGATCTGATATAACTATTTGCAAATTTAAGCGGTATATTAGGTTGAGTAATGTTAATCCAAATTTAAATCCGAAGTACGCCTCTGAGTTTTTGGAGTCATGTGCTCAAATGGTAAAGGAAAATATCGTGAGGAAGAGGAAGGATCGCCTGAGAAACATTCTTAACGGCGTGTGAAGTCTGCCAATCCGCAGTAGACTAGCGTAGTCGACTATAGCCGAGCCATTCGCACTTTGAGAGGAGACCTGTGTCCAGCAGTGGGACAGTATATGGGTTGATAATAATCCAAGCCTTTTAACCGTGAAACTAGTTTTAAAACGTTAAAAGCACTTGTTATAACTAATTAAATAAAACATTTAAAGAACCCCCCAACACCGTCATTTTGTAGCGGATGCCATTTTGGACTGATTTTCATTAAACATAGCTAAAAACACTTTCGACTAATTCACCTTTCAAACAAAAAAAAAACAAATAAAAATCGGTTCATCCATTCGGGAGCTACGATGCCTCAGACAGACACACAGACACGTCAAACACCAAAACACCCCGTCGTTTTTGCGTCGGGGGTTAAACATGGTCTAATTGAAATAAAAAAAAGACTGTTTATTTATCGTATAAATAAATTCACCAAAATTCGCCGTGTACTAGACTTAATAAAGTACGAAGGAGAACATTTAAAGGCTGGAAGTCTTGGCATTTTATCGTAAATGTCTTCTTTAGATACGGAACACGAAGTGACACATTCCTGCACCAGGTTCACGACACTCCGTACTAGTGAACCGGTTTTATCACCTACACATATAGGACCCTATCCGTATTTTGTTATCTGTGTATATGTGGGTAAATTATTTTGGAGCTATCAGCGGCGATCTCTCGGCGTTCGGATCAAATTGTCAGTAGCTGAATACAGTAGCATTTTTTTGTTTAGTTTTTTTGTTTTTGCTGTTTATTCTCATGTACATAACATACAATCATAGATATCTGTATTCCCCGAAGGGTTAGGCAGAGGCATACTAATGTACACCCACAGTTTGCTAGTATGCTTAGCTCTCCATACTATAATCGGGGGGTGAGCCAGTTGCCAATGACCACAAGTTCCAAACACCCAGCTGTTACTGAGAATTTCGTAGTAAAACCCAATAACACTTTGCTTGATCTGGAAATTGAACCAAAAACCTTTAGTGAAGCAGTCACGCTTATGAGTAATGTCTTTTATCCGAATTTAGAATATAATATGGACTGCTTCATTAGTCTACTGATCCTAAGCGCCACTGCTACGCTAGAGGTCCTGGGTTCGATCCCAGTGTTATTGGATTTTTCTATGAGGAGCATCCCGGAGACTGGATTCGGCTCGCCCCCTATTACGTGGGACCTAAACATACCGGCGAACTGTAAGTGTATATTAGTACACCTCTGCCTATTTCTTCGGGGAATACAGGCGTGATGGTATGTTAGAATATAATAAACTTACACAATGAGTAATGAACGACTTTCTTTCGTTAAGTTCCTATCTTTAGTATCACCCATATATCGATTATATTTTTTAATTACTCAAATTATTTAAATTAATCGCAGAACACCTGTGAAATATTCTAAGCATAACAAATTAAACTGAAAATATTCAACATCACTAGTATTTTTTCTTTGTTTGAACTAAAATAGTACAACCGTACAGGTATAATTATGTAACTCACGATAACATACACAAAATAATAATAGGTCTGCGGTACCGAAACAACGGAACCGTTCTTTAAATTATAATGAGAACAGACTATCGCTATAAGAGTTCCTCGGATAACAGTAACATCGCAACTATAGGAACAAATCCAATTATGTCGCTCTTAACTTTCTGTTGTCGAGTAATTGTAAAAACAATTGGAAGTGCTAACTGCAGTTCCACTACTTAAAAGAATATTAAATTATTGGACTGCCTCATTAGTCTAGTGGTCCCAAGCGCGACTGCTACACTAGAAGTCCTGGGTTCGATCCCCAGGTCGAGCAATGTGTTATTGGGTTTTTCTATGAAATTCTCAGTAGCACCTCGGAGTCTGGATTTGTGCCTGGTTAATGGCTATAGGCTCGCCCCCTATAACATGGGACCTAAACATACCGGCGAACTGTGGGTGTACATTAAGTGCGCCTCTGCCTAACCCTTCGGGGAATACAGGCGTGATGGTATAATGGTATGTTATTAAATTATTTATGTTTCTTCTCAGAGGTCGTCAGTTAGAAGTTCCGGCGTCATCTAACATAACATAACCAACCCATTACATTGACCCACTGCTGGGCACGGGTCTCCTCTCAAATGAGAGGGATTAGGCTATAGTCCACAACGCTGGCCTAGTGCGGGTTGGCAGACTTCACATGCCGTCAAGAAAGTCTTTCAGGCATGCAGGTTTCCTCACGATGTTTTCCTTCACCGTTTAAGCGTATGATAATGAACTATATGACTTAGAAAAGTCAGAGGTGCATGCCTAGGATTCGAACTGGAAACCTTTGAGTTGGAAGTCCAACGGTCATACCACTAGGTTAGCACTGCTCAAAATTGCGCCATCTAGTTAAAAAAAATTAAACTTTGATTTGTAAAAGTGTCTGTAAAAGATCCATTAACAGAAAAAAATATCATTTACTAATGATCACGCCTTTCTCCCACAAGCGTAGCCAGATACTACAGACCGCCACTTATCACGATTCTAAGCTAAAAAAAAACAAGAAATGTTAACCATGACAACATAATTTCTGTAATAGGTTCATTTGTAGATAAAGACTAGTTTATTTTCATTAATAATCTCGAAACTAGCTGTAATCTGTATCCGCATTTATAAATTACCTTCAATTGCACGTAACTACTTGTTTACGTTTCTAGTGTGGGGATTAATTTGCTGCAAGAACAGTATTGATTGAATTTAATTTAATCTTGCCAGATACAATTATCGTTATCGAGATAGACAGAGGAGTACTGGTATATATGTTACGGTAAGAGTGAATAATTGAAGATTATTAATAATTATCTATTATTATTAATAATCGGTTAGGTTAGGTTATTATTAATAATTTTGTAAAAATATGTGTGGTTATTATTAATAATTTTGTAAAAATATTAATAATTTTCAATTAATCAGATTTACCGTAACATATACACGGGTATCTAAGAAACCCTTATATATTTTTTTTAAGAAATGGATTGATTATTTTTTTTTTCTTGTTTTTCTTCTTTCGAGTTTTCTAAATCAAGCAAAATGTTATTGCGAATTTATCAAACCTCACATCTGGAATTATAATGTATTTACTTTTTAAAGAACAGTAAATTTCTGCGTTTCTATTTTACAAAGAATAGGTACAGCACTAAACTCGTATTATGTACTTAAGTATCGCGTGATGCGTGACACGCGAGAGGCATCACTTTACATAGCTAAACACTTGCAATTTTATATAATCATGCATCGATTGTGACATTATTACATAATCTGTGGGTATAGTGAATGCTTAAAGCAATCGATATTTTCGTGAATTTCGAATTTTTCAAGAATTTCCCCGCGCTTAACCATTTAAGAAATAAAAATGTCACATGTAAGGTCACTCATGGTATACAATACTGTCAATTTACTTCGATCGATTTTCGATTTCATCTCCAAATAATAGAGTTCATTATCCATTAGTGGAAAACAGTTTGTAGTAACTTGATGTGTTTCGCCGAGTGAGTGAGGTTACCGGAGGCCCAATCCCCTTTTAAAAGCTGGCAACGCACTCGTAACTCCTCTGGTGTGGCTGGTGTCCATGGGCGGTGGTAATCGCTTACCATCAGGCGATCCGCCTGAACGTTTGCCCACCTATCCCATAAAAAAACGTTATTGAATTACCCTTTTAACAGCTACTGCTATTTACACTCATATACTACTATACAACATAGTATTGATCGCTAACTGATAAGTCACAGTAAACCACAAACGTTAAACCTAATGATGGATAAAGCCTACAACATTCTAAAACAATAAAATTCATCCTGAAAAATCCACAAATTCATATTGTCATAATATATCAATAGATATACAATAACTAGTTAAGTAACACGTTTTTTAATTTAATAACAGCTAAATATAAAACAAAATAGATGGTTATATATTCAGTTATTGTAGACACGACCGTCGTATGGAAAGCGTTCTCGTGTTGTATTCAAAACGCATATCAATGCAATCTGTTCCACATTAGATTTGAATATAACGTGTTATAATAAAAACTATTTTCAAATCTGTTGTGTGTAAATGTTATTTTTGGACACGATTGGCAGAATTTAAATCGGATTATTAGATTTCGGTGTGAAAACGCGTTTATTTGTGGATGTAGATATATTGGGTTCATTGCCAAGTTGTAAGTATACTGTGTATACGATCGGTAAGGTACGCTTACCACAGTCTACTAGATGAGTAAGCATAGCACATCGAGACCCCTTTATGTACGTTAAATTGTCGGATATCATACGAACATCTATGACGAGCTTTAGTGGCAGTCAGAAGTCTAAAAACCCTGAGAACCAGTATATTCTTCGAAAATCGATATTACCCAGAAATCAGATGGTGAGATCGCGTCGTGTAAATAAAAATTTAAAGAAACCCCCCTTCTTTAAAAAGGGGAAAAAATATCAATACTTAAATATTCTACTTAACATTTTATAATAAGTAGAATATTTTAATGCAAGCGTCATTGTGTCGGGGACCGCTCATGTGCTCGTCGAAACGCATCGTTTGAGCCCAAACACAACCCAGATGTCGTACACCATTGAGAAGTTCTTCTGCCGGGTTGGGTATGCAGCAGGGTTTTGTAATATCATTGACAAGTGACAGGATTTCAAATATCGAATCAATCAGACCTGTGGAAGTTGTATCTCTTATCTTGATGAGTTGTATCTCTTCATCACGAAAAGAGGTGATGATCTTCAAACATCTGAGCAAATTTTTTTAAAACATAGCTAAGAACACTATTAACTAACACATCTCTCAAACAAAAAAAAAATTAAAATCGGTTCACCCTATCAAGCGCTACCATGCAACTAATACACAGACACACAGATACACACTACAAACTTATAACACCCCGCTACCGCAAGTTTTGTTGTACTAGGTATATTAAGTACTTTGAAACTGAGTTGCGGACGTGTGTGTGTGATTAAAATGTCATCACCATCATACTCTTGATCTTAAGAGTATGATGGTCTAAACTGGCGGTCAAGCGTAAGCCTATCAAGAATAAAAAAAAGAGTAGAGAGAGAGAAATAAATCGTAATTCGAACACAATTTAATCAAATTGTGTTATTATTCGGCTTCCGATACCAATAATCTAGGTTCTTAGGCTACCATTTTGTCCAAAATACTTCACTGGAAATAAATGTAAGCTAATGCAATTTTTGATAAAATTATTATTATTAAGTTTGGAACGATTTTCCAATATTTTATTTCCAGTGAAGTAGCAGTAGACGGAATAGTACGGCAAGAACCTAGAGTGACGATATCCAAATCTGAATAATTACATAATTTGTTAATCTATTGTCTGGATTACAATTTATTTTCTTATTACGTTTTTGTGGGCAATTTAAGCTTCGCCGGACCCCAAATTACCTGTGGTCGGCGTAGAATGTCTTTTTCTTCCATATATCAGCTTTCATCTCCTGATTCATTTTCTTTCATCTTTTCTTTGGTCTCTTTCTGTCCTTATATCTATTCACATCTTATACTCAAAACCGTTATGGTGGGTACAATTCATTAATAACCTTATCAAAGCAAAATCTACATTTTAGTATAATGAATATTTTGCGTCTCTATGATTGATGAACATTTTTTTTAATACATAAAACCTCATAAGCACACACATAAATATTAAAACCACCTTTGTGACCTAGAACAGGGTGCAGAAAATAGGTTAGCACGACTTTCAGAGCCATTGGACTGGTAACCTCGCGTAACTTATGCAGACACAAACTTTAAATCCGATATTCAGCGATACATTATGCAACAAGTTAGTTTTAGAGGCACGTACGTACTTCGTACAGCTTTATAGAGGGTTAGTTTTTTGACAGGAAACTGCAGGATTTATTGTACCCGTTATAAGTAACTTTTTATTCTTACAAAATAATCTTGATAGAGTTTTTAAAGTACCTATACTATTATCAAAATTGCAAGTGAGTGAGTTTCACAAAATAGATTTATTGATTTAAAAAATAGTATACGGACTATAATTTATGATAGAGACTATTCACTACTAAACTCTGACTACAACTAACCATTCCCTTATAGCTCAATGGCCAAGAGGATCTATATTTTAAAGTGTCATTAGGGGAGTTTAGGCAGAAAAATGTAAAGTGCACTTTGC
The DNA here is from genome assembly GCA_910591435.1 of Acronicta aceris. NCBI lineage: Eukaryota > Metazoa > Arthropoda > Insecta > Lepidoptera > Noctuidae > Acronicta > Acronicta aceris. Next base: position 16,025,228 of record OU342762.1, on the reverse strand, counting down.
CGGTTTTATATTATTTTCCAAAACTTATGTTTTCCGAAGTTTAATGTGTAATTATAGTGGATAGTTAACTTGTGTTAAGTGTTTGTGAACGTGTGCGAATGTAGGCAAATTGTATAAAATTGAAAATCGTGACTTTTGTGTTCACTCCTAAACTCCATCGAAGCCTTAGTGAAGTTTCCACTGTTTTACTGGGGATTATTCTGTATACTTGACACTGGCAAATACAAAAAGTGTGGCGCCATAATCCCATGACGGGATTAAAAAAAAGTGTCACTAATAATACAAATTTATAACCCGCTTAAATTCCGTTTAAATCAATATTGAATTCATTCGCATCAAATTGAGAATGAATGAAAACTTTAACACAAACCTGAAATTAGTGAAAAATAATCCTTTGCTTGTATGGATATTACGTCATTAACCATTAAAACTGAATTTTAAATACATCAACAGTAATTTGTTTTATCTAAATCCCCGTTTAACACGCAAAAGCTTCGTTTAAAACAATAATTTTATTCCTGGCCAAAACGGCAACGTCGCTTCATTGATGCACATTTTAATTAACGTACATTAACATTTTTTCAATAACCTAATGCAATGCGGCGTTGCCATTCTTCTCTCTTTTCTCATTAGTCGGTATACCATTGGGTACTTGGCTACTTTTTCCATTAGTTTCAATTTAAACTTCATAAAATAGTAGTAGACAATGGAAAAAGCCCGAATTGTTTTTTTTTTACTGATTTGGTCGGCAAATGAGCAGACGAGGTGATGGTAGGTAGTCATCGCCGCCCATGGACACCTGCAACACCAGAGGAGATTTGATTCCCGACGTTTTGTTTAGTAATTTAAACATTAAGATATCCAACACCTCTGTCTACCCGTGACCATGGATGTTGTAAAGGATCCGAAACGTCGGGAATCAAATAATATCAACACAACGCGATAAAATCCGTAAAAAGTAGTTTTATTTCATTTGTTTAATATTTGCGTAAGTGTCAGAAACCAGTCTATAATTATGTATTTTATCTAAACCATTATGTACGAGCTTTAGGCAAGATGTTAATTAAAATACGTATCTACCTAAATACAGAACAGAAGTAGGTACTGTGCTTTGTTAATAAAGGCTACAATGATTATAAAGGTTGAAATAAACAATAGGTATAATTGTTTTATTTTCATTGAGGTATACAGTCTCTCGTATTAAAGTGATGAATAATTAAAACGTCAGCAAATTTTAGACGGTCACTGGATTATTAATTAACTTCATCTAAAATTATCGTTTGCTGACGATAACGATCGTGGAACACTTCTAATTAGCGAATAAATTAATATTTTATCTGGCTTTGATTAGCATTCGATGGTAAATTCATCTTTGAATCGGTTAAATTTCAATGAATGAATGAATAACTAATTCTCTTTGTATTTATCATGAAAGGTATATCATTTAATAAAGTTAGCTGTACAAATGAAGAGATTTTTTTTATCGGATCCGGTTTGCCCTCCAAACCGGACACGGACACCCGCAACACCATAGGAGTCACAAATGCGTTGCCGACCTTTTAAAAGGGAACTAAATATTTATATTATTTTTTTTGGGAAAGAAATGTAAAATGAAGATATCTTTGGTTCAATATAATTAAGTTTTATGTCGTACGATTTCAGGTATATTAGAGAGGTAAGTCTAGGTAAGTAATGAGTGGCGCATATTCCAAACTCCCTTTACCTTAGTTTACTCCGCTTAGGGACGGATTGGTATTCAATTTCTTACTGCTATTTACAATTAGATAGGCCTCTTATAACATAACATACCATCACGCCTGTATTCCCCGAAGGGTTGGGCAGAGGCATACTTAATGTATGTACACCCGCAATTTGCCTGTTATGTTTTAGGTCCCATGATGAAAACAGGCTATTTATTAATGCTTGCCTGTGTTATGCAATTATATTTTATATATTTTGTATATAATATACCCTAGTAGCAGTGTAAAGTAGGTAATTTTGGAAATTCTGACTTGAAAGCTTTACATAAAGTTTGTCAAAGTTAAGTATTTGACGTTTCAAAGCAAAATTCTCGCTAGAATTCACATCACTTAGGTTTATACTAAGTCTAGTAGATTTAGGCATGTAGGCGTCTAGGTTTTTTGTTAGAATCCATTTTAAGTGTACATGTAGATCATGTCAGTCTGGATGTGATTGATCTCTTAGGGAGCTTTCAATTTATTTCACAGACAGTTATAGTGACAACTTTAAAACTGGAATTATATTATTATTGATAACTGGAAAAAATGCTATTATTCTATATAAAATGACGACTTTAATACAACAAATTTGTGAAAAAGTAGCTCACCCCACTTTCAACTTAACTTAAATAATAATATGTTACAAGGTAAAACTGTACTAAGCCCCATATAATCAGATAGCTTATTTCAACAATTTCAATGATATAGGGTTTGTAGAGCTACAATGCGTAATTTCTGAGATATCATAGTTTTAGTGAATGCGAAGAAATCGCAGGATTGCGGCCGGGCGTACAGGTACGGCGCTACTGAGGCGTTCCATCGGAAAGGATAAAATTATTCCGATTTAATATTACTTAGGTACATGTATAAGGAGTGATATTTCAGTGTGTGAAGTCCTCCGCAACACATAACTTATTTCCTAATGGGGGTGGAGTCTTTTCAAAGAAAAAATAAATAAAACGAGTCCCGTATTTACTCTTCCTTTATTTTATTAAGACTGAAATATATTACGTTATGTTTTCTTTACAATGAACCGATACAAAAGATTTTATATACATTTATTTACAAAGCTCTTTGTAACAAATTTTCCGCCAAATAAAAACCTTTCCTCATTTTCCCAAAATTAATTCACGAGACATTATCACACGAACAACCCACTGATTTGCCAGTTTCCGGGCCTTTTAGACACAATAATATATTATTATATCCCCCGTACCCTTGAAACGTGTGTTGGCCAGACCCGCCCTACATTTCGTGGGCTATGCGTGATCATACAAAATATTAGCTAGACGTGAACTTGCAACACGCGAGGTGACCGTTGCGCCATTGTCAAAGATTAAGTAGGTGGCACTTTACCACGACATAATAGGCTCTCACGTTACCTATATTAGGTATATTATTTACGTGTATTTCTTGTTTAATTTTGAATTGGATTTTGTGTCGTGTCGTTTTAATTATAGCTCTGTTTTATGATTTATGGGTATTGTTGTAGCCTGAAGGTTTTTGAACTTACTTCCTAGAAGACATTATTATAAACTACTGTAGATTCTGTTACGCTAAATCGAGGTTATAGTGAATGATATTATGAATTCTATGGCCCCAAACATCGGGGCAAGTTCAATCTTTAGTCAGTACGAAGTTGACGTGATCAAACCTCCAAGTTTCTACTAAGAATTTCATCGTAAACTCAATAACACAATGCTTGAACTGGAAATCTGATCTAAGATCGCCACATAATATAACATACCATCACGCCTGCATTCCCTAAAGAGTTAGGCAGAGGCGTAGGTACTAATAGTAGGTAGTAGGTGCCAGGTAATAGGGGGCGAGCTTATTGACATTAACCGGACACAAATTCCAAACTCCGAGCTGCTCCTGACAATTTCATAGAAAAACCCAATAAGACATTGCTCGACCTGGGAAACGAACCCAGGTCCTCTAGTGTAGCAATGTATGCATTTAAGGTAAACTTAAAACTTTTAAGCTCCCTTATTAGTCTGCCTCAGTAGCAGCTCGGAGTCTAGATTTGTGCCCGGTTAATGGCTACAGGCTCGCCCCCTATAACATGGGACCTAAACATACCGGTGAACTGTGGGTGTACATTAAGGACGCATCTGCCTAACCCTTCGGGAATACAGGCGTGATGATGATATAAATAAATTATTATAGATGCAATTTCAGACTTATTATTCCACTACTCTGTCTCTGAGACTAGCATTAAGTACAAAAACCCTCTACGCTTTTGTTTTATATAACCAGCTCCCAAATATTTGGAAATATGTCCAAAGAACTGACATGTAATAAAAAAAAAACACAGAACAATAATGATGTCAATCATTGCTTTTCAAAAGAATGATAATAATTTATTCTGATGAAGGTTTGACAACTCGTTTCACAGTTTCATCCACACGCGAAATCGAAGGGAAGGATTATATAATATATACGTATGTTATTTAAGTATAGATATATATTATACTAGCGACCGGGTCGCGGTTTCACCCGCGTTGCCCCATTCCTAAGAGTCGTAGCGTAATGTTAAATAACTTAAAATCTTCCTCTTGAATCACTCTATCTATTAAAAATCGCTTCAAAATCCGTTGCGTAGTTTTAAAGATTTAAGCATACGTAGGGACGGACAGACAGCGACAGCGAATTTGTTTTATACTATGTAGTGATTATTATTCAGTAAACCCTTGCTAGGTTTTGTAAAACTTTGTTGTGAAAATAGAAAAGCTATTGACGGTGGGATTCAATTTCATTTCTATTTATGAAATATAGATTTCAGGTAACCAAATGGATAGATTATTATGACCTATCCTCTGTCAGTTTGTTCAGATACATACCGTTACCTCAGGAAATTGTCATGCAGTAGGAGGTAAGCCTTGTCATTAATTAAGAACAAATTTAAATTCTGAGATGAAATTTCTTATCTAATTCTTTCTTGTCTTGAGTTCGATTCCCAGGTCGAGTAGTGTTATTGGGTTTTTCTATGAAATTCTCAGTAGCAACATGCTGTTCAGATTTGTTATTGGCAATAGGATCTAAACACTACGACGAACTGTGGGTGTAAGATTATCTTAACTTAGGAGTAAAGAAAAATTTTTTTTAATTATGAGTGGATTCAAGGCAAGCACGCTCCTTCGTAGATCGCAGTGTCGCTTAACATCAGGCGAAGTGGCGTTGACCGCCATGCATAAACCTATCAAGAATTAAAAAAAACCTAGGAACTTGAGTTTAGCAATCGTGCCTGCGCCCGCTGCTCCAATTGACAATATTGAATATCATTAACACACATTATTATAATTTTATTTGAAACTAAATCAAATTTCCCGATATTCAATCATTTTCATATTTATTTTCGACTTAGAATCACTATTCTAATTTCAAATGACGTCATTTGTACGGTTAAACAGTCTAAACATCACGCCTTTTTTCTGATCCTTAAAAAATTTTAATATGCCATTTTGGCATCTATCCTATATAATCATAACCTTACATTACATAATTCCTTGTTTATTTACTGTTATTTCGATAAAATTTAAATTTTCTGTTTCTGTTTTTTTTTTATTATTTTTTGAAATGACGAAATATAAAAATAAATAAAATCGTTTTGGAACTCAGGATAGGAAAACAAAGAAGCAGTATTTTTGATTTGGTGGTATATTAATTTTGAAATGTCGTCAATTAGACAGTTGAATCATAGCTGAATCCGCTTTTTACATAAAGTTAATTGTTCGAGATAGCATTTGAGCCTGTCTAAAACAAGATTCTAAGAAAATTATGGAAGTGACAGCTATCTCATTTTGAATGGTGTAACTGACTCGCTTCCGTACTTAATTACTAACTTCACAGTATTTAGTTGTTTTTACCCTCTTCCGTGGAAGTGGCTTACATTTATAATTACCTACAACTTTATTTCAAATTCCAGAAACTTTCGTTTCTCTGCCCAAGAGTCATGATTACGTTTTAACCTTTGCATAAAATTGCAAACCTGTTTGAAGGAATAAGAAATTCAAAGAGAAAACAACTTTTGAATTTTCTTGTTACATACTGTTATGATTGGAGACTCATTACTTTTCTGGATGTAAGCGTGCCTGCTATGCTAGAGGTCCTGAGTTTGATTCCTAGATCGAGCAGTGTTATTGGATTTATGAAATTTTCAATAGCAGCTCGGAGTTGTATACATTTATACGCCTGGTATGGTATGGTGTGATTTAGTTATTGTGACTCGAGGCTAATGATGGGCAAAAGGAGTATGGGATTTTTTATATAATTCTTAGTAGCAGCTCGGAGTTCAGATTTGTGAGTTAATGGTACTGGTATTCCACCCCTATTACATGAAACGTACCGACGAAATGTGGATGTCATTTTAATCTCTTTCGAGCATACCGTATAGAATTTTTTAAGTTATGTTATCTGCAAAATTTTTATGACTTATTTTCCTATTCGATAAGGGTGTTTCGCTAAGCGTTAAGTTTCCATTAGAAATTGTTACATGTTACTGGTGGAAACGCAGCTTATTGTTGGAATTTTCCACTCCACTTCTTCTTATATCTCTGGTTGAAATGCAGCCATATGGAGGGGTGAGGAATTTGAATGTTGTACGTCGTTTTTTACAATGCATGCACGTCTTTTTAAAACAGGCCTTAACGAAGAAAACGTTAGGGTGTAGAGAAGATTAATGGCACCCTCATTTTCTCTGCTCGCACCGTGATTTACGCGGCGTGAATATAAATAAACCGCGTTGTTAGTACACAAATATTTATGTTTTAAGGTTTATGGAACAAGATATTTCGGGTTTATGCAGTACTAGCTGATTCCTGCGATTAAATTCGCTTTACAAAAGGGGGTTTCCTTTTAAAATTTCCTTACTACTTTTTTTTTTGAGATATACATAAGATAGTCTTTGTTCTTCCTCAGGGAGTCTATTATTCCGTTGCCAAATTTTATCGAAATCTATTCAGCGTTGTAGCCGCGTATGTATGATTAAGGATGCGTATGTATGTTTCAATGACGTCCATATTCAGAAATGCACATCAGAATCGCAGCAAGAAGCGTGCTGTAATTTATTGTAATTTCTGCCTACGACTTTGGAAAATAGGAGGCGTAACTTTATGTATAGTTTTAGATAAGTTTGTAAATATATTAACAAAAAATACGAGACAATCCATACTATTTAAAGGAAAACTCTTAGGTATTTATATATACACTAGTTGCAGTGAGCAACTTCGCTATTAGGTAATTTTCGTTTCTAAAATATACTGTGCCCATTGTACCGATACCACTGAGGTTTCATAATACAAAATGCCTTCTTAAGTCAAATTTTTAAGGAAGAAAAAAATAAATTGTCAACAGCGAATGACAGCTGCACATAATTATCTTGACGATGTCATCATTTAATAAATATGTATAAATGTGTGTTTGTATGTCAAACGCATGGTAGTGTATGCGGAGTTTTATACAAACTTTCACCCCCCTTTTCACCACCTTTGGGGTTGAATTTCCAAAAATCTTCGTCTACAGTGTAAAAGGAAACAACATGCAAACTTTCAGAGCTCTAGCTCCTGTAGTTTCAGCTATGCGTTAGTACGTCAGTCAGTCAGGTTCTTCTTTTATATATATAGATAGATAAATGTAAAGAGACTAGAATATATACATACATAAGTACCAGGCGATCATAACTCAATAAGCGTCTCGAGACACTATTCCCAAGAACGGAGAACTTTTCTTGATATAATTTTTCACTAGTTTAAATGAGCGTCCCGCCGAGATTCAGCCAGATACACTATACTGATTACATTATATAGTTTCACTAAGGTGATGGTATTTGAAATAAAATTGAACAAACTGCCACTGATTTAATCTACACTATTGTTTTGAATGCTGTGGCTACTTTTACCCGCCTACGAAAAATGAAAGAGTAATGAGTTTAACAGTCTACGATGTTTGTATGTATGTGGATGGTTGATTCTGGATCAGTGGTGTCCAGTTTATAGTCCTGGTCACATGCCGCACATTATTGATAAGTTGGCACCAACAGGTCATAGGGGCACGCGACCACGGCTATAAACTGGACACCACTGTTCATGGAAATGTGAAAATTGTCTTGTTTCATACTTTTTGAGCCGTTTGGGGTCGAAACGCTCGGGTCGTGGATTCCGAGTGCTCGTCTCCTTTTCAAGGAAATTTTAAGGAGACTGGTCGACACTTCACATGACCAGAGGGCTGGCTTGTTTCTAAGACAGCGTATAAGCATTGCCATTCAGCGTGGCAATGCTGCCAGTCTTCTAGGCACCTTCCCGAATGACAGCGATGCCGTGGAATACTTTGTTGCTTAGTCACGCCTCTGTCTTTTAAATTTATATATATAGTTTTTTTTACGTTCATGTATTTTATGTAAATAGTGTATATTAATAGGTTTCTTTTCATAATGTATATAGTTTATTGCTGATGTAAAAATGTGTATTAATCTATATCTAAATAAATGAGACCTACAGGGTTTTATACTATTCAGATGATTTTTTTTCCGTCGGGTTTTAGTTTTTAACTTTCGTTTCATTACGAACGCCTTGTCTTAATAAGAAATGTCTTAAGAATCGCGTTTTAAGTAACAAATTTGTTGGTTCCAGGGTATTTTGACACCTGTCAAATTCAACATAATAGGTATAGGTTACAAGGCACATAAAGACGCATACTTTTAATGCGAAAGTAATTTTTTATGTTTTATCGCTTACACCGCTGAACCGATTTTAATGAGTTTTGGCATAGAAATATAATGGACCTTGGAGAATGAACATACCGTATATAGCTACCTTTTGTCACAAAAAGTCCTTTAACAGCGTGGGCAACAGCATTTTTTTTTTGGTAATTTTGCTCATATACGACGATCCAGAGCAATTCAATTTCAAGTCTTGAAGTAAGAGAGAGTCTTATGAATTGCCATCCATCTATACACGGACCGCGGCAAGTAAAACTTAACGTTACAGATAGACTAAACAGCATAGTTAGTACCTAGTTAGTGTTTATGACATATAGCGTTATATCCGATTTATTAAACCTTTTAAATTGAAATTAAGTTTGTTCAATACACAATAAACATAAAAACATAATTAATAGTAGTTTTTATCGCCACGTGTAGCCACATTATATTAAATAATATGTGCTGGCAACCCAGTTGTTTTACCTATGTAACTATGTTCCTTTTTTTCTTATAATTTGTACCGGCTTGAAGCCGTTGTATTTTTTCTAAACTGTTACAATAAACAACAGTTACAACTAAAAGGTAAAATTGTTTAGTGTCTTATTACCTAACACCGTTTAATATTTTGTTATAAGCCACAAGAGATTATAATGGCCAAACGATATTAATAAATGGTCGTACGAAATAATTATAACTTTCTGTAAAGCCTGCTGCCACTATGACGTCAGTAAGAATTCAATTAAGCGTTTTTATTAAAAGGCTCTGCAATATTTTACGGGTGGCATTATGAAGGGACTTACATTTTCAGTGCAATATTTTCATTAATGGAAATCCATATTATGCCACCATTATTGGCAAATAAGTATTAAATTGTCTGAATGACTGCCTCATTAGTCTAGTGGCCCCAAGCGCGACTACTACGCTAGAGGTCTTAGGTTCGATTCCCAGGTCGAGCAAAGTGTTATTGGGTTTTTCTATGAAATTCTCAGTAGCAGCTCGGAGTCTGGATTTGTGCCCAGTTAATGGCAATAGGCTCGCCCCCTATTACATGGGACCTAAACATACCGGCGAACTGTGGTTGTACATTAGTAAGCCTCTGCCTAACCCTTCGGGCAATACAGGCGTGATGGTACGTTATGTTATGTTGTTTGAATGACTTTTTCTGCAGCTGGGGGGTTATGGCATAATTTTTGAATTTGTCTGAAATCACAATTTTAGTTTTTTAACGGGGTTAGAATACAGTTCCTCACTGCCTTTCAGATAGGCATCCCGTAAGAGTCGTGAAAATATCTGACTTGCTCGGTGGTAGGACTTCTTGGGGTCTGACTGGCTGGCGACCACTCTTACGTCGGAGTCTGTAGTAAAGCACCTTGATGTGTTTTTCGACTTTGGCACGTAAGAGCCAGTTCCCTTCGGTCGCTGTGGCTCTAGCAGTCTGTAGTCCGTAGGGGCTCTTAAGGGCCGCCAACGCACCAGCAACTCCTCTGGTGTTGCAGGTGTCCATGGGCGACGATGACTACTTAGCACCAGGTGGTTCTTCATACTTAGGATCAATTTTGGTGTTTGATCTACAGGTAGTTGTTTCGGGTCTGGGTGTTTGTATACATATGTGAGAATTTGTGTTTGTAAATCACGTTAAAGGAGACAATCCTAGTGTAACATTATTTCTAAACAAAAAAAAAATTTCTCACGTCCGGTCTTTAAAATAAACATTTATTAAATATATCTAGTAATATTAATTATGATTCATTTCAACTTTTACCCGTAGTTTTAATTGAAAACGAAATGTATTTTTAGGGCACTTTTATAGATTGAATATTTTTTTGTTTTTTAGTGGTTACCTTAGGATCCCATTGAGACATTTTTCAAAAATGGATGTAATACCCTATTGTTCTGCGGACTTTTGCTATACTTTTGACCGAGATATAGGTAGGAGTTGTAGAGTCTCGACTGTGTATTATGAGATTAAAAAAGTTAATAAAAATTATAAAAATCTTGTGAGTCTGAAGTGTCTAAAAGTCTGTGTGAAATGTTTTGGTGGCATGTATTGCAATGCCTCTTTTTTTATAAACCTTCCCAGGTTTTTAAAGACCAACTCACGAAAGTTTCATCGTAATCTTACTATCAATCTAACAGGATAAGTAACTAAGAGGACAAACACACAACACAAAGAAACGTTTATTATTAAACATATAAGTAGTATACAAATTTAATTTGTAAATCTTAGTACCATGTAGGGTATATGATTAAACAAGCTTGTTTAATTATCATGTATCAAGTTATTATCTTGTCTGGAGGTTTTGGGAATTTCATTTGACCTACACGAATGTCCTGCTGATATGGTATGGCCGTGCGACATGGTTGAGCTCCACGATGACTGATGCATTCGTGCCGTCAGTTGGGACTGGTCTACTCGAAGCTGCTATGGTTCTTTCCAGACATTACCCTACATCGTGCCACTCACATATTATAAGTGTTCTTCCATTTCTGGACTTTAAAAGAGACCATGATTCTCTGAGTTTGTTTCGGTGTATCTTCTGTTAGGAAATGCCGAAGCCATCCAGCTATAAAAAAAAACTAAACCATTGACATGTAAAAGTATCTCTAAAGATCTACTAACAGAATAAATATAATTTCATAATATTGTTCTACAGCTTCGATATATTTGTTATTTATGAAAATATCTTTCGATTTGATACAGAATTTAAATGATCAATTTGACTAATGACCTATTAGTGAAATTGGAAAAGTCACAGCTGATGTATTGTTTTACAAATTGTATTTTTTAATGGATTCGTCTTGCAATGATCAAACGTTTTTTGATATATTTAATCTAGTCATTCGTCTGGGGCTTATAATAGGTATTTACAGGGGAAATCACTGCCTGTGTGCCACGTAGGAGGACTCACATAACTGCATCATTACTTTAGTGGTCCTAAGCGTGACTGCTACGCTAGAGGTCGTGGGTTCGATTCCCAGCTCGAGCAGTGTTATTGGGTTTTTCAGTAGCAGCTCGTAGTATGGAATTTGTGCCTGGTTAATAGGCTCGCTCCCAATTATATGAGACCTAAACATGAGAACTGTAGTTGTACATTAATACGGCTCTGCCTAACCCTTCGGAATACAGGCGTGATGGTATAAGAGATCATTGAGATGTTCATATAGAAAAGATTCAGCAGATGCCAATGAGGGTCAGAATACTGTAGCCAATACATACACTGGCCCCAACAAACTCGGGAGGCCTGGAGGGTCTGACCCGAGAGAGGACAAGAACAGACTGTAATTAGATCTGAAGCTGTGAGCACATCTGTATCCCACCCTGCAGTAAATACTATCATAATATGATAGTAATAATCATTATCATCATCATCTTTTCACCACACGTTTGGCGTAGCGTCTGAACGATCGGCTTCTGCGCAACGTGTTGCGGGTTCGATCTCCACACGGAGCAAATATTTGTATGATCTGCAGGTAGTTATTCCGGATCTGGGTGTCTGTGTATGTGAGAATTTGCGTTTGTAAACGCATTCATGGTACAGGAGAAAAAATAATTAAAAAATAAACTTTCTTCCCTTGTCCCAATTTATTTGGGGTCGGCGCAGCATGTCCTTTTTTACATTCATCCCTATCAGCCGTCACTTCATCAATCACTCCCTTTCCCATCATATCAGCCTTAACACAATCCATTCATTTTTCGTTGATCTCCCTCAACCCCTCTGTCCCTGCCCATTCATATTCACTACTCCTTTAGACACATGCGATTCATTACGATGGTAATATAATAGAGGTATTTTTTTAAAAAAAAGATTACTAGCAATGTGAGTCGCACATTACTAGTATTTTTGTTAACCCCTCGTGCTAAGCTAAATGCTTGTGTTACGGGTGGGTTCACGTCGGTAGTCCAATGGATGGGTTTCGAACCGGCAACCACATGATAGCCAGTCCGACGCCCTAGCCATTAGGTTACCGCTGCTTAAATTCTAATAATCCCTGACTGGAGCGTTATTAATTTTACTTATTAGTCTAGTGATCGTAAGCGACTGCTATGCTGGAGATCCTAGGTTGGATTCCCAGGTCGGACGGTGTTATTGGGTTTTTATAGAATTCTCAGTACCAGCTCCCCGTTTGAATTTGTACCTTGTTAATGGCAATAGGGTCGTCTCTTATCACCCACGTAATAATAGACCCATAAATTTCAGCGAATACCTCTGCTGAACCCTCCAGGGATTACATGCGTGATGGTATGGTAATATTATTAATTTTAAGTCTGCCTTAACAAATATTATATCTGGCTGTTTTTTTTTTCAGGTAAAAGTGGAATCAGTTGGACCTAGATAAGAAATGAGACCTAAAGATAAGTTTTAAAAATGACCACTGGCTGGAAATTATTCAACTTTTTTATCAAAAAGTCCCAATTTGTATAAATTGACGGTCGTGCAAGTGAAACCGCCGGCAAAAGCCAATTACGTTCAACTCATCTCTGGCAAGTTGCAAATAAATCTCATTACGTAAGTACTGGAATGCTCGTGAAAAAACTTATACAAATAGTATTTTAATAATATTGTTAGCTAAGAACACAACTCGCATTTCAATTCAGCAGAGCCCCAATTATCTTTAGGTTTTGAGAAAGAGATTGTTTTTTATGGGATAGGGGGACAAACGAGCAGACGGATCGCCTGATGGTAAGCGATTACCACCGCCCATGGACACCCGCAACACCAGAAGAGTCACAAGTGCGTTGTCCGCCTTTTAAAAGGGGATTGGGCCTCCGGTAACCTCACTCACTCGGCGAAACACAACGTAAACGTTGTTTGACGCCGGTTTTCTGTGAGGCCGTGGTATCACTCCGGTTGAGCCGGCCCATTCGTGCCGAAGCATGGCTCTCCCACGTCATGGATGGTGTTAATTGTGGAGTGTACTCGCAAAACGATCGCAATATCACGTTATGGTACGGCCTAGAAGTACTACACCCACATTCGCTATCTCATATTGTAAACTGGCTTCTGCCCGCGATTTTGTCTGCGTGGACTTCAGAATTGGGTCCGACCTGGATAAAAAGTGGCTTATGTATTATTCCAAAGTATATAATAATATATAATCTATCTCTGTGCCAAATTTCATCCAGATCCGTTCACCCGTTTTGGCGTGAAAGAGTAACAAAAATCCATACATCCATACTCACAAACTTTCACGTTTATAATATTAGTAAGGATTGAGGCGATAAGCGATGAACCTTCGTAGAACATTACAAGATCCGTGTACACAAACCTTAATGCGTTAATGTAAACCCAGCGATACATCATACGAATGTTGGCAAAATGTTATTTTTCATTCGCAAATTACATTCGCACACTCAACCGCGTTATTCAGTATAACATGATATTTATGTAGCGTTCCAGCGAACATAACTCTGGTGTTATAAAGTGTTGATACAAAACTCCTTCGTACCTTCGCTTGTAAATAGAGAAGTTCTTTATTTTATGCGGCCCTGGTACCGTTGGTTCAATATAATTTTGTATATTGAGCTTGCTAAGGTTAATAATGTTGCGCTGATTAAAATATATTGCTCTGCAAGGTCAAGCTGCCTTTGTCACGGTCAATCAACGGATGGGTGACCATTTTTAACATATCGAGGACCCCCCGTGCCTCGAAGAGCACGCTAACCTGTTGGGACGAAATTGAATTCCGAAGATGAAGACACGTTTGGCGTAGTGGCTGAGCGATCGGTTTCTGCGCCACGTATTGTGGGTTCGATCCCCACACGGAGCAAATTTATGATATACAGTAGTAGGTAGTTTAATCCGGGTCTGGGTGTTATGTGAAAATTCGTGTTTGTAAACGTACCCACGATATAGGAGAAAATCCTAGTGTAGGCTACGATTTTTAAGAAAACAATAAAAAAAAGATCAGTCTGTAGTACCTAATTAGATCCACCTGACTAGCTATAGATTCACCGATTACTTAAATAAAATGATCCTTTTACTCAGTATCTATGCATCACTTTTATTTATCTATTTCATGCTCATTACTTACATACGCGGTTTAATTTTTTTGATGGAAAACATAAAAACCGGGCAAGCTCTCAACATTTTGTTCCAAATACTTCATTATAAAACCAAAGCCACATGTTATTAACAAGTTGTTGCTAACATTCAACGTTTTACGGTTGTTTTTAACGAAAAAGCTAAAACAAATTGCACTATTTTCCACAGTTGCCTATTGGGAGCTGAGCCCCGGTACTTCCGCCTCATATTAAAACCGTTATCGTACAATCTTAACTGCCCCATACTTGAAACTATAGCCTCCGCTGAAAATGATATACTTACGTTAAATAACCAAATAAAACCCACCCTAACCGTTCAGCGATAAGGTTGAATTTACAATACATGCAACAACAGCAAAGAAAGGCCCTATTATTTCTCATTATTAATTCGATAAGAAAAATTTCGCGTATGAGAACGGAATTTTCGACTTTATACTTTGTGGAATTAGGGGTAATTTCGGTTGATGATTCCGGTCGAAGTGTTCCATAATCGGCCGATACAGTACTATATTTAAACGGTCGTTGTAAGTACAGATAGGGTTTTCATAGGCATCTCTTTGTCATTTGGAATAATGAAAAACACATGGCTTCTTTTGGTTAAGCCGGCAGATAAAACGTGTCCTAATGACAGGTCCAAGGGACCTCGAAGTGGGGACACTTAAGTTATTCATGATTTTATGTTGTGTTAAAGAGAAATAAAGTAATACATACATACCATCACGCCTGTATTCCCCGAAGGGTTAGGCAGAGGCGTACTTAATGTACACTCACAGTTCGCCGGTATGTTTAGGTCCCATGTTATAGGGGGCGAGCCTATAGCCATTAACCGGGCACAAATCCAGACTCCGAGCTGCTACTGAGAATTTCATAGAAAACTCAATAACACTTTGCTCGACCTGGGGATCGAACCCAGGACTTCTAGCGTAGCAGTCGCGCTTCGGACCACTAGACTAATGAGGCAAATAAAGTAATACGGATTCTGATATAAAGTTTTTTTCTGAACATAGAATAAACTGAAATATAAAACCATGACATTTTTAAATAAGCTGCAGATTGTGGTATATTTTTTTCGATAGAAAAGATGCGTGATTGCACATGCCACGAAATGGGAGTTAATAGAAGACACCAAGAGAAGGCAACGTTTTCATAGAAAGAAAATATTATATTGAAATTAATCCTCATTAGTCGTAAACCAACTGCTGCGTTAGGTCCTGCGTACGATTCCCGAGTTAAGCATAGTGTTATTGGGTTTTCTATAAAATTCTCAGTAGCAGAGCGGAGTTTGGTATTAGTGCCCGATTAATGCCACCCCCTATTACATGAGACATAAACATACCACGCAAACTATGGGTGTATATTAGTATACGACTGCCCAACCAATCCGTTGTGTTTTTGAAACACTTAGTCTTAAAATATTCGAGCTTATGTAGATTAATTTACCACAAAAGAAAAAAAGAAAATTAAATAATTCCTACCGTCCACATTCTTTGATAATCCGTTTACTGAGTGAGCGCGTTGAAAGGCAAATAAGTGTATTCCATATTTGTTTTCACTCCCAGGCCCAAATCTTGCAAACAAAAATAAAACATTAATGGCTCAGCGCAAAAAGAACTCGTTAATTCTCTGCCTACATTAGTACAAACAAAACGTCCATACGCAATGCATGTCACAGAGTAGGCGGTATCATCACGTACCAAAAAGGTATTTCGGTACGCAAAGCAAAAAGGTAAACATTAAAGTTTTGGTTGACTGCCGCCTCTGTCATTTTAACTGCTCTGTGGTTTTGTACAATGTCGCTGTACCTTTGTAGAGGACAGTTCGTAATTTGAAATTTGCGTGTGGCCTCGTAAAGGGAATGTGTTTTTTTTTTTAGTTTGATGCGAGTACTTAGAACGCTTTGTTTTAAACACGAGTGCCATTTATTCTTTTTTAAAATGTAAGTAGATTTAAAAAAATAATTAAGCATTTTAATAAAATAAGTTTCCGAAGTTTGTTTTATTTTCGTGTTTGTTTTTATTTTTCGCAAGTTATTATGTACCTACTAAAAGATGTTTTTCCGTAGCAAAGGGTTAGTTTTTCTGCTTTATTAATTTCATAGTTAAGTGTGCGAAATAACAATTCTTGTTTGTCATAAGTGTCATAACATAACATACCATCACGTCTGTATTCAAAGTCAAAATCAGAGTCAAAATGTTTTATTTCAATTAGACCATTAAAATAGGTACTTTGGAAAAGTGAAATCAGAACCCTAGTGTGCTTAGGTCCCATGTAATAGGGGCAAGCCTAATTATACTTAACCGGGTACAAATCAAAACTCCGAGCTACTACTGAGAATAACCAACAACACTCTTCTCGACCCGGAAATCGAACCCAGGATCTCTAGCGTAGCAGTCCTGCTTAAGACTATTAGATTAATGAGACACTTATCTTGTTACAATAAAATAAAAAAAGCAATCAATAGGCCTCGCATGTAGGGCCATTCAAATTCAGTTGGAATGACTCAAGCGGATATTGTAATAAGCTCTTGTTTGTCACGGACGATCGCTTCAGTTCCTCACGTCACACACACATCACGAGTGCCAAAATTGGTTTTAATGGCCGCATTCTGCTCCTCGAGAATGCTAATTGGTATTTAAATGCTCTTCCCGAGTGGGTCATCCCGGATAAATATAATCTGGATGTTTTTAAATCACGAGTGAATCGGTTTCTTTTAGGTGAGCGCGCTCCATCGTAGATATTTTTTTTATCTTGTTTTATTTAGGGGATTTTGTCTAAAAAGATATGGCAGCTCCATCGTGTCTTTATACAATCATGTTACAAAGATATACTTATTGATTGAATAATAAAATTAAAGTTACATTATTTATACATAAAAACATTACGTGGATGTCAAGGCTGAAAGGGTGTTAACAAACGAAACAATTTTATAGCAACCTCTGAAATTAGTTCAGATAAAATTGATTACCTTAATCCAACGTCAAACTAATTATTATTCATTATTCAGTATTCTTACTTCCATTGTAGATCGCAGTATCGTTTAACATCCGGCGATCTGGCGGTCAAGCGTAATCCACGAATAAAAAGAAATATTGAGCGTGTTCCTTTATTATAATCTTTGAGTGTTTATTTTATAAAGAGGACGACTGTTTTTGTGTTTTACTTAGCTTTTAATGAAGGGACTGAATAACTGTGGTTCTATTTAATTGGATAATCCTGTTTTGAATTTGGTTTAAAGTACATAATGGGCTTACAAATCAACATAGCTTGCTAATATTGTTAGTGGATGTAGCTCTGATTGTAACAATTAAATGAGTAGAGTTATTACATTAAGTAAATTATATTAAGAGTCCGGCCCGAATTTTTCATACAAACGTAATACCTAAATATATCGTAATTCTAACACAATTTAATTAAATTGTGTTATTATTCGGATTCAGATAATTTTAATCTAGTTTCCTACAGTACCATTTCGTTCAAAATACATCACTGGAAATATATATAAGCGAATGTAATTTTTGATAACTTTGCCATGTTTGGAAATATTTTCGGGTCGTTTATTTCCAATGAAGTAGTAGTAGACAAAGTGGTATTGTAGGAAGTTAGACTAATGGTATCCGAATCCGAATAATAACACAATTAATATTTATTATTTGACTCGGCATTTAATACGGCAATTCACTCTAAATATTAACATACAAAAATAGTATTAGTCATTTACCTAGTATTTTTTTTAGAAAATATCAGCTTTAAATAAATAACAGTTTTATCGTTAGATGTCACCAAACGTCACCTTATGACGTAAATTCAGAATGTGAAGGCAAAATTTCAATCATGCGGGTAGGGTTCGCGGTGGCGGTCAGAGCGTCTGGTATATCAAACCAGAAGACGCAGGTTCGAATCCTGCCCGCGATTGAATTTTTTCCTTTACTATTAAAATAACTTAATAATCTTAGCATGGAAAATGCAAAAAAATCACAAAAAGATAGTTAAAAGGTAAGGTGGCATCGTACGACACTGAACTAACTGTAAAGTAAGTCGTGTCGGTAGAGAGGTAAGGTAACTTGCCTCTCATAGATGTCACCAAACGTCACCTTATGACGTAAATTCAGAATGTGAAGGCAAAATTTCAATCATGCGGGTAGGGTTCGCGGTGGCTTAGAGGTCAGAGCGTCTGGTATATCAAACCAGAAGACGCAGGTTCGAATCCTGCCCGCGATTGAATTTTTTCCTTTACTATTAAATAACTTAATAATCTTAGCATGGAAAATGCAAAAAAAACATAAAAAGATAGTTTTATCGCCTTGTATTACCCGAAAGTTTAGGTAGAAGCGTACAAATATACACCTTTACACACCTTTATACCTCGCCGGTATATTTTAGGTCAGATGCAATAGGGGGGCAATCCTATTACCATTAAGCGGGCACTAATCCAAACTTCGAGCTTCTACTGATAAATTTATAAAAAAACCAGAAACACTTTGTGCGACCTAGGAATCGAACCCAGGTCCTCTAGCGTAGCAATCGAGCTCGGGACCACTAGACTAAGTGTATGTATGTTACATACATACACTCACGCTTTTCTCACACAGGGGTAGGTAGAAACTATAGACCGCCACTTGCTACGATTCTATAATAATATAGTAAACATTATCATAATTATACAGCGATCAAATGATAACACGCTACCACCATGTAAAAACCGCTTACCATCAGGCTTGCCGTATACTTCTTTGCCAACTTAGCGGTATAAAAAAAACAATACATACGAGAACATCCATTATAGGCAAACTTATATCCAACAACACACAAGTTCACTAAGCCTTAAACTACAGCAACAGAACCCAGGAAGGGTTAGTTCCGTTCAAATCAACAACTCGTATAGACAGCTTCATATCCAGTGCGATGATATCAAAGGAGAGTGGGCCCTCTGTAAAGTACGTAGCATCTTAACCTGTTACCGGTCCTGTCAGAAGCACTCTGCACTATTGTGACGTCAAGTGCGGTACAGTGTTACGGGATCAAAATACCCGGAGAATATTTTGCTGTATAATATATATAAAAATTAACAAAAATTAGGATACCTACCTAAGAAAGTATCTAATGGTTAAAATGATGAAAAATATCCTAAATGTTGACCAGGCTCATAATGTACCTGCACATTACATTTCATAGAAATCTGTCAAGTAAATCTTGAGTTATAAACGGATATACAGACAGACAACAAATCTGAAAATAATTAATTCGGCTTCAGTATTCCTCAATTACTCTTCCTCATAGTTTTTATGCAATTATCGACTTTTGTACAGACATTATAGATAGTTTATCTGACGTTTATTTTTTAAAGTAAGTATTTATAATTTCAACGAGACAGACTGTAAGGTGCTTCATTATTTTTTATGGTTACCTTTAAAGGGAAAAAAATATGTTTGTCGTTTAAGACATTTTTTTTCAGATACTCATGGATGTATAAATATTAAAGTCTACGATCCCAAGGAACTGCAAAATCAAGCTTTTCGGAAGAGCAATGTTCGATGCTTTCATGACATAACATGACATGTCATATCATGATTCTGTGCGATGATTCATGAGCTGCCTGACTGGAGAAGTACATCCACTTTGCAGAAAATCGTAGCCAAATAACAGCTCCGTGCTGTATTGTTCCTAACAGTGAACAAGGTCACTAGAGCTCCGCGAGGAAGCGTTGTGTTGGCAGATAGCATAAGCATTGTGCATTGCCTCATATGCTGTCAGTCAAACTATTCCTCCTTGATTTACAGGATCGGCAACGCGCGAGTGATACCCCTGGTGTTGCAAGCGTCCATAGGCTACGGTAACCGCTTACCATCAGGCGGGTCGTATGCTTGTTTGCCACCTTAGTGGTATAAAAAAAGAAAAATGTACTTAAAAAAAATAATTGTAAGTGTCTTTAAAAGATCTACACATTTTCAGAAATAAATATTCATTTCATTTTACTTATAGGACCGATGTGTTAAGCGTAATCATCATTGATCAGCTTAGTTATAACTTAGCCAGGAAGTCCTCTTAATATGCTTTTTGTATGTATAAATTAAACACATTGCTACTAAAGTTCTAATAAAATCTATGTCAACCGCAGATAAACCACAAATAACAGATACATACACAGACCGACCGCTTAGTGCTCTATTCATATTGCTATTTCTATAATCCATTGACAGCATAATCCGACGTTAGTACATAATACGAAGCCTAGTAATTTTGCCATAATGATGAATTGAATTAACAATTATTAGCGTTGAATTACCGTTATTAGCGTTGGTGAATTTGAGACTTTTAGAATTCTATAATTCGTTGACAATATGATCCGATGTCAAATAGTATATTATATTTATTTATTTATATATACTTTATTGTACACCAATAAAAACACAAATATATAGGACACAACAGATTTACAAATATACAATGGGCGGCCTTATCGTGGACTACGATTTCTTCCAGGCAACCTTAGGATGGACATTAAGGTACAGAATAAATAAATAAATGGTGTTGTCACTGGTGCAACTATTGATATAATGATACCAAATATAAATTATACTTAACATAACACTAATACTACTAAAATCTACACTAATACTAAAATGTATAAATATAAATCTATATTAGATTATAATAATATAATAAAGTTCAGTAGTTTTGCAATGTTGTGTGTTGATGTTATCAGGGTTGGTAACGAGAATGTTTTAGAATTAATTGACAGCGTGACTCGAAATTAAATCTAACATACCATCACGCTTATATTCCCCGAAGGATTAAGCAGAGCCGTATTCATTTGACGAAACGTTTGGCGTAGCGGTTGAGCAATCGGCTTCTGCGCGACGTGTTGTGGGTTTGATCCCCACACGGAGCAAATATTTGTATGATCTACAGGTAGTTGTTCCGGGTCTGGGTGTTTGTATTTGTAAGAATTTGTGTTTGTAAGCGTCGTTGTTTCACTCACGTCCCAAAAAAGATTAACATACTATAAGTCCGATTCTAGGCGGCGTATCAAGATGAAACATGCACCAGATTTTAAGATAGACATCTAGCACTACATCAGTTACAACTGCATTCAATTCCATGCAGTATTTTTGCGTGATGCGCGGACAAACATTCAGATAGATAAAAAATCTAAAAATTGTTATTGTGCATCTGTTGCTCTAATAAAGAACCCCATATTAGTTTTTCTTTAATATCTTTAATGTACATACATCGGCCCGTTACAATAGTATTACAGGTACCTTATATATCTATATAATTAGTATAACATTCCTCGTTAAACTTATTAACATATAACCCTCTTATTGCGTCGGTTGTCAAAAACAATAACATGTATTGAATACAGTATCAAATCAAACAATACTCGCCCTAATAAAGAAATAATTTGACGACACGATGGGCGTAGCGGTTGAGAGATCGGCTTCTCGGCCACGTGTTGTGGGTTCGATCCCCACACGTAGCAAATATTTGTATGATCTACAGGCAGTTGTTCCGGGTCTGGGCGTTTGTGTATGTGAGAATTTATGTTTGTAAACGCACCCATGATACAGGAGAAAATCCTAGTGTGGGGCAACGTATAGTAAAAAAAAAATGTATACATTTTATTATGTACCCAGCAACACTCAAAACATACAGGAAAATGGAATTTCTAAACACCACGTGTTGTTGGCACTTAACTAAAACGTTGGCAAAATACGAGATTGTTGAATAAGAAAAAGCGTTGAGGACTGGCCATTACGTTCAAAGGTCACGCACAGGGGCGGACTTCCCGCAAAATTGGGCCACAGGTCGGCCGTCCGCAAATTCTATAACTAACCATAAGGAAATGGTCGGAGGGGAGCGAATTACTAGCTAGCGACACTTGAACAAGTTTATCAAGAAAGTTAGGGCTCGTAAAATAAAAAGGACTTTCAGTTGGACGCTTGACCTCGTCCGTAAGACCGGGGTATGACAGCTAAAATTATAGACGTCGGTGTTTAAGTAAAATTAAAATGTCAGGTAACTTCTTTGTTTTGAATCAAAACATTTTTTGTCTTTGTGCTTGGTGAAACAGAATTAAACAAATGATACTAATGTCTGCCATTATTTCTCTGATTGTACTTGTATTTGAAAATACTTATTGTAATTTTTGTTGTAGTTAGTCCTAAGCGAATATCATAGAAACCCAGTAATACACGCGACCTGGAAATCGGACCCAGTACCTCTAGCATAGCAGTCGCGCTTGGAACCACTAGACAAACACAAATCTTCAACTTTGAGATACGATATATAGACTTTATAACTTCTTATAATCATCCCATCATACTGTCCCACTGCTGGGCACGGGTCTCCTCTCAGAATGAGAGGAATTGGGCTATAGTCCACCACGCTGGCCTAGTGCGGGTTGGCAGACTTCACACGCCATCGAGAAAATCTCTCAGGCATGCAAGTTTCCTCACGATGTTTTCCTTCACGTGCGCGTGATAATTAACTATTTAATACGCACATGACTTCGAAAAGTCAGAGGTGCGTGCCTTGGGTTCGATCTCGAGACCTTTGACTTGGCAGTCCAACGGTCATACCACTAGGTTATCACTGCTTGGTACTGGTAAACTTCTTATAAAGCATCGGAAATGTTATAAAATAATAAACAAATTATTTTACATTTTCTTAATATCAAAATGAATTAATAGTAGCAAAACCTTACAGTGAAGTAAATAATTCCTTAGATTAACTTGTGAGCTATTTTATAACTTTTTATGATAATGTCTAAACGACTTACTACATTCCATTCTATGCATTCGGTTTTTAACAAATCTTCAACATTTCTTATATTTTACCATTGACAAACAATTAACTTAATACATGAAATACATGAACGTAAAAAAAGCTAAATTATTAAATATAAACAAAATATAAATATGAATCCCAACATTGTAAATTAGTCTACCGGCTAACAATGCTTCACATTCTGACCAACAATTAACCAATAAATTATTCTGATGCTATTGAATAAATTACTATGTTCACATCGTAGTACATATTAAACAAGTATCATGAATTTATTGGGATTTTATCTATGCAATTATCTCGCTGATCAATTGATCTTTAAAGTTAAGTTGCGCTTGCCGAGGTGCGCCAAACGGGATAGGAGGGCAAACGAGCAGACGGATCACCTGATGGTAAGCGATTACCGACGCCCATGGACACCCGCAACATCAGAGGCGTCACAAGTGTGTTGTCGACCTTTTAAAAGAGGATTGGGGCCTCCGGTAACCTCACTCACCCGGCGAAACACAACGTAAGTGTTGTTTAAGGCCGGTTTTCTGTGAGGCCGTGGTATCACTCCGGTCGAGCCGGCCCATTCGTGCCGAAGCATGGCTCTCCCACGTGAAAAATATTCTTAAGAAGATAGTTCACCATTCTTAAGACTTCATGATTTCCTGTGACTTGGAAAGCATGCTAAGCCCACGATCCCGTAGGTTATAAATACTGGCTAGGGCGGCGGACTTGCGATCATGTGGTTGCCGGTTCAAAACCCACCGCCGGTGCAATACCGACGTGAACCCACTCGTAACACAAGCATTGAACTTAGCACGAGGGGTTAACAAGAATACTAGTAATGTGCGACCCACATTGCTAATAAGCCTTATATTTTTTTTAAAAGTACCCAAAACCTAACAAGCAGTTTATTTTTAAGATATGGGTGTCAATCTGAAATTGGTTTAGGTCTAATAGCAATCTAAGATGGTAAGAAAGAAAGAATTCTTTTTATTTTGGACTCGCACGTATTGGTAATTAAGTCCATTTCTTAACAATAATTATTAGTAAATACAGCGACCCTGCGCGGCCAAAAAAGGTCCCTAATTCAGCATAATGCTGCAACATTCAAAAAAATTAACATAATGCCGCAGCGCTGGTTTTCAGACAGGGCCATCGGATATAGTGGTGCCACGGGCAGCCACGACCACGACGCGTAAGAAGTAGTACCTAGTAGTAGTAGTAGTAGGTAATCTATGAGCTGACCCCAACATTGTTGGGAAAAGTCTCTGAAGATATAATAATTAATATATATGCAGATAGTAGTTGGAAGGTTTTCAGGCATCTCTCTTTATATCGCCCGTTAGAAAATGTAGTACTCGGGGTATTATTTAAAATATGTCCAACCAAGAACTGTAAGACTTTTATTCATAATAAAAACCAATTATCTGCTTGATGTTGTTTTTATACTGAAAACTTTATTATTGCTTCACTCAAAAAATAAAAATCTACGTAAAAATTCTAGGCACGAGTAATTTTCATTATGCTGCCAGAAACTTTGAAGAGGAAGCCGGATAGTTCAACTTTAAACCTTCACGTCTATATTCTCCGAAGGGTTAGGCAGAGGCGTACTTAATATACACCCAGAGTTCGCCGGTCTGTTTTTAGGTCACATGTTATAGGGGGCTATCCAATAGCCATTAACCGGGTACAAATCCAGACTCCGAGCTGATACTGAGAATTTCATAGAAAAACCCTATTGGGTTTTTCTATGAAAACACATGACACATTGCTCGATCTGAGGATCGAACCCAGGACCTCTAACGTAGCAGTCGTGTTTGGAACCACTAAACTAATGAGGCAGTCTTACAAAACATCTTCGAAACGAAATGAAATGATAATTATTTCTGTAAATAGATCTTTTACAGACACTTTTACAAGTTAATGTCTTAATTTTAAAGTCCTAGATGGTGTCGGTATTTCCTAGCTGACGATCTCTGAGAAGAAACACCTAAAGTCTCTCTTAAAGTCCAGACAAAATAATATCAAAATATGTGAGTGATAAAATGCAGAGCATTTTCTGAAATGATCTTTTGAAGGAGGCTTTGAGTAAACCAGTCCCAGCCGACGCCACGCATGCATCAGTCATTGTGTAGCTCAACTATAATAAAGGGAGATCAACAACCAGTCACACGATATCATTCAAAAGCTTTATCCTATTCTGTAGTAGCCAAATAATTACATAAGTACTATTGGATTACCCTATCTTGAATTGCCGGCTTACACTGTCAATTCTGGTGAGCTTACCAATTCAATTTACCGTTACAAATCATTCTATGGAAGATAACGAGGGGATTATTCAGATTTTTAATCGTTTAACTATTTTTCACTGTTTAACAGATTGTCGACCTTTTTTTACAGGATAAGATTAAGACTAATACGACTCGAGAAAATGGATGAAAGTGATTAACGAAAGGGATTTAGAAAGTGAATGTCAATGAAGCCGCCAGGAGAGGACCCCCTAGAAAGACATACACCGACCTTATCGGTGAGATCCTGCAAAAAGATCAAGTGCGTAGTACTGGCAACCAGCGCGTGTGTATGACAAGATGTATGAATGTAGATGAGGCAAAAGAGGTATGCAAGAATCCTAGCAAGTGGCGTTCGGTTGTTTCTGTCTACCCCTATGGGAAAAGGCTTGAGTGTATGTATAACTTATGCATTGGAATCCGTGACAGATGATGACTGTTGCAGTGGAAAGCTTATTTGAAATAAAAACATGTAGCGATATCTACCGTGCTACATACAAACTATACGGACAAGTCCTGAATCGCGCAAGTGAAGTTTGCAACGCAACCTGCATATATACAACCGCCCGACATCAACCGTTGGGCCGTGGCCCGCCAGGCAAAACACCCGCCTGGTCGGAAGATCCTCCCTTTGGTTGGAGGGGCAACACACCCCTCCCCTCCACAAACATTTGAACTCGAAATAAGACTCCTACCACTACTTTCTTTCTCCTCCTCCTTTTTTCAAATCCAAAAATCAGACACAAAGATATTTCGATCAACATTATAACAATTGAAAGATGACCAGCTAATTAGATAAAGCGTAGTAAAATATGTAGCGACCTGTTTAAATAAAAATCAATATTGCCGCATGTATGAAAGGTCATCACTTAGGAATGGCTTGACCAATTTTTTCATTGTTGGTTACCATGTTTATGATTACCAGGAGAAATTTTGTATGAAACATTTTTTTTATGAAAATCTACCAGAAATTAAAAAAAAATGGAAAAATTTACACAGAACTGCTCACAGGTCGCTAGTTTTATATAATTTTGCTATTTTACACTTCACATACAGATTTTCTCCTGCTTCTCCGGTGCGTTTACAAACACAAATTCTCACAGACACACATGCCCAGACCCGGAACAACTACTTAGAGGTCATACAAATATTTACTCCGTGTGGGGATCGAACCCATAACACGTGGCACAGAAGGCGATCGCTCAGCTGCTACGACAAATGTGTCTTCAAATTTAAATTAATCAAATTTGTCGTTAATTCCTGCTACTGCGATTGGTTGATATAGTGGATAACTTAGTGATTGGGGACTAAATCTCATCCAATATTAAACAGATGCCTCTGATGACACAAACGCCCACAAATTTAATTTTAAACATCATGCAACACTCATGTTAATAAAGTGATGTCGCGCCATCGAGATCCCGGTCGAATGTCGTGTGAGTGACATATAGTAATGACGTCTCGCGTCAAGCTCTCTCTTCAAGCAACCCGGCTTCGAGTGCCCTCGAGTTTACACGTCGCTTCTCGACTCGGAGAAATTTAATCTGAGTAGGGACAAGGGGAAAGTAATCGTATTATATCGTATTTTTGTGACTTACAAGGCTCTCGACAAGTTTTTGCGAAGCGCACCTTTAGTTGGATGTCGCGATGAAAGGAGACGATAAAAACCGTTTGTTCGCTGTAGGTTTTTGAGATAGAAAGAAAGAAAAAGTGTCTCTTCATTGTTTTGTAAAAAATGCTCGCTGAAAGTAGTTGTTTTGGAAAATATTGAATGAAATTATATGAACGCAATGTTGTATGAGAAATGGGTGTATTACTTCTGTTTAATTGAAACTTCGTATTACAGGACTTATTTTTTTTTTCTTTTTTTTAATAAAACGTTGCCCCACACTAGGATTTACTCCTGTATCGTGGGTGCGTTTACAAACACAAATTCTCACATACACAAACGCCCAGACCCGGAACAACTACCTGTAGATCATACAAATATTTGCTCCGTGTGGGGATCGAACCCACAACACGTGACGCAGAAGCCAATCGCTCAGCCGCTACGCCAAACGTGTCGTCAAATTATGTCTGAGTTTTTAATCATTTTAAAATAATAATATTGTAATATAATAGAATATTAAAATAGAATACGAAATGGCACAGTATGTGCCACATATTTAGTAAAATTAAATAAGATAATAATTAATGAAAATTTAAAAGGATATAAACTTGGACCCAATCTTTGTAAAATTCCTAATAAGGCAAGACTGCCTCATTAGTCTAGTGACTGCTACGCTAGAGGTCCTGGGTTCGATCCCCAGGTCGAGCAAAGTGTTATTGAGTTTTTCTATGAAATTATCAGTAGCAGCTCGGAGTCTGGATTTGTGACATACCAGGCGAACTGTGGGTGTACATTGGTACGCCTCTGCCTAACCCTTCGGTGAGTACTGGCGTGATGGTATGTTATGTTCCTAATAAGTCTCACTTTGTAATACCATTGTAAAAACTGTGAACTCGTGTAAGTGAAGAAGTACATTTAATTGTTATATCTTGTCATGTCTTTCGTTGGAGATCTTAAACGAGTAAATATGCAAACTATTTTGTTAATTACAAGCTGCCGCAAATTGAGTAATCCATATATCTCGTTCTTCCATTATGTCGTAATATTTTCCTAAATTAGCTGCCAAATATCACGTTTGTAGACTTCATAGTTTGCGATATTTTGCGATTAGTAAGAAAATAGCTCTTTATTTTTGTATTAAAAAACTTACGTACACCCAAAATACATTACACTCCTTCTGGGGACAGTGGGATAAAAAATCATCACTTTGCCTGAAAACCAGTGAACATAGGACATATACATATTTAAGCGTACATTATGTTCGTGTATAATTAATTATCTTCACAGATGTGTGCGCAGCCCTTCAAGTGTTTGACGATATATTTAAGTCTTCACTTAGAGCGTAAGAAGTATCTATGTTAGGGTAGAAACACACTAATGCATTGTAGCGTGTACTGCCAGAAATAACCGGGTTTATTATTACGACACGACACTCAATGTTAGTGTTTGTCTTCTTTTAAAATGGACAAAATTCAAGGAAGTCAGCTGGGTTACAAATTATCAAGATGGCTAGATACAGTCTGCATCACTTAAGGGTCCGCCGGAGCTTGAATTACCCACAAAAACGTAATACCGAAATAAATGGTAATCCAGTGAATATTCTATGAAATTCTATTAATATTCGGATTTGGATACCGTTAATCTAGGTTCCTACGGCGCTATTTCGTCTACTACTACTTCACTGGAAATAAAAGATCAGAAAAGCGTCCCAAACTTGGTAAAGTTATCAAAAATTGCATTCGCTCACATTTATTTCCAGTGAAGTACTTTGGACGAAATGGCAGAGTAGGAACCTAGATTAACGGTATCGGAATCCGCATAATAACAAAATTTGAATTGTGTTCGTATTACGATTTATTTTGGTTGTGCGTTTGTAAGAGAAATTCGGTCCGCCGAGCTCTTATTAGATGGGCATACTACTGCTAAAATGATGTGACTAAGAAACTAAAGTATATCTCAATGGCATAAGGAATGTTTTACAATGAACACGGTAGCTGTCATTTTGACATGTATTTTATCACATTGAAATAAAGTTTCATTCATTTCTTTTATTTAATTAGATAAATATGAACAATCTATTCGTGTCGATATATTAGATCCTGACTGTAGAAGATGATAATAACGCTACAGAGACGCTTGCGCATGGTAATCACACCATATTATTATGTAAGTGCATGAGGTCCCGAGTTCCATTCTCAAGTCAAGTAACATTAGTTTTGTTTATGAAATTCGCAGTCAAGTTTTGACTTGTGCCTGGACAATATCAATAGGTTCGCCCCCTTCTAAAACAGACCTACAACATGTGAATCTACAGTCTTTGCGACAAATTGTCAAATTTCCCCAATGAATAATAAATTCTATTATTTGGAGATTAAATTAAAAATCGATTTAGGAATTTGATAGTTTTGAATACCATAATGTGCTGTTAATAAGTAGTTATAGCCTAGTGGTATGACCGTTGGACTGCCGAGTCAAAGGTCTCGAGTTCGAACCCAAGGGACGCACCTCTGACTTTTCGAAGTCATGTGCGTATTAATAGTTATTTATCACGCGTTTAAACGGTGAAGGAAAACATCGTGAGGAAACCTGCATGCCTGAGAGATTTTCTCGATAGCGTGTGAAGTCTGCCAACTCGCACTAGGCTAGCGTGGTGGACTATAGCCTAATCCCTCTCATTCTGAGAGGAGACCCGTGCCCAGCAGTGGGACAGTATAGTGGGTTGATTATATAATGTGCCGTTGACCGTACATAATATACCTCTGCCTAATCTTTATGGAAAAATAAGCATGATGGCACGTTGTATAAAATACGTGACTTCGTACACCATACCCAGTTCTAAGATTATATTATACCTACCTTGAAAAACATTTTGCCTAAAACTTATGAAAAACGGAACATTAATAATCCAAGGATTTTGGTAGGTATAATATTTTCGCTGAAGATGGTGTCAGACTGGATGATTAGGCGGTAACTCTGAAATTTCCAAGACCGTTTGTACGTCTTAATATTATCATAAAATATGCTAAATCCATTTAAGCGCAGTTTTTCTTTTCAGCTTACTGGCCTGAAAATATTGTTATGAAGGTCGGTGGCCATGGGAATTTTAATAATGGCCGTTCCTTTAACCTTACTTCGCTACGTGCCTCCTAATAAAGTCAGGCGCCGGTATTTTAGTGATCATTTTATATAAACCTTTTACGGGTTAACAAGTTGTAAATAAATAAATAAATAAGTACTAAATCCAAATTGGCAATATCCTTTAAAATGGTCAGGTGCGTAGCACTCGCAACCGGCGTGTATGTATGAGAAGATGTATGAATGTGGAAGAAGCAAAAGAAGTATGAGAGAATCGTAGCAAGTAGCAGTCTATAGTTTCTGCCTACCCCTGTGGGAGAAAGGCGTGAATGTATGTATGTAAATAAGTAGTAAAATTGTATTAGAAGTGTGGTTTGCGTATGAAATTTTGATGACGCGATCTAGTTTGAAGGTAAAAGCTTAAAATAACAAATTCAGTTTCAAAATGATTAATAAGTTTTGGAGCTTTAGAAATATCACAGTAACATAAATCGTAACATTATCCTTCAGTATTCCCTAAAACGTTAGGAAGAGTTAACTAAAGCTTAACAGCCAGTTTTCCTGATGTTAAGCGACACCGCGATCTACGATGGAGCGGGCTTGCCTAGAAGTAACCGATTCACTCGTGATATAAAGACACCC
The DNA here is from genome assembly GCA_910591435.1 of Acronicta aceris. Classification (NCBI taxonomy): domain Eukaryota; kingdom Metazoa; phylum Arthropoda; class Insecta; order Lepidoptera; family Noctuidae; genus Acronicta; species Acronicta aceris. Next base: position 15,994,354 of record OU342762.1, on the reverse strand, counting down.
AGATTGTATTTATCGGGGAAGACCCACTTGGGAAGCGCATTTCACATTTCTGCGGTAGGTACCTACCGACGCATGATAAAAGTCCGGTTTTTTGAATAAGCCAGTGCCATAAATCGGCAAACTCAGACACTCCCGAAAACTTATTAGAAAAATCCAATAAAACTTTACTCGATATATATTTTTTTTTCAAAAAAGAAATATATTTTATCTTGCGTCCATCCGGTTAAATACACCGGGCACTTTACCCGGAAGGACGTAGGTTCGAATTCTCCTGAGATAAAATATATCTTTTGTATTTTTTTTATCTTTAAAAATGTTTCAGCATGGTAATGCCAAATATAATAAAAATAACAAACACTTTGCTCGACCTAGGAATCGAACCCAGGATCTCTAAGTCCAATGGTAGATGATGTCTATTATTATAAATGAACTACACATGAAATTCTAAAATGCGCAATTTCTAGTCATAATTTGTTTTTTTTCTGACAGTCTTTAAAAAAAAATATTTTCTCAATTCTTTTGTTTTTACCCACGATGGAACAGAGAAGGTATATGTAGTTAGGGAGAGAAGCTGTTCGTTTGTGTGTACCAACAAATGTTGCCATTTATCTCCAAAATGGTTTGACCGACTGAGACGCGGGTTTTCTGTAAAGAGTTTGTAATTTATCAGCGATTGTTCTTAGATAAGTACAAACAACATTTACAACAAAAATATCACAATAGTAGTAGAATTGAATGCGTTTTACCCTTTTCTAACAAACAGGGAGTAAGATGGAGCACGCAATCCCTTTTCAACTCTGATTCTCACAAACACACAACTAAACACAGTAAAATTATTTGGAACCGGTCTTACATGTGAGTATGTGAGGGTGTCAGTAAGACAGGTGTATCATTAAATCCAACCACAAAGCGTGAGTGTGTGTGTACTAATTCTTTTTTCTATTAAATTCTCAGTAGCAGCTCGGAATCTGCATTTGGCATCGCCCCCTATTATTGGACCTAAAATACCAGTTAATTTTTGGTGTACATGATTACACCTCTGCCTAACGTCTCGAGGATAAAGGCGTAATGGTTTGTTATCTTTTATCATTATCTGCATTAACTTGTAATATTTTTCGCGCAGAATTCAAATATTGAGCGCCAAGTTTAACCGGCCCGCCACGCTCAGCTCATCAATTTCTCTTACTTTTTTATTACATCCTCGCCGAGGTGCGGATGTTTCAGCCATTCCTTTGCCTTCAGTTACTTATTCTTTTATTAATAAAAGTTCATACCAGTTCGTACAAAACCCCTCACATTTTGTGATATTTTATTTGACTGCGAATATTATAGGATACAGTGTTACTGATGTGTCTTCTTTGAGATAATTTTCTTGATGGCCGTCCGCCAGACGTACCTACTTCTCCCTAAGTATGTATAATAACATGATATTTTAGTAACAAAATTAATCACGATTGGTTAAATGGTTTAGGCATGAAAACATAACAAAAAGACAGAGTTACTTTCGCATACAATGAAACTTGAACTTGAGTAAAAATGTTAAGGGTCCGGCGGAGCTTGAATTGCTCACAAAAACGTAATACCGAAATAAATCGTAATCCAGACAATATTCTATCAAACTATGTTATTATTCAGATTTCGATACCGTTAATCTAGGTTCCTACGGTACTATTTCGTCTACTACTACTTCACTGGAAATAAAAGGCAAAGGAAAATCGTTCCAAACTTGTTAAAGTTATCAAAAATTGCATTCGCTTAAATTTATTTCTAGTGAAGTATTTTGGACAAAATGGTAACGTAGGAACCTAGATTAACAGTATCGGAATCCAAATAATAACAGAATTTGATTAAATTGTGTTTGAATTACGTTTTCGGTCCGCCGGACTCTTAAGATAAAAAAGATATTACAACGCATAGCTGGTTTATAATTTAAGTGTATATTTTTGACGACACGATTGGCGTAGCGGTTGAGCGATCGGCTTCTGCGCCAGGTGTTGCGGGTTCGATCCCCACACGGAACAAATATTTGTATGATCTACAAGTAGTTGTTCCGGGTCTGGGCGTTTGTGTATGTGAGAATTTGTGTTTGTAAACGCACCCACGATATAGGAGAAATTCTTAGTGTGGGCCAACGTTTTTTTTTTTTAAAATAGTCCTAATATATATTATGTTTAGAACAAAAGTACACAAGGAGATTATACATATAATTATAACTAAGGTAAATTAAACTAGGTGCAAACCTGTACCAATCTTAGAAGTTTATTGTAGCTTACATTTTTTGTATCCAATCCATGGAAAAGGAGTTAGCCTCTCAATTATTCTTAAACCTTCTTCGTCTGTTTCCCTTCCACAGTCTCACGTTTTCCCATAAACATGTTTAGTACTTAGCTTTATTAACAACATCATGACGTATACAGAATTTCACAACGCCGTGATTACAAAGGAGTAATTAATTTTGTATAGATAGAAATCGGCTAGTCAGTGCGTGATTTATCAGGTCAAGGTTTTCTTGTGTCCCAATATAATTATAATAAGAAAGTACGACCAATGTTATTGTTGAAACTTGGAAGGTCTCTCAACTACAATATGGTTCAGCTACACCATGACTGATCCATGCTTGTCATCTAGCGGAATAGGTCAACTCAAAGTTTCAATGGCTCTTTCTTCAAAATTATATAATATCCTCTAAGTTTGTTGCGGTGTTTTTTTCTTAGAAGTCGTCAGATAGGAAATACCGGCTTCATCTAGTATTAAAAAATGTTAGAATGTTGACTTTTAAATGCGTCTTTAGAAGACCTATCAGTAGAAATAAATGCCTGTAGCTGCATATAAATTATCCCGCTTGTACTCCCTAGAGGTTTAAGCACATGTGTATTGATGCCGGACACAGATTACCGGTATATTTTAAGTGTGAGGTAAGGAGCGAGCCTATTGCCACTATTCGGGTACCAATTTAAACTCCGAACTTTCGATAATTTTATGGAATAACCCAATAACTCTACTCGACGTGGAAACCTATGTGGTGCTTGCTGTATGCAAGCACCACACCGATTAGAGGCAGGGACATATTGCCTACTAATTATTGGTATTCAAATTTTTTTTTTTAATTCCTCAAAATATGTTAATAGTTAAGACTGCCTCATTAGTCGCGCTAAGACTGCTCAGCTAGAGGTCCTGGGTTCAATCCCCAGGTCGAGCAATGTTAATGGGATTTTCTATGAAATTCTCTGTAGCAGCTAGGAGTCTGGATTTGTGCCCGTTATTGCAATAGACTCGCCCCCTATTACGTGGGACGTAAACATATCGGCGAACTGTGGGGGTACATTAGTACGCCTCTGCCTACCCCTTCGGAGAATACAGGTGTGATGGTATTTTATGTTATGTTAATAGTAGCAAAAATCAGTGCTTCTTTCGTAAAAAAATACGTTGAAACCCGTAGTATTTTATCGCTCAACCGTTCTCACAAAACATATTTACAATCTCGATAAAAAGTAATAAGATAAAGCAAAGATTGTATCCGAAGATACACCATGTCTAGTAAAATTTCGTAAACGATACATGCATATGTATTATAAACTATCCTATGGAAAGGAAAGCCAAATTCTTTTGATATTTATCTACCCGCATAAGTTATGAAGGGTAAAGGGTTACCGTTCATGGAAGATAGGGATACAATACCGATACCAACGGGTTTAGACTAAAGTCGGTCAGTAATCCCTATCGACATATTTTCAAGGTCTCGCAACTTTGGTTGTCTTGTATTTTTAAATGACGCTTTTTTAACCCCCAGCCTGAAAAAGTTTTTTTTTTATGGGATAGGAGGGCAAACGAGCAGACGGATCACCTGATGGTAAGCGATTACCGCCGCCCATGGACATCCGCAACACCAAAGGAGTCACAAATGCGTTGCCAACCTTTCAAAAGATGATTGGGCCTCCGGTAACATCACTCACTCGGCGAAACAAAACGTAAGCATTGTTTAACGCCGGTTTTCTGTGAGGCCGTGGTATCACTCCGGTCGAGCCAGCCCATTCGTGCCGAAGCATGGCTCTCCCACGTAAGAGTAAAAGTGTTATAAGTTTGTGGAGGGGCGAGGCGTGTTGCCGCTCACACCAAAGGGAGGATCCTCTGACCAGGCGGGTGTTTTGCCTGGTGGGCCACGACCCGATGGTTGATGTCGGGTGGTTGTATATATTCAAGTTGCGTTGCAAACTTCACTTGCGCGATTCAGGACTTGTCCGTCCTCCGTCCGTCGCTACAAGTTTAACCTGTGTATTTCTGTGTCTGTATTATATATTTTGAATCTGTTTATTTTTAGTTAGATAGATGAAGTCATCGATCAAGTAATCGAGAGTAGTCTAAGCTATGATTTAAAATCTGGCCAGCCGTTTAAAAGATTAATGATGAAGAGATGTGAGCAACTTCAATGATATTGCAAGAACCATGACGATGCTGCGAGGGTTATATAAATTTTTAATTTAAAGTTATGTATATCTTAAGAGATTGTGAGATCATTTTGAGACTCTAGCTATCGGAAGTCAATATGTAATGATAGGCATAGATGTATTGTTGCTTTTAACCTGGTAAGAAAGATAAAACCCTGAAGATAATTATACGGGATTGATACCAATTGTGTTGCTGGAATCTATAGACTGCGGTTGCTGCTTACCATCAGGTGGCCCGTAAGCTTGTTTGACATCTTAGTACAATAAAAACGAAGCACCTAACTATTAAAATTGTGCACTCATCCACATATACAAAAACTTCTCACACAAACAGAAAATTTAAATATTTACATAGGTATTTATATAAATATTTTTTACCCAAAATCCCGCCAATTTTACTCACAATTCTTCATAAACGCTATTAAATAAACCAAATTATTTACCTCATTTTTTCCTACTAACTGTTGTATTTACGTTATCACGAAATAAGGGACAGGGAACACGGTAAGGGAACTGGGGACGTCATTCCTGGCTTTATATTTATTATATCCGCCACCCGAACGCTAATAAACCACTTTTTCAACGGGCAAAGCCTGGTGTTTTTATAGATCTGTATTTCTTTGTGGAAATATATTTCTTATTTATTTTGTTTTAGTGTTGTGGTACATTTTTGTGACATGTGTGTTTTGGTGTAGCAATAGATTTTTTTAAGCATATTAAAGATCTTTTTTTTTATTTTTCGTGATAGGTTTACGCTTCACCTCCGGTTCGCTTGATGCGTTCGTTCATAACGCCTGTATTCCCCGAAGGGTTGGGCAGAGGCACAGTTCCCGATATGTTTAGGTCCCATGTAATAGCGAGCCTATTGCCAGGCACAAATTTCAAACGACGAGCTGCTATTGAGAATTTTATAGAAAAATCCAATAGCACTGCTCGACCTGGGAATCGAACCTAGGACCTCTAGCGTAGCTATCGCGCTTAGGACCACTAAGCAGTTCAAACTGAACTTAAATCTATATATAAGAAGAACCTGACTGACTGACTCACGGACTGACTGATTGTCTGACGTATCAACGCACAGCCGAAACTACAGGAGCTATATCCCTGAAAGTTTGCATGCTGGTTCCTTTTGCATTGTAGACGAGCACTAAGAAAGGATTTTTGGAAATTCAACCCCTAAGGTGGTGAAAGTTTGTGTGAAAGTACACACACTACCATGCGTTTAACGCACACACATATAAACATATTTATTAAACGATAACATCGTCAAGGTACAGCTGTCATTCGCTGATGACACTTGTTTTCTTCCTTGAAAATTGGACTTAACACTTTTTATGATATGAAACCTCCATGGTGTAGGTACAGTGGGCACAGTATATTTTAGAAACGAATATTACCTAAGTACGCAGGTGAAGCCATTCATGGTAACTCTAGTATTCTATAAAGCTTTTCATATCAAAATACAAAATGATATTAAATCGTCCAAGAAATTTTTAATATCGTAACGATTGCAATCGCCTAATTTTAGCCAAATTCAAATTTTCAAACGGAAATTTTAATTAGCCGTCGCGTATACAATATCGTTTGGTTGTGTTGGAATATCGTTAATTTCAACGATAACGATATAACCAACACTAATGCTGTAGAGATAAAACTCGTGCGTTATATTACTAGCTATATTGCTAATTGGTTTCTTGCGTTTCTGCACGACCACAGTAAATACATGACTGATGTGTGCGTACTTTCCCTGCCCGTGCATTACTGTGATAGTCACGTTTTATTTTATTTTATACTAGCTTTTGCCAGCGACTTCGTCCGCGTGGAATAGTTACTTTGTTCCCTAGTTCTTCGCCCGCGGTTTCACCTGCGTTGCCCCGTTCCTAAGGGTTGTAGCGTGATGTTTTACCTATAGCTTGAAACCTTTCTCATGAATCACTCATTTTCCCAACATTTCCCTTCACTACTCTGCTCCTATTGATCGTAGCGTGATGAAAAGTATACTATAACCTGCCCAGGAGTATGAAGAACAATTGTACCAAGTTTCGTTGAAATCCGTCGAGTGGTTTTTGTTTCTATAACGAACATACAGACAGACAGACAGACAGACAGACAGACAAAAATTTTACTGATTGCATTGCATTGCATTTTTGGCGTCAGTATCGATCACTAATCACCCGCTGATAGTTATTTTGGAAATATATTTCATGTACAGAATTGACCTCTCTACAGATTTATTATAAGTATAGATTATATTTATGTATTTAGGACAATTTACAAAACATACACTAATACAAAGTTTGCAAACATGTTTTACGATTATGTGCTGAGTGTTGTTTCACTTATAAGTTGCCATGGCATGCTAAGGGACAGCTTCATCTAAGAACTATATCTATATATTTAGAAATACAATTTTTTTTTAAAAACGTTGCCCCACACTAGATTTTTCACCTGCATCGTGGGTGGCTACAAACACAAATTCTTACATACACAAACGCACAGACCCGGAACAACTACCTGTAGATCTTACAAATATTTGCTCCGTGTGGAGATCGAACCCACAACTCGTGGCGCAGAAGCCGATCGCTTAACCGCTACGCCAATCGTGTCGTGTGTATGATATATTTTTAAAAAGAATAAGAATACATTTTATTTCAAAATAGGTATCTATGTGTGACGACAATGAGGTTTACAGCGGCTGGAGCACTAACCTCAAGGCTTGTATCTCTGAAGCCAGATATAGTATACTGGTTTCTGATACTTAAATGCGAATCTTAGACATTGAAATATAACTACTTTTTACGGATTTTATCGCGTTGTATTGATATCATTTAATTCCCGACGTTTCGGATCCTTTACAGCATTCAAGGTCACGGGTAGACTAAGTTGTTGGACGCCTTAATGTTGCAATTACTAACAGCTGCCTTACATTTACCATGGATGCTGTAAAGGATCCGAAACGTCGGGAAATAAATAATATCAATACAACGCGATAAATTCCGTAAAAAGTAGTTTTATTCCAGATATAGTTGTAATTATGCAGGTTCATACTTTGATTTCGGCTCATCACCAAATCTAAACAAAGATAAGAAATGTTAAGTCTATCTAATACTAGCATTTTTAGTAACCCCAATAACACTTTACTTGACCTAGGGATCGAACCCAGCCTAGCCCAGTGGTCCTAAGCGCAACTGCTACGCAGCAGTGCGCACGAGCAGTGTTATTGGGTTTTTCTATGAAATTCTGAGTAACAGCTCCCCCCCTATTACATGGGACATAAACATCGACGAACTATGGGTGTACATTAGTACACCTCTGTCTAACCCTACGCGGAATACAAGCGTGATGGTATGTTATGTTACGTTAAAAAAACTTGATACGTTTATCCCTTTTCGGCCTAAACAATCGTATGTGCTTATCTCTTGATGTTGACGTAATTTTGAGGGTAACTCCTGTATCCGGATTTACCCGAATTGACCCAGAGATTAAGCAGGCGTACCTCACAGTCATCACGTTTGAGCCGACCGTATGCCTTTTAATTAACGACACGGATTCGTGACGATTTCAAAACCCTGACGATTCTGAAATCGTCGGATTATTTGAGCTTGTAGCTCGTATACAAATGTACGCAAGAGAAATTTGGTTCACCTATTTGTACGCGATTTGGGTCATCAAAATTTTGCTCTCAATTCAATTCAGCTGGTCACAATTCGAAACTTTTTTTTAGTGATATTTTTTAAATTGTTTATTGTATCAGATTATATTTTTGTTATATACTATAGACTGTTTTAGCTACAGTTTTAAATTGTATTTAAAACGGTTTGAAGAAAAGATTATCCAGTATTTTATAACTATTGTAAACATAACACCTAGTTTTATATTTTAATTTATACCATTACGTCTATATCCTCAAAGGATTAGCCAGAAGTGGATTGTTGTACTCCCCTCATTTCGCGGGCATGTTTTTGTATTCCCCGTAAGAGAGGCGACACTGCTCAACCTGGGTATTAAACCCAGGACCACACACTTAGCAGCCATTTTGTAACCCCAAGGCATTATTTTTATTTATGAATACAAGATCTTGTATGAAATAGTGATCGAGTTTGAACACACAGAACCTCAAGAACAAAATCCAGACTCACGATCTACTGTTTTTTTACATACTTGTTTAATGATATTTAAAAACAGATAATACTTTTTCTACCCCTCAAAATCCACGAGCACGCATCTTCTATACAAAATAGCTAAATTTTAAACAAACACAGAAGGAACTCTACTAATTAATGTAACTGCTAAGTATGCTGACGTATTTGTATTTTCTAGTGTATTTACTGCGCTTATAACCTAGATTTTTTATAATGTTTGCCAGAACAATGGTTTTATTAAAAGAATTAAGCGGCGATAGCCTAATGTTTAGGGCGTCGAATTTGCACACGTGTAGGTTCGAAATCCCCCATTGCACTACCGACTTGAACCCACCCGTAACACGAGCATTTAGCTTACCACGAGGGGTTAACAGGGTAATACTAGTAACGTGCGAACCACATTCTTAGAAAGCCTTTTTTTTAAATATTATGTCTACTATCTCTATTCAATCACAAAGCTGTAAAAGTGAATTTAACTGAAAACCAACTCAAAAATTACTTCTGCGAAGTAAAAACTAAGTGCAACTCCCATTCTATAGTGGTCCAATTCCGATAACAACTACAATAAAACGTTGAACTATTGTGTTGCCATAACTCGTTGACAAATCGCCACAACTTCACACCTGAAATACTAAATTTCTAAATGCCAACCACTAACTGCAATTTCGTCGTGCCAATTCCGCAATCACAGCAGAGCTCGATGCAATCTATGTAGCGTACTGTGGCGTACAGAGGGGTACAGTCGGGTAGCTTGGTTTAGATCGGTTTCCAATATAAGACAGAGGCAATGGAATATCAGTATTTTGACGACACGTTTGGTGTAACGTCTGAGCAGTCGTGGGTTTGATGGCATGGATAAATATATGTATGACCTACAGACAGTTGTTCCGGGTCTGAGCGTTTGTGTATGTACTAGCTAGCATATCGGTTTTTTATCGGATACATTTCGGATAGTGTGCATCAGATCTCCACGATCCCCCCTAGCCCTTTCCACTATCGGACGACCAGAAGCACGAAAAAGCGTCATCGATTCACGGTGGACATTCCAAAAGCCCGAACGAAACGCTTTAAGTCCACTTTTATAATGCGTACTGCTGAAACGCTCCATTGTAGATCGCAGTATCGCTTAACAGCAGGCAAACTGGCGGTCAAGAGTAAGCCTATCACGAATAAAAAAAAATAAAAAAGTGAGGATTTGTATTCGTCAAAAGCACCCACGATCGCGGAGAAAATTATCGTGTGTAAAAAAAGTATTTCTCAGAAACGACTGTTTTCAGACCTGCGTAACCGAATTTCTGAGTAATATCGATGTCTTTAGTCACAATCAATGTTTTATTTCATATTGTTACAGGTATTATTGACATGTCAAAAACTATCTTTTTGTGATTTTTTTTTTTTGCATTTTCCATGCTAAGATTATTAAGTTATTTTTTAGTAAAGGAAAAAAAATTCAATCGCGGGCAGGATTCGAACCTTCGTCTTCTGGCTTATGACGTAAATTCAGAATGTGAAGGCAAAATTTCAGTCATGCGGGTAGGGTTGGCGGTGGCTTAGAGGTCAGAGCGTCTGGTATATCAAACCAGAAGACGCAGGTTCGAATCCTGCTCGCGATTGAATTTTTTCCTTTACTAAAAAATAATGTCAAAAACTATTTTACGGATTCATGCAACGGGTCTTATGGAGAAGAGTCGGCAAGAGATGTTTTTACATTTAGGATAAACTGGTTGGCAAGTTTTTCGGGATTGTATAAACGGCTGTTTTTTTTTTAACTATGGCGATCTGCCTATTCTTTTACACAGGTATTCATTATGACAACTAAGCTCGACGACTTAACACCTCTTGAGGCATAGAGTGGCCTCGATGGGCAGGGAATGGTCACCCATCCATTGACTGAAGAGATTGATAGGCAACTTTATTGCTTGGCCCTTCAATGTGTTTGTTTTTCAAATAAGTTTCTGACCACGCGCAGACTATTCGCGCACGTGAAGTTTAATTTCCACAGCTATTTCGAATCTGGAGTGCCGTTAAGAAAATAACCCGTTGAATATTCAGAAGCTAAACAACGCTCTATCGCATGGCTTGTTTTCATTAGCATGATTGGCCTGACCCCATTATATAGGTATACCATAACCTCATGTACAATGTTACGTCATTAGAATTTATAAATGGATAAAAAAGCGTTCGAAACTAACATTTTCCTTAGTTTTGTTAATTGAAAGAAACTGTTAAGAATTTTTATTTGAATTTGTTATTTATTGATTTGTAAAGCTTGATTGCTACCGAAGTGATTTATGGAAGTGTTTTTAATCATTTTGATTTGATAGAAAATAATCGTAGCTAAATAACATAGCTCCGTGCTATTTTGTGTTCCTAACGGTAAGCAAGGTCGCCAGAGCTCCGCGAGGAAGCGTTGTGTTAGCAGTGTGGGGGACCGGTGGTGTTTTGTTACCGCCGATGTAATGCATGGCAGCATAGGAGACAGACCTTAATTTACAGGGTCGGCAGCAGGCGAGTGATACTGCTGGTGTTGCAAGCATCCATAGGCTACGGTAACCGCTTACCATCAGGCGGGCTGTATACTTGTTTGCCACCTTAGTGGTATAAAAAAAAATATATAATGTCCATGTCGTCAAAGTTGTCATTTTACATGTTGTCAATCATGTCATTATCCATGTTGTCAAAGTTATAATGTCAATGTCAAAAAACAATTTAGCAAGCCTTGCTAGCAAACCTACTAAAAAAGTTCTTGAATCTTGACAGTTATGAATGTATAACTTCACAAATCGTCACCCTCCACAGTTCGCATAATTTGCACGAAATTCCATTTTCAATAAAATTATGTTCACGGTAAGAAACTCGCACCAAAGTCACCGTGAACGAACATTTGATTCGTGTGGAACAGATTCAGAAATTACATTTGCTGACTGAAACTAATTTCTAATAAATCAACCGGTTTTCCTTGCGTATGGATTTTCGCATTGGCTCGACGTGATTTAGTGGGAACCTAAAGCGCCATCTATCGTGTACCAATAAAGGCAGTAGTAGAGTTTTTAATGTATTCCCTTTTGGCTCGCACGGAATATTGGAGTAAATTATTTTACAGGTGGTTTTGATGTATGACTGTTTTGTAGCATTTAATCTTTTAGTTTTTATATCAATGTCAACAATACACGGCTATAAAAAATTATGATGTTAATAATTGTAGTCTTTCTGTTTGCTTGTTTGCCAGTATAGGTGTAGCGAGTATGCAAGTAACAACACAACGCAGCACCAGGATCATACGATTTTACGTCACATGAGGTGATCTTGGTGTTAATGTACCACGTACTAATGTATATGTACTATGTGGCACGTACTAATGTACGCCTCTGCTTAATCCTTCGGGGAATAAAGCCGTGATGGTATGTTACATATTATGGAAAAAAACATAACACACCATAATGTCCTTATTTCCCGATGGATCAGGTAGGTGCTGTTCGCCAATTTATTTAGGTCTAATCCGAGCTGTTATAAAGAATTTCTATAAAAAAATCTTATACCTAACACTGTTCAGTGTTCAATCTGGAAATCAGGACCTCTAGCATAGCAGCCGCACCCACGACTAATGAGGCACAGTATTCTGGAAAAGATGTCTTTTATACCCTTTACGGCTATGAAATCGCACAATATGGGATAAAATCCTATAAAATAAATACCTTATTTAATGTACATTTATCAAACGAATAATTACAAAGCGGCCCTTTGTTTCGTCTAAAACAGCCTAAATATAACATACGTAGATATTATAAATTGTCGACGTACATTCACGTTGTTTTCCCGACGGGGCGAGGTGGGTGTGGGCAGATAACGCGGTAGAAATTAGAGGGAAACACACGTTTAATTGCCCATGTTATCTATATTAGGGCTACGGTTATACGGAGTATTTGTTTTATATTTTTTTCTTTGAGGAAAATTACCGTCCGAATCCGCGCTGTGGTATTGTTTGTACATTTTGAATTATATTTTAATTTAAGAAAAGAGAAATTATAATTAAAAGTGTTTTTATTATCCAAAGCCTTTAAAAGGTAGTTATTAACATAACACATACTCACGCCTGTATTCCCCGAAGGGTGAGGCAGAAGCGTACTAATGTATAACCACATTTTTCAAAGTTTAGGTACTATGTAACAGTCTGTTGCCATTAACCGGGCACCAGAATGTCATAGACATACCCAATAACACTTTGAACCGAACCAAAGATCTCTAGCATAGCAGTCGCGCGTGGGACCTCTAGAGAGGCAGTTAATTACTAAAAAGTTAATATAAATGATAACAATAAATAAACACTACATACCACCACGCCTGCTATTCGTCCAAGAGTCAGGCAGAGGTGTACTAATGTAAACCCCACAGTTTACCGGTATGTTAAATAATAATAAACCTTTATTTCAGACCATATCAGTCCATATTAGTTAACTTAATAATAATATAAGCTATAAATAAAAAAAAATCACATTGACAAAAAAGAACAACAAACGTAAACATCGTAACAATGTAGTTACATAATTTCATTTCATACCTTCAGTAATCGCGGGATCCAAGTTTGTTGGAATGTTTTGGTTAGAATTAGGCTCCATGTAATTGGGAGTGAACTTATTACCATTAATCGGCCACAATATTTTATGTGAGAGAGCAATGCTTCGCCACGAATAGGCCGGCTCGACCGGAGTGATACCACGGCCTCACGGAAAACCGGCGTTAAACAACGCTTACGTTGTATTTCGCCGAGTGGATGAGGTTACTGGAGGCCCAATCCCCTTTTAAAAAGGTTGGCAACGCAATTGTGACTCCTCTGGTGTTGCGGATGTCCATGGGTCGCGGTAATCGCTTACCATCAGGCGATCGGTCTGCTCGTTTGCCCTCCTATTTTATAAAAAAAAAGTAAATTAAAACTTTGTACTACGACTGAGAACTTCGTAGAAGTTATAGGAATTTATTTCATAGGTTGCAAGCGTGACTGCGTAGCTAGAGGGTGCGATTCCCAAATGAAGCAGTTTTAGTGGATTTTTCTATGAAATCCACAGTCGCAGCTCGGAGTTTGGAATTTGTGCCTGATTTAAGGGTAATAAACTTGTCCCTTATTACATGATACCTAAACATATCGGCGAACTGTCAGTGTACATTAAGTTTACCTCTGCCTAATCCTTCGAGGAATACAAACGTGAAGATAGTATCTTTTTGTGTTTTTTTTTTTGCATTTTCCTTACAAAGTTATTTTAACTTTATAATCTTAGCATGGAAAATGCAAAACCTTATGACGTAAATTCAAAATGTAAAGGCAAATTTCAATCAAGCGGAGTTAGGTTCGCGGTGGATTAGAGGTTAGAGCGTCTGGTGTATCCAACCAGACGCAGGTTCTTATCCTGCTCGCGATTGAATTTTCCCTTCACTAAAATAACTTTAGTGATGATAGTATGTTTTAAAAAAGCTATTGCTTCATAAACACAAACAAATCAAAAAATTTACCGCAGCACTAGAACAAAATAAATAAAAAAATATATTATTTCCACAAAGAAATACATATCTATAAAAACATCAGACTTGCTCGTTGAAGAAGTGTTAGGGGCAATACAGATATAATGGTAAGTAGGTACGCTAAGCTGTTCGAATTGTGTCCAATATATCATTATATGAACATTAGATATGCGAGCATTATCGCTTATAACTATCGTCATTCAAAATATCGATCTTTCTATTTGAAGAAAGGTGTGGTATTCTACCTGTGCGTCCTATGTCCTTGTCACCTCAACTAGAACACCATCTGGTAATAGTCACACAAAACAATATTGACATATTGATTAGAGAGCTTGTAAAGTCTGTTCATCTTTATGGTAATGTCTTTAAGAGAGGTAGGGCGCAGTGGAAAAGAATAATTCCACTGACAATTGGAGTTGCCCGACTGGAAAAGTACCTCCACCTTACAGAAAATCGTAGCCAAATAATATGTTATTTGGCTATGATTTTCTGTGCTATGTTCCTAACAATGAGCAAGGTCGCCAGAGCTCCGCGAGTAAGCGTTGTGTTGGCAGATAGTATAAGCATCACGCATTATCCCCTATGCTGCCAGCCCAACTATTCCTCCTTGATTTACAGGGTCGGCAACGCGCGAGTGATACCCCTGGTGTTGCAAGCGTCCAAAGGCTACGGTAACCGCTTACCACCAGGCGGGCCGTTTGCTTGTTTGCCACCTTTAACTTTTTTATATTAGAATTAATTTAATTTGACGTCATACAAATATTTTAAGGTATTCCAGTGGAACCCACAACCCACAGGTCTCTAGCTACAGAAGCCGATCGCTCTACCACTACGCCAAACGTTCAAAACCAAACTTTTAGATTCAGCTGAGGCTTTTAATTCCCGAATCGTATCCATAAACCAATTTGTTACCTACCTACATACATAAAGACAAAATATTAGATTATTTTTAATTTTTTTTTGTTTATTTTTTTTTGTTTAAAAAAAAAACGTTGCCCCATACTAGAATTTTCTCCTGTATCGTGGGTGCGTTTACAAACACAAATTCTCACATACACAAACGCCCAGACCCTGAACAACTGCTGTAGATCATACAAAATATTTGCTCCGTGTGGGGATCGAACCCACAACACGTGACCCAGAAGCCGATTGCTCAGCCGCTACGCCAAACGTGTCGTCGAAAGAGACTTCGTCGAAAGATTATAGATAATCAAGTAATAGTACACTGTCGGTGGTGTGAAATTTTAAAGCAAATCGATTTCCCACAACCGGATTATCCAACTCGCTTAAAAACAAGCACTATTCGTAACTAAAATAAAAATATCACAAAAAATTCTAGCTTTCAAATTGTCGATATATTTTAAGCACCATAGTTATTGGTAAGCCGGCTTCCCTGAATAATAAAAAGCGTAGCGATAAATTATCGTTCGAACGAAACTAAACACGCTTAATCTCGCCAATCTAAATATAAAAGCGGCAACAGTTTCTCCTTAAGATTTGTTAGAAAATCAAAGCAATTTACGCTCGTCAAGCGGAGACGCTGCGGCTGACACGCCCATTTGTCTCGAGAAGTCGACACTGCGTACCGAACGTTCGACGGTATTTCGCCAAATGAGAAAGCTCCGAGACAGGATAACACCGGTTTAAGTGGAGGTTACCTAATGGCTGCGAAATATGTCGCAGCTTTTAGAATAAATCGATAAATTGCTCGAGCGGAGAGGAGTAACTTTTTGAGAGGAACGCGCGAGATTGAGTGGATTAAGATATCGGCTTATTACTGAAATGGATTGGAGTGAGCAACAAAATAGCTTTTGCATTTTTTCGGTTCGAGGTTTTTTTATTTATTTATTGTTATCATAAACTTACTTAATAGTCTAGTTGTCGTAAACACGACTGCTACGGTAAAGATCGGATTAGAATTAAGCTCCAACAGGGAATTTTATTTCTATAAAATTCTCTGTTGGAGCTTAATTCTGATTTGTGCGCGTTTTATGGCAATAATCTCGTCCCCTCTTACATGGGAACTAAATCAGTACATCACTGCCTAAGCCTTCGGAAATATATGCGAGATACATACATACATACATGTACATCACACGCCTGTAGGTAGAAAAAAATCCACTCACAGTTGGAGCTTCCCGACTAGGGAAGTACCTCCACCTTGCAGAAACTCGTAGCCAAATAACATAGCTCCGTGCTGTTGTGTTCCTAACGGTGAGCAAGGTCGTCAGAACTCCGCGAGAAAGCGTTGTGTTGGCAGTGGGGCGACCGGTGCGGTGGTGTTTTGTTACCGCCGCTGTCTTGCATAGTAGCATGCTTCCTACCCTGCCAGCCCAACTATTCATCCTTAATATACAGGGTCGGCAACGCGCGTGATACCCTTGGTGTTGCAAGTGTGTATAGGCTAAGGTAACCGCTTACCATCAGGCGGGCCTCATGCTTGTTTGCCACCTTAGTGGTATAAAAAAACAGTACATGTACTAAATCTATCTACAGATACAGTTATAGAATAGAAAAAAAAACACTTTTTTTGTTCTGGACATAGCCGGATATCCGGAAAACGTGTCAAATGCAAAAAGAGAACTATCTCTTTTTGCATTTGCTACTTTTTCTGGTCTTGTGCTGATCTTATCAATGTGGGAACAATGAATATTCTTACGTCATCGACCCATCCCACTACCGGACGCTCCATACTCAGTATCAAGACAATATGAAAATATCACGTTTCTAACTAACCACACCGAGTGTCATTGATATTTGTACGGCAACTGAATCCTGGTATTGCCTTGTAGGCAGCATCGTTAATTACTGGATTTTAGGAAAGATATACCTATAAATATACCATACATACCATCACGCCTGTATTCCCCGAAGGGTTAGGCAGAGGTGTACTAATGTAAACTCATCATAGTTCTTCGGTAAGTTTAGGCCCCATGTAATAGGGGCGAGCCTATTGCCATCAACCGGGCATAAATCCAGACTCCGAGCTGCTACTGAGGATTTTATAGAAAAACCTAATAACTCTTTGCTCGACCTGGGGATCGAATCCAAGACCAAACATCGCCGGTCCCCCCTACTGCCAACACAACGCTTCCTTGCGGAGCTCTGGGGACCTTGCTCACGGTTAGGAACACAACATAGCACGGGGCTATGTTATTTGGCTACGATTTTCTGCAAGGTAGAGGTACTTACCCAGTCGGGCAGCTCCAATTGTGAGTGGAATTATTCGTTTCCACTATGCCCTACCTCTCTTATAAATTATTTTTCTTAATCACGTGTTCTAAATTTTTTTGTTACACATAGAATCATATACTTTAATTTGCCGCGTCTATCAAATTCCACCCTGTATCTTGATTTATAAACACTCTCCTGAGAAATAGGTTTTTTGAGTTAATACCCTGTTCATCTAGACCAATTCGCACAATACTACATTCGCTAAATGCCAGTATTTTATAACACATACGCACATACTTACGCACACGCACGCACGCACGCACGCACGAACGCACACACACTAACACACGCACACTACATTATTATTAATTAAATATTGGACAAATGCTGCAATCTGGCAAAATCAGAAGGGCTTATAAAAATGCCTGAGTGTGTGTATGTACCTATGTAATAATTGCAGGCTCAAAGACCGACGGCTTATTACTCCTGAATCGTGAAGGGTTCCCGTTGAGCAAACATCCTCGACAGGATCTGATTACAACGTTACCTTAGCAAACCATAAATAATACACCTATATTCCGCTAAAGGTTTGAAGGCAGTATTTTTCTCGAAAGGTTTTTAGGGTAATTCTGCCAGATACCTACATTCCTACTTTCAAAGTATTTTTTTATATACCTACTAGCAATGCGGGTGGCACATTACTAGTATTCTTGTTAACCCCTCGTCCTAAGCTAAATGCTTGTGTTACGAGTGGGTTACGTGGTAGTGCAATGGGTGAGTTTCGAACCGGCAACCACATGGTCGCAAGTCCGACACCCTAGCCATTATGCTAGCGTCGCTTCAAATATATAAAAAGTATAGATCGAATCTAGTCTCACTTTCGTAAATGTCAAATGATATTGGAACAAATTACACTGCATTGATATCGAAAATTCACGTATTCCCCGAAGGGTAAGACAGAGGCTTAATGTACACTCGCAGTCCACCAGTATGTTTAGGTCCCTTAAAATAGTGGCCAATAGACCATTGCCAAAAACCGGGCAAAAATCTAAACTCCGAGCTGCTACGTACTGAGAATTTCATAGAAAATCCCAATAATACTTTGCTCGGCCTGGGTATCGAACTCAGGACATCGCAATGGCAATCGCGCTTACGCTTACATTTTTTAAATGAGTTTCTGAATTTATAACTGTTTATACATCATAGTTAGTGATGTATATTTTTACGTTTCATGTAAAAGGGGTTGAGCCTAATTCCATTAACCAGCACACACAATCATAAACAAATCCTTTACTATTGAGAATTAATTGATTAGTCAGTGATGTAGCTCTGGCGAGACGGTATGTTTGTATTTGCGTTTACATCAGAACTAGACCTGCTTGGAAACAGCATAATTACGATGATAGTACACTCGGCAAAATAGTAGGGTGTACAGGTAACTAACGACATCTACATTTTGACACAGATACGAGCAGACGGATCGCCTGATGGTAAGCGATCACCGCCGCCCATGGACACCCCCAACACCAGAGGAGTCACGAGTGCGTTGCCGACCTTTTAAAAGGGGATTGGGCCTCCGGTAACCTCACTCACTCGGCGAAACACAACGCAAGCGTTGTTTAACGCCAGTTTTCTGTGAGGCCGTGGTATCACTCCGGTCGAGCCGGCCCATTCGTGCCGAAGCATGGCTCTCCCACGTAAAAAAAACTACTATAAATGGTATTTAGCTTAAAAGGCTAATAGAACTGTAGCACTCACAGACTGATAGACAATTCACTCCGGTTGTCCGAATTGCCCGTACAAACGTAAACGCACCCACGATACAGGAGAAAATCTTAGAGTGGGGCAACGTTTATAATTAAAAAATATATTATTCTTCGGATTCGGATACCATTAATCTAGGTCCCTACCATTTCCCCTTCAAGGGGTTTTTCGCCTTGTCGCGCCGGGGAGCTTAGTAACCGTGGAGTACCGTACCATGGTGAAGCTAAACAGGGAGGGACTGTTCCTGCGGGCTTTGCCCAGGAAGCCCGGTATTATGGTGCTCTCCGTGCCTTACACGGCCTCAGCGGAGCCTCAGCCGCAGGACTGCAGACACGGTAGGGCTGCAGGGGGAGAGGATTGTCGGTATTGCAATGCACCGTTCTCCCTTCTCTCTGCGGTCGAGGTGTGGACGGCGGCGAGGCTTTATATCTGTTCCACCGCAAAGAGGGCCTTGGGCGGCGGACTCAGGGTCGTCAGTTGCCCATTGCAATTATTGTCTTAATTATTTCTAGATATTTCATTACATAAAAAAAGAAAATAACAATATTTAAAAATATAATATTATAATGTTCGCATGCATCGGTAGCAGGCTACTAATGGCGGCGGACAGGGCCCCAAACCAAAACCTTCAAAATATTTCATTATTGTTAATATTAAAATCCTATAGAGAGAAGTGGATGAAAAATGTGCTAGGCTAGGCTTTTGCCCTGTAATGGGACACATTGCAGGGCAAAAGCTCGGGCTCTCTTTCTGTTGCTATTAAGGTTCTTCTTTTGGAAGCAGCTCATTCGGTCATAAAAGCTGCCTTTTCATACAAACTAAAATACAGCGTCTGAATTCTCATAAAATGCTGCCATAGAATCAATAATTTAGTTGGTACCAAGTTGTAAAACACAAGCGACGAAACTTGTCATAAATAATTCACTTTTATATGTCATGTGGGACCACTTAACCCACAGTTTGACTATTAGGTTTTTGAAAGAACATTAAGTACTGTTTTATTTATTAACTGGCGTTCGAGTACTTTGTTCATGTACCAGCGTAATATTTTTACCCTGTCAACAAGAAATGGGTTACGAGTTAGGTACATGCGTTCAATTTTTTTATGATGAGATCAAAAGATCAAAATATTAGTATATGAAGCGGTGTTTTAGATTATTTATTTAGGAACTAGCTACTGCCCGCGACTTCGTCTGCATAGACTTCAGTATTGCGTCTAACCTGGATAAAAAGTAGCCAATATAAGTGTTATTCCAGGCTATAATCTATCTCTGTACTAAATTTTGTCCAGATCCGTTCAGCCGTTCTGGTGTGAAATAGTAATTTTTTTTTATGGGATAGGAGGGCAAACGAGCAGACGGATCAACTGATAGCAAGCGATTACCGCCGCCCATGGACACCCGCAACACCAAAGGAGTCACAAATGCGTTGCCGACCTTTTAAAAGAGGATTGGGCCTCCGGTAACCTCACTCAACACAACGTAAGCGTTGTTTAACGCCGGTTTTCTGTGAGGCCGTGGTATCACTCCGGTCGAGCCGGCCCATTCGTGCCGAAGCATGGTTCTCCCACGTAAAATGTAATGTAATGTAATTCATATTACAGCTATAATTTTAATTATTGATCTTTTTTGTTAACTTCCCCATTAAGCTAGTGTTCCAACCATCAATGATGTCTGCCCTCACGTGTCTGTCATGTAATTATGTATGATACATAATATCTCGTTTCTTCTTTTATGTACGCCAGACTGCCTTGTTATTGGTTTATTTTTTCTCTCAAGTCCATCCAAAGGTTGTCTGGAAGAGATCGCTTTTAGCGATAAGACAGCCCATTGTACCTACCATTCAGTAACTTGTACTTGGAATCATGTACTTAGCGTAAGTTTTTGGTGTGCAATAAAGAATATTCTATCTATCTATCTATCTATCTATCTGCCTAGCCGCGTTCGGGTCGCGCCTTCAGCGATGAGCGACTTCTTCCCCCACCTCACCCGCAGTGCGTCCGACTGCCCGCCATCCGGCCGCACGATAGTATCGCGCACTCGGTTGATGATCGTTGTAACTATTAAAGTATTTGTTCAAATGATGTAGTGTGAAAGACAAAGTTTATCTACTGTAAATACCAGAAGCGATAAAAGTTTTTATTTTGATATAAGCATCAATTTGTTACTACCAAATGTGCATTAGAAATAAGTTAATCAATTTTTATTGTATTTATGGTTCACTATTTTGGCGATAATGGCTTACACATATAAGATAGATATATGCTGTCGCGAGCTCTTTTGTAGGACTATTTAAGATAAATATTTCCATTATACATTTTGTACGTGTAACTCTAAGGGTTTTTGCAGCGCACGCCAGAATAGCTCGCTGATGGCAGTTTTTTTTCCGACTTACTTGAAACTTATTGTTATATTTTAGACAGTTCACACAATATCTTTATAAATTATAGCCTATGTGTTATTTTGATGTATAAGCTATATTATTGTAAAGTTACATTAAAATCCATTCAGTAGTTTTTGCGTGAAAGAGTAACAAACATCCATACATCCATACTCAAAACATTCACGTTTATAATCAATTAGGTATCGTCCGGCGAAAGGTTTTCCAAATAATTATGATGGCTGCCCATGATGCCATAATAAGTAAAAATTTGACAATTCTATCCTCTTTAAAGGTCTATTACGTATAGGTAAGTTCTAGGCGTATTTCAATTTATTTACATAGTTTCAGTGATCACCACCATTTGATTAGAGTGATCGGCCCTACGGCTATTTTAATTGTCCTGTTATTAATTCCCAACCGAGGGAAATATTTTTGTGAAACACAGAGATTTATTTCGAGCGTGGGTGAACTTTGAGTCCATTAATTGTATTTATGTCTATAAAGTCTTCTGCGACACAGAGTTTAAAGTTTTCTTTTGTTAAATCAAGAATATTTTGCGACATGTCCCACCAAAATAGTGTTTAATAAGGGCAAACGGTTGCTATTTATGAGGTACAAATCCAATCCTGAGCGAATGCCATTAATTCGTTGCACCGTCCGATGGTAAACTACATCGGGTACGTAAATCCGATGTCCGTGCTGTTACGGTACAGTGGTTGCTGAATGAGGTGATCCGCGCAGTTTAATGTCATTTGTGTATCGAATACTATTCTGCTCACCTGGACGTGAATTACGATTATTATCATTCAAACCAATAAACGCGAGTCTGTTTGTCAGTTGCCTTTTTACACCTAAACCGCTTAACAGATTTCGATAGATTTTGGCTAGGAGGCTGAAGAAAAAGATGGGCTGAAGACAAAGACATATCTAAGTCTAGTTAATTTATATTTAGAAAAAAAAAATCTATGCCTACCTACTAATATTATACTACTACTGCTACGCTAGTGATCCTGGGTTCGATACACAGGTCGAGCAAAGTGTTTTTGGGTTTTTCTATGAAGTTCTCAGTAATAACTCGGAGTCTAGGTTTGTGCCCGGTTAATGGCAATAGGCTTGCCCCCTATTACATGGGACCTAAAAACATACCGGTGAACTGTGGGTGTACATTAATTCACCTCTGCCTAACCGTTCGGCGAATACAAAGCGTGATGGTATGTAACAGGAATTAGGTTCTAATGAACCGCATGCTATTCTAAACCATCTCACAAATTCGCATCTCAACTGCCAAAGAAACAGATGCAGTGTGTATGCTAACGCCCGGAACCAATTTACGCGAAGTTCGGCGGTATCGTTTGATAGCTGCGTACACAAGCCGGCTCAAGCTTTCAGCGCTGGCAAACAAATGAGGCTGTCAACCGCAGGTGCGCCTACGCCACGAGACGTGCGTTCGCGTTACGAATACTCGCGTAATTCCTAAGGTTGGTGATACACTTGACAGCTAATAATTGCAGCAGTACTTTTTTTTTTTTTTATGGTAAGCGATTACCGCCGCCCATGGACACCCGCAACACCAAAGGAGTTACAAGTGGCAATGCACTTGTAACTCCTTTTAAAATGGGGTTGCGCCTCCGGTAACCTCACTTACTCGGCGAAATACAACGTAAGCGTTGATTGACGCCGGTTTAATTGAACAAAGAAGGAAAAATATATACAAAATACATATAAAAAAGAATTAATTTGTACCATCACTAGCACTGGCATCACCATGTCAATGATACACAGTTTTTCTTTTTTATAAAAAAAAACAAAGCACCTTCCGCACTATGGGATCAAGCCCAGTGTCGGAAGGGACTTTATAAACATACAAATAAACGAACTTATTGTATAAGAATAAACAAATATTTACCTCGGCTAGAAATTGAACCCACCTTAACCATTACACCAAACGTGCAATGTGACAATTGACAACATTGAGGTTTGATGAGACTGACAAGTAACCGAATTTTTGAAGTAACATTTTCTATTTATGCTCATGAAAATCATGTATTTTAAACATAATTTTACGGCGGCAAAAGGCTCGCCCCGTATTAAATGAGACCTAAACATACCGGCGAACTGTGGGTGTACATTAGTGCACCTCTGCTTAACTCTTCAGGGAATGCAGGCGCGATGGTATGTGATCTAAACTGTCCTAACAAGTTATTGTTTTCAGGTAGGCATGACTTATCGGTATTTAACTATGTTAAATGAAAATTATCTGTGTAACACGTAATTTTTATGCAGCTATTTAGTGTCGACCCTGATATTCTAATATTTTGACATTATGTAAAAAGATTGTAAACTTATTCTACATAATCTGCACTTATCTGAAAGTTTTCAATATACTATCCACCCTATGTATGGCCTTGATTGTAGGACAAGGGAATGGTGTTTTTTTAGTCGGTACAAGTTCGAAGCCACAGCCACTCCATGTCGCAAACGACCCATGAGGATTTTCCAAAAATTTTCGCACCCAAAACTAAACCAAAACCCAAAAATATAACAGCAAAATACGTAACACTGTCCAACTAAGATCACAAAATCAGTAGAAAAGACACATTACATTTTATAGGTAAAATGTGCTAAGTGAAATTCGAAATTTTCTCAGTTTAGTATCACACTCTCGGGTTAAGATCATAAAATGTAGTAGTAAGATCAGCTTACATTTTCGAGGACAAAAATTGAGAGAAATTTATAGCTTTTCAATACCTACATTTGTTGGATAAAGGTTATCGTTGACTTTGAAAATTCTGTAAGAAGATCAGGTCAGACGTACCACATTTTTAGTATGGGAGGAAAATTTTGCAATAAGAAGTCTTTGAGAGATTAGTTTCAGTAAAGCAGTGAAATGTAGGAGGATATTTAAGGTAGGCACATACTGGCACATCGTTGCCTGTCCCAGCGTGTATTGCATGACGTGCCATGTCGTGCCAGAAGGATATCTATTCATTCATTTTCACGACACAACTTACCAAGACAGGTCAAAGTCAAAATCAAAGGCAAATGTTTTATTTCAATTAAACCATTAAAATAGGTATAGGTTTCGACTTTTCAAAAGTACCAAGGCAGGTTATGTTTTTATGACACAATACACCATTCATGGAAGGATTGGCCCAAAATAGCCTTGAGTCCTGAGGAGTGGAAAGAGGGTAGGGAGGCCTTTGCCCTGCAGTGGGACAACAACGGCTGAATAATAATAATAATAATAATACACCATAATAAATTATTGTGTAACCATAGCAATTAACTAGATTATATCCTAATGCGTCAGGATACACTGCGCGCCAAGATCCGCTATTATGTTTCTACTTTAATTACGCGAGCTGACAGTTCTAAGATATATTTTTTTAGTTTCTAGTATATGGTCAGGCACTTACAAACCTTGCAGACCATACATACATAAATTCACACTTTTTTCCCATAGGGTTAGGCAGAAAAAATAGAACGCCACTTGCTACGATTCTTGCATACATCTTTTGCTTCATCCACATTCATACACACGCGCCTGTTGCGAGTACTACGCACCTGACCTTTCTGCAGGATCTCACCGATAAGATCGGGTCGTTGTAAGTCTTTCTAGGGCGTCCTCTCCCGGCGGATCCACTGACATTCGCTTTATAAATCCCTTTCGTTAATCAGACCACATTCTTTCAAATTCTGCAGTGTGTCGCTACCCTTACCCCAACTTATTCGACACTGTCTCGTTGCCTTCATGTCGGTGCGTAAGTAATTAATTACTTCAATAGTAATGCTGCGTTTATTTCTCAAGCTATATACGAACACATTAAATGTACATGTTTCGACGTGAATTAATTTGTGACTTGAATAATTTCAACGTTGAGATAATTGTTGCTGTCAACTTCAGGACTTAAGAATATTCAGTGTATTTTAATTATTGTATTGAAGAAAATACGTCATTAAAAAAATATTACCATTATGCCTGTATTGGTTTATTATTTAATGGTTCATCCCTATAATGTCATATAGATTCAGAATTATGCTAAACACATAGGTACTTATTTTTATCGTAAGCGAAGTAAAAAGGTAATTTTATAAATACTACTAGCAATACACCGCGGTTTCACCCGCTAAAAAATGACGGACTTTCATACAAACTTTCACCCCCATTTTCACCACCTTAGGAGTTGAATTTCCAAAAATCCTTTCTTACCAGATGCCTACATTATACAAAAAACACACCCTCCAAGTTTCAGGTCAGATCAGCCAGCTGATCGTAGAGAGGTAGGGCATAGTCCAATCGAATAATTCCACTCACAATTGGAGCTACCCGACTGAGGAAGTCCCTCTACCTTGCAGAAAATCATAGCCAAATAACATAGCTCCGTGCTATGTTGTGTTCCTAACAGTGAGCAAGGTCGCCAGAGCTCCGCGAGCAAGCGTTGTGCTGGCAGTGGAGGGGACCGGTGGTATTTTGTTACCGCCGCTGTCATGCATGGCAGAATGTCTCATATGCTGCCAGCCCAACTATTCCTCCTTAATTTACAGGATCGGTAACGCGCGAGTGATACCCCTGGAGTGTTGCAAGCGTCCATGGGCTACAGTAACCGCTTACCATCCGACGGGCCGTATGCTTGTTTGCCATCTTATTTGTATAAAAAAAGAACGTAAGTTTATTACGACAACACATATATAATTATAATAAACACACAGAAATATTTTTTACTCATCCCAGGCCGCAGAACGTAGTGTTCTATCTCTACAAACGATGAAAATTTCTCCACTAAAGCCGGAACTTCCAATGAAAATAAACAATTAAAAGCAAGACTGTTTCTTGTACAATCGTTTCTAATGATTCTTGCTCTATTGTTTTCCTAAACATTTAACTTAAACACAAAAGCTAACACCGCTATCATGACAGCAAGACTCGTCAAGTTTCACAACTCTATAGGGAACAAAGTAATTTCCATCAAAATAATAATAAAAAAGGAAAATCTTGACAGAAATTCCAATTACGAACCCTCCATTGAATTTAATGAAATCTCCACAATTGTCTCAACACTGCACAGGTGTATTTTTGTTTAATAAACCTTAGACGAAAAAAGGTCACCCTGTTATCAGGGGTCGTGGACAAAGGACGGCGACCTATTCCACTTGTCTTAAGATAAAAAGAGAAAGTGGATTAAACGCGTAGATAGCCGCCGCCCATAAAGAGATTCTACTTCGTGATAATACTAAGAAGACGCGGACGAGAACTGTGTTTGCTATCTAAAAAAGGTTTCACTCCAATGTATTTTTATGCAGGTGCCAGTTAAGATAAATTTTACAGTGGCTCATCTTATTTTTGAAGCTCCAAAGTTCTTGAATAATATTACGAGATAGAAAAAAAAATATAACAAAGATAATTAATGTTTATGAATCCGGGTTAGAAAACTGCCATTCAGATAGGTATATTGTAAAAGACGAGAAAATATCTGACTTGCTCGGTTGGAAAGACCTAAGTAGGGGTCTTACGTCAGAGTCTGTCGTGAAGCACCTCGGTGTCTGCTTAGTTCTAAACACAATTTAACTCAGTAAGTTAAGTAACACAAATCAAGTATTTTAGTGGACCAGCCGTATATCTAGCATAGACCAAAATTTACAATTCTGTATGACTGTATAATTATTCGGTTCGGGCATAATTTCGCTTTTTAACCGATGTCATTATTATTCAATCAATCGTGAAAGGTCAATTTGAAATTCGTTTCATTTTATAATATTGTTATAATGTAGTTTATATTAAAACAACTTTAGATTCGAATGTTAACGTCTAAAAAAACTAGTTCTTTTAAAAATAATGAGAAATCAATCTCATTATTTTCACAAGAAGATCTTATTATATAGTCTTCAAAAAGAAACAACCAAAGAAAGTTAAATCTCAGATGAATTCAAAGAACTAACTATATTTAAAAAATCAACGATACAAATTTAGAAGCACAGCTTCATTATACGTAAAAATTGAACGATATACTTCAAAGAACTGGAACAGATGTCACAGATCTCGACACTAAGAAATACACTCCAAATTATTTATATGAAGACGCACAAATACATTTGTACAATGACGAATCAATCAAAAAAAGAGATAAAGAAAATTATCCATCGATATGAAAGCTTTATTTCCATTCTTAGTAAATTTCAGGCTTCCAATATTTTTGCTGAGTGTGCATTAAATTTTGTATTCTCTCTTGGGGCGCCGACGCAATTATACGCGTTCAAAATGCAGCTCCCTGCACAGAACTTGATGCATTTCAGCGTTTTTGCGATTCAATAATCCAGACAAAAGATAATAATATAGGAATAACAGCTCGAATTAATTGAGTTTTTCCGTTGGTTTGATGTTTGTCTTTTTTTGTGGGAATATATTACGTTGTTATCTTGTTGTAGGTTGTGTTCTACATACATATACCATCACGACTATATTTCCCAAAGGGTTAGGCAGCGTTGTACCAAAACGTAACTTTTTTGAATGAATACAAAAAGTTATATTAATTGTGTTATGTAATATGTAATAAATATTCTCAGGGTTTTTCAGGGTTCCGAACATCAAAAGGAAAAAAACCCTTATAGGATCCCCCTTACAGGAGCCTTTATAGGATTTGTTATCCGTCCGTCCTTCCGTCCGTCCGTTCGTCTGTCTTTTAAGACCCTTTAAACTTTACTTGAAATCAAAACCATACACTCAGGTCTACAGTCCTAGATCTATGAAATTTGGCAAGTAATAACGTCTTATACTATAAGTAAAGGGAATAATCTGAAAACTATACATTTTTAATTATAATATGTACCTACAAATTTGTACGGAACCCTCGGTGGGCGAGTCCGACTCGCACTTGTCCTTGTTTTTTTTTTATCAACTTGCTGCCTGACTGCCTCATTAGTCTAGTGGTCCCAAGTGTGACTGCTACACTAGAGGTCCTGGGTTCGATCCCCAGGTCGAGCAAAGTGTTATTGGGTTTTTCTATGAAATTCTCATTAGCAGCTCGGAGTCTGGATTTGTGGCCGGTTAATGGCTATAGGCTCGCCCCCTTATAACATGGGACCTAAACATACCGGCGAACTGTGAGTGTACATTAAGTACACCTCTGCATAACCCATCGGGGAATACCGGCGTGATGGTGATGGTATGCTGCCTGAACTTAAGGCTTTCAATCAATAGCTTATATTATTTATATTCAAGAAATATCCTTAACTTGTTCGTTATTGGATTCTGATGAATCATCCGGGGATAGAAAAAAGACTATGAAGCTCTCAAAATCTTTGACATGCTGATAATCAGAATTGAGAGGTTCTTTAGGAGTTTTAATAAGATCTTCATTCCTTAACGGCTTTGTTTTGAAGAAATTGCAAAAACACATTATTTATTTACATTAAGTAGATTTTGTTGTAAAAATATCCGTTACGAGTTTTCTTCCAACCTCAAAAAGTCTCACATAAGGGCCGATCAATCACCACAAAAAGTCAAAACATAAATACAATTTGAGATCCTCAAAGTACCCTCTAAATCAAAATTAGAACATACATAAATAAAAATAACACAACAATTTAAGGTATAAAACAGCATTATACCTTTTTAAAAGCCCTCAAAAAGGTTCTAAGTGGTGTTGAAAATATCTGTCGTAATATATCTTCCAGGTCCGTTTTCACGTAAGAAATCATTACATCCAACAATGGCCCATTATCTTACTTACAAAGTACATCATCTTTACATTATGTATATGTATAGCACCACAACTTTGTATGGGGCACGTCACGAGCGGGGCGGGATGGGTTCTTGAAAGTTCTAGTATATTATAAACTAGCGGGCCCGGCAAACGTTGTTTTACCCTGTATCATCATCATCTTCCTGCCCTTGTCCTAATTTATTTGTGGTCAGCGCAGCATGTCCTTTTCCTCCATTCATCCCTATCAGCCGCTATCTCAATCATTCACTCCCTTTCCCATGTCTCGCCCTGTATATAAAAAAAATCGTGGAACCCGATTGCGGTGCCACCTATCGGTTAAAATTGTAAAACTAAACCATTCAGAGATACATTTAAACGTACACAAAAATAAAACAAAATCACATCAGCAGCTTACGAGGAGTTCGGAGCTTCGGACAATGCACAGAACGCCATCTGCTGGCTTTACTGACGTCACAGAAACCAACGCCATGTTCATTTGTGTCCGTGTTTTATTTCTGTCAAATCTGTCAATAAGTTCTCGATACAAAATGTATGGGAAAATAAATTTTCTTCATATTGTTCTTTTTCGTGGATTTTTTCGATGTTTTAATCTGCTATTCGGGGAGGAGACAAATCCAACAAACCAAAGATCATAAAAATCGGTCCAGCAAATCTCGAGTTATAAGTGTTGGGACAACCCGAATTTGTTTTATATATATTATATATGTAGATATTCTAGTTAATTTATTCATTTTATTTTTATTTACTAAAAAGAGAGAAAAAAAAGAGTCAATTTTTGTGGTTAAGAATAAATTAATGACTTCGGTTACTTTATTTTAACTGAAGTTAACCAGATTGCTTAATTTCTAGCTTAAGTAATTCTGCGTAAATAAATTGTTTGCTGTATCACATATCAACGCCATAAGACTAAAACTGAATATTTTTTAAATTATATTTAATTTAATGGATTTTGTTAAATTGTCAGAATTTACTTTTAATGAGTGATGTACATATTTTAATTGAAAAGTGGCATAAAATGTTTAAAAGTTAATTAATTACTTTTAGAGTTCATTTAAAATAAATGTTTGCAGCATTTTTACTATGGAGTAATTGTATATGTAGCTGAATATTAAAATGCAATTATGAACAAAATAATAAAACAAAACAGCTCGTTTCCTTTCCCTGAGTACCATTAATTAATAATTAACTTTCTACAATGGACTTTAACACAATAATTTTCCATTAAAAGTACCTACCTACCAACAACTTATCGCATTACCTCATCAACACTGCCAACTTAAGTAGCATACGTAACTTAAACAACACAGTTGTTGCATTTTGCACTCAGTTTCTTAGGAAATATAGTGCATTATAAAACAGCAGCGTCGCTTATGAATAGTACCAGAGCGCTAAAGTGATGTTAAAAATTCAAGAAAAAGCGGCGTTCCCAACTGCGGCCCGAGGGTACTCTTAACGCGACGCCATTGGAGCTGTGATGAAAATACTTAATGAACTAAAGGAAACAACGGCCAATGACGTTTGAGAAATTGGCCGGCTTAGTGAACGCTAGTGAATCTTTTCGCGCTCAAATAAAAAGTTGCACTTGGAAGTCAAGTTGTGGGCACGAGAATAAAAAGATGCGGTTAGGAGGTTACAAATGTTTTGTTTACAATTTGTGAAACAACAATTAGAAAAATACGAGTATAGGTTTTCTTTTTGGGATGTGAAAAATCCTCGTGGATCATCTGCCACATGGAGAAGTGTCGTATCCACTAAAACTCTTCTAACTAATGGGAGACCCATGCTTCGGCACCAATGGGCCGGCTTAACCGCGGTGATACCACGGCCTCACAGAAAACCGGCGTTAAACAACGATTACGTTGTATTTCGCTTAGTGAGTGAGGTTACCGGAGGCCCAATCCTCTTTTAAAAGGTCGGCAACGCATTTGTGACTCCCCTGGTGTTGCGGGTGTCCATGGGCGGCGGTAATCGCTTACCATCAGGTGATCCATCTGACGACCTGACACACTCAACAACACCTTGCAATTGGGTAAATATTTGAAAAACATTATCTTCATCCCAAAGTTAGAATGCAGCAATTTCAAGCAATAAGATAATAATAAAAACAATCTGAACTATGAAAGAGAGAACTACTATGAAGAGAAGAATGATTTGTTGAATAATATTCAATTATTCACAAAAATTGTCTTTCCTTACCGTATAGTACTGCCTATAGCCCTATAGCCTCCAGACTGTGGTCCAGAGAATCTTTATCTAAATATATATAAAACTCAAAGGTGACTGACTGACTGACATAGTGATCTATGAACGCACAGCCCAAACCACTGGAGGGATCGGGCTGAAATTTGGCATGCAGGTAGATGTTATGACGTAGGCATCCGCTAAGAAAGGATTTTGATAAATTTCGACTTATGTAGGGGTGAAATAGGGGATGAAAGTTCATATGGAACAAAGTAACTATTCCACGCGGACGAAGGTTTGGGCAAAAAGTTAGTTTCTCATAAGAATTACATATGCATTCACTTATATGAGAAATTAACTTTATTAAACAAGTAAAAAATAAACATAAGGTATTTCTTTCTAGAAAAATTGAGGTTGAGATTTTATTCTTTTCTCTACCGACGGAACCATGGGGGATTTTGTATAAACCGCGTTTCCACTCTCCAACAGTCATGAGATGTATTTCAGCGTAATTATCATGTTACACAAAAAGATTAACAGCAGATTACATTTGCAAATTCAATGGGGCTTTTATAATTCTTGAGGATTTTACATATCTAAGTATGTATATACTTCTAGCTAAAATTCGTATCTGTGTTTTTGTACAAAAACATTTTTTTCTGTATAACATGCCATCATGTTTAGTTTTCCCGAAGGTTTCGGCAGAGTTGTACTAATGGACACTCACAGTTTGAGTATATCTAGGTGGCATGTAATAGGGGGCGAGCCTAGTACCATTAACCGGGCACAAATCCAAACTCCGAGCTGCTACGGAAAACCCAATAACACTGCTCGACCTGGGATAGAACACAGGACCTCTAGCGTAGTACTCGTGTTTAGAACCACTAGGCTAATGAGGCAGTTATGCATGTTTATATTTACAAAACTTATTTTCTGTATGTTTTATTTACAATACCGAATAAAAGCTTGAAATGTTTACAGTAAACATATGACTGCCTCATTAGTCTAGTGGTCCCAAGCGTGACTGCTACACTAGAGGTCCTGGGTTCGATCCCAAGGTCGAGCAGTGTTATTGGGTTTTTCTATGAAATTTTCAGTAGCAGCTCGGAGTCTGGATTTGTGCCCGGTTAATGGCTATAGGCTTGCCTCCTATAACATGGGACCTAAACATACCGGCGAACTGTGGGTGTACACTAAGTACGCCTCTGCCTAACCCTTCGGGGAATACAGGCGTGATGGTATGTTATGTTATGTTAAACATATGAGTAAATATTGCAAATGAAACAATATAATTACTCATTATTAAAATAACTTTACAACATTTACAAAATGAGGGAACAGCGCTTACAATGCTATATTAATTTAAAAAAAACATAGATTTATGCAAATATTAACCGGAGCGTGCCTTTGCATATTTTTAGGGCGTAACAGGTTTTTTTTTCAGTTTAGTCCCGCTGTTAGCATTTAGTTTATTCAATCTTTGTTGGAATAGTTTATATGACCGGTTTTAGTTCTAATGCAATGTATTTTTTTTTTAGTTAAATTACTAAATTCAACTCAAAAAATATGATCATCTTAATAATCATCAACCGACTGGGGAAGTACCTCCACCAAGCAGAAAATCGTAGCCAAATAACATAGCTCCGTGCTATGTTGTGTTCCTAACGGTGAGCAAGGTCGCCAGAGCTCCGCGAGGAAGCGTTGTGTTCATAGTGGAGGGGACTGGTAGTGTTTTGTTACCACCGCTGGCATGCATGGCAGCATGTCTTCTATGCTGCCAGCCCAACTATTCCTCCTTAATTTACAGGATCGGCAATAATACCCCTGGTGTTGCAAGTGTCCATAGGCTACGGTAACCGCTTCCCATCAGGCAGGCTGTATGCTTGCTTGCCACCGTAGTGGTAAAAAAAAATATCATCTTAATATTAGTTTTTTTTTATTTGTGATAGGCTACGCTACGCTACGCTTGACTGCCAGTTCGCCTGATGTTAAGCGACACTGAGATTTACGATGGAGCATGCTTGGCTAGGATCTTTTTGCACTCTTCTTAAGTGGCAAAAGGTTTGCCTCCTATTACATGGGACCTCAGTATATTGGCGAAGTCTGGATATAAATTAGTACATCTTTGCTTAACCCTTCGGGAAATACCGGCATGATAGCATACATAGGTATTATCTAAAATAGTGTTTATTAGAGTAAACTGAAAAAAAAAATTAACATTATGATATTGAATCGTACTAATACGCTGAAGTAGCATGCCCCAAGTTTTTTTTACCTGTATTGTATTGTCAGCTAAATTACCGATCGTATAGAAATCGAAGGTTCCTTAGAAATTGGTACATGGACGGCAATTTAGTAAGACGAATGGTTATTGTCAGGCGTTCTTCAGGAAATATGAAGATTGATGGTCGGGAACATGCCCTATCTATTGATCCCGAGAGCACCGATGCTGTATAAACTTGGATAATGAAAAAATTACGCACATTGTCCTGATAAAAAATAAGTGGGTACGTACTGTATAGAATTATAAGAATACAAACAAGCAAAATATTTTATCTATACTTTAAAATATTAATAAAGTTGAAGAGTTTGTTTGTTTGAACACTCTAATCTCAGGCACTACTGGTTGGAATTAAAAATTCTTTTTGTGTTGGATAGACCATTTATCCAGGAAGGTTATTGCCTATGTAACATCACGCTACGACCAACAGAAGCAGAACAACGCGGGTGAAACCACAGGCGGGTTGCTAGTCATAGATAAAATAAAGCAGTGATAGCCTGCCAAGTCAAAGGTCTCGAGTTCGAATCCAAGGCTTTTCTACCTTTTAAAGTTATGTGCGTAATACTGGTTAATGATCATTCATTTGAAACGGTAAAGGAAACCATTGTGAGTTGTTAGAGTAAAGATTACACCCTTTATTTACTTCTTTACTTTACTCTAAAATCGGTTAAATCAGTACATTTATTTTATTCATGATTGGCTTACGCTTGACCACCATTTCGCCTGATGTTATGCGACACGAGGAAACTTGCATGCCTGAGAGATATTCTTGATGGCGTGTAAAGACTGCCAACCCGCACTAGGCTAGTTTCGTGGACTATTGAGTAATCCCTCTAAGAATAGAGGAGATCCGTACCGAGTAATGGGAAAGTACATAATGGGTTGATGATAATGTTGATCACATTAAATAACTAATACATAAATTTAAAATTTAAAAAAAACTCCGTAGTATCAAGACTAGGTTACCATGTTCATGCAATATCATTAAAGTAACAGGATACCAAATTTCCAGTCCATTAAAACTGTGGAAGTTGAGCATATTCCTTCATAAACCAGAAAAGAGTTGATAATTTTAGCTATAGCTAAAACATTCTCGATTAAGTCAACTTTCACACAAAAAAACGGAATCAAAATCGGTCCATTCGTTTGGGAGCTACGATGCTCCGGACAGACAAAGATACACAACCTATCTTTTTTGCGCCGGAGGTTAATTATTTTGCCTGCGAGGCCATTGCGGATATTTATTTCTACCATATACCTAGTTAGAAGTTTTCAATTAGACAGACATTGTAGACAGTACTAGCTCAGTGAAAGTTTTAATCTCTTACCAAGTAATGAGCTGGACATATCAAACTGTATATTATAAACTTTAAAACACATGAATAACGTCGAATTTTCTTTGTTACAGAATATGCAAACGTGACGATATACG
Source organism: Acronicta aceris (assembly GCA_910591435.1). Taxonomy (NCBI): domain Eukaryota; kingdom Metazoa; phylum Arthropoda; class Insecta; order Lepidoptera; family Noctuidae; genus Acronicta; species Acronicta aceris. The sequence goes on along the minus strand of OU342762.1, from coordinate 15,959,318 downwards.
GGAAAATTATATTCAAAATGTAATCCACAAGATTTTGTGAAGTGTTGGGATATTTGTGCAGTGCTACGGAAAATGTAAAATGGAGGGTTATCTTCGGGCCAGTCCAACTCGAGTGCTGTCCCTGTGGACGTTGCTGCTCGGATGCTTCAATATTGCAGGTTAGTAAATATATTATTAAGAAGTAAAACGGATAGACAACATTTATACAGGGTTAGTGTAGGGTCACGTAAACTATTTTAACTGGAAATGTGACTCAGCATTAAACAAGGTTAAGTGAAAAGATATCAAGAAGCTGATAATATTTATAAAGTCATCTTACTGCCATTATCTCAAATTACTTGGTGTCCGCGCAATATGTCTTTTTCCTCCATACATAACCATCAGCCATCGTGTCATGCTTGGAGTTTCTTTGGTGGATAGAATTCACAACGAAGTAATTCGCTAAAGAACTAAAGTCACTGACGTTGTGCGAAGAATAAGCACGCTGAAGTGGAAGTGGGCCATGTCTACAGACGGACAGGCGACCGATAGAGCAGACAAGTGTTAGTTGGAGACCGGGTTTGGGCAAGCGTAGTGTGACGCCCTGTGACGCGATCGATTGACGGATCGATGATTTGAAGGAGATGGCTGGCAGCGGATGGGTGCGAGTTGCCCAAGACCGGGATGGTTGGCACTCTTTGGGGGAGGCCTACGTTCAACCTATTGCCGTCCAGTGAATTCGTATGGCACAAAGGAATTCACGTACAGTCCATCCATCTTTTCTTTGGTCATCATGTCCATCCACATTCATGCTTAAAACCATCCTGGTAATATGTTTTTTACTCCTTTCCGTACGTCCATACCACGACGATTTAGTAATATTCTGCAATATTACAAAATCCAACATCAAAATGAACGACGTCACAAATAACGCGCTCATAACATTCATGATCTTTTTCTCCGTTCCACTCTCCAGCCTTTGATGACGTTATAACACACCAATAGACTGAATACACTGGTTTATTTATCCTGCATCTTCCATGTCCCACAATATAGGAAAAATTGTACATCCAATTCTGACAATTAAGAATTATTCGATCATGGACTTACTTCGGTAATCGGGATTTTAGCTGAAGCATTATTGAATCCTAAAAATAGGTGGATGATACGACGGGTTTTACATAATTATGTAGGCCTTAAGCCTAACTAGATCTATTAATATGTAAGAAGAGATTACCAAAATCGATCGAGGCTATGGAGTACTTCATCCCATATTCCGACGTGCCATTGTCCGGCAAAGCTCGCTCTTGGTTTGGCCCTCAATGCAAAAGCGCTGAAGGGCTTAAGCATGAGGCATACCTGGCGTGGGTTGATGCTCGACACCGCAAGGCGAGAGACGTGATTCAGAGGAAAAGGGCGTTTAACAGGGCTGCAAAGACCTGTAAAAAGGTCCTTCGGAAGGCTCGTTTTGACCACTCGTTTTAGTCAAATAGGGAACAAACTTGCTTCATACCCAGCTGGTAGTAAAGCGTTCTGGTCCCTAGCTAAATCAGTCGAAGCGAACTTCTGCCGCCCCTCACTCCCTCCACTGCTGAAGCCTGATGGGTCGCTGGCTCATACCGCAGAACAGAAGGCCAACTTGTTTGCCTCTCTTTTCGCGGAGTCCTCGCGTCTAGACTCTGGTAGCGCGAAACCTTCATCTTCGCCTGGCAGCACGACAGTTATGTCCGAAAACCGCATACGCCAATCGGAGGTCCGGAAAACGCTACGCAGTCTTGACGTGAATAAAGCCAGTGGACCGGACGGTATTCCAGCCATAGTCCCGAGGACATGTGCGCCTGAGTTGACTCCAGTGCTGACACGCCTCTTCCGTCTCTCTCTTGAGACTGGTCAAGTGCCAAAATCGTGGAAGCTAGCTAACGTGCAACCTGTGCCCAAAAAAGGTAATCGTGCCGACCCTGCTAACTACAGGCCTATTTCGGTCACGTCCATACTCTGTAAGACTATGGAGCGTGTCCTTAACAACAGGCTCCTGGCGTACCTAGAAGCAAATGATCTCCTCAGTGACCGACAATACGGATTTCGCCGAAACCGGTCTACTTTCTAGCGTACGTCACTCACATCTGGAGTAAGGCCATCGAGGAACACGGGGAGGCGCTTGCTGTCTCTCTTGACATCTCGAAGGCTTTCGACAGGGTCTGGCATGATAGCCTTATTAGCAAGCTTTCATCGTATGGCTTGCCCACTGGTTTCGTTGCTTGGATATCGGACTTCCTGAGGAATCGATCGATACGAGTCGTCATAGACGGGTGCTCGTCCGATCGAATGGATATCAATGCCGGTGTTCCCCAGGGGTCGGTACTCTCTGCGACACTCTTTTTGCTGGACATCGATGGTCTGCTGAAGCCCGGTATCTTTGGGTACGCAGACGACAGCACTGTTGTAGAGAGCTACACAGCCAGCGCACGGACCGGTGGACCTGAAATCCAGTCTCTAAGAGAGGCCATGGTCGAGCGTGTGAGTTTGTCCCTTCAGGCTGTCTCCGAATGGGGCGATGCCAATCTGGTCAAATTCAACGCTGCCAAGACCCAGGCGTGTCTGTTTTCCACCAAAAAGAGCCCATTCCAACTGGGTCCTACTTTCCGGAATGTATCCGTGCCGATGACTGACCACCTTGAGCTCTTGGGCGTTACTCTGACGTCAACCCTCAACTTTGGCTTCTATATAGAGTCCAAAGCTCAAACAGCGGCCAGAAAGCTGGGTATACTCTCGAAAGTGCGGCGTTACTTCACGCCGGAACAATTGCTCGCATTGTATAAAGCACAAGTTCGGTCGTGCATGGAGTACTGTTCGCACCTTTGGGATGGATCGGCTAAGTACCAGCTCGAGGCGTTAGAGTCCATCGAGAAACGTGCCAAGAAGCTCATTGGGAACGATTCCCTTGTCCGGGCTAAACTCCAAAGTCTTGAACATCGCCGCAAAGTTGCTAGCTTATCGGTTTTTTATCGGATACATTTCGGAGAGTGTGCATCAGATCTCCACGATCTTATCCCCCCTAGCCCTTTCCACTATCGTACGACCAGAAGCACGAAAAAGCGTCATCGATTCACGGTGGACATTCCAAAAGCCCGAACGAAACGCTTTAAGTCCACTTTTATAATGCGTACTGCTGAAATATGGAATGCACTTCCCGAGTGGGTCTTCCCTGATAGATATAATCTGGGTGTCTTTAAATCACGAGTGAATCGGTTTCTTCTAGGCAAGCGCGCTCCATCGTAGATCGCAGTATCGCTTAACATCAGGCAAACTAGCGGTCAAGCGTAAGCCTATCACGAATAAAAAAAAAAAACTGTCGAACTTTCTCGAGCAAGCGAATACGGTCAAGTTTAGACTAGGGACTTAAGTCAGTAGAGAAACTTTTTGTATATACTGATTATTTAAGTATGTATGTATGTTATATATTATATATAATTATGTTATGTAGTGAGTTAGCAGTAGATCTTTATGACTCTTTCAGGTAGGAATACTGTCTGGAAATTCCGCATGTTCTTAGTAAATTTTATATGCTGCGAAATACCGGCTCATAAAAATCTCCGAGGTGCAACGTATTGCAGTAATTATCGCCTGAAAATCGCAATAGTGGGGGAGGGCTACAGGATAAACCAACCAGTATCATCACTGAAATCAGATTGACTGAAATTTTGCTTAATTGTGTTAAGTACCTGTATTGTATTGCTCGAACCGGTAAGACTTCTTGGGATCTGACTGGCTGGCGACCACCCTTACGTCATACGACTGTCGTAAAGCATGATGTGTGTTTTGATTATTGCGCGTGAGAGCCACTTCTTCTTCGGTTGCTGTGGCTTTGATAATGTACAGTTCGTACAGACTTTTAAGGCTGGGTCACACGTCAGTAACTTCTCTGGTATTATAAGTGTCCATGGGGGGGGGGGGGGGATTGGTGATTGCCGACATAAATACGAATAAAATAATTATTTTTTAATATTTATTGTTTTATTCTTCAAAAACTTGACAATTAATATGCTTTAATAATCACTTTATCTTGAAATAACTTTCAGCTTCTGTACATATTTGCCAATTTTATTGCTTCAAAGCGAAACGCTACAGCTACGCTCAAAAGCATGAGACTGACTTGTTTTATTATAATGCCTTATTTGACTGTAATAAGCCAGTTTCACACCGAACCGGGCTCTGGATTTTATCTCGACAACATGTTATTGTTTTGACGTAAAGCACGAGAGCCAGCGAATTTCTAATATAGTTTGAAGCGTCGGTAGCCTAATGGCTAGGGCGTCGGACTTGCGATCATGTGGTTGCCGGTTCGAACCCCACCCATTGCACTACCGACGTGAACCTACTCGTAACACAAGCATTTAGCTTAGCACGAGGGGTTAACAAAAATATAAGTAATGTGCGACCCACATTGTTAATAAGCTTTTTTTTTTAAAAAATAATGTTTATTATATTTTACAAGGCAGTACCTACTTCACAACACATGTGCATTAAAATTTTCATTTATTTTAAATCATTGATATTAAACATAGGTTCAAAAATAGGTATGCTCCTGCTGGTAGATGTGCTAAGTAGTTTTGTCACTATAATAGTATTAAGAAGAGACGGATCGAATAGTGCATTAGTTAAGCAAACGGCTGATGCACTATGGGTCGTTAGTTCCATCCACGTTTAGGACAAATATTTGTATGGCCTACACATAATTAGTTGTTCCAAGTCTGAGTATGCACATGAGAATTTGTATTTATTAATGCAAATTTAATTCCGCAAATATAACCCACATTAAATTGATAGCAAAGTCCAGTTCATTACAGAACAAAATTATCTACCGAATAATATCTATTGTTCAAATTATTTCAACTTGCGCCAAACTTCAAAGGACAGCCTGGTATGAGGAAATCCCTTTAAACAATATATCTTACCGTGTATGGTGGGCGATGCATGCTAGCACTTATTATGGTAAATTATATTACACGTCGTTATCGGAAGAAAATGTAATTTCCTTATATAATAATATGACGACGTTAATAAGTCGTTATTAGGTTATAAAGTACCAACTTGTACTTGGAGGCTGAGGTACGGAAAAAATGTAACGAAGTCTATAACATTCCATCACGCCACAGATATTACCAGGGATAGGCAATTGACAATTTATAAGTATGATTCAGCTCCGTGTAATAGGAGGTGAGCCGATTACCATTATCCAAGATGTTACTGAGAATTTCAACTTAGAAAACTTAATGCCATTTTGCATGAAACTTGAATAGAAATCATGACATGTTAAATATATAACTAAATGTGTGAACTAAATTTTTTTTATCGCCAGTTCATAAAGACTCTGCTGTCCATGACAAACATGCCAAAATACTATCTAATATTTAAGTTTGTTAACTACGCGGAATACCACCACCCTTCAGACATACCAAAACCCATCATATAATTATAATATACCAGAGGTCACAGTTACTTCATTAAGATTTATCACATCTATTATTCCATTATAATAACTCAACGCCGATGTTAATACCACTGCCCTTAGTCTGTGACCAGAGCATATTTGGTAATGTGAAAGGTCACATGTTATGTGAGGTCAAGCAAAAATTACTGGGATTAATAATTCACAGCATGTGTAGTTAAGAGACGGCTTAATTAATAATTTGTGGCTTCCAAGGAAAATTTAGGCCTGTCAATGAAAATGTTGTTCTTCTTCACACAATCATGTACCACCTTATTTATACCCATGTTCAGGCAAATAAATAATTTGAATTTGAATTTGAATTTGAATTCTTTCAATATTGGTCTTTTGCTACGGAAAATTGTTGTTAATGTTTTTTTTTTTTATAATATTACAGATACTTGAGTTCCAATCCAAGGCACGTACCTTTGTCTTTTCGTAGTCATGTGCGTATTAATAATTAATTATCACGCGCTTAAACGGTGAAGGAAAACGTGCATGCCTGAGAGATTTTCTTGACGGCGCGGTGTGTAAAGACTGCCAACCCGCATTAGGCAAGCGTGATGGACAATAGCCTCTCATTCTGAAAAGAGACCCGAGCCTAGCAGCGTGATGGTAGTGGTTTGATTATTTTATGTCATGTTATATTAGAGATAATGACAAAGAAAATAATTATTCATTATTAGACTGCAATTTCAAGATGTACGGTCAACAGCACATAATGGTATCCAAAACTATCAATTTTATTTAATCTATTTTCAGTTTAACCTCCCAATAATAGAGTTTATTATCCATTGGAGTTCGACAGTTTGTGGTAACGTGATGTGCAGTTGACTGTACGTACCTCTAACTTATAAAAATACTATAAAACCTCGGTGTGACTATCGGAGTCGTAAATATTGCCTTTACTAATTTCTATATGTTTACACAGTGCATACCAGCGGGCCATATGGAACTACTAACTTCAGATACGCATAGTTATATTGACTGTTCTTTGATAATGACGCTGAAGAAAAATGTCGTGAGTAATCTTGCATATTTGATACTTTTTTTCGGTGTCGTGTTTTTTTATTCGTGTGACGCTTACGCTTGACCGCCAGTTCGCCTGATGTTAAGCAACACTGTGATCTACTGAAGCGCGTTTGCCTAGAACAAATCGATTCGCTCGTGATTAGATATATTAGATTAGAAGACACCCAGATTATATCTATTGCGGAGACCCACTCGGGAAGTGCATTCCACATTTCAACGGTACGCATTATAAAAGTGGACTTAATGTTTGTATAGTACCTAAATATATTATATTTATTATTTAGCCGTATTAGGCCAGAATGGTACATAGCTATCATTCAAAGAAGAAGCCCGTACTCAATAGTTGGACAGTAAATGGGTCTGATAATCGTAATGGCATCGATTTTGTACTTTGACCATAACAATTATTAATGAATCGCAATGACCTCTTCAATATCGAAACTATTACCAAAATTAAAGATGGACGCAATCAAATAAAATATTCCATTAAACAAATAACTTGACTAGAACTTTCTTTAATGTTTCGTGAGCCACAAATTATAGTCACAGGTGTCAGGAGACCTAACAAAGTTTTCCAACTCCTGCGACTAAGAAAACTTTTCTACTAAACAAAACAATTGTTGTCGTATCTTAGTTTCGGAATATATGTATATTTTTAATTAAAGCTTGCTAGAATTAACATAACATAACATACCATCACGCCGTTAGGCAAAAATGTACTAATTTATAACCACATTTCGCCAATATGATAGGGGCGAGCTTAAATCCAGACTCCAAGTTGCTAATGAAAATTTATATAAAATCCCAATAAGACTACTCGATCTGAAAATCGAACCCAGGAACCCTCTAGCGTAGCAGTCACGCTTAGAACCAATAGACTAATTAGTAAGTAGTTTCTGGAATTAACACATATAAATTTCGATGACACATTTGCCGTAGTGGCTAGGTCGGTAGGTAGGTCTGAGCTGATCGGTTTCTGTGTTGTTATGGGTTCGATCTCTAGATGGTGTTAATATTGTTATAACTTATAGTAATTATGGGTTTGGGTATCTGTGTATGTAAATACTACCATAATACATGAGAAAAATGAACCAAAGTTATAAGCATTATAATATATATAAGTGTCTATTATAACCGCTAAAAATAATAAAATATTGATCGTTAGTCACTGTCGAGCACGTAAACTCTTGGTAGAGCCTCTATTTGATAAAGCAATAAATATCTGCCTGTCTGTTCGTATAGCAAATTTACTTTAACATCAAAGTTATTGATTAACAACGATATTGGATTAATATTACAACCATATTAATATATATTGAGCTATATTAGGGTTTGGATCATCCTTGTAATCTTGGGCCCGGCGACCACTATTCGGGTTCCTATTATACTATTATGAGTATTCGTATTTACTCACCAACAAATGGTTTTAAGGGTTCACCATGTCATTTTAACGTAACATAACATAACATAACATATTATCACGCCTGTATTCCCCGGAGGGTTAGGCAGAGGCGTACTTAATGTACACTCACAGTTCGCCGGTATGTTTAGGTCCCATGTTATAGGGGGCGAGCCTATAGCCATGAACCGGGCACAAATCCAGACTCCGAGCTGCTACTGAGAATTTCATAGAAAAACCCAATAACATTTTGCTCGACCTGGGGGATCATCCCAGGACTTCTAGTGTAGCAGTCGCGCTTGGGACCACTAGACTAATGAGTGTAGAATTTGTGTATAAGAGAATATGAGAAGCAAGTAGAACTAAGCTCCATGGGGCTGCGGGAGAAAAAATAGAGTAGATAATTATGTTTAAATATTCAATATCAATGAAATCAACAATCTTGAAGACATGAGAAATAAAATTTACCTATGTAAATTTGTGTATACATACATAATCTCACGGCTTTTTTCTAAAGGGGAGGCAGAAACAACAGAATGCCACTTACTACGATGCTTGCATACCTCTTTTGCTTCATCCAGGTCTTGTCGTAGACACACATCGGTTGCGAGTACTATGCAAAATAAAATTTAATAAAAGATAAGTAAATCCATTTTATAGATGATCCAAATCCAAAATAGGATACAAAATCATTTGATTTTAATGTTCACAAAAATACTATTTCTATTTTCCTAACACAAAAGGAACAAATTTACAAACTAATAATCACAGCACACAACACAATAGTAAAACAACAATCCTTAATTACTTTAAATGTAAAGAATAATAATGTCACTAATACATTAATCTATAATTAAGTTACGAATATAATGGGCAAAATTGTATTGTTAAAAGTTAAAATGGAAGTTAAAAATAGATATATGTAACATCATATTGAATTATAAAATAGAATCATACGTTTTAACAGGTTAGATTTATAGTATACACATAAATAAATATTATAGTTATTTAAAAACGACTGCGAGTTTCAACAATCTATCAAATCGCAGATCGATAGTTTTTATGAAATAAAGATTAATCTAAATCGGTCGATAAAAAGTAAGTTATGTGCAAACATACAAAATATATGATACAATGATTGATATATACTTAAAGTTACTTAATTACGAATATCAACATGTACTTGAATAATGCGTCAGGATATAACTAGGACAACATACAAATTATCATTACAAGAACTGGAACTAGAATCTCTCTATAAATAAAAATATATAGTAAAATAGTAAACAGAATAAATAGAGCACATTATCTAACTCAAATATTCCTGAAAACATAAAGTGACTTCGCAAAAGGAAACATCGTTGAAAAGTTCTCAGGAATAAAATCACAGTCGAGGGTAAATACTACATAATATAGATTTGTACAATGAAAAAGCAAAAAAACATGCTAAGATAGTTTTCTAGAAATATCATATTATACAGTCGATATCTTTTGTAGAAAATGAGTAATATTATAACATTAAAAAAAACGTTGCCCCACACTAGGATTTTCTCCTGTGTTGTGGCTGCGTTTACAAACACAAACACCCAGCCCCGGAACAACTAGCTGTAGGTCTTAAAAATATTTGCTCCGTGTGGAGATCGAACTCATAACACGTGGCGCAGAAGCCGATCGCTCAGCGGCCACGCTAAACATTATGGTTAAAATTGGTCCTCATGTACGCAAACATTTTTAATAGTTATGAAATAAATTCCCATGTCCTAAGTACTACTAACTGATAACGAAATATTTGAATGTTTTTCAGTTACAAAGGGATTGTATTTGAGTTATATTTTCAGCCTAATTGAAAAGAGGTTAGTAATTTGTCGAAAAGATTTTTTATAACCCAATCCTGAGAATTATTAATTGTTTAATAGAGTATATACAGCTGAGTTATTTTCATAGTTTATTTGGTTTTATGGACAATGAAGATATAAAGCAAATTGTTTTTTTTAGATATAATTTTAAAACACACAGATGAATCATTTATTCTTTGAAGGCTTATTAAAAATAAGCATATTAACATGTGAGCTGTTGGTCTCTGGCTGTGGCCTACAAATAGTGGCTTACCTACCAGTGGTATGAGAGACATAAGGCTGCGAGGCTACCTTTTTAAAGAAGCGAAATGGGAGGTAATAGTAAAGTACATAATCGTATTGTAATGATTTTGCATTTTTGATTCGTGTTTGTTCAAACAGTTTAAGCATGTAATATTTCTGTATGTATGACTTATGTTATTGAATTACGATAACGTGCGTCAGGAGATCGCACGTTGTCGGATGGCCGAATGTAATGATTTTATAAAATAATGACAAGACATTTATATAGGTTTCCTTATCACGAGCGACAGATGGCGCTTGTAGTTGAACTATTCGTTATTAAACGCCCTTTTTATTACAAATTAGTCAAATATAAGTAGGTGTTATATTATCAATTTGTCTGTGTAATCAATTTATAACTATTGCTAAATTTAAAGTTAATCTAATGTATTTAAATTAATCAATTGATCATGCGTACTGTGTACTTCGCTCTGATTGGTCTAACCCAGCTGAGTGTTTGCCTACGTCTAAGAGTGGGGAACATTCGGCTGGTAATAGATCAATCTGTACTGAGACATTCTATTCCGAGGCGTTGAGCAGTAGACATAATATCTTATAAGCCAGTGCTGTTGTTGTATAATTGTTAATAATTATTGAGCGATTAAGTGATAAGTGATTGTTGATAATTACATACTGTTGGATGAATAAATACTTGTAATACTCAGTCTGAAGTGTATGATTCGTCACAGTATGAATGAACATTTAATAAAATATGTAGGTTATTATTACGATGAAAAAGGACCAAGAAAGCAAAAAGACCAAGAAAATTTCTACAAAAACAATGCTACGTGTAAAACTAATAAATCATACCGCAAAAAGGTTTTATCACGTTATTATGGAACGAAAACTCCATAGGTATTTAATTAATATGAAGAAAATGGGCTGCTTACTGATTTTACCCCAAGGCTTGGCTTTATTAAATTTTATTATGAAAAGTATTATTTTGAGAGAACGTTCTAAGAGATACCGACCTTAATGATATTATTATATAATGTAGAGAACAGGACTTTATATGACCTCAACATTGTGTGTCTTAATTTTATTAAACGAGGTGTAATTAAAAATAATTCCTGCTGGGCTGCTGAGCGGGAGACTGGAGTTTGAATCCTTGTGGTCCTGCAAAGCATTATTGAGTTTATTCATTAAGATTCTAATTAACTATCAGGAGCTTGGATCTATCACCCTTTAATGACAATAGTTTCACCTTCTATTGGGCCCATTGGACCCAAATAAACATAAATATAGGAATATATCAGTACATGTCCTAACCCTTAGAAGATTTAAGAGAGTTGGGGCATAGTGTAATCGAATAATTCCACTCACAATTGGAGCTGCTCGACTGGGGAAGTTCCTCCACATTGCAGAAAATCGTAGCCAAATAACATAGCTCCGTGCTATTGTGTTCTTAACGGTGTGCGAGGAGGCGTTGTGTTGGCAGTGGGGGGACCGGTGGTGTTTTATTACCGCCGCTGTCTGTCTGTATGGCAGCATGTCTCCTATGCTGCCAGCCCAACTATTCCTCCTTAATTTACAGGGTCGGCAACGCGCGAGTGATATCCATGATGTTGCAAGCGTCAGGTAACAGCTTACTATCAGGCGAGCCGTATGCTTGTTTGCCACCTTAGTGGTATAAAAAAAATATCTTAACATATAAGTTTCTTAGTACAGAACGTAGGAATAAAATATAATAAAATCCGTTTAGGGAAAAAATACCTCAATTTTTTTAAGAGAATCACCTTTATGTTATGTACTCTGTTATCTATTAAAATACCTTCTATTGCAACAGCACACCTCTGCCTAACCCTTCGATGTTAATAGGCGTGGCGATACGAAAAATCAAATATTTCTTAACTAAAACACGTGTTTATAAGAAGATTGAAGTTGTTTCAAAGCTCATTAAATCAAAGGCGAAGTACAAACAAGATGATGACTCAAAGTCAAATGACTTTTCAAAGATTCTTATGTATCTTTAGCTAAATTAAGGACTTCTGCCGTGAATATGTTAAAAGTTTACAAATTATAATAAGCGATGTATAATTATATATTCTCATATATTACCTGACTAAAGCTGAGAGGTATTTTTTACTTATGACTGCCTTATTAGTCTAGTAGTCTCAAGCGCGACTGCTACGCTATAGGTCCTGTGTTCGATCCCCAGGTCGAGCAAAGTGTTATTGGGTTTTTCTATGAAATTCTCAGTAGCAGCTTGGAGTCTGGATTTGTGCCCGTTTAATGGCAATAGACACGCCCCCTATTACATGGGACCCAAACATACCGGCGAACTGTGGGTGTACATTAGTATACCTCTGCCCAACCCTTCGGGGAATACAGGCGTGATGGTATGTTATGTTATGTATTTTTTACTTGAATTTACTTATATAGATTTGTATCTAGATCATGTAGCCGGACAGTTCTGGACATAGATTCAAGTACTACTACTGACTATCAAGAACTTCATAGAAAAACCTAATATCACTCTATCTAGTAATAGAACCCAGGATCTTTAGCGTAACAGGACCACTAAACCAATGAGTTAATTAACTTTTTATGAAAAAAAAAACAATTTTAAGAAAACAAATTGTATTTTCAGAACCGATACTCCTGAAACATTTGTAGTATTATATAAATTGCGTGTTAAAATATAATTCAAAATGAAAATAATTATTTAAATTCACATTAAGGTAATTAGAAAAGGATTGTAATTCATACTGACAATAGTGGCGTTTGAATAATTAATTACCCAACTAAGCCGCTACCACAATTTGATTTGTATTTAATTGGAGACACTTGTATGTGAAACTGATCAAATCAATACACTTTGCCCTATTATAAGCACATTAAGCATTATTTCTCAAAAAACCATATCGTGTCTAGTATGTAAAATAGAAATTATTGATATGGTGGTCACTCTTTTTTAGGTATTAATCTAATGACGTACTATTTCATTTTGGATATTCAATTTAGTATCGCTAATATTTTTTTATGGAAAGGAGGGCAAGCGAGCAGACGGATTGCCTGATGGTAAGCGATTACCGCCGCCCATGGACACCCGCAACACCATAAGAGTGACAAGTGCGTTTCCGACCTTTTAAAAGGGGATTGGGCCTCCGGTAACCTCACTCACTCGGCGAAACACAACGTAAGCGTTGTTTAACGCCGATTTTCTGTGAGGCCGTGGTATCACTCCGGTTGAGGCGGTCCATTCGAGCCGAAGCATGGCTCTCCCACGTAAAAAATAATTAGTACTAATAATTGTTCTTTACTGTCAATGTGGTTTTTATATTTATAGTGTAGGTATAATATTAGGGAATATACATATGCATAAGATTCAAATTTGAGTAAAATATTTTTATTTGTAATCTTTATTGCTAAAGAATGAAATCCATGCCATATTTTTTTACATAATCGCTTTTCCAACAAGTTTTTAGTTATTTAAAAGTAAAAACAGTGAGCGGTAAATTTAAACAACGAAACTTACGACGTTGTGACGCTCTCATGACGTCACCTTATACATTTAGGTTTGTAATTACTAGGTATAAAATTGATTTCAGGCCTCTCCCATGTTCAAATTAGTTAGTAAAATTAAAAATCTAGATAATTGATTGGATAAAACGGTCAATCAATTTTAAAAACGCTATAACAGTGACTGTTTTTGCGGAAACTGACTTTAAAGTACACGCGGCCAATATGGCGACGTTTTGAATATTTGTTTTATGACTATTTATTAATATATTTTTGTCAAAGAAATATTCTTTACTGTGCTTTAAAAAACTATTCATTAAAAATATAAAAAAGGACATGCATATTCCCTATTATGTTAATCAATATGGACTGAAATAAATATTTATTATTATAATAAATAAATAATTAATAATAATAATTATAATAATAATATATAATAATTATAATAATAATAATAATTATTATAATTATAATATTAATTATTATAATTATTATAATTATAATAATTATAATTATAATATTAATTATAATAATTATAATTGTATTAATAATTATTATAATTATTAATACAATTATTGTGTAAGATCATGCAAAGTAGAAAACAATTTTGTTTATAATACTAGGACATTTTTTTTCTGTGGTCCCTGAAGGATAAGACAAAGGTGTACCAATGTACACCCACCATTCACTGATATGTTTAAGTCCCATATAATAGAGGGCGAGGCTTTAATAGCATTTTACCTATATACATTTTGTAAGCAACATTTATGTATACTTTACAGATGATAAAACCTTTTTTCCTTGTTTTTGTGTACATTAACAGTAATAAAGTTTGCACATAAAAGCAAAGTAAAGGACAGAATATAATTGAGTTACGAAATCACTGAAGCGAAGACGGAACACAAAATCAGCAAGCGAAGGCGAAAACCAAAAAAGTTAAACAAAATCATGGCATCAAATTCTGCATTCAAAACAATGGAAACATTCCCAAACTCACTTGAGGGGTAATTGAAAAATTACCATTTTGCTTTTCAAACGACGGGTTTATTAAACTTTGCTCAAAATCGCGTGTTACAAAAATGTATCTACATCAAATGCACGGCGAAAAGTTGGAAAACAAGCGGAATTATTTAGCGGTGTGCAATGTGCACAGACCATGTTACTTTTCGCAACTTTTCCTCCATGAAAAGTTGATGCAAGAATCTATCATTTGTTATAATATATTTACTTTGTGGTCCCGACTACTAAATTCAGACGAATAAAGCACTCCGTCTTGTCCCAAAAGTGTCGTGAAATGCATCAGAGGAATATTATAAATTTAGATTGAAGATAGCAACCACCACCTGCGCAGTAATTACAATTTATATTTTGGAAATGAAGTCCCCTGATGCTTAAGTGGGTACGAAGATGATTCATCGTCATCACCATAATTATATACTGGTATATAGGCTCTTATCCTTTGTGCCTTTGAGTTCTGTTTCCTGCGACTGATCTTATGTTATCGAACCATTTCATAACTCGTCTGCTAAGTACTCGCTTTCCTTTTCTTTTATCCACTCTGCCAGAGCTGTACTCCACCTGAATTAGTACGATGATACCAGGAAGTTTGTACATTAATGATTGTATATTGGTCTTTTTGTCAACACAATTCTTCGTTACCAACAGCAGCTTTCTTATAAACATCTCCATAAATAAGTACAATGATACTAATAGTAATCCTAAAGTTTAGAATTTGCAAGAAGAATAAAATATGTCATATTTCCTGTCAAATGAAATATGCCTGTCTACACCTTACTTCTTTAATGAGACCTCTTCGTGTCTTGGAGAGCAAGTTAAGCCATTAGTCCCTATTACCGTGAGAACACACATTGTTACAATCTTTACTGACTATTACTTTATCCATAGGATATCAATATTGTGCAAAAATTGGTTGGTGTAGGCCTGATGGTATTTACTTCGTGAAAAATATCGCTTGGGGAAAGGCTTGAATGATGATTTAAACTGCCTTAATATTTATTGATTACATGCTTGAAGGCAAATACACATATAAAGTCCATGCGTTATTATTACGGCGTGTACAGCTGTTAACATTTACGAACTGAAATGAGGGCCATGAATATTTTTGCTGCACGGCACTTTTGCAGTATGGTAATGCGTTTATGCATTCACTCAGCCTTCGTGAGGCGAGCAATATTTTAAGCGCTTTTTATATTGAAAAGGTACACGAACGGAAGGAATAGTGAGTTGCACCTATAAAATGCAACAATAGGGTTTTGGGGGCCGGCCCGAATTTACCAGATTCTTGAGCTGTATTGCGATGTGGATTCTCTCTGCGTTGTTTTGTAGTTGCCACGTTGCAGTCATTCTGCGTTGCTGTCATACTACGTTGCAGTCATACTGCGTTGCAGTCATACTGGGTTGTAGTCATACTGCGTTGCAGTCATACTGGGTTGTAGTCATACTGCATTCTAGTTAACTGCATTGCAGTCAAAATAAAAGCAGTAGAAGTAATTTAGGTAAATATTTTGAGTAGGCTACCTTAGCGCTAGCGTTACCGTTCCGTCAAATACGTTATTTACTAATGTTGTGGTTGAAAACGACAAACACTTAGCTTTAAGTAATCTATACATATTTGACTCAAAAATTCTAATTAATTATAGAATAATACTTAACCCCGGCAAAACCTTTGATTCTTTAGCATTCCGAATGAATAATTTGGTATCCTTTGTCTGAAATACATGAGTGGCCACACCAAATTATTGCGTTGATGTTTTGATGGTACTCCATTGCGCAAAAATTAACCTACAATTCGAGGAACAATTAGTTTATTGACATAGTTAAAGTAAGTCAACTTGTACGGCATTGAACTAACAGTAATTAGTCAATGTAGGCTGGTGAACTGACGTCACCTTGAGACGTGCAACGTGAAAAATACACCAAGGACATTCGGTAACTTATTGGCTAAAGTAACCAGTGTACAAAATCAGACAATAAAAAATATGGCAATCTATTCTTTTCTTGAAGGCTGGCAACGCACTTGCAATGTTGTTCTTATGTATGTTATGTTATACATAAATATTCCCCGAAGAGTTAGGCAGGGGTGTATTAATGTACACCCACAATTCACCGGTATGTTTAGGTCTAGGGAGACGAGCCTATCGCCATTAACCCATCCTAAAAGCTCCTACTGATATTTAAAAAATTAAACTTTGCTCAACCTGGAAATCAACCCAGGGCCTCTAGCGTAGCATTCGCTTTTGTGACCACTATACTAATGGGGCAGTTAAAGCAAGTATTATAAGATACTAGCTTCTGCCCGGGAGTTTGTCTGCGTGGACTTCAGATGTGGATCCGACCTGGATACTACCTTACCTATATGCTATTCCAGACTACAATCTATCTCTGTACCAAATTTCATCCAAATCCATTCTGCCATTCTGACGAGATAGAGTAGATAGATAGAGTATTCTTTATTGCACACCAAAAAACTAATGTAAAGTACAATTTTGTTAGTCATAGAAAGGTACAATGGGCGGTCTTATCGCTAATAGCGATCTCTTACAGACAACGTTTGGATAGACTTGTGAGAAAAGGAAAGGCAAATACTAAGGTAGTCTGGCGTACTTAGAAAGAAACAGGATTCTTAATTTTTAAACACATATTATCAATATATTACATGAAAAAATTAAATAAATAAAATATATACCTAAATATATACATACTGCTAAATATATAAACGAGATTGAGTAACAAATATCCATACGTCCTCACAAACATTCACGTTTATAATAGTAGTAGAATCTTCCTCAAAAAACAAGCATAGAATTTTAAATGCTCAATTTTTCTCATTACACAACTTAGCTCGCGTGTTGCTATAACCGTGTGTATCACCTGTTACAATTTCCACTGAATATTTACCGTAAAACAGAGCGTGGCTTGTTTTCATTACCGTGATTGCATCAACCCATTTTTGCAATAAGTGTTGAGTGTAAGTAGGTGCTTACTGGCGGAACTGAAATGAAAAATATTTTCGAAAATAAGTCTTAGCAGCTCATCACTTTAATTAGCTGTAGCTTATTTTATGTTCTTTAGTTTGTATAAGAATTTCTGTGTACTGAAATAAGTTGTGAGTTAGCTTTGAATGGAGTTATAGGATTTGTTTTTTAGGGCTACGTTTTTTAGAAAAAGAAGTGTAGAAATTTTGGGTCAATTTCCATCAAGTTTGGAATTGTGCCCAGTTAATCGCCTCGCCCCTAATTACATGGGACCTAAATATAACGGCAAATTATGGGTCACATCTGTATAACATTATAGCGATGGTATACTGTTAATAATTAATTATTACGCTGACAGAACAATGAAAAAACGCTTGCCTTATCTATTGAACTCCCGATCGGAGGTCATAAGGCATGAAGGTAACAAACACATTTTTAAGCATAAGCTAAGAAAATATTACCTAGATAATATTACATAAGTAGGTAGTTTCTACATATTTTGTAATACCCGGGTATAAATATTATACAGAGACACGATATCCCACAATGAAACTGACAACACAGTTTTGGGGATACAAAAAAAATAATAATAATAATAATACATATTTAAGTTATTATACACTTTATAATAGATAGCAGTAAATGTTTTGTAAATCGTTCTATTCAAATAAATAAAACAGATTATTGGCGTCCCAATTACACGCTATTCATACTGTAATTAATCACCTTAATTTGACCTACCAGTTCAATGTTATAATACATTAAATTTTAATACACTTTACATTGACAGCATTAACAATAGTTCCACAATTACTAGGTACCTTTAAAGTCTAGACATTTACATATTTTATTGGCTTTATCAAGCAGACTATGTCGTATAATTTAGTCTATAGTCAAAATACTGACTAATTATCATTTAGACCTACCTTTGTTAGGTTAAGAGCTAATAATTTAGAGCTTCATTGACTTAAATTGGTCGTAATTTTCATTTATAAAATATATTATGGTAATGAAAATTACAATAAAAAGGGAACCGTTACATCCAGGAGTGAGATGGATCGACGATTATGAAGGTTTTGTAATAATTTGTACAATTTATGATTTTTTAAATTAATATTGTTAATTTCTTAAAGAATTTCTCCCCGTATGGGAAAGGTTAGAATACTGTTCCTCACTGCCTTTCAGATAGGCATCCTGTAAGAGGCGTGAAAATATCTGACTTGCTCGGTGGTAGGACCTCTTGGGGTCTGACTGGCTGGCGACCTTACGTTGGAGTCTGTCGTAAAGCATCTTGGTTTGTGTTTCGACTTTGCACGTAAGAGTCAATTCCCCTCAGTGGCTACGGCTCTGGCAGTCTACAGTCCGTAGGGGCTCGGCAACGCATCAGCAACTCCTCTGGTGTTGCAGGTGTCCATGGGACATACTACGTACGTGACACCTGGTAGTCCAGGTGGCTCGTCAGCTTGTTTGCCGACTTAATCCTTAACAAAAAGAGAAACCGAATGAAACTTTGCTCAACCTAGGAATACTACTACATATAAGTATACTATATCATCAAAGTCAAAGTCAAAGTCAAAATGTTTTATTTCAATTAAACCATTAAAAAGGTACTTTAAAAAGTCAAACTAATTGCACGGTTCCAAAAGGTGGGTCTTATGGAGAAGAGCCGGCAAGAAACTCCATAGATACTCTTTTAAAAAAAAACATGATTACAATATTAATCGTTACAACTTTGTTTTACATAGTTTGACAATTATGCAGTTTGATGTGTAAGATTTATTCAGTACTAGCTTTTGCCAGCGACTTCGTCCGCGTGGAATAGTTACTTTGTTCCCTAGTTCTTCGCCCGCGGTTTCACCTGCGTTGCCCCGTTCCTAAGGGCTGTAGCGTGATGTTTTATAGCTTGAAACCTTTCTCATGAATCACTCATTTTCCCAACATTTCCCTTCACTGCTCTGCTCCTATTGATCGTAGTGTGATGAAAAGTATACTATAACCTGCCCAGGAGCATGAAGAACAATTGTACCAAGTTTCGTTGAAATCAGTCGAGTGGTTTTTGTTTCTATAACGAACATACAGACAGACAGACAGACAGACAAAAATTTTACTGATTGCATTTTTGGCGTCAGTATCGATCACTAATCACCCGCTGATAGTTATTTTCGAAATATATTTCATGTACAGAATTGACCTCTCTACAGATTTATTATAAGTATAGATAAGTAGGTGTTATATTTAGAAAGAAAGGGATTGCCACAGCAAGTAAGAGCCGACCAGTCCCGACAGACAGCACCCGTTCACGAGCATCAACTCATACATTAATACACCTCTGCCTAACCCTTCGAGAAATACAGGCGTGATGGTATGGAATGATGGTATCATCAACTCGTGGTTGATGCACACTAGGTATTGTAATAATAATTATGTTTTTATACAATGGTGAAATATGAACTGGCAAAGTTTATTCCAAGAATTTTGATTAGGCAACGCGCCAAGTGCCTGCTTGTAAATGTTTTCAACGTTGCAATATAAATATACCTCCTTAGATCCTCCATGTTCTCGGTAAAGAAAGACATTTTACATTAAATTTTTAATTTCTACTACACATCTTTATTAAACAATGCTAAAGTTAATTTTGTGTGTGCGTTTACGAATACAAATTCTACTTACACAAATACCGAGACCCTGAAAATACAATTATAGAGAACATACAAATATTTAATTCGTATGGATCTTGTATATAATTATATACCTATATAATGTAAATAAATGCTTTGACTTTGGCTAATGGACCTCTTTGGAGGATTTTACCAATAAGATATTAAAAATACTTATGCAAAAGGGAATCACGATCGTAAACTCACATGTTATAATAATATGACACCTGTATTCCTATTCTTTTAAATGTTTTTCTTATTTTTTTTTAAAAAAAAAACCGTTGCCCCACACTAGGATTTTCTCCTGTATAGCGGGTGTGTTTACTAACACAAATTCTCATATATACAAACGCTCAGACCCGAAACAAGTACTTGTAGATCATACAAATATTTTCTTCGTATAGGGATCGAATCCACAACACGTGGCGTAGAAACCGATCACTCAGCCGCTACGCCAAACGTGTCGTCGAAATTTGGAAGAGGTGTTATAATGTGTATATCCTACTAATATTATAAGCGTGAAATTTTGTGAGGATGTGTCTGTAATTTTATCTAGATGTGTTTAGCATCTAGATAAAATTTGGCACAGAGATAGATTATAGTCAATTTTTATCCAGGTCGAACCCAATTCTGAAGTCCACATAGACAACGTCGCAGGAAGAAGCTAGTTGTAATAATACATAAACACCCACAGTTCAACGGTATGTTTAGGTTCCATGTCATAGGGGGCGAAAAGAGAGGCATATATAGTGTATAAGTAGTATATTGGAATCGAATAACTCCACTCACAATTGGAGCTGCTCGACTGGGGAGTTACGTTGCAGAAATATCAATTAAATATATTGTACCGACATCTACCGCGCTACATAGGAAATAGACGGACTAGTCCTGAATCGCGCAAGTGAAGTTTGCAACGCAACTTGGATATATACAACCGCCCGACATCAACCATCGGGCCGTGGCCAGCCAGGCAAAACACCGGCCTGGTCGGAGGATCCTCCCTTTGGTGTGAGGGGCAACACTCCTCACCCCTCCACTATGTTAAACCTATCCCTATATAAGAAATGATAATACGATAATGAATTTAAGTACAGCATATACTAATTTAAATATAACTAAATAACTTGTAATCATAACTAAGAATTAAAGAGAGATTTTAAGAGAGGTAGGGCATAGTGGAATAGAAAAATTCTGCTCACAATTGGTGCTGCTCGACTGGGGAAGTACGTCCAAGGTAGAGGTAGACGGCAGAAAACCGTAGCCAACTAACACAGCTCCGTGCTATGTTGTGTTCCTAACGGTGAGCAAGGTCGCCGGAGCTCCGCGAGGAAGCGTTGTGTTGGCAGATAGGATAAGCATCATGCTATTGTCTCCTATGCTGCCATCCCAACTATTCCTCCTTGATTATTCTCGCAGGGGTATAACTGTTGATATCCCTGGTGTTGCAAGCGTCCATAGGCTACAATAACCTCTTACCATCAGGCGGCTCGTATGCTATTTTGACACCTTAGTGGTATAAAAAAACCAACTGTATTACATACATACATACACTCGTGAGTGTATGTATGTATGTTTCTTTCTTCCACAGAGAATAATACTTTGCTCAACCTGGGAATCAATTTTATACCAGTCATTAATATGAGTATAACGCAAGCATGCAACTGCGATCTAAATCATAAATCTCCGACTGCGCATATTTTCCACAAATATCCCGTGAGAAAACATAAAATCTTAAACTTTTGAAGCGATAACCTAGCAGACTTGTAGGTAAGTTTCGCATAGCTAACTTAATAAAGGTACCGAGATCAGTTTTAGATGGAGCTGAATAAATTTTAATGAAATCTGTGAACTGAGAGGACATAAACATTGGATGATGGTTTGTACAAAAAGTAATAACTACACTAAGTAATAGCTACTTATGATTATGCTGTGCTTGCCAGTTCCAGAACATATATAGGTATATGAGTGAATGTTTAAAAAAAAACGAAATAAATCGTAAACCAGACAATATTCTATCAAATTATGTATTATTCGGATTTGTATACCGTTAATCTTGGTTCCTACGGTACTATTTATTATTCTTTTTACGTGGGAGAGCCATGCTTCGGCACGAATGGGCCGGCTCGACCGGAGTGACACCACGGCCTCACTGAAAACCGGCGTTAAACAATGCTTACGTTGTGTTTCGCCGAGTGAGTGAGGTTACCGGAGGCCCAATTCCCTTTTAAAACGTCGGCAACGTGCTCGTGACTCCTCTGGTGTTGCGGGTGTCCATGGGCGGCGGTAATCGTTTACCATCAGGCGATCCGTCTGCTCGTTTGCCCTCCTATCACATAAAAAAAATATATTTCGTCCACTACTAGTTCACTGGAAATAAAAGGCCGGAAAATCTTTGACTTTTGGTATTTAACTAAAAAAAACAAAAATAAATAATTTCAAACCAGTATCGAACTATCCGAGCGGCGCGCCCGGTCAATCCATTACTATCTGCAGTTACTACGTGAAATATCCACGCTTTGCACTTACTATCATTTACCAATTTTTTTTCTATTCACGAGAAAAGTAGCAGTAGGTACAGGCGCACGAGACGTCAAAATGTTTTATTTTAATTAGACCATTAAAAGGGTATTTTTGAAAAGTCAAACGAGTTGCACGGTTCTAAAAAGTGGGTCTTATGGAGAAGAGCCGGCAAGAAACGTGGCAAAACTCTCTTTACAACTCTAAAAAGTGTAATTATTTTCCTTAATTACGTGTTCTAAATGTTTTTGTTACATATAGAATCACAAAGGTATTTTAATGTGTCGCGTCTGTTAAATTAATTGACCCCATGATTAATTAGGAGTTGCCATAATATCAATACGCGATAAAATCCGTAAAAAGTAATTTTATATCAATGTAATAATAATAATTACTATTAAATACTAATATTCGCGTAAGTGTCAGTGCAATTTTAGCTCTACCTAACCGTTCAGGGATACAGCCGTAATGGTACGTTATGTTAATTAACTAACTACAGACCTCGAGAAAAAACGGTGCCACATAAACACACCAGGCCCTAGCTCCGCATTGCAGTAAATACGTTAATGTAGAGTATTCGTCAAATACAAAGCTTGTATCAACATAGCATATAACAGACTTTGTTTTAGTTTAAAAATAATGAGAAGCCCAAGCGCGACTGCTACGCGAGGTCCTGGGTTCGATCCCCAGGTCGAGCAAAGTGTTATTGAGTTTTCTATGAAATTCTCAGTAGCAGCTTGGAGTCTGGATTTGTGCCCGGTAAATGGCTATAGGCTCGCCCCCTATAATATGGGATCTAAACATACCAGGCGAACTGTGAGTGTACATTAAGTACATTTCTGCCTAACCCTTCGGGTAATACAGGCGTGACACAAGACCAAATATAATAAATATCCCATAGGATATATTTTATATTAGTGCATTATTATGTGTGACGTCAGAAAATAATAATACGTAACACCACGCCTCTATTCCCGAAGAGTTAGGCAGAGCACAGTTAGCCGGTAAGTTTTAGGTTCTATGTAATGGGGGGCAATCCTGTTGGCATAAAATAATTTTACTAGAATATTACGCCATAAAATAATCGCTATAATTTAATCAAACTCAAAATTAATGGTTTATTACAACAAGACTACTAAAATAGGTACTTTTGAAAAGTCAAAACTAGTTTTAGTTTACGTGGGAGAGCCATGCTTCGGCACGAATGGGCCGGCTCGACCGGTGTGATACGGCCTCACAGAAAACCGGGGTCAAACAACGCTTACGTTGTGTTTCGCCGAGTGAGTGCGGTTACCGGAGGCCCAATCCCCTTTTAAAAGGTCGGCAACGCACTTGTGACTCCTCTGGTGTTGCGGGTGTACATGGGCGGCGGTAATCGCTTACCATCAGGCGATCCGTCTGCTCGTTTGCCCTCCTATCCCATAAAAAAAAGTTATACGATTCCAAAAAGTGCAGTACTCAAGTTACTTGAAAAACATAATGGCAATGTTTTGGAAGTTAAAAGTACTAACATAAAATACTATCACGCTAGACTCCTTGAAAGGTTAAGCAGAGTTGGCAGAGATATGTACAAAAACTATTCACCGGTATCTTTTTAAATCCTACATTAACGAAGGCGAACTCATTTTTATTTACCAACTACAAACTCCAAATTTCTATTTAAAAATTCAATAACACAGCTCGATTCGGGAATCGATCTATTGATCTTTATAAAACCCGAATGGTTAGTCAGTGGTGTGCTAGTATACACCTATAGCATATTGCCATTAACCGGGCACAAATCCATTTCATTTAGGGCTTGCGTTTCATTCTGCGCTTATTTCTTCCTTCAAAAGTCTTCAGATTATTTAAAATACTTTTCATATCCTGCTAATATTATAAACGTTTGCGATGAGTTTTGGATGTTTGTTACTCAATCACGTCAGAACGGCTGAACGGATCTGGATGAAATTTGGTACAGACAGAGATTACAGTCTGGAATAGCACATAGGTTTTTTATCCACGTCCGATCTAATACTGAAGTCAACGCAGATGAAGTCGCGAGCAGAACCTAGTAATAAAATAAGAGCAAATCCTCCTTTAGTTGTATATAATAAATCCACTAAATGTCATATGTTACGAACTAACGCGACACGTACCGATAGCAGAAGTTTCCACGAATTAATCCTCCAGTCGGCAAATATATTCAAAATTAGATGTGGGTGTCTGTTCAACTTCGCGTTATCGTGTTACTAACCACCTCTCTTAGGCCTCGGACACGAACACAGCGGGCGCAGGGCGGCGGTGGCGGGCGCGGCGAGCGGCGCTTCCCTATGAATAGATTTATATGGAACTGGCCTCGAAGGCAGCGGCACGAACGCGCGCCTATCGAGCGGTGCCCGCGCATCTGCCTTGAGGTAGTGTTGTGCATTTCATTTTTTCCTTTTATCAACCGACGTTTCAAAACTATCATAACGTTATGAAGAAATTTGTATCAAAAAGATGTTGTCGTAGTTATTTAGACATTTCATTCGCAAACAAAGACACTAATTTCTCAAAACACAATACTACGCCGCCGATCAGCCCTCTGGCTTCGAGACCTGGCTTATATTTCCACGCCGCACCGCCGCCGCTCCCGCTCCGCAATCGCTGACTTCGACACCGCGGCCTTATACATCGCTGTGAGAGACAGGTATAGTTAGAAATGGAATTTTCCTTAACACATCAGTATCTACTTATTAGCATCTGTACTTGTATTTGGACAAATTCTACCTCTCTTTCTATTACACGGCAGTAAATGAGACGGGTATAGTTAGACATTAAACTTTGTTTTATACTGAATAAGTACCTATATATTAGTCATGGTTCACTTGAAGCAGAACACATTATATTTGACTTTTCAGATATTACACGAGGTGAGATGAAATTTTGTTAATAATATCTAATGTTCTCCTTCGGTCACCATTTAAGTTCGTAAATGTACGAGTATCGTGTGGTGCATTTACGAATATATAAATCCTTACATACTGCCTCGTTAGTCTAGTGGTCCCAAGTGTAACTGCTACGATAGAGGTTCTGGGTTCGATACCTGAGTCGAAAAATTTTTTATTGGAATTTTCTTTGATGTTTTTAATGACAGCATATCAAATAGACTGGCAAATTTGTAAATTTGTACACCAATTTTATTATAAATGTACATTAGGAGATTACATTGAAAATCGATTGAAGAAATTTGACAGTTTTGGATGTATAGTGTGCTGTTGACTATAATTAAATAAAAAATTCGTGTTACAAGTAGAAAGATAAGCGGCGGTAGCCTAAAGGCTAGGGCGTTGGAATTTCGATCATGTATTTGCCGGTTCGAAACCCAACCATTACACTACTGACGTGAACCCACTCGTAACACAAGCATATTTAGCTTAGCACGAGGGGTTAATAAGAATACTAGTAATGTGCGACCCACGTTGCTACTAAGCGATAACAAAAAAACGTAGGAGATTGTTAAATCAACCATTTAACAATCTCTTGTTACGTGTCTTCTTCCAATTACTTGTTTAATATCTCTGAGAACCATATGTAATTTGCCAGTCCCTTGAACGGTTAGACAGAAGTTTATTCTCTTTGCGCAAATTCCTTCGACAAAGTTCCAAGTATCAGAAGCCGAGCCTATTGTCCTACGCGTGGCACAATTATTCCAAACTCCGGCCTGTTACTGAGAATTTCCTGATAAAATAAACACAATAACAGTCCCGACCTGGGAAACGGAATCACTAGAACACTATTCTAAAACAATTGAATTCAAAATTAACAGATTTTATAAGCTTGAATTCATGTGTTCAAGTTTTTTTTTATGGGATAGGAGGGCAAACGAGCAGACGGATCGCCTGATTGTAAGCGATTACCGCCGCCCATGGACACCCGCAACACCAGAGGAGCCACGAGCGGCTTGCCGACCTTTTAAAATTTGAATTGGGCCTCCGGTAACCTCACTCACTCGGCGAAACACAACGTAAGCGTTGTTTAACGCCGGTTTTCTGTGAGGCCGTGGTATCACTCCGGTCGAGCCGGCCCATTCGGGCTGAAGCATGGCTCTCCCACGTAAAAAATTACTGAACAGTTTAAATAAATTTAATTATTTACTTCTATTTAGCATTTTACCAGTTAAAATGTTTATTTGACAATAAATTTAATGACAGAGATGGCGGGCTTGACTTCTTCAGGAAGGATTAGCCCAAAATAAACTTGAGTCGTGAGGAGTGGAAAGAGGGTAGGGAGCTTGCCCTGCCGTGGGACGACAACGGCTGAATAATAATAATAATAAAATAATAATTTGTCAGTCGTCATAACTAATGACTTTAATTAAAAACATTAAAGTTTAGTGCCACATGATAGTTCTTGAAAATATATTGAAACTTTTTTTTTTATTCGTGATAGGCTTACGCTTGACCGCCAGTTTGCCTGATGTTAAACGATACTGTGATCTACGATGTAGCGCGCTTGCCTAGAAGAAACCGATTCACTCGCGATTTAAAGACACTCAGATTATATCTATCAGAGAAGACCCACTCGGGAAGTGATAGTGAAGTGAAGTCCGATAGTGGAAAGGGCTAGGGGGATAAGATCGTGGAGATCTGATGCACACTCTCCGAAATATACTAATTAACTAGCTTCTATTCGTGATTTTGTCTGCGTGGATTACGGAATTGGGTCCAACCTGGATAAAAAGTAGCCTATGTCAGTCCAGACTATAATCTAACGCTGTGCCAACTTTTATCTAGATTCGGGGTATCAATCATCCATGCATTCATACATCCTCACAAACATTCACTTTTATTATATTAGTAGCATTATTCTTCATAATCCGTAGAATTTATTATTGTTCTCACTGCTGGGAGTAAAACCTTTTCTATATAAGAGTAACTTGTAAACTTTGTAATACATGACATGGGTTCATACAGGTTAGTAAATCTCAAACGACATGGACTCACAAGAACTAGGGAATTGAATTACGTTATTACACAATAAGCAAGTTTCAAAAAATGAGTATTTTTAATTCTTTTCATGGTTCTTCCACGTAAAAAAAAAAATTATGTGGGAGAGCCATGCTTCGGCACGAATGGGTCGGCTCGGACGGAGTGATACCACGGCCTCACAGAAAACCGGCGTCAAACCACGCTTACGTTGTGTTTCGCCGAGTGAGTGAGTTTACCGGAGGCCCAATCCCCTTTTAAAAGGTCGGCATCGCAGATGTGACTCCTCTGGTGTTGTGGGTGTCCATGGGCGGCGATAATCGCTTACCATCATGCGATCCATCTGCTCGTTTACCCTCTGATCACATAAAAAAAATGTCCTTACCAAAGTCTTCTAAAAATATTCTTACGACAAAAACACAGCATCTTTATCAGCCAATTTAGAAACCCTGTTTAAACCAAACATCACCGAACTGAACCGAACCTCATTCGTATCACGTAATAACAAGATATATTCGTGTGGGCAGCCCTAACATAACAATGTCGCCAGGTGATCCCACTATGTACTTTATACGAACGAAAACTTTCCACGGTTTTTCAATTTACATTTTCCGATTATTTCCACTCCATTCCGTATTCTGTGCTTGTATTTCTTGTGCAGTTTTTTTTTCTTTATGTTCTAATTTTGAAACTCGTTTCATATGGGTTTCGAAATTAGAACGGAGAAAAACTGGTTGTGTTCATTATTTTTGTATACTTGGATTGTTTGTGACGTGGGTATTCTGACTGCCTCATTAGTCTAGTTGTTCCAAGCGTGACTGCTACGTTAGAGGTCCTGGGTTCGATCCCCAGGTCGAGCAAAGTGTTATTGGGTTTTTTGATGAAATTCTCAGTAGCAGCTCGGAGTTTGGATTCGTGCCCGGTTAATGGCTATAGGCTCGCCACCTGACCTCACCACATGTGACCTAAGCATACCAGCAAACTGCGGGTGTACATTAAGTACGCCTCTGCCTAACCCTTCGGGGAATACAGGCGTGATGGTATGTTATGTTATGCCTTCAAATTATAAGAAGCCTTAATTTTTTGATTGTACATTTAAAGATTTTTTTTAGGGAATTGTGGATAGGAATTACGTATATACTCCGTACATTAACCAACTAATTTACCGAGGTCTTTTTTTAAATCCCGACATCGGATATGGCGCCACACTTTTTGTGTATTTGCCAGTGTCAAGTTTTAGGAGTAAATAAGTAATAATTCGTTCCCGTCATGGGATTATATTGTATGTTGCCACACTTTTTGTGTTTGCGAGTGTCAAGTATACAGAATAATCCCCAGTAAAACAGTGGAAACTTCACTAAGGCTTCGATGGAGTTTAGGAGTGAACACAAAAGTCACGATTTTCAATTTTATATCAGTTGCCTACACTCGCAAACGTTCACAAACACTTAATGGTTAACTATCTACTATAATTACACATTAAACTTCGGAGAAATACAAGTTTTGGAAAATATTATAAAATCGACAAAGTGCACTTTTCATTTTCAGCCTAAACTCCTACCAAGGTCTTATCCATATTATCTTAACATGACGTCAGCTAAATCCATAGATGACACATTACTAATGTCCTTCATTCAACTGCGACATGACTCATTATACAGCTAGTTCAATGTTGGACACGTTGTCTTATCTTTATTCATCATTTACGCGCATTTAATGTCTGTTGAAGCAATTTCAAATTATTATTATGTTTTTTTTTATGGGATAGGAGGGCAAACGAGCAGACGAATCGCCTGATGGTAAGCGATTACCGCCGCCCATGGACACCCGCAACACCAGAGGAGTCACAAGTGCGTTGCCGACCTTTTAAAAGGGGATTGGGCCTCCGGTAACCTCACTCACTCGGCGAAACACAACGTAAGCGTTGTTTCACGCCGGTTTTCTGTGATGCCGTGGTGTCACTCCGGTCGAGCCGCCCCATTCGTGCCGAAGCATGGCTCTCCCACGTAAAAAATGTATGTATGTATTTAGCCATTATCATGTATGTTTGTATGTATTTGTATTTAGCCATTATCATCCCACGCAGGGCAAAAGCTTACCTATACTCCTGCCACTTCTTACAGTGGAAACCTGTGTACCAAACTATTATTATTTACCTACACGTAGTTGGTGGTTGTGGTTTTAAATGTACTAGCAAAAAAAGCGACATCGTTTCATGGTGGACATTCCAAAAACATGATCGAAACGCTTTAAGTCCCTTTTTATCACGCGTTCCGTTGAAATGTGGAATGCACTTCCCGAGTGCGTCTTCCCCGATAGATATAATCTGGGTGTCTTTAAATCACGAGTGAATCGGTATCTTCTAAGGAATCACGCCCTATCGTAGATCGTAGTGTCGCTTAATATCAGGCGAACTGGCGGTCAAGGGTAAGCCTATCTTCTATCTTCTATACTTAATAATAAATCTGTAGAGAGGTCAATTCTGTACATGAAATGTATTACCAAAATAACTATCAGCGGGTGATTAGTGATCGATACTGACGCCAAAAATGCAATCAGTAACATTTTTGTCTGTCTGTCTGTCTGTCTGTCTGTATGTTCGTTATAGAAACAAAAACCACTCGACGGATTTCAACGAAACTTGGTACAATTGTTCTTCATACTTCTGGGCAGGTTATAGTATACTTTTCATCACGCTACGATCAATAGGAGCAGAGCAGTGAAGGGAAATGTTGGGAAAATGAGTGATTCATGAGAAAGGTTTCAAGCTATAAAACATCATGCTACAACCCTTAGGACGGGGCAACGCAGGTAAAACCGCGGGCGAAGAACTAGGGAACAAAGTAACTATTCCACGCGGACGAAGTCGCTGGCAAAAGCTAGTCAAGAATAAAAATAAACTTTTTTCTGCTAAAGTGTCTCATATGATTATCTAAAGCATCAGGCTATATAATATAATAATATTTTATCTACCCTTAGTTAATCCTCATGACATAATTCCGTTGTAATCCGTAATGAAGCCACATCATATCGCATGTTTGAACAAACAACACGAACACACAGCATAGAAGTATTCATTAAGCCACTTATAAATAATACAGGAGACAGTGATATTCGTAAACACGTCATTTATTATTATATTTATTTATTCGCGAATAGTATTTTTTAAGGAATGATAAAGTAAAATATTGCTTCACTAGCAACAGTACATGTACATATTGAAAATGTGTTTTTACTTGTTATAGGAATATTTGTTTTTGATTTTATATTATTATTCGATACAATTTATTTAATTTTATATTTAAAATTATTATAATATTAAATTATTTTAATATCTTTTTGTGATTTTTTTTTCATTTTACATGCTAAGATTATAAAGTTATTTTGATCGCGGGCAGAATTTGTACCTGCGTATTCTGGTTAGATACACCAGACGCTCTGACCTCAAAGCCACCGCAAATCCCACCAGCCAGATCGAAATTTGCCTTCACATTCTGAATTTAGGTCTTGAGGTGACGTTGGCGACATCTATTGAAAAGCATGTTACTTTGCTTCTCAACCGACACGACTTACATATATATTTATCTGAAATAAAGTTGTTATTTCTCCTGTGTCGAGTATTTATTGACATTGTTTGTACATAGTTTATCATTACGGTATAGGTTATACAGAAATCTAGGATTATGGCCTAACCCCTCTCGTTCTTAAAGAATATCCATGCTCAGTAAATAGGTTGGTAATAGTATTTTTATTTGAAAGAAGTAGTAACCCTCTATTAACTAACACTGTAAACAAAACTTATGTTTGTGTATCAAATATTCAGCCTGAACAAGTTACGAAGCTACACAAACTAAAGCAGTAACGAGATGCGTGAAATTGAACGGAATAATTAAAGTTTCTTATAAGTTGTAACATAAGCTTCGTTACTTACACAAAATAAACATGGTTACTTGCCACGTTTTCCTGTTATGTATAAATATTTTATGGATACATGTATGTTTCACTAAATAATTTATGATCACTATTCGAAAAATCTGCTTAGAAGTTTTTAAAATCTCGGAATTGGGAACACGTCGTATATTCCTTAAAAGTGCTAGTACATATGTTCATAGATCGATTATTTTATTGTGTTAATGTCATTTTCTTCTACATTTTTATTTATTTATTTAATACTTTATGCACGAAATAGTACAGAGGCGGGCTATATAATGCTATAAGCATTCTCTACCAGTCGACCATAGGGTGATACAGAGAAAAAATGTGGCAGATGCAATTACCGGGTGTGTTGATAGAAGATTAATACATAAACTATAATATACCTATATAATTATACTACCTGAAATATACACCTACATAAAAACTAAATAAATACATTTATATACAATACATAATATATAAGTAAACATAAATATGTATATTAATACTATTAATTATATCAATGATGAAATGATTCTGCCGATTTCTTTCTGAGATATTCTCGGATTTTGTGATCAGAACTTGACCAATTTTTTATGGGACCTCTGAAGTATCCTACCGATCAAAAAATAATGACGGAATAATCGCGTGACAAACATACAAAAAATTACATATAGTCGAATTGAGAACCTCCTCCTTTTTGAAGTTGGATGAAAATAATACGGACATAAAATAATTTATTTATTAAATTCAGTTGTTTTTTAACTGTCTCTTGAACATCCTACAAGATAAATTAACAGAATTTATCATTTTCGTGTTCAAAGTTGACGTGTGTATGTTGACACGCAATGTAATGTTATATTATAACAAATTGAGGTTTGAGATTTTACAACAATTCACTTCATGAGAATGTTTAAAACACATACAAATAAATCATAATAATCTTATCCCATACGTACTTACGCTAATGTGTCTAATAATTTCACTCAATTACAAGTAATGCATTTTTTTTTAGTGTGGTTTCTTAGAAATAAGTAGTTCAATAGTTACTTTATAAACGAAATACATTTTACAGGGTAGTGGGTACTTGCAAAAGAAAAAGTAATCAACCTACGTAAACAAGGAGCAGACAATGCGTGGACGCGCTCGTTACATAGATCGAGCGCAACTAGAAGAGACATATGAAAAATTGGATAAATTAATTTGTAAAAAAGACCTACTACATTGTTTATTTGTATAAAAATAGATATGTTTTTAAAGAGAATTTGACAGTATTTTTTCTTATTCTGCAAATTAAAAAGGGAGAAAGGGATAGTAAATACAAATAGGGAATAGATAATGAAAAAAAAAACATCGTGATAAAAACCTGAATGGCTTAAAATAATTCTGGCGCTATGTGAAGTCTGTTACCTACAATTAGACCAGCGCGGTCTGTGTAGTCTTTTTCAAGAGCTTCTAAGGGATAGTAAATACATGGATGCTGACAGAAAAATTTGCTCCGTGGTAGAACTTCTTAGGGTCTGACAGACTGGGGACCATCCGTACATTGGAGACTGTCGTAAAGCACCTTGGTGTATGATTCGACTTTTGTGCGTGAGAGCCAGTTCCCTTTCGGTGGCTGAGGCTCTAGAAAGCTGCAGTCTATAGAGGCTCGGCAACGCATCAGCAATGCCTCTGGTGTTGCAGGTGTCCATGGGCAGCGATAACTTCTTACCATCAGGTGGCTTGTCTGCTCATTTGCCGACATAAAAAACTTCAAACTCGACGGTTATGTACTTTTCTAACAATTACATTTACTAATGCTCCAATTACTACCTGACTTCTAAGTCTTAAACCAACAACATACAAATGTGTAATTCATTGCCCCCCTATCCACCGGCGTGTGTTTCGTGAAACTCGTCCCGAGGGGCGAGCTTATTTATGTTAATTTAGTATCTGCCAACCGCCTTACACGATATTGTACTTCCTGTATTATATAAGGCGGTATTAAGGTTTCTTCTCGCGAAATGAAAGAGGAAGTGTCACACAATATTTGAGTTTTGGTCATAATTTTATTACTTACTCAGTCACAGTAATATCAGCTGCGACTCAGTTTTATTTGTCGAGGGTTTCTTAGAAGCGAGTTAATAAAAAAAGCAATTTTGTAAGTACTTTTACTGCCTGATGTTATTATTTATTAATATAATTGATGTTACATAAATATTCATGTAACACCATCATTGGTGTTACACTAGTAACATTATTTATGTAACACCACCATTATGAGACGTTATGATTCTACTTGCACGGTTCCAAAAGATTTGATCTCCATAGGGAGAAGAATCTGAAAAGAAACTCCATGAACACGCTTTTAAAAGAAATAGTGTTACATTCTTCACTGGTACAATATTGCAATATATAGGTAGGTTGACCAACAACGTTTTCAACGTTAAGAGTATTTTTTGTTTCAATATGTATTACGATACATATCTATGTAGGTACTGTAGAATTTCTTTGTTCACTATCATTCTTCTAAGAAGGTCGTTTTAGCCTTCCAGCTACAATATAATTATATTCTTTAAAAAATATTCAGCTGTCTTTTCAAATATGTAATTTTGTTAGTTTTTTTAGTAAAGGAAAAAGTTCAATCGCGGGCAGGATTCGAACCTGTGTCTCGTGGTTGGATACACCAGACGCTCTGACCTCTAAGCCACCGCGAACCCTATCATCCCTATATATAACCCTAATCCTGCCCGCGATTGAATTTTTTCCTTTACTAAAAAATAACTTTATAATCTTAGCATGGAAAATGCAAAAAAAAAAACACAAATAGATATGTAATTTTGTTTTAAAATAACCGAGTACACGAGAATAATTCCACACGTTCCACGTATTTCTTTAACAAATTAACATAAATTAAATCAACGAAGCGCTTTCGTTGAATTGCTTTTATTACAGCTCAAAGAGTTGCCATATTAATTGCCAGATAAGCTTTCCACGGCATTTGAACTCATTAGCTGGTGGCCCTTGGAAATGAAACCTGTGTTGCCATTAACAACATTATTATTTACACGCGATACTAGTCGCTAGCAAAACAGCTTATTACCAACGAAGTCAAATTGTTAAACCTACACAACTACGTTGTTTTGGGATTTTGTGTCATAAGCAGTGATTTAAAAAAGGTGAGCTAATTTTCGTAAATTTCTTTAAAGAACAGAGACAAAAGTGGAGACTTCCTTACAACAATATTTTTTCCCTCTAATGTTCATGTTATTAATATAGAAAACAATCGAATGCGTTCCCTATCTTTATATCGTGGCCGTGCAGTGCGCGCCCGCGCACGCTGACGTGTACGTGCACGTGCGCGTGTAAGCCGACTGCTGGGGGCTCTACTACGACCAACTCGGACAGGTAACTAATATTGTCAACTATTCGTAGATTTCATTTTGTGACTTGAAATTTGTATAATATTGACACAAAATTAGCAGACACGGTTATTATTATTTTCGAAAAATATAAGACAATCTCCAATATAAAATGTACTTTAATGATGTCTCGAAACACGGGACAGTTTTCCTGAAAAAAAAAAAATGTTATCGTAAGGATGTCTCCAATTTTGTCACTGTTCTTTGAAGTTTTTCCGATCCTTGGTATAAATAATGCTCCAAATGTTTATAGTTATAATATATCCGTAAGATTCTACCAGTTTGCGCTTAAAGGCTCCCCGATTCGCTCAGTTAGCATCTGATTTTTACTTTACGTGGGAGAGCCATGCTTCGGCACGAATGGGCCGGCTCGACCGGAGTGATACCACGGCCTCACAGAAAACCGGCTTACGTCGTGTTTCGCCGAGTGAGTGAGGTTACCGGAGGCCCAATCACCTTTTAAAAGGTCGGCAACGCACTTGTGACTCCTATGGTGTAGTGGGTGTCCATGGGCGGCGGTAATCGCTTACCATCAGGCGATACGTCTGCTCGTTTGCCGTCCTATCCCAAAAAAAAAGAAACAATTGCCTGCCTGCAAATAAATGATTTAAATCGATTTATAAATTTAAGAAAGAAAAGCATTTGTTGGGCCCATATTGAGGCATGGCAAATAAAATATAATAATAAAAATAATAATATAATAAAAGAACAAAAAAGCTAAAAAATTGAGCTTGAAAACTACGTACACATCATACATTTCTAAGATTTAAGCATGGGAATTGAAAAGATATGCTCTATTTCTTTCCAGCAGTATGAGCGTGAGTTTAGAATTTGTATGGAGCAATGAATTGTGACGTCACAATTCACGTTAATACACTCTGTTTTGAAAAAAAAAATACGTGTGGCACTCGGGGACTGCCGCGGTAAAGCTATTGCATAGCGTTTTTTAACAACTTATATAATACAACCAATGCCACCTAAAGGCGGGTTGCTGAACTAAAGAGACAAGCGTGTTAGGTTTTTTTCGTTACGGCATTTCTGGATTCGTTCCCCATGCTCAAGGCCCGCGATAGAAGCTATGCAATAGCTTAAAAATATTTATACATTCTTTATTTTTGATCCAATTTAAAATTTGTTTTTGTTGCTCCATTTATGGTTAACAATTTTATGAGGTCATAAAAAAATGTTAATTATGTAGTTTATTAGCTGTTATACCTAAAAGGCAAAAAAGCCTAAAATTCCTTTTAGTTTTGTATTGTTTAGCTGAGTGAATGTAAAATAAAAGACGATCTTTTTAGATTCATAATAGTTCCGAGGGAAAAATCTATGTCAAGTTATCCCCAAAAGTCACGTTTACAATTGTGTGACTTCGCATTTTCCATTTAGATTATCTTTGTATTGTCCATGTGTCGACGGTGGATTTACTAAAAGTATTTGTCACACGTACCGGTTATTTTTAGCTTGTCAGCCCTTGTTAAGGATATTGCAAAATACTCATATTCTAACTAAACATTTCTGTAAAAATAGGCCAAATTTTTCACAAGGCAAGGACATGAGTTAGAAGTCATTAACATTTTAAAACACAATGAGGGAAAACGAGTATACATTCAGCCTGATAAAACGCAGATTCTGCAGCCTAAGGACAAGCAGCACTACTGAGTTGTCTTGTAATGGTCTCATGTAATATCTTGACGGATGATTTACTGATTGCCCTTTGTTGAACATTACTATACCTCTGTCTAACCATTCGGGGTATACAGGCTTGATGTGTTTTAGTAAACAATGTTACAAACAGCATCATCACTACATAGTATAAAACAAAGTGGCTGTCGCTGTCTGTCCGTCCCTATGTATGCTTAAATCTTTAAAACTACGCAACGGATTTTGAAGCGTTTTTTTTAAATAGATAGAGTGATTCAAGAGGAAAGTTTTAAGCTATTTAACATTACGCTACGACTTTTAGGAATGGGGCAACGCGGGTGAAACCGCGGGCGGGTCGCTAGTAAAACATAAAGTTAGTTGCAAGAAAACACTAGTTTTCTTAAAATAAAAGTCTAATTGTTTATTTGTTAATCAGAAGTAACTACAAAACTTTGCAGAGGAAGTTTGCCTCGCGTAAAAGATAAACATCTTTTCTTCTTGACGGAAAAAGTATTTTCCTATGACTATTTTATAGGAAAACTTTAAATTGAATAATATTATTAACTTTTTATAATAGAAAGTACATTTATTTTTCAACTAGCTGAGAAGGATTTCTTACTGTGTCCATTATTTATTCATTTTTATTTTATTTATTGGTAATATATGTTGAAACACACGAGCATACGGCTAGATTTTCCACGTGTGGGGATGGGTTAGAATACTGTTCCTCACTGCCTTTCAGATAGGCTTTCCGTAAGAGGCGTGAAAATATCTGACCCTTCCGTCGAAGTCTGTCGTAAAGCACCTTGGTGTGTGTTTTGACATATGCGCGTAAGAGCCAGTTTCCCTCGGTTGCTGTGGCTCTGGCAGTCTGCAATCCGTAGGGGCTCGGCAAGGCCACCTCTTCTGGTATTGCAGGTGTTCATGAGCGACTATGACAACATACCACCCGGTGGCACGTCATATCGTTTGCCGACTTAATCCATAAAAAAATTGATGAATATAAGGTTTCCTTTTAAGCTATTGCATAGCTTCTATCGCGGGCCTTGAGCGTGGGGACCGAATCCAGAAATTCCGTAACGAAAAAAACCTAACACGCTTGTCTCTTTAGTTCAGCAACCCGCCTTTAGGTGGCACTGGTTGTATTACATAAGTTGATAAAAACCAATGCCACCTAAAGGCGGGTTGCTGAACTAAAGAGAAACACGCTTGTCTCTTTAGTTCAGCAACCCGCCTTTAGGTGGCATTGGTTGTATTACATAAGTTGATAAAAAACGCTATGCAATAGCTTTACCGCAGCAGTACCCGAGTGCCACACTAATTTTTAGTTTTAGATACGGAATCCTTACCTAGATCTTAATAAATTTGTGATCTCTGTCCATTAGGAAAATTCAAAACACAACTGTACGCGTCAATTATTTATTTGAATTTCAACTTTATGCATTGTTGGAAGTTAGTAATATACTGAAACGACCCGTGCAAGTATTGTTAGGTATCGAGATCTGGTTTTATTTATATAATCATTTTTCTTTTATAAGAAAATAAAAATAAAAACATATTATTAAACTGATTTATTTATTTACATAATGCACATTAACTGATATGGCAATACTTACGGTGGCAAAGACACTAGATGCCAAAAATACGAAGGCCCCTGATAGCATTATCTCATTTTAAAAATTTGCTATATTTTGGGGTAATTGCGGCAATTCGGGTACCTACGTATAAATAAATATATATTTTATTTGGTGATGTGATCGCTTTTACATCGGACAGGGTTTTTTTAACTCAACTATACAGCTTGCTGGTATTCATTCACGATCCTTAAAATCTATGTTTTAATATATTTGAGTTTTTTTTGGGAAAATTCACATAGGATCAAAATATATATCTATATACGAGTATACTTAAGCAAGATTCGACGACGCAAGTTCTAGATCGGAAATTGAGCTATGAAAACCTAAGATTATTAATCTAGCTTACAGTATAACAGTCATATTTTTACTAACCTTCCATTAAATTGTGCTGATAAATGTATTAATCGTGCCAAATGCTCGCATGCGTACTTACTTCGTGGCATAACCTTGTGTAACGCGTGAATCGCACGCAATCAACATTTAGAGACTGACGCTTAATTGGCACTTACACCACCAAAGCTTATATTTCATTATGGCTTTTGCTTTTCCACCAATTGGTGTTCATTCCCCGACTGGGGAACGGTGAGCAAGGTCGCGAGGAAGCGTTGTGTCGGCAGTGGGGGGGACCGGTGATGTTTTGTTATCACCATCACGGGGGCCGTAAGCATGTTTGCCACCTTAGTGGTATAAAAAAAATAAAATTTTAATACAAATTGATTCAGAATTGGAGAATGTCGAAGCAGATTTGCTTAGCCGGATTTAGCTACTAAATGAAATCCTCAATAGTATATAGAGGGCATTTTATTGAGCATTTTTTACCCACGACGATGAAAAACGTATGTTTATCTGTGTCTGTCTGTTGCATCGTAGCTCCCAATGAACTGATTTTATGCCGTTTTTTTAGTTTGAAAGGTGACATGATTGAGACTGTTCTTATATGAAATCTGGCCTGCCTTTTGAAGATTATCAGCCCTTTTCTAGTTAATGAAGGGATGTGAGCAACTTCCACGTGTCTGATCGTTTTGAAATTTGGTATCCATTTGACTGCCTCATTAGTCTAGTGGTGCCAAGTGCGACTGCTACGCTAGAGGTCCTGGGTTCGATCCCCAGGTCGAGCAAAGTGTTATTGAGTTTTCTATGAAATTCTCAGTAGCAGCTCGGAGTCTGGATTTGTGGCCGGTTAATGGCTATAGGCTCGCCCCCTATAACATGGGACCTAAACATACCAGGCGAACTGTGGGTGTACATTAAGTACGCCTCTGCCTAACCCTGCGGGGAATACAGGCGTGATGGTATGTTATCCGTTTGAAATTTGGTATTTGGATCTTTAATTTTTAAATTTAATATTATCATGTAATCTACATATCTAACTTTCTTATGAATAGAACAACACAAATGATCACAAAATATTTAAAAAAGCATTTCCATGTATTGTAACGTTGCTGAGAATGTCCGATACTGTGTTCGAAGTAATGCTCACGGCGAGTAAGCATTATTTTACCATTATTTTATATTATTACGTGTGTTCTTTTATATTTTGCGATAACTCTTCTTGGAAATGTCGGATCTGTGGATCACGTATGCTGCATTTATTTCTATGAGCTATATT
The DNA here is from genome assembly GCA_910591435.1 of Acronicta aceris. Lineage (NCBI taxonomy): Eukaryota > Metazoa > Arthropoda > Insecta > Lepidoptera > Noctuidae > Acronicta > Acronicta aceris. The sequence goes on along the minus strand of OU342762.1, from coordinate 15,919,496 downwards.
AAAAAACAATCTATGATGTTGGAATGTGAACATTTACAATAATAGCCAAACTTTTGGTGGTCTGTACGAAATATATACAGGTAAATTCAATGTTTCTTGTTTGGGTGATATTATAACTAAAATCCTGATCCCCCTGACCCAGAAACAAATTCCTTAAAAATTACAGCTCGCCAATTGATCACAGCCGTCAGCTCCTTTCGAAATGGATCTGCTGGTGGCCTCGACGGCTTGACACCCCAGCACCTAAAGGATTTGACGGGTTCAAGCGCCGGGGAAGCTGGTGAGTTGCTTTTAAAGGAGCTTACGGCTCTGATTAATTTAATGCTCTCCGGCAATGTGAGCGAAGCCGTCATCGACGTCTTGTACGGGGCAAATTTATGTGCCCTGCGCAAGAAGGATGGCGGCATTCGTCCTATTGCCGTAGGGTGTACTTATCGGCGTACGGCAGCCAAAATTTGTTGTTCCTTTTACAGTGACATACTGAAACACAAATTCCAGCCCCTACAACTAGGATTTGGTTCCAAAGGGGGCTGTGAGGCAGCCGTACATGCCCTAGCAACTTTTTTAAACCATAAAAAAGATGAGGTCATCCTTAAGGTTGACATAAAGAATGCCTTCAATTCGGTAAATAGGGACGCTTTGTTGGCCGAAGTCAAAAAAGAAATACCCAAAATTTATAGTTTCCTTTGGCAATGCTATAGGCACCCCTCTAAATTACTATATAAGGACGATCTTTTGGAATCAGCCGTCGGATGTCAACAAGGTGACCCTCTGGGGCCAGTCATTTTTAGTTTGGCAATAAATCCCATTATCAAGGAACTAAATTCAAAATTTAACGTATGGTACTTAGATGACGGGACCCTAGGAGGTGATGCAGAAACAGTTTTGGAAGATTTTAAATTTTTAAAGCAGAAATTTAGTTCTATTGGCCTTGACCTCAATCCCACAAAATGTGAAATCTTTGTACCAGACACTGCTGACAGACAACTGACTTTACAGAAATTTAATGCATTTGCTCCTCACATCAAAGTTGTTGAAAAAACTTGTCTTCACCTATTAGGGTCCCCAATCTTTGATGAATCCTTTCCGATTTTTATCGAAGATAAAATACAAAATTTTAATGATATATCAGAAAGACTTTTCAAAATTAATACACATTCGGCTTTTACCATTATTAGATTTTGCTGTTTTGGGCCAAAATTTACTTACTTCCTTCGCTGTTCACATTTGTGGACACAACCACATCTTTTGGAAAAAGTTGATAATATTATACGAAATTTTATTTCTTCTATTTTAAATGTGGCTCTGGATGACCGAGCTTGGTTACAAGCCACGCTCCCCATTCGTTTGGGTGGCATCGGTATCCGCAAAATTTCTAGTATCAGTTTACCCGCGTTCATATCCTCAGTCCACAGTACCGAAAAATTAGCCAGAGATATCTTAGGACCTTCTCTGGTTGATTTGGAAGTACCGTTTCTGGCTGATGCTATGAACGTTTGGAGAATGGCTTGTCCCAGTACTGATTTTCCCCTGGTCCCATTTTCCCAAAGGCTTTGGGATGGGCCGCTTTGCAGTTTGACGCGGAAAGAACTACTCAATACGTCAGTCAATACTGCAGAGCGTGCTCGTCTGATGGCTGTGGGTGAATGGGAATCAGGTCTCTGGCTTCGAGCACTTCCTTCATCCAACACAGGGACTATGTTGGATGATACCACCTTTCGGCTAGCTACCTGTCTCCGTCTTGGCGCTCCGTGTGTTGCTCCGCATCGCTGTAACTGTGGCGAGGTTGTCGACAGCCTTGGATATCATGGCCTGTCGTGCTGCAGGAGTGCAGGCCGCATAGCGCGACATGCCAGCATTAACGACATTCTTCGTCGTGCTCTTGCCACCGCCGGCGTACCAGCTGTTTTAGAACCGAATGGCTTGGTGCGTGACGATGGGAAGAGACCAGATGGTATGTCCCTTTTACCTTGGAAAATGGGTAGGCCTTTGGTGTGGGACGCAACCTGTGTTGACACCCTTGCTCCATCCCATCTTCCAAGCTCAGCTGGCTGCGCTGGCGCTGCTGCTGCTGCTGCAGAGAATCTCAAACGGCGCAAGTATAGTAACCTGTCCGGTAACTATATTTTTGAGCCGTTTGGGGTCGAAACACTCGGGTCGTGGGGTCCGAGTGCTCGTCTCCTTTTCAAGGAAATTTCAAGGAGACTGGTCGACACTTCACGTGACCAGAGGGCTGGCTTGTTCCTAGGACAGCGCATAAGCATTGCCATTCAGCGTGGCAATGCTGCCAGTCTTCTGGGCACCTTCCCGGACGACAGCGATGCCGAGGAATACTTTGACGCTTAGTCACGCCTGTCTTTTAGATTTATATATATAGCTTTTTTTTACGTTCATGTATTTTATGTAAATAGTGTATATAGTAAAATAATTTAATTGTGAGTTACTAAATCAAAAATATATTGGCCTTTTTTATGGGATCCTATCCCATGGGCAAACGAGCAGACGGGTCGTCTGATGGTAAGCGATTACCGTATACCGCCCATGGACACCCGCAACACCATAGGAGTCACAAGTGCGTTGCCGACCTTTTAAAAGGGGATTGGGCCTCCGATAACCTCACTCACTCGGCGAAACACAACGTAAGCGTTGTTTAACGCCACACCACCACGGCCTCACAGAAAACTGCTGTGAGGCCGTGGTATCACTCCGGTCGAGCCGGCCCATTCGTGCTGAAGCATGGCTCTCCCACGTAAGCATGGGCATGGCTATCTTCAAAGGCTGAATAGATATAACTTAGGAGACAAGCTTTGCTTTGTCACAGGAAATGTTAGATATTGTTGTTTATGAAATGCAATTTATCTATCTTCAATGTTATTCAAATCGCAATATCTCATAACCCATACTAAAATCTAATATTTATAAAACAAAGTCACTATCATTGTCTGTCTATCTGTTCGCCATATACTCAAAAACTACTGAACGGATTTTCATGCGGTTTTCTACAATTAACAGAGTGATTTATGGGGAAGGTTTCAAGCTATTAAACATCACGCTATGACCCTTAAGAACGTGGAACCGCGGGTAAAACTACGGGCGAAAAGCTAGTATTACATTAAACATACTAGGTAACCATGCAACAGTGCTTTATCAAATCCGATTTAGCTCCCTCCGTACTAGTTTTTCAAACACGTTTTATTTATAGCCCACTTCAAACACTGGCAACACCGCATGGAAACTGTGTCAGTTATAAATTATACACGTGAGCTAATATTGCCAATAAGTAAGGCAACTTGTTGTGTTGCTATTAACTTTGATGTTATAGCTAAGAAAGGTGTTACCTATATTACATCTCTCTCTCTCTTTCTCATTCTAACTGTCAATCATGGTGGTACAATCAACAAGTCTTCTTGGGTTCGTTTCCCGGGTTGAGCAAAGAGTTATTGGATTCTCCTAAATTCTGAAATTCTCAGTAGTGGCTTGGAGTTTGGAATTTGTGCCCGGTTAATGGTATTAGGCTCGCCCTCTATTACATGAGACATACCGGCGACTGTGGGTATAGATTAGTACGCCTCTGTCTAACACATCGGGAAATACAAGCTTAATGGTGTGTATTGTATAACAAAAATAAAGGCCCTTGGATATTTCCGTACGTTTAACATAATTTTTTCATTCCTGTTTCAGGATAAAAGGAAAACATAATATATCATGGCTTATCTTACAGCACAAGGCTAAGATTACAGTGACGTGTGTACTGTTTTTTAATGGCTATAAAAAGGAAACACCCGGTATAAAACAAAGCGATTTGTTTTCTGTTATATTTAGGTTTAATTATTTATTTAATTCAACACAAAATCCACAGCTCTTAAAAATAACAGATAAGCATACGGTATTTCTTACAGCCAATTATGGATTTACAATTTAATTTCCATGCTTTTTTGCAAACAAAAGAATACAGGAATGGAAATTATTTAAAAAAGAAAAATGCGTAAGTAAATGTATATTGTGTGCGTATGCGTTTGCATGTACATGTGAATGTACGTGTGCATTTAAGAATATTTTTTTTTATAAAAGCTTACTAGTAATGTGATTAGCACATAACTAGTATTCTTGTTACCCCCTCGTGCTAAGCTAAATGCTTGTGTTACGAGTGGGTTCACGTCGGTAGTGCAATGGGTGGGTTTCGAAACGGCAACCACGTGATCGCAAGTCCGAAGCCCGAGCCAATTAGGCCATCGCAGCTTCAAATCCAATCCGTTTGGTACAACTGTGTACTGTTCTTGATGGAAAGAAATAATGATGCTGTAAGTATAAGTATATATTCGTTACGTGGGAGAGCCATGCTTTGGCACGAATGGGCTGGCTCGACCGGAGTGATACCACGGCCTCACAGAAAACCGGCGTTAAACAACGCTTACTTTGTGTTTCGCCGAGTGAGTGAGGTTACCGGAGGCCCAACCCCCTTTTAAAAGGTCGGCAACGCACTCGTGACTCCTGTGGTGTTGCGGGTGTCCATGGGTGGCGGTTATCGCTTGCCATCAGGAGATCCGTCTGCTCGTTTGCCTTCCTACACAATAAAAGAAGAAAAAAAAGTATATCTTGATGGTTGTGATGACTACGTAAGGCTAAGTTAAAATTTATATACATATCGACGGGTATGGTTCAATACCGCGTAATTAACACTTTGCTATAAGGCCTAACATTGAATTAAATAACACTGAAATTATTGTAAAATAGTCCCTACACCAAAGTGTTAGTTCGCGCGATATATAGTTAGTGTGTATGTTAAACGTTACCTCCTAGTGTCATGTCATAGAAAAGAGATGGAGTACTTTAAAACTGTTGGTTGTTATATAGGTATCAATGTAATTTTTTTTAGGTTAAAATTGGAATATGATATTTTTTCTGTAAATGGTTACTGTACAGCTGCTACGCTAGAGGTCCTGGGTTCGATCCCCAGGTCGAGCACTGTTATTGAGTTTTCTATGAAATTCTCAGTAGTAGCTCGGAGTCTGGATTTGTGCCCGGTTAATGGCTATAGGCTCGCCCCCTATTACATGAGACCTAAACATACCAGGCGAACTGTGTGTGTATATTAAGTACGCCTCTGCCTAACCCTTCGGGGAATACAGGCGTGATAGTGTGTATGTATGTATGTATGTTTACTGTACTGTTGGGATCGAAACTAATGGAAACTGCATCGAATTTCATACAGTAGTTTTTGCTTGATACACGTACAAACAGTCTGACAAATAACATTTCTAAAAAAAAATGCTGTTGCTGTGTTAAAGAACCCCATATTAGTTTTTCTTCAATGTCTATAATATACAGATATGGGCCTGTTATAATTTTATTACATGTATAATGACGAATAGATGGATATTATTGTATAATTACAGTAGTTACATGTAGTGGTCATACGTCGTCTTTAACAATTAGTTGACACAGATATTTATAGGTGATCGTACGACGTCCTTTATGTAAATAAATTTTAGGCATATAAATTTATTTCTTTAATTTAAAAAAATCTCATGTATCGTGGGTGCGTTTACAAACACAAATTCTCACATACACAAACGCCCAGACCCGGAACAACTACCTGTAGATCATACAAATATTTGCTCTGTGTGGAGATCGAACCCACAACATGTGGCGCAGAAACCGAACGCTCAACCGCTACGCCAATCGTGTCGTCGAAATTATAATATTTATTTCTGTAAGTAATCTTTTAAGGACACTTTTACATACATACATAATATTTTCACGCCTATCTCCCATTGGATTCGGCAGAGTGGGTCCCGAGTGGGTCTTCCCCGATAGATATAATCTGGGTATCTATAAATCACGAGTGAATCGGTATCTTCTAGGCAAGTGCGCTCCATTGTAGATCGCAGTGTCGCTTAACATCAGGTGAACTGGCGGTCAAGCGTAAGCTGATGAAGAATTTAAAAAAATACTATTATTTAGCTGCATCTGGACCTAACCTGGACGCTAACTCCAACACTTTGAGAAAAGGCGATGATCAATCGCGAAGGCTTTTAAGGGTCGGTCCGGCGGTGCTTGAATTGCCCACAAAAACGTAATCCAGACAATATGCTACCAAATTATGTTATTATTCGGATTTGGATACCGTTAATCAAGGTTTCTACGGTACTATTTCGCCTACTACTACTACTTTCTGGACGAAATGGTAGAGTAGAAACCTAGATTAACGATATCGGAATCCGAATAATAACAGAAATTGATTAAATTGTGTTTGAATTACGATTTATTTCGGTACTGACTGCCTCATTAGTCTAGTGGTCCCAAGCGCGACTGCTACGCTAGAGGTCTTGGGTTCGATCCCCAGGTCGAGCAAAGTGTTATTGGGTTTTTCTATGAAATTCTCAGTAGCAGCTCGGAGTCTGGATTTGTGCCCGGTTAATGGCAATAGGCTCGCCCCCTATTACATGGGACCTAAACATACCGGCGAACTGTGGGTGTACATTAGTACGCCTCTGCCTAACCTTTGGGGGATACAGGCGTGATGGTATGTTATTTATTTCGGTATTACATTTGTAAGAGAAATTAGTCCGCCGGACTCTTGATGTACGTGCTTTATTTCACCCTTATCAACCTCTCAATCAAACAAGACTTATCTAATAAAACTGCAGGCACACCACCTATAAATTTTGTCGCGAATTCTGTTAAGATCACGCACCTTTGTGCCGCCCAAAGTAGCTCTTTATCATGCAAAATACATATAGAACGCACGCAATGGCCCAAAGCAGGGACAAAGAATAAATATTACCAGAAGGCCAGCTTATAATACTTATTGTGGTTATAGATTTAGTTAAACGATTCTTACGTGGGAGTGCCATGCTTCGGCACGAATGGGCTGGCTCGACCGGAGTGATAAACAACGCTGACGTTGTGATTCGTGCGTACTGTGTGTGTACATTAGTACACCCCTGCCTAACCCTTCGCGGAATACAGGCTTTATGATATAATGTTGAAATAGTAATAATTTCCAATTTTTTAGACTGTGGTTTCATTGATGAAGTCGTGACGTCATCGTGTCTATATGTATGACAGAAATTTAATGACGCACCCTCGTTCATTGCTACAACTTTAAAACATGAAAGTAAGTTGTTCAGAATGACTTTTATCGTTCTAATTATCTTGTCGTAACGTTTAATGCTAATTTCAATTTAGCTTCAAGAGTTCAAGCAATGATATTCAAATGTAGTAATAAATTTATTCACGTATATAAAAGCAAAACAACAGCTGTCTCGGACTAAGACTAGTGATAATGAAAAATCACAATCACTTACCAGAAGAGCCAGGATCAGGTTCTTGGATATCTGGAGATCAGCAGGATGACAGGAGCACACATTTCACCGTTTTTTTTTAAATATTTTTGTTAGGGAGACACGCGTCATGTATTTGTTGTTTTATGTGAGAAGATTTTGAACGGGGGAGGGTTAGGAATATGGCGTGCAGCTGCAATCTACCAATCAAAATGATTATATTTAATAACTTGTAGGTAATGAGCGTTTCATTGTAAGCATATTATTTACTAAACAACTTGTAACACTGACATACATTTATTGCTCATATAAACATGAAATATCGAAAAACATACACTGAAGAAAATACATCTACCTGCAAAAGCGATATTTTTTTTTCATGCATTTTACTATGCATCCAGCTTGGCATAGCATACAAAGTGCACGTTTAACCCTTCTGTTACCTTTATGCTTTGTCCTCGATTTATTTTCAAAAGGAACAATGCGAAACAATAAAAAGTGTGGAACGTGTGAACTCCGGCAAGCGACTATCGCGTGACCTTTGTGTAATAAGAACGACCTTCCACGCTGATATTTATTGCTGTATGTCATTTCTATTTTCCTATATATTTTTCTTTTCTATAATGTTTATATCTATATTGACTGTAACCAGTGCATCCTACCCGTGATGACTTACAGAGCCGAAACGTGGACACTCACCTTGGGACTGGTCCACAAATTCATGGTTGCTCAGCGTGCAGTGGATAGAATTCGCAACTAAGTCATTCGCCAAAGAACTAAAGTCACCGATATTGCGCGGAGAATAAACAAGCTAAAGTGAAAGTGGGCCGGCCATGACTGCAGACGGATAGACGATTGATGGAGCAGAGCAGAGATTAGAGTGGAAACCGCGTTTGGGCAAGCGTAGTGTGGGACGCTCTGCGACGCGATGTACCGACGATTTGAAGAAGATGGCTGGCAGCGGATGTATTCGAGCTGCCAAGACCGGGATGATTGGTGCTCTTTGGGGGAGTGACATACTACCATCACACCTTTTTACTACGTGAAGAGCTGTTCACGCACAGATTTCCTGTACGCCTAAGTCAGGCTCATGTTAAGGAGTCTGCCCACTATACCGTCTCATACCATAACCGAACTAGAAACGTATCAGACACGTAAACAAACACGACACGAACTACTATGCGCACTAGAACATGTTAACAGCGTTAATACCTGTAAAAAAACTTAGTTAGAGACCGTAGCATCTGCGTGTCATCCGCCTGTCATATCCATTATGGTCAGTTATTTGTATTGAGAAGTATGATTTGTATATAACTATGCATGGAGCGTCAACAATTCAACAAACATAGGCCAAACTAAAAGAAGTATAGGGACCCGCGTAAAAGAACACATCGCTGATATCAAACACCGCCGTTTCAAGAAGTCAGCAGTTTGTGAACATACTCTAGAGATACTCAAGTCCTCGCAAAAGAAAACCGATTCCTTCCCAGGATGATCCGTGAGGCTATTGAAATTAAAAAAAATCCAAATTTCAATAGAGAAGATGGCTGGGTCTTACCACCTGCTTGGAACTCCATTATAGATTCCATAAAATCAAAATCCAAGTCCAAAACTGCAAGACCGAAGGATACGGTGAGCTCGTTCTGCGTGAATCGGATCGCCAATAATTAACAAAAATGTAAGGTAGCTGTTAGTAATTGTAACATTAAGACGTCCAACAACTTAGTCTACCAGTGATCATGGATGCTGTAAAGGATCCGAAACGTCGGGAATCAAATAATATCAATACAACGCGATAAAATCCGTAAAAAGTAGTTTTATTTCAACGTCAACAATTGTTGGCGAGAATATTTTGCAGGTGCCGATACGCTCCATATGGATCATGGATAGGTGATGGAACGGTCTAACGGGCATAGTCGTATACTTCTTAATACAAAGAATATTATTTTGTCTGACACTTTCCTAGTAGGTACGGTCATGGTATGATACGGTGTAGTGGACAGACTCCATAATAGAGGGCGACTGCCATCAACCGGCTGAAATTTGGGCCCGGTAGAAAATTTCATAAAAAATCCTAACATCACTGCTCAACCTAGGAATCGTACATCGAACCTCTAGCACAGCAGTCACTACTACTAGACTAATGAAGCAGATAGATAAATACGTTCCGTTTTTATAAGATGTAACATAGTTATGACATTGCTTTTACCTTACCAATTCATTCTAAATACAAAGTATGTTGTGAATTATTCAAGTTTTTTTTACTCAAAAGAACTTCAAAATAGATAGTTAAAACACAATTTTAATAAATTGTGTTGGAATTGTTTGAAGTTTTTTAATGTAAAATATTTCAAAATTCGAAACTTTTAGTAACTCCTTTTTAGTGAAAAATATATTTTACATATTATTGTACAATGAAAAGCTTAGCCTGAAAATCAAATGCATACAAGTTTCAGGTATTCGCCCCAAAGTAGATCTTTGTACATGACTGTTTCTAATTATGAATATACCATGTTCATTCCCTTTGCTATGGTCATTCAGATGGTTGCTACTAAAAATTGTACAAATATAAATTATTATTTTATTTTTACTAGTAACGGGCGGAGGTTTTATTTTATTCGTGATAGGCTTACGCTTGACCGCCAGTTCGCCTGATGTTAAGCGAGACTGCGATCTACGATGGAGCGTGCTTGCCTAGAAGAAACTGATTCACTCGGGATTTAAAGACACCCAGATTATATCTATCACGGAAGATCCACTCGGGAAGCGCATTCCACATTTCAGTATCCTTCTTTGGCGTGCGAAAAATTCTCACCTTCGTACAGGATAATAAATCAATATGCAAGGTTAAACTGTACTCGCAGTCTGCATATTGATGGGTGACCATACGTAACACCACACAGATAATAAAATCGAACCTGGGACATACAAAATATAACTCTAATTTAACCAGTCATAGAAACTGAATTTACATCCTCACAAATCATAATAACAGTTGGTATTGGCAGTAATATGTTACGCAATCTGAATGCCGGGATGTTGGTAGTACAAGATAATATTGACATTCATTGACCAATGACAGCTATCCAAATAGTCCTTTGAGATACCGTTCTATTAGGTTGCTTCTCTACTGCGTGCCGAAGCGAAGCGGAGCGAGAAATTAAACGGAATAGTGCATAATACTTCAATGCTCTAGTATTCATAAGTGCGGCTGATTAAGCAGTGAGATCCTAGTTTCGAATTCCAGGTAACATCCGTACTATATCTGTAATACCGTATAACATCCACTAGGCAGAGGCATACTAATGTACACCTACATTTTGCCGGTATATTTAGGTCCCATGTAATAGAGGGCGAGCCTATTACCATTAACCAGGCACAAATATCAAACTCTGAATTGCTATTGAGAATTTCATAGAAAAACCCATTAACACTGTGCTCGACCTGGGGATCGAAGGACCTCTAGCGTAGCAGTTGCGCTTGGGACCACTAGACTAACGAGGCGTCTTTAATAGGTAGTAATAGCTATTTTAGCGTATCCCAGTGGAATACAAACCTAGGCATATACCTACGAAATTATTGTACTGTTAAATTACCAACATATTGCGACCGCATTCCACGGTACGCATCACAGAGTAATGTGGCATTCACACAGACGATGATTCAACAGCGCTAGAATAAACTTGTGTATCGACGTCCTAATGTAGTTGCAATTAATTGGAAATGCAATGCAACATTGGTACATACTAATGTTGCATTGCATTTCAATTATATAAATGGAATATTCAGTTTTGATCCAGAACGTCAATTCAATTGATGCCACCCATTTTAGAAGAAATCATTACTTACCCTGCAGTGCAGCAGTGGGACAATAATTATTATTGTAACACTTTTATATGTCTATGAATAATATTTTGTAGATGATTCTCCAAATCATTGAATATACTGATTAACATACCATCATACCATCACGCCTGTATTCCCCGAAGGGGTAGGCAGAGGCGTACTAATGTACACCCACAGTTTGCCGGTATGTTTAGGTCCCATGTAATAGGGGGCGAGCCTATTGCCATTAACCGGGCACAAATCCAGACTCCGAGCTGCTACTGAGAATTTTATAGAAAAATTCAATAACACTTTGCTCGACCTGGGGATCGAACCCAGGATCTCTAGCATAGCAGTCGCTCTTGGGACCACGAGACTAATGAGGCAATATACTGACCTGGGTTCAATTCCCGGGTAGTGCAAGTAGTGCAGTTTTATTGATTGTTCTCTGAAATTCTCAGTAGCTCAGAAATGATACTGACGAATCATAAGTGTACATTTTAAAAATATTTTGTTTTCAAGTACTTTATTTTTTGTTACTGTTACTTTGACGATGTTGACGATGTGTTTTCCGTAACGGCTTCTGCGCCACGTGTTGTGGGTTTGATTTCCACTTGTAGCAAATATTTGACCTACAGATAGTTGCTCCGGGGTTTGAACGTTTGTGTACGTGTACAGTGCAAGCATGTACAAGTAAGTCTATCATTCTGTCAGCACTTTACCTGCTACGTGCGGCCTACATTTCAGTACACAAATATCATTCAAATCGCGTGCACTCATTTATCATTCAATCAATATAATTATATTATTATCAAACGTATTTTGAGTATCAATCAATCACTCCAACTACTATCATTAAAAGCTGTAAGGTCACAAACCCTACATCTTTTTGTTCCTTCGAGCTTCCGTATAAGCGGGACTATATCGCGTACTGTATAGTGTGTGAATACTGCAGACACTTAAGTATTGTTCCTGCGACTACGGCCTGTGGATAAGGTAACATCAACCCAAGTTATTAGCCAAACTATCAATAAAGGTTAATCATGAGCGTCAACATGGCAGACATTTTGGCCAATCAAGAGCAAGTCATGAAGGCCAAGGAGCAGCAACTGAAGAATTTCAAGAAGGATTCTTCGGAGCGCAAAACTCCGGCCAATATCAAGAAACGGTTAGACACCCTGGCTACGTACTGGCAGGAATTTCAAGAAAATCATGTAAGGCTGTGTGAATTTGGTGATCGCGGTTATGCTTATTTTTCGGAAAACTTCTATAATAAGACCATGATCTTCTACCAAGAAGATCAGATTTTGTGTTTGTAAAAGCACCAACAATACAGGGGGAGATTATAGAGTAGACAAAAAAGCATTTGTTTAGAGTGTTTTCAAGTAGTTAGGTTCAAACAGATTTATTATTAATTCTTACCTCCTGACTGCCTCATTAGTCTAGTGGTTCTAAGCGCGACTGCTACGCTAGAGGTCTTAGGTTCGATCCCCAGGTCGAACAAAGTGATATTGGGTTTTTCTATGAAATTCTCAGTAGCAGCTCGGAGTCTGGATGTGTGCCTGGTTAATTGCAATAGGCTCGCCCCCTGTTACATGGGACCTAAACATACCGGCAAACTGTGAGTGTACATTAGTACGCCTCTACATAACCCTTCGGGGAATACGAGTACAAGCGTTATGATACGTTATGGTAACCTGGTGGTCAGGATTTTAGGGCCTTTATTTGTTCCGTGTGGGGATTGAACCCACAACCCGTGGCCCAGAAGCCGATCACTCAGCCACTATGCCAAATCTTTCATCAAATTATTATTATTATTACACATTCATCTATTATTATTATCATTTGTGTATACTTTTGGAGATACAGTCAGAACATTACAGTTGAAGGCTTGTAGGTAGGTATTATTAGAGAGAGAGATTAGAGAGAGAGAGATGTTGAATTAAAATTATGTCGCGAAGGGTTAGGCAGAGGCGTACTAATGTACAGCCACAGTTTGCTGTTCCGCGTAATAGGGAGAGAGCCTATTGCCATGAACCGGGCACAAATCTAATTCAAATAACAAAAAAAATCCTAATAACAGTTTGCTCGACCTGGGGATCGAACCCAGGATCTCTAGCACAGCAGTGGCGCTTGGGACCACTAGACCAATAAAGCAATTTTCTGATAAAACAATTGCAATATTATGTCGCAATTATATTGTCAGAGAATTTTATTTCTTTAGCCAGGGGAACGGAAAAGTTCATGGCACACAATACACGACGTTAGTAAGTAGAAAATAGAGGGAAAAATTGCTTATTCCGAGCTCTGAAAGCTGTTTCTACTGATAGTACAGCGTCACTAATCCCAATATATCTAAGGAAACTCCGACTTAAATTTATGGTCGTGTGAGACCGCGGCTTAAGCGCGGCGACAATTTGTTAGCAACATAATATAAATTTTAGAGCGAATGGATTTTGTATTAAAGCAGGATTTTGTAAGAAATGTTTTATGATACTCCTTTTAAAAGATAACATACTATCGCATCTGTATTTCCGAAGGGTTAGCACAAAGGCGCCCAAGGGGCAACCGTCTTGATACCCAGCGCCGGCAAAACCGCCGAATCCCTGCTACTGTACTGCCACCAGAGTATACTTTTTGGGTCGCGGGCTTATAGAACAACTTGGGGCATTAGTATCGCCATAAGATGTCAGCATAAAGCTGCATTTTTCGTCGTGACGTGCCAAAGACAAAGCACAGGAGGGCCACCGCTGTGTTCATTAGAGATCATGAAAATAAATAATCAAAATCACACCAGCAGCTTTTGAGAAGTTCGGACAATGCACAGAACGCCATCTGGCCTTACCGAAACAGAAAACCTCATAGAAAACAACGCCACGTTCATTTGTATCCGTGTTTTATTTCTGTCAAATCTATCAATCCATTCGCGATACAAAATGTATGAATTTTCGAATGTTTTAATAATTATTCTAATATTCGGGGAGGAGACAAACCCAATAAACCAAAGATCATAAAAATCGATCCAGCCGAGATATAACTGTTGTAACAAACCCGATAACAGGTTTAGTGAAAAATGTAATTAAATTGATACAATTCGTGAACTGAAAAAAAAATTAAAATCGACTAATAAAGTTCCAAGATATAAGCATTTAAAGATTTTGATGACGCAGTGAGTTGTGACTTCACAATTCTTTATAGTACGATCTCTCTATAGCATACAATTAAATGCTTATAACTTCCATATTTCTGAACCGATTTTAATTTTGGTTTCGTTAGTCTTAATATTTGTAGGAAATAAAATTATTAGGTGTTAAAAAATCATTAAAGTAGTCAATTGAACCCATGACCGCACGCTCAGCACCCGCACTTGCGACCCCTGGACCAATGATCCAGTTACTTCCTTTATCTCAGTTAAAAAGTATACCGCTTTAGATCTTCTTTGTTGGAAGCTTTAGTAAATACATTGATTGATGACTGATGAACAGGCTCATCAATTTTAAAAGTTTGCAGAAAACACGTTTAACGTTGCAAAACTCCAATCAATTTCACAATCTCAGTTGTCAATCATTAAGGAAAGCTTCGCTGTGTCAACCGTCAAATTCATTATTCAAAAGCAACATTCGACAAAGTGTAAGGCTGCGGTTCTGTTGAAAGGGAAAGCGGACGCTAAGGGAGGGAATCATTAATTTATCGGAATTTTAATTGCGTTAAAGACCCCCTTTATTTACCTAATTAGGTTGCTGAATCATTATGGCTTGTGAACCGCTTTGCGACTAAGTGACCGTTTAGTTGATTGCGCTTACATTCCTCGAAAGATTAGGCAGAAGTGTACAACCACAGAACGCCTGTATGTTTTTAGGGGGTGAGCTTATTGCTAATAAATCGATCGTAAATCTAAATATAGTGAATTTTCTAGGTAAAAACAATAACAACACTGCTCTATTAGACTAATGATGCTTTTGTAGAAACATTTTGAAATAAAAAGCTAAAGACAAATTGTTTATGCTATACGTACAAAATATCATCATAGGTACTACATGTTACATCACAATTATTGTAACTGTATTAAGGATGATGACTGGATTAAAAAAATATCATTATATTCGGTCCGTCAGTTGATTATCCAAAAATATCGGACACGTATTTTTTTGCTTTATCAAAATAAAAAGAATTGACAAATAGACAATCGACAGCATCAAAGTTCCGTCATTTTTTGTTTATTATACAAAAGAAAAAATACGTGTACATTATAATATTTTATAATCTAACTGACCGATCAAACAGATTTTTTTGGTCATCTAGCCTATTGCCGATATCTGTACCTATATAGAAGATATTTATGGAAAATAATTTATAGTAAGTACTTTATAAGAGCTATAGAAGGCAATACAATAAGAATTTTTATTTGTCTGTCTGTCTAAGTGTCTGTCGGTATATTTGTATGCGCATCACTCAAAAGCTATTACACAAAATTTGATGCGATTTTCACAGTTGTATTGCAGGAGATGTAACTTAAAATCTGGTGTAGCTTTTACCTTGATACAAAACCTAGAAGCTGATTTATAGTAAGAAAATCCATTTGGGAATTCAGTGAAACCGCGGGCAATAACTAATCCTTATTATAAACTTGAAAGTTTGTAAGTATGGATGTGTGGATGTACGGATGTTTGTTACACGCCAAAACGACTAAACGGATTTGGATAAGATTTGGCACACAGATCGATTATAGCCAGAAATAACACTTAGACTTTTTATCTTTTTTATTTTTATTTTGTTGGCCCAATCCTGAAGTCCACGCAGACAAAGTCGCGGGCAGAAGTTAGTATATTATATTTCTAGTAATTGAAGTGGGACTCAAGTAACTCTCGCTCTTGAACTACTCGAAGATCGAATTGTAGTAGTTATTGTCGATTGTTGTTTCAGCTTGTTTTTCTAGGGTGTATACTTAAGTCGCCTGCGGGATACTGACTTGGGGAGTCCGTCGCCCGATTAGAAAACTGCCCCAGGAGGTGGCGCGCGTGTACAGCGCACGTGCGCTCTTGGCAAGGATACAAGGCGAGGCCTCGCCTTGTGGAGGGGTACAGCTTATGCTGGACCATAGCCTGCCAGGGCCGTGGCGAGTGTCACGAATCGCATAGCCATAGGGTAAGAGAAGGCAAGTACGGTTTTTAGTCGGCAAGAGTCCGACATGCCATGCCGCCTCCCAGGTGGCAGCGGTTCCATGAGGATTTTCCGTGCTAGAAAAAAATGGTGTATACTTATGGGACTTTTCAGCAGATGCTAACGAGCAAAAAACCCTCAAAGAGAGTAGAGATTGTTACTCAAAAATACATCATAATGCAGGTTAAAAAATAAATTATATAATGGATATTAGTAATCAATAACTGCTTAATTAGCCTAGTGGTCCTGGGTTCGATTGCCAGGTCAAGCAAAGTGTTATTGGGTTTTTCTATGAAATTCTCAGTAGCAGCTAGGAGATTGGTATTTGTGCCCAGTTAATGGCAATAGTCTCGCCCCCTATTACATGGGATCTATTGGCGAACTGTGGGTGTAGATTATTATGCCTCTACCTAACCTACGATCGTATCCTTACTTCCTTATTTAATATTATATACGTGAAATAATATGTGAAATATGTGAAAATATATATGTGAAAGTTTGTGAGTATAGATGTATGGATGTTTGTTCCTCTTTCACGCCAGAACGGCTGAACGGATCTGGATAAAATTTGGCACACAGATAGATTATAGCTTGAAATAACATATAGGTTTTTTATCCAGGTCGGACCCAATCCTGAAGTCCACGCAGACAAAGAGGCGGGCAGAAGCTAGTTAGTAATAAAAAATGGCTTACTTTTTATACTAGAATCAGATATATTGGAAATAATAGAATGTATACTAAGAAAACCGTTAAATCTATCATAGAATACATAAAAACATCACGTTCCAATTTCAATCACATTACTTTCACATCCGAATACCTCGCCTCGAGGCACGCTGTCTCCCAGCCCGAGGCAGCGCCCTAAACAGTCGAAATAAACAAAAGGCCCAATTATAACGTTGGGTGGGATCGGCACTGATGCTAATTTCCTGATCCCCGAATAAATTAAACAATTCTGTAACAGGTACTCATTGGAGCCGATATCGATCTTCATTATGTGAATAGAAGATGCCTCTTCAGTGTAGTGGCTTTATACGATTAATTCAATATTGTTTGATACGGAGTGACGTCACTCTTGTATGATTTCATTTATATTGGGATGGAACGCGCTGTTGATTTCAAGAGTGAGTCCAATTGATGAGTGTTATGTGTATGATGAGTGTTGGTTTAACATAATTTCAGTAGACAATGGTAGCCTATGTTTTTTTATTTAAGAGCTCTTCTCATTATCGGTGGATTGCCACTGTTTTCTTATCTTCTGCTTTTCGTTTTACCGGGCCGGCTCGACCGGACTGGTACCACGGCCTCAGTGTTTCGCCGTGTGAGTGAGGTTACCAGAGGTCCAATCCCCCTTTTAAAAGGTCGGCAACGGACTCGTGACTCCTCTGGTGTTGCGGGTGTCCATGGGCGGCGGTAATCGCTTACCATCAGACGATCCATTTGCTCGTTGGCCCCCCTATCCCATAAAAAAGTTACTATTCTTGCATGCCTCTTTTGCTTCGTCATACATATACATTTTGTCATACAGACGCGCCGGTGGCGACTACTACGCACCATCTTTTTGAATGACTCACCGATAAGTGAAGACAATACCAGTCGAAAGAAGCATAATAAGAAGAACTATGAAATAGTAAATTGTAATCATAACCAAAAGGACAAATGAAATACATTTCATTACTAAAAGCGATGCGATTTAAATGGCGCTGCGACTAAGCGATTTAATTTCACTCTTGATGTGTTGTGGTTTCTAAATCTGCACGGGACAATTGAGTATTTGTATGTATAGGTAGTTGTCATAAAAATTGAGTTTGTTATTTTTTTTGTGACTGCCTCATTAGTCTATGGTCCCAAGTGCGACTGCCACGCTAGAGGTCCTGGGTTCGATCCCCAGGTCAAGCAAAGTGTTATTGGGTTTTTCTATGGAATTCTCAATAGCAGCTCGGAGTCTGGATTTGTGCCCGGTTAATGGCAATAGGCTCGCCCCCTATTACATGGGACCTAAACATACCGGTGAACTGTGGGTGTACATTAGTGCGCCTCTGCCTAACCCTTCGGGGAATACAGGCGTGATGGTATGATGATTATTTTTTTTGTGATTTTTTTGCATTTTCCATGCTAAGATTATAAAGTTATTTTAGTATAGGAAAAATTCAATCGCACCGACGTAAATTCAGAATGTGACGGAAAAATTTAAATCAGGCCGATAGAGTTCGCGGTGGCTTAGCGGTCAGAGCAACTGGTGTATCCAACCAGGAGACGCAGGTTCGAATCCTGTCCGCGATTGAATATTTCGTTTACTAAAATAATTGAGTTTGTCTAAAATATTAGGTGTATTATATTATTAGGCGCAGGATGCTTTTATAAAGTAAAAATGGTTTTCTAAAAACCTCTTTATTTCTAGATACTCTCATTTGAACTATTCAAGTATTTTTCTGTAAACAATTCAAAGAAAATAGGGTTATTGTACCACGAACCTTTGAAACCGTAAACTGAAGTTGGAATACTATAACTGGAAAAATAATGAAGGTTTGGGTCAAGTCTCACTTGAAATCCCCTCGAGGATTCTGCGATTTCATTATATTGGAGAATGTAAATCCGATATGATTTTATTCGGTATTGATAGGACAACATAACATACTATCAAGCTTGTAATCCTCAAGAGGATAGGTAGAGGTGTATGTATATCCATAGTTCGTCAGTATGTTTAAGCCCCATGTTATAGGGAGCGAGTCTATTGCTACAACCGGTCACAAATTCAAACTTCAAGCTGCTATTGAGAATTTCATAGAAAAATCAAATACCATTTTGCTCGACCAGAGAATCGTGTTCAGGAACCTGGATGCCGATACCAATTTTTTTTTAAAAGCTATGGGTCGTACATTACTAGTATTCTTGTTAACCCCTCGAGCTAAGTTAAAATGCTTGTGTTACGAGTGGGTTCACGACGGTAGTGCAATGGGTGTGTTTCGAACCGGCAACCACATGATCGCAAGTCTGACGCCCTAGCCATTCGGCTACCGCATCTTCAAATTGGGACCAGATTGGACAGAATCCTAAAAGTAATACATAAAAATGGTAACGACACAGGTAAACCCTTATTTATAGCGATCTACCTTTTCTTTTAGCCACCTTTTACGACTTACACAAGATAATGAGCAGGTCACATATATCCCCACGTTTTTCTTTCACGTTAGTAATCTCTGAAGATCACTGAGAAAGCTTTAGCGCATAAAAAAAACACAGCACAAAGTATGATAACAAAAGAAAATAAAAATCCATTCTTTCCAACTGCAGTTAAATAAAACATCGTTTATATTTCTTTTATAACACCCGCTTGCAGACACGTATACAATTGTTATCAAGAAATACTGCTGTCTTAGGGTGCTCACACATTAGTGAGATGCAATGCAATGGAAAATTCGGTGGCATTGTACAAATACGTTGCATGACTCAATGCAAGAGTGTGCAAGTTCTCATAGTTTATTCATTTCGCTTCAGAACGTTTGTTGCGGCAGATATCATAACATACCAACACGCCATTATTCCCTGAAAAATTTGGCAGGGGTATACAGTTCTAACTACCATTACAGTACGTTGATGTGTTCAGGATAGGGGGCGAGTTTATTGTCATTAACCAGAAATAAATCCAGAGTCCAAGCTGATACTGTGAACTTCATGGGAAAATAGATCTTGCCCTCTATGACATGGGACCTAAACATACCAGACAGATAGCAGATGTACCTTCATAAGTATAACTCTGCCTAATCCCGCGGTTTAAGTAATGTTTAAGTAACATAGCATGGTTACGTAAAAAAAGCTATGTCTGATAATTTTGAAAATGCAGCATGCAGCAAATTTGGTACGCATCATTGTGCTGTCACCCTAAAATTCTGTTTTCATTCTTAGTTACTGAATAGAGATCTTTTAACGTAAATTGGGCTCAGTATATCTGATACGTGCACAATGTTCTCCGTCGCTGGAAACAACAAATTGCCGGTGAAATGAGCGAATCATCGCGTTTATCTGCGAGTACGTGCGGCACGCGAACACCGAACATTGTCACGAGAGAGAATTAAGTTTTTATTTTGAATCTTGATTGTGAACACGATTTAATTAGATTGTGGTCTGGAACTGCCAACAAAATCTGAATATAAATAATTAACTATCACATGCTTAAACGTTCCATATTGTGAGATAGCCAGCTGAGATATTTTCTCGACGGCGGCGTGCGAAGTCTGCTAATCTGCAGTGGGCTAACGTGGTGGACTATAACCTTAATCCTCTTATTCTTATAAGACATTATGTACAAAAAATTTACATCCTCCGACCTTGACGGTCTCTGTTCCCTAGGTTGATGTAAATTTTTTGTCAGATACAAAGATTGGCAATGCATTGCCATGCATTTTCCATGCTTAGATTATAAAGTTATTTTAGTGAACGAAAAATCCAATCGCGGGCAGGATAGGGCAGGCGCTCTGACCGCTAAACCACCGCGAGTCTCCACCGGTTGATCGAAATTTTCCATCACATTCGGAATTTACGTCATAAGAAGACGCAGGTTCGAATCCTGCCCGCGATTGAATTTTTCCTTCACTAAAATAACAATCTAAATATATATAAAACTCATAGGTGACTGACTGACATAGTGATCTATCAACGCACAGCCCAAACCACTAGAGCGATCGGGCTGAAATTTGGCATGCAGGTAGATGTTATGACTTAGGCATCCGCTAAGAAAGGATTTTGATAAATTCTACCCCCAAGGGTATAAAATAGGGGATGAAATTTCATATGGAACAAAGTAACTATTCCACGCGGACGAAGTCGCGGGCAAAAAGCTAGTGAAAATATAGTTATATTTTTTAATATTGCCAAATCGGTTCTTCTTTCCTTATATATTTATACACTTACCAAACAATAGCATTTCATTTTATTCACAAATGTATACTGGAACATACAATTTAGGACATTTTATGTCTTAAGATTTTCCTTCAAGAAAATTACTATTCTTTCTCCGTATGAAGGTAAGATGTACGCACTCAGAGGCGTACAAAAGTCTAGTGTAAATAAGATAAGACGCGCAAATAAAAATAAATGGTTTGCGTTAAATGTAAGTACATTGACGCGACACTGTTATACATATTCATGATGAGACGAAAATACTCAGTACGGCGTAGTAACGTGGCAGTTTAAACGCTTACATGGTAGTACAATGTATAATAATGGATGAATAATTTGGAAGATAAAACTACCACTGCCTAAGCAGTGATAGCCTAGTGGTATGACCGTTGGACTGCCAAGTCAAAGGTCTCGAGTTAGAACCCAAGGTACGCACCTATGACTTTTCGAAGTCATGTGCGTATTAAATGGTTAATTATCACGCGCTTAAACGGTGAAGGAAAACATCGTCAGGAAACCTGCACGCCTGAAAGAGTTTCTCGATGGCGTGTGAAGTCTGCCAACCCGCACTAGGCCAGCGTGGTGGACTATAGCCTAATCCCTGTCATTCTGAGAGGAGACCCGTGCCCAGTAGTGGGACAGTATCATGGGTTGATTATGTTTAATTGGATTTAATTGGATGACACGTTTGGCGTAGCGGCTGAGCGAGCGTGGCAAACATCCTCTTTTGTCATAAGTACCGCTAGGGAGTCGACCTCTGTGTTTGCGGGTTACACACAACCTGGGAGTCTTCAAGTCACGAGTGAATAGGTTACTTCTAGGCATGCGTGTTCCTTCGTAGAGCGTCTTCGCTTCAATGAGACAGTGATTGAACCTAATATTGTAATATAAAAAATAACATAAATTATATTACTGTAAAATGGCAATTCTTATTGTTTACCGTATCAGGAAGATCATTAAACAATTTAATAATCATTTTCTAGCCTTTTTCTATTAAATCAGATAAAGTCTAATATCAAGTTATTTTTTAGTAAAGGAAAAAATCCAATCGCGGGCAGGATTCGAACCTGCGTCTTCTGGTTTGATATACCAGACGCTCTGACCTCTAAGCCACCGCGAACCCTACCCGCATGATTGAAATTTTGCTTTCACAGTGTAGGTACGAGAAACCTCAAGTTGTCCCTTCTCTCTACAACGAAGTTACTTGGTTCGTATAACAACAAAAACCGCTTAAGAGAACAGATTCAAGCAATCAAAAACACGGGATAAATTGGAATAAGATAACTCCATCGGATGATAAAATGTAAAAAGCTTTTCCCTGACTCAACTTTAGTATCCTTCTAAAAATACCGCATCAAATAAATCCGCAATCAATTCTGGACCAATCCGAACTAAACCTCAGTTACTGAAATCGCAACAGAATAAAATCTGACCCTTCCCATTGGTCGACGCAGCCAATTCTGTGTTGCACCGTGTCACGCCATACGGGACTTTTAAAATGAAAACCGACTCGGCTGCGAACAGTTGGAAATTGGCTAGATAGGATGACCGAACAAAAAATCCGCAAGCAATTCCCGTCCCTAAGGAGTAGAGAGAAGTTAATAGATTTCATTAATTAACCCGTTCAGTGGACCGAGTGATTGCAGTACTGTTTCAAGATAAAAAATGACAATTCATTGCCGCACGGATTTTGGGCGACCTTTTTACGTATGTGAATCGGCTAAACCGCTTAGAGTTCAGAATTGTTTGTAAAGAGTCAGGGAATTTTAATTTAAAAACAGTACCTGTTTGTAAGGTTGGAACGTTTCTATTTAGTTTTGTTATTGTAGCTGCGAACCGTGAGTTCATTGCATATAATAATAATTATGTTTGTTTACTAGTTTATGATAATAAATTTATCTATGCAATCTTTTATAAGATTAAAAATAAAAAGAAGAAAAAATATATGATTTCCTTCACAGTTTAGGCTAGTGATTATTAATTTTCACGATTTCTAAGCTAAAGAATTTTATTTATTAACACACTATTTCAAAAATTCGGGACCTTTTACCTATGCACATTCAGCTATCGATCAATATCGATCGTATTTTGTTTTTATTTTTCTTTTAAGTTATTCGTAGCTCATTGGCGTTGGCCGAATGAATGTTTTACTTTCTTTTCAAAAGAAAAAATGGGGATAAAATTCCCCATTTTTTTCAACCGCGGGTTAACTCTAACAGGCCGTCGTCGTCATAGCTTAACCATTCTGCCGTCGACAGTAAATAGGTCGATTGTGATAAATACAATTTTACATCGCCAAATCGCGCGTTCGACCATCACTTTATCCATACGGTGCCACGAATTTTTATACACCGCTAGTCGTGTCACGGATCCATTGAACGGGTTAAAATATATGCGGCCACTATACCGGGAAAGTAAAATGTTCCAGTGGATTTTTCTCTTTTGCACACCGGCTTAGCTCGGTGGCTGAATGGTCTACGTTAAATATTGCCTTTTACCTTTTCCAAAGGGGGAATTCACTTCACTTTGAAATGTAATTGAACGGGAACTTGGAATTTCGGATGCCTAGTAGCTTAGGTGAAGTTTTTAGACGGAATCTTTGTGTGGTATACGTTTTTATAAAAGTATTTGCATCTAGTCTTGTGATTTTGTTGTAAAAATATATAGGGACCATCACGCTTAGATGTGTGAACTAATTTAAATATACCTACAGTTCGTGGTTCGATTAAAATTGCCTTACATTTTTTTATTTTTTTGTTCCTATCGAATGCGTATTTTGTATAACCCTAGAGATAAGCTTCATTTTAAACACAAAATTAAATTTAAAATTTAAAAACCCTCCGCGTCATCAAGGTATAGTTCTTTCAATATCATTGAAGTAACAGGATATCAAACTTCAAATTGATAAGACCTGTGAAAGTTGTTCACATGCCTTCATGAACCAGAAAAGAGCTGATAATCTTCAAACGGCTGGACAGATTTTCTTGTATCATAGCTAAGAACACTGTTGATCAAGTCACGATTGAGACACAAAAAATGAATCAAAATCGGTCCAAAATGCAATATTATTGAAAATCTGAAATCAAATATAAAAAATACTCCTCCTTTCCCTGAATCAAAACCGGATTTACATTTCAATCTCCTTTTATTTTTGATAAAGCTGCTTACTTCCCGATTTTTGTCTATAGACAAATAAATCATTTTCCTTTGTAAAATAAAATGAAGATTCAAAAATGATTGTCAAGAAAAGAGTTTTAAAATGTATCTCTATAAACATTATAGAAATTCCCAGGTCGAACAGTGTTATTGGGTTTTTCTATGAAATTCTTATTAGCAGCTTGGAGTATGGGATCTGTGCCCGGTTAATGGCAATAGACTCAAACATACCAGCGAATTGTAGGTATACATTAGTTTGCCTCTGCCTGAACCTCCGGGAACTACAGGCACGATGGTATAATATATTCAGTGGTGCCATTAGGATGAATGAACTCAAATGAGTTAACATGGACATACCCCGGGATTCCGGGATTGTAAAATTGTCAAGCTTAATTGAGCAGATCCACGGGAAAAAGCTAATATTAGTTTAGATTTACGCGATTATTAGTTTAAGATATGTAATAATCGCGAAAGTGTAAAAACAGTATTACCTACTGAGTTGGCTATTTTATTTATAAAAACTATCTTTGTTTGTATATTTAAAAAACTAGTGACTTTTAGAGTGCGGATTTGTAATTATATGACAGTAATATTTGATTGAATGTGAATCTTTAAAATCCCGAGATTTTGGAATGAGAAGGTATGTCCACGTTATGCCCGAGAAATCCCACGAAATGTCACTACTTACACCGACCCCAGGTTATATTATAAGATGACCTTGTATTGAATAGGCTTTTAGTACAGTAAAACGTCAGATCAGAATCCGTATCCGATCACCACGATATTATTCCCCTAGCCATTTCTATTATCGGATGACCAGAAGCACAAAAAACGACACCGATTCATGGTGGACATTCCAAAAATCCGAACAAAACGTTGAATGCGCTTCACGAGTCTTTCCCGATAGATATAATCTGGGTGTCTTTATATCACAAGTGAATCTGTTTCTTCCATGCAAGCGCGCTCCATTGTAGATCATAGTATCGTTTAATATAAGGTGAACTGGTGGTCAAGCGTAAGCCTATCATGAATAAAAAAAGGAAAATTAATACATTACAATAAAATGAACCCCATAGTTTGGTTTACAGCACGCTTCTAAGATTCATTGTGTAATAAAAAAATGTAGTGAATCCACTCTTTGTCTGCAAGCTACGTTTTATTTTCCCCCTGTGTCCGATTCTTCTCTGCCTGAATGACTGATGAAAAAGTCGGGACCTTTTACCTTTTACAATATCGATCGTATTTTGTTTTTATTTTTCTTTTAAGTTATTCGTAGCTCATTGACGTTGGCCGAATGAATGTTTTACTTTCTTTTCAAAAGAAAAAATGGGGATAAATATCCCCACCGTTAACCGCGGGTTAACTCTAACAGGCCGTCGTCGTCATAGCTTAACCATTCTGCCGTCGACAGTAAATAGGTCGATGGTGATAAATACAATTTTACCGGCCACATCGCGCGTTCGACCATCACTTTATCCATACGGTGCCACGAATTTTTATACACCGCTAGTCGTGTCACGGATCCATTGAACGGGTTAAAATATATGCGGCCACTATACCGGGAAAGTAAAATGTTCCAGTGGATTTTTCTCTTTTGCACACCGGCTTAGCTCGGTGGCTGAATGGTCTACGTTAAATATTGCCTTTTACCTTTTCCAAAGGGGGAATTCACTTCACTTTGAAATGTAATTGAACGGGAACTTGGAATTTCGGATGCCTAGTAGCTTAGGTGAAGTTTTTAGACGGAATCTTTGTGTGGTATACGTTTTTATAAAAGTATTTGCATCTAGTCTTGTGATTTTGTTGTAAAAATATATAGGGACCATCACGCTTAGATGTGTGAACTAATTTAAATATACCTACAGTTCGTGGTTCGATTAAAATTGCCTTACATTTTTTTATTTTTTTGTTCCTATCGAATGCGTATTTTGTATAACCCTAGAGATAAGCTTCATTTTAAACACAAAATTAAATTTAAAATTTAAAAACCCTCCGCGTCATCAAGGTATAGTTCTTTCAATATCATTGAAGTAACAGGATATCAAACTTCAAATTGATAAGACCTGTGAAAGTTGTTCACATGCCTTCATGAACCAGAAAAGAGCTGATAATCTTCAAACGGCTGGACAGATTTTCTTGTATCATAGCTAAGAACACTGTTGATCAAGTCACGATTGAGACACAAAAAATGAATCAAAATCGGTCCAAAATGCAATATTATTGAAAATCTGAAATCAAATATAAAAAATACTCCTCCTTTCCCTGAATCAAAACCGGATTTACATTTCAATCTCCTTTTATTTTTGATAAAGCTGCTTACTTCCCGATTTTTGTCTATAGACAAATAAATCATTTTCCTTTGTAAAATAAAATGAAGATTCAAAAATGATTGTCAAGAAAAGAGTTTTAAAATGTATCTCTATAAACATTATAGAAATTCCCAGGTCGAACAGTGTTATTGGGTTTTTCTATGAAATTCTTATTAGCAGCTTGGAGTATGGGATCTGTGCCCGGTTAATGGCAATAGGCTCAAACATACCAGCGAATTGTAGGTATACATTAGTTTGCCTCTGCCTGAACCTCCGGGAACTACAGGCACGATGGTATAATGTATTCAGTGGTGCCATTAGGATGAATGAACTCAAATGAGTTAACATGGACATACCCCGGGATTCCGGGATTGTAAAATTGTCAAGCTTAATTGAGCAGATCCACGGGAAAAAGCTAATATTAGTTTAGATTTACGCGATTATTAGTTTAAGATATGTAATAATCGCGAAAGTGTAAAAACAGTATTACCTACTGAGTTGGCTATTTTATTTATAAAAACTATCTTTGTTTGTATATTTAAAAAACTAGTGACTTTTAGAGTGCGGATTTGTAATTATATGACAGTAATATTTGATTGAATGTGAATCTTTAAAATCCCGAGATTTTGGAATGAGAAGGTATGTCCACGTTATGCCCGAGAAATCCCACGAAATGTCACTACTTACACCGACCCCAGGTTATATTATAAGATGACCTTGTATTGAATAGGCTTTTAGTACAGTAAAACGTCAGATCAGAATCCGTATCCGATCACCACGATATTATTCCCCTAGCCATTTCTATTATCGGATGACCAGAAGCACGAAAAACGACACCGATTCATGGTGGACATTCCAAAAATCCGAACAAAACGTTGAATGCGCTTCACGAGTCTTTCCCGATAGATATAATCTGGGTGTCTTTATATCACAAGTGAATCTGTTTCTTCCATGCAAGCGCGCTCCATTGTAGATCATAGTATCGTTTAATATAAGGTGAACTGGTGGTCAAGCGTAAGCCTATCATGAATAAAAAAAGGAAAATTAATACATTACAATAAAATGAACCCCATAGTTTGGTTTACAGCACGCTTCTAAGATTCATTGTGTAATAAAAAAATGTAGTGAATCCACTCTTTGTCTGCAAGCTACGTTTTATTTTCCCCCTGTGTCCGATTCTTCTCTGCCTGAATGACTATTCTAAGTTCTTTTTGTCGTCATTTTAATGAGGAAGACATTTTCAGATCTGTTCAGTTAGGTGCTTTAGTAGCAAGACATGGAAGGATTCTATTTTATGAGCTGTTTTTTTTTTATTTTCCTAGTAGAATAAATTAGTCATTATTATTATTGGGTAATTATTACTTACGTTTTGCAATGTCATTTTTGGCTGGGAAATCCTTAAACATTTCCTGTACAAAATGTTTTGAATAATCACTTTTAGGATTTGTACTTTATGCAAAAGTGTTTTGGTATGGACTAGGTTCTGTTAATCTCTGGTTTGTCCCTGGAAATGACATTCATAGACAATTCCGATATAGGTCTCTCCCAAAAGGTAAATTATGAACAGTACGAATAGTCTCGCTTCTTTTTCCCCGTTACATAACAAACCATCACGCCTGTATCTCCTTGGGATTAGGCAGAGTGATATTATTGTACCCATAATTCGCCAGTTTAATTTTAGGTCCTATATATATAGAAAGAGCAACCTCACTATTAAAAATTTCATTACTGGAATGTGATTTGTTTGCAATGAGATGGATGGATGTGTGTCGGGAATAAAAAAATTGTGAGAAGATGTCTAAGAGAGGAACTTGTATTGTATCTTTTTATTGTAATAATCTTTTGTTTTGTATGTACTTATTTTATTTTTCTCATTTTGAACGCCGCAACGTTTTGATGTATGTGCTGTAAAGTTGTGTGTATGCTTGTAAATATTTTTTTTTTATACCTGCAACCCAGGACCTTACACTCAATAACCATGCCTTGGCCACTAGTTTCTTTCACATCATGAATTAGGAATCACGTGTGTAGTCATCCGCGGACACTTGAGATGTTTTATTGTTTCCGACTTGTCAGTGCTTGTCACATTACAGACTGACAGTTGCATAAGCCGTCAGATATTGCATAATATTAGCGGATTATGTAATTAAGCGTAAGTAGCTTAAATCATAATACTACTTCAATTATGTCACTGTGGTTGAGAAATCGGCTGACTCAGGGTTCTTGGAGATCTCGGGGGTCTCCGATATCCCCACAATGTGCAAATGAGTTGTATTTTTGTCGGTAGAAGTCCAAAATAACTCTCTGCCTGTCCTTCCGGGAGGTGGAGGATTTTCACTTGAAAATTATGGAGCCACGAGTTCAAACTCTGTCAGATACTCGTACAAATATTGGTATTAATAATCGCACCTACAATAGTGCGGGGAAATATCTTTAAACTTTTCAAATGATCAGATAACATATCGTCAAAATTGTTTTGCTCTGTGTTTGATTCTTCGGTAAAAACTTCATATATTTATATCCTTTAATAATATGAGAAGCTATAAACAAACACATCATCTACAAAAAATAAGAAAATCCTCACAAATATCCTCCAACACGAGATCCAAGTATCGCTCGAGACATCGAAAGCAATCGATGGCACCCAGACAACCAACACTCCAAACTCCACCCCACATTACTAACGTCTAAGTCACAATTCAGACATTACGTGTTCTTGGTAAATTTTCCCTTCCAATTTCACCCCGTCACGTATGGCGTATATACTTCTGAGAAAAAGGTTGTTGAATTCCACACGCGAACTCGAACTACGCAGGATGAATCGAATTTGTGTTAAAATAAAACTGCGTAGGTTTATCAATTTCAATACACTGACGTAGGTATTTCATATGTGCGAGTGGTTTTGGTCTGAAATTAGTATTTTCTAAATAGATTAATGATAAAGCATACCTTTAAAAATCAGACAGTAATAGCATTACATTTTTTGTACGTGGGAGAGCCATGCTTCGGCACGAATGGGCCGGCTCGACTGGAGTGATACCACGGCCTCACAGAAAACCGGCGTTAAACAATGCTTACGTTGTGTTTCGCCGAGTGAGTGAGGTTACCGGAGGCCCAATCCCCTTTTAAAAGTTCGGCAACGCACTCGTGACTCCTCTGGTGTTGCGGGTGTCTATGGGCGCGGTAATCGCTTACCATCAGGCGATCCGTCTGCTCGTTTGCCCTCCTATCCCATAAAAAAAACATAGGGATATGGACTGCCAAGTCATAGACTAGTAAGCTATCCTATTTATTACTATACTCTTTGGTAAGCATTTCCACAGTAACCATCTCAATGCTAACCATCTCCATAGAAAATTTTCTAAGAAATAAAAAAACAGGGCAGCGCACGTCAAAAATGAGTTATAAAGGCAAATTTTTGATACCTTGTGTTACATTATTGTAATTTTTGTAGGGATCTTTAATTAAGAAAAAATAACAGCCTATTTTGCTCTCTGATAATGTAGCTTTCTATTGATGAAAGAATTTTTATAATCGATTTAGTGGTTTAAGTGTGAAAGTGTAACAAACAAACAAACAAATAAGCTCACTTTCGCATTTATAATATTAGTTAGGATTAAGGATTATGTTTGCTAAGATAAGTAAGGAAGCGGTGTACAATGAAACACACTTTTCGAGAAGGAACCTATTCGCTCGTGACTTGAAGATCCGGTTGTACATAACACTAGTTCTGTTATTCCCATTGTACATAAAAGTTTCTACAAAATGTTTTGTCGGACCAAAGAACGTAATAAAATTTTAATGCTCTCTATTGCATTTGTCAGTGGCAAAGAATTTCAGTTGCAGAAAACATTAAAAATATGAATGCATTTCCTTTGAACAATATTCTAAGTTTGTATTGTTAGTCACAAAGAGTAGTAATAATGTGGCTATGAAAATTAAAACGTTTTATTGTAAAGTAAAAGTTCAATCTACAATATTTCGAAAAAGTCATACTAGCACACGTGTATCAAAGGCTGAATATATATTATGTAATTTTGTTTACCCAAAGTCGATGTATGTTTTTAGATCTTATGTGACAGGGGGTGATTTTATTTATTTTAATTTATCTACACTATGGAAAGATTTACATTTTTGTATGTAAAACTTAAAAACTACAGGACCGATTTCAAAAAATCTTTTGCCGTTGTAAAGCTATATTATCACTCAGTAACATAGGCTATAAAACATCACGCTACGCATCTTAAGAACGGAGCAGCGTGGGTGAAACCGCGAGCGGGTCGCTGCTTTATTATATTTTATGAGGTACATGGTATGACTTATAAATTAACATAGTGTCCCACAAAACTGTACAAACAGTTTGACTAAGGGATCAATATAATTTTCTATCTATCTATATCTAATAAAAGAAGAAGCTGACTGACTGACCTACCGACTATCGTATCAACGTACAGTCGAAACTACAGGAGCTAGAGCCCTGAAAGTTTTCATGCTGGTTCCTTTTGCACTATAGACGAGCACTAAGAAAGGATTTTTGGAAATTCAACCCCTAAGGTGGTGAAAAGGAGGGTGAAAGTTTGTATGAAAGTCCACCTATACATATTTATAAAACTATGCCGATGACAATAATTCCATAGTACAGCTGTCATTCACTGTTGACATTTTGACAATTATTTTCTACCTTATAAATTAGACTTAAGGGTCCGGCGGAGCTTGAATTACCCACAAAAACGTAATACCGAAATAAATCGTAATGCAGACAATATTCTATCAAATTGTGTTATTATTCGGATTTGGATACCGTTAATCTAGGTTACATTACCATTTCGTTTACTACTACTTCATTGGAAATAAAAAATTGGAAAATCGTTCCAAATTTGATAATTTTACCAAAAATTGCATTCGCTTACATTTATTTCCTGTGAAGTATTCTGGACAAAATGGCAACATAGGAACCTAGATAAACGGTTTCCAAAACCGAATAATAACACAATTTGATTAAATTGTGTTGGAAATACGATTTATTTCGGTATTACGTTGGTAAGAGAAATTCGGTCCGCCGGACTTTTAACACATTTTATGATATGAAACCTGCATTGTGTAGGTACAGTGGACACAGTATGTTTTAGAAACGAAAATTATCTAAGTACGCAGGTGAAGCTAGCCACCGGAAATCTAGTTATACGAGTGCATATAATCGTTACAACAAGGAATGGACAGTTATTATTTTATGGTCAGTTATGTTTGATGTGTTTATTAATAATAATAATAGTTTATTTATTTAGTTTGGGTCAGTCAAAGTCAAAGTCAAAATATTTTATTTCAATTAGACCATTAAAAAGGTACTTTTGAAAAGTCAAACTAATTGCACGGTTCCAAAAAATGGGTCTTAAGGAGATGTCAGTCCTGATGTCCATAGCTAAACTGTTGAGTATAAAAGGAATACGTTCTAATGAAGGCCTATCTTCATACCTACAGACTTCACAGTATGTCATTTCTATTTATCAAGCACAAGTCTGGACTTTGAAATGATATTTATTCTGCAAGTAGATCTTTAAAGATATTTTTACATGTCAATGGTTTGGTTTTTTTTTATAGCTAGATGACTTCGGCATTTCCTAACTGACGACCTCTGAGAAGAAATTCCGAAAGAAACTCAGAAAATCATGGTCTCTTTTAAAGTCCAGATATGGGAGAACACTTATATGTGAGTGGCACAATGTAGGGTAATGTCTGAAATGGCCTTTTGAGGAAACAACCATAGCAGCTTTAAGTAGACTAGTCCCAAGTGACGGCACGCATGCATCAGTCACCGTGTAGCTCAACTATAATTTAGGGAGCTCAACAACCTGTCGCATGACCATACCAGTTCAGCAGGACATTCGTGTAGGTCAAATGAAGTTCCCCCCTTTAATTTTCTAACCCAAATTCTAATATAACTTTGCCCAACCTAGGGATTGAACCCAAGATATATATCATCGATATGCATTAGATTATAAAGATCAATGAGAATTCAGTCGTTTCGGAATATTTTTTTGCCTGGTCTTTTCTACTACCAGCCGATATGAAAAATCGACAAATTGTCTTAAAATATAGTTTCAATGTTAATAATTACCTAAATTTGGTGTTCCAAAATTTGTATTCGAAACCATCTTCTTTTTTTAAATAAAAACGTTGTCCCACACTAGGATTTTCTTCTGTATCGTGGGTTCATTTACAAACACAAATTCTCACATACACAAACGCCTAGACCCGGAACAACTACCTGTACGTACCTTTAGTAGGCAAACGGAGAGTATGCATCAGATCTCCACGATCTTATTCCCCCTAGCCCTTTCCACTATCGGACGACCAGAAGCACAAAAAAGTGTCATCGATTTACGGTAGACATTCCAAAAGCCCAAACGAAACGCTTTAAGTCCACTTTTATAATGCGTACCGGTGAAATATGGAATGCACTTCCCGAGTGGGTCTTCCCTGATAGATATAATCTGGGTGTCTTTAAATCACGAGTGAATCGGTTTCTTCTAGGCAAGCGTGCTCCATCGTAGATCGCAGTATCGCTTAACATCAGGCAAACTGGCGGTCAAGCGCCTATCACGAATAAATAAAAAAAAATGTCTGCCTACCCTTTTGAAAGATAGACAAACTTATCAATACAACATTTTATCGTCATATCATTGCTAAATGTATCCGCCACTTTACTTTTAAAATATTAAAACTAATGTTGGGTATAATCGTTTAAGTGTTATGAACCTATTCCCGATATTAATATGCTAAGTTGAAATACATTACTGGGTTATGAATAAAATAAATGTGCTAGCTTTTAACGGTCATAAAATTCAAATTTCAGAGCTCATTCAATATAGTGTCCATTTTGTAGGCAACTGTGTGCCTTGCAATGCCAACGAGAATATTTTTGAAACAAAATTTTATGATCTGAATAACATACAGGTTTTATTATTTCTGTATTGAATTGCCGACTGGGCGTATTGAATAGTGTGCTTTAGGTAAGAGATATAAGTATAATTTTGTTGTGATGCCCTTGTTTTTGAAATGAAAACTTCTTTAGGCGCGTTGAGCATAAATCATAGAACTCGCGTCATCGTCACCGAACGCTTTCCATGAATTATATGTATACTGTGTATATATGTGTACTTTTTGGGTGAACAAAAAGCATGAAACTCGCGTCACCGTCACCGCACGTTTCCCACTTATCGACGATACAATTCACTAGTTACTTAGTTTTCACTTCTATCGGCAGTCCCCAAAGACTACCCGGCATGTTTTTTTTTGGAATAAGTATGTGACTCATTATGTATTGCAAAATTGCTATACATAACGGACATGCTGCGCCGGCCCCATATAAATTAAGACAAGGGCAGGAAGATGATGATAATGTTATGTAATAGCAAGACTATAATAACCTCTACAATCGGTTTGATTACCTCTACAATGCTGCAAGTTAATGATTTGGTTTGATTTAACTTTTTTAAAAACGATATTGATGCTGTAACAAAATGTTAAATGTAAAAATAACATTATAATATTTTAGATACATTTTTATAACCCTCCAATAGTCAAAATATTATACGTTCTTATAACCCTTCAATAAATCAAATACATAACATATTGACCGACAATCTGTCAATAACACGACCCAAAAAAAGTTGAGAGAGATTTTAAGGAAAATCTTTGAGTCAATCTTTCTATTATAAATGCAAAAGTTTGGATTAATGTTTGTTACTCAATCACGCCAGAACGGCTGGGAGCATCTGGATGAAATCTGACACAGAGATAGATTATAGTCTAGCATATCACATAGGCTTTTGATTCGAGTCGGACCCAATTCTGAAGTCCACGCACATGGAGGGCAGAAGCTAGTTAAAAATACATCTAATATCATGGTAGGCTTTTACCAACTTTTGTTTAAACTGGCTCTCAATTTGAGTTGCTACGACTGAATATCTGTATGTTATACGAGACCGAAAGCTTTTTGACTTTCAAGCCCAACAACTAGCTGCAAAGGGTATTAGATTTTACTGCCGGCCGCCTGCGTGACAAGGAGAGTCCTTGGGAATACTTTTGTTGACGTTAATCACCGTCTACGGTATACTTGGCGTCTTTCCTGTCAATATATTCCTAATTTTCCAGCCACCAGGTTTAGATCTTAATATACCATGTACTCTGCTAACCGGGCTAAATTAACCGACTTTCAAATCCAACAACGCTTCAGAATAATAAAATGATAGTCATATTTTTTTGACTTAGTGAGTGAGTGACTTTTTGAGTAACTGCTTGTCATACTTTCAGACTTCTGATAATAAGCATACAATAATAATTAAGCATTCGTCTTCTTAGCGGAACAAATTGTGAAAGACCGTAGGATCTTCGATCTTATTCCCACGTAAGGTGCCCTAAAAAGATAAGCCGTAAGTAACTTCTAGATTCTAGATCGTCCAAGGCAAATAATTAAATATAATACCATACTGTATAACTGTTTGTTTGTTACGTCTTCACGCCTAAACCGCTAAACAAATTTTGGTATAGAGATTAGAGCTCCAAGCTCTATGAAATGAAAGGCAATTGCGGATTTTTGTCTCAAAAAGTCCTTTGGCATGTGAGTAACATAAACAAACCATTATACTGTCCCACTGCTGGGCACCGGTCTCCTCCGGTTTCAGATACAAACTCAAGACCTTTGACTTGGCAGTCTAATGATTATATCACAAGGCTCATGAGAGTAAAACCCCGTACAAAAGCTAGCGTGTCTATAAATAGAGTTGGCACGTTGCATAAAAGCCTGTATTTAGTGGTATTATTTCACTGGGGATAATCCGCCCGGCACTGTGACTAACGAGGCGATTAGCATCGGAATTTGGTACGTACCGAATATTGGTTCCCGATTTCACTTTGTGCTTGCGTAGCTTCATAACTTTGACACGTTTTCCCAATAACGTTTTTATGCAAGAAATAAATGTGACAGTAATATTTTTTTATATTAATATCTGAGAAGGTAGGTTACGTTTTGCAACTCGACTTTTATAAGGACGAAATTATGGTTTTTTTTACGATTGTCCCTTCTCAATCTAGTATTATTATATATAATAGTTGCCTAAAATTGTCACCGGGAGGCGCTAGCTATCATCATTCTCTTGCTTTTATTCCAGCATATGACAATATAAACGTCCCAAAAAGATTAACGAAATATAAGTCCGATTCTAGAGTTAAACTTCTAGCAATACATCGGTGAAAACTGCATTCAAATCCATGTGGTAGTTTTTGCGTGATGCGCGTTCAAATATACAGACTATTACAGATTATTATTTTGGCTTTTGTTACTCTACCATATTAGATTTTCTTTAATATCTACAATGTACCTACAGACATAGGCCTGTTACAATTTTATTATAGGTATTGATTCTTCGAGGAAATACAATGAAAAACCGTCAAGTTTTTTTTTTTAAACATTGCCCCTCACTAGGATTTTCTCCTGTATCGTGGGTGCGTTTACAAACACAAATTCTCACATGCACAAAAGCCCAGACCCGGAACAACTACCTGTAGATCATACAAATATTTGCTCCGTGTGGGGATCGAACCCACAACACGTGGCGCAGAAGCCGATCGCTCAACCGCTACGCCAATCGTGTCGTCGATTGGCCTGACAACCAAGCCAAACCTGACAAGCCTGACAACCTGTCTACCCTCCGGATATCGGTATTGCCCAGAAATTGGGTTACTGAGGTCTGATGGCAATCGATTCGTGTAAAAAATTGATATGCAGCCATATCTGGTTAGACTGGAAGCTGACCCCAACATAGTTGGGAATAGGCTCGGAGGATTAGTTTGTCTCAAACCTTAAACCCAGAATCTGAAATTTTAGCCTTAAATATAACAGAGGTTATATAAATTAACCTTTCAATATACTCCGTAGCTAGAATATTGTATCCCAATAAATTTATCTCTAAGTAACTCAGATTCTACCCGCCTCTATCTATATTTAGCCTAAGTGAGTTTTGATGAATGATCTGCCAAACAATTTGTCATGTTCCGTAAGCAACTTTGACTGAAAATAATATTTACTCCACTCTTGATATTTACTGCTTTATCGTTTAACATCTTTATTTATATTTTAGCTTGGGGCTGAGGCCAGGTCTAACAGTGTTACTTTTTGTAGCTTGCCCCATTCTAGAATTTTCTAGAGAATATAATAGACTATTTTTTAACTAAAAAAATACTTTGAAATGTGAGCGAAGCCGCGGGCAACAGTTATTATTGTATACATAATAATTATAAACTGACTGCTTCATTAGTATAGTGCTCCCAAGCGCGACTGCTACGCTAGAGATATTGGGTTCGATCCCCAGGTCGAGCAAAGTGTTATTGGGTTTTTTTATGCAATTCTCAGTAGCAGCTCGGAGTCTGGATTTGTTCCCGGTTAGTGGTTATAGGCTCGCCCCCTGTAACATGGAACCTAACCATACCAGCGAACTGTGGGTTAAGTTAAGTACGCCTCTGCCTGACCCTTTAGGGAATACAGGCGTGATGGTATGTATATATGTACATAATATTAATGTCATCATTTATATAAATATAATGCTCGGGCTCCCAGTGTTTCATACTACAATAAAATCCTTACTTTCGATCTTTTAAATAAACTTTTACGAGTCTTCGTTTTAGATTTGTTGAACTAACTCGTACTGGTAGAAAAACAAACTACAAGTACCCCGAAGGGTACGCTAGATACAGTTCATTGGTATGTTTAAATCCCATGTAATATAAAGCGATCTTATTGCCATTAACCGGACACAAATCTAAACTACGAGATGATACTGAGAATTTCATAGAAGATCCCAATGTTATTGGGACCCGGCTACCCGGGAATCCAACCTAGGACCTAGCGTAGCAGTTGCTCATAGGACTAATTAATAAGGCTTTATTTCTTAATGTTTATGGGAATTGGAACCATAAACAAGCTGCAGAGAAAACTAATCGCTAAGACACTCTGGTAATTGAGCTCTCCCAAAACAAAATAGATATGCCAACTTAAACCTTAACTTCTGTTTTACAAGCCCGTTATATATCACCAGTTTATCGACGAAAATAGACATTTATAGACAGGAACTCCATTAGGGCTATTAATAGGGCGTCGGTTTTTATGTATGTACGTATGGTTCTACCATTTTCCTTTAGACTAGGCGGCGATTCGTGTGGAAACTACCGTTTTGACGCCGCTGAAGCTGCTAATGTAATTGGTGTTATTTATTTCCATGTTCCGTTGAAATCGGAGTCACTGGAATGGGAGACTCCGTGGGGAATTGGTGTATAATTATAAATGTATTTTTTTCGCAATATCGCGTATACTGTAGTAATAAGTATAAAGCTAATAAATACTATGAACTAATCATGATATAACAGTTTTAGGGTGTCCAAAAAAGTTAATAAAAAAAAAATAGTGGATGGATAATGACTTGATTGTTACCTCAATACCTACTCTAAGAAAAATCATCTTATGCAACTAAGAAAGATGAATTTAATTTAAGATTTCATTTAGATATATTATTATAGTATTTTTCATTTTTAGTTTTTAATTTTATCCTATAAATAAAATGTGTTATGGCGGTCCCACAAACAATGACTGATAACACGGTAATCAGTCTGTGTGATGGGCTAACTTAGCTTTTCCCGTCTTTTCCTTTTTGTTACACACATCATTAGTGCATGCTGTGTTCTTCTATAAGTAATGGGGCACTTAGTTATTTAAGTGAGAATGCATATTCTTTTTAATGTATCAGTGTACTCATTGTTGAAGAGCCAAATAAAATAAATAAATAAAAATAAATAGTGGGAGACAAAACACGTGGGAGAGCCATGTTTCGGCACGAATGGGCCGGCTCGACCAGAGTGATACCACGGTCTCACAGAAAACCGGCGTTAAACAACGCCTACGTTGTGTTTCGCCGAGTGAGTGAAGTTACCGGAGACCCAATCCCCTTTTAAAAGGTCGGCCACGCACTCGTGAGTCCTATAGTGTTCCAGGTGTCCATGGGTGGCGGGAATAGCTTACCATCAGGCGATCCGTCAGCTCGTTTGCCCCCATCCCATAAAAAAAGTAAAAAGCTTACTATATAAAGTAAATATAGTATAATGCGAACTGCTTCGTTAGTCTAGTGGTCCCAAGTGTGACTGCTACGCTAGAGGTCCTGACTTCGATTTCCAGGTCGAGCAAAGTGTTATTGGGGTTAGCAGCTCGGAGTTTGGTATTTGTGCCCGGTTAACGGCAATAGGCTCGCCCCCTATTACATGGGACCTACCTAATGATAGTTATTTTGGATAACTCACCACATCCGTATTTTGATTGTGTTGTCACATGGGCATGATGAGTGTTATGTTTTTTTTTTCATTTTACGCTTTTTATGGAATATTATTGTTAAAGCTTACTAGTAATGTGGGCCGCACA
The DNA here is from genome assembly GCA_910591435.1 of Acronicta aceris. Classification (NCBI taxonomy): domain Eukaryota; kingdom Metazoa; phylum Arthropoda; class Insecta; order Lepidoptera; family Noctuidae; genus Acronicta; species Acronicta aceris. Next base: position 15,880,398 of record OU342762.1, on the reverse strand, counting down.
TTACTAGTATTCTTGTTGACCCCTCGTGCTAAGCTAAATGTTTGTGTTACGAGTGGGTTCACGTCGGTAGTGAAATGGGTCGGTTTTGAACCGGCAACCACATAGTCGCAAGTCCGACGCCTTAGGCATTACGCTACCGCTTCAATGTACTATTATTATCACATAAATAACAAGCAAATAAGTTGAGAGACTCGTCAGCGCTAAGAAAAATCCTTTGATATATTGCATCGTTAGTCGCGCCATCTCTTCCTCGGGATCCGGGATTGTTAATCGGGCCATTTGTCACGATCGCGCTTGGTATTCACTGTGAACGAACAATTCAAATTTTGCGAGCGATTTTTAAAGGAAATCGAGTCGCGAAATTTTTACTGACTGATCATGATTCTCGTTTGTTAGAGTGTTACTTATATCGTATATTATTTTGTATAAACTTTTTGACCTGGTCGTGCGTGAAAATTCAAGGCTTAAAACGACTTTCGACGACACGTTTGGCGTAGCGGCTGAGCGATCGGCTTCTGCGTCACGTGTTGTGGGTTCGATCCCCACACGGAGCAAATATTTGTATGATCTACAGGTAGTTGTTCCGGGTCTGGGCGTTTGTGTATGTGAGAATTTGTGTTTGTAAACGCACCCACGATACAGGAGAAAATCCTAGTGTGGGGCAACGTTTTTTAAAAAAAAGAAAAACCTGATTCACATTAGTATCTAATAATGTTTATTGAAAAAGAAATAATGTACAATTTTCTTACTCAAATACCAACAATACTGGGAGTATTTAATACATCAAAATGATCCCTAACGTCTAAACTAGGCCGAGCTGTATCTTTGACGTTACTTTACAGATATGTGTACTTACAGGTACAATACAAATCTATATACTCAAAGTGCATTGCGGGTAAATGTAATTTACAAAGATGATTCGTATAACGACTTACATTAAAAGTGAATAAAAATATTCAAAATACATATAATTCCAGTATCGTTAGTGTTGTAAATATTAAATGTGATTCTAGTAAAAAATAAAAATAACATTGAAATAAAACTACTTTTTACGGATTTTATCGCGTTGTATTGATATTATTTGATTCCCGACGTTTCGGATCCTTTACAGCATCCATGATCACGGGTAGACTAAGTTGTTGGACGTCTTAATGTTACAATTACTAACAGCCTTACATTTTTTTTTATTAGTGACGATCCGATTCACGCAGAATGAGCTCACCGTATCCTTCGGTCTTGCAGTTTTGGGCTTGGATTTTGACCATGGATGCTGTAGAGGGTCCTAAACATCGGGAATCAAATAATATCAATACAACACGATAAAAGTCAGTTTTTTTTTATTTCAATTAGACCACTAAATATCTAAAGTCTAATATTCGCGTAAGTGTCAGAAACCAATAAAAACAACGTCAAATGTTATTCATTTATTAGATCGAAAATTAACACGATTGTAATATATAATATTTGTGAGTTTCGACACTAAAACTGGAACTGAACCGATTTTTTTTTATTACCAGAATTCGCTCTCTGTTTTTTTTCCATTCTAAGAGGACGTCATATTCATATATAGCAGCATAGCAGAGATATTTCCGCTGTTTAAAAGCATTATCAACTATAAAATCAAAATAATTTGCCGACAATTTTTAACTAGGGATGAAAACATTTGAAAATTTAATAATTTATATGTCTAATAACAAACATGTTTACCAAATTTCAAGTTCATAGGATAATGGGATTTAAAAAAATCCGGAACAAAATTATGTAAAACACCTGACTTTGGTAGCTTCTTATTAAGGGTTCCGTTTGGATCCTTCGGGTATGGATCCCTAAAAAGAGAAAAATTGTGTTGGCGGTCAGTGACTGTAAATAAAAAATACAAAGAAGTACGTATATTTTATATATAACTTCTTTCAATACTGGATAAATATAGATTATAAAAACGTATTTCTTCTGACTGCGTCATTAGTCTAGTGGTCCCAAGCGCGACTGCTACGTTAGAGGTCCTGGGTCCGCTCCCCAGGTCGAGCAAAGTGTTATTGAGTTTCGTATAAAATTCTCAGTGGCTATAGGCTCGCCCGGCGAACTGTGGATGTACATTAAATAAGCCTCTGCCTACCCCTTTGAGGAATACAGGCGTGATGGTATGGGTATGTCTTTCGTCTTTCAATATTCCTACCAAAAATACGACTATTGGCAAAATAACGATGTACAATTTTTCTGTTACTCAAATAGGTTTATCAATGTTCCACATCGGCTTTACTTCATTTCTTTTTCGACAGAAAAATAACAGAGTTATTAAGTAGGGCGACGTAGACTTGTAGTGTTCCGTGCCAAGTTTCGATCGAGTAAAACGGCATGAAGGAATTACTATTCTTTTTGCGTTTACTGGCTCATATTGTCTTAATACAGAGTAGTCGCTGCTATGTTATTATTATTTTTTCTTTTAAGACAATTTATACCGACCTGATTTATTAGATACTAACTTCTGCCAGCGGGTTTGTTGCACGTAAGATACTTAACTAAGAAATAGGTGTTAAAATGATTAAAAGTATGTACCTTAAATGTTGATCAGACTAATAATCTATCGCGGGCAATTGGACATACAGGCATATATATGTACATACAATGAATACGACAATTCTCAAAATCTTTGTGTTGTTTTCAGTGTTATTCAATCGATCTCCTCCAGTTATTTTTTACAAAATCAAATAATTTTGTTTTTTTTTTCTTTTAAAAAGCTTACTAGCCATGTGGGTCGCACATTACTAATATTCTTGTTAACCCTTCGTGCTAAGCTAAATGCTTGTGTGCGTTCACGTCAGTAGTGTATTGGGTGGGGTTCGAACCGGCAACCACATGATCGCAAGTTTGACGGCCTAGGGATTAAGCTTACGCCACTTCTTAAAATTACAGACACTAATTTTCCACAAAATTATAAAATCATCAATTTTAAGGAATTAAAACCTTCCACATTTCAAAATCGGTTAACAAAGATGTTACAAAAGTTTTTTTTAATATTTTTATGCTCCGCGCATAGTTTTATTTTTTAGACTATTTTCAATGCTCTGCTACCAGCGTATCAGTCGCGCTCAGGACCACTAAGGATGGGAAAATATACATAGGCAAAGCTGTCTACGGTTCGGTCGCATTAATCCATGCTAGATTTTATATCAAAGTGTTATAGCACATTCCTAATTGTCAACAGGTCTCCGGCCGGCGCGCGTCACAGCCGATACTCTGGACATGGTGAAAGTGTCGGCGGTGGCAGGGGGCGACGCGACACTACCTTGTGACACTCGCTCGACACAGGCCTCTGACGTGTTGCTACTCGTCGTCTGGTACAAAAACGATGTACCTTTGTATAGGTGAGTAGCTACAATTTTCATGTTTAATGATTTTTTGTTTGTTTTGGTAAATAATTACATTTCGTAATGTACAATCCTGCCAATGTTCTCGAAAGATTAGGCAGAGGTGTATTAATATACACCCACAATTAGCTGGTATGTTTAGGTCCCATGTAATAAAGGCGAGCCTATTGTCATTAATTGAGCATATCGAACTCAGGACCTCTAGCGTACAAGCCGTTTAGAGGATCACTATGCAAATGAGACAGTTATTTGGTAAATAATTACTCATTATTTGTCTCCGTGTTCGTGACAGTGAAAATGTAACATACAAACATACAGACAGAAAATTTACTTTTGCATTTATAAAATTAGTATATAATGTTAATTTAGTTTATTGATTATTTATTTCTTAAATTGAATTCAGTAGATAATGTGTTAAGCATCATTATTTTAAATCTTGTAGGCTAATCAAAGATAGGCAATAAGCTCGCCGCACATTACGTGGGACCTTAACATACCGGCATTAGTACACCTCTGTCTAACTCTTCGGGAATACAGGCATGATGGTATGTTGTGTAATTTTTTTTTAACCACGGGAGGTATTTCAAAATAACCCTTATAACCTGTACATGTATAAGGTATCACTTTGATCACAAAAATATATCGTTGTAAATAAATAACCCCAGAATCCGATTCGAGATTGTTCCAGGAATACTGGTAAATTGAGTACTTATACGTGATGTAGACGGGAATACGAGTCTGTGTTGTGAGCATGGAGAAATCCGTAAAAAAATTTCGATATAACAAAATTCGATAATTTTATCGTAATTGTCGATTCGATCGATTTTGTCGGCACGGTAAAATCTGATCAAAAAATATAAATTTTAAAGCAAATAAGAACAAAATAAATTAATTACATTCGCATATATTTTTTTATGGGATAGGGCGACAAACGGGCAGACATATCGCCTGATAGTAAGCGATTACCGCCGCCCACGGACACCCGCAACACCAGAGGAGTTACATGTGCGTTACCGGCCTTTTAAAAGAGGGTTGGGCCTCCGGTAACCTCACTCACTCGGCGAAACACAACGTAAGCGTTGTTTAACGCCGGTTTTCTGTGAGACCGTTGTATCATCCGGTCGAGCCGGGTCATTCGTGCCGAAGCATGGCTCTCCCACGTTATATACTTGAACAGCTGTCAAACATAAGTTCCATGCAAGATTGCATGCTTAATTATCGTATTAAATCTCACCGATTTACGATAAAAATCGTCAAGATTATCTGGACAATAACTATTATACTTTAGTATGCGATACTTGCGTTCTTAGAGTTATTTTTATTAGTAATTTTATTAATTTATCGCATATGTAATAAAGGATTTGACAGATAAAAAACGATTTAAGAAGGATGGAACCACGCGTGTACGCGCCTGAGATTTTTTTTTTCCTTAACCATGGCAAATACATAAGTGAGAGAATTTCTCTTACAATAAAATTCTGTTATTATTCGGATTCCGATACGGTTAATTTATATTCCTAATCTACCAATTCGTCCAAAATACTTCACCGGAAATAAATGTAAGCGAATGTAATATTTGACAACTTTACAAAGTTTGGAACGATTTTTCCGTTTAATAATTACAGTGAAGTAGTAGTAGAGGAAATAGTATGGTAGGAACCTAGATTAACTGTATGCAAATCCGAATTACTACATAGTATCTATAAAACAAAGTCGCTGTCGCTGTCTGTCCGTCCCTATGTGTGCTGAAATCTTTAAAACTACGCAACGGATTTTGAAGCGGTTTTTTTAATAAATAGAGTTATTCAAGAGGAAGGTTTTAAGCTATTTAACATTACGTTACGGCTCTTAGGAATGGGGCAAAGGGGTGAAACCACGGGCGGGTCGCTAGTAATAACATAATTTGATAGCATATGTATTGTCTGGATTAGGATTTATTTTGGTATTCAGTTTTTGTGGGCAATTCAAGCTCCGCCGGATCCTTACCGGATCTTTCTATTTTGAAATTGGCCAACAAAGAACCAACTCTAAGAGAAACTTAAACTTAAAAAACTTAAACTTAAAAATAATCTATGTATGTACGTACAACAAAGACTGCTCTAATAATTAAAAAAGATCAAAATATTTTAATCTGTTTTCAACTTTATATGTCTCGAATGTCGACTTTTCTTATTACTACGTAATTTGTTTTGTTTGTAATGTTGTTTGTAAATTTGAGAGAATAACATTTGACATTGAGTAGATTAGAACTATATTTCTAACATTTCAAATTGCCAGAATTGTTCTAAAACAAAGCCTAGACTTCTGGCGGATTGTGCCTAATGTAACGTTAGTAGTGGGGATATTTACTTGTTATTTAAGTAGTTTATGTAGTTGATAGCAGCAATTCAATGCTGCTATCAACTATTAAAAAAAAATACTAGTAATGTGTGGGTCGCACATTACTAGTATTCTTGTTAACCCTTCAGACTAAGCTAAATGCTTGTGTTACGAGTGGATTCACGTCAGTAGTGCAATGGATAGGATTCAAACCGGCAAACATATGATCGCAAGTCCGAAGCCATAGCCATTAAGAAAATAATTATATCGCGACATTTATGACATGAAGACTGTTTTAAGAGTATATCACCGGGTGATAAATTGAGATATCCATATGAGATTAATGATTCCTATAAAAGAGGTGCCTGCATAAATAACCATAGCTTCTCTGTTAGATAATAAAAAGCTATCATAGTAAATACTAGCTAGCCCGCAGTTTCACTCACGTCGCAAAAAGATTAACATACTTTACTATAAGTCCAATTCTAAGTGGCGTATTAAGATAAAACATGCACCAGATTTTAAGTTAGACTCTAACAGTACATCGGTGAAAACTGTATTCAATTCCATGCAGTAATTTTTGCGTGATGCGCGTACAAACATACAGACAGACAGACAAAAATTTGTTGTTGTTGTTGTTTTTTTGACTTCTGTTGCTCTGATAGAACCCCAAATTAGTTTTTCTTTTATATATATAACTAGCTTCTGCCCGCGACTTTGTTTGAGTGGACTTCCGAATTTGGTCCGACCTGGATAAAGTTGCCTATGTGTTATTCCAGACTATAATGTATCTCAGTGCCAAATTTCATCCAGATCCATTCAGCCGTTTTGACGACAAAGAGTAACAAACAACCATACATCCATACTCACAAACTTTCACGTTTATAATATTAGTAAAGAAGTAAGGATGTACAGACATCGACCTGTTACAACTTTATTATAGGTATAGTTAAAGATTGCTTGGTGAAAACAACGTTGCAATGCGTTTTATTCCATTTGTGACAATCGCAATTATATTTAAAGTTAGAACTACATTATTAATTACAGCAACGCTCAGTATGATTACAAAATAAAGTTATTAAAGCGCCGTAGTTATTACACTCAAATAGTGAAACATCATTTTCACAGAAAACAATTTTGTGTTATTATTTAAATTCAAACCTTAACAGAAATGAGAATTGAAATAATTCCACCTGCTACTGTAATTCTGCTTCGTCTTGATAGAACGTCGAATCTCGATAGTTACTTGGGAAACAATGTACTTTAGTAATCAAGAAATAGAGTTGATATTGCAGACACAATTATCACATTTTGGATTATGGGGGCTATTACCTAGCTAAGTAGAACAATCGTATTTGAAACAATCTTTAAGTTAGGAGTCGTTTCTTATTAAAACCTCTGGCACAATGTTTTGAGCTGGAAATATGTAAATTGCTTTCTGTATTGGAGCACGTGCAGTACCTAGTTGGCGGTTGTTGTTTTTTTTTTCATCGTAATAAGGCTAGGTCGCGTGTGGCGCCACAACACCGAGCTAGCTTGCCGCTACTATGTGTTCGTAATATGTCGAGTGACAGCGAGTAAAGCGAACTTTTTGACGTAAACATACCATCACGCCTGTATTCCCCGAAGGGTTAGGCAGAGGTGTATTAATGTAAACCCACAGTTCGCTGCTAAATTTAAGTAGCGTGTAATAAATAGGGCGCGAGACTATTGTCATTAATCGGGTACAATCCCAAACTCCGAGCGGCTATTGAGAATTTCATAAAAAACCCAGTAACACTGCTTGACCTGGGAATTGAACCCAGGACCTCTAGCGTAACGTAGACCACTAAACTAACGAGGCAGTTAACTTTGACTTTGACGTCTTGTGTTTAATTTTTAGAAGTGGCGAAGCTTAATGTATTTTTCTTGGCTGCTTTCATTTTGCCTAGTTAGTCTAGTGGTCTCAAGTGCGACTGCTACGCTAAAGGTCTTGTGTTCTTTCCCATCTCAAACAAAGTGTTATTGGGTTTTCTATGAAATTCCCAGTACTAGCTCGGAGCTTGGGATTTGTGCCCGGTTAATGGCAATTATGCTTGCCCTTTATTACATTGGACCTAAACATACCGGCGAATTGTGGGTGTACATTAGTACGCCTCTGCCTAACCCTTCAGGAAATACAAGCTTTCATTTTTAGCGTAATGGTGAATATGGTTACCTCGCGACTACCATTGCTCCGCCTGTCATGAGTACGATTCCTAGCCGAGGCAAATATTTGAGTTTCTATATTTGTTTCAAGACTGAGTCTGTGCTACATAAGTGTATGTCTGTGCCTGCTTGGATCATCATCAATGGGATTGCTAAACGCAAACAATTCCTTAAAAGTGTGTTGACATTGTAGCAAAAACTAAGTTAAATTCATATTTGAAATAAGAAATATTTTTAATTCAAATACACTCCGTTCAAACATTGCAACTAAAAAAAAAATATTAAAAAATCACACACAATTTGGAATGAAACCGACAAAACGTCACTCTGTCTATTAAAAAAAGAAAAAAATACATATGACGACAGGCCTTGTGTTATGAAAATAAGGTCCAATTTGTCATCACGCGTTTGAGTTTATTGAACTTCGCAAAGTAGGGGTTGATATTTATAATTAGAACTGATTCCTATAATTGAATTCTACGAGTTGGATTACTGCTTAATTAATCTTTTTTACCAGCGATGAATAAAGCACTGATTATATCTTTAGTTTTAAGTGTATTTACTTTGTATTTTAATTAAGATTCTAAATTTAATTTCCAGTCAGAATTATTTATTCAGTAGCACTGAATTTACGGTTTAATTACCATTCCATAAGAGGCTTTGCTATAAATTAAAAATAATATACCCGTTAGTATCTGATCTGTGTTTAATCTTATCAAACAAGATTTATTTACCGAACACTTATTGTATATTATCATGATATATTGGAGAAGCTTATGGCTAATTGACAACTACGCTGTTCGATCTGCAAAGTTAATGAGTTTGCCGAGGTTATTCTATGGACGGATGATTATTCTTAACACATGGAAATCCTTAGATCTACGCTGGTTTACAGAAGTCACGACTTAAGATAATCAGGATCTTTAAATATAATTAGTCCGCATAATCAATCGTACTAGAAACTGTTGGGTATCTTTGTCGAAAATTTCTAAGTACAGTCTCGATTATAAATATAAATAAGTTTGTTATAAGAATCAATTTATCTTTTTAATCACGTTTAGCATAAAGTGAGATTTTATCGACATCTAGTAGTAGGCGACATGTCGCGTTACTATATCACCCAAGATTCATGGCTAAATCGCAATCTGACAATGTGTGCATATTTTATACATCGCTCAGGCAAGCATTTGTTATGCATGGCTGTGCCGTGTGAATGCGAGAGCCAAATTAGTTTCGACGCGAAGTTAGGGAAGTCAAAATGTGATCAGATTAAACAAGGTTTGGGCAGCCCTGACAAATTTAATCTGATGTTTAGGGTTGACCAGTGAACGTTTGTGTTTTTTTTATTATTTAAGATTTGAATTATTTAAAAATATTTTAAAAATGAAATTGGTTACAAGTTTTAATAAAATATTATTATACAATTAAAATGACAAGTTGTTCTCTGTGCATTAGAATGTCTCTTTTATATAAACCTTCACATAACAACTCACCAAAATTGTATCAATCATGAAATGAAATTACACAACGTTTGGCGTAGCGGCTGAGTGATAAACTTCTGCGCTACGGGTTGTGGGTTCGATTCCCACACGGAGAAAATATTTATATGATCTACAGATAGTTCTGGGTCTGAGCTCTGTGTGTGTAAGAATTTGTGTTTATAAAGCACCCAGGATACAGGAGAAAATCCTAGTATGTGGCAGCGTTTTTAAAAGCCATCTAAAATTATGAGTAGTATATATGTTACTGTAAAAGCCCGAACTACGGCAAATTCTAAGATTTACCAACTCTGACTGGTAAAAGTCCAAATAAACCAGTTAGGTTTCTTATTACCTTTTTTTAAAAAATATAACCACCTAACCTAACCATGGCGGAACATTTGCATGGCGTTGTAAGCTTTTTTTTAAAAAAAAATACCTAACAAACTAACCTAACCATGGTGGAACATTTCGAACTTTTACCAGTCAGAGTTGGTAAATCTTAGAATTTGCCGTAGTTCGGGATTTTACAGTAACATATACATACGGTCTGTTAAAAATAAATTAATTCACATTGTCAAAATCTGTCCAGGTAAAACATGATTGCGGCAGCCCTAATAAATTTTATCTGGTGTCTGTTTTTAAGCGAGCCCATTCGAACTAGGTCGTGGATTATGCTTGTATCAGAATATAAAATATTTGTATCTGATTAAAAATATCAAATATGAAACGTAAAACTATACATTAGTAATTAATTACAAATATAATATAGTTTTAAGATTTTTCCCCATACTTGTAGTATAAGACGGTATTACTTGCCAAATTTCATAGTTCTAGGTCAGCGGGAAATACCCTATAAATTCAAAATAAAGTCAAAATACAGGTCTTTTTACGCTAACTTAGAAGTTTGATTTTTTCACAGCTTCAAGGGACTGTAGACTTGAGTATAAGGTTTTAATTTCAACTCCATATCTACACGCGTTCCCGAGATAAAGGGTCTTGACAGACAGATGGTCGAACGGAAAACAAAGTGATCCTGGGTTCCGTTTTTTCCTTTTGAGGTACGGAACTCTAAATCAACGCTAGTGTTTTTTGTAATATTTAGCAATAACGCATGCTAAACAGTTTTAAATATATTTTTAGTGAATACAATTTTAAATCAACGCTGTAAAAGTACTGGAAGCTAGTAGTTACATACCTATATATTTTTGTGAACAGAATCGTTTTTTTTTTTCCAACTAGTATGAACGAGGCAGACGAGCGATGGTATCGGCATAAATTCTAGTCTTTGCACTATCAATCATCTATTCAAAGCGAATAGAAAACTATTGGTGTGTGAATAAAGCCGAAACAAAGTGCTTCTGTGTATTTTGGTTCTGAAAAATGATTTCCGTGAATCTACGGTTGGTTTTTGAATCGAAATAAAATTTAATTCACTATGTGGACGAAAGGAATAATAATAATTCTAAGAATAAGAAGATTAGACCTAAAGTGATTTTAAGAAGGTCACTTAGCAAGACATATTGCTATATTTTTTCCTCTGTATTGTTGTATTTTTGCCGGCTTTCTAAACGTAAACTCTTGTTTACAAATGTGCAGTACGCAATTATTAATGTAAGGCCGAAACAAGACAGCGTTGGTCGCTCTTTCATTGCGTTAACGTAAACAAACAGTTCTATCTTGCTTATTAAATATAGCATAACATACCATCACGCCCATATTGCCTGAAGGGTTAGGCATAGGTGTAATAATGTAGGCACAGTTAGCCGATATGTCATTTTGAAATAAACTCGAGCCATTGCCATATACCGGGCACAAATCTAAGCTACTACTGAGAATTTTATAAATAAAAATCCAATAATACTTTTCTCAATCTACAAACCAATGAAGAATTTATAACATTATATTTAAAAGATGAAATAAAATTTGAAATATAACTTAAAAGAGCCGAATCCACTATGATGTACTATTTCAGACACCCTTTAAAGATTATATTATATTACGATTATTGATAAAATATTACGATATGGACTCCTTTCAAACACAAAAACAAAGCTACCTAATACCGAAGCGAATGCTTTACAAATATTATACAGAAGATTGATCAGAACTGCCAACTATCCTCAAGAAAATTCCCTTTCGGCTACATTGCTCATGTCACAGTGACGGATTATGACATATTTATGTATTTCCCACTGATATTCGAATATTGTGTCGATGTTGATCGATGTTTATTTCGAATCGATTCGATCGATTGGTGCTAGCAATATTTTTAATTGATTATGTTGAATAGTATTTTAGATCAAGAAATTACGAGTTTTGTTTGACTCTAGAATTTGTAAGATTAAAGGCAAATCAATTTTTTTGATTGAAATGTGGTACAGATTCAGATTTTACGCAATTAAAAAGTTCACTTAAAACATGCGGAGTATGTGTTACGATATACAATATTGATTTATATTGGTCGTTTACTGGATTTCGCGAGATACAGTTCCGTCATGAATAATGTTATACAACACTAAACCTATTTGCTTTATTTATACATTACATTTACAAAACCAATAAACTTTAAGGGAATTCCGACTTCGCAACCTTTACAATGTAGTATGGGTAACAGGCGAGACAATGCTGTGTTTGATAATTGGATCCTGTTACCAATAAATTTAATTTTGTCGTATCATTCCATTGCGTAATAAACTACAAACACAATCTGCAATATATCAGTTTAAATCGATTAATCGGATTCATTTGACATTTCAAATTCGCAAACCGATTTTACCTGTCACATAAATACGAATGCTCTTTATCGATTGTTTCGATTTGTAATCATTGCTATTTAAATACAACACTGTAATCATTTAAATATCGTAAATAATAGATTTTATTGTACGTACGAATCAAAATGCTTTTAACCAATTTATTATACAAATCCGGCCAAGAGCGAGTCGGACTCCCCACAGAGAGTTCCGTACAAATTTGTAGGTACATATTTTTAATGATCACAAATGTATAGTTTTTTCAACAAAGTGATCCTTTATGGATCCGTTTTTTCCTTTTAAGGTACGAGACCCTAAAAATGGAAAAAGTTTTGTTTTTTGAAAGTTTTAAATTTTAGACGTAAGAATCGGATCTCCAGCTCCTCTGTTGTATTTCGGTCCAGTAGAACATTGGAGTAATTATTTTTTATTTTGCCTTAAATTTCCTTGTTGATCCTTGGAGGAACGTTTCCTTCCTTCCTACTTAGAATCTTCCTTATTCCTTTTGGTCTTTTGATACGCCGCACTTCGCTCACAAATGCGAGGTATAAAAATTTGTCACCGACGTTTTTCTACGTAGAAAACTGCATAATTATGCAATTTATAAAAATCTTCCCTCTCTTACACTTTGATCCTCCATTTTGATTTATGTCGGGGACTGTATAAAAGCACAGGACAGCGTTGAGCCTTAAGCTGGTCGTGGTTATGAAATATTAATGAGGGAAAACGTTTTCATTTCGGCGTACGTTGAAACGCATTGAATTTTTGAGGGTTAAAACTTTGAGGTTAGGATTTGGAAGTATCAAGGGATTATTATTCTTGTTGATTTAAGTAGGCGATCAATTACAAAAGCAAAAAACTCCTTAGATATCTCATAAAATTGAAGAGAGAGAAAATCGCCATAAGCAGTACTGCTATACTAGTCCTGAATTCCCAGGTCGAGCAAAGTATTATTGGGTTTTTCTATAAAATTTTCAGTAGCAGCTTAGAGTTTGGGATTTGCGCCGGGTTAATGACAATAGGCTCGCCCCCTATTACGTGGGACCTAAACATACGTACCGGTGCAAATGTGGGTGTACTAGAGTATACCCCTGCATAACCCTTCAGGGAATACAGGCGTGATAGTACGATATAAAATGAAAACTAACAATACGTTATCAAATTAAATCACTCAAAAATATTTTATACTTTAACAAGGACTCACAGTTGTCTAAGTTCGTAATTTTGACTAATATTACTTTTTACTATTGCCCACAGTTACGATGCCCGTGAAAAAGGGCCGTCTGCACACTGGGCAGATGATGTGCTCGGTGGGCGCGTAAGGTGGCACCCTGCCACGCCATCATCTCTCAGAATACGTGACGTCATACCTACAGACCGCGCCATCTACCGCTGCAGGGTTGACTTCAAAATATCGCCAACAAGAAACCATAAGATTCTCCTCGATGTTATTGGTGAGTTTGTTTTTAATTATAATGATAAACAGGCTGCCTGATGGTAAGTAACAAACCCTGCCCAAAGGTACTAGCAGCACTAGTAGTATCACTCTCGCGTTGTCAACTTGAGACCTCGGATTTTAATTAAGCCTCATAATTATGCCAAGTAATTTCACTGGTTACATTGCCTTTCAAACCGGAAACCAAGCTCCTTAAGTACTTGCTACATATGCTTTAGTGGCATTATATATTATTACAATGTAACACACCACCACGCCTGTATTCCCAGAGGTGTAGTGAATGAATGCCCACAGTTTGCTGCACGTCCTATATTAGGCAATCCCAAACCTTGAGCTGCTACTGAAAATTTCGTAGAAAAGCTCCATAAGGGTCCGGCGGAGCGTGAATTGCCCACAAAAACGTATTATTCGGATTGAGATACTGATAATCTAGGTTCCTACGATCCTATTTCGTGTGCTACTACTTCACTGAAAATAAAAGACTGGAAAATCGTCCCAAATTTGGTAAAGTTATAAAAAATTGTATTCGCTTACAATTATTTCCAGTGAAGTATTTTAGACGAAATGGTAACGTAGGAACCTAGATTAACAGTAACGGAATCCGAATGATAATAGAATTTGATCAAATTGTGTTTGAATTACGATTTATTTCGGTATAACGTTTGTGAGAGAAATTCGGTCCGCCGGACTTTTAACACTTTACTCAACCTTGGAACCGGTCCCAGGACTAGCGTAGCAGTCACGCTTACGACCAATATACTATTGAGACAGTTGAGAATGATGCAGAATGACATACTAGGATATATACATAGATACCTATCAGGTGTTGCATAACTTATTAGACTCTCTTCACGAGAATTCTCGAAAATTTAATAGGTAGCATCGTTTTCCACCACTGTACATAACTAAGTGCAGGTACACTCAGTGACACTTTTAGGTAGACAGTTATTGTACAATATTCATAGCCCGACCTGCTATCACGGTGCTCTGGTACAGTCTAGGATCGTTCATTTAACATTTATAGTGACTATTTTGAATTCGCATTCGAATGCAAACTTCCACTGCGCTCGTCTGAACACGCCTTTAATATTCTACTGTCAATTTGTGTTTATTGGAAGGGCGTTAAAGCTCGTTCTTATGCTATAACTGTTCATCATAAATGAAGTAATTTGGATGAATGTTGATGAATGTTGGACTTTAATATTATTGGATTAGGTACTTAATTTCATTGTAGATTATAAATGCATCTTCTTCAGGCATAGTGGAATCGAATAATTCCACTCCTAACTGGAACTGCCCGACTGGGGAAGTAACTCCACCTTGCAGAAAAACGTAGCTAATAACAAAGCTCCGTGCTATGTTGTATTCCTAACGGTGAGCAAGGTCGCTAGAGCTCCGCGTGGAAACGTTGTGTTGCCAGATAGGATAAGCATCAGGTATTGTCTCCTATGCTGCCAGCACAACTATTATAACTATACCCCTGGTGTTGCAAGCGTTCATATTCTACAGTAAGCGCTTAACATCAGGCGGACCGTATGCTTATTTGCCAACTTAGTGGTATAAAAAAGTCATTGTAGGTCTTTCACCATTCCCTTCCTCTCTGCACGGTTCTGGGCAGTAAAAATGCATCACTGGTGGAAATGTGTTCTTTGCGAACTATATGCGGTGTAACTCGGAATGATAGATTGAGGAACAGTGTGATAAGACAGGTTGCGGACTCAAAGATGATGTAGTGACACGTATTGAAATGAATTTGCTGAGATAGTTTGGACATGAAAGAATGAGCTGAGCTGAGCTGGCCCATCGCTCCGGGTGCATGCGGGGTACATGGCCCGCTCAATCCCACTTTAGTCCAGCGGTCGTGTTAGTAATAATTAATTATCACCTGCTTACATATATTGTGAAAAAATAATATCGTAGCAGGCAAGCGTGGTTGACTAATACGATATATAGCCTAACCCCACTCACTCTGTGAGGAGATTCGTACTTTTTTTAATTGATAGGTGTAGGGATAATGAAGGTGATAGGCTTAAGCTTGACCGTCATTTTGCCTGATGTTAAGCGATGCTGCGATCTACGATGGAGCGCGCTTGCCTCGAAGAAACCGATTCACTCATGATTTAAAGACACCCAGGTTATATACATAATTATGTATGTATATCGGGGAAAACCCATTTGTGAAGCGCATACCACATATCAGTGGTACGCATGATAAAAGTGGACTTAAAGCGTTTCGTTCGGGTTTTCGGAATGTTCACCATGTACTCAGCAGTGGGACCTTATATAGATTAACCTATGATTCTACGTTTGTTGCCTGGTAAAGGTCGCTGGGAGTCGCTGGATGCAGGCGGCATATAACCGGTCCCTGTGGAAGTCCTTGGGGGAGGCCTTTGTTCAGCAGTGGGATGATAATGATGATGATGTACATTTGGTGTAGTGTTTAAGGTTACCTCAACGTTTAACTGTTGCACAGAGTATCGTAGGTTCAATTATCACCCGAGATAAGTATGTGAGTGATCCACCGATATTTATTTTTCAAATCTGGCGCAAGACTTCCTCCTTAGTGACAAGTTGTAACAGATGGATAGACACGAGTTACTTTCACATTTATAATATTAATTTGAATTATTTGGTAAAACAGCAAACAACTCAAAAAACAAGTTGTTACAACAGAAACTAATTTGGTAATTTATGAAATTCGAATGTAGTCAAAAATAAAGTTGTAACAACAACTTTTTTTTTCAATCCAGACTGTAGTGCAAATGTCTACCTATTTTATGAAACAACTCTGCAACTTTCCGAACTTTTTATTTTCTGGACCAAATCGCTAACAAGAACGAAGGCGACGCAACATTGTTGTAACTGAAATTGAGAACTATAAAATTGTTGTTCTATTTATTTTATACTAAGATGACAAATAAGCGTACGGGCTACCCGATGGTAAGCAATACTCCATAGAGACGTCAGCAACACTAGCAACACTATCTCGAAGTTTTACCCAAATAATTTATTTGTAAAACATCAAAGATAAAGATGGTATAAATTAGGATTACAAGTGTCACTATACTTTTGCCTTGATAGGCGTAAAAAAGCATTGCAATTTTGAAATTTTTTTTATACCACTGAGGGGGCAAACATCCTTACGGCCCGCCTGATGGTAAGCCGTTACTGTAGCCTATGAACATTTGCAACACCAGAGGTGACGCGCGCGATTTGTGGGCCCTGTAAAAATATTTTCACTCCTTTTTTGAAGGACCCCTCAAATATCTCAGCTTAAATATCATAAAGTTTAATGAAGAAGTTGGACGAAATATAATTACCCATTATTTTATAATATTCACAAATTATTGGATATACTAATGATAATAAAGATTAAAACAAAACAAAATAATAAATCACTTATCCAAATCACATTCACAAACAAAAACGGCTATCAAAATTGCCTACCTATAAATATTTACTTTGTACGCTTGTCCTATATCAATAAGCTTGTACTCACCACAAAATGTTTGTGTATCAATATTTTATGACTGTTCAAGTCACCTGGTTCCCATGTCCGTTATAAATTTATGTGTGGTGTCGGAACGCAGCCAAATAGTATCGGTTTATTGGCAGACATCTTGCTAGCCATGATGAAGTTGTGTTTTAGGAGTTATGAAATATTTATCGGTTGAAAATATTTTATTTGATGCGGTACTAGTGTTTTCTTACTAAAAATAAGGTTTTAACATAGCTGTCTTAAGCTGCCTAAGTCGGATTTATCCGACAAACAAATTTCATTTTACAAACAATTTACTAGACTTGATAAATTTATACGATTCACTTACTTACTTCACAGGTTAATCTTTAGCAGGCGTTCGACGTATCGTATCAATCAGAAGAAAATAGGTTGGTTATTATATTCTCCCAGAAAATCATGAAATTCAGTCTTCTTGAAGGCTGACGCGAGGACATAATTCTAGCGCGTAAAATTTAGTTCTAAATTACGTTGGCTGGTTGAGAAAAAACCCAGGATAGAAACCCCTGGACTAAAATAATAAGGAGTGGAGCACCCTTCCTGCATATTTCTGAGTACGTAC
This sequence comes from Acronicta aceris, assembly GCA_910591435.1. Taxonomy (NCBI): domain Eukaryota; kingdom Metazoa; phylum Arthropoda; class Insecta; order Lepidoptera; family Noctuidae; genus Acronicta; species Acronicta aceris. Next base: position 15,862,755 of record OU342762.1, on the reverse strand, counting down.
AACCCGAATCTATATAAAAGTAGGGTGAACAGGCATCTTCTGGATGTGCTTGCTGCACCATCGACCCATTTTAAATAAAAAAAAAATTGATACATAGATAGTTGCTGCGTGTCTGAGAGTTTGTGTACGTGAGAATTTGTATTTGTAAGAGCACCCATGATTCACGAGAAAATACTAGCATGGGGTAATGTTTAAAAAAAAATCTGAGAGTTCTTTGTCTGGCACACAGTCTACCTAAAAAAAAGATATATTTTTATAAAATTTCGAAATATTTTATTATATTCATGAGCTATAATATTGTTTATTATTCACAGGCGAATTGAACAACATCTAAAATATTGGATTATTTGCACCCATAAAGTAGATAAGTAATAAAAACCCATTTGGAGTCGTAAGCTTTTTATAGCTGTGTTTTTAGTAATGAAAATGTGAACAGAAAAGCCTTACCTACTCGTTTATTTCATAACGTAAGTAGCGTTCATTATTAATATGCTCGAAGCTAAGTAATAACTACACTGATTAATTAACCTATAAAGTTAAGATGCATTTTTTATACCACTAAGGTGGCATACAAGCATACGGCCCGCCTGATGGTAAGCGGTTACCGTAGCCTATGGACGCTTGCAACACCAGGGGTGTCACTCGCACGTTGCCCACCCTGTAAATTAAGGAGGAATAGTTGGGCTGGCAGTATAGGAGACATTCTGCCATGCATGACAGTGCTGGTAACAAAACACCACCGGTCCCCCCCACTGCCAACACAACGCTTCCTCGCGGAGTTCTGGCGACCTTACACCCGATTTTCTGCAAGGTGGAGGTACTTCCCCAGTCGATCAGCTCCACTCACAATTGTAACTGCAAGTGGAACTGGCACTTACGTGCAAAAGTCAAAACTCACACCAAGGTGCTTTACGATAGACTCCGACGTTGGTCGCCAGCCATTCAAACCCCAAGAGGTCCTACCACCGAGTGAGTCAGACATTTTCACGCTTCTTACGGGATGCCTATCTGAAAGGTATTGAGGAATAGAATTAGAACCTGTCCCCACACGGGGCAAAACCTCTATTCGTACCAATAAGACAATCCATTTTCTTCCGTTCCAACACCGTTTAGTATGATTCCCATTCGCAGAGAAAGTAGCTCAATAAAGTAACCATTTTACTGAGCCGTCTGTGGCTGCATATTGCATGCTGGCGTTGTTCCAATCACAGTTTTATTCGCTAATAATTCTTTTAGTTTCATTACTCCGTCGAATTATGTAATCGCAACATACGTCAGCATTAATGCGCTATAAATATGTAAATGACTATAGAATTAATGATTTGGCAATAGGATTCAGTGGAGTACTAATTTGTTACCGTATGTGTATGATTTGATTTATCTGTTGTAACTTATTTTAAACCGACTTCAAAAAAGAAAAGGTTCTTAATTTTCTCATTATTAATGTTGTTTATGATCAGATTTTTATAATAAGAGTTGCTGTTGCCCCGAGTTTCATTCAAAAAGATTAGCATACTATATGTTCGATTCTAGGCGGCGTATCAAGATGAAATATGCATCAGATTTTAAGGTAAACTTCTAATAATACATCTGCGAAAATATCATTCAATACCATGCAGTAGTTTATGCATGATACGCGTACAAACATACAGACGAAAATTCTAAAAATTGTTATTTTAGCTTCTGTTGCTTTAATAAAAATCTCTCATATCAGTTTCTTATAATATCTATAATGTACAGACATCGGCTTGTCACAATATTTAATGGATGTATGTAATACAAATATTCCAAATTTATCTTTAAATAATAAAGACTCATACAAACTTCTCCCTCTCCATTTCGATCCTTAAAGTTGAAAGTTCTATAAAATCCGTTCTTAGCGAATGCTTACTATTAAATAAGAGCCAGTTCCCCTCGGTTGCAGCGGCTCTGGCAGTCTGCAGTCCGTAGGCGCTCTTAAAGATCGGCAACGCATCAGCAACTCCTCTGGTGTTGCAGCTGTCCATGGGCGACGATGACTACTTACCACCAGGAGGCTGGTCAGCTCGTTTGCCGAGTTAATCTCATTAAAAAATGTATTGAAGATAGATAAAATAGTCAATAATTAAGTCATTAATTTCGAGGTATAATGCGGAAAATTAGAAACTACGAGTACTTTTCAAATGTGAAAAAGAAATTCATTCCTTTTTTATTCCACTACTGAATATATAAGGCTTTATGGCCAGTGATAAGGTGGTTGGATTATTTTATGTTTTACTTAAACTTGAAACATTACACGCAATTTATTTTCACTAGCTTAACAATCTATTTTTGTTATATAAAAACCTTAAGTTAAACTGAAATATTGGTGTACATTAATATTATAAATTTGTCCTAATGAAAAAATACATTAACGCGAATATTGTACATACTTTGAAATAAAATATATATATCTTTAGGTTTAGAAGGTTTAGAAGATAATTGTATTATTCATGACTGGTACATTATGTATGAATCCAAATACTAATAAAAAGTGATGTTTTAGGTAAATATAGACAAATGAATCAAATAAAAAATAATTATCTATTCTTCTTATTATAACTTCGATCAACCTACTACAAATTGTGTAGTTGGTGGGCGTAGCAATTAGCTACGCCGTAGCTGTCGACTACGCCGTAGCCACTGCGAACTTATTTTAGCATCCATATTATTTTGATGTTTTTATTTGAAACACCAAAATATCTGCGTGTCTTGTCCGAAAGAGTATTGCTAAATAAGTTTCAACTTCAATATTATCAAAACAGAAAATCCCTTAAAACTATTACGAAACCTACGTTCAGGTTCTATTGTGTTGTTATTTGATTTGATTCCCACATCATAATCTAGCTCCGAAGAAGTATTCTATCAAAAAAATAAGAAACGATGAAAAGATTGCTTCGGGTCCAAGTAATTTGTGTCGGGGATGTCTTTCGAGGCTTTTATTTTAGCAATATACGGACCGAGGGCAAAGTTTAATGTGGGGTAACTCAATTATAGGATGTACATACTTGGGGTGCGTGTCTTTTTTTCTCGTCACAGGACCTCATCTGCTCCTTCGATGTAACAGTTTCAATCTGTAGAAGGGAATGGGGTCAGCTGTGGGTTCCCACGAAAAATTGAGGGTAGATGGTTATTATAGGAATATGCTTTAAGGTTTGTTTACTCCTTATGATACGTGGCCTGCATGGTTTTCCGAATTATTTAGGTGACATCGTAAGAGTCGTCACACCGACGCAGAGTCGTGTCGAAACGAAACGTCAAATTCTCTAGGATTTACGTACGTACATTCGCGCGTCTTTCGAGAGTCGAGTTGAAGTTAAGCGTCAACTTCTCTAGGATGTAGGTACGTGCATTTGCGCGTCTTTGCGTTCTTTCGTGAGGAAGTCGTGTCGTTTTCTAACATAAGTCAAGACCGGACCGACGTTTTGATTTGCGTAGATGAGCAAGAGTTAGCGCAACTGCGCATTACAGTCGGATTTAGCTCATGGGAGTTCGCTTCTCATTTTACCTCGTTAGAAAAATGTGTGCGATAGGGTTTAATATGTCATTTTTTATATTGAGGCTTCAATTCATTTCGAATCTGTGTCAGTGTGCTTTGATTCTAAGTTCCTATAGAAATTCTCTTATTTTCCAGAAATAAAGTATTTAGCATGTAGGTAATAAATAAATCGAAACTGAAAAAATATTTCAACGTTGATTTTTTTATGGATTAAATCGGCAAACGAGCTGATGAGCTGCCCATACGGGGTAAACATATTCTGATTAATCACAGGGAGTAACAATATTTCCTCTTTATGATCAGTTAAAAGATTCCAAGAAGAAATTTAAGAACATTTCTTTACGTCAAAAGTTTTAACACACACACACAAAAACACACATGGCTCACTCACACAGCCATGTACGTGAGTACCAAATAAAACACACGTTAACATAACACAATTTTGAAGGCACAAAGTACAAATTTCTCAAGTAAATTTCATGCGAGTCATATCAGCAATGTAAAATTCATATCGTATGCTTTCAACTTGCAAATTCCTACATCCGTTGTAAACTTCTGTTGATAATTCTTAACTGAGTTCATAATTTAATTAAGTTTCCTTCGCCGTGTAAATTACTTGATTATACGGTAAATTAATTTGTGAATTATGGTAAATTTAATCATGATGATGCATTGTTATATGATTGATTGATTCATAATTATAATAGCTAGGAATCATAATATTATTGAACCTTACTTCATTAAGGGAAGGTGACCGTCACTAGTGGTATGACCCTTGGACTGCCAAGTCAAAGGTCTCGAGTTCGAACCCAAGGCACGCACCTCTGACTTTTTGAAGTTATGTGCGTAAATAGTTAATTATCACGCGCTTAAACGGTGAAGGAAAACATCGTGAGGAAACCTACATGCCTGAGAGATTTTCTCGATGGCGTATGAAGTCTGCCAAACCGCACTAGGGCAGCGTGGTGGACTATAGCCTAATCCCTCTCATTCTGAGAGGAGACCCGTGCCCAGCAGCGGGACAGTATAATGGGTTGATTATGTACTAATATACACCTACAGTTTGGTTTGGTCCCAAGCGCGACTGCTACGCAAGAGGTCTTTGGTTGCATTCCCAGGTCGAGCAAAGTGTTATTGGTTTTTTCTATAAAATTCTCAGTAATAGCTCGGAGTTTGAGATTTGTACCCGGTTAATAGCAATAGGCTCGCCCCCTATTACATGGGACCTAAACATATCGACGAACTGTGGGTGTACATTAGTACACCTCTGCCTAAACCTTCTGGGAATACAGGCGTGATGGTATGTTATGTTATGTTATTATTGTATGAAGCTCCTTCAAAACTTATCTTCATTAAAATCTATTACCTATATAATTATAATTTTATACATATAGATATTGAAAACGGTATGTTTAACAATAAAAGAACCATACGTACCATCACGCCTGTATTTCCCGAAGGGTTAAGCAGAGGTGTACACCCACAGTTCGCCCGTTTGTGTAGGTCCCATTTAATGTGCCCCTCATAACATGGGACCTGGGCCTATTCCCAGAAATGCGCACAAGTAATTTTAAGAAATATGAACATAACATTTAAGACTATGCTATAACTTAAATATAACACTTTTGTTTCAGAATTGCCGGAAAAACCGAAGATTTTCGATGAATTCGATAAAGAAGTAGTCGCCGTAGCCGGTCCCTATATAGAAGATACCAGTATGAAACTCACCTGCGTTGTAAGTGGAGGTAAATTTAGCGGCCATCTTGAATTTCTATATACTCTGTATATTGTGTTAGTTGCCAAGTACTCTCGTAAGTACGTAAGTAAACAGTAGCCTTAGCACGAACAACTTGCGAAAAAGTATTCGTATCGTCACGATAGAGGCGCTGGTCCATATCTCATACAAATTGGTCTCCATGACGATACGAATACTTTTTCGCAAGTTGTTCGTGCTAAGGCTACTGAACAGTAGCCTTAGCATCGTCATGGAGACCAATTTGTATGAGATTTGGACCAGCGCTTTTATCGTGACGATACGAATACTTTTTCGCAAGTTGTTCGTGCTAAGGCTACAGTTCTTGGGAAAATTATTTACTTCATTTGAAATTGCAAGATGAATTCTAAGGAAATATAACGAACGATTGCACGTTGCGTGTAGTGACTAAGATAACCACACTATTATCGTAACACCGAGTAAAGTGGGTTTGATTCTTACCTGAGACAAATATTTGTGTTTCCTAGATGTTTTTTTTAGAAAAAAGAAATATTTTATTATGTAAAAAAACCGGACAAGTGCGAGTCGAACTCGCCCACCGAGGGTCCCGTACAAATTTGTAGGTACAGTGGTGACCAAAAGTCCATAGGCAATCTCACAACGCAATAGCTTGACGTTTAGTTTGACTTACGACCTTCTATTCATTCTTGTTAACTAGTGACATGCACTGTATCGAGCTCGCTCTTACTGTTCATAGAAATGTAATCCTTAGCGTGCTTATGGACTTTTGAGCGATTACTGTACATGGCTTAATTAATTTCAAATGTACTGTTTTCAGATTTTTCCCTATCCTTGTAGTATAAGACGGTATTACTTGCCACATTTCATAGCTGTACGTCAACGAAAATACTCTATAAATTTTGATTCCCTTGAGAGTGTCGAAAATACGTTTTTTTGTGGCATGAAAGGCCGTATCTTTTTTTACTTTAACTTAGAAGTTTGATTTTTTCACAGCTTCAAGGGACTATAGACTTGAGTATATGATTTTAATTTTAACTCGATACCTCCACGCGTTCCCGAGATAAAGGGGTCTTGACAGACTGACGGACGGACAGACAATAAAGTAGTCTTATAATGGTTCCGTTTTTTCCTTTTGAGGTACGGAACCCTTAAAATTATAAACGCTAATTTTACACGAAGTGTTGGCCTTGCGTTGCAGAGTTATTTATCTAAGTCCATGGTATAATAATAAGCTACGCCAGGTACTCTCTTCATATGACAGCTAGATCACGTGATTATCCTATAAGTACTCATATAAAGTAGTCATTGACTGTGATTGCTAATTTCCTGTTTGATATGTTATCACAATGGAATGAAAATAGATTTTTATTTACTTACTTCTATAGTGAAGCAATTTCGAATATTATTTTTTATACAGTTTACTTTTTTCGATAAATATTGAAGAACACGAAGCAATTTATTTGATTTTAATTATAAATTAAAATCTTCTTAATTGTATTGAAGGTGTCAATCAACGGCAACACCAACTATAATATTTGTGACGTAATAATGGCAGGAGAATACCTGGCGTAAGCTTTTTATTATACAACTAGCTTCTGCACGCGACTTCATCTGCGTGGATTTCAGAATGTATTTATTTATTTATTAAATAGTACAACCAAATCATACATATTAATACATCAAAACTTTATAATACTGACAGAATTGGATCAAACCTGGATAATAACCAGCCCTATTCCAGACTATAATCTATCTCTGTACCAAATTTCATCGAGATCCGTTCATTCTCACAAACTTTCACGTTTATAATATTAAAGTGTCAAAGGGATCTTTATAGTAACCTAAATTTTATAATAAATTTTGTAGGCAAATTTTGATTGGGTTGGGTTACATTATTGTAATTTCCGTAGGGATCTCTAACTAAAGAAAATACAGCATAAGTTACTCGCTGATAATGTAGCTTTCTAATGGTTATATAATTTTTAAAATTGGTTTAGTGGTTTAGGCGTGAAAGAGTCTTACGTGGGGAGCCATGCTTCGGCACGAATGGGCCGGCTCGACCGGAGTGATACCACGGCCTCACAGAAAACCGGCGTCAAAGAACGTTTACGTTGTGTTTCTCCAAGTGAGGTTACCGGAGGCCCGATCCCTTTTTATAAGGTCGGCAACGCACTTGTGACTCCTATGGTGTTGCGGGTGTCCATGGGCGGCTGTAATCGCTTACCATCAGGCGAACCACCTGCTCGTTTGCCCTCCTATCCGATAAAAAAAAAACTCACTTTCACATTTATAATAGTTAGAAAGTATAGATGTCGAGTCCAAAAACAATTACACAACTCTAAACTACAAAGATCAAGTGTCAAAAAAGCGTTAACAAAAACTTTCGCTAACACAATAAAGTAAAAAGTTAAACATTGACATTTCAAGGATAAAGTGACGGTGGAGCAGCAGTTCAAATTAAACTAGTTACCTTTGTCCCGTCACTATTAAAGTTTGGTGCCGGTCGCGGACGGCTAACTAGGTGAAATAGGGTAGAAAAGGTACACAGGCGAGGGAAGAATAAAAATACCTAGTACCTGTGAGCTACAGAACCCGTTCTTGTGTAGTAAAAAATTGAGTACAATTTCACAAATAGGGAACCAGTGAATTAACTTGTTTTCTTTTTTTTATGAAATAGGGAGGCAAGCGAGTAATCGGGTCACCTGATGGTAAGTGATCACTGCCGCCCACAACCAGAGGGGTTGAGAGAGTTGCCGGCCTTTAAGAAAAGAATAGGCTCGCTTCTTGAAGGTAGTCATGTCGTGGATGGTGGTGGACACCCAGTCATTAATGTGGAAAGGATGAAATTTCTATTTCTGGCGAGTGGATCTGTGGTGATACATAGTGGGAGGTACAAGTTCGAACAATTCCTCATGACTCTCCCCGTGAAAAATGCGGTAAAAGATAGATAGAGACGCCACGTCTCTTCGCAGGGCAAGAGGATCAAGTCGATCAGTGAAACAGTTACCTGAATCAAGAAGAAAAGTGAAATAGTAAATTTATTAATGCTGCTTTATCGTTGTAATTTAAGGGGATGAGAATATTTGTGTGAAACCAGAGGCAATGTTAATAAAATTCAATGTAAGGAAACAAAATCACGTCCATAATATTTTGAACTTATTTTATATGTAAAGAAGGTCGTTTTTAGATTACCTATTAATGAAAACGACTATTTTAAGTCCTTGAAGACTATCAAAATGATCGTATGGATATAGATATATCTATTTACAGAAATAAATATTATCTATACTAATATTATAATCTGACCAGTTTTTTTGTTTGAATGCGCAAATCTCAGGAACTGGTTGGAATTGAAAAAATATTTTTGTGTCGGATAGTCCATTTATTGAGGAAGGTTATAGGGTATATAATATCAGGCTACGCCTCTTAGGACTGGAACCACGCCGATGAAACCGCTGACGGGTCGCTAGTAATTTATAAATGAATCGACTAAATAAATACTTTTTGAACGCCAAAATGGTTCTGTAGAATTTTTTTGTCTACCATAATGTCAATAAAACTACTCGTATTTACTTATTTTCTTTTTAAGGCCGTTATATTTCCTAGTTTAGTAACATGATTAGTAGATCACAGTATCGCTTAACATCAGGCGAACTGGCGAACAAGCGTAGGCTTATCACGAATTAAAAAAAAACTTCATCACATTTGCATTTACATAGGTATGTGTGATGGTTGCTCGCTTGTTTGTTTGACTCCTTGTAATATTGGCTTGAGCCTTTTGTAACTACGGAATCGAATCTGATTGAACATTATCCGGGTAGAAATTCAAATTTTGAGCTTGGTAATACTGAGTGCTTCATTGAAAAAAAAAATCTAGAAATAAATTGAATGCCCAGAGGCATGTCTGCAACCACTAATCTTATATAATACATCTAATTACGCAGTCCAGTAATCCAGCCGGAATCCGATTGAAAAATATTTTCACAATCTCAAAACTCCCTCTTCAAACTGGAAAATTATCTAATAAAATATTTAGCTCGTAGATCCGCTTCATTTTGTAATTGATACAAATTCGATTAATAACTGAAGGAAGATCAAACAATGTAAATTTGCTAATCAGCTATTTCTCCAATTAGCGTTTATTAATATTTGAATAAGAAATATCTGCTATGATTTTCATGTTGATTTAAAAAGATCGATCTATTGGTAGCACTTATATTTGTATTATCTTCATGGATCGTGTTCAGACTGGGTCGAAGCGACAAGGCATGTCATATACCTACTAATTACCTATGAACCACATTTTCTTTCCTTTGCCCTACTTTCATGGTCATGGGATTTGTGACAATCGCAATAAATTTGACAGGCTGGGGTCCGATTTAATTAAATTTAATACGGTTCAAAAAGAGGAAGTTATAATCATTTTAATGTTATATTAGACAGAATGTACAATAGAGAATTGTGACGTCACAACTCACTATGCCATACAAATCCTGTACTAACGTTCGTTTTGCGGGAAAGGGAAAAAGGATTCCGTCTCAATCCCTGCCAAAATTTTTAAATGCTTTAAATTATTTTTTTCAGGATTCTAATTGTATTTACTTATATTTTTCACTAAACCCGTTATTTTTAATAACCACCAGTCCACTTCCCAATTGTACTAAAGCGCGCTTCTTTAATTCTTATATTAAACTAGTGGACCCAGCAGACGTTGTCCTGCCCTGAAAATAACCCAAAACTCGATTGCAGCGCCACCTACCGGGTCCAATTGTGAATCTAAACCATTACCAGATCCCCTTGAACACACACAAAAAATTTCATCAAAATCGGTCCAGTCGTTTGAGAGAAGTTCAGTCACATACACACTCACAGAAGAATTATATATATAAATATAACTGATTTTTTTTTTGTAGGTAAACCAATGCCCCGTATTCGGTGGTGGCGTGACGACAAGGTCATAGCTACCCTGGCTCCAGTAGACGACGGGTCTCGTCTCAGTCTCCTGGAGTTGAGGATACCTAAGCTCACGAGGGACTACTTCGAGGCTGTGTACACGTGCACAGCTGATAACACAGTGTTGGTGCCGCCTCTGAGGGTCAATGTGCAGATACAGATTCACCGTAAGTATTCATGACCTTTTTTATTGTATTAGAGACCTTTTTATCGTATTTAGCATTTGTAGTATGTAAAAATGTTGTTATTATCTTTTTGTGTTTTTTTTTTGCATTTTCCATGCTAAGATTATAAAGTTATTTTAGTAAAGAAAAAATTCAATCGTTGAGGTTGAGAAGCAAGGTAACTTGCTTTTCGTAGATGTCGTCACCGTATGACGTAAATTCAAAATGTGAAGGCAAAATTTCAATCAGGCGGGTGGGGTTCGCGGTGGCTTAGAGGTCAGAGCGTCTGGTATATCCAACAAGGAGACACAGGTTCGAATCCTGCCCGTGATTGAATTTTTCTTTTACTAAAATAATGTTTTTTATTATTCATCGCATGTGATTAAAAGAGTAGTGAATATAAATGTAGAGGGATGGAGAGGTAGAGGGAGATCAAAGAAAAGTTGGTTGGATTGTGTTCAGACTAATATGATAGAAAAGGAAGTGAATGACAAGATGACGGCTGATAGGGATGAATAAGAGAAAAGGTCATACTGCGCTGACTCCAAAGAAATTGAGACAAGAGCAGGAAGAAGATAATGATAGTATGATACAACGTAACGTAACGTTGCCCTGTTTATAATGGTTTCACTATGATGAAAATTTGTTACAAACGGTAAATAGTATCTCTTAGTAGGTAGTATTTATAGTTTTTTTATGGGATAGGGGGCAAACGAGCAGATGGATCGCCTGATGGTAAGCGATTACCGCCGCCCATGGACACCCGCAACACCAGAGGACAAGTGCGTTGCCATCCTTTTAAAAGGATCCCTTTTTTTCTCATAGTGGTTTTTGTTCTGATTTAAATTGTCATAATAAGTTAGGCATCATTTTCTTTGTCATAATAATAGTGTGCCATAATTGCTTTTAGCATATTGTGTTATTATGTATAAATATTGTATATCCTATTGTTTATATTCATAACTTTGATATGCATAAAGTTGTAAAGCATATTGTTTATTTGTCTAATAGTTATCTGTTTGAAGCTGAAAAACAAAAAATAGCTATTAGGTTAGGTTAGGTTAGGTTTATGTTATTTAAAGCTATTTGAATATTATTTTATAGCATGCAAATTAATAATACAAAATTTTAAAAACTTACTTTTGTAACTGGTTGGACAATATTTCATAGTTATGGTTATGTGTCGTTATGCTTAAGTAAACTTATGCTTTTGGATAGTATGCTTAATAAATATGTATTATGCTTATAGTAAATAGGATTAAAAAATTATGATTAAATAGTTATGGCAAATGAGTATTATGCGTAACTAATGTTAGGATAAGTAACATTATGCAATGTTAAATTATGACATAAAATCGTAGGAATAAAAATAGAGAACCCCTTTTAAAAGGGGATTGGGCCTCCGGTAACCTCACTCACTCGGTGAAACACAACGTAAGCGTTGTTTGACGCCGGTTTTCTGTGAGGCCGTGGTATCACTCAGGTCAAGCTGGCCCATTCGTGCCGAAGCATGGACTTTATATATGTATATTATATATATATAGTAGTAGTATAGTATATATATATATATATATAGTATATATATATATATATATATATATATAGTCCATGCTTCGGCACGAATAATATATATATATATATATATATATATAATCTTTGTGATATTATTTTTACTGCAAAAGTATGTAACTATGTACTGTTTAATTTAAAGGAACGTCTTTGTTATTTATTTACGGTTTGGTGACCGCTAGACATCCCAATTAAAAAAAAAATGTTATAGTCCTAGCGTTTATTTATCCTATAGAAATGTCCAGTCCAGGGTGTGACGACCACTTCAGATAATATACTCTAAAATACTAGTCGGTTTTATTTTTTATAAAATACATACATACCATGACGCCTGTACTCCCCGAAGGGTTAGGCAGAGGCGTACTACTGTAAACCCACAGTTTGCCTGGTATGTTTAGGTCCCATGTAATAGGGGGCGAGCCTATTGCCATTAACCGGGCACAAATCCAGACTCCGAGCTGCTACTGAGAATTTCATAGAAAAACTCAATAACACTTTGCTCGACCTGGGGATCGAACCCAGAACCTCTAGCGTAGCAGTCGCGCTTGGGACCACTAGACTAATGAGGCAGTCAATGAAAATTTTTTATAAAAATATTGACATTATACATTACGAAGTAGTCCATTTTCGCATCAACACTACTACGCAAAAACATATTTCGATAGGTCATGCAAAATAACAGTCATAACTTTGCTTTTAGTGGAAAGACCTAAACAATGTACAATTTATCTAGACATGGAGCCAGGGTACCGTGTTTGCGACATGTCTCTCGGCTAATATCCAGTCATTTGTCTGACTAACCGCGTTCGGATATTATGAACGCTGACAGGCCACTACGTCACTCCATACGTGATAGTAATATATGAGGATAAACAGGGGAGATTCATATGAACAAGTAAGACAGACGTGACTTAAGATTTGTGGGGAATGTAGGTTACTTTTGCTTTTAGGGTGAAATGTAAAAATGGTGTTTGGCTGTTATGGCAATGGTTTCTTTTCTGGGTTACGTGAATGAAGCTTAAGAATATTTTTTAAGTTATCCCTTGTCTAAAACATATTTTATTTACCATATTTTTTTGACTGGTTTCAAAGTTTTTCAGATTATACAGAATTTGTTTTTTTTTATGGAATAGGAGGGCAAACGAGCAGACAGATCGCCTGATGGTAAGCGATCACCGCCGCCCATGGACACCCGTAACACCAGAGGAGTCACGAGTGCGTTGCCGACCTTTTAAAAGGGCATTGGGCCTCCGGTAACCTCACTCACTCAGCGAAACACAACGCAAGCGATGTTTAACGCCGGTTTTCTGTGAGGCCGTGGTATCACTCCGGTCGAGCCGGCCCATTCGTGCCGAAGCATGGCGCTCCCACGTAATAATATATTCTGTGTAATAAACATTTTGGTCTTCTCTTACTCTGTTATCTTTTACAAAATCCTTCGACCTCTCATTAAGAGACTCCATGCTTAAAACCTTTAAAAATATATCATTATCTGCGCAATACGTAACAAACCTAATTCTATATTATATGTTCTAATTTTAATTCTTTGTGCGAATTTTATGTAAATAACTATGCAAGATTCGTAGCATGTGGCATACTGATATTTCTGCCTACCCCTGTGAGAAAAAGTACGAGTGTATGTCAACTTTTTTTTTTAAATATTACTAGCAATGTGGGTCTCACATTACTAGTATTCTTGTTAACCCCTCGTGCTATATTTAATTTAATTTACACATTTATTTACAAAATTTCTTAATTCAATTAATACAATAATATAATTTAATTTTCTAAATTTGACTTGATGACAATTATATAATTAATCTCTTATTTATCTCGATATCATAAGTGGTAACTTACCAGTAAACCACGTAGGCGGTGGGTACATTGTGATATAACACACAATAATAAATTGTTCTTCTTACTCCCGTAATAAATGGTAGCATAACACTTTTTACTCAGATTGGCGTTTAAAAAAGATTTGATGAGTTATATACGAGTAGCATATTAGTTATTAGCTATAGCGCACTATCAGTCAACATGTCCTTTCTCTTGGATCGTCGCTCGCCGAATGACTGACTGTGGCTCGATCTGCGAAGTGCGAAGCGCACTCGTACTCTGACTTGCACCACACCCCACCATTCGACATTATAATTTTTCGTATTTATGTAGTTTAATATTTTATTTATTTATAGTTATTTTTAAATAATTTAAGTACAGTACATTAGTTTATTTTATTATATTATATTTATTCATGTTCTCTGTGGCCGTGTGTCACTGCTAGGGTGCCAACTGAAAACCAGCGCTGGGTATTAAATATGCCCAGCATAATGCTGAGCTGGCAACCCATTAGAGGCAAGCATACCGACAGCATTTCATGTTGATCGTGTTTTATTTGCTCATTTTATATGTGTGTGTTGTACGGGAACTTGTCTCAATAAATTTATTTTTCTTTTCTTTCTTCTGCTAAGCTAAATGCTTGTGTTACGTCAGTAGTGCAATGAGTGGGGTTCGAACCGGCAACCACATGATCGCAACGCCGACGCCCTGGCCATTAGGCTACCACCGCTTCAAATATGTACAAACAACCCAAAAACAAAAATGACATATCTATGTTTAGCTAAAATATTAAAAGTGTTTCATTACAAATTTTATCGTTACCCTATCGAGATCAAAATACAACTTTTCTTTCTTTCTTTGGGACCTTAAACTCAACCTTGCATAATGAAGTCTGTTGTTACTCCATGAGTTTTATGTTCCTCATAAAAATCATAACACAATGCACATTTTACCAACATAATATTGCGTTAACGTTATTTTTACTGCCGTACTTACATGAAAATATTGTCATATCAACCGCGTTAAGTACAAGAATATTTTTATTTCACAAAATAAACATCGCCGTAAAGAGCTATAAAGACATTTTATTTAATCAAATCTAGTGTTGTCCTTTTCCCGGCTGTGCCCGATCTCCCTCGAGCAACAGCAGTTCCGACAAAAATAACATTGCCGCAGAATAGTTGGAAACTTTCATAACATCCGCATAACACGGCGACAAGCGTTCATTTTCTGTTATTGCAAAACTGAATCCACGTAAATCCGGGCGATTAACCTATATCAACCGCGCCAGTCTCGCGGATTATCTTGGAATATGACGGTTCGTCGGCGGCCAGGATTCTTTTGTCACCGCTCACCCCGAACCATTAGTTTTTATTTGTGAAACATTGTCCTGTCGTGACGCCATTGCCACGTCGGCGAACAGGAAATTATTCTCCATTATAATAACCCATGATGTCATTCGTTCAGTAATGCACGTTAAGCTCACCTTTTTCCAACAAAGCTTTTAGTGGACGATCTTAGTTTTGTTTTGAACACTTTTTCAACTACCATCGCCGTTAATGGTGTCCATTAGCGTTTCGGTACTATTGTTAGCGCTGCTTCGACTTAATTTGAACGAGGGATTTATGGGGCTAATCCAGTAATCATTTGACATTTATTATCATTTTGTTTTGTTTATTTTTAGCATTTTTTTTTGTATTACTATTTCGTTTGACATGACTTACTTCACAGTTAGTGCAATAGCGTACAATGTTGCCTACCTTAGTTATATATCTTCAATAGATTTCGCTGCAAGCCCACAGTAGGCTAGTGTGGTGGACTAATAGCCTACCTCCACTCACTCTAAGAGGAGACCCGGACCCTGCACTGGGGTCATATATGGGTTAGTGATGAGTTGTCGCTGACGTCAGCTTAAGACGTAGAATGTGGACGAGTAATTTGACATCACAGGCAGTGGTCTCAGCTAGTAGCTTAGTGGCTAGAGCGTCTAGTGCACTTAATCGGAAGGACACAGGTTCGAATCATGCCTGATACCGAATTTTCACTCACTAAAATTTATATCTTTGTTTGTTTATGAAAGGTGAAATTAACATTTGTGTTTTTTCGAAGCGTACTCTCGCATTTACGTTGATGGATTACGTTTTAACGGTATGTACAATTTCTAACGCACTTCTGGGCTATGCGAAGCGCGTAAAACATTTCCAATAAAATAAGCCCGGCTTAAAATGTTGCGAACGTTGAATTACCTACAGATCAATTTTAATGGACACACGTGTTTTATATTTTCGCTTCTGAAATTGGGACACGTTGAAAATAATATTTCATTCCTACCCTTCCATACTACATACGTTCAGTTCACAAAATTGTTGGTATTTTGTGTTCAGTTATAATAACTTTTAAGAAAAAGTAAGACCGCCCTCAAAAACCGCCTGCGAAACAGTTTCGGAAGTCGGTGCGTTTGATTTGATCGGATCTTTTGATTTCGCGACCGACTTCCGAAACTGTTTCGCTCATAACAATGTTTTTATGTTTTTGAAGGCGGTATTCCTTTACTTAAAAGATACTTTATTTCAACATTTGTTAACGAGTAAAATTTTATGTATAGACGACATTATCATTTTATCATTTACTCGGTCGTACGTGTTATTTCAAAATTTTGTGATAAGATCTTGACCAACTTTTTATAGAACCACCTCTGAAGCATGACCTACCGATCAAAAAAAGAATCATCAAAATCGGTTCATAATTGACCGCGTAACAAACATAAAAAAAACATACGTCGAATTGAGAACCTCCTCCTTTTTGAAGATGGTGGAAAATAAAATTACTTACCAATTAGAATAAAGATTGCCTCATTAGTCTAGTGGTCCCAAGTGAGACTGATAAACTAGAAGTCCTGGGTTCGATCCCCAGGTCGAGCAAAGTGTTATTGGGTTTTTCTATGAAATTCTCATTAGCAGCTCGGAGTCTGGATTTGTGCCCGGTTAATGGCTATAGGCTCGCCCCCTATAACATGGGACCTAAACATACCGGTGAACTGTGGGTGTACATTAAGTACAACTCTGGCTAACCCTTCGGGGAATACAGGCGTGATGGTATGTTATGTTATGTTTAGAATAAAGACTATATTTCGATTGTTTAAAAAGTTTTATAACAAGTAGGTACTGTCAGGATTAGCAGAGGTATACTAACATATACCCACAGCTGACCCATGTAGTATGGAACCTATGCCATTTAAAAAAATACCGAAAACGATCATTTTTCCCATATATAACCCAGCAGGTAAATCGTTCATATTGTAGGTTTATTTTTATATTCCAGTAAGTTTTTACACTGTCTCATAGCTGTGCCTGTGATCATTAAGCCTAGGTCACAGGAATGACTGCTGAGATTGATGTCATCTGTTGGATTACCAGATCGTTCATAGTGTTTCTGGGTTTCAAATTCATAGTAGCAGCTCGGAGTTTAAATTTGTGGCACTGCTTGTGTGGGAATTAAACATACCGGCAAACAGTATATATATTAGTAGATACATATCTGCCTAACCATTCGGGAAATACAAGCGTGATGATATGTTATATTTTATGTTATTCTAATTTGGGAGAGCCATGCTTCGGCACGAATAGGCCGGCTCGACCGGAGTGATACCACAGCCTCACAGAAAACCGGCGTCAAACAACGCTTACGTTGTGTTTCGCCGAGTGCGTGAGGTTACCGGAGGCCCAATCCCCTATTAAAAGGCGGGCAACGCATTTGTGACTCCTCTAGTGTTGCGGGTGTCCATGGGCGGCCGTAATCGCTTACCATCAGGCGATTCGTCTGCTCGGTTGTCCCCCTATCCCATAAATATAATAGAATATCGCAAAAGTATAATATTATTTAAAGCAAAACGGATTTTATCGCGTTGTATTGATATTATTTCATTGCATTCATGGTCACGGTAAAAAGTAGTTTTATTTCAATGTCTAATATTCGCGTAAGTTTCAAAAACCAGTAAAATACTATGTATCTAAGTAATAAACTTCAGGCTTTATTACATAGATTTCTATTTATAGACTGGACTAAAGTTATTTAGGACTAATAATAGCCATTGTTGGGATCTGGGTTAGTCTGCCTGTCATGTAACGAAATTCGGTGGACCAAATGCCACTATAATGATGATAAGGGTACCGCGTTTGTCATTCTTACGTCATTTTGTGGTTTTTTTTTGTGGATATCTGCGATATAGGCACAGAACAAAATTATTTGATTTTATTAAATCCAGATATTTTGGATCCTTTACACATTTATTTGTCATTTCAATGTATAATATTCGCACATGTGTCAGAAACCAATAAGGATAGTAAAAAGTACTTACTCTACGAAACAGTATCCACTTTTTCTATAATTATTTTATTAGTCTTGATATAATATTAAGATTTAAGTGCCAAGCGATGTGGAATAAATAAAGATGTTAAAATATTTACATACACTCACACCTTTCTCCCAGTGAGGTAGGCAGAATCTAGAGACCGCCACTTACTACAATTCTTTTGCTTCTTGCACATTCATACATACGCGCCGGTTGCGACCTTATTAAAGGATTTCGCCAATAAGATCGGCGTGTGTAAATTTTATTAGAAGAAAATTTGCGTCCCTTCGGTTAGGCACACCGAATGCTTTAGCCAACTAAGTTACCGAAACCACAGACCGCGATCGAATTTTTTTTTCCATTAAAATTTATATCTTTGGGAATGTTTAGTATACGTAAAAGCAAAATAAAAAAATAACGATGGTTAGAATTATAGCCCCATAGATATATCTGATTGTTTTTTCCTAAACAGTGCGCCCATTATTTGTGGAGATCTTGGCCCGGGAGCAGCCACTCTCCGTGGGACAGGCAGCAGAGCTGGCGTGTAAGGCAGTCGGTGCCAGACCTCCAGCCATCATCACGTGGTGGATGGATGACAGGCAGATGTCCGTAGCAGCTGTACAGAAGGTAAAGTAGAATATAAATTACATAATTTTATCTGATAAAAACCTTAAAAATTATGGATGCTCGTAAGTCGTTTTCTTGTAATTAATTATCTCAAATAATTATTTATATGGACTAAAATAACACTGCTGAGTTAAACAAAATTCATTTTGTGCTTATTATACTCAAAAAAATTATGACCAAAGGAATGCAAGAGTTCGGGTATTAAAAAAGGAAATTAGAAAGAATATCTCAATAACTTTGACACTTAGTACCTATTAAGCATCTCTGGGTAAAAACTAGACTTTTTTTTTTGTAATTCTTAAAAAGAATACCGTTTTTGCATGACTGTGTTAATGGTTATATGTTATAATGGTTTGTTTTAGATATTGATTCCATTAATTACATTTTCAACACTTTCCCACTTTAAACTTCATAGTAACAAAGTGAATAAAATTGACCTTTTTTTGCAGAACTCGGACGACAAGAACGAAACGATATCGTTTCTCCGCTGGACACCGCGCATGGATCAAGACGGACGCACGCTCACGTGTCGCGCTGCACACGTCAAGTTGGAGCACACGACTATAGAAACGAGCATTACGCTCAATTTACACTGTAAGTGCTTAGAGCTCTCAATATCTATGATTTCGATTTTATTGCAAATAATAGATGACTACAAAGACGAATTCGTTTGTGAATTGATGTTTAAAAGTATTAATCCACCAATATTTACCAAAAATTAATTTTCGTATTCAATCCAACAAATAAAATTTAATCATCTAACAAAGATAATCGTGCTCATTATAATGTGTATAAATGTAATTATGCATAAAAAGAAAATAACAGAAAGAAACAATATTGTACAACTAGTTTTTGACTTTTCCAACATACTTGCTTAATTGAATAGTGAAATAAAACAGTTTCACTTTCATTTTTACGATTTGCCTTGATGTGACGTTTAAAGTGAAATACTTTTCCCAACAGATGTACCAATAGTGACGCTACAACTTGGCTCCAAGATGAATCCTAACGATATAGAGGAAGGTGATGACGTGTACTTTGAGTGCATGGTACGGTCAAACCCGCCAGCTTATAAAGTTGTTTGGGAACATAACGTAAGTTAAATCCTAATTATTATCATAATTAACATCGTTAGAATCGTAAGGATTATCATAATCATTATTATCGCCATCGTGGAACATCCAGCGCTTTCATAAGTCATTCCATCACGCATTAAACAAAACGTAAACCTTTAAGATTTAGTTCACAGATCATGTGATACTTGACTCGAGCATCATAGGTTTTAATTATAATCTTTGTGTTCGTGGGCCTAGGCAAAACTGTTTTCCTTCAAAATGGATAGTAGATTTTTATTATGTGTAACGTTAACTTTCATTAATGTCGTGTTCAAAATAAAAAAAAATACTTGAGAGGTGTCAAGGGACACCCGGATGGAACGAAGTTAAAAAAAAAATAAAAAAAATTATAAAAAAATATATTTTTTTTTTTTTTTTTAATAAAATGTTATTTCAATTCCTTCACTAATTAATCGAAAGGAACTACTATCTTATTAGAGAGAGAGACAGACAGGGAATTAAAAAAAAAATACAATAGCTTACTATAGCAAAAAGTGTCGTGACAACTTTTCGTAAGATTTTTTTCCGTCTAGCCCCCTTTCACAACGCGCGATAAGGAACTTCGTTCCAATAATTATAATATTTATGTGAGTTTTTTTACTCACAAAATATTCGGTCCTTCTACTTTTCTTTAAAAACAGTTTTAACAACGTCACATTCGGGTCTCGTTATAAAGTTCACGTACACGTGTAGTCCAAAGTTTTGATTTTTCTTCAATCTTTATTGTTGGATTTTATATTTCTATGATAAAAATTCATGTGACATCATTTTACAAAGATTCTGCTACAAGTTAACATAATTATTTGAATAAAATAATTTACCGATACGTAATCAATATAAAAATATTGAAATTAAATTATGATTTATAATGTGCAAAGTTACATCGAATTATTAATAAAATAAATAGAAAAGTCTTTTTAATCATCACCGTATACAGCTTATTTATCCCACTTCTCGGTTTCTAACAACAATCTCTTTTCTTTTACGCGAATCAACTTTTCCCTGTTCCTCATTCCAACTAATAAAATGCATAATAGATTATACAATTTGCCTTAGGACATCAGCTCATTTAGGAGCTACATAATATTAATAGTAATTAAACATCCGTTTATTCCTATATAAGTCTAATTTATTCAGAGGTTTCAAGGTGGAATTATTTCAGGGTCAGATAATGACACACAACCAGCGGGCCGGAGTCATCGCTGGTTCAGCAAATCTAGCCTTACAAGGCGTAAACCGAAGTCAAGCGGGAAAGTACGCATGTACTGCATCCAACGTGGAAGGCGATGGGAAATCACAACCAGTCAATCTACAAGTTATTTGTAAGTAGAAATTAGCGGAATCATAGAGATTATGTAAAAAATTGTGAGAAATATTATTGGCCCCAGAATAGGTCCTTGAGGAATTCGTAGGACATCAATATTAATTTTGAATAATATTTAAAAATTAATAGTATATTTAAGTGTTGATTTTATCTAGCTACTTCTTTACATGTTTACATGTAAAAAATATAAAGCATTAAACCTTTATATTGGTTAGAAAAGTAAAATAGAAAGAAAGCAAGGATTTAAAGATTTTATTTCGTAGTTTGTATCATTTACATTTTATTTCATAATTATTTGCCTCATTAGTCTAGTGGTCCCAAGCGCGACTGTTACGCTAGAGGTCCTGGGTTCGATCCCCAGGTCGAGCAGTGTTATTGAGTTTTTCTATGAAATTCTCAGTAGCAGCTCGGAGTCAGGATTTGTGCGCGGTTAATGGCAATAGGCTCGCCCCCTATTACATGGGACCTAAACATACCAGGCGAACTGTGGGTGTACATTAGTACGCCTCTGCCTAACCCTCCGGGGAGTACAGGCGTGATGGTATGTTATGTTTTATGTTATAAAACTTCTTTATAAATGCTTGTGTAGAAAGTCATATTAAATGTACGATATACGTACCAACAGTTCTACAAAACTCTACAAATATGTTCACTTTATTGTTAAATAGTTTTATGTCGCAAACGGTGACAAGCCACAACCCGCAGTTACACGACCACGTCACACCATTTATTGAATTTTTCACACAGCTGTTTTGTAAATAAAATATTGGCGGTCTCTGTTGTGGTTTTAATCGAGTGAAATATTTGTCACCGATCACGCCATGACAAGTACCCTGCATTTAAACGGTTTGTGTTTCTGTGAAAATTACTTGCTTAATTAAAATTATGTTACTTGTTGCTCTCCAAAATATTATGGAGATTTTTTCTTGTTTATCTGACTTTGGCAAAGTCAAAAGTTATAGAATCTGTTTATTATTAAGTTCTTATATCACAAACTATTTAGAATTTTTAATTAAAACTGTCGGAATAATACAAGCTACAGATAAAAGAGCATTTTTTAGTCTTTACTTTTCGAATAAAAAAATATCGTAACTAAATGTGATTATATAATTCTTCTTTTTATGTAATAATCTTTTTGTGATTTTTTTGGATTTTCCATGCTAAGATTATAAAGTTATTTTAGTGAAGGAAAAATTTAATCACGGGCTGTATTCGAACCAGCGTCTTCTGGTTAGTGATATCCCCGACGCTCTGACCTCTAAGCCACCGCGAGTCCCACCCGCTAGATCGAAATTATTCTGCATTTACGTCATAAGGAAATGAAAAAAAAGGAAAAAATATATTCCTTTTTTGTCAAATATACTATCCACTATAGTATTAGATTTAACATAACATACATAACATACCATCACCCCTGTATTCCCCGAAGGGATAGGCAGAGGCGTACTTAATCACCCACAGTTCGGTGGTATGTTTAGGTCCCATGTTATATATGCCTATAGCCATAAACTAGTAACATATTTTCTCCGTATTTCATTACTATGAGAAAAAATCTTCACTTAGACATTATGTAAGCATTTTTTACTTTTATTTAATCAGGGTTAACCTTTTTCTTCTATTGTTGCTTTGAATTTCGCGATTCATTGCTCACAAAAAGGTGAACCTCATAAAATGATCGTCACCTTTCTAAGCCACCTGTAGCTGTGTTTAGCCATCGTCATCGTCCACAAGTGTCAATGAAAAAACCCTTTGGTCCCACGACTAAAGAAGGCGTTCAGGTAGATGTGACAGCGAGGTGACAACTATGAAATATGTAACCCTCTTCAAACTAGATTGAGCGCAAATATTAGGTGAAATATTGAAATATAACATCCGGTAATAGAAGCTTGGAGGACGGAAAGTTGTTGCCTTTTTACAAGTGACAAGTAAGAAATTTTGTTAGATGGATTTATAGGAAACTTCCTTTTTGACAGGACGGGACATCAGATGTAATTAATATTTGAATTTGTACGCTGGTTCACTCGGAAATTCTTCTTCTTTAATTTGAACAGCAATGGCGACAAATTCAAACACAGGATAAAGACCATCTGCTTTATTTTCCCTGGGATAGGACCAATCTCACCTAATATTGTCGTGAGATTAACTGCGATCTGGTTGATTTTAAGTTTTTAAAATTTCAAACTAAGTAAATATGAGTATTCAAATCTCGCTAAATTATTTAATAAAAGCTTATAATTTAAATAAAAGCTTGTTTTAAAAAAAGATTTTTTACTTTTATTATGTAAATAAAAACTATAGGTAACTGCTTTTGTTACTTTTCATAAAAAATCATTAGTAGTACTTACAACGTAAGCTCATTGAAATAAAACAGTGAAATGAGATAAAATTGATAGAAAAAACATAGAAAAATAACATCCTCCACATAATATTACGAGACGAACATATTCTCTTTGTACGGTGGTACTTAATTTAATAACTAAAGCCAAATAATGTGATTACACGCGGAGACCCGTTTAACGTACTTCCATAGAACTGGGTATAATATAAGGAAACTCGTGTAATAATTGTTTATCAACCCAATTCATATGAATAGGAAGCCGAAGGCATATTACAACATTCCATTCATTATAATAACCGTATAGAATTCTGTACAAGATGATTTGTCTAAAGGAGTGGGTCTTCCTTGATAGTTACAATCTGGTTACAAACCGGTTTCTTCTAGGCAAGCGCGCTCCATCGTAGATCGCAGTATCGCTTAAAATCAGGCGAACTGGTGGTCGTAAGCGTAAACTAATATAAAAAAAGGAGCACAAAAATACATCAAAGTTTGTACATGACTTGTTTTGGACATAGTTCATAATATATGTAGTGCGCAATTAAAATTGTTAGATTGTAATCAAACAAACATTTGATCTCCACGATTTTATTCCCCCTAGCTCTTTCTTCTATCGGACAACCAGAAGCATGAAAAGCGACATTGATTCATGGTGGACATTCCAAAAAC
The DNA here is from genome assembly GCA_910591435.1 of Acronicta aceris. Classification (NCBI taxonomy): domain Eukaryota; kingdom Metazoa; phylum Arthropoda; class Insecta; order Lepidoptera; family Noctuidae; genus Acronicta; species Acronicta aceris. The sequence goes on along the minus strand of OU342762.1, from coordinate 15,838,560 downwards.
CCGAACGATACGCTATAAGTCCATGTGCGCTTCCCGAATGGGTCTTCCCCGATAGATATAATCTGGGTGTCTTTAAATCACGAATGAATCGGTTTCTTCTAGGCAAGCGCGCTCCATCGTAGATCGCAGTATCGCTTAACATTAGGCGAACTGACGGCCAAGCGTAAGTCTATCATGAATTAAAAAATAAAACGAAAAATCCTAATTTTTAGAAACAGCTTATAATTTCGAAAACATTTAAAAACAAACTTATTTTTTTAAAAGTAATCTATGTGCAAACATGCATCCTGCACCAGTCACATTTGTGTTATTTTTTAATTCACAATAATAAATATGTGTACCAAACATTCTGGCAATCAATGATACGCAGTTTATTGGCAACACTGAGCAATACATCACGGGAAGACCCATTCCATTTGAGTTTCAGATATTGACAGTCATGAATTAAGCATTGATTTTTATTCGCATGTTTCAAAAGCACTTTTGTAATTTTTTTTTTACCACAGTCGTGCATTTTGTATGCAAGCTGCAAAAAGAGATATAGTTTTTGTTTTAGTTTTTCTACTGTTGTTTAGTTTTAGTATTTACTATATAAATATTTGATGAGCTTAGCGTTAGAAAGATGAGTGCAACTAAACGAATTTAAAGGCTTTATTTAAATTACGATGGAAATATCTCCATTTTCTATCGATCTTATGCGATAATAACATAACATCATGCCTTTATTCCCTGAAGTGTTAGGCAGAGGTGTACTAATGTACACTCACAGTTTGCCGATATGTTTAGGTTCCATGTAATATTTCCACTAACCGGAATTCAAACTCCGAGCTGCTACTGAGAATTTCGTAGAAAAATCAAATAACACTGCTCCATCTGAGGTGAACCCAGGACCTCCAGCGTAGCAGTCACGCTTGAGACCACTAGGCTAGTGAAGTAGTTTGACAAAATATTGCCATCAATTTGTTAAATGGTAAACCACGAGACTGTTACGCGAGAGGTCCTAGGTTTGACTGCCAGGACAAGCAAAGTATTATTGGGTCTTTCTATGAAATTCTCAGTAGCAGATCGGAGTTTGGGATTCGTGCCCTGTTAATGGCAAATTGGAAATAAGCTCGCTCCCTATTACGTAGGATCTAAATATATCGGCAAAATGTGAAAATACATTTCTGCCTAACTCTTCAATAAAATGTTCAATTACGAAACCATTAAATACACTACAAAGCTTAACACGCTATTTACATCTTCCGCGTGAGTGTAGATCTACCACCCAACTTTACACTGCCATTTGCATTCGAATGTGTAATATATCAAGTCATATCGCTTCACACACTATCGGCAAAGCAAATTGAATTTGCACCTAGCTTGTAACGCATAACTTGCAGATTCATTGAATAACGCCGATATGATTTGATTTTATATTCAAAGCTTTGTAGGCCGGTGTTTATGATTTAAAGCTGGATCAAACACTTTGTAGTTGAACACTTCATCGTCGCCATCATCATCATTATTCACAGCTTTTATCGACCCATTGCAAGGCATAAGCCCCCTCACTTTTACACCATTCATCCCTGTTTTGCGCCATTCTTAACCAGGTCTTTCCAATACATTTTATCACGTCATCACTCCTGAGCATCCTCTGTATCTTGAGCCTTGCACGCTACTCTGGACAACAAGTCTCTCCATAGCGTCTTCCTTACTCATAACCTGACCGAAGTATCTCAATATTCGAGACTGAATAATTGCTGAGTCTTTGTTAAATCTTAAAGATAGGGCATAGTAGAATCGAATAATTCTACTCAATTGGAGCTTGCCTACCGGGCCTGGAGAAATACCTCCACTTTGCAGAAAATCGTAGCCAATTAACACAGCTATGTTGTGTTCCTAACGGTGAGCAAGGTCGCCAAAGCTCCGCGAGGAAGCGTTGTATTGGCAGATAGGATAATCATCACGCATTGTCTCCTATTCTGCCAGCCCAACTATTTCTCCTTGATTTACAAGATCGGCAACGCGCGAGGGATACTCCTGGTGTTGCAAGAATCCATAGGCTACAGTAACCGCTTACCATCAGGCGGGCCGTATTCTTATTTGCTACCTTAGTGATATATATAAAAAAGAAATCTTGAGCTCCTGGAGAATAGAGATATTCGTACGGCGCTGAGTTCATGATATCCGGAACATCCTTCTCCAGCACCACATTTCCAAGCATCGATGTATTTCTGTTCTCTCTCTTTTACTGTCCACGTTTCTGCACCGTAGAGCAACACTGGGGATACCAATGCGAGTCTTCATTGCTTTCATGATATTACGGTCTCTCTAGTTTGTCCATTGCAGATCTAGTTATGGCTCTAACGTTATGAGTGAACACATTGATTTAATCGACGACACGATTGTCGTAGCGGTTGAGTGATCGGCTTCTGCGCCACGTGTTGTGGGTTCGATCCCCACACGGAGCAAATATTTGTATGATCTACAGGTAGTTGTTCCGGGTCTGGGCGTTTGTGTATGTGAGAATTTGTGTTTGTAAACGCACCCACGATACAGGAGAAAATCCTAGTGTGGGGCAAATTCTAATGTCGTAACGTCAAAAAATAGTAGATACGGCCGTCCGAACGTTTGCTTTTCGCCTTTGTATGTCGCCACATGAAACGCCATATCTATTAGAACTACCTACACTATACTACGTGAACGTTAATGACTAAAATTAAATTAATTCTATTAATTACTAAGTATGACCTACCGATCAAAAAAAGAATCATCAAAATCGATTCATTTGAAGTTGGTTAAAAAGAGAAGGTTGTAAATTTGTATCTGTACAGTTTATATTTGTGGGTGTGTTCGCACATAAAAGCCGTGTTGTTTATGAACCGAGGTTAACGATTTGTTTTATAGGGTATACTATACAATTATATATTTACTTCCGAGATAGTCCTACCTATACAAATTTAGTTGGTGTTTGACCATGGATTATGAACACTCATCCCAAGAATTTGTTTCTATTTTTCTAAAACATAAAATAAATATAACAAGAAAAACGTGGTCAACGTATGACCATTATTAACCCACATCGCGGTATTACTAACATAGCTTTAAGTAAATATTGGTACTGACACTATGAGTCCTGGTCACTTGAAATAAAGATCGTCTAAGAACGGAACTTTCTTTCGTCCTCTTCTCACGCCATAAGAAAAACGGATTGTAAAAGTCCAGGAAGTCCAGCACACTTGGTGCTAGGATTTAATGATTAGCTCGATTTTCAAGAATTTTCCATTTATTTAATCATATACTGATACATAGACCACCTCATTAGTCTAGTGTTCCCAAGCGCAACTGCAACGCTACAAGTCATAGGTTCCATTCCCCGGTCGAACAAAGTGTTATTATTTTTTTCTAAATTATCAGACTCATGACTATAGGCTCGCCCCTTATTACAGGGGACTTAAACATACCTACTGAAAAACTGTGGGTGTACATTAGTACGCCTCTGTATAACCGTTCCGGGAATACAGGCGTGATGGTATGTTTTTTCACATACTCAAAACTACAAAAACTGCGGCAAAGATGCAGTGGGATAGATACTACTGGTGTGGCCGATCTATAGGCTGCGGTTTATTGTCAACTAGACTTTCTCAACTTCGCCTGCGTACTTAGATAATTTTTGTTTCCAAATAAACTGAGTTCACTGTACCTACACCATGGAGGTTTCATATCATAAAATGTGTTAAGTCTAATTTATAAGGTAGAAGAAAAAATTACAAAGTATCAACAGCGAATGACAGCTGTACATAATTATCTTGACGATGTGTGTGTCAAACGCATTAGTGTGTGTACTTTGGTACAAACATTCACCCTCCTTTCCACCACTTTCTAAGTGATCGGCTACAGTGCAAAAGGAATCAGCATGCAAACTTTCAGGGATCTAGCTCCGGTAGTTTCGGCTGTGCATTGATACGTCAGTCAGTCAGGTTCATCTTTTATATATACAGATATATTGTCAATAAATTTAAAATGTCGGCAACGCACTTGTGACTCCTATGGTGTTGCGGGTGTCCATGGGCGGCGGTAATCGCCTACCATCAGGATCCGTCTGCTCGTTTGCCCTCCTATCCCACAAAAAAAACAATCATCAATCAAAACATTATTGTCACAATAAAAAAAATATTGAATTACAAAACGGGTAATCTTATCGCTAAGAACGGCTTCCTATGAACAATTGGCCATTGGATGCCCTCAAAAGAATAAAAGGGCACATGCATAATAATTATCCATACTAATATTATAAAGAGGACAGATTTGTATTTTTGTAATTAACGAATAAACTTAAAAACTACTGGACGGATTAGACAAAATATTTTCCCGTTAGATAGCTACATTAACACTGAATAACATAAGCTATATAGCATCACGCTACGCCTTTTAGGAACGGAGCAGCTCGGGTCGCTAGATTCTAGTATAGGTAAAAAGTTGATGTTACATCAGACACAGGGCTCATAAGGATAAAAAATAGGTAAACTGCAGCTTCAAAAAACAAAATAAAATATTCCGTAGCGTAAACAATGTATCTCAGTGCAACAAAACAAAGTAATACCGAGCCGGGAAACCACTGTCAGGAAACAAATTGAAAGTTTTTGTACCAAAATTGAAAATGGTGATTCTATAACGACTTTATTTTAGACAAAAAGAAAACCTAGTATTTAGTTTTGAACAAACTTGAACCGGGCAGTTTCTCGTCTGAAATAAATAAAAAATAAATATTTCCTTGTGTTCGGATATTGAACTATTGTCATTACTAGGAATTAAATACTGAACTAGCGACCCGCCCGCGGTTTCAGGCGCGTTGCTCCGTTCCTAAGAGGTATAGCGTGATGTTATATAGCCATAACCTTCCCCGACTTTCCCGGACTGTCCAACACAGTTCCTGAGATTAGCGCGTTCAACCAAACAAACAAACAAACTCTTCAGCTTTATAATATAAAGTATACATTACAATTAAAGTAATTTTATATATAATTGCTATAATGATCTTATAGGGGCAATTTATCTATAATTACGTGGGCTCAAATAGCATTTTTTTAACTGTAAGTATATCAAAAGCCTATCCCGTGTGGGTATCCCCCGATACATACAATCCGGGTGTCTTTATTTCACGAGTAAATTGGTTTCTTCTACTGGTGGGCAAGGGTAAGCCTGTCCTTACATATTAAAAAAAACATAGTCCCCACTGTGTCTGTCTGTCTGTTCGCAATAAACTCAAAAACTACAGAACCGATTTTCATGCGGTTGCCACTAATAGACAGATTGCTTTACGAGGAAGGTTTAAAGCCATTAAATATCACGTTACAACCCTTTTAACCTATATTAGAATCTAGTGACCTGCTCGCAGTTTCCCCACCACAAGATGGCAAAAAGTCGTTGAACAAAATGGTACATATATATTATAATTAAATGTAAATTAACTTTGAAAAAAAAATGTCTTGAGTTTTCATATTAAATGCGAAGAAACTTTTTCCCCCACCTATTAATAGGCTTTAGTACGTCAGATTACTTATACCCACAGTCATAGAAAAATAAAAATTATAGTGTCCTACAGATTATGTAGTAACATCATGGAAAAGGTTTATCCCATAAAATAAGCCGATAAATCGATTCTGAAAAATTGCCGGACTCGATCAAACTTTTCACATTTAGACCATCGATCAAATAGGTGTTAGTCCGAAAATCGAGTGCGAGCCCTAACTGTGAGTAATAACTTACAAAGACTGATACCCGAACGATAGGCAGTGATCGGATAGATTACGGCTGATTCTAAATGTGATAGAGTGCATGCATTAGTCACTCATGCAACTGGTATTCAAATCGAATGATCGAGTGACCGCCGACAATGTATTGATTGATTGTGTTTCAGGGTTCATAATACACAGCACATTTAACGGAGACAGGAAAGTGAATCTGTTGGGCTTTAGATATAACCCTTAAATGACAGCTTGATTGACTTTTTGGCTACGGATAACTTTTTCGAGTTAGAATGGCTATAAAGGTCAAATGATTACTCTGGATTCGATTCATATTTGGAACGAATTCTAAACTATTTTCAATATGAAACATATTAATAATATTGTTTATTATATAATAATAATAATGATTCATGAATAGCGGCGATTTCAGGCAACCCTGAAATCGCTGCTATTCATAATCCAGATCAACATCTGGATTATTAATTGCACTCATATTACAGGTGAGTGAATCTAAAATTCTTTAAATATTATCAATGGAGTAAAAATTTGAACTCAGGCAATATTGTTACAATATATCGATAGCTTTATTGACCGAAAACGAAACGTATTGTCTTAAATAAATGAACGACTTGTACAGTGCTTAAAAAAATAAAATAATAAATAAATTCATTTATTCACGTAATGGCCACCCATAAAAAATTAAATTAAATTGAATTATAATATTAAATAAAAATACAATATAATAATAATTACAATTACTTTTTAAATTGATAACTGGGTGATTTACAGAAATTTTAATGTAATATACCTCTTTACAGAATCAGACTGAGTTAGGCGAGACTTCGGTTAAATTAACTAGCCAGTTTAGATTAATAATAACCACAATTCTTACAGACAAGCCAGTGTGTGTAGCGGCCACATCGGTCATTGTGGGCGCAGCGATCAATGAGCCATCCAAAGTCATATGCGAAGTAGACGCCTTCCCACCGCCCAAGAACTTCCAGTGGACGCTCAATAATTCTATGGGAACTTCGGAAATTGAAGCAGTGAGTACAATTTAGTTTATTATGAACGTCTGCAGTGTGGAATAATTGATTCTATGCTCGAATTTATGTGAAGGTCTCGTGATTTGAGTTTTGGTTCTAGAAATTATGCTGAGAAATAGTGCATTGATTGCTTTTATTGGTGAGCTTTCAGGAAGTCATGTTTGTCATTAAATAATATCATAAATTCCTTTACTGTTCTAATGCCAGGCATTAAAATTAAAATAAATTAATGTGAATCAATGTTATTTTCCTTCATATTTAAGCGAGTAGTAATTTAATACACAAGTTATGCTCGCCGACTGTCGGGACTGGTCAGCTCTTACTTGCTGTGGCAGTCCCTTCTTTCTAATATAACACCTATACTGAATAAATATTAAACATCAAACTGCAAATTCTCAAACTATTTAAAATAAAGTTGTAACAAAGATTAATAATGTAATCATATTTTTTTTAAAGAGTATCTATGGAGTGTCTTACCGGCTCTTCTCCACAAGACCCACTTTTTGGAACCGTGCAACTATTTTCGACTTTTCAAAAGTACCTTTTTTAATGGTCCAATTGAAATAAAACATTTTGACTTTTGACTTTTATGCACACGATTATGAAATTATTGTTTTAGCTTTGATAAACGGTCGTTAAAAATTATACTATTACTCTATATCATCGTTATTCAAAACTTGCATTGTTTCAAAAACCTTAATTTGCTATGTATAATCTGCTCACATAGTTACGATATTGTCTTTTATATAACTCTAAAAGACTACATACTAAAATAAAACTACTTTTTACGGATTTTATCGCGTTGTATTGATATTATTTGATTCCCGACGTTTCGGATCCTTTACAGCATTCAAGGTCACGGGAAAGTCAAATAATATCAATACAACGCGATAAAATCCGATTCTTATCCGATTTTTATTTCAATTTATAATAAACATACTATCCAAATATCATGTTTGTCACTTTTGTTATCTCTCGGTTTTCTGTAAGTGATCGCTGTTACCCATAAGACTACCCATTGTACCATTCTATAAATCTGTACTTTATATATTTTTTTGATATGTAATAAAGAATATTCTAACTATCCTATTCTAAAAGATGATGATTCTATTTCCGCAGATCAGTTGCACCCTTTTAATATATTGCCTTTTGCTCTTCCCGTTGCTCTGTCATTACAAACATCCCCTTTTTAAATACACGTACGATCCTTGTCATCCCCTTTTATGGACACGCAAACAGCGCGTCATGAATAATCCTTTGTTTTATGGAAGTGTATTTTTTTCAAACTTTTTCCGCGCGTTTCGCCCTTTTTGTAGGATCAGGAAAAACTGTATGTAAAGTGTTCCTATGAGAATGGAACTCATTTTTGGCAACTTATAATTTTAATGCAAATGGGAATAAAACTTCTAGAAGTTTTTTTTTATTCTTAATTTTCTGTTGTGTTGATGATAGCACTGCTGTGTAGGTAGGAATATTGTAATCATAAAGTTTTTTTTTCATCTTAATTAAGAAAATAAGCAGATATGGCCTAGTGATATGACCGTAAGCCTGCCAAGTCATAGGTTTCACGTTCAATCATGTTATCACTCACTTAAACCGTAAAGGAAAATATCGTGAGGAAACCTGCAAGCATGAGAGATTTTCTCAATGGCGTGTGGGTTCTGCCAACCCGTATTAGGTCATCGTGGTGAACTATAGCTTGAGTGGAGTCTCAGAATGAGTGGAATCAGGCGATAGTCCACTGATGTGCACAGGTCTTCACCCATGTGCCTATCAGAGGAACAGTAAAATGGTTTAATGATGAGAAAAGTTAAATATTTTTAATTTTCTTCAACAGGATAAATTCACAATTGATGGTCTGGGAAGATCAGTACTGTCGTACACTCCATCATCAGAAAAGGACTATGGCTCCTTAGCGTGTAGAGCTACGAATCTTGCAGGGCAGCAGGTGGAACCATGCCGCTATTCCCTTCTGCCAGCTGTAAAACCAGATCCACTATCCAACTGTTCTTCTGTCAATCTGACTGATGACTCGGCGGAAATCAGGTGTATTGCGGGTAAGCGCTTTCAAATTTCTTTTTAACTAAAATTAAATGAATTGATAATTTTTTTTTGTTATTTTAGCAAACAAGATGTTTATTTATTTATTAATTACTTTATTGTACACCAAAGAAAACATTGGATAGGATATAGTGAGACAAAAAATATACAGTGGGTGGATACCTCTTTTTGTATCAAAAGATAGATGTTTAATATTTACATAACATACCATCACGCCTGTATTTCCCGAAGGGTTAGGCAGAGGCGACCTTAATGTACACCCACAGTTCGCCGGCATGTTTATGTCCCATGTTATAGGGGGCGAGCCTATAGCCACTAACCGGGCACAAATCCAGACTCCGAGCTGCTACTGAGAATTTCATAGAAAAACCCAATAACACTTTGCTCGACCTGGGGATTGAACCCGGGACCTCTAGTGTAGCAGTCGCGCTTGGGACCATTAGACTAATGAGGTAGTCTGTTAATATTTGTTTGTTCATGTTTAATATTTCTGTTAAATTATTTACTTTTTTGACTTGAAGTCTTAGCTTGCAAAAAAATTCTATTGCAATGTCCTTTGCATATATGTATACTTCCTATCCGGACTGCAGTAGGAGTAAAAAGCTTATATAATATGAGAGATGGGTAGAGGGAGACCGAAGAAAAGATGGATGGATTTCACCGACCCCAAGTGGGATTGGGGCTCGTTCCCTCACGGGAAATTACATAATTCAACCCAAATAATCAATTCTGATATCGAATGAAGACAACTGTCACAATTTCTGGCCTAAATTAAGTTTACTTTCTTTTAGGTTACGATGGAGGTCTCCAAACCTCATATTATGTAGAAGTGTGGGAATCGAAGAATTTAATAGCAAATGTTTCAACGGCTTCACCGGCATGGATCCTGAGAGGACTGGGGTCAGGCAAGAGTTTGAAACTGGTGTTCTACGCGCACAACGCCAGGGGAAGGTCGGAGACAGTGATGATGAGGATCAATACTCTCGCGCGACTGGCTTTGCATACGGGTAAGCACGATTTGTCATAATCGTATATTGTTCCGCTGCTGGGCACTATGTATGGGAGCGGTTTGGCTATAGTTCACTAAGCTGGCCTAATGCTGGCGCCACCAGAAAAATCTTGGACCAGAAGTTTTGCAGATAGATTTCTCTAGTCTGGATAATTTGGTATGAGTTCTGAATACCTTTAATATAAACGCACTTAAGATCGAAATGTAAGTGGGTAATACGTCGTCACTACTGATGCGCCGCGTAACGTAGGTTCCAATCCTATCCGAGGCAAATATTTGTGAGTTCCACGGATATTTGTTACGTATCTGGATATACTCTGTATCCGTCAATTTTTTTTTTATAAAACGACGTCCATCACTAGTATTTTCTCTTGTATCGTGGGTGCGTTTACAAACACAAATTCTCATATACACAAAAGACCAGACTCGGAACAACTACCTATAGATCTACAAATAGTTGCTCCGTGTGGGGATCGAACCCACAACACGTGCGCAGAAGCCGATCACTCAGCCGCTGCGCCAAATGAGTCGTCTTATTGTACGAGTACGTTTGTGAAGTCCTCCGCGATGCAGGGCTTGTTCCCCAGTTCGGAGCGTTCAGGATATTGTTGTTCAAACAAGAAATTTTGAACAAAATAATTTTAAGTACACCATTTTTATTTGCTTATAATAAAAAAATAATACATTACATACATTAATTAAATTAATAACACAGTAAACAATTTTAATATCATAAAAAAACATTAAAAGAATCTGAGCATTATTAAGATAAAATTATAAATAATGACATCACTTTATCAGGACAACTTTACAATTAATTAATTTTAAAGTTGTCCTGATAAAGTTGTACATATAATTATATGTTCATGAATTTTTAACGTGGGAGAGCCATGCTTTGGCACGAATGGGCCGGGTCGACCGGAGTGATACCACGGACTCACAGAAAACCGGCATCAAACAATACTTACGTTGTGTTTCGTCGAGTGAGTGAGGTTACCGGTGGCCCAATCCCCTTTTAAAAGGCGGGCAACGCATTTGTGACTCCTCTGGTGTTGCGAGTGTCCATGGGCGGCGGTAATCGCTTACTATCAGGCGATCCGTTTGCTCGTTTGTCCCCCTAACCCATAAAAAAATGTAACTAAAATCACTTAAAAAGTTATTTTAGTAAAGGAAAAATTCAATCGCGGGCAGGATTCTAACCTGCGTCTTCTGGTTTGATACACCAGACGCTCTGACCGCTAAGCCACCGCGAACCCCACCCGCCTGATTGAAATTTGCATTCACATTCTGAGTTTACGTCATAAGGTGACGTTGGAACACGGAAAATGCAAACAAAAAAACACAAAAAGATAGTTAAAATCATTTATTTATAAAAAAATACCTATAATTTTATTAATGCTTTCTTGACCTCAGTATATTTACTAGTTTTAACTCGTCAGGTAACTAAGTCAATCACAATTGTGAAGGTTAGGTATTCGTGTTGAATAGTAAATTAACCCGTGACCTACCTTTTTGCCAAATTCGATCTGTCGACAAATTGGATTGACAACTAGGCGTTCCTAATTGGTAGATGTAATTTTAAACTTGGATATTTAGAAGTCAAACTTAGTTGTTAATTGAATTAGCAAACGTTCTGGTATTTTTAAAGGTATAGAATTTCTTATATAAACATTTAAAGTTTATTGTTTTTTTTTTTTTTTAAATAGCTTGCTACCAATGTGAGTCGCACATTACTAGTATTCTTGTTAACCCCTCGTCTTGTGTTACGAGTGGGTTCCCATCGGTAGTGCAATGGGTGGGTTTCGTTCCGGTAGCCACATGATCGCAAGTCCGAAGCCCTAGCCATTAGGCTACCGCCACTTGAATTAAGTACCATCATCTTTTTGTTATTTTTTTTTGCATTTTTCATGCTAAGATTATAAAGTTATTTTAGTGAAGGTAACTTGCTTTTCATAGATGTGAGAATGTGAAGGCAAATTTCAATCAGACGGGTGAGGTTCGCGATGGCTTAGGGGTCAGAGCGTCTAGTGTATCCAACCAGAAGACGCAGGTTCGAATCCTGCCCGCGATTGAATTTTTCCTTCACTAAAATAACTATGTACCATCATGTTTCGTACCATCAGGGTTGTATTTACTAAAGGGTTAAAGCAGGTGTACTGTTGTATAGTGACCATAAGCGTAACTGCAACTTTAGAGGTCCTGGGTTCGATCCCCAGGTCGATGAAGGTATTATTATGATTTTCTATGAAAGAAATGATGTAAAAATAATAGGTCCGCCTCTCATTACATAATAATAATCTTTATTTTATATTAATTATCTTACTATTTTTCCTACAGAAGCTAAACCAGGCAAAGCCATTGGTGTGGACGCAAGCTGGGCGCTGGGAGTTATAGCTGGTATAACTGGAACACTCATAGCCATTGTGATCATCGCTCTTCTGGCGAGGAAAAGACAGCATCCACCTATGCAGTATGAAGGTAAAATGCTAATAAACTAGGTGCAGTGCAATGATATAAAAACTATAGATACGTTACCCGCACTCTAAAATGACAACAAGAAATCAAGGCAATTGCCGTGATCGCGTTTAGTTACGCACCAGCTAGCGTTGCGACAGGACGTTCCGTAAAAGTAATTCCGAGTGCTTCCGGTTTTCTTTTGCGAGGACTTGTGGTTTATCAAATCTGATGTAGTACTGAGCCTTGTCTAGAGTATGTTCACAAACTGCTGACTTCCTGAAACGGCGGTGTTTGATCTTAATTGTAACATTAAGACGTCCAACAACTTAGTCTACCCGTGACCATGGATGCTGTAAAGGATTTGAAACGTCGGGAATCAAATAATATCAATACAACGCGATAAAATCTGTAAAAAGTAGTTTTATTTCAATGTCTAATATTCGCGTAAGTGTCAGAAACCAGAATAATGTTATGTTTATGTTACGTCATTGGAAGACATGAAGTCAAACTACAATTTATGTAATGTATAAGACCTTTGTATTACCTGTTTCACAAATAAATACGTGCTGAAACATAAATGAGAAAATTGGAATGTAACGAAGCATAAAAAATATTTCCCAGAAACGATGATTGCTCAAATTGACAAAGGTCGATGAATCATTTATGTGTACATGATCATAGCGTGTCGAATTTTGATAGATGCCACGAATCTGACAAATAACAGTATTTAACTGTACCATAGCGTGTGCAACGCCTATAACTTAGAATATAAACGACACAAGTTTGAATTTAACGGCGAAATTGTCGCCAGATAGTGCCAAAGCAATTTTCTTTAGTATTTCTCACGTAATGTAACTACAATTTAAAACATAACCTTTGAATAATAAAATTTGAAACCTTATAATTATAACTCCAAACTGTGTTCGAAAATATTAATTTATTAAGTTGGTACCACTGTGAATAATAGTTTACAGCAGCGCCAAAATGATAACAATAATTTTATTAGGTGTCATTTTAAAATTTAATTTATTAAGTTGAGTATAACAATCATTTTAATGATAATTCAAAATATTGGATTTATTTAAATGACTTTTGGAGAAATTAATGCCGTTTGTGTCAATGTCTTGGATAACTTGGTAATATTTCAAAAGTATCACTTTTGTTGGCAGCACTCACTTTACGAATGAGTGTAACAATGCCGTTTTATTATCGATGTCTCGGATAGGTAATTATTTCGGGGGTAATATAAAAGCAATATAGAGGTTCGTACCTTCGACCACAAATAAATCGAAATTGCTTCGCTGGGCAGGTTTACTGGCGAATGGCGGATTCTGTCGCGTGACTGGCATTTTTGAACGCCTCGGACGGCCCGGCTGTGGGGTTCACTGCATTTGAAATGTGATTTATGTCTTTTTGCATTTCCAATGAAATTGCAGATGTTCCGTCCGTCGATGAACGGAGAACGTCTTTATTAAGTTTCATATTATTAAATAAATTGTCTTTTAGACGTTTGGATGTTTGCGTCACGTAATGGAACTTTGGGATATTTATGTTTTTATTTTTTCATTCTTTGCCATCAATCCAGTTACCGTCCCATTGTTTGGCACGATTGTTCTCTCAGAATGAGGGAGTATAAGGCCACCGTGCGTATTTAGTACGGGTTAGTCGTAAGGGGGTAATAACACCACGCTGGTCTAGTGCAGGTTAAGCTAATTTTATTCTCGGTGTTTACATTTATAATCCACGTTTAATTTCTATCTTAAACAGAGATTCTTTAATGTACGCCCACATTTTGCTAGTTTATTGAGACCTCATGCAATAAACGTATTACCATTGATTACAAATCCAAACTCCAATCTGATAATAAGAATTTCATATGAAAACCCAAAGGGACATCTTACTCAATTTGGAAATAGAACCTAGGAATTCTAGCTGTGCAGTCGCCATAATTACCGCTAATAGGGCAGACATGAAGAACGTTATGAAATCTTAAGTAAAAAAATCTAGACATACAATTTTTTCTTTGGTATTTTTTAAGTTGTTTGTATAACTTGACACACTTCACTTCGAGGTTATAAAAAACGGTTACAACTATTTAATTTTGTCGTAAACCAGTAAAAAAATAAATCCCCGAATAATACTATCACTCGAGAATTGAAACACCGTCAGCAACATAAACTCAGCATATCCCCTAAGCAAACAAACGCTGAACGGGAACCTTGACTACAACAGTGGAGCGTGTGTTGAGAACAAACATGCTAACCGTACCGTCAACACGCGAGCAATGACGAACACACTTGTTCAAAGACAGTTATGTCATACAAGCACTTCATGCGAGTCGTGGTAATAATATTAATGGGGACAAATATGAGACGTACATTGCATAGCAACGTAATTATACGTCACTATGCTATGTAAATCCTGAGGCATATGCGTCATTGAGGTAAAATTGTTATTTGACTGGCTGTCACGCTGCTGCGTCAACTTCCTAAAATCGTTCGCAATTTATATCACTCGTGATTTTTATCGGCTTTTCAGAGTAAAATAGGGCTTGTCTTATCGCTTTTTAAGCTTCTATAATCTGTTTTAGATAATAATAAAATCGATTTACTATTTAAATATTGAAGCAGGTTTATCATTATGGATTCATTTAAGATTTTATGTAAAGTACACTATTCTATAAAATGATGAAATATGTATCTACATATTTCATCATTTTATAGAATAGTGTACTTTACATAACTACTTGACTAATGCAACGGGATAATTATCTAATTATCCCGTTGCATTAGTCAAATACTCGTAAAGTTTTATTCAGCTCACAAGATTGTGAATTTATTCAATTCATTCATTTTCGTGGCTTTAATTGTGATGTTGCTGTATTTTATTTAAACTAGAATAAACTATATTTCTTTCTTTCTAGATCCACAGTTTTAAAAATATAACCTCAGTAAAGTGCCAAAGTAGCAATCACTCAATTAATTGAAATATGCAAATCATTTTTTACCGCCATGGAATCTGTAAAATTTAGTTTCTTTCAATGTCTTATATTCGCGTAATGTCAGAAATCGGTGTAATAGATATTAACGATTTTCATATTCAAGTAATAATCACAATGATTTATTCTTCTCCTTTCTTTGCCTATTAAGATTTAGTACTAAAGCTGCTATTGTTGGAATTCGCGAGCAAAGTTATGTTCTAAAAAAAACATTTTGTAAGCAACAAACGTTTTCACAGAAATAATAGCCTTTCAGAAATATGGTGCAATAAACATCTACGTAGGTGTATCGAGAAAAATATTGTGTCAGCCTAGTGCCAGGCGAATTTAGGGCCCGAGTTGAAAATGTCGTGTCAGACAATCGTATCGTCAAATTGACACTGAAATCATCGATATCGATTTACTATTAATGTTGGTCATTACACTAGTACAAACTAAACAGGTACACACATATTTCGGAGAATTACAAAGTAGTAATGGTATCGTGCACATGAAAAATATGTAAAAATATTGAGTTTGAATTTCGGAATAATTTTTGTTTCGGTTTCAATATTATTGGAACTTAGGAATTAAAAATATTACAGTTTAAAGTATCAGAGGTTATGCGTTACAGAAAATTACCTAAACTGTAACTTAAGCGAGTAGAGCTATTAGAATTACTTGAAATTGTATCTATACATATATATAAATTCATATAAATTCGATCAACATTTTTTTCGCCATCGTTCTTTCTCATGTAGCCGCCCGTAGCTTTTATAAAAAAAAATTGTCTTATCACAGTCAAGGTTTAATGATTAGCTTCTGAATTGAGGTACGATAACAATGATTCTAAGGATGTTCCTTGATTTATTAAAAGGACCCACTTTAAAAAAATACTAATATAGAGTTTGGTACTTATCGAAAACTTGAGAAAAACCTAAAGAAATTTGGAGACTCACATTTTTTATTTATTTATTAAAAACACAAATTCTCACATACACAAACGTCCAGACTCGGAACAATTACCTGTCGATCATTCAAATATTTGCTCGATGAAGGGATCGAACCCACAATACGTGGCGCAGAAGTCTATCGCTCAGCCGTTACGCCAAATGCGTAATCAAATCATTGACTTTTAAAGACGAATTGGGATAAAGACTATAAAAGCATATACATCAATTGCAATATGTTTAAATACAAATTCACGTTCGCTATGTGATGTGTTCTATATATATTTTACTTTATTTTTAGCTCCTATGCAGACGGTAAAGGGATACAAAGGCGCAATACAAAGCACAAACCATTCGCCGGTGCAGCCTGACGATAAAAATCCTGATGTGGTGCCGTTGGGTAAAGGTAATATAGGTAGATCGATTTTCATTTATCACTGTTCTGTTAGCTTCATTTTGTTCGTTGCAAGTATTTTTTACTTTTTTCTGCATGTTCGATATTGTTGAAAGGATAATAGGAAGAAATTAATTATGATGAAATGACCTGAGCTCATACCTACACGCCAATGAATAGGCATTTGAATATCTGTATCAGACTTACTTATAAAATAAGTAGTAATATTTTATGATGGTAATAAAAAAAAATGTCCGACTCATCACTACATAGTATAAAACAAAGTCGCTGTCGCTGTCTGTTCGTCCTTATGTATGCTTAAATCTTTAAAACTACGCAACGGATTTTGAAGCGGTTTTTTTTAATAGATAGAGTGATTCAAGAGGAAGGTTTTAAGCTATTTAACATTACGCTACGACTCTTAGGAATGGGACAGCGTGGGTGAAACCGTGGGCGTCGCTAGTTATATGTGAAATAAGAAATCTCTCTCTTTGTATTTTTTTTGGATTTTCCATATTAAGATTATAAAGTTATTTTAGTAAAGGAAAAAAATACGTCAACTTATAGGCGTGAATTCAGAATGTGAAGTCAAATTTCAATCTAGCGATCGGGACTCGCGGTTGTTTAGTGGTCCTCTGGTTTATTCAACTAGAAGACGCAGGTTGGAATCATTCCCGCAGTCGAATTTTTCCTTTACTAAAATGACTTTATAAGAAAACTCGTAACTAAAAAGTTTTAATGTAATTTTAAAGTTGAGATTAATTGCTTTTAACTACTACCTATAGATTATAAAACAATTATATATTTTCTTGAAGATTTTTTTTTCTGCTGCTTCGTTACTGCGGTAATAAACATTTAAAATAAATAAAACAATGAGATTCTTTAAAAGGTATTGAAATAATATAAATTATAATACTACTAACAAAGACTTCCCTTTTTTTGATTTTTTAATATATTCTAACTTAAATGATGTTACCCTATGTTTTTATTATTATTATGGCTTTAAACATAGTGTAACTAATTATTTATTTGTTTTTTTATGATACACGTAAGTGGATTGTACTATTAATAAAAGAGTTCATTACCACTAAATTAATTAATCATTTTTACCCTTACCCAGATTTCAACAGTGCGCGAGATATAGAGCGACCTCCGGAGCCTCCGCCTTATGGAGCAGTTATGTCTCCTCCTGTGGGTGTATCACGAAGCTCCAATAGTATTCATCATCATGACATGAGGCCTGTTACGCCGCACACACCGATCACACCTGCTTCCGATGCCCACGTAAGTTGGGTAAAATTGATTAATCAAACTGACTGACTACAGCCGCAGAAAATAATAACCGCAAATCTAAAAATAAACATCCAGTAGCTCAAAAACTACTAAACATTGTGGTTGCCGGTTTGAACCCCACTTATTGCACTACCGACGAAAACCCACTCGTAACACAAGCATTTAGCTTAGCACGAGGGGTTAACAAGAATACTAGTAATGTGCGACGTGCGACCCACATTGCTAGTAAGCTTTAAAAAAAATCTCCTTTTTCTCTTCCTCTGTTTTTGCTACTTTTAATATATATTTGTGCTATTTCAAAAACGGGTCAGTATTTAACATAATTAAAAAATTATGGGTACAATTTTTATACATGATAGAGATGAATGATGATCTTATTATGAATTTTCACTTTATTTTGTTAAGGTTTATAATTTTATTCTTTTATATGTTTTTAGTAATTGGTAATCTAACAGATTTAATTCAAAATAAAAACTTTTTTTTAACTTAGAGCATCGGAACGCTAGCGGAAGACCGGCGAAGTATAACGAGTGGGACGTTTTCAAGGCGGAGAGAAGTTGTCACAACTAGAACGCCACTTTTAGCAAACGCAAGAGAAAGTTGCGTGTAGGCTAAATTACTTTTAGTGTAACTTTTCGCCAAAGGGATCGTGTTACACGTTCATTTTCTAGAATATTTTTTTACTATGATCTAGGGTTAGGTCTGTGATAACGGCTTAAAATATGTTTCGGGTATAATGGTGGGTTGTATTATTTTATTTAAAAATATTATGGGGATATTTGAGAACATTTAAAAAGACAATTTTGAAATAATATAGTTTTTATTTTTAACTTTAACTATGATAAAATAAACTGTGCTACTTTTAATTATTGTAATTGATTTGATATTATTATTTATTATTCTATTATATTATATAATACAATTATACAAACAAAATCTAAAGATCGTCACATTGTAGTTCTCTCTTTAAAATATGGACTATTGCGATAAATCATTACTGATTTTATTTATTCAAGTTATTTCAAGGAAAACGATTGATATTTTTGTATACATACATCGAAGTATATTATAAAAGACTGTTATAACATGCTCCCTTTGTCGCAAAGATGAATGTAAATTAGATAAATATTCTCGTTTTAGTCAATATTCACGTTCAAAAAGAGATACATATATCCTTCTGAGTAAATGTAAGTAAAAGTAAAGTTCTGAAAACTGGCACTATTCTGTTATAGGCTATATAGATCTGACTGTATGTCATAAATTATGTAAATAAAAACACTTGGGGTATGTATTATTTCTTCTATCATAAGCGTCCGTCGTATGAATGATATCTATACTAATATTATAAAGCTGAAGATTTTGTTTGTTTGAACGCGCTAATCTCAGGAACTACTGGTTGGGATTGAAAATTTATTTTTGTGTTGGATAGTCCATTTATCGAGGAAGGTTATAGGCTAAATAACATCATGCTAAAACCAATATGAGCAGAGCAACGTGGGTAAAATGGTAAAAATTTACACTTAAACGATAATAAATATAGGTACATAACTATGTGAATGTTAAATGTGAAATTTAACATTTCCGCATAAGATACGATTATCCTTGAGGAACTTACAAAGTATCATGTCAAAGTAAGACGTGGGAAGAAAAGCCGATTATCCTCATCACTAAGATGAGGATAACTATGAGTGACTAAAAGTTCAAAGAAGATAAACATAAAAGCTGTTAAGTCAGTAATCCCTAAAACAGGGAGATGTGTCGAATTTATTAAAACTCTATGGCTTTATGGGGTAACTCTATCATCATAGATTTATTATTGGGTAAACTTTTCGTTTTTAGTTTGATTCGAAGAAGATTTGAGCTTATTAACCAAGTGAAAGGTGGTCTCAAATTGGTTTATGGTAAATGAGTATAGACAAATGTTTTTTTCGTTACTTTTAGGGCTTCCCTAAAACAGCACATTGATACTATATAAATTTTCTCGTTTAATTTTATAAAGATTTGAGAAGTCAACTGGTAGAAATAACACATATCTCAAACGACACTAAATTTAAGTAAATTCTACCTACAATCCTAAGTAGTACTTATATGTTCTTTCTTTTTGGTTACCCTAAAACTAAGTGTCCTTCTTAAAAATATGTATGAATAGTTTCAACTGTATTTTGAAAGTTCGATTCAAATGTCCTCTATTACTTACATTGTTTTTTATTAGGCAGAAAATAAAAAAATATTATAAAAAATATGTTATTCATTAAAAAATATTTTATCAAAGAAAAATATATTGTAAATAATTAATACTTACAAACAACTGTTTTTATATTTTATTTATTCGCATAATACGTTATAATCATTGTAATAAATATGTCAATTTAACTTTTATTTTATTAATGCAAATAAAAATACAAATTAAAGGCTACGAGGATGATGATTACAATGTACATTCAAAGTTTCAAGTTGTAAATATATTTATACTTTCTGAAACTGGCTCAATAATGATATACTATGACTAAGTTTAAAATATTGGTATAAAGGTATTAGTTTACAAATAATGTCAAGTTGTTATTAATGTTATATTTTGTTTATAACCAATACCATGTTATCGAAATTAAAATAGTTTGAATGGAGGGTAGACAATAAATACAATACAAAATAACAGATTTTTACTTAGTTTTTTTAATCATTTATTATTGCTCGAAGCTGATGTCGATGAATTTTGTAAATATACGTACAACGTTTACTTATCGTTATTATTTTTTATTGAATTTCATCTCAATTTGGGGTTAATATTAATAAAACAGAAACTATTTCGCGGAGGGAAAATCATTAATTTAGTTTTTTGGTAAGGTACTACTTATGTAAACACAATAAAACAAAATATTACTGTTTGTTTAATGAAAAACACATTGAAATGAAATTTTAAAGATTAATATTCACTTATGAATCTTTTTCTATTTTTAAAACGAACGTTTTTCTTTCGCTTATTAACATATGTTTTTTTACATTTATCCAACCAAAAAATATCCATTTACCTTTGAATAGTCACTACATCTTGAATAAGATTAGCTGATAAAGTAATTAATTAAAATAAACTTTTAATTATTATTAATAAAATTTAATGAAAATGAATACACTGTGATGCTATAAAATTTATAACTCTCTAAATTATGAATAATATTCATAATTATTATATAAGTGTAAATACAAATAATACGAATGTGTTGTCGGTACTGGGGTAAAAATGAAAATTACCCTAGATAAATAATTTTAGATTTTTTGTGTATTGTATATAGTAATACTTATATGTGAAGGAATACTATAAATAGGAAAAAAAATATTGAATGTTAATCAATTCCGCTAGATTTTTTGCGATATTATTATTTTGTAAATTCGAAAGGTTCTTTCTCCTGTTAAAATGTGTTCGTTTCTAATATAATTATCGTTACTAGTTTATTTGATTATTATGTAATCATATTTACCTATTGTCTTGGTTTACATTATATTATGTGAAAATTTTATGTGATATTGATAGTAGTAATTGTTTTACAATATTCAAAGTTATGAAAGCAAACGAAAATGTTTTAACACACGGTGAAATTATTATGAATGAAATAACAATACGAGGAATATAGCATCGTAACATAAATACTTAATTAATAAAATTAAATAATATCACCATTATTCAATGACAACATATCGAAATGGATCGATTCAAGATGGCTTGCACATCAATGTGTTCTAATAATTAATTAAAAAATATGATTATAGACTAGCAAAAAAGTAATAAGAGGAAGCCTAATATTACCTATTGCCACTTTTATTAAAAAAAATATTTCGTGTCAAACAAGAAATTCATTTAAAAAATTGTGATACGTATTTTGTTTCCTTGTACAGGAAATGTGGTAACGAGCGACATCGTTTACAGGTCAGCGGTATAAAATGCATTCAACTCGTCCAGTTACATATATACATAGAGCTGCCCCGAATGAATACTTTCCTCGGAAATTTTATTTGAGTAATAAAATTCACTTACAGCCAAATGAAAACGCTAAATATTGTCTGCTATTAAAACGAAATATTGTTACATAACTATTATTATAAAATATTATTATTATTACTAATAAGTTTTATACTTTTTTATTATTATATTATATAATTTGTAAATTTTTCTACAAAATAATTATGTTTATTAAAAAACGTGTAATTTCGGTGGTTTTTTAAAGACTTCTTGACATATCGTAACTATTAAGATATGTGTAATATTTCTTGGAATAAATTTGCTTATCGGCAAATCATTTTTGTGGTTGTATTACTTTTTCCCATCATAATAAATTTTCGGTTTGAAAGTCATAATGTAGACCAGAAAACAGGTTTTAAAGCATCCTTTTATATCTATTAAAATTAGATAAGACAAAAATATTTCTACGATATTTTATGCCACTACCATGTTCTTATAATTCTTAAATAACTTAGTTCTGCATAATATCATAAAAAAAGGGTTGGTAGTGCGTTGGTGTTTTCACTATGCAGTTTTACTAAAGTGAAAATAAAGGCTCGCCTCTGAAATGTGACGTCATTGTTTGCTTTCGTGAAACCACCTTTGAGATTCGTGTTGCGCTTTCAACAGCTTACGTATACAAACTCCGTGCTCACTAAAACCTTCTGTCCTATATGAGGCCAAAAGCTATACGACATGACGCGATACTACACAATGTTATTACATACCTAACACTATAGAAGGCATACTGATTATTATTTGCTGGGAGGTTTGCGTAATATAATGGAAATGCGTACGCAATTATATTTTGAATATTTATTCGACCAATTAAAACATTGCTATTACTAGCTACTGCCCGCGACTTTGTCTGCGTGGACTTCAGGATTGGGTCCGACCTGGAAAAAGTAGCCTATATGTTATTCCAGGTTATCACATCTATCTGTGTGCCAAATTTCATCCAAATCCGTTTAACCGTTCTGACGTGAAAGAGATCTATGTATGTATGGATGTTTGTACATCCATAGATCCACCCACACTCACAAACTTTCACGTTTATAATATTAGTAAGATTACGTACCTACTGCGAATAAATTAAGTTATTTTTAGTAATCCTGTCCGCGATTGAATTTTTTTCTTTACTAAAAAATAACTTGATAATCTTAGCATGGAAAATACAAAAAAAAAATCACAAAAAGATAAGTTAAAATATTTTTTTACTTTTACTTATTTTAAGTCAAGAAGATTATTTCAGACTAGCCACTTCTTAATCTTTACAAGAAAAGAAAGGTTTGGTGTTACATGCTATTGTAATGTATGTTTTGGTGTAGATAATTGAATTTGTAATCGGTTATTAGCAATTAGGCTATTAAGTGGAACCTAAACATCAATATTGGAAAAATAGGTGTACATCAGTACAGCTCTGCCTAATCCGTCACGCAAACAGGTGTTACTGCTTATTTTTTTTTGCGTAAGTTTCCTTAAGTTTGAAGCGGCAGTAGCCTAATGGCTAAGGCGTCGGCCTTGCGTTCATGTGGTTGCCGGTTCGAACCCCACCCATTGCACTATCGTCGTGAACCCACTCGTAACACAAGCATTTAGCTTAGCACGAGGGGTTAACAAGAATACTAGTAATGTGCGACCCTTTCTTACTAGTAATTGCTAGTAAGCATTAAAAAAAAATAACAGATAATTTAGAAAAACAACGTTTCCACAATCAAAACGCATTTTTTAAATACGAATAAGATATTTGTAGAACGACCGTTTATTTTTTAACTCATAAAGCGTAATTTGCGTAAGTGCGGATTTCCATTTTGTTAGAAGCAACTTTAAGTAAATTAAGTTTACTTTTTACGCTTTTTCTTACAAAAGAAAGTGCTTTATTTACGCTCTTTAATTTAACTGAGTGATTAAGCTTTTGAAGACGTTAGCGCAATAAAAAAATCTTGAGGAGATGTGATGATGTTCACTCTTTTTTTGCTTGAAAAATCTGTCACATATACTTTCATTTTGCATCCCAAACATAATGAAATACAATGAAATAAAACTGGAAGCATAGGTACAAAACAGTTAAAAGCGTGTGAGGCCAAAATATGGCACCAATCTTGCTAATTCTAGAGGCTTTATCCTGACAGAACTGATAGCCTAGTAGCTATCTATGTCTATAGCCAAGTCATATATTTTCGTTCAATTTTAATTCAAATTCGATTCAATCTAAGATATGGACTTTGGTCCTTCAAAATCATATAATTAATATTAATAGTTAGCTATTGCCTACGGTTTTACTTGCATCCTAAAGGACTTATCTGTACAAAAGGTAGCTTTTCAAATTAGATTCAATGAGTGTGGCCTTTCGAAATCATGTGCGTATTAATAATTCTCTGTTGCCTGCGGTTTTACTCGAATTCTAAAAGACTTTTCTAGACAAAAGGTAGCCTATATCCTTCTCGAGTATTCAATCAATCTTTGTACTAAAATTCACTAAGATTGGTCCAGTGGTTTAGACGTGATAATGTAACAGATATATAGACTGTCACTTTCGTATTTATAATATTAATCGTATGGATATAACTGACTTAAACGATGAACGAAACAATACACAACATGGTGAGACCTTTTCATAATTCCAGCAATTTAAGAGAAAATCAATTTATGTATTAAAAAAAGAAATGTCTAGTACTAACTAGACTTTCCTTTTTAAATTAAAAAATAGGATTATTTGTAATTGAAACAGTTTCCAAGCAATTTAAAGAATACAAATCACTCCGTAGCTCTTTTACACTCAGTCGAGGTCGTTTAGCGGTTCGTTTGATTTGTTCCAACCTGTCAAGTGTGTTAGGACGGACTGCAAGCCGGCACTCGGCCAGTTATGCACTCAACGACATCGCTTGAAGCTGTCCAATTAATCTTGCTTTAAATGACTCATGGGCACGACTGTACTGCGGTGCGGTTAGTGTGGTCTATTAAATAAGACGTATTTGTAGTAGCAGATGATTGGACGGTTAACTAAAAGATAAATCTTGACGTAGGATGCTGTCAAGAAATAAAAAATAACATAACGTACCATCACGCATATATTCTCCGAAATGTTAAGCATAGGTGTATCAATGAACTACCACAGTTCGCCAGTACGTTCTACGAGTCATTAATGCCTTCACCGGGCACAAATCCCGACTTCGAGCTGCTAGTGAGAACTTTATAGAATAACCTAATAACAATTTGCTTGATCTGGGGATCGAACCCGAGACTGCTATCGTGGCAGTAGCGCTTGGGACCGCTAGACCAATGAGGCAGTCGTACCTATACATTAAATCTTACCCCCATATGAATAAAAATATAAAACGTTTTTTATACTTCTTATAGCTTATATCTGCTTTATTTTCTTTTCGCTGTCACAGAATATCACGTGTCAAAACAAGACAAAACATATTATAGCTATGAGAAGTACATAAGACTTAAAAAAATGAAAAATGTAAGGTAGCTGTTAGTATTTGTAACATTAAGCCGTCCAATAACTTAGTCTACCCGTGACCATGGATGCTGTAAAGGATCCGAAACGTCGGGAATCAAATAATATCAATACAACGCGATAAAATCCGTAAAAAGTAGTTTTATTTCAATGTCTAATATTCGCGTAAGTGTTAGAAACCAGTATATATGAGACTTTTTATATTTTTATGAAAAATATTAGTGTCCTATTTTACTTTTAGTTAAAGGCAAAAAATCAACATAGTGGGATGAACTGGAGTCTTAATTCAATGATTGTCCGAAAAATACTTAAAACTGTGGTGTGAAAAAAAGGTAGGCCTTTGCGCTGCAGTGCAGTGACAAATCGGGTTAATCTATAAACAATATATAAAATTGAAGGGTCTGTCCTTTATTCCGGATAATCTCCGGAACGGTTGTACCGATTTTAATGAGACTTTCACTCGTAGATAGTTGATGTTATAAGGCGTAACTTAGGATACTTTTATTATAGGAAAAGAATAAAGGTTCCCCCAAAAAATTCGTCCGAAATTTCGTCGCGATTGAAACCAAAGGAAATAGCTAGTAATATACAATAATATAGATAGAAACTGTACTGCTTTAGATTAAAAACGGCCCCCAGAGCTTGCAAATAATATTTTTTCCTATGTATATTGTACGACACTTGAAGGGTTACAACTTTCCTTATCACAATTGTGTCAGAAAATCATGTCAGAGTTATCTTTAAAAGCTTTTCCTCGAAAACACAAGCACCTAAATTATTTCGCTCAATCAAATAAATGTCTAAATATGTCACATGTATACTGAAGCGGCACGCCCATGAAAAGTCGTAAACACGCAACTGTGTAGAAGTTCTTTAAGTGGTAATAAAATAAACTTGCCTGAAGAAGGTCATCGCTCTTCATCGTTCGCGATACCGGAATCAAACAAAATAAAAATGGCGGCTATGACGAATACGTGACGTTATACAGGGTAAGGTCAGCCCTGATAAGGTCAAGACTGCGTGATCATTTCCAGATTGATAATTAAAAATATTATTAACTTCTGATCGCGATTTAGTCTGCGTGGACTTCAGAATTGGGTCTGACCTGGATAATAAGTATGTGTTATTCCAGACTATAATCTATCTCTGTGCCAAATTTCATTCAGATCTGTTCAGCCGTTCTGGCGTGAAATAGTTGGTTAACAAAAATCCATACTCACAAAATTTCACATTTATAATATTAGTAAGGATAGATATTATTGAGATAATAACTGCTTTAGCTAAGTGTTCCTAAGCACTACTGCTGTACTAGAGGTTTGATTCACAGATCGAGCACAATGTTATTGGGTTTTTTTTTATGAAAATCTCAGTAGTAGGTCGGAGTTTGGACTACCCTTATTACATGGACTTAAACACCGGCGAACTGTGGACGTACAATTAGTACACTTCTGCTTAACCCTTCGGGGACTATAGGCGTGATAGTTGATAGGCGTAACGTATAGTAGACAGACCTATAGTATCGACAAAAAAGAGACGGTTGGTAAACTTGAACCAAACGTTCACGGCAGGTCAGACAGAGAAACGACTTAATCAAAGCTCCACACAATTTCAAATATTTGAACACCAAAAATCCTTTCACATTTTACCGGCACTTCAATTTAAAATTTTTGATCGAAGTTGAACTTCTAGCGTTCGCCGGCTATTTGAAGAGATTGCCTACTCAACATAATTGTCGCTGCGATAAGAATTTTTATTTGAACTCTGCGTTTGTGACTGTGGGTTAAATATAACATAAAATCTGGTGACTACATGTAGATAGTAATACATTATAATATGTAAATAATCACGTATTCTATTTTGATTACTATCGGTTTCTTTGTGGTGTAAAAAATACACCTTATAAGATTAGATTAGATTAGACCTAGGTACATAAAATAAGATAATTAAAATAATTTGCTATAATTATTACTAAAGTACTTACTCAAATTCTTGAGCTATTAAAAAAATTCATTTTGAATTTTTCAGGAATCGTTTTTTCATAATATTTAGGGATCTACTGATACACACACGTGTCCTATGTAATAAGGGGCGAGCCAAACGTTAAGCTTTCAAGTTTAGATTGCCCCCTGCTGAAGCTTTCACTGAGAATTTCGCAGAAACACCAAACACTTTCATGATCTGGAAGCCAAACTCAGAATCTCGCGCGAAGATCAGTGCAATAATAAAAAGTGACGTAGAAGTGATTCTAAAATATTTTCATGGAAATGCAAATTTAATACAGTCTCATCGATTCGAATAGAGTCTATTCAAATAACGAATCGAAAAAATAACTTTAAAAGAAACGTAAAACCGCTTTAAAATACATAAAAAATAATGTTATGTGCAAAACAGTTTCGGAAGTCGGTGGCTTTGATTTGATCGGATCTTTTGATTTCGCCACCAATCAAAAAAAGAATAATCAAAATCGATTCGTAATTTACTGAATAATCGCATACAAAAAAAAACAAACATACAAAAGAAACATACTACAGTCGAATTGAGAACCGCCTCCTTTTTGAAGTCGGATAAAAAATCGCTGTTCGAAAACGCTTGTAACAGTGTGCCTACAAAACCAGCCTAGCAGAGGTGAGTGAAAACCGTAATCATTGTAACAATGACTACAGCTTAAAAAGAGGGATCTTTTTGTTTTTATTTGTTTGTGGGAGACAATGGGAGGCTGTTAATAACAGTGTTTAGATATGATTATGACAGCTTAATCTATTTTTTTACGAGGGATTGTTGTGTTGGATTCTTGTTATTAAGATAACATTCCATTATTCTTGTATTCCTCGAAGGGTTAGGCAGAAGTGGACTAATCTTAACCTACAGTTCACTGGTATACAATTTAGGTCCCATATAATAGGGGCGAGCCTATTACTAAAGTATATAATTTTTAGCGGCACGTGTTGTGGGTTCGATCCCCACACGGAGCAAATATTTGTATGACCTACAATTGTTCCGGGTCTGGGCATTAATATGATCATTTGTGTTTGTAAAAGCACCCACGATACAAGAAAAAATCCTAGTGTAGTAACATTTTTTTTAAAAACAAAAAGAAACAAGCTCGGTACTAGGTACTACTGATAATGTCATAGAAAATCTCAATAACACTTTTTTTTATGGAATAGGGGGCAAACGAGCCGACGGATCGCCTGATGGTAAGCGATTACCGCCGCCCATGGACACTCGCAACACCAAAGGAGTCACAAGTGTGTTGCCGGACTTTTAAAAGGGAGTACGCTCTTTTCTTGAAGGTTTCAAGGTTTGCTCGACTTAGATATCGATACTTGTGGGGTAGTAGTCGCGTTTACAACCATAAACTAATGAAGAAGTTCCTTGTTATTGTGTGTTTTTGACATTAATATAATCGTACTTACGCTAAGGAAATGACCAAATAGTGTAAGTAGAAATTAACATGACCAATAAATTATTATAAACTAGCTTTTGCCAGCGACTTCGTCCGCGTGGAATAATTACTTTGTTCCCTAGTTCTTCGCCCGCGGTTTCACCTGCGTTGCCCCGTTCCTAAGGGTTGTAGGGTGATGTTTTATAGCTTGAAACCTTTCTCATGAATCACTCATTTTCCCAACATTTCCCTTCACTGCTCTGCTCCTATTGATCGTAGCGTGATGAAAAGTATACTATAACCTGTGGTTTGGGCTGTGCGTTGATAGATCACTATGTCAGTCAGTCAGTCACCTAACGTAAGAGTAGACAAATATAATCAGAAAGTTCCGAACTGCTAAGCTATCGGGAGTTACACGTGTTATTGTGAGTCAACCATAAAAGATAGACATTTGCTGTCGTGGAATATTTTTTATATAATTTTAAGGAGAACATTTCCGTCACACATGATTTCTGTGTAGCTTTAACCATTAAGGCTGCACACGCGACGGAAGCTTAAAAAATGGAGTAAGTTCTCCTGTTTTCCCAACATTTCCCTTCACTGCTCTGCTCCTATTGATCGTAGCGTGATAAAAAGTATACTATAACCGGCCCAGGAGTATGAAGAATAATTGTACCAAGTTTCGTTGAAATCCGTCGAGTGGTTTTTTTCTATAACGAACATACAGACAGACAGACAGACAGACAGACAGACAGACAGACAGACAGACAGACAGACAGACAGACAGACAGACAGACAAAAATTTTACTGATTGCATTTTTGGCGTCAGTATCGATCACTAATCACCCGCTGATAGTTATTTTGGAAATATATTTCATGTACAGAATTGACCTCTCTACAGATTTATTATAAGTATAGATGGGTACAATTTAAATGCTCACAAAAAAACCTTAAGAGTACATACCATCACGCATGTATTCCCCGAAGGGTTAGACAGAGGCGTACTAATGTACACCCACAGTTTGCGAGTATGTTTAGGTCCCATGTTCTTGGTCCTTTTAGCACTTCGGACAGTTTCCGAAAGGCAGCCCACCCGAGTATAATACGTCGACTGACTTCTCTGCTTTGGCCATCTTTGTTGAGAGTCAGCGTTTGGCCAAAGTAGACGTATTCTGGGACCCTTTTCATTGGATTACCATGTATGAGAATATGATCGACATGTTCTTGATACATTATTTGTGTTTTGGATATGATATCAATGAATACAATAGATCATGATATCCCCAAAAGGAGAAAAATATGTACAAATTTACACCCCCAGATTCCTGCGTAGTTTTTAGATCGTTTTTTATTGGATAGGGGGGCAAACGAGCAGACGGATCGCCTGATGGTAAGCGATCATCGCCGCCCATAGACACCCGCAACACCAGAGGAGTCACAAATGCGTTGCCGGCGTTCTAAAAGGGGATTGGTCTTCCGGTAACCTCACTCACTCGGCGAAACACAATGTAAGCATTGTTTGGCGCCGGTTTTCTGTGAGGCCGTGTTATCACTCCGGTCGAGCCGGCCCATTCGTGCCGAAGCATGGCTCTCCCATGTCAAATCTCATTTTATTGGGCGAAAACTGACGTTACCTACCTATACATACATGCAAACTCAGAGCTTCTACTAATAATTTCGTAGAAAACTCAATAAAATTTTGTAGACTTCGGAATCAAGAAACTTATATTTAGTAGCCGAAACACAAATACACCAGTACCAGAGGAGTTACTGATGAGTTGCCGATCCTTAAGAGCCCATAAGGACTACAGACTACCAGAGCCGCTGAAACCGAGGGGAACACACAAAGGAGAGAGAGAGTAAGAGAGGTACGGCATAGTGGAATCGAATAATTCCACTCACAATTGGAGCCGCCCGACTGGGGAAGTATCTCCACCGTGCAGAAAATCATAGCCAAATAACATAGCTCCGTGCTATGTTGTGTTCCTAACGGTGAGCAAGGTCGCCAGAGCTCCGCAAGGAAGCGTTGTCTTGGCAGTGGGGGGGACCGGTGGTAACAAAACACCAATATGTCTCCTAACCTGCCAGCCCAATTTTTCCGCTTTAATTTACAGGGTCGGCAACGCGCGAGTGATACCCCTGCTGTTGCAAGCGTCTATAGGCTACGGTAACCGCTTACTAGACGGGCCGTATGCTTGCAACACATTAGTGGTATATAAAAAAAACACACCAAGGTGCTTTACGACAGACTCCGACGCAAGGGTGGTCGCCAGCCAGTCAATCTCCAAAAGGTTCTACCACCGAGCAGTCATATATTTTCACGCCTCTTACGGGATGCCTATCTGAAAGGCAGTGAGGAATAGTATTCTAACCCATTCCCACACGGGGTAAAATCATCTATTGTAATAGACAATGATTAAATTAGTTTAGTTTGGAGATAACGAAATCAGCACCAGTTAACTCCCAATTTATTTTGCCGCAAGGCGTAAACTATCCACGATTAACTTTCGATTGCTTTCAGGGTAAATGCCCTGAAACAGACCATCGTTAAATTGACGGGGCGTATGTTTCAATTACCTAAATGGATCTCACGGGTCTTGGCGGCACGAGATTAACAAATCCAAATTGAGATTCAGATGCGTCCAATTTTTTTTTAATTGTGGGCCGAATTTCTGCTTTGTTTTTTTTTTTGTAATTAACATACATGACTAGGTTTTTAATTGTAAATGGTACAAACCCGTATAGTTATATACAATATATGATAATGTGATGTGAGGGATGTTATGAAAACTGTCCGATAAATCGTGTGGTCGCAAGCGCGACTGCTACGCTAGGGGATTCGATTCACAGGACGAGAAAAGTGTTATTGGGTTTGCTCGGTCCCGGTTCGGTGGTTCCCAGTTTATGATAATAGAGTCACCCCCTATTACATAGGACTTAAAACATACCGGGTAACTGTGAGTGTACGTCAGTACATCTCTGCCTAATCCTTCGGAGAATACAGGCGTGATGGTATGAGGGATGTTATGGCTGCAAAGGAAGTGTATGATAAGGTGAAGTCTGATAGGAATATAATTATGCAAGAAAAAGAAACTGCGCCAACCATAAGTTTACTGGGATAAGGGTTGGAGGGTGATAAAGAATGTTCGATTTTTGTTACTAAGTATCACAAACATGGTTATACTATCCCATTCGCCTAGAGTGCGCAATCACAGCTGCAGAAAAAAAAAAAAAAAATATCGGCGAAATGTGGGAGTACAGTAGGACACCTCATGTTATATCCTAACTAATATGATAAACGTGAATGTTTGTGAGTATGGATGGATGTATGTTACTATTGCATGCCAGAACGGCTGAACGGATCTGGATGAAATTTGGCACAGAGATAGATTATAGTCTGGAATAACACATAGGCTACTTTTTATCCAGGTCGGACTCAATTCTGAAGTCCACGCAGACAAAGTCGCGGGCAGAAGCTAGTAATTCATATTCCAGCTACAAATTCCGACTTTATAATTAGAATTAGTATTTCCTAGAACCTAACAATGATATCAACGTTAATGAGGCCCAGATTCCTATTTACTTAGGACTTATGTTTTCAGAATACAGCTAACAATAGCTATAATACTGTTTGTATTTACCATACTCGTTTTTGTAGAAAGGAAATATGAAAATTAAATGTTATTAAAGGTAACTTAGATCGCAGTATCGCTTAACATCAGGAAACTGGCGGTCAAGCGTAAGCCTATCACGAATAAAAAAAAAAAATGCTGTATCAAAAAATATTTCGCACACTTTCGCACAAACGATTAAAAGTGCGCGCTAAAGATAAAATACCTTCAGTGATACTCAAGGGTAACTATGAAACGTAATACTCTCACAAATCAGTAATATAAAAAAAATATTCGCACAAACTAATAAAAGTTCGCGCTAAAGTTAAAATACGTTCAGTGCTACACTTACGTGTGGCATTAAATTGAAGGGAAAAGCACATCAATTACATATGCACACAGGCCCAGAGGTCGGGGCACGCAACGCTGCCACCCGGACCGTTAGCTAATTCGAGCAAAACTGGTTGAAGCGAGATATTACCGGTCGAAACCAGTTTGCGTCGGTTATTACAAGATCGCGCCGGACCGGCACGAAGACCCGAGGCGTTTTTGCGCTTGAACGACCGCCGTTTGAGGAACGCGGCTGATTGCTTTCGAATTTTGAATTGGATCGTTTCAATCGCTTTGATAAAGACAGAGATTAGTCCATTTTCATTGTAAATTGTGTCTGTTATTTTGATAGTAGGCTAGAATTCTTCTTCTTCTTCTCTAATAGCTACTAGTATATTATCCTGTATTGTTGGTGCGTTTATAACACTCATATTTATTTATTTAAGCACACATAACATCACGTCATGGTAAATTAAATAACTATGGACTAGTTATTTCAAAGGTACTATTTATTTCTGAAGAATCTCTTCCAGCAGACCTGCGAGAGGAGAATTTTATTTAAAACTAGTTCTTCGCCCGTGGTTTCACCTGCGTTGCCCCGTTCCTAAGGGTTGTAGCACATTGATAGTTTGAAACCTTTCCCATGAATCAATCATTTTCCCAACATTTCCCTTCACTGCTCTGCTCCTATTGATCGTAGCGTGATGAAAAGTATACTATAACCTGTGGTTTGGGCTGTGCGTTGATAGATCGCTATGTCAGTCAGTCAGTCACCTAACGTAAGAGTAGACAAATATAATCAGAAAGCTCCAAACTGCTAAGCTATCGGGAGTTACACGTGTTATTGTGAGTCAACCATAAAAGATAGACATTTGCTGTCGTGGAATATTTTGTTATATAATTTTAAGGAGAACATTTCCGTCATACATGATTTCTGTGTAGCTTTAACCATTAAGGCTGCACACGCGACGGAAGCTTAAAAAATGGAGTAAGTTCTCCTGTTTTCCCAACATTTCCCTTCACTGCTCTGCTCCTATTGATCGTAGCGTGATGAAAAGTATACTATAACCTGCCCAGGAGTATGAAGAACAATTGTACCAAGTTTCGTTGAAATCCGTCGAGTGGTTTTTGTTTCTATAACGAACATACAGACAGACAGACAGACAGACAGACAAAAATTTTACTGATTGCATTTTTGGCGTCAGTATCGATCACTAATCACCCGCTGATAGTTATTTTGGAAATATATTTCATGTACAGAATTGACCTCTCTACAGATTTATTATAAGTATATAGATAGACTAGCTTTTGCCAGCGACTTCGTCCGCGTGGAATAGTTACTTTGTTCCCTAGTTCTGCTCTGCTCCTATTGATCGTAGCGTGATGAAAAGTATACTATAACCTGCCCAGGAGTATGAAGTACAATGTACCAAGTTTAATTGTAGTAAAGTACAATTGTACCAAGTTTCGTTGAAATCCGTCGAGTGGTTTTTGTTTCTATAATGAACATACAGACAGACAGACAGACAGACAGACAGACATACAGACAGACAAAAATTTTACTGATTGCATTTTTGGCGTCAGTATCGATCACTAATCACCCGCTGATAGTAATTTTGGAAATATATTTCATGTACAGAATTGACCTCTCTACAGATTTATTATAAGTATAGAAGATAAGAAATGTAGACAAAAGAGTGAAGAAAATTAAATAATAATACTTTTGTAAATTGGACGTAAAGCTATTTTGGTATGCGATATGTGTTAATATGACACATATTACAAAAACAACAAAATAAAATGATCGACGCAATAATTCTATTGATCAGTTTCTATTGGATGGACATCAAGTCATACAAATCCACTGAATTCTTCTCTCCTGCTGTCAATTCAGCCTTTTTCACTTACCTCATTGTTGGACTATAACAAAAGCTTGCGCTCCTCTTGTTTCTGTTTCCCTGTCTATTGTGACAAAACCTTATCGACGAGCTTTGAGAGACTTATTGTGAACCTTTTAATTATTATTTCGTTGGTAAGCGATTGTGTTTTGGTTACAATCTGTCCGTGACGGCTTGATAGCTAATTAATAGAGATGAATTGTAATTGTATAATATTTGGATTGGTTTTTACATGTAACTATGTTAATTGTTTTTTTATACTTAAAAAAAAAAATTGTTTTAATATTTTTTATCGTAATAAGATGACAATCAAGCACACAGCCGCCTAAATGTAATTGGTAACAGCAGTCTATAGAGGCCAGCAACACTCTAAGATATATTTTACTATATTATATTTATTCATGTTTTCTGTGTCCGTGTGTTAGGGTGCCAACTGAAAACCAGCGCTGGGTATTAAATACGCCAAACATAAAGCTGAGCTAGCAACCCCTTTAGGGCAAGCATGCCGACAGCACTTCATGTTGATTGTGTTTTATTTGCTCATTTCATCTGTGTGTGTTGTACGGACCTTGTCTCAATAAATTTGTTTTTCTTTCTTTCTTCTTTCTATTATAGACGACACGTTTGTCGTAGCGGCTGAGTGATCAGCTTCTGCGCCACGTGTTGTGTGTTCGATCCGGAACACAGAGAAAATATTTCTATGACCTACAGGTGGTTGTTTCGGGTCTGGGCGTTTGTGTATGTGACAATTTTGTTTGTATCGCTCCCACGATACAGGAGAAAATCCTAAAAAATATATTTACGTACCTACTTTACAGTATAGATATTGTACATACTAGACTTCCTGTGCGCAGCTACATCTGCGTACTTAGATAATTTTTGTTTCTAAATAAACTGTACTGTACCTACACCATGGAGGTTTCATATCATAAAATGTGTTAAGTGTGCTAAGTCAAATTTACATGGAAGAAAATAATTGTCAAAATGTCAACAGCGAATGACAGCTTTACAATTCTTGACGATGTCATCGTTTATGTCAAATGCATGGTATTTTCACCAGTTTAAGGGTTAAATTTCCAAAAATCTATTCTTAGTGCTCGTCTACAGTGCAAATGAAACCAGCATGCAAACTTTCTGTATATACAATATATAGAAAAGATATGCAAGAGTGACGTACTCGTAAAATTTATTTTAGATTGTTTATCTCCATGTAAGTTGTTACACAAAACGTGTCAAACGGAAAAATTCGGAGATTCTCGTGTGTTAAAAATAGTCTAGCTACTCGTAGAAAACAAAATGGAAAAGGTTTTGTTGAAAGTTAGAAACATTGAATTTGAATAAACTGTGATATACACAGGTGACACTGCTTTGATAAGTTAAAGATGTATAAACACCATGACGACTATGTTCTCTGATGGATTAGGCAGATGTAAACCCACAGGTTGGTACTTATTAGGCACATATTGTATCGTTGAGCTTATTATCAATAACCCAAACTCGCAGTGCTCTTGATAAGTTATCATAATGCTAAAAGAAAAATCTAATAGACATGATTTGATTTTTCTAATATTTCTTTTCGAAGCTCAGACTTTATCTGACCAAAGAATCGCTAAGTAGCCTCACTTGGGACCAGTTTGGCCTAACACAATTGAGGCAGAGTCATAATTAAATAAATTAAATAAAAATTAAGTAAATGACACCTTGGCACGAAGGTTAGTGCCATTTTAGCACCCTTAACATCCACTTTTGATTAATCACATTATGATTCATAGACATACAAATAAATACGCTATACATAGTAATTTAACCGCACAAGTCGGATATATCCGACAAATAAAATACAGTTTACAAACGATACACCTAATAGGCACAGATAAATACGACTCAGGCGGAACACGACACGAAATTTTTTGTCGGATATATCCGACATTAAAAGTTTAGTAGGTATACCTTGCATTGTACGAAAAGCGGATACAATGCCCCTGAACCCATATTTAATACATTTAAAATTTATGTTCAAAGTTTATTGCTCATATACTATGTATTCAGATATAGGATGTCCTAAAGAGGTTGTTTGCAGTAGAACACCGCTTCTAAAGCGCGATTGCGTCCAATCACTGGGACGGTCACCCTGATTGAAACGTTCGCTGCCGTGTTGTTTACTCCGCTTATTTTAGTGTACTTTAATTGCCTTTTTAAATTAAACTGTTAACATGTAACTGATTTCAGACACTAATGTGAATCATCATGGTTATCCGAGCAAACTCGGATACCTTGCAGATCTGTTGATCAGTTTCATATTTATTAAACAAGGAGCCTTTTTTCTCGAATATTAGATATTCAATTATTAATAATCAAATCTCAGATTCGTATAATTCCGGTATTCAACAAAAATATTGTTTTTTTTTATGCAGAATAAATATAAATATAGCTTACATACAACGATGTTTTTTTTTTAAAAAAAGGGTAGCGATGTGGGTCGCATATTATTAGTATTTTGTTAACCCCTCGTGCTAAGCTAAATGCTTGTGTCAAAAGTGGGTGCACGTCGGTAGTATGGATGGGGTTCGAACCGACAACCACATGATCGCAAGTCCGACGCCCTAGCAACCAGGCTAACCAAGCTTTAAAGAAAAATTGATTATGTTTGTTCATCCCGGATACCAAAAAGTAATAAAGTGAAGTAATGTTTTATTATATTTCGCATTATTAGTAAACATTTTAGGGAAAGAAAACTAAAGGTAAGTTCCTTAAAGTGACACCAGTTGGCATCGACATCGACTTTGTTACATACACAAATCAACATGCATGCGAGTGAAACGACGAGAAAGAGCTAGTTTAGATTAAGTCGATTGGAAATTCCATTTAAGTATCATCCAGCAATTATCGAGCAAACGGATCGCGATCGTCAAATATTTGTCGCTGTCGTATTAAACGCACACAGATGCATAGACGGTCAACATTCATTTGTTGAAATGATTCGACCGTAGAGCAAGTTATCCAGTGTAATGGTTGGTTGTAATAATCCAATTTGTTTGCGAGCGTTCTTACTGGGCGGTCGATGATTGGTTTCAGTTCAGTTTCAACCTGCAATCCGTTGAATTGATCTGCGATATTAAAACTTAATATTTTAATACGATTTTATTGCATTATTTTTGTTTTTATTTGGCAAATCATTGGTCGGGTAGTCGCAATATCGGCTGATATCCTGATTTTGATTCCCAGATCGAGCATTTGGGGTTTTCTATAAAATTATTTTTTTGCTCTAGTTTTATATTATGCGTCTAATACATTGTCAATATAACATACCATCACGACTATATTTACCAAAGGCTTAGGCAGAGGTGTACTGTACTCTCAGTTCACCGGTATGGTTAGGTCTGTTTTAATAGGTGGCGAGCTTATTATCATTAGTCAATTAGGGTACCAGTCTTGCTTAGGATCAGTAGGCTAATGAAGCAAATTTTAATTTAAGATAATTTTACTAATATCATTAATTTATTATTATTATGTTTAAGTTTGCTGCAAAATTACACAGTCTCATATGGAAGCATTCTGAAACTATATGTTAGATAAATATATAAATATTAACATAGGTAAAAAAAAATCCTGTATACTAACACTATAGATATCCTTATACATATGTCTGAAATAAATTATTTGATTTCAATTGAATTGAATTAAGACGACACATCTAAAGCGTGATACAAAAAACATGTTCTCTGACACTCAAGGCTCCGTTACCCTATAAGGTAAATTACGCAAAACAACTTTTGATGTTGTACTCATGCAAAATTGCCGAATGGCATACAAATGAGGCATTCAGGCGATCACAGCATCCCGTCTAATCCAGCATCTTGAATATTCAAGTGGCAATTACGTTAATGGTAGATACCTACCTAAGGTAGGTTGCAGACAACCGACAAGGAACGACGGATTTTGTCGACGAAATAATAAAAATAACATAACTACCATCTCTCTTACCATCTGCTTGGAACGCCATTATAGATTCCTTTAAATAAAAATCCAAGCCCAAAACTGCAAGACCGAAGGATACGGTAAGCTCGTTCTGCGTGAATCGAATCGCCAATAATTAACAAAAATGTAAGGTAGCTGTTAGTAATTGCAACATTAAGACGTCCAACAACTTAGTCTACCCGTGACCCGTGATGCTGTAAAGGATTCGAAACGTCGGAAATTACATAATATAAATACAACGCGATAAAATCCGTAAAAAGTAGTTTTATTTCAATGTCTATTAATCGCGTGTCAGAAACCAAAACTTACTATCTCGTCTGTATTCCAGTTTAGGTAGACTTGTACCAACGCGGTCGTGATCACCATCATATCAACCAATATAAGTCCGCTGCTGAACAAAGGTCTCCCCAAAAGACATTCACAGGGACCGGTTATATGCCGCCTGCATCCAACAACTCGCAGCGGCCTTTGCCGCCGGGAGTCGTCGTCCTTCCATCTCCCACACTGGGACTAGGGATTGATGACATTTACAGAACTGGTGTCCATGGGCGGCGATGACCACTTACCATCAGATGGCTCGTCTGCTCGTTTGCCAACATAATCAATAAATAAAAAGGAAAGCTTAAAAACTAAAACACGACTATGAAAAAATTCAACTAAATTAAAGGGTATATAAAACAAAAAAAGTTTTTTATGTCCACAAACAGTGGTATCCACTTTATAGCCGTGGTCGCATGCTGCTACTATGATCTGTAGGTGCAAACTGAAGTATAATTACGGCGGCAATATGCAACTAAGTCAGTCCAATTGAAAATAAATAATTAATTAATGAGTAAGACATTATTAAAAGAATCACTGATGAAAATTATCATTTTATTCTCTCGTCTGTCGCCACCCTAAAGTAACAGTGCATGTTATTTCATACGAAACACCTTTGGATAAGGATTAGCTAGTGAAACAACGGTTTTGTGTTGAAACGAGAGCTTATTGTAATGTGTTTTGCTTTTAATATTCAAAAGGTTGGTAAGAGATGTGTTTGGAAGGTGGAAATCCAATATTCTGTTGTATGAAGCATTGTCTTACTAAATTTGGTTGTTATTTTTATTGATTAAGTCGAAAAACGAGGTGACAAGCCACCTGGTGGTAAGCAGTCATCGTCGCCGATGGACACCTGCAACACCAGAGGAGTTGCTTATGCGTTGCCGGCCCATAAATGCCTCTACGGACTGCAGATTGCCAGAGCCGCAGTACTGGCTCCTACGTGCAAAAGTCGAAACACACACAGTAACGTATTTTACGGCAGAATCCGACGTAAGGGTGGTCGCCAGCCATTCAGACCCCAAGAGGTCCTACCACCGAGCAAGTCAGATATTTTCTCGCCTCTTACGACATCCCTGAGTGGCAGTAGTGAACAATCTTTTGAGTATTCTGACCTGTCTCCACACGCGTTGATTGTTGTTAGTCGTTTGGCTAAAACTGATTAAATCATATCATCTCTGACGCTCACTGTCCTACTGCTGGATGTGAGTCTCTTCTCAGAGTAAAAGGACCCGTATCAACGCGTCACAACGCTATTTGTCATACTGACTAAATAGCGTTGTGACTTTGCTCCTGCGCACGAGTCATAGCAATAATCTGAGCGAGTTCCTCAATTAGTCTAAGTACTTATTGGTATACAAATGTTGTTTGCGTCTTATCTATTTAAATAAATTTATTTTATTTCTTTCTTTCTTCTTTCAAATTTCCATTACGATAAATATTTACGTCAGTCGCCAGCTTTTATAATCCCTTTAAGGCATACAATAGATATCAACATAGCCATGGAGTAATCGACCCTGTGACTAAGAAGCTAAGTGTCCAGCCACAATTTTTTAAAATACTCGTAGGTAACTCATTAATTTAAGAAGCTTAGTGTAGAGCCGCAATTTTTTTTAATAATTCCTTAACATGTATTCATAACTCTGGGTAAGGCGGTAAATCAATTTTTATTGCATCAGAATAAAATATTATTTAGAAAATGTGATGACATTTTGGCTTAGCGGCTAGAGATAGTTGTTCCAGGTCTTGGCGTTTGTGTATGTGAGAATTCGTGTTTGTAAAAGAATCCACGGTACAAGAGAAAATCCTGCTGAGGGGAAACATTTTATAAAAAAAAAACATGTGTCACTGAACTGCAGCGGCGGCGGCAAGATCGATTATTTTACTAGTCTGTGTAATAATTGAAAGATTACGCTACGGTGGGAACTCGACAGAAAAGAGTTGTCACCCATCTAAAATCTGACCGCGGTAAGCATAGTTTTGTCTGTTGTAGTTTCGAGCTACAAAGTCTTGCGCCATGACAAATATTAATCCTACGTTAACTCCTAAGTTAATCGCGGCCATTGCTTCAATTAAGCTTCTAACTTAGTTTTCTTAGACTTTGTTATCTAAGTTCTTCAGATGTTCAAAAATTATTTATTTAGCATTTACCCCGAGTGAATTTGGGTGTTTCACTAATGTCTTATCGTCACATTACTTACGGCCGCAATCACAGCTATTTATGAAAGTTAATGAACCATCTCCCATCCATCGGATGATCTACAAGTTTTCTTTAATTTCCCCAATGTACACTAAACATTCGCATTTTTTTCACTGACATACCTTAAAACTTAAAAAGGTATATTTCAAAAACAACAACCCTTATCAGTTTATCTTTTTATTCCTCTTTTTTCCTTGTTATACACACAAAAAACAGCCATAATCGAAAATAATATCCAGAACCCATATAATTTAAGAATTGAACCTGTGGTTCATAGTCAAGAACCTCAGACATCAGCTGCTCCATTAATAGTGTCATTATTACAGCTATTTTAGAAAAGTTACGCCTGTGTGTTTCGACTTTTGCGCTTATGAGCCAGTTTCCTTTCGGTTGCTGCGGCTCTGGCATTCTGCAGTAAGTAGGGGCTTTTATGGGTTGGTTAATGCTTCAACAACTCCTCTGGTGTTGCAGGGCGACGATAACTACTTACCACCAGGTGGCTCGTCAACTCGTATTCCGACATTACCCATAAAAAAAGCCGTAAGTAACCATCGTTTTAATAAATCATTAACGTTAACTGATATCACTGGGTTAGTCAGTAAATATTTTCATTTATAGAATTAAAGATTATTATTTAGAAAATATTTGATGCGTGAAAATTAGTTTAATTCATTTCAAGTTTCTCACCTTTAAAAAGTTTGAGTTTGTATTTTATATATAATTTTGTTATGTGTAATAATGTACGAGATTATTATGTTTATTTTGCTTTAATAATTTTATTTTAAATATTATCTTTTTCGCTAATAGCTAAGCCTAGAAATCTATTATCTGCCCCGGGCTTCTAGATAAGTAATGTTCTATTTTTTTTAAACTATATTTTTATAGAGTTTAAAAAGAGGACGATTTTGTTATTGGCAAGCTTGTCCATGACGACAATTCAATCAATAACAAAGTAAAATGGAAAATCGTATGTAGGTCTAGACAAGAATTTAAAGCAATATAGGTATAGGTATACTTAAAAGTATGTAATGAAAATTAAGTCTTGATAGATATTAATGATTATTTTATTTATTTAAAACAACACATTAAAAAGTACATGGATTTCGGTGGTTTCTACACTGAGCTCAGGGGTTGTATCGCAGATACCAATATAGCTTCATTGTCAATGTTTAACACTGTTGTACATTGGTCTCCGTCACAACATGGGTCGGTATGTTGATTTTTATAAATGTGTATGCCTATTGTACTACTATTATTACATAATGCAAATTATAAGAAACTGAAGGTTAAAATTGTGTGTGTGTTCTGGTATGTTACTATATAATAAGATACAATTATATTATTTAGTTGGATTAGTATGGATAGATTCTAAAGTTTGACTGAAGATGAAAGATTATTAGATATTAGACAAGATTGAAAGTTTTTTTTACATTTGTCATATGCTCAATTGACAACATTTCAAAATTATTAAGCCAACAAAGAGTGTGTGAGTTCCAAAACATTTTTATTTATTTAAATAAAAAAACTTGTGACGTCACTCATAGGGCGGAAACTGAGAAAATTGAAATTTTGTCGAAATAATAGTAGATCAACAACGAAATAGTAATGTTAATGTAAGGTTATGAATACATAAGATAGATGCTAAACTAAAATAATATTTTTTTAAGAATGAGAAATATGACGTCTGTAACTGTTTAACCCGTTTTACCGTAGGTACAAATGACGTCATTTGACACTTAGGTCTAAAGATACTTCAAAGTCGAAAAAAGAATTAAAATTATTGATTAAATTTTTATCAGAACATAATTATAATAGTTTTAGAAGTTGCCTTAAATGTAAAATACCAGAAATTTCGAAATGATAATTATTTAGAAATATAAATAAAAATAAATAAAATGACTGAATATCAGGAAAATAAAAAATACGGGTATCCTATTTTTCAATCTAGCGTGAAATAAAATTATAACACATGGGTGTTAAAAAAAATGAAATGTTGTCAATCAGAACGTATGCAAATGTTAAATTTGAATTATTAATTGTTTGGAATACATGGTTTAGTTATCGCATGGCCAAAATTACACTTTGCTCGACTTAAAATCTTAAAAATGAAACTCAGGATGGGTCGATTTTAAGTCGAGCAAAGAACAATTAGGATTTTTTTGACTTTTGTGCCCGGTAAACGGAAATTAGTTTGCCTCCTTTTAAAAACTTAGCTAATAGAAACGGCGGTCAGAGTAGCGATCATGTGGTTGCCGGTCCGAACCCCACCCATTGCAGTACTGACTTAAACCCATCGGTAATACAAGCATTTAGCTTAGCACGAGGGGTTAACAAGAATACTAGTAACGTGCGACCCACATAGATAGTAGGTTTAAAAAAAAACGAGCAGTCACTCACACTCAGGTGTATCTTAGTACACGTCTGTCTATAACATCGGTGATATAGGGCTGTTATAAATATTATCCAATCTTATATGGTACCCATAACAATATCTACTTAAAAATGAATGCGGAAATAATATGGGTAACACACAATTTTAATACCTAACACAATTACCGCTAGAGATATTATCGAATGCACCCATCATTGGCGTAATACAGAGTCTCGATAGAAAACAAGCCCTGCGACTCACTGCAGTAAAATTGAACGGTGTTCCCTTTACACATCGAGGAGAAATATACAACACCATTTATTGTTGCTCTCTATGGAATAAACTTAGATTAATTGAGTTCACTTAATGAGTCAACTTCTGGGAAAAATAATGTAATAGCAACA
Organism: Acronicta aceris; assembly: GCA_910591435.1. Classification (NCBI taxonomy): domain Eukaryota; kingdom Metazoa; phylum Arthropoda; class Insecta; order Lepidoptera; family Noctuidae; genus Acronicta; species Acronicta aceris. The sequence continues at coordinate 15,794,686 of OU342762.1, read as the reverse complement.
GCGCTCTGAATCTCCAATTAATTTAAGTATATACATATACATACCATCACGCCTGTATTCCCCGAAGAGTTAGGCGGAGGCGTACTAATGTACACCCACAGATCGCCGGTATGTTCAGATCCCATGTGCTCGTAATAGGGGCTGAGCCTCTTGCCATTATTATAATTAGCACATTAGGCTAATTATAATAATGGTAAGAGGCTCACCCCCACTACTGGACAAACGGCCTCCTCCGCATTTCTTCATCTATCTCTCTGAATAGCAGATCTGATCCCAAGACAGACAACGACAAACAGTCGTAAGGCTAGCGCACACTTGTAGTACATACACGCACGCATATAATTGTATAAATTTAATTACACACACACACACACACACGAACACGAACACGAACACGCACACGCACACACATACTCTCCCTCACATTCAAGCACACACGCACACATACAGACACACATCTTATTTTTCTATCTTATTCTTTTGACATTATCAATTGATTCAATTTCAAACCAAGTTATTCCCAGCAAAAAAAAACTCAGATTGAGCTTAATACTCCTTGAAATGTTTGTGTTTTTTCTAAGTCATATCCTTACTCACGGTTTTGAATTTAGCCACACTCCTTTGTAAAAAAGTACCCTGTATAATGTTAAATTAATAGTACTGAGTCACGTCTCATTACAAATGTGACATTAACACTACGCTTTACAAACCCCCCTTGTCATTCTTTACCATCACCATCACCCCTCTCAAATACACAAAATAAGCTACTCCATTCAAAAAGTATAAAACCTTTTCCGTAACGTTCGCATGCAGACTGTAATGTTTCATCGTAACGTGGTTGTATGAATTTCTTTATATTCCCCGGTAATACTATGTATGATCTGTCACCATCAGGGGAAATCCCGGCAACTTTACAAGAGAACACCCACCTTGTTGGTAACAAGGAAAAATGATGATATTCAGCGAAGCCGTAACGTAACACAAGCTCCTTTGAACCACGCGAGTGAGCGGTGGAGGTATTTACATTGTGCGGGGTAGCTTTGTAAAGGAGAATTAAATCGATTAAATTTTGTGGTTCATTCTGTAAGTAGTAATATATTATGTATATCGAAACATGCGATACTATTCACACTGTCAGAATAGAATGGTATATATATATGATAATGGTATGTATATATAATGATATGGTGGCAGACCTACGTATTTGTAATCTCTTTTTTTAACCAGTGGAATTATTTATTTGAAAGAAATGAAAAATGTTTCAACAATAATTTTAATATAGTACCTAATATTTATTAAAGCCTTCATCATAACATAACATACCATCACGCCTGTATTCCCCGAAGGGTAAGGCAGAGGTGTACTTAATGTACACCCACAGTTCGGTATGTTTAGGTCCCATGTTACAGGGGGCGAGCCTATAGCGATTCACCGGGCACAAATCTAGATTCCGAGCTGCTACTGAGAATTTTATAGAAAAAGCCAATAACACTTTGCTCGACCTGGGGATCGAACCCAGGACCTCTAGTGTAGCAGTCGCGCTCAAGACCACTAGATTAATGAAGCAGTCAAGCTTCATTCTGTCTTTATTATCAACTTTGTTTTAGTACCATGCCATTTTTTACTATAAAATCAAAAACATGCTAACATTCATTTCAAAACCTGCTGCAAAGTTTTACATAATAATTTTCTGATAAATACCAAAACAGTGATGCTAGCTTACACCGTCTTGAAGGACCACTTTAGTAAAGGCTTAGACACGATGAAACCACTCCAATTACATCTATAACCTCACGTCACGTGGTCGTGTCGTTAGTATTAAATGCTTTTCTCTGTGGGAACAAATAGCCATGTCAACCACAATGCGTGCTACGTCACGATCTTCAGTCCATCATGTTCACTACAGGTTTTGATTTTCCACGCGAATTGTTCTGTAATCGATTACCTTTAGAAACCGGTAACGATGCAGTGTGATAGATTTGTGCCTTTTTGGATCAGCTGATTAGAGTTTTCTTTTTCTACTATTACTAATCGTAATATTGTACTTTCATTCATGGAGGAATGGAACGTGATGCTTGAAAGAGAGAAAGTATTTAGCATAGTAAAATGTGAGCGAGAGGACGAGTGAATGTTGGGATGTGTAAACAGATGATGTGATTGGTTTAAACTTAAACTCATTTTTATTTTAATAAAAACTATTTTATTGTACACCTACAGTTTGCAGGTATGTTTAGGGCGAGCCTATTGCCATTATTGGACCGAGCACAAATTCCAAAATCCGATCTGCTACTGAGAATTTCATAGAAAAACCCAATAACACTTTGCTTCCCAGGTCTAGGCGCTAGGCTAGTTAGGCAGTCTGAAGTCTTCATTCACAAACGATTATATCTTTGTCAATCTTTCAAGTCTTGTCTTGTCATTTGTCAAGCTATTCATTTCCATTCCATTAAGCGAAACCCTTTTATCTTGAAAATCTTATTTTTCCGCAAAAACTCCAACACACAATAATTCGACAGTAATTTTACAAGTTTACATTAACCCACTAACAACCGGCGAAAAAACGGTACGATCCAACGAGATAATTGGCCTGATATTTCAGTCTGATTAATTGCATTTATAAATCAGGCCGAGAATCTGGGGGGTTTAAAGGAAAACAAAAGCTTGTTATAATGGGGTTTAAAAATATTGTTTTGCGTTTTAGTTTCACCAAGTGAAAGCTCTTTTTGGTGCAGGGTTAATCATATTTGCACATGTCTCGGCTACGGGTTACGGGTTTGATTCTCAGGTAAACCGAAGTAAAAGATTTCAATAAGGCTTTTCTATATAAAATGTTTAATGCCAGGCGTAAAAAAATATTAGCCGTATTCTATTTTTGTCATAAAACCTTTGTTAACCACACATTTTTTTTTATATCGTCATCAAATTAATGACTGCAAACAAAGAAGGCGAAGAAACAAACATTAGTTAAGTAGAAGATAATAACATAACATACTATCACGCCCGTATTCCCCGAAGGGTTAGGCAGAGGGGTACTAATGTACACCTACAGTTCGCCGGTATGTTTAGGTCCCATGTAATACGGGGCGAGCCTATTGCCATCAACCGGGCACAAATCCAGACTGAGCTACTACTGAGAATTTCATAGAAAAACCCAATAACATTTTGCTCGACCTGGGGATCGTTCCCAGGATCTCTAGCGTAGCAGTCGCGCTTGGGACCACTAGACTAATGAGGCAGTAAGATAACAATTATAAAATAAGATTCATTGAGATATTTCTTTGTAAGTGATACAGTCGATGACATTTTATCTCATGAAATTCGATAAATTATTGAATTTTAATCTCAATGCCAATGATATTAAGTCATATTATATTGACTATATCAAATTTGATCCACGGATGCAGTTTGATTTAAACCAATTGTATTGTATGTACGAGTACATGCACGATCAAATAATATAATTCAGGAATTGGATACCTACCGATATTCGAGTAAAAGCGGAAATGTTAGCGAAACAATTGCAATTTGTCACGGCTGGATAGTAGGTCGTCGATGCGATGGGCTCCCAATATGATTTCCAAATTAATTGAACTATATGGTTAAACATCCGTTACCTATTATTTAATAATTATTTATAGTTTATGATGAGTTTTAATTAATATTATTTTATAAACAATATACCCATTAGTGAAGGTTGGTAAAGGTTGAAAAGAGATCGACAATCTTTCATGTCGTTGTGGGCCATACTTTCTTAAGCATTATCTAAATTAATGCCACTTGCTAAATAAATATATCAGAATTAGTAGCCTAGTCTAGTGGTTTCCAAAAAGATTTTTTTACTAATTTGACTTTTTCTATGTATAGATAATAGTGAAACTGCCTCAATAGTGGTCCTAGGAGCAACTGCTACGCTTGGTCCTAGGATTCTTAGATCTAGTAAAGTGTTATTGGGTTTTATAAAATTCTCAGTGGCAGCTCGGAGTTTTAAGTTGTGCCCGGTTAATGGCAAAAGGCTCGCCCCCTATTACATTGGACATAAACATACCGGCGGACTGTTGGTGTATACTAGTACGCCTCTGCCTAACCCACCGGGGAATACAGGCGTGGCGTTATGTTATGTTCCTCGTTAAAATAATAGAATTAGTAGTTGCACATGTTTTATTTAATCAGAATGTATATACATCATATACAACTGAGTTACACTAAACCACCCGTGTTTTATGAAAATAGTTTAAGAACATAAATAGGTAAAGTAATTTGTGTTTGTTAATTGTATATTTGTGCGATACAGGTCCTTTTTTTAGTATTTTTTTTTGTTCCCGAGAATGTTAATTACAGGTTCGCAAGTATTGTTAGATAATGTTTATTTCTGTAATGTATGCTAAAAATTTTTTATAAGGCGTATATATCCTAACTATTTTTAATGCGAAAGTGAGTTTGTTTGTTTGTTACGCTTTCACACCTAAACCACTAAACAGATTAAAAAAGTTCAAATCAAATAAAAAAATAAATAAAAAAATTTGACACAAATCCAGATTCCGAGCTGCTACTGAGAATTTCATAGAAAAACCCAATAACACTTTGCTCGACCTGGGGATCGAACCCAGGACCTCTAGCGTAGCAGTCGCGCTTGGGATCACTAGACTAATGAGGCAGTCAACATTTTGTATTTTTCTCTTTTTTGTGTTCCTCTGTACTGTTTGGTTGTGAGAACAAAATAAATGTATTTCTTTCTTTTTTCTTCGTGTACAATACTAATGTTCAGCTGCATGTGGTTAAACTAGAAAGCGAACCAAACTTATATGGGAAAAAGCTAGAAGCATGATGACTAGGTACTAAGTTCCCGACATCAAGTTTGGCAATTAAAATTAATCACCCAAATAGTTCACGTTTTTGCTCGCATGTACTACATTGCAGTGTTCCGAAACTCGCTCCGCAATTGCTATCCGACTGCAGAATGTTGTGATTTACAGAATACGATCGCCATTATTTGTTTGGAAACTCGTTACTGGTCTGTTTGTTTGAAAAACTATTACGTAACGTCACGCGTAGTTACTTTATTGTTAGCACATGTTCGGTTGGAATTGTAGGTGAAACGGCGGCCATTTTAAGCGTTTGATATCGGGTAATTTCTTACAGTTTATCGTTATTAAAAGCCGGGTTCTTGGAATATAACTTACATACCTAGATGTCGAATGACATCAGCCAGATGTATGCATGCCAATAGCTGGGACTGGTCTACTTAATACCACTATAGCTCATTCTTCAAAAGGCCTTTTTAGATAATTACCTTGGATTGTAACACACATATTTGCTACTACTATGGTTGGACTTTAAAAGAGACCATAATTCTTTGAATTTGTTTCAGTGTTTCTTCTAACTATGAAATTGATTCATCAAACAACATGAACTTTTAATAAAAATAGCCTAAATACATTCTGCAGCAGTCTATAATTTTAAAACTTAGGTACTTTTAACACTAGTTCTTCTGCATCCTATTCCTGAATCACTTGCATGTCTACACTAAGATTTTCTCCTGTATTGTGGGTGCAGTGACAAACACCAATTCTCACATACACAAACGCTCAGCCCCGGAACAACTACTGTAGGTCATACAAATACTTGCTCCGTGTGGGGATTGGTGAACCTTGAATTTGTGGACTGGTCCACAAATTCAAGGTTGCTCAGCGTGCAATGGAGAGAGCAATGCTGTTTCTTACGAAGTAATTCGCTTAAGAACTAAAGTCACCAACATTGCGCGGAAAATAAGCACGCTGAAGTGGAAGTGGGCTGGCCATGTCTGCAGATGGACAGACGACCGATGGAGCAGACAAGTGTTAGAGTGGAGGCCGCGTTTGGGCAAGCGTAGTGTGGGAGGCCCTACGACTCGATGGACCGACGATTTAAAGAAGGTGGCTGGCAGCGGATGGATGCGCTGGGATGTACTAAGATTTATCCTAATTGGGGCAGCAGGTTAAGCGTGGAAACCTAATAAACGGACACAGACAGAATGAAATCTGTACTCAAAGTATAACATTCTTAGTAATCTGATTTTTTTATTAAAAATAGCCTATATTTTGTAACAGTAAAAGATCTAGCCTATTAGCTATCTGTAAGTTATGTCCTCAGCCTGATCCCGGGGCTCTCACGTGTCTCGTAACCTTTACATTAGGAGCTAAAACTTATCTTTTTGCTGTGAAGCCGTGACGTCAATGTAATCGAAACGGGTACCGGGAGCAGCGAATGGCTGTCAGGGGAACGTAGACGTGGAATTAGAGAAACTAGATGTGCTTTGTACTATCTTGATACATCATGATAGTACAAAGCACATCTAGCAACATGTGTAGGCAATGAAAAGGACGTGGTATTTGGATTGAAACGTACAGTCAGCACATCAGTATTTCCGGACCAATACGACCTTCAAACCTTCAAGAAAAGAGCGTACTCCTTTTTAAAAAGCCGGCAACGCACTTGTGACTCCTCTGGTGTTGCGGGTATCCATGGGCGGCGGTAATCGCTTACCATCAGGCGATCCGTCTGCTCGTTTGCCCCCTATTCCATAAAAAAAATCAAGTAACCACAAATTGACAAATTTTTCCAATGGATAATAAACTCTATGATTTGGAGATTAAATTGGAAATCTATTGAAGAAAATTGATAATTTTGGAACCATGATGTGCAATTGACCGTATTAGTACGGTACTACACTAAAAGAGGCCTAGGTCCAACAGTGGTCGAATAAAGGCTGATAATGAATTCTGGTAATAGGACAACTTCCTAGTCTAGTAGTCGGAAGCGCGACTGCTCAACCTCGAGGAATACAGGCGTGATAGTACATTTAATCAAGAAAAAGTAGAATGCTATTTTTATAAATAGTTTTTTGAGATTTCATGAAGTAGGAGTTTCATAGTCATTGAGTGAAGTCATAGGAAAGTAATGTATTATGAAAAGAAAGATTTTTGTAAGAGAATTTGTGTTTATAAACGCACCCACGTTATAGGAGAAAATCCTAGTGTGGGGCAATGTTTTAAAAAAGCTACTCTCACAATGAAAGAAACAAGATAATCCACAACTACGGTCTATTTTTGACTAAGACTAAGTTACAAGTAAATCAATCGTTTTATTATTGGGGTGTTAACTTGAACTTTTTTTTAAATTTTGTTTTCACAGTTCTGTATTCCTTTTTTTTTCAATTGTTCTCTCGCACGTCTACTGAAATATATTTTTTTAATAAATGAACTTTGTACTTATTAGCCCTAAGTTATTTATTTTTCTTTGTATTTTTAGGTGTTTATAAATAAATAAACAAATGAAGAAAAATATCTCTTCCAGCAATCCAATATTTCTTTTAAAACAAAGATACAGAGAGGCACGGGGCTCGAGCGAATAAATTCAACAAATCCCGGGTACGGCCACCATTGATCTACACTGGTCTAACTGCACCAATACGTCGTTGGAGCTTACTTGTCACTGTTATGGGCTCCAGGCGATTAACGCGATGCGAACGCTAGCGTTAAGTTTTGTTATTTAGAGTCGGTAATTTTGACCGCGGTGAACAGAACATTTGTTGAACGAAAGTAATGAAATGGAAACTGTGAACACGCAGTCTCTAATGTGTTTGTTGTAGATACTTTAGGTATTATATAACACATAAATGTTTCATTGGTTTAGTAGCCCTGTTGTGCTAGAGGTCCTGACTCCTGAATTCAATTTCCAGGTCGAGTAAATTGTTATTGGGATTTCCTCAGTAACAGGTCGAAGTTTGCATTTATGCTCGATTCATGGAAAAAGCTTTCTTATATCGGACGAACAGAAGCACGAAAAAGCGACATCGATTCATGGTGGATATTCTAAAAACCAATGGCAATAGGCTCGCCCCCTGTTACATGGGACCTAAACATACCGGCGAACTGTGGGTGTACATTAGTACGCCTCTGTTTAACCCTTCGGGGAATACAGGCGTGATGGTATGTTATGTTATGTTACATCATATACAATCACTTTTGTTCTATGACTTAACAGATTTTACTTTCATACAAAATCACAAATAGTTATATTGTTCGCTAGTTTAGTCGCGGTTAGTTTACGCTATTTTGGTTTTATGTTTTGTAAGTAAAAGTTATAGAACAAAATTCTTTGTCTATGATATTAGTAATAAAGACTTGGGAGATTATTAGTGTTTTACAGACAACCCTGAAGATTGACGGGTATTGCTCACGCCAGCCAAGAAGATAATATTATCTATACATATAATAAAATTGTAACATGCCAATGACTGTACAATATAGATATTAAAGAAAAGCTAATATTCGGGGTCTTTATTAGAGCAACAAAAGCTAAAATAACAATATTTGGAATTTTCGTCTGTCTATCCGTCTGTCTGTATGTTTGTACGAGCATCACGCATAAACTGCTGCATGAAATTGAATGCAGTGTTCACCGAACTTTAAGATACCACCATATTTTAATATAGATCTCTAGAAATACCTGCTAGAGAGTAACTTAAAATCTGGTGCATGTTTCATCTTGATACGCCGCCTGGAATCGGACTTAAATATGTTAATTTTTTTGGGACGTGAGTGAAACTGCGGGCAACAGCTAATCTTATCTATATAGATGTTTGTTACTCTTTCACGCCAGAACGGCTGCACGGATCTAGATAAAATTTGGGAAAGAGATTGATTATAGTCTGGAATAACACATAAGCTACATTTTATCCATTTCGGACCCAATTCTGAAGTCCACGTAGACAAAATCGCGGGCAGAAGCTAGTCTATAATATTATTCTGACAAAGACAAATGATTAACTGACAACTGCTGAAAACATCAATTACATTTTTCAATTCTCAGTAGGTATCTATTTTCATTTATTATTGAAGTAAAAAACGTCGTCTTTTGAACTGAGTATCATTTTTAAAGCTGTTTGATCTTACGCCGTCGAATTTTAATGAGAGCGTAGAATTCTAATTATTTTCCAACGAAAAATAGAAAATAATTTTATTTTTTTTCGATGTGGACCATCAAACAATAAAGTAATAGATCATTTACTTTTATGGATGTCGATTCAACATGACTGTTTTATAATTGAACTAGCTGCTGTTGCTCGAAGTTTCACTCACGTCCCAAAATGATTAACATACTATAACTCCCAAATCTAGGCGGCGGCGGCGTCAGGCAGACATGTCTGGCATTTTTAGAATTTTTGTCTGTCTGTCAGAGAGAGAAAATTCAAAAAATTGTTATTTTGGATTGTATAGCTCTAATAAAGACCCCCCATCATCAGTAAACTTAACCTTCACTTTATTCTAGCCTAAAGCTTCTCCTTAATTTGAAATAAATCAGCGGGACCGGCAGTGTTAATTATATAGAAAGAAAGAAAAAAAGTGTTTCACGGGGCTTCACTCGCACCCCAAAGAATTTTTTAAGAAAAACGGTTTTGACTACCGTTGTCAATGAGTTTTATTTCAATTAGACTATTATAATAGTTACTTTTGAAAAGTCGAAACTAGTTGCACGGTTCCAAAAGTGGCGAAACTAGTTGCACGGTTCCAAAAGTGGGTCTTATGAAGAAGAGCCGGCAAAAAACTCCATACTATTACATACATACTGCTAATACATACTCTATTGAAAAAAAGATTTATTCATTCTAATAGACAGGATTACCACAGTAAGGAAAAGCTGACCAGTCCCGACAGACAGCACCCGTTCACGAGCATGACGTGTGTATCGGCGTGTTTCGACTCAACCATATTATACAGTATAAAACGACCCGGCACACAACGCCTCCATCAGCAGGACATTTAGTCGGTAGGTCCTAACCTATGTCTTTCTCCAAAGTCCAATCTAGTCTATATAAAAAACGTAACAAATAGACAAAGTTACTATCGCATTTATAATTTTAGTACGGATGATATACTGACAAAACAAAATATACTGCGTCACCAAAATGAACGCGTTGCCACATAAATTACACAATAACGCTAATTAATGCAATTAAATGGTTAATTAAAACACTGTCGGGTTGTTGGTGTGATGAGAATTACAGAGCTTGAAATGCTATTCCTGTGTTACAGTTAAACAAAGTTTGGAGCAGCCATAAAGCACGAACTAATTTGTCAAAGTTCTCAGTGGCAGAGCCGGGAGATGATCGTGTCTTGTTATGGACGATGTGTTTGATGCTCTGCTGTCATACATACACACATAACATACATACCATTACGCCTGTATTCCCCGAAAGGTTAGGCAGAGGCGTACTAATGTACACCCACAATTCCGGATATGTTTAGGGGGCGAGCCTATTGGCATTAACCGGGCACATGTCCCAAACTCAGAGCTGCTACTGAGAATTTCATATCCCAATAACACTTTGCTCGACCTGGGAATCGAACCCAGGATTTCTAGCATAGCAGTCGCGCTTGTGACCACTAGACTAATGATGTAGATGTAGTCTGAGGTTGAGCGATACGTAAACCTGTCGACGCTGTGAGGAAGCTGAGGAAACGCCACTTCACCTTCTTAGGGAATCCAGATCGCTAATACACAAGCGCCGATGAAATAAAGGAGCTCACACCTAAGAAAATCCTGCAGTTCATAAAAGCTGCAAGATTTAACGGTGAACTCTAACTCAACCACTGGCGATCACAATAGACGGACTGCGGTCGCAGTGATACTATAGCGAGCAAATAATAAAAAAAAATACACACATACATGACGTCTTAATAAGAGGGCGTTGAAGGACCACATCGACGGAGAAAATTAATTGAGAATCCACCAAGGAGTCTAAAATGGCCTCTTTTTATAAATCACAATATTATTCATGGACACAATTATATGCATACATAGTAAACTTTTTATCCTTTCTTTTCTTTAGTTGAGTAAAAAAAGATTATGAAACTAGCGTACAATAGGAAATCTGTTGTAATGAAGAGGGCTTCTTCTTAGGTTTTAATTAAAAATAGATTAACGATACGCTACGGGATTTACTTTTTTAAGTATTCACTCATGAAAGCACTATTTTTGGAAAACAGATTTTGTCTAGCCTTTTTTTATTCATATTAATTTATTTTGCACTCATGTTGTTTAAAAAGATGGTTAATACATATATGTTAAATTATACAAAATTAAATTTATATAAAATTGTAGAATTATATTCTCATAACTATGTTAATTAAATTAATATCTAAAATCTATTAATAATAATAGTAATTAGTGACTACTATCTGAATGTCTATGTCATAAATGTATTATGTAGGTATGTATTTTTTTAAATGACTAATTAATTTATTTTAGATATATTCTTTATTAACTTATTTATTAAGTAAATCAAGTATATAAGAGTATTTATTTATCAGTAATGCATTGAGTTAGGCTATAATAATATTTAAATATACTGGTTTCTGACACTTACGTGAATATTAGACATTGAAATAAAACTATTTTTTACTAATTTTATCGCGTTGTATTAATATTATTTAATTCCCGACGTTTCGGATTCTTTACAACATCCATTGTCACGGGCAGACTAAGCTGTTGGACGTCTTAATGTTACAATTACTAACAGTTACCTTACATTTTTGTTATTTATTGGCGATCCGATTCACGCAGAACGAGCTCGCCGTATCCTTCGGTCTTGCAGTTTTGGGCTTGGATTTTGATTTAATGGAATCTATAATGGGGTTCCAAGCAGGTGGTAAGCCCCAGCCATCTTCTCTATTGAAATTTGGGTGTTTTTTAATTTCAATAGCCTCGCGAATCATCTTGGAAAAGAATCGGTTTTCTTTTGCGAGGACTTGTGGTTTATCAAATCTGATGTAGTGCTGGGCCTTCTCAAGAGTATGTAGTAAGTCAGCAGTTTGTGAACATTCAACATTCGAAATCCACCCATTGCTCTACCGACGTGAACCCACTCGTAACACAAGCTTTTAGCTTAGCACGAGGGGTTAACAAGAATACTAGTATATGTGCGACTTACATTGTTATATTGAGACAAATATTATAAAACATGCCATTTTTGATTGGACACATAAGTTGCAGTTTTGACTTAAATTACATTATTTTAAAATCGTAGATTATCTATCTACGATTTATCATCATAGATAAACTGCCCGCTAATTATCAGTCTGAACATAATCTCCCAATAAAGCATGTCGATAAGTATAAAAAAGCAGTATTAAACCCAGAACCATTACTGCGAGGGAACCGTCCGCGTCCACGATAGTGCGAAGTAGCAAATTGTACAAACTTGTGCAATTGAAACTCCAATATTATAATTTGGGTTGCAACAGCGTTGTTTTTGCCGCAACCCACCCATTAAACGGCTGTATCTCGGCCGAACACTCACCGGACTCGACGTTTATTAAGTCTAAGTTGGTTTTGGCATTGATGAAGGGGAATTTGCCAGGGAAATTTGGTCCTTTTACGCTTGAAAATACCCTTGAGATTCGTGCCTTAGTCATAACTATGCTAATTAATTGATTTGAAAAGTTAAGCTGTACTTACAGTGCCGAATGACCATAGCACACCAAGATGCATATTTAGGCGAGTGTAAGTAGAAATCTAAAAGTCTGATAACCAATATATTCTTAGGATATCGGTAAACATATAAATTTCTGTGAAAGAAGAAATCGATTTCAGGCAAGATTCGAATCTGCGTCCCTCCAATTATATACACCAGACGTTTCGCTACCGAGACCACTGCCTGTGATCTCGAATTCCTCGCCTCTATTAAGGTGACGTCAGCGACATCCAAAGAAAACATGTTACTGTTGTTCAGTTTTATCTAGAAATTAGGTTACAGAGGTCTGGTGGAAGTAGCTTCGTGTAAAATAGTTATATTCAGCCGGTGATACTGGAACTGATACATAATTGGATTTAGGAGGATTATGTTGAATCCAAAAAACCGATACGTCCATAATAATACGTAATGCTACGAATATCTTCTATTAGTTAAAATCGAAAAACTTGGAATTGGCATCATTAATCACCATAAAAGACTACCTCTAGATTTTGACACATGTGACAAAACTCCTGGATATCTCATGGAAGATTCTAGATAGATCGTCTTATTTATTTTTGTATTTATTACACAACTTTAGTTTTAGTAAGCAGGATACACATATACTCTCCCATAAACTCGCATTACCTGACATTGCTGTGGTTTGCTTGACACCCGTATGTCACAGGGATGTATCAGAATATATATTTTTTAGATTTCCTTTTTATTAATTTCTCTTAATTGATTTTTGTATTTTTCGTACTAAATAAATGATTTTTTCTTTATATATACCATAGCTCTCTTATATAATAGTCAAAGTAACATCTGGCCAATGCTAGACGAGAGAAATACCAACATATCAGCGAAAGCACTAACTTAGAAAACCCTCATAATTTGTTTAACAGTTCAAACGCTCCATAAACTAACAAAAAAGGAATAGAAACGAAAGTATAGGCCGATATTGCGGTTCGGCACAATCGTAAGGAGGCACACATGACGATCGTAAAAAATGTGAATGGCATATTGAAATATTTCCCGCGACCCTTTTTTGGCCAATTTTCCTTGAGGCTCTATGTAACACCGATATAAATCTGACTCGCAGCCCGTTACTGCTTCTATTTGTGTGTTTATGGTAAGGTACCCTGTTTTGGTTATATTTGAGGATCGCGTTGTGGTTTTGAGGATTGTCTAATAATATCTGTGTTGGGTCTTTTGGTCCAGGTTATATTTATGTGAGATCTTTCTGGCAGTAATAAGAAATCTCATTAAAATGTAATTAAACCAATTATCATTTATGACTGCCTCATTTGTCTAGTGGTCCCAAGCGCGACTGCTACGCTAGAGGTCCTGAGTTCGATCCCTAGGTCGAGCAAAATGTTATTAATTTTTTCTATGACATTCTCAGTAGCAGCTCGGAGTCTGGAGTTGTGCTCGGTGAATGGCTATAGGCTCGCCCCCTATAACATGGGACCTAAACATACCGGCGAACTGTGGGTGTACATTAAGTACGCCTCTGCCTAACCCTTCGGGGAATACAGGCGTGATGGTGATGGTATGGTATCATTTGAGTGAGTTATTTATAATACCATCACGTCTGTATTCCCTAAAGAGTTAGGCAGAGGCGTACCTACATCCAAATAATAATATCATACTTTATATTAATTTATCATCAGAGATTTGGAAAAACAATAAACAAGAATATCGCGATACAAGACCATTATTATTATTTATTCAGTGCTTACATTTTTAATTATCCAAGAACGTTCGAGCCAATAACTGTTTAAAAGTTTAAATTGTAATTCCTATAATATTATTGAAACAAAATTTAAGAACAAAAGTCCTTGAAACAACAAAAGGTCAGGTTATAAAATTTATTAAGGATTTCTGTTCTTCGACAAGATTCAATACAGTCATATCTATACTGAGGTTTTCCAATGCCAATCTACTTTTATCCATTTCTCAGAGCATTATTTCAACTGTGACCGACCAATCTATACTTATATTAAATCTGTAGAGAGGTCAATTCTGTACATGAAATATATTTCCAAAATAACTATCAGCGGGTGATTAGTGATTGATACAATCAGTAAATTTTTTGTCTGTCTGTCTGTCTGTATGTTCGTTATAGAAACAAAAACCACTCGACGGATTTCAATGAAACTTGGTACAATTGTTCTTCATACTCCTGGGCAGGTTATAGTATACTTTTCATTACGCTACGATCAATAGGAGCAGAGCAGTGAAGGGAAATGTTGGGAAAATGAGTGATTCATGAGAAAGGTTTCAAGCTATAAAACATCACGCTACAACCCTTAGGAACCCCGTTCCTACTTCTTTTTTCTACTACTTCCTACAACCCTTAGGAACGGGGCAATGCAGGTGAAACCGCGGGCGAAGAACTAGGGAACAAAGTAACTATTCCACGCGGACGAAGTCGCTGGCAAAAGCTAGTATATAATATAATCTGAAACCAGTCACTATATGAGAAATTTTTGTATTCTATAGTACTGCATTTTTACTGTAAACTTGTAGTTTATAGAATTACATATATATTTTTGCTATTCAATGTATTGCAGTGATAGCCCAGTAGTATGACCGTTGGACTGCCAAGTCAAAGGTCTCGATTTCAAACCCAAGGCATCTCTGACTTTTCGAAGTCATGTGCGTATTAAATAGTTAATTATCACGCGCTTAAATGGTGAAGGAAAACATCGTAAGGAAACCTGCATGCCTGAGAGATTTTCTCGATGGCGTGTGAAGTCTGCCAACCCGCATTAGGCCAGCGGTGGACTATAGCCTATTCCCTCTCATTCTGAGAGGAGACCCGTGCCCAGCATTGGGATAGTATAATGGGTTGATTATGTAAGTTAAACAAAGTGTTATTATTTTAACTGATTTTAAGCCTCAATTGGATAATTTTGGAAGATTAGATGTAACCTAAAAAATATAAAAGATTTTTTGTACTTAAGATATCGATTTTAGATAAAACGCAAGGGTTTGATGTCTTTACTCTGCAAAAATAAATTAAAAGAGGTAGCGCATAGTGGAATCGAATAATTCCACTCACAATTGGAGCTGATCGACTGGGGAAGTACATCCACCTTGTAGAAGATAGATAGAATCGTAGCCAAATAACATAGCTTGCATGGCAACATGTCTCCTACTCTGCCAGCCCAACTATTCCTACTTAATTTACAGGGTCGGCAACGCGCGAGTAATACCTACCCCTGGTATTGTAAGCGTCCATAGGCTACGGTAACATCTTACCATCAGATGGGCCGTATGCTTGTTTGCCACCTTAGTGGTATAAAAAAAACACCTCAAAAAAAACATCAAATTTTAACTTATTTTTATAATAAAGTCCATTGAAATTCTTCAGTAATAAAAACTCATTCCACTCAATAAAAATCATCGCAAATATTTTAAAGTATACGCCTTACGAATCATCATTAAATTTTCCATCATTAATAAAATGTTTCGATTCATGAGGGGGAAGCGTTAACGATGCCCTCATTAATTTGAACAGGTTCGCTCTCTCTTTGTTATATAAATATTAAAAAAGATATATATATATATATACACTTCATACGAAATAATAAATGGAAACTTATCGCTTTGAAAATTTAGAGAAACGAGAAAGTAATTTGATATTTTTACTGTTGTATTTATAATGATTGTTTTACTTCTGGATCAATAAATGTTATTAGTAATAACATAATAAAATCTTTGATTTTACATACATAACATCACGCCTGTTTTCCCCGAAGGGTTAAATAGAGGCGTATTAATTTACATCCACAGTTTGCCGGTATGTTTTGGTCTATGTAATAGGGGGCGAGTCTATTGCCATTAACCGGCTGCTACAGATAATTTCATAGAAAAGCCTAATAACACTGCTCGACTTCAAGCGCTGTTACGCTTGAGGTTCACGCTCAGGACTACTGGGCTATTAGGGCAGTTTTTGATTCTGTAATTAAGAAATTAACTTGTAAACAGCTTTTAATATTTTTTTTAAAGCACATCACTAATATCAAATGCATTACGTTCTTTTTTCGTTCCTCGCACTCTAGTGCGAAAAAAAATCAAGAAGTTGACACTTCTTGATTTCTGGTGTTACCTTCCATATAAAAGATGTCAGAAGCATTATTTATGTATGTATTAAAATGCTGCTCAAAATCTTCGACTTACCAATCCTCATACGAAGCCAGGAATTCTAAAAATCCTCGCGCTTAAGTAAAACTCAAAATGAGATTGTTTAAAAAAGTTAATGGCGTAATTTCGGGAACGCAATCTCATAAAATTATTTAAACGCTCCGTAATAAAAAAGGCCATACGACTGCCTATAAAAGCCTCTTAATTGCGTATAGAAGTGCTTGCGACCAGATTTCTTTTCACACTGAAACAATGATACGGTTTCAGCAAAATATGTTTTACTGGAGAGTCAGAAGACATTGTTTATATGGTGCCAATTAAGTTACTTGCATTCAATAATGGGGTCTTTCTATCGGTCATAGTGACCAACTTTCCTTATGTTATACATGAAAAAAGGTATGAAAAGGCCTTTTCAAAATATTGCAAAATACCACATTTAAGCACATGCCTATTTTGCAATATTTCTTAGTCGGTACATTTCCGACATACCCTATAATTTATCTCTCACATCAAACGGCATTATTACAAACAGAATCAAATTTTTGTCCCACTTATAATTATTTGAATTGAAATATATGTTTAGGTGGTGATTGGGCTGGCGTACGCTAAGAGTAGAAATCCCTAAAAAAACTAAGAATAATAAAAAAAAAACAGAAAAAGAAGTTTACAAAGGAGTATCTAAGGAATTTCTTCCCGGTTCTTCTCTATAAAACCCACTTCTTTGGAACAGCACCACTGGTATTTGACATTTCAAAAAGTCTATAATAATGGTCTAATTTAAATAAAATATTAAAGCTTCTTCTTGATATATCAGGCTTTTTCATTTCCGTAGGTGTGTGCTATAACAAAGGACAATGACACACGAAATCATAGAAATAACCACTATAATGGTTCAAAGGTTGGTCCTGGACCTCTTTAAAACAAACAACTCCAGTTATCAAAGTAGCTTCCACCAGTATTCCATAACTTTACAGAATTTCGGCGTGTTATTTCTCTCTGCGGGCTCTTTTAATTACTGTTGGCCCCTACATGTATCATAAATTCTAATGGAGTTCAGACCTCGCCCACCCTGCCCTCTGCCGGCACAAATTGCATTTTAGAATTTAAACGTATACGACCAACATTAAACACGTGATCGAAAATTTAAATTTTGATAAATGTATACCTCAATATTTTTATTTTGGGAATGATATGTGGTGTCATGTTTTGACATCAATGTGTTCCGAATGGTAATGTAATTATTTTTTTCGCAAAATTGACAGCGGTTGCGTTTTGTTTATCTCACAAGTTCACTTCAAAATCATTAAGTACATACCTATAAGCTTGAAAATAGTTCTGCAATGTATTGATAACTTACTACTTTTTAAAACAGGACACTAAAAAATCAGGCAATTTATAGACTGTTATTGCTTTAATGTCCTGCTGATGCAAGATGTTGGGTGGTTTTATTCTTTACCACATGGTTGAGTCGAAATAACGCCGATACGCAGGTCATGCTCGTTAATGAGTGCCGTCTGTCAAAGTTAGTCAGGACTTATTTATTATGGCAATCTTTTTCTTTTTATATATAAATCTTACACATGAAAACTGCATTTTTTCAGCAACTTACCTAAAAATATTTTATTAGAAAGAATTATCCAGTGTAAGGATTGATAAGAATACAATGGCTAGGGCATCGAACTTGCAATCACCAAAAAGCGACGGTAACTTGTAGCAGCGGTAGCCTAATGGCTAGGGCGTCGGACTTGTGATCATATGGTGGTCGGTTCGAAATCCACCCATTGCACTACCAACGTGACCCCACTCCTAACACAAGCATTTCGCTTAGCAAGAATACTAGTAATGTGCGACCCACATTACTGGTAGGCTTTTCTAAAAAAATAAATCATGTGGCAGATTGGCTAAATGGTGATTGCACTACCGACGTGAATCCACTCGTAACACAAGCGTTTAGCTTAGCACGAGGGGTTAACAAGAATACTAGAAATATGCAACTCACATTGCTAGTAAGCTTTAAAAAATAAAAATCCTCATTCAGATAGGCTTCTCGTAAGAGGCGAGAAAATGTCTGAATTGCTTTTTGGACCTCTTGGAATTTGCCTGGCTGGCGTCCATCCTTACGTAGGAGTCTTTCGAGCACCTTGATGTATGTTTCGACTTTTGCGCGTTTGCGCGTTTTGCGAGAACTAGATTCCCTTCTCGGTTACTGCGGTTCTTAAGGTTCAGCAACGCATCAGTAAACCTTATTAACAAATCACCAAAACCTTATTAAGAAGATGGGTAAACCTAGCCAGGTTTACCCATCTTCTTAATAAGGTTCAGATTTACCCTTTCTCTTGGGTAGAGAAAGGGTAAATCTGACTAAAAGGACGAGTAAAACTGATTCATGAAGTACCTTAGTTACGACACATTATTTTATATTAATGTGCTCTCGGGTTTACGTACCTAATATAATACCTACGCTCACTAATGTATTACAGTAATGTGAACCTTACGAAACATTGTTAGAACTATATTGCCAAGGGAATAGATGAGTTGGTTGTAAAATTATTGTGAAACAAATGCCACACGTGTTATTCCGATCGTTTTGTTTGACCTGGGAATCGTCCTGGGTTCGATTTCTAGGTCAAACAAAGTATTATTCTATGACCACCCCACCCGTTTTAGGTTAAATATTATAAAGAAGAAGCGTGATAAGTTCGAAACTAATATTAATTAATTTCTACTAATTCTTACTTATTTTTACAAATTATAATACAATTTTAGTTCATTTTTAACGTTATTATTATTTAACATTAACAACAGCTTATTTAATATTTATAATATATAACTACTGTGAAATGTTATCCTAAATGTTGTGCATATCTATAATTGATATAAACACTAGTCTTTGCCTCTGTATTTTGCTACTAACCAATGTTTGTGTTTATATTGTTGATGTGCCTTGTGTAAATAAATAAATTATTTTTTTATGAAATTTTCAATAGCAGTTCTGAGTTATGAACTTGTGCCTGGTTAATGGCAATAGACTCGCCCCCTATTACATGGGACCTAAACATACCGGTGAACTGTGAGTGTACATTAGTAGATCTCTGCCTAACCCTTCGGGAAATACAAGCGTTATGATACGTCATGGTAACCTGGTGGTCAGAATTTTGGGGCTTTTATTTGTTCCGTGTGGGGATAGAACCCACAACCCGTGGCGCAGAAGCCGATCACTCAGCCACTATGCCAAATCTTTCATCAAATTATTATTATTATTACACATTCATTCATTATTATTATTTGTGTATAACTTTGGAGATACAGTCAGAACATTACAGTTGAAGGCTTGTGCTAGGTAGTATAAGAGTTAATGTGTTATATCAGAAAGCATAGCAAGTCTGCCTATACTCCGCCACATAAAAAGGAAGAAAAGTGCCATATTTGGTGACCCTATAAAGTCCTTTTTACGCTCCAACTTTTATTACAAGCTCGGGACTAATAAAGTACCGTCGTTACATTCCTGCTAAAGCAGCATCGAAATAATTCAATGGTTTTTGATACAGCCCTAAAGAAAACGTGTTACGGTGTCATCAACCCTACGTGGGAACAACCCTAGCAAGCAAAAATTGGCCATCTTTTATTTTGAAAGAAAGAGACAAGAATACTTTTCACAATTTGAGATGAAACATAGGATGTATGAAAATAACCATTGTATTGTACTGTATAAACCGAAATAACCTTCTGCCTGCCGTAGTGGGGAATTATACTTACTACATGTATAAAACAATGTCGCTGTCGCCGTCTATCCATCCCTATGTATGCTTAAGTCTTTAAAACTACGCAACGGATTTTGATGCGGTTTTTTTAATAGATAGAGTAATTCAAGAGGAAGGTTTTAAGCTATTTAACATTACGCTACGGCTTTTAGAAATGGGGCAACGTGGGTGAAACCGCGGGCGAGTAGCTAGTACTGTATAAACCGAACTAACCTTCTGCCTTCCATAGTGGGGAATATCTATATAATACCATCATGCCTGTATTCCCCAAAGTATTAGACAGAGGTGTACTACTAATAAACACTCACAGTTCACCAGAATGTTTAGTTTTCATATAATAATTTTCATATAATATTCACAAAATAGGAATTGGACTCAATACCTCTAGTGTAGCAGTCACGCAAACAGACCGCATTATTAGTCAAGTAGTCCTAAGCGTTATTAGATGGGATCATACTTACCAGCGAATTATGGACACACAAATTCATTTTCCTGCAATATGGATTATAATAAAAACACAATAAAAAAATATTGAGAAGTTTTTACAAAAACAAAATACACTTATGTATATAGTCAAGGGAAAAATATTATAAATAGTCTTAATAAAGGCTAAATAAAAATTGTGTATAATATCTAAAACAGTAAAATTAATGGTGCATGGGAAATTGACTTAAAGTGTAAGCAGTGATAGCCTAGTGGTATGACCGTTGCACTGCCTAGTCAAAGGTCTCGAGTTCGAACCCAAGGCACGCACCTCTGAATTTTCGAAGTCATGTGCGTATTAAATAGTTAATTATCATGCGCTTAAACGGTGAAGGAAAACATCGTGAGGACATCTGCATGCCAGAGAGATTTTCTCGATGGCGTGTGAAGTCTGTCAACCCGCACTAGGCCAGCGTGGTGGACTATAGTCTAATCCCTCTCTTTCTGAGAGGAGACCCATGCCCAGCAGTGGGACAGTATAATGGGTTGATTATGTATGTGTTATATAATGTGTATTATTTTTTTATTGTTGGCTTTATTAGTGTCAATAAATATATCTTTCTTTCTTTCTTTTTGAACCATAGGTGCCAAAATATAAGGTCAATAACATCTAAGATAGTGTTTTAGAACTAATTCTATCTCTTCTCGTTCCACCAGGAACGCGATGTTCGCGAAACTTCTTATCTCACAGGCGACAAGCTATTTCGGGAGCTCTCAGACTAATTTATGCGATGTTGCACTTCCTTCATACCAGTCAATATTAACGCAAAATTCCTCGAGACGTGAGGAATGGTTAATGTTTTAATTTCGTTATACACATTTTCCCCGAGGATTCAATTATTTGAAATAAAAACATTTTGAACTTGAACTTGATTCCTTTTGGTGACACTTATAAATGTTTAGTTCTGTATAATGAAGGCAAAACAGCCGGGACACTGTATTATAATGTCGAGGTTCTATAAACTTGATAAAGTAAATACACAGATTTGTTACGTTCATAGTAAATTGTATGTCAAGTTATTATCATATTTTCAATATTAAAGTTCCTTTCTCTGTTTATTTCTCTTTTGCCAAACACTAATGAGGTGTTTTTGAGTCAAATAATTTATCTTATATACTTGCTTCATATAGAAAGTCAATTATGTAATTTTATTCTATAGATGTATTTTATACACGGAAGCGTTTTGTATTTCAAGGCTTCACCGATCGTATAAGCCTGATTAGACCCGGAGCCAATATCGTTTAGAGTTTGTGTGCATTCATGTTTGTTTTAATTCATATGAATTTGGCAACTCCGTTCGCAACATGCATAAATCATGCAAAAAGTCTTACATAAATAAATTAATCACTGGAACAACTATCTACAGGTAATAAAGTTACCAATTCTGAGCTTGTATCGCACCTGCGAACTTTGATCGTTCCGTTTCGCGTTGTTTGGCAGATGCCTCTAGCCAGTATTCCTAGCGTGTCATCACTATGTATGAGACGAAGATCTTTTACTTATTTCTCTGTGAGCCACAAATTAATATTACAAACCATTGTGGTAGGTATTAGTTATTCTTATGTGTATTTTAACATAACATAACATACCATCACGCCTGTATTCCACAAAGGGTTACGCAGAGGCGTACTAGAGTACACCCACATTTCGCCGGTATGTTTAGGTCCCATGTAATAGGGGGCGAACCTATTGCCATTAACCGGGCACAAATACCAAACTACTACTGAGAATTTTATAGAAAACCCAATAATACTATACTTGACCTGGGAATCGAACCCAGAAATCGCGCTTGGGACCACTAGACTAACGAAGCAGTCATTTTAATATTCATAGTCGTAAAACGTGGTTCTGCAGTTTCTGACCAAATAATATTGTAGAGTTTCCGACTTGATACTCTATCTCTCCGACTAACCCGGTAGAAAAGCACGCCTCAAATAAATGGCAGCGATAAGATCGTTCACCTCCAATCGTTGTATCACAGAGCCTATACGTCTCCCCTAATGCCCAATATGTCTCGGCGGGAAGTTGCTTCTACTCCCATTTAATGATACAATACAGCGTCTCTCGTTACAGTATTGTTCGAGCGTGTGGAGAATCCCGATTACTATAACAAAAGATTTGAGACACAAAATGTCACACCTATCTTGAGAAACTGGGACAGTTATCCGATGTCAAAGTTTCAATGTTGAAGCGGCGGTAGCTTAATGGCTAGGGCGTCAGACTTGAGATCATGTGGTTGCCGGTTCGAACCCCACCCATTGCACTACCGACGTAAACCCACTCAAATTTGAATCTTATGCATATTCCCTGTTGTAATCTCTTGAGAAAATAAATGTCTTTGACCGTAAATAATATCTATAGTTCTATAGTGCTTCTTAAGAGTTGTTACAAACGTAATACCTAAATAAATCGTAATTCAAACACAATTTCATAAAATTGTGTTTTTTTTTAGGACAGGGGGACAAACGAGCAGACGTATCGCCTGGTGTTAAGCGATTACCGCCGTCCATGGACACCCGCAACATCAAAGGAGTCACAAGTACGTTGCCCGCCTTTTAAAAGGGGATTGGGCTTCCGGTAACCTCACGCACTCGCCGAAACACAACGTAAGCGTTGTTTAACGCCGGTTTTCTGGGAGGCCGGAGTGATACCACATCACTCCGGTCGAGCCGGCCCATTGGTACCGAAGCATGGCTCTCCCACGTTGTTGGGGTTGCGCTATCTGAATAAATAAGCTAATCTGAATAAAAATATTTATTATTATTATTCAGATTCCGATACCGTTAATCTAGGTTCCTACGTTACCATTTTTTCCAAAATACTTCACTGGAAATAAATGTTGCACGAATGCAATTTTTGATAAAATTACCAAGTTTGGAACGATTTTCCATTTTTTTATTTCCCTACTTTAATAGTATACGAAATGGTAGTGTAGGAACCTAGATTAACGGTATCCAAATCCGAATAATAACACAATTGATAGAATATTGTCTGGGTTCGGTATTACGTTTTTGTGGGCAAATCAAGCTCCGAAGTAACATATAAGTTAGCTACAATATAACCTGAATGAGTTTCAAGTCCACTTACAAACAATGCGGTACCTACACTGTTTTCCCCGGAGAAGCACCGAAGTAAATATTATGAATGCTAATATTGCGCGTCTGTTTATGTATTATAAAAGGATCTTGAAAAGAGTTTGCAAGTGTAATATTGAAAAAAAAAGTTTAAACGTTGCGCTACACTTGGATTTTTTCCTGCTTCGTAAGTGCGTTTACAAACACAGCATGTGACATACTCAATAACTACCACAAAACATACCATTACGCTTGTATTCCCCAAATGGTTAGGCAGATGCATACTAATGTATATAGTTTGCCGGTATGTTTAGGTCCCATGTAAGGGGGCGAGCGTATTGCCATTAATCGGGCACAAAGTCCAAATCTTTGCAGCTTTTCTTTATTTAAACACTCCCAACGTTCAAAACGTATTCTAATATTTAAATTAAGAGAAAAATCGCCGCCTTGCTTGGTCAAAGATTTACGAATCGAATTCTTGGCGAAAACGCCCGAAGTATCCCGAGGGAGTTCGGGAGTCTTCGCAACTGCAACCGCCACAGAACAAATTCAATTTTGTTCGTTGTCGTATTTGCCCAGTCCATTTTGGTATTGCCAGATAGTAAGGACTGATAGAAGTGAAGTAGATTTATTCTGCGACACAAAGAGATCTCTCCCAATAGTTGGTTGGCAAATGGTTTTTAAGTTAACACATTTTATTTGAAGAGATGTAGCTTAGGGACCACTCTAGGTAATCTATGTGTGCTGTAGGCTGCGCTTTTTATTACAAAATATTTTCTTTTCTACAAAATTAGTCACGCAGTCTGGTGGGCAATAGATAATTTATTCTTAAAGGATTTAGTGCTGCTATCGAAAGTTTTTTTGCAAAAAAAATAGCGAGACAAGTAAACATGTAGAAAAATATCTTGAATAACGATTTTTAATCGTTTAACTGCCTAAGTAGAACTTATCCGACTCGAATTTTGACACGACACGAATTTTTTTTATCGCCTTGAAGGGTTACTTTTTTATGGATTATGACGGCAAACGAGCTGGAAGTTACCTGGTGGTAAGTAGACATCGTCGCCCATAGACACTTGCAACAATAGACGAGTTTCTGATGCGTTGCCGACCCATAAAGCCCCTACGAACTGCAGACTGCCAGAGCTGCAGCAACCGAGGGGAACTGGCTCTTACGTGAAAAAGTCAAAACACACACCAAGGTGCTTTACGAAACACTCCGACTTAAAGGCCAGCCAGTCAGACCCCAAGAGGTCATACAGCCGAGAAAGTCAGATATTTTCACGCCTCTTAAGAATTTTAACTTTTGTTTTCTGACGAATTGTTTGGTTTCAGATTTTATACTTCGGAAGGACTATTATTATCATAAGATGATGCAAAGATAAAACAAAATAACTAACAACTTTAAATCCCGCTTTTCAAAACAACAGTGCATATTCAGACGTTTTGCCAAGAAAAATATTTTTCAATTTTAATTTTAATAACTTCGAGTATAACTGCAGGTCCTCGCTTTGTGGTGGCATTAAAAATGAAAAAGAAATCAGTCGACATCGCAAATAAGGAAATTATGAAACCGCTGCAAAACGGCGGCAGTCAGCCCTTTGTTCCTTCAACACCCTTTATTCAACGCTCCGGGATTTTTAATCGAAAACTCATATTATTTTATTTTTAATTGCATTTGTGCTATTAAGTTGTGTTGTGCAAATGACAACATTGTTTGGATTTGAGCTTTGATTTTGTTTTGAGATTTAAGACTCCGGCGGACCGAATTTCTCTTAAAAAAGTAATAAATCGTAATTCAAGCACAATTTAATCAAATTCTATTATTCATCGGATTCCGATACCGTTAATCTAGGTTCTTACTCTACCATTTCGTCCAAAATACTTCACGGAAATAAATGTAAGCGAATGCAATTTTTGATAAGTTTACCAAGTTTGGAACGATTTTCCGGTCCTTTCTTTCCAGTGAAGTAGCAGTAGACGAAATAGTACAGTAGGGACCTAGATTAATGGTATCCAAATCCGAATAATAACATAATTTGATAAAATATTGTTTGGATTACGATATATTTTGGTATTACGTTTTTGTGAGCAATTCCAACTCCGCCGGATCCTTAAAAGGTATCATTTAAAAACTTTTATTAAAACCACTTTTATCAAATGTTGCTTTGAAATAATAATATGCCTGTATTCAACATTTTAATGTAAGATAACACATATGTTACATGTTTCTAAAATAATTAATGAAAGTTGCCTCTGCAAGCCGTTTCAATGGATAGTGGCATTTTATTCTATTTTTAAACATTTAACTGCGTCATTAGTCCAGCGGTCTTAAGCTCGACTGTTACGGTAGGGCTCTTGGATTCGGTTCCCAGATCGAGAAAAGTGTATTTGTGTTATCTTCAAAATTCTCAGTAGCAGCTTGGACCTTGGATTTGTGCCTGGTTAATGGCAATAGGCTCACCCCTTATTACTTGGGACCAAATTATACCTATAATGAATTTACATTAGTACACCTCTGCCTAACCCTTCGAGGAATACGACGGTATGTTATGTAATTTGACTTATAACTCAATTTTATTTTTTTGAGTAACAGCTTTGGTTAATAATCCTGTTTTTATGAGAATAATTGTACTTACCTAACAATTTTTTCGTGCCCTTGTGTTTCATTCAAAAATCAACTCAATACATCATGCGAAAACACACATTTTTAAACACACCCAACGTAACGCAACATTAACCCCCCATAATGTTGCAACTTAAATTGCTCACTGGACCGATATAACTTAATGTGCAGGGCCGTATAAGCCCTCTCATTGCTCTGTATGGCGCAAACATAGCGATGTGGATTAGAGGCTCCCAGGCTTAGATAAACACACTCATGATAGGATTTCAATCGGGGCTACATTAGCTGTGTACAATTTCTATTGGAAAATTCCATTCGCAGATAAAGTCTAATGGAATTTTTAATTGGTACAAGGAAGTAGAAATAAGAGTTAGATATGAGGTATTTTTAAGTCTTGACATCTTGTCCTAATTTTGGAGTATTTATGATGGGGTCTTGACATCTTAGTCCCGATTCCAGGATTCATGTTGGGGTCTTGACATCTTAGTCCTGATTTTAGGAATCATGTTGGGTTCTTGACATCTTGGTCCTAATTTTCAAACATTGATTTTGGGGTCTTGACTTATTTGTCCTAATTTTAGGGTATCGATGTTGGGGTCCTGATATCTTGGTCCTGATTTTAGGATTCATGTTGGGGTCTTGATATGTTGGTCCTAATTTTGGGGTCCTGGCCTTACATTTTATTCACATTAACTCGTCATAAATTAGGTTCAGCAAGTTTAGGTTTTAATGTCTTAATATTGGTATTTTGATGGATTTGTAGTCTACAAGAAGACTAATACCAGACCGTACCGTATTGACATTTTGACGAA
Organism: Acronicta aceris; assembly: GCA_910591435.1. Taxonomy (NCBI): domain Eukaryota; kingdom Metazoa; phylum Arthropoda; class Insecta; order Lepidoptera; family Noctuidae; genus Acronicta; species Acronicta aceris. Next base: position 15,767,284 of record OU342762.1, on the reverse strand, counting down.
ATGCTATTGGTTTGATTTTCGTGCAGACCAAAATTTAATATTTCTATGACCCAAAAAGAAAATCCTAGAAATGGATATAGTTTTTTTACAATTTTCCACTCCATAAATGAAAAACAAATTTATGCTGGTTTCTGACACTTACGCGAATATTAGACATTGAAATAAAACTACTTTTTACGGATTTTATCGCGTTGTATTGATAATACAACATACAATATATAATATCAATACAACGCGATAAAATCCGTAAAAAGTAGTTTTATTTCAAGTTTATGCTATTAAAAAATCCTTAACAAACTCAATTGCCTTTTCATTAAGTCAAACCCGTCTCAAGGCACCTTACAGTAATATCAACTGCTTGTTAATTATATACAGTTGTCGGTCTGTCTGTTAACCTAAATTGGCTGGCGTGAGTGGACAGTGACAGTGTAATCCCATCACACTGATTATCACCGACGTTGATTCGAATTAGTAACTAGATACTGCGCGCATGAGCTTGTTAGTAAACTTGATTTGAATTGGGTTTTGACTGATAAACTCTGTTCATTTGATTACTAGCCAAATACTCAAATCCTTCTGAATTTTGGAATGATGTGCTATCAGAGTCTGGTGACTTTGAACGATAGAGACAGCAAGACTTTTAACCTCAGAAGAGTGACATGATATATACATACCATCTCGTCTGTATTCCCCGAAGGGCAGAGGCGTACTTAATGTACACCCACAGCATGCCGTATGTTTATGTATGTATGTTTAGATCCTATATTACAGGGGATGAGCCTATAGCCATTAACCGAGCACAATTCCAGACTCCGAGCTGCTACTGACAATTTCATAGAAAAAGCCAATGACAGTTTGCTTGACCTGGGGACCTCGAGCGTAGCAGTCGTGCTTGGGACTACTAGACTAATGAGGCAGTCTACTGTACGTATGTATTTCGCATATTCAATAAAATATATAATAAAATATAATAGTAAGAATTTGAAAAAAATACTCTCTGAATGAATGAATTAATGTATCCGTACCACGGAAAGGAAAGACTTTCCGTGGTACGGATACATTCAGGGTTAGTTTTATTCTCTATACCGAACGAATGGACCGATTTTTATTCAGTTATTTTTTATGGGATAGGAGGGCAAACGAGCAGACAGATCACCTGATGGTAAGCGATTACCACCGCCCATGGACACCCGCAAAACCAAAAGAGGAGTCACAAGTGCGTTGCCGACCTTTAAAAGAGGATTGGGCCTCCGGTAACCTCACTCACTCGGCGAAACACAACGTGAGCGTTGTTTAACGCCGGTTTTCTGTGAGGCTGAGACTCCGGTCGAGCCGGCCCATTCGTGCCGAAGCATGGCTCTCCCACGCGTTTGAAAGGTTACTTGATCGAGAGTGTTCTTAGTTATGATTTGAGAAAATCTGGCTAGCCGTTTGAGAATTATCAGCTCTTTTCTGGTTCATCAAGGAATGTGCACAACTTTCACAGGTCTGATCGATTTGAAATTTGGTATTAGTTACTTCAATGATATTGTAAGAACATGGTAACCACGCCTTGATATTGCGGGGTATTTTTTTAAATTTTAAATTTAATGTTACAAATATTTTACTATGAAATACATATATCTCACGTAACAAGAATATCATTGTAAAAAAATCTTTGAATGAAATGTAAAATACATTTGAAATATTTACCAACGAAGTTTCGAATTTCGCGTTTTATCGTAACAACAAAAGTTTTATCTTTTGTAGGTACGTAGTAATACTCAATTCTCTTTGTTCATTTATATGGCACGCCGAGGTTCCATGGGCCATGCAAAAGTAATTACTACACCTGCAACGCTATTACGAAATAATTGAGACGTGAGCGCAAACATACCTTTTAAGTTAACGGCATGCTTCTTTATGAAATGTAATGACCTCAAAATTGTACAATGACAAACATTCTGTTTTCTGGCACTTACGCGAATATTGCGCGTTGTATTGATATTAATTAATTCGTAATTTCCCAATAATTAACAAAAGTTTAAGGTAACACCTCAGTTTGTTTGTTTGTTTTCATGTGACCATGAATGCTGTAAAGGATCCAATACGTCGAGAATCAAATAATATCAATACAATGCGATAAAATGCGTAAAAATTAGTTTTATTCCAATGACGAACATTGTAAACTGCCTCGTTAGTTTAGTGGTCTCAAGCGCTTCTGCTATGCGATTTGGGTTTTCGATTCCCAGGTCGCGCAAAGTATTATTGGATTTTTCTATAAAATTCTCAGCAGCAGCTCGGATTCGGTATCTGTGCCCGGTTAAAGGCATTAGGTTCGCCCCCTATTTCATGGGACCTAAACATACCGGTGACCTGTGGGTGTATATTGGTATGCCTCTGCCTAACCCTTCGGGGAATACAGGTGTGATCGTATGTTATGTTATGTTATGTAAAATTGTAAAATTCTATTGTGTAAAACGAAACCAAAATTGTGTAGATATTTTTTTCCAAAAATAGTGCTATACAACTAAATTTGGATATATCGATAAGAATATCTTATATTTTTACTATAAGTGAAATCAGAAGACCGTTGAAGAGCTTGAATCTAATTTTCGAGGACGATGGTCAATTATGTTTTCAAACCCGGACGCTAAAACGATGGAGTATCATAAGTTTGACGTGTCTGCATGTGTCTGTGGCATCGTAGATCCCGAACGGATGAACTGATTTTGATTTTGTTAATTTTTTTGTTTGAAAGATGGAGTAGTCGGGAGTGTTCTTAGCTATGTTTGATGAAAATCGGTTCAAGATGGCCGCCGCCATAAAATGGCCGTGTTGGGGGTTTCTGTAATCTTTTAATTTAATGTTGTTATACATAACTTAACATAATATCATCACACTTACATTCTTCAAAGAGTTAGGTAGAGAGGTACTGTTATATGCACCCATAGTGCGCCACACGCCGGTTTAGGTCCCGTATTTTATTTAATAACTAAATAAAACAGATGTCATTTTATAAATAATGCAACTTTTATTTACGCATAAATTTCTATGGTAGAAACAGAAGCAAAAGCAGAAGAGGTAAATCGGATTTAATACAACGCTTTTCTGTGACGGAAACTCTTGCTAAGAACAATGCACATTGCATTCGTAATAATATTAATTTCGTACTTCTCTTTTCTTCTATATTGTTCTCAAAGATTCTACGAAATGTAATGAATAGAATGGTAACAATTAAGAGATTTCCGTGAATATGTTTGCAGTTCGTATATTTATTTAGACAGTACTTCTTTCTAGAAATATAATGAATTCGAAAGTGTCTATTTTTTATGGGTTTAGTCGGCAAACGAACTGACAAGCCTGCCTCCAAGCTGGTGGTAAGTAGGCATTATCGCCCATGGACACTTGCAACACCAAAGGAGCTGCTCTTTTTATATATAGTGTATAACTATGTGTAACTCGCAACCAGCGTGTATGTATGAGAAGATGTATGAATGTGGAAGAAGCAAAAGAAGTATGCAAGAATCGTAGCAAGTGGCAGTCTATAGTTTCTGCCTACCCCTGTGGGAGAAAGGCGTGAGTGTATGTATGTATGTAACTTGTGTATATTGTAGTTTATATTTGCGTAGTGAACACTATAGTGGGGAGGTACGACTCCACTATTATATGATATTGTTCGTAGATGCATCTCGAAAAATATTCTTGTAACGAAATATTAAGGTTTACTGAAATATTTCTAAGATTATTTTATTCACTAATCCACTATGGATGTAATTCGTTCGAAATAAAGATTATTTTATTTTTTAAGCTATTGCATAGCTTCTATCGCGGGCCTTGAGCGTGGGGACGGAATCCAGAAATTCCGTAACGAAAAAAACCTAACACGCTTGTCTCTTTAGTTCAGCAACCCGCCTTTAGGTGGCATTGGTTGTATTACATAAGTTGATAAAAACCAATGCCACCTAAAGGCGGGTTGCTGAACTAAAGAGAAACACGCTTGTCTCTTTAGTTCAGCAACCCGCCTTTAGGTGGCATTGGTTGTATTACATAAAAAACGCTATGCAATAGCTTTCCCGCGGCAGTCCCCGAGTGCCACACGTCTTTTTTTATTATTTATTTATAGATTTAAGGTACACTGTCTTACTGTTCAATTTAAAAGTCCATAATAAAATTCTGACACCTTTGTTGCTTCTTATTGAATGTGTTTTAATTGCTTACATATTTTTAAAAATCGAATACATAAGAACTAACAAAATTCCAGGAGAAACTTCAAAGTTGGCATAATTTTTTATCTTATTTTTCAGTTCCAGAACAAAAATTTACTTAAATTGAGTCATTTTTGTCTTTACGGTGTAAACTACCAAACGATTAATAATTCGACAGTCAAGAAAGGCAACTGAGATCCCAAATTCAGTCAATGATAACAAAAGTATTGTACAAGTCAAAATACCTACAGGCTTAAAACAATTTCTGAACATAATAAACTTTGTTCAAAGTCAATTCCAAACAATAAATTATACAGTATCAGTATAGATGAATTTTCGTTTTTGTCATTAATAAACAATCGTCGTTATCGCTTCCGTGAATGTGTTTTTGTTTCAATAATTTCTTGAGGAAATTGAATTTATGAGCTTCTATTCAAATATACTGGTTTCTGACAGCGAGCTTCAATCAAAACATACTTCAAGCCGCTGAAGAAGATTAGTCAGTTCCTACCACCTGTCAAGTGCCACATACCTCTGCAAGATGCAGGTGTATACAAGCTAGATTGTGATTGCGGTCTCTCTTACATAGGCCAAAGTAAAAGAAGTATAGGGACCCGCGTAAAAGAACACATCGCTGATGTCAAACACCGCCGTTTCAAGAAGTCAGCAGTTTGTGAACATACTCTAGACAAGGCCCAGCACTACATCAGATTTGATAAACCACAAGTCCTCGCAAAAGAAAACCGATTCCTTCCCAGGATGATCCGTGAGGCTATTGAAATTAAAAAACATCCAAATTTCAATAGAGAAGATGGCTGGGTCTTACCACCTTGGAACCCCATTATAGAATCCATAAAATCAAAATCCAAGCCCAAAACTGCAAGACCGAAGGATACGGTGAGCTCGTTCTGCGTGAATCGGATCGCCAATAATTAACAAAAATGTAAGGTAGCTGTTAGTAATTGTAACATTAAGACGTCCAACAACTTAGTCTACCCGTGACCATGGATGCTGTAAAGGATCCGAAACGTCGGGAATCAAATAATATCAATACAACGCGATAAAATCCGTAAAAAGTAGTTTTATTTCAATTTCTATTCAAATACTTCTAGTCAAAACAGTTTCGGAAACCGGTACCTTCGATTTGGTCAGATTTTTTGTTTTTACCACCGACTTCCGAAACTGTTTTACAGATAACATTATTGTTTTATGTTGTTATATGTGTTGGAGGCGGTTTTACTTTTTGTTAAAAGTTGTTTTAGACTGCCTCATTAGTCTATTGGTCCCAAGCGCGACTGCCACGCTAGAGGTCCTGGGTTCGATCCCCAGGTCGAGCAAAGTGTTATTGAGTTTTCTATGGAATTCTCAGTAGCAGCTCGGAGTCTGGATTCGTGCCCGGTTAATGGCTATAGGCTCGCCCCCTATAACATGGGACCTAAACATACCAGGCGAACTGTGGGTGTACATTAAGTACGCCTCTGCCTAACCCTTCGGGGAATACAGGCGTGATGGTATGTTATGTTATGTTGTTTTATTTCAAAATTTTCAGTGGCGAGTAGAATTTTACAGACGATGTCATCATTTATTCAGTCGGTACGTGTTATTGTCATGTTGTTCCAAATTATGTGATCAGATCTTCATCAATATTGAATGGAGCTACTTTGAAAGTATATTCTTTCATAAAAAAGAATTTTTGACAACCAGACGGAAAAATTGGTGAACATACATAAAAAAAATACATACAGACGAACATAGAACCTCCTTTTTTTAATTGATTGTGGTGGGACTGATAACAGATCCCACGGCTGTGTCTATATATATATAGGTAAGGCAAGAGCGGTTTTAGTTGCCCTGTTACCCTGTGCTGCAGAGGATCCATGAAGATATTTGAACTGGAATATTGATTAATAATATTTTTATTTTGACTTGATCGCATTTTTAATCCAGTTATATTTCTCTCCAGTCCTACGATTCAGCACGATTTTTAATTATACTTACTACACATCTGAAATCATATAATTACCATCACGCATGTTTATAATAAAGTTATGACAAAAATAACCAAAATATGTACAATTTCAATCGCAAATTTGGCAATAAGATAATTAAATATTTATATAAAATACGCTATGCGCATGCCACAGACTACATCTATCTATGACTATATCTATATTTATGTATATACTCTGTATCTTTTTATAGATTATCACGAGCGCCGTTGACGACGTAATAAAATGTTGCCATAGCCAAATATTTATTGTTATAAACAGTAATTAATTTATACTAGTATTTATTTATTCAAAATATATATTGTTGACTGAAGCTGCACCGGTCGACGTCAAAATGTAAATGCAGCGACAGCCAGCGTTGTGACTCTGCTCCGCGTACGAGTCAGAGCAATAAGCTGAGCGATGACCGTTTTGCGTGGATGTAAAGCATACCTACTCTCGCAATTAGTTTAAGTACTTCTATGTTCAAATATTATATATTGTAGTGTGCGTCTTGTCTATGTGAATAAATCTATTTTCTTTCTTTTCTTTCTTTCCTGTGGGTATTTCCCAAAGGTAGAGGTGTACTAATGTACACCCACAAGTTGTCGGTATGTGTAGGTCTCATGTAATAGGGAGCGAGCCTATTACAATTCGAACTCCGAGCTGAGAATTTTATAGAAATACCCAATAACACTTTGCTCGAACTGAGAATCGAACCCAAGATCTCAGGCGTTGCAGTCGCTCTTAAGATCAATAGGCTATTGAAGCAGTTAATACAGAAAACTCATTGACATGGTTATTAGCTAGCAGGATATACATATAATAGTTCTAGTAAATTCCTAGAATACCTATCTCATTTCCTAGAATTACTTAATCCTTCCCAACATTTACCAAGAACACCGAGTTACATTGAACTCCACAATAACCCACACACACACACGGTAAATGCACGACTACCTCAAACGCATCAGCTTCTACAAATTGAAACCACGCGACGGCTTCAAGGATTATTAAATCGTACAGCGACGATAGCGCTTACGGCAAATACAGCGCTTAATTTCTACGGATTTACCGAGAAACGAACACGACCAATCACGGATATAGTACAGTTATAAGGTACGTTATACTTCACAGCATAAAATGATTTGTTAATCTCACTTAAATTGACAACATTTCAATATTAATAAGCCACCAAAACAAAATTACTGTATCTTTGTTTTTCTATTCTGACTCCAAAATATTTTTGTGTTTCGTGGGAGAGCCATGCTTCGGCACGAATGGGACGGCTCGACCAGAGTGATACCACAGCATTACAGAAAACCGGCGTCAAACAACGCTTACGTTGTGTTTCGCCGAGTGAGTGAGGTTACTGGAGGCTCAATCCCCTTTTAAAAGGCGGGCAACGCACTCGTGACTCCTCTGGTATTGCGGGTGTTCATGGGCGGCGGTAATCGCTTACCATCAGGCAATCTGTCTGCTCGTATCGCCCTCCTATCACATAAAAAAAAAAGTTTATAATCACAAAAAATATTAGGTAAGATAACAAAAAAATTTACGGTTTTCGGATTTTTTCCTTTACTTACTGTATGATATTGCTTCTTAAAAAATTTAATGATTCTAGGTCAACGGGAATCCCTATAGGTTTGCTATAGCATTCCCTTGAGAGAGTCAAAATATATGGCATAAACGGAGCATAAACGGCCATATCTTTTGATTGCGTTGACTTAGAAGTTTGATTTTCTCACTGCTCCAAGGGATTGCAGACTTGAGTATTTTCAACCGACTTCAAAAAGATGACGAAAACGAAAGTTCAAACCAGATCGAAGGCGCGGACTTCCGAAACTGTTATTTTATGTTGGCATTATTTTTATGTTTTCGAAGGCGGTTTTACTTTTTGATAAGAGTTATTTTATATTATTTTTAGCTTGATACCTCCACAAGTTCCTTAAAAAAAAGTTTTGATAGACGGACAGATGGACATCAACGTGATCCTTTGAAGTACGGTACCCTAAAATTACTTCAAAGAAATATTAGATAATAATCAGATTTATTATCTTCAATTATCCTCATCATCAGGGGAGTATGCATATTCCCATCAATATCGGTTTTGAAACAAAGTAATGCGAAATTAAATTAAGGGTATTACATTCCCCAATGACCTTGAGGATTAAGTGCTAGTATTTGTTAGTCACAGGCATTGCGGAGGTGCTTCACGCGGGGTGCTAGCGAGGTTTCGGGTATTTCTTTATTACATAACATAACATACCATCATGCCTGTATTCCCCGAAGGGTTAGGCAGAGGTGTACTTAATGTACACCCACAGTTCGCCGGTATGTTTAGGTCCCATGTTATAGGGGCGAACCTATAGCCATTAACCGGGCACAAATCCAGACTCCGAGCTGCTACTGAGAATTTCATAGAAAAACCCAATAACACTTTGCTCGACCTGGGGATCGAACCCAGGACCTCTAGTGTAGCAGTCGCGATTGGGATCACTAGACTAGAGGTAGTACAAATGTACAATAACGGTCATTAACCCCGATATCGAATACTCCAACACACTAGTTCAGCCAATGTAGGTAAACTACACAGTTTGTGAAAGAAGCCCAATTAAAAGTTCCAATACTTCCGACCGAAATGAATCGGCTTTACTTCGGGGATAAGGCCTCTTCACGCGAAACTACGCTAGTGTTTCCTGAAATTAAACCTTTATATACTGTACATTTAAGTTTATTTTGTATCTAGCAAAAGTGTAGTTGTGTATCATAAAGGACTCGGTAGAAGTGTACTGGTTTTAAGTAATAAGGAAGCCTATATCATTAACAGGGCATAAATAAAAAATATTAGCTGTTAGCGAGATTTAAAAAAAAAACAATAACAGTGTGCTAAACTAAAAAATCGAACCTAGAACTTATAACGCTCAGTAGCCCCGTTTGCGAACTCTACCATAAAGAGACAGTTTAATTATATTCAATAAAAAAAAAATAACCATTTTTAGCCTAGTAGCTTTAACTGCTTCATTAGCCTAGTGGTCCTGCTACGCAAGAGGTCCTGGTTTCGATTCCCAGGTCGATCAAAGTGTTATTTGGTATTTCTATGAAATTCTGAGTGCCTAGCAGCTACCTACATACCGGCAAACTGTGGGTGTACATTAGTACATCTCAGCCTAACTCTTCGAGGCATTTTTATTATGTTTCTCTAAACAAACGTTTTTACCCTTTAAAACACGAAAAACAACCAAAATACTTCGGGTCTTCGTTAATGTTTTTATGAAAAATATTTCACAAAAGAATGATCTCGATATTGAAGACCGGAAATGAAGGAGTCGCTAGAAGCTTCAGTGACCGTCAAGTAGCCACTAAAACGGGCAACGTAATTTCCTGTCAGATGATTCGAGAAAAAAAAGTTCTAAATGTTTGAGGGTCCCTTCAGTTTTGTAGAATGTCACGGTGGAATAAATTGTCCGGTATTTACAAAATTACCCAAGATTATTTTAAAATAGGTAATCTGGTATTTTGTTTGAGTTTGGGTTTTTGCACCATCTCGGGTGGGGGCAATGTAAGAAGCGAACGACTAGTTGCACGGTTCCAAAATATGGAAAAAAACATTTTTTTTTGTATTTGTTAATCGCAATACCAAAACCCGAAACCTCACTAGCACGGGATGCTAGTTTATAGTATTTTTTTATTATTTCAAAATATTCAAAGAAATAAGAAAATAAAAACAATACCAATTTTTTAATTACGTTATTACAATTTTTTTGGTATAAAACTCATGACTAACTTACAACTTTACAACAAATTAGGTTAAAAAAGCCCTATTTACTTCAATTATTATACAAAATTGGGGCAAATTTATAAATTTTTTAAACAATACATTTTTTTTTTGTGATGACCATAAGTATGCTTATGGTCATCACAAAAAACATATATTTTTTATATGGCAAACGCACATAAGGATCCCACTAGAAAAATCTTTAAAGCTAGGGTGTTTTTTGGATTTTAGCGATGTAATGCCCTTAAAACATATAAATTTGGTACAATTTAGACAGATACAATTACACCGAGCGAGCAAAACAACGAAGTTGGCTACGGCGTAGCACGTGGACTACGGCGTAGCATACCGTAGCGAATTAACAAAGTTAGAGCTCACCCACACGATACGATTCGATTTTGCCGAACAGGTTTATAGTTGAGTTACACCAATTGTGTGTATGAATTTTTTTTATAAATTACAAACTGCTTTTTACCCGACTGCGTCAAAAGGAGGGTTATGTTCTTCATGTGTATGTATGTATATTTCTTTGTCACGCTCTGTAGCCTAAATGGCTTGATCGATTTTAGCTTGGGAGACGTCGTTAGATTCATCTCAATTGTGAAAGTGACACCAGTTGGGTATATAAATATTATGAAAATTAATATGGTCGATTTTTGGCGCCATATATGTCTTGAATTATTTTTTTTGAGTGGGTTATCAAAATAAATTGTTTTATAAATGGCTTAAGTACATAAATATATACAGCTTATTTAATACTTAAATGTAATTTGGAATGAAAAATCCTAATTAAGAAGTGTAAAATAAAAAAGTTATTTATTTTTTTTTTACGTGGGAGAGCCATTCTTCTGCACGAATGGGCCGGCTCGACCGGAGTGATACCACGACTTCACAGAAAACTAGCGTCAAACAACGCATACTTTGTGTTTCGCCGAGTGAGTGAGGTTACCGGATGCCCAATCCCCTTTTAAAAGGTCGGCAACGCACTTGGACCCCTCTAGTGTTGTGGGTGTCCATGGGCGGCGGTAATCGCTTACCATCAGGCGATCCGTCTGCTCGTTTGCCCTCCTAACCCATAAAAAAATTTATTAAAAAATCAAAAGCCCGACTGCCAAAAAGATGGAAAGAAGATGACCAATATCATGCCGTCGGTAGTCAATCAGTCAGTGCCGTGGCTTAAATTGAACTCCAAAGACCTAATCTTGTTTCCATCTTTTTTGGCAGCCCGATTTTTTTTAATTAATTGACTGCTTCATTAACCTACTGGTCTTGGGCGCGACTGCTACGCTAGAGGTCTTGAATTCGATTCCCAGGTCGAGCAAAATGTTATTGGGTTTTTCTACGAAATTCTCAGTAGCAACTCGGAGTTTGGATTCCGTGTTTATGGCAATAGGCTCACGCCTTATTACATGGGACCTAAACATACCGGCGAACTGTGGGTATACATGCGTTAGGATAGGTTATATTATTTTATTTTTTATATATTGATTAAATTATTTTTCTATGTGTAGCTAGTTCATTTATTCCAATCAATAATTAATTTTATAAGCTAAAAAATATATTGCTTTACCCAATTAATTTAGTTTCATCTTACAACGTGTCCCTTTCAAACAAGTGGCGAACAACGTACACGATGGAGCGCGTAGGCGAGCGAAGAGACTGAACTTTTCCGAACAAGCTGAGCTTGTGTTTGCTCAAAGACCACCCGTCTTACCCGTCCTATCTTACTTTCATCGTACGGCGCAAATGTTAGGAAATATGACGTCGTAATTTTGAAACTATTTTCACCGACTTCCATAAAGAAGGATGATCTTATTTCATATGGCATCGAAAAATATAAAATGTCATCCTGATTACAAAAGATTATTCTAATAAATTCTACATTTCAAAATTTAGAACATGAGTCATGAATTAAACGATAAACAATAAAATATCTTTAAGAAAAAGTAAATCCGCCTTCAAAAACAAAAAATAATGCTCTATGCGAAACAATTTCGGAAGTCGGTGTTTTTGATTCGATCGGATCCTTTGATTTCACCATCGACTTCCGTACTGTTTCGCACATAACATTATTTATTATGTTTTTGAAAGCGGTTTTACTTTTTCTTAAAAGTTATTTTATTACAACATTTTGAGTAGCGAGTACAATTTTACGTTACTTACCTAGACGACGTTATCATTACTCTGAATGATCATTATTCATATCTCTGAAGTATGACCTACCGATCAAAAAAAATAATTAACATCATTTTGGAACCGTGCAATTAGTTTGACTTTTCAAAAGTACCTTTTTAATGGTCTAATTGAAATAAATAATTTTGACTTTGACTTTGACTATGTTATTTATTTCATAATGTCGTAAGTGGCGAAACAAAATTGCACTCTATAATTCGCCGTTAAGGAATAAATTAGGTCGAAATCATGAAAGTCTTATAAGTGTGTAATAAGATAACGTATTGTGTAGCCCAATAAAAAAGAAAAAATATTCGATCTCAATGACGTCTTCGCAGGATTCAGGTGAACTACCAATTGTTCACTGAAGACAATAATAATTGATCTTCGTTGTAGAGAATTCTTAAGAAAGAACGATATCATTATAGGTAGGCTTGAGCTATTGAGGCCGGGAGAGGCCCTTACGTTCACACACAATGACACTCCAGACAAGGGCTCCAACGGAGAAAAATGGAATCGTTTTGAATTCTTATGTATATTTTTTTGAGAATAAAAATGGGTTACAAAATAGACCACGGTTCGCCTTTAAAGTGTTAGGCAGAAAGGTAAAATTTCGCTAACATCATCTTCAGCATAGTATCACGACTGTATTCCCCAAAGTTTCAGACAGAGGTATACTGATCTACACTCACAGTTTACCGATATCTTTTCATTAAAAAAAAAAGTTGCCCCACACTAGGGATTCGTCCTGTATTGTGAGTGCGTTTACAAACACAAATTAACACACATACAAACACCCAAACCCGGAACACCTACTTGTAGGTCATAGAAATATTTTTTCCGTGAGATCGAGCCCACAACATGTAGCGTATAAGTCGATCGCTCAGCCACTACGCTAATAGTGCCGTGCAATATATATCCATAGATACGTATCACACGTAAAGAAATCTTATATCTAAGATTAACTCCAAGGAAATGGAACCCAGGACCTCTAGCGTAAGAGTTGCGCTTAGGACCAATAGACTAATGAGGCAGTTTCAACCTCTCTGACATTTCAATGAAGAGTAAATGCGAAATAGAAAGGAATGTTACAGGTAAATGCTCTTTCACCGTGAGCGTTACTTCGAACACAGCGTCGAGCATTCGCAGCAACATTACATTACATGGAAATGCTCAAAAGAATTCAGTAGTTTGAAAGAAACAAAATTTGAAAGGTGCATCTCTTTTCTCTGGAAGCACAGAAATCTTCATATATATACAACAGTCGTGTTAGTTACACCATTTATAACTCAAGAATGGACGGAGCGATTTTGATGATCTTTGTTTTTCTGTGGCCTGAATAGCAGCATAACTAAAAAACTATATTTTTTTAAATTATTTTGCATTTTCCACGATAATATTATGTTTATCTGGCGGGTGGGACTCGCGGTGGCTTAGTTGGTTATAGCGCCTGGTGTATTGAACCAGAAGATGCAGGATCGAATCCTGACTGCGGGTTAATTTTTCTTTCACTAAAATAACTACCTACAACATCGCAAAAAATCCACGATGAAGCTGAGGGCACCAGCTAGTAATGTACATATATCCAAAGACACATTATATATCATTTAAACTGCACATAACTCTTGAAGCATCCAATATTCAACAGCTACCTAGATGTAAGTAATGTAAACACTAGTACTTATCAAGATGAGACATATACATTGAAATATCCACAGGGAAAACATCGTTTTGTTAACAATAAAGACTATTTTAGCTTGTACCTTTCTAATTAACCAACATGGATCTAATTAATTCTGGAAGCTTACAAAACGTGGTCGTGTAAAAATCCATTATCATTACAAAGTTGTCTCATTAGACTAGGGGTTCTGAGCTCGACTGCTACGCCCTCGGTCCTGGGCTCGATTCCCAGGTCGAGCAAAGTGTTATTGGTTTTTTCTATGAAATTCTCAATTTTAGTTCGGAGTTTGGGATTTCTGCTCGGTTAATGGCAATAGGCTCGCCTCCTATTACATGGGACCTAAACACATGGAGGCCCCCTTACATGTAAGCTAAACATAATAAGCGGCGGTAGCCTAATTCCTAGGGCGTCGGACTTGCGATCATTCGGTTGACGTGAACCCACTCGTAGCACAAGCATTTAGCTTAAGCACTCGGTTAACAAGAATACTGTAATGTGCAAGCCACATTGCTAGTAAGCTTTTTTTAAAAAAAATAATTGAATTTTGGGTGTACACCTCTGCCTAACCCTTCGGGGAATACAGGCGTGATGTTATGTTATACAAGAGACTGGACAAATGCCGTAAAATAAAATGGCGCAGACTTATTTGGGACAGCTAGTTTATTGGCTATATCATGACATAGCTGATCCCTCATAAAAATATGTATCGGTATTGTAAGAAAAATATTACTTGAAACTTATGTTCACGACCTCTGTCAGGGGTACACGCGAATATGAACATTCAATTCGCACGTTTTATGGGTGCGATAGGGGCAATATCGCGTGGCGTGCTGACTCAGGGATATTGAAATACAGGACATTGTGTAAAGTACAGGTGTGTTCGAGGGCGTCATAATTTTGTTTGCCGGACGATTTTGGCGTCAGGAAGTCTTAGGGATGGAAGCGTTGAATGACGTGTAATTCAAATAACCCCAGGTCAAGCCGTTACTTCAGTGATGAATAAAGAGGACTTGTACAGACCCCTTCTTCTAAGTGTAAATCATTATGAATTCCTTCCTATATAAAAAAAAGTCAAAAATCAAAATTGTGTTTTTCAATTAGACCACTAAAATAGATACTTATGAAAAGTCAAAACTAGATTTTAGTTATAGTAAGCACGAGTCACCAAAAAGTGTCAAATAATGCGAAATATTTGACACTTTTTGGTGACTCGTGCTTACTTCATGTATCAGGATGCAAAATTCAATGGGTCATACAAGTTAAATAAATTACAATTTAAATAAATAAAACAAAAAATTAATGTATACTTATAATAAATCTGTAGAGAGGTCAATTCTGTACATGAAATATATTTCCAAAATAACTATCAGCGGGTGATTAGTGATCCATACTGACGCCAAAAATGCAATCAGTAAAATTTTTGTCTGTCTGTCTGGTACAATTGTTCTTCATACTCCTGGGCAGGTTATAGTATACTTTTCATCACGCTACGATCAATAGGAGCAGAGCAGTGAAGGGAAATGTTGGGAAAATGAGTGATTCATGAAAAAGGTTTCAAGCTATAAAACATCACGCTACAACCCTTAGGAACGGGGCAACGCAGGTGAAACCGCGGGCGAAGAACTAGGGAACAAAGTAACTATTCCACGCGGACGAAGTCGCTGGCAAAAGCTAGTATAAAATAAAAATGAACTATGTTTGCAATATTAGAAATATTTCACGAAAAACGAACGTCATATCTGCCTATATACAGTACAGAAGTGAGATCTAGTTGGATCGATTTTTCGCCCCTGTAAATCCCCACTGTTAATTGCATTTATACGAGTATCGTTAGAGCCAAATATCAATCATCAAACTTAAAGTCAAAATAATTTATTCAAGAAGAAGACTACCACTAGTGGTCCCAAGCGCAACTGCTACGCTAGAGGTCCTGGGTTCGATCCCCACGTCGAGCAAAGTGTTATTGAGTTTTTCTTTGAAATTCTCAGTAGCAGCTCGGAGTCTGAATTTGTGCCCGGTTAATGGCAATAGGCTTGCCCCCTATTACATGGGACCTAAACATACCAGGCGAACTGTGGGTGTACATTAACCTAACTAACCCTTCGGGAAGTACAGGCGTGATGGTATGTTATGTTATGTTATGTTATGTTAAGGCTACCTGGTAGTAGTACTTTTTGAAAGTCATTTACATTACGGACAGCCCCCAAAACGCCCACCATTTCCTAGTGTTTTTGCTGAGAAGAAGAAACGGCGCAACAATTTCCCCAGCAACATATTTCTATCTGTTAAGTTAATAAGACATTTAAAGTTACAAAAAAAAAAAACAGAATTAAAATTTTTGTTTCCGGTACTTAATTAATTTTTTCATTGCTATATCCAAAGACTAACTTTAACAAGCGTAGCTTAACCTGGCAGATTGATCAGCGTAGCTTTTACTTAGCCATGAGCCCCTTTTTTAAACTACATTATCATGTCGTGCTATTACCGATCTGCAGAGAAAGTGCCTCTGTGCATCGCATACTGTAAATCAAAAACAGTTTCACATAAAAATAAAAGGTGCCATAATCGACAAATAGTTTGAAAGACAATGCAACACACCGTTCCCACGTCGAGCTATGCAATGCGAACTGACAAAACATCCCACCAAAAACAAACATACGTCTGGAAAACGAGCGTTGTAAATAATTCCAACAGTTTGGATTCGGTTCATAGTCTGAACGTTTGAAATATACGTAGCCACGTCATCTTCATAACCGCTGCTGTATTAGAAATAATGTCTTCTTTAGTTACATATATTAGTTTAGATACATTCATTTTTTAAGAGTGGGAGAGCCATGCTTCGGCACAAATGGGCTCGACCGGAGTGATACTACGGCCTCACAAAAAACCGATGTTAAAAACGCTTACGTTGTGTTTCGCCGAGTGAGTGAGGTTACCGGAGGCCCAATCCCTTTTTAAAAGTGAACTTGTGACTCTTTTGGTGTTGTGGGTGTCCATGGGCGGCGGTAGTCGCTTACCATCAGGCGAACCGAATGCTGGTTTGCTCTCCTATCCCATAAAAATACTCTCTAGATTAAAAATTGTATATTAGACATGTGGCTACCGAAGTAACTAAAGAAGAGATTTTAGGGAACATGAAAAAAAAATAACTTCTAAGCTAGTAGGTACTGATTTTCATGGAACACATCTTTGGTCTAGAATCTAGATGAACCGGGTGCCTATTACCTCAGAAATTAGAAATTACCTTTTTTCAGAAGAGCCATATTTAATCAATATATTTTCCGTTCCTTTAAATAATTGTTAACGAAGAGACTACTAATTTGACGTCGTATCGTTGTGCCAACAAGTTCATTAGAAAGATCGCATGATTTTTAGTAGGACTGTAAGTATTTAATGATATAAAATCGTAAATTTTGAGCTAATACCCTGTTCATTCTAATGAACGATATCTTAGATTTAGATGAATCTCTGGCTTGATAAAGAAAATAATTTTGGACGACTATATGGCCCAACCTGGTAACAGGAACCGTACGTAATATAAAATTAAGCTTGCAGAAATATCGTGTGTATTGTCATACGCAACCACGCGAATAACTGCAGGCCCTATCTTCCACCCAACCGAGATATTTATATTGAAAACAAAACTCAAAGGCTACGGGTCCGGTCGCAAACAATGCCCGTATATTCCTTTATCGAACTATTTTCGCGAAGCGGCGGCGTCCGGCGAGGATCCGGTAAATATTTGAGCAATCCACGTTTTACAATTTACGCCCATCTAGGGTATCCGAACGTTGCTTTATATTCTATCAAACGCTTCGGAATCCTTTAATTAGAAATAGTATGACTCCTCCTCACTAGATGGCGCTAGCTCCAGGCGCTTGTAGTAAGGCCGTAATTTCGAGGTTGTATTGTTTACTTTGTTAACCGACTTCAATAAGACATTACCCGACTTCTTCAAGAAGTAGGGTGATGTTTTTATTTGGTACTTGTAGGAGTGTTGTTCTCAAAGTGTGATGTGAAAAGTTATTGCACTACTAACTCTAATCGAAAGCGAAGTTGATTCCTATAAAATTGTTAAGAAAAATATAATAGTGTAGTACATTTTGAATCATTTATACTTTTTGGGTTACATCTAATCTTCCAAAATTATCCAATTGAGGCTTAAAATCAGTTAAAATAATAACACTTTGTTTTACTTACATAATCAACCCATTATACTATCCCACTGCTGGGCACGGGTCTCCTCTCAGAATGAGAGGGATTAGGCTATAGTCCACCACGCTGGCCTAATGTGGGTTGGCAGATTTCACACGCCTTCGAGAAAATCTCTCAGGCATGCAGGTTTCCTCACGATGTTTTCAAGTCAGAAGTGCGTGCCTTGGGATCGAACTCGAGACCTTTGACTTAACAGTCCAACGGTCATACCACTAGGCTATCATTGCTTCTTGCATTTTGAATGTTTGACACACATAGCAACAACTGAAATTGAAAGGACTTTTCAAGACAAAAGGTAGCCTAAGTCCTTCATAAACGTAACATAAATACAGACAGACAGAGTTATTTTCACCTTTATAATGTTAAAGTATAGAAATAGAAAGTATGGATTGTCTAACTGTCTCACAGGCATTAGCTACAGAAAAAAAAAATCAATTTTCAGAAGCTAATAGACGATACTGAAGCAAAATTAATCATTGTTTAAAAGGACATTAATTTAATATTACTTAATACTAACGACATTTAGTTCCTGTAAATAATGTTTACAATTGACAGTTTAACTCATTCATCTCAATCAAAAACACAACTTAAGCAGTCCATATTTCACCACTAAAGATTTACTAACAATCCACAAAATCATAATGGACCCGTCGCAAAATTGAATCTGTTCTACAAAATAACGAGTAAGTCGTAAATCTTCATTACGAACGGGATATCTGAATAACAAATGTTCAAACTAGGAAAGTTTCGCCGCAGATAGTCCAATTTATGCGTAAGTCGCTTATATTAATGGTGGATGGGGTATTTTGGTGGGCTGTCCACGGCTATATTTGACCGCAAGTTCTGGTTATTAATATTATTTGCAAGTCTTATATATATAGTTCTCTTGATAAGGAAAAGGAAAGCTACTTTGATGAGGTTTGGCGTAGTGGCTAAAGGATTCGGCTTCCTCATCATATGTCGCGGGTTTGATACTTACAAAACAATTATTTGTATAAACGTTTGGCAGGTCTGGTTTAAAAAAAATACAATGCGTACTGTTTTATTAGCTTAGTAGTCCTAAGCGCGACTACGCTTGAAGTCCTGGGTTCGATTCCCAAGACGAGAAAAGTATTATTTGGTTTTTCAATGAAATTCTCAGTAGCAGCTCGGAGTAGGAGTTCTGTCCCATGTAATAGGTTCACCCCCTATTACATGGGACCTAAACATACCGGTGAACTGTTGACTGGTGACGCCTCTGCCTAACCCGTCGCAGAATACAGGCGTATTTGTATTTTTGTTGCTATCAAGTTTAATAAGACGCAATCCATATTTTAACAGCCAGCACATTACACTCAACATGATGTAGAACGGAAACTACCTTATTTGAACACGTACTCCGTTGCCAAACTTCTGCAAGTGGAACATTTTAATTGCCGTAATTAATTAGTAGCAAGTTAGGTTTCCTTACATACACGACTCGAGTTTAATGAGAAAAATACTTGTACATTATATTCTGACGAGTTAATTTGTTTGAACTTATTAACTTGAACTTTTAAGTTTCTCAATTTAACTGTATTTTTTATATATGACCCGATATTTTCTTCAATCTAAAAAACATAGTATAAGAGAGACGAATTGCTAACACAATTTTTTTTTAAATCTTAATATGTTTTTTTTTAACTTTTATTTTATTCTTCGCAAGAAATAAATCGTTTTTCTATCTTTCTTTTCTTTTTCTTTATAATAATGCTTTGGTCCCATGTAATAGGGGGCCAGTCTATTATCAGTAGAATCCATCTCGAACAAAGGACTTCGCGCTTAGGACCACTAGTCTAATGAGGCAGTTTCTAACGTCTAATCCTTGCTAATATTACATATGTGAAGGTTTGTGAGTATGGATGTATGCATATGTGGATGTATCGATGTTTGTGACTCTTTCACGCCAGAACGGCTGAATGGATCTGGATGAAATTTGACACAGAGATCGATTATAGTCTGGAATAACACGTAGGCTACTTTTTATCCAGGTTGGACCCAATTCTGAAGTCTGACGCACAAACCGCAAATAACACTATTCAAGCGCTAGTGAATTACGCTAGGTGTCAACGATTAGCATCGGAGTGGCCACGGGCGGGCTTCGCGCATTTCAATTGCTATCCTTGGGGCTCACTGAATTATGCATAACCACTTTGATTGAAATGTTCGATCCTGTGTTGGTCTTAATTCTTTGATGTTTACTCCTGAACTAGGTGTAGCGATGGTATTTTGATTTAATATGGAAATGGTGAGTATATTCCGTCAAAAAAAATGTAAAACATATTTTATAAATCTTTTCTATATATTTTTAATAAACTGAGACCTCCTACTAAGAAATTCATAGAAAAACCCTATAATATTATCTCAGTATCAACTTGCCAACATTTTTTTTTATTGATTAAGTCTGCAAATGATCTGACGAGCCACCTATTGGTAAGTAGTCATTATCGCTCATGGACACCTGCAACGTCAGAGGAGTAGCTGATTCTTAGCCGAGTCACAATAGGACCTGGGTTAATATTCGAACATTATTTAACAAATAATTCTTGTCATCATAGTAGTTCTCTCTTTCATAGTTCAGATTGTTTTTATTCTTATCTTATTGCTTTTTTATGGGATACGGGGGCAAACGAGTAGGTGGATTGGCTGATGGTAAGCGATTACCACCGCCCATGGACACCCGTAACACCATAGGAGTCACAAGTGCATTGCCGACCTTTTAAAAGGGATTGGGCCTCCGGTAACCTCACTGATTCAGCGAAACACAACGTAAGCGTTGTTTAACGCCGGTTTTCTGTGAGGCAGGGGTGTAGTTTAAGTTTTCATTATCATAATTGTAGTTTTAATTATATGCATTCTTAACTTTGGGATGAAGGTAATGACGTACAATTTTTTTTCAAATATTCACCCACCTACAGACTGCAGACTGCCAGAGCCGCAGCAACCAAGCGGGAGCTGGGTCATACACACAAAAGTTGAAACACACATCAAGGTGCTTTACAACAGAATCCGACATAAGGGTGGCCAGCCAGTCAGACCCCAAGAAGGTCCTACCAGCAAGCAAGTCGGATATTTTCTCGCCTCTTACGAGATGCCTATCTGAATCGCAGTGAAGAACAGAATTCCAATCCGTCCCTACACAGAGAATTATTACATGGGTGTACATCAGTAGACCTCTGTCTAACACTTCGGGAAGTACAAGCGTGATGTTATTTTATCTTACTCCTACGCTAAATCAATAATTCGCTTACATTTGTTACTTCACGAAGATATAAATATTTTTCCTTTTAAACTTGCAAACGTATAGATCTAACTTGAGCATTTCTCTTGAAAAACGAACCCAACCAAGTAAAGTGGGTACTTACGTTAAAATTTATAGTACCTGCCTTTACTCAGTGATTGATATATGGACACAAACAAGTGTTAGTGGTAGTTGATCCAGAAATATTTCCTAGAACAGTTTACTTTCCAGGTTTTCGTTAGTTTTTGTTATGAATGATAGAAAGATTTAAATCTTATTTTGTTTCTTTCACAGGTTATTTTGTCTTCTGAAATATTCTTTTTTTTATTTAAAATATATCAAAACTCAAATGTTGTGAACGCCAACTCGCGAGTCGTTTAATATGTAGATGCGAATTGACCTCAGTATTTCATAGATCTCTTTTGTAGGACCTCTCTTTAATTAACCGGTAATAAAATAATAAAATATTACCAGCTATTGATATTACCATCATGCCTTCATACTCGAAGGGTAAGAGAGGTATATATTGGACAGATATGATATGTACGGAAGCCTGTTGTTGCTTACCTAATAATAATTAACTAATTCACCGTGGAGGTCGAGAAGTTGAAGTCCCGAATACTCACATGCAGACCCTCCTAAAAGAAGAATTTTGGCCGAAAGAAGTCATGTATCGACGTTTTCGCAGAAGGCTACATGACACCACGAAACAGGGAACTACGTCGCCTACTTTACGTAGTCAATAGTATAGGTGTTTAATTATATTTTATATAATATGTATTTTATGTTTTAACATATAAGTTTTTTTTTTCTTTAAAAAAAAACGTTGCCCCACACTTGGATTTTCTCCTGTATCGTGGGTGCGTTTACAAACACAAATTCTCACATACACAAACGCCCAGACCCGGAACAACTACCTGTAGATCATACAAATATCTGCTCCGTGTGGGGATCGAACCCACAACCCGTGACGCAGAAGCCGATCGCTCAGCCGCTACGCCAAACGTGTTGTCAAATAAGTATATTGTCATATAAATATATATTTTTATGGGTCTTGTTATCTGAAATAAATAAATTTAAAAAATCCTGAAGTTGTTTTTATGGTTGCTGAAAATGAAGTCCTGGGAATCCAAACTAGGACCCAGCAATCGTGCTCACGACAACTAGAACAGTGAGTCAGTGCTATATCCACCATAATTAGCCTTCCAGTAAACAGTTATGAAATAATGCCAGCTTCTGTGTAATGTGTAATATTTATGCGGAGCAACAAAAATGGACAAAGTTATTAGCACTTTACGTTGATAATATTGTTCATGACAATTACAAAACATCTAATTTGGAGTATCAAATGAAAACGAAACTAGTAAATCGTCTGCAATTGTTTTACAATGACACACTGCACGTGTTTGAACCCATCTTAGGCACGTCTCACGTGTCAAAAAAACATGAAACCTAAGAAATCCTGATTCCTAAGATATAATATGTCTTTAACATACCATCACGCCTGTATTCCCCGAAGGGTTAGGCAGATGCGTACTTAATGTACACCCACAGTTCGCCGGTATGTTTAGGTCCTATGTTGGGGGCGAGCCTATCACAAATCCAGACTCCAAGCTACAACTGAGAATTTCATAGAAAAACACAATAACACTTTGCTCGACCTGGGGATCGAACCCAGGTCCTTTAGCGTAGCATTCACGCTTGAGACCATTAGACTAATGAGGTAGTCTAAATCAATTTTTTTTTTAAAGTCTACCCGTGACCATGGATGCTATAAGGGGTACGAAACGTCGGGAATTAAATAATATCAATACAACGCGATAAAATCCCAAAATATTTTTAATTTCAACCAAGAAACTTATTTAATCAGGTGGCCCATTAGACACTAGCGCCTCTAGGCAGTACTAAGTTGAAGTGATACTGTACCACAAAATTATATTGGCAATACTAAAATAAAATATATAATTTTATTGGCAATTAAAAAATGCTACAGAATTTATCTGTCACTTAAAATAATAATTATTAAAATTAAAAAAAAATGAAGCTATTTCGATTTGCTATTTGAATATTATGTTATTTCCACTAAAGAGCATTTATCCGTCTTCTTCTTGAATTCAAAAAATAATAATTTAAAATAAATAATAATAATATATACATAAAACATACGTATTTTAAGAAATAAGCATCCATTTTGATACAAAATACAAACCTTATAATAATTGAAAACAGCGTCATCTATTGGCCACTCCGTGAACTAATAACTCAGCTGGCTGAGTACAGAGCTAAGGTTTACTTTACTTATACAATATGCTAAGTAGTTAGACAGTTGTACAGATAGAGGTATCGCCATGTACCGTTTGGTTATGACAACGCTAAACCGATGATATATTGTCTTCTTGTGCCAGTGCGTTACGTGTCTATTCAGTATGCTATCATTTCTTTATCCCGTACTCGTATAAACTCGTAGCGTTATTATAATGCACATTTCATATACAGGCTGACTGGTTCACAGACAGATACTATCGACGACGATAATCCAGGACGATATTTGGCGATCACATAAGAAGAAAAAAATAACATTAAATATAAATATTCACTACTAAGTAAACTTAAGACGGATCGTTCACCTGAGCCCGCGAAATTCAAATGTCAAGTTATTTTTCGCAGTTTGTAGGTCTATAACAAGTTCTAAATTCATGGCAGTAGTAATCGCGACATTAACTATACAACATTCACAACTGAGAACTAAAACCTTTACTTATAAATCCTTATCAAGCTAAAAACTTGCCAAAAACTGTGTAATTGGTCAACATTTTTACACTACTTTTAGCTACAATAATGATTTTTAAGTAATGGTTTTAGTTAAACATTGTGAATTTTGTATAGTTAATGTCGCAATTATTATTTCCATGAATGTAGAACTTATTGTAGACTTATAAACTGCGAAAAACCACTTGTAATTTGAATTTGGCGGGCTCATCTGAACGATCCGCCTTAACTGGAAATGGTGTAATTAATAAATTACTTAACGCATGGACATACGTGCTGCGCTATCAATAAGGTACCAAGCTATTATTTACTTCACGACCTTGCCACGTGCTACCGGGGTAGCAAGCTACTTCTGATGAAGAAGCATCCACACTTCATTTATTTATAGGGAAACTAGACTTCCCGTTCGCAGCTTCGCCTGCGTACTTAGATAATTTTCGTTTCTAAATAAACTGAGCCCACTGTACCTACACCATGGAGATTTCATATCATAAAATGTGTTACGATAACAATGTCAAAATGTCAACAGAGAATGACAGCTGTATTCTTGACGATTTTTGTGTCAAACTCATGGTAGTGGCCCCCCTTTTCACCACCTTAGGGGTTGAATTGCCAAAAATCCTTTCTTAGTGGTCTACAGTGCTAAAGGAACCAGCATGCAAGCTTTCAGGGCTCCAGCTCCTGTAGTTTCGGCTGTGCGTTGATACATCAGTCAGTAGGTCTATCAGTCAGCTTCTTTTTATAAATAGATAGATTTGGTAAAAAATTAAGTACCTAATTTTATTACATAATTTTATCCAGAATCGAGTACTTTACCTACCATTATCATTATCGTTAGTGTCTGACCAGTCAGCTTGTATTTCAATAACACTTTGCTTGAGTAGAGAATCGAAAACAGGATCTCTAGCATACTAGACTAGTGAGGCTATGATATTTTATGCAAACAAATCTCGACATTCCAGGACAATGAGAGCACAACACTTATAATTATGTCGTGTCAAACAACATGAATGAGCAATAATGAACATTCATAATCTATTAACCGCGGGATAATTAATACCTGGATTAAATGAATGCCTGATGATCACATTGTTAGTTAATAGGGGCATTACTGTGGGCATGAAGCTATAACGTATTATTCCTGTATAATCTGAATGGTGTGATGCAAAGTGGATGTTCCGTATACAGGGTTATTTTTCAATGACCGGCCAAATTTACAAAGACTGATCAGAATCGATAATATTTTCGATCAAAATAGTTAAAGTAGTTTTTTTTTTTCACATATTTTTTTTTTGTCCGCCTCTAAATTACAGAACGCGTGGATATAGTTACCACTACACAATTCTGTTCAATAACCTATAATATAGATAGAATACATTAATACGAAGGTAAGTCTGACAGCGCACGCACACAATCACAAATCCGCAATATATATAAATTTAGATTTTTCCAGATATTTTCAATTGAATAATTGATTTAAATGCACTTTGGGTTTGACCTTAATGTGTTAAGTTTAAAATTTGGCCGGTCTTTGAAATTGAACCCTGTATATCGCTTAGATAGGAGCACGTATTGGTACTAAAAAATTTTTTCAATTATCCATTTCTGTAAGTGAGAATTAAATCTGGAAAGGGTTTATTTAACTTCAATTGCGTGCTACATTATTTTTAGAACTTATTTCGGAGTTTTACTAGACAAAACTGAGGTTAACAAATATTCAAGTAAACAATAAAAAAAGGGGTTAACAAGAATTCTGGTAATGTGCGACCCACCGAGTTAGTAAGCTTTAAAAAAGAAAGTAATGTCGCGTAAAAATCTAACGATGTCGTGTCACTTTCATCAAAACTTCGTACCTATTTTGTTTTTTGGAACAGCTCCCCTGAAAACAAGCTAGAAAGAAAACATTACAGCAGATCTTGCCAAAAGTTTTGAAGGTGCAAGTTCCCATACTTTCCATAACACCAAACACCACAAAAGCCTTCGAAGTTAGTTTTGCTGCTTCGAAGTAGAATCAACATCGTTCAAAAGTTCTTGCAACAATCTAATTGAATGAAAACATTTGCAGTTACAACTGCGTTAGTCAGTGTTTGTGGTTGTTAGTCTGCGAATAATTTTCTTACTAGTTGGTTTGATCTGTGTTTTGATGATTTCGGTGTTGGAGATGCAGTTAATTTTGGGACCGAAGCTAAAGGAAGCAAAGAAACAACGCTAAAAGTTTCGTAATATAATACAGGCATTTGTTTAAAAAAAATTAATAACTGCATAGATCGTTCGCTAAGGAAAGCCAGTATTTGGAGAGTGAAAACTACCCTCATCTTCCTTTATGGTCGGTGCCATGGGATTCTTGTTATTTTTGCTCATTATTAACCGACAGCCAAAATAACCATCTAAGTTGACTATATTTTTGTGATTTTTTTGCATTTTCCATGCTAAGATTATAAAGTTATTTTAGTGAAGGAAAAATTCACTTCACAACAAAGTCACAAACGTCACCTTATGACGTAAAATCAGAATGTGAAGGCAAATTTAAATCAGGCGGGTGGGGTTCGCGGTGGCATAGAGGTCAGAGCGTCTGGTGTATCCAACCAGAAGACGCAGGTTAAAATCCAGCCCGCGATTGAATTTTTCCTTCATTAAAATAACATCTAAGTTGATTTCAAATGTGACATTTTTTGTAGCTACTTAAAAAGTTCAATATTATGATCACAACATAACATTGACGTCACATGTATGATTGTAGTACCTTCGAAGCCAGAAGTAATTCTGACAATACGCTCGAATGGGACATACAAGATTGGAGTGGAGTACGTACGGATCAAGTACCTTCCTCTCGAAACAAGAGCTCCTTATGAACGCTCCGAAGTGGATTTTGCGCTACGGTATTAATTCGGGAATTGCTATGAGTGGATCGATTCAATTCGAGTTAAAATTATAGGCACTCAACGTGTGGATGGAATTTACGCTAAAAATGGATATTTTAATAAAATTCGAGCGCTATCCAATCTAAATCTAGCTTCTGCCGACGACTTTTGTAATTAAATGTTGAATTTTTCATGGTTAGTCAATCAATATATACCACTTGTTTCTTTGGACGTGCATATGAAAGAACATTTAAACACATGTTTTTAGGTCCCATGTAATAGGGGACGAGCCTTACAGACTCCGAGCTGCTACTGAGAATTTCATAGAAAACCCAATAACACTTTGCTCGACCTGGGGATCGAACCCAGGACCTCTATCAAACGTTGGGACCACTAGACTAATGAGGTAGTAAATTGTCATATTATATCAATAATATAAATGACAATTATTGTAATTATCCATCTAGAGATAAGTTTATTGAATGGTCTGTCGAGAAATAAATTTTATAATATGATAACACTGTTTTGAATAATTTTATTCCATGCTTTACGTGAATACTATTTGGACCGTAATGCAGGCACATTAAAATGTTTATTTAATTTATATGTTTCTTTGATGAAAAGTGATAATTATTAATAAAGTATCGTACATAGAAAGCACCGAGAACGATATAAAATATTGTACAAGATTTAAAATGTTATTTTGATAAACTACAAACTAAAATCATACATAAGGAGCATAATTAATGTAGATAAAGCGAAAATGGTGTGTCAGGATCGTAGCACTTGGATTTTCAATTGGATTAATTATTAGATTTTCGCTACATATTTACACTGTACCCATCTATCTCCCGTTGGTATCCCAATGTTATGTATTATGCTGATTTTATTTCGTACTCTATGCCAAACTGACTTTTATGAACAACTTACCCCTGTATCCAGGCCGTAACTCGTGAATTCTTTGAATTAAAATAAAAGTTGGTGAATCTGATATATTTACATTAATTAATCTGGAATTTCGGAGGAGATATTAGGAGAAAGGGTTAGCAATAATACTAGTAATGTGCGACCCACATTGCTAGTAAGTAAAAAAAATAATATAATATACTATAACAAAATTCAATTTCCTAAAAGGAAAATTCACAAAAAAGATCAGCCAATATTGTTTTGTACAAATCTCCAACAGATAAAACACAGAATAATAAAAAAACACATTAAAACCTCAAACAGTTTTTTCATGTCAAAAGTAAAAAATAGTATAAAACAGGATAATGTTATAAATTCAAATAACTGAAACAAAGCAGCAAATATGGGTTAGTAATAATTAAACTCAGCCGATTTTTAGACTTTATTTCTCGGCTAACCTTTTGTAATGAGACAAAAGCGTTGGGCTTACAATAGAGGCTATCTACACCAGGTGGATAAATATGTCACCATAATTTGGCGTAGATAAGGACAATACTTCTTTGCATAGTATAAAACAAAGTCGCTGTCGCTGTCTGTCCGTCCCTATGTATGCTTAAATCTTTAAAACTACGCAACGGATTTTGATGCGGTTTTTTTTAATATATAGAGTGATTAAAGAGGAAGGTTTTAAGCTATTTAACATTACGCTACGACTCTTAGGAAGGGGGCAACGCGGGTGAAACCGCGGGCTATCTCTAGTTTTAAATAAAAACAAGGTCGAAAATCTTACTGCACTAGTAAACAAAAAAACATTGCCAATTCATAGACCTCAAGTGCATATCCAACAAAATAATACTATTAAGATTAAGAAGCAATCAGCAGATACAAAAAAAAAATTACTATCCTGTAGAGGGTTACTGATCTATAGTGGAATAACTACACTATTTTGACTACCAAAATGTTAGTGATATTTTCTAAAAGTTCATAATTTTCATATCAGTGATCAACAACGTGTATTATTTTCCAAAATATGGCGTATTTATTATAATATTTCATTTAATAAAAAAAATATTCATTCCATAAATATAATTTCATGGTCACCGTACACTAAAATATCCCCTTTCGAAGAACAATGGTAACTTCAAGAGCTAGTGATGAGCCACAGATTGAGACGATTTCAGCAGATAATTATCTAATAAATCATTGATTATATTTTACCTATGTATAAATAAGAAGTACTGTGTATAAATATTTAGTGGGTGTGTCCTATTTAATAAAATTTTATCATTTTAGCACATCCTTAAATTATAGGTTGGCTGCTCCAAAAGCTTTGCAAAACAAAATTATGTGTTAATGATTTTTTAAATAATTGCCTTTGCCATACCATTCGACTTAAAAAACTATTGTATACGAACAACCAATTACTTAATATTTCTTCTCATTTCTTTTATGTAACAGAAATACAAGCCCTATCCTAAACAAGTGTATTATTTCTCAGTTGCTAATTTTGGCCCTTCTACCTAACTCTTCATAAGAAGAGCCCAAACCAAGCGTGCAAGGTGTTCCAATAGTGTCAGTCCCGATTGGATTAAAAACTCTTGAGTTAAAATTGTCCGATGTGCCGGAGCATTGTCGTGTTGGCAGTGATTTCGGTCGTAATTATTTTGGCTTCTTTATAACATGTGAGTAACATGCAGAGGTGACAGTCTTCCGAGGATCCAAGACTACTATTTCTATTAAGACTTATTTTATCAAAGAAAAAAACTGTATTGCAAGACTTAGAGAGCAACCCACGTATATTCGTAGATGCCGCTGATCTCAACCTGAATATAATGAGATACCTATATATATAGTATTATTGAAACCTGTAGGCCAAAAATCTGATTACCGAATTTTTGAAGTCCCGAAAAATAGGTATCTATTTATAAGGTACTTTAGAAAATCCATAAAATATATCGAGTTCTTGGTATCCTCGTCGTTGCAGTTGCCTGGTATGTTTAGGTACCATGCATTATAGGGCGAGCGTATTGTCAATAAAATTTTTGCTCAATCTGGGAGTCGGACATAGGACCCCCACTTTGCAGACTGCACTAACCACTAAACTATAATCGGTCAAAAAGTACATGGACCTTCACGTTTATAAAAAAATGTATAATCCCTATCATTTTGGGGAAATCTTTCAGACTTCCCCAAAAATGCCTGAAATGCCTGAATATAATAATGTCAGAAAATATACAAAATATATCTATTAAGAGTGGATTATAAGGAAAATATGGCCAAACCGTTAGACCATTATATCGTTGAGGGAAACTTGCTAGTTACTAAGCAATAGGCCATCCAAGTTAGTGTTTGCGAACATAATTACGGCTTCAGCGATTGGACAAACTCCGCGTGAAATTGGTACACGCTACTTGGGAAGTCCGGCTAACATAACTTTGAACTAACGAAAAAATATCAATAGACATTAAAAAAATACAAATTACACGGGAGATGATTACGAAATTTTTAGTAAAATTTATTTGCTTACAAGTATTTTGTAAAAAAAAACTATTTATTTAAAATAGTTTCCAGACAATTTGAAATAGAAAAAAAAAATCTTCACCATTTTAAATTAGTGGTGAAGTTTGTAGGAATAAAAATCATCAAAATTATTGATAGGGTTATCGAAACTCAGAGCTGAACTGAGAATTTTATAGAAAAACCCAATAACATTGCTCGCCCCCAATTACATGGTACGTAAATATTCTAGTGTATAGTACCTATACCGCTGCCTACGTTTCGGGGAATACCAGCGTGATATGTTTTGATTTGTGATTTATATATGTATGAAACCAAAACTTAGCATCGAGTATGATGGTTTTTTTCTTAATTACTTGACAATTTTTTCACGCTATTAAACTCGAAGAAAGGTAACGTATTAAAAGAACTTTAAATTTTATTGATCCCATAAAATTTAATCAAAAGATTATTGTGTATAAAACAAATCAAAAGGATATGTTTAATTTATTATAATAAAAGAGTTCCGTAGTTTAAGCAGTTGTCCTTTCTCTACTTTCGTAGTATGTTGGCGAATACCGATCAAATATACGAACTAATCCGAACTATCACAGCGCCCTTGTTTGCTCAACAACAATTTTCCTTATCACTTTCTAATAAAGTTCAACTTGAAATGTCTTAATATTGTGGCGATGCAGAATAAAAACTTAGCATTACAGGAGTCGCTTATCAAACTGTTCTGAATAAGACCAAAAGTTCTAAGCAAAATATTTTTCATTTTTTAATTTGAACCAAGGGTAATAGAAAAATAAAGTAGTAGAAATAAAAAAAAAAGTTAATATAAGGACAGCTTCGTTAGTTAGTACGCTGCTACGCTGCTGTCTCCGCGAATGTTACGCTACAAACCAAGTTATTTTAATACGACGCATGTGTTTTGAGTAACCTAAATAACATAGATTGAACGTGAAAATATCTAAACGCGTTATTACAATCCGGTTGCCTTATTAGGCTTTGTGTAAGTCTGCTTACGTTGTGTTTCGCCGAGAGAGTGAGGTTACCGGAGGCCCAATCCCCTTTTAAAGGGTCAGCAACGCACTTGTGACTTCTATGGTGCTGCGGGTGTCCATGGGTGACGGTAATCGCTTACCATCAGGCGATCCGTCTGTTCGTTTGCGCTCCTATCACATGAAAAATTTGAAGTTCTATTTGCGTTTTTATGTATTTTTTAACTGACTGCCTCATTAGTCTAGTGATCCCAAGCGCGACTGCCACGCTAGAGATCCTGGGTTCAATCCTCAGGTCGAGCAAAGTGTTATTGGGTTTTTCTATGAAATTCTCAGTAGCAGCTCGGAGACTGTATTTGTGCCCGGTTAATGGCAATAGGTTCGCCCCCTATTACATGGGACTTATACATACCGGCAAACTGTGCGTGTACATTAGTACGCGTCTGCCTAACCTTTCGGAGAATACAGGCGTGATAGTGTGTATGTTATGTATTTTTAAATAAGGCAATCGGCAAATAAGATTGTCTGAGATACGTAACTCCTCTGGTGTTGCAGATATCCATTGGTGACGATGACTACCTACATAATACCAGGTGGCTTGTTTGCCGACTTAATCAATAAAAAAACATAATATGGTTTGAAATTTTTATTTCATTTCACAAAGCACTTCTAAACTATAATATGTTGTATCACTCTGTGCTGTTAAAGTCGTGATAGAATAAGGAAATACACAATACCTACATAATACATTATACCTTATTAATAAAAATATAGAACATCTTATAGCTATATTTAGCAACTGAGACAATTTGATCAATTCCCTATCTGATGTCTTGCGAGAATTTGTTGATCTGAGGGCGAGGAAGACTATCCGCTCGTGATACAGTTTTACCTAGTACGAGTGGATAGGGCGACTTAGTCTAATGACAACCAATGCTCACTACGCTGTCGTAATGTTGTAATAGCATAAGATCAATCAACGACCAAAAATTTTATCCCGTACTTTGCTCTGGTGCTGATTATGTAACTTTTTGTGGTGAGAAATAAACGATTTTATTATTATATATGTTTTGTCTTGTTTTGACACGTGATATTCTGTGACAGGGAAAAAAGCACTTAATAGCTATAAGAAGTTTATAAGATTTATATTTATTCTAGTTCGAGTTCTCGTGCGCAACCTCGCCTGCGTACTTAGCTAATTTTCGTTTCTAAAATATACTGTGCCCACTGTACCTACACCATGGAGGTTTCATATCATAAAATGTGGTAAGTCTAATTTATGGAAGAAAACAATTGTCAAAATGTTAACAGCGAATGCCAGCTGTACATATCTTGACAATGTCATTGTTTACTAAATATGTATGTCTTTCATGCAAACTTTCACCCCCCTTTTCATCACCTTAGGGGTAGAATTTCCAAAAATCCTTGCTCATTTACAGTGCAAAGTAAACCAGCATGGAAAATTTATACTCATAATTAAATTTCCGATCTAAACTAGATTAAACTACAGATTAGATACCTATATTGGTACAGCTACAGGTTAGATACTTCTATAATGAGAAGACGTGAGAGAAAAGTGTCAATCATGTGTCAATAATAAGAATTCACAACTTTTGAAACTGGAACTGGAAAATGGAAATAAGAATATAAAGATAATTATTAATAATTAAGAATTAGTTAATAAATTAGATAAATTATTAAAAATGAAGTGCGATACCACTTATTTAGTATGTGAATTGCAATAAAACGATAATATACGAAATACTCAAGCTAAGAAAGCCTAAAACTAAGTTCAGGTTCAAAGGAAAATTGTTCCACATTGTATACCGAGATGAAGATGCGTTGATGTACTCCAATGCATCGTAAATAGCATGCTTTAGCCTTTTATCTGAAAAAAGAAAAGTAAACCTATCTAAAAAAAAACATAAAATAATGTCATGACTAATTAATTGGTCTTGGTTGAGAAGCAAGGTAACTTGCTATTCATAGATGTCGCCAACATCACCTTATGACGTAAATTCAGAATAAGAAGGCAAAATTTCAATCAGGCGGGTGGTGATCGCGGTGGCTTAGAGGTCAGAGCGTCGGGTGTATCCAACCAGGAGATGCAGGGTCGAATCCTGCCCGCGATTGAATTTTTCCTTTACTAAAATAACTTTATAATCTTAGCATGGAAAATGCAAAAAAAAATCACTAATAGATAATTGGTCTAGTGGTTCGAAGTGCAGCAGTAATAACTGAAAACATTTATTTTTTTAACACCGATATAATAAAAAGTATTTAAAACTAAATCGAAAAATAGGATACCTATAATTGTTATGTTCTCGATTTTCTATAATTTTTACATTTATTTTCGACTTTAAAGTTTATGAACCAAATGATGTCTTTTATACGGTTAACCGGAGAAATGACGTCATTTTTCTGACCTTTCAAAAAATGTTCTTATGTCAGTTTGGCATCTATCATATCTATTATTATCCTTACATTACCTATTTCGTTGTTGATTTACTATTATTTCGACAAACAAATATTTTTTTCAGTTTGCCGTATAAGTGACGTCATCACACTTTTTTTCTCCGAAATGAAAAAATAAATAAAAATGTTTTAGAACTCAGAATAGGAAAACAAATAAATAGTAATAATTTTTGTTTTGATGGCTTATTATTATTGAAATGTTGACAATTGCTACGCACTAAAGATAAATATGACGTATGAGATTATTTTTTTAGTTTGTTGTTACTAGATGGTTGAGTTTCTTTAGTCAATCAAGCTTAACAGAGCTCACTACTGGTCAGAACTTTCCTAGAATATATATATCCTATCCTAAAATATATCCTGCCATCAATATACATGAGAGGCAGGTGTTTCGTTTCATTATCGTCAACTCGTTCACCAGAAGTATTATGCTGTCAAAAAAATCCCTCAGGCATGGTTTAAATAGGTTTCCTAACAGAAAATTCACAGGTGAATTGGATCCATCTACGATACCTATAATTTGGTAGAAATTCATAGGTATCGTAGATAGAGATAGTAATATCTCTTTATAGTTTATCCATTTTTACATTAGAAAGTAATAAATCATACCTTCAGTCGTCAACAGTTCCCTTAAAAGCATGTTTTTTATTTCATCAAAATCATTAGCTGCTAGCTCTATCAAAATTGGTGACATGCACAAAAGAATTAGGTGAGTTGATAATTGAATACAAAACGGCTCCAGCCTCCATGACTGAAACATATTTTAAATTACAGAACCAAGCAATAATTACACTTCTCAATCAATTTGCAAGATTAAGCGGCACTTGTCGCAACTATTCTATGGTTTGTGATAATTCTTAGCATGTTGATACCTCTCTCCGTCTTATAGATCACGTTAAATTCAAATTCAATGTATTTATTGCGAAATAAGTGTACATTATTATGGCTAGTACATCATTTTAATGAGGAGGTACTTATGATTCAGTGCCTTTTCAAGCTTTGCAACATAGTTGAAGGCTAAACATTTACATAATTTGAGAAAAGTGAAAGAGAATGATCAATAAATTAAAATCACTACACTTGGTCAATTAATATAGCACATTAAGTAGTAATAATAGATCAATAGAAACGAAGCGGCGGTAGCCTAATGGCTAGGGCGTTGGACTTGCGATCTTGTTGTTACCATTTCGAAACCGACCCATTTGATTGTACTACCGACGTGAACTCACTCGTAACACAAGCATTTAGCTTAGCACGAGGGGTTAACAAGAATACTAGTAATGTGCAACCCACATTGCTACTAATATGGCAAATTATTAATATAATGTGGCAAAATTAATGCTGTACGGGGCCGGTTCGACCGGAGTGATACCACGGCTTCACAGAAAACCGGCGTTAAACAACGCTTACGTTGTGTTCGCCGAGTGAGTGAGGTTACCGGTGGTCCAATCCCATTTTAACAGGTCGGCAACGCACTCGTGACTCCTCTGGTATTGCGGGTGTAATCGCTTACCATCAGGTGATCCGTATGCTAGTTTGCCCTCCTATCCCATAAAAAAAATAGAGTTGCGTATTTTATGGATTTGTGGAAAGTTGTATTATTTAATTAAATAACTATTATATACATTAATAACTATTATATAAGTCACTATAATTATGTTTTTCATTAATTAACTTTAATTGGTGTAGAAAAATAAAATGTTTTTGAAATATTTTTTATACTTACGACAGAATACAGAACAATATGGTAAATCAACGTGATCATTTTTACGAAGTCGCATACAAAAGTAAAGATTATCTGAAATAAAAAAACACAATTTATTATTTTTATCGTACCTACCCAATAATAACTTTAAAAAACTTAACTGACATTATGTTTCTCTTCCCCAGGACACTTAAAATTTTTGATCACTAATTTATAACACATTAAAATAATGGGTGACTGCCTCATTAGTCTAGTGGTCCCAAGCGCGACTGTTATGCTAGAGGTCCTGGGTTCGATCCCCAGGTCGAGCAAAGTGTTATTGAGTTTTCTATGAAATTCTCAGTGGCAGCTCGGAGTCTGGATTTGTGTTCGGTTAATGGCAATAGGCTCGATCCCTATTCCATGGGACCTAAACATACCAGGCGAACTGTGTGTGTACATTAGTACGCGTCTGCCTAACCCTTCGGGGAGTACAGGCGTGATGGAATGTTATGTTTGTTAATGGGTATTACATGGCCTGTATTTTTCCTTCCAATAAATTTTACGCAGAAATTATTGATATTATATACAATTATTATATCCTTAATTAATAAAATAGGAAATTAAAAATTTGGTAGATCCAAACAAATTTAATGCACCTTACCTTTCCTCTTATGTACTTGATCGTCAAATCAAAATTATTGGCCAGTTTCACGCAATCATCAGTGACTTTTCTGACTAGCACAACTTTCTCCGCTTCAGTAGGATTATTTATTTTAAGTTTCTCATTAAGTGTTGTTTTTATCATACTAACAGCATTTTGGAATGCATCCGATATGAGTATCATTGGCATACGATTACCGTAACACATCATGCAATTATAAGAAAAACAAACAGAATCTGTCCAATCACCCAGACCTAATACTGGCAAATTGATCATGTTCATAAGTAACGTAGTAAATATGACAGTATTAGTCCCAAATCGTTTTAGTTGTGACCGAATTACAACCATATTAAAACTTAACTTGGACAAGAATGTTGTAAGATACTCTTCTCCAGTGATGAGTGAGAAAATAATGTTGGTAGTTGCTTCGATAAAATG
The DNA here is from genome assembly GCA_910591435.1 of Acronicta aceris. Lineage (NCBI taxonomy): Eukaryota > Metazoa > Arthropoda > Insecta > Lepidoptera > Noctuidae > Acronicta > Acronicta aceris. The sequence continues at coordinate 15,730,707 of OU342762.1, read as the reverse complement.
TATAATAAAAGTACATATAAACGGTAATTCAAGTTGATAAAAGATATTTTTTAATTTACTGTAATTTAAAGTGGCGCCAAGCAAGTAATTGATAATACAGAGGATCCTTACTAAAAAACAAATAGTACGCGATGTGCTTAGTTTGGAGTAAAGTCCGAAAACAAGCCTAAATAATAAAAATCCCTTAATAAAGTCAAATTTCGTTTCGATCATTTTTAACTATTTCAGATCAGCTGCTTCTCTCTCTTGCTCTCTTCTAACGAAGAACTGAGTTAAACTAGTGTACCCTGTCTTTTTTCCATTTCATTTTAATCAATACAACTTCCCATTTAATATGCCTATTCTAGAGTTGTAATACATTAGTATTTTTGAGCGAATGATAGATTGTTTGATTACGAAGATACTTACTTTAAAATATTGGTTTCGTATAATTCTGAAATTCATATTATTATGTGATTTTTCCATTTTCGGCTTTTCTAGAAATTATTAGGTACGGTAAGTATTGCGAATGTAAAAAAAACTGCTTGTCAGCAATGACAAAAAGTAAGTCTAGGCCAGCAGCAGAAAAGACAAATATCATGATCATCATAATAAATCATTAAAAAACACGATACAGGCAAATTTTTTATTCAATAGTTATAGACGTTACACAATGCTATTTAAAAACTTCAATCTTCTAGCTAGGGAGGTACTTCATTAAATGTTTTCTCCATATAATGTATTTCTCTCATTGCCTCGTCAGTCTTAATTTAAATCTATTTTTTATTTAGACTTAATTTTGTAGAAGCTCGGTTGGTTCATTGAAGTGGAGGATAGATTCTATTACCATTAAATTTAAGAAAGTATGTACTGTAAATTATCAAATCTCTTGAAGTAAGTTAGTACTATTTATTAGACACCAAAAAAATTTTTAACAATTCAAATTAATATTGTAGTAGGATTATATTTTATGAAAGAACTATCATATCAGTAAATTGTATCCAGTTTAGAAAACTAACACAGCACATACATACAGTTCCTGAATAGACTTAATTACTACTGCTATTATTATTTTTAGATTGTAATAATGATTTTGATGAATGATAAGATTGTTGGCTTTTCGATGTAATTCAGGAATCGAGGTCATGATATTTTTTTATAGAAAGAAACTACTAGAGTCACATTAATATATATTTTTATAATTATAGAAAAAAGTATCTAAGGGATTTTAGGTATTCTAGCGATAGTGATATGACAATGGCCTGCCAGGCCTCCAATTTAATCAATTATAAATAAAGCCTGCAAAATCTTTTATAATAATAAGGATTTTAATTATTTGCAAACTATGTTTGCAAACTATGAAAAATGCTGAAAAATGCTTTGAAAAGTCTCTAGGTGTTCCACAGGGTTCGATTCTGGGCCCGCTCCTGTGTAACATCTGTTACAACTGGGTGTTGGTTGCTTTTGTAATTTTGTATCATTATATAATTAAAGTACAGGGGTTTTTTATCTATTATATATTTACCGATGTATCTGTTCCATAATCAAGCCCATTGTCTAAGTTCAATTGTGGTGTGAGGTTGAAAGAGATCGCAGATCCCGATAAGACCACGCATTGTTTATTTTTATTGCAATTGTATTACATCTTTGTAATTTATTTTACTGAAAAAGTATATATTAAAAACTACATGTCCCAACTGAAAGGAACATATAGGGACCCCAATCACATTACTATATAAAATAAGTAACTTATAAATAGCCATGAAAGTAAACTGTTAAGCCCAAATTAGCGCAATTTCCCCAAAATATAACAAATTTTTAGAATGTGAAAACAGCATCATTATCCTTAGTATATTTGGCACCCGGTGACGTTTGCCACGATGGAGGGCTGGCCTGGTGAAGGTCACTGGGAGTCATAGGGTGCAGGCGGCATATAACCGGTCCTTTTGAAAGTCTATAGGACAGGCTTTGGTTCAACAGTGGACGTCTATTGACTGATATGATGGTGATGACGATTGGTACTGTATTGCTATCTCTGTGTGTCTTATGTATGTCTTTTCAATTTATTCAATTTTATTTAAGGTATTTTTTATTCTTAATACGTACACGTATAACGCCTGTACGGCCTATTGCCATTAACCGATCATAATTCCCAAACACCGAGCTGCTACTGAGACTTTCATAGAAAAACACAATAGCACTTTGCTCGGCCTGGGAATCGAACCCATCTTTACTTTTAGCATAGCAGTCACGGGCAGGACTACTCAATTACGAGTAATAAGGCAGTTTTTTTGTACTTGTAATCTGAACAAGTTTATATGAAATAGAACTTGATCTCGATATCTTATAATACCTTCACGAATCGGACAATTTAAAATTTTTGTATCAATATCAATTCAGGGATTCCCTTTGGGGTTTTATATACATATTTTCACGCCTGTCTCCCATTGGAGTAGGCAGAGATTTCCACTTGCTACGACATACGACTTTCGCTTCATCTACATTCATTAACCTCCTCGTCCTCATGCATGATCGTCGGTTTAGGGTGCTCTGTTTTGGGTTTTTTATAATAAGGCAAACTAATATCCTTTTATAATTATATTTTATTTCACAACACACATTAAACTAACAATAAATATGATTATTCACACATAAACACTTAAAACAATGCTAATACATTTTACAGAAAATTTCTATTAGAATATCCATCTATCTAGCCTCTATTGCCTCTAGTTATTTGCCGGCTCTTCTCCATAAGACCCACATTTCGGAATCTTGCAACTAGTTTTGACTTTTCAAAAGTACTTAATTTAGTGATCTTATTGAAATAAAACATTTTAACTTTGACTGCAGAGCAAAGGCCTCGGGCAGAGAACAGATGTGTGTTAAGTAAACAGATGTGTGGGAGAGCCCTTTTCATTACTGATCTAGTGAGGGCCAGTCCCTTCAGTAAGAGTCATACTCGTCTTTTCATTTTCACCTTGATCTGCTGCGCTTACGCTTACAGAAGTTTACATAAAAATTATTCATAACTAGCTTTTGCCAGCGACTTCGTCCGCGTGGAATAGTTAATTTGTTTCCTAGTTCTTCGCCCGCGGTTTCACCTGCGTTGCCCCGTTCCTAAGGGTTGTAGCGTGATGTTTTATAGCTTGAAACCTTTCTCATGAATCACTCATTTTCCCAACATTTCCCTTCACTGCTCTGCTCCTATTGATCGTAGCGTAATGAAAAGTATACTATAACCTGCCCAGGAGTATGAAGAACAATTGTACCAAGTTTCGTTGAAATCCGTGCAGTGGTTTTTGTTTCTATAACGAACATACAGACAGACAGACAAAAATTTTACTGATTGCATTTTTGGCGTCAGTATCGATCACTAATCACCCGCTGATAGTTATTTTGGAAATATATTTCATGTACAGAATTGACCTCTCTACAGATTTATTATAAGTATAGATTATGGTATCGTCCGCCACCGGGACAGTAGACCTCACAGTACTCAGTAGTCGTAGTAATTTACTACTACTAAGGGGGATACTTTTAAGATTTGTTAAAATCTACTACTTAGAGTCGAGTTTATAACTACCCTGGGACTTTCCCTCTGCAGTGCCTGCTAGTGAAGCGTCAAACTTCTAACTGACTAATATATTTTACTATTAAATGTTTATTATAGTCTACTTAGCTAGTACTGACACAATATAAGGTGCTGTACCACTTATTTAGTATGTAAATTGCAGTAAAACAATGACATATGAAATATTCAAGCTAAGGAAGCCTAAAACTAAGTTCACGTTCAGAGGGAAATTGTTCCACATTGTGTACCGAGCTGTAGATGCGTCGATGTAGTTCAGTGCATCGTGAATAGCACACTTAAGCTTTTCATCTGAAATGGGAAAAATAATATTACAGATAAAAAACCAATAAATAGGCTTAGTAGTGGTCGTAGAACTACAGTGGAACCTAGAAAACTGGATTAGCTGAGTAAAGGTTAGCACCATCAGATTTCACATGGCGTCGCGAAAATCCTTTGGGTATACACATATTAAAGATGTTTCCCTTCACCTTACTTAAAAGCAAGCGGTAATTAATTATTCATACCAACATGTTGACTTGGAACACCATAGTAGATTATAAATATTTGTTAAAAAAATAAAAAAAAGAACTTGGATTCGCCTTCCAGACTTATAATTTCGTATAACTTCACGGTCAATTGATAGAAAATACGTACCTTCATATATCAACAGTTGTCCTAAAAGCAAGGTTTTTATCTCGTTTAATTCATCAATTGCTAGTTCTATCAATATTGATGGCATGCACAATATAATAAGGAAACTTGCTAATTGAATGCAAAAGGGCACCATAAGCAATGGCTGAAACAGATCTTAAATTATATAACCAAGAAATGAATATGCTGATCAATAAACTTGCAAGCATAAGCTGCCATTCTATGGATTAGGGTCTATTCTTAGCACATTGATACGTTTCTATTGCCATTATTTGGACGGGGCGCATGGCGACCGTTATTAATAAGAGGTAACTTAAAAACCCTTAAACCCGGACTACAATGTAACCCCACTCGGCCGCTCCCCGGACACCCTCTAAACTAGGACAAATCCGGGGAAACCCGGACGGATGGCAACGCTACTTGTGAGGAGACTCGTACCTACCTACTCAGTAATGGGACAAGATGATGAACTTTTCTTTTTTAATTCGTTCGCAGGTGTCCCCTGGGAGGAGTGCGAGCTGGTTGGCTTCTTAATAGGTCTCAAGATGGTCGTTAACGAGTTCGTGGCGTCCCAGAGGATGGGGGAAATGAAGAGGGAGGGCCTGCTCTCGGTAATACTCTTGAACCGCCACGTCAAAACAAAAAAAGCGTGCCCTCAGCGCCAAGGTCAATATATTGTCTTACAGGGCACGTGAAGCAATCGGTCACGATTGTCACAGGAACACCGATGATAAATAATCGTGTAAAGTACATTCAGACCCACCTCGTTAGACTGAACGGTGACCCTGACATAATTTTATATTTCTTCATTTCGAAGAAAAAAAAAAAAATCTGAAAACGTCTGATGACGTCACTTATACGGCGGAAACTGAGATTAAACTTTGTCGAAATAATAATGTTTCAACAACGAAATTGGTAATGTAAGGTTATTAATAATTATGGTAGATGCAAACTGAAATAAGAAAAATTTTTGAATTGTCAGAAAAATGACGTCATGTCACCGTTCAACCCATTTAACCGTACAACTGGCGTCATTTGGAAATAACTTCAAAGTCGAACATAAGTATGAAAATTATTGAATATTTGGAAAATAAAAAATACGGGTATCCAATTTTTCAATCTAGTTTTAAATAAAATTATAATTTAGGGGTGTTAATAGAATTTTTAGTAACAGTTTTACTTACATTAGAAAAAACAACAAAATGGTAAATCAACGTCATAATTTTTAGGAAGTCGCTTATAAAGGTGAAGATTATCTGTAAAATAAATGCAAAAATTTTATTTTAGGCTTCTGGTTAGATACTCCATGGATAGATCGGGGGGCGAACCTATTGCCATGAACCGGGCACAAATCCAGACTCCGAATTGCTACTGAGAATTTCATAGAAAATCCCGATAACACTTCGCTCAACCTGGGGATTGAACCCAGGACCTCTAGTTTAGCAGTCGCGGTTTGGACTAATGAGGCAGTAAACTATAGTCGTATAATACTAATTTTTAAATACAATAAAATATTAGAGGCTTCTTTTATTTCATATTTTTTATTACTTATAATGTAGACAGTAATTTCTTTTGTTTTAATAAAATTAAACTTTTAAAAATGTGGTAGATCCAAACAGATCTAATGCACCTTACCTTTCCTCTTATGTACTTGATCGTCGAATCAAAATCATTAGACAGTTCCATGTAAGCATCAGTATTTTTTCTGACCACCACAATTTTCTCCGCTTCGGTAAGATTTTTTATTTTAAATTTTTCATCAAGTGTCGCTTTTAGCATGCTAACAGAATTTAGAAATGTATCCGATATGAGTATTGTTGACATTCGATTGCAATAACACCACGTGGAATTATAAAAAAAACTAACGTAGTCTGTCCAATCAAGATGATCAAATGGTGTCAAACACATAATTTGTAAAAGTAATGTGATCAATAAGAAAGTAATCGTCATAAACATTCTTCTTTTAGACTGTATTGTTGGCGGAATAAAGTCTAACTTAGAACAGAAAGATGTAAGATACTCTTCTCCAGTGAAAAATGAGAAAAGCGTACTAGTAGATGACTCTACAAACTGTATAATTACATTAACTTTAATTGATAGTTCAATAAATTTAAAGGTTTGTTGTATCTTGTAATACACAAGCGTGGAACCGATCGAGTAATTGATAATACAAAGGCTTCTTACGAAGAAACAAACGATATTCGAAGTGCTTAATTTGGCATAAAGACCAAAGATAAGCCTGAACAACAAAAATCCTTTGATAATGTCTAATTTCATTTTGATAAAAATGAATGTGACTTCTAGTAATTTGAGACCAGCTGCTTCAAAGAAGAATAACAAGCGACTAAGTTTAAATTGTATAGCCTTGTATTTTTATACATCATTTCATTTTAATACAATTTTTATCTAATTGTGACTAATACTGGTGCTGTTATTAATGTTATTGAATGAAAGATGCATTGTATGATTAATACTTTACAGTATTGGTTTTGTAACATTATTTATTTATATTTGGAAGGGTTTTCTATTTCATTAAGATTCTTTTCATGTTATTGATATTTAGAACATAGCGTTGTATTGTCAAAAAAAAAAACTGTTTTTTGCCTCATTTGAAAAATTATTCATTACTACTCTAGTACCAGAGAAAAAAGTAAGTCTAGATGTAGTTATATGAAAGCTGCAACCGCAAAACAAACACGATATTTTTTCAACACGTACCTAAACATAATGAAGATCAAAAAACTTTGTGATTTGTCCTAGTACTTATGTAAGAAAGAAAGAAAAAAACTTTACTTGTCAACAGACTTGCAAACAACATATAACATACCATCATGCCTGTATTCCCCGAAGGGTTAGGAAGAGGCTGATTTGTCCTAGTACTTAATATACATCTACAGTTCACCGGTATGTTTAGGTCCCATGTTATAGGGGGCGAGCCTATAGCCATTAACCGGGCACAAATCCAGACTCCGTGCTGCTACTGAGAATTTTATAGAAAAACCCAATAACACTTGGTCGACCTGGAGATCGAACCAGGACATCTAGTGTAGCAGTCGCGCTTGGCACCACTAGACTAATGAGGCAGTTTCAAAACAAACAAACATAATTAGTACTTACTTAAAGACACACATTACGCATTACACAAACTTTATGCTTTGTTCAATGTGTTTTTAAAAATATCTTAAATATACGAGCAGATAAATATAGTTACCTTTTTGTGATGTTTTTGCATTTTCCATTTCCAGATTATAAAGTTATTTTAGTTAAGGAAAAATTCAATCTCGGGCAGGATTCGAACCTGCGTCTTCTGGTTAGATGCACCAGACGCTTTGACCGCTAAGCCACCGCGAGTCCCACCCGCTTGATCGAAATTTGCCATCACATTCTGAATTTATGTCATAAGGTGACGTTGGCGACATCTATTGAAAAGCAAGTTACCTTGCTTCTCAAACGACATGACTTACTTTACAGTTAGTTCGATATCGTACGATGCCAGGTATCGTAAGTATAGTTACTCAAAATAGTAGTTTCATTACTATTGATGAAAGTAGTATCAACTTCAAAGGTATTATTAGTAACACAGGACGAGGATTTTTTTTTTTTAAAGCTTACTAGTAATGTGGGTCGCACATTACTAGTATTCTTGTTAACCCCTCGTACTAAGCTAAAATGCTTGTGTTACGAGTGGGTTCACGGTGGTAGTGTAAAGGGTGGGTTTCGAACCGGCAACCACATGATCGCCAGTCCGACGCCCTAGCCATTAGGCTACCACCGCTTCTTTTGAATTGAATTGAATTAACTTATTTATTATTTACTTCTGTATATTACTTGGTACTATTTATATTCATTGGCACTAGATAGAATTCTACTAATTCATTCAAAAGTGTCATTTTTATCAACCGACTTCAAAAAGGAGGTTCTCCATTTGACTGTTTTTTGTGTTTGTTACGCGATTTTTCCGTCAATTATGAACCGATTTTGATGATCGGTAGGTCATGCTTCAGAACTAGTCCCATAAAAATTTGGCCAAGATCGCAAAATTTAGAAATAATACGTAACGACCGAGTTAAACAGTTTCGGAAGTTCGAAATCAAAAAATTTGACCAAATCAAAGGCTTCAATGGGAACAGGAACAGTTTCCATCTTCCTAAAACATTATTTTTGATTTACTTTGAGTTTTTTTTTTTCTTAATAGTTATTATATGTTGGTTTGACAAAAATAAATAATAGTACTAAACTGATGTGGAATTGGAATAATAATAATTTCTTGTTATAATTATGTAAAGTTATACTTAATGATAAATAAGAAAATGAAAACATTGATGAATGTTTACCATAGGGTGTTTTATTATTCTTGATAGGCTTACGCTTGACTGTCAGTTCACCTTATGGTAAGCAACACTGCGATCTACAATGGAGCGCACTTGCCTAGAAGAAACCGAGTCACTCGTAATTTAAAGACTGCCAAATTATATCTATTGGGGAACATCCACTCGGGAGGTGCATTCCATAATAAATAGTAAGTCAATTTTACTATTTTTATTTCAAATAACCATTTCTATATTATATTCTATTTCTATTCTACATAGTTATATATAGATAGTTACAGGTGTAAAGATGGCTAGCTTTTCAATTGAGTCTCCCAATTAAGTCATAATATTTTTGTCACACGGAAAATGGTAGAACTATATAAATGTAGCGCAAGATTTGTTTGTTACAAAAATGTTTGTAGACGCACTTACGTTATAGGTTACATTTCTATCGTAGGGAAATATTTATCCAAAACAATGAAGAATTCAAATTTCAAATTATGCAAAAAAATGTGAATTCAGATGCCTAGCACTTAAATTCTAATTTTGCCTGATGAGAAACACGAACAGGGCACGTAAATCTGTTTGCCACTGTCCTTATATCCTTACTAATATTATAAACGTGAAAGTTTGTGAGTATGGATGTATGGATGTTTGTGACTGTTTCACGCCGGAACGGCTGAACGGATCTGGATGAAATTTGGCACAGAGATCGATTACAGTCTGAAATAACACATAGACTTTATATCCAGGTCGGACTCAATTCTGCAGTCTACGCAGACAAAGTCGCGGGCAGAAGCTAATGGAAAATAAAGCGAATATATTCGCGGCCCCTGTATTGTCTGTGTAGTAAATAAAGCGAATATATTCACCAAGCAGACAAAGTCAACATTGTCCGATATAACCCATATACCAATTTCAATACAGCATACAATCAAGTGTCACCGTATTGATCCAATCATCAAACGGCAAATTGGATGATACATCGAGCCCGTCAAGTATCACGTTATTACTGTGTCATTCAAGCGATTCCACTTCGACGATGATTTGGATTCTGAGTTTTTTAAAGCCTCTATATATGTCCTGACATTTTATAAAGCTTCTATATTGAAATATTTTTTTTTACGGATTTTATCAGAATCGGACCACCAATAATTAACAAAAAAAATGTAAGGTATCTGTTAGTAATTTTAACATTAAGACGTCCAACACCTCAGTCTACTCGTGACCATCCAGATCCGAAACGTCGGGAATCAAATAATATCAATACAATGCGATAAAATCCATAAAAAGTAGTTTTATTTCAATGTCTAATATTTGCGTAAGTATCAGAAACCAGTAAGCTTCTTTATATAATTAACAATACCCATTCCCAATCACATCACCAAATAAAATATTCATGACAGTAAACACACACAATTGAGACACATTATAATACATTATACTGTCCCACTGCTTGGCACGGGTCTCCTCTCAGAAAGAGAGGGATTAGGCAGGACGCTACGCTAGCCTAGTGCGGGTTGGCAGACTTCACATGTTGTCGAGAATATGTCTCAGGCATGCAGGTTACACTATGTTTTCCTTTACCGTTTAAGCGCATGATATATTAATTTAAATTTGGTTCATCAACAATTCCTTACACTTAAAATATGTCCAGGGTATAATGTAAGGAAGAATATAACATAACATACCATCACGCCTGTATTCTCGGAAGGGTTAGGCAGAGGCGTACTTAATGTACACCCACAGTTCGCCGGTATGTTTAGGTCCCATGTTATAGGGGGCGAGCCTATAGCCATTTACCGGGCACAAATCCAGACTCCGAGCTGCTACTGAGAATTTCATAGAAAAACCCAATAACACTTTGCTCGACCTAGGGATCGAACCCAGGACCTCTAGTGTAGCAGTCGCGCTTGGGACCACTAGACTAATGGGGCAGTCTCATTAGTCTAGTGGTCCCAAGTCAGCCTTTTCAGCCTCAGTCAGTTAGGAAGAATATAAAAGTATAACAAACACTTACAGGTAAATTCTGCACGCATTATTTTGAATGGTTAAAAGTTTTACGGTGAGAAAAATATAGTAATCTATGTTTCTATGCTAGAATAAGTGAGCATACAAAGAAATAAATTAATTAACATTAGGATAATTAACTATTATACACACAATAACGTCAAAAAGTCAGACTCTTGCCTTGGATTCAAACTCGAGACCTTTGGCTTGGCAGTCCAATGGTCATGTATCTAGGCTATCAGGCGAATTAATATTTGTATCTGTCATAATACTACGTGGCTAGCGCACAGCTGTTCCTATCGTTGTTAACTCGCAATATTGTTACAAGTACTTTGGTTAATATCATGACAAACTTCGCGGCCTTATAACAGACGACAATATGACGTCAGCACGTGTTACAAGGAAAACGTTATAGATTAATTTGTATTACTAAATAGTTTAAGTGGTTTGTGGCGAAGTAATAACTACGCTGATCAATCTGCAAAGTTGTGTTTTTATTGATTAAAAAGTTGCGAGTATCCATGGGCGGCGGTAATCGCTTACCATCAGGTGATCCGTCTGCTCGTTTGCCCTCCTTTCGCATAAAAAAAAAACTCTAAATGGCAGTGAGGAACTGTATTTTAACCGGTCCCACACGGGGAATCTAGCCCGTCACCACATGAGGAAGACTACGTTGCGTTGTAACATTTACCGCGGTCAATCTGTGAAAGGGGTGGGGACCTACTTTAAAATATTGAGACCTTTCCGTGCCTCGGAGATTACGTAAAGCATACGAACACATACATATTATGTATTGTTAGTGGTAGTCAGAAGCCCAAAAAGCCTGACAACCAGTCTATCCTTAGGATACTGAAATTACTCAAAATTTGGGTTCCAGAGGTTTGACGCTGACGCTTCATGTGACGTACTGATATTCAGTCCCATCTGGATAGACTGGAAGCCAACCTCAACTACGTTGGGGAAAGGCTCGGAGGTTGATGCTCATCGTCAAAATAATGATGACGTTAAAACAATATTTGCCTAATCTGAACTAATATAATAAAGCTGAAAAATTATAAATAATAATTAGACATAATAGAATATAATGTTTTTTTTTTCATGGAAAATGCCAAAAAATCACAAAAAGATAGTTAAAAGATAAGGTGGCATCGTACGACACTGAACTAACTGTAAAGTAAGTCGTGTCGGTTGAGAAGTAAGGTACCTTGCCCCAACGTCACCTTATGACGTAAATTCAGAATGTGAAGGCAAAATTTCAATCATGCGGGTAGGGTTCGCGGTGGCTTAGAGGTCAGAGCGTCTGGTATATCAAACCAGAAGACGCAGGTTCGAATCCTGCCCGCGATTGAATTTTTTCCTTTACTAAAAAATAACATAATAATCTTAGCATGGAAAATGCCAAAAAATCACAAAAAGGAATATAATGTGTTTTGGGTCTCAAATAACTCAAAAAATTCTAAGCCTGGCTGCTTGGCTTGCTTACTAAGAACTTCCTCATAAATAACAAAACCCAATGGCCTGCTCAACTACACTTGCAACCACTATGCAAATGAGATAGTATAGTAATACGCGTGAGCCTATTGCCATTACTTGCTACTGATAATTTTATAAAAAAACCCCAATAACACTTTGCTCGACCTGGGAATCGAACTCAAAATCTCTACAATAGCAGTGGTCTTTACTACCAAAACACTGATAAGGTTGTATAATAAATCACGTAAGCATTTCAATTTCTGTATTCAAATTTCTGTAGATGCGCTACGTCTGTAGCGGAATTGCTACGCCATCCGTAGCATGTTGCTACGACCTACGACTGCCTACGCGATTACGTTAGTGGTGAAGTATTCGATCGATTTTGCCTACGTAGCAATTATTGCACCGACTTCGATTCGAAGTCTAGATGTGAACATTACAATGTAAGCTCTGTATACTAGTAATGATAATTTTAACTATGCTTAACAATTGTTCGAATGTCGTTATTATATTTAACTAGCTGTCCCCGCGAACTTCGTTTCGCCTTAATATTATACTCATTTTTAGTTTTTCCGTGCAATTTTTCCATTTTTTCTCAGCAAATAAGTTCAAAGAGTAAATTTAAAAAAAAATACCCGAATTGGTCCAGCCAGCACAACAGCATCTTTAACAAGCTTTGATAATTAGTAGCTAGACAGTCTAAAAATCAATATTTCCTTAGAATGTTGATACTTATTGAATCCGTTTTTCGTATATAATAAAATTGTAACAGTCTGATGTCTGTACATTAAAGATATTAAAAAAAACAAAAAAGGGGTTCTTTATTGGAGCAGCAGCAGCCAAAATTTTATTAATATAATATATTTTATTTTTTTGAATTTTATCTGTCTGTCTGTCTGTATATTTCTCTGCGCATCACGCAGAAACTGCTGCATGGTATTGAGTGCAATTTTCACAGTGTGTTGCTAGAGGTCTAACTTAAAATCTGGTGCATGTTTCATCTTGATACACCGCCTAGAATCGGACCTGTTAAAGTATGAAAAATCCTTAAAACTTATTGTCATTACGGGGAATAATCCAATCTCTAGAGATTTTCATAGAAAAATAATAACACTACGTTCGAATCGAATACAGGACCTCTATTAAAGTAGTCGCGCTCACAGCCACTAGACTAATAAGACCAGTGTTAATTCATGTGAAAGTAGTGATTCACGACGTTTTTTCTTTTAAAAAGAAAAAATTAAATAACATTAAGAGTGATTCCCAAATACCTTATTCATAATATTTGCACCAAAGCCTACCGCTACTAAGATTAAACACCGACTTACCGTTTGATTAATCACCGATAGCAACGCTTAGAATTGATCGATGTCTCGCCCAGTCAATGGATGCAAGATAAATAGCTGGGCAAGGCGAGCATTGAATGCGTAACAAATGGTTATATCGTTTCTCCGTCTACCGTGATGCGGGACAACCGTTTTGTGCCTCGACCTGCATCAAAGGCACAATGCCTTGGATATCGACCTTTCTTTAGGCACATAATGCTGCATTGTGTATTGATAAAAATTCTTCTCTGGATTAATATTGGTACTACGTAATCTTACTATGGAACATTACAATTTAGTAATTTTACTCTTAGTTTTTGGATAGCTGTTAAATACACTATTACAAGAAAATATTTTTTTTTTTAAATACTGCCTCATTAGCCTAGTAGTCCTGAACGCGACAGCTACGCTAGAGGTTCTGGGTTCGATTCCCAGGTCGAGCGCCCGGTTAACGGCAATAGGCTCGCCCCGTATTACCTGGGACCTAAACATACCGACGAACTGTGAGTGTACGTTAGTACACCTCTGCCTAATCCTTCGGGGAATACATGCATGATGGTCTGTTTTATGTTACTACGTTATATTCTTTAATACTAGATGGTGGGGGTATTTCTTAGCTGCCGACCTGAGAAGAATACCAAAGTCAAAGAAATGGACCATTTGAAAGTATATTTTATCAAATATAATATGAGTTACGTAATGTAGGGTAAAATATAAACTGGTCTTATAAAGAGCCATAGGAGCTTCTCAAAAATAATAAAAAATATAATTTTTTGACATTTTATTGAGTCACATGTATTAAAAAATTGCTCTGCCCATAATGATTCCTCCAGATAACAAATTCGTGATTTGATGTTTAATACATGATATTCCTTAGAAAGAGCAAATTTTAATGAATAATTTATTATTTACAACCAGTCCGGAAGGGTTTTACATTAATTTTAGAAACGTATTAAAAACATAGTAAAGTTTACAATATTAATTAATTTATAAAAACTATAATTACCTATTAGGTGCGCATTATTTTTATATCCGTATAGTTGTATAATTAAATAACAAGATATGAGTTATCGTTTTCATTGATATGTCATAATTAAACTTTTATATAACGTTTTTCAATATAATTATACAAAGTATAAAAATTAAAATATAAACATAAATGCATCAAAGAAATTTATGTAAATATCTCTATATATTATGCGACTATTTTATTTGAAACAAATGCAAAACAAATTAATCATTATATCTTGAATTAAGTTTTTTTCTTAAAGCTTACTAGCAATGTGGGTCGCACATTACTAGTATTCTTGGTAACCCCTCGTGCTAAGCTAAATGCTTGTGTTACGAGTGGGTTCACGTCAGTAGTGCAATGTAATGGTGGGGTTCGAACCGGCAATCACATGATCGCAAGACCAACGCGACCATTAGGCTACCGCCGCTTCAAGTTGTAGAGGTTTTATATTTTTATTTACAGATTTTAAGTTATAGTAAATTTTCAGCTCAGCGTAATTATTGTATATATGATTGATAACTTGTTTACAACTAAATAAAAGAGTCAAAACCCTTGTTTAAATTGTTAGGTTAGGTTAGAATAATAATATAATAAAATAATATTACACAGCATAATTATTAAAAACCAATATCCTTGTTTTCAAAGCCATGAACAAAACATACATACTTTAAACAAGCAAAATTTAATTACAATTCGTACATAATTACTAAACAATGCTATCTAATTATTAAACAAACAAATATAAATTTGTATAATGTAAATAATAAATAACACCACGATGCAAACAAATAGTGTTGTGCTCTCATTAAAATGATAATGGACTGGTTTATTGGATGTAAGTTGATTAAATTTTAAATTTGTTGACACTTATGACGTTTCCTTTTTACATTTAATAGTAATAATTACATATAAATCGTCTATTAGTGCATTGCCAAATAAAATTCTGTATGTGAATTTCGTAACACAATTTCAATATTATTATATTTACATTTTTACCTTACTCTAAATATTACACTAGAATAGCTTAGAGCCTTCCATCGTTTCTCTTAAAGAGTATCTAACTAACATTATTTTTATTTAGAACAAGTTATTTTAATAATTTTCTAATAATCTTTTACTTAATAATTGTTCATCAGTCATTGCCTTAATTTTATAACTGCTAGAACGCATAATCGTTTCGTTATACAAAATTAATAAATATATTAAATTATTGTAACAAGAGCAACATTTTAAAGTTACATTTTCAATTAGAAAATTATATATAAAATGAACTGGATATGACTTATACACAGCTTTCTTGGTGTGCTGCTAATAGAGGTGTTCTCGTTGTTACGATCTCTCGATGTGACCTCATTGCTCCATTGATTATACTCCGGCCGGAATCATTCTGTAAAAATAATTTGCATTCAGAACACACACATATATATATAAAAAAATACGGTTCGAATTCGGAGACATTGTAAATATTGACTTATAATGTGTTCGACTCGACATAACATCGTAAGTACCTATATGTAGAGTTATTTTTCTAATGTAATATTTATAATGATCAACATATTATATAACTAGCGACCCGCCCGCGGTTTCACCCGCATTGCCCCATTCCTAAGAGTCGTAGCGTAATGTTAAATATAAATTAAGTCGAGTCGAACGAAAATAAAACTGATATTCCATTTATAAACATTATAATTCTGGAATGTAAGGAACATTCCAGAATTATAATGTTTATAAATGGAATAGAAAGACATTTAGTGAGATGGTTTGTCATGACAGGTGACACGCATAAATCAGTCATAGCGCAGTCCAACCATATTATTATTTAAAGGAGCTCATCGACCCGATGACGTGACTGTCGTGCATTTGGTATTACGTAGACCACATGACACACGGTTACAGTTATGAAGTATGTAGGTATATGTACTACAATTGGTGCTTAGTGTACTTTGTATCGTACCAACTATACTAAGATTTTCATAATCTGCTAGGTACAGTGGCGACCAAAAGTCTATTGGCAATGTCACAACGCAATAGCTTGACGTTTAGTTTGACTTACGACCTTCTTTTCACTGTCGTTAACACGTGACACGCACTGGCAGTATCGAGTTCGCTCGTACTGTTCATAGCTATGTAATCCTTAGCGTGCTTATGGACTTTTGAGCGTTTACTGTACGTACAACTGAACCCTTTTTGCTTGGAAGCCCAGATGTTATATCGTACATAATATGTCCAGTTCTCGGTATTTAGTGACCGAGATATACACAGTTATAAGATACACAGGTGAAAATTTGCTTGATGGATGACGGATCGATGTCACTGCCATCTCAAATATTACCATAAGTTTCCTCTAAAAAAGTAGTTTTTTTTTTAAATTAAAATGTGAAAACGTTTTTATAAATAGAACCGCATCTCGATACCTTATATCAATACTTTCACGGGCCGGACAGGGTTTTCTTAACATACTATATATACTACTGTCTTCCTCGAAGGGTTAGGCAGAGGTGTACTGAATCTACACCCACAGTTCGCCGTTAAGTTTAGGTCCCATATTATAGGGGGTGAGCCCATAGCCGTCAACTGGGCACGAATCCAGACTTCAAGCCGTTACTGAGAATTTCATAGAAAAACCCAATAACAATTTGCTCGACGAACTCGGAGATCGAACCCAGGACCTCTAGCGTAGCAGTCGCGCTTGGTACCACTAGACTAATGAGGCAGTAATGTGACAACTCATATGTATTTACGCTAAACAACTGGATACTCAGGAAGTTATGGATAATGGAAAACATATTATAGTTGCTACGATACAAAGCACATTAAGCACCAATAAATTCACTAATCTGTTTATTCGATCCACAAACAAGATAAACATACGCCGTATTGCTAACTAAGCAGACCGTTCAGTTTCAACGAGCAAATATTTCTGCAGAACCTTTTGGCGAACTTCTCCAATAAATGCTAAATTATTGCTGCAATCATTGAGGAAACTCGTGTACTTATCGCAAATGAAATACAAATAATAATTATTTGGTTTTTGATAAATTTGCTTTTGCTCATTTTGTGTACGCAATATGTTAGTAAGCTAAGCTATAGGTATTGAGCGTGCAGCTAAATTACATTACCGGTGGTGGTTGAGCAATGACATTTTATTTCAAAATATCCTTGTAATAACATTATTTTGTTGTTGAGAATGTTAGAGTAAGTCAACGTGTAAACATGTAGTTTAGGTGACCCTGAGTCGATATTTATGTCACTGCAATTGGGTTAAGTTGCCAGCTGTACCTGCTGCTACTAATTAGGTTGAGTAATGAGACTCACTTATAAGATATGCTCAACAAGAAAAAAAAAGATTTATTTACGTCAACACGATGCACAAATTTAAAAGTTACCGCAGAAGGAGATAGAATCTGTGAAGAAAATTGCAAACAAAAAGAGTAGTCTGTTAGTAAACCATCAAGACACCGCAGCAACGTCAAAATTTTAAAGATTTACACAGGCGTTGCAAGACATATTAAAACATGCTCGAAATAGTAGTTGTATGTCAGTAAGCGAACTTGCATAACTGTATAGTGATCGTGTGTCGAGATTGATGTCATGGACTTCTGGACTCTTTATGACATGCTCAACAAAAGCGTAGCATGTTAGTAAGCTAACCTGCATATCTGTATAGCGAGCGTGCGACGAGATAGGCGTCACAAGTGTTTGAGTATATTGTAAGCTGTGTGCGCTGCTTGAGTTCTTGGGTTGAGCAATAGGACTCATAATAAGATATGCTCAATAGAAAGCGTAGTATGTTAGTAAGCCAACCTGCATATCTGTATAGTGAGCGTGCGACGAGATAGGCGTCACCGGTGTTTGAGTGCGTTGCAAGCTGTGTGCGCTGCTTGAGTTCTTGGGTTGAGCAATGGCGGAGTAGAGTGGCGGGTTCGGAGGGCCTTCTGTTATGCCTGCGGTGGGAAAATTATACAATACAGTTAGTGCATGAAAACTAAATACCCTTATATATTTTTTAAGTTAAATTTGTATAGGTTTTTCATGAGTACTGGGCTTTTTATGCTATTAAAACTTTTACTGTAGCCTTTATAATATTATCATATGTTTTTTACTTTTAATTTATCAGAGTATAGGCTTGCTATAATTTTTTTTAGGTATGGCAATTTTGCTGATAACAATTTTGCGTCTCTGCAGAGGTGCAAACTGAAAACCAACGCTGGGCATTTGATACCCAGCATATGCTGAGTTGGTAACCCATTCGGTACGGACATGACAACAACTTTCTTTCTTTTGTAATTTTATTTAGTTATTTGTTTTTTCCTTGTTACATGTACTTAATTCATTTTGTTAATAAATGTTTATTAGTATTTGATGTATATGTGTCCAATAAAAATGTTTCTTCTTCTTCTAAACTTAAACCTTTCTCAATAATCATTCTGTCTATTAGTGAAACCACATAAAACCGTTCAGTAGTTTTTGACTTTATCGCGAACAGACAGATAGCCGTGGCCGACTTTGTTTTATAATATGTAGTTCTCCTCCATCACGAAACGTCCCCGTTTTAACATGGGAGAGCCATACTTCAGCACGAATGGGCCGGATCGACCAGAGTGATACCACGGCCTCACAAAAAACCGGCGTCAAACAACGCTTACGTTGTGTCTCGCCGAGTGAGTGAGGACCGGAGGCCCAATTCCCTTTTAAAAGGCGGGCAACGCACTTATGACTCCTCTGATGTTTCGGGTGTCCATGGGCGGCGGTAATCGCTTACCATCAGGCGATCAGTCTGCTCGTTTGTCCCCCTATCCCATAAAAAAAGAACTTTTTTGTGAACAATGACCTGAGCTTCAAAAAAGTTAATCTGTTCAGAAGTTCCAATAGTCAAAACCCAGCATAGAAGAATACTTTTTGCGGTAATATGACTTTTCTGAAATAAAGTAGTCTTCAAAATGAAACCAGCCCTAAGTTGGCATCGTTTTCTCTCACCTTCAATCACAATAAATACTGATATTTTTAAACTAGCTACATTTCCTCTTTTCTGTTGTCAGGCTACTGGATTGCAGCCTATTGTGTGCCGGTATTAGGTTCGTGCCGAGATTTTACGTGAACAAAGTTTTATACAGAAGTTATTATCGGGATTTTGTAAAATAGCGCATTTTTAGCGTAGCGTGTTCAGAACAGGAATTGTTGTTATGATTTAATAGGCATTGTATTCTAGAATGTGATTTGAGTATCCATATTTCTGTTAGATTTATTATAACGGTGCGTAGTACTCGCAACCAGCGCGTATGTATGAGAAGATGTATGAATGTGGAAGAAGCGAAAGTAGTACCTATGCAAGAATCGTGGCAGGTAACGGTCTATAGTTTCTGCCTACCCCTGTGGGAGAAAGGCGTGAGTGTATGTATGTATATAATAAAAAAATCTATAATCATTATACAGTGTGCTGTACACCAAAGGGTTTTTTTTATGGATTAACTCAACAAACGAGCTGACGAGCCACCGTGTGGTAAGTAGTCATGGTCGCCCATGAACACCTGCAACACCAGAGAAGTTGGTGATGCGGAGCCCTAACGGACTGCAGACTGCCAGAGCCACAGCAACCGAGGGGAACTGGCTCTGACTTTTCAATGTCATGTGCGTATTAAATAGTTAATTATCTCGTGCTTAAACGGTAAAGGAAAACAACGTGAGAAAACTTGCATGTCTGAGAAATTTTCTCAATAGCGTGTGAAGTCTGCCAACCCGCACTAGGCCACCGTGGTGGACTATAGCCTAATCCCTCTCATTCTGAGAGGAGACCCGTGCCCAGTAGTGGGACAGTATAATGGGTTGATTGTGTGTTATTTCGGGAATACTGTACCTACACTGATATTATGCGCGCGTCATCATTCCTATGGTGCAAACTTTCTCCGCGACCAAGATTCATTCCTTTGTTTATCAGGCTCCCACTCAAGAAATTCACAGGTTGAGAAAAGTGTTATTAAGTAGGTTTTTTTAATAAAATTCTTAGTAGTCGTTCGGAGTTTTGAATATGTGCCCATTCTAATGGCGATAGGACCAAAAAACATACCGTACGAATAAGGCGCGTGAAAATATGTAAACTGTAAATAAACAAACATATATATGTATATATATGTGTATATCTTCTTTATATATATAATTCTTCTGTGAGTGTGTATGTCACTGAACTTCTCTCAAACGACTGGACCGATTTTGATGAAATTTTTTGTGTGTGTTCAAGGGGATCTGGGAATGGTTTTGTCCGCTGTCCACTGTATTTCGCTTTATACGTAGCGAAGCACGTACCGGGCCGCTAGTATGTATGTATTAAATTACCATTAACCGTCAGATTTACACCGATTTTTGACAGTCCGCTTTAAGTACCTACCCAAACTCTCAGATACAAAATGTACCTTAACTATCGCTCTGTAAGTATCTTTTCGAATCACTTAACTGATTACATTACTGTTGACAATATGACCGATTACAAAATCGAACTAGATATAAATCGGTTGGTATAAACATTGCCGCCTACCTGCAATATCAAAAAAGTTGCTTACTGAGTCTTACTACTGACTGCTGATAGCCAGAGCCGTAGCAACCAACTTCTGCACGTTAAAGCCAGTTCCCCCACTGGCTCTCACGCGCAAATGACGAAACGCAAACCAAAGTGCTTTATAACGGACTCCTACGTAAAGGTGGTTGTTAATCCCAAAAAGATCCTACTACCGAGTAATCTCTTTGGAATATGTGCCCATTCTAATGGCGATAGGACCAAAAAACATACCGTACTGTGAGTATACTACTGTACATATCTACCTACCCCTTCTGTAATACAGGCGTAATGCTATAATATCTATGAAAATCATCAGCTGACACCAGTAATTACTGTTACGTGCGTTGGAATTTAATTTCGACTATCACATGTAATCGGCGAAGTGATCGTGCCTTGCACGTGAAGCCACGCTTTATTTTAAATGCAGTTATTAAATTTGATTCGTCATCATTATTTTATCCAACGGAATATACATTTTACCTTTGTATATTAAAAATAAACCATTTATTAGCCTATGAATGTAGAGCGTATTTTGTGTCACTGCGCTCAATTTTGCATGCGTTATAGTTGGTACTCCACAAAATAAGGCGCGTGAAAACATGTAAACTGTAAACAAACAAACCGTGAAGTTTACTGGACTCCTACGTAAAGGTGGTTGTTAATCCCTAAAAGATCCTACTATCGAGTAAGCTCAAATAAGAAGATGTGTATCGGCTAAAGTGGATTTGAGCTGGCGTGTATAAGACGCTGCACGCAGGTAGGCTAAAGCTCGCACGTGAAAGAAATATGCACCATCTACTTGTTAAATTACTATAATATCGACAATTAACAAACTCAAAGTAATTCGAGACCACTCTCGACATTTATAGTTGCGAACGGAATGAAATGCACAAAACGATTTTCTGTTATAAATAACCTATGTGTTGCTACCCGCGATGAATAAAATAATGTCTAAAAAGTGTTGCTAGTTTAAATAATAAGTTAGTCGATTATTGTGTATGCTAACACACGTTTGATAGGTAAGTGACTTAATGATCGGCTTCTGCATAGCGGACTCACGGGTCGTGATTCACGGTGAAATCCCCGCACAGAACAAATATTTATATGACTGACAGGTACTAGTAACGAGTCACAATGTTTTTATAGGGAAAAAAATAACAGTGGGATTTTTAAAACAGCAGTGGTACGAGTAGATGCCATCAGTTATTCTGACTGATTGCACTCCTTTATCCACACATACGAACAACACAACGCATTAAAAAAAACAACAACAAGAAATGTCCCCTTTCTTTTGTGTTTGAACTATACCTTCTGAAGCTTAGCTGAGAGAGATATGAGAGATGTTAACAATTGTAATATCTCCTCGTCGTCCATCTCCAGTTTTGTGGATATACAGCGAGCATTTATAGATCATCAGTCAAGAAAGCAATGTATCAGTTTTGAACTTACACAAACTTTGCCAAGTTTAACACTTGTACTACCAACACTGGCCCAATCAATGTCCTATGGGATCGACAACTATATGTATTTGATGTTCACAAACCAATAGATGAACAGTTCCGATAGCTATCGGAACCGTAGCCTGCAAAGTCTGCCAAAGTTTGCCAACCGGTTCAGGGTTAAATTCCCAGTAGCGCTACCAGGAGATTATGCGAGAGTCGCTAGCATTTATCAACAAATCCTACTAATATTATAAACGTGAAAGTTTGTGAGGATGTATGGATGTTAATTACTGTTTCACGCCAGAACGGCTGAACGGATCTAGATAAAACTGGAATAACACCTAGGCTACTTTATATCTAGGTCGTCCCATAAAATAAATGTGTGGGTACGATTACAAATAAGTAGTTACATAAAATATAGGATTAGGCTATAGTCCACCACGCTGGCCTAATGCAAATTGGTAGACTTCACACGCCATCAAGAAAATCTCTCAGGCATGCAGGTTTCCTCACGATGTTTTCCTTCACCGTTTAAGCGCGTGATAATTAACTATTAATACGCACATGACTTCGAAAAGTCAGAGGTGCGTGCCTTGAGTTCGAACTCGAGACCTTTGACTTGACAGTCCAATGGTCATATCACTAGGCTAACACTTTCATATCATACGCCCCTTACGGAATGCCTATTTGAAAGGCAGTGAGGAACAGTATTCTAACCCACACGAGGAAAGCTAGCCCTAAGCTAGCTCTCTGCTTATCTTTCGAAGAACATAAGCGTGAAGACTATGTTTATGTTACAAATTAAGGTGTAATCCATTGACACGATTGGTTTAACATTACAGCTATTTGCGTTGTAGCAATTATTCACACGATTGGCCACGTCACGGCCGATCGATATGGGGTTAGTCAAGGTCACTTACATAGCCAAATTATAGCTGGAACAATTTTGTATTTCGGTATGATACCATCATACCTATATTCCCTGAAGGATTAGGCAGAGGTGTACTAATGTACGCGCACACAGTTCACCGGTATGTTTAGATCCCATGTTATACGGGACGAGCCTATTGTCATTAACTGGGCACAAATCCCAAACTGCTCTGTCTTCATAAAAAACACCCCAACAACACTTTGCTCGACCTGGGAATCGAACTCAAGACCTCAAGCGTAGCAGTCGCGCTTGGAACCACTAGATTAACGAGGTGATTTATTTCAGTACGATCTGATGTAGAAATTAAATGGCTCTAGAAGAGTAATATGCTTTCTTCGATACGGTGGGGGTTTGATTTCTGAAGTGATGTCTTTTTTTAGTCAAGCGCCATATGAAATCCGCCAGTGTAAGTCCCGTAAGCTAGGATCTGCAATGGGTAATATCCAGAAAACTGCTGAGTCAATAAAGCCTAACATGTCTCAGGATAATACGTAATGGAATCATACCGAATAAATCATACAATATCAATTGGGAGACGGAAACTTGCTATAGAAAATATCTATTATTGACACGATATTATAAAATATAATTAGAATATAATTTAGAAGTTAACTGCATCGTTAGCCTAGTGGTCCTAAGTGCAACTGCTATTCTACAGCCCCTGAGTTCGATTCCTAGCTCATACAAATTGTTCTTGAGTTTTTCTATGAAATTCACAATGGAAGCTCGAAGTTTGGATTTGTGTCCAGTAAATAGCAATAAGCTTGCGCCCTTTAAAATGCACGGGGCAACCCTACGTGTATTTAATTACTTTTATTATTAATAGTATTAGAATTAAATAAAATCACAGCTTAAATACGTTTAAATATTACCGTACATAAAACAATGACTGCCTCATTAGTCTAGTGGTCCCAAGCGCGACTGCCACGCTAGAGGCCCTGGGTTCGATCCCCAGGTCGAGCAAAGTGTTATTGGGTTTTTCTATGAAATTCTCAATAGCAGCTCGGAGTCTGGATTTGTGCCCGGTTAATGGCAATAGGCTCGCCCCCTATTACATGGGACCTAAACATACCGGCGAACTGTGGGTGTACATTATTAGTACGCCTCTGCCTAACCCTTCGGGGAATACAGGCGTGATGGTATGTTATGTTATGTACATAAAATAAAATAAAATAGCATATTTTTGCAGTAGATTGGTTGAAGAGTGTACCTACTTGCAGCATGCATTTTTTAGACGCATTGGTCGGGAGACAATGTCGTTAAATTTTCTCGTAACAACGAATTTACACAATGGACACATTTGCTGCTAGGAAATTCTCGTTTTATTTCAGTCAAAAAAGTACATTATGGCACATTTACGTTTGATAGAAATATTCAGTGAATCTGTAAAAATATTCAGTTGGAAAGAACTTGACAGCAACGACGCCCGTTAGGATTCACATAGTTATTTTTTATATTTTCATTGTCACTTAAATGTTTCGAAGTATTTATTTAATATGAATGAATTTAATTTACTTGAACTATGGTTGTGATTTGTCTCTTGCAGGCAAAAAAACGACAATAAAAAATTTCAACACAAATTGAAAAAGAGATGATAGGACGAGCTTATCTCTTTCCGTCCAGAAATATTCTTAATTCACCAGGAAAGGAGGCCAAGGAAGCTGTTTGGTCCGTAGTGGAACAATAATAAATAAATAAATAATAATAAACGAAGAGTTCAAAGCATCATGAATATTTTGACTTTTAGAACATAAAACTGCAAGCAAAGTGAAGCGGGAGCCACTAAAATGGCGATAACACTATACTAGTATCTGCTGCATCAATAAAACCAAACCCAACATTTTACGACTTCAACAATAAACTTAACAAAAATAACTTCGACTTTATTTAAAACTAGCTTTTGCCAGCGATTTCGTTCGCGTGGAATAGTTACTTTGTTCCCTAGTTCTTCGCCCGCGGTTTCACCTGCGTTGCCCCGTTCCTAAGGGTTGTAGCGTTATGTTTTATAGCTTTAAACCTTTCTCATAAATCACTCATTTTCCCAACATTTCCCTTCACTGCTCTGCTCCTATTGATCGTAGCGTGATGAAAAGTATACTATAACCTGCCCAGGAGTATGAAGAACAATTGTACCAAGTTTCGTTGAAATCCATCGAGTGGTTTTTGTTTCTATAAAGAACATACAGACAGACAGACAGACAGACAGACAGACAGATACAAATTTTACTGATTGCATTTTTGGCGTCAGTATCGATCACTAATCACCCGCTGATAGTTATTTTGGAAATATATTTCATGTACAGAATTGACCTCTCTACAGATTTATTATAAGTATAGATTTCACTACAATTTTTGTTTTAGATATTTTGACTTACATACAAAGTACTTCCAGTAGCAATTAAGTGTTATAATACAAGGATGAAATGGTCTTTTGAAGTAAGAACATGGCTTTGAGTAGTCCAGTGCCAGCCGACGGCAGGCATCAGTCATTGTGCAGCTCGACCGTAATCTAGGGAGCTCAAAGCTCATTAAATGTCTGCCACTAATATTACATAACATAACATACATACCATCACGCCTGTACTCCCCGAAGGGTTAGGCAGAGGCGTACTAATGTACACCCACAGTTCGCCTGGTATGTTTAGGTCCCATGTAATAGGGGGCGAGCCTATTGCCATTAACCGGGCACACATAATATTGTTTTAAATAAATAAATCTACAAAAAATAAACTCCAACCGTGCTAATACTCTTAGCTGGAAAATAAAAACGATACGAACAGCTAGCTCGTTCGGCTAATAAGTAAAGTTGGGAACTATGCTGATGGGTACAAAATGGACGCCGCATTGAGTTTTATGCTTTCACGATATTTCGCAACACGCTAACATTGAGCTTAGTTTAAGCCTGCGAGGATGGAAAAGCTTAGAATGTTATCCAAATGATGTAATGTTTCTTCGTGGTATCTAGTTTCTTCCTAATTTGGATAAGGTTTAAAATAGCTAGGTACATAATATTATGTTCACGATTGCATGAGAAGAGACAGTAAATCCAAAAGTATGGTTCAATGCCGCCATATGCAGCTAGGGTCTTATGTCAGTACTTGGGTTGGTTACCACCAGACCAATAAGGTAGATAGTTTTTTTTAGAAAGAACATAAAATACGCTCTTATATTCGGACGAGCCAGTAAGTCCAAAAGTATGGACCAATGCCTCGCCTGGCAATCGAAGCTCAGATTTCACGCTCAGCAGCAGATTTGCTAGCACCAGCCCAATAAGCTAGCTAGTAAATCTCTGGCTAACGCATAAATTCCAGCGAGCCAGTAAATCCAAAAGTATGGACTAATGCGCAGTTATCCAGTTAATTTATTCTTTCCGTTGTGTTGGCAATTCATTAGTGGGATATTTATTATCAGACTTCGCACGTACATATATGTATGTGAGTACGTTGTATATCAACTTGTTTCCGTATGTTTTAATTATGAATACTTTTATGGGTAATATTTATGACTCCGATAATGGTGCTTTGATTATGATCAACTTTTTAAATCAAGTCTAAGCTAATCCATGTTTAGTAATAATAATTATACATCCGTAAACTTTTCATGTAATAACTCAAAGACGGGGCTATTTTAAAATCAGAGATTTTCCAAGTCCATCTTTTGTAACAAAGGGAAGTATTTCTTTTCAGTTTCCGAAAACACAAAATTCCGAGATGAGCCGGATTTTTAAAAGATTAGTATTATTAGTAAAGTTGGCTGATCTATAACCACCAACATAACGAAAACATCGTGAAGTGAAGACTTTTCTCGATTTAAAAATTTCGTTAACATAATTATGGCACCATGTTAACGAAATCAATCCAGATTTGTATTACAATACGATTACCTAATCTTAGGAATAGTTATGAATCTAAATCTATGAGATTTAATCAATTTTATTTCATTGCTTACGAAAAAAATATAACATGTGTTCTTATCGAACAAAAATATTTTTTGTCTAGGCGTTAAAAGCATCACCAAGGTAAAAAATACGACTTCATTCTAACATATTAATTAATCAAATATTTACCAGCGTTTTTTTTGTAATCACCCTTCAGTCGATGATAATTATTCATTTCAATTTTGTATTCCGCATATTTGTTCTCATTTGTAATAATTCAAACTTTTCAGGTAATTCAATAGAACCCAGTGTAATCGGTAATATTGTTGGCTTATTCATACATTATTACCTACCACTATTATTGGTAATTGAATGACTAAAATGTTGATTGAACTCACCGAATTCAAAGTATATAAAACTGCATATACAACTTTGTTCAACTAATATTGATTGCCCGAATTCGGCAATGCAATCTATGTTTGTATTTACGTATGTTCTATAGCGCCTAAACTACTCATCAAACTTTGATAAATAAGGTGTCAATTGATTTGTAATTATGGTCCCGGTGAAAATCGATACGCTGGATGTCCGATGACGTCCTTCAAAAAGTGAGGATCTCTGTTTTTTTTTTTTTCAGTTTTTAAAATCTTGATTACTAGCGACCCGCACGGGTGGAAATTATTGAAGTTTTAGTAGGGATCCCTAAATTTTCTAGCAATAAATATAGACTTAGATGTTACTCAGGTATAATGTAATCGATCCAGTAGTTTTTGAGTTTATTCGTTAAAAAAATACAAATCTTTCTTCTTTATCATAATTATTAGTGTAAATTTACTATGTCACTGCTGGGCATAGTTTCCCTTTTTAAAATGTAGATCAAGCTATAGTCCAACACACTGGCATAGTGCAATCATACTTCACCCGCTATTGAGAATCACGATGTTGTCCTTCACCATTTAAGTTTTTTTATACCACTACCACCACTACGTAGACCACTAAGGTGGCAAACACGCATGCGGCCCGCCGGATGGTAAGCGGTTACCGTAGTCTATGGACGCTTGCAACACCAGGGGTGCCGCTCGGGCGTTCCATTTAAAAATCTTTTCACAACCTTTTTCAAGAACCCCATGCTGTAGTCTTTTGGGAAAATCTCGGAGCAGTCTGAGTATGTGTGGGAGGAAATTCTTCGGGAATCGCACAGTATGAGACAAGAGTGATTCTAAGGTATGTGGATGAACTCCACGCCGAAGGCGAGAGTTGCGGTGATAGAAAGTAGCTGTTGGCATAATTTCAAACAATTCCTCAGAACACTGTTCATCGTATATAGAACATACACAGAGAGGCAACACTCTCCTCAGACATAAGTAACTGATACAATTAATTATGACGCACGTGATTTCAAAGGCATAGTAACGTTCCTTGGATCGGAATTCGAAACTTAGTTGTTATTACAATTTTTTTTAAATAAGTATAAAAAAATAAAAGATGTATGCAAGAATCATTGGAAGTGGCTGTCTATAGTTTCTGCCTAACCCTGCGGGAGAAAGGCGTCAGTGTATGTATGTATGTATATTTATTGAGTCGCTGTAGTCAGGAACGGATCATTATGATTTGTATTTTCCCGTAACAGTAACCAAAGTGTACACAAAAAAAATATATTTACATAAATTACCTTTGCTTAATGGAATGAGATCTGGATTTTTGTCGTCAGCAGTTTGCGTAGAATTTCTTTTCTGCACTACCACTTTCTGATTTTTTATGGATGGCAGTGTCACTGCAAAAGAAATATTTTTATTTAAATTTATACAATCAATTTGTATTCTTTTTCTTTTTGGATTATTTGAGAACCTTCTCAATTATCAAAACACGCAACAGATGCCCCATAAACTGACAAACTCACCTTCATAGTCCCTTGATCTATGTCGTATCCTAGTTGCAATAAGAGCCAGACAAAGTATGAGCGCCACTGTCAATGCTGCCCCGAGAAACACACCAACAGCCCAGTTCACTTCCCAGGCTTCTTGTGGCTCTAAATACATAAAGCTTTTGTTAGTTTGTTTATAAGACAACTTTACGGCCTAAAGATGATGTACTGAGAGGAATTAAAAAGAATATGCTGAGATCTTAGGCATGTCGAGTGGATGGATAAAAGGCGACCAACAAAAGGGATTATTTATAAAGCGAATGTCAGTGGAGCCACCGTAAGGGTTTACTCTGGAAAGATATACACCGACCTTATTGGTTCTTAAAAAGGTCAGGTGCGTAGATCACGTAACCGGCGCGTATGTATGGATGTGAACGTTGCAAAAGAATATGCTAGAATCGTAGTGTTCTGTAGTGTCTACGAGTGTATGTGTGTTTTTTGAATATAAAACGATACAATGTTAATGGCTAATGATATCAGTATAAATAGGTATGAAGTAATTTGCTAATTACTTCATACCTATGTAAATGAACCCAAACTGCTAATTTTGGGTTCATTTACGTCAGACAGATATTTGATTGACATGTTTTTGTTCGTTAAGATCAAACGGTCATTGAACAAAACTCTCACCTGTCCTTGGCGCCAGTCTCAAAGCAGTCTCCACGGTAAACGTGACATGTTCTGATCTTCCTCTAGCGTTGGCTGCATACACTATTAACCTTAGCTGT
The DNA here is from genome assembly GCA_910591435.1 of Acronicta aceris. NCBI lineage: Eukaryota > Metazoa > Arthropoda > Insecta > Lepidoptera > Noctuidae > Acronicta > Acronicta aceris. The sequence goes on along the minus strand of OU342762.1, from coordinate 15,700,921 downwards.
CTATTGGCTCCGAGTCTCCTCAGGTTCCATAGGGCTCCTCCATTACTAGCGTTTACCACTAGACCCTCGGCTGCCCACACTTCCACCACGTAGACACATTGGAGACCACCTTCATAACCTAGAAAGAAAGTATTTTTAAAGTACTTTAGAAGACTCACCTATAAGACCCTTCAACAGGACTTTAATATAATTTTATGAAAGTATGAATTTCTTTTTTCGTGATTTAACATTTAATACTAAAGCTGAATTCCAATGAAGGAAAATTGACTACTTTTTTGTTGACGACACAATTTTCCGTGTCCTAATATTCCTTTGGACCAAACTTCTTTATTTACATGAGCAAAGTCACAGGCATTTGCCAGTTATACACAGAGTACATCCTTTTCGGACGCACCGGAAAGCGAAGTGTGGGACGACCTCCAACAAGATGGACGGACGACCTGGAAAAGGTCACTAGGAGTCGTTGGATGCAGGTGGTATATCCCTGTGGAAGTCTTTGGAGGGGGGGGGGGGGGCTTTGTTCAGCAGTGGACTTTTACTGGCTAATATGATGATGACATCCTTTTCCAAGAAGTCAGAAAATTAACTCTAAAGTTAACAAAAAAAAACTAATAAAATGTCCGAACAAAATATAGTCCAATAAAGCTAAAACTTGGAAATGAAATACCAGGAATTCAGCATTTGCGAGGCGGTGAAACGGCACGCGCTGACTAGACAACTTGTAGCAATAACATGTGTGGTTTAAAGTTCGCTACAGTAAGTGGTGTCAGCTTGCCTCGCCAACGCGCATCCAATTTCTGTTAACCGACTTTTACGAGAAGGCGAAATAAATGTCTGAATTCGTTAACACATTAAGCAGCTTGATTTCGTGTTAAATGCTTTTAAAAGACTCTTTAGTCAAAGAAGAGGATTCTTAAATAAAAAATATAAACTTTTATGTAATCTTACGTACGTACGGTTCGTGATATCCTAAGCTTACCTAATTACCTACTTAATTAATTTATTAATCTTTTAATAACGATAATCTCATCATTTGAAAAGCCAATACCTTCCTAGTATCAGCCAATCAAATAATGTGCCTATTAAATTGATTATATTTATGAAACATTGTGAGGAAACCAGTATCCAGCTAAATCAGTATCAGCCTCAAAGACTTTCTCAGCGGGCGTGTGAAGTCTGGCTACTCCAAACTATGCTAGTTGGTGTACTTCTTAGAAGAAAATCGTGCCTACTAGTGTTACAGTGGAACAGATAATAGGAGAAGATGATTATAAGGTGGTTTCACTGTGGAAATAAGGTGGATAAGTGAATAGGGGGCGAACCTACTGCCATGAACCGGGCACAAATCTCATAAAAAAAAACTATCATATCATAGAAAAACGTGTCCCGTTTGAGGACGGGTTAGAATACTTTTCCTCACTGCCTTTCAGATAGGCATCCCGTCAGAGGCGAGAAAATATCCGACTTGCTCGGTGGTAGAACCTCTTAGAGTCTGACTGGCTGGCGACCACCCTTACGTCGGAGTCTGTCGTAAAGCACCTCGGTGTGTTTCGACTTTTGCGCGTAAGAGCCAGTTCCCCTTGGTTACTGCGGCTCCAGCAGTCTGCAGTCCGTAGGGGCTCATAAGGGTCGGCAATGCATCAGCAACTCCTATGGTGTTGCAGGTGTCCATGGGAGATGATGACTACTTACTACCAGGTGGCTCGTCACCTCGTTTGCCGACTCAATTCCATAAAAAAAACCAATAACACTTTGATTGTCCTCAGAATCGAACCCAGGACCTCAATCGTAGCAGTCGCACTTACGAAAATTAAGATTAAGGCAGCTCTAAATAAAGATGACAATATATTCGAATTATGATGCTTACTAATTTCAAGCTAGTCTTCAGCGAGGTTCAACCAGTATCACAATAATAAATCCAGTTTGAGTCTTGAAGTAATCCAATCCACATTGCCTATTAAGCCACTAAAATCGTGCCCTGAATTAACTTCTGATACTCAAGCTATAGAATATTGATATACTAAGGTAATTACAATTAGTTAGTTGCCGGCTCGTTAAGCTAATGGTTTAAGTGCCTGACTGACACTGAACACTTGGTCAAGCGGGCCGTATTTCGGAATGATGCTGCAATTACGTAATAGTTTTTATTTTAAGTATCTGGTAGATATTATGAACTTGAACGGTTGGCTTAGATGATTGATGACGAAGAAATATTATTAATAGTTAAAGCTTAAATAAGATAAATAGAAAAAATACATTTTAATTTATCATATAAATACCAGTACATTTTTCAATAGGACAAATTAACATACCATCACGCCTGTATTCCCCGAAGGGTTAGGCGGAGGTATACTATATAGCATAGCAGCTACACTAGACCTCCTGGATTTGATTCCCAGGTCGAGCAAAGTGTTATTGGATTTTTCTATTAAATTCGCAAGCAGCTTGGAGTTTGGATTTGTCCGGTTAACGGCAATAGGTTCACTCCCTATTAGGACCTAAATATAACGGCAAACTGTGACGGTAGATTAGTACCTACACTTCGGCCTAATTATTCCAGGAATACAACGGAAATGGTATGTTAAAACCGATGGCAGCTAGAAATACTTTCTATAAATACATTTAATATTTTACATCGAGGCTTTGGGTAATTTATTTAAACTCAATTATAACTAAAACAAATCCAGATTACGCCTGACTTTAGTACCACGTAAGCGCATTTCTGGATCATCAACTGGATTGAATCCATCTCAACTTTGAATCTTGAATTATTATTATCATCTACAAAATATGCAACCGTATTATTTCTTTCGCTCGAATGTGATTTAGTGTTTGAACAGAATGAGACAAAGTATGCAGCTCATAAAACGTTAATGGCCTAATCATAAAAACAATTGAAATGAAATGAAATTATTTATTCTGCAAGTAGATCTTTTACATGTCAATGGTTTGTTTTTTTTTAGCTAGATGGCGTCGGCATTTCCTAACTGAAGACCTCTGAGAAGAAACACCGAATTCAGAGAATCATGGTCTCTTTTAAAGTCCAGACATGGAAGAACACTTATATGTGAGTGGTACGATGTAGGGTAATGTCTGAAATCGCCTTTGGAGGAAAGAACCATATCAGCTTTGAGTAGACCAGTCCTAACTGACGGCACGCATGCATCAGTCATCGTGTAGCTCAACCATAATTTAGGGAGCTCAACAACCTGTCGCATGACCATACCAGATCAGCAGGAAAGAAAATTAAAATATCTATAGTTCGAATGTTATTCACTATTGTCCTTTTGCACAAAACGCAATTTAATCAACGTAGGAATAGTAATTACGTCCTTTTACTCATCATTCAACTTCAAGAAATTAAGTTTCAATAGAAATTAAAGGAAAAGCAATCAAGTAAATTTCCGTTTAGGATTGCATTGATATGTTCCAAGCTACATAGCATCAGTTTATAGAGATTACCTTCACATTACACAATGTAGCAATTTAATTGCTTTGGGCGAATTACGAATTAATCACAATCATGAAATTACTTAAAGGATTAAGTGTATCAGGGTGAAGCATACCTTCGAATTTGTACGTAAGTGTATCGTAACATGAAACTAGTCTATTGTAGTGGAAATTAGTACAGATGGAGACATAAGGGATTTGAATAATATGCCTAAGCTTGATAGTATCGTTTCAACTCACATAATATGTATCAAGTATTGTTGGTCCAAGTATAATCAGAGCAGGTTTTACTAGGCAAAGACGTTAATAGGCGAACACCGCGAGTCTTGATTCAGTAAGAGAAGGTTTATGATTATCATAGGCCGTCGAGAAAATCTCTCGACCATACAAGTTCCCTCACGATATTTCGCTCGTGTTTTTGAAATTCTGAGCTCATCAGGCGAACTGGTGGTCAAGCGTAATCCTATCACGAATAAAAAAAAATGCTGCTTAATACCTTCGATGCGAATCGCTCAATCTCGGGCGGGTAAAGTTTTGTGCATAATAATGTGAACGATGTCTTTTGGCTCGAATCAGCTCCAACTATACCGGCCAATGGCGGTCCGGTGGATTGCTTTGGCATTTTCGAGAAATTTGATGATGGGTGAAGCTGAAGCCGATTCCGCGTCGCATCGTGTTATGTCGATAGATGTGGGGAGACCTTTAGTAGCGTATATTTATATACTAATCTATACTGTTAATTTATATATGTACTATAAATATTTTAAAAATAAATCTAAACTCACCCTCTGTATTATTTCAGTGACAATAAAACATTATTTAGACTTAAATAAAGTCTTGCGTCGTTTAAGTAGACTTAAACTTAATCAAAATACTACGTACTAAGATATAAGTATGACTACTTAAGTAATACATGCAGGTTTCATTACGAGCTAGAGTTTCGCGTTAATTAAGAGTCAGCATGGATGTTGTGAAATCGTTTAGTGCTTAAGAACTTGTTAAAATTATACGTTGGGTACCTAAAGTAATTGTGTATACTTTTTGATTACCTGTTTGCGAGAGAACAAAATAAACTCAATGTTATGGCAACGGAAGGTTTATTACTTATAATAACATAGATTTAAGTTTGATTTTTAACGAAGAAAGAAAATAGATATTAAAGTTATTTTAGTAAAGGAAAAATTTTTCAATCGCGGGCAGGATTCGAACCTGCCTCTCCTGGTTGGATACACCCTGACCTCTAAGCCACCGCAAACCCTATCTGTCTGATTGAAATTTTGCATTCACATTCTGAATTTACGTCATAAGGTCACGTTGGCGACATCTATGAAAGGCAAGTTACCTTGCTTCTCAACCGATACGACTTACTTAACAATTAGTTCAATGTCGCACGATTTTTACTTTACTAAAATAACTTGCAAATGCAAAATAATCACAAAAAGATAATATAGATATTTGTAGTAAGACGATGGCAGTATTAGTATAATTTGTGCGCCGCGCGCCGTTGCAGTCGGCCGGCGTCGCGTGATATTTATCCTCGGTGATTGGCTGTTGTGTATGACGATATATTGCGCGGCGGTCATAGGTTGTAGAAATATCACGACATTTTCTCAAGCATCGATTGGTGAAGCGATGGCTTGAACATTATATTACTCTTGTACTTCAATGTCTCATGTCAATGTTTTTATCTCAGGTTTTTATTAACAAACTAGCGACCAGACTGCCTTATTAGCCTAAAACGCTATGGCTACTCTAGAGGTTCTGACTTCAATTCGAAGGCGAGCAAAGTGTTATTGGGTTTATCTGTGAAATTTTCTGCAGCAGCTCGAAGTTTGGTATTTGTGCCCGTTTAATGGCAGTCAGCTCGACCCCTATTACATATATAATTAAGCTATTGCATAGCTTCTATCGCGGGCCTTGAGCGTGGGGACCGAATCCAGAAATTCCGTAACGAAAAAAACCTAACACGCTTGTCGCCTGGCGAGTTGCTGAACTAAAGAGAAACACGCTTGTCTCTTTAGTTCAGCAACCCGCCTTTAGGTGGCATTGGTTGTATTACATAAGTTGATAAAAAACGCTATGCAATAGCTTTACCGCGGCAGTCCCCGAGTGCCACATGATGGTAAGTAGTCATCGTCACCCATGGACACCTGCATCACCGGAGGAGTTGCTGATGCGCTGCCGAGCTTTAAGAGCCCCTACGGACTGCAGATTGTCAGAGCCGCAGCAACCGAGGGGGAACTGGCTCTTACGCGCAAAAGTCAAAATACACACCAAGGTGCTTTACGACAGAGTCCGACGTAAAGGTGGTCGCCAGCCAGTCAGACCCCGAGAGGTCCTACCACAAAGCAAGCCAGATATTTTCTCGGCTCTTACGATATGCCTGTCTGAATGGCAGTGAGGAACTGTATTCTAACCCATCCTCACACGGGGGATCAATTATATCAATATGTCATGGATCAAAATTAACTTGTTCTTACATAATCGATCCAATGGTAGTGCAAACAAAGTTCTTTATAAGAAACAGAAGTTTTATAACTTTGTAATTATGTAAACACAACCTTTTTGTTTCAAACTTTTTAACAGATCTGTTAAATTTGGAATAAAATTCCTTAAGGCTTTTTTATTCTGTCTGAAAATCCGAGTGTTTCATTTGAATTATACCTAAGTGATTTACCCAAATGAAGAAACTATCTGGGATTTTTTTATGGGATTATATTATACATAAGTATAAAGTAATAAAACTATTCATAGCTAAAATAACATGCCATCAAGCTTGCATTCCCAGAAGCGATAAGCAGAGGTGTAGATAATGTTTTACACCCACAGTTAACCGGTATGTTCATTGTTCGGGTCTCATGTAACAGGGACAAATCCAAACTCTGAGCTGCAAAATTAAATATTTAAGGGATATATGAACATCATTACGTATCATAGGCACATATTTGACCGGACTCTCAGACATGCAAATGTCGATTGTCGTTATTAATGTGAGGACAGAGCTCACTTTTTTATGGAATAGAGGGTACGCGAGCAGTCGAATCGCCTGATGGTAAGCGATTACCGCCGCCCATGAACACCCGCAACACCAAAGGAGTCACAAAAGTGCGTTGCCGGCCTTTTAAAAGAGGATTTACTTGAAACAGACAGGTAAGTACTTAACTAACTTTTAAAATACATTAAACGATAGATAAAAGTTAAGTAAGGAAATTGTCAGTAGCAGCTCGGTGTCTGGATTTGTGCCCGGTTAATGACAATACGCTCGTCCCCTATTACATGGGACCTAAACATTCCGGTGAACTGTGGGTGTGGTAGACCTCTACCTAAACTTTTGGGGGTTATAGGCGTAATGGTATAAAAGTTAAGTAAGAACTCTGGTATCTATAACTCTGATGCCAGGCACATACCTGGTAAGCACAGTAGATCCAACGAATCATCAGTCAGGTTGTACACAGTACAGTTGGTAGGTGGGTCCGGTCTCGTCGCTGGTAATAACGTGTACACGCACGGCGTCACCTGCTGCCCCGCCAAGTTCGTGGCACGACACGACAGGGTCCCGTAGTCCACGTCCGATACTGGCGTGTATGTTAGTAGAGACTTGCCTTCTTTTGCTTCTACTGTGAAGCGATCCTGGGGAAAGAATGAAGAATTAGTATTACTAGCTTCTTTGCGCGCCCGCGACTTTGTTTGCGTGGACTTCAGAATTAGGTCGGACCTGAATAAAAAGTAAGAAGTGGGTTATTCCAGACTATAATGCATCTCTGTGCCAAATTTCATCCAGATCCGTTCAGCCGTTCTAGCGTGAAAGAGTAACAAACATCCATACATCCATCCATACTCAGAAACTTTCACGTTTATAATATTATTAAGGATTAAGGACAAATGTAGCGCAGAGGCTAATGCCTCTGATATTTCATTTCTTGATAGAAATTAAATTAATTTTAAGTAAAACTGATTATTAGAACATCTCTAGCTTTAGAAAATATTTTTTTTTATTGTTTAAGTCGGCAAACAAGCTGACGAGCCACCTGGTGGTAAGTATTCATCGTCACCTATGGACACCTGCAACACCAGAGAAGCTGCTGATGGTTGATGCTGCATCAATGGTCTAATTAGATTTTAGGGGATCTATAATAATTATATTGTCACTCAAAAAATTTTGACGGCGCGTCAAAACTTTTGATAAAACTTGGTACGGAATTTACCTATATAAAAACTAAATTGAATTATGGTATACTGTGCAACGTCCGTAGTTCTTTAGTATCGCTATCGACTGGTTCATTTATGCCGAATTACAAAGAATTATCGGACTGTAATGTCAAATTTGAACGCTCTCAATATTACACTTTTTAATTGGAACACGTATCGATGACGGTTATAATTTACAATTGGAAAAGGAATGAAGAAAAATATTCTTTTTTTTAATATGGAAGCTAAAGTACGAATCTATTACGTAATGTTTTATGATATTCTTTAGTATGGTTCATTATAAAATATAAAAGCCGTCTTTTTAGTAATATTTTATTAAAAAAGCACAAGCAAATAGTGCATTCAGTACCAGTTTCTTTTATTAATTATTATACCATCACGCCTGTATATCTCGAAGGGTTAGGCAGAGCGGTACTAATGTAATCCATTGTTTGACGATATCTTTAAATCCCATATAATAGGGGGCGTATATTGGCAAATCCAAATTCAAAACTGCTTCTGAGAATTTCATAGAAAACTCCAATAACATTTTGCTTGATCTGGGAATCGGTCTCAAGTCCTTTAGCGTAGCAGTCGCACTGACAATCAATAGACTAAAATGATGCAGGCCACTTACCGCTTAATTACTGTAATAGTAGTAAAAAGTAGCTGGACAAAAAATATGACAAACTCCAGTTTTTTTCTCTAGCTGTTACATATCGTATGACAAGACACACGACAATAATTATGAAAGACAGTATCTTTTGCGAAACTGACACAAACTAGTATTTCATTAGGTAAGTTCCCTTTTAAGTTAATTTTTAGTAAAGAAAAAAAATCAATCGCGGGCAGGATTCGAACCTGCGTCTTGTGGTTTGATATACCAGACGCTCTGACCTCTGAGCCACCGTGAACCCTACCCGCATGATTGAAATTTTTCCTTCACATTCTGAATTTACGTCATAAGGTGACGTTGGTTGGTTGGTGGTTTTTTTTCCTTTACTAAAAATTAACTTAATAATCTTCGCACCTTTTTTTACTAAGAGACACGTTTTTATTCATAGACACATATTTTATTGTAGTAGGATGACAAATAACACCGGTCGGTTCATAGCAAGAGACATAACGATAAAACCAGTATTGTCACTGACACGTTGACATCTTGAGACCTCAGATGATAAGCTTAATATATATGTAGATAACTAGTCTTATCTATTTCGAGTATGTATATTTTTCCACAAAGTATTTTATTTGGGATTACGTTGAGTTTATAAATATTGAGAACCTTCTTTTAGTAATTTCGACTTGGGTTTCACTATAACTTCCTTCTTAGAAGGAAGAATATAGCAAAAAAAAACGACCCTTGTAAAATAATTCTAGGTTGAGGAATCAACTTTTTGGATCCGTGCAACTAGAATCATAACGTTTGGTTTCTTAAAACCGAACCGAACCGAGTTATGTGCATGCCTGGGAAGGTTTATGATAAAAAAAAACAAAATGATAAAATATGCATTGCAACGCATGCCGGGAGAAAGGTAGTTTGAAATAAATCTCTGTCACAAGGGCCTAGTGTGAGTTCGCAGACTTCGACAAAATTTCTCAATAATGCAAATTTCCTTGTGATGTTTTTTTGTGCCGTTTAAGTGAGTCATAATTAATTATTAATTAATGAAATTTCCGAAGAAGTAATTTTTTCATAGCTATAAATAGTAGAATTCCAATATCAGTAATCATATCTACACACCAATGGGCAATGACCCTCCAATCCTGTCACTTGTCACTTCACCCGCATCTCACGTCACCCACTTGCCTATTCATAGTCGACCCAAATTTATTGCAGCCGATTTGAGTCTTACACTAATAATTGGATTATGAGTACCTACTTGAAATTTTGAAGTGATTCGTTAAAGACAACTCCCGTCGGTACTAGGAAACAAACCAAGGGGAGCTCACAAACACTAACTGCTAAACAAAACGTTATGTAGACCTACCTAATAATTATCGGATTAATACTTTTAGCCTTGATTAGACAGGATATAGATAAATCGATGTTAAAACATTTTTTTTATCGGTTAAATCAACAAACGAGCTGACCAGCTACCTGGTTGTAAGTAGTCATCGTCGCCCATGGACACCTGCAACACCAGAGATGCTGACGCGTTGCCAACTAATAAGAGCTTCTACGGACTGCAGACTGCCAGAGCCGCAGTGGCCGAGAGGGAACTGGCTCTTACGCGCAAATGTCGAAACAAACGCCAAAGTGCTTTGCGACAGAATCCGCCGTAAAGGGTGGTCGCCAGCCAGTCAGACCCCAAGAGGCCCTACCACCGAGCAAGTCAGATATGTTCTTGCCTCTTACGAGATGCATATCTAAGTAGCAATGAGAAACAGTATTCTGACCCATCCCAACACGGGGAGAATTATTTTAAAACACTTGGTAAATAACTATGAATTAATGACACTTTAAAATGAACAACTTTATTCTTTAATCTTGTTTTATTTGTTCTTGTATGTACCTTGTCTCAATAAATGTGTTCTTCTTTCTTTCTTTATTTACTGTAAATCACTACCAGCAATTTGTATAGAATGTTGCTTTATCATTTTTATAATCAATTTTATTAATCGTAACAACCGCAGCCAATAATTTTGAAGGATGTTTTGAACCAAACATGTCAGTTAAGTCAGATTTCGTAAATAATTATTACATACGTAGGTCTATACATACATCTCTTGTTAACCCTTTGGGAGTACAGGCGTGATGGTACATGTATGCTAATATTATAAAGCTGAAGAGTTTGTTTATTTGTTTGTTTGAACGCGTTCAGGATCTCAGGAACTACCGGTTGGAATTTAAAAAATATTTTTTTGTTGGATAGTCCATTTATCGAGGAAGGTTATAAGATCACGATACGCCTCATAGCACGGTTGAAATCGGCAGCGGGTCGCTAGTTATGTATAAAATAGATTACTTACAGGATCAACCTTGATAGAACCTGCTGAGTTATTAAGGGTCCACTCGAAGGTGTCTGGTGGTGGGAACGCGTCAACTTCACAAACTACCGTCGCGGGCTCCTGTAGTGCTGCACCGATAATCTTCATCTCTTTCTTCTGGCAAAGCGGTCTGTCTGTATGAAATAATAATACAATTTTTTATTGAAATAATAAAATGTTATAACATTCGTGGGGCCCTGATTCCTGCGCTAGGTTAATAAACCTGTGTTAAAGGAGCCGACGTCTTCCCTCAGCATTTAATCCATAATTTAAGTTAAGTTATAAGAACAGAAAAAGGAAAAAAAAAACAGATAAGTCAATAATTATGAAGTATCAAAACTAACTTAACTGCCTAATTGTTTAATGTTCCAGAGCGTGACTGCTACGCTTGAGGTCCTGGGTTTGAATCCCAGGTCGAGCAAAATGTAACTGGATTTCATTTATGAAATTCTCAGTAACAACTCAAAGTCTGGATTTGTGCCCGATTAATGGCTATAGGCTCGCCCTCTATTGCATGGGATCTAAACATACCGGCGAACTGTGGGTGTACATTACTGCACCTCTGTCTTACCCTTCGGGGAATACAAGCGTCATGATATAGTAGCATGGACATGTAAAATACCACTCATTCGCTAAATAAACATGAAATCCCAATTACTATGTGATATTTTTTTATAATGCGGAATTAATTATTAGTGTTAAGAGTCCGGCGGACTGATTTTCTCTCACAAACGTAATATCGACATAAATCGTAATCCAGAAAATATTCTATCAAATTATGATATAATATATATCATTCGGATTTAGATACTGTTAATCTTACTGTGAGACAATTATTTGTACTACAAACTATACTACGTAAACACAGACACATACTGATCACATATTTACAGAACAAAACGCCGGTTTGATACGATTAACACACAAGCCTGCAGAACCGACGCAGCAAGTCGTCACTTTAAACACATTAGTTCGAAAATGTATAACAAAAAAAAAAAAAAAACAAGGTTCCTACGATCCTATTTCATCCAAAATACTTCACTGGAAATAATTGTAAGCGAATGCAATTTTTGATAAATTTACCAAGTTTGGAACGATTTTCCGGTCTTTTAATTTCAGTGAAGTAGTAGCAGACGAAACAGTATCGTAGGATCCTAGATTAACAGTATCTAAATCCGAATGATAACATAATTTGATAGAATATTGTCTGGATTACGATTTATTTCGGTATTACGTTTTTGTGGCCAATTCACGCTCCGCCGGACCCTTAAGTACTTAGTGTATTAGATACACGCCCTTAATGAATTGTTAAAGTAAAAATTACATAACGAAACAATATCAAACCCTTGGATTATCATGTCTGTATTAAAGAGAAATGTCACATACATTTTAAATATTGGTTGTGACAAATTAATGCTTCGTTCATTATAGAATTGCATGAAATCCGTCGAAAGGTATTACCTTATTCAATACAGTATTATCCAACATCATATTATTTATTTAATCCTTACTGACATGCTTTTGTGTATCTACTTGCTTTCCTTTTTTTATATAATGAATAAATATTACACATCAAACTGCGTTCTCAGCAACTATTTGGAACAAAGTTGTAAAGTTTAATATTGTAATTATGTTTTTCTTTCATAACGAGTATCTATGGAGTTTCTTGCCGGCTCTTCTCCATAAGACCCACTTTTTGGAACCATGCAACTAGTTTTGACTTTTGAAAAGTACATATTTTAGTGGTCTAACTGAAATAAAAAAAATTGACTTACTTTCAGATAAACAATATTTAACTGCCTCAATGATCTCGTAATCACTAGCGTGGTAGATCGTAAGGTTCTGCGTTCGATTACCAAATTGAGCTGTGTTACTAGCTTTCTATGAAATTCTCAGTCACAGCTTGGAGTTTGTAATTGTCCTTGGTTAATGGCAATAGGCTCGCCCTCTATTGCATGGGACCTAAATATACCAGCGACTAGTGTACATTAGTACACCTCTGCCTAATCCTTCAGAGATACAGGGTTGATAGTATTTATGGTTACCCAGTAACCTTACGTACCATTAACCCATTTAACTAGCTATTTTTACGCCCCGACATTCCCTAACGGTGCTGTAATAAAATTTACTTAACCCAGTTTCTTCAAACTCCCCACGTGGACCAATATTCACGGAATAAATATTAGCACTTGGCTAGCCTTATCTTTATCTATTTATACAGAAAAAATATCCAAAAATAGTTTATTAGAACAAGGAAAAAATCTAGAACATGGAAAATGTTTTATGTACAAGGTACGTTTTTTTATGGGATAGGGGGGCAAACGGGCACGGATCGCCTGATGGTAAACGATTACCACCGCCCACGGACACCCGAAACACCAGAGGAGTCACGAGTGCGTTGTCGACCTTTTAAAAGGGGATGGGGCTTCCGGTAACCTCACTCACTCGGCGAAACACAACGTAAGCATTGTTTAACGCCGGTTTTCTGTGAGGCCGTGGTATCACTCCGGTCGAGGCGGCCCATTCGTGCCGAAGCATGACTCTCCCACGTAAAAACAAGTTCATTAAACTTTGTGACGGACATCACGAATGACACTAAATTCTACAGGCGACAGAATAACGTAACAAACACAAATATAAACACATTACTCTAAAAGGCGCCTTATCTAGCTAATTATACAAGCAGTTTGTACTGGGTTTACTTACAGACAACTTGCATATGCAAATGTGGCGACTTGCCGTCACCCTCGACGTTTGAAGCGGTGCAGGTGTACCGGCCAGCTTGAAGTCTAGACACGTTCCGTAATGCCAGATTCGTGCCAGTGACTACCACACCGTTGGCCGAATTATGTTGAAGTAGCACACCCTGTTGATAGTAAAGAAGGTTTTAGTCCACATTTGATTCTGACAAATGTTGGCCAATGTTCAAATGTTGGATGAGTTTTGTTTAATTCTTAAATGAGAAATGACAGTTACAAAATACATTGTTTTCAAAATATTATATGCAGCTAAAGTTAACATGAGTAACCAACATCGCCATCCACAGATAAACTTTAAATTAATTATAAGGTAAGTCGAAAGTTGCATGTATTGAGTGAGGTTTTCGATTAAATATATGATTCAATGTGTAAATTGGTGATAACACGCCTTTTGAAAGATGCTTCTGCCATTTTTTTTTTATTAAGGACATTTCCCGCAATGTGGAACATTAAGTGGTGTCGGGAACTTTACATAAAGTTTTTACTTTACTTACTTACTTTGATGATAAAATGATAACGTCGTCTAGGTATACGTTAAATTTTACTCGCTACTAAAAATTTTAAAATAAGTCGGTGGCGAAATCATAAGATCCGATCAAATCAAAGGCTCAGTCTTCCGAGACTGTTCCGCACATAACATATTTTTTTATTTTTCTGAAGGCGGTTTTATTATTTTATGCTACAATTGAACATGCCGCATACATCAAATCTATTAGCTTGGTAATAGCCAACACAAACCCTCATCACTTGATTGCCATTACCAAGAATATTAATATCACTAATGTTAAAATACTCGTGAATTCCTAATGTAGTTCAACCATTTTGTATCACGGATATTATTACGCTGTAATTCGTTTTTTTAGCTTTGACGAGTGTGTAAAAAAATGGTCTGGCGCACACTGGGCAAACTTTTTGTGTCAAAGTAAAAGCCATTAGGTAGCTGTTAATCTTTTACTTTGACATGAAAATAGTATTTTTTTCTTAATTTTGCCTAGACTAGGAGGAACCAACAATTTGTAAGCAAATATTTGCCCGGTTCGTGATCGAACCCGCGTGCAGTGGGGCAGAAGCCAATCGCTGAATCCCTCTGCGCCAAAACTCTCAATTATATTATTTTTAAATTCACACGAATATTTTTTGTTACTTTATTACTTCTACACGAGTAAATTATTACTCAAATTTCGAAAAATCTATGTAATATTAATAGTTAAATTAACTTTTATTCTCGTTAATTTGGTAATATGATATGAATTGACGACACGTTTGGCGTAGCGGCTGAGCAATCGGCTTCTGCGCAACGTGTTGTGGGTTCGATCCCCACACGGAGCAAATATTTGTATAATCTGCAGGTACTGTTCCGGGTCTGGGTGTTTGTGTTTGTGAGAATTTGTGTTTGTAAACGCACCCACGATACAGGAGAAAATCCTAGTGAGGGGCAACGTTTTTTAAAAGAAGAAAAGAAAAGAAAAAATACTATGAACAGGATAAATAAAACTTATGGATTTTAAAATACCTACTGTTTTAAATTTTAAAGAAAAAATATGTAGAGAATTCTCTGTTAAAGAACTATTAAATAGTTTGCATTTTGCTCAGTATACTATGCAGTAAAAGCAAAAAAAAATACAAATGCTGCAGCACAAAAGTATTTATGAGTTTCAATCAGTGTAAAACCTGGGACAGTCAAGCCTGGTAGGGACAGTAGGTATACAAGTATAGCTGTTGTATAACGTTACGAGGGTTTATTTTCTGTCCTGTTTGTTTTTATTTTTTAATTCGTTATAGGCTTACCCTTGACCGCTAGTTCGCCTGATGTTAAGCGATACTGCGATCTACGATGAAACGCGCTTGCCTTGAAGAAATCGATTCACTCGTCATAAGACACCCAGATTATATGGGGGAAGACCCAATCGGGAAGCGCACATGGACTTATAGCGTATCGCGTTCGGGTTTTTGGAATGTCCACCATGAATCGATGGCGCTTTTTTAGTCGTCCGATAGTAGAAAGGACTAGGGGTAATAAGATTGTGGAGAAATCATGCACACTCTACGAAATGTATCCGATAAAAATCCTGTCCTGTTTTTTTAATTGATATAGTGATCGTACAGTGGAATATTTGGACTCGGACTTGGGGGATTTTGACTATTTTCATGTTTCTTTTTTTGGCTTTTTTAGCAAGCGTATATAAAATCACAAGGATGAACAAACTGCTTCATTAGTTTAGTGGTCCTAAGCGTGACTGCCATGCTGGAGGTTTGATTCCCAGGTCGAACAGTATTATTGGGTTTATGAAATTCTCAGTAGAAGAAAGTTGGTAGGTATGTTATGAGACGTAATACTAGAAATGATTGTATTTTATTTAGACCTTTAAATAACGCTATATTATCCTGTTGAAAAACACTCGGTAATAAACAATGATTGAATTATCTTACCAATCTATGGAGCGAATTAAATACCAACACGCCGCCCTCATTAAGCCTGTTTGCTGAAATGACATTATCGTGAGATGTGAAATGCGGGATGTGAATTGATATGATACGATATGACCTTACGTATTTCATAATTTCATGGTATATTTTGTCGTGGTATAATAATGATAAAAAACGAATGACAAATTATCATAAATAACATTATAAAAACTAATCATTTGACAAAATACAGATGTCGCAAATGTTTTATTTTAAGATTAGTTTTTATTATCCTGTACCTGCTCATATTTGCATGCCGAAAGGTTGTACATGGCGATTTTTACGAGTATACTGTATGACTCTGACACCATAATGTACCCATATTACGCAAATAAAAATATGATTGATTGATTGATTGAAAAATGATGTTGCTAAAGAGCTATGACTATTTTCATATTTCAGTAAAAAAATTTGTGTATATTATAAAAATACCTTATTGATAGCAATAACGATACTGATTCCGATATCTACGAACACTACCAGAACTTAAAACAAGACATGATTCCTTTGAAAATTCAAGCTCTATTTGCTTTAGTTGGACATGTCCATTTATGCCAGTTGGCAAAGTCCACTTCGTCCAATTGTGTGATGCTGCAGTCTCACGGGAATCACGTAGGATCGGAGGTCTTATTGGCTAACTCCGATTGCGATCAAAATAGATTTCGATTCAACCAACCGTTGCGTTTTTGCAGCGACATTTTACTTGGCTATTTTCGTGTTGCATCTTGTCTGTTGAGGTACTACTAGTAATACTGTTTATTTTTTTAACGTTTTATCTCACATTGTATCTTCTTTTTCGACCGACCTCAAAAATGAGGAGGTTGAAAAAGAAGTTTGTTGTTTTTTTTTATGTTTGTTACGCAATTACTCCGTCAAATATGAACCGATTATTTTATCGATATTGGGTATACTTTAGAGCTGGCGCTATAAAAATTTGGTAAAGATCTAATCACAAAATTAATGACAATAACACGTAAAAACCGAGTAAATGTTAACGTCGTCTGGGTATGCGTAAAATTTAACTCGCTACTAAAAATTTTGAAATAAAATAACTTTTAATAAAAAGTAAAACCACCTTCAAAAACATAAAAAGAAATGTTAGGACAATAGCGTGATGCTTATCCTATCCGCCAACACAACGCTTCGTCACGGTCCGTGGCGACCTTGCTCACCGTTAGGAACACAACATAGCACGGAGAAAGTGTCTCCCTTGCAGTTCATTTGCTGTGTTTTCAAATGAAGTCGTTATTTTGATGTGATTGTACTCTGTTACTGGAGTTTGTCTGGGATAGTACTAACGCATTGCCAAATAATATTCTGTCACTAAAGCCTTAGCATTTCTTAGCCTTAGTATTTCTATATTTCAAAATATTCAAGGAAATAAGAAAATAAAAACAATACAAATTGTTAATTACGTCATTATAATTTTTTTGGTATAAAATTCATGACTATTAAGCAGTTAAAGAGAAAAATACAAATTAGGTTAAAAAAGGCCTATTTAATTCAATTATTATGCAAAATTGGGGCAAATTTATAAAAAAATTAAACAATACAGTTTGTTTGTGATGACCTTAAGTATAACATATATTTTTTATATAGCAAACGCACATAAGGATTCCACTAGAAACTTCTTTAAAGCTACGGTGTTCTTTTGGATTTGAACGATGTAATGCCTTAATGTCCTAATTTTAAAATTTGGCTGGTCTTTGAAATTTAATCCTGTACATAAATATTCAAATCAATAAAAACTTAATCATGGCGAAAAAACACACGAGACTAGAAATCCACCTTATCAATACTAAATCAATTTCAATCTCATATGAACACTAGTAAATCAAATTGAAAACGAAAATACTTTCAAAGATGTAGATGTCAAAGGTGTAGATGTCACCAAACGTCACCTTAAGACGTAAATTCAGAATGTGAAGGCAAAATTTCAATCATGCGGGTAGGGTTCGCGGTGGCTTAGAGGTCAGAGCGTCTGGTGTATCAAACCAGAAGACGCAGGTTCGAATCCTGCCCGCGATTGAATTTTTTCCTTTACTATTAAATAACTTAATAATCTTAGCACGGAAAATGCAAAAAAATCACAAAAAGATATACTTTCAAAGATTTATTACTTACGTTATGTTCCCATATAACTTTGTATGCTGGCGGATTGGCATCGACTTTACAGTCGAAATAAACGTCATCACCCTCTTCAATGTCATTCGGGTTCATCGTGGACCCAAGTTGGATTGTAGACTCTGGCATGTCTGTTGATAAACATACAAATTAGAACCTTGTTTCTGCATTACTACGTTCATTTTGCGTTAAATGTGTTTGTATAATAAAAGCTTTGATGAACGAAACATAAGTAAACATGGAATAAAGTTGAGGAAATGGGCACGAAATTGCGGTTGAACTGTTTGTAAGGATAAAGTCTTTTTGTTATAAAATTGATTGATTAATATCTTCGTACTGAAGTAATTATTTCCAGAGAGAAACATAATTTCTATCAGGCGGGTGGGGTTCGCGGTGGTTTAGCGGTCGGAGCGTCTGGTGTATCAAACTAGAAGACGCAGGTTCGAATCCTGCCGGCGATTTAATTTTTCCTTTACTAAAATAACTTTAAATCTAAGCATGAAAAAAGCATGGAAAATGAAACAAAAAAATCACGAAAAGATATCCATACATACAACTTTCGCGTTATAATATTAGTAAGGATTTCTTTAAGGTCCTGGGTTCGATTCCCTGTCGATTCCTAATATGTATGTGGGTTTTTCTATGAATCTCAATAGTAGCTCGAAGTTTGCATTTGTGGAAATATAATGGCAACGAGCTCGCTCATTATTGCATAGGACCTAAAACCTGAAACTGATCTAAAACTGAGCTGTACACAAGTACACCTCTGCATAACCCTTCGGAGATTACAGGCGTGATGGTAGGTGTTTTATACTTATTACCATAATTCTGTATTTAATTTAAGCACTTCGTTCATTTTCTGATCCAATTAGTGTAAGAATTTAGTCAATTTCAATAACTTTTATACTTCATCAAAATATCAAATTGAAAACAAAAGCTGGAAGATTAATTATAAGTATAAAATTACGAAGAACTTGGTATCTCACTTTAAAATATATACCACTTGTTAATTTAAAAATTAATTGGAAAGGATTAGTACCTCTCCTTAAGGGTACGGCGGAGCTTGAATTGCCCACAAAATCGTAATACCGATATAAATCGTGATCCAGACCATATTCCATCAATGTTATTATTCGGATTTGGATACCGTTAATCTAGGTTCCTACGGTACTATTTCGTCTACTACTACTTCACTGGAAATAAAAGACCGGAAAATCGTTCCAAACTAGGTAAAGTTATCAAAAACTGCATTCGCTTACATTTATTTCCAGTGAAGTATCTGGGACGAAATTGTAGAGTAGGAACCTAAATGAACGGTACCGGAATCCGAATAATAACAGAATTCCATTAAATTGTGTTTGAATTACGATTTATTTCGTTATTACGTTTTGTAAGAGAAATTCGGTCCGCCGGACTCCTAAGGTGGAAATACTTTAATAATAAAAAAATCACAAAAAGATACTTCAATAATATTAAAAATAAATTGCTTATCAACGTTATCAAGCGTTGATTATCACTGGTTTACAAAAAAATCGCAGTAGTGAGGCGTGAGTGAGACATCAGATAGATTTTTTGATGCTAAATCTAAATCCGGCAACCAAATCATTCTAGGACGTCAGAATTTGGAGATATACAAGTCTCAAAATGTTCATAATATATGGCAAAATATGTAAGGCCGATATTTTAATTTTTAACACCTTACACTGCAAGCTATTTGTAATGTATACTCATGTTTTTACAAATAAAATATCTCTTATAAAGACTGTTTTTGGTGATAATTGAAGTAATTTTTCTAGGAGAGTTAATTTGTATTATCATTTCTAATTAAAGCATCCTTTAGTATTACCTACTCTTCGTCTTTCAAATCCGTTTTAGTTTGCTTCGCTACGAGATTTTTTTGTCAAGGTATACTATTTTATTTCATGATGTAGTCCGTTAAAATTCAAAATATAAAACAGATAATATCGAAGTGCTGTAGCAAAAAATTTACATCTTGAGAAAAAAAAAACTCGTAACGAAGCATGAATTTAAAAGGATAAGAGAAGTTATCTTTTGCTGCAAAATTTGCCGTCTTCAGAAAAATACTTCAAATATCGCCAAAAACCGTGTTTAGCACTTTGAGCAATCTCAAAGTGTTAAACACGTAAAAGTGAAAGATTTTTAGAGATCTACTCGTACCAATGTATATCTCTAAAAATCTACAAGAAATGATGTCTTAAGGGGAATAAAAAATTTAAAATATATAAACTAGTGATTATTGATTGATTAAATATTGAACCTTAATGATGCAAGTTCTAAAACCGAACAATTAATTTGAGATTACCAAAAAAATCGCGCTAAATTTGAACTTAAATTATGAAAGCATACAGCACGGCTGTAAGGCCAGAAAAACATAAACCCATCTACTGTCCCTATGATGCACGGGTTTCATCTCAAAATTAGAGCGGTTAGACTATTGACCACCTTCGCGGAAGAATGAAACTACGCTCCCGTAACCCCAGCAAAAAGTGGTGAAGCGAAACACCTGTGTGGTTTTAGTTGGCAGGTCAACTAAAACCACACAGGCAGGTAGGCAGGTTAAGGTTGGTAGGTCCGGGTGGAGTCCGATACGCCCCGTCATCTACCCCGGGCAGCGGAAGTCCAAGAGGATTTACACGGGCAAAAAAAAAATTGTCCACCACACTGGCCTATTGAGGTTTGGCAGACTTCAGGCTAGTGTTGTAAAAATGAGCGCTGAGACTGAGACTTCAGTGCTGAGTCGACGCTCATGAATCTTAAAGACTCCACCGTTCACCGTTCAATCGCTCAAGTACATGCGACTTGAGCTTTATAGTCCAAACTCGAGTCTTCCAGGCGCGTTTCATGCGCGTTGACTCCGCGCTCAAGGCTCGGTCTTAGCGCTCGTTTTTACAATACTACTTCACACTTGGTGGTGCACTTGTTTCTTCACGATGTTTTCCTTCACTGTTTAAGCGAGTGATAACACGATACAACTTTGAAAATACATTGGCCATATTTAAGCATGACTTGAAATATGTAACAGAAAAATATGGTAAAAGGACCGAAACCATGTTGGAAAATTGGCGATAGTCGTCATTGGGGATTACACTCCCGTCGTAACAAAACTGTAGAAGCAAAGTATTTCAATTTCAATCCTATTCCGTCACGAATAAAGTTCATAATAAATTATCTCATTCATTTTATCTAGACGATTGTATTTCTTATACTTTTGTCTACCTTCCGAGAAATGTTGAACATTGTAATTCTGACTGAACATGAAAATAAAACTTAGTTCGTTACTTTATATTTTACAGCACTATGACTTTTTATGTACATTTTAGCATACGACGTACCAATGACATCATAATTATGGAAGTGCGTGAGTTCTCATTTTTGAGTTTGTTTGGGTTGGTACCGCTACAAATATTCTGCTACTAAGGAATAATGTGCTAAATTTATTGTGTTCCAGTTAGGAGGGAAATGAGATATCAAGATGACACCGCACTTGCTTAAAGGGAAGCTCCACTCACGAATGTGTGTAAAACCATTTCTTAAAGAAATAAACTATGCCAAGACATTATTCGTGATAGGCTTACGATTGATCGCCAGTTCGCCTGATGATAAGCGATACTGCGATCTACGATGGAGCGCGCTTGCCTAGAAGAAACCCATTCACTCGTGATTTAAAGACGCCCAGATTATATGACTTAAAGCGTTTCGTTCGGGTTTTTGGAATGTCCACCATGAATGGATGTGGCTTTTTCATGCTTCTGGTCATCGTATAGCAGAAAGGGCTAGAATAAGAAACTAGAAATGAGATCGTGGAGATCTGATGCACACATATGGGTCCTGCGATATCCTGTGATATAATATCTATGGGCCACAGATGCCTAAAAATAAACGATTTATTATTATTATTTTCCTGCGCCTCCTCGTATGCAACCAAATCATCTCGCCATTTCTTTCTGGGCTCTTTCCACTAATAAATTACTTAGAGAAATTCCTGTAGGATTACCAAAAAAGAACACTACGGAAAACATGCCACATTTTTATTTCGTCCGGGCAAAAAGCTCCAAATACGCCACACATATTTTTTAATTTGCAAAGTAAAAGTGCCTACAGATGATCGTAAAAGCCCATACGATGAAAAACAACGACTGCCCATACCCGCTCCCATCCAAATTGCCACTGAGTAAAAATTTTCACTTAGGTCCCGTTGAAAATTTCCTGCGTGGTTCAGTCGGGTATAAAAATGCATTAATACATTTTATGGTTTGCGGATAGTCGCAAAGCCATGAAGAGGGAAGGAATGGGTAGTAGGTACTAAAATTCCCTTTAACTTTTATTTAAATTACTAAGTAATAACATTGTTTTATTCCAGTTTTTTAAGCTATTGCATAGCATCTATCGCGGGCCTTGAGCGTTGGGACCGAATCCAGAAATTCCGTAACAAAAAAAACCTAACACGCTTGTCTCTTTAGTTCAGCAAGCCGCCTTTAGGTGTCATTGGTTGTATTACATAAGTTGATAAAAACCAATGCCACCTAAAGGCGGGTTGCTGAACTAAAGAGAAACACGCTTGTCTCTTTAGTTCAGCAACCCGCCTTTAGGTGGCATTGGTTGTATTACATAAGTTGATAAAAAACGCTATGCAATAGCTTTACCGCGGCAGTCCCCAAGTGCCACACGTCTTTTTTTTTATTATAAAACATTTTATACCATCACGCCTGGAATCCCCGAAGGGTTAAGTAGAGGCGTACTAATGCACCCTCACAGTTCGCCGGTATGTTTAGGCCACATGCAATAGGGGGCGAGCGTATTGCCATGAACCGGGCACAAATTCCAAACTTAAAGCTGCTACTGAGAATTTCACAGAAAAAACCAATTACACTTTGCTCGACCTGGGAATCGAACCCAGGACTTAGCGTAGCAGTCCCGTTCAGGACCACTAGGTTACTGAGGCAGTTTTATTATATTTGCGTAAACTTCGATCTCAGGTAGGATTTAAATCTACATCCCTCCAGTTAAGTACACGAGACCCTTTAGCCACTAAGCTACCGACAGCATACACCGATAATATTATGTCGTCAATAGATTTTGCTAACGTTACGTTGAGACGTAGGATGTGGAAGAAAATTTTAAATCATAGGTAGCATCTCTGCCTAGCCCTTCGTAGAATGCAGGTATGGTGTATTCTGAGATTAGACAAAAAAAAAAACATTTTGTACCTATGTTTGTTACGCCATTATTCCGTCAATTATGAATCGATTTTGTTGATTTTTTTATTGATCGGTAGGTCATATTTCAGAGGCAGTCTTATAAAAATTTGGTCAAGATCTGATTACAAAATTTAGAACAAAATGACAATAACACGTAACGACCAAGTTTAGATAACCTTATCTAGGTACATGTGAAATTCTACTCACTACTCAAAATATTGAAATAAAATGACTTGTAAGAAAAAATAAAAACGCCTTCAAAAACAAAAAAAATATGTTATGTGCGAAACAGTTTCGAAAGTCGGTGGCAAAATTAAAAGATCCGATCAAATCAAAGGCAGACAAAATCAAGTTCGCACATAACATTATTTATTTATGTTTTTGAAGGCAGTTTTACTTTGTTGTGTATATCTATAATTTATATAAACACTAGTTTTTGCCTCTGTATTTTGCTAGTAACCAATGTTTGTGTTTATTTTGTTGATTGGCATCGTAAATAAATAAATAAACAATTATGCCGAGTAAAAGCCTGCCTTGTATTATGACCATGAACTGCCAAACTGTCATAAGTTCAAATCCAAGGCACACACCCTTAAGCGAAAGGTAATTAATTAGAAAAGTCAGTTCTAATTAATTATCACTCGCATAAATGGCGAGGGAAACATCGTGAGGAAACATTCTTGCCTGAGTAATTTTTTCGAGGGTATCCTGCCAATTCGCACTGTGCCAGGGTAATGGCTATACGCCTATAGACATAAAATCTAAGTCAAAGTCAAAATGTTTTATTGCAATTAGACCAATAACTTGACATTTGAAAATGTCGCCCAGTGGAATTTCGGAAGTGCACAATTTTATACCTGTCACTGCAAGCGTCTAAAAACTTGGTTATAGGGATTTGATCCCCGCAGATGATGATATACGATAAATTCATGTTCATCAAATTCTTTTCTTGTTCATATGACGTTATTTTAGTGAAGGAAAAATTAGGCCGCGGGCAGGATTCGAAGTTGCGTCTTTTGGTTAGATACTCCAGACGCTATGAACGCGAGTCCAACCCCAGATCGATCGACCCTTACCTTTTAATTATATTTTGTGATTTTTTTCTGCATTTTCCAGGCTAAGATTATCAAGTTATTTTAGTGAAGGAAAAATTCGTACCATAAGACGTAAATTCAGAATGTAAATGGAAATTTCGATATGGCGGGTGGGACTCGCGGTAGCTTAGAGATCATAGCATCTTGTGTATCTACCCAGAAGACGCAGGTTCGAACGCTGCCCGCCGTTAATTTTTTCCTTGCCTAAAATAACTTTGTAATCTTAGCATGGAAAAAGCAAAAAATAACACAAAAAGATTGTTCATATGAATCAAGCTCAAGAAACGAGGTCAGTGACTTGGCAGAGTTCTCAGTAATCTAGAAGTTATCGCTCGATACGGCATTCATTAATTGCCAGCGATTACCAACAAAACTACTGGCAATTAGAAGTATGGCAGTGCATGCCATATTATGCAAAGTACCATTAGCGTAATTGGTATTGTGTTTATTGTGTCTCATAAAAATGGTAAAGTTTTCATGCTATTATTCAATATTGAATAGAAAGAGAATTGTAAATACTCTGTGCAAATCTAGGAGTCCTAACCCAATTACAGCGAAGCCAAAGAAGAGTTATGATTTAATCTTACTTCTTATTTGTGTACGTTTTATAATCTCTTTTTTTTCACGAAGTAAAGTATATATTGTCTGCTGAGATGGTTTGGACATGTTGAAAGAATGAATTAAAGACGATTATCGAAAGGAATTTATAAAGCGAATGTCAGTGGCAGCGTTGGTAGAGGTTGCCCTAGAAGGATCGATCTTATTGGCGAAATCCTTCAAAAAGGTCAGGTGCTTAGCACTCGCAACCGCCGTGTATGTATGAGAAGATGTATGAATGTGGAAGAAAGAAGAATGCAAGAATTGTAGCAAGTGGCAGTCTATAGTTTCTGCCTACCCCTGTGGGAGACATAGTGCGCCAACCCCAAATAAATTGGGATAGGGACAGGAAGATGATGATGATGAAGATATTTATGCTTTTTTTTACACAATGTCACCCCATCCATTTTTCACGGGATCAAAGCAATATGGGATACATTTATTATTAATTAGGTATTAATAATATTTTTAATACCTTTAACTGTTAATTTTACATTTTTTTTAATAAATATCAAGTAAATATTTGCACTACGAGTGAAATGGTAAAGTTTGTGATGATAACAATAGAGCTAAATACAACAGAAATTGCACGCAAGAATTTTTTTAAGGTATAAATAAATTATTCCATTAGATTACAATATAAATCAATTATTCGCAGTTAATTGAAACTAAACAATTTGTTAGACCGTTTAAACACGTTCTGCAATGCAGTTGTTTAAAGCAAACAAGTTGGAATTATGTTGGAAAGCAAAACTTCGTATACATAAAATAAATATTGGTTTTCTAAGGCTTTCATTCAGTCTCCAGATAGTAGTTTACTGAAAATTACTTAAGAAATACAGTATTGTAATACTTGGCCGGTATGCTGTATATTTTAATATATAGATGACAAGTTACTTATTATTTTTTCGAATTATTAATTACATGTTTTATTGTGGGACTGCCTCATTACTCTAGTGGTCCCAAGCGCGACTGCTACGCTAGGGTTCCTGGGTTCAATCCTCAGGTAGAGCAAAGTGTTACTGGATTTTCTATGAAATTCTCAGTAGCTGCTCGGATTTGTGCTCGGTTGATGGCAATAAGCTCGCCCCTCTATTACATGGGCCGTAAACATACGGAGAAAGGGTTAAGCAGAGGCGTACTAATGTACGCCCACACATTAGTACGAACTAACTCTTCGGGGAATACACACGTGATGGTATGTTTTACTGTATTACGCAGTGCATTAGGCCTTTACACCTTTCGGAGATAATTTTGAGCGAGATAGGTTTGACTGTATCTCTTGTGTCGTCTTCCGATTGAACACCGTTTGTGTACGTGAGACTGTAGGCCCACGTAAACTCGTACCAAGCTATAGATATATATATACCAAGGTATTTTTTTATATAATTCTCTTTTCTTAAGATACAGGTTATGCTAGTTTGGGAGGCAGTGCTAACAATATCCGTATACAGACTTCTGTAACGTAGTTTTGCATCTTGTTAGTTATTCAGTATATATCTACTAATGTATGTTTTTTGTGACAATAAAACATAAGATAAAACATACCATCACGCCTGTATTCCCCGAAGGGTTAGGCAGAGGCGTACTTATGCACACCCACAGTTTGCCGGTATGTTTAGGTCCCATGTAATAGGGGGCGAGCCTATTGCCATTAACCAGGCACAAATCCAGACTCCGAGCTGCTACTGAGAATTTCATAGAAAAATCCAATAACACTTTGCTCGACCTGGGGATCGAACCCAGGACCTCTAGCGTAGCAGTCGCGCTTGGGACCACTAGACTAATGAGGCAGTGTGACAATAAACTACCTATTTATTTATTATTTATTTTGTTTCCCACTGTTGGCCACTTACGGCCAGTTTCTATATCCTATCTATCGGTAGATTTGCTTACTAGAGATAGAATTTTGACATAAGCTCCATACAGCTACTGTCAAAATCCTATCTCTAGTAAGCAAATCTATTGACAGATAGGATATAGAAACCGGCCGTTAGTCCAAGATTTTCTATCCTGGACTTCTTCAGGTATTGAGGGCAGAAAAAAATAAGTGCTTGAGATTGGTATATCATTGATACACCCGTTATAGATGGGTTCAGAAATCTGTGCGAGCCTGCTTAAATTTTCAAATATTAACATTATCATTGGAAATACGATATATAGCTAGTCTAGTAACTAAAACTAGATAATCATTTAAATTGTACTCACAATACACGTTCAATGGTAGTTTGCTTTCAATAATTGAGTGGTTGAACTTCGGATGTTCCGCTCTGCACGTCAGCACTTGATCATTGTTCTCTTTTGAAGGCATCCATTGAAGCAGCGACTCCGTCTCGTTCGCATCTTCTTTGCCCTGTTTTGAAAATATCAAGTAAAATTTTAATAGAAATTCAGATAATCCAAATGGACCAGGCCATTTTATATGGTAAACGTTGGAACAAAAATATTTGGATTTAAAACATATTTATAAGTAAATAATCTTATTTTAACTTATTTATACCGTATGTATGTAAAATAGTCTCCACTCGGCGCAAATAGTAGTGGTGAGGTGACCTTAATCATTACGCCCAAGGAGCATTCAGTAACTTTAACTTTGACTAATCTGCTGTTTGCTATTTGTTGTACGTTTTCTGAAGAAATAAACAAATAAAATAATCTATAGGATAATGAATAATTTGATATCGATAAAATTCTGTAGCTCTGCGAGTACAAACATTGCCTTTAAGCTCACAGCTTTTAAACAAATTATATTACTTATTATCATTTTGTGATTTTTTTGCATTTTCCATGCTAAATAAAGTTATTTTAGTGCAGGAAAAAATCGACTGCGGTCAAAATTCGAACTTGCGTCTTCTCGTTGGATACACCTGACGCTATGACGCCAGATCGAAATTTGCTTTCACATTCTGAATTTACGTCTTTAAGGTGACGTCAATGACATCTATTGAAAAGCAAGTTACTTTGATTCTCAACTGACATGACTTACTTTACAGTTAATTTAATGCGGTGGCTGAGTGGTCATAGCGTCAGGTGTTTCTAACCAGAAGACGCAGGTTCGAATCCTGCCCGCAGTCGAATTTTTCTATCACTGTAAAATTGAATTACATTAATTTACCGTTTCTTTAGTGATGGCCTCTAGCTTCTTTCCTCCAAGCCACCAAGTGATAGTTGCTGGAGGCCTAGCTCCGATGGTTTTGCACCATAGCTCTGACTTTCTGCCCACCGACAGAGGCTGGTCTCTTGAAATTATTTCTACTTCTAGAGGCTTCACTGAAACAAATGTCCAAGGTTAAATCTTTCACGGCCGAAGAAAGATATTGAAATTTATGTGAACTTCTCTGCTCGTGCTTCTAGACTCAATTTTTGGGCTACATTTACCATCATGCTTGGATTCCTTGAAGAGTTATGTAGAGGCGTAATGGACACCCATAATTTGCCAGTATGTTTAGGTCTCATAAAATAGAATAATAGAGATAGATAGACAATAGAGGGCGAGACTATTACCATTTACCGGACACAAATCCAGCTGTGCTGAGAATTTCATAGAAAAACCCAATAACACTTTGCTCGTACTGGGGATCGAATCCAAGACCTCTAGCGTAGCGTAGCGTCTCTAGTAGTCGCGCTTGGAACCTCTGGACTAACGAGGCAGTTTGGGCTATTTATTGAAAAAAAAAAATGTGTCGGTCTTTTTGATTACAAATGCGCTTAATAGGTATCTACGATTATATGAGCAATATTCATATTTTTTGGTAGTATCATGTTCTTGAAAAGGGGCAAAGGTTTCGATTAAATATACAATGGGGTGCTACAATTCGAAAAATTCACACCAAAATTTTCTAGTAAAAAGTAATTAGGGATTTTTCTAATTAAAACAACCAATATTGTTGTTTACGTGGTTAAACATCAATCAAGATTTAGCTAGATCTATTCTATCCGTCTAGATTTCTTCGTATTTTCACGAAACAATCTAAAGTTGTCCATTAAATATATACACATATTATACTGGCACGTGCATATTCAATTTTCAATTATTATTTTTAAATTGTTGCTCCACACTAGGATTATCTTCTGTATCGTGGGTGCGTTTACAAACACAAATTCTCACATACACAAACGCCCAGACCCGGAACAACTACCTCGTAGATCGTATTATTTTCTCCGTGTGGGGATCGAACCCACAACACGTGGCACAGAATTGTAAAGTGAAATGGTTAGTGAAAGAAAAATAATTCGACTTCAGACATTTTTAGTCATGTTAGCCTCTTGTTATCTGTCATAAGATGACGTCAGAACACTTATCCAGTATACTCGGTTAGTACAGTTTCTATGATATAAATAATAAGCCTGAATAAATAAAAAATAAGCTTCGAACCCTGCATGAGTACGAAATTTTTCTTTTGCTAAAATTTATAAAATGTTGAGAATTCGTCACTGCCAAATATACCTAAAGAAATACACTTTTTATGTCTTATTAAGTAATGGTTACAGAAGCAGAAACACAATAACGCATACTTAATAAATAACCTTTATTTTCCCATAACAAGAGCGCTACTTTGAAGAGCACGTTGTGAATAAAGTATTACCTACTAAAAATTTCCTTGTAACCTATTTGTGACAGAGAAAAATATATCCATCCAAACAAACAATAAATTCACCAAGAAAAGGTTAATGTACTGTGGTAATAAACATTTAAAAAGCTCGAACAAAAAACAAGGCATTTGTATTCACAAATGAGTTCGTGTTGTTATAATTTCGATAACATCTTTCACGACAAGGTAACTTAAACTACCAATCAAAAGTTTGACTGAAGGTAACGGTGGTACATTCTAACTTTAAAGGTGCAAACACACGGTGCTTTTTTCGGCAATACAGTTGCGCGAATCGTGTATCGGTAAGGCAGCTTTTATATTCGCATGGTTAATCGAAACGTTCTGCGATTGAAAATGTACGGCACTACGAAACAAACCGATTGGTGTATTTACAACGGGAGACAAAAGCGATTCAGTGATTATACAGACACGTTTAATCAATTTGGCTACGCTAATGTATCGATGCATACGCAGGATAACTCGTGAGTGTAGACAGTAAGTACTCTTAGTAGAGGGTTCATTAGGTAGACTTCGATGTTGAATAGAAATGATCGTAATAAATAGTCGATTCTATTGGTCATTTTGTATTTTTTTGCTTATTAATCTATCACTATTCGTGCACACCCGCAATTGAATTTATAGCATAAGGTAGCTTATTTGCCTTATCTGTATAGTTGTTGGTTTTCCAATAATAAATAATATCCATACAGCATCGTAGCTAGCACAAGGCCAACTGGCCAACGACAAAATCGTGGTAATATCACGGCCTTTTTGCGATTGTGACGTTTAAGTATCGCCGAAAAGTAAAGTTGTGTGATATTGCCTTTATAGTTAGTGTTTCGCGCAAAATTCTGATGGCTTTGATTTACGGCCCAAAATTTTTTTTTTTTATAAAAAGTTTGTATTACATTTTAATAGCTAGTTTTTAAATCAAAAGAACGAAAATAAACTAATTTGATTTTGACGCAAGAATAACTTAAAATAAATTGGTAGAAATCGGTAGAAAACGAGATCAAATAAAAAGTTTGGTAGCTCAATTTCATTTCTTAAATAGAGCAGTCAAAATCTTGTTAAATGAGACCAAAAATTCTAGATTTAAAAAATAAGTAGTAATAATGTAATAAGGTACGATGTACTGTGACTTGAGAACCAAGAGCGAAAATAGGTTATATTATGTCGTGGGCCGATCGTTTAAAATGGGCGGATCGAGATTTGCCTGGGCAGATCACGATGTGCTGGCATTTCGTGATATGACCGATTATTTCATGATGTGCCTAACCTATTTTTTTCCGTGTAAGTAAGTTCAATAGCTACAATTCGATTCTGGCCACAACGTGGTCACAGTAATAACCTAAACTAACCGATGTTTATATTTCTTTTATCGGCCATACCACGAAATGCCGGCACATCGTGCCCATTTAAACGATCGGCCCACGACATATACAACTGACTTTCAAATTAATATCCGGAAAGGAAATGTATTAATTAACGCTTGCTTTAACGGCGAAGGAAAATATTATGACTGCATTTATAATTTAGACTGCCTCATTAGGATAGTGATCCCAAGCGCGACTGCTATTCTAGAGGTCTTGGGTTGGATAACACTGACCCAAAAACACTTTGCTAGACCTGATTTATAGAAATAATAACACAAAGTTACATCAATTATGGGGGATAAATGTCATTAAAACTACTAGTATTTATCACATAACTATTTTCATTATAATTTTATATGATTTTACTTACATTAAGGCCTTTTAAGCAGAATCTATAGAACGCCACTTTCTACAAGTTTTTATTTTATTTTAAAGCTTACAAGCAATGTGGGTCGCATATAACAAGTATTATTTTTAACCTCTCGTGCTACGCTAAAATGCTTGTGTTACGAGTGGGTTCACGTCGGTAGTGCAATGGGTGGGTTTCGAACCAGCAACCAGATCGTAAGCTCGACGCCCTAGCCATTAGGCTACCGTCGCTTCAATTCTTGCGTACCTCTTTTGTCATCATCATCATTAGTCAACATTCATACTTCTTGTCATACTCACATAGGTACCGGTTGTGAGTACTACGTCCTTATACTTTTTGAAGGACTTTACCATAATAATCTGTGTAATAAATAGACCATTACTTAAATCACAATAGAGTTGGATTCGATAAATAATCTATTTAATATTCACATTAATTATAACTAATGAACTATCATTAAAAGTAGCAATAGCTTCTAAACTATTTACAGAAACAAATATTATCATTTATCATTAATCCCTTCTCAACCTTCGGGGAATCGAGCCAGATGATATGTTATGTTTTAATAATAAGATAAACTTAACAAAACATCATCACGCCTGTATTCCCCGAAGTGTTATGCAGATGCGTACTAATGTACACCCACAGTTCGCCCGTATGTTTAGGTTCCATGTGTTAGGGGCGAGCCTATTGCCATTAACGGGGCACAAATCCAGACTCCCAGCTGCTACTGAGAATGTCATAGAAAAACCCAATAACACTTTGCTCGACCTGGAGATCGAACCCAGGACCTCTAGCGTAGCTGCTTGGGACCACTAGACTAATGAAGCAGCCATTAAGATAAAATAAAAATATTTAACATACCTTCTTGCCTACGTTAACTCAATGAAGAAAATACATAAAAAAAGACGTGTGGCACTCGGGGACTGCCGCGGTAAAGCTATTGCATAGCGTTTTTTATCAACTTATGTAATACAACCAATGCCACCTAAAGGCGGATTGCTGAACTAAAGAGACAAGCGTGTTTCTCTTTAGTTCAGCAACCCGCCTTTAGGTGGCATTGGTTTTTATCAACTTATGTAATAAAACCAATGCCACCTAAAGGCGGGTTGCTGAACTAAAGAGACAAGCGTGTTAGGTTTTTTTCGTTACAGAATTTCTGGATTCGGTCCCCACACTCAAGGCCCGCGATAGAAGCTATGCAATAGCTTAAAAATACATACGTACGAACATAGAACCTGTTCCTTTAACGGCCAGTTTCTATATCAAGTCGGTCGGTAAAATTGCTTATTAGAGATAGAATTTTGACATAAGCTCCATACAACTACTGTCAAATTCCTGTCTCTAGTAAGCAAATCTACTGACAGATAGGATATAGAAACCGGCCGTTATTGAAATGTGAAGTTAGTTAAAAAGCGACCAACGGTGTCTTGTCTAGGTCTTGCAAGTTGCATTAATAATTCCGTACTACCTACTCCACGTTTGTGAAGAGAAGTTTACATTTAGAAAGTCTTTATTCCGTCCTCGTCCGAATAGACGTTTATGTCCAAATGGCTAGAACAGACGACAAAATAGGACCTGAGCTAAAATGCAGGGCAAACTTTTTCCAACACTTAGCTGTGACAAAAACTTCCCCTTACAATGTTGGAATCTCTAAATGTTTAGTGCAAATATAAATAGTTATTTCAATTGCTACCTTATTAATGAAGATATAAAAATTAAAATAAAACCAGTGGGCGCTTCTTATTAGTTCAATGTTCGGTTCTGCTACGCTAGAGATCTTGGTTCGACTCCCAGAGATAATTGTTATTAGGATTTTCTATGATATTTTCAGTAGCAGCATCGGTATTGGATTTGTGTTCAATTATTGGCCTGTACTCTATTACGTGGGAACTAAATATGGAACTGTGGGTGTATATTAGTACACCTCTGCCTATCTCTTTTGGGAATACAGGCATAGTGATAATTAATGTAATGTTCTCAGTGGTTGTTTCAATTCGTATTTGTGCTCAATTCATAGCAATAGGCTCGCAACGTATTACAGGGTTCTTATATAAACTGGAGTTATAGCACACCAATACACCTCTGACTAACCCTTCGGGGAATACCATCTAAATATTATAAAGATGAAAGAGTTTGTTTGTTTGAACACGCTAATCTCAGGAAGTACTGGTTAGAATTAAAAAAATCTTTTTGTGTTGGATAGTCCATTTATCAAGGAAGGTTATATAACATTACGTTACGACCAATAGGAGCGAAGCAACGCGGGTAAAACCGCGGGCGGGTCGCTAGTTTCATATATATAGAAATGGTACGCACTACCTACTATTTTACTACCTTGAACGTAGTAAAAAAAAGAATATTGCCCGCATGGAGCTATTAAAACGAGCTTCATACATTTTGTTTACAGCTATAGTTACCAACAGAACACAAATATGTAAATAGACAAAATGTACTATAACACTCCGAACGTGGATACAAAGAGAGAAGGATATGAATAATGTGT
Source organism: Acronicta aceris (assembly GCA_910591435.1). Lineage (NCBI taxonomy): Eukaryota > Metazoa > Arthropoda > Insecta > Lepidoptera > Noctuidae > Acronicta > Acronicta aceris. Next base: position 15,667,189 of record OU342762.1, on the reverse strand, counting down.
TATTTCTATTCTAAATAAGGCTGTTCCCCTACATTCACTACCGAAATAAGCAATACACACACGGAATAATGCAAAAGCTATGTCGTGTCACGCTTTATTTTCTGGGAACTTTTACGCCAAGATCAAGATACATCGAAAAGGTATTGGAGAAGTAAATAGAATTGCCTGACAAGTAAACGAATAAAATGTTATCTGACACCTGAACCGAGATGGTAGATATCCGGAAGTGAAGTGGGAGTTTGGAATTATGAGCGTTATTATCCCCCGACAAAAAAGAGGAGTGTTTTACGTTTGTAGTGTGTATCTGTGTAGCGCCCAAACGTTTTTTAACGTGGGAGAGCCATGCTTCGGCACAAATGGGATGGCTCGACCGGAGAGTGATACCACGGCCTTACAGAAAACCGGCGTCAAACAACACTTACGTTGTGTTTCGCTGAGTGAGTGAGGTTACCGGAGTCCCAATCCCCTTTTAAAAGGTCGGTAACGCACTTGTGACTCCTCTGGTGTTGCGGGTGTCCATGGGCGCCGGTAATCACTTACCATTAGGCGATCCGTCTGCCAGTTTGTCCCCCTATCCCATAAAAAAAAAATCATGGACCGATTTGATTCATTCTTTCATTATGGATGACTTTAATTAAGAAACGTAAGTAAGAAAATGAACTAGTTATCGTTACGTCAATCTATATTAAAAGTGAGTGGTTTCATTTCGTATGTTTCACAAAAATCACGTACCGACCCATACTTAAATAGAAGTAATACTTAAGTTGTTGTAACTTATATATTTTTCTTACCAGCGTATATTCGGGAGTCAAGTGTAAAAAGGATATTGGTTTAGGCTGCGAGCTCGCCCGAATATTGGTGTTAATGCCTGCTAATAACTGTCCGTTATTGAGGGAAAGAATATTGCAATCCGTGTTCGTTTTCATTTTCCGTATTATCAGATATTCGTGACTGTTCGGTTTTGTTTCAATGAGTATTTTTGTAAATGTAAATAAATAAATAAATATATATAAATAATATATATAATAATATATAAATAAATATGTAAATAAATCTAAATGCTTTGTAGAAATTATTGTAATCTAGAAACAATCAAGTTATTCTTAAAGGGTAATTTTATATGAAATATTAAAATTTAACTAACACAAATCTCAGCATTTTTGTAGACATTTTTTTTATGAAATAGGAGGGCAAACGAGCAGATGGATCGCCTGATGGTATGCGATTACCGCCGCACATGGACACCCGCAACACCAGAGGAGTCACAAGTGCGTTGCCGTCACTCACTCGGCGAAACACAACGTAAGCGTTGTTTGACGCCGGTTTTCCATGAGGCCGTGGTACCATTTCGGTCGAGCTGGCCCATTCGTGTCGAAGCACGGCTTTCCCACGTAAAAAAATAGTTAGAAATTGTTATTAACTAACAGTAGATCATGTAATATTTTGAAATTTTATATCATGGTTATAATTTAGTAGGTATTTTATATTTTATTTGAGTGCACGAATATTGAAATCGTTAAATTTTTATGATGCTCTGACACATGTTATATTATTATGTTGCTCTACATAAAATTTTATAAAACGTTATAAAAGACTAGTAAGAAGAACCTGACTGATTGACGTATGAAAACACCAAACTACAGGAGCTAGATCCTTGAAAGTTTACATGTTGGTTCCTTTTGCACTGTAGACGAGTACTTAGAAAGGATTTTTGGAAATTCTACCCGTAAGGTGGTGACAAGGGGGTGAAAGTTTGTATGAAAGTCCGCACCTCCTACCATGCGTTTGAAACACACACACACACATATACATATTTAATAAACGATGACATCGTTAAGATATTAGTATTATGATTCCATAGTACAGCTGTCAATCGCTGTTGACATTTTGACAATTGTTTTCTCCCTTATAAATTAGACCTAACACATTTTATGATATAAAACCTCAATGGTGTAGGTACAGTGGGCACAGTATATTTTAGAAACGAAAATAATCTAAGCACGGAGGCGAAGCTGCGCAAGGGAACTCTAGTCTTTTATAATATCTTACATAGCAGGTTTTAAGATTATACTCGTAAAGTTAATTTAATTTAAATACTTACAATATAAATCAATTTTGACAGTTGTCTTCTGCGGCGAAGCTAGTAGCGTATTATCCGCAGTACAAGTGTACATGGCTGATAAATGCGCCCGCGTTGCATTTTTAATAGCTAAAGTTAATGATCTCGTAGGCGGTGAATACTCTCCAGCACTTAGCGTAGCCAGCACACTGTCACCTTGAAGCCACTGGATCCTCGGCGTGGGGTATCCTACAATAAAACATAAAATTAAATGAAAAAGCTGCCTGATTGGTCTAGGGGTCATAAGTATTTTTTCAAGGATTAAGTCGTCAAAAGAGCAGACGGGCATCCCGGTGATTAGCTCTCTTCGCCGCCCACGGACATCGGCATTAGCAACACCAGAAGTGTTACTGATGCTTTAAGAGTCCGGCGGACCGAATTTGTCTTACAAACGTAATACCGAAATAAATCGTAATTCAAACACAATTTAATCAAATTCTGTTATTATTCGGATCCCGATACCGTTAATCTAGGTTCCTACACTACCATTTCGTCCAAAATACTTTACTGAAAATAAATGTAAGCGAATGCAATTTTTGCTAACTTTACCAAGTTTGGAACGATTTTCCGATCTTTTATTTCCAGTGAAGTAGTAGTAGACGAAATAGTACTGTAGAAACCTAGATTAACGGTATCCAAATCTATACTTATAATAAATCTGTAGAGAGGTCAATTCTGTACATGAAATATATTTCCAAAATAACTATCAGCGGGTGATTAGTGATCGATACTGACGCCAAAAATGCAATCAGTAAAATTTTTGTCTGTCTGTCTGTCTGTCTGTCTGTCTGTCTGTCTGTCTGTCTGTATGTTCGTTATAGAAACAAAAACCACTCGACGGATTTCAACGAAACTTGGTACAATTGTTCTTCATACTCCTGGGCAGGTTATAGTATACTTTTCATCACGCTACGATCAATAGGAGCAGAGCAGTGAAGGGAAATGTTGGGAAAACAGGAGAACTTACTCCATTTTTTAAGCTTCCGTCGCGTGTGCAGCCTTAATGGTTAAAGCTACATAGAAATCATGTATGACGGAAATGTTCTCCTTAAAATTATATAAAAAATATTCCAAGACAGCAAATGTCTATCTTTTATGGTTGACTCACAATAACACGTGTAACTCCCGATAGCTTAGCAGTTCGGAGCTTTCTGATTATATTTGTTTACTCTTACGTTAGGTGACTGACTGACTGACATAGCGATCTATCAACGCACAGCCCAAACCACAGGTATACTTTTCATCACGCTACGATCAATAGGAGCAGAGCAGTGAAGGGAAATGTTGGGAAAATGAGTGATTCATGAGAAAGGTTTCAAGCTATAAAACATCACGCTACAACCCTTAGGAACGGGGCAACGCAGGTGAAACCGCGGGCGAAGAACTAGGGAACAAAGTAACTATTCCACGCGGACGAAGTCGCTGGCAAAAGCTAGTCCTTAATATTAATTTTATTTTATTAATAGAATATTGTCGGGATTACGATTTATTTCGGTATTACGTTTTTGTGGGCAATTCAAGCTCCGCCAGACCCTTAAGAGCCTATACAGACTGCAGAACGCCAAAGTAGCAGCAATCGATGGGGAATTGGCTCTCGCGCAAAAGTTAAAACACACACCAAGGTCACTAACGTCACCTTAAAGATATAAATTCAGAATGTGAAGGCAAATTTTGACCTGGCGTCTAGTGTATTCAACCAGAAGACACAAGTTCGAATCCTGCCCTTAGTCGAATTTTCCTTCACTAAAATAACCCACCAAGGTGCTTTACGATAGACTCCGGCGTAATGGTGGCTGTCAGTCAGAGCCTATGAGGTCTTACCACAGAACAAGTCAGATATTTTCTCACCTTTCACGAGATGCCTTACTGAATAGCAATGATAAATTTTATCCTATCCCGTTCCCATACCAGAAAATACCTGTCACCATCACAAACGTGGGTGTACACCACTGCAAAGCCTCTTGAGGAACACAGGCGTGATGCTATGTTATATACTTTTACATATTGTAAATATAAAACCTTCGATTGAGCCCAAATAACATCCAATCCTTCTTAATGAGAACACGATTCTGCTATTTGCTCAACAAAATGTAATACCAATGTTTTATAAATACGATATTTATTTGACAAAGCGTATTTTTTTGAAATACAATCTCTGGTGCCTTTGGTATAAAAAAAAGTTTTAAAAATATCAGACATTGACATCAAAGAATTTAGCGTCGGAAGATAAAATGTCTATTGGAGAAAATAAACGATACATTTTAATCAATTTCGTTCGAGTGGATACGACATGGTGAAACTGCGCGTAATCGTTTGTTTCTTGTTCTTCCTATTTCTGCCATTTATATTACTTTTTAAGCTACTAATGAATGTGCAAAGGTTTCTGTTTCCTTATTCTTCAATTGTTTCATTGTTGTAGATGTCCAGATACGATTCTCAGGATTTCCATTCGCAGCTTGAGTAACAACCCGATTGCTAGCCAGGCTACAGGGCATAAAAATCAGTATACACCTCTGAATTACATTACTGGTTTTTGAAAATCTGAGCACAAATGTAGGTAAGCTTCATGCTTGTGTTTTTCAGAAAAAACCTAACTGAAACTTCTCGACTTATCAGTCTAAACTAGTACAGAATGGCGTGAGTGCAATGTGTCTATATAGTCCTTTGGAATGCGAGTGGAACCACGGAAAACAAATAGTTCTCAATAATTTTCAAAAACTCAGACCTGGTGTGGTACAAATAGTCAACCAAACAAATTGAGGGGAAGAAAAATTTTATCAGCACATCTCTACAAACTACTACCAGTTAAAGATTATTAAATTGTACTTACCGCCTTTGACGGAACAAATAAGTTTGAACTCTCCCCCTTCGTAATAAGGGCCCGCCGTCCCTGAGATTTCCTTCCCAAACTCGTCAAAGATCACGGGCTTGCTCGGGAGTTCTGTAACAGGAAAAAACATTTCAATAATGCGGTACCTTGATTAGCTCCTTACAAATAATTTCTTTCGTAAGTGTGGCTGTTTATGCCACAAATAATGGCAAGTTCATTGAGTTGGCAACGCTTATAAAAATATGGTGCGATTTACTCGTATTATTTTTACTGCTTGTTAGAAATTATAGGTTATTAAGTCGTTTGGTAGATTGAATCGCAAAATTGCATTTAGAACTTAAATTGTTTTAAGCCGCAATTCACTATGTAGGAATAGCTGCCACTCATCGAATATATTATTAATTGTATCGGAATTCGTATGAAATTAATCTGCCAAGTAATTTAGCGAGAACATACTCAGAGTTTATGAAATATGACTTTTGTGTGACGAATTATTTAATCGTTCAGCTGAATCTTGCAGATCGGTTGATCAGTTTAGTTATTAGCTGATTAGTTACTAGCATCTAGGAATACAAAGCCAACGCTAGATAAATACGTGTGTTGCAAAGTTGACCAAACCGACACGCGTTTGTGGTAGGATCTAATGATCCGCCAAGCTACATACCGCATGTAAGACAGGAACCAAACAGTTTGTGTTCCGTTGTATAGCTAGAACCCAAAAGGTTGTTCACTTAAATTGCGTGCTCTATCTTAAACTGTCCTGTTTTTCCATAATTCAAGGGGTTCAATTTTATTAAAGTCAACAGAATCAAAAAATATATAAATTGCAATATAAAGCTTCTATTACTGAACCTATTACTGAACGATCAAAATAAAGTCAATGACAATCTCTTACGAATACAGAACATCGTATTTAGTTGAAATCAAACAACACTGGAAGATCAGATATCTCATTAATTGTTAATTGCATCTCAAAAAAAAAATTACGTTCAATAAAAAGGAGAGATAGCCAATTCAATATAGTCAAAACGAATTTCTATTATTGGCGAAAACAACAGTGCTACGGATGTTCTCGTCGAAAATTTATTCACAATCAAAATGAAATCAGTACGCGGCGAATCGCAAAAGGCGCCCAACGATGCCGGAATATTCTCAAATTGCGTATAAACAAACTAGGAGAGCCCGAACGTGGCCGAGGAAATGAAAATATTTTCGTTGAGGAGAAACAAAAGGTTTTGTGTTAGCAGTATTCAGAGGAGGTTGCCGGCAATCATGCGAATCTTCCATATCCATACTGTGCAATGGTATCGCTTACTAAAATGAACATCTGGCACCCGTTCATTGTTTCGTACGTTACACATAAGTGTGGACCGACTGAAATGAGAATTTTCCCGGTATTTGGGTGCAAGAATGGGGAATATCTGTCGACGATAGCACTTCCACATATTTTTTAGAATCAATATTACTATCGCGTATTTCAATAGCGGCCATTTCAGTATTTAAATACTATTTTAATACTAAAAGAAAGAGCAGGACCATTGCCGACTGCCAAGTCAAAGCTGTCGAGTCCAAAACCAAGGCGTGCCTCTGACTTTTAGAAATCATGTGCCTATAAATAACTAATGTTATTATCTCTCGCTTAAACGGTTAAGGAAATCATCGTGAGGAACCCTGCATGCATCAGAGATTTTCTCGACGGCATGCAAAGTCTACCAACCCATAATAGGTCAGCGGACTATTGCCTAATCCTTCTCATTCTGAAATAAAAAGACCTGTTTCCATCTAGTGCCAGCATTGACTTTTCAAACGTCATTTTAGTAGTCTAATAGAAATTAAAACATTTTGACTTTGACATCTGTGGGGTAGTATATAGGTTGATGATGGCTTTAATACTTTGATTACCATTTAGAAATACTAGATAGACCCATATATAATACGTAGCGATCCATAGGTCGCTGTTTCATATCCGGCTCGAAGGACCATAGATAGGCCCAGATATAAATAAATATAATACATAAATAAATAAAGATAAAATAAAAAGAAATCAGACGGACTTGCGATCATGTGGTTGCCGTTTCGAAATCCACCCATTGCACTACCGACGTAAACCCACTCGTAACACAAGAATTTAGCTTAAATTGTGCAACCCACATTACTAGTAAGTTTGAAAAAAAATGGTGTAGTGTCTATAATCAGGAGATTAGTCGTAAACGATTATAGTACTGTGCATGAACAACTATAAATCACATTCGCATTCGCGTATCTTCATGAGTTTCAACTTTTCAAGCGAGTAAACAAAAAATTCAGGCAAAATTACTAAATTCTTCGACAATCCCACCACGACATAAAGATTCGCCAATAAACCAAAAGGCAGCACAACATTCTGCTATATTCCAACCAATAAAAAAGTTCCCCAACAAAAACTTCGCTCGTCCATTAAACTTTTTCGTGTTGATTTCGGCCCAGATAGAGGCGGAAAACGGGTCGGTCCGAGTTCCATCTGATATCATGAAGCCCCATTATATTACAAACGTACTTGGCCATAATACTCGGAGATTTCCCATAATGGAATCTATTAGCTGAACAAAGAAACGTATCTTACGTAATTAATTAAACATTTTCATGTTCGCGTGTATTTAGTTTATCCGTACTAATGATATTAATTTTGAACCGGGGATTATTATCGAGTACAAATAGGGCACAGGGAAGATGATTGTTACTTTCGATGGCTACTTCCTCGTCTTTCGGAAATATAAAAAGGCTTATGTTTAACTAACCACCAGATCTAGTAAAATGTTATGGCAAAAAATCACTTTATATAGCCAAAAATAGTAAATGATCACCAAAATAAGTTCTAACCTAACCTAAACCTAATTTTTGGTGACCATTTATCCATTTTGGTAAGCATTTTGGTGATCAATTTACTAAATTTGGTGGTCATTATATTTATCCCCATATAAAAATTGTCTTTTGTTTTTAGACCCCGACGCAAAAAGAGGGATGTTATAAGATTACCGTCTGTATCTGTGTGTCGGTATGATGCATCGTAGCGCCCAAACGAATGGACCGTTTTTTATTCAGTTTTTTTTTATTTGAAAGGTGACTTGATCGAGAGTGTTCTTAACTATGAATTTAGTAATTAAAAATTAATTAATTAAAATTTTAAATTAAAAATTCTTTATTTACACCTTCAAGTTTTAGTACTTATTACAAAATACTGGTCGATTTTAAATTTAGAGCAGAAAGGTAGTTATTGTAACATATTTAGAGTTGAAGCTGATACCTAAACTATAATTCTGGCCAGGCGTTTGATTAGCTCTTTTCTGGTTCATGGAGGGATGTAAGCAACTTTCACAGATCTAATCGATTTGAAAATTGGTATCCTTTTACATCATTGACATTGCCATAACATGGTAATCATTTTCTACTATGGGACGACCAGAAGCACGAAAAAGCGATATCGATTCATGGTGGACATTCCGAAAACCCGAACGAAACGCGTTAAGCCCACTTTTGTCATGCGTACCGCTGAAATGTGGAATGCGCTTCCCGAGTGGGTCTTCCCCGATAGTTATAATCTGGGTGTCTTTAAATCATGAGTGAATCGGTTTCTTCTAGGCAAGCGCGCTCCATCGCAGATCGCAGTATTGCTTAACATCAGGCGAACTGGCAGTCAAGCGTAAGCCTTTCACGGATAAAAAAAAACATGTCTTGATGCTGCGGAGATTTTTTTAAATTTGAAATTTAATGTTAATCTTTGCTTATTTTTGCTATGACCTTTTTGGCTTCAGTCTGTGATTCCATCAGACGATAAACTTAATTAAAATATTTTTCTATAATAGTATTTAACTGTAATAATGACTACCTCATTAGTCTAGTGCCAAGCGCAACTGCTACGTTAGAGGTCCTAGATTATATTTCCAGGTCGAGGTATCTCATTGTTATTGGGTTATTCTATGATATTCTCAGTAGGAGCTCATTATTTGGAATTTGTGCCCGGTTAATGGCAATAGGCTCGCCTGTTCACTCGCCGTTTCTATTTGTATCTTTATACACAAAATTAAAATAAGACGAAAAGCAAAATAAGACCTCAGTGTCAAACCAAATGACAGCTATAATACTAATTGAATGAAAGCGTAAACTGTGTTCACGGAAATTAATGAGTGACACACAATGTATGTTCATTTATTTATTTTATAAGCAGAGATGACTTGACAAATTGTAATATAAGACATGCTGTCGTGTCGAAGGGTCTTTTTGGATCAGTTTAAATGAAATATGTGAAGGAAAAGATATTCGTTTTCGAGTAATTTAGGTTACCTACAATGACAGTACTAATGGTCGAATATTAACATACCATCCCGCCTGTTTTCCCGAAGGATTAGGCAGATGTGTAGGTACTAATGCACACACAGTTTACCGCTATGATTAGGTCACATATATTAGGAGGTGAGGCTATTGCCATTAACTGGACACATATACCAAACTCCAAGCTGCTACTGCGAATTTCATAGAAAAGCCCAATAACACTTTGATCGACCTGGGAACCGAACCCAGGACCTCCAGCGTCGGCAGATGAATAAGTTGAGCATTATAGGTATACTATAATATTATTGTGTAGAAGACTGACATAAGTAAATAGAATTTAAAGGCACAATTATTGGTGGCCTCATCTTTTTTTTTCGTTTTTTATGTGATAGGAGGGCAAACGAGCAGACGGATCGCCTGATGGTAAGCGATTACCGCCACCCATGGACACCCGCAACACCAGAGGAGTCACGAGCGTGTTGCCGACCTTTTAAAAGGGAATTGGGTCTCCGGTAACCTCACTCACTCGGCGAAACACAACGTAAGCGTTGTTTAATGCCATTTTTCTGTGAGGCCGTGATATCACTCCGGTCAAGTCGGCCCATTCGTGCCGAAGCATGGCTCTCCCACGTAAATCCTCGTCGCAATTATGTCTTATTTTGGGACAAACAGGTGAATATTTTGATAAGAGTAATTTATTATAATTTCTTGTAAAAGTCCTGGATGCTGTCCGTAACTTTAAACAAAATTTCTTTAGAAGAAATTCCTTTCAAGCTCAAAGTTTGGATTCGTTAAATAGACACGTATCCTAACTTTGAGCTTAGCACTAAAAATAACTTTACCCGCTTTTTTATGAGGTATACTAATGAAATGTGGGTGAACATAAGTACATTTCTGCCTAACCGCTCGGGGTATACAGGCATAATGGTATCCCTAGGAGCTTTTGTACTACATTATATTGATAAGTCTGCCTCATTGCTCTAGTGGTCCAAAGTGCGACTGCTACGCTAGAGGGAGGACCTTTAGCGTAGCAGTCACGCTTGGGTTCGATCCCCAGGTCGAGCAAAGTGTTATTGGTTTTTTTTATGAAATTCTAAGTAGCAGCTCGGAGTCTGGATTTGTGTCCGGTTAATGGCAATAGGCTCGCCCCCTATTACATGAGGCCTAAACATACCGGCGAACTGACGAACTGACGAACTAGATACTGACATCATCTAGTGTTGAAAATCTAAACCTTTGAAATAAAAAAAATGTAAGATCTATTTCCAGAAATAAATTAAAATTTATTTCTAAAAAAATTATTTATAAATACATCGGACACTTAAGCCTATTCAGGCTTAAGTGTCCGATGTATTTATCCGGAAGGACGCAGGTTCAAATCTTCCAGTTTATCTTTAGCTATTTAAATCTTTTATAAATATCATAAGATACTTCAAACAGGTCAGGTGCGCAGTACTTGCAACCGGTGCGTATGTATGAGAAGATGTATGAAGGTGAATGTGGGAGAAGCAAAAAATGTATGCAAGATTCGTAGCAAGTGGCGGTCTATAGTTTCTGCCTACCCCTGTGGATAAAAGGCGTCATTGATTTGTATGTGTAAATATGAACATCATCATCATTAGCCTATACTAGTCCACTGCTGGACTTAGGCCTTCCCCAATGTGCGCCAATCTCCCTGTCCTTGGCTTGTCGCATCCAGCTTCCACCAGCAACCTTTCACAAATCATCACTCCATCTTGCCGGAGGACGTCCTACACTACGTTTACCGAGTCGCGATCTCCATTCCAGAACACGTCTTCCCCAGCGGTTGTCGGTTCTTCAACAGATATGGCTAGCCCACTGCCACTTCAGCTGGCTAATTTGGTTGGCTATGTCGGTAACTTTGGTTCTCTGTCGGATAATCTTGTTGCGGATTTTATCCTTAGACTCCGAGCATAGCACGCTCCATAGTATTTTAATATCATTTATCATTATTATTATTCTAGTAATGTAAGCCTTAGGCATAAAGAATTTAGCAAGTCGTTTCATCTTTTCGATACAGAAGGCATAATTATACGCTTAAGGAAAATTCTCAAGAACGCTCTTAGCCTCCTAATTAACAGGGCAGTTTTCTGTTGTAAAGATCTCATTAATTCTGTTATGTGCTTAAAGTCGTTAGTTTTTTTTTTCTGGTTTGTAATTCACGGCGTAATTTTCTTCTTTTACCGTACATTTTCTTAGCTATTATAATATTATAATGCCGTGAAGTTTCCATTTTACTATTAGTAAGAGTAGGTATTATTATAAATTATGATTGCCAATACTTTTTTCTTTATTGAAATATTATACAGAACCTTTATTAAATTATGAGAATAACTTCGACAGTTATAAATTACTTAGTTGGTATCTTATTAATCTTAAGTGTTAGTATTATTTAATGAATTTAGCTAGCTGTTTCACTCACGTCCCAAAAAGGCGTTCCTTTGTATAGCTCGGGTTCAAGATAGCATATCAAAACTTGTACCAGATGTTAAATTAGACCTCCATCAAGACAATTTTGAAAACCACATCTAATTTCAGGCGGTAGTTGTTGCATGATTTCGATAGACACAGAGAGACAAAGTTCTAAAGATAAATATTATTAATACACCTCAGACTAAGCCTTCGGGGAATGCAGACGTGATGGTATAGATATATAGTATGAATAATACATAAAAAAATAAACTTGAAAATTAGATTAGATTTTTCTCTTAACGTCTAGTTTATACCAGAAGTTAGATACCAAACTTCAGTTTTATAGGTACTAGGTTGATTCTGTTATATAACTCTTGAAAGTCGATGTTAGTTTTATGCAAAATAGTAAGTTTTGCAGCAGTCGCTTTAAGTCACTAACCTTTTAAGTAGTTTATAAGAGACGCTGAATTATTTTGATGTTATGTAATAGGGATTTACAGAACATCAAACGCTTTTTATATATAAAAAAAACACGTCATTATTCCAGAAGGTTAAAGTAGAGTAGCACTTTTTACGTAGGAGAGTGGCACTTGTTACGTGGGTGAGCCAAGCTTCGGTACGAATGGGCCGGCTCGACCAGAGTGATACCACGGCCTCACAGAAAACCGGCGTTAAACAACGCTTACGTTGTGTTTCGCCGAGTGAGTGAGGTTACTGGAGGCTCAATCCCCTTTTAAAAGGTCGGCAACGCACTTGTGACTCATATGGTGTTGCGGGTGTCCATGGGCGGCGGTAATCGATTGCCATCAAGCGATCCATCTGCTCTTTTGCCCTCCTATCCCATAAAAAAGAGAGTGTACTAATCAAGCAGTGCATTGCATGCAGGACCAAAGACATAGTTTTTTGGTCCTTGGAGCGTTTATCAAAAAATCAAAATCATTTATTTTCAGGCATCTAGGGCCCATAGATAAATACCTTACACACTAACATATATAAAATAAATAACAATAGATGTTAGTATATAAACTTAACCTATGTTAGTAAAACACTTCACTTGGCACTAGTCACCGTCACAGTGCGTTCTTGTGGCACTTGTCCGCGGAAGCGACGGAACACCACGTCCTGCGGCCAGAAGTTCTCTTCCATGACGAGTCGCAGATAACACGTTGGTACTCGCACTACAAACGCCTTAAAGTTGACGTTGCGGTGGGACTCCAACAGCTGCACTCTCGGCGTGTACTTGATTCGCTGGCGCACGTACTCCACGATATCCTCCGCCTTAGTGGTGTAGTGTAGGCGGGAGACGTAAACAGGAGTGTTCGGCTTCGCGGCACGTATTGTCACATTAGGCTCAGCAGGAGCCGTGCCGCAGCAGTTCTTATTAGTTCGTTGACGGCGCTTCCTCCTTTGCACCGTCACGAAACCATCATCATCAGCCCGTGTCAATGCCTTTTCAGGCAAGGGCTGCGTAGCATCAGTCTTCACGGCGCTAGGGACGCTCGCGGTGGCGCCAGCAAAATCTCTTGTGATAGGTTTTGCTGCGGCTGCAGGCACTGGCAGCGGGGCGGGGCGAGGGGCTCGAGCGGCGATGAGCGGAGGAGCCGCGGCAACAACGGAGCTGCGGGGCGCGCGGGAGGGGCACTCCGCAGGCTCAGCAATCGGTGGGTGCGCTGGCGACGAAACTGCTGACGCGGAACTCGATGACGACAAGTCGAGGGCAGCTCCGCGACGCGTGTTTACATTTGACGCATCGACTGGTGACCTAGTTACCGCCACGGTCTTGCGCAACTCGCTAACTTCCTTGCGCAAATCGGCGACGGTGTTCTGGGATGCATCTAATTTCGCCTGCACATCCGTGAGACTGGCCTTCAAAAAAACAATGTCCTTCAAAAGGCTGGTGACATCGACGTGGTCGAAAGTGACGGGGGGGAGCTTGTGGAGCTCCTTCGCCACAAACGTCGGCACGTCGTCCGGGTCGGTCTCCTTAAACAGCTTGATGATGTCTTCCAAGCTCTTCTTTGTCCCGTCACGTCGGCGGGACACCATCTGGTCGCGCTTGTTCAGCACGTCGTACAGCATTAGCTTGGCAGCAGCTATGTCATCCTCGCTAAAGTTCGTTGCGCAGATCTGGATAGCGGACACCTCGTCCATCACATCCAGTTTCTGCTGCAAGAACGCCAACAGCTCATTCACTACAAGTTCAATACTCATGGCGAGTAATTACGAGCGACAGCTCACGCCGCGCTAATCAAGACTAAATAGGTCCGCACTGAAACGCTGCACAAGCGAGAAGAAGAATTTTTTAGAATGCATAGATTGGATATCCGAACTGCCATATAGAATTTAATAGAAAATCACTATCCTCGGCCTGAGAATTGAAACCAACACTGTTAATACTTTCTGTACCGTTATTTAAGAGGTAAATAATTATCAATATTTGACCTGTATTTTTTAATATCTAGTATATACTTTGCCGTGCGTCATTATTTCCCGGAATGTGATGCTTATCAGATAGTGTACTAAAACAGTGTGTAAGTTTTATTTTCAAAATCTTCTGATTTAGGGTAGGAGAAATATTGAATTTTCAAAAATGCAATTCAGCAGTTTTAGTGCTTATCAAAATTGGGCCTTCTTGAATACCTAATTTTTGCTATCGAATTTGGCCATCTCCACTTCAAATATTGAACTTGTAGGTATATGACAAATTTATGGATCGAGTATATTAAACAAATAACTATGAAGGAATCTAAAATCTTTATATATGACCTTCAAAAACCAAAGGTTGAAGATAGATGCAGTATAAAGCTTGAGATGGACAATAAAAGATAATGGAAAGCCATGGATCTTGTTTTTATACGGCGGTAAACGTTAATGTGAGAGTTCATGTTTTCATCACCTCTCCAGACTGATGGTAAGTACGGCCATAATACCGGAACTCCGCTCTTGAGGTCCGGTAAAAAAGCGATTTTACTACGGGCAGGCAGGCTATTTTGTTACGATTTACCTATTTATTGACATAAAACTACTTTTTAAGAAAGAAGAAAGAAAGAAAATCATTTTATATCAGACTCGCACAGACAAAGCATATTTGGTAGATGGTGATTAATTAACAAATTAAGAAAATGCTGCACAAGGTCGAAGAACGACCCTAACTCAGCTTAATGCTGCGACATTATTAAACAATATGCCACAGCGCTGGTTTTCAGTTAGGGCCATAATAGTGATGCCACGGGCAGCCATTTTACGGATTTTATCGCGCTGTATTGATATTATTTAATTAAGAAATTTGACGAATTGTATTTAGAATTCGAATTGGAATTTAACGTCCAACAAATTAGTCTACCCGTGATCATGGACGCTGTAACAATGTAAAGGATCCGAAAAGTCGGAAATTAAATAATATCAATACAACGCAACAAAATCCATAAATAGTACTTTAATTTCTGGGCTTATTTCTTCAATGTCTTATATTCGTGTAAGTGTCAGAAACCAGTGTCTGCAGTATGTATACATCAAATTAAATATACTGCGTTATAAGTCACACATACCATCACGCCTGTATTCACCGAAGGGTTAGGCAGAGGTCTACTAATATACACTCATAATTCGCTGGTATGTTTTGTATTTAGACATTTTGTTTTACTACCCACTTCTCACGGCAATCCGTCACGCGTAAAACAAAATGGCTACCTTAACAAATACCGTAAAAATTTAAGCAGCTCGTAACATAAGCAGGTAATCTATTTTACAGTCACCTGGCCATCTCGATACACCTTCCGATCCGGTAAGACCTCATAAAATTTTAATTTCTACTGACCCGCATTTTACTGTCCGCGCACGAACGTAAATCATCCTAGGGCGTGTTCGGACTTTCCTTAAAGTTTCCGTGTTGATTTGACCAGGATAAGGAAGGGTCAAGTTTACGATCGTACTAGTTTTTATCGAGATTGCCCGACGGTAAGGCTCGTAGCTTTTGTTGGGCCGCCGTTTCAAGGTGAATTATTTTATTAAAACACAAAAAGGGGAGAGCTGATACGGACGCGAGATTATGTGAGAATTTAAGAGTTTCGCCCATCTGCGAGGCGATCTCATTGAGATAGGCGTGATAGTTCAACGTACAGATATGTATCTTGACTTAGGCCCTTCTTAGATACGCCAAGATTTACTGAAGAGGGCAATAGCTAACTGGATTTAATTCAAAATCGTGTGTAAATGTACGTTGAATTATCACCTACGGACAGTGTTGGGCTTTGATTGGGCATCACATATTTAAAATTTCAATGAATAAATTTTTTGATAATTTTTTATAATTATAAAAAACATCACGATCTTTTTAATCCTTTCAAATGAAATAGAGTGATTCGTCAAACTTTATTTATTCTAGTAGGTATTTAAGATGACTGAAAACCACTACAACTGCAGTTGCTGTTTAATCATCTTAAGCGGGCCTCATGTCTGTGAGGCCTTGGATCGGAAGTCGGGAAGGGTTTTTTTGCTAAGAAAATCACAGTATCAGTCCTGCGAGTGGGTTTCATCATGATTATCAGCCAAAAGACCTCCAATGCTGAACGAAGGCCTCCCCCAAAGACTTCCACAAGTCCTCGTTATATGCCGTCTGCATCCAACGACTCAAAGCGTTTGGATTTATGTCATGTTAATTTTAATAGGTCTGGATTTAATGTCGGTGGACCCGGAATTACAGTTTCGACTATCTCAACCAGGCGTCGTATTAGTAGGAGGTACGTACCCGTAAATAGTATTTACCAGTAGTAAGTACAAGGCCCACTGGGTCCAGAATCAGAAATCAGCAAGTCTATATATATTAATTACTTAATAGGAAAGACAATTTTTATTTAGATATTATGATATTACCATACCATACCATCACGCCTGTACTCCCCGAAGGGTTAGGCAGAGGCGTACTAATGTACACCCACAGTTCGTCTGGTATGTTTAGGTCCCATGTAATAGGGGGCGAGCCTATTGCCATTAACCGGGCACAAATCCAGACTCCGAGCTGCTACTGAGAATTTCATAGAAAAACTCAATAACACTTTGCTCGACCTGGGGATCGAACCCAGGACCTCTAGCTTAGCAGTCGCGCTTGGGACCACTAGACTAATGAGGCAGTCACTAATGATATTATTAATTAAAATTAAATATTGATATAGATCAATCTATAATCTACCTCATTAGTCTAATGGTCCCAATGGCGACTCCTAAGCTAGAGGTCCTGGATTCGATCCCCAGGTCGAGCAAAATGTTATTAGGTATTTATATGAAATTCTCAGTAGCAGCTCGGAGTCTGGATTTGTGCCCGGTTAAAGGAAATAGGCTCGCCCCCTATTACATGGGACCTAAACATGCTGGGGAACTGTGGGTGTATATTAAGTACCTCTACCTAACCCATCGGGGAATACACGCGTGATGGTATAATGATAAAATTAAAACGTTATGTTAACCCTCAAATTTGCAACGCCGCTAAGTTTTAAGCACCACTAATGATGTAATAAGACCTATATACTCGTATGAACACTTAGTGAGCAAATAAATGATTTGATTTGACTAATACTCCAATATCGTTAGTAAAAGGCTAGCCCAACTATGGGTAGTACCCTAAATATATAATAGATGAGTCTTCAATAACTAAAGTGATCTCCGAACTGTATAATTTTCGATGGCAGTCCGTTGGCATATTAATTCCGAATTGAAATTAACTGGCACGGGTGCTTAACTCCCCGCAAGTTATAAGACGAGGGAGTTAGATTACTTAGGTCGTTAGCTAACTCCCTACCAACCTGTTACCTCTCACCTCTTGTCTTTACCCTGTAAGTTCTAGCGGGTGATTAATGTTAAGCCGCGTATCGACTGTGTTTGGCATCTATAGAAAATTGACTCGCGCGGCAGCCACTTATTACCGATCGCGGCAGATCTGTCAACTTCGTATGTTTTTTCTATTATTTAAACTACGAAAACGAAAAGCATGTAAGAATAAATTGACGACACGTTTGGCGTACCGGCTGAGCGATCGGTTTCTGCGCCACGTGTTGTGGGTTCGATCCCTACACGGAGAAAATATTTGTATGATGTACAGGTAGTTGTTCCGGATCTGGGCGTTTGTGTAAACGCACCCATGATACAGGAGAAAATCTTAGTGTTAGTCGTTTTTTTTTAAAGAAAGAAATAATATAAATTAAAAATTTAAAGAAACGCCCGACACCGGCATTTTGTGGCGGTGGCCATCTTGGACCGATTTTCATCAAACATAGCTAAGAATACTCCCGACTAATTCAATTTTCAAACAAAAAGAAACAAAATCGAAATCGGTTCATCCCTTCGGGAGCTACGATGCCACAGACAAACACACACACAGACACGTCAAACTTATAACACCCCGTCATTTTAGCGTCGGGGGTTAAAAAAGAAAAAATATTTCTATATCACCTTTCTAACAGCCTGAATTCAAATCATCACATTATAATTATAGGAACAGTGGTGTAATTATTGTGAACTTAAGTTTATATCAACAGTACCGGATATATGCAACCACGGCTAACACTTTATTATTAAAATCTGATCAATAGTTTTTGAGCTACGATCCAACATCGATACATACATATGCACCCGTCGCGGCATGCAGTGCTGTTTGCTTGGTCGGCGTCTATGGCTTGGAACGAAAGAACTTCCGTCCGATCGTAGGCACGCTTTCTCTGCTCCCGACCACCGATCGACTCGCACGCATGCCGCGTCTCTCGATCGTTTTTGTTAAGTGTGCGTGTGCCCAATAAGAATAAACCAGTCTAAGCAAAATACGACGAGTATTATTCCCCAGCTAGGAGGTCAATTAGAAATTCTCCAAATATACATAGACTGTTAAACTCATTAGCATTCTTTTTCGCAGTCGTGTAAAAAAAACAATGGCTAGGATTGTCTCTTGTTTCGTGAGTGCGTTCACAAACACTTATATCATATCATCTGATTGGGGCAGTATATGACAGCATTGATGCTGCGGGTCATGGGTCCGATTCTCATCCGGGGCAAATATTTGAATGATCTGCAAATAGTTGTTCCGGAAATGGATGTTTGTGAACGTGGGCTTGATATTTGTAAAAGCATCTACGATAATGGAAAAATTATGAGTTACGAGTAAATAATTTTTTTCCTGCGTCCTTTGCCGTCAAAGTTTATTTTTACATAAGGGGTTTATACTCAAATACTCGATAGTGTTTCGAAGTTATTTTTTTTCTTTTCTCAATAGAAGACTAATTATAAATTCTATAGTCACAGCCATTTCATTTCATATTCATTTGATATCAACCTCAATCATGTCAGGCTTTAGCATTTGCCCTAAAATTATTGCCCGAATGCAAAATAACACCTTGTATAAACAAGCCTTTACCTGTGACGACAAGTAAAGGCTTGTTTATTACACATACTTAACTTGAAAATCCTTCAGACAATTCTGTATGTTAATTAGCAATAACTACTATTTACATTAAGAACTCAAAGGGAAAATCAAATAAATATCTTATAAGTTTCACGTAAATTATATATGTATATTAAAAATTAACAGTGCGTGCGATTACCAAGTATTCATTTTATAAACTCAATGTAACTCAAAGTCAGACGTACGTTCTTAAGGTTAGGATGATACAATGGTATGGAACACGATGTTGTTAATTTTGAGTTATAACCACCCCTTAACAAGGAACGCCTAAGGGCTAACATACATAACACAATGTAATAACCTCTTAAGAGGGGTAGGGCATAGTAGAATCGAATAATTCCACTGACAATTGGAGCTGTTCGACTGGGGAAATACCTTCACCTTGCAGAAAATCGTAGCCAAATAATATAACTCCGTGCTATGTTGTGTTCCTATCGGTGAGCAAGGTCGCCAGAGCTCCGCGAGGAAGCGTGTGTTGGCAGTGTGGGGGACCGGTGGTGTTTTGGTACCGCTGCTGTCATGCATGGCAGCATGTCTCCTCTGCTGCCAGCCCAACTATTTCTCCTTACAGGGTCGGCAACGTGTGAGTAACCGCTCACCATCAAGCGAGACTGCTTGTTTGCCACCTTAGTTGTATAAAAAAATACATTTTTGTTGACGTATTGTCGTTCCTACTGCAAAATAGAGATTACGATAACGATTATGTTTTATTTATATATTTTTTATCGATAATATATACCTTATTTTAGACTGGCTGGTCTAAGTCACTCTAGTCTGATTCCGAATATTATTTAATTGAATCTATTTTAAGTACCCATGTCTCTTTTTTAACCTGAAGATTGACTGGTAGAGAATGCGTTACGCGTTTACGGCATTATGCATGTCCATCTTCTGTACCATCAATGTACAATAAAGATAAATAAATAATTAGTATAGGACCCAGGATCTATAGCGTAAGAGTCGGGCTCAGAACCGCTAGACTAATAAGGCAAGCTAAAACCCTAGCTCAATTTGGTTAGGAAACGGATAAGATGACGATGTAGATTTAAAAAAGATTATAGAAAGAAGCATGTGTCCAGTAATAGAACAAAAACAGCGAAATACTAAAATGTGTCCACAAAAGTATTAATTTATAATAATATCAAGAACGACAGGTGATGTAAAGTCTTGGCTAGGACCAAATTTGACCATAAAATTACGTTTTTCGATATTTCAACAAATTCAAAACTTGGATACCGGCCAACGTGCCCCAGCATGCGGTATAAATTTATTAGGACCCTCAAACAACAGAGGACAAGGTGTAGATCCGTATTTTAATAATACATTTTATATCGTTCCCATGAGACCGCTGCCGGTAGACTGGACGTGGGCAATGACTAATACTGAATTAATCATATTTATGCAATATTTTATGGATAGGAGATGGCATTGAGCTGGCCATATCTGTACAAAAACCGCTGGGGTATACCTGTTGTCGAGTTGAGACCGCGACATGGCAAACGTTATGTAGGACGCTCTTCGGCAATATGGAGTGATGATTTGCGGACGGTTGTTAGCGGAAACCAGGTGCGACAAGCCGAAGACAGGGTGAAATAGCGCACATGGGGGAGGCCCACGTCCAGCAATGGATGGATATAGGCTGATGATAATGATGAATATTCCGGCTGTACCGCCGTGTACATGTAGATTTTATATTCCAGAGTAAATGGTTTTATTTCCTACATCACTCCTGTATTTTCCAAAGGGTTAGGTGGATGAGTACTGATGTACAGACGACAAAAGATTTAAGTATACAGGCAGCGAATGACTTCTGTGTCTAGACATAGATTGCGGTATAAATACCTAATTTATTCGCCATAGGATTTGATATGTATGTAGCTAACAACACCTGCGTTTTGACACATTCATTACACGATACACATTCGTTCATGATATCTGTATTCCCCGAAGGGGTTGGCAGATTGCTACATTGTTTAAGCCTTATGAAATAGGAGGCTATTCTATTAAACGAGCATACATCTGAACACCTGAGCAAATTCTGAAAATTTCAACAAGTGAATTTAATCTTCTCAAACAGGCGTCCTTGCCGTCCCATATTCTCTTTGCCCTTCATATAATAAATAAAATAGAAATTTAGATTAAACTGCAATCCAATTCGGGATAAACTGATATGTGTACTGGTCCATATTAGTGAAAAATATTACTTAACTATATCACTAGATTCTATTACATAAAATTTAATGACATTATTATTCCATGCACTGTTAAGTATGACTTAACAGTGCATACAGAATACCATTAAAATAATCTTACGGCTACGTTTACACAGCCATAATCCGGTAGCCAATCAGCGCAGTTCATCATCTAGTCCAGTTATGGCCAAGTACTCAAATTAATGTAGCTCAATTTTGAGACGCCGCTAAGTCTCGTGTTGTCTTTATCTCTATTAGATCTGACTGACTGAGACAGCATGACACTTAGCGGCGTCTTAAAATTGAGTAGCGCTAAGGTATTTGGCCATTACTCAAATAAACTACGAAATTGCCCTGCAAATAAGTCGCAGCTATGCTGGCACTGATTGAACAGACACACAATGGGAAATATGCATATTTTTTATATTTTTAATCAATAGTTTATATTATTAAAGCACGTAAAAAAAAATATTTCACAAATATAATGATTAATATTTAATTATATACATAAATATTCATAGCTGCAATCAGATTCTGGAGATTTAACCTCATCTTGGTCGCATGTACTGTGACGTCAGTTTCCGTAAAAACAGTCACTGTTTAATCGTTTTTTAAATTCATTGATCGTTTTATCCAATTAATGATGAATATTTGTAATTTTTCTAACCAATTCAAACATGGGTGAGGACTGAAATAAATTGTATATCTAGTAAATACAAACTTAAATGTTTACGGTGACGTCACAAAAGCGTCAGAACGTGTATGTTGACGCAAGTTCCGTTTTGATCTATTAGATTTGCCGCGCACTTTTTTTACTTTTAAATCATTAAAATCTTGCTGAAAAGGCGATTACGTAAAAAAATATGGCAAAGACAATTGGATATCATTCTATAGCAAAAAAGATAACAAATAAATATAATTTGCCTTATATTTCAATCTTATGCAAATTGCCTATTGTAAGTCGTAAGTCAATAATGCTTAAAGTACTTTTTTCAACTCACCTATAACATCGAGCGCAATCTTATAGTTTCGGGTCGGTGACACGTGGAAGTCGACCCGACACCTGTAGATGGCGCGGTCTCTCGCTTGTACTTCGAGCATCCGAAGCCCAGCGGTTGGGGTGTTGTGCCAATGGGCCCGTCCAGTATAGGCTTCGTCAACCCAGTGCGCTGTTGGACCAGGCACTCTTGTGTCATAGCTGTTGAAGAAAAGGTTAGGTTAAGTATATCTTGGTATTAGTACGTGTAGCGACATCTACCGTGGTACATACTAACTAGACG
Organism: Acronicta aceris; assembly: GCA_910591435.1. NCBI lineage: Eukaryota > Metazoa > Arthropoda > Insecta > Lepidoptera > Noctuidae > Acronicta > Acronicta aceris. Next base: position 15,644,580 of record OU342762.1, on the reverse strand, counting down.
AACAAGTCCTGAATCGCGAAAGTGTAGTTTACAACGCAAACCTTCCATAGATTGCCTATACCACCACCCAACATCAACCGTTGAGCCGAGGCCCGCCAGGCAAAACACCCGCCTGGTCGGAGGATCCTCCCTTTGGTTGAAGGGGCAACACACCACGCCTCTCCACATACGCAAAGGAAAAATACTATAGATTCCGTTTCATTGACAGCATAGAATCCGCATATGGCATTTACCTAAAGTTAACAAGTACTAAATAATCAAATGGCAAAACCTTTTCTAGGGTTCCGTAGTCAACGAGGGAAACTTATATTACTTATTTTTTAATATATTTGGCAACACCGCACGCTGATATAAACTTTAAAGATTAAAAACCAATTTATGTGATGTGATGATTGACTGCCTCATCAGTCTAGTGGTCCCAAGCGCGACTGCTACACTAGAGGACCTGGGTTCGATCCCCAGGTCGAGCAAAGTGTTATTGGGTTTTTCTATGAAATTCTCATTAGCAGCTCGGAGTCTGGATCTGTGCCCGGTTAATGGCAATAGGCTCGCCCCCTATTACATGGGACCTAAACATACCGTCGAACTGTGGGTGTACTTACATTAGTACGCCTCTGCCTAACCCTTCGGGGAATACAGGCGTGATGGTATGTTATGTGATGTTGAATTTCTCTTCCACATTCTACGTGTTAAGGTGATATCAGCAACATCTATTGAAGACATAATTATTACCGGTTTGCCAAGTTTAATCAAAATCTATTCAACAATTTTTGCGTGACTGAGTAACAAACATCCAAACTTTTTTATTTATATTAAGTAGGATTATATTAAAGTTGGTTTATTTTAAACTATTTACTACATATTTATATAACACACACCCAGTAATAAAAACGAAACTAAATAACCACTTTGTACACCCCGCCCCCAGCATGTATTTTAATAACATGTGTAGCGACATCTACCGCGCTACATACAAACTGGACAAGTCCTGAATCGCGCAAGTGAAGTTTGCATCGCAACCTGCATATATACAACCGCCCGACATCAACCGTCGGTCCGTGGCCCGCCAGGCAAAACACCCGCCTGGTCGGAGGATCCTCCCTTTGGTGTGAGGGGCAACATACCTCGCCCCTCCACACATGTAATAATAGTTAACGAGGAATTTCAAGGTTTTTAAAGTGGACATTTACTGAATATTATGCATACTTCTGTTAAAAGTCTGAAAATGTCCGAGTAATATTAAATTTTAATTTAAAATACCCTAACTGCGTAAGTACAGTGGCGACCAAAAGTCCATAGGCAATCTCACAACGCAATAGATTGACGTTTAATATGACTTATGATCTTCTATTCATTGTCGTTAACAAGTGACACGCACTGGCTGTATCGAGCTCGCTCGTATGTTCATAGCAATCTAATCCTTAGCGTGCTTATGGACTTATGGACAAAATTTAAACTTGATTGAATTCAGTATGTTTCGCAGTAAATTGTTTCGGAGTGAATAAATACTATGTAAAAATCAATAAAGTTTCTTGTTTCACTTATTATAAGCCTATTGAGTTAAAGATTGATCGATTCAGTTAATAATATAAAGATAAGCCTTTAAACCGTATCGAGTTTTGGATTATCTAAACTTTTATAACTTTGAAATTAAAAGAAACTGTTTACTTTAACAAAACCATTTGACTTCCACTTCACCTCTTAATTAAATTATAAAATAAAGTGGCAAGTTTAAAATTTCTGACGAATTAAATAATATAAGTTATTAAATTAATTTAAAGTAGTAAGAAGAATAAGAATATTTTTTTTTTAACCAAAAAAATAACAATAACAAAACCAAGTTTTAACGTGGGAGAGCCATGCTTCGGCACCAATGGGCCGGCTTGACCGGAGTGATACCACGGCGTCACAGAAAACCGGCGTTAAACAACGCTTACGTTGTTTCGCAGTGTGAGTGAGGTTACCGGAGGCCCAATCCCCTTTTAAAAGGTCGGCAACGCACTCGTGACTCCTCTGGTGTTGCGGGTGTCCATGGGCGGCGGTAATAGCTTACCATCAGGCAATCCGTCTGCTCGTTTGCCCTCACATCCCATAAAAAAAAAATATAGACTAGTCTGGAGTTGCATCGAATGACATGGAAAAGGGGAGGGTTTTGGTAAATTTTCGGACAATTCGGGCTAAATAATACGTGAAAGAGATCGCGATAAGGCCGCCCATTGTATATTTTAAAATACGATTTATGTCCTGTATTTAATATTTCTGTTTCCATTTAGTAACCAAAAACTTGCATAATATATCTACGTTTTCATAAATTTTTGTGACATTATTATTAGATAGTAAAGATAAATGTTATGCGATTCGACATTGAAATCTTACATTATTGAACAGACATTACGATGACCTCATTCCAAAAATACTACCTTCTGCCCGCGACTTGACCTGGATAAAAAGCCTATCTGTTATTCCAGACTATAATCTCACTGTGTGCCAAATTTTATCCAGATCCGTTCAGCCGTTCTGGCGTGATAGAGTAACAAACATCCATACTCACAAACTTTCACATTTATAACCCTACTATAACCCTGTATGAGACCTCGTGCTCAATATATAGCTTTATATTCTATTCTATTCTATAATATTAGTAAGGATATTAAAAATTATAATTATGTACTCTGTTTGGGAAACAAAAAAATATTTGTATGTTACTAATGTTAACGCCTCGGTAAATTCACAGACAACGGTTTGCTAAGAAGTTTGTTGCGCCGTTTCTTCTTCCCAGAAAAGAAAAGTAGAAGGCAGTGAAGAGCAGGGCGGGCGTAATGTAAAAAAACTGGAAGTTCATCTTTTGACGCTGCTTTTTTAGACATTTAAACTTTGCCCAAATTTACCTACCCTGTATTTGCACAGTAAAGTAATAAGGACTTAATCTACAGTATAGTGGCTTTATTACTTCATTCACATTTTAATAATATGATCAAGATAAGCTCAAAGTAATTCATACCTACTTCAAAATTTAATTACGTACACATTTAAAAATACATAAAAGTCGACCATAAAATTTCACCAGTAAGTATAACTTAGTTTATGGTAAGTACTGTGGTCAATAATATGCGATTAGCATTTTAAACACATTATTCTATACTTTAGAATAAGGGATCTCGCACACTATACGACCACGTCGTTGAACGGTCAGAAGTTGCCTCAATCTTAGTTGCAAATTCTCCCACTATGATTTGTCAATGATATGACTAAGCCATGTTGCGATTGGTCATTCTAGTTCTTAAAAAAATATTTAAAATTTAAATTTAATTTATTGTTATATCTGAGTTAGTTGGAGTTAGGAACAGTGGATAGTCTAGTAGAATGACCATTGGAATACCAAGTCAAAAGTCAAAGTTGGAATCCAAGACACGCCTTTGTCTATTCGAAGCCACGTGCATATTAATAGTTAATAAAATTGTTACGCGTTTAACGGTGAAGGAAAAACATCGTGAAGAATCCTGCATGCCTGAGAGATTTTTCTCGACGGCGTGTAAAGCCTACCAACCTCCGTTAGGCCAGCTTGGTGGACTATAGCCTATAACCCACTCATTCAGAGAGAAGAACCGGTACAGTAGACATTATAATGTATTGATTATATTTTATATCTAAGATAGAGATGATATCATGCTAGGAATAGAATCTTAAACATCACGGGACAAAATGCAGCTACGGCAGTCTTGCAGCCCATTAACCGTTTTTGCGCAGTGCAGGAGTACACAGATCTCTATAGAATATAATAATGTGGTCGTGTCAGACCCGTGATCCTGGTCGCGTAGTGTGCGAGGTGCCTAAAATTATGAAGTATGTTATTTCTGTATACAGTTTGAGGTCAAAGTGGTTAAATTTGTCCTAGTTTCTTCAAGGTGAGGTCAGCATTGCATTGGATATTTTTTTTAAGATTCGTGCATCGGGACTCGCCCAAAATGATTGGGATTTAGGAATTAGTGTGAACTTCTTAAGAGGCCGGCGGACCGAATTTCTCTTACAAACCTAATACCAAAATAAATGGTAATTCAATCGAATTCTGTTATTATTCGGATTCCGATACCGTTAATCTAGGTTCCTACGTTACCATTTCATCCAAAATACTTTACTGGTAATAAATGTAAGCGAATGCAATTTTTGATAACTTTTTTTAAGTTTGGAACGTTTTTCCGGTGTTTTATTTGCAGTGAAGTAGTAATAGACGAAATATTATCGTAGGAACCTAGATTAACAGTATCCAAATCCGAATAATAACATAATTTGGTCGAATATTGTCTGGATTACGATTTATTTCAGTTTTACGTTTTTGTGGGCAATTCAAGCTCCGCCGAACCCTTAACATCCAAAATTAAATAATCTCAAAAAATCTTAACTACTCAAAATTCAAAATGAACCGTTAGTTTTAGTTCCATTTTGGATTCGATGACACGTTTGGCGTGGCAGCTGAGCGAACGGCTTTTGCGCAACGTGTTGTGGGTTCGATCCTCACACGGAGCACATATTTGTATGACCTATAGGTAGTTCTTCCGGGTCTGGGCGTTTGTGTATGTGAGAATTTGTGTTTGTAAACGCACCCACGATACGGGAGAAAATCCTAATGTGGGCCAAAGTTAAAAAAAATGAATGTTAAAATAACTTATTAAACTTAATATATTAAATTATAATTATTCTACACATTTACGCGTGCCTAAACATTTATTTATGATAATTAGTATCTCATGAGCAGAGATATGAACCTGTGTCCTACACCTTGTTAGGTAAGTTACCGAGGTAAGTATTTGCCGTAATGCCAAATTGTTCTGTCACAAAATTAACAACTAAATACCTATAATTTAATAAAACTAATTAGCATCGTATGGCTGTGGTTATTAATTACTCGTACCTTTTACAATTTACGCATAATTTTGCATATCAGTGCAAATGCTATTTCAAATTATTACTGTTTATTGAAGCAGTATTTTAATGCGAAGTGCATCTGCAACTGTTTATTTAAATTGAGGATAATCGAAATTAATTTTTCGGTCTAAGGTGCTTTACGACAGACTCCGACGTCAGGGTGGTCGCCAGCTAATCAGACCCAAAGAGGTTCTACCACCGAGCAAGTCAGATATTTACGGGATGCCTATCTGAAAGGCAGTGAGGAACAGTATTCTAGCCCGTCTCCACATGGAGTGAAATAGCAATATACTCGCCCCTAATACATGTAATTTAAACGTACCTACAAACTGTAGGTATACATTAGTACACCTCTGCTAAACCATACGTGGAATGATCGTGAAGCTCTGGATGATCACGAATGAGATTTTTTTTTACAAAATATCTATGATTTTCGTGGTGTTTTAAATAAAAATATTTTTGACGTCGCTAACGTCACGTTTATGCTAAACAAGGTCTATTTTTCTCAAGATTTCAGGTAAACATGTAAACAAAGTTCTTGTTTTTCGTACCGATAGTAATATGTAATGTAGTTGAGGGTGGGATTGTCATCTCCGGTATGACAGGCAGGGCTCATTATTTTTGTGTGAGGCGAACGACCACACCGATATTTTAAATGTAATTTTATAATAGCTCTTTAAGCTTTTAATAGGGTTAAGCAGAGGTGTACTAATATACACTACACCCACAGTTCGCCGGTATATTTAGATCCTATGTAATAGGGGACAAGTCCATGACCGTTAATCGGGTACTAGTCCAAACTCCGAGCTGCTATTAGCAATTTCATAGAAAAAATTCCAATAACACTTTCCTTGACCCAAATCAAACCCAGGATTGCTAGCGTAGCAGTCGCTTAAGACCAATTCAGACTAATAAAGCAGGTCGATAAATATTATCATCATATCAGTCAATAGAAGTCTACTGTTGAACAAAGGTCTCCTCCAAAGACTTCCACAAGGACCGGTTATATGTCGCCTGTATTCAACGACTCCCAGCGACCTTTACCAGGTCGTCCGTCCATCTCGTAAGAGAGAATGGGCCGGTTCGACTAGAGTGATACCACGGCCACACAGAAAATCGGCGTGGAAACAACGCTTACGTTGTGTTTCGCCGAGTGTGTGAGGTTACCGGAGGCCCAATCCCCTTTTAAAAGGCCGACAACGCACTTGTGACTCCTGTGGTGTTGCGGGTCCATGGGTAGCGATAATCTGTAATGGCTCTTTCTTCTAAAGGCCATATCAGACATTGTCTTACATTGGAACTCACATATTTGCTATTAAAGTATTATGTCTGGACTTTAAAAGAGACCATGATTCTCTGAGTTTGTTTCGGTGTTTCTTCTCAGAGGTCGTCAGTTATGAAATGCCGGTATCATCTAGTTTAAAAAAAATGACTTGTAAAAGTGTCCGTATAAGATCTATTTACAGAAATAAATATCATTTATCATTATCATTTAATCGCTTACCATCAGGCAATATCTGCTCGTTTGCCCTCCAAACTATACAAAAAGGCCCAGTATTTATAAATAATTAGTAAATAAATAAAAAAGGTCGTCTCAAACTGCGCTTTCCACTGCGCATGAATATTATGTCTTGTAATACGTGTTCTATTAGCGACTATTTATGCAACAAAGAATAATAAATTACTGCGGCACTGTTAAACGTTGCGATCCGAATCTCTGGCCATTTGTATCACAGTAAGCAGAATTGCTATTGGTTCCGCAGCTCCTGGCCTTAATCCCCATTTGTGGTTTTATATAGGTTGGTTGCACCAAAATAATGGATATCGTTTGAAGAATAATTTTTTATCTTAATTTTTTTTAACGTTTAAGTTTTAAGACTGCCCCAGCGCGACTGCTACGCCAGAGGTCCTGAGTTCGATCCCCAGGTCGAGCAAAGTGTTATTGAGTTTTTCAATAAAATTCTGAATTCCAAGTGTTTGTATGGGGTCTGGGTGTTCGTGTATGTGATTATTTGTGTTTGTAAATGCGCCCACGATACAGGAAAAAACCTAGTGTGAAGAAACGTTTTTTTATGGTTGATCGACCTTTTTTCTTATATCAAAATATAAGAAAAAAGGTCAATCAACCATAAAAAAACTTTCAAACTTTATCATTGAAGCATATTCCTGCAAATAATTGCAGGGAGAATGGACATTGACTGCTTCTTTATGGAGTACTGGAAAAAACTACATGGAATGCATTCCTGATCCTGTGTTTCCATTATTGTATTATATTACACTGTTATTTAAAAATGAATATATAGACGATTTTGATTTTTAATTACACAATTTTTTTTAAACGTTGCCCCACACTAAGAGTTTCTCCTGTATTGTGGGTGCATTTCACAAACACAAGTTATCACTTACACAAACACCCAGACCCGGAACAACTACCTATAGATCATAAAAATATTTGTACGGTGCGGGGATCGAACCTACAACATGTAAAGTAGAAGCCGATCGCTCAGCCGCTACACAAAACGTGCCGATGTCTAAAATAAATAATAGAATTGAATTGTTATTTAATGTTGTTGATAGTAAGTCAAAGGTTTTTCACCAGAATTGATAAAGACTGCATTAAATAAATTACTGACGATCGATTTTGTCACATGACGATGGTTTTCTATCAAAAAAACGTTTTGGTGTCGCTTTTTATGCTTCGGCACGAATGGGCCGGCTCGACCGGAGTGATACCCACGGCCTCACAGAAAAGCGGCGTCAAACAACGCCTACGTTGTGCTCCGCGGAGTGAGTGAGGTTACCGGAGGCCCAATCCCCTTTTAAAAGGTCGGCACCACACTTGTGACTCATCTGTTGTTGCGGGTGTCCATGGGCGGCGATAATCACTTACCATCAGGTGATCCGTCTGCTCGTTTGCCCTCGTATCCCATAAAAAAAACAGCACGATGTAATAAACTTGATATTTTTATTAAATGAAACCTACTAAGTTACATTCAAATTACTTTTCTATCCATCTATCTATTCGGCCGGTAACACACTACTGAGTGAAGTCCTCGTTTTAATCCCGCCACTGTTGCCAAGTAAAAGAGTAAAAAAATAAAAACTAGACAAGTGCGAGTCGGCATCGCCCACCGAGGGTCCTGTACAAATTTGTAGGTTTTATGATTTAATTACAAATGTGTAGTTTCAGATTTTTCCCTATACTTGTAGTATTACTTTGCAAATTTCATAGTTCTAGGTCAACGGAAAATGCCCTATATATTTTGATTCCCTTGAGAGTGTCGAAATACCTATACGATTTGTGCGGCATAAATGGCCGTATCTTTTTTTACATTAACTCAGAAGTTTGATTCACAGCTTCAAAGGACTGTAAACCTAAGAAGTTATTTGGTTTTAATTTCAACTCGATACCTCCACCTGTTCCCGAGATAAAGGGTCTTAACAGACAGACGGACGGACAACAAAGTAATCCTATAAGGGTTCCCTTTTTATCTTTTGAGGTACGGAACCCTAAAAAATGGTAAACAAATCGTTTAAATTAGTTTTACTGTCATATACACAGAGACTTATAAAATATCGAATGATCTGGGTGATAAATTAGTCGACTCTGGCACATTACAACAGTAATATTGTACACCTCTAACTAATCCTTCAGGGAATATATGCATGATAGTATATTTTGACATATAATCATTACTTTTTTTTATTCGTGATAGACTTACGTTTGACCGCCGGTTCGCCTGATGTTAAGCGGTACTGCGATCTACGATGGAGCGCGCTTGCCTAGAAGAATTCACTCGTGATTTTAAAGATACTTAGATTATATTTATCAAGAAAGACCCACTCGGGAAGTGCATTCCATATTTCAGCGGTATGCATGATAAAAGTGGACTTAAACGGCCTTATTCCAAAACACAGACTACCTTTAGTACTGGCTTTAGTTCTAGGATTAAAACTCGACTAAATAAAACTCTATTACAAAACACAGTTTAACACCAAAGCATGGACTATCTCTGGTACCAAAGTTAAACCTCTGAGACCCCTAGTTTAAGTATGGACTATCTTTGACATTACTTTATTTTTGAGGTTAGCTTATTTAGTATCTTGTGTATTTCTAAGTAAAAATTTTTGTAAATGGATATTAACATTATAGATATGATGGATTTAGAAGATTTAGATATGTTAGAGATGTGTCGGCGATCTGTAAGACGTCGTAATCGTATAAATCCTTTTGATTTGAGTGACGAAGATTTTCGATATAAATACAGATTTACAAAGCGATTCGGATTTTCACCCCTTTTTTTCTTTTGTTGTTCCATTTTATTTGTCACTATTATTAATACTGAATTACTGACAATGTACAATGGTGAATAATTATCAAGAACTTAGTTAGTTTATAGGACGCAACAACAATAATGACGTTTCAAATAATGCGCGCGAATGAAATTTTAATTTCGTTCCGTTTCACTCAGAGTTGTTGCAAAATATAACAACTTGATTATAAAAAGGTCATCAACAATATAAACTGTGCTTGCTCAGTAAATTGCAATATAAACAAAAAACTATTTATGATATATATTTGTATTAATAAATAATTATTAAAGTATTTCAAATGTTATGATACTATCAATATTTAAAAAAACGGAACGTTGCTTGGAATGAAGCCTGAATGAACGAATGAAAGATTGTAATTTTTTACATATTATCTGTGGATTTTATTTAGTCCTACGGTTTAACTGATCCTCGGATAGTCTGGGTTTTGTAATAAGCACTCATATTGGTCCTGGTATTAACATTAGTACCGTAACAATCCAAGATCAGTAAGTCCGGGTTTAAGCCAAGACTTACGCATTTTTTTGTAATAAGACGGAAAACGTTTCGTTCGGGTTTTACCATCACCATCTCCCATAAACCCGATCAATATTCAATTTGCAATCGCTCGCTTTATTTGATCACAACTCATGCATTGTGCTAAGTCTATTGGCGGCCGGTGATATAAACTCAACTTGAATCAATACGGGTAGCTAAACTGCTATGCGATTTAGCTCCGTTTAGCTTTGGAGCGGACCACAAAGCGGTAGTCTCCAGTCTCGGCACCATTAATTTGAAGTGATTTACATTTGAAGCGGCGGTAGCGCCGTAGTTAAAGTTTCGGGGTAGAGGTAGGTGTGTGAAGTTTACTCTAATATTCAAATTGACAAGATTGCCAATTTGATTTTTTCGGACATGGGATCTAATGTATATTTGTGAATTTTGCCCAATTTATAGAACACTAGCGACCCGCCCGCGGATTCACCCGCTTTGCCCCATTCCTAAGAGTAGTAGCGTAATGTTAAATAGCTTAAAACCTTCCTCTTGAATCACTCTATTTATTAAAAAAAACCGCTTCAAAATCCGTTGCGTAGTTTTAAGGATTTAAGCATACATATGGATGGACAGACAGCGACAGCGACTTTGTTTTATACTATGTAAAGAAGATGAATATATCCGTGGCTAGCGTGAATATGTTGACATGTCTAAAATGGCAAATTTACAGGGCGGGCATTTTAAAGTACCGGCGAACTGTGGGTGTACATTAGTATGCCTCTGCCTAACCCTTCGGGGAATACGGGCGTGATGGACGGTATCTCTAAGTCTTCTGTTAAATCGGTAAATAAGTTAAACGTGAATGTTTAAATTGGTATGAAGGTTTATTTTATGCCATCTTTTAAATTATTATAATAAATTACGGATTTTTTAATATTTTTAACGATATTAGAGTTGTCAAGTCGTTGAATAACTAGTTATCAAGTTATTCACCGAGTTGTCAACTTATTCACCGACGAGTTATCAACTTATTCGCCACGGGATTATTGGTAAATATTTTATTTTGTCTCCGACTATTTATCAGCTTGCTATGTTTTGGAGCTTTTAGCTGTCTGTAATAAAATAACTCTTTATTTTATTTATTTGCTTATTTATTAACCCCCGACGCAAAAGAGGGGTGTTATACGTTTGTACTATGTATCTGTGTGTCTGTCTGTTTCATCTTAGCTCCTAATCGGGTGAATCGATTTTAATCTTTTTTTTTGTTTTGTTACCTTGTTTGAAAGGTGTGTGTCAGTCGAAAGTGTTATTAGCTTTCATAAAAATCTGCTCAGCCGTTTGAAGATCATCACCTGTTTTCTCGTTGAAAAGATCGAGTAAATCCAATTTTTTTTGGGTAAAAGCCGTATATTTTGAATCAAGAATTTGGGTTATAACTGTAAATTTCTGACGGAAATCTTCTAAAATAAAATAAGGACTCTATATCAATATTATTTACATGTAACGATTATTATATTTTTAATGATAAACCCGTAAGTATCACAGCTTACAATCACCAACAATATAATTATTGCAAGTCAAACTTTATTTATTCACCCGTCCCACTGTTCACTCCATAAATTTTCGATGTAATTACACGAATGAATTTCCCAGCCTTCGCCGCGATACCAGCCGACCACAAGCATATTTTGAGGAAGTGAACACGAATATTATAATTAATTACTACGCATATTACACTAAAACACGAGCCGTGTTCCGTATTCCTACTAACGACTTCAGGTAACACTGCGTAATAAGTTCAAAAGTTCCATTGAGGTATTAAGTATAAAAAATGTATACGGTTGAAATTATTTTCTACAAAATATGACTACATTGTGATAGTTTTTTTTATTTTATCAAATAACATGAATAATTTGCTGAATGTCAGTGCTTCATAAATACTGGCTTGAAAGTGTTGCTATTGATAACGCCGCGACATATATCTACTACATCATTTTTTGTAGTATTGTAGTAACGTAAATCATAAATACTTATATAGCGAAGCAATTGCGCTCACAACCACTAGACTCATAAGTCAGTCGGATTACGTGAGCTCAATTCTCAGGTCGAGCAGTGTTATTGAGTTTATCTATGAAATTGTCAGTAGCAGCTTGGATTTTAAATTTAACCGCTTGTCGGACATAAGTACCAGAGAAATAGGGGTATACATTAAATACACGTATGGTATACATAATATGGTATGCTATATTGCTAAAACTAATACTATAGACTATAGTTGAAACAATAGTGTAAAGTGAGGAACATTGATCCTCAATGATAATACCTCAATGATATAACTTAATAATAAAATTTATGCCACTTCTTGTCTCTTCAGAGCACCGGGAACTTGCGCACCAATTATGCTAAGTGTCAAGAAGTTCTAGCTTTTGTCACTAACTGTCACCCATTTGCAAAATGGCTAAACGCAAAATTAATGCAGGCACAATTCAATTATCCTGTAGAATTTGATGAAGAGATTAAAAGTAAATAGCGAGGTACAATTCAATTAAGCTTCTTCGCATCTAGGTAAGTAAATAGATGGCGGGCATAAAATTACCATATTATGTTTTCTGGCGTAAGCCTGCGGATATGAGGAAGATGTATTCTGTGCAAAACAAGGAAAATGTCTCACAGTAAACAAAGTACTACAGACACTGTTTAATAATGAGGAATGAGGTAGTTGTAGGTATACATAGCTTATTTTTAAATAACCTAAACTAACTAAAGTAGATACTATACTATACATGACAATTTTTCAAAATTATTCAAAAGAGTGTGTTGTATAGCCAAGTCCCGTTATATAAGTTCTAAAATAAGAAACAGTAATAATGTAATTAGAATGACATGGAATATTATTAATAGTGAAACGGGAAGAATTAGTAGACGAAATAGTGACTACAGTCTTAAAATAGATGATAACATTGTAACAGCCGACACACAGGTTGCTTCAACATTTGAAAATTTTTTTGCAAATATACCTATTTCGACCACTAAATCGCTGAACTCGTCCCCCACTGTTGCTGAATCTTTACTTAAAGAAAATGTTAATGTATGTAATATTGAATTTCAATTTTGTCATGTCAATTGCAGAGATATAATAAAAACGTTTAATACTTTAAACATAAAGAAGACTGCAGACTTATGGGGTCATTCTGTTGACGTTGCCAAATCCATTATAGAGGTCGTAGCACCTACCCTAGCCATTATTTTTAATAAGTGTATTGACTGTGGTAAATTTCCTGATCTTATGAAAAATAGCAAGATAATTCCTTTGTTTAAATCAGGTAGCACATCTGACCCAACTAATTTTAGACCTATCTCAGTGTTACCTACATTTAGCAAAATCTTTGAAAAACTAATGTTGGATCAAATGCAAAGGTTTTTTTATAAAAATAAATTATTACATAGTAAGCAGTTCGGATTTACAAAGGGCCGTTCGACAACCGATGCCGGTGTTGAACTTTTAGGCCACATATATAGTGCTTGGGAGAATTCATACGATGCTTTGGGTATTTTCTGTGATCTGTCCAAAGCATTCGACTGCGTCCTTCATGAAACTCTAATCAGGAAATTGCACCACTATGGTGTTAGGAACGCTTCTCTGAATCTTCTTACATCGTACCTGTGTAACAGGATTCAGAAAGTGGACGTCAATGGAAAGAGATCACCGGGGTCAGTCGTCGCTATGGGAGTTCCGCAGGGCTCAATTCTTGGCCCATTTTTGTTTTTGATTTATATTAATGACTTGCCTTATTTCATAAGGGACAATCATGAGGTAGTGCTGTTTGCAGATGATACTTCTTTGTTATTTAAACTAAAACGCCAACAAATGGCAACTGACGATGTAAACAGCGCTCTCCTAAAAGTAATGCACTGGTTTAATACTAACAACTTGCTATTAAATGAGAAAAAAACTAAATGTATTAAGTTCACGACGTCTAACGTCAGACAGGTGAAAACAAGTGTATTAATAAATAGCAAAGAGTTGGACCTTGTAGACTCTACTTTGTTTCTAGGCATTACTTTGGATGCTAAGCTTCAGTGGGGCCCACATATAGATAAGTTGTCGAAGAAGCTCAGCTCTGCAGCGTACGCCGTGAAAAAAATACGTAATTTAACTGACGTCGATACGGCTCGACTAGTATATTTTAGTTATTTCCATAGTGTGATGTCGTATGGTATTCTGCTGTGGGGGAATGCCGCCGATATACAGACTATCTTTGTATTGCAGAAAAGAGCCATTCGGTCAATTTATAACCTAAGCCCCAGGTGTTCACTCAAAGAAAAGTTTAAAGAGATTAATATAATGACCGTTATTTCTCAGTATATTTATGAAAATTTATTGTATGCGCACAAAAATATTGATCTCTTCTCTAAATACAGTGATATCCATAATATTAACACTAGAAATAAAGACAGGTTCATTGTTCCTCCAACTAGGCTCCAGAAAATCAGTAAGTCATTTAAGTGTCAATGTATACGCTTTTACAATAAAATCCCAGGTCATTTCCAACATTTAAGTCATAATAAATTTAAGTCATACATTAAGCAAAAGCTTTGTAAAAAGGGTTACTATACAGTTAAGGACTATATGGAAGACAAAAATGCTTGGGATTGAGCTACTCTCGTTAACAGGGTTATTTTTATTAAAGTATTGTGTATTGTGCAGCCACTGATGTTGCATTTAGCATCTACTTATAACAACCCTAAAATTAATCTTGCTATCTTATTGCCTGGCGGTCAAAGCTTGTCAAGCTCACTCAAATGTCCTGCTGATGGTGTCGTTGTGTGACGGGCCGTTTTATTCCCTACAACATGGTTGAGTCGAACGGCGCTGATACACACGTCATGCCCGTGAACGGGTGCTGTCTGTCGGGGCTGGTCGGTTTTTACTTGCTATGGCAATGTTTTGTTATTTATTGGGTCACATCAAACTGCATAATGCAAACTACACAGAACAGAATTGTTAATGTTATTGAAGAATAATGATGTAAATATGTTTTTTTTTTAGGAGTCTGGAATTTCTTGATGGTTCCTCTTCACATGACCCACTTTTGGGACTTGACATTGTGTATCCGAAATGTAATGTGACAATGTTATTTTGAGTGTTGACATCTTATTTGGTATGACATTTTGATTGTTATGACATTTTCATTGTTATGACATTTTAATTGTTGACATTTTAATTACTCCTAGATTAGTGAATTGAATTTTGACATCTATGAATTTGTTACTATTTTGCCGCGACATTATTAAACCGTGACACTTATATTATTATATAATTTGTAAATGTGAGTACCATGTAGGCTTTTGATACATGATAATTAAACAAGCTTAATATAGTCTGGAAGCTTTGGGAACTTCATTAGACCTACACGAATGTCCTGCTGATCTGGTATGGTCGTGCGACGGGTCGTTGAGCTCCCTAAATTATGGTTGAGCTACACGATGACTGATGCATGCGTGCCGTCAGTTTGGACTGGTCTACTCAAAGCTGCAATGGTTCTTTCCTCAAAAGGCCATTTCAGACATTACCCTACATCGTACCACTCACATATAAGTGTTATTCCATGTCTGGACTTTAAAAGAGACCATGATTCTCTGAGTTTGTTTCGGTGTTTCTTCTCAGAGGTCGTCAGTTAGGAAATGCCGAAGCCATCTAGCTAAAAAAAAAAACCCCATACCATTGACATGTAAAAGTATCTCTAAAGATCTACTTGCAGAATAAATCATTTCATTTCATTTCATTTCATTTCAATACATATGCCTTCCTCCTCTCTCCTACATTGCCGTGCTCGACAGGGTCCACGATTGATACTTTTACACACAGTTCGCCTGGTATGTTTAGGTCCCATGTAATAGGGGGCGAGCCTATTGCCATTAACCGGGCACAAATCCAGATTCCGAGCTGCTAATGAGAATTTCATAGAAAAACCCAATAACACTTTGCTCGACCTGGGGATCGAACCCAGGACCTTTAGCGTAGCAGTCACGCTTGGGACCACTAGACTAATGAGGCAGTCAAATACGGTATATATTTCTGTCATAATTATTTAATAATCCATAATTGTCATAATTATTAAGTAAGTCCTCACTAATCTAGCCTATAAATTCATTAATATGGGCACGAGCGAAATAGATGCTAGCGTCAGTTGCTACGGTAAATTTTCAATCGGGTCCCTCCCGCACCGTATTTTATACAGCCGGGTCCTACTCGAAATTCTCCGAGCAAAATCGTACGACACTAAAATTCCGGTACCCTGCACGGATCATCCGGTATCTATTGGAAGAGCACTTTACGTGTCTAGCGATAAGATAGTTTTAGTCACGACATTTTTTTTTCATTGTTCCATTTTGAAAATAGCCCACTGTTTAAAAAATAAGGCTGTTATGAATTTGTGTATATTATATTACTCATATGTTTGTTAAAATTTTTTTTTTCATACTATATTTTTGTGATTTTTTTTTGCATTTTCCAAGCTAAGATTATAAAGTTATTTTTTAGTAAAGGATAAAATTCAAGAGCGTCTGGTGCATCGAACCAGAAGACGCAGGATCGAATCCTGCCCGCGATTGAATTTTTTCCTTTACTAAAAAAATCTTTTTTCATTTTAGAAAATTCAAATAAAGAAAGATAAATGAAGTAGTATTTGGTACGATGATTTTCATGCTATGGTAAACTCTCTGCATCTCACAGTAATTACGCATCGACAGAATCCTCATTCTGAGGTCTGTGGTTTTGTACAAACGGTTCATCGGTCATTATCAAATCCCCACTCAAGTACTTTCCCCCATCACTTTTGCGGTATGCCGCAATTTCGCTTTGATGTGTCGGAGTTTCACGATGAGGTATCTTTGGGGTTTCAGAAGATTCATGGATTGATTATTTTGAATCAACCTTCCGTCATAATTATTCGGAATCAAAGATTGATTTTGAGTCAAACAACATCGTCAAAGTTTTTTTTTTGTATTAAAATCTTTGCCAAACTCTTGCTTCTGTATCATAAGGGTGCTTATAAACCTCAGTAGACGGTACAAATTTTTACCCCACGCGCACCTTTAAGTAGGGTACACGCGCACCTACGCTTATAATTAAATTATGTAGGTTCTTGTATTACAATGTGATCATACCGATAGGTGATTACGGTGTTCCTATCCAGAAAAAAAAAACAAAAACGATAAAAGAGGCATTGCAACGCAAGCCTAGTAGGTAAATTCAATTAAAATATTCAAATTAAAATATTCTTTATTGTGTAGAAAAGGGTACAATTTTTCTATCTTATTTTTAAGTGTTTGATTTTTTTTTATATAAGATTACTGTATATACCACGATAGAGTTAACGACGGTGTCTGTGCTAGCATAAACTGTGTGACAGACACCGGCGCCTTCCTCCCACATACTAAGGGTACAAAAACTACCATATAATAGGGCTTTAAAATGTTCAAATTTGTTATTATAAAGATAATTTGAAGATTTAATGTTATAATAAATAAGATTAATATTTTAAAGTATGTGTTTTAGATGTGAGTGTCTGCATTTTGTAGGATTGCATGTTGAAATGTATCGCATTTGTGATTATTGTTGTTACGGAATTCGATATTTTTGCACAAGAACACTTCTTGTTTATATGATGTTACCTGCAAGGCCTTTCCGATCATCTAAGTTCAGACGCACAGATTATAAAGTTATTATCGTGAAGGAAACACTCGACTGCGGCCAAGATTCAAACCAGCGTCGTCATGCCTGAAGCATGCACGCATTTCCTTCACTAAAAAACTTTATGGCCTAAGCACGGAAAATACAAAAAAAAATTGTTGAGACGCACAATTACATCGACTGTACTAGTATGGTAGGTACTCCAAAAAAGAAGCTTACATACACAATTTTTTTTGCAGACACAGAACACATGCACCCACAAGACGTATTAAAACAAAATAATATTTATAGCCAACTTAGTTCAGGCGAAGGCGGATGGAATAACACCTCATTTGTCAAAACCGAATGAAGGGTTGCCGAGAATATGAGGAACTTCTACTTAAACGCCTCCGTGCCTCAATTTCTTCCATTTTATTTGATAAATGCCATACGACTACGTATTATTCATGGTAGTAGTTATAGTTAGGTTGTCATTGTAAATCGATAAACATTATTGTACATAACATTCATTACCTACATAACTTTCGGTTAAGTTTACTTAGTAGTCAAAAAAAATAATGCTATCTGTGAAACAGTTATGGAAGTCGGTGCATTTGATCGATTTTTTTTATTTTGCCACTTCCGAAACTGTTTCGCACATAACATTATTTTTTTTTGTTTTTGAAGGCGGTTTGACTTTTTCTTAAAAGTTAATTTATTTCAACATTTTTAGTATTGAGTAAAATTTTTACGCATACCTAGACGATGTTATCATTTTATAATTTACTCGAACGTTACGTGTTATTTGTCATCTAAATTTTTATGGGACCACCTCTGAAGTATGTCGTGCCGATCAAAAAAGAATCATCAAAATCGGTTCATAATTGACGGAGTAATCGCGTAACAAACATACAAAAAAAGACATACAGTCGAATTGAGAACCTCCTCCTTTTTGAAGTCGGTTGATTAATATTTATTTTTAATGTTATTTTTTCTTTTTTCATATAGGTCTGATCGCTAAATATCACAACCTCGATTATCGTTAGGGTGTCACCAGTCAGCCCGTATATGTACCGCGACACCAATCATGCTGTAACAAGATCAACATTTTTTTCTTTTAATAAATTGCCTTGTTCATCCGATCAAAGTAAGTACTTACTCAAATCTCAAAAGCCGATTTAACACCGATATTGCACTTAAAACCTTACTGATAACAAAGTTCAAAGGACATAATTCTCTGCGCTATCTCCAAGGTTATTGAACAAGAACAAAATGGGGACATAGCGGCGCTGTCTTCAAAAATTGCTTCGAAGTTTGGGTCGGGTGATAAAAAATGATATTCAAAGTTTCACCCCTCATCTCAATTATAAGAACTTTTATTAGAGTTCGTAACGATGTCAACACCTCGAAGGCGTTAAACCGACTTATAGTTAAGAACATTAGCATTTAATGCTGCAGTGTGTGAGGTTAATGAGTTCAGTTTAATGATATTCCATTTACTTAATGGTAGAGGAAGGGAGTAATTAACAGTATTTTATACTTACATACATCATTGTTGTATTGTTTTTCTGATGGACTACGCCTATACTATGTTAACGAATGACGTGTTAAAACATGACTTTATGTGAAAGAGAAAAAACCTATAACAGTGCTTGACCTGGGAATCGAATCCAGAACTTCACTCTCAGCAGCCGATATACCATTGCAATTTTTTTCATGAAATTTTATTTCATCAAATTCGAAATTGTAGTACTTTGATAATGTGTAATCTACAAATCGCCAGAAAAAAACAATTTAATTTAAAAGCAATAGGTTTTTAAAATAAATAGGTGATAAAAAAACTGCTTCCCAGAAAAAATCTAAATAGAAATATCTACTTTCACTAGAAACTTAAATCTTGGCGGATTATTATAATAAATTGCATAACACTAGCAACGTAAGCATTATTAAACTCGGACGGAAAAGTGGGATGTTATAAAGAATAATTGAAGATAGCAACTTTGCATGAGAAATGGCTCGCTGCCAAAAGATTTTCACTGTAAACTATTTTCGTGGGATAGTGAAGCACAACAAGCTTGAAAGGAACCAAAATTTTGAAATAAAATACTATCAAAATAAAGCTTCATTTATGTTTAAATAAAGATAGAAAATAAACATTTTTTCTTAAGATCAAGAAACTTCCTCTAATAATGATACGTCGTTCGATTGATCGTCAATATCTTTAAATTAACTATAAAAAATAAAATTATGGTGTATCTTCGAAGTAGGTATCGGATACATACTAAATTTATTTTATATGCGAACCATTGTTGGAAAAACCAGCAAAAATGAAAGTCTAAATTGATTTATATATAAGAAATGATGTGCAAACATAAAATATATAGCTCTGGATGCAGACGAAGCTTACCTTTTTTAATCGGTAAAAAAATATAGAATATACATGCCAAAAATCTAATCCAGATTTTAAAAAACAAAAACGAGGAAGTATTCTTCCGTGAACGAAGCTTATTCTTACTAGCTCTCATACCATACAAATTAAAATCAAGCCCATTTGAGTCGGATTCAGTTAGAAGACAAAGCACGAAAATGTACGTGAGCTGACACGAGGAGTATATTTGCATAGGTAAGGCGGTTGCATTCGAACCGTTACTCACTAATCGCCCGGTGGATTGGATCATCAGTCTGTAGAAGCGATCAATCAATTCATCCTATTGCAGCTACTGAACTAAACTTAAGCCTCGCCTTAATTTGTTGCAATAATAAACATCTCAAATACCGAACATGACTCCTGCGAAATGACATAGAATACAATTTTGATTAACGCCATCTTCGAGAAAACGTTTCGAGAATTCATATTAGATTTCAAAATTCCGAACTAATTTACGTACGGTTGAAATGTAAAGTGAAATATCGATACGTTGGAGATTAATGAACTTAAGGGAAATTAGTCTTTAAAACCGTTTTATATTAGGTACGTGTTTTAAATAAATGTTTGGCGCTTGTTA
This sequence comes from Acronicta aceris, assembly GCA_910591435.1. Taxonomy (NCBI): domain Eukaryota; kingdom Metazoa; phylum Arthropoda; class Insecta; order Lepidoptera; family Noctuidae; genus Acronicta; species Acronicta aceris. The sequence continues at coordinate 15,624,171 of OU342762.1, read as the reverse complement.
TTAGTATTGGTGTGGTTGACGAATTCTGTCACAAAATTTATCATATCGGGTTTAAATGACTTAAAGCAACAAAGTGAGAAAAAGACAGTTATGAAGCTTTTTAATTTTCTTTCTCTGTCTATATATTTTGATAAAGAACAGGAAAGGAAGAAAGTTCAGCCTTCAAATCGGCACAAAAAGTGCTTATCTTAAACATTAGGGAGTAGAGTTCACACAATCTGAAGAACTTCAAAGTGTCCTCTTAGTAATCCATTTTTATAAAGATATTTGTTGTATCAATATAAAATATCAAGATTGTCAAGGGGAAGTCACCATGTTACCAGAATTCGCCAAGCAGTAAACATAAAGATTCTGCGCCGACCCGTAGTAAGTTAGTTAAGCAGGAGAAGACAAAACAGTAAACATAGCCACTGAAATTAAAAGCCTCATTAGTCTAGTGGTCCCAAGCGCGACTGCTACGCTAGAGGTTCTGGGTTCGATCCCCAAGTCACAAGGAAAGGTCCTGATCCGCAGGCAAAGTGATAATGGATTTTTCTATGAAATTCTCAGTAGCAGGTCAGAGTCTGGAGCTGTGCCCGGTTAATGGCAATAGGCTCGCCCCCTATTACATGGGACTTAAACATACCGGCGAACTGTGGGTGTACATTAGTACGCCTCTGCCTAACCTTTCGGGGAATACAGGCGTGATGGTATGTTATGTTATGTTGATATTAAAAGCAGAAAAATAAGTCTAAACATTGAATCAAATGAGGCATAAAATACGAGTATAGCAAGTTTATTGTCAATGGATTTTTTACGAATATAACACAATATTAGAGTGTAGTTAAAAATTAGGTAAATCAATGTCAGTCTCTATCAAACGTAAATTATTGCTTAAACACTATTCCGTAAAACAAGCCTTAGTGTCTTTAAGCCCTCAACGTTCCATTACGCACGTATCATGACTGGTTCAATATCGGAAGTTCCGCCCTCTATTATTTGCTAGAGTAAGCCACAACGTTGATATTCGCTGAAACTACTGGTACAGTTAATTTCACTAACTAAAGTACCTAGTAACCGCAACGCCTAAACACGTTACGTTGGTAAATAATAATTACGATGGATGTGCGCAACGCTGTTTGTATTTCGCTATACGTTTCTTGTTGTTGGTACAATGTGGGGTTTATTAGTGACGCTTGTTTAAGACATTTGTGTTGAGTGAGAACGCCTTTCTTCTCTCTAGTGAAAAGTTAAAGAAAAAAAAAACAATATAAAAAAAACACAAAAAGATAAATCGTAATTTATCTTTTTGTGATTTTCCATGCTAAGACTATTTAGTAAAGGAAAAATTCAATCGCGGGCAGGATTCGACCCTGCGTCTCCTGGTTGGATTCACCAGACTCTCTGACCTCTAAGCCACAGCGAACCCCACCCGCCTGATTGAAATTTTGCCTTCACATTCTGAATTTACATCATAAGGTGACGATGGCGACATCTATGAAAAGCAAGTTTCTTACTTCTCAACCAGCACGACTCACTTTACAGTTAGTTCAATGTCGTACGATGCCACCTTACCTTTTAATTACCTTTTGTGTTTTTTTTGCATTTTTCCATACAAAAATCGTAATTTATTCTGGTATTACGTTTGTATGGGAAATTCAGTCCGCCGGACTCATAATACCTATATTAAAAGAAAAAAATGGATACTTACCCTAATTTGATGCCCAAACGGAAAAAAATGAATCATCTTACTTTGACTTTACGTTTACTGCTTCATTAAGTTTGTGGTCCCAAGCGCGACTGCTACGCTAGAGGTCCTGGGTTCGATCCCCAGGTCGAGCAGTGTTATTGGGTTTTTCTATGAAATTCTCAGTAGCAGCAGAGACAAATCCAGACTCCAAGTCTGGATTTGTGCCCGGTTAATGGTAATAGGCTCGCTCATATTACATGGGGCCTAAAACATACCCGCGAACTGTGGGTGTACTAAATTAGTAGGTAAACCTCTGCCGAAGCCTTCTGGGAATACAGGCGTAATGGTATGTATCATGGTATGTTAATAACACTAACAGAAACTGCTCTCGTATGGAGGTATTTCAGTTTACGTGCAACTATTTGAATATTCAGTTTAGTGACCGTTTTAGCAATTTTGATTTGATTATAAAATATTCCATGTGTCGGTAACATTCCAAATAGAATTAAAATATCTCGATGCCTGAGATAATAATAGCGTCAATCATGATGGACAGTATGAAAGTTTTTCGTCGGTATGTTTAGATCCCATGTAATAGGAGGCGAACCTATTGCTATTAACTGGGCATTAAATTCAGACTCTGCCCTGCTACTGAGAATTTTATAGAAAAACCCAATCACACTTTTCTCGACTTGGGGATGGAACCCAGGATCTCTAGCTTAGCAGTCGCGCTTGAAGTCACTAGACTAATGAGGCAGTCTATCAATTTATCCTCAGTAGTATATGCAAATTTTTGCTTTATTTGCGGTATTCTCAGTACATATACCACAGTCTCGAATGAATACATCCAAAAGGTGCTCTTCTACAACCAAATAATTCTTTCCATCCAATTTACCTTTATTATGATCAATAAAATAAGCTTCATAATTCCCGGCACCCTGCCAAACCAACATGGTTCAACCAAGTCACCTAATTCGGGTTCACTTTTATTTAGTCTGACAAGCCTTCCAACCACTCCAGCGAAGGCAGTGAAGCCTGAACAAACACTAATAATGAAATGGAATTAAATTTAGTGGATTGTTTGTTTGTTTCGCAGCCCGACGTTCGCAGAATTGGAGCCTCTGCGTATTAAGTTTGATTTCATGAATTCTCAAAAGACAATTAGGATTGACACCGCAAACATCGCTGTATTGGACATCAGTTCAACCCTGCAATAAACTTGTGTAAAAGTTAATTGGATTGATATTTTAAGGAGCTGTTTTTAGGGATTGTGGTGCTTTCGGGTACTTTAATCTTTAAGAGAAGTTTGCGCTTTTGAAGCCCTTGAATTGATTAAGTACTTGTATTTAATTTAATTCTGTATCAAGAAAGAGACAAAAGGGGTTTACGCGCTCGCTACTATTCAACATTGTTGAAAATCTTCTACTAGGTGTATTTTTTTAAACGTCATGTGACCGCTTCAGGTGTTGTCAGACGTAAGCCATAACGTAAGCGGCTTACAGTAGCAAAAAAAGCAAACAGTTATCATCTTATACGTACAATATTCTACAGAGCAATGCCTCGAACATAGATGCAGAGTTAAAGCTTATTAGTTTTAAGCTATTGCATAGCTTCTATCGCGGGCCTTGAGCGTGGGGACCGAATCCAGAAATTCCGTAACGAAAAAACCTAACACGCGTGTCTCTTTTTAAGTTTTAGCTTCCAAGTACTAGGATAGCATAAAGTATAGCAGGTGAATTGTTTTCGTAAGAAAAAGACGGAAATATTTCTTCTGGTACAAGGATATCATAAAGTAATAGAGAATCAAATATTGTGTACAAATAGTAAGTAGTCAATGAAAAGGTGGATGGTGAAAGTAAATAAGTATAATATTTTTTTTAAGTTTTAGCTCCCAAGTACTAGGATAGCATAAAGTATAGGAGGTGAATTGTTTTCGTAAGAAAAAGACTGAAATATTTCTTCTGGTACTAGGATATCATAAAGTAATAGAGAATCAAATATTGTGTACAAATAGTAACACGCTTGTCTCTTTAGTTCAGCAACCCGCCTTTAGGTGGCATTGGTTGTATTACATAAGTTGATAAAAACCAATGCCACCTAAAGGCGGGTTGCTGAACTAAAGAGAAACACGCTTGTCTCTTTAGTTCAGCAACCCGCCTTTAGGTGGCATTGGTTTTTTTTAAAGAAATTAAATGTGTTTGTAGATAACAAATAAAAATGTTCCATGGTATCCGAATGAGTCTACTTGACATTAACAGCGACGTCATGGCAACGCAGTTTGTTTACGTTTCTCTGAGAAATAAATCGAGGACTTAATCAACCATAGAACAAAGGAAAAAAATACTGCATAAATAAAACAAATAAATAATTGCAATTACATCTATATATATAAAAGAAAGTTGTGTTAGTTACACTATTTATAACTCAAGAACGGCTGAACTGATTTGGCTGAAAATTGGTAGGAAGGTAGCTTAAAACCAGGAGAAGGACATAGGATATTTTTTATCACGTTCCCGTGGGATAATTTAATTTTACATTTTTACCCATGTAGCGGCATTACAAGTACAGCGCCATCTACTCGATTAAGGAAGAACTAAGTCGCGAGTCCTACATCGCGCAAACAGATTTCTCCGCGACTTAAGACCAAATAGTACTAAAATCCGACAAGAACTGTTGGGCAGTAGCCCACCGGACAAAACACCCGTCCGGTCGGAGGATCCTCCCTTTTCTACGGTGCATGGAGCGCTTTACTCTCTGTGCTTCATACTCCTAAACCCCCTAAACCCATATAAACTGTTATTTTGATAGTTGTCATAGTTGCCACATAGTATGATGGTTGTCATTGTTTGAAATCGTGCATATAAAAAAGAGTATTTAATGTGTTTAAACTATTTTGCTGGAATGCATAAAAAAAATTATTGATGTCAATCGTCTATTTGGTGCGACCTAGAAGAATGAATTCAGACTGGAGTCAGTAGTCAAGAACATGATAGCTATTTCATAGAAAAACTGTTTTGAGTATTTTTCAAACGACTCAAGATAGCCTTTCAAAGACATTTGATGAATTGATGAAGAAAAAAAAAACATCGAAAAAAAAAACATTATGATGAAAATTTATTTTCTCATACCTACATTGTTTCGGGAACGGATTGATAGATTTGACAGAAATAAAACACGGACATGAATGAACATGATGTCGATTTCTGTTTCGGCAAGGCCAGTAAGTAGATGGCGTTCTGTGCATTGTCCGAACTTCTCATAAGCTGCTGGTCTGCTTTTGTTTTTTTTTTGTGTATGTTTAATTGGGTTCCTGGATGGTTTAGATTTGAGCCGGTAGGTGGCACCGCAATCGAGTTCTTCGATTTTTTTTAATATACAGGGCAAGACATGGGAATGTGATGAATGGAAGAACAGGACATGCTGCGCCGACGACAAATAAAGGGCAGGAAGATGATGATACAGGGCAAGACAACGTTTGCCGGGCCCGCTAGTAAGTTGATAAAAAACGCTATGCAATAGCTTTATCGCGGCAGTCCCCGAGTGCCACACGTATTTTTTTTTATGCCATAGGGGGGCAAACGAGCAGACGGATCGCCGGATGGTAAGCGATTGCCGCCGCTCATGGACAACCGTAACATCAGAAGAGTCACGAGTGCGTTGCCGGCCTTTTAAAAGGGGATTGGGCCTCCGATAACCTCACTTACTCGGCGAAACACAACGTAAGCGTTGTTTGCCGCGCGGTTTTCTGTGAGGCTGTGGTATCACTCCGGTCGAGCCGGCCTATTCGTGCCGGAGCATGGCTCCTTCACGTAAAATTAGTATTTTTCGTATTCATCTAAGCAAGTGTAAGTTGGAATTTCCCGACTAAAGTCCCCCTAAGCTCTTCTCATAATCGGCACGGAGTCATGGTTATGATAAATAGGCAATAAAAAATTGAAGAACTAAACTCGGTTAGGCTACAGTTGACAGTACTGGCCATTCAAAATTCACCTCTAAGTAGAGTACACCAGGATTATTGTACATACTCAGAAGACACTAAAGTTTACCTCTACATTACTTAGTGAGCAGTGTGGAGAGGAAATTGCAGACATAACTCTTTTTACAGTAGATTGAGCTACTTTATGAGTATGCTGGACATGAGACCGAGCTATATAACTATACTAGCACTAAATACTGAGTGTAAAGTTTCTAGACTTATTGCCGGCCACCCGCAGAGTTTATACTAAGTGACTGAATTATATATGAAGTCTCTTGGACTTGTATTACTTTGAGTAACCGTATGAGTGGGTTCACGATGTGTTTCATGTCTTATGTTAGCAAAGTTATAGCAACATATATATTATAGTGTAGGACATAGTTTTAGTTATATTAGGTTTCTCTCGCGTCTGCATTAGTACTGGCTTCTATATAAGAGTAGAATTAGATTCTCGCTTTAAAAAAAAATAAGCCCATAATTTTTTTCTCAGCCAAAATGTAAATGATTGATGTCAATTCGATTCCTAAAAAAATAAACAAGTCGAAGAGAAAATTTACTAGGGAAAATCTTTCTTTTGTATGACTTCCTGCTTTAAATAGAACTTTTTGAAAATATTTGTTATTTTTTGTAGCATTATTAAGAAAATATTACCTAAACAGTAAAAGGCAAGAAAAAATGGCAGTAAAAACTTTAAACCAAAACTCAGAGTACAGGCAATATTTCTTGAAAAATCCACAAAAAACGAGGACCGTGATAGAAAACACGGACAGCGGGGTAGTGCACATCGCTATAAATTACCAAAGCTTTCCCATTCGCGGCAATCTGTCCGCGGACAGAAAAATGTACATCGGACTTGTAAATTGACCGGGAAAGGTTCATTGGCCGTCATTTTTTACATTGAAATACGACCTCGTTATTAGAAGACTCCACCCTACCGAACCAACATACGCAAAAAAATTGAATATAACGCCCTGCAGGTCAGTATCACAGATAGTAAGGTAAACTTGAGATTTTTTTTGAGATATTGAAACAATTTAATTCAGAGTTTTTTGAAGATTTATTTTGTGAAAAATTAAAACAATGCTCGATTTGGAGGATTTTTCCACCCATTCTATTTCTTTGCATGGTTGAAATAGGAAATTGGTGGAATATTAATGCTACGGTAAACTGGGGCTGTAATACAGTATGATATTGCGTCGTTTTGCGATTGATAGAGAGAGATGTTGCTCTTCACATTATGAAATTCCATCCCTTTCTTATAACCATTCTTATATTTCGGCTTCAAGATATTACAACATCATTTAGGGGACATTTTTAGTTTATGGAAAAAGGAGGAAAAAGGATGCTGCTCTACAGTTTAAATCTATCTGTATCGCTTTCTCTTTCTCACAAAACAAAGATATATTGCGGACTCTGGGCAGAGCCTTTAACAGTAATCTGTCCCATATTCGTACATCCAAAAGCACTTCTCATAATACTCTGACAGCTTAAACTTCACAGACGATACCGAGTGAATTATGTAGCGAAATGACTTGAAAATCTCAAAGTTTATTTAAGGAATTTCCATGTAGTAGATAAGTTCGGAAATTGTTCAAGTTTGCACTTTCGTGCGATGGAAACTTGTGTGCGCGCTCAATTCCGAACGCTCCGCGGTTCGGTGTTGTCACAATATTTGCTGGCAGTGCCGCATTGCGCCGCGTCACACGGAAATTTTTCGAGGCTTTATGTAAAATTTAGATATGCCGCGCATGTGCAAACTGGGTCAAAGGCGAGCGTGAAACATTTTTCGGAAGCAGATTGTGGCAACTGGCACATTGTTGTGCCGAAGTTGACTTCGGTTTGTTTGCGATGATAAATGTTAGAGGCCCTTTGGCGTTTTTTGCATAACTCCTCCGAACCACGGTTCAGACGTGTGTTTATTATTTGACGTCCTCGTTTCATTGTAATCATGACTGTGCGGCCTACACCGCCCAAAAAAGTTTGCAATATGCTGTTTATTTATAGAAATCTACTCTTCTAAACTTTCTCAGTTTCCTGTGGAGCTATGCTATGATAAATAATAGGTAGGTATGTTCTTTTTTATTAAAAAAAGTAGAGAGTGAGGTAGGGCATAGTAGTATCGAAAAATTCCACTTACTGTTGGAGCTACCCGACTGGGGACGTAGCTCCACCTCGCAGAAAATCGTAGCCAAATAACATAGCTCCATACTATGTTGTGTTCCCAACGGTGAACAAGGTCGCCAGAGCTCCGCGAGGAAGCGTTGTGTTGGCAGATACGATAAGCATCACGCTATTGTCTTCTATGGTGCCAGCCCAACAATTCCTCGTTTATTTACAGAGTCGGCAACGCGCGAGTGATACCCCTGGTGTTACAAACGTCCATAGGCTGCGGTAACTGCTTATCACCATGCGGGCCGTATGTTTGTTTTGTGTAAAAAAAAAGTTCTGATATTTTACCCTCAAACTTGATTGGATCATGTACGTATAGTTAGCACATAATATATTCTCTTAGTGGGTATATATATTAATTCCCTAACATGTATTAAAATGAAAACGAAAATTAAACCATTGTTAGAAATTTTTTGTAGCAATTCATTATTTAATATTGCCTACAGCGATGGTAAAAATATTATGTAAACTAAAAGTAAACTTGAATATTAATTATCGTTGCCTATCGTAGAATATTCCAGCGTTGCCAATATTTAAAAAAATATCCTAAAAGTGTAACTAATGTTGAAAGATCAAATAAAATAGTTATATATTTTTTTTTCAAAATAAACAGTCCTACATCAATCGATTACTGGCTGGATAAAAATGCCATTTAAATTAAAACCTTTCAGAAAAACTCGTGCTTTAAAAAAACCCAATAAAAAACGTGCCCACTCCCCTTAATTTGCTTTTGTCTAGTGTTTTCAAAGGCTTCAAAGCGTTCAGCTAGTTTAAATGATCGAACCACGTTGCGCCTGGGCTAATACAGGTTTCAATAAAACCTTGGGCACAAAGGGTTCTCCAAACTTTTACTGTACCTGCTTAGTTAAATAAATTATTTAAGTTACTAATAATACAAATCGGCATATTCCTCTCTCAAGTTATCCATCCCGTAACAAAAACTATCAGGCACAAATAAACAATAACATTAAATTTAAAATTAAAATTAATAATCATCCGCAGCATCTAGGCATAGTTACCATGTTCTTGTAAAGTAACAGGATATCAAGTTTAAAATCGATCAGACCTGTGGAAGTTACTCACATCCCTTCATCAACTAGAAAAAAGCTGATAAACTTCAAACGGCTGGCCAGATTTTCTTAAATCATAGCTAAGAACACTTTCGATCCAGTCACCTTTCAAACTAATGAAATGGATTATTAAGTTATTTTTTAGTAAAGGAAAAAATTCAATCGCGGGCAGGATTCGAACCTGCGTCTTCTGGTTTGATACACCAGACGCTCTAAGCCACCGCGAACCCTACCCGCATGATTGAAATTTTGCCTTCACATTCTGAATTTACGTCGTAAGGTTGGTTGGTCCTTTACTAAAAAATAACTTAATAATCTTAGCATGGAAAATGCAAAAAAAAAGATAATGAAATGAAATCAAAATCTGTCCATTCGTTTAAGAGCTACCATTCAACAGATAGACACGCAGCTACACACGTTAAACTTATCCCATCCCATTTTTTTGCTTACGGGGTTAAAAAAGACATATTCTAGAAATACATGGAGCCTAGGTTAGCACTGTGTATACGTACTATATTTATATAAATGTAGCTTTAGCTTCAATAATTAACCAATGATAGCCTAGTGGTATGACCGTTGGACTGCCAAGTCAAAGGTCTCGAGTTCAAACCCAAGGCTCTGAAAACCTCTGACTTTTCGAAGTCATTTACGTATTAAATAGTTAATATTATCACGCGCTTAAACGGTGAAGGAAAACATCGTGAGGAAACCTGCATGCCTGAGAGATTTTCTCGACGGCGCGTAAAGTCTGCCAACCCGCACTAGGCCAGCGTGGTGGACTATAGCCTAATCCTTCTCATTCCGATAGGAGACCCGTGCCTAGCAATGGGACAGTATAATGGGTTGATTATGTTTTCAATACAGCAATTGTTTTGTTTTAATGCAAATTTTCTGTAATTTTACTTCGTTTTACTGTAGGAAATTCAAGAAATCTTGGTTAAGGAGAGCAACACATGACAAATATTGAGTAACGCCAATATGTAAAATGTCATTTTGATGATGACATTTGACTAGTCTACGACTGCTACGAGTCAACGACTTTTGACTTTGACAAAATATTCGTCGTCGACTATATCACATATATGGTGCTACAAGGCAAATAGAAGAAGAAGAAGAGTCAACGACTCATAGAAAGATCAAGTCACGAAACAAGAAAACTGTCAAAGTTGTCAATTGTAATATAGAATAAAAAAAAACACTAAAATATTTTTGTTTATGTATTGATCATAGTGCTGGCCCAAAATCAAACATTTCCTTTGTTTTATTTATAATGTACTAAGCCGTGTTAATCTAGTGGTATGACCGTTGGACTGCTAAATCAAAGGTTCTAATCCAAGGCACCAACCTGACTATTCGATGTAATGTGCGAAACGGCGAAGGAAAACAACATGAGGAAGCCTGCATACCTGAGAAATTTTCTCGATGGCGTGTGTAGTCTGCTAACGTGCACTAGGCCAGGACCAGTTCACTACGCTGGCCAGTTCGCCTTTATTATAGCCTAATCTCTCGTAGTCTAAGAGGAGACCCATATGTTATGTTAAGTATGAAATGCAGCATTCTCAAGTCATCTGATTGTAAAACAGAACCTTGGTTTACTGGTCCCGACGTCCCAACTTGCACATTGCAAACTTTAATAATTTCCGTAGTAGCGTCTTTGAGTACATGTCTGCAGATGCAGTTACGAAGCATCTATATTTCAATAAGGTACAGAAGCGATAGGGTTTATAATAGAATGCCACATACACAACCACCACGCCTCTATTCCTCGAAGGGTTAGGCAGAGATGTACGTGTATAGCTACAGATCGCCGGTATGTTTAGGTGCCATGTAATAGGGGGTGAGTCTTTCATTAACTGTTGCAATTTGAATCATAAATATGGGACTGCCTAATTTTTCTAAGCGCGTCTGCTATTCTAGACTACCTGGGTTCAGTTCCCAGGTCAAGTAAAATGTTTTAAAATTCTCAGTAGTAGTAGCTCGGAGTTTGGATTTGTAGCCGAGGCTTAGCCCCTATTAGATGTAACCTTAAAATACCAACGGTTTGTGGGTGTACATAGGTGCACCTCTGCCTAATCCTTCGAGAAATATAGGCGTTATATATTTCATCAAAAGAAGCTTTTTTTTAATTTTGCTGTTACTTCACATCGCGATCTTCTCCAATAGATCCTTTCCCTGATAGTTATCGGGAATTCAACAATTCTATTCCTATACCTTAATAGTCTTGTGGTAACCAAGATGCTTTGATGCTCAGAATAGTCCTGGGTTCGATTCCCAGGTGGAGTAAAGTGTTATTTGGTTTTTCCATGAAGTTTCCTATAGCAGTACGAGAGATGCCCATGAAATGTAATAGCCTCATCCCCTTTCAGATAGATAATAGCCCAATGCAGAATACACGCATGAAGTCCTAATTATTTTGATAAAAAAAACTTCCCTTTTCGCCTCCCTAACCAGCTGTGTCCTTGAATTCGTGTCTAAAATAAAGGCGATTGTTAAGCGTTTAACGAGCGTTTTATGTGCGTATTGATTGATGATGCTCGTATAATTGGTTGCGATATCGGCACTGACATTGATAGTTATCAATTTTACACGTAACATTGTAAAGAATATGGACTTATTATATTTTGACCGACTTCAAAAATGGAGGAGATTCTCAGTTCGATTGTATGTTTTTGTATAGAGTTACCTTAGAATTCCGTCACTTGTAATTAGATTTGGAAATTTTTTTTTTTGTTTGAAAGAGTATACTCCTGAAGTGTTCCGTTCACGTTTGGTAAAGATTGAATCATAAAATGACGATAATACTACCGATCGTATAAACGATGAGGTAAATAAAATTCTACTCGCCACTCTAAATGTTAAAATAAAATAACTTTTAAGAAAAAGTAAAACCGCCTTCAAAAGAATAAAAAATATGTTAAGAGTATATGCAAAACAGTTTTGGAAGTCGGTGGTGAAAACAAAAGATCCGATCAAATTGAAGGCATCGACTTCCGAAACGTAATTTATGTTTTTAATACACATAACATAGCTGTCATTTTTAAAGTTTTACTTCAAAGATAGAAAAAAGTAAAAGGTAACAAAGGAAAAAAACAAATATACTGTAATCTATACCGATAATAAAATTGCAACAGGCCGATGTCTGTACATTATAGATATTGAAGAAAAATAATAATGGGGGTCTTTATTAGAGCAACAGAAGACAAAATAACAATTTTTAGAATGTTTGTCTGTCTGTCTGTATTTTTGTACGCGCATCACGCAATAACTACTGAATGGAATTGAATGCAGTTTTCACCAATGTATTACTAGAGGTCTAATATGGTGCATGTTCCATCTTGATACGCCGCCTACAATCGGACTTATAGTATATTAATTTTTTTGGGACGTGAGTGAAACTGCGGCAAACAGCTAGTAATAACATACAATTGAAAGAAGAAATAAATTGGAAGCGTAAATACAAAATAATTTACGCTATTTTACGCACAATGCCGCCGGATGTTTGAGTCGGAAAGAAACGTCAATTACCGGAAATTATCGAATTGATTGTAACTGAATTATTTCATTGAATACATTTAAAAGTACCTTCTTTACCAAACGTGACTGCCTCATTAGTCTAGTGATCCCAAGCGCGATTGCTACACTAAAGGTCCTGGGTTCGATCCTCAGGTCGAGCAAAGTGTTATTGAGTTTTCTATGAAATTCTCAGTAGCAGCTCGGAGTCTGGATTTGTGCCCGGTTAATGGCTATAGGCTCGCCCCCTATAACATGGGACCTAAAAATACCGGCGAACTGTGGGTGTACATTAAGTACGCCTCTGCCTAACTCTTCGAGGAATACAGGCGTGATGGTATGATGATGATATTTAGTTTGTTCTATTAGAATTAGTAAGCTTAGTAACAAATACATTTACATACCATCACGCCTGTAGTCCCTGAAGGGTTAGGCAGTAGTGTACGTACCCACACACCCTGTTCCCACAGTTCGCCGGTATGTTTAGGTTCCATTTAATATGGGGCGAGCATATTGCCATTAACCGGGCACAAATCTTAAACTGCGAGCTACCTATTAAACTAATAACACTTTACTCGACCTGGGAATCCAACACAAAACCTCTAGCGTAGCAGTTGCGCTTAGGACTACTAGGCTAATGATGCACTTATTTGATTTGTAAATATATAAATGGCCAAATACTCAATCGTTACTCAATTTAAAGACGATATTAAGTCTCATGCCTGTATCATTGTAAATCAAACTGTCTGTGACAGTATGAGATACATATAATGGCGTCTTAAAATTTGTTAATCAGTGTCGCTTAATAACAGGCGAAGTAGCAAGTGTAAGACCATCACGAATAAAAAAAAAATGCTTTTAAGTATTTGGCCAAAAGTTGAGCAAGTGAAGTATCTTGATTTGACACGCAAGGTTGTCAACATTTGGAATGTAGTCATTGTGCCAATAGTCGCTTCGGCCAATGGCCGGCAATATTTTTTTTTAAATTGTGTGTTTATAACTTATTCCATGTACAAAGCAGTAATAATTGGAATATCAACTGTAGGAACGATATTCGTAACTGGGTCTTCTTCTTTGCTTTAAAAAAAAATTACCATAAATATAATAATGGCCAAAAACTGAGCAAGATACCGTTCAATATGTTTTACAAAACTAAAATTTAGTTTAACAGGCATGAACGATCAGCGTTGATCAGCCTTGATAAATGGATGCAGGGAATAATTTGATTAGCATGTCAACCCAAAAAATATTATTATTTTGTTTTTAAAAAACGTTGCCCCACACTAGGATTTCTCCTGTATCGTGGGTGCGTTTACAAACACAAATTCTGACATACACAAACGCCCAGACCTGGAACAACTACCTGTAGATAATACAAATATTTACTCCGTGTGGGGATCGAACCCACAATACGTGGCTCAACAATATAAACCGACTACATCGCTTTGCAAAGTTCTTATATAAAAAACGTGAAGGGAAAATGCCCTTAAAAACCCATTGTACAACCCAAAGCGTTTCATTTGATCGTATCAGCTACTGAGCAAACTTTACGATCGCGTTTCAGTTCGTGTTTCGCCTGGTGTAAACAGAAAACAACGCCACACATCATTCACACGCACTTTTCAATGGCGTCGAACACAAAGGACGCAATAGTTGTGCCAGAACATGTTTTTGCGGTCGTTTCGCGATTGAGAGAGAGAGAGAGAGAGAGTTGTCAATTTACACGTCAAATAGCACCATCCCTTTCTCACTATCTAAAGAATATCGCATTAACTTTTTGTAGTACGGCCTCAGGGCTGTGAATTAATGAAGATTATGGAAAAAGACACTACATATTATAAATTTTAGTGATTAGTTTGTGTTTGTTCGGGCTAATCTCAGACATAATTGTACAGATTTTTATATAAGTTTCAGCAAAAGAAAGAAGCTTTCATGCAGATCAGTCCAGCCTTTCTGACGTGATTGAGTAAAAAACATCCATACATACTCACATACTTTCACGTTTATACTTACTAGTAGGATAGGACCAAAGACCAAACTCCAAGCTGCTACTGAGAATTTCACAAAAAAACCCAAAAACACTTTGATGGACCTGGAGATTGAACCCAGGACCTCTAGCATAGCACTCAAAACCACTAGGCTAATGACGCAGTTACTGCAAATAGTATTCGTAGATTATAAACTTTTAAGGGGAAAAGTAGACGTCGAGAATTTCTAATATAAATTTCTTAAATGTAGTCTAGACACGAATTTGATTCAGCAACTCTTCTAAACCATACTGGGTTGCGACATAGATATTGATCCCAGAAATACAAGATCTGAGCTTGCTCCAGAAACACTGTCTCTAAACAAAGTTAGGTTTCACCCGTTCAAGGTGAAATTGGAAAGTGGTATACCTACCTAAAAAGTATCTTTGTTTTTTTTATGTCTGTCTCGCCAGCATTTGGCCAAATCCCCACTTATCCTTCACTTAGAATCTAAAAAGCTTTTGTTGAAGATTTCAAGCGATGTTCAAAAGTAAAGTACAATGTTTTTGTCTAAAATCTGCTTGATTTGTATTCATAGATTCTGAATATTTTCAATAAAAATCTATATCGGATTATAGAAAGGAGCTATTGAGTATAGTTATCAGATTAAAGATATTAGATATCTAGGTCTACGCTAAAAAATCTCAGCCTTTCAAGGTAGAGAAATGGCACTATCAATTTTTTTACGTGGGACAGCCATGCTTCGGCACGAATGGGCCGCGTCGACCGGAGTGATACCACAGCCTCACAGAAAACCGGCGTGAAACAATGCTTATGTTGTGTTTCACCGAGTGAGTGAGGTTACCAGAGGCCCAATTCCCTTTTAAAAGGCCGGCAACTCCTCTTGTGTTACGGGTGTCCATGGGCGGCGGCAATCGCTTACCATCAGGCGATCTATCTGCCAGTTTGCCCTAATATCCCATAAAAAAAATGACACTATACCACCGTGCATATTCTCCTCTTCTTTCCTCATTAGTCTAGTAGTTCCACGCGCGAATGCTATAATAGAGGTCCTAAGTTCGATTCCAAGGTCGAGCAAAGTGTTATTGCGTTTTTTTGCGAATTTTTCAGTAGCAGTATCTAGTTCAGTTCAGAGTTCGGATTTGTTAGGCTGGTCTTTAATTACATGAGATTTAAACATACCGATACTTAAGTAAACGTATTTTTGTTTTATAATTCCTAGAGGGTTACCCGTCTCTATTGAATACGACAAACAGAATAATATTGTACCGACTCACACTGCACTCGATCGATCAAGTTAAGTGCTGGTTCTTCACTAGTTTCCCACGTCCGGATCAATCACTTTCTTCATCAATGAAACTGCTAGTTTTACATTTTATCTTTATACTTACAATTTCAAGTAAACGTTCTCCGACATAATAAAGTACCAAACTGCAAACTGAGTCATTTATCTCGATTTCGTTCGTGGTTTGGAAATTTTGACCAGATTCCAAATTCACGTTTTTTGCTCAAACTACAGACGGAACATACCATCACGCCTGTATTCAGCGAAGGGTTTGGTAGTACATGAGCAGTTAGGTGGTATGGTGGTGGTGGTATGGTGGTAACTGCAAAGTTCGGCGTTCGTTCTGTGCCGTGGCTAATTGTACTTCAGTTTTGTTTCCGTGCCGTTCCATTGCAAGTATTGATCTTGTAACGATAAAGGAGAACTGTAAAAGGAATGTTCGTTTCTAGTATAATTTGTTTTAATGAAAATTTAATTGAGCACTGTTTTTGCTTCTGTAGATGATGTAGTGACAAGAATTCAGGAACATGCTGAGATGGTTTGGGACGATGAATGAAAGAAGACTAACAAAATGAATTTATAAGGCCAATGTCAGCGGCAGGAGGTGTCGCCCTAGAAGGACATACGCTGATCAAATTGGCGAGGTCGTTCAAAAAGGTCAGGTACATAGTTCTCGCAATCAGCTCATGTGTATGACAAGATGTTTGAATCTGAATGAAGCAAAAAAGTATTCAAGAATCATAGCAAGCGTCGGTCTCTAGTTTCTGCCTACTTGTTAGGGAAAAGGCGCAGATGTACATTTTTTTTATTAGTGATAGGCTTACGCTTGACCGCCAGTTCGCCTGATGTTAAGCGATACTGCGATCTATGATGGATTGCGCTTGCCTAGAAGAAACCGATTCACTCGTGATTTAAAGACACCCAGATTATATCTAACGGGGAAGACCCACTCGAGAAGCCCATTCCACATTTACGCACGATAAAAGCATGATTCGCATGATGTCATATGTATGTCTTGCTTCTGTATCGTAGTTTGTTTAAAGACTACTCTCAAACAGAACCCAGATCGGGGTCGACTGTCATCAACTTCTTTCTCCGTGCTATGTAGATCTATCTTTTTTTTAATTCAGCAAATGATCAGCCTGATGGTCATCCCCTACCAGCAACACCAAAGGAGTTGCCGAGCTCTTAGAGCCCATATGGACTGCAGACTGCTAGAAACGCAGATATTATTAGGAACTGGCTCTCACGACACACATAAATATGTTTTACAACACACTTCGAGGTAAGGCTTATTTTTTTTTTATTAATCATAGGTACCTTATCATCAAGATTGTATCCCCCAAAGGGTTAGCCTTTCGGTAAATATAGACGTGATAGTTTATATTTTGGATACTGCCAAATCGTTAAACCATTTGTGGGTGACTTTGATTTTTTGCGGCTTCTGTCTTACGTACCAGACTGTTGCACTGTACTAAAGTAATTTCCTGCTTCCTGAGTGGGTCTTTCCCGATAGATATCGTCTTTAAATCACGAGTGAATCGGTTTCTTTTAGGCAAGCGCACTCCATCGTGGATTGCAGTGTCACTTAGCATCGGGCGAACTGGCGGCCAAGCGTGATCCTATCGTGAATAAAAAATATAAGAAACTATTGCGGTATTTTTTTGATTCATTAAGGAGTTTTTTGAGATCTTTAAATTGACTTACGAAATTTGCGTGGGCAGGTAAGCTTCTAAGACATTATAAATTTATGTTCTACGCCCATATAACTTCGGTAAATTGTGAAAATAATGAGAGAAGTTCAAAAGTAGATCCTATTTATATTACTGACAAGCTTTCACACGTAATATGTGCGGTGTAAAAAAAGTTAACTTATGAGTCCGGCGGATCTAATTTCCATCCAAACGCAATACCAAACCAATTCGTAATACAAACCCAATTTAATCAAATTTTGTTATTATTTAGATTCCGTTACCGTTAATCTAGGTTCCTGCTCTACCATTTCATCCAAAATACCTCCTTCACTGGAAATTAAAGTAAGTTAATGCAATTTTTAATAACTTTACCAAGCTTAGAACGATTTTCTGATCGTTTATTTCCAGTGAAGTAGTAGTTGACGAAATGGTACGATAAGAAACTAGATTAACGGTATTCGAATCCGAAAAATAACACAATTTGATAAAATATCGTTTGGATTATGATTTATTTTAGTATTACTTTTTTGTGGGCAATTTAGGCTCCGCCGGACCCTTAAGTTGGTCATCCTCCCAGCCTTTTCCCAACTTGGTTGGGTCGGCTTTTAATCAAAACAGATGCAGTTAAATATCAATATTTTACATGTAGTGATTGCCATCAGGTCTAATCAACACAATTTATGGGTAATAGACATACCTTGGGGAAAGACTGCTTATCACTTAGTCCGCGGGACTTGTGTAAACCAGAATTACATGCACGGTCAAAATATCTCAGGAATTCTTAAATCCAAATGTGAGAAACATATTTTCAATTTGAAATCTTACTTTAGACTTTCACAATATCGAAATTCACCATGTTCTGAGCTTATTTTTAACTTAACACCTAATATTTCAAGATGACAACGCGCTAGTGACATTGCTGGTTGCGGTTGCCGGGTTTATCGAGCGTTTACGTGTTTACCATTTTATTACAACGAAAAAAATTACGTCACTTTTTTAACAAATTAATTTACCCTCCTTTATTCAACAAAATAAGTAAACACGGTTGTTACACGTCATATAAGTGATTTACGTATTATATTATTCATGGTACGTTATTAAAATGCCAACCGTAGCTGCTGTGGTATTTGACACTATAAATCTTCGACCAAATGAGGATTTGTTGCACTCACAACATGTAAAATTGACTGGTGCCGTATATCAGTGTCATTTTGTTTCGGAAAAATGTTCAAGATTTATCGAGTTTATAAATTTTAATGTAGCATAGGTAGAGTCAACAAAAGAGTTAGCTAAAAATTGACTAAAAAAGAATAATTATGTAATAATAACATAATTATATACTATTACACCTGTTTTCCCGAAGGGTTAGGCAGAGGTGTATCATTGCGCCAGTATGTTTATGTTCCACGTAATAAGGCCTATTGCCCTAAGCCGGGCACAAATTTAATTAAAACTGAGAATTTCATTTAAAAAAACACATAAAAATAACACTTTGATGGACTTAAGAATCGGACCTTATACTCCATTCTCATGCGTAACACATGCGACTTCTAAACCAATGAGGTAATAAAAAATAAATTGAAGTCTATATTCCTGTATCAATTAGATACCTATCTCTTAATTGGATCGTTCGTAATTTCCGCATACTAAACTATTATAAACGCGAAAGGTGAATTATAAATAGAATATTATAAAATCGAGTGTTTATACGCGAAAACCTTGTATTTTAACTAATATTATAATTAGCTATAAATTATATGAATAAAATAAAAGTAATACCGTAGTAGTCTGTTTGTCTGTTAGATTTTCACAGCATATTTTTTTTTTAAATAGCTTCATTGCAAGGTAGGTCGCACATTACTAGTATTCTTGTTAACCCCTCGGGCTAAGCTAAATGCTTGTGTTACGAGTAGGTTCACGTCGGTAGTGCAATGGGTGGGGTTCGAACCGACAACCACATGATCGCAAGTCTGAAGCCCTAGCCATTAGGCTACCGCCGCTTATAATCAACCCATTATACTGTCCCACTGCTGGGCACGGGTCTCCTCTCAGAATGAGAGGGATTAGGCTATAGTCCACCACGCTGTCCTAGTGCGGGTTGGCAGACTTAACACGCCATCGAGAAAATCTCTCAGGCATGCAGGTTTCCTCACGATGTTTTCCTTCACCGTTTAAGCTCGTGATAATTAACTATTTAATACGCACATGTCTTCGAAAAGCCGCCGCTTATAAGATATTTATTTATTATTGAAGCAGTTATGTTAAAAATTGGCCAGGAGCTAGATGTTATCTTGAGAAAAGACACGAGACATTTTGTTTCAAAAAAGCTCTTTGTGATGCGAGTGAAACCATGAGCAACAACAAGTGTATCTAAGTAATCAGTGTAATAATTTTTCTTTTTGATAAAATATAAAATAAATGACGATCACTGCCATCTATTGGCAGCAATTTGTAGTTCACTCACCTGTATACAGGATTATCATCTCTGTACCACACAACGAGCAGCAAGCTATCGTTGTGCATCGGAGGTCTGATGTCACACGGTAGGTCTGCCTCCCCGCCGACAATCGCCGGCACCCGGGTTACAGTCGCCGCTACCGGTGATGTCACTACTCCTGCAAGAGAAGAAAGAGTTATCATTCAACATTCAATTCCATGGAACACGATGAGTGAAAGAGTGGAAGTATTATGACTGGCCAGGCGTGCACGAGTATAGAAGCTATAAAATTAAAATTTAAAGAACCCCCGCAGGATCAAGGCATGTTTACCATGTTCTTACAATATCATTGAAGTAACAGGATACTAAATTTCAAATCGATCAGACCTCTGGAAATTGCCATCAAATGATTTAATATTTTAATAAAGAGGTAATCGGTCGGTTTGTCGGTCTACTCCACATAATATTATTTTTTATTTGGATGTCAAATGTATGTAAATAAGTGTGTCCCGTGTTGCTAAGCGCACTCTTCCAGTTATTTCCAGTCCCGCGACTCCTTCATTTTTTTTAAAGCTTACTTGCGGGTTGCACATTACTAGTATTCTTGTTAACCCCTCGTGCTAAGCTAAATGCTTGTGTTACGAGTGGATACACATATATATTACATAAAAAACGGAAGACGTTACCTTCGATTTGGTCCAATGAATAAATCGGAAAAAATATATAAATATCCGAATTGAGAATCTCCTCCTTATAACTATCTTTTTGTGTTTTTTTGCATTTTCCATGCTAAGATTATAAAGTTATTTTTTAGTAAAGGAAAAAATTAATCTCCTCCTTATTTTTTAAGTCTTTTAAAACCTACCAAGTTTCAAGTTTCTAAACATTATAGTTTCTGAGATTTCCTTAAATCAGTGAGTCAGTGATAATTTACTTTTGTATATGTACTCGTATAATATGTACGCGTATAGATAGATAATGGATATTCAATAAGAGGTGGGAGGAGAAAATGGAAAAGAAAACTGTCACTTTCATTTATTAGATACACACAATATCGTAGTTATATTCGGCACAATAGCATGTATTCTATTATCAAAAACCCATTTGCACCACCAAGCCCTGAAGCCTTAATTCCGTAATGGAAAAACATCCAAAAATCCTTTGTTACCGAAAGAAAAAGGGGTAATAAGGGTTTATAAACCTGTTGTACCAAGATTTGAGGTTGATGTCAGTATTACTGGCCAGTTCCGCAAAAAAACACATTGCCGTCAAAAAATATCATTTTCTACAGAATCCCTGTGTTTATCTGTCTAAAGCCTTCTATGAAACAGTGTTACGTTGTAAGCGGACAAAATCCCTTAACATGGGAACGTGGAAATTAGGTGTCAAGTTATAAGTGGTGGCGGGTATTATTTTCTTTAAGGTTTTTTTTTTAATATTGAGGAAAAGCGTGTTGTATATCATCAAAACCCAATACTCGTGGTGAATCGGATCGCCAATAATTAACAAAAATGTAAGGTAGCTGTTAGTAATTGTAACATTAAGACGTCCAACAACTTAGTCTACCCGTGACCATGGATGCTGTAAAGGATCCGAAACGTCGGGAATCAAATAATATCAATACAACGCGATAAAATCCGTAAAAAGTAGTTTTATTTCAATGTCTAATATTCGCGTAAGTGTCAGAAACCAGTAGGATCTAATGATCCAAATCCATTGCTGGCTAACTACCTTCCTCATATGTAAAACCAGCTCGCGTGCATGTAAAAACGTGTATGTGTGAGCATTAACTCGAATTGTCATTGTTTTGTGGTCAAAATTGTTGCAAAAATGTTTTCGCAATCTTCGGCAACTTGTACCACAGATGAAAAACAAGAAAATGACATTCAGCGGTAGGTGTACGGGTCAGGTAGGTAGCTGTGCTCAACCGGACAATGTGGGCGCACGCACACCTGCCAACTAAAAACCTTTTTGGTATTCGGCACAGCCGGCATAAAGCGGGGGGCACTAGGCCGGAACAAAAAACTGTGGAGTCGCCTCGTGTTTTCATATTATGTAATAAGATTGTAACGGAGCTTTGTGTTAATATTGGATACCCTTTTGTGGGAAGGTTTAATTTTATATTGTTCTCAGTATTATTCTTTTTAGTCTAGATTTATTGTTTCGAGACTTGCTAATTAATCTAATTAATTACGAAGCTTTTTAAATTTCTATCCTTAATAAATATTAATTTTCTAGCATCATCACGCCAATTCCTCATAAGCAGAGATCTACATCATGTCATTATTCGGATTTAGGTTCCTATCGTGCAAATTCGTCTATTACTACTACTTCACTGGAAACAAACGGCCGGATATTCGTTCCAAACTTGGTAAAGTTATCAAGAATTAAATTAGCTTACATTTATTTCCACTTAAGTATTTTGGACAAAGTGGTAGCGTAGGAACCTAGATTAACGTTATCTGTATCCGAAAAATAACACAGTTTGATTAAATTGTATTTGAATTGCGATTAATTTTGGTGTTACGTTTGTATGAAAAATTCGGACCGTCGGACCCTTAACGGTGTACTCTTACTCATCGAGTCGTGCTGCAAATACTTAAATAGACCAACTACGGTCATCGCAGTTATATTATACCTAGCTGGAAAATATAAAATGGTGTGCGCGCTCGTCACACTGGGCGAGCCAAATTCCCTATGTGAAATTTCCTAATCACATCCTGGACCAATAAGACATTGCTTCGTAATTATCAATTAACTTACGTTTCATGTGACTATACTTCGTATACATTGTATATACATTTGTAATTTGAATAACAAACGTTCCGTAACGTTTGGGTATTCGCGTTCGCGATGATACATTTACCATTACAAGTAAGATAATAGCCTAAAGCGTTTGTTGATAAATGTATAGCATTTACATATTCGCACTCGCGAAGATAGCATTGTTTCCTTTCGAAATTACTTATATATTATCATTTTATATTAAATAAAAAGACTGCCTCATTAGTCTAGTGGTCCCAAGCGCGACTGCTACTCTAGAGGTCCTGGGTTCGATCCCCAGGTCGAGCAAAGTGTTATTGGGTTTTTCTATGAAATTCTCAGTAGCAGCTCGGAGTCTGGATTTGTGCCCGGTTAATGGCAATAGGCTCGCCCCCTATTACATGGGACCTAAACATACCGGCGAACTGTTGGTGTACATTAGTACGCCTCTGCCTAACCCTTCGGGGAATACAGGCGTGATGGTATGTTATGTTATATAGGTATAAAAGTATAATACAACTCGTTCAATCAATGATTAATCACGAAATCTTAGAATCTTAAATATTATTTAGAAAAACTATTATTTGAAATTATAAGGCTCATTTTATATTAACCCTAAAGGTTCCATAAAGGGGATAATCACCCTTAACGTTTTGGCTAATTCTCACAAGATTTAGAAGAGGTACATGATCATCGTGGGACACAGTTATTACCTACTACTTACAAAGCTAAAAAAATCAAAATTATAAAAGCCCTTGTTTTTTTTTTACTTGGAGACATCCGCTAAGAGAGGAAAGTAGTAATATAATGTTAGATAAGAGCCTTATTCTGTGAGGTTAAGTAGTTACAAAAAAACTTAATTGTAAACATAACGGTAACAATAAACAATGAATATCAATTCTATTCATTGTACATAAACTATCAAATTGATTGACAAAACATTAAATCTGCTATTACCTACCTCAATTATGTCGGATCGGAAACTCCAGAGTCAGTAAAAATGGCACAGCTCATTCGAGCGCAATATTACCGGCTGACGAACGTCATAAAACCAGTGAATCATTTGTTTTTGGTCCCAACTGGAGTCCTGAAGGGTATATATTGTTCCCTGAGTGAAGGCTTACAAACTGCACTGCACAATTGACAATACTAAGGTATTGTCAATTGTGCAGTAACGTTTAATGATAGAAGATAATGAAGGTTGCTTTTTTGTTTAGTGTAAAGGAAAAAGCTATTTGTATAACTGACCCAATAGTCTGTTCAGCAGGTGAGTGATGATTTGCGAAAGGTTGATGGCGAAAACTAGATGGACAAGCCGAGGACAGGGTGAAATGGCGTGCATTAGGGAAAGCCTACATGATATAGGCTGATGATGATGTCAGCTGATCATGATGTCCTGGATTAGAATACAGCACGAGTTATTGTATTTTTCTATGAAAATTTTACTCGAGCAGCTCAAAGTTTTGAATTGTGCCCATTTTGGGCACAATTGGGCCACAAGCATACCGACAGACAGACACAAATATACTAGTTCCTGACACTTACGCGAATATTAGGCATTTAAACAAAACGACTGTTTACGGATTTTATCGCAATGTATTAGTATTATTTAATTTCCGACGTTTCAGATCCTTTACAGCATCGATGGTCACGGGTAGTTGTTGGACGTCTTAATATTGCAATTACTAACAGCTACCTTACATTTTTGTTAATTATTGGCGAGTTTGCTATAAAGTGAAACGGCACTAGAAATAGCACAATTTATCCCTTAACTAATAATTTTGAAATATAGGGAATATTATTATATATATTATTTAATAATAATATCGAAGCACGATAAAAAAAATTATCGTGCTTCGATATTATTATTAAATACACATAATCTACTGCACTAATTGGACATCACACACATATTCCGGATCCGCTATATTACAACGTGGCCTATAATTACCTTCGTAATAAATATTAATGAGGACATAATGTTATGGGGTAATAATAAGTAATTAATTGGGACTGTTTTAACAATGGCCGTCGCAGTAAGTTATTAGGGGTCTAATCGATGAGTTATTTTAGGAATTTTGGTTTTTGGGTTATTCTAATTTGAATTACAAAATATTGCGATGAAAAGAGTATTTTGAGTATGTGCAAAATATTTATGATTATTATTTTTTAATACCACCATCAGCCCTGTTCCTCAAAGGAGTAGGCAGAGGTTTTCTAAAATACACTAACAAATCGCCGGTATTGTTCTTACCAATGGTACTGATTACATTCTTTAATTACGATATTGCAAATTGGCCTATTATGTAGACCAAATTTAATTTTTGTACCGTTTTTTATCTTAATGTAAAATTTAATAGCTTCTGCCCGCGCCTTCGCATGACTGCATGGACTTTTGGCGTGATTGAGTAACAAACAATGACACATCCTCACAAACATTCACGTTTATAATATTATAGTAGGAAGTAGGATAGGATTTTACTTGGGACAGCCATGCTTCGGCACGAATGGGCCGGATCGACCGGAGTGGTACCACGGTCTCACGAAAACCGGCGTTAAACAACGCTTACGTTATGTTTCGCCGAGTGAGTGAGGTTACCGGAGGCCCAATTCCCTTTTAAAAGGTCGGCAACGCGCTCGTGACTCCTCTGGTGTTGCGGGTGTGTCCATGGGCGGTGGTAATCGCTTACTATCAGGCGATCCGTCAGCTCGTTTGCCCTCCTATCACATAAAAAAGGATTTTACTTCAAATAGAGCTGCCACAAACGTCAGGCACTTTTCAGTTATAAATCAATATCGTGTCTTGCTAAGGATGCGTCTATTGACTTAGTGTACTTAATATTATACTACTCAGTGTCAGGATAATGTCAGTTTATAGTAACATGTATGGACTACGTATACGAGTATGTTACACACTACTTGATTAACTCATGACAACACGACAGTAGAGGAGAGGAAGATAATTTATTTCTTTTCTTCCAGTGTCATTCAGGGCCTTATTAAAAACTATGCAAAAGCTACGTAGTATCATCATATTAGCTAAAGGGTGTCCACTACCTACTGACAAACAGGGGTTTCTCCCTTAGACTTCACAAGGACCGGTTTTAAGCTGTCTCTAGTTGAAAACAACAAGCTTTTCTAGAGCGTGGTTCTCATTTTTCTTTCTCCTCTTCTCACCGAGAACGTTTTTTGCCTCAGCGGCGATAAGATCTACAAACAATGTGCATGGATTTGTGTTCGGTTAACGGCAACCGGCTCATCCCCTATTACCTACATGGAATCTAAAAACATGCCGGCGAAATGTGTGTAAACATTCCGCACAACCATGACATGCTGTGGTCTGGTACAATTACCGGACCCATCAAGGGGCGAGGCCTTGCTTCGTATCTTACTAGGCACGCGAAGCTAAAACCCGCGTATCACTTACTGTGGCCCTAATCACAATAATCCCCATTTACTTTTGTTTATGAAAGAAGTTAGAGACAATAGAGATGGCTACATGCTTATATAAATCGGTTTATATAACGCCTATAACAATACTGAAATTATAAATGGGGGTATATAGAGTTGGGGTCGACCCGATGTTTTAGCCGGTAGGAGTTCGGCACTGTTGGCACGGCAGGTTGGTAGGCATTGCGAACCTCAAAAAAGAATCACAATAACCTACCCGTTTATGTTACAAAATATTAAAAAAGTCCAGATACAAACAAACTTTATTTTAACTTAAACATTCTAGTTATTCTAATTAAAAGGCTTTTAAGATTCCAGTTTCTTTAATATCAAAAGTTTTATAGGTTAAATGTAAACAAATTAAGAATTTTCTGAGCCGGATATTATAGGACAGTCTGACTTAAAACTTTGTGATTTGTATTAGCTTTTGAATTATATAAAAATGGCCTTGTTTATTTTTTACTTTCGAAAGTTCACAAACTCTATACCACTTTTCTCGATCTGGAAATAGAATTGAGAACCTCCCACTCAGCGGTATCGCTTGCGAGCACTACACTAATGCTCGCAAGTATAAATAACAGTAATTTAATTAAAATACACTATTATTTTCATTGGAGAAGTGCTACAATTAACACAAAATAATTACAAATTGGTATTATTCGTCAAAAAGGTAAAGAAATAATTGAAGAATTTAATATTAGATATAAATAATATTTATTTCTGTAAATAGATATTAACTATAAAGATACTTTTACAAGTCAATACTTTACATTTTTTTAAATAGATTGCGCCGGCATTTCCTGAAAAATACAATATATTTTTTTAAATATTATACGATACATATTTATCAATAAAAAATATTTTTGCTTAACTGCAAAACACAGGAACGTAATATTTCCACGCAAAACCTTGTAAGTACCTAAAGTACATTGGAACCCCAACCAAAATCTCGCATCGCATGCCGCGTAGAAATTAATGAGGATTACTTTATACGTAGTCAAAACACACCCTGTGGTCCATTTACAAGTATTATTGATGATATTAGGCGGGGCTCAAGTAAATTTCGTCCCTAATAAAGAAAGAACATTGTTTGCTTAAGTCGCGTTTACATTGTAGTCGTGGTTAGTGTAGGTGTTATGAGCCTTTGAATAGGATACGAGTCACGTTGATGGAGTTTGGCACTTTTAGACCACAGCCAATCTGAGCTGTGATACATACGCTTACGAATCCCACAATTTCGACGATAGAGAGTAAAACCTCTTGCGAGTAAAACCTACTCTTGCGAGTAAAAACTACTCTTGCGAGTAAAAAAGCTACTCTTTCTAGTTAAAACTACTGTTGATAGTAAGTACTCTAAGTACATACATTTTTGGCTCAGCTACTATTGTCATTAAGGGTCCGGCGGAGTCTGAATTGCCCATTATTTGGATTCAGATACCGTTATTCTAGGTTCCTACCCTAAAATTTAGTCCGAAATACTTCACTGGAAATAAATAATTAGAATCATAAGGACAGGAACGGTATGACTCCAATTGCAATTAAAATGTAGTTATAATCGTGGTAGGATATTACAGGTATTCTCTTCCCACGGTGCCGCAAGGATAGCCCCCACGCTACCTAGCTATCACGGTTTTTTTAAACGTTGCCCCACACTAGGATTTTCTCCTGTATCGTGCGTTTACAAACACAAATTCTCATATACACAAACCTACCCAGATAACTATCTGTAGATCATACAAATACTTGCTCCGTGTGGGTATCAAACCCACTACAAAATATCCAGTCAAAAATACCAAGTTTGTATCAATTTTCGAGCTCATTACAACATTGTTCACTTTGATATTCTTCGTCAGTTTAATATCATACTATTATTTTGAAACTCACAATAGATTACAACTGTATTTTTGTTAGAGTTGGAACGCAACATTATTTCTTAGTACCATAGATTAATAATATTCTTGTTACTATAGCGTAGGTTTTCCCGCCTTTTTATTCTATGGCTGTGCATCGAATTGTTTCGAAAACTGCATAAAACTATTATAATTATCTTTTGATACACAAACGAATACAACAATATTACAATATTGTTGTATTCGTTTGTGTATCAAAAGATAATTATAATAGTTTTCTCCAAGTAAAAGTATTATTTCTTTTACATTACGAAATTCTTCAATTTTCAACATTTATAATTACTAAAACTGGCTAATTGCTTTCAGAATTAAAAACTCTAAGCTGATTTTTATTAGCTTTATTGAAAACTCTTTGTTTGTCCCACTGTCTGACCCGTATGTCTATTTGTTATCCAGTACGTTTAAAAGTGAAACAAAGTGCGTGTCGACTTGTTTGTAGGCTTTATAATACCTACTAAAGTATTGATTTTGTCTCTGTACCTATTATGACATTCACGTAGAACGAGCTCACAATATCCATCGGTTTTGGGCTTGGATTTTGATTTAATGGAATCTACAATGGTGTTCCAAGCAGGTGGTAAGGCCCAGCAAGACAATGAGCTCGTTCTATATGAATTGGTTAGCTAATAATTAACAAAAATGTAAGATAGCTGAAACCCAAATACTCAATAATAAAAATCTATATACATACATACATACCATCACGCCTGTACTCCCCGAAGGGTTAGACAGAGGCGTACTACTGTACACCCACAGTTCGCTTGGTATTTTTAAGTCCCATGTAATAGGGGGCGAGCCTATTGCCATTAACCGGGCACAAATCCAGACTCCGAGCTGCTACTGAGAATTTCATAGAAAAGCTCAATAACACTTTGCTCGACCTGGGGATCGAACCCAGGACCTCTAGCGTAGCAGTCGCGCTTGGGACCACTAGACTAATGAGGCAGTCAAAAAAAAAAAAAATTAATACATAAAAATCTCGTAGCACGGCGTTTGTGGTCGCACTCTCCGAAAATGCTTGACCGATTTTTATGTTTTTTTTTATGTATGTTCAGTAGGTGTCCCTATCTAGGAAAAAACACCAATAATCTATTAAAGAGGCCTTGCAACGCCGGGAGGCAGTGTGTATTGAATAAATACTTCAATAGGCAATAAATCTGACCATAAAAAATTGTGCTGTACTACCCTTGTACTAGACTCCAATTTTCATTGTTGCGCTCATTGTTCTCGGCTGACTTCGAAATATGAATAAGCCCTAACAACTTGTTAGACAATTGTTTTCGGATCGACTCGAGTATCTCTGAGACATGTATGTGATTCAAGCGACGTTGTTATACAACAGCTTAATTAATAACTCTGGTGTTTGGCAGGTATAACTTTATCATATTAATAAATAACAGGCAAAAATGTGTTCCGAGCAAACTCTTAGAGGTAGTGAAGGACGAGCTTTATAAGCGCTGTCCAAAAAAAACCAGTTAACCGGCACCGAGTAGAAAACTGTATTGAGAGATAAACTTGCCTTTGCTATTGGAAAACTGTTGTTCCCATCCATCGTCATAGATCGCGATTAGCCAACTGCAAGTTTGTAACTACCAATTTATGGTTTTTGGATTTTTTCCTTTACAAATTCATTTTTTTTTATTTGCGTTAAGGGTCTGGCGGAGCTTGAATTGCCCACAAAAACGTAATACCAAAATAAATCGTAATCCGGACAATATTCTATCAAAATCTGTTATTATTCGGAGCGGGATACCGTTAATCTCGGTTCCTACTGTACTATTTCGTCTATTACTACTTCACTGGACATAGAAGACTGGAAAATCGTTAAAAACTTGGTTATCAAAAATTGCATACGCTTACATTTATTTCCAGTGAAGTATTTTGGACAAAATGGTAGCATAGGAACCTAGATTAACGGTATCGGAATCCGAATAATAACACAATTTGACTAAATTGTGTTTCAATTACGATTTATTTCGGTATTACGTTTGTGAGAGAAATTCGGTCCGCCGGCCTCTTAAGTGTTGGTACAGTTTTGGTCTTATTTTTATAAATAACTTATACAGATCCATAACACTTAGTCATAATTCATGTAAAACAAAAATTCTTTTAAAATATGTATTAAATGAGCTCTATGACATTACTTCTGCAAAATTTCATGATTTTAGATTAACGGAAAGTACCCTAGGTATTTATTACCTTGAAAATGTGCATAAATGGAGCATTATATGCTCCAGCCATATTATTTAATTGTATTGACTTAGAAGTTTGATTTTTTCACGGCTCCAATGGATTGCAGATGGTAGGTATTTGATACAATAGTGTATTTGATATTAATTTCAACTCGATACCTCAACGCGTTCCTGGAAAAAGGGTTCTTGACAGATGGAAAGACGGACAATAAACTGATCCTATAACGGTTCTGTTTTTTTGAGGGACGGAACTCTAAACAGTTGTCTGTCTATCTTGGACTTTGAATTTGATGTATGATATTTATTTCTGTATCTTTAAAGTCACTTAAAATTTTTTAAACAAGATGGTGTCCGCATCCCGTTACTGTTAAACTCTGAGAAGGAACACCGAAACAAACTAAGATAATAGGGTATTTGACTAGTGTTTAAATACTTAAAAATACCAAGCTGAGTGAAAAATGAAATTAAATACAAATCGTATTCTGAGAAAATAATTTAAATCGATTAATAAAGTTCAAAGATATAAGCATTAAAATTTTTTAAAACTTTCCCCCAAATGAATGTTAATATAGGATTTGTATGGCGCATTGGTTTGTGACGTCATAAACAAGTATAGTGCATTCTCTGTCTAGCATAAAATGAAAATGCTTGTAACTTCCTTATTTTTGAGCCGATTTTAATTTTGTTTCCGTTGATGGGTTTTATTTATGTTAAACATTTGCATAATATTATAAAAAATAACCAGTTAAATAGCCTATTGTGTTCTTTTTTTAAAGTCCAGACATAATAGTAGCAATATTTAACTGTTAAAATGCAAGGCAATGTTTTAGATGACCTTTTGAAGCACAGCGGCTTTGATTAGACCTGTCCCAGCTGACGGTACGCATGCATCACTCTGCCATTCCCCTACCTAGAATTTAATTCTGTAATACCTACTTCAGTGAAAGTCAAAGAAGAACTGTCACAAAATTAATGAAAATGGTAAAAACTATTCAGACGGTGAAGATCCGAAGCTATTGAAGCGAAAACTCTTTGAACACCTGTGCGCACTAAGATTGTACGCATCAGCTGAAAAAAAGGTCAAAATAAAACTGTTTTTTTATAAAACAAAAAATCTAAATATTTGTAGTAACAGTTTTGAAGATATTTCAAACATATTATAACATCACGCCTGTATTCCCCCAAGGGTTAGGCAGAGGTATACTAATGTACACCCACAGTTGGTTTGCCCATACAGGTTCCGTGTAATTGTGGACGAGCCTATTGCCATTAACCGGGCCCGTTCAAACTCCGAGCTGCTATTGAGAGTTTCATAGTAAAAACTAATAACACGTTGCTCGACCTTATAATTGAACCTAGGACCTCTAGCGTAGCAGACTCACTTATGATGAACGAGGCAGAGAAAATATTTCAGCGATTACAAAATGTCAATGAATAATAAATATTCGTGTGTGATCGTTAAAACAAATTATTGCACAGTAAATTGAGGCATTCTTGCTATAGAGGAGTTTGCCCACTACCGCGCCTTATACCATAATCGTACTAGAACGTGTTAGACAAAAAAATATGCTTTGTATTGAGTAGTATGAAACTATGCATCCAGTAGACAGTTCCGTCATCGTTGCTTGCCATGCAAGGAGCGTATCGGCACCGGCAAAATATTCTCGCCGATAATTTTTGACGCTCCGTGCGTGTCTATTACTTCTCAATATAAATAATATTTTTAGGAACCATAATATATGGATATGACAGGCGGATGATACACTGATGCTATGCTCTCTAACATCGTATTTTTTTTTAAAGCTTACATTATCAATGTGGGTCGCACATTACTAGTATTCTTGTTAACCCCTCGTACTAAGCTAAATGCTTATTTTACGAGTGGGTTCACGTCAGTAGTGCAATGGGTGGGTTTCAAACCTGCAACCACATGATCGCAAGTCCGACGCCCTAGGCTACGGCCAGTTTTTGTGCAGGTGTGATACGCTGTTGATACATTCTAGGATATATAGGATTTCGTATCGTTCTCGTTTCCGTGCTTAATACGTATATACTAGGAACGTATCGGTCATGGAATGATACGGGGTAATGGGCAGACTCCTTTAAAGGTTTTAATACAGAACTTTGCAGCAAGGCCATAAAAATGGAACATCATCATCGTTCTAGCTTACCGTCGGGTCTCTTCGTGTAATTTAGCGACATAAACGTACACAAGTCGTAAAGGACTTCTTACAAGATACGGTGAGCGTAATAAAGATGCTTGGACAAAATGTCACGGCGAGCTCTTAGAAGAATTAAGGCGAAGTTTTATTAAACTAGGCAAGTCTTAATTTAGCGAAGATGGCTCTAACAAAGTAAGGAGTATAATAACCTATTCTATCTTATTATTGAAGGTACGCTGTTGAAAATGTGATCCTGGATTCGATTCTCAGGGTTTTCTATGAAATGAAATGAAATGAAACGAAAAAAATGAAATGAAATTTTATAGAATTTAATTTCATTAATAAGAACTTAATACTGCTCAGCCTGGGAATCGAATCCAGGATCTCATTTTCAGCAGCTTACGTATTGGGGTTTTCCATGAAACGATTCAGTAGCAAGCGCAGTTGATTTCTTACCTATTGCATGGGACCTAAAAACATTTACGTGTACACTTATTTACCTCTGCCTTACTCATTAAGCATACAAGCGTGATATACAGTCGGTGCAACCTGTTTTTTTTTAATAGGAATTGGAGGGCAAACAAGCAGACGGATCGCCTGATGGTAAGCGATTACCGCCGCCCATGGACACCCGCAACACCATAGGAGTCAAAAGTGCGTTGCCGACCTTTTAAAAGGGGATTGGGCCTCCGGTAACCTCACTCACTCGGCGAAACACAACGTAAGCGTTGTTTAACTCCGGTTTTCTGTGAGGCCGTGGTATCACTCCGGTCGAGCCGGCCCATTCGTGCCGAAGCATGGCTCTCCCACGTAAAATGGTCCCCCTTCCCCTGGTCGAAACATTAGTAAAATAAAATGTACATCTGATCTAGTTATGGAAAGGCCCCTACGGACCCCAGCTTTACACGACCTGGATTATAACTGGATTTATTTCAAATTTACTTAATTTATTTGTCATAATATTACAAAAAATAATCTCCTTTATAAGTTCACATAACATACCATAACGTCTGTATTCCCCGAAGGGTTAGGCAGAAGCATAATTAATGTACACCCACAGTTCGCCGCTATGTTTAGGTCCCATGTTATAGGGGGCGAGCTTATAGCCATTAACCGGGCACAAATCCAGACTCCGAGCTGCTACTGAGAATTTCATAGAAAAACCCAATAACACTTTGCTCGACCTGGGGATCGAACCCAGGAGCTCCGGTGTAGCAGTCGCGCTTGGGATCACTAGACTAATGAGGCAGTCAGTATAAGTTCACAACTCTTTATAACCTCAAAAAAGGTTTTGAAACGCGTAGAGCTTAATGTATTGGAAATCTGTAAGTAGGAAGATACATAGTATATTATACTCATTATAGCTATCTGTTCTGTAACAACTCGTGTTAATGACACATTCAAAAATCCGTAAATTCTAAAACAGCGCTCCCGTTCAGAATTCCTTTGTTGTTACCGTAGACATTTTAACTTTGTCGTAGTACTCGTAGCATATTTGCTACGAGAGCGTAGCAAAGGATTTACCCTTGACTTAGTATCGTGGTTAATCGCATTTGTTTTTTATGTAGGCGTAATGTGTTTTACATAAATAATACATAAGTTGTAATATACGTCTGAAGGTCTTATTATATTGATATTAAAAGTAGAGCCTGTTGATCCTAAAGCTAAAAACGGTATCAATTTGTAGGTTCCCTTTTATCCCACGCAAAAGATGATTAAATAAAAAATAACAAGTATCCTTTTTCGTGGCTCTGCTCGTCAGAATGTCTATTGAAAGTGTTTGATATTACTAGATTTTAATGATGCGTAGGTATAATAAACCATCCCACCCTTTTACTTTTACTTCAAAAAGTAGGAAGTTTTCAATAATTGTACTGTATTTTTTCCACCAATTATGAATAGATTTTGATGAATCTTTTTTGCTTGGTAGGTTCAGAAATGGTCCCATATTTTGGTCAAGATCTGATCACAAAATGACAATAACATGTACCGGCCGAATAACGAGGTACGTAAAATTTTACTCGCTACTCAAAATGTTGAAATAAAATAACTTTTAGGAAAAAGTAAAAAAGAAATGTTATGTGCGAAACAGTTTCAGAAGTGGCCGGCGAAAACAAAAAATCCGACCAAACCGAAGGCACCGACTTCCGAAACTGTTTCGCACATAACTTTATTTTTTATGTTTTTGAAGGCGGTTTTATTGAATTATGCGGGGTGGGCTCCTGACTTAAGTAGATACACCTGGACACATAAAGACTGCCATCAGACGGCCACAATCTATTTCTAGGCATTACCGATATCCTAAACTGGTTGTCAAGCTTTCGTAGATTATTTGAGGGTGGTACACGAGTAACTTGCGGCTAAACGAGAACATAGGTGTATCAAATAAACTAAATAGGTGCTAGTGCTTTCACGTGGAGGGCTCATGGCTAAGTAAAAACTACGCTAATCAACCGATCTGCAATATAAAGCTGCGCCGGTCAGTCTGCGGATTAGTGACCACTCTTCACACATCGACACCGCTCGGAGCCTTGATAAATTGGCAACTCCTCTGGTGTTGCAGGTGTCCATGAGCGCGGATGACTAGGAGGTAACCGACATAAACAATGAAAAAAAAAAAACAAAGAGTTTGACTTTTTTTTTATTGATCTATCATTCCAGTCGTCTATCGAGAGCCTCTTATTTTTATTATTGTATAATAACAATGCCAACAAGTATAACATTACTTATGGCCAGTCCCTATATCAAATTAGTCTATATCAAATCCGTCGGTAGATTTGCTTACTAGAGATAGAATTTTGACATAACATCCTTATAAATAATGTCAAAATCCTAGCTCTAGTAAGAAAATCTAGCGACAGATTTGTTATAGAGACTGGCCGTTAGTGACCATCACCCTATATGTCAAACCAACCGAAATTTCTCGAACGAAGTGCGCAAAGAAATTGTACGTTTATGCTATTCGCTAATACGTAACGCAATCAACTGTATCCCCAGTAGAATAACTTGTAGTAGTTACGATAATTGTGTAAAATAAACATAAAGGTCCTACACACGGGCCCTGTAATGTATAATGTAAATATACTGAAGATGTATATTATACATTAACTTTTATTTTATTTTTTATGGGATGCAAACGAGCAGATGGATCACCTGATGATAAGAGATTACCGCCGCCCATGTACACCAGGAGTCATAAATGCGTTGCTTGCGTTTTAAAAGGGGATTGGACCTCCGGTATCTTCACTCACTCAGCGAAATACAACGTAAACGTTCTTTCACGCTGGTTTTCTGTGAGGCCATGATATAACTCTAGTCAAGCCAGCCCATTCGTGCCGAAGCATGGCTCTCCCACAGTAAAAATTAACATTTAAATATTTGTAACCAACGTTCTGCAATATACTTAAAGAATACTTTACTCCCCACTTTCCGTACTTTCGAGTTGTGTTAAATTTGTGAACATACTTAAACAGCAATCTCTCTGCCGAATTCGGTCGTAAACATAACGTTTCCATAATAATATCAAATATTCACTAAAAGCAACGCGTTTCCCTTATTGGAATGGTGTAATATATATTATGTGAAGGGTAGGCTTATTTTGAAGAGTCTTTTTGTTATATTACCGTCGAAAAAGATACACAGAAAAGTGGAAAAGAAGATAAAGGAAAATTTGCAGTGCAGAATTTAGAAGCTTTTGACAATAATACTATTTGTTAATATAATATATTATCAATCCTTACATTGTCTCACTACTGGGCATGGGTCTCTTGCCAGAATGAGAGGGATTAGACTGTAGTCCACCCTGGCCTAGTGCGGGTTGGCAGACTTCA
Organism: Acronicta aceris; assembly: GCA_910591435.1. Taxonomy (NCBI): domain Eukaryota; kingdom Metazoa; phylum Arthropoda; class Insecta; order Lepidoptera; family Noctuidae; genus Acronicta; species Acronicta aceris. Next base: position 15,588,066 of record OU342762.1, on the reverse strand, counting down.
CACGCTATCGAGAAAATCTCTCAGGCATGCAGGTTTCCTCACGATATTTTCCTTCACTGTTTAAGTACTAAGTTAATATAATAAATTCGAATAAAATAATTGGTAATACTCGTAAAAATATTTTTCTTTGTTTTATTTTAAATTGTCTCTAAGTATACACTGAATTAGCTGCAATAAATGTAGTTAAAACTTTATTGCATCGCTAGATAACATGTTTCTATGAAAATATACCTATACATTGATGCTTTTATATTAGAATGTATATTTTTTTAAATAATGTATAACAACATATCATCACGCCTGTATTCCCCGAACGGTTAGACAGAGGTGTACTAATATACACCCATATTTCGCCGGTATGTTTAGTATGTAATAGGGAGCGAGCCAATTGCCATTTACCCGGCACAAATCCAAACTCCGACCTGCCACTGAGAATTTCATAAAAACCCAATAACACTTTGTTCGACCTGGGGATGGAAACCAGAATCTCTAGCGTAGCAGTCGCAATTGGGACCACTCGACTAATGAGACAGTCAAATGTATAATATTATACATTTTACATTAAGACTCTCGTGTGTACGGCCCTAAGAGAAGGTCGTAAAGTAGATGTATAAAGCTATGTAGGTACTAAAAGTATTGTGATGTTTACAAAAATGACGTATCACATACGAGTATAACTACTGGTCATTATAAGCCTGATAGCGGCAGCACATTATTGGATATTTTATTGGTTAGATATTTATACTTTTTTATATTACAAGACGATATATGTCGGGTTAGAATCCAGTTTCTCACTGCCATTCAGATAGGCATCTCGTAAGAGCCGAGAAAATATCTGACTTGCTCGGTGGTAGGACCTCTCAGGGTCTGACTGGCTGGCCACCACCCTTACGTCTTTTTTTTTATTCATGATAGGCTTACTTCGGAAGATTTGAGGCTTGAGTTGCCAGTGCACTCTACAAATTTCCTCGACAAATCTTTTACAGTGCAAGCTGCACGGCTGTGGAATGCCTTGCCTGTCTTAGTTAGGCGTGCACAAACATTGCCTACGTTTAAAAAAATGGTCAAGGAGCATTATCTGTCGCTGTAGATTATTTGTTCTCCATTATTGAATTAATATATTTATATATATTATAATTATGTATATGTTTAGTAGTATTTATATATTTAGCAGTATGTATATATTTTATTTATTTAGTTTTTTCTTGTAATATATTGATAATACGTGTTTAAAAATTAAGAATCCTGTTTCTTTCTAAGTACGCCAGACTACCTTAGTATTCGCCTTTCCTTTTCTCACAAGTCCATCCAAAGGTTGTCTGTAAGAGATCGCTATTAGCGATAAGACCGCCCATTGTACCTTTCTATAACTTACAAAATTGTACTTTACATTATTTTTTTGGTGTGCAATAAAGAATACTCTATCTATCTATCTATCTTACGCTTGACCGGCAGTTCCTCTGATGTTAGGCGATACTGCAATCTACGATGGAGCGCGCCTGCCTAAAAGAAACCGATTCACTCGTGATTTAAAGACACCCAGATTATATCTGTCAGGGAAGACCCACTCGGGAAGTGCAATCTATATTTCAGCGGTACGCATGATGAAAAGTGGACTTAAACCGTTTCGTTCGGGTTTTTGGAATATCCACCATGAATCGATGACGCTTTTTTGTGCTTCTGGTCATCCGCTCGGCAACGCATCAGCAACTCCTCTGGAGTTGCAGGTGTCTATGAGAGGCAATGACTGTTCTATTCGTTTGCTCTTTAGCCGATATAAATCAATAAAAAAAGTCTTTACGTCATAATGGCGACGTGTTCTACTAAATATTATTGTTTTCAAGTGCCGAGAACCGAATGCGACAGTAAATTCAAAAACAAACAATGATCAGTCATAATGATGTTCAAGTACCATGTAATAAGGGATGACCCTATTAGCATTAACCCGGAATAAGTCCAAACTAAGAATTCATAGAAAAACCCATTAACATTGCTAGACCTGGAATCGATCCAAAGTCTTTTGGCGGAGCAGTCGAGCTTACCTCAAATGGATTACGATTTTTTTTCATAAAAAGTTAACATTCTTACTCCTTAGTTTCTTGATAAGTGTTAAGCTAGACAGATTCTATTTGTCATTTTCTCGAACGAGCCAAGTTACATAACATCCGAAGTAGCAACTTTATACCCTACCGCGCGTGTTTAGAGTTCATTTTAGTTTGTAGGTAATCAGCATATGCGAGACTTTGGCCGTGCAAACATCTCGGTTTCACGGTGGCGTCAAAATTCATTACCTGTTAAGTGTGTTGAATAGCTTTATTACGTTTGGTCTATAGCACCTTGGAAAGTGGTTTAGTTACCCTGTCTTGTTAGATAATGTTCAGCATTCGTTGTCGGAACCCTGAGGTAATGTCGCAGAAACACACACGTAAACTAACATCAATTAATTAGATAGTTTTTACCCCATTGCGCCAGAAGGAGGGTTATGTTTTTCGAGTGTATTGTATGTATATTTATTTGTCACACTGCAGCTTATATGGCTTGATAGATTTTAGGTTGAAAGGTGTCGTTAGATTCATCTCAACTGTGGGAGTAAGACTGTGTATATCAAAAACTAAAGTGTTAAGTAAAAAAAAATTAAGAAAACAATCGCCTTAAATCTAACCCCTAAGACCTAAAATGTGTCCGATTGCATGAGATTGGGCATCTTGTTTCCATCTCTTTTGGCAGTCAGGATTTCGGTTTTTTTAAATGAACTTTTTTATTATACTTTATTTGTTTACATAGAATTTACGAGAAAGAAGATAAAATAGAAGTTTAACAGCCCGTCTTGGGTTCAATTCTCAGGTTGAGCAAAGTGATGAAGGGTTTTTATATTTAATTCTTAAGTGCTATTTAGTGCGACGCGGAAAAATGTATTGGAATTTCACGCGGAGAGCTCCGTGTAGCACTGAACGCGCTGTATAAACTTAATACATTTTACCGTCCGTCGTGGACATCCGCGCAGGCCATCCGCGATGCACTGAATAGCGTCTTAGTAGTAGCTCGGAGTTCGGATTTGTGCCCGGTTAATGCCAGTGGAAGATAGTCAGGAAAATTCTTTGTCAAACATTCAGACATTTTATTTATTTCATACGCCTTCCCTATTTGTGTTTACATACATATTTACTGTACATTTGGACCCTCAATGTTTTATGGCAAAGGAAGGTTATATTCTGTCTACATAGAGGCACTTAGCCGCGGTACGGGCGAACAGAAGGAATGAATAAAAATATTCGCCTATTTCTAGTCGTAAAACAAGCCATGTGGCGTGTTATCTTCTTATTGTATTTCGATTCGGATAGAAAGGCTTTTCGTATCTTTTTATAGTAAAATCTGGTCTTAGAATTTATTGTCTATAGTTTCTGCCTACCCCTGTGGGAGAAAGGCGTGAGTGTATGTATGTATGTATGTAGAATTTATTGTAAAATATGACTCATCTCATCCTCCGAGCCTTTTCCCAACTATATTGGGGTTGGCTTCCAGTCTAACCAGGATGCGGCCGAAAATCAATATTTTACACGAAACGACTGCCATCAGACGTCCAAAATACAATTCTGGGTAAAACTCCAAAAAAATCCGGAGGGTAGACTGGTTGCCAGGCTTTTTGGGCTTCTGACTACCACTAAAAATTGTCATATAATATGTTCGTATGACAACCAGGATCGACGGCTTTTCGTGCCATCCAAGGCATGGAATGATCTCGATGTGTTAAGAATGGTCACCCATCCACAGACTGAACGCAGCGAGCGCGGCTTAACCGTGCAGATCAGTTGATGGACCCAGTTATTACTTAGCCACGAGCCCTTCTTAATTATTACTAATTTATTTTAAAAGGTGACTTCATGACTGCCTCATTAGTCTAGTGGTCCCAAGCGCTACTGCTACCCTGGTTCGATCCCCAGGTCGAGCAAAGTGTTATTGAGTTTTTCTATGAAATTCTCAGTAGCAGCTCGGAGTCTGGATTTGTGCCCGATTAATGGCAAGGCTCGCCCCCTATTACATGGGACCTAAACATACCGGCGAACTGTGGGTGTACATTAGTACGCCTCTGCCTACCCCTTCGGGGAATAAAGGCGTGATGGTATGATGGATGGTATGTAACTTCAAATTGTCCGTTCAAATCAACACACAGTTAAAAATCAAATTGACGTCTACGATTAGACACTTTGAGTTCAATTTTGCATTTATTGTTTTCAAAATTGTGCAAGCAAAAACACCGGGAGATGAGACAAACACGAACTTTATTGGTGTGGTCCTTCAAAGAGGTCAAGTAGTTAGAACTCATAATCGGCGCGTGTGTATGACATAATGTATAAAAGTGAACAGGATAAAATAATCGTAGCAAGAATTTGTAGCAAGCGACGGTAGCCTAATGGCTAGGGCGTTGGACTTGCGATCATGTGGTTGCCGGTTGGATACCTACCCATTGCACTACCTGAACCCACTCGTAACACAAACATTTAACTTAGCACGACTAGTAATGTGCAACCCACATTGCTAGTAACCTTTTTGTTAAAAAAAAAGTATCGTATTGTAGTTTCGGCAGTTTTGTAGTTAGTAGTTATGGGTAAACTACAATACGATACTTTAATAACATAAAAATAAATAACAAACAAACAACGGGATAACAAAAAAATCAAAGAAAATTGGATGCTTCAGACGTAATAAATAAACTAAAATGACTCTTTTTCCATTAGACCGATTATAATTCAAAACTCGACATTCCAAAATTATTAACAAAATACGTATTTTCCTCCAAGCAGTTACTTTCTAACTTTGGCGTAATTAGGTAAGCTGTGTAAATCAAAGCCTCCTTAGAAGTAACGAAACTCCGGAGTTTCAGTTTCCGTTTCGCGGTACATTAAGTGGGTCTGGGAACTCTTACGCAATAATTCAGGCCGATCAACTTGAATAAGTTAAAATAAACCATCTATGATTTTTACGAGGGTTAACATTGAGATACTTTATGACAGTTTTAGATGAAATTTTAAAAACCACCACGGCATCATAGTTGCCATGTTCTTGCAATATTATTGAAGTAACAAGATACCAAATCATATGGAAGTTGTTCACATCCCTTCATCTACTAGAAAAGTGCTAATAACTTTCAAGCTGGCCAGATTGTCTTAAATCATAGCTCAAAACACTCTGGTGTCATCAAGTCACCTTTTAAACAAAAAAAAAACTAATCAAAATCGATCCAATTGTTTGGGCGCTACGAGGCCACAGACAGACACACAGATACACGACAGGCACCGACCGGTGGTCGCCAGCCAGTCAGACCCCAAGAGGTCCTACCACCAAGCAAGTCAGATATTTTCACGCCTCTTACGGGATGCCTTTTTGAAAGACAGTGAGGAACAATATTCTAACCCGTCCCCACACGGGCAAAAGTAAATCATTATCAAATTACATGTTAAGCGCCATCTGGCCGCAGCCGCGCGTAGCACCGCACATAATTACTATAGGTTTTTGGTGCCTTGGTACGCGCGGGGGCGACTAGATGGCGCCGCGAAGCATAAATATTATTCTAGATTCTATATTTTTCTATGGTTTAAAAAAAAATAAAAGACTGTCAAAAAATATACATTTTTCTGAACTTCAAGCAAACCTGTGTTTTAATTATCACATTCAAATATAATTATAATTAGGAACTGAGACTACTTTTATATAAACGAAACGAAATATACATTACATGTATTATTATTTTAATTATAATATTATTTAAATATCCAATATTCGCGTAAGTCTCAGGACTACAGTACATTAAAATAGATAAATTGAAAAACATTCAAATTTCAATAGAGAAGATGGCTGGGGCTTACCACCTGCTTGGAACCCCATTATAGATTTCATTAAATCAAATTCCGAGCCCAAAACTGCCTGACCGAAGGATACGGTGAGCTCGTTCTGCGTGAATCGGATAGCCAATAAAAAACAAAAATGTAAGGTTAGTCTACCCGTGACCATGAATGCTGTAAAGGATCCGAAACGTCAGGAATCAAATAATATCCGTAAAAAGTAGTTTTATTTCAATGTCTAATATTCGCGTAACTGACAGAAACCAGTATCTTAGAACTTAGTACATTATTTAATAGATGTAACAATGTGTTAATAAACAATGTATCTACTTAGTAATCAAGTAATCGGCTCTAATATTTCGATTCAGAAACTAATCGATTCTTACAGTTGTAATTACTCTCTACGACATGATAACCTTACTTCGCTGACGCACACTGGAGCGAAAGTATCTTACGTGGCCAAAATCTTAAAAAGAAACATTACACATAATGAAACAGCGATAGAGAACTTTCTTATAGCGATTTAGGAGTATTCAGGCCCAATGTAAATCGTTACATCGCCTAATGGAGATAAGGGGCCAATTTGCGGATGTACATATTAAAATGTTACACATTTTCCACTTTTATAGCTGCAGTAATCCGGCCGAATTTTGTCCTCGCATTGTCGAATTTTACCACTGTGTTCTTTTTGAATTTAAAACACGCTAAAAGTTCGATCCTATTATATCGGACTAGCACTTTCATGCGGTTTTGTTTGTGAAAACGACTGTTATTTTGTTTGCAGTGATTTCTAGTAATTGGTGCAACCGCATTGTGATACTGTTTTTTAAAATGTTGAATATAGTTCATAAAATATTATTTAGGTATAAAATTTGAAGCCTGCCAACCTGCATTGAGCTAGCGTTGTGGACTGTAGCCTAATCGCTCTCAATGTGAGACAAGACCCGTACCCAGCAGTGGGACAGTATAATGGGTTGATTATGATATGTATATTTGGAGGTATTTTCGAGGTAAGTATTATTAGGTTTTCTAATTAGAGAATTGTCAATAGAAAAAAAAAGAAAAGAAAGAAAGAAAAAGTTTTTATTTTCGCCTGTATGACACACAACAAATCAAAATGCAACTGTACAATCATATATAACTTAAAAGTAGCAAAAGGTTGCGTAAAAAAAGAAAAACAAAAAATGGGAGCTGGCAACACAACAGGCATGGCCATCTACCAGAGCCACAGATTAAGGAAACTATAGAAGTTTATGGTTCTTGGTGCATAATTTGATCTATTTTTCCTTTGTAGTAGCAGCTCGTAGTTCGAATTTTTGGCAATTACAATAGGATCGCTGCCCATTACATACCGACAAAATGTGGGTGTACTTCGAAACACCTCCACCAAACTGGTCAGGAACACAGGCGTGATGGTATGGAAAACTCTAAATGACTTTACAAACTTCAGTCTCATTTTAAAACAACCTTTCCTGAAACCGTTTTGATAACAAGCAAATAACAAAGTCCAAATTGAACCAAAAACTCAAAGTAGCAGATGCATGTAAACGTTTTAATTTCCAAAAAAAGTTAAGTAAAATAGAATTGTAACAATGAAATGGAAAGAAGTAAAACTCTGTTTTTATGATGACTATGTGTGTGTGGACTACAATGCCATTTATGTGACGTGATACGACAACGTTTGCGATTACGTTTTTGCCATGACAATTACATAAAAACTAAATAATAAAAAGTAATAACACGTTAGCGTGTTACGCCGTTATAGGAGGCGAAACTTTTGTATGAGAGTATCAGTTTTTTTTAAAGAGATACCTACCTTTTTTTTAAAGAGGTACCTACCTACATTATTTATCATAATATAATATTAGGTCGCGAGTGAAACTGTGGAAAACAGCTATAATCAAATTCAAAGTTAAAAAGACCACTAAAATAAGTACTTTTGAAAAGTTAAAGGCCGGCAACGCACTTGTGACTGCTTTGGTGTTGCGGGTAATCGCTTACCATCAGGCGATCCGTCTGCTCGTTTGCCCCCTATTCCATAAAAAAAAGCCAAGACTAGTTTTACGCCTCCAAAAAGTAGGTCATATCGAGAAGAGCCGGTAAAAAAACTCCATAGATACTTTAAAAGAAACCATGATTACAATAATATGCTTTCCAACTTTGTTTTCAATAGGTAGTTGCTGAGAATTATGCAGTTTGATGTGTAAGATTTGTTTATTATATAAAATAAGGATTGCCACAGCAATATATATATAAGTAATTTTGCGGATTGTATCGAGACACCGTGGCGACTTATTCGCGAACGCGTAGCGCGGCAGAGCGCAGAGAGACGCGCTCGGCTGAAATTCTGAGGACGACTGACAAGGCGACGCGTCAAGCGCGCGGGCGGGCTCACGCCGCTCGAGATTTTTCTATATAGTTCCACGACGCGAACATGGGAGGGCGCTCTGGGCGCCGGAAGAGAGTCGTCGCGGTGTACCATCTCGATACGTTTATTTAAAATATTAATAAAATGTACAATCAGAAATACAAATTTAAAATAACAAACAAAAACTTATTGTATCGCCAACAAGTAATTTATTAAGTAATATAAAAATAAGAACATTACTGGTGTGATAAGTCGTATCGTGGTGGTAGAAGTATGTCGAGTTTATAAATTTAGCATTATTAGAGACATGTGTTGTCTCATTGCCATTCTAGCTCTTTCACTAAAACTCTTATAATAGCGTAATATTCTGCTCTGTGTCACGACACGACACGCTAGTGTGTCTCCCCCTTAAGACACGGCCGCCCGCGGGACTTTTGCTAATGTTGAATTATTTATTTATGAGAAACTAAGGGAAGAACCCCAAGTTAAATTCTAAGAAATAATTGAATTTCTAGAAAGTTTAACCGTTCGAGTTTGCGCGGTAGTGGAGAGACTAAATGGCTGTATTCTGTGTCACGGCAACAGTTGCTTGTTTCATAATTCGGAATTTAATGTTGCCATGATAAATCCTTTTGTTTTTAAACATTAATATCAATTTGAAGTGTCTCTGTAATATCAAAAAATAGTGCAGTAAGTATTTGTTGTTTTAAAATGAAAATAACCGTATTGTTTCACTGGAATGGCACCATTAGGATAGCCCATATTTTTTAATGAAACAAGGCCAGCCGTTAGTTTTCAATGGAGATAAAAAGGGAAAGAGAAAATGTGGCTGGAATATTTCAGTTTATATAAAATACTAGTGGACCCAGCAGACGTTGTCCTGCCCTGAAAATAACCCAAAACTCGATTGCAGCGCCACCTACCGGGTCCAATTGTGAATCTATACCATTCCTAGATCCCCTTGAACACACACAAAAAATTTCATCAAAATCGGTCCAGTCGTTTGAGAGAAGTTCAGTGACATACACACTCACAGAAGAATTATATATATAAAGATAACAGCACATGATATTCAACGCTAGCTTTTGACTTTATGGTTGCCGTTCGACTGTTTTTATTCGTGATCGGCTTACGTTTGACTGTCAGTTCGCTTGATGTTAAGCGAGAATGAGATCCAAGATGGAGCGCGCTTGCCTAGAGGAAACCGATTCACTCGTGATTTAAAGACACCCAGATTATATCTTTCAGGGCAGACTCACTCGGGAAGTGCATTCCACATTTCAGCGGTACGCATGATAAAAGTGGACTTACAGCGTTTCGTTCGGGTTTTTGGGATGTCTACCGTGAATCGAAGACGCTTTTTTGTGCTTCTGGTCGTCCGATAGCAGAAAGGGCCAGGGGGAATAAGATCGTGGAGATCTGATGCACACTTAATAATCACCTCAATACTTCAAAATATAGTATGTTTATGTAATGCTGATACTATGCTCTAAAATATAAGCCTGCCATTCTTCACTTATTTTTTTGTACTGTGATATAATGTAGATTTCAGATTTTTCTGGGAATTCAAATTTATAGGTACAGTCGACAAAAGAATTACATAAACAGGCGGCTAACGACATCTGTGTTTTGAAAAAACCTGTATAATAATGCATCATGCATGTGACAAAACGCAGGTGTTCTTAGCTGTATACCTACCAAACAATTTGGCGGGTAATTATTTACAATGGAATTTATGTCAAGACACAGATCTCGTTTGCAGCATGTATATGTCATACACAAGTATTTTATCGGCTGTAAATACTTAAGCGTATTATTACCTAACTTTCAAAACCTATATTAACACAATAACATTTATTATTTTTCGTTTATACCTATATATAAAAGTGTTAGCATACACATGTTACCAGAAAAGGACGTAAAGATTACATTTTTCTGCAGCTTATCACACTTAAGTTGTAAGTACGGAAGGAATTGGGTCATTATACAGCCCGTGTGGATATAGGCCGTACTTGTTCACTAATGTGATGTGGCAACTCAATACGTTATTGTTGCGGATTCGAGGACCTCTGAACGCCTCTTCAAGGGAACCAGACTAAGTGATACTTGTAAAAGAAATGTTAGCCTAAATAAGATTGTACGTATCATTTTAGGTGGACAGTATAGTGTTTTGCAGATAGTACTCGCAACAGAGGTATAAGAAGTATCGTACTATAAGGATTCGACTTGATACGAAAATTCTTGTTTACACATTCGAACCACGGTATTGACACTAAAAGCCCAACATCACTTACATTAGATGATAATTGGATTATTTGTTCTTAACTACAATGTATAAGGCTGTTTTTGTATAGTCTTATAGGTTACATCAATTTTGTTGCTGCGAAATAATCCATGCCCAGTCTTCTATCATATTAAAGACTGATCACAGTACCCAACTTTACCGCTGTTATTTACCTAAGAGACCCTTCCAACTAAGTTTTAATAACACGATCTTAAATTGAAACGTCAAAATTGTAGACAATAAAAGCAGAAGTACATAATTTTCGTCGTCAATCAAGCGATACGAATGGTAAAATTTGAATACCAAATTAGATTTTAAATATAGATAAAACCGGCTGCTATAAATTTAATACAGGCTATATTAAAGAAATAAATCAGTAGAGGTTTCGAGTGGCCGCCCGTCCATTGTTTTCTCTCCACAACAGATTTATCTGGCCAGTTGAACCAGAAATTATTGGTTAGAAGTCCGTGAAAAGGACACCTAATGTGTTTCTTTTCAAAGCTTTTTTTTTACATTAGCTATCGATTTTCGTCGACGAGTGAACGCCGTCCATTAGTAGCCTGTGAATCTTTATAATTTTGTGCTAATGTATTCAGCCCAACCTCGATCTCAGGTGTACAAATATTATCCTTTATAAATTAAAAATTCAATCAACTAAATTATCTCATTAAAATAAATTGAAAATACAGAATCTTTTTTTTTTTCAGTAGTATCATTAACTAACATGAAAATTTATATAAAACGAAAATGTTACGAGTCTCGGTTGAACTATAACGATGGCGCTTCTACTCGTAACAAGCTTATTTATTATAAATAGACGGCCATGCCTCACACTCCCAAAAATATTTCAAAAATAATCAGTCGCACGGTGTTCTTATAAAAAAAAATATCTAGACAAAATTTTCTCCATCGAAATTTTGTTCGAATTGTTGCTCGAAGGCGGGTTTTCTGCAAGATAGCAGTTCCGTTGATAGAGATATAAAGTCACCGCTAAGATTAAGATAAACGTGGTAACGCCTCAGTTATAAATCTTTCACTGGATAGATAAAGGGCCGGTCACGTGGACTGCGTGCCTCTGATTATTTAACAGGATATCGGGTCCCGACATTCTACCCTTATTTTCTGAAGATCGTAAATGTGTTTCAATGAAAATAAATTAGGTGTGTCTATAGAAATGTTGAGATTAATATAATTTGAATATTTTTTAATTAGTTGTGTTATTTTAAAAGATTTTTAAATCAAGACTACATTATATTTTTCTGTATTTAGATTTTATTAATTCAATACTTCACGCATAAACATTTTGATACAGGTGGGCAGATTATAGTGATTTAAAAGAAAAATATATAATTAGCCTACACTATTACTTAATGACCAACCAACTATATAAATATATGAGAGACAGTATATTATGAGTACCCTTCCGCCCTTATTCCAATTTACATAGGGTCGGCACCATATGTTTTTAATTTGCATACTTCTCTAGGAGCAGTCATCTCGTCGTATTCTGTCCATAAATCCGCCCGAATTTACGTAATCGTTCACTGCTAAATAAAGCCCTCTCGTAAAACCGCAACAACAAAAAAGTTGTGGCAATGTTAGAAAAATATTAAACGAATATTTCATATCATATCTAAACCAGAAAATAAATCAATCAAACTAACGAAAATACTAAATAAAAAATAGGAGCATATTCTTTCCACTGGATCACAAAGAAAACCCTAACATACACAACCATTTCAGTCGTATTATTCAAAATCTAAATCTGGTTGTTGCCAAAAGATTTTATCCGGGCCCGAGTATTTTTCAAATAAGTAGTTTTTTTTTCCAGCGGGAAACCGGTACAGCCCACTGTCCGCCGTATCTGACGTGGGCCAAAGATTTATATTCCCATAATGTCTGCTAGACAATACGTTCGGTATATTTTTCTTAGCGCTCTCGACGCTTTTATAAAAACACAAATTTACTGGGTACGGAAAATAACGTGGTTTGCTTTCTCTTGGCTCTTAGCGAAAAAATAGTTCGAGGAGAGGGCACTATATTCAATGTTTTCTTCTCTATGATGAAATAATATTATTTGGCTTTATGTAACCAGTGTTTTGTTTATGTAATGTAATTGCTTGATATCTTCAATGGCAGGAAAATTTCAGGATTGTCTTGTCCTTTACATATAATTGTTATATACTTTGAAATATTCGGCTGCAAAGCTGCAATTTTAATACATTATGCGTAAGGTATGACCGTTGGACTGCCAAGTCAAAAGTCTCGAGTTCGAATCCAAGGCACGCATCTCTGACTTTTCGAAGTTATGTACTACGTATTAATTGGAGTTCTAGATTCGACTGTCAGATCGAGCACTGTTTTTTTTTTTTTTTAATAAGCTTTCCAGCCATGTGCGTCGCACATTGCTAGTATTCTTGTTAACCCCTCTTGCTAAGCTAAATGCTTGTGTTACGAGTCGGTTCACGTCGGTAGTGCAATGGGTGGATTTTGAACCGACAACTACATGATCACAAGTCCGACGCCTTAGCCATTACGCTACCGCCGCTGTTAAATACCATAAAGCGTTTTTTTAAGGATGAAATCGGCAAACGATCTTACGAGCCAGTTATCATGGAGACCTGTAACACCAGAGGACTTGCTGATGCGTTGCCGACCCTGAATGCCTCTACCGACTGCAGACTGCCAGAGCCGCAGCAATCGAGGGGAACTGGCTCATACGCTCAAAAAAATTACTAACAGGAGGTTATTGATTTTAACATTAAGATGTCCAATACCTCAGTCTTCGTGTGACCATGGATGCTGTAAAGGATCCGATCTAATCTGTTAGTAATTTAAACCTTATTAACCTGCTAGTAATCCATGATCAAGGGTAGACTGAGGTGTTGGACGACCAACACTTCGGACTATCCGTGACCATGGATGCCGTAAAAGATTCGAAACGTCGGGAATCAAATAATATCAATACAACACGATAAAATCTGTATAAAGTAATTTTATTACAATGTCCAATATTCGCGTAAGTGTCAGAAACCAGTATTAAATTGTATTGTATAAGCAAGGTGAGACGGGAATCATGTTAGAAATTAGAAGTCTAATTAGTCTATGAAGCTAATCAGTCTCATTAATTACAATAATTTAATTAGTTCCTTCTCTATTCAAATGTTATAATTTAAGAAGTTTCGTAATTGGATAAAACGAACGAGAGGTGGAAATTATTAGGCCCGCTCAATACACGTGGCGTTGATTAAAAAAAAATAACACATATTATTATCTCGAATAGGTTAGGTCCCGAATATTACTGTCATACCGTTTCCGAAACAAAACCTCTACGAACAGATTACGCAATCAAAAAAAAAAACACACAGAAGGCATCACAAACTCTTATTTTTATTTTCTTTGAGCTTTAACATTTCATTCGGTGTCCTCAATTATTTAAATGATAAAAGGAGAAAAATAAGGAGAAAAGGTGATAAGATATAAATTGTGTAATTATGTATCATGCTATATGTCCAAACGCAGGTGTTGTTAGCTGCCTACATACCAAATGCTATGATGGATAATTCTTACTAATATTAAAAATTCTACTTTGTAATTTTTTTATACCACTTTTTTATTACGTTACTTGTTTACATTAGTCATTATTTATTTTTTTGTTAAGTTTTCTCGTCTAAACTGATAAACTAATGAATACTTCAGATATTTTGCACATTGGAGAAGAAACATAATAAGCTACCTTTTGTCTCAAAAAGACGTTTGAGATGCGAGTGACACCGCAGGTAACAGCTAGTTAGTTTTAACGCAATCTATATCAAAACAGATGTCGCTCGCGGTCTGTATACCTAACACTTTTGTCAACTGTACATTAGTACAACAAAAATAAGACTGAGTTCACACGGGGGGGCTTCGTCAACGCTACCGCGCGCTCCTCAATTTGCATGAAATACGTTTACGGAGAGAATGAATAAAGCAGGGATGCATATGAGATGTCTATCAACTCACGTACAGTATTCACGCAGCTTTTGTTAGTATATTTGTTAGAGTGAGATGAAAACTGCTGAAATGTTTAGACGTCTTTAGTAATTGAGTTGTCTAATTTATATGCATTTATATCATGCCAGGCTCTTACGACTCGATTTCTCGACGATTGCTACCCAACTATGGGTGCAGCAGTGAGGCTCTGCTTAACCCTTCGAGGATATAGGTATGATAGTAAAAAATGTTACTGAAAATTCTCTAACAGAAAATCCAATAAAATATTATCCAAGCTGGATTGTTTCTGGATAAGATTGACTCTGGATAGGTTTGTGGCCACTAAACTTAAAACAGAAACGTTTTAATTTTAACAGGATATTTCGTTCTTGTAAAATTAAATTGCATTCATTAATTTACCTTCAATAGAAGTTCTCACATAGTTCAAAGAGACAAGTAGCCAATCTGTGCAACTTTATTGAATAGCAACTAGCTACTTTCATTCCGCCAAAGGCTTCAGTTAGCTGAAAGCGCTGCAATTATCTAGAAGGCTAATTAGATGCAAAATTGAAACATTTTCAAGTTACAGAGGCTGGTGGTCATTTTAAAACATGGAAAGAATTGTACTAGATACAGCAATAGAAGGTTCAACTTGTATTCAATCTAATATCCAATATTTTGAGCTAATATCGCTACGAGTATAAATTTCAGAATCCGCTAACTTGTCGTCCTACAAAAATCCTATTCTGGAAAAGTTCTCTTTCGAACAAAAAATAATCTTTCAAATCCGTTCATATCTGACGAAGTTATACCCGTGCATACATAAAAATATATATAAAAATCCGAATTGAGAAGTTCCTTCTTTTTTTAAGCTTTTTTTTGCGAGCTTTTGCTGAAAATGTTTATCATGGTGCATAACCATGAATCATAATTATTATGATTCTTCAAGGTTGAAAGGTCAAGCTGAAATTGTTGAAGTCAAAGGACTGGACTCGTATCAGTTTGGGGAACAAGTCTATGGGAAGAACCTTTTTTCAACAGTGAAATATCTTTCGGCTGATGTCGGAGTGATGCTGCGTAGTATTCAGTGAGTCAAGGTGGTGCAAAGTTCCGTAGTGGCTGGCGGCTGCTACGACCAGGAGAGACTGCCTCTGCTTTTTGACCGGCCGATGTGCAGTGTGCTGTGCCATGTTGCTTGATGTCGGCTGATGGAGCTGACTAGACATGCGCATTCGCTGCAGGCGTGTGGTCAGGATTTCCGTTAAAGCCGGGAGAGTGCTGGCTGGCTGTGTGACTCGCTGCTCGTGTTGTAAGGGAGGGAAGACCATGGTAATGATGAAGCTGTTGGTATTCGAAGGCTGCGCTGATGTTCTTCTCGGAGTCACCACTGTAGAGGGACGCGGTGTGTTGCCCCTCCAACCAAAGGGAGAATCCTCCGGTTAATGTCGGGCGGTTGTATATATGCAAGTTGCGTTGCAAACTTTACTTGAGCGCTTCAGGACTTGTCCGTCTAGTTTCAATGTAGCGCGGTAGATGGCGATGTCGATGTCGCTACACGCTAATAATTCCTTCACAGGTCAGGCAGAATCTTAAACATACCATAATAAAGGCATACAATGTAACCCGCAAAGGATTCTAACATGAGATTAACTTATTTAAAGTCATCAGCGCAAAATATTATGCTCTTTTATATTCTAAGTACAGGGATAGCGCTTCATTTAAGTTTATCACGGTAGCATACGAGCTAAATTGTAACAATGTCTTGTCGTTATTGAATATTAATATTCTTATAAGAATATTAATATTCAATAACGTGAGACAGGGGGACGTAATATCTCCGAAACTGTTTACGAGCGCATTGGAAGACTTGTTGAAGATGTTGGACTGGAAAGGTAAGGGCATAAACATAAACGGCGATTACATCTCACACTTAAGATTCGCAGACGACATAGTCCTAATGGCAGAATCGCTAGAGGAGCTGCAACAGATGCTGGACAGCCTAGCTTCAGCCTCGCAAAGCGTAGGTCTCAGCATGAATTTGGATAAAACCAAAGTCATGTTCAATGAGCACATTGATCTGAGACCTATTGCTGTAAATGGTCATCTTCTTGAAGTTGTTTCAGAGTACACTTACCTTGGGCAGATTTTGCAGTTAGGTAAAAAAAACTTCGAGAGGGAGGCCAAGAGGAGGATTCAGCTGGGCTGATTAGCATTTGGAAAACTGCGTCAAGTCTTCTCATCACCCATACTGCAATGTTTGAAAACGAATGTTTTCAACCAGTGCGTCCTACCCGTCATGACTTACGGTGCTGAGACATGGACACTCACAGTACGACTAGTCCATCAATTTAAAGTCGCACAGCATGCCATGGAGCGTGCTATGCTCGGAGTTTCTCTGAAGGATAAAATCCGCAACGAGGTTATCCGACAGAGAACCAAAGTTACCGACATAGCACCGAATTAGCAAGCTGAAGTGGCAGTGGGCTGGTCATATCTGTCGAAGAACCGATAACCGCTGGGGTAGACGTCTTCTTGAGTGGAGACCGCGACTCGGCAAACGTAGCGTAGGACGCCCTCGGGCAAGATGGAGTGACGATTTGCGAAAGGTTGCGGGCGGAAGCTGGATGCGACAAGCTGAGCACAGGGTGAAATGCCGCACATTGGGGGAGTCCTATGTCCAACAGTGGACTGCTATAGGCTGATGATGATGATGATGATGATGATGAGAATATTAATATTAAGGTTCTTGGCTATCTATGTACGCTGATCTATCGATCTTATAAAGTTAAGCTGCTTTTGTCGCAGTCAATATGTAGATGGTTAACCAATTAACCATTGTTCAGGTCACCAAGTGAAGGAGAACTGGAGACGGTCTGGACGGACGACCTGGTGAAGATCGCTGGGAGTTGGTGGATGCAGGCGGCATACGACCTGTTCTTGTGGAAGTCGTTAGGGGAGGTCTTGATCTTTTGGCTAATATGATAATAATGATAACTATTCTTGACATATTGATACCCTTTCTTAGAGAGTACGTGAGAATCGTTAGTGGTAGTCAGAAGCTCAAAAAAGCTTGATAACCAGTCTATCTTCAGAATATCGGCTTTGCCCAGAAAATGGGTAGCGGAGGTCTGATGGTGAAAAAATTCGAAGCTTCGTGAAAAATATCATTGTATTATTGTAATTGTTTAACTGAAAGCTGGCTCCACTATGTTGGGATAATGCTAGGATAATTCATAAAGTCGGTACTAAAACGCTTCGTCTGGAAACTGTCATAAAAAGTTTAATTATAAATCAGAAATGTAGATTAGCAGTGCAGTGGTAAATTTAACAGCAGCTAATAAAAGTTAGCGTTAGTTTCGGGAAGTCTTCATCATCTCAGCGTTTTCTCATTACTTGAACCTTCTGTGCTTTTAGATCAGGAAAGTCCTAAAAACTGTAATGCGTAAATCTTTTTAGTCCCTTTTGATGTGTGGTATCCTATATTTCGTTCCATAGTAATACTTACGAGATAGTCCCATTTAAATTTGGTTTGTGGCTAATCATTGTTTCAACAAATTACAAAATTTTCCTTAAAGCTACGTTACATTCTGGCTCAAAGATGATTGATTTTATATTTTCTTAAATACTAGTGTTCCTATAATTACTTCCCAAAATAAGCTATGTAGTTTTAGTTAGGTCGCTTTAATTACTGACCGTGACCAAATTTTTTTTTTTTTTTTTAAAAACGTTTCCCCACACTAGGATTTTCTCCTGTATCGTGGGTGCGTTTACAAACACAAATTTTCACATACACAAACGCCCAGACCCGGAACAACTATCTGTAGATCATACAAATATTTGCACCGTGTGGGGATCGAACCCACAACACGTGGCGCAGAAGCCGATCGCTCAACCGCTACGCCAATCGTGTCGTCAAAATGATATAATCTATTTCATTCGAAATGATGTATTGTATAATATTGTGGTGAGAAATAAACCTATTTATTATTATTATTATTTCACCTTATGTAATAAAAATGTTAAGTTAGTTCTGGAAAATCGCCAGATATTTTTACAAATAAAAGTCTCGAAACGATGGATCTTATTTTTTAATAAGTCAGAAATGTATGTACAATAATTTATTTACGTATCGTTTTTTGAATTAATTAACAAACCGTTCTATATATATAAAAGGTTTAGGTGTATTCATAGACTTTAGGAATACAAGAAAATCTTTTGAATACTTGTTGGAAAAACGTCCGTACAAAACCTCGTAAAGATCTTAAGAAGTCTTTAGAAGACTTATGAGTCACCGAAATTTTATATTTAAGATAAATTGTTTGTACATTAAATTAGGGACTATGGTAATTATGGGCAAGCCTATTACTATTAACATAACATAAGAAAACATACGCCAAGAAAAATTACGCCTGTAGTTAGGCAGAGGCGTACTAATGTACACCCATAGTTCGCCGGTATATTTAGAACCTATGTAGAAGGGGGCGAGCATATTGTCATTAGCTGCTACTGATAATTTCATAGAAAACCGATTAACACTTTTCTCGACCTAATTGAACCCAGGATCTCTGGCGTAGCAGTCGTGTCTTGAAAAATCCTTTAGGATGTGCGTAAAACCACCGGAAACAGCTAGTCTATACTCATAACCTTATAAAGAGATTGTATTTTTTTTTCTAATAATTAAACTCAAAACCTACTGAACCGTTAGGGAAAATGATTTCATTGATAGAATGCTTTTTTTTTTATTCGTGATAGGCTTACGTTTGACCGCCAGTTCGCCTGATGTTAAGCGATACTGCGATCTACGATAGAGCGCGCTTGCCTAGAAGAAACCGATTCACTCGTGATTTAAAGACACACAGATTATATCTATCAGGGAAGACCCACTCGGGAAGTGCATTCCATATTTCAGCAGTACGCACTATTATGTTACATTATCATTGAGTAGCTTATGCTATATTATTAATCGATTTAACGTAACGTCCCTTTAAATCGCGAGTGTAACCGCGGGAAATAGCTAGCATTTATACGTATGAAAACGTCTGGTTTTAGCGTCAGATTTATTTTCTGTGATGTTTATGTACAGTGGCGACCAAAAGTCCATAGGCAATCTCACAACGCAATAGCTTGACGTTTAGTTTGACTTAGGACCTTCTATTCATTGTCTTTAACAAGTGACGCGCACTGGCTGCATCGAGCTGGCTCGTACTGTTCATAGCAATGTAATCCTTAGCGTGCTTATGGGCTTTTGAGCGTTTACGTGTACATAGTTTTATTTTTAAGCTTACTAGCAAAGTGGATCGCACATTAATAATATTCTTGGTAACCCCTCGTGCTAAGCTAAATGCTTGTGTTACGAGTGGGTTCACATCGGTAGTGCAATGAGCGGGTTTCGAACCGGCAAGCACATGATCGCAAGTCCGACGCCCTAGCCATTACGCTGCCAACCAAGAAATAATAATATTTTAATAATAATGGTTTTATAATTTTCTTTTTATGTCCACTTAGGGCTCGGCGCGGCCGGTCATCCGAACATCTACCCTAAAGAATAGTTTCAAGTGAAACTCGCGAGGAATTCTCAAGAAAAAGTAACAAAGTTGTAAAAACTTCGAAGATTATAAATTTTTTTAGAATTTTCTTAGTATTGTAACTGCCTCGAGGGTATCTTCAACTACTATCCATCTATCTCTCGTAACTGAAATTGTAAGGTGCACTTTAAAAGGGTTTTTCCACTGCGCTCCAAAACCCATTATTCTCATAATTTTGAATGTCTATTTTTTTTTAATTTATTTATGCTTCATGTAGGTACAGAAGTGTACAAAGGTGGTCTTGCCTTAGGCATTTTCTACCAGACGACCTTAATGTTCATACATTGATTCAAGAATTTTTAGTAATATTTTATTATTTTAGTATTTCAATATTTTAATTCCACCGCGCTCCAAGAAGTTTTTGAGTAGAGTTAGTAAAAAAGTAAAATTACCATGAAGCATTATATCGAATATCATAAAACAGCAATTCGTCGACTCCGAAGAGATAAGAAACCTCTGATTGGTCGAGTCCGGTGCGTAAGCACACTGTTGTAGATGGTCTTGAGTATTTTTGTCACACGAGATGAATCCACGGTAAAAATACTACAGATATTTCTATTTGTGTATAACAAACAACTTATGGTTTGCCTTTTATGTTGACTCTACTGATTTTGGAGTGCTGTGGAACCATTTTGGTACTCATAATTGTAGAAATAATTTCTTCTTTGAGTGTTAAAGCTGAACCCTAAAAACTTTACAAATCACTACATAGTATAAAACAAAGTCGCTGTCGCTGTTTGTCCGTCCCTATGTATGCTTAAATCTTTAAAACTACGAAACGGATTTTGAAGCGGTTCTTTTTAATAGATAGAGTGATTCAAGAGGAAGGTTTTAAGCTATTTAACATTACGCTACAGCTCTTAGGAATGGGGCAACGGGGGTGAAACCGCGGGTGGGCCACTAGTTCTACTAATAAAATTCTCGAACGAATCTAGTTTTCTTTATCTGATTTCGAAAGGATATTAAAAGAAAACTTTTATCATGTCCAATAGCCATTTTAGATGCAAAACTCGCCTTT
Source organism: Acronicta aceris (assembly GCA_910591435.1). NCBI lineage: Eukaryota > Metazoa > Arthropoda > Insecta > Lepidoptera > Noctuidae > Acronicta > Acronicta aceris. Next base: position 15,566,999 of record OU342762.1, on the reverse strand, counting down.
GGAATAATGAGGAAATACTTCAACCCGCCTCCAGCGCTGTGAATATCAACAACAAAAAAAAACAATTAACTGGGCAGAACCGTTGTGGAGTTGAATCCTTCTGTTTTAATTAAAACTGTGGCATTTTTTCATAACATTAATTTAAATTTTGGAAAATATCTACCATAATTCTTCCGTTTATCCCTTTCTTTCTAAACCGACTGACGGCTGTTGAGCGGGTTTGATTCCCACATCAAATATTAGATTTTTTTATGAAGTTCTCAGTGGAAGCTTGGAGTTTGAATCTTTGCCCGATTAATGGAAATAGACTCGCAAACTATAACTTGCAACCTTTTTTATACCGATAAATTATACGTTACAAAGGTAGGTACCAAAAAATAATTATAGCTCGATCCCTCTCATCTTCTTCTTTTTAACATATAACGGAAGAGCAGAAGATAAGAAATCATTGGAATTATTATGTAAACTACATTGGTCCAGGATTTCGCTATACGCAAGGCAATTTCTGTAGCGGATATTAAGGGTACGTCGGAGCTTGAATTGCCCACAAAAACGTAATACCAAAATAAATCGTAATCCAAACACAATTTTATCAAATTGTGTCATTATTCCGATTTGGATACCGTTAATCTAGGTTCCTATCGTACCAATTACTTTATTAATATTTCACTGAAAATAAACGGTCGGAAATTCGTTCCAAACTTGGCAAAGTTATCAATAATTAAATTTGCTTACATTTATTTCCCGTGAAGTATTTTGGACTAAATGGTAGAGTAGAAACCTAGACTAAAGGTATAACATAACATACCATCACGTCTGTATTCCCCGCAGGGTTAGGCAGAGGCTTACTAATGTACACCCACAGTTCGCCGGTATGTTTAGGTCCATGTAATAGGGGGCGAGCCTATTGCCATTAAACGGGCACAAATCCAGACTCCGAGCTGCTACTGAGAATCTCATAGAAAAACCCAATAATACTTTGCTCGACCTGGGGATCGAACCCAGGACCTCTAGCGTAGCAGTCGCGCTTGGGACCACTAGACTAATGAGGCAGTCACTAAAGCTATCTGAATCCGAATAATAACACAATTTGATAAAATTGTATTTGAATTACGATGAATTTTGCTATTCAGTTTGTATGGATAATTCGGTCCACAGGACTCTCTTAAGTTTTGATGTGTGTCGGTGCACGATGGGTGTGATAGCTTAAGGGCGATATTTTTCACAGTACCACACTTAAAAAGATGAGTTAGTGCCACTGGAGAATCCCTGGTCTGTCATTAGCAGTAAGGCAGTAAATGTAATGTCGATAAACTAAATTCAAAAGGCAAAATCAGTACTGTGTGTTCAATTGTGGAAACTAATTGGAGCATTTAAAAGCATACCTAATAGAAACTCTAGAAGTTAAACAGTTTGTGCCGTCACATGAACTGGTTACCCCTTAACAAATCAGACTCTGTAATAACCACTTTGAACCTTATCTTTATTACATAAAGTTGAAATTTCTTCGTTAATTCGTAACGTTTCATTCATAACTGAACTCAAGTTTATGCGGGAAGGTCAACTAAGCAGTATTGAGTTTAATTGTAATAAGAAAGCATTTTGTAGATTATAGTCGTAATTCATACAATTTGTAACTAGGAGAAATATATTTGTGACGTTAATTATATTTCACTGGGGCTTATAACCCTGATACTTTTGCAACAATAATGTTTTATTACTGTTCGGTGTTATAAAAGCATCTAATATTTTAGTGGAATTAGTACGGTCTACTGCTGTTTACCGTACTAATTCCTCATGTTCACCATGGTATCAAAAACTGTCAAGTTTCTTCAATCGACTTTCACTTTAATCTCCAAATAGTAGAGTTTATTATCCATTGGGGAAATTTGACAGTTTGTGATAACATAACATATCACGCCTGTATTCCCGAAGGGTTGAGCAGAGGAGTACTAATGAACACCCACAGTTTGCCGGTATGTTTAGGTTCCAAGTAATAGGGGCCGTGCCTATTACCAACAACCGAGCACAAATCCAGACTTCGAGCATTTGAGAAATTCATTGAAAAACTCAATAACACTTTGCTCGACCTGGGGATCGAACCCAGGACCTCTAGCGTAGCAGTCGCGCTTGGGACCACTAGACTAATGAGGCAGAGAATTAAAAATTAAATAGGTACCACAACATTCTCATTAAAAAAAATTGTTTTTGGAGGCTCGTAAAGTAAGTACAATGATATATAATCTAGTAATCTTGTAAAATGATCGCATTTTCTAGTTTTGTGTTCATTTTAATTATTCTTTGTAGGTAAATGAAACACGAATACGATTCCATTTGATAAGTTAAGGTCATGATACCTGACCTTGTTTCAAGAACCGTGACCGTTTACCGTGACCTTTAATCGTTCCCCGATACATAAGCTGACCACGCCCAGTTTTATAGGGTTGTCTATCAAAGACAACAATTAAAAGAAAGAAAAGAAAGAAAGAAAGAAAATGTTTTTATTTTCGCCCTTACGACACACAACAAATCAAAAATGCAACTGTACAATCAAAAACTTAATTAATACCTAGCAAAAGGTTGCGCAAAGTAGTAAAACAAGAAAGGGGAGCTGGCAACACAACAGGCATGGCCATCTGCCAGAGCCACAGATTAAGGAAACTATAGAAGTTTACGGTTCTTGGTGCATAATTTGATCTATTTTTCAATACAATTCAATATTTTTATTTAGATTAGTATTTTTTTTACATGCAATTGCAAGTAGTGTTTATAAAATAATTCATAAAAGTTCGAAATTCTATGGAGTTTCTTGCCGGATTCTTTTACATTTCACAAATGCTTGTAAAAGAAGGGAAATATAAATATTTGAACTTGAACTTGATTATGGGGTGATGTTAGGCATCTTATCTTATATACGGCCGAGGCAGCAAGGCCTCAGTGCACTTCATCCCAATGGGATCTTTTGTGGTTCCCCTAGATACCTATTCCACATCCTCACCCAGATCTTCAAACAGCTCTTCCATTAGCTCTATAATGAGGCCTGGGGGAATGAGTCTGTAGTCCTCTGGTCTTGGATAACCCTGCCCCAAGAGCGCTTTCTAGCTATTGCATTGTATGTACACAGAAGGTGTTCCATGCTCTCAATTTCCCTTTTGCAGGGCCTGCAGGCTGATGTCTCCGTCAGACCCGTCTTTTGAGGAGAGCGTTAGTCCCGTAATTTATGTTAGGCATGGTTTCAATTATAATTATAATTAATTAATTAATAAAAAAACATCCACGTTTCCTTTTGGATAGTAAGAAATGAGAATAGATCGAATTGGGTGATAATGACAATAGTTTACAAATTCTATCTTTGCACGAGTATAAAGATTGTATTTTTTAATTCCGGATCGCTGATTTCCAAAAATGTCCTCTTTTGGAGCCAGTAAATGAGATTTTAACCCATTTAGGATGAACTTACTTAGCTTTAGCCCATAATGGCCATAATAAATACCGAAATAATGTAACAATTAACCTCGTGATTTTACAAAATTCTTTCCGTAAATTGCTTGGTCAGTATTTTAAAAGACTGGATTGTCAGCTGGCTAAACCCAATTATAACAAATAAAGTTTAACTAAAGTCTAGCTGAAAATTCAAGAAAACATTTCGATCAAAATATTTGATTCAGAAACTCTCCGCAGCAAGCAACTAAGATATTTTTATCCACAACAAAGGATTTGGAACAAAAAGAATTGCTTTTCTCGGATGGCCGTGGGCAAGCTCTATTGTAAATCTGTAGAGATACTGAAGATATTTATTTTGGAGAAGTTGCAGCTGATTTAAGCAGTTTGGTCCATATTTGAAGCCGAACTTAACAACTACTGCCTTAATTTCGAAGGAACTTTGCTAGGAGTATTTGTGTTATAATGCATAAAGAAATATTGTTGAGTTGTTTCCTGGTTTCCTTCTTCAAAATGTTTGTTTCAGACTAAACGCAGCAATAGGCAGAACAAAATCAATGATGTCATAAGATAATGTCATTTAAAAAAGAATAATAATTTAGCTTTGATATGCTTAGTAGTTTTTTTAATCCCCAACGAAAAAATAGGGTGTTATAACTTTAACGCGTGTATCTGTGTGTCTGTTTGTGGCATCGTAGCTCCCAAACGAATCGGCCGATTTTGATTCAGTTTTTTTTTATTTGAAAGGTCAGAAATTCTGGCCATCCGTTTGAAGATTAGCAGTTCTTCTCTAGTTCATGAAGAGATATGAGCAACTTCCACAGGTCTGATCTATTTAAAATTTGGTATCCAGTTACTACGATGATATTAAAAGATTTTGGTAACGATGACTTAATGTTGAAGGGATTTTTTTTAAATTTTATATTTATTTACAATAAGCTCTTTATAAGATCTATGTTCTAAAAGGGATGTTATTTAATGTATAGAGTGGTATCCCTTTCTTTCATTTACAAACGATCACAATTATATATCGTAGTCATGGAGTTATTAAGATCTGACTGAAATATTTTCGGTCCGATCTCCTCGATCAATATTTTCTAGTGTCTATAATTCTTACGAAATTCTTTGGCAGGTATCTAAATTCAATAAGCAATACTCACATATCAATAGACAGGTGATATTGACAGTTATTGGTATTGATAGTTAGGGTCATTCCCTTCAATAACACGACTCTACGTCTACGAAGAAACTATGCCCTAGTTTATATGCCCTCTACGAATAAACCTAAAGAATAAAAATTACCATTCAAGTCCTAGCAAGCATAATTATCGTATTATAATTTTGCCAAACTTCTTGGCAGTATATGATTAGGTATAAATGAGACAAAGTTGTAGTATAGTCTGGTTATAATTATCCAAAGGTGCATCTTATATACTAACGACTACGTGTTGATCACGGATAGTAGAAACATTTAATAGATATTGAACGTGCGATAAAGATCATAAGATTGCGATGTAGATTGTAGATACAGCACAAAGATATTGTACTGTAACAGTACACCCCCCTTAAAAAAAAAAAATTATTATGGTAATAGTGTTTACAATATAAATTTGACCTAAACCTTACTAGTTATTTGCTGATGTATATAAATAATAATGCTATTGTACGCGGTGGAATTTGATGACGCCTGTTGTGGTGTGATTTGCTGACGTATGTAATTTTGACTTAGCTGTTGCACGAGTGTTTATTATTTTTTTCCGTTAAACTCTTCATTCTTCTGTCCAGTGTTTTCATTATGCCGTAAAGTAGGATCACGCCGATTGTTAAAATAATCTGTCCCATTGCAACATTTCTTGTCCAACGTAAGTCCTCCTGGATCAGGTTACGGAGTTTGTCCGCTTCGTTTTGATTGAGGCAACTGTCCGTATTGTATGTTATCTGGTCCTTAGAACTTTGATTTCCCATTTTAGATGTCTTGTTGTTACGAGTAGTTGTGAATTAATGGTATATGTTAAGATCTATGTTAATATATATACGAATAGCTTGCTTATATCAGCGATTTTTATACACGTACTACTGGCTTTACTTTACGTCCCGATCGTGTAGTGTACGTGTGTGAATGTCTGTAGAAATCCTTTGAATCTGGCACGTAGTTTGATTCGTCATTGATCATGAATGCTGGTTTCAATCTATCAATTGATATCACTGTCTCTTTATCCCTAATTCTAATGCAAAATGTTTTATCTGTTTTACTAATTACTGGGTAGGGTCCTTCATACGGCGGTGTCAGGGCTTTCTTAATTCTATCGCACCGAACAAATACGTGTGAGCATTCTTTGAGTTCGGGATGCACAAATATAGCTTGGTTGTGGTTTTTTCTTTTCGGAATTGATGTCATTTGTGTGATGTCCTTTTGAATTTGTGTTACAAACTCTTCGTACGTTGATAACTGTGCTGCTGATGACTCAAAAAATCCTCCAGGGAGTCGTATTGGCGTTCCATATGTCATCTCTGCTGAACTACCTGTGTCTTCTCGCAAGCTACTCCGCAACCCGAGTAAAACTGTTGGAATTTCTTTTAACCAATTTTCGTTGGATTCTCTTGTCATTAACGCCACCTTTAAAGTTCTATGAAATCTCTCTATCATTCCATTGGATTGCGGATGATAAGGTGTTGTCCTAATTTTATGTATTCCCAAAAATTGTGAGAGTGACTCAAATATTCTTGATTCAAACTGTCGGCCTTGATCCGTAGTAATGCGCAATGGACATCCAAAACGAGTAATCCATCCTTCGAAAAGTGTCTTGGCTACTGTTTCTGCAGTTATATCTTCTACCGGAAATATTTCGGGCCATGACGTACAACGATCTATGATTGTGATTAAATATCTCTTCCCTTGTGAAATCGGAAGTGGTCCGACGATGTCAATATGTAAATGTTCAAAACGTTGCGCTGTCATAAATGTACCAGGAGGTGATATCGTATGTCGTTGTATTTTTGATTTTTGGCAGGCTATACATGATCTACACCAATTATTGATATCTTTGTTCATATACGGCCATAAATACCTTTGGGTTATCATTTTTCTCGTAGTTCTTTTTCCTGGATGGCTCATACCATGAATGGTATCGAAAATTTGTTTGCGAAATTGCTTTGGTAAGTAGGGGCGGCTTTTTCCAGTAGACGTGTCGCAGGTGATGTTTATTGTGGAACCCGGAAGCGTAATGTTTTTGAATTTTAATCTTTTATTGTCACGTAATTTACTTAGTTCATTATCTGTTGATTGACATTTTTCCAATTCAGCGTAATCGATAGGTGATGGCACGTATATTTCCTCTATTCGAGATAAGGCATCGGCGGTAATATTGTCACGTCCGCTTATGTGTTGAATGTTGGTACTGTATTGTGAAATGAAATCTAACTGCCGGACCCGTCGCGGTGTATCGTTTGATGATGGTTTTTGGGAGAATGCGTATGTCAAAGGTCGGTGATCCGTAAATATTGTAAATTCTCTTCCCTCGATTAATCTGTGAAAATGTTTGACGGCCATGTATATTCCTAACAGCTCTCTGTCAAACGTAGAATATTTTTGTTGAGTTTCGCTCAATTTTTGTGAAAAAAAACCTAATGGTTCCCAATTGCGTCCGGATTTTTGTTGTAAAACTCCACCAACGCAAGTAGCACTAGCGTCGGTCATGAGCGCTAGTGATGCGTTGCGGGAAGGATGCGCTGTTAACACTGCGTTTTTCATGCTTTCCTTGCATTTTTCGTACGCTTTGTCTGATTCCGTTGTCCAAGGAACAGGTGAATTATCGTTCTTTTTTGAACCATGTAGATATTCGTTTAAAATTCTTTGATTTTCCGCTGCGCGTGGAATATTACTTCTGTAGAAATTGACCATGCCCAAAAATCGTCTTAATTCTTGAATTGTTTTCGGTTTGGGAAATTCCATGATTGCTTTGTAATTTTCTTCGGTAGGTTGTATTCCTTGGCTCGTTATATGATAACCTAAGAAATCTATTTCCCTTCTGAGAAATTCGCATTTTTCGAGATTAATGGTTATTCCATTCTCGTGTAAACGTTTGAAAACCGTTTCTAAATGCTGATAATGCAAATCTTCGTTGTCCGATGCGATGAGACAGTCGTCTATAAATATAAATACGAAGTTTAAATCTCTAAATAAGGAATCCATGAATCGTTGAAATGTTTGTGCCGCGTTGCGTAATCCGAAAGGCATTCTTAAGTACTCAAAAAGTCCGAAAGGTGTGATGATGGCTGTTTTTTCTATATCTTTAACAGGAATACAGTGGTATGCTTTGCGTATATCTATCTTGCTTAGTATCTTCTTATTTTCTAATATGTATGTAAAGTCAGTTAATCTTGGTAGTGGGTATTTGTCCGGTACTGTCGTGCTATTGAGCATTCGATAGTCTCCGCACGGTCTCCATTCGCCATTTTTCTTTTTTACCATATGTAATGGGCTTGCCCATGGGCTATCTGACGGTCGGCAAATTCCGAGCTTTATCATATTTTGAAATTCCTTTTTGGCTATGTCGTATTTTTCTGGAGGTAATGGTCTTGCTCGAGCTGCGACGGGTGGTCCTGTAGTGATAATGTGGTGTTCAATCTTATGTTTGGGCGCATTGCGGAGAGAGGACTCTTTCGTGATGTCTTCGTATTTGTTTAAAAGTTGCGTAATACGTGAATTCGTTCCCACTGCTATAGTACGAATTGTTTGTTGTGTCGCTTTTTCTGAAGTTACATGCGTTGTCAGCTCTGTAACTTTGTCGATAAGTTTGCGACCTGCTATGTCGACTAATAGTTTATAGTGCTCTAGAAAATCTGCTCCAATTATTGGTTGTGTAACATCGGCGATTATAAAATTCCATTTATAACATCGTTGTAGTCCTAAATTCAAGGTAAGCGTCTTCTCGCCGTAAGTCCTAATTTTAGTCCCATTTGCAGCGTATAGTGTGTATTGTTCATTTTGTAAAATTGAATATCTCTGTTGCTTGCTAATGACTGAAATATTTGCGCCCGTGTCAATCAAAAACTTCAAACCACTTTTTCGGTCGGTAATGGTGAGGCGATTGGATGGGTGGATTGCACAGAGTTTCGCCGTTGTCTGTGCTCTTATTCGTTTCCCTGGTTCCGTACGTAAGTCATTGGTTTCCAACCGCATGGTTTAATGCAGTTCCTTGCATATTTTCCGAATCTTTCGTGGTAGTAACAAAATCGATTTGCTCCTCTATAGTTTGTTCTCGGCCTCATAATCGGGAATTGTTGACGTTTCTTGAAATGATTGTGCGTGCTGGGTCGATAGCCATATTGACCTTGCTGAATTGCGTCAATATCTATCTGTAATTTTGCTAGCTGGGCTAAAATGCATGCTGTATTGTTGTCGTTTGAAGTGTCGTTGCTAACAGCTGATATTTCGGTTACTTTTGAATTCATTATTATTTTGTCTGCAATTTGGCTCAGTTTGTCAATTTCCATGTCTTCCGTAACTGCTAGAACCGTAGTAACTGATGTTGGTAAAAGCCTGAACCATAGTAGTTTAATTGTTTCGTCACTGATTTTTCCTCTCCCGAGGACTCGCATTTGACGTAATAACTGCGAAGGTTTTTGATCACCGAGTTCTGTCTCTGATATTAATTTTTGAAACTGTCGCTGTTCTGTTTCTTCGTAACAATCAATTAAACGTTCCTTGATGTTTTTATATTTATCTGTAGTCGGTGGTGAAGTGATTAGGTCACTAACTTGTAGTATTTCTTCCTTGGATAATTTTGCTATTACTGTACAGTATTTGTATTCGTCTCCTTGCTTCTGTGGTGCTAAAATGGCTTCTAGTTGCGTGAACCATAATCTTGGTTGGTCTTTCCAAAATTCCGGAATGCGAGATAAAACCGAGGTGCCAGCAGCTACTTCAAGTGTTCCTTGCTGATTTATGTTCGCCTTGCATGGTGATTGTGCCATGTTTCTTGCTGCGTATTCGTTCGTCGGGGTCACCAATTTGCCAAACTTCTTGGCAGTATATGATTAGGTATAAATGAGACAAAGTTGTAGTATAGTCTGGTTATAATTATCCAAAGGTGCATCTTATATACTAACGACTACGTGTTGATCACGGATAGTAGAAACATTTAATAGATATTGAACGTGCGATAAAGATCATAAGATTGCGATGTAGATTGTAGATACAGCACAAAGATATTGTACTGTAACAATAATCGTACAGTTTTGCCCACGCAATTCCAACACCAAGCTCTTAGCTGTCACGACATAGTTTATGAAACAAAAGAATTGCCACTTGAAACGTGCATAAAGCTACGTTCATACTATTCACACTAGCTCACTGTTTGATAGACAGTGAAGCATGAAGCGTAGACTTCTGAATAAATTAGCGTGTTGCATCACAAAATAAGTGGCTGCAAACGTATCAGTCGTTAGCTAAATTGATGATAACGATCGTAAAGTTATCGAAAATTATTACGATATTAAAATTGGTTAAGATAATAGTGATTATAAAGATGATGATAATGTTAGCGATGACTACGATGATGATTATGATGATGATAATGAAGAAGATGGCGATGATGATGGTAATCGTGATGATGATAGTAACTATGATGATGACGTTGCTGGTGATGATGATGTCGACTTTGGCTGTAGTAATGATGGTGATGACGGTGACATTGATGATGATAAATTGAGGGTGGTAAAGACTCGAAGTGAAACAATTATAAAGAAAAGGAGTCTGTAAAGCAATAGACTATAATTATCCTCAACTGTCTTTCTAATCAAATGGTGTTAATGGTAGATTACATGTATAAATACATAAAATTACCCCAGTGATCCATTCTGGGTTAAACGAAGCAATGCTAAAACACTACTTGGAAATAAGTTTGCGTTCTGTGCTATGTGCGTTATGTGCTGTTAAACAGTTTTGCAAATTGTTTTTGTTTCACTTGTTATTTGTATCATACGACCACCTATGACTCGCTAGTTAGAAGCACAGAAAGCCTGATGATAACCACTTTATCTTTAAGAGTCGATATTGCCTAGAAATTTGGCTCCATAAGTCTGCTAGCAGTTGCTTTCAGTAAAATACTGACACATCGTTTAGCTAATAATAGGAACCAGTAAAATGTTCTATGTTTTGCATGAGAATCCAGATCTGATGGTACGGACAGCTTCTAAACTGCTTCAATCACACTGTTTCTATGACGGGATTACCGTTAAAGATGAATTACGCCGAATTACCAATGATTGTATGAGGAAAGCCAAAGATTGGGCTCTGTGGCGTTTACTAGGAAAGGCCTATGTCTAGCAGTGGATGAATATAGGCTGATGATGATGATGATGATGAATTACGCCATTTATGTAGTGTTATGTTTAATATATTGCTTCTAATTGTACCTGATAGGTAGATCAACGTGCGCTTACAAATTTCAAAATGTCAAAACCGCCATATTTCGACTTGTGTTCGATCCATCTTACACTGAAATAAACTTGTCAAACTCATGCCATAGTCTGAATATACAAAACCCTCGTTATTTAATCAACGTTTATTTCTTGCAGCAATACGGATAAGAGGAATGCGAGCACGAACTTAGTAACAACATGTTAGCAAAAGTATGTTTTACAAGTTCCTCGCTCTCGTGTTTCCATTTAAACCCAATGAAACTTGGAGGTACGCTCTCGCCGTAATATCCAGTTATTTTGCTGGAAACTATCATAATAGAGGCTGCAGACCAAGAAATCGGAACACTTGCAGTAGTTTGAGTATCTTACGTCAATGACATAGCGTACCAACACGCCTGTGTTGACCGAAATGCTAGGCAGAGGCGTACCCACTAATATACATCCACAGTTTGGTAATTTTAAGTCCCATGTAATAGCGGGCGAGCGTATTCCTAATGACTGGGCATAAATCCCAATTCTGAGCTGATACTGAGAATTTGTTAGAAAAGCCCAATAATACTTTGCTTGACTTGGGAATCGAACCCAGGAACGTCTAGCATAGTAGTCGCATTAAAAAAAATATATTACCTACTACTACATCGAAATATAAATACAACAATTTGGAGTAATTGGAATAATTTATTTGGAGCATAAAGATAAACAATAACTAAAAGCATGAACGAAAAATTAAGTCAATAACATCAAAGCCATTAACTTTTACGTTTGTAAGTTATCCAAACAAATTTAATCACCATTAAGTATAAGTACCTATATTTTTGTATATTGATTGAGCAAACATCAATTGGGTAAGTGTTTCTTTGAAATAAACTTACGAATCGTGAGTTCTGTGGTAGTGCCACGAGTAATATCCACTTAAAATATTACTTTTTTTCAATTAAAAAAATATTGTATTATTTTTATTTATACAATGTTCAATTATACTTAGTCAACCGTCAGTATGCATAACATCCTCATTTTCAAATAAACAATTCCATGAATCATTAACTTTTTAAGCTCAGTTCAACAATATGTTTAGGTACCACGTAATAGAGGGTGAGGTTATTGGCCTTGCACAAATCCTAAACTCCGAGCTCCTACTGATAATTTCATAGAAAAACCCAATAACATTTTGCTCGATCTGGGAATCGAACCCACGACATCTAGCGTAGCAATCGAGCTCACCACTGTTAGAATATTGTGTTAATTTTTTTATTGTGTTTCTAATTTGTTTCTCGGAACATAAAACACTTCAAACACCTAAGTTGTGTAAAACGAACCTTATCCGCGTGACACAGAACCTAAGCAAACCCAAAAAGAAATCTAAATTACCCTCGTTTTTCGTTCTTTGTAAATATGTAAATGATGTCTCGAGGTCGCTGTTATCTATTCAAAGATTTATTATTTAAGAATAAGTGAGACGGCCATTGCTGTCAACAATCCCCTTTTTTTCAAAGAATTAATTCGACGGAATTACCAGGCTTTTATTTAATACGGTAAAGTAAGGGTTAGAATTTTATTACTTCATGCACTTAATTATCAGTTTTGGCGATTGCAGATATTTTTATTTAGCAAGTAATTTCTTTAACTGTTAGCTAATAAAAATATCTCAATGTGTCGGTAATGTCACATACATTGAAGGATATTTTTTATTGGTGTATATTTTACGATTTTTTTGTAATTAGTAATAATTTTACTTTACGAAATTTTTGACTGCCTCATTAGTCTAGTGATCCTAAGCGCGACTGCTACGCTAGAGGTCCTGGGTTCGATCCTCAGGTCGAGCAGTGTTACTGGGTTTTTCTATGAAATTCTCAGTAGCAGCGTGGAGTCTGGATTTGTGCCCGGTTAATGGCAATAGACTCGCCCCCTAGTACATGGGACCTAAACATACCGGCTAACTGTGGGTGTACAATAGTGTACCCCTGCCTAACTCTTCAGGGAATACAGGCGTGATGTGATGGCGTATGTTATGTTAGTAATAACCTATATTTTAATATGTCGTTTTTAAATTATTTTGTTATCGTGAAATGGATTTTTAATGTGATGTGGATGTGAATATAAAGCTATAGAATACATAAACTGGTTCTATTTTATTTTAATATCGTCTATATATTAGAATATTGAAAGAAAATAAAGTGTCTTTTTATACCTACGAGTATATATTTTTGCACTTTCCATGCTAAGCTTATAAAGTTATTTTTGTAAAGGAAAATTTTTATTGCGGACAGGATTCCCGGTGGCTTAATAGCCATAGCGTCTGGTATATTAACCAGAAGACGCAGGTTCGAATCCTGCCTGCAATCAAAGTTTTCCTTCACTAAAATAACTTTAAAAAAGAAAATGTTTCACTATTCATTTAAGTATTTTACAAAGTTACATTTTATCTAATTTCATCAAAACCTATTGCGACGTATTTCCATTAATTCATTTTTAACTAAAAGTTTATTTAAAGCGTACATTCGATATTCATGAATTTGAGTGGCATATGAGTTCGTTACGTCAAAATCAGTTAAAACTTTTTCGTGATATGAAAATATCCCAGACCAATATAGGCACTTTCCAATAAAAACTAACGTAACTTTTAAGTAACGAATGCCTGCACCATTAAGTTTGCCTATTAACTTAGTCGCAGCGAAAGGGGGGTTATTTGTATATCTAGTTGAGTTATTCAAGACATTCTGAAATTGGTCGTTTAACCCTGGATTACTGGTGCAAAAAATGTTATCCGGTTTGCAGTAATTGCCGTATGTTTGTGACTCCTCCATTTTAGGGTTTTCTTTGAGTCAGTTGGAAATTCAGTTTTAATGCCTTTGTTTTTAAGACATTTATCGCAGAGCAGCTCTATCTTAATTAGTCTGCTAGATAATTCGTTTTATTAAGCTAAAGGAAATATTAACGTAGCTATTTAAAGCAAACGCTCCAAAATAACTTCCATTTAGATCTAGGAGATATTCAGAAACTGATTATATTCGATACAGCAGTATAGTGATATTTAAAATTAGTTAGTTCCTGGGAGTTTCTAATAAAGCAACAGTCAAAATATAAATAGTCAATGGCGCCTTTATTTCCTGGCGACCTCCGAGAAGAAACTCTGAAATGAACAGAGAAACGTGGTTTCATTTAAAGTCCAGACACAATAGAAATGTGAGTATTCAATATGTGGAAGTCACAAATGCAAGGCAATGTAGTCAATGGCCTTTTGAATAAAGTAGCATAAGACCAGCCCCAGCCAGTGGCACGCATGCATCAGTTATTGTGTAGCACGACCATAAGGAAGCAGAACAACCCGTCACGTTACACTACGATACATACCAAATCGGCGGAATACTTGTCAATTTAATCCTCTTAGATCGTCCGCCATCAGGGGAGATGAGAAGGCAGGGCAGATAGCAGGGTATGACGGACTCGTACCGACAAAAAATCCGTATTTGCCTTCCCTTGTCCCATATTTTAGCCCGCGGGAGTCGAGAGTACATTTGCCACTATACGTGCAATATGAAACTTTTAACGACATCTCAGGTAGGAACAGTCACGCCCCCTGTATCTAATTAGAGAAGAGTGTAAACAGCAAACTCATAAAATCGAGGAGTCGATAATGAAACCGACAATGTTCTTTTTATTTCTATCTCTTTCGTTTTATTGGACATTAAGGGCCTTACATTGAGTCTGGCCCTTATCTGTCTTCTAAAGATTTATATAGGAACCACCCCCTCGAATTTTACAAGCTTTTTGCGAGAAAAGACAATTACATTTGAGAGCGGGATTTTTTAAATGTTAATCTTAGCTGTCGTCTGTCTGAAATAATTTGCTTCAAACAAATTCGGAGCCAAAAGAATTTGCAGAATAACGTTTATAAATATCTGATTTATATAAATATCTGATTTATATAAATATATGATAATTTTACAGAAGTGATAGCATACAATAAGTTACAGATCTCAAATTCAACCTAAGGCTATCTCTCCATGCTCATGCCTCTGACTTTTCAAAATTATGTGCGTATGAAAAATAGCCTGTATGTATGTTATGTAAGCGTGGTGAATCATAGCCTAACTCATCTGTAAGGATTGAGGAGACTTGTCCAACAATTGAACAGTAAATACGTTGATGATTTCACTACAAAATGAAATATAATAGGCTTATGGGTTAATAACGTGGGAATATAGCCTACCCATGGTGGCCTCATTAGTTAATGTATGTAGCTGACCGATTAATAATATTGTATAACATTGAAACGATATTGAAGATTTTGTGTTGGTTTATAATATACCCGTTTAATGTATCTACCACGTCTTATCTCTGTATAACGCTTTGTCGACTGGTAAAGAATTCACAAACTTATAGCATAAAGTTCGCTTCTGTACAATATTGGTCTTTTAAATAACCAAATAAATAAAAATTAAGACACTGTCATTTGTCAATACTTTTTTGTTATTTATAATATTGTAAGTATTAAGATGGTTACTAACAATCATATGGAACGCCTGATGGTAAACGGCAAAGGTATTCTATAATCGACGCCATCAACTATCATCTTGAGACTTTTTCTAATCACTACCTACCCTTGAAATACAATAATATTTGCTAAGTAAGATGATAATAATGATTCTTTCTTTCATCTCAAAAATAATATTAATAATATACGATGATAGATTCAAGAACAGTGTGATAAGACATCATTACGGACTGAAAGATGATGTAATAATACGTATAGAATGAATAAAAGTGGATTATCGAAAGGAATTTATAAGGCGAATGTCAGCGGCAGCGTCGGAAGAGGTCGCCCTAGAAGGACATACGCCGATCTTATTGGCGAGATGCTTCGAAAAGTTCACGTGCGTAGTACTCGCGGCCGGTGTGTATGTATGAATGTGGGAGAAGCAAAAGCTGTATGAAAAAAACGTAGCAAGTGGCGTTCTATAGTTTCTGCCTACCCCTGTGGGAGAAAGGTGTCAGTGTATTTATGTATATAATAAAAGGTAAATACAGGTAATAGACGTTATTTTGCAATGTTTGTTGAGAAATATACCTGTGTCACGTATTTATATCTGTGTAGGTATATAATTATTAGATGAGCCTCCGTGTGACGTAATGAGTTTCGTAAAGGCGTGTTTGTTTGTCACGAACAATGTTAAGGAAGTAAGTAAGCTTACGTAAAGTAATCGTGAATTTTGGTGTTCCGTTTCTATCCATTGAGCTGTTGTGAGCAAACAAAGCTACCTTTAACGCTGTGTGGTTTTGAAAGCAACCAGGACCTAAGCTTTGCACTAAACCGATTGTAAGGCTTCTTTGTACAAAAGGGGCCGATATTGGTTATTCTGTTATGGAAGTGTTTCAGAATCATGTGCTAAGCCTAGGAAAGGAGATGTTTGATTTTGGAGCACTATTATTTACACTACATATTTTTTTGTAAATTAGTGGACAAAGAAATAGGGGATTTACAAAAAAATGCCAACAAAAAAGAAGAGTACAGTCGTTTAATAACATTTCATTTAAAATTTATAAACCGCCGTAGCTTAAAGTCATGGTTACTATGTTCTTGCAATATCTTTGCAGTAACAGAATACCAACTTCCAAATCGATCAGACCTGTGGAAGTTGATCACATCTCTTTATCAACTATAAAAGAGGTGATAATCTTCAAACGGCTAACCAGATTTCACAGACACTCTTGATCAAGTTACCTTTCAAACGAAAGAAACGGAATCAAAATTGGTCCATTCTTTTGCGAGTTACGAGGCCACATGCAGACACATGATAAACTTATAACACTTATTTTTTGCATCGGGGGTTAAACATGTCTTATGGACCAGAAGCTAATTTAATTATTTTTTTTAAATAATACAAAACTACCTAAAGAATTTATCTCATTATAAACACAAAATCACGAAGTAATGGAATATGAGATATAACTAAAAACCTTTTGACACAGACAATGATTTAAATGTACGATCCCTAGTACACGTCCGTCAAACCCGGCGTGTCGAGCAAAAGTGACTGCGCCACGAGAGCGCGCCGCTGATGTTGTCTCGCTGTCACTTGCTTCGTCACATGAGTCACGACTCACGTGATGTCCCCACCCTCTCGGCTGACATTCAGCTAATGAATCCTCTAATACATGATTATGAGGAGTTTTTAATGGGAGACTACGATTAGCCGGGTGTGTCTTACAGCTAGGCAAAGAACTCCCCCTTATAAAATACATAACGGTCAATTGTAAGGTGTATTTAGGCTAATTGCTGCATAACCCTTCGACGAATAAAGACACTGTTTCTAAGTGACCTGATTAGTAAGTAGACTTCTGATAATTCAGTCTCATTGTCCGTTAATGAGTCACCGTCGCCCCAGGCAGGTGCTAATAGCCCCCAACCACAATCTATTAGGTGAAGCGAACACCTACAATTAAGAAAAAGAAACCGTTCAAATGAAATAGAAAGTATCAATTACCTGTAATTTGCTTATTATTATTTTTTAAGTAGTTTTGGTCTGCAGTACTGTTGACCAAAAACTCTATGAAAGTAAAAGACTCAAACTTCAATTTTTTTTCTAAAAAAGAGGTGTGTTGTTAGTGAAAGTGTGATCGTTTTTAATTCCGTTTCTTTTAAAGTTTGCCAGCCATTTGAAAATTATCACCACTTTTCTAGTTTATGAAGAGATGTTAGCAACTTCCACTGGTCTGATCGATTTGAGATTTGGTATTCTGTTACTTCAATGATATTGCAAGGATATGTTAACCATGTCTTGATGCTGTGGGAGTATTTTAAATTTTATGTTATCATTGTAGTAGACATGCTAATATATAATTTTATCAATCGATATTTACCAGCGTGTAAATAATCACTATTAGAGAATACACTGTCTACCATTTAACCCTGCAATCGTAATTATGTAAAGTATGTAATTGTTCTTTAATGTTCTAAAATTTAATCAGCTCTTGTACTACTGACAACCAATAACATTCAAATTGTCGACCAACGATCCAACTGTGAAGGTATCGTAACAATCCAATATGACGAAATCGAATCAAAATCGAATAATAATGACGATGAAAACAACCATGAATCGATTAAACTGCGGTCTGTTAGTTGACCCTTATTATTATGATTGTAAGGTCTAAAGTAGACAAATACGGACGTATTTTCATCGAATATACTGAGAAACCTTGCGCATTACTTGATTGGGTTCAGTGAACTTATTGTGTAAGAAAAATCCAATAGTTGCTAGTAGAATTAAAGATTTCATTGTTTGTTCATTTCTAAACGTTATAACTAAAGCTTTACTAGTCTACATGATTGAATTTGCTTGCACCGAGCTGTTTGCACGTGGAAACTCGACATAACACTGTATCAAGAAAGCGTTGGTGTGAGCCTGTGATGTAGGCGTTTTAACTTTAGATTATATCCGATATATTATATGCTAGACTTCTTAGTAAGTACCCTGTTTGGATTTGATCGGACAAGCTATACGAGTACACAATGCAATAAAAATAGGGCAACAAATAAATTTTGTGTCATGAAAAGATTGACAAGGCCTTGCAAAGTTTTCGTGAGGCATTGTCCTCCTACATATCAGAATAAGAACAGAAATACAAGATAATTATATTATACTTGAACGTAGATTTTTATATAGTCTATTTGCTTATTATCTATTTTCTTTCCGAAGTCATGTGCGTATTAATACTTAATTATGTCGCGCTTAAACGGTAAAGGAAGACATCGTGAGGAAATTTGCATGCCCGAGAGATTTTCTCGACGGCGTGTGAAGTCTGCCAACCCGCATTAGGCTAGCGTGGTGGACTATAGCCTAATCGCTCTCATTCTGAGAGGAGACCCGTGACGAGCAGTGGGACAATGTAATGGGTAGATTCTTATGTTATGTTATTTGCTTAGTGGCAGAAGAATCAGGAAATTTGAATGAATGTGAAGAATGAGGTGTGGTATATAATATAATAATTATTTAAAATTGGGTTTGAACTCAATGTCTTAATTTTAAAACTTGGCGAGTCTTTGAAATTTTACCCTGTTTATATCGAACGGCTTATTATGGGCTTATCACATGATAAAGTCAAGTGGCTTTACCAAAATCTTGCTACTTTAATAATGTCATTTATACTAATATTATAAAGAGTTAAAATTTCCGAGTTTGCGAGGTTGTCGGGGGTAATCTTTGGACCTAAAAAGAAAGAAAGAAATGTTTTTATTTTCGCCCTTATGACACACAACAAATCAAAATACAACTGTACAATCAAAAACTTATATAGTACATAGCAAAAGGTTGCGCAAAATAGAAAAACAAAAAGGGGAGCTGGCAACACAACAGGCATGACCATCTACCAGAGCCACAGATTAAGGAAACTATAGAAGTTTCCTTAATCTACTACTACTATCTACTGAACTGATTTTGAAAATTTCTTTTTTTGTTGGATAGTCTATTGAACGAGGAAGGTTATAGGCTATATAACATCACGCTACGCCTCTTAGGGACGGAACAGCGCGCGTAAAACCGCGAGCGGGTCGCAAGTCATTTATATATTGCTTACATTGCTCATTGAACGAAATGAACCTTCTTCGCCGCTCTGATTTTCCTTAGACGTGTGCACACAAGTCGTATAAACTTCATTACAATTCAGAGCATGTTCCAGCGTGTCCTTCGTCGCAATGAGGCAAATCTTAGGATATTAAGATGTTTTACTAAATCCTTGGTCAGTTGTAAATGTTGCGTATGACAACAGTTGGATTAAATAATTAGTGCTCGATTATAGGCTTTTGGAGACGGTTTTTAGTGAGGACGAAAATAAATAAATAGGTAGGCCTCACTCATTGAATAATTTCGAAATCTTATCTACAGTAATATTATAAAGAGGAACTATTTGTATTTTTGTAACGAATAAAATCAAAAACAACTAGATCAATTTCAAAAATTCTTTTACCAGTAGAATTCTACATTATTTCTGAGTAACATAGGCTATATTTATTACTAGAAAGAATTTGAAATCCCTACTAAAACTTCAATAAAGTCAACCCGTGCCAAGCTGAGACGGGCCGCCAGTAAGCTATAAACCAGATAAATTAGATTTCTATATACATAGATAGGTTTTTGGATTGGGAATAAGAAAATAAAGGTTGCATCGTAGGACACATGCAAATCTGTCTACATAAATAAATTATAATTATGCTTTTCACTGGTAGCAGTAGTGAAAAAGGTTGGATCGATTTGGATTTTCTTAAATCATACCATCACGCCTGTATTCCCCAAAGTGTAATTCCGAGGTGTAATAATGTACAGACACAATTTTCTTATAAATTTTCTTGATAGTCCAGAAAATACTATATTTTTACAGATTTATTTCAATGTTAATGACACGTTGGACTACCGAACGGAATTTTAAGGTGAATGTTAGCGGCAGCATCAGAAGAAGTCACCCTAGTAGGACATACCTTATATCTTAATAGCGAGGTTCTCCAAAAAGGTCAGGTGAGTAGTACTCGCAACCGTATTTTGAGAAGATGTATGAATGTGGAAGAAGCAAAAGACGTATGCAAGAATCGTAGCAAGTGGCGGTCTAAAGTTTTTGGCTACCCCTGTGGGAGAAAGGCGTGAGTTTATGTATGTATGCTTCTGCTCATGACTTTGTCTGCTTGAACTTCAGAACTGGGTCCGACCTAGATAAAAAAAGCCTATAATACTAGTAGGATTTTACTGTCTAATTTTCGCACAAGTGTCAGAAATCCCTAAGTTCGTATAAGGTTTATAAAAGAAGAAAATTTCGCTCAGTGGCCGCGCTTCAATGATCAAAACCGCATCTAAAGACTGACAATAATGATTTTCACAGTCTTTTCAATGTAACAACAGTTGGATTATATAGAGTTTCAGCTGTTAATCTTCCAAAGAACGTTTATAAAGGGTAAGATACTTAAGAAGTCGTATTGTTTTCTCTATTGTGAATGCGGATTTCAGCGAGTGACGTAATTCATTCTAAGATGTGATGCTTTCTTTTGTGTGAACGGAATCTTTTGTTTGACTTTGTCTTGGTGAATGATTAAAACATAAACAAAAGAAGGAAATTTAATAGGAAAACACTTCTTGAGAAAAAAAAGCTATTGAAAAACACACTTATTTTCACGGAATAATATTATGTATTATTTATTTATTAACTCCCGACGAAAAAGAGGGGTGTTATAAATTTGTAGTGTGTATCTGTGAGACTGTATGCTGCATCATAGCGCCTGATTGAGTGAACTGATTTAGTTTTTTGTTTGAAAGGCGTGTTAATCGAGAGTGTAACGGTCCCCCTATATAACGACGCTTGGATTAAAATATTCTACTTAACAGTCCGACGGACCGAATTTCTCTTACAAACGTAATACAGAAATAATTCGCAATTCAAACACAATTTAATCAAAATGATGGAATAAAGATACAGGCCGCTTGATATCAACATGAATATTATTAATTTTGCTTACGCAACCTTTAAAAATATAAATTTAATTTCATAGATCGGGTCTCTGGGATACGGAATACTTAAAAAATACCATAAAACACACACAACATAGTAAAACATAACATAACATACTATCACGCCTTATTCTCCAAACGGAAAGGCAGAGTCAAGTTGAGAAAGGTGTTATCGGGTTTTTCGATAAATTTTTCAGAAGCAGTAGCCTTAGCACGAACAACTTGCGAAAAAGTATTCGTATCGTCACGATAGAGGCGCTGGTCCAAATCTCATACAAATTGGTCTCCATGACGATACGAATACTTTTTCGCAAGTTGTTCGTGCTAAGGCTACAGGTAGGAGTTTAGCAATACTCTTTACATGGGACCTAAACATACCGGCGAACTGTGGGTGTACATTATTACGTCTCTGCCTAACCCTTCGGGGAATACAGACGTGATGGTATGTTATTTTATGTAAAAAAATCCTAATCCTAAAGAAAAATACTGATTACACAATATTATTTTAACAATAATTGGAGATCGTGACGCATCAGCTTTTTTATACTTTTTTAAAAGTACAAAGTCTACAATTTGGTACTGTGGTCACGGTTCTAACCTTTTTTTTAGCCCTAGCTAACCTAACTGAGTGTTTATATATTTGAACATAATTTTATAATCTGTTACCTTAAACGCAGTTCATTTATAATTTATCCGTAGATCAACTAATATAGACGCAATAGTTAATATAAAGATTAAACACAATACATCATTTATTTTAAAAAGTGCTCATTTAAAATAATAATATTTTTGTTTTTTATAAAAAAAACGTTGGGACAACAACACTAGGATTTTCTCCTGTATCGTGGGTGCGTTTACAAACACAAATTCTCACATACACAAACGCCCAACCCCGGAACAACTTCCTGTAGATCATACAAATATTTGCTCCGTGTGGGGATCGAAGCCGATCACGCGAGCTCAGCCGCTACACCAAACTTGTCGTCATTAAACATCATTTATTTTAAAAAGTGCTCATATAAAAGAGATCAGTTACATATTAGAGGCTCAAATAATATTGTCCCATTTTATTACACGTGTGAGTATTACGTTTGTTCGTTCTGGTTAATTTGATGTGCAATCAGTATACGAGTATTGTAAAAGTTTTTGATGTGCATTTTAAAATAAGTCATTAATAATAATTACCTGATATAACTGTGTTCAACGTTGCTGACGGTGAACTGGGAACTGTTAATAGCAAGAAAGCAATCAGCGTCCTTTGTAACCACACTTCACTGTACATTTTGTTATATTTTCTAGCTAATAGTAACACTAACATTAATTATTTAAATTTGGACTAAAGCTAATAATATTTAGTGATATATTTTCTCTATATTTTATTCGTTTAGTTGAAGCGTTCGTTGCTGCCAAGATCTGAAACAAAAGAAAACGCGATTAGTACTTCGAGACGAAACCTTGGATTTGCTTATTTAAAGAAGATAAGACAAAATCTACGAGAACTTTTTAAAATAAAACGATCTTCATAGTAACCGAGGGCCTCGTGGTTAAGTAACAATTAAGCTGATCAAGTGCTCTGCGAAATGACCATTTTTAACACATCCAGACCCCTCCGTGCCTCAGAGAGCACGTAAAGCCGTCGGTCCCAGTTGTCATAGGGACATCTATGACAATTGTCAGTGGTAATCAGAAATCCAAGACCAGCCCGACTCCAACATAGTTGAGAAAATGGCACGGAGGATAATTTTATCTTCTTAGTATCCTTTTTCCATCTATGTTAGGGACTGTTTCCAGTCTAACCCCATGCGGGGACAGGTTAGAATATTGTTCCTTAGTACCATTCAGATAGACATCATTTTAACGCCTCTTACGGCGTTAAAATATCTATCTTTTGAGGTCTGACTGGCTGGCGACCACCCTTATGTCGGAGTCTATCGTAAAGCGCTCTGGTGTTTGAGAGCCAGTTCCCCTCGGTTGCTACGAGTCTAGCAGTCTAGTAGTATGCCGTCTCATAAAGCAATGCATCAGCAACTCCTCTGGTGTTGCAGGTGTCCATGGGCGACGATGACTACTTACTACCAGGTCGCTCATCAGCTCGTTTGCCGACTTAATCCATAAAAGAATAACTAGATGTGGCTAAATACCAGTATTTTGATGGATTATGAATCGAAAGCCATCGGACCTCCGCAACCCAATTTTTCAGTCATACCAATATTCTCAACATTTTTAGTAGCAAGTATAATTTTACGCATACCTAGACGACGTTATTCGTCATTTTATCATTCACGTGTTATTGTCATTTTGTTCTAAATTTTGTGATTAGAGCTTGACCAAATTTATGGGACCTAAACCTTCTACCTCTGAAGTAGAAGAAGAACCTATCAACCAAAAAAAATATCATCATAATCGGTTCATAATTGACGGAGTTATCGCGTAACAAACTCCTCTTTTTTGAAGTCGGTTGAAAAATAGAATATGAATTCTTAAGGCAAGTTTCAGTGTAAATGATGATAGATGGCGTACATACTCAACTTAAAGTATAATCTACCCTCGCTACAGACGTATCGGGTTCCGCGACTGACACTCGATTAATTATTTCTACGTGTTGTGTATATTTTGTATGTTTTTTTGAAAAAATATCTTGTACTTATAAGGTGGGAAAACATCGTTGATAAAGAAAATCTGTTGAGTATGAACAAAATATAGTACTAAAATATGTAAACATACCATCACGCCTGTACTCCCCGAAGGGTTATGCAAAGGCGTATTAATGTACATCCACAGTACGCCTGGTATGTTTAGGTCCTATGTAATAGAAAACGAGCCTATTGCCATTAACCGGGCACAAATCCAGACTCCGAGCAGCTACTGAGAATTTCATAGAAAAACTTAATAACACTTTGCTCAACCTGGGGATCGAACCCAGGACCTGTAGCGTAGCAGTCGCGTTTGGGACCACTAGACTAATGAGGCAGTCTAAAATATGTAAAGTCGTATAGTAATATAAGATATACGAATTATTTATGTTAAATGGGTAATCATAGAAAAAAAAATTACGTTGCCCGCGAAAAATGACTGCCAATTCTTAGTGAAAGCAACGATGGAGGACATTATTTCCGATCTTCCAGTTGGAGATTCCATCACCTGGTCACACAAATAATGAACATGGAGCTACTCAATGGAGACAAAAATAAGGAAAATGTTATTGTCTTGCGTGATTAGCCTAATGGTCCCGAGTGCGACTGCTACGCTAGAGATCCTGGATTCGATTCCCGGGTCGAGCAAACTGTTATTGAGTTTTTCTACAAAATTCTCAGTAGCAGCACGGAGTTTGGGAACTGTGCGCGGTTAACGGCAATAAGCTCGCATCCTATTACATGGGACCTAAATGTACCGGCGAACTGTGGGTGCTATTAATATTCCTCTGCTTAATCCTTCGGGGAATACAGATGTGATGGTATGTCATGTTATTATCTTTCTTGAATTTTTCATAATCTTGCTCTTTCAAAAAAACAATTTATCATCATGTCGTGTACTTATACATATATTACTGAATTACATTAAGTTGTAGTTTAAGGGTCCGGCGGAGCTTGAAGTGCCCATAAAACGTTATACCAAAATAATTCGTAATCCAAACAATATTTTATCAAATTGTGTTATTATTCGGATTCGGATACCATTAGTCTAGGTTCCTACCGTACCATTTCGTCTACTACTCGTACTACTTCACTAGAAATAAACGACCCAAAAATAGTTCCAAACTTGCCAATGTTATCAAAAATTACATTTCCCTATATTTATTTCTAGTGAAGTATTTTGGACAAAATAGTAGTGTAGGAACCTAGATTAACATTATCTGAATCCGAATAATAACACAATTTCGTTAAATTCTCTTAGAATTACGATTTATTTTGATATTATGTCTGTATGTAAAATTCGGTCCGCCGGACTTTTAAGTTGCCTTGAGAACTTTCTAGACTAGATCAACGAGACGGCTTCTAATAAATACATTTTGTATGTGTTTAGTTAGAACATGGATTCGTAAAACAGACTTTTAGTAAAATATATTTTTTAAACTTTAACAAAAGAGATATTCGACATCACAGGTCTCAGGTAGTGTATTTAACTGAAAATGTTACCTGAACAAAAAAATATATCTTTGATAATATTTATCATACGTTAATACTAAATTTAAAAAAGAATCTAATATACATAAAAAAATATTTCAAATATTTTTTGTTTGTTTTGTTTTTTATAAAAAACGATGCCCCACACTAGGATTTTATCCTGTATCGTGGGTGCGTTTACAAACACAAATTCTCACATACACAAACGGCTAGACCCGGAACAAGTACCTGTGTACATTGAAATAAAGCAACTTTTTACGGATTTTATCGTTCGTGATTTTAACGTGTCGTTCTTTCATGGATGCTGTAAAGGATCCGAAACGTTTGGAATCAAATAATATCTCCCTTTCCAATCGGTACAATACGAGCGTGACGATCTATAAAAAAAAACTGCATCAAAATTTGATTTATTCCTGATTGTCACGATTGTGAGGGTACTTTTATGGGGAAGGGATGGTTAGGGAATTTTTTTAAATATTTTTTTTAAGCTTCCTGAAGCCCAAATAATCTTACAAGATAAGTTACACACGAAAATATTAAAAATATGTTAGCAGGTTGGAAAGGGATACAACGCGATAAAATCCGTAAAAAGTAGTTTTATTTCATAGCTATTAAAGCGGTTTAATTTAAATTTTGTCAATATTCTGTGACACCAAAATCAAAGCCTCAGGTACTTGACAAACTTACACAATACGGTTAATTTGTCAAAGTTTTCAGTTTGAATATTGACTCATGAATCTTGTGAAACCGCCGCTAAGGGTAACATCGAACGAGCGTAGTATTTCAACTTAAATAATATAGGTTTAATAGTCAGAATGTCAATATAAGTCTCTTAACTCGATCGAGTGAGGTTCTGGCAGATGCTTCTTGACTTTATCGAAGTTTCTAGATTTACATCGAACCGTCTCTGAATGGTGGCGAGCTCGGGATAAATATAGTTTTCGATAACTTTAGTTGTGATTGATGGGTGTGGTTATGACGTGTGGATAAAGTGAACTAGGGGAAAAAATCTACGTTTTGAAAGATTTATAAAAGTGTAAATCTTAAAAGGCTTTTCGGAGCGTTTGACACTTTGAAAAGAGTTTCATATACAATCCACAATTTAAAAAATCTTATTTTTTCTAAACTGCAGACAGTTCGACAAAACATTTTTTCATAAAGTAAGCAGTAAAGGCGAGATTCTTGAAGATGAGATTCAAATAAACATAACATAACATACCATCACGCCTGTATTCCCCGAAGGGTTAGGCAGAGGCGTAACGTGCAGTGATAGCCTATTGGTATGACCGTTGGAATGCCAAGTCAAAGGTCTCGAGTTTGAACCCAAGGCACGAACCTCTAACTTTTCGAAGTCATGTGCATATTAAATAGTTAATTATCACGCGCTTAAACGGTGAAGGAAAACATCGTGAGGAAACCTGCATGCCTGAGAGATTTTCTCGATGGCGTGTGAAGTCTGCTAACCCGCACTAGGCCAGCGTGGTGGACTATAGCCTAATCCCTCTCATTGTGAGAGGAAACCCGTGCCCAGCAGTAGGACTGGGATTGATTATGTACTTAATGTACACCCACCGTTCGCCGGTATGTTTAGGTCCCATGTTATAGAGGGCGAGCCTATAGTCATTAACCGGGCACAAACCCAGACTCTGAGCTGCTATTGAAAATTTAATAGAAAAACCCAATAACACTTTGCTCGACCTGGGGATTGAAACCAGGTCCTGTAGGACCAGGAGTGTAGCAGTCGCGCTTGGAACCACTAGACTAATGAAGCAGTCAGATTCAAATAAATTAAGATAATATTGAGTGCAGTACGAGATATAACTGAATACTCGTAACCCTTCACCATCCCTGGGATTCAAACCTATAGCTATTTTTTTAGGATAGGAGGGCGAACGATCAGACGGATCGCCTGATGGTAAGCGATTATCGCCGCCCACGGACACCCGCAACACCAGAGGAGTGCGTTACCGTCTTTTTAAAAGGGGATTGGGCCTCCGGTAACCTCACTTACTCAGCGAAACACAACGTAAGCGTTGTTTGACGCTGATTTTCTGTGAGGCCGTGGTATCACTCCGGTCGAGCCGGCCCATTCGCCGAAGCCAGGCCGAAGCATGGCTTTCCCACGTAAAAAAATTCTATATATAGCTAGCTGGTGGGTGATTGCAAAATTCACTGTGAAACAACCTTCGTTGAATGCAGGCGGCACCTATCATGGGGTTGGAATTTGTTAAGGAGTATAAATATACGATCTTTTCACAACAAACTACTTTTTGACAATTCTGTTATACAGTTACACATTAATAGGGAAAGATGGCGTTACTAGTTATAATAGTCATTTTAATGCTTTGTTCACAGATATATAATAAAAAAGAAATAGACTTAACTTTTAACTGTCTGGTGGCTTCAAGATTTTTTTATGTGGCCTAAGCAAATGTTTCGCCGATCTGGTATCGTCGTGTGACGGATTG
Organism: Acronicta aceris; assembly: GCA_910591435.1. Lineage (NCBI taxonomy): Eukaryota > Metazoa > Arthropoda > Insecta > Lepidoptera > Noctuidae > Acronicta > Acronicta aceris. Next base: position 15,539,048 of record OU342762.1, on the reverse strand, counting down.
TTGAGCTACACAATGACTGATGCATGCGTGCCCTCGGATGGGACTGGTCTACTCAAAGCCGCTATGGATCTTTGTTCAAAAGACCTTTTCAGATTGCCCTGCATTGTATCACTCATATATTCTGATACTATTATATCTGGACTTCAAAAGAGACCATGATTCTCTGAGTTTGTTTCGGTGTTTCTTCTCAGAGGTCGTCAGTTAAGAAATGCCGACACCATCTAGTACTTAAAAAATTGTAAAAGAATCTTTAAAAGATCTATTTACAAAAATAAATATCATTTTATCATTTTTTATCATTTTGTAGCACTAACAATGGTGACTAAAATATGGTGATGAATTGCATTTGCGATCAATCGTGCATAGCAATCATCGTGATAATTTATCAATTATGTAAATTCCCTTGCTACGAAATTGCTACGAAACTGCTACGTCATTGCGTAGCGGTTGTGTAGCGGCTCGTAGCGTGTCACTCTGTTGCGGTAATTGTAACCTTAATCCCTACGCCGAACATGCTGTATTTATTACAGTTGAATGCATCTCCATTGACCAATAGTAATTCAGATAATTAATTATAGCCAACTGCCTCATTAATCTAGTGCTGAAAAACGCGACTGCTCCGCAAAAGGTTCTGGGTTCGATTCACAGGTCGAGCAAAGATTTCTATGAAGCTATCAGCAGCAGCTCGGAATTTGGATTTGTGCCCGGTTAATGGTCTTAGGATCGCCCCTTATTACATAAATATATTTTTTCTTTTTTAACCTCTGCTAAATATGTTTGCTAATCCTTTGAGGTATGTTGGTAACTTTGGTTCTTCTACAGATATATTCATTCATGATTCGGTTGCGTAAAGAAATGCCAAGTATGGATCTCACTCCTTCTGGAATTTCGTTATTTTTTAAGGGATAGGGGGCAAACGAGCATACGGATCGCCTGATGGTAAGCGATTACCGACATGGACACTCACAACACCAGAGGAGTCGTAAGTCCGTTGCCGGCCTTTTAAAAGGGGATTGGGCCTACGGTATCACTCACTCGGTGAGACACAATGTAAGTGTTGTTTCACGCCGAAGCGTCGATGGAAAGTTATAATAATTTTGATTTGTTACGTTAATATGAGTGCATCATATCGATGCATTTTTTAGCCCATTAATAAAGGTGCTTTTGATAAGTGAAATCTAGATACTAAGCCAGTTTATTATTAAAAAAAGACACACGTCACCGCAACTTCAAAAAATGTGCAGCCGTACAATCGTGCTTGGAAGACTGCCGAGGTATGCAAATTTATGGCGACTAGCCTCTTGTTGTTTATTTTGCTTCCAAAAATATTCATGACGAAACACCGGAACGCACGAAAGGAAATTTCGTCTGTTACGTCATTCCTATGTCACCATACGAGTGACGCACGTCAGTGCGGAGGAATTCCAAGTGCCTCGCAGCTGGGATTTGAGGTAAGCGTGTGTATGAATTAGTTTATAATAGTTTTTGCACGCGGTTTAAACCAATTTGCGCTGTTTCTTAGGGTCGTAGCGTGATGCTACATACATACACACCATCACGCCTGTAGTCCCAGAAGGGTTAGGCAGGGACGTGCTAATGTACACCCACAGTTTGCTAGTATTTTTTTTATGTGATAGGACGGCAAACGAGCAGACAGATCGCCTGGATGGCAAGCGATTACCGCCGCCCATGGACACTCGCAACACCATAGGAGTCACAAGTGCGTTGCCGACCTTTTAAAAGGGGAGTGGGCCTCCGGACCTCACTCACTCGGCGAAACACAACGTAAGCGTTGTTTAACGCCGGTTTTCTGTGAGGCCGTGGTATCACTCCGTTCGAGCCGGCCATGTGCCGAAACATGGCTCGCCCATGTAAAAAAGTATGTGTAGGTCCCATGTAATAGGGGCGCCTATAGCCCTTAACCGGAAATGCAGACTCCGAGGTGCTACCCAATAACACTTTGCTTGACCTGGGAACCAAACCCAGGAACTCTAGCATAGCGGTTGTATTCAAAACCACTAGGCTAATGAGACACTTATATCAGATCCTTGTCGATGTAAACCCATACAATAATCAGCGATCCATTGTCACCTTGTTAACTCAACGCGAAATGCTCTCACATTTTTACAACTCACGCGAGTACGAGTATAAGCTTGCATATTGTATACATATCTGCTTACATGTTGAATTCCTTTTTTTTTTTGTAAAAAAGCGTTGCCCCACACTAGGATTTTCTCCTGTGTCGTGGGTGCGTTTACAAACACAAATTCTCACATACACAAACACCCAGACCCGGAACAACTACCTGTAGATCATACAAATATTTGCTCCGTGTGGGGATCGAACCCACAACACGTGGCGCAGAAGCCGATCGCTCAGCCGCTACGCCAAACGTGTCGTCCTTTAAAACAAGACAATGTGAAGCGACACGTGTAACCCACGTACCGCTTCAAGTACAGTAAAAGAGGTATACAATTTTAACGTTGTTAGTCATGCCAAAATAGTATACATATTTTGCATTTGATAGGTTAAACTTGTAACAGCACTGAATTTATGAAAGGTTTTTTTAGTTCATTTGACAAACAAATCTTTAGACATGTCAGTGTAAACATGGCAGGCAGTCTAAGCCTAAGTAAGTAAGCCTATCACGAATAAAAAAAAATGAAACATTCTGTAACTTAATATCATTCTAAGTATAACTCTAAATAACATCATTAGACATGACGTCTTCGGATACTGTCAATAAGAATATGCGACCACCATTTTGTTGAAACAAAAACAAAAAAACCAATAAGTGTCTTTAAAGATCATTTTTTGTATGGAAAATAACAATTGTTAAAATTATTTAATCTGTTTATCTGACAATACCTGTATAACATTTTAAGATAATCTGCCTTAACAAGCTGCTTAGTCACGCCTGTCTTTTAGATTTATATATATAGCTTTTTTTTACGTTTGGTATTTTATGTAAATAGTGTATATAGTGAAATAATTTAATTTAATTCAGATAATAAAGCTTTTTAAAGTTGTCTAAATATTTATTTGTCAATAAAATAAAAGTTAAATCAGACTTATGTAAGATTTTAGTCATCCATTTTTACCTCAATTTGCGCTCCTTGTAAATCATTCTTATCTAAATACTATCCAATGATACATTTAATACCAGTACCGAAGCAAAAGCTTACGTACAGAACGAGTCGTGACATGCCAACTCTGAACGACCGCCTCTTCATAGATTTGGGTTAACGACGAAATGATTTTACGAATCGCTAGCTACTACAATAATCGGATATTTCGTCGGAATAGGCAATTAGATTGTCATCTCGAATTCCATAGCCGGATTACGTTGTATGAAATTTAAATAATTTTGCATTGTGATCTGATATTTTGGTGAAATAAACAGCAGTTCCCTGCGTACGCAATATGCCGTGAATTTGATTCTAAACCTATTTTCCTCTGCATTGCACGTATAAAATTTTGATGGGTTTTTTGGGGTTACCAGAATATTTAATCTGTTCGTGTAGAGTGGTTTAAGTTTAAATATACAATGTCATACTGTTACCGTGTTTGAGTATTGTTTAGATTGAGTAGAATAACTCACGGTGATTGTACCGAACCTCAGTCTGTCATCTGGAATGTCACGAATCTCAAGGCAAATGTAAGCCAAGGAAATGACTATATGGTATTTAGTACCTACTAAAACCCATGACATACTCCTTTCCTTGCAGGATATTTCGAACTCGTATGTAGGAGTTTGAAATTCTTCGTCGCCTCCCCAGATAATCCATGAGGATTTTTATTCGTACACACAAGATTAAAAGTGATTGCACTCAATCAAATGAAAATTAGTATACAAATAGTATATAGTCATGTAAGCCACAATTTTTTTTATGGGATAGGGGGACAAATGAGCAGGTGGATCGTCTGATGGTAAGCGATTACTGCCACCCATGGACAACCGCAACACCAGAGGAGTCACAAGTGCGTTGCCCGTCTTTTAAAAGGAGATTGGGCCTCCGGTAACCTCTCTCACTCGGCGAAACACAATGTAAGCGTTGTTTGACGCCGGTTTTCTGTGAGGCCGTGGTACTCCGGTCGATCCGGCCCATTTGTGCCGAAGCATGGCTCTCCCACGTTAAAATTTCTAGAATGAATGCAATTAGCCATTTGTTTAAGATATTCCTATATGCCAAAAAAATAACATAATAACTTTTACATTTCTGTAATTATAATCTTATATAATTATGACTTTGAATTTATATTAACTCTGTATTTATATTCTTATTTTCTGCGTACCAGTTATTTTCTTGTTTGGAGCCTGCCAAAGTTATATCCTTGCTGAATCGAATAATTCTTCATGTATCAAAAGTAATTGACATGCCGTGAAGTTCACCATTCTGTGCAAAATTTATGTGGAAAAACTGTTAAGACTGCCTCATTAGTCTAGTGGTCCCAAGCGCGACTGCTACGCTAGAGGTCCTGGGTTCGATCCCCAGGTCGAGCAAAGTGTTATTGGGTTTTTCTATGAAATTCTCAGTCGCAGCTCGGAGTCTGGATTTGTGCCCGGTTAATGGCAATAGGCTCGCCCCCTATTACATGGGACCTAAACATACCGCCGAACTGTGGGTGTACATTAGTACGCCTCTGCCTAACCCTTCGGGGAATACAGGCGTGATGGTATGTTATGTTTATGTGGAAAAATTCTTATTAAAATTCTTTATTTTTTAAAATACTCAAAACAGTACGAAAATAAGTGATTTAGTTTTGCAATATTTTTGTATGGTTAAACTGACCTGTATACATTTAAAAAAACTTGAGAGGTGTCAAGGGACACCCGGATGGAACGAAGTTCCTTTCGATTAATTAGTGAAGGAATTGTAGTAAATAAATTAATTGTATAATTGTATTATTTATTATTTACAAAAAACCTGTATACACTCAACAAAAATAATCGTCGCGACACCACACTGTTCAATGCGAAATAGAAATGAAAATATCTGGCTTGCTTTCTATAAGAGAGAGAGAGAGAGAGAGAGAGACAGACAGAGAAACATGCGCACGCCGCACAGCTTACAATAGCTTACTATAGCAAAAAGTGTCGTGACAACTTTTCGTAAGAATTTTTTCCGTCTAGCCCCCACAACGCGCGATAAGGAACTTCGTTCCAATAAATCAAATTATAAAGAAAAGAAAACACTAGGAATGATGTCTGAGAAAAATACTGTATATTCTTATATTAACATTAAGTTTATAATAACAAATAGGAGACTTTCAAATCACCCACGTAATATTTCGCAATAAAATAGCAATTTTCCGCCAAAATTCCTAACACATTCGTGGCAAAATACACCCCCGTCCTTTCGGTCCCACAGTGGTCGGGCAAAAAGTAATATTGCCCAACTTTTTCATCCCGAACGGTCACGGGACGGCCTATTTAATTTTGCGAGGCAAAAGCTTTCTGCGAACTTTTTAATATTTAGTAATAATTCAGTTCACTAGAGCATTATTATTATAAGTCTAGCCTTGAAGCGTCCCAGAGATTATTCACGTGAATTTTAATGTAGCAGCGAACCATGATTTCATCGTTTAGATGAAATCATGGTTCGCTGTTACTAATGCTCGGGATTTTAGAATTTTGTGGAAAAAAAAATAAGCAAATCCGTTATTGTTACTTTATGGTTAAAATTGATATTTTCATTTTAACACTTCTAGAGCTTCGTTTAGAGCTTTTTACGCGCATCAGTTGATCTGATTTTTGGATTTTACATTAAGCTGCTCTTGCCGTGGTCAGTGAATGGATAGGTGATTCAGAGAGCAGTCGTTGATTGTCAAACGAACACATTTATCTTTAGTGCAATTCACAAGCCTGAAAATTCTGACAACCAGTTTATCCTTAAAATATCGGGAAAAATGAAAAATTCTTGAAATATAATGAAAATTTATAGAATATTGCCAAGATTTTTAACTCTTTGGCCGTAAAATCGTAGATCGCAGTGTTGCTTAACATCAGACGAATTGGCGCTCAAGCGTAAGCCTATCAAAAATAAAAAAGATTGTCAAATATCTGTGTATAAAGAACTTACTGATTCTAGATTTATTCATTAATTCTAGATACACTAGAAGACTTATGTATCTAACCAGAAGATGCAGGTTCGAATCCTGCCCGCGATTGAATTTTTCCTTAATTAAAATAACTTTATAACCTTAGCATGGAAAATGTAAAAAATCACAAAAAAAGATAATGATATCATTCTTAGTAGTATCAAGCTCAACTAATGAAAAGCAAGTATATTACTTACTTTTAATCTTGAGATGAGAGTAAATTTATTCTAAGAAGGATATAAATAGAAATAGCAAATGCATAGAGACAACACTATATCTGAAGAGAATACGGAGAAAATGATTAAATTCGTATCTTATTCTACCTTGTTCAAAAACCAGTGGGAAATTTCGTAGGGGAATGTTTTTGTTAAATTGCTATAATTGATTAAAGATATACTTTACATGTTTCACTCATTAATTTAACATGCTGTGTTTGGAAATTACTGAATTAATTTTATAATGTTCGACACACGCTATCCGTATCCGCTAGGATTCCACCCGTTGTTTTTTATAGTTTTTTTTTTGTTTCTCTCTTTTGTTTTGTTTGTGTTAATAGTATTAAGTATACGTCCTTCCGTCATTTGGGGTTCACACTCAAAACCAGCGTTGTATTGTGGGTTGAGTCATAATACATCTTCATGCTGAGTGTAAACCTTTAATATCACAAAACTTCAAATGTATTTTTTATTACATGTAATTTAATTTGTTTTTAATACTTATGTTGTTAGCTTTTGTGTCAAAATAAATATGCTTTCTTTCTTTCTATCCAAATTTCAATAAATCATATAAAAATATTATGGAATAACAAACTTTTTATTCTTGATAGTCTTACGCTTGACCGCCAGTTTGCCTCATGTGAAGCGAACTACAATGGAACGCGCTTGCCTAGACGATACCGATTCACTCGTGATTTAAAAATATTCGAACTATATATATATATAATAATATTCGAAGAACATTTAATAAGAAATAGCCAAATCGCTTCACCCATTCTCAGGTAATGCGCTTACCAATGAATACAATTAACAGTATTTTACTTTTTTCATATAGATTTAAAGATCAGCACTGATTTCTTTCTTATATATTATTTTCTAGGAAAGACTATTCACATTTATTACTACTGTAATAGCGGTTTACGGTTTTTTTACCGAACTTTATACCAAAATACAACAATTTTCGTTTCAATAAATGTTCACTCCGCAATTCCATAGGTTTCTAGATTATATCTAGGCTTTTATACCCAATTCGTAGAATCCAAGATAGACAATAAAATTTTATTTCCAAATACCGTGCGTAGAAAAGCTAAGGTTTCGCAGAATTTCGTCAAAGTAATCATTTATTTGGTTGCAATATGAAATTCAAAGTTTGGTTATTCTGTCAGTTAGAAGTTTGCCGATATACCATCGTGCTTGTATTCCCCGAACAGTTTGACTGAGTTGTATTAAAGTAATAACGCTTTTTTCGGGGATTTTATTTTGATCTCGTGTAATAGGGGGTGAGGGGTGTCTATCGCTTCAATATGACTACGAACCTACGCTACTCAACGTCTCCTGCAGTTACAATCAATCGTTACAAATATTATTAACGTTAAAGTTTGTGAGTATAGATGTTTGTTACTCTTTCACGCCAGAACGGCTGAACGGATCTGGACGAAATTTGGCACAGAGATAGATTATAGTCTGAAATAACATATTCATACTTTAGACAGCCCCCAGAACGCCCGCTATTCACCACCTGTTAGTGATTTAGCTGGATAGAAGCGGCGTAATAAACTCCCTAGGAACACATTTCTGACTTATGTTATTAAGGCGTTAAAAGATATATAAACACAGAATTTTAATTTTAGTTTGGACTGTATAGACAGCATGCGATTTCAAGATGTCTTAAAATTTAGTAGCATTTGACTGTTTGGTCACAAGGCTATCAGGGAGTATAGATTTCCTAAATATTTGGAAGGAAAAGAAAGAAGGAAAATACTTTTACTCACGTTTCTTTTTTTTTATTGTAAAAAAGCGATTACCGAAAAGATCTCCGCAATCGGCCGTGTACTATTTAGCTCAATAAGCACAATAAAACATATCCTTAGGCGAATTTTCACAGAAATCTATAAAAACAGTGACGCTAATGGTCCATTTAGCAGTTTTTGTGCCTGCCCAGATTAAAAATTGCTTTTTAAAACCTGAATAACTCGAAAGGTTTCTACAAATTAGGTTTTATTCGGATTTCTGAAGTCACGCGAGCTTACAATAAATGTATTTTCTTGACATATGACTTGTTTGCTTTGAGTGCGTTTAAACTAAACGGTGAGTGGCATAAGAGTTATTTGCTAGCTAAATAAGAATGAATTGTTTAATATTAAGTTGTTTGTGTAGGTATGTAGAATATAAATGCAGTATCAGATGTTTACGTTTACATAGACGGTCACTGCAAGGGCTGCCCCAAGGACACGGCGCAATACATGCTGGAGCTTATGACCAGTTTGGGTAGGGCAGGGCTAAAGAGTGGTGACCTCTGGTGGCTGTAATACAATCTATAGCGCGAATGAGAATTTTTGAGAAGCCTCTTACTACGAGCAAACTATCCTGGCAAAGCAGGCAGCGGAACGCGAAAAAGAAGCATCTAACTCTTTCCATCCCCAGTATACCTACTTATTCAGCAACGGATTACATAGACATATGTACCTTCGGCTTCCATGAGCTGTGGCCCCAGGTATCCTGAAGATAGACTGTTTAACTTTATACCTACCATTGTCATAGGTGTTCATATGAAAACCAACCTTATCGTCAAGACCATCAATATTCCCTCTTTTTCATCACTTCAATATTCACATTGAAGTCAAAAAATAAATAGAAACAGCATCCATTTTAGTTTATTCGAAAGCCTTTATCAAGTTACCGTGTTTGAATGATAAAGTATTGTAAGCGTGAATTTTCTCGCTGTTGTGATAAAAATCGTGTTCTTAGTCACACTCGCGTTGCGATGGATAATAGGTACATAGCGGCCGGCAGTGATGGATGCTTACGATAAATACGATCCGACGCGATATCTCACACATACTCGTGGTGGAAAAACTACAAATATGCGATAAAACTAGCGGCTGTATGTTGTTGTTTATACATGAAATAAAAGTTTGTATCAAAATGGATGAAAATTTCAGCGAAATAAAAGTCAGAATTAAGGGTCCGGTGGAGCTTGAATTGCCCACAAAAACGTAATAATAAATCGTAATCCAGACAATATCATATCAAATTATGTTATTATTCGGATTTGGATACCGTTAATCTAGGTTTCCAGGATACTATTTCGTCCACTACTACTTCACTGGAAATAAAAGACCGAAAAATCGTTCCAAACATGGTAAATTTTTCAAAAATTGCTTTCGCTTACATTTATTTCCAGTGAAGTATTTTGGATGAAATGGTCACGTAGGAACCTAGATTAATATCATTTGAACAATTTGACGGTATCGGAATAATAACGAATAATAACAGAATTTGATTAAATTGTGTTTGAATTACGATTTATTTTGATATTACGTTTGTAAGAGAAATTCGGTCCGCGGGACTCTTAATCTCAGACAAGATTCGAACACTTTAGCCAACTAAACTACGAGGACTACGAGCTTTGACCTTAATTTCTCTTCCATATTCTACGTCTTAATGTGACATACTATCATCCCCGTATTCCCCGAATCAATGTAGAAATATAATATAAATTTGAGTGATAACGTATAATTGATTCGTAATAATGTCGCTCAAATTTGCTAAAATAATAATTATTAAATTTATTATTAGTATTTATTAGATCTGCATGCTTAATTAAGTCGGAATAATATAGAATTGATCTTAAACCACAAATTTTATATCTGGTACCACCTGTATTCTACGCAAATACATGATTCTTTCTTTCTTTAACCCAGTCTTGATAGACCAATAAGCAGTCATGTAAGTACCTACAAATACAATTATTCTTTATTGAATTTAATGGAGAAATGTATAAAAATATTACGCTCAGTATTAAAAGCGTTAATTTTTATGTTCATTATTCCAAGAGCTCTTTAATGTAATTTTCATTGCTGTTTTATTTTTGCTTTATGCCCGCTATGAATTGAAGTATCATTAATCAAAAGTTTTTGTAAAAATGTCAGAAACTTCTTTATCACCATCAATTTCACAGGAAATGGGTAAGTATATTCTATATACTCTCTAGTTACTTTTATGACTAGTTATTAAAAGAGCTGCCATTTTGGGTGCAAAGGGGCTATTGAGTATGAGGTCGAGGATCGATTCCCAGATCACTGAAAGTAATTTTAATCATTTATTATTGGACATTAAAATAAAACTAATTTTCACGGATTTTATGGCGTTGTATTGATATTATTTGATTCCCGACATTTCGGATCCTTTACAGCATCCATGGTCATGGGTAGACTAAGTTGTTGGACGTCTTAATGTTACAATTACTAACTAGCTACCTTACATTTTTTTTATTATTGGCGATCCGATTCACGCAGAACCAGCTCACTGTGTCCTTTGGTCTTGCAGTTTTGGGTTTGGATTTTGGTTATATAGAATCTATAATGGTGTTCCAAGCAGGTGGTAAGACCCAGCCGTCTTGTCTATTGAAATTTATGTGATTTTAGGAAATAGGAATCGGTTTTCTTTTGCGAGGACTTGTGGTTTATCAAATCTGATGTAGTGCTGGGCCATGTCAAGAGTTTGTTCGCAAACTGCGGACTTTCTAGAGCGTTTGTTTGACACCTTCAGAAACCAGTATTTATTATTGGGTTTAGATTTGTACCTGGTTAATGTCAATCTGACCCACAGTCATCCTCCAAGCCTTTTTCGTATATTGGGGTTGGCACCAGTATAACTAGATGCGCCGTAATATCAGTATTTGACACTGCAGCAACTGTTATCAGACCTCCCCAATCCAATTTCTTGGCTCTTCTACAGCATGGGACCTAAATTAGTCCAGATTGTGGATACATGATGTATACCAACTATATCTCTATATATCCTTTCGCGGTATACAAGCATGATAGTATTCCACGCTATAAAGACGGTTCAGGGTACGATGGCCTTCGAAAATGGAATCGTGTATTGTAAACTAACCACAGCCCAAACATCACATCCCAAGAATGTCGACGTAGATACAGAAATTCTAATAAAAACAAATTGAATACCCAAAACGTCCGGCCCTTCGCTCTAAGTTCTGCACACGACACGTCATTTTATCCGAATCTGTTCTTAAACTTTCAAGTGTCCAATGACGGGATTTGCGCGACCCAAATTTAAGGTTGAGTCACACTGAACATGATTGTGTGAAAAACTCGGGACCGATGTGGAACAGCAGCAGTTTTTTTTTATGGGATAGGAGAGCAAACGAACAGAGGGATCGCCTGATGGTAAGCGATTACCGCCGCCCATGGGCACCTGCGACACCAGAGGAGTCACAAGTGCGTTGCCGACCTTTTAAAAGGGGATTGGGCCTCCGGTAACCTCACTCACTCGGCGAAACACAACGTAAACATTGTTTAACGAATACAATACAATACAACGAAGTTGTAATGTAAGAACCTAAATGAGGTGTCACACTAACGTTGACGCTTTTTTGCTGTATAGCAAATGTTCAGTACGGGCAATGTAGCTATGTCTCTCTATAGCAGAACGAAAATGACTGTACAGTTGCAAATTTTAGATTATGGAAGCGTAGTCGTCGCTTCACATTCTGTCAATATAAGTTCTGCTCATTTATATTAAGGCAAAAGACAATCAGGGTCATAAATTTCGTCATTTCGCTCGTGAGAGAGCCATGCTTCGGCACGTATGGGCCGACTTAACCGGAGTGATACCACGGCCTCACAGAAAACCGGCGTTAAGCAACGCTTACGTTTTGTTTCGCCGAGTGAGTGAGGTTACCGGAGCCCCAATCCCCTTTTAAAAGATTGGCAACGCACTCGTGACTCCTTTGGTGTTGCGGGTGTCCATGGGCGGCGGTAATCGCTTACCATCAGGCGATCGGTCTGCTTGTTTGCCCTCCTATCCCATAAAAATAAAGGTCCTGCATATGTTCTGCACACGTATTCAGTGTGGGCCAGCCTTTACACTTTCAACAAATTGGTTCCCTTTTCAAATAGAATCATGGGTGAAATGCGTTTGACGGTTAGTTTTTCCTCCTGTTTTTATTAAATTTTAATACTGACGTGAATATAATTACGAGGAAATGTTTTCAATAAATTGAAACTGTCTTATTAACCTAAGGTCCTAAGTGCAACTGCTACGCTAGAGCTCGATTCTCAGGTCGAGCAAAGTGTTATTGGGTTTTTCAATGAAATTCTCAGTAGCAGATAGGACTTTGGGATTTGTGCTTGGTTAATGGCAATAATCTGACCCCCGATTACATGAGACCTAAATATACGGGCGAATTATTGGTGTACATTAGTACGCCTCTGCCTTACAGCTCTTCAGAGAATACAGGCGTGATGGTATGTATTTAAAATGATATTATTTAGAAGACTATTATATATTAGGTATTTTATTCTAGTCCAGATACTCCAGTAAACATTGAAGCATAAACCTTTGATACCTAACCTCCTTTTGGTTGGATACACCAGAGTGTATCTAACGATGCAACAGACAGATATACAGATACACGCGTAAATCTTTTATCACCCCTCTTTTTGCGTCGATGGTTAAAAACTGAGATCACGAAGGTATTTGTTTCTTTGACGAGCCACCTGGTGATATGTTGTTAAGAACACCTGCAACACCAGAGGAGTTGTTGATGCGTTGCCCTTACCTTACCCTCAAGAGCCCCTACGGACTGTAGACTGCCAGAGTAGCAGTAACCGAGAGGAACTGGCTCTTATGTGCAAAAGTCGAAACACACACCAAGGTGCTTTACGACAGACTCCGACATAAGTGTAGTCGCCAGCCAGTCAGACCCCAAGAGGTCCTACGACCGAGCAAGTCAGATATTTTCACGGGATGCCTATTTGAAAGGCAGTAGACCCGTCCCGATACGATTTCTTATCATTGCCACTATCCGATGCGATCAATATCGTCTCTGATTGAGTTAAAAATAAAATTATCTAGTAAAATCAATAAATAAAATATACATATAAATAAATTACAACTAAACAAATAAATGGTAATTACCAAATATGTAGATACTGTAATATACACGACAAAACATAAGCCTTCCTCCTACATTGCCGTGCCCTACAGGGTCCACGATTGATACTTTTATATTTATTTTTTAAGACCTGTTAACATTGTGGAGTGCAATAACCGAATTAAGTATTGAGTATAATGTATAATAAATAATACTTATTAAGGCTCCATGCTTAATTTCTAAATGATTACGGCTAAGTTCAACCTCGGTACTGGTAAGTAAGTAAAATTGTAAGACAGAATTCGAACCCGAAATTCTTAACGGCCATTCATAATTAATTAATTTAATTTTAATCTGACGTGTCATACTTTGAATCCTTCTGGGCCAACCTATCCATGTTAACGTTATTACAAATTACCTTATTAATACTAAAATTTTATGAGAGACATCGTACATACCATCACGGCTGTATTCCCCGAAGAGTAAGTCAGAGGTGAATGTGTCTGTCACGCTGATAATAATTGCACGTCAATGAAAAGTTACACAAAGCGACTGCCGTCAGACCTCCAAAACCCAATTTCTGGGCAATACCGATACCCGGAGGGTATACTGGTTGTCAGACTATTTTGGGCTTCTCACTACCACCAACAATTGTCATGGATGTTCGTATGACAATGGGAACCAATGGCTTTACGTACTGTCCAAGGCATGGAGGGGTCTCGATGTGTTAAGAATGGTCACCCTTCCATAGACTGACCACAGCAAGCGCGGCTTAACTTTGCAGTTAAGTTGATCAGCTTAGTTATTACTTAACCACGAGCTCCTTTATCAATGAAATACAATGATGTAAAAATAACGTGCCGTAATCATTCCAATTATTTTATTATTAATATAATTGTCGTGAGGAATTACAGATTGTTATCAAACCAATTAAAGTTGAACACATCGCTTATTTTAGCCTGCCAGAGCATGCAAAAGTTCCAATAACTAGTCTTAATTTTATAAGAATTAATAAAATCCTAGGTATACCTGATTATTTGTAATCCTCGATGCAAAAAAAGGGGTTTATAAGTTTTGTGTATCGTGTATCTGTGTGTCTGTCTATTGCATCGTAGCGCCCATACGAATGGACCGATTTTGATTCAGTTTTTTTTGTCTGTAAAGTGATTTGATCAAGAGTGTTCTTAGCTATGATTTAACTAAATCTGGCAAGCCGTTTGAAGATTATCAGCTCTTTTCTGGTTCGTGAAGGAATGTGAGCAACTTTCACAGTTCTGATCGACTTGAAATTTGGTATCCTGTTACTTCAATGATATTGCAAGAACATAGTAACTATGTCTTGATGGTGCGGGATTTTTTTAATTTTAAATTTAATGTTATTTCCAGTGTATTTCCTTATCATTTTCACTGCTAAGAATTAAAACGTACACTTCCTATTTCCAATTACGGATGATTGCGTTAAGTCCATAGAAGTTGAGAGGGGATAATCTTCTCTTGATACAAACACGTCACGTATAGCTGCCTGCTTAACGTGACCAGCCGTCACGCTGATACGCGACCCCTAGTCCCGCTTTCAGACAATATGTCACGGCGGCCGCATAAAAATATACGATTAATGTTGTAGCCTTTTAGGCCCTTTGAAATGTTAGTGTGTTTGAAGATATTTTTTTCTCATATCGTTTTGATATATACATTAGATTTTTGACGAGTGGGTTCACGTCGGTAGTGCAATGGGTGGGTTTCGAACCGGCAACCATATGATCGTAAGTCCGAAACACTAGCTATTAGGCTACCTCCGCTTACATGTTTGTATATAGTATATATACAAACATGTAAGCGGAGTATATGTATATTTATGAATACTTTATGCAAAATTATTATTTTTATAAATTATTATTTTTTTAATTTATTGTCTGTCTGTTTGTTCCGGTTAATCTCTGAAATTACTACACCGATTTTGACGAGATATCACTGGCAGATAGCTGATATTATAAGGAGTAACTAATGATAACTTTTTTAGATAAAGAATTAAGTTAGGTGACACGCAACAAATAAATTTATCATAACATCATTTTGGGTCGCAAGTAAAACCGCAGGAAACAACTTGTTTCTACATATAAAGCTGCTTTACACAGTACTCATTTATAATTTAAACTCATCAATTTGGTACATCTGCATGTCCATGTAGTGCGGTTCTCGATGATGTAAATTTCTGCGGTTTTGAATCTACGTATTGGTTTGGTAAGCGTTCAATATAAACCGCTTTATCTGTCACTATTTCTAGAACCATTATCAAGCGATTTGCTGTTCTACTATTTGCATTAGACTCCTCTCAGAGTGAGAGAGGTTAGACTATTTTCTCGTCACAATATCTCGTCCCCAGGATGCGTCGACACGAGACAAGCGGCAAGAAACGAGGAACCATCGTCAACCGATTTGCTTTCCTATTGTCGGCACTTGTGTCCTCTCAGAGCGAGAGAGTTTAGGCTATTTTGTCGTCACGATATCTCGTCCCCAGCGTGCTTGTACTAGCCAAGTGACGACAAATTATTTTGTGGCTTGCATGTCAGTCGGACTGAACTGTTTTGAGCTTCTTTATCAGGAGTAGATATTCTGGAATTGCCATAGTTTTTTGCGATGGGAGTCAATACAACAAGAATACAAACCAACACCATTGTATACTTTTTAATATTGAAATTCTCAGTATACTTTTTAATCACTCGCGTGAAACAGCGAATATTAAAAAAATCTCATTTGTATTTTTTTTATACTAGCTTTTTAAAATTTTTGTAGCGTAAAAATTGGAAGGTTTGTTCAGTGTCAAAAATGTTTCGACATTTCACTCATTAAAATATATGGTGTCAGAAAAAAATATTACAATAGCTATAAAAAGATATTTGAAGTAAAATATTATTCTGACACTTAACCTGTCTACGAGCAATTGTCAGAATAATAAAAAAACAATAAATTGGACAAGCGCGAGTCGAACTCACCCACCGAGGCTTCCGTACAACTTTGTAGGTACATATTAACAATTAATTGCAAATATGTATATCTTTTTGTGATTTTTTTTTTAATTTTCCATGCGATTATATATTTATTTTTTTAGTGATGAAAAAATTCAAACGCATTCGGGATCCGAATCTGCGTCTTCTGGTTAGATACATCTAGATCTGGTGTATCTAACCAGAAGACGCAGGTTCGAATCCTGCCCGTGATTAAATTTTTCCTTCACTAAAACAATAATTATAAATGTATATTATATTCTGCTTTACCCTTCAGGAATATAGGCGTCATGGTATATTATCTTAATATCAAACGCAAAACTATATAAAAAGTCTTGATTGGGTTTTTACATGCTTTTTGTAAAATTCTCATTTCAGTCACAGAACGGAAACTTGGCAAATGAGGCTTTTACCAATGTCATTAATTAAATTGTCAAGTTTGAACGCAGACCCTTAGTTAAATTACTGGAATCAAATAATGTAGTACCTACAGTAATTTATTGACTTGGTTAAAGTATTTATTGCTACTAACTAGGTACGACTGGCCTCACGTTCTTGACAGCAAAGGTCATAATTTTCTAATATAATTAAGAAATTCTCCACTTAATTACATTTCTTAGAGTAAATTGCAAAAAAAAAATATTAAGTTTTTTTTATGGGATAGGAGGGCAAACGAGCAGATGAATCGCCTGATGGTAAGTGATTACCGCCGCCCATGGACACCCGCAACACCAGAGGAGTCACGAGTGCGCTGCCGACCTTTTAAAAGGGGATTGGGCCTCCGGTAACCTCACTCACTCGGCGAAACACAACGTAAGCGTTGTTTCACGCCGGTTTTCTGTGAGGCCGTGGTTCACTCCGGTTGAGCCGGCCCATTCGTGCCGAAGCATGGCTCTCCCACGTAAAAATAAGTATTATCATAGGTACATACACTCACGCCTACTGCTCGCAAGGGTTGACAGAAAGTACAGACCGCCAGTTATTACGATTCTTGCATACTTCTTTTGCTTTCGCATTCATATATCTTTTGATACACTATTTATATTCTGATAACCATCCGACCGTAAAAATCCCAAACCCATCCGTCAGTGTATGGATGGGTGACCATTTATAACACATCGAGACTCCTCTGTGTTTCAGAGAGTACGTAAAGGTATATGATATGGTATGGCGGTGTGGCCCTGAAATCATAGCTCTTTGCTACGTTGTGTTCCTAACGGTGAGCCGCCAGAATAAGGTCGCCAGAGCTCCGCGGTGAAGCGTTGTGTTGACAGATAGGATAAGCATTGTCTCCTATGCTGCCAGCCCAACGATTTCTCCTCGATTTACAGGGTCGGCAACGCGCGAGTGACGCAAGCGACCATAGGCTACGGTAGCCGCTTATCATCAGGTGGGCCGTATGCTTGTTTGCCACCTTAATGGTATATATAAAAAAAAGTAGGTTGCGAAGATATGATAGCAATCGCTTCGTGTAAAATACCGATATTCAGTGGCAGTATTTTTTTTAATTCGTGATAGGCTTGTGCTTGACCACCAGTTCATCTAATCTTAAGTGATACTGCGATCTACGATGGAGTTCGCTTGCCTAGAAGAAACCGAAACTATTGTTATCTTCTAATTTAATTATGAAAAGTCTATTTTTGAATAAATAATACCTACTTGAATTTAACAAACAACAGCACTATGTTCAAAACAGTACATAATTAATCAACAGATGAATTAAAATATAAGGTTTCCTTAAGGCTCACGTTACATAGTTTCAAATTGGCTTCGATTACAATCTTGTTAATAATCAATAAGGAAACTTAGAAATCCTTTAATCTCGTTCAATCCTTGAAAATATGTTAAGCTTCAAATTTCATTTTGTTATAATAATATAAATTGGTACTATAGGTTACCAGAAACCATGAAACTGAGTTTAAGTATTATTAAATTTTGTTTTAGAGAACTCTTAGTAGCACATTATAGTTCGAACAAATGAAATTCCCTTATTGTTTTTTAAATGAGTGGACAGAAGTGCCATGTTTTTTTTTTAAGAAAGAAAGAAAACAACAAATTACAAGGTAGATCATATTATCCTTACAAATATTAGAAACGTGAAAGTTTGTGAGGATGGATGTTTGTTACGCTTTCACGCTAGAACGGCTTAACAACTATAGATAAAATTTAGCACAGAGATAGATTATAGTCTAGAATAACACATAGACTTTTTATCCAAGTCGGATCCAATTCTGAAGTCCACGCAGACAGTGTCGCGGGCAAAAGCTAGTAATAAATAAATTGTTTATTTCTCACCACAGGGATAACACATCATAATTTTGTTTTGTGGTTGTTACAGTTGAACAAAGTGGGAACCTGTACCTGTGTTCATCGAATAATGTTCCAAATAACTACAATCTAAATCTACACCTTTTGACAGTTGAACCTAGACTTTACTTAAACTTGACAGAGCAAATTAATTTTAAAAAGTAAAGATTGTTATTCATATTTCTATAACATAACTTACCATCACGCTAAATTCCCGGAAGGGTTAGGCAGAGGTGTACACCTACAGTTCGCCGGTATGTTTTAGGTCCCATGTAATAGGGGGCGAACTTATTGCCAATAACCGACCACAAATCAAGAGCCCGAGCTGCTACTGAGAATTTCATAGAAAAACCCAATAACACTTTGCTCAACCTGGGGATATAACCCAGGACCTCTAGCGTAGCAGTCGCGCTTGGGACCACTAGACTAATGAGGCAGTCAAAATAAAAAAATCGAAAGTCAAAATTTCTATACTATAACTTATTTATAACATTTGAAAGTCATATGCTTATTTGCCACTAACCAAGACTACTTTGATATTTTACTAAAATAGAGGTCGAATACGACATCTGACCTACATGGTGGTCCGTAATACAAAAATACCTAAAACACAAAATAAATTTACAGCCCATACCGGTACTCCCAAAGGACACAAAACCCCCGACCTTGCTCAAAAAACCGCCACTTGACGGCTGTGTCATTTGTCAAATATTATGATAAGAATGTCAAGTGGAATTCACAGTGACAATTCAGAGGCACTTCCCATTAAAAGCTTAGAAAATTCTATTTATCTAACGGAATTTATAGCAGGCTGAAATGTTTATGAAATGCGAAGATAATTTCAACAAAGTCGGGAGTCAACAGGGACTTGATTAAGATTAACGGAATAAGCCCCCAAGTCTTCCTAAGACCTGGGACTGACACTGTTAGGGATTTATATTAATGGACCAACTAAACGGCTATCTGACAGGCCTAGTGTAGCCGACACTTGGTATAACTCGTTTGGAACCGTTTAAATTTAAGCCGAGCAAAATTTACGCGTTTTGGCAGTTGAAACTAGAATTTACTTAAAATTGAAGTTAAGTTGACTGCCTCATTAGTCTAGTGGTCCCAAGCGCGATTGCTACACTAGAGGTCCTGGGTTCGGTCCCTACGTCGAGCAAAGTGTTATTGGGTTTTTCTATGAAATTCTCAGTAGCAGCTCGGAGTCTGGATTTGTGCCCGGTTAATGGCAATAGGCTTGCCCCCTATTACATGGGACCTAAACATACCGGCGAACTGTGGGTGTATATTAGTACGCCTCTGCCTAACCCTTCGGGGAATACAGGCGTGATGATGGCATGTTGAAGTTAAGCAAATTAATTTAAAAAAGTAAAGATTGCTATTCAAATTTCTGTAAGTACTTAGTAAACTTATTTATAACTTTTTAATATTCTATGATCCTTACTAATATTATAAACGTGAAAGTTTGTGAGTATGGATAGATGTATGCATGTGTGGATGTTTATTACTTTTACGCCAGAACGGCTGAACGGCTGAATCTGGATGAAATTTGGCACAGAGATAGGTTATAATCTGGAATGACACATAAGCTACTTTTTATCCAGGTCGGACTCAATTCTGAAGCCCACGCAGATAATGTCGAGGGCAGAATCTAGTTAATTATAAAGTAAACTTTTTAAATAAATGAACTTAATTTCAATCATTTTGTGGTCTTCAGAACCAAAAGTCAGACACCAATCAAATGAATACGGAACCAATTAACAACTATATTCTATCAATCAGTAGAAGAACAATAAAAATAAAATCAACCTTTTTCTTAATAAAAACCGCTTCATAAATATAGAGGTCATATTAATAAGTACAACTGCTACGCAAGAGGTCCTGGGTTCGATTGCCAGATCGAGCAGTGTTATTGGGTTTTTCTATGAAATTCTCAGTAATAGCTCGAAGTTTGAGATTTGTTCCCGGTTAATGGCTCGATCATAACATACCGGCGAATTGTGATTGTATATTATAAAACATATATCACGTATTATATCATTAATATAATGTTATAAATATTTCTTCGCGGAATACAAGCGTGATGGTGTTTTTTTTTATATATCTACCACTAAAGTGGCAAACAAGCATACGACTCGCCTGATAGTAAGCGTTTACCGTAGCCTATGGACGCTTGCAACACCAAGGGTATCACTCGTGCATTGCTGACCCTGTAAATTAAGGAGGAATAGTTGGGCTGGCAGCATCGCAGACTTTCTGCCATGCATGACAGCGGTTGTAACACACCACCACCAGTCCCCCACACTGCCAACACAACGCTTCCTCGCGGAGCTATTTGGCTACGATTTTCTGCAAGGTGGAGGTACTTCCCCAGTCGAGCAGTTCCAATTGTGAGTGGAATCATTCATTTCCACTATGCCCTACCTCTCTTAAGAATGTCTCTGTGTCTCTTAAGAATGATATGTTATGGCCATGCTTTTTTTCAGCATAAATACTTACCTATCCTTATTTTTTTATCTGAAATTGTCTAATTAACCCACAAGCTCACAAAATAGGGACGGTTAAGGCCTGAAGTATAATTTTCCAGAATACGAAATTTAGATTTAATGGGAGCGTTCAATAAATATGAGCTGAAGTTAATGAAGGCAAACGGAGTCGACCCATTTATGTGGAAGGGTAAGGCTCTTCAACGTGAATCTTTGATAATGGCGAGATGAGATCCCGATAAATCGCACATCATACGCCGTTTCCATGTGACTAGAATAACAAGTACTGTATCAGGGTTACCAATCTACTTATGTGGAATAATATCACATAGGTACCATCACGCCTATATTCCACGAGAGTTAGGTAGAGGCGTACTAAAGCTTGGAGGCTGAGATTTGCACATAACATAATCAACCCATTATACTGTCCCACTGCTGGGCACGGGTCTCCTCTCAGAATGAGAGGGATTAGGCTATAGTCCACCACGCCGGCCTAGTGTGGGTTGGTAGACTTCACACGCCATCGAGAAAATCTCTCAGGCATGCAGGTTTCCTCACAATGTTTTCCTTCACCGTTTAAGCGCGTGATTATTAACTATTTAATACGCACATGACTTCGAAAAGTCAGAGGTGCGTGCCTTGGGTTCGAACTCGAGACCTTTGACTTGGCAGTCTAACGGTCATACCACTAGGCTATCATTGCTTTCACAGGTTGAGATTGTGCCCAGTTAATTGCTCATGGCTAAGTAAAAACTAAGCTGATCAACTGATCTGCACGGTTACGCTGCGGTCAGTCTTTGGATGGGTGACCATTCTTAACACATCGAGACCCCTCCGTGCCTCGGAGAGCACGTAATGCTGTCGGTCCCGGTTGTCTTACGAAACTCTATGACAATTGTCAGTGGTCGTCAGAAGCCCAAAAAGCCTGACAACCAGTCTTCCCTCTGCATATCGGTATTGCCCAGAAATTGGGTTTCAGAGGTCTGATGGCAGTCGTTTTGTTTAAAATATTGATAATCAGCCGCATCTGGTTAGATTGGAAGCTGACCCCAACATAGTAGGGAAAAGACTCGGAGGACGAATGGCAATATGCTCGCCATCTTTTAGATCTAAATATACTAGAGAACTTTGGGTTACATTTATACCCCTCTGCCTAAACTTTCGGGGAATAGAGGCGTGACGGTATGTTATGGTCATACTATTATTACTCATTCCTGTGAGTGTTATCAGTTTTAACCTAGTAATATGCTATATCTTAGGCTGGTATATTTTAGGTCCCATATAAGAATATGGGACCTAAAATATCAGCCATCTATTGTTCTACATTAGTACAACTCGTACTCGTACGTGACTTATAATGACAATCTAGGTATTTTTGTAACTCTTACTCCTAGGAGTTCTAAGATACAGGCTTTGACTTTGTTTAGACTCCAGATCTCCCACAAATTACAAAAAATTGTCTACCTTTGTCAACTATTATATTATTATTTCAGTAAAGAAAATTTCAATCAAGGGCAGGATTTGAACCTGCGTCACCTGGTTGGATACACCAGATGATCTGACCTCTAAGCCACCTTGAACCCCACCTGCCTCATTGAAATTTTGCCTTCTGAATTTACGTCATAAGGTGACGCGATTGAATTTTTCCTTTACTAAAATAACTTTATAATCTTAGTATAGAAAATGCACAAAAGTCACAAAAATATAACTATCATATTACTTATGTAAGACAAGAATGTAATTTTAGGAGATGAATTAAACATATATATTATTATTATAACACAATTTCATTTTACATACCTTACCTAATAAAAATATTTCTCAAACAAGATTGTATTTGTTGAACAAATTAATGTAACGCTGCCGAAAAGTTATTTTTTTTACATTTAGAAGTAAGCAAAAATGAAATGGAAGAGTGAACGTTCTTTTTGGCAAAAGTTCTGAAATCTAATTTACATGATTTTACCTCTTATATGAAATATACCCGATAAGTATTTTAGAATATATTATGGAACATGATATTATGTAAGTATAGGAATTTTCAAAAGATTTTCAAGACTGTTCATATTGTATTTCCACCCTAGTGTCAATGTATCATAACTTAATATTGATTTGCAATATTAGAAATTAACAATTAACGTCTGACGTGATCAGTTAAATATATTAATATAATAAATTTGTAACAGGCCGATGTCTGTACATTATAGACATCAGAAGCCAGAACATCAATTTTTTAGATTTTTTGTCTGTCTGTATGCTTATACATAACATAAAATACCATGACGCCTGTATTCCCCGAAGAGTTAGGCAGAGGCGTACTTAATGTACACCCACAGTTCGCCTGGTATGTTGAGGTCCCATGTTATAGGGGGCGAGCCTATAGCCATTAACCGGGCACAAATCCAGACTCCGAGCTGCTACTGAGAATTTCATAGAAAACTCAATAACACTTTGCTCGACCTAGGGATCGAACCCAGGACCTCTAGCGTAGCAGTCGTGCTTGGGACCACTAGACTAATGAGGCAGTCTGCTTGTACATGTATCACGCAAAAATAACTGCATGGAATTGATGCAGTTTTCACCGATGTAATGCTAGAGGTCTAGCATCTGGAGCATCTTTTACCTTGATACGTTGCCTAGACATACCATCACGCCTGTATTCCTCGAAGAGTTAGGCAGAGGTGTACTAATGTACACCCACAGTTCACCGGTATGTTTAGGTCCCATGTAATAGGTGTAAATAAATAATAAGCTCAATAACACTTTGCTCGACGTGGGAATCGAACCCAGGACCTCTAGCGTGGCAGTCGCGCTCAGGATCATTAGGCTGCTAACTGCCTCATTACAGTTACGCTGCTTAAAAGCCGAGTCATAGTAAATAAAGCTTTAAAAGATGTGATTAAAACTGCGGGCAAAAGCTATC
The DNA here is from genome assembly GCA_910591435.1 of Acronicta aceris. Taxonomy (NCBI): domain Eukaryota; kingdom Metazoa; phylum Arthropoda; class Insecta; order Lepidoptera; family Noctuidae; genus Acronicta; species Acronicta aceris. The sequence continues at coordinate 15,515,106 of OU342762.1, read as the reverse complement.
CTTGTAATAAAATCACAAAACCAAAATTTAAGGAATACCTGAGTCGATAAGTACTCAAATTACCCTTTCTATGCGTAACGGATAAAAAAACTTTTTTTATTCTTGATAGGCTTACGTTTGACCGCCAATTCGCGACACTGCGCTCTACGATGGAGCGCGGTGGTCTATAAGAAACCGATTCATTAAAGACACACAGATTATACTAATACTAATCATTAACATCTTTTTCCAAAGATTTTTTTTTAATAAAAATAGGCTTCCAAACTACTCTTTAGGGGAAAGGTGTGATTCTCAGGTCAATTTTAACAAAGGGCCAAAAATTCATTATCGAAAACCATAAAAATGTATGCTGTTATCAACATGCTAACACGTCATTATTAATTATTTTTTATCATAGTTTATAGTTAGTTTATTTTTAGTCATAGTTGTCTAGCAGCTGAAATTAATAACTTATTTCTGAAATTTTTTCACTATTGGATATTGAAATTAGACATAAAATCTATAGAAGTAATTGTCAAGTTTTAATCTCCAGTAGGGAAAGCATACTGTCATTAACGGGACACATATTCCAAACTCCGAGCTGTTACTGAGGATTTTTATGGAAAACCTCAATAACACTTTGCTCAACTTGTGAATCGAACCAAGGAACTCTAGCGTAGCAGTCGCGTTCAGGACCATTAGGCTGCGGCAGTTAAGTAAAAATAAATTATTATTATTATTAAAAGCCCATAGTATCCCAGTGCAGGGCAAAGGCCTCCCCACTCTCCGTCTACTTCTCTCTGTCTATTGCTCTTAAGGACCAGCCTTTTTGAAAAGAGTCCAGCTCATCACGCCATCTCCGTTTGGGCCTGCCGTGTTGGCGTGTTTGAACAAGAAATTGAATAGGTGAAATTTAATAGATAGAATTCTTGGTTTTAGATAATATGGTAAGAATTAATAGATATGATTTTTGGTTGAAACTAGCACCAACATCTTTAGCATATTGATAACAATATTCAGTATTTGAATCCAAAAAGTTTGCAACAAAAAAGCAGTAAGAGTAAAAGTGGAAAATGTGCGGACATTCCCGCCGTTAGCGGTCCTTTCCCCTGTTTCACCGCAGGGGATTCGGCGAAGTAAATAAGGAAAGAAAAAAAGTTTTCCAACAGTACAGTCTTGAAGTTATCTGAGTTAAACCTACCTTAGTGTATATCAAATGTTACTGAGAAAAAACAAATAACTATGTTGTAGGCGTTATTTTCTAAATTGCGGTAACAAATTCAATCCTTTCCCCAAAAATCATGTAAATATTACTACATTTCATCAAAAAAAAATATGTTGTAGCGATCATGTGGATGCCGGTTCGAAACCCACCCGTTACACTGCCGACGTGAATCCACTCGTAACACAAGCATTTAGCTTAGCACGAGAGGTTAACAAGAATACTAGTTAGTAATATGCGACCCACATTACTAGTAAGTTTTTATTGAAAAAAAATATATATATATATATATATATATATATATATACCATTTTCAGCATTTATAATCATATATAATCCATGTTAAAATCACTTAAAATGTGTTTTATTTAATTTCTATGTATAGATTAAAATAAAAATTACTAATAAAACGATTGGAAAACTAAATAATATTTTGATACAGTTATCTTACGTTAAAAAAAGATAACAAAAATATAAGGTAGCTGTTAGTAATCGTGACATTAAGACGTCCAACACCTCAATCTACCCGTGACAATGGATGCTGTAAAGGATCCGAAACGTCAGGAATTAAAAAATATCAATACAACACGGTAAAATCCGTAAAAAGTAGATTTATTCAAATGTCTAATATTCGCATTAGTGCCAGAAACCAATAAAAACTACAAAAAAAATAAAAATTATGTCCTACAAAAAATTACACATGATTAATCAATCGTTATTTGTCCTCAATAAACTTATAGGGATGGAAACGTTTGAATGTGTATCAATAAAACGATAATGTTTTGTAAATAAACGTTAGAAAAAAAAAACAAACGGCACTTTTAGCATTTCCATTCAACTAATTAATTATATCCATATAACTTATTTACTACCTACCTCATTAATCTAGCGGGCCTAACCGCGACTGCTAAGGTAGAGGTCCTGAGTTTGATTCCCCTTTATGATCTTTATTTATGAAATTCTCAGTAGTAGCTTGGAGTTTGAATTTGTACCCGGTTAATGTGTGTAATTTGAAGAAGGTGGCTGGCAGCGGATGGATGCGAACTGCCCAAGAGTGGGATGGTTGGCGCTCCTTGGGGGAGGCCTACGTTCAGCAGTGGATGGCAATAGGCTGATTTGATTGATTGATTGATTGATTAATGTGTGTACATTAAACCTCTGCTACGTGTCGGTATGTATAATGAATATGTGGAAACTAATCAAACTGTCAGCTTATAATTTGTTTATCTTTTAAATCACATTGTTGATGGATTAACTGTTTATATTAGCAATGTTTATTGTTATTTTTTAGTAAAGGAAAAAATTCAATCGCGGGCAGGATTCGAACCTGCGTCTTCTGGTTTGATATACCAGACGCTCTGACCGCTAAGCTTAATTTTTTCCTTTACTAAAAAATAACTTAATAATCTTAGCATGGAAAATGCAAAAAAATCACAAAAAGATAATGTTTATTGTTTAATTTTTCAATGATACTTAAATTAATTAAAAGTGACAAAATTCGAACTGGAAAGGTTACATTTTCCTGAGTGGTTTTGTTTAAAAAGACAAGTACGAACAAAAGTCTCATTAACTCTACCGTCTTCCATCCTAAAGCTAATCAGGAAATTGAAGAAAAAATGTACGTGTATATGATCAAGAAAAATGGTTTTCAGTTCATTCAGCTATAAATCTTTGCTCGTATTTAATGAATTACGGATGTATCTACAATTTATTAAAACATCCATACACTTTAGGTTTATTTTAAATTCAATATTGTTATAGGTATATGATTTAATATTAGGTTGCTTTAAATGTAAGATCTCTTTGCAATTATACAGTAGGGTATAATTTGTGTTACCTTATTTTGATAAATAAAAATACGCAGTAGATACATTATCATCATTATTTACCTACAATGTTGGGATTTTCGTCTAACGAGATCCAGCTGACTATCCTTACTAATATTATAAAAGTGAATGTTTGTAAGTATGGATGTTTGTTACTCATTCACGCCAGAACGGCTGAACGGTTCTGGATGAAATTTGGCACAGATATAGATTATAGTCTGGAATAACACATAGGCTACTTTTTATCCAGGTCGGACCCAATTCTGAAGTCCACGCAGACAAAGTTGTGGGCAGAAGCTAGTAAATTATAATACCATTTTTAACCACAACATGTTAATAACACAATTTAAATTTAAATCAATCAAAATATAAATTCGAGTCCAGTAACTGCTGTATATAAACAGACAGACGGATTTTACTTAGATTAACAAAATGAATGCATTTATTTACCAGATTTACCTACAATCCATACAAATAAAATGTATTAGTAATCACGAATAAACAAATACTTATAACGCTGTAGCTTTTATAAATAATATAAAAGTTAAACGTGATATTTTATTTTTGAAAAATTGTGTTTAAATACAATTTAAACATATTTTAAGAAGTTGGCGCAAGTGGCTCTAATATTATTATTTAAAAAAAACAATTTTACACAAATTTTCAGTTGGATGTTTCATAATTCTGCTCAAAGCCGCAATTTGAAGAACTTTAATTCCAAAATATACTTATGTTACGCTAATATAGTAATCTTAACGTAACTTTACTCACCGGGAAGCGAAAGAAATATCCCACTGTAGCAATTGAACACATAGCTCACAAACACTTCTATAAACACAACCGTAAAAAGATAAAACTCTTTCAATTTCCTAATAGTTTGCGCTACACACACAAAGTTACTACCGACTCGGAATCCCTCGCTCATCATTAATTCATGTTAACAAAAACTTTTTTTCTCATCAACGTTTACGTCATCGACTACATTTTATTTCGTTTCTAGGTTAATGAAACATCGTCTGTTAGGGGCTTAGATGATATTCGTGTGCACTCTCCGAATGCCGCGTTCACACTACGTAAGGGCGTAACTTGACGGATCCACAGTGCGCTTGCGTGGAACTGAGTGACTCTTCTCCCTGACGGACTTATTCACGAGTTAATTAATATATCAACTTTTCTTCATCCCTCTATATTAACTGTCACCTTTAATAAAATATTTCGGCTTAGTATCTTTTCCCTCTGCTGGGGTGAACTTTGACCGATGAAATTTGGAAATAAAATTAGGGCTGGTACTGCTAAGTATCCAATTAAAGGTCTAATAAATTAATCTACAGTGTCCGCTGTCTTGACAGGACACTTTAGACTTCCACGCTAATTACAGTTTCTTACGTATTTCGCTAATCTGTTCGTTTGTTTAAATAAAGTTTTCGTTAAAGAGTATCCATTACAGTGGAGTATGATCGATTACATTAATTAAATAAACAAATTAAAGTCTGGTAGCTGTTCACTATGCCTATCCGGTGGCGGACGTGACTCGAATCGGTAAGTGCTTATTCAACCACTCAGTCCTGGGTAAGGTACGATTCAGTTGAATTTGTTTAGCGACTAGATTATTTCTATCTTTCGTTTTTTAGAAATTATATTTTTTTGTAGCGACAACATATTATTATATTCTACTATACATATGTGTTGCTTCTCTTATTTCCATGTTGGATGTATGCTTTTTATCTAACATTAGGTATTCTATTTATTAGTAAGCTAGCCCCTGAGTGGGAAATTGTACGGGATTCTTAACCACTCAAACCACCTCGGTGGTCACCATCAGCATAATATGCAGGAGCACTGTATTCTCTTAAAAGGTCACCTACTATCGGATGGCCAGAAACACGAAAAGGTGACCTCGATTCATGGTAGATAAACACAAAACACTTTAAGTCCACTTTAATCATGCGTACCGCTGAAAAGTAAAATGCCCTTCCTGAGTAGGTCTTCCTCCATAAATATAATCACCCAGATTATGTCTATGGAGGGAGTTTATTTGCTGTCTTTAAATCACAAGTGAATCGGTTTTTTCTAGGCAAGTGCGCTCCATTGTAAATCACAGCGAACTCGCGGTCAAGCGTAGGCCTATCAGGAATAAAAGAAAAAATCTCTCTCTCCCTTCTGCAACGTCTGTTAATGCACTCCCTTAAAATCTTCTCTTTGAACCACCGCCCGTACCGCCGTCTTCTCGGAAGACGGACTTCCTTCTCTCGGAAGGAAAGCCTGCCTACTTTAAATAGTGCAGAGAAATCGCCAATAAAGCGACTAATATTCGATAATTGAAACTGATAAAGCATGACTAGCCAGCTACATTACTATGTAGATATAACTAAATTGTAACCGAAACAATGCAGTACTTCGTTGTTGAGTGCGATTAATTGTGACGTACCCGTTGCGATCCGGAATCTAAAGTCGGACTTCAAGTCACGAATAAATACTTTCCACAATAGCGTACAACCGTGAGGTACGGAATGAAGAAAGGAGACTTTTTGGCTTGCAGTTAAACATCACACGCTAATAAAAATAGTCTGAGAAGCACTCTTTGCGCAGTCTCCCAGGAATGGTCTCAACAGACGTTGACCAACGAGGATTTTTTATGAAAGGTAGAGCATAGTGGAATTGAATATTCCACTCATAATTGGAGCTGCTCGACTGGGGAAGTACCTGCATCTTGCAGAAAATCGTAGCCAAATGACGTAGCTCCGTGCTATGTTGTGTTCCTAAAGGTGAGCAAGGTCACCAGAGCTCCGCGATGAAGCGTTGTGTTGGCAGTGGAGGGGACCGGTGGTGTTTTGTTACCACCGCTGTCATGCACGGCAGCATGGTTCCTATGCTGCCAGCCCAACTATTCCTTCATACAAGGTCGGCAACGCGCGAGTAATACCCCTGATGTTGCAAGCGTCCATAGGCTACTGTAACCGCTTAACATCAGGCGGGCCATATGCTTGTTTGCCACCTTAATGGTATAAAAAAAAGTATTTGAAGAGGACACAGTAACCCTGGTTTTATTAAATAAGAATCTTAAAGTCCCTGGTCTAATCCCAGAAGACCGGTTGCCTTCTAAAGGTTTCCCCACATAAACCAAAAAATACGTACCTACTAAATAATTTTCTATTAGTGAAAAAAACGCAGAGCAATGGCTGGTTCCTTATACAATGTGAAGGAAAGCTTAGACTTTAATTTGGGATTTCAGGAAATTCCTACGGGATTGGGAAAAACAGTAAATAATGAAAGATATTTCTAGGTAAAGGTTTTTAACGTCTTCACTGCCAGATGGCGTCGCTTAAGAGGCGAAAATATCTGACTTGACTGGAGGTAAGATCTCTTGGGGTCTGACACGCTGGCGACCACCATTACGTCGGAGTCTGTCATAAAGCACCTTGGCATGCGTTTCAACTTTTACGCGTAACAGCCAGTTCCTCCACGGTTGTTGCGGCTCCAGCAGCCTGTAGTATCATTTGCCACTCCTCTGGTGTATTTTTTTTATGGGATAGGAGGGCAAACGAGCAGACGGATCGCCTGATGGTAAGCGATCACCGCCGCCCATGGACACCCGCAACACCAGGGAGTCACGAGTGCGTTGCCGACCTTTTAAAAGGGGATTGGACCTCCGGTAACCTCACTCACTCGGCGAAACACAACGCAAGCGATGTTTAACGCCGGTCTTCTGTGAGGCCGTAGTATCACTCCGGTCGAGCCGGCCCATTCGTGCCGAAGCATGGCTCTCCCACGCAAAAATCTATTGTATGAGGTAATTGCACCTTTAAAGATAGTGTATAAGGTAATAAATAAATAAATGAAATAAATAGATAAATAATATCTTCACGTTTGACTTGATACCATTTCATATTTACATAATAGAGAGTAGATTATAACTGGCAATACATTTAGAGCATATTGAATTATATGAATTGGCGTGAAGATGAGATAGAGGATAAATGTATTACTATTCAATATTACTAACTTTGTATTAAGAGAATTGTTCACTCGTTGTTGGATCGTTGAAAGTCTTTTCACAGAACTGTGAATGTTACGAAACTGCATCGGTTATTGTGTTGCAATTGTCATAAAAGTCAATTGACCAGCTATTTTTATAGATATTAGTCGCCATTTCTGCTGCAATTTTATCGTTAAGTGCATATATGTGGGTTCTCTAGTACGTACGAACCTCCTACATTAAAGTATAAAAGTCCGACATTATTATTTATTATATTCTGCGTTAAAATGCGATGAGTTTCATGACATACTTTGGACACAAAATTATTTAAACTTTTTGAGAAGAATTTACTCTTAATTTCTCTTTCTTTAAACTACGTGTACCATAATGCCTATATTCTCTGAAGGCTTAGGCAGAAGCGTAGGTAATAATGTACAGTACACCCACAGTTCGCCAGTATGTTATAGTCTCATGTAATGGGATTCCCGATCTGTGAAATAACTGGCCAAAAAATCAAAACTAACAATTCTCAAGATGACGACCTGCTAATAATACAGGTTTTGCTGGTAACTATGAGCTACGGTTGCTAATTAGGTACTATAAGCTGACATTTATGCTTGTTTGAATTCAATAAAAAAATTACATTGAGTAATCTTTTTTTAAACATAAAACATGTCCAACAAAAATGTAACATTTTAATGTTGCTCTGTATTCCATAAGACCTACATTTTCTTGGATACCTACATTATAACTGTCTTACGTCCTTTTGGGAGGCTAGCATTTGTTCCTTTCTTTCTATCGTCTTTCTAGCTTTTTGATGCAAAAAGGAAAAGCTTTTTTGTTGCCTGTGGCGGCATTCGTAGAAATTTATTGAATTTTTTCAAATTCCCAATAACACTTTGCTCGAACTGGGAAGTTTGGACCAAAACCATCCATAAAGCCAAAAATATAGATAAACAGAGTTACTTTCGTATTTATAATATTAAAGATAATGTAAATGCTGATATGAAATGAAAGCAGTGATAGCCTAGTGGTATGACCGTTGGACTGCCAAGTCAGAGGTCTCGAGTTCGAACCCAAGGCACCTCTGACTTTTCGAAGTCATGTGAGCATTAAATAGTTAATTATCATGCGCTTAACCGGTGAAGGAAAACATCGTGGGGAAACCTGCATACCTGAGAGATTATGTCGATGGCGTGTAAAGCCCCATACATAATCAACCCGCACTAGGCCAGCGTGGTGGACTATAGCCTAATCCCTCTCATTCTGAGAGGAGACCCGTGTCCAGCAGTGAGACAGTATAATGAGTTGATTATGTATATATAAATGCTAATCAGGATATTAATAATTCGGTAAAATAACAAATAGAGTTGACCGTTGTCATTTATTATGAAAGTATGAGTCAAATGACTGTACTAATAATTTATTAGTCATGCGGGCGTGTTCCATCACTGACGTCCGCGTCCCTCGGGACAATGTGACTTCTTCGTTAATATTCACCCTTACTTTACAACACGACTTTGCTCACATTTTTAGCTCAATACCACCATAAATACATTTTTATATAACTCTCGAGACTATATCCATGAATATTATAAGTGTAGAGCCATATTTTAAAACACTCCGTAAGCCTCTATTACCTAATAATACTATCAATACTTCTTGTGTATGTGTGAGTTTTCCGTGCTGTAGCGACATCTATCGCGCTAAGTACGAACTACTAGGAAGCAAATCCTGAATCGCGCAAGTAACATTTGTAACGCAACTTGCTTATAAAATTTGTTAAGAAAACCCTATCCGACCCGTAAAGGTATTGTTAGGTATCGAGGATCGGTTCTATTTATATAAACACTAGAGTTCCCGTGCGCAGCTTCGCCTGCGTACTTAGGTAATTTTTGTTTCTAAAATATACTGTGCCCACTGTAAATTGAAAAATACCGGTTTCATAGTTTTTTCAAATTCAATATTTAAGAGTGTAAAAGAGGGCGTGAAATCAATACAAACGTCATCTGTTTGCCATTTTATGATATGCAACCTCCATGGTGTAGGTACAGAGGACACAGTATTTTTTTATTGACAATATCGGCAAACGAACAGATCAGCCACTTGATGGTAAGTAGTCATCGCTGCCGATGGACACCTCCAATACCAGAGAAGTTGCTGATGCGTTGCCGAGCTTTAAGGACTGCAGACTGCCAGAGCCGCAGCAACCAAGGGGGAACTGGCTCTTACGCGCAAAAGTCGAAACACACACCAACGTGCTTTACGACAGACTCTGATGTAAGGGTGGTCGCCAGCCAGTCAGATCCCGAGAGGTCCTACAACCGAGCAAAATATATCGAACAGTATATTTAAAAAAAATAAAATTATCTACGTAGGCGAAACTGCGCACAGGAAGTCTAGTCTAGTATATACAAGCACTGTCCTGCTCTGAAAAGGTACGATGGTCGATATTATCGTAATATATTCTAAAGGGAACATTATTAATTGAATTAAAACGTTGGTAGCGTCGTCAGTACCGCCGCGTTATTAAATAAGGATTTAATATTCATTCGACAAAGGAGTATAACTTGTGGATGTTTCAAATATTTGATTATAATTTTGAGCTAGTATGTAGTACTTCTATAGCAGTGATAGCCATATAGGTCTCGAGTTCAAACCCAAGGCACGCACCTCTGACTTTTCGAAGTCATGTGCCTATTAAATAGTTAATTATCACAAGGTTAAACGGCGAAGGAAAACATCGTGAGGAAATCTACATGCCTGAGAGATTTTCTCAATGGTGTGTGAAGTCTGCCAACCCGCACTAGGCCAGCGTGGTGAACTATAGCCTAATCCCTCTTATTCCGAGAGGAGACCCGTGCCCAGCAGTGGGACTGTATAATGGGTTGATTATGTATGTTATGATGTTGTACTTTTATAACTTTAACGTGTGTATCTGTGTGTCTGTCTGTGGCCTCGTAGCGCCCAAAGGAATGGACCGATTTTGATTCTGTTTTTTTTTTTTGCTTAAAAGTTAACTTCATAGAGCCTATTCTTAGCTATGATTAAAGAAAACCTGGCCAGCCGTTAGAAGATTATCAGCTCTTCTCTAGTTAATGAAGGACATACGCCGATCATATTGGTGAAGTCCTTTAAAAAGGTTAGGTGCGTAGCACTCGCAACCGGCGTGTATGTATGAGAAGATGTATGAATGTGGAAGAAGCAAAAGAAGTATGCAAGAATCGTAGCAAGTGGCAGTCTATAGTTTCTGCCTACTCCTATGGGAGACAGGCGTGAGTGTATGTATGTAACTTCCACAGGTATATCGATTTGAAATTTGGTATCTTACAACTAGGTATAATAACATGCTTTTCATAGATGTCGCCAACGTCACCTTATGACGTAAATTCAGAATGTGAAGGCAAAGCTTCAATCAGGTTGATGAGGTTCGCGGTGGCTTAGAGGTCAGAGCGTCTGGTGTATCCAACCAGGAGACGCAGTTTTTACTAAGATAACTTTATAATCTTAGCATGGAAAATACAAAAATATCACAAAAAGATATTTGGTATCCTGTTAATTCAAAAATATTGCAAGAACATGGTTACCATCACTTGATATTGCAGGTGTTATTAAACTTTAAATTTAATGTAATATTCATTATCATATAATGAAGGTATCGACTGAGTTCTCAATGTAGGACTTCGTTTAAATTTCAACGGCATTTTTAATTTTTTTAATCATTTAACCCTGTAACATGATGGTCTTGAAAGTCCGCTCCTAAAAACACAAGTCGATTTTAAAAACAACAGAACTTTTTACCGATGTTGGGTTCTCAATTAATTTGTATGTAGTCATCGAATTTTGAAAGAATTTATATTTGTCTGTATTTTGTGGGCGGGGTGTACTAATGTACACCCACAGTTCGCCGGGCATGTAATACGAGTAGAGGGCGAGCCTATTGCCGCAAATCTAAACTTCGAGCTTCTACAGAACATATAAAAGAAAAAGCAAATAAAACTTTGCTCGACCTGGGAACCTAACCTAAGAGCTCTAGCTTAACAGTCTAGCTTATATAGCACTAAATGAATAATTTAGTCAAATTAATCTTTTAATAAAAACTAGCTTTTGCCACCGACTTCGTCCGCGTGGAATAGTTACTTTGTTCCCTAGTTCTTCGCCCGCGGTTTCACCTGCGTTGCCCCGTTCCAAAGGGTTGTAGCGTGATGTTTTATAGCTTGAAACCTTTCTCATGAATCACTCATTTTCCCAACATTTCCCTTCACTGCTCTGCTCCTATTGATCGTAGCGTGATGAAAAGTATACTATAACCTGCCCAGGAGTATGAAGAACAATTGTACCAAGTTTCGTTGAAATCCGTCGAGTGGTTTTTGTTTCTATAACGAACATATAGACAGACAGACAGACAGACAAAAATTTTACTGATTCCATTTTTGGCGTCAGTATCGATCACTAATCACCCGCTGATAGTTATTTTGGAAATATATTTCATGTACAGAATTGACCTCTCTACAGATTTATTATAAGTATAGAATATAGAAGATTATACCATTTTGTAATTCGTATTAACAACGATATCATGATTAATAAAACACGAAAGTTTGTATGTATGGATGATTGTTACTCTTTGACGCCAGAACGGCTGAATAAAATAGAGGATAAAATTTGGCACTCAGATAGATTATAGCCTGAAATAATACATAGGCTACTTTTTGTCCAGGTCGGATCCAATCCTGAAGTCTATGCAGATCAAGTGGCGGGTAGAAGCTAGTTAGTTATAAAAATATTAATCCGACATGGTCTGACACTTAATTAATTTAATGTACTGAGCTGTAATTCAGTCTAAGTGATAATGATCCTCTTACATGAGTTTATTGCAGACATTGTTGACTAAGAACACTCCTTGATCCCAACATTTATTAGCTTTATATGACTTTGCTGCGTATATAAATATAATAAGTATATTTATTTTAACACGACGCAATTCTATCCAGTTGGTTTCAGCTTTTCTTCTTTCTATTTTATTAAAAAAATGTGGTTAGGAATTTCTTACGTCGACTGAGAAAATACTCACACCATAACTCGACTTGAGACCTGAGATATACATACACACACGCACACTTAAATACACACCTAAGCATAAATGATACACACTTGCATATATTATACATAATTTTAGTAATCTATCATGTTTCCATGTTTCAAATTTGTTATGTTTTTGATTATAATTTTCTAAAATATTAAAATTATTTACTGGTTTCTGACACATTATTTATTTTATTATTTGTCCATTGTAGCAGTAACTTACCTTTATAAAACTCAACTCCAAAATACAGTTCCAAAATAGTTCCAATTCCAAAGAGTTCCAAAATACAGACTCAGCCTCATTTGGAAACCACTATTTTAATGTTAAACGCTGCTTATTTCTGAAGTAAAGTTTTTTTTTTAATTCTCGAGGTAACGAATGTCAATACTTTCACAACTGTAACTATGGGGCAGCAGTAGCGATGACCACTATGATATGGAATCTAAGGCACGAAACACACTAACTTTTCGAAATCACGTGTTTATTAATAACTAGCTGCAGCCCGCGATTTTGTCCGCGTGGACTTCAAAATTGGGTCTGACCTGGATAAAAAGTAGCTTATGTGTTCTTCCAGGCTATAGCCTATCTCTGTGCCAAATTTTATCCAGATCAATTCAGCCGTGACGTGAAAAAGTAGCAAACATCCATACATACAAGGATCCATACATACATTGGTAAGGATTAATTATCACTCGCTGAAACGGTGAAGAAAAACATCGTGAGGAAACCTGCATGCCTAAGAGATTTTCTCAACGGCATGAGAAGTTTGCCATCCCACATTAGGTCATAATGGCCTAGCCGTTTAAGGGTTGATGATGATGATGAACTGTAGGGCAAGGAAAGGAATGGATGTTATTGTAGTTGTCATCAATCTGATGTCACCGACCTGGGTTAAATTTAAATACCCCTGCAGCATCAAGACAAGGTTACCATGTTTTTGCAATATCATTGTAGTAACAGGATACCAAATTTTAAGTCGACCTGACCGTGCGCAAATCCCTTCATGAACCAAAAAAGAGCTGATGATCTTTAAACGGCTGGCCAGATTGTTTTAAATTCTAGCTGAGAACACTCTCGCTCGAGTCACTGTTCAAACAATAAAACTGAATCAAAATCAGTCCATTTGTTTGGGCGCTACGATACAACAGACAGACATACAAACATGCAAACATCTACACTCCTCTATTTCGTTGGGGGTTAAAAAGGCTCTAACCATTGAACTTTACGACTGCTTTTCGTTATAACAAATATGAAGAAATATATAAAAAAAAAATAACTTAAAAAAAAATACATATATATGAACTCATCATTTTGTATGACCAATTTAATATGAATTTGTTTATATCTATAACATAACATAATCAACCCATTATACTGTCCCACTGCTGGACACGGGTCTTCTCTCAGAATGAGAGGGATTAGGCTATAGTCCACCACGCTGGCCCAGTGCGGGTTGGCAGACTTCACACGCCGTCGTGGAAAACTCTCAGGCATGCAGGTTTCCTCACGATGTTTTCCTTCACCGTTGAAACGCGTGATAATTAACTATTAATACGCAAATGACTTCGGAAAGTCAGAGGTGCGTGCCTTGGGTTCGAACTCGAGACCTTTGACTTGGCAGTGCAACGCTCATACCACTAGGCTATCACTGCGCTTCCCGATACAAAATGTATGAGAAAATAAATTTTCTTCATGATGTTTTTTTCGTGAAGTTTTTCGATGTTTTAATAGTTATTCTGTTATTCAGGGTGGAGAAAAATCCAAAACCCAAGATCATAAAAATCGGTCCAGCCGTTCTCGAGTTATAAGTGTTGTAACAAACCCGAGTTTCGGGTCTCGGGTTTCACTCGGGTATCACTCGCCTAAACGGTAAAAACAACATCGTTCACGGTGAAGAAAACTGCATATCTGACAGATTTTCTCGACAGCATGTGAAATCTGTTGTGAACCCGTATCAGGCCATTGTGGTGGACTATGGCTTAACCCCTCTCATTCATAGAGGAGACCTGTGCCCAACAATAGGATAGGATATGGGTTGATGATGATGAAGATCCGTAGGGCAGGGAAGGCAATTATGTTCTTTAGTCTGTCTATCCTGCCACTGACCGAGGTGGCAGACGATCCATAAGTATTTTCCACACTCCAAAAAAGGCTCTAACCACTGAACTTTACCACTGTTTTTCGTTATAACGAATATTAACTAACATATAATTTTTTATGACCGATTTAATATGAATTTGTTCATTTCTATAAATGAACATTTAATTCCATGTCAGTAATTAAAAACCATTTAGTATTTTCATCATGTTTTTATTTATTCACACGGCAATAGTGAATTCATTGGAAATGCTTTTCAAGTAATGACTTATTCCACTCGATGTTTTTAATGTTTTTTTTTTTTAAACGTTGCCCCACACTAGGATTTTCTCCTGTATCGTGGGTGCGTTTACAAACACAAATTCTCACATACACAAACGCCCAGACCCGGAACAACTACCTGTAGATCATACAAATATTTGCTCCGTGTGGGGATCGAACCCACAACACGTGGCGCAGAAGCCGATCGCTCAACCGCTACGCCAATCGTGTCGTCAATTTGTTTGTTTTTTTTATACAGTGTACAGATGATTTAATTTTTGTGTAATCTATATTTTTTATGGTAATTTTAATTATTACCATCACGCTTGTATTTTCTGAAAAGTTAGACAGAGGCTAGTTTGGGATCTGTGCCCAGTTAATGGCAATAGGCTCGCCCCCTATTACATAGGATATCCCGGCGACCTGTGGGTGTACATTATTACGCCTCTGCTTAAATCTTCGGGAAATACCGGCGTGATGGTAAGTTTACGAAAAAAGAATAAACATTTAGTTTTAATAACTAATTTGGAGTCAGCGATGAATAAACTCAACTACTTTCAAAACGTAATTCTTCGTAGATATTTTGTTTAGACGACTCAAAATTGGTTATTAGACTAAAAGGTTTATTTAAATTATCCCTCTTCAATTATTCTTTATTTAATTCTCTCTTTGAAGCGGATTCAATTATTTTTATTACTTTTTGTAACAACAATTTGCGTCAAAAAACAGATTTAGATCCGTTATATAAATAGTAATCTTTCCGTCTATAGGCCTCAATTTGGATAGTATCTATATATTTTTTTAGTTGAATCTAAATGTTATTCAGGTATTAAGTATGTATGGTAAATATATATACAGGGTAAAATTTAATAGATGCGACAAATTAAAATATATTATTCTATGTGTAACGAAGAAAATTTAGAACACGTTATTCAGGAAATAATGATACTTATTTAGTGTTGTAGAGACTTTGGCAACATCTCCTGCACCTCTACTGCTACTTTTCTCGTAAATAGAAAAAAAAAATATGATAGTAAGTGCAAAACGTAAATACTTCACGTAGTAACTGTCTGCGTAATGTATTGACCGGGCACGCCGCGGGAATATTTTGATACTTGCTTGAAATTATTTATTTGTGCTTATTTTTTGGCTAATTAAGATAATTAAAATTACATATTCAAATGAATAAGTACTGAACCTCCCATTTCGATTTGTCGTATGTTCCAAAGTCACTATGTATATAGATAATAGTTAAAAGCTTATTTCGTCTCTACTTAATTCAGTTCCGTTTCACTAATGTTTCTCCAACAATTTTGATAGTTCGTCCGGAATTCAGGTAAAGTACAGGTTAGCTACAAGTTTCTCCAGTTTAGAATATTGAAGACTATCTTGTAATGTCTGCAGTCGTCGGTTACGACTACAATCTTCAAAGAATCTAGATCCCTGTCGCGAACATAGAACAGGGTATCAAGAGCCAGCAATTTATTAATTAGCACAAAGGATAAACCCAATTACGAAACTGTATCTGTCCTTTACCGTGGCCTACTGTTTCTATTATATTTTATTTTTCGTATAATTAATTGTATTTTAAAGCATATTATATATTTCTCTCTTCCATACTCTTCAAATTTTATAAGATAACTTTATTGTTAATAAATTTTATTGGATTGTTGTTCTTTTAATTTGTTTTTTTAATGTAAATGTTTTATTAATTTTATTTTGATGCTATTTAAAATCGATTTTATTTCAATATTATTGATTATTTAAGAAAAAGAATTCTGTCATTTTCTTTTATTATTATCATGTTCTTGAAGATCAATGTGCTTATAGAAAAAAAAATTTTATTCTTATTAATTGTGGAGATAAAATTTAAATTTTACAAGGATCTGCATATTCTTTGAGAGGCCAATGAAGAGTTGGTTCCCTCCCGACTTATCAAATGGTCAAAGTCACTCCCTAATAGTACCGAGGGAATAAAGTTATTCTCATTTGCATACATTACCTCCCATCCTTAAGAAAGTTACACAAAGATGTACAAGTATTCCACTTGCCGCCAACCCGAATCGCTACTGAAATTTTAATAATACGAATTGTCTAATTGCTAAGATGAAACTTTCAAAGGGAATTAAAATATTAGTGTGTTTTAATTAGGTTTTATGAAATTCGCGTTTTGAATAGTTGAATTTTTATCGGATATATTTCGTTTTACTTAATTCATAATAACAGTTGAGATAATAGAAAGAACTCAACTCTAACATAAAATACTCCTCGTATAATAATCAGGTTGTTAAGAACCATAGAGAATAGGAGACGAAAGATATTTGGCCACTTGATTCGACACGACGACTTCTTTAGAACTATACTAGAAGGTAAGGTTGAAGGAAAACGAGGAATGAGTTACCTAGAAGAAGTTTTGTGAAATCGTTCTTATAGTTATCAAGATCTACAATTTTCATTGAAACGCAGCCTCAGAAATGAAGCTCAAAGCAAACACGTATAAATGCGTCGAGAAATAAGTACTTAGGAGTTCGAGATGGCCCCACTCTATGGTGATTACACAGGGAGAAGTTTAAAATATCTGTTCATTCTGTAAAATGCTCAAGGCTCCCGCTGAACTTAAATGTTGAATGCTACTAACAAAGTTAGAAAACACCCCTTGATGTGGTAGGTAAAGTTTTTAACTTTGAAACACTTTTTTGTTTCCTTGTATTTTATTTACTATTGTTGTATATTATTAGGTTAGTTGCACGTTTGTGCAGGTTCACTGTTTCTCAAATTATGATGTAACAGTAACTCAATAGAAAAGCGGCTTGCTAATATTATAAATATAACGCTTGATTATTAACTTCGATGTCATAATATAACGCGTGCAATGTAGAAATTATTACATAAGCATTCCAAACTAAAATTAAGATTCTATTTTATGTAACTTTTAACGCCTTTGTAATAAAAATATGTTGCTTTTTTATGGGATAGGAGGGCAAACGTGCAGACGGATCGCCTGATGGTAAGCGATTACTGCCGCCCATGGACACCCGAAACACCATAGGAGACACAAGTGCGTTGTAATCCGTATTTTTGTATTTTTTCTCTTTATCATGAATTTTATACCAAAAAAATATAATGACGTAATAAACAATTTGTATTGCTTTTATTTCCTTACTTCTTTGAATATTTTGAAATAATAAAGAAATACCTGAAACCTCACTAGCACCCCGCGTGACGCACCCCCGCAATGCCTGTGACTAACAAATACTAGCACAAAGACTAAATCCTCAAGCTCATTGGGCAATGTAATATTATATAGTATATTCTTCGGTTTTCTGTGAGGCCGTGGGATCACTCCGGTCGAGTCGGCCCATTGGTGCCGAAGCATGGCTCTCCCACTCTGCTGGGGAATTTGTTGCTCCGCTTTTCCCAGAGAAAATACTAGGAAGCGATGAAGGGCGAGCGTTTTGGGGACTGTCTATTATGTAAAAATGACATTTAAAAAGTATTATTTAGTAGTCTATCTTGAATATTATTTTTTTTACTTTGAGTGGTTTTATTTCAATGACATAAATCTCATTCACCATTTGTGCTAGTGAACTCTCGTCCAAAAACGTGCATTTAGGCATCGTCCTTTACAGACATGGCAAAGTTGTGGCTATGTTCCTTCCAGTTCCAACCAACCACAAAAACAGGTGAACAAACATGTTCATCTCGTGATTGGAAACTCTCAAAGTAAACATACCTACGTCGTCTGAACTTTACTCACTTAAGGGAATTTAATTTTTGCAATTACTTACATTGATTGATGCGACGGTACTTTGTAATCCCTTTGTGGATTTTCTTTACTTTCCGAACGAAAACGTTGGCGAACTTTTGCGGAATTTAATTTTAGAACCCTACCGTGTTCATTGACATTTGACATTTTAAGACAATTTTTCTTTAATGTGCCTTCTAATTTGACATCAGCGTCATGATTAAATATTTAATTTTTACTTTTATATACCGGGGAAGTAAAATTATTGGCTACAAATTTATGCTTGGCATTTTCATCGAATGATTTCATGTGTATGAGAGTTTTGATATTTGCTGTACCTATAGGTACTTAACACCTTTACTCACAAGAGATAATTACATCAACATGTCGTTTGAGAAACTTTGACACGTGTAATTTCATGATTTTGGGGTCCAATTCCTAGCTTTTGACGTCCAACATTTGTATTTTTATGAATTTTTAATATTTTTTCTTAATGCTGTTTTGATCATTGAGATTTTTTTTTAAATCGAAGAAGATTCTATATATATAGATAATGTTACCTATAAACTACTTACTAAAATTCATAATTAAAACAAAACAATAACAATCACTGGATAACATTATGCAATAACAAATACTAACGATGAAATTATAAAATCATCACTTATCTGTTACTAATCCTAACTAAACTCTAACTGGAATAAAAAGCAAGTCTCAATTTAGAAAATAACTAACCTGTTAACCAAATGTCAGAAAATGCCACAGATTAAAAAATCCAGCTTCACAACACACGATCACTTTAAATTCAAACACCGCACTAAGACTGACCACGGATATGTTTAATGACACACTGCGACTAAGAATGGTCTTAATGAGACCCGCCCCTCCGACCAATTACATGTAATTGTATTGACCTAAGCTAACCCGGGTGATCTAATTTCGTCGCATGATGCATGCCCAGCCTTATGGCTAATGTACGGGATTAAGCTGATCTATGAATTGATTATTTCTGGGTTAATGCCATAATAATGGTTGTGTTATGTTCAGTGATTAAGAAGCACATGTACTTTACCTTGTGCCAACCCTAAGTTTTTGTGTATATTTGGAATGTTTAAAAAAAGAGAAAAGAGTTCCTAGAATACAAAGATAGTAATTTATTTAATTGAAGTCAATTGTAGTCTATGATTGAAGTGTTTAATTTATAATTATAATTAAATGTGTTGTGTACATGATTAACGTAACTTAAATGTAATTTGACATTACTTTAATTAATGTAAATTTTGAAATTTTAATTAATGTAAATTTTGCATGCTGCTTGTCAGCGAAACATGATGTACTTTCACGATATTGACAATACCTTGTGACCATGTTTTCCAGCAAATAAATATTTCTATTTCTATTTCTATTCTATTTCTAAAAGATAAATATTTTGACATTAATCAGGTGGCTCGTCTGCACGTTTACCGATGTCTAAATATTTTAAAAATTAAAATGTACCATCACGCCTGTATTCCATAATAACTCACCCGCAGTTCGCCGGTTTGTTTAGGGCCCAAGTAATAGGGGCGAGCCTGTTACCAAATGACCTGTCTAACCATTCGGGTAATACAGTTTAGTACTGTAGTCTCAACTCTTAGGTAGGTATCCTACGTTAGCGAGGCCGTGGGCAGCAGCCAGTCATTCATGGTCATGGAACCGATGACATCAAAAAAATATGGGACTACTCACCATCATCATTATCTTTATCATCAGCCTATAGCAGTCCACTGCTGGACGTAGGCCTTGCCCAATGTGCGCCATTTCACCCTGTCCTCGGCTTGTCGCATCCAGATTCCGCCAGCAATCTTTAGCAAATCATCACTCCATCTTGCCGGAGGGCGTTATACGCTACGATTACCGAGTCGTGGCCACTCAAGAATACGTCTACCCCAGCGGTTGTCAGTTCTTCTACTACGGACTACTAAGAAGTATTTTGTATCTGATAACAAAATTACCAATCGAAGTCATTTCACAATTGGCAAAAATATTGTACAACATCCACACTAAAACAGCACTCTTAAAAATGAAAAAAGAAAAAAAAAACAATTCGCTGGAAAATTGAATACGGAAGAAACACGAGTCACAAGTCTATCAGATGTTTGTAATCCGACGTTGGTTTTAAGAGTAAACCAGGGGAGGGTTATCTGGCCATCTCAAGGCGGCAAGCTTTCTGCTCGTAATTATTTTAAGCACACTGGTCGCTTACATAACCATTTTGCATTTTTAAGCCGACGACGCGTTGGTATATCTTAGAATTCTGCGAAGTATCGGTGAGAAAGTATTTACGGTATAAGAACGTTATTTTTCACATTATGAAATAACCTAATTCACTTAATGAGAAACTAGATTTACAAAATAATCTTATAATGGGCGTACAGAGCATAATTTCATTATGATTATTTATAATATTATATTTTAAATTTGAAATAGAGTACCGCGTTCTCTAAATTTCTATATGTGTTTGTTACTCAATTTTATTACTCTCTTAATAAAATGACCCCATATCTATTTGAGGCAAAACCGACAAAAACCTGTACCCATCTTATTATTAATATTATATTCATTTATTATTATATTTATAATTCTTCATTACAAAGGGTTATTATCATATTATATTAACAATTAATTGACTTTTTAGATCAAAATAAAAGTTCAAATAAATACATGGAATTCCATAAAGCTTTGAAATACATTATTATTAATGACTCTATTAATATTTTCAGGATTCTCACACCATGTAACATGACTGCACATTAGGTAAAGCAGTTAATAGCGTTAGTTACAGAGTAGTAACCACACCACTACAGTATCCTCAAGCTAAAATGCCGTTACCTATACAAAATCTGTCAATTTAGAATTTTTTTAATCGGAAAAAATTACTTCATTAATATTTTTTTTATTGTCTTTTCTAATTTGTATAATAACTTTCGTGAGGCGTATTCTAATGTTCAAGATATACAAAATCAAATTACCATTTTTGTCTGATTAAGGAGGCCTTAAAATGTCTAAATTGTCAAATGTTGGATAAGTAACGGCATTGTAGCTATATGACAGTAGCTTACAACAAATATTTATCATTGATCCTTTATTTCATATTCTAAGGTGATCTAAGTGATCTATAGATATTTGTTTCGAGTTAGGAAGTACTTTTATCCGTCAATTTTAAGACACGACACAGAGTTTTTGACATGTGCTATCTTTAAAAAAACACATAATTAAGTCACGTCAGTCTTTTCAAGCTGATTGGTTTATTTCAAAATTATGAGAAGACCGCCTTTGTAAACGAGCTCCAAGGACCCGTTTCGCAGTAGCAAACTCTGTTATACTAACTAAAACTTTGTTAGAAGGAACAAAGTTTCAAGTGTATTCCATTTTGTGAATTCATCTTCTTTGGAGTTTTAAAAATCGAAGACGCCTTCAAACTGTCAAGTACCATGGAGTTTCTCCACGAAAAAGGTTTAAAATAAAAATATTATTATTCGAAAAGTGCTCGTGATGAAAATTTTAAGAAAATAAAAATAAATAGCCCTTTTTAAACGTTATTATTTTTAAAGTTATTTTTTAAGTAAAGGAAAAAATTCAATTGCGGGCAGGATTCGAACCTGCGTCTCCTGGTTGGATATTGAATTTTTTCCTTTACTAAAAAAATAACTTTATAATCTTAGCATGGAAAATGCAAAAAAATCACAAAAAGATAGTTATTATTTTTGTAAAATATACAACATAATTTTAGGTTTCTCTTTATTTTGAATCCTAAATGCTTTTAGAATTATGAAACTATTATTAATCATTAAAATAAATTAACACAATTTATTTCGTTCTCATTATAATTATGTTTCTAAAAGCTTCATCTATGTGAATCGCTATGTTCATCAAAATGTTTTGTTTGTAAATAAATAGAAGGTATTTTGCTTACCTGTTTTTTTTAAAGAATTATTTAGAAAAGACTAGAACATAAATTGTCACAGAGTAGATAAATGTAAATACTTATTACTGCCCTCTTGCTGTGTTGCTAACATCGAACGCTTCCTAGCAATATGTACATACATTTATGGATTATTTCGTTCTATATTCCAATAAAGGACGACGGCAGCTAGTTCCCGTCGCACAATAATACAATTTCTAACAAGGAACCCAGGCTATGTAGGTTTCACACATCGGTGCTATTATATACAAACTTGGAATTCTATATTGTATATCGATTGACTAACCTTTGACGTGTCACCTAGTGAGAATTTAAAATATGCATGAATTAAAATTACCACCATACCTGTATTTCCCCAAGTATTAGATAAACGTAAACAACCACAGTTCGTCTGTTTGGGTGCCATGAAATAAGTAGCAAGCCTGATAACCTTGCATAATAAAGCAGCTACTAAGACTCTGAAATGGAACCCAGGAAATTAGTTTCAGCCACGATTCTGACCAAAAATTTAATAATAATCAACGCATTATCCTGTCCCACTGATGGGTATGAGTCTCCTCTCAGAATGAAAGGTGTTAGGCTATAGTCCACAACACTGGCCTAATGCAGGTTGACAAACTTTATACGGCGCCGTCGAGAAAATGATAAAATTATATTTATTACTATAAAGCCCAGCGACTGGGGAATTACCTCCACCTTGCAGAAAATCGTAGCCAAATAACATAACTCTGTGCTATGTTGTGTTCCTAACGGTGAGCGAGGTCGCCAGAGCTCCGCGAGGAAGCATTGTGTTGGCAGTGTGGGGGACCGATGGTGTTTTATTACCGCCGCTGTCATGCATGGCAGCATGTCTCCTATGCTGCCAGCCCAACCATTCCTCACGATATTTTACCTTCACCGATTAAGCGCGTGATCATCAACTATTAATACGCATATGACTTCGAAAAGTCTTAGGCTATAGTTGTAGTCCTTGGATTTGAACTTAAGACTTCTAACTTCGCAGTCCAAAGGTCATATCACTAGGATATCACTGCGTTAAGAGTAATGAGGTAGCTTTACACCATAAGGGGTAAAATCGTATAAATCGTGATTCAAGTATCCGTCAGTCTGCTGTAGTGCCGTCTGGGAATTCCCTGTGTGTATAGAATGTTTTGTTTGAGTATGGTGTGTGCAAAGCTTTCTGCACTTGAGAGGAGACTGGCTTTTAAGTAAAAAAACACACCAGAGTTTTAAAAAGAATCGTGCAACCTTCGCGGAGGTTGATCTTTTTGTAATTAATGATTTATTTTATACCTCATTTATAACATCACGCCTTTATTTCTCTAAGGGTAAAATTAAAGTTTGTTTGTTTAGATCCCATGTAATAGAGGACAAGCATAGTGCTATTAACCGGGTAGAAATCCAATATTTTGGCACTTTTGGCTATGTAAGCCCAAGCGCAAGCTCAAGGTTTTGGCTTCCATGGCTTTAGGTAACTTAGCTTTGGTTTACATTGTGGTGTAGTGTAGCATATAAAACCTACCTAACTATCTACAATACTTACTTTTTGTAAGACATTAATACCTATATATTATGTTTAACACATTATTAGCGAGCCATTAACAGTACGTTCTTTGTGAAAACTTTGACAATTAATTTTGCATACATCCTTACAAGGCGAGCAGGATTTTAGTTAGCTTTAGCTAACTTAATTTTAGCTTATTTAGTTTTGGCTAAATTAGCTTCACCTTTTTTTGCATGTAAAATTCCCCATGGACTTCCGCCGCCTGAGGTAGCTTTAGCTAACTTAGTTTTGGCTAAATTAGCTAAATTAGCTTTAGCTAACTTATCTAGAGCTTTTATTTATAATAGCTTTTTAGCTTCAAATTTTAGTTTATTGATTAATTAAGCCGCTAAGATGTTATTTTAGTGTTTCATTCAAACAACACTAGAATTATATTAAAAACCTAATTAACCGTTAAATTTCCTTTTTCGCTTTCTGCCTCAATAATTGCAAACAAGTGTCTAATTCCAATATCTCTACCCACTCTTAGACTGAAATATTTGTAATTTAAATTATACTTCTTATATTTCTTTTAAATATAATAAGGGGTTAAAATTATGGAGAAGAAGGATACATCGCATTTTATATTCCATTTCATTTCCATTTTAAATGTAAAAATCCCCCGCAGCATCAAGATATGGCTACCATGTTCTTGCAACATCATTGAAGTAACAGGATACCGAGTTTCAAATCCTATCAGACCTGTGGAAGTTGCTCTCATTCCGTCATGAATCAGAAAGGAGATGATAATCTTCAAACGGCTGGCCAGATTGTCTAAAATCATAGCTAAGAACACTCTCGATTAGGTCATCTTTCAAACAAAAAAAAAACTGAATCAAAGTCTGTCGATTCGTTTGGGCGCTACGATACAACAAACAGACACACAGATACACACGTTAAACGTATAACACCCCACTTTTTGCGTCGGATGTTAATAACAGAAGAAAAGAGTTCGATTTTAGTCGGGTTTTTAGGCTAACGGCACTTTTCTGATTAACGAAAATTAGGTATCTCATTTATTTTCCTAAAAACAATTGCCTTTGTGTCGACTAATGTATTGTGCTGGCTCAATTTACTCTTATCTCAATGACTATAACTAAGACCGTATCGCATTTACTAAGGTACTAAAAATTAAGAGAAAAGCCTTTTTTTATATAATCCTTTTGAAAAGTAAATGAAAGAATTTGTTTATAAATTTAAAGATTTCGAAATAATTGTTGATAGTAACGTGTATTGATGAGATTTTTTTTTATTTTTACTTTTAATGGGATAGGGGGGCAAACGAGCAGACGGATCGTCTGATGGGAAGCGATTACTGCCGCCCATGGACACCCGCAACACCAGAGGAGTCCCAAGTGCGTTGCCGGCCTTTTAAAACGTAATTTGGCCTCCGGTATCCCCATTCACTCGGCGAAACACAACGTAAGCGTTGTTTCACGCCGGTTTTCTAGAGGCCCTAACTAGAGGGTCCTAGGACCTATAGTTAGCAGTCGCACTTAACAACACCAGGCTAAAGAAACAGTTTATTATATTCACGAATATTCTCGAATGTGTCAAAAAAATATTTTTTGCAGTTCTGTTGGTACCTTCTAACTTTTGTACATTCCCTACTTATTGATACCTACAGTAAACCGAAACCTAATTCTCTCATCGTTTCCCTAGAGTATCGTAAGAGCCGACTAAGAGATTATTGTGCGAATAAGCAGAACCATTAACCTACATAGAATATAATGCGAAGATCTGATTACTCTAACCGGAATCCAGATATAAGGTTACTTGGACAATATCTTGCTTGAAGATTGTTCCTGTAATTAGTTGAAGATTTTTTACAGGCTACGGAATTTTAAATTACGTAAATGTAAAAAAATCAAAGGAAAGAAACAGTGATAGTATAACGATATGAGCATTGGACTGTCAATTCGTAGGTTCCTAGTTCAAATCCAAGGCAAGCATTTCTGACTTTTTGCAATCATCTGCATATTAATAAATATATCTATACAAATAAAAAATATTTTTTTTTTATGTTTGTCTTCTATGCTTTGCTAGACCATTCATCCTATTGCGTTGAAACTTTGGTGAGTTGTTTTGTGCGTGCCTGTAAAGATTTATGACCATCTAGCGACCCGCTCGCGGTTTCACCCGCACTGCTCTGTTCCTAAGAGGCGTAGCGTAATTTTATATAGCCTATAACCTTTCGCGATAAATAGACTATCCAACACAAAAAGAATTTTTAAAATCGATTCAGTAGATCCAGAGAAACATACACTCACGCCTTTCTCCCACAGAGGTAGGCAGAAACTATAGATTGCCACTTGCTACGATTCTTGCAACCTTTTTTTGCATCTTCCACATTCATACATCTTCTCATACATACACGCCGGTTGCGAGTGCTATGCACCTGACCTTTTTGAAGGATTTCGCCAATAAGATCGGCGTATGTCCTTCTAGGACGACCTCTACCGACGCTGCCGCTGACATTCGCCTAATAAATTCCTTTCGTTAATCGTCTGTTTCGTTAGATCCAGAGATTACCCCCTACAAACTCACAACCTCACAAACTTTACCTCTTTTTAATATTATATTATTAACTAGCGACCCGTCATCGGTTTTACCCGCGTTGCCCCATCCTAAGAGTCGTAGCGTAATGTTAAATAGCTTAAAACCTTCCTCTTGAATCACTCTATATATTAAAAAAAACCGCTTCAAAATCTGTTGCGTAGTTTTAAAGATTTAAGCATACATAGGGACGGACAGACAGCGACAGCGACTTCGTTTTATACTATGTAGTGAAGATTATAAAATATATCACTCGCTTAAATGGAGAAGGAAAATTTATTTCGTGTGAAAAACTGCACGCCTGAGAGAATTTTTCTGTGACGGGTGAAGTCTGTCAACTCCCAGTAGGCTAGCCTAGTGGACTATAGCTATAACCCCTCTCAATTTGAGAAGAGACTCTTGTATAGTAGTCCCTTCAAGGTTGAAGTTGCGATCGTATGTTATTCTATGTTCAAACTATCAAAACGGTCTAACGCAGAATTCAACTCTAGATACCTAGAAATACAGGTGTTATTGCCATAAATACTTAAAACTGCTTCAAACACATTCAATGTAAACAAAGATCTATTCCAGAAGGTTAAAGTTGAAATTGCAGTGGTAAAACTTTGGCCATACCAAACTCACCTTGACAGGATACGTTTAAATAAAGCACAGATGAATTCAGTGGTCCGGTCAGTCCCCGGGGAGGTGGAGGAAGTTGGACCACTAATTTGCATATATCGCCCGGGATTTCGAGATCATTCTGATGGGATATTGTTTGTTTTTTAAGATAACATTGTTGTTAGCACTGTTATGATTTGTTCATCTTTAGAATGAATTTAGAAATACTTTATTGTTTTTAATGGCTTAGCGGTAAGCGCACTGTTTTTTTTTTATTCCTGATAGTATAAACTAACTAGGCTGAAGGCAACACTGAGAGAGTTGAGTAGAAACAAATAGCTAAAATACCTTATTAATTGATAAACTGATAACCTATAAATAACTTACATATACTTCAATAATTTAATCTAATTTCAATACAATCTAACAGAGCAACTATTTCACACGAAATCCGAAGTAAAAAGAGAGCGAGCCGTTGGTGTCCAGTCTTTTTATCTTCTCGTACTGACAGTAGCTAGGTAAGTGATCACGGTCGTCCGGTAGGAGGCGCTGGGGTGGCTGCTACCGGTCACTGGGTTGCCAACACGGCCATGCTGCACCGTGCCAGCCCCGGGCACGCTCACTCCACCTGGATAATTATTTTTGTAGCAGTCGAGTAGGTTCGATTCTGTAAACATATACATATATCACTTGTACAATTATGCTCATAGTTTAACAATAACCCGAGTCGGTCATCATGTCAAACAAGGCACGATTCATAATTAACAAGTCTACTCGGCCCCAACGTGAAAATTTCCTTTAGACTTAGGTAATTTCACTGTTTAGGGAAAAGCAGATTCTCCCAGCTCCAAGATCCTCATCGTCAGGACGCACCTTTAGGCTTAGGCTACGTCCATCTATCTTTTCCAGATGCACCTTTAGGCTTAGGCTACGTCCATCTATCTTTTCCAGATGCACCTTTAGGCTTAGGAAACACCTTTGACAGATTTCAATTGACATGAGTATCAAGTGCTGTCGAGTGCTAGTAATGTCACAAAAGCTATAATGTGCCAGAAACAAGTACAATTTATGTCATAATATTAATAAACTTGATAAATATTTGTAGCAAAAATATTAGAATGCAGTAAACCTAAACGCTGAATGGAGCAGAATAATTAGAAAAAATAAAAGCATTATTACAAAAATAAATATTTTGTGACCCACTCGCGAGTACATTATGTCATGTCGTTCCTTTATATTTCTGTCTAACAATATATCACAATCCGACAGTTCGTTCAAAACATAAAACTCCATATTTTCTAAGTTGACCGAATCGTAATTTAATATTTACTTGAACTTTTGTAGATATTTACAGTTTGTATGCTATTGTTTGAAAACTCTTGCAAGATCACAGGGGCGCTAGGGTAGCTTTTGGTATCAATAACTCTCTACACAGATTTTCCCTAATGATGGAACAGCTACTACCAGTGTCAATAAATGCGGAACACATACGTGTTTGGACAGAGGCATTATCAAACAACATTGACTGACATAACTTGTACAGTTATTAACATTAACAATTTGATGGTTAGGTACATTGGTTAAATTTTGCAATAAAAACCAATACCGTTCGGCCATCCCAATTTCAATTGTAAATCTCAGTGATTTTAGCCATGATCACCTTTATCACTTGCATCAACATCTTCATCATCATTATCATCATACAAATTAAGACATAAGCAAATTGGTCAGATTTCACCGAGATACAACATCACGGCAGCATTCCTGCCTCGATTCTCCAGCAGCTACTGAAGCTACGGATTGCTACTGAAGCTCCGAAGCTAGCCCAGTAGTTGCACTCACACGTAATCACTGCTCAGTAATCTGTAATTTCACATTAGTAGGGACCCGCCAATGGCGGTAGTTTTACTTTATACCAAGAAATTATTGCATAACTCTTTACAATCAGAGACTTCAGTATTCCAATGTTGTGATTTCACAAGTATCATTAAGAAATAACGATATAAAAATCAGTAACAAATTACCTATTGGTGGGTACGATAAAATATTTAAACCGGGACATATTTAGTAGACATAATTATATCCGAACTTAACTTTTTTCGAAGATGAACATTGTGCGACATGTGCGATTACCCTCATTCTCTCGTAATGACCATAGCAACAGAAATCTTAATGCAATTTAGCAACGATAAAATATAACATACTACCCATTAGTAGGTACTCAAGTGTAGTCACTCGACTTTATATATTTTAAATCGAAGAGTCAACACAAGATATGTTTTTCATTAAACTTTACCAATGAACATTCGATACCAGAATATTGTCAAAATTAAAACACTCAGATTTTGGTGTTTACCGTTTCAAGAATCGATCACAAAATGTGGTAGACTGTGCTCACCAATGCCATATTATGTTTGAACCAACGCTAATCCCGCTTCTGATATAAACTAACTAGGCTGAAGGCAACACTGAGAGAGTTGAGTAGAAACAAATAGCTAAAATACCTTATTAATTGATAAACTGATAACCTATAAATAACTTACATATACTTCAATAATTTAATCTAATTTCAATACAATCTAACAGAGCAACTATTTCACACGAAATCCGAAGTAAAAAGAGAGCGAGCCGTTGGTGTCCAGTCTTTTTATCTTCTCGTACTGACAGTAGCTAGGTAAGTGATCACGGTCGTCCGGTAGGAGGCGCTGGGGTGGCTGCTACCGGTCACTGGGTTGCCAACAATAGGCTTACACTTGACCGCCAGTTCGCAACACTGCGATCTACGATGGAGCGCGCTTGCCTAGAAGAAACTGATTCACATCAGATTATATCTATCTATTAGTACATTCCATATTTCAGCGGTACTTATGCATAAAAGTCGACTGAAAGCGTTTCGTTCAGGTACCTACATACATAAATAAACAAAAATACTAATTATAATACTGAAGATTCAAGCATCAGGATTTTACTCACACCCTTAAACCTCGATACCGAATTCAAATCGCGATGTGAATTAAAGAAGTGTTGTTTAGTTTTGACTTTCAAACTTGTGTCTCAATGGAATTTATTTACGTAAACAGTCGTGCAACTTAAATAATTAATTCGATTTTCGTTGTAAATAAATAATTTGTTAGGTATCCGTTAACCTTACTTGCACAGACTAGAAAATAGCAGTCTTTAAATTTAAAAGTCGTGCTAACGGTGATGTTAAGCCAAGCGTGGTTTTTAAATTTTAAAAATAATTATTTATTTATCATACATACGTATACCTTTCTCCCACAGTGGTAGGCAGAAACTATAGACCTCGACTTGCTACGATTCTTTCGCATACTTTTTTAGTTTCTTCCACAGACATACATCTTCTAATACATACGATGAAATTCTCAGTAGCATATCGGATTTAGAACTTTAATGACAATAGCCAATTACATGGGACCTAAACATATAAAGTAACTGAAAATGGGCATCAGTAGACCTTCTGCCTAATCTTTTGAAGAGTGATTTAATTATTTTAATATTGTTAAATGTAAGTAGTTCTCGTAAAATATCAATATCGTCAATTCTTGAATTTCATTTTCCTACTGCATATTTTTACTCTATGCCACGTATGTTGCCTGACTTAGCGACCGCGAAGCACGTACCGTAGCTGCTTACTTCAGTACACGGGATCAATCCATACATCAACCTGAAAGTAGCTACGTCTGGTTTAAACGGGCATTTAAAACCAAAGCACCTTACAATTTATTGAAAGGGATGTCTAGGTTCGAAAAACAACCCACCGAAGTCCTTAAATATGATTTTGAACTCTACGCTCTCAACCATTAGGTATAATGTGGTACGATAAACTTTTAGATGGCATTAATTCTTTTTTGTTTCACTTTGAACTAAAGCAGTCATTAAAATTTGCCCTTATGAATACTCAGACTCGAAAAACCAGGACATATAAATATTTATTTTATGCGGGAATCGAGCCCACAACTGTGGTGCAAAAGCTGATCACTCAGCTATTCCACCACTAGGTCACCACTATTACTATATATCATACTAAAGGGATAGGCAGAAGCGTACACCGACCGTATCGTGGGTGCGTTTACTAACACAAATTCTTACATACACAAATGCCCAGACCCGGAACAACTACCTGTAGATCATATAAATATTTGCTCCATGTGGGGATCGAACCCACAACACGTGGCGCAGAAGCCGATCGCTCAACCGCTACGCCAATCGTGTCGCCCAAGGGATTGCGGAAAAGTTTTAATAAAACCCATACAACCATACATACATACACTCACGCCTTTCTCCCACAGGGGTAGGCAGAAACTATAGAACTAATAGACCGCCACTTGCTACGATTCTTGCATATGTACTTGTTTTGCTTTCTCCATATTCACACAGCTTCTTAACCATACTTATACTAGCTTTTTGCCCGCGACTTCGTCCGCGTGGAATAGTTACTTTGTTCCATATGAACTTTCATCCCCTATTTCACCCCAACATAGGTCGAAATTTATTAATTATTTTGCCCGCGGCTTCGCTCGCGTTAAGAAGTATTATTATTAATATTTTGTTCGTCTTAATTTATTCGTTCCATTAGGTACTGATAGTTCAAACTAATACATTTACATCCTCCATCATCCCTTATTTTATCCCCATGGGGGTTGAATTTATCAAAATCCTATTTAAGCGGACGTCTTCATCATAGTAGCTCCAATCTTTAATTTCAGTTCAATCAGTCGAAAATCTAAGAAGATTTATACAAACTTTTATCCCCTATGTTATCCCCTTAGGGGTGGAATTTATCAAAATCCTTTCTTAGGGGATGCCACCGTCATAGTAGCCATATGCATGCAAAGTCTCAGCCCGATCGATTTAAATTTGACAAAGTTTCATACAAACTTTCATCCCCTATTTTATCCCCTTGGGGGTAGAATTTATTAAAATCCTTTCTTAGCGGATGCCTACGTCATAACATCTACCTGCATGCCAAATTTCAGCCCGATCCCTCCAGTGGTTTGGGCTGTGCGTTGATAAATCACTATGTCAGTCAGACCTTTGAGTTTTATATATATTTCGATTACACAAACTAAAGTAACTCTGTCTGTAAGTATATTACCTTTTCAAGCCTAAACCGGTGAAATAATATTGACGAATCTTCTTTATCGCATTGGACATGAGATGAAGAAGTAGATAGGCTGCATTTTGTCTCAATAAAATCTTTGGAATGTTAGTGACAATGCGGGCAACATCATGTAAAATATGCGTGGGAAGAAATAGTTGCTATTTTTAACCCCCGACACAAGAAGAGGGGTGTTATTAGTTAAACGTGTGTATCTGTATGTCTGTCTGTTTTATCGTAGCGCCTAAACAAATAGACCGGTTTTAATTTAGTTTTTTTATCTAAAAGTTGACTTGGAACATTCTAGAATGTTTTTAGCAATGATTCAAGAAAATCTAGCCAGCCGTTTAAAAATTATCAGCTCGTTTCTGGTTCAGGAAGGGATGTGAGCAACTTCTACAGGTCTGATCGATTTGAAATTGAGTATCCAGTTACTTCAATAATTTTGTAAGAATATGGTAACTATGTCTCGATGCTGCAGGGATTTTTAAAATTTAATGTTATGTGTAAGGGAGAATGAGTTTGTTGTTGTCTCTAACAACATGACGACACAGAATGGACATATTTTTTTGTTTTTATTAGATTAAAACGTTATGTCAATTATTTCATTGTTGGAGAGTCCTTCAATTCTACAAACGCTATTTATTAATATACTTCTATTACCCTTCTTTCCTAAAAATATTTTATTTTCCACTGAAATCTTATAATTATACGCACGGCAGGTTTTTTAATAACGAGCTACGCATTTAGCAGACAAATTACAATTTAAGGCAACCACTTTGTGCGCTTCATAATTAAATTTAAATTAAATGAATTTAATTTTATTCGCATTTTACATCATTTTGATGTTTGTTAATGTCTAAGGGACCTTACATAATAACCCGCGACCACAGTTAGTAGTCGCAGCGACCAAAAAGTCTACCATAATTATCCTCATCCTTGTATATTGGAAGGCTTAGGCAGAGGTACAGTAATGTAATCCCATACTTTACTAGTAGGTATGTTTACATAATCAACCCACTATACTGTCCACTGCTGGGCACGGGGGATTAGGCTATAGTCCATCACGCTGGGCTAGTGCGGGTTGGCAGACTTCACACGCCGTTGAGAAAATCTCTAAGGCATGCAGGTTTCCTCACGATGTTTTTTTTTACCGTTTAAGCGCGTGATAATTAACTATTAATATACACATGACTTCGAAAAGTTAGAGGTGCGTGCCTTGGGTTCGAACTCGAGACCTTTGACTAGGCAGTCCAATGGTCATACCACTAGGCTATCACTGCTGTTAGGCCCCATGTAATAGTGAGCGCGCCAAATCAAAACTTCGATCTAAAAATTATCATAAGAACATTTGAGTTCACTTAAAATGGGATCGACAAATTTCTTGGCCAATACAGCCAACTAGCCAATGCGGCTATTATAATTACGTGAAGTTTGAGATCTTAATTGACGATTACTACACGAAGTAAATATTTGTATAGTTCAGATGATTGAACTAGGGCAGGGTTTTGTACATGTGTGATAGTACGGCACAAAGTTTTTTACACAAGAAGATAATTGCATCTTACTATACTGTATATCTGGGTTATAATCCCCCCTCGTTCGGGCCGGCCGCACCGAGCCAGTAGCTTTAAATTCGCCCCTAAATATTTTAACCCAGATCCAGCCGTCCCTAGGCTGTTCCCCCAGTAACGCCCCAAGCCGAGTTCCGAGTCCCATAAGAAGACGCCCTTAGCTGCTGTTGCTTAGTTTATAAGTTGCTCCTGGCTGGAGGCATTCGGTGCCTCGTCACCAAGTCCGGTTACGCTGTGAAGATTCCCTAAATCAACAACCTAAGTACAAGTCAAAACAAAAAAAAAATGTCATTCAGAGAGGCATCTCGTAAGAGCCGAGAAAATATCTGACTTGCTCGGTGGTAGGACTTCTCGGGTCTGACTGGCTTGCGACCACACTTACGTTGGAGTCTGTCGTAAAGCAACCTAGGTATGTGTTGCGACTTTTGCGCGTAAGAGCCAGTTCCCCTTCGTTTGCCGCGGCTCTTGCAGTCTGCAGTCCGTAGGGGTTCTTAAAGCTCGGCAATGCTTCAGCAACTCCTCTGGTGCTGCCCATGGACACCTCCATGGGCGGCGATGACTACTTTCCATCAGGTAGCTCGTATTGCTCTAATCAATAACAGAAAAAAGCTATAGTTAAGGCCGAGTAGTATGTAAGGTCCTTTATAGTGTCAGACACGCTGGCTACCTAACAAGAGTTGCACACACCACGAAATATTCATGCATATTGTTAGCAAGACGATCTCACAGATTCATTATACGCATTCCCTAAATTTGTCGGAATTTACTTTCAC
The DNA here is from genome assembly GCA_910591435.1 of Acronicta aceris. Lineage (NCBI taxonomy): Eukaryota > Metazoa > Arthropoda > Insecta > Lepidoptera > Noctuidae > Acronicta > Acronicta aceris. The sequence continues at coordinate 15,480,785 of OU342762.1, read as the reverse complement.
AGTCGGCCACACAGCGCGGTAAACCTATCACAAAATTACAAACGACTATCAGCTTAGTTACATTCAGTATAACGTCTAGAGTTCCGTGAAGTTTCCGTTGTGATGTCGCAACTCCATTCAGTAGTTGTTTAGCGTAATCCACAATGAAATAGAGCTATGTGGCTACGTGTACAGGGAATTGAATTTACCAAAGCGAAGTAGCGTATCTAGGTTCTGTGAGCCTACATTATAAGCTTGAAGTGCGTTCTGTTATAAGTTAGATAATCTTGTTTTCTTTGTTTTTTTAATGTTGCTCATCTTCTATACTTATAATAAATCTGTAGAGAGGTCAATTCTGTACATGAAATATATTTACAAAATAACTATCAGCGGGTGATTAGTGATCAATACTGACGCCAAAAATGCAATCAGTAAAATTTTTGTCTGTCTGTCTGTCTGTCTGTCTGTATGTTCGTTATAGAAACAAAAAACACTCGACGGATTTCAACGAAACTTGGTACAATTGTTCTTCATACTCCTGGGCAGGTTATAGTATACTTTTCATCACGCTACGATCAATAGGAGCAGAGCAGTGAAGGGAAATGTTGGGAAAATGAGTGATTCATGAGAAAGGTTTCAAGCTATAAAACATCACGCTACAACCCTTAGGAACGGGGCAACGCAGGTGAAACCGCGGGCGAAGAACTAGGGAACAAAGTAACTATTCCACGCGGACGAAGTCGCTGGCAAAAGCTAGTGTTAAAATAAAGAAAATGTTGGTAATAAAATAATGCTTATAAAGAAGCAACACCTCATTAGTCTGAAGATAGAGTAGGGTACCGGTGTACCCCACACGAATATATAAAATTCTGTACCAATTATTCGTGTCGTACGAATTCTCAACTTTGGCGAAATTCAAGAAGGTGTTAATAAATGTTTTTTTAACCTCTCTTTCTAAAGTATAACAGACATATACCAAATAAATAGGCAGAGGTGTACCAATGTACACCCACAGTTCGCCGGTATGTTGAGGTTACCTGTATTAGGCATTAACCGGGCTTATTACCAAAATACTAAACTCCGAACTGATACTGAGAATTTCATAGAAAAACCCAATTACACTTTACTCGACCTGGGAATCCAACCCAGAACCTATAGCGTAGCAGTCATGCTTGGGACCACTAGGCTGACGAGGCCGTTATAGTCCAATGTGATCATAATTAGTTACATGTGACAACATTGTTGCATTGGGCTGTAACAAGTGAAATAATAATTTACATTAACAAGTATTTTTTATGTGATAGAAGGGCAAACGAGCCGGCGGATCGCCTGATAGTAAGCGATTACTGCCGCCCATGGACACCCGCAACACCAGAGGAGTCACAAGTGCGTTACCGACCTTTTAAAAGGGAATTGGGCCTCCGGTAACCTCACTCACTCGGCGAAACACAAAGTAAGCGTTGTTTGACGCCGGTTTTCTGTGAGGCCGTGGTATCACTCCGGTCGAGCCAGTCCATTCGTGCCGAAGCATGGCTCTCCCATGTAAATAAGTACGTTATCGACAAGATGTACGCAACTTGAACAAATTGAAGCTATTTTATGCCACATATTGAAGAGAAAATATATATTTTTGTGATGTTTTTGCATTTTCCATGCTAAGATTATAAAGTTATTTTAGTGGAGGAAAAAATAATTAAAGCGGTCAGAGCGTCTGGTGTATCTAACCAGAAGACGCAGGTTCGAATCCTGCCCGCGATTGAGAGAAAAGATATGTTAAAAGCGTCAATTCATTCTGAATTCAGAAGTTCTCAACTCGTGGTAAGTTACTAAGCTAGTTGCAATGTTTCACAACTAAGTTACCTTTTTAGTGTGAAACTTCTCGCGGTGTCGGAAGCTAACAAACTAATCGACCCTTGAATAGGTAATGGGTTCTAAACTTGTGTTTAAAATTAACCCTATAACTTCATGTAGGTATAACAAGACAATAGTGTCAAAAGTTGAGTTGAATTTCCGGGATAGGGAAGGATAGGTATGTTTAGTATGACCAGTGCTCCCAACCCTGTTGTTAAAACAGTGTTTTAACTGTGAGAAGAGAGTGTTTTAACTGTAAGTGAGAATTTACTGTTTTCACCATGACCATGCTTTCTGTTTTATTTCTTAATTGTACTGTTTTTTGGTGGCTCACACACTATAAATTTTTACGGAAACCTCGGTGGGCCAGTCCGACTCGCACTTATCCGATTTTTTTATTTTTATTTATCACAACTGCAAATGATTTCAGCCAATTTCAACGGCCATCTCTATTGGCTCTCTCTGCTTAACTCTACTGCTTTTGCATTAGTCATTCTTCTGGCATGCGTCGTGATTTTTTTTTGTAGTATTTCAAGATAAATAATGGGCATCGGATAACTTCGTGTTTCCGAAGATGACCGACGTATCTAGGCAGTATAATGATATAGAGCTACTCTGATCAAATAGACCTAACCATTATACTATTATACTTTTTTATGCCATGCTTCGGCGGGCCGGCTCGACCGGAGTGATACCACGGCTTTACAGAAAACCGGTGTTAAACAGCGCTTACGTTGTGTTGTTTTTTCCACACACACACACACACACACACACACACACACACACACACACACACACACACACACACACACACACACACACACACACACACACACACACACACACACACACACACACACACACACACACACACACACACACACACACACACACACACACACACACACACACACACACACACACACACACACACACACACACACACACACACACACACACACACACACACACACACAAACACAAACACACATTTGATGATTTTTTTAAGTTACATTTGACGCTTTTTACTTTGCTATGTTAAGCGATACTGCAATCTACGATGGAGCACGCTTGCCTAGAAGAATCCGATTCACTCATGATTTGAAGACACCCAGATTATATCCATCAGGTAAGACCCAGGGGAAGCGCATTCCACATTTCAGCAGTACGCATGATAAAAGTGGACTTAAAGCGTTTCGTTCGGATTTTCGGAATGTCCACATGAATCGATGTCGCTTTTTCATCGTCTATAGTAGAATCTTTTTTTTTTATGGGATAGGAGGGCAAACGAGTAGACGGATCACCTGATGGTAAGCATTCGTGCCGAAGCATGACTCCCCCACGTAAAAAATCTTATTGTGGATGTGAAAATAAACACGGGCACCACCCAATATTATTATGGAGATAGCGGTTTTAGCGGTAGCTACATTAAAATATATCATGTTATACATATTATACTTACTATTATACATTTAATTCTCATATTTTTGCACTTCAAATAGGTATAAAAGGAGATCGGAATTTAGGTATTTATTCGGCCGTGCGGTCTTGTCTCGACCGGTCGCGGCAATTCCACAAATTGCTCGGTTAAAACCATTTGACACTTCAATTGGTGTTAATTTGTAAAGACATAGGTCGAAGTAATAAAGACGTAACTGTTTGATAATCTTACTTAATTAAAGCCACCTTGCGGATGAATAGGATATACATATTTAAAATTTGAAGCGGCGATAGCTTAATAGCGGGGTGCGGGGCAACTCCAATAGTATTCTAAGAATGATAGCTAGTCGGCTGGACTGCTTATACGTGAATCATTGCGGTGCCATTTCGCACGGAACGATACAACGGTAATTCACGGTGTAGGATGTATTTGATTATTATGTAATTATGTAATAATCATACTAATATAGTTTGTAAGTTGTACTAACAATAATGAGTCTCTTGTTACTTTAAATAAATAAAATCACTTCTGACTTCATGTGGTTGCCGGTTCGAAATCTACCCATTGCACTACCAACGCGAACCCACTCGTAACAAGCATTTATTTAGCTTAGCACGAGGGGTTAAGGTACCGGCGGAGCTTGAATTGCCCACAAAAATGTGATACCGAAATGAATCGTAATCCGTACAATATTCTATCAAATTATGTTATTATTCTGATTTGGATAACGTTAATCTAGGTTCCTACGGTACTATTTCGTCTATTACTACTTCACTGGAAATAAAAGACCGGAAAATCGTTCCAAACTTGGTAAAGTTATAGGAAATTGCATTCACTTACATTTATTTTCAGTGAAGTATTTTGGACGAATTGGTAAAGTAGGAACCTAGATTAACGATATCGGAATCCGATCCGAATCGGTATTACGTTTGTAAGAGAAATTCGGTCCACCGGACTCTTAACAATAATACTAGTAATGTGTGACCCACATTGCTAGTAAGCTTTAAAAAAAAGACGTAAAATTGTATTCACTATTTTAATTTTTTCCATTAGTTTAGAGGTCGCAAGTCCCGGTTTCGAGAAAAGTGTTACTTATCTTACTATAATCCTCAGTAATAGCTCGAAGATTGGATTATATTGGATTAATGGATTCCCCATTAATGGCAATAGGCTCACTCCCTATAACATAGGAGCAAAAGCATACCTGGAAACTGTGTACCTATATGTCTTGGCTAATAAATGAATCAAACATACCACCACCCCTGTATACTCCAAAGGGTTAGACAGAGGCATACTAATGTACACCCACAGTTCACCGGTATATTTACGTCCCATGTAATAGGGGGCGAGCCTATTGCCATTACCTATCTGGGCATAAATTACAAACTCCTAGCTGCTACTGAGAATTTCACAGTAAAACCCAATACCACTTTGCTCGATCTGGGAATCGAAGCCAGGAACTCTAGCGTAAGCGTAAGCGGTTACCGTAGCCTATAAACGCTTATAACACTCGCGCATTGCCGACCCTGTAAATTAAGGAGGAATAGTTGGGCTGGCAGCATAGGGGACATGCTTCCATGCATGACAGCAGCGGTAACAAAACACCACTGGTCTCCCCGACTGCCAACACAACGCTTCCTCGCGGAGCTCTGGCGACCTTGCTCACCGTTAGGGCTACAACATAGTACTGAGCTGTGTTATTTGGCTACAATTTTTTGCAAAGTGGAGGTACTTCCCCAGCCGGGAGCTCCAATTGTGACTGGAATTATTTGATTGCACTAAGGTAGGGCATAGTGCAAGTGCGGCTCTTAAAGTAATTATTTAGGGAATTGGGTATAACAACTTGCCAAGAAATACGATATGTTATGTGAATTAAAAAGTTCTTTTGACATTTAACAACAGTTTCAAAACTCTAGACGGATAATACTGAAGTAATTGACACTAATGTCCGAAGTTACGACGCCATAAAAGCATGTGTCAGCTTGCGCGCGAGCAGATGTCGCCACGTTGCTTCTATTATCTTCGGTTAAATTAACGATTACGTATGTCACACACGTACGTAAGACTACACTATAACATATTGTATTGGTTATATTGAAAACTAGCGTATTTGGTTTTGTGGTAACTATTGTGCAAATACTAGTAATTTACTGGAGAATTTAATAATCTTTAAGTATATAACTCTCTATAAAAACTGCTTCATTAGCCTAGTGGTCCTGAGCGCGAGTGCTACTCTAGAGGTCTTGGTTTCAACTTCCAGGTCGAGCAATGTATTATTCTATGAAATTCTCAGTAGCAGCTAGGAGTTAGGAATTTGTATCCGGTTAATGGCAATAGATTCGCCCCTATTAAATGAGACCTAATTATCACGACTAACTGTGGGTGTAGGTAGGTACTTTAGTATGCCTCTGCCTTACCCTTCAGGGAATACAGGCGTGATGGTATGTATAACAGACAATACATTTTTGAGGCCGTATTAAATAATTATGTTCGATAGACTATGTTCAATAATTAATACACTCGCTCAGTGTTCACTGTGGGCTTTATACGGGCTTTTGACACCGACACTTTTAATTACACTGAAAAATTCAGAACAATTTCGTTTACATTTTCGCTCAACTAGATTATTAAAAAGTTTCTGAAAAAACTTTGAAATGGTTTTTAGAATTATACAGAGTTTGCCGCCTGTATTAGGCTTTTTTTTTGTATGTTTGTTATGTTTTTTGGGGTCGGAAAATTGTGCTTGTCGTCTGTCATCTATTTACTATGTTTGCAAGCAGCAAGATATGTCAGACTCGTACGGGAATGCAAGTATGATTTTGTGTTCATGTTGTGATTTACTTTTATCCTGTATATATTATTTATACATACATATATATATATATATTGCATCGCACATGTCGCTTGTACTGTCAATGTCAGTGTCATTTTTAATATTTTAGTCTGTGTAATTTTTGTTGTTTGTTGCATTTTGTCTGTTCTTATAATATGTCCTTGTGAACTTGAAATAAATAGTGATAAATTTTTGTGATTTTTTTTGCATTTTTCGTGCTAACATTATAAAGTTATTTTAGTAAAGGAAGTATTCAATCGCGGGCAGGATTCGAATCTGCGTCTACTGGTTAACTCAATGACGATAATTTCAGATTGTGAAGGCAAAATTTCAATCAGGCGGGAGGGGCTTGCGGTGGCTTAGAGGTCAGAGCGTCTGTGTATCCAACCAGGAGACGCAGGTTAGAATCCTGCTCGTAATTGAATTTTTCCTTTACTAAAATAACTATAGTTTTTCTTTCTTTTCTATTCTTAGGTAGTAAGAGCCCATCGTAGCCTTTTTTTGAAAGGGGAAATGCGCCTTATGCATGCCGCCCCGCTTCTGGGATGCGGAACCGTGGTGGCGGGATCACGGGATTTGCAGCCTATCCAAAAGCCAGTTCAAAATCTGATATCTAAAAGTTTACAGTGTGTATTATGGAGGTTTAAGTCACCCTTAAGGATTTTGCACACTACGTGACCATAACTAGAGGGTGTAGCTCCCAGATTAACAAAAGAAACCCGAGGGAAATCAAGCATTCAACTAAAACATGACCGCATAACGGATCTTACGAGTTGGCCATATGTTTGGTCAAATCTTGGTCCGACCATAGTTGCAACCAAAACCAACAGCACAACGCGGAAGTCCTCGACATTCCGAATAAAACATTTCGAATAAAACTGCCTCATTAGTCTAGTGGTCTTAAGCGCGACTGCTACGCTAGTCCTCGGTTCGATTCCCAGATAGTGCAGTGTTATTGTGTTGTTTTTTATAAAATTCTCAATAGCAGCTCGGAGTTTGGCTGTGCTCGGTTAGTAGCAATAAGCTCGTAAATATGTGGGTGTTTATTAGTACATCTCTGCCTAGCTTTTCGGGGAATAACTTAAGTTATGTTAGTTCAATCTTGCCTACAGTCACGGCAATTTATATCTTGTAACCAGTAAACCAAAAGATTGTTTTGAAATGCGATACTCTGATAAAAAATAAATAAAATATTTGATCGGATTTGCTTGACATAAAATTTGTTGTATACAAAAGGTTCGTATGCTTATCAATTCGGTTATCGCTTGTGCCTACAATGTAGGGGGCGATCGTTTTTTTATGTATAGTATCGTGGAATGGATGAGAACATTGCCAACATTTTTTTTTTATTTGGGTGGCTTACAGCTAACAACACAGAGATAACAGTGGAATAGTCGACGACAAGCCATTTACAAGCCTCCACAATTAGTAAAAAGATAATTCAAATTGTTTAAAACCTAAAGAAATTATCGAAAGTAGGTACAACATGGTTAGCACATTATAGTGTTGTAATATTGTGTTATTTTCTCATTACCAGTTCGGAGTCTAAATTTGTGCCCGGGTAATGGCAATAAACATACCGGCGAACGGTAGGTGTATATTAGTACCTACATCTTTGCTTAAACCTTCAGGGAATACAAGCGTTATGATATGATGATAGTGTTTTAATTGTTAAACAAACAAACTCCTTACTTTGAATGCTGTATTTTCAAGGTTTTAAACGTGGGAGAGCCATGCTTCGGCACGAATGGACCTGCACGACCGGAGTGATACCACGGCCTCACAGAAAACCGGCGTGAAACAACGCTTACGTTGTGTTTGGCCGGAGGCCCAATCCCCTTTTAAAAGGCCGGCAACGCACTTCTGAATCCTCTGGTGTCCATGTGCGGCGGTAATCGCTTACCATCAGGCGATCTGTCTGCTCGTTTGCCAACTATCCCATAAAGCAACACACGGAATAATTTCGAACATCAAATCACCTCTACCAAAAGCAATAAGTATCGAAATTCATTTAAACAAAAGAGAGGTGTGAGGACATATTTAAAAATATAGCTGAGAAAAAAGTTACGATGTTTCCTTGCATACATCATTTGTTTTAACTTGACAGAGGCACTATAAAGTTCCTTTGATAATTGTAAGCTTTTTAAGTCGATTGATAAATTTTTTTTAAAGCCCATTTCCTTCCCACTGCTGGCAAAGGCCTTCCAAAGAGGAATTAAGTAATTAATCTAAGAAAAATATCGCGATGCATACATTTAATTTACACTTCGTCTATGAATAATTTACCTCTGCTACGAAATAAGTAAATAATAATGATACTATCATTGCTTACCCTGTTATTTAGAACTTACAAACTTCCATTAAAACTCCACTGTAAAAGTTCGTAATAGTTTCGCCTAACAACTTTGTTTTAAACGCATCATTTTCCCTAGCGGATAATAGAATTGTGTTACGTTTATATTAAAGTCACACCTACGTTAATTCTCATAACTTTTCCCCTTTTATAGGAGTCATAAACCTTGGAAAGGCGTTATAAATGTTTAATTTAAGTCTGTTTGTTTGTGACTTCTTAACTTCTTAAATTCCCCGTGTGGGGACGGATAAGAATACTGTTCTCTATCCTCACTGCCTTTCAGATAGCATCCTGTAAGAGGCATGAAAATATCTGACTCGCTTGGTGGTAGGACCTGGAACAGGACCATCAGAATTACCATTCAATATCGAGATTATGCGGCTGGTATTAGTAATTATTATAATATTTAATTTCAATGAAATACACGAAATAAAAAAATGTAGATTCTAATTAACCGACTTCAAAAATGGAATTTGACTGTATATTTTTCCTGTCCATTATGAATCGATTTTGAGTGATAAGTAAGATAAGATAAGAGCGATACTTCAGAGGTATACCTATTCCATAAAATTTGGTCAAGATAATGATCACAAAATATAGAACAAAATGACAATAACACGTAACGAACAAGTAAATGAAACACCGCCACTCAAAATGTCTAAATAAAATAACTGTTAAGAAAAAGTAAAACCGCCTTCAAAAACATAGTAAATTAAGATTATAAAGTTATTTTTTAGTAAAAAATTAATCGCGGGCAAAATTTCGAACCTGCGTCTTCTGGTTGGATACACCAGACGCTCTGACCTCTAAGCCACCGCGAACGCGAATGATTGAAATCTTTGCCTTCACATTCTGAAGGGCAACAAATCAAAGGCTTTTTATGTTTTTGAAGGTGGTTTCACTTTTTCTTGAAAGTTATTTCATACTATCTTTTTGTGATTTTTTTTTTGCATTTTCTATGCTAAGATTAAGAAGTTATTTTAGTAAAGGAAAAATTCAATCGCGGGCAGGATTCGAACCCGCGTCTTCTGGTTAGATACACCAGATCTGGTGTATAAGTTATTTCATACGTTTAAAACTCAAAATAATGGAAAAGTTGTACAAAAAATATAATAGTATCCTACTTATTGCTTTTAAATACCGATGCACTCTATCGAACTTTAAGAGATACCCAGAGATACAAAGTTAATTTTAATTAGAAAAGTTGAACAATTATCTGTTTTGCTACCTCTTCCAACTAGCTTGGTATCCGAGCCAAATAAATTGGAATTGTTTAATTCGCTTCTGGATTGTACAGTCGTGTCGTTAATCTTTGTCGTTGGAACGTGCTAATGAATTTGAAAAAATGAATAGCAGCTGCACAAAGCTTTGTTCCAGCTGTACCGTCGGTGACAAAACAGTGTAGAGCTATTCACGTTAGTTGCAAATGAGAAGCGTAGTAGGACTCTGTGTAATTACGTTACAGAAGTAATCTGGATTGCTCCGGCTAACTTTTGAGCTTGTGCTTGATTGTACATTGTAGATTAACGGCCAAGTGATTTTGATTACCAGTGTACTGACTTATGACATTCATTCTATATAATACCACTACGCCTAGGGGTACATACATGCCCGAAGGGTTAGGTGGAAGTGAACTGATGTAGTTCACCACTGTAGTAGGGAGAATCTTATAGTGAATAACTGGGCACAATCAAAATTCCTAGCTACTACTGATGATCTTTATCCCCCGACGCGAGCGATAGAGGGGTGCTATGAGTTCCACGTGTGTAGATAGATAAATAGAATATTCTTTAATGTACACCATTATTATTATTGTTACATAGTTACTAAATTATATTAATTGTAATAGGTTCAATGGCGGTTTTATCGCTAAAAGCGATATCTTCCAGACAACCTTAGGATGGATTTTAAATAGTAGAGTAAATTAAGGGGGGAGGGTAGCCGGTGGTGTACTGTTTATATAAAATTCTATAAATAATAATAAAAAAATAAAAACACTACATAATAAAATACTTAAATATAAACATAATAAATAAATACATACACATATATATATATATATATATATATATATATATATATATATACTTAAGTATATTCATTATAATTAATATTATAGACTTGTATACGAAACTAGATATGTTGATGGATGGAATCAACAAATCAAATCGTGCATTGAGTTTTAAGGAGAAATGATCCGTATACTTTTTAAAAGAAGCTAGTGACTGCGCTTGTCTCACTGATACAGGCAACGCATTCCACAGAAGTATGGCTTGAAACGTGCTATGATGTAAAAGATAAATACGTGTGTATTTGTCTTTTGCATCGTAATCGGTCTATTCGTTTGTAGCTCCCAAACGAATAGACCGATTTTGATTTAGTTTTTTTTTTGTTCGAAAGGTAACTTGATCGAGAGTGCTCTTAGCTATGATATAAGAAAATCTTTTGGAAAATTATCAGCTCTTTTATAGTTCGTGAAGGGATAAGTGGAACATTCACAGCTCTGATTGATTTGAAACTTAGTGATATTTCAATGATAATGCAAGAACGTGTTTTTATATTTCCTGTAGTAGTGGTAAGTGGTTATGTGTGCGACCGAAGTGTTTTTGTCTTTCTGAGTAACAAAATTCTCAATCGCAACTCGAAGTTTGAATTTGTACCCGATGATAGCAATAAGCTTGCCCCTTATTACATTAGACCTAAATGTTTCGATGAACTGAGAGTTCATTGCCTAACCCTTCAGGAAACCAGGCGTTAATCTAGGATATTTAAGTATTATTATCCGTAACCATGCACTACCTAGTAAAACCACTCTCCGCCATAAGCATTTATGGGACGCATACAAACATTTTACGATACATGATTTTGACGATAAACATTTTATTATTTCCAATTGGATAAAGCACTACCATTGTATGTTCCTGGAAAAACTACTTTCACTATTTCGCTTCTAGCATAATCACTGCGAATATAATTAATATCCACTTGAGTGGAATGTCGAGAACTTCATTCCCTTTATAATCATTTTATATAGCACCTACACGTTGATATATATATGATCATTTACCTTTTTTATTTACGGAATACCCTCATGAATCGTCAGCCACCCGAGGGAGTGGCAGTGTATATCGGAGAGAGCTAGCAAGTGAGGTTTTTGGTCCGTATAAGCTACTACTGACCTTCTCGTGGCCTATAGTCACAGCCAAAGGATTCGTGACATTCGTCCTCAAATCTCCTAGCTTTTTCTCAAATATTTTGGAATCAACTTCCAGTATTTTAGGATTGCCATCAGAACTCCGCAACCCAACCTCTGGGCAATACCAATTTTTGGAAAAGGAAAGGAGACTGATTGTCAGGTTTTTGGGCTTCTAGTTACCGCTTACGACTCCCATTGCTGTTCGTATGATAACCGGGACCGTACCTTTATCTTTACCTTTATCGTATTCTTCGAGACAAGGAAGGTTTTTGTAATGATAAGCATGGTCACCCAGCAACAAAATGACCACAGCAAGCAAAACTTGGTATTGCAGATAGATCGATCAGCGTACTCATTCATAAGCTACAAGTCCTGTAAATAGCAAAAACAATATATATATATATATAGCAAAATATTAATTATCTCTTAAACATTTCTCAACAACAACACAACTACGACGTCTTAGTCATAACATCCAAACAATCAAAAGGGTTGTTAATTGAATTCTCAAATAACTTGTTGCTAGTAACTAGTCTAGTTGAGTGGAAATTTAAACGGCTTTTTAAAGTGTTTCCACAATTTGTAGGTTCGCGTGATGCCTACAAATGTAACGAAGTGTCTATTAAAGATCGCGTGGAGGGGTCATTAAGTGTTGTGGTTACTTCCTACGTTCTGTTCATATACCTACGCATGGTAATGTTTATGTTTGCCTGACACGACTGCGAAGAGACAGCGAATGTGCTACGATATATTCACATTGATGATATGAAAACATCGTGAGAAACTTGCATGCTAGAGATATTTTCTCGAGTGTGTGAAGTTTGCCAACCCGCAGTAGAACATTGTGTATTTTACACGAAGCAACTGACTTAACTCCTCCGCAATCCAATTTCTGGGCAATGCTGATATTCTGGGTATAAAAGGATTGTAAGGCTTTTCGGGGTTTTGACCGGAAGTTATAATGGAGATCACAGACCGATATAGTCGTAGTGATACAAAAGCCGTAAAAACCAACAATTTTTAAATTTCTCATGGGTATTCGTGTGATATCCAAAACCACCGGTTTAACGTGCTCTAAATATGGCAAGTATGGTCATCATCCATACCACCTCGTCTAAATTCCCCGTAGGGTTAGGCAGAGCTGCACTAATGTATAACGCACAATTTTCCGATACGTTCAGGTCCTCTAATATAGATATCGAACATATTGTCACTAACCTAGTACAAATCCAAACTCCGTGCTGGTACTGAAAATTTTATAGGCGAACTCGAGTTTTGGAATTCGGTGGCGACAAACAAAAGATCTGACCAAATCGAAGGTATCGACTTCCGAAAATGTTTTGCACATAATATTGACGACTTGACGACACGATTGGCGTAGCGGTTGAGCGGTCGGCTTCTGGGCCACGTGTTGTGGGTTCGATCCCCACACAAAGCAAATATTTGTATGATCTACACTTAGTTGTTCCGGGTCTGGGCGTTTGTGTATGTGAGAATTTGTGTTTGTAAACGCACCCACGATACAGGAGAAAATCCTAGAGTGGGGCAACGTTTTTTAAAAAAAAATTAAAAAATAAAATAATAAATAAGTAAAATAAATATTACAAATATTATAAAAGAGAAAATAAATTAGAGAGCCCGAAATGGTGAATTGAATTGCAATTCAAGCTGTATTGTGTTGTTAATCCTAGTGTGGGGCAACGTTTTAAAAATAATAATATTAACTATATCTTATGTTTTTGAAGGCGGTTTTTTTTTTAAAGTTATTTTATACAATGTATCATTCCGAGTTACACCGCATATACTTCGCAAGGAACGCATTTCCATGGCGATATTTTATTTTCATGTTTCTTTTACCATACTTCTACAAACATTCACTTCCAAACATAAGACGTGTGGGTACCAGAACAACATTGTGGAGAGCTAGCCGGACCTTTTTTGACAAGGACTGGGTAGCCACAATCGCATGTATAGTATTTTTCACTTTGTTTCCCGCATTCACTGTCCTTTGCACATCTGCATCAATCTTTTCGTCCCTTGTGTTTATCTATGTTTATAGATACATACATAATCAACCCATTATACTGTCCCACTGCTGGGCACGGTTCTCCTCACAGAATGAGAGGCATTAGGCTATAGTCCACCACGCTGGCCTAGTGCGGGTTGGCAGACTTCACATGCCATCGAGAAAATCTCTCAGGCATGCAGGTTTCCTCGCGATGTTTTCCTTCACCGTTTAAGCGCGTCATAATTAACTATTTAATACGCACATGACTTCGAAAAGTCAGAGGTGCGTGCCTTGGGTTCGAACTCGAGACCTTTGACTTAGCAGTCCAACGGTCATACCACTAGGCTAAGCTCCCTTGTAAACATTCCCACAAAATCAAACTCATTCACTTGTTCAACACTCTCAAGAGAGAAGGAGTGAAAGACTATTAACAAAAGGAATTTATATGACGAATATCAGCAACAGTATGGGAAGAGTTCGCCCTAGAACGACATACGCTAATTTAATTGGCGAGGTCCTTCAAAAGGTCAGGTGCGTAGTACTCGCAACCGGCGTGAGTGAGTTTGACAAGTTGCATGAAAGTGGACGAAGCAAAAGACGAAAGAAAAGAAATTGTGCAAGGAACAACAACTGTCTGTAATCTCTGCTTACCTCTGTGTGAAAAAGACGTGTACAAGCAAATCTACTCACCTGCTCTTAACCTAACATAACATGCCATCACGCCTGTATTCCCCGAAGGGTTAGGCAGAGGCGTATTTAAGGTACACCCACAGTTCGCCGGTATGTTTAGGTCCCATGTAATAGGCGGCGAACCTATTGCCATTAACCGGGCACAAATCCAGACTCCGAGCTGCTACTGAGAATTTCATAGAAAAACCCAATAACACTTTGCTCGACTTGAAGATTAAACCCAGGACCTCTAGCGTAGCAATCGCGCTTGGGACCACTAGACTAATGAGGCAGTTAGTCACCTGCTCTTAATAAAACATTAAAGAATTGACGACACGATTGGCGTAGTGGTTGAGCGATCGGCTTCTGCGCCACGTGTTGTGGGTTCGATCCCCACACGGAGCAAATATTTGTATGATCTACAGGTAGTTGTTCCGGGTCTGGGCGTTTGTGTATGTGAGTATTTGTGTTTGTAAATGCACCCACGATACAAGAGAAAATCTTAGAGTGGGGAAACGTTTTTTTTTTAAAGAATTAAATTCTAGCAAAGAATTTGTTCGCAGTCGCTGAACAAAGCTAAAAATATTATACATAATACATTTGGCTGCTTCCATTGTGTCTTCGGATGTTGGCGGTCCAAATTATATTACAATATTTGCCAACGAGTCTACTTGGATATGAAGTGTGGTTCTATTTTACTTGTCATTCTCTTGAAATATATAATGAAATACCTGACAGAATGTGTGCTTTGCCTAGCAAATGTAATATATATATGGATTCGTTTTAATTTTTGAATGGAATTATTTTTTTTTATTCGTGATAGGCTTACGCTTGTGTTGTGTAACAGAGAGCAAGCCTATTGCCATAAATCGGGTATAAACCCCAAGATAAAGTACTGTGGGTGTACATTAGCACACCTCTGCCTAACCCTTCGGGGAATACAGGTGTATAATGAAGTTTTGTGGGATCCAACGCAAAAATAGGACCCAAAACTGGAATGTAACGAAAATAAATCTGTTTTTTAAATACTCCAACCTATTACTAAAAATATTTTCTACGAAATTTTGTAGGAAAATCTACTGGAGGTTTGTATACCTTCAGTATAGCAGTCGCCTTTACCATTTTTAGACTACCGGGTTGGTCATATAGTTATAGTCAATCAGACCTTTTGAGGTCTGTCAAGCTGGTGACCACCGTCTATCGTAAAGCGCCGGCAGTCTGCAATCCGTAGGCTCCTAAAGCTCGGCATTTATGAAACGTTATGATTCTAGTTGCACGGCAACAATGCATCAGTAACTCCTCTGGTTATGGGCAGCGATGACTACTTCCCATCAGGTGACTGGTCTTTTTTTTTGGGATAGGAAGACAAACGAGCAGACGGATTGCCTGATGGTAAGCGATTACCGCCGCCCATGGACACCCGCAAGACCAGAGGAGTCACAAGTGCGTTGCCGACTTTTTAAAAAGGTATTGGGCCTCCGGTAACCTCACTCACTCGGCGAAACACAATGTAAGAGTTGTTTGACGCCAGTTTTCTGTGAGGCCGTGGTATCACTCCGGTCGAGCCGTCCCATTCGTGCCGAAGCATGGCTCGCCCACGTAAAATTCATTTGCCGACATAAACAATAATAACTCAATACTGCCTCGTGGCTCCAAGTGCGACTGCTACACTAGAGGTTCTGGGTTCGATTCCCAGGTTGAGCAAAGTGAAGTGGGTTTTTCAATGAAATTCTTAGTATCAGCTTTCGGAGTTTGGAATTTATGCCCGGTTAGAATAGGCTCGCCCCTAATTACACGGGACCTAAAAGTACCGGCAAACTGTGATTGTACATTAGTACGCCTCTGCCTAACCCTTTGGGGAATACATGCGTGATGATATATAAACAAGGGCCTCGTAAATTTTCAATGAACAGAAATTTCGGCGGTGTTTTGTGTGGATACTTAGAATTCGTTACCTAATCTATTAAATCTTTTCAAACTACTGCTTTCAGCACTCAACTCTTATCATTCAGGCCATCGGTGATACGCAAGCAGGTGTTAATACAACTTTTGTGTCAAGGTCGAGCGCTACACCATTTGAGATTTTTACATGTTCCAATTATTTCACTTCTAATGATTCAGCAAAATGAATCAACGTGAACTGAATTTTTGGCAACACTAGATTGTCGAGTGTAAGATTCCAGTATTGTAACAATATTGTCTTTAAAACGAAATAATACAACACATAACAACCGGAACAATGTTAGAAAATCTCTTTTAGAGATCTACATATTTACGATTATATAAATAATCATATAACTACCACTTCAAATCTAAAAATATAACAGTAAACTGTGGGTGTACATTTGTATGCCTCTGCCAAATCCTTCGAGAATTTTGTGTATGTATTATTAGGTATTATAATATGTATATAGGCAGCAAAAACCGTTGTCGAGTCTGCAGGTAATCTCAAACGTACGTACTAGTATCCCCCTCTCGTTTAGTATTCCAGTGTGTTGATCCACGTGACATGCATTTTGGTAGTACTTTGGAAGACACCTTGCACCTACGTCACGTAAGTATGATAGATCTAGGATTATAGGTAAATTCAGATAAAATTAAAAACCATCGTGTTAATAAAGATCTGATCTGGATTTGACTGATTTGATCTGGATAAAATGTAAGCCTATGCGCTATTTCAGACCATAATCTATCTGTGTACCAAATTGCATCTAGATCCGTTCAGCCGTTCTGACGTGATTGAGTAACAAACATTCATACATCCTCACAGACTTTCAGGCTATAATATTAGTAGAATTTGAATTCGTTGTACACAAGACGAATAAGCAAAGGATAGTTAATATTCACACGTGAAATGGACTGTGGGAGGCGCGGGTGGTACGGACCGCCGCTGCCCCAAACAGTTCAGACAAAATTATTGTGTGTATACTGTTACCAGAGATATGTGCTATTGTTAGCACATACATTTCTCTTCTAGCAGTATTGGTACGCATTCAGAGTTCAATCTTATGATAAATGATATTTATTTCTATAAATAACTAAATTGTTTTAAGTAGGTACTAGATGGTGCCGAAATTTCTGACAACCTCTAAGAAGAAAATTAAATGCCGAAAGAAGCTCAGATAATTATGATCTCTTATAAAGTGTACATACATATTATAGAGGTAGGGCATAGTGGAATCGAATAATTCCATTAACAATTGGAGCTGCCCGACTGGGGAAGTACCTCCATCATGCAGAAAATCGTAGCCAAATAACATAGCTCCATGCTATGTTGTGTTCCTAACGGTGAGCAAGGTCGCCAGAGCAAGTCGAGGAAGCGTTGTCTTGGCAGTGGGGGGAGGACCGGTGGTGTTTTGTTACCGCCGCTGACATGCATGGCAGCATGTCTTCTATACTGTTTACTACTGTATTACAGAGTAGGCAACGGACGCCGTACAGCTTACCATCAGGCGGGCCGTAAGCTTGTTTGCCACCTTAGTAGTAAAAAAAATATGTGATTGATATATAAGTATACAGGGCAATGTATGAAATGGCCATTTGAAGAAAGAGCCACAGCGGCTAAGAGTAGACCTGCCGACGTCACGCATGCATCAATCATTGTGTAGCTCGATCATTATTATAGGGAGCTCAACAACTGTTACCATGATGACCATGATCGGGAGAACATTTGCATAGGTCCCATTAAAATTCTCGAAGACCTCAGCTGTATTTACATTTTCTTACCTTGGAAGCGAGCAACTGAAAAGGTACAACCCTAATTTCTAAGAAGAGTGGCCAATCATTTAAATTTGTTTACATCAATGAGTAAACTTCTTGTCGCCGAGTTTGCAGTAATTTTGAATCAATTACTGGGTAATCGTTGAGGTAAGCAAATTTGGGATCTTCCCGCAAGCCACTGAGTTGACAATGGATTTCTACAAAGCGGTCGATTCAATAAATTGTTTGTATTATATAATTTTGTACCAACGCGATAGGCCCAAACAGAGATCTTTAACAAGAAGTGGAAAAAAGTACATAAGCCTTTATCCTATAGAAGGATTGTGCAAGCAAAGTCATTAAATAATATCTTAGAGGCCGTTAGCGCAACTGCTACGCTAGGGGTCCTGGTTCCGATTCCCAGGTTAAGCAACGTGTTATTGTATTTTTTATAAAATACTTAGTAGCAGTTTGGAGTTTGGATTTGTGCCTGTTAATGGCATTAGGCTCGCCAGCTTTTACATGGAACCTAAACATATGAAAAAAGAAAGAAAACATTTATTGAACGCACAAAATAAAATTCACCTGAGGCAATATAAAATAAAACCGGACAAGCGCGAGTCGATCTCGCCCAGCAAAGGTTCCGTAAAAATTTCTAGATACACAATATAATTAATTACAAATATATAGTTTTCAGATTTTTCCCTACACTTGTAGTATAAGACGGTATAACTTGCCAAATTTCATAGTCCTAGATCAACAGAAAATACCCTATAAATTTTTATTCCCTTGAGAGTGTCGAAATATACGTTTTTACGGCATAAACAGCCGTATTTTTTTACGGTAACTTAAAAGTTTGATTTCTTCATAGCTTCAAGGGACTGTAAACCTGAGTGGTTACAGCTACAGATAATTATGTTTTAATTTCAACTCGATACCTCCACGCGTTCCCACTATAAAGGATCTTGACAGATAGACGGAAGGACGGACAACAAAGTGATCCTTTAAGGGTTTCATTTTTCTTTTTGAGGTACGGAACCCTAAACAGACAAAAACATAAATAACAATACTCTTTGCAACAAAGTGAACCTGCTATTGACAAATCCATATCAGGGCACTGTGAGTGTACATTTCCACCTCTGCCTAACCTTTCGGAGAATACAGGCGTGATGTTATGTGAAGTTACATCTGTTTATGAAGAACTTACGTTATCAAAATAAATACGTCTTCTACCAAATAAACGAGTTCTACTCCAAACTCCCTTACTTGACAGCGTTATGTAAATAAGGGCACCAAATTAATTTATCTCCATTCCCTAGTACGCGGCACGTTGTTTAGTTTTGTCTTATGAAGCTGTTTTAGGGGATGGTGGGAAACAGTGTACATAATCCATTATCATTATATTCCCGTTCCGTTTCGTGAATGTAGTATGAAGACGGATCTTTGCTGCCTATTTTCATTCTTGGGTTATTTTGATAATATTTTTCATGGAGATGAAAAGTTTATGGAAGCTTCTAGATGTAGGTAGAAATGAGATCTAAGCTTAAAAGTCCAGTGGAATTTCTTTTACAAACGTAATACCGAAATAAATCGTAATTCAAACAGAATTTAATCAAATTCTGTTATTATTCGGATTCCGATACCGTTAATCTAGGTTTCTACTCTACCATTTTGTCCAAAATAAATCATAATCAAGACAATATTCTATCAAATTATATTATTAGTCGGATTCGGATACCAATAATCTAGGTTCCTACCGTACTATTTCATCTACTACTACTTTACTGGAAAGAAAAGACCGGAAAAACGATCCAAACTTGGCATAGTTATCAAAAATTGCATTCGCTTACATTTATTTCCAGTGAAGTATTACGTCTTTGTGGGCAATTCAAGCTCTGCCGGATCCTTAATGAGTGGTCGGTCTATCAATCCTAAAACCTAAAAATGGTTTTACATAACATACCATTACGCCTTAGGCAGTTAGGCAGAGGAGTACTAATATACAGTCACAATTTGCGAGCATTCCATAAAAAACTCCACAACATTTTGCTCAATCTAGGAATCAAATCCAGAACTTCTAAAGTAGTATTCGTTCTTAAAACTACTAGACTGCGAGGCAATTTCGTTTTACTTTTCCTTTAATAATCTTAACAATCTCATCACATTTACATAAACATTCTTTTCTTTCTTCTTAAGATATAAAATTTTGCGCTCCCGCAAGGTAACCCTTCCACCGCAGCAATGTTTTTGTATATGGTTTGTGCTTTGACTATATTCATAGTCACGTAAATTTCGCGGCGAAACAATGAAGCGTCGTCAAGAATATGCAGTCTCTAATATCACAACGAAAACATTGCCTAATGTTTACCACGCAGGCAAAATAAACCTAGCTTATAAATACATTGAACAACTACGAGAGATATTGTAAGAACTAAATAGATGTATACAGAAGGTTCATTTAATTCAATTTAATTTTTGGACGACGCCATAAAATGTGTAAGTTGTATTGATAACATAATATAGACATACAATTACGCCTGTATTCCCCGGACGGTTAGGCAGATGCGTACCTACTAATGTACACCCACGGTTCGCTGGTGTGTTTAAGTCCCATATTCCTATGAATTAGCAGCTCGGAGTCTGATTTGTGCACGGTTAATGGTAATAGGCTCGCCCCCTATTACATGGAACTTAAACATACCAGCGAACTGTGGGTGTATATAAGTACTCCTCTGCCTAGACCTTTGGGGAATACACGCGTGAACGTATGAATATTTTAATGTTTCTTATTTCATTTGGTGATATCATTGGAATACCTCTATGTCCTTTTCAGGTCGGCAGGTGTTTTCAACATAGCTTAATATAGTCTAACTATCGGTTCTGAAAACACACCACAATATATAATTATTAATTCATCATCAAAAATATTTCGTTATTTACTTTTTAGTCTAGATTACTCGTGACTGAGCGTGTTTCTATGATTCCCAAGGCAATTAACCAGTACAGTTAATTACTGGTGGCTAAATACCTTAAAAGATGGGAGTAGGAGTATAAGTAAACGGTCCTTTGATCATTTTTAATTATATAAAAACCTGAAGCAACTATTTCTGTTATTTAAATGTATGAAATGTCGTATTATTTTATATTATGGAGCAAGCGAGTTGCTATAGGGTAAGCAAGCAGTTTTGAAGCGGTAAATTTGCTTACTAGAGATAGGATTTTGACAGTAGCTATATGGAGTTTATGTCTGCCTCATTAGTGGTCCCAAGCGCGACTGCTACATTAGAGGTCCTGGTTTCGATCCCCAGGTCGAGCACAGTGTTATTGGGATTTTCTATAAAATTCTCAGTAGCAGCTCGGGGTCTGGATTTGTGCCCGGTTAATGGCAATAGGTTCGCCGCCTATTACATGGGACCTAAACATACCGGCGAACTGTGGGTGTACCTTAAATACGCCTCTGCCTAACCCTTCGGGGAATACAGGCGTGATGGTATGTATGTTAATATGTCAAAATTCTATCTTTAGTAAGCAAATCTACTGATTTGATAGAAACTGGCCGTAAGGCGTCGGACTTGCGATCATGAGATTTGATAGAAACTGGCCGTAAGGCGTCGGACTTGCGATCATGTTGTTGCCGGTTCGAACTCACCCATTGTACTACCGACGTGAACCCACTCGTAACACAAGCATTTAGCTTAGCACGAGGGGTTAACAAGAATACTAGTAATGAGCGACCCACATTGCTAGTAAGTTTTATAAAAAATCATCGCTGTTCATAAATACTTGCAATACTAGAGGAGTTGCCGATCTTTGTTATCGAGTTGTTTGTTGTTGAGTTGTCGATTTCTTGTGCCCTCCTCTGGAATACGATGGGCAGTCTAAGCGCAAACCCTCAGGGACGAATTCTCTTGTACCTCTAGTACAGGATCTTTCTGTGATAGTATTTCATTTACCGATTCAGTGCGGCTGACACGGCACACCTGTCAAGGATTCCTTTCACATGGTGGAAACACGGGATTAGTGTCATAATTAGTTTAATTAAAATGTAATTTTGCTATAGGTAGTGAAATATGATAAAATTACCTGCCTCATTAGTCTAGTAGTCCCAAGCGCGACTGCTACATTGGAAGTCCTGGGTTCAATCACCAGTTCGAGCAAAGTGTTATAGTTTTTTTTAATGAAATTCTCAGTAGCAGCTCGGAGTCTTGATTTGTGCCCGGTTAATGGCAATAGGCTGGCCCCCTATTACTTGAAACCTAAACATACCGGTGAACTGTGGGTGAAGATTAGTACGCCTCTGGGAATTTTAAAGAAAAACCTAGTAATACTTTGCTCGACCTGGATTTCGGACCCAGGACTCGACCACAAGTCAAAGCGTCATCGGACATTCAAAAAACCCGAACCAAATGCTTTAAGTCCACTTTTATCATGCGTACCGCTGAAATATGGAATGCACTTTCCGAGTGGGTCTTCCCTGATAGATGTAATCTGGGTGTCTTTAAATCACGAGTGAATCGGTTTCTTCTAGGCAAGCGCGCTCCATCGTAGATCGCAGTATCGCTTAACATCAGGCGAACTGGGGGTCAAGCGTAAGCCTATCACGAATAAAAAAATAAAATAAGGCAGTTCTGTACCCCGGTGCGCTAATACTTAGCGGCCGACAATTGAAATGCTATTTACCTTACGTACCTGAATGAAACTTTGTTATTGGATGTTCTAGCAGAAAATCCAATAACAGACTGCTCATTTGATCAAATATTATGATCCCGTAAACTGCTTCTCTCCACTAGTTTCAAATACTTTGTATGTACCCGCGTACACTATGTACGTACATGTACCTAGTTTATTGCAGTGTATGAATAAATAGTTGTTGGATAATACCGCCAGATATTCAAAGCTTGCTGCATAAGTATTTTATTACTTTCCTTTCCCAGTTTATTAGCGCCGTGGGTTTTGATGCACATTGAGAACAAGTTTTCATATTAGATACGAGTTTTCTTAACAAATCTCTAGGTTTATGATAAATTTTGCACAACTCAAAGCTCTTTGAACGATATTTGATCTTCTGCTTATAGATAGATAGATAAAGAATTCTTTATTGTACACCAAAAGACAGAGCGCAGATACACAAATGTTTCATGAGTAGGTACAATTGGCGGTCTTATCGCTAAATGCAATTTCTTACAGACAACCATTGGATGGACAAGAGTTGAGTAGAAGAGACAATGGGCGGTTGCAGGTGTACATACATAATAAATAAATAAATACCTAGATTGAATAATAAATTAACATACATCTTTGATGCAAAAATAAACAAAAATTTATAAAGTAGAATGTTATAAAACTTAAGAAAAAATAATTTTGATTCTCGTAATCTATAATTAAACTAAGATTTTTATTGACCTTTTTTGGCAAAAAACTTAAGCTAAGCAAAGATAAGCGAAATATTAGGTTAGTATGTCTTTTTAGAGCTGAAATAAATAATATGAAATGTCGCTTATTTTAACTTTAGTAAGGTTTAAAATTCTTTAGGCATTTTTTTACTTAAGTTCAGTTCCGTTCTTTTAGGTCCCATGTAGTATGGGACAAGGCTATTACTATTACCGCTTGTTTTCTTTTTCAGTCTCTGTTTTGAGTATCATGACTTCAAATGTTTGTTGCCATTAACCAGACACAAATGCATACCTCTTGACTAACCGGTAGCTAGCTAAAATAATAATTCGAATTTTATTTTAACAAGTAATTTAACATAAAACTATCAAAAAAGAAATAGACAAAAATACTTGCAGCAGGATAACAGAACTGAAAACAAAAATCATTGATGTAGAAACCATTTAAACAATTAATTTGATAATTTCATCTGTTACAATGATGAACGACATCGATTAGTTGAGAAGATAAAAACAGGGTAAAAAAGATTAAGAACACGAAAAAGATATTCGCCGGAAAACAGTAGCAGAATGACCGTAATTACGGCAAAAGGCCTCCTTAAAAATAATTGTAAAGGGATCTTTTATCATCCCTCTGAATTTAAGACGACTGTAAAATTCATCCAAATTGAATTTTGTAGGCACACTTAATTCTACTAAGTGTTATATAGAAATTTTAAAACGGTTTTTAGCTGCAATGAATTAAATTTTAGGTTCTTTTTGAAACCAAGTTGCTGAATAATATCTTTTTTTCTCGGGTGGGGAAATGCGCCTTAAGCACGCCGTCCCGCTTTGGACATGCAGGACGATAGTGTCGGGCTCTGCGGCCAGGTGGTCAGCATACTGACTAAAAGTGCCACCACTGCCACTTTCTGCATAGTGCTAGGATCACGGAAATTGCTCTCGCATGTTCCGCAATCCCACCGCGGACGTCCAATGTTGGACCCTCCCCGTGGGCCAAGTGCAATGGGCGATTGTCGACCCCGAGTCCAACGCCCAAGGCCCTCTTTGCGGTGGGACAGATATGTGGCCCGCCGCCGTCCACACCTCGGCCGCAGAGGGTAGGGAGAGCGGCGCATCGCTTCTCTCCCCCTTCGGCCCCACTATGTTCGGAGTCGGCTGTGACCCCGCCGAGGCCGAGGAAGGCAGGAAGTGCAGACCACCATCATACCGGCACTCCTCTCCCGCCGCGACCCCTCAGACCTTCAGCCGCAGTGTAGCCGATACAACACCGCGGCCCACTTCAGTTGCGGTGCCTCCCATACGATTTCGCAACCTACAGTGGCCGCTCCAATGAAGGTTTCTTGGGCAAAGCCCGTAGGAGCAGCCCCTCTCTGGGGTTCTACTTAGCTCAACCGTGGAGTGACGGTTACTAAGCCCCCCCGCCGTGACAAGGCGAGAACCCCTTGGGGGGCGCTGAATATTACCTTGGCAGATTCATAATTTTGTCTTTGACCTATACAAATACGGATTTAGCAACCATCTACGCCACGAATTTGATTCTCATACGGAATAAATATTTGTATAACCTACAGGACGTATGTAGTTATTCTGAGTCTGGACATTTGCATATGCGAGATATTGTATTTTTAAACGCACTCGAGATACACGACAATATCATGGGAAAGAGCAACGTTGTGTAAAAAAATTGTGTCTTTCTAGACACAATTTTTTTGTGATATCTTGTATGTTATATTTGAAAATTCTCTGGAAAATTTGCAAAAATTTCCGCTGGGAAAGCTGCACATGTAATTGCTAGTCTATCTAATCTATATAAATAAAAAAATATGTTTATTTGTTTGTCCTCTACCTAGACTATTTGGATGAAACTTTGGTGAGATGTCGTGTGCACGCCTGGCAAGGTTTTTAACGAAAAAAAAAAACAGGCATTGGAATGCATGCCGAGATTAGCTGGTAAATTATAAATTGAATGTTTTAAGACAGGCTGTATTAAAAAATCTCCAATTGTTATCCACAATCCAAAAACAAAAGGCTGAGTTTACCTATAACAATAAACAAATCCTTTTTGTTTAAAACTGGTGAAGTTACATATGAATGACTAGCTTGTTTTTAGTACCCGTGTTAAATATTTGTTTAAACTTAATAAAAATAAAAAGTCTGGCATGTTACATTATTTTGCTGTGAACAGAATCGAATAAAAAAATATTATACTTACTTTATATTTATATAGGATGATTCGAGATTATTTGCCGGCAATGGGTATTACGAGTAGAATGGATGATCATGTTCACATAGAAACCGCATGTGTGAGAATTCGTAATGTTAGTACCTACCAGTAATTTTTTTTATTACTAGCTTCTGCCGGCTTCGCACACTTAAAATACCAACGTAAGAAAGTAAGTACCTAAGACTATAAAAAAGCCTAAATTTGACCAGGCTCATAATGTACCTGTACACTACTGTACAATTTCATAGAAATCCATCAAGTAGATCTTGAGTTATAAGCGGTTATACAAACATATATTCAGATAGACAACAATTCTGAAAATCATTAATTCAGCTTCAGTATAGCTCAATTAGTCTCTTCCACTAATTTTTTTCCAATTATTTTACAATCACAGACACGACTTTACTATAGATTTACTATGTGTATGTACTAATAAAAAAATCCTTTTATTTTTAAGATCAACCCCTCTACGTAATCTAACTACTAAAATAGAACACTGCCTATATATTTTGGGAGCCAGATTATCCGGAACAAGCAGCCAAGTCGAAATAAAACAGAAAGAGCACGAGAAAGTTTTTATTTGTCTCCGTAGCAAAGTGGTACGAAAAAGAACCACTGTGCACTGTTGAGCCAACGTCAACGAACAAAAAGGCTGCAACTAGAAAAAGTAAAAAAAAAACTTTTGTATTTTGTGTCTATTTCGGTATCTTTTATTGAATACTATGCACATTTTAAAAGCTACTTTTTACGGATTTTCTCGCGTTACATTGTTATTATTAAATCTTCTTTCAGACCATTTACAGAGTGGTGGACGATATACGCGAACATGATGGGAAACAGAATATCAAACATGCCATTATGCTTGTGTTCCCGAAAGTATAGAAAGGATCCCGGCAGAGGTGTGCTTGCTTGGATGCAGCATTTAATCAACAGCTACTTTTACTAAGAACATGTGAGAGATCTCCGTGGAAGAGCCATGCACGAATGGGCTGGTGCGACTGGAATGATACCACGGCCTCACAGAAAACCGGCGTCAAACAACGCTTACGCTGTGTTTCGCCGAGTGAGTGAGGTTACCGGAGGCCCAATCCCCTTTTAAAAGGCCGGTAACGCACTTGTGACTCCTCCGGTGTTGCTGGTGTCCATAGGCGGCGGTAATCGCTTACCATCAGGCGATCCATCTGCACCCTATCCCATAAAAAAAAGATAATTTATATATATTATATTTCGTCAGAACTTAAAGGTTATTTTTTATAATATTCGTATAGCAGTGGAACTTTTGCTATATCCGCAATGCAAAATCTATACAGTTCATGGAAAATTGTTATAGATTAGCAGAAATTTACGCACTTACAAATAGTCCGTCTATTGTTATGCGAGCGTAAAGAATTTTATCGTGCAAACGAAGCGTTACAGAAGTTATTCATTCAAAAATTGTTACTTGGAGAAAAGCAGGCCGCCTTTGTAAAACATTTGTCATTTTAATCACCCAAAGCTGCCGTCTGCGGTAATAAAATTATTTCACAGTAAACATTTTGAAAATTAAATTTTAAAGACTTCTCACTTGGAGTAATGACCTGTTTTAAGTAGGGACGTGACGTAATAAGTTAACGGCCTGAAAACTTTATATAAATAGCTGTTTTTTTTTGTGTTTTAATGTAAAGATTTTATACGTGAGAGAGCCATGCTTCGGCACGAATGGGCCGGCTCGACCGGAGTGATACCACGGCCTCACAGAAAACCGGTCTCAAACAACGCTTACGTTGTGTTTCGCCGAGTGAGTGAGGTTACCGGAGGCCCAATCCCCTTTTAATAGGCTGGCGATGCACTTGTAACTCCTCTGGTGTTGCGGATGCCCATGGGCGATCAGGCGATCCGTCTGCTCGTTTATCCCATAAAAAAAAAGATTTGTAATTATGTTTCTAGAACCTTTATCTATATAAATCTGGACGAGTCTTTTTAAATAATGTTAAATAAATAAATTTTACATAGGTATTGTGGGACCACTTACTAGAAATTCTTCTCAATAAATAGGCTAGATGGTAAATAATTCTGTTCTATCCGTCAGTTAGATTATAAAAAAATAATTTACACGTATTTTTCCTTTTGTTTAACAAACACAAAATGACAACATAGAGTGCATTTATGTTTCGCGTGACTTCACGGTTTCGTACAAAATTTACGAAATAGTGACGTCACAACCTCCCCCCCCCGGAACCTCCTTTTTTGCAATGTGGGTCGCACGTTAGCTAGTATTCCCAATAACACTGCTCGACCTGGGGATCTAAAACAGGACCTCTAGCGAAGCAGTCGCGCTTGGGACCACTAGACTAATGACGCATACATACATACATACATACATACATACATACATACACTCACGCCTTTCTCCCACAGGGGTAGGCAGAAACTATAGACTTCCACTTGCTACGATTCTTGCATACTTCTTTTGCTTCTTCCACATTGGCAGTTTTATAAAAATAATTTGAAATAATTCTATTCTCAATATTCTTAAAACAGGCTTCATAGTTAAACTGGTCCAGTTACTTAAGGGCATATATACATACCTAATAGTAGTGATAGCCTAGTGACGTGACCATAAGACTGCCAAGTCAAAGGTCTCGAGTTCGAATCCAAGGCACGCACCTCTGACTTCATGTCATGCGCTTAAACGGTGAAGGAAAACATCGTGAGGAAACCTGCACGCCTGAGAGATTTTCTCGACGGCGTGTGAAGTCTGCCAACCCGCACTAGGCCAGCATGGTGGACTATAGCCTTATCCTTCTTATTCTGAGGGGAGACCCGTGCCCAGCAGTGGTACAATATAATGGGTTGATTATGTTATACAAACCTAAATGTAAAACTACTTCTCAGAATTGTAGAAACGGTATATTTACTTACTTAGAATTCAGTCTTATCACACTGCTCGCCATTCAAATTCTGATGTTCTATGTTATTATTGTTCTATAGAATTATGTATACAGAAATACCTACTAAAAACAATTTCAAATACGACTCTGAAGGCTCAGGCTACTCAGGGGGCGAGCGTATTGCCATTAACCGGGCACAATTTCCAAACTCCGTGCTGTTACTGAGAATTCCACAGAAAAACCTAATAACACTTTGCTCGGCCTGGGAATTGAACCCAGGACCTCTAGCGTAGCAGTCACCCTTGGGGACACCACACTAACGAGGCAGTTCTATAGTAAAGAATCTTTTAAATAGCTATATAAAAAATCTCGTATTTTTATGGTAAGTCATTCCCATCACTAATACTAATAAAATGCTAGAAACACAAAACCTCACTTCATTTTGTTCCCCAATCCATATTACCTGCTAACGTGGTAATATATTTGTGTGCAGGGTTGTCAATGCGCACTTTCACAAATATAAAATTATGTTATTAAGATTTTTATATTTTGTTTAAAGTAGAAATAAATATTGCTTTTTAAAATTAGTTGATGTTTTATATTGGAACTACCTAAATATAACATTTACCTTGTGAACTCTTAAAATTAAATTTATTTTTCTTTCTCTTTCTCTTAAGATCTAATATATGTGAGACAAAAAAAATAAAAGCTACACCTCTTTTTTTTTATTCCTTTTCATCTAGTCGTTTATAAAATTCATTACAATTTAAGAAATCTTATATTCTTGCTCAGAACACATTACACATTGTTTGTTACACCTTACTATGAAATTAAATGTCAATAAAATAAAATTGCATTTTCAACAGCGTGGCAGCCCTTCATTTCAAGTGAAGTCAAGGTTTGCCTAATACGTTATTATTTATTACCTATTTCTATCTTTACAACCAAACCATGTCGAAAATGTAATGACTCCAAAGGGTTTTACAAATTGCAACGAAGGCATCATTACAGTATACTAGCCGCAGGGCGATGCCCGTATAAAACAAATTTCACCCCTTCTCACTCCATTAAGTATCACAAAGAATCCCTTCGTAGCAGGCGCTTACGTAATGGAAACTAGTTATGTGCTTTTCCTTTTACTGTCAACCCCTCAAGTTACAAATTACAGACACAATGCAAATTATATATAATGGTTCTTGGGCGCTGGGGCCCTCACGCAACTTTCTGTATTGATAGATTTTTTTATTTAGACAAATGTGCGTTTTAATTTATAATATAAATGTTCGTCGTTCAAACGTACGATCGTCACGTACAAAAACACGTAGGGATATTAATACCCTTGTACTAAACGCTATACATTTGTCCACGAAGATATACGATCAAACGAACAAAGAGCTACGCTCTGCCATATTAATTTAGAACCATACATCATAACAATATGTTTAAGCCGTTGACTTTAGAGTGTGGATAGCCATTATTGTACGCGACATTTGAATTTGGAACAGTCTAAATGGGCATTGTCATAATAAAAAAATATAGGAGCATCGTTTTTTACGGTATGGTAACATTGCTGCATTGTCACTATGTCTGTGTTCTGAGTTTTTTTTTTATCATGTATAATACTGTTTATTCAAATTTGCTTTACTTTTTTTATTCAGTCTGCCACTTTTGCGCCTCGTCTATCATTTATGTTCATTATCATTCATACAATATTGTGATAGTCACATGTAGTTCTGCTATGACCCAGCATATTGGCAAATATAGTTACAAATAAAAACAACAATGTTAATTAAACTTCACGACTGACAACACTAAAAAAATATAATAATAACCCTCAAATTATGATTTATGATAGCTTACACCAATCGCAGTTAAGTTCATTAATCCAACTTATTTGCTAGGATACCTTAAGCTGTGCAGGTTCTTTCATTATAAGATAAACATACCATCACGCCTGTATATATAAAAGGTTAGACAAAGGCACACTAATATACCCACAGTTCGCCTGGATGTTCAAGTCCCATGTCCGGGGGCGAGCCTATTGCCATTTACCGGGCACAAATCGCAAACTCCGAACCGTTTCTGAGAATTTTACAGAAAACCCCAATAACACTTTGCACACCTGGGAATCGAACCCAGGACCTCTAGGGTAACAGTCGCGCTCAGAACTACTGGGCTAATGAGACAGTTTTATTTCTGGATTTTTTCCAAACACAGTTTAAAAAGGTAGCCAGTGAAATTACTGGGAAAGTAAGGCTTCGATAAGGTGACTGCCTCATTAGTCTAGTGGTCCTAAGCGCGACTGCTACACTAGACGTCCTGGGTTCGATCCCCAGGTCGAGCAACGTGTTTTTGGGTTTTTATGAAATTCTCAGTAGCAGCTCGGAGTCTGGATTTGTGCCTTGTGAATGGCTGTAGGCTTCCCCCTATAACCTAGATTAACGGTATCCGAATAATAACGCAATTTGATTAAATTGTGTTTGAATTATGATTTATTTTAGCGTTCATCGAACCCTTAATAACTGACGTAAAATGACAACGGGCTAGATTCTGATATTATAAATGCGAAACTAACTCTGTCAGTCTGTTTTTTAGGTTTTCACACCTCATCAGCCGAGCCAATTTTGATAAATTTTAGTATAGAGATACAATGAACCATGGAGAAGGACATAAACTACCTTTTACCTTTAACAGCCAGCAAAAAGGCCATAATTTTATTAAGCTCCATTTAAATTTCAACAAATTACTACGTTACTAGGTACTCCTTAGGTTATTAGGTACGATAAGGTATTACAGCTTTCACTATAGAACAGTAAAACATAATTTTAATGTTTGAACTGAACGAAAGCACTCAACTTGATAGCAGCTTTCACGAGGATTCCAAAACAATATGGCTG
Source organism: Acronicta aceris (assembly GCA_910591435.1). NCBI lineage: Eukaryota > Metazoa > Arthropoda > Insecta > Lepidoptera > Noctuidae > Acronicta > Acronicta aceris. The sequence continues at coordinate 15,449,372 of OU342762.1, read as the reverse complement.
GACTATAATTAAAAATATATTGAAGCTAAAACTTTTTCGTGTAGGTATCACTTGAAAAGGTTATATAGTTACAGGCCTCACAGAAAACCGGCATCAAACAACGCTTACGTTGTGTTTCGCCGAGTGAGTCCGGTTACTGGAGGCCCAATACCCTTTTAAAAGGCGGGCAACGCACTTGTGACTCCTCTGGTGTTGCGGGTGTCCATGGGCGGGGGTTAGCGCTTACCATCAGGAGATCCGTCTGATCGTTTGTCCCCCTATCCTATAAAAAAAACACATCGGTAATATCACGACAGTATTCTCTAAAGGCTTAGATAGGGGGTGTACTGCTGTATACCTACCCTTAGTTCGCCAGCATGTTTTAACAATAACGTCAGGGGAGAGCCTATTGCTTGCTATTAACAGAGTACAAATCCGAACTCCAAGCTGCTACTAAGCATTTCAAAAGGAGAATTTAATATCATTTGGGGAAAGAAAACCTAATAAGACGTTATTTAAAATCAAACTCAAGACTACCCAGTCAGTAGCAAGGGTTATGGCCGCTAGACCAAGGTAGTTAGTTATTATTTCCGAGTTCAATAGAAGTTGATTAAATTTTACAATCAATTTTCATAGCGTCGTTGGTACAACTTTATAATGGATTGCCAGTTTATAATTTAATACTCCTCGAATGAATGAAGTGGATATTGCAGATAGAGGGAGGATAGTGGACTTAAGTGGTAAAAGGAAACTTATTAATGGTAGTTACGAAACATCTATTTTGTTATGTATATTTTACCCTAGTATTTTGCAGGTATGCGCAATGGGTTGGGACATACGCCTGTAGTCAAATCGTAGTGCAAAGACAGAGTTAGTTAAATATGTATTGTTTTTATATAAAAAAACTTATTAAACCATCATGTTTGTATTTGCCAAAAGGTTAGGCAGAGGTGGACAAATGTATATTTGGCATATAGCTCGTCGTAGCGTTTTAGACGCTATAACATCGAAAAAGTAATAACTAGTGGTCTTTGAATAAGTAATTTTGGTTTTGAATTTGACATAATCATCATTAAATTTATCATCATTTTCACTTAAAAACAACTAAATGACACTAAAGCAATTACTTTAAAAACTTTAATAATCTGGCGTAATTGTCGAAACATACATAAGCTTTACTACATTCATGGGGTTGATATAGGTGCCATGTGGGATTCAATAAATTTGAATTTACGATAATGGACGGCCACGGCTGTAAACTCCTCACTCGTGTACACCAAGAGAAAGAGAGAGAGAGAGAGACAGAGAGAGATAAGCCGTATATTTTGAACCAAGTTTTAAGTAGTAACTTATGTTCTAGGTACCCTTGAGGATTTAAATTCTGTCAGTTACTTAGAGTCATATTTAAGAGTAGCTGTTGCCCGCGGTTTCACCTGCGTTGCTTAGTTTTTACTTACAATGAAAGTTAAGTTACCTCCTTATAATACCAACTGTTTCCCAGTGAACGTCCCTTTAAAATTGGTCCGGCCATTTCGGAGATTAGTCGAAACAAACAGATTGATTGTCATTAGTTTCTGGTTCACAATAAATAATATTATATCACCTATTCTACCAACATAATTATGTAGAATTGTGAAGTCCACTGAATTTATACGAATTATAATAAAACATAACTCAATAATAACGCAAAATCTCGCATTGATCTAGTAGCCGCAAGCGTGAGGAATTAAGTTCGATTCGTGGGTCGAGCAATGTTATTGCGTTTTCTGTAAAATTCGCAGTATATAAGTTTGGCATCAATTTGCTAGCTACTGAGAGTCACTAGCGCGACTGCTACGCGAGAGGTCCTAGGTTTGATTCCCAGTTCGAGCAAAGTGTTATTGGGTTTGAAATTTTCAGTAGTAGCTCGGAGTTTGGAATTTGTGCACGGTTAATGGCAATAGGCTTGCTTGTGTACATTAGTACGCCTCTACCTAACCTTTCGGGTAATACAGGCGTGATGGTATGTTATGTTAATTATCCAGTCAATATACGGAATTTACTCGTTGGTATGAACAAAATAAATAATAAATAATAGCATAAACCTTGCCACTCATTCAATAGCTAAATTAACCTTCAAGCGGAAAACACTCAAAGCCAAAAAAACATGCAGCGCAAAATTCTCTCCCCACAATATTGCAATAAAAGCGTAAGAAAATCCAGCGCTTTGCTTCATCAGACGCGGTGAAGTTTCAATCGAGTTTGCTTCACGCAAAAGGTCAAAGGAATACTTTCCTTGTAAAATGCAACTGTTACCGCTCGTAAGGTCGTGAATTGCTCGCTTTGTATCGATATGGCATTTATTGTGTTTTCATTTTGTGTTGATTCTTGTTTTCTTTTTACGGATGATGTGAATATTATACGTCCGGTCTGTCTGGGTTTGATTTTGAAATAATACAACTCCAGTGATATATAGAATATTTGTTTAAATAATTAAGTTATAAAAGTCACGTTCTGCAAAGACATCGAACAAAAGAACATAAAGACGAATTAAGAACTCTATCCTTCTTTTAAAGTCGGTTAAAAATATTACAAAAGAGATATAATATGAGAGAGCCCGAAATGGTGAATTGAATTGCGTACTCCATTTGAAGCTCTATTGTTCTTGATATAAACTAATTTAAGTTAAAAATAAATTCAAGACTGGAGTGTAGTACTTAGCGCAAGATTATTATTTGCAATGGTTATTTATAAGATTACCTAAAATAAAAGTAATTTTTAAATTAATTCCGCTTAGCAAAAATATAATTTAAAATCATTTTGTTTGTTGCGCGGTTTACGGAGGTATTAAAGTATTTAATTATTCTTATATTGTAAATTATATTTAGTCTTCGTAACCTTCCGGTTAAAGCTCCGTAACCAACTTTAAACAATTAAAATATTCTTATAAAACGAGAACTTAAGCGAGTACTTTAAACAATAATTTGACCAAAAAGGAAAAAGAAAGTCTTCTGGGGAACGTAATTATAACAGCAAGTTTTTCACATAAGACCTCATGCCCTAAGAAATTTTACGAAATCAATCTTAAGGGCCTAAAGATTTTAATTAAGTTTTGTCTTTGTAAAACTCTTAAATTAATCAAAAAAATTTTTTAGTAAATTCAATAAAATTTTTATTAAATGAAAATCAATAAAAATCCATATTAATGGCGGTGAAGCGAGGTAACTTAATGGCTAGGGCGTCGGATTTGCGATCATGTGGTTGCCGGTTCGAAACCCACCCATTGTACTACCGACGTGAACCCACTCGTAACACAAACATTTAGCTTAGCACGAGGGGTTAACAAGTATACTAGTAATATGCGATCCACATTGCTAGTAAGCCTAAAAATACTCAAATCTTCCAAGGGTAGTTATTTATATATGTACGTGATAAAAATACCACGCCTTTTCATGGAGTCGGGTCAAAATAACAATAATTTGACCGAAAAAAGAACCAAATGCGTGGCTCGTAAACAGGCGTATAATCGTCACGAGACCGTCTGGTCTCCTGGGGGTCGTAACTGGAACTGTCAGTTTGTCACCTCACACACAAAACTGATTGGCACAGAAAATCCATTGGCCACTGTGCACGAAATGAAAAAGAAAACGTGTTTAAATAAAGGCTGACAATAAAAATGAAAATTATGACTATATCTTTTTACGTAGGAGAGCTATGCTTCGGCACGAATGGGCAGGCTCGACCAGAGTGATATCACGGCCTTACAGAAAACCGGTGTTAAACAACGCTTTCGTTGTGTTTCGCCGAGCGAGTGAGGTTACCGGAGGCCCAATGCCCTTTTAAAAGGTCGGCGACGTACTCGTGACACCTCTGGTGTTGCGAGTGTCCATGGGCGGCGATAATCGCTTACCATTAGGCGATCCGTCTGCTCGTTTTCCCTTCTATCCCATAAAAAAAAACTTCTTTTAATATTATCGACTTAGGTCCAACTTTGACAACCAATATGCACACATCCTGATGTCGCAATATTGCACACGTGAAGAATGTAACACCATTTATTTTAATTAAAAGAGTGTCCACCTTTTGGAACCGTGCAACTAGAATCATAACGTTTTATATTCGCGTATAAAAGCTTATTTAAAATAAAAACATTTAAACTTGAACTTTAACATAGTTTAAAAACGTTAGTTCAAGTGCAAGTTTGCTTATTAGAAAGAGGATTTTGACATATTAAAGATAGACATATCTTGAAGTGTCTGTGACCTAAATATGTCAAAATCCTCTCTCAATATAAAAGTAATATCAAAATCCTATCTCTAGTAATCAAATATATCGACAAATTTGTGATAATATGGGGCCGGCCATAACTCTGTATTGTTAAGCCAATTGGAAAACGATGTTCTATGACTTGAATATACATATACCATCACGCCTGTATTTACTGAAGGGTTAGGCCAAGGTGATCACCCCAGTTCACTGGTATAATGCAGTAAGCATTATTCTGCTTTAACGACAGAATATATTGCAAAGCGGCGATGTCATCATCATCATATCAGCTAATAGAAGTCCACTGCTGAACAAAGGCCTCACCCAGAGACTTACACAAAGACCGTTTATACTTATGCCGCTTGCATCCAACGACTCCCAGCGACCTTTACCGGGTCGTCGGTCCATCTCGTTGGAGGTCGTTCCACACTGCGTTTTCCGGACCGGGGTCTCCACTCGAGAACCTTTCTGCTCCAGCGGTCACCAGTTCTACAAGCTATGTGCCTCACCCACTGTCACTTTATCTTGCTAATCATTTGAAGTCCGCAACTTTAGTTCTACTATGGATCTCCATATTCCTGATTAATTTAAAAACAATAAAGAAATGCTGAGCATACGGCATACGGTGTACGGTGACGTCATAAGCCTACACGCAAATTTTAGCAGCAGGATCTTACGATTATATGCAACACTCTTCAATTTTTTAAATTGTCGGGTGTTTAATGGGAAGAAAACCTTCTGAATGCTCTCTCCCGTGACCAACGCATGAGGCTTATGTCATGACCCAAAAACAATTACGACACGTAACTCAACAGATAGTTTTAATGGCGACGGTAACACCGTGTGCGATGTCCTGTGTGTATTTGTATTAACAAATTACTTGTGTCAGTGTCTGTTGTGTTTTTTATTTATTATGGAATATTAACTCCTACTTACTAATGACAGAAAAGTTTTTTTAAAAGTTTACTAGCAATATGGGTCGCACATTACTAGTATTCTTGTTAACCTCTCGTACTGAGCTAAATGTTTGTGTTACGAGTGAGTTCACGTCGCAATGGGTAGGTGTCGAACCGGCAACCACATGATTGCAAGTCCGATGCCGAAAAGTCCTAGCCATTAGGTTAGGGAAGGGAACTATTTTTCTTGGTATAGGCATGTGGAAGGGATGAAATGCATGTTTTTTAAATTATTTACGCTTACGTTTACTCTAGAGGTCTAAGTGTCGATAATTCAATGAGTGATTAGGTTTTTCTATGAAATTCTCAGTAGCAGCTCGGGAGATTAGAGCGCCTGGTTAATGGCAAGCTAACCCCGTATTACATGTGAAATAAACATACCAGAGAAGTGTGGTTGCACCCTTCGGGGAAACCGATGTGATAGTATGTTATATTATGTTATGTTAACTCGTGCTGGTATGTCATGCTGTTTATTATAAGTAAGGGAATTGATACTATCGATAATGATAGCTGATCGGTGGGACATTTTCGTAGGCCAATTCATAAAATATTACGAAGAAATATGTCGTAATATTTTAACATACCTACGTATATATATATATATATATATATATATATATATATATATATATATATATATATATATATATATATATATATATATATATCTATCTGTACAGGAATGATTCATGATTCATGTATGTTGTAGGTAATCTTAGTATATTCTAAGTGATTCCATGCTGTCGTTTGTTTTAACTGGAACGGAACATGACAATTAACCCCGATGGAAAAAGAGGTGTGTTACAAGGATAACGTGTGTATCTCTCTGTTGCTAGCTCCTAATCGAATGGACTGATTTTGAATCCGTTTTTTTTGTTTGAAAGGTGACTTAATCGAGAGTGTTCTTAGCTTCTTGTATAAGAATGTGGCCAACCGTTTGAAGATTGTCAATTCTTTTTTAGTTTATGAGGAGATGTAAGCAACTTCCACAGGTCTGATCGATTTGAAAAGTATCCTGTTACCATGATTTGATGCTGCGGGGATATTTAAAATTTAATGTTATTTTATTCTCAAGGCGAATTATTATGGCACTTACTTAAAAAAATCAACACCGATATAATTTCGATGTCATAAATGTCGCTTAAGATTAATTTAATTCAATGTTCTTCGCGTTTGACATTGTTTTTTAGTTTGACATATATTTGGACTACATTGAAATTTAATTTTAAACATAATATATGTTATATAATATAAATTAATCATGTTTAAACATAATATATATCAGAAATTCAGATATATTTTACCACGTCATGAATTCGTAGCGCATAGCACACGGTAGAAAAAGCAAAATACAACTTCTCTGCTTATTCTTTCAGAAAATACACACGAGATGTTTCACTACACTACGTAAATAACCTTTTGGTTAAATTATTCTCTGAGAGTACATTCCCGTCGTGGCCTCTTCGCCAAATATGCACACGAGTGCAGCTTAAGGCGTTGCGACATAAAGAAAACATAAATTTCCAGCTTAAAGATTGCAACACTGCAGGCAAGAAGGAAATGGACCTTTATGGAAATTTACAATAGTAACCCATTTACTTTAGTTGCTTCTAACAACTCGACGAAAGTTAGGAACGTTGTTTTAAGTAAGGATTTTTCTAAGTCATATTTTATCTATTTTTTTTTTCTGAAATTCGTGTCTAATGGTACAGCCAATGACTCGATGGAGTAGATTAAAGATGTTATATTTTTGTGTTTGTGTATATATATTTTTTAATTCTTGACAGGCTTACGCTTGACCGCTAGTTCACCTGATGTTAAACGACTCTGCGATCTATGATGGAGCGCGCTTGCCTAGTAGAAACCGATTCACTAGTGATTTAAAGACACCCAGATTAAATCTATTGGGGAAGTGTATTCCACATTTCAGCGCTACGTATGATAAAAGTGGTTTTTTGGGTTTTTTGGATTGTCCACCATGAAACGACGTCGTGCGTGTCATGGTCGTCCGATAGTATAAAGGGCAAAAGGAATAATATCGTGGAGATTTTATTATACGCACTCTCCGATTTCCAATTATATCCGATAAAATTTGTGTTTATACAACGTGTAACTGAATAACATACAGAACATAATCAACCCATTACATTGTCCCACTGCAGGGCACGGGTCTTCTCTCAGAATGAAAGGGATTAGGCTATAGTCCACCACCCTGGCCTAGTGCGGGTTGGCAGACTTCACACGCCATCGAGAAAATCTCTCAGGCATGCAGGTTTCCTCACGATGTTTTCCATCACCGTTTAAGCGCGTGATAATTAACTATTGAATACGCACATGACTTCGAAAAGTCAGAGGTGCGTGCCTTGGGTTCGAATTCGAGATTTTCGACTTGGCAGTCCAACGGTCATACCACTAGGCTATCACTGCTGCTGAACTGATTATCAGCAAGACCTTATTCTAACGATACCCTAAAATCATATTGAGACATATAAGCATATTTTTTTCAAGAATAATTATGTTATACCAGTTAAACCCAAAACTTGTGGCAGTACTACAGTCCTACCCACATCGACAACAATATCGGCAAGGGAACGTACACAATAACAATTTGTGAATATAGGTTTCAGTTTGCCATACCTCGATTCACTGATGGATTGGCGGGTCATAATTTCAGGCATTGTAATTTTATCTTTTCGGGAAAAATTAACACATATTATTATTAAAACCACTGTAATCGATTCAGTAGTCGATTCTGAACAAACTACTTTGAGTTCTTTACGGCACGAATGGGCCGGCTCAACCGGAGTGATAGGCCAGAGCGATAGTTAGAGGCCTCACAGAAAACCGACGTTAAACAACGCTTACGTTGAGTTTCACCGAGTGAGTGAGGTTACCGGAGGCCCAATCCCATTTTAAAAGGTCGGCAACGCACTTGCGACTACTATGGTGTTGCGAGTGTCCATGGGCGGCGGTAATCGCTTACCATCAGGCGATCCGTCTACTCGTGTGCCCTCCTATTACAGAAAAAAAACGTTGTAAGACAATGTTCTCATCAGAATTGACATAAGCAAAAATTAAAATATTCAAGGACGCAAATAAGGGTGTCCGTCTGGAATTTTGAAAATAATCCTTCTTGGCAAGGAGTGTCATGATCATAAATATGGTTCAACTGCTGTCTACTCTCAAAAGGGTCTACGATTTGATAGGCTTCACGCGCCGCGAGAAAGTCTCTGAGGCATGCAGGTTTCTTCACGATATTAATATACACATGACCTAGAAAAGTCAGAGTTCTTGGCCTTGAACTCGAGAGCTTTGACTTGGCAGCCTACAGTTCATCTCACTATCACTGCACTGCACTACATATGTCACTTATAACCAACTCATAATCCTCCGAGACTTTTCCAAACTACATTGGAGACGGCTTCTAGTCGTTACGAAGAGACTGCCATCAGACCTCTGAACCCCAATTTCTGGGCAATTCCTGTAGACTGGTTATCAGGATTTTTTGGGCTTCTGACTACCACTAACAATTGTCAAAGATTCGAGGCACAGAGGGGTCTCGATGTGTTATTAATAGTCACCCATCGACAGACTGACCGCAGCGAGAGCGGCTTAACCTTGCAGATTAGTTGATCGACTTAGTTATTACTTAGCCAAGATCCCTCTCTTAACTTACTACCAACTCCTTATTTTAAATTAATTATTGCTCTATAACTTAAATTGATGCACGAGCTGCAAATGTACCAGGAAATAACCAACAATCAGTATTTTCCAAAACTTTCTAGTGAACAGAATTTTAACACTGCCAACGCCAGTCGTTTCGGTATCGCGGAATCCACCTATTGCCATAAGATACCGCGCTTAATGGTACTGCGTGAATTATGGCAAGCCATTGCCAACGAATACCACACACGTTTCTCAGTTTATGTCCGTACTTTTAACTTGCCCGATACGGTAAGGGGTTTTCTCTCAACTATTTGTGATTTTCCTAAATAACACATTCAGGATATACTTATGTGGCTGAATTTCGTACTATTTTAAGTTTCAACTAACTTTTAAAAAGATGTTGTTATCAATTATTCTATATTTTATTATTTTTGCCCAGTCACATGTCCAATCGCACATATACATCGTCTATTAATAAATGCTCGTAAAAGCTTATCAATGTAATTTCTTATATTATAATTTTATTTGAATTTAAAAAAGTAGGATTTCCGTATTATTTATTTTCTCGATATTCAATTATTTTCATATTTATTTACGACTTTGAAGATCGAAACGAAACGGTGACATGACGTCATTCTGACCCTTCAAATATTGTCTTATGTCAGTTTGGTATTTATCATAATTATTTATATAATTATGATATATAAATTATCATAATATAATATATATTAATTATCATAATATAATATATATTAATTATATATATTTATAAATTATAAATATATAAAATTATGATATATAATTTATATCGACAAAATTTCAATTTTCTGTTTCCGCCGTATAAGTGACGTAATCGAGATTCTTTTATTTATTTATTTTTCCCCAAAATGAAGAAATATAAAAAATAAATAATAATGTATTGGAACACAGAATAGAAAAACAAAGAAACAGTATCTTTGTTTTGGTGACTTAATAATTTTGAAATGTAGTCAAGTCATCCGATTGCGATGAAATTTTGGTAGGTTGTTGTTATGTTTGCGCCTGGGAAAGCCTCATGGATCATTGCTATTGATCACGTCTAGTTTAAAATTAAAAAAATCACTTTGAACTCTGAAGGTGTATCTATGACTCAAGAAAAATATTGTCAAATACTGCATAACCAACAATAATCAGAAAGTAGAATATGCAACTAAAACATAAAACGGACGCCTGTGAGGTTGAGCTTTATCAGACACTCCACAATAATATACAAACATCCATAAAACCAGAACCACTAACAAGCTCAGAAATTCAAGTACCTAGTTTAAAACAAAAGACAATGGCACACAATGTATCATTCCCGTATTCCCCCATACGTGATGCGTTATCAGTCAAATTCCCTAACTACGATGTTCGGTCGAGTAGACGCATTAAGGGTGGTCGCGTTCTCGGCACGTATCGCACGACACCCTTACGTGACAAAGAGCTCCCCAGCGGGTAGCTCTCTGAAATAAAACCCCTTTTTTCGACGGAAAATCTCTTATTGCCAACATATGAAGACATTTCTAATAATGTTTGAAAGGGATCCTTTTTGAATCTGGAGTTTTTTCGCTTCTCCTTAATTAACTGTTTACTTTTTCTTCTTGACTTAATTCCAGTGTAGGGAATGTTCTTTTCGTGTCTTTATATTTTTAAACATCGACAGAAATTGCTACAAGGAGACACTTGCACTGCAATTATTTTCCCTTTCTTATTGTTTTAAAATGAAAGATACAGACCTCTTTGTCGTTTGAATTGTAAAGTTGTTTAACACAGAGACAGAAATTGCGACAAGGTAATGTTTTGTAGTCGATATTAAGAGTCCGGCGGACCGAATTTCTCTTAAAAACGGAATACCGAAATAAATCGTAATTCAAACACAATTTATTCAAATTCTGTTATTATACGGATGCCGATACCGTTAATCTAGGTTCCTACGTTACCATTTTATCCATAATACTTCACTGGAAATAAATAAAAGCGAATGCAATTTTTGTTAAGTTTACAAAGTTTGGAACGATTTTTCGGTTTTTTAATTCCAGTGAAGTAGTAGTAGACGAAATAGTATCGTAGGAACGTAGAATAACGGTATCTAAATCCGAATAATAACATTATTTGATAGAATATTGTCTGGATTACGATTTATTTCGGTATTTCGTTTTAGTGGGCAATTCAAGCTCCGCCGGACCCTTATACTCTTGTTGCTTGAAATAAACATAATTTTATCTTTTTAGAGAAAAAACTGATTACAATTGTTTAACTGCCTCGTTTGTTTAGGGGTCTCAAGCGCGACTGCTACACTAGAGGTCCTGGATTTATTTCAAGAAAAGTGTTATTGGGTTTTTCTCGAAATTTGGATTAGTGCCCATGTTAATAGCAATAAGCTCGGGGCTCGCCCCCTATTACATGAGACCTAAACATATCGGCGAACTGTGGGTGTATATTAGTACACCTCTGCCTAACCGTTAATGGAATACAGGCGTGATTGTATATGAATATAAATTATACATATTTGCCAATACGTTTTAACTAACTAAGCTAACCAAACCACTGCCTTTTTTTTGTTTACGGGTGGAAATCTTCAAAAGGCGACCGGTGTTCGGGGATCAGACCGGGATGTGTGGGATTTTTGTACACTAAAACCATCTCAGTTGCCACCATCAGCACATGAAGGGGTCTTTGTGCCCTCTTAAAAGACTGCAGTGCCCCCATGTGCAACGCCAATTTGGGCATATCCCTAGAGACCACTGTCTATGATGTCGAACTTCTGTTCCACAGACTTCGCTGACTTTAGCGGCTTGTGTATTTAAGCAAAAGGATGCAGAATCAAATCCTGCTTAGGATCGAATTTTTCTTTTACTACAATTTATAGGATTGTGGATTTTTATCCAGTTAATGACTGTAACAACATGTCGTCTAATAAAGAATATCAGTAAACTGTGGGTGTAGAGACATCAGTACATCTCTGCCTAACCTCTCTGAGATATAGGCATGATAGTATGCTATCCTACTTACTACTAATATTATAAACGTGAAAGTTTGTGAGGATGTATGGATGTTTACTACTCCGTCACGCCAGAACGGCTAAACGGATCTCAATAAAATTTCGCACACAGGTAGATTATAGCCTGGAACACAGGCTACTTTTTATTCAGGTCGGATCCAATTCTGAAGTCCACGCAGCCAAAGTCACGGGAAGAAGCTAGTGCACAATAAATTCACGCCTCATTCCATGCAAAAGATTTGTACAGTTTTAAAAATAAGACTATTTCATGTTTTACGTCCACATCCGCGCACTGGAACGAAACAAAAGGGATTTCTTTTATACGAGTATTACGTTACTAGAATGGAGGTATTTTTCACTGTTCCATTAAAGAATACGGTTAAACATGCAAATTTGAATGGTGTACAAAAGATGCTTTATGTCCTCTTGACGCGCTTATGTCCTCTTTTATCATGCGTCCGCTGAAATGTGGAATGCGCTTCCCGAGTCAGTCTTCCCCAATAGATATAATCAAGTGTCTTTTAACCATGAGTGAATCGGTTTTTTCTAGACAAGTGCGCTTTACAACAGGCGAACTAGCGGTAAGGTGTACCTAAGCCTTTTTTCTTAATTCATAATAATTAATTTAAAAAAGTACTTGACACGCATCGGACTACAGTTTAATATTTTAAAACCTGACAGACTGTTTAGTACTGAAAACAGTAAATTCATTATGTTATTATACCTATTGAATTAATTGCCTCATAATACAATTCAGTTCTTGAGCGCGACTGCCACACTTGAGGTCCTGAGTTCCATTCCCTAGGAAACCTTATAATACTCACTCTGACACACTCACTCACTCTCTTATAACACTCACTCACTCTCTTGTCCGATTTTCTCAGGAACGGGTGGACCTAGCAAGTTGATATTTATACCAGATACTAAGGTCTTTAGTCCCTATAAGGTGTATAAAAATCAAGGTCCTGACTCAATATGACAAAAAGAAATGGGCAGATTTAGATTTTAGCGAAAACTTTTACGTGGGAGAGCCATGCTTCGGCACAAATGGACCGGCTCGACTGGAGTGATACCACGGCCTCACAGAAGACCGGCGTTAAACAATGCTTACGTTGTGTTTCGCCGAGTGAGTGAGATTACCGGAGGCCCAATCCCCTTTTAAAAGGTCGGCAACGCACTCGTGACTCCTATGGTGTTGCGGGTGTCCATGGGCGGCGTTGATCGCTTACCATCAGGCGATCCGTCTGCTCGTTTGCCCTCTAATCCCATAAAAAAAAACTTGTAAGTACCAAAATTGACCTTAATTTTCAACTATTTTATTTTTTGGAATTTTCCCTTTACTTGTACTGTAAGACCTTACTTTTAACCAAAATTGACAATTCTAGGTCAACCGGAAGTGTCGAGTCGAAGTCGAAAAACTATATGGTAGTTCCCGTTGACCTGGAATCACGAAATTTGGCAAAAAGCAAGGTCTTACAGCCAATTTTATTATGGCAGTATAATGGGTAGGTACGGAACCCTTTGCGCACGAGTTTGACTCGCACTTGTTCATCATTATATTTTATTGTTGTATTCTATTTTATTACATATAATCCTAATCGTACATGTGCTGCTGACGATGCGGCCTACATCGGGCGTGAGTCATTTTGTCAACTTAATATATTATAATTAACTAGCGACCCGCCCGGGGCTACACACGCGTTACCCCATTTCTAAAAGTCGTAGCGTAATGTTAAATAGCTTAAAACCTTCCTCTTGAATCACTGTATCTACTAAAAAAAACCGCTTCGAAATCCGTAGCGTAGTTTAAAAGATTTAAGCATACATAGGGACGGACAGACAGCGACAGCGACTTTGTTTTATACTATGTAGTGATTACAGACGTACGTGTAACATTTAAAGCGGCAGTAGCCTAATGGCTAGGGTGTCGGACTTGCGATCATGTGGTTGCCGGTTCGACACCCACCTATTGCACTACCGACGTGAACCCACTCGTAACACAAGCATTTTAGCTGAACAATAATACTAGTAATGGGCCATCCACATTGCTAGTAAGCTTGAAAAAAACCTATTAAACCAAACTATTTGTGATCTTCTTTCTCTCCGCTCTCATCTGTGAACTAGGTAATCCTGTGCCTGAAACACAGAATTACCTAGTTCAGGCACATAAAGTTATGTAAATAATATAGATACCGAAATAAGACTTTGTAACTAACCAATTATTATGTCATGTAGTATTTGAATAAATTATGTGTTTTTGATCTCAACCTAACTACAACTTTAACTTGAACTTTAATCTTTGTGCAAGTTTACGAAACCGTAAACCTACTTTTTACATTCTAACCCTTCTTGCCGTCAGTATCCTACCATCTAAAAATTCTCTTTAGAAGCACTCATGGCGCGTAACTAACGGGCATGTCACTTGCAACTCATTTTGCATTTCCCTGCCACAGTCGCAATAGTACCGACAATGGTTTAGATTATACTAGAAGAGATATTAAATATGGAAAGAAATCTTTAAGCCTTTAAATATCTTTATGACTCATAATATTATAGGAACATTTTGTTTTTTATTTAAAAATCTCTGTCATTAATGGTTTTTCCTAATGTAAAAGCATTTTTAAACGCCTAAAATTGAACAAAAGTAACTCTCATAGTTGTATAGTATACACTTCTCTGTGCGTAGAACCCTTGTATCAAGGAGTTCGTAGAAAATGTGTAAAAAGTTCGTAGCAAAAAAAACACAAAGATTTATTCCGTGTGGACACGTAGCTCAGCCTTTTATTTTCCATGCTAACATTATGAAGTTAGTTTACTAAAGGAAAGATTCGGTTGCAGGCAGGATTAGAACCTACTTCTTTTGGTTCAATACACCAGACACTACGACCAACTAAACCATTGTGAGTCCAACCCACCAGGTCGGAATTTGCCTTCACAGATTGACGAATTCAGGTTCGAATCCTTTCCGCATTCGAAATTGTCCTTCACTAAAATAATGTTATGTATACTGTAATTGAATCCCCTAAAGCTTCCTGAAGGAAGAGTGTACAGTATTATTCCCCTCAGCATCACATTCACTATTTCGCCAAATGATCGATGGTGTTGACATCAAACTCCCGATCCAATCGATCACTAGCTACATAACTATATAGAAAAAACTTCTTGTGTTATTTTTTGTCCACATGAACATTCCATCGCGCCTATATCCCCCGAAGGGTTAGGCAGCGGTGTATTAATGTACACACATAATTCGCCGGTATCTTTTTAGGTCCCATGTAATACGGAGCGAGCCTATTGTTATTAACCGGGTACAAATCTAGACTCCGAGCTGCTATTGAGACTTCCATAGAAAAACCCAATAACCATTTACTCGATCTGGGGTTCGATCCCAGGATCTCTAGCGTAGCAGTCGTGCTTTGGACTAGTAGACTAATGAGGCAGTTTTTTTTTTATGGGATAGGGGGGCAAGCAAGCAGACGGATCGCCTGATTGTAAGCGATTACCGCCGCCCATGGACACCCACAACACCAGACAAGTGCATTTTAAAGGGATTGGGCCTCCGGTAACCTCACTCACTCGGCGAAACACAACGTAAGCGTTGTTTAACGCCGGTTTTCTGTGACGCCGTGGTATCACTACGGTCGAGCCGACCCATTCGTGCCGAAGCATTGCTCTCCCACGTAAAAAATGTAGATGATGTCCTATAAGAAAACGTATTTTCACCTTACTAACTAAAATCTTCGTAGTTTGTTGTTATTTAATGTAACTTCTATTTCGCTTCTCTATTCCTTACAAATTCCCATCTATTAGTTCCACATCTATGTAACCCTGCAACGCCGGCACATCACATCCCGTTTCTAACTCTTTTCGAATGGAGCTCGCTACAGAACTGCTCTGAATGTGACGTTTGAACAGAACGCTCGAACGACGATTAAAAGCGCGCTTAGCTATACACATAACGTTTTCAGATGGACTTTATGTCGTCGCAAATTGAATCGGATTGAAAAACACACAGCGATCCGTTAATTGCCGTGCGATGCGACGTTTGGTATACTTTTTCTAGTGTTTTGATGCGTTCTGTAAGAGCTTTGAGGCTGGGGTTTATCTTATGGTAACCCAGATTTTGGAGTCGTTTCGCCTGCTTCTAATTTGTCATACTTTTGAGTTCGGATGGTTTTTTTAACCTCCGACGAAAAAGAGGGGTGTTATAAGTTTGTAGTGTATATCTATGTCTGTGTGTCTGTCTGTTGCATCGTAGCATTTAATCGGGTGCACCGAATTTGATTATTTTTCTTTTGTTTGAAAGGTGCGTAAATCATGAGTGTTCTTAACAAAATTTCAAGAAAATCTGCTTAGCCATTTGAAGATTATCCCTTCTTTTCTCGATGGATGGATATAATAAACTTCCATAAGTATGATCGATTCGAAATTTGAAATCCTGTCACTTGTCAATGACATTACAAAATCGCCAGAAGAACTCCTCAACGGTGTATGGCATATACCTTGTGTTTGGGCTCATACTGTGTTTTGACGAACATGAGCTCGATGGATAGGGTCATAATTAAAATGTTACTATAAATATATATTTATAGTAGTAACATTTAAATTATAATATATAAATGACATTTACAAGCTGTCAATAAAGTATTTGACGGAGAGAAACGTATGGTATTGTATAAATATCGACGGTTTCGTACTCTCACCACAGGTGTGAAATTGCCATATATAATATGTATACATTCATAAATTATTCTTTCAAGTTAAACTGTCTGTAGCACAATGTAAATTCATCTTCAAACAATCATTTCATTCCACAAAGCCCTTTCATCTCTTATTTTACCTTAAAAATATAATGAGTATTTCTTATAAACAAAATACCAATTCATAAAGGTTAGAAGCTGCGTCCGTTTGTTAATGGAAAATAAAATAGGGAGAGATTAATTGACGTGAAATTAAAACAGTCAGAGTTTAATCTAAAAGCTGTGTTTAACGCCGAGAAAATCTCGTCTCTTCAACAAATTTGTTGAATTTACTTCTTAACTAACAAAAGTTGAATCTCATAAAATGAAATAATTTGTTTTTAAACAGCATTTTTCCTTGTAATTACTTTAAGGATTGGAGAAGTAAACATTTTGTAAAACAATATAGCATTCCATTACGCTGTATTTTCCGAAAGGTTAAGCATAGATATATACCTATAGTTTGCCCGTATTAGGACCCATGTAATAAATACGTCGCGAGCCTATTCATATTAAGGGAGTAAAAGCGTTACTCTTTGTAACGCTTTTACTGCATTCTAATTAAAACAATGCAACTCTTCAACACTAAAACATAACATATCCAAAATCTCAAAACAATCTGAGATCTGACGTCCAAGTATGTACATCCCCAGGGGAATGTGAATAATACACCAACAGAATTTAAATACAAACATTTACATGCCCTGATACGTACGAGAGAACAGGGGTATGGTATCGGTAGATTTCCATAAGCGGTGTTTACAACAACGTAACTTAGGATCAAGGAGTTGAAATCTCTGCCGGGATACCATATCTTAAAGGTCCCAACGTGATCGGATTTACATAAAAGGGGCAGTCGGCTTTCTTCTATGTAAATGCTGAGTTTTTCTTACGTTCCCCGCACAGTACTAAGTGTAAAGGCCGCAGGATGATTGATACGGAACGGATGTGTTCCCACATGATTTATGTGTCTTTGGGAACGTGTACACATAAAGGTCTCGACAATCCCATATTGGATGGTTGAAGATAATAGTTAATACTGTTTATAAAAATGTTTTTAGGAATATGAACGGATACTGCCTGTCGAGGCTGGTCAGGACTTACTTGCTCTTGAAATCCTTTTTTTATCTATATATAACATAACATACCGTCATGACTGTATTCCCCGAAGGGTTAGGCAGAGACGTACTACTAAGCACCCACAGTTTGCCGATATGTTTAGGTTCCATGTAATAGGAGGCGAGCCTATTGCCATTAACTGGGAACAAATTCAGACTCCGAGCTCCTACTGAGAGTTTCATAGGAAAACCCAATAAGACTTGGCTTGACCTGGGGATCGAACCCAAGACCTCTAGCGAAGCATGCGTGCCTAGTACCACTAGACTAATGAGGCAGTCAAATTATTTATATTATATGCTGAAATTATGCCTTTTCTAAAAATAATATCGTTGTGTTAATTATGTCGAATTTCCCACTAAACTGCAATATTAATAATTGTAGAGTATAATGAAATTATGAAGTGTTGTATGCCGTATTTTAATTATTATTTTTTCCATTCATTTATTAAATTCACTTACATATTTATGCAGACTGCTCTAAAAGTTTTGCATAGCAAAAGTATTTATTAACATTTTTAAAATACATGCCAAGAACTCGATTGGCATATATTTGTAGTAACACACTTTTGCATACGAACAAACCAATTACTAAGTATTTCTTCCCATTTAATGGGAAGGGATGTTAATAAATATTTTTCATGTTTTGTGTACACAAGTACAAGCCCTATACCAATCACTTAATAGCTCTTCCTCATGTGATTTTTTGCCGTTTTAACTGACTTGATAATAGGGAAGAGCTTAAAATCATAAGACGCAAGGTCCGGGCTGTAGGGACGGTCCAATAGTGTGAATTCCGACTGGCTCAAAAACTCTTCAGTTAAACTTGCCCACAATGCATTGTATTGTATGTCTTGTTGATCTGATATCGTCGTGTGACGGGTCGTTGAGCTCCCTTAATGATGGTTGAGCTACACGATGACTATTGTATGCATGCCGTCAGTCAGGACAGGTCAACTCAAGGCTCATAAGGCTCTTTCTTTAAAAGGCCTGTTCAGATATTGCCCTTTATCGTAACACTCACTTAAAATGTTATACATAGTTGTAATACCACTACTGTCTGGAATTTAAAAGAGACCATGATTCTCTGAGTTTGTTTCGGTGTTTCTTCTCAGAGGTCGTCAGTTAGGAAATGCCGGCGCCATCTAGTTTAAAAAAAAATGTAAAGCATTGACTTGTAAAAATATCTTTTTATGATCTATTTACAGAAATAAATATCATTTAATCATCATTTAATCACATTGTCATGATGGAAATGCCAAGTGCTCAGACTAGATTTCGGTAATTCTTTTATTGGCATGCAAATAATATCTTGTGTACCATGCAGAGATGACAATCTTCTATGAATCCAAGACTTCCCTTTCAGTAAGACCTCATAAAGCAAACAAAACTGAATTGCAAGACTTATGGAACAACTACGTATTTATACAAAAAGAAAAAACACATTTAAAAATATAAAAAGAATAGTCCACCCATATTGGGAACAGGATCCAAGCCGGTGGTCAAGGCTCTAAGGAATGAAACCTCTTTAAAAATACGCGCTGTATTCAGGATTACCACCTTCTGCATCAGGCCCTTAACCCAGCTGCCTAACCAGAGCCTCCGCAGGTATGAGTAGAGGCTCTTGGCTAGTAGACCATTGGGGTCACAATTATCGGTAATTTTTTTTTAACTACAAAGCAGTTATAGGAACTCGTTGCTGAGTAAAAATTACCCTGACCGATCGAACCAGTCTACTTTGAGGTCTCAAGATGATAACGCGTGATAACTAGTGATACGCGATTAGTTGCTGGCGTCTATATGCTGTGGTTACCGCTTACCATCAATGTGGAATCCATTAATGCGGAAATTAAAGGTATTTCCAATCTGGTGCGATAATTATGGCAACATTCAAGAAGCGTTTTAATTTTTTTTGAGGACCGCAACGCACTTGCAGCCCCCCGTTGTTGTGAGTGACAATGGGTAGTGGTGATCACTTACCATCAGGTGACCCGCTTGCTCGCTTCCCTCCCTCTGCTATAAAAAAGTGGCCTGTATGTTTGTTTGCCATCATTATCAAAAACGAATTAAAAAAAATCGAAACAGTCATGAAAATGTACAGCAATTACCTGACGTATTCTTGTTTATAATTTTAATAGTTCGCCATTATATAACAGTGAAACACGATCGCATCTCGTAATTATGATGAATTAGGCCTCAAGAGGCTCCCCCCTCCTCCCCTCATACCGATAACGTCAAGTAATTAATCAACTTCATTAAACTTCCATTTTCTGTCGGGGTTCAGTTACATTTTATCTGTGCTACAAATAAAATTATTTGTGTTGTTTATCTCTGAATTTTTTTTATGAGATAGGATTTTCTCGGTAATTTGCTTTGCGATGAAGAACACAAATTCTCAAAACCATAGTAACTGTATCGAATCTGCGACGCTTAACCCGGCAAAAGTCTGAAAGGGTCTGATATACCCACACTATTACTTCTATGCGTGTTTTTTTATTTAGTTGTTCAGACATTAAACTACAGTAAATTATTAATTAATAAGTTGTTTTGGGAGAAAATAAATAAATTTTAAAACACTGAATGTTTTCTTTTTGTAAAAAAAAAGCTTACTAGCAATGTGGGTCGCAAATCACTAGTATTCTTGTTGATCCCTCTTGCTAAGCTTAATGTTGTGTTACGAGTGGGTTCATGTCTAATGTTATAAGTAATATGATCGTAAAAGATGATGAAATCAACGATGATGACAGAACATTTCGGATTTATACCATTCAGAGTTGGTATAAAATTTACTTTTTATAATTTTACAGTAACATAACATGCCATCACTCCTGTATTCCGCTAAAGGATTAGGCAGAGGCGTATGGCTTATTGCCATTAACCGGGCACAAAATCCAAACGCCGAGCTGGTACTGAGACTTTTATAGGAAAATCCAATGACATTGCTCGACTTGGGAATCGAACACAGGACCTCTAGCATAGCAGTCGTGCTCAGGACCACTACGCTAAGGAGGTATTTGTGTCCGGTTAATGGCTATAGGCTCACCCCCTAAACATACCGGCGAACTGTGGGTGTACATTAAGTACGCCTCTGCCTAACCCTTCGGGGAATACAGGTGTGATGGTATGTTATGTTAAGTTCTATTTCCCTAAAGCAGTATCACAAAATATCCAGCAACACTGCACCGCATTTCCCTATACAGTACCAAACAATTTAGGAGCATAATTTTTATAATTTCAGACGTGTTGTGACACGTCTGTACCACAGTATCCCGCTTAGTCCACGGATTTTATACTCAGCCAAATTTATGCCACGTCACAGTATATACTACTGAATATTCATATTATTCATATGATGCTGTTGTACTCGCTGCGTAGGCGAGAATTATAACTACGTGATATATATGTAGGAGTTTTTGAAGTCTGTGGAAGTTAGGCGAAGATTTAACTTGATCGAAAGGGAATTCAGAAGTTGACAGCCCTATGCCACGGTCCCTTAACGCTGGGTTGAGTTCAAAGTATTTAAATTAAATTATTCTTTGTTAATAACATCACATTCAATAAACACGTTTGAACTTCCATTCCGTGCGGTGAGGAAGTCAAAGTCAAATGCAAACCGGCGTCAAACAACGCTTACGTTGTGTTTCGCCGAGTGAGTGAGGTTGCCGGAGGCCCAATCCATTTTTAAAAGGCATCGCATTTGTGACTCCTCGAGGGTTACGGGCGGCGGTAACCGCTTACTATCAGGCGATCCGTCTGATCGTTTTCCCCCCTATCGCATAAAAAAATGTTTTATTTCAATCAGACCATTAAAAAAGGTACTTTTGTAAAGTCAGTTTTGTAAACTGCACGGTTCCAAAAAGTGGGTGGTGGTCTTATGGAGAAGAGCTCTAATAATAATACTCTTTGTTTTTAAAGACCTTTAAGAGCTTTAAGAGCCCCTACGGACCGTAGATTGCCAGAGCCGCAACTGAGGGGAGCTGTCTCTTACGTGCAAAAGTCGAAACACACACCAAGGTGCTTTACGACAGACTCCAACGTAAGAGTGGTTGCCAGTCAGTCTGACCCCAAGAGGTCCTACCACCGAGCAAAATTTCATATTATTGTAATTTCAAAAAACAAAAGCTAAACAATTACCGGTATTCATACAAGCATTCACAAGCCGAGATAAAAGGATGTACTACATGCTGTTCCTATCAGGATTTGTATACAATATTTATTTTCATTCGAAATTGAATTCCATCGGATGAAACGACCGTTTTTAGAAGCACCATTCAGTAATAAAAAAATCTCTATAACTCAACGAGAAGTGTAGTGACCGAATGATGGTTGTGTCCTGGGTATATTGTGTTCTAGCTTTTGCCCTGGTTTCACTCGCTACTCAAAATGTTGCTATTGTGAAAATGGTTTTACCTTTCGTACAAACATTCATAACCATACCTTTTAAAATATATTTCCCTTTTATAATCAATCCAAACATTCCGAAACACACACGTAAATACACGTTACTATTTATTTATTCTCAGTAGTTTTAATTTAAAAAATCCTGTTTTTAACTTCAACAAGCAAAGGTTTTCATACAAAATCCCCCACCCACGCCATTGCCTGAAACTTTCTTAAAGTTGAAATTTTCCAACGAAAAAAACCTACATTCCTCAGCTCTCCAAACTGAGTAGATTTAGCTGTGCTGGTGCTGTGTGGGATTATCAGCCAGTTAGGACAGGAGAAACAATTTTTTAAGTTTAGTTAAAAAACTTTCCACTCTTTTCCTTCCTCTTTTCTTTCCTTCAACTCCTTTGGTGTTGCAGGTGTCCATGGGCGGCGAAAGAAAACTGCGAAAGTACACATGTCAAAAAAAAACACCTATGCATTACCAGGCCACGCCTAACGCCATTGAATTGCGGAAATTGTTTTACCAATGACACGATAAGAAGAAGATGAAGTATTAGTTAACCGGGTATTGTTTTTTTTATACCACTAAGGTGGCAAATAAGCATACGGCCCGCCTGATGGTAAGCGGTTACCGTAGCCTATGGTTGCTTGCAACACTCGCGCGTTGCCGACCCTGTAAATAAGGAGAAATAGTTGCGCTTAGTTTATACTCAATAATATCAATCTATTTAAACCATGTTCCACTGTTAGGCACTGCTCTCCTTTTAGAATGAAAAGGATTAAGCTCTACTCCACCACGCTGGTCTAATGTGAGATGGCAAACTTCACATGCGGTCGAGAAATTCTCTACCTACCTACATGAGGTTTGCTCACGATGTTTTCTTACACCATTTAAGCGAGTAATATTATTAATAATTATTACCCACATGATTCGAGAAGTCAGAGATGGGTGCCTTGGATTTAAACTCGAGACCTTCGACTTGGCAATCCAATTATCGTATTACTAAGCTTTAGCGGACGAATGGTACTATAGATATGAACAATAATAATTTACTAATTTGGGCACATGAACCCAATGGACACAAGTAGTTCAATTGTTTTTGAAGCGAACTCAATATAATTATATTTCAAGGGTTCACACACGGGGATACAGTAGATACCAATAATCGAAATTAAAAATCACGACACTAATCGGGCACCATAATACATAGAGTAAGTTATGTATCGCTACAGATTGATTCTGGTATTTTGTTTCCTGGATATAGTCAAATTTGCATCATTGAGATACCTACCAATGCTAATTATTTAGCATAATGTATATATATATATATATATATATATATACATATATGTATATATATATACAGGTATATATATACAAATACATTAGCATAATGTATCTGTATATATATATATATATATATATATACAGATACATTATTATCTATATGTGATAAGAAACACAAAAATAAGAAACACAACAAAAATAATAGACGCCGCTGAGTTCGAGAGCCTCGGATGGAAGATGGAGTGAAAAGATTCTTCACTGGTACCCGCGAGATATACCTCGACCACGAGGCAGACCCAGACGCCGGTGGTGCGACGACATAGTAGCAACCGCTGGTCACACTTGGACGAAGACTGCCCAAAATAGAGAACAATGGCATACGATGGAGGAGGCCTTCACCAGAAAATGGGTACCCAAATTTAAATTCTAAACTGAATTAATAAATTATAATAACAATTATTATGCAATAAAATATAAATAAAATGCAGTAAACAAATAATCATAATATGTAATGTAATGTGATAAAAAGAATAATGTAATTTATGGGTAAATAAAGGCTAATTATTATTATATTATCTGTATTCCATCGCTTTGGTCTCCATAGTTTGGTGTGTTTACATTTTATAAAGTCTAAGCCTAATATATCGCAAAAAAATTCAACGTGTACTCTCCCCTTAAATGTACGCAGCC
This sequence comes from Acronicta aceris, assembly GCA_910591435.1. Lineage (NCBI taxonomy): Eukaryota > Metazoa > Arthropoda > Insecta > Lepidoptera > Noctuidae > Acronicta > Acronicta aceris. The sequence goes on along the minus strand of OU342762.1, from coordinate 15,425,283 downwards.
AATATGCACGCAGTGCTATTGGAAAATCAGGACAATTAAAACATATTATTGTGAAATTAATTACCTGTTAATTACGTCATCAAAGTTGGTATCGGCCAAAATAATTGGATCGGTATCAATATTTTCACGATACTGATAATAATTAACAATTATGAAATTTTAAAACATTGACGATGCTTTTTAAGAGTTCCTTAAACAAAGCGATATTGTAACAACCTCATAAATGTTAACGTCAGATGATAATAAAACGTAAAAAAAACATTAATGCGAATCATTTATAGGACCTACTTTCCAAACTCCAAGTCCTGCTCTGCTACCTTATTATAATGTGTTATCGCCATCATTTTGAGGTTGTGAGTAAGCGACGGAGCTATATAATATGTAGAGCGACATCTCTCTCTCTCTCAATCGCAAATCGATCGCATTAATACGTTGTAACACGGCCTCTGATTTCGTAGCCTCAAAAACAAACAAAAAAATAGATTATCCCTACATAAAAATCAAAGTCATATAGCTAGACTAATGAGAATGCTAAATAAAATTAATTTTTGTTTCTATTTTAAGGTTATATTGATCCATTATTGAAATTCATCTGAAGTAACAAAAAGTCACTTAAACAAAATACAAGCTTAGTCCAGTTTTAGCTGACAATTCTCGCAAGTAGGCCGTGAATTACACGTTCTACCAGAAAAACATGCACAGACCTTTGTTATAGAGAAGTACTCTAGCTTCAGCAATCCTAGTGTTATTTCAATACCTAAAAAACCATTATTATAATCTCTACTATCTAAAAATAGTAAAATCTAATTAATTAATCCCAACTTTAATAATTTTAAAACTTAATTACATATATACACTCACGCCTTTCTTCCACAGTGGTAGGAAGAAACTATAGACCGCCGCTTGCTACGAATCTTGCATACTATTTTTGCTTCTTCCACATTCATACATCTTCTCAAACATACTCGCCGCTTGCAAGTGCTACGCACCTGACCTTTTTGAAGGTTTTCGTCAATAAGATCGGTGTATGTCCTTCTAGGGCGACTTCTACCGACAATATATTCTGTGTCCTAAATATCAAATGATATTCTTCTATATTCCTTTTTCCCTTCTGAGAGGAGGCTCGTGCCCACCATTGGGACAGTACTCGTAAACGTATTCATGATGATGATTATGAATTAATAATAATATTGTCACGTTGCTATCAGTACCAGTTTATTGTTCTATCCCTACTGATATTATAAACGTGAAAGTTGGTGAGTATGGATGTGTGGATATATGGATGTTTGTTACTCTTACACGCCAGAACGATTGAACGATTCTAGATAAAATTTGGCACACACAGATAGATTATATCCTGGAATAACACATAGGCTACTTTTTATAGAGGTCCTGAAGTTCACGCAAAGTCGCGGGCAGAAGCTGGTGCGTAATATTAATAATTATACTGTAATGCGATTGCAATTTCTATATTATATCATATTTTGATTTCCAGGAATAGCCTACTCAAAATAAAAAGAATAACTATTGTATTAAGCTCCGAACAAGGAAAACTAAAATTACGACTCTAGTTGTTTTTTTTTTCTGTCCATATATAAAATAGTTAGTAATATACCTATTTGGAAACCATTTATTTTGTTTTCAAAGGACACTGTTTATGAAATTTTTTAAATCCAAGAATGATAGAGTAACTTCTTTTATATGACTAAACCAGGTAAATCGATATCATGACCGTTTCCCATAAACCCGTTTCTATTCTAATGCTATTGAATTTCCTCAGAGCAATATTGACGGGCACAGCAAACTGACAGTAAGTGTACAAAGCTGAGTCCGTTGCAACGGACGCATTATGAAAGACATACAATACGGAATGGTACGACTGTGCGCATAAAAACAAAAGAAAACACACTCGGCTTCGCTTGCAACATGTATTGTGGCAATACAATGCGTTTGATATTTCTTTGAGACCAACACGAATAATAAACCAATTTATAAACGATAATCACTGAACTCTTGGTTAAGTAATAACTACGCTAGTCTTACCAGACGCTGGTCAAGTCTAGTAAGGCTCAAGATCGGTGAGTGTAACGGACGCGGGCAGTGGACTTGTGAAAGTTGGTCCGCCCATCACACAAGACCCGAGATGACAGCGAGGTAGGTGTTGCTGCGCCCCATTCGCGTGGATTGGCAGGTGGGGCACTATAGCTGTCCCCCACAATTGAGCTGGAAACCGCAATGGCGGTCTTCCACTGCTGGGGTCGCCGAGGAATGAATGACACCTCGAGTTTCACCTCACCACGCCCGTGTGGTTTTAGTCGGTAGGTCACTCACTCTGGGCAAAGTCCAAGACGCCCCGTTAGGCAACGGGGCGTGTTCCCCTGGCGGCGGAAATCCGTGAGGATTTCCACACGCAAAAAAAGGATGGGTGGCTGTCAAAACCCCTCCGTGCCTCATAGAGCATATTCCTATTAATAATCGGTAGTCCGAAAGCCTGATGACCAGTTTTTCTGTGGGATATGGATATTGCTTTTGGAATAAAAACCATAGACAGAGCTTTTGAGAAGACTACTAATAATGCTGCTACGACTCTTGAGCTTCATACAAGAATACTGTACCTACTGGGAAAATTGTAAACGGATATTCATGCAGCCATTTGCTCAAATGCCTAATAAAGTAAAGTAACACCGTATGAGCGTTTTACGTCAAAAATACTTATGAAATTGCCCCTTTGCTGCTGAAGCTGTCGGGCTTAAATTAGATAGCTAAAGGGTAAAATATTTTTACGTTAAAATGAGAATTTATTAAGGAATTTTAGTAATAAACGTTACGATACGCGAACGTTTAATGTTGTATTTCGTGGTCGATAACGTTATGTGTTTACGGCTAGGAAGGCATAAAAACATAACAGAAGCTTAATTTAAATGTACAGATAGAAAAATGGGAATTTTATTTATAAACAAGGTCAAGCTGCGTGGGTGACGATTTTTAACATATCGAGACGCAATATCTCTGCTGCGGAGAAAACGCAAAGTCAAAGGTCCCGGATATTGGGCCTGTACACAAAACTGCGATACGACGTCGCATCGTAAAAATCTACGAGATTAATCATTAAATTTCGAGGTAGATTTTTACGATGCCATTATACGAACAACTATGACAATCGTTAGTATTGGTCAGAAACCCAAATAATCTAACAACCAATTTATCTGTGGATGGGCGAGGTGTGTTGCCCCTCACACCAAAGGGAGGATCCGACGTCGGGCGTCATTGATGTCGGACGGTTGCAAGTTGCATTGCAAACTTAAGATTATACGTTGCAGTTTAGGCGTGAAAACATAACAAATAGGCAAAGAGACGGACATACAGAGTTGATTTCTCATTTATAATTATAATATTAGATTATAAAGAAATGATAATTATTTTAATGATTTTTGAGTACCAGAATAATAATTGTCCTTAAGATTAAGGACCTCACCACCCAAAGTTATATATATATATATAAGTTCCATATTATATATGCCTCATTAGTCTAGTGGTCCCAAGCGCGACTGCAACGCTAGAGGTCCTGGGTTCGATCCCCAGGTCGAGCAAAGTGTTATTGGGTTTTTCTATGAAATTCTCAGTAGCAGCTCGGAGTCTGGATTTGTGCCCGGTTAATGGCAATAGGCTCGCCCCCTATTACATGGGACCTAAACATACCGGCGAACTGTGGGTGTACATTAGTACGCCTCTGCCTAACCCTTCGGGGAATACAGGCGTGATGGTATGTTATGTATGTTATATTATATATGTTCCATTTTTTAATTTATTCGCTGAGTAGCAGTAACTCTGACATAGTGAAATAAGCCCTAACGGTAGCAATCACTGTTCAAACAAAAATACGAGCAACCAACGTCGCGATCTCTCTATAACAAGCCAAATAACTAAGTCGTTCGGTGGACATCTGGCGATATACGATGTTGTATTGCGTTTTGTTGGAATAAGAGGGTATATAGATGTGTTACGACTTTTTTTTATTGCTGAAGTTCATAACGATGTATCTTGAAACGTTCATAATGATGTATGCTTCTAGAATAATTACTATTTTGTCAATTTTGTGTACGGTTATTGCAAAGTTTAGAAAACAATTTATATGTTTTTTCATAAATGGTTCAAAGTAATAAAAAATATAGAAAACAATAAAATAAATTATTTTTAAATAACTAACTACTCAGTAGACTAAGTAACAATAGAGAAAAGAGTTTAGTTAGATGGTTTTTATTCTCAAAACAATGAAACTAACACATTAAAACACTGTATGCCCACAGTTTTTAATAAATTCCAAAATCCAGTGCCCAAAATTCTCTGGAAACTTTAAGCCAATTAATGATGCATGCTTTATTAATTAGGCTCCCAGAGAATTTTGGAGAATATTGCACATGCAGAATTCCAATGATGTTTGCTGGGATAATCAGCAACACAAGGGTACCTACCATACAATTATGTTCACAAACATTGCTCAAAACACGGGAAATACGGCACTATCCCAATTTGCAGTTCAAATACTATCTCTTTGCACAGCTCACCTTAGATCCCAGCAGTATCCGATATTACCAAAGTCAGATACCCTGTTACTGATCACAGCACAAATATTTATACGAAAACTTTTGATTGCGGAACCGGCAGTTATGAAAACGAACCGGACCGATATTTTGTCATCTAACACGCTGAGGCCAACCCTAATAATATATAGAGAACCCCTTTTTATTGGAAATCAAAACTTTCCGCTCCGACGCATTTTGATGAGAAAAATTTTCGCCGGTTTTCGAAAAATCGTAAACGATATTTTATTTGGTATTTTTTGCTTTATGATGTTGTATGTTTTTTATTTGTGTTGTTGTTGCAGATGTAATGTATGGTGTTTGCGTTCGTTTATTCACAGATTGGATATTTACCATTGTACGACTTTATCAATTGGACTTTATAACATACCATCACGTCTGTCTGTGTGTATACACAGTATACACAGTTCACCGGTATGTTTCATCATCATCATCATCATCAAAGAAGTCCACTACTAAAAAAAGGCGTCCCCCAAAGACTTTCACAAGGACAGGTAGTACGCCGCCTGCATCCAACGACTCCCAGCGACCTCATCCATGTCATCCGTCTATCTCGATGGTGGTTGTCTTACACTGCGTTTTCCGGTGCGTGGTCTCCACTCGAGGACATTCCTGTCCCAGCGACCATTAATCCGAGCTACGTGCTCCGCCCACTGCCACTTAAACTTGCTAATCCTTTAAGCTATATCGGCAACTTTAGTTCTACAGATCTCCTCGTTTCTGATTCGATCGCGTAAAGAAATACCAAGCATAGCTCGTTCCGGTACAGCCGGTTTGTTTAGATTCCATATAATATGGAGAGATCCTACTGCCATTAACCGGAATTCTAGAATATCAGCCACGCTTAGGACTACTAGACTAATGGGGCAATTACATTACAAGATAGTTGATTGGAAATCCTTGGTATGAATGTAAGGTGACCGAATTTATAAATTAATGTGCAACTTAAAGAAAATACATTCTTAGCCTGCTTCTTCTCAGATAACATAAAAGACTCGAGTTCCTTATGTTCATATAGAATCCAACCCTTTTGGAATTCCCATCAGCCTAAGCAACATTAGAAGAACAATTATTTAACCAAATGGTTTAACGTAGCACATTACACAACATAGTTGTACGCAGCCGAGTTGTGTTTAATGGATGGAAAATGGATATCGCGAGTAGCTCCGGCTTCATCACGCGACCTCAAAAGTATCCTTAAGCCCTCATATTAGAGTATAAATTAGCTATAGAGCTTGCGAATACATACACTACTATTTTAACATAACATACCATTCCATATTTATGTACCAGAATAATAATAAGGGCGGGTTATCGATGAAAAATAATCAAAGTAAACTATCTATTTCAGTAACTGAAATTAATATTCTTTTAAAAAGTTAAAGGAAAAATAAACGAACATATCTAATAAAAGATCTATCTACTAAGTAAAAATATTATTTTAACTAAAAAAATATACCAACAAAAATAAAATTTGTCTATTCCACATACGATATTTGCGCTCTGTAGCTGATTAATACTCGAAGTTCATGACTTTGGAGTGGGTTACGTTCGTTTACACCACATTCGTGATTCAAACACTTAAGGTAGGCAGCAGAAGTAGGCTGTAACCTATTTAAATTAAAATTACTAACTTTGCACGCCGAGTGAAGTCTTGTTTATCCAGAGAACTTTCACTGCAGATTTCGTTTAAAGTGCGCTATTAGAAGCAAAGGCGAGAATTTAAAATTTAATTCCCTTAATATTTGCGGTAGTATAATTTTATTAGAGCTGAATGTTCCGCAATGCCATTATAATGATAAATGTATAGAAAGCGGTCGCTGGAGCCCTAATCTGCTTTTAACTAGATATATCCAGTTAGAACTGATGCGAACCGGTTTTTTAAAGAGAAATCTGGTTTTTACCCGCTGTATTTTTATTTTCTTAATGCAAATGAAGGATGGGGAGTATACCTACTCCAAGCTGGCTGTGAGCGTTTGATAATTAGGGATGAAGATTTTCCTCCTAAAATATTTTTTTGTGTAAATATTTCTTTTTTTTTTTACAGGAAGATCCCGATTTTTAGCTGTTGTTTTACAACAATCTTTGTTTATGAAATAATTTGATAGGAGAGAAGCTGCCGTGATTAACATGCTATTCAAGCAAACACAATTAAATTTATCGAAGTTTATGAGGAGGAAAATAAACGATAGAAATTCAAACACGGATCATTTGCCTACTCAAAATTGCTAAGGATAACGTTAAAATGTGGCAACATTTTGCTCATCTCATTACCAAGAAGCATCACCATATGCCAATATTAGTCAGACAATATGTGAAAATGAAATCCCGCATATTATATTGCAAAGGATCCAATAACGGCCCACAGGAACATCTGCGAAAAAGAAATTTATTACAATATACAACGCTTCCGCCACGGCACCGCCTACGCGCGGTTGAAAAAAGGAGTTTAGATTTTAAAAGCTTTTATAAACAATAATATACATATGTATACGTATTTATGGGTAAATATGTACATGAAAGTAACGCTTCTGTAACGTTTTGATTCGGTTTATTTTCAATTGAATTTTTTCATATTCCGATTTAGAATATTAGAGAATACTGGTATTGGTTTTGTCACCTTTTTTCCCTTCACCTTTATTTTGTCAAGAATGGTTAAAACCTAAACAGACAGAGATGCACTAATTTACATCTTATCCTCGGTTCCCTAGTATTTTTTTTTATGGGATAGGAGGGCAAACGAGCAGACGTATCGCCTGATTGTAAGCGATTACCGCCACCCATGGACACCCGCAACACCAAAGGAGTCACGAGTGCGTTGCCGACCTCTTAAAAGGGGATTGGGCCTCCGGTAACCTCACTCACTCGACGAAACACAACGTAAGCGTTGATTAATGCCGCTTTTCTGTGAGGCCGTGGTATCACTCCGGTCGAGCCGGCCCATTCGTGCCGAAGCATGGCTCTCCCACGTAAAAAGTATGTTTAGATTCCAAGTAATAGGGGGCGTGGCAAACTTTGCTCGAACTAGGAATCGAACTAAAATAAAATGTTTAAATACCGCGTAGTCATGTGGAGCTTTGTGATTTTTTTATATATGAGACTGGAGATTGTGGAGATCTTTCTCATGGGGCGTATCGTATGCCTACTCTAATATAAGTATGTTATTTATTTTAGATAATAATTATATATGCAGTAAACAAAAAAAAAATGTAAATTAAAATCCTGAAGTCATTTCGCAAATTTTTTCATGTTTTGTAAGAAGAAATTGTTCAGACTTAGCTTGACAATTATTATCATCAAATGTAAACATTATAATACGAGTAGTAACTTAAACAGTGCTTAATTTAAATAAGTACGATTCGAACCTGCGTCTTCTGGTTAGATACACCAGACGTTCTGACCGCTAAGCCACCGCGAGTCCCACCCGCTTGATCGAAATTTGCCTTCACATTCTGAATTTACGTCATAAGGTGACGTTGACCAGAAGACGCAGGTTCGAATCCTGCCCGTGATTGAATTTTTCCTTCACTAAAATAACTTTATAATCTTAGCATGGAAAATGCAAATAAAATCACAAAAAGATAGTTAAATGAGTACTATAAGAATTTCCTCAAAAATCTGTATAGTTTCTAAGATTACACAGACAAACAACCAGTCTTGTATTATTAGTAGATCGAAAATTATTCGGTTAAGAATCTAAGCGCGATTTTAACATAAAAAGTCACTTACGCTTAGTCGACGCATACTCGCATAGTAAAATCGCATGGATTTTTAATTTCAGTGTCTATAGCAGAATTGGATCCTGGATTTGTTGTTTTATGGATTGTTTTATTGATCATTATTATAAACTTATATGCTAGCCAATTGCTGGCCACGGGTCTACCCCCAGAGTGCAAGGGGTTAGGCTATAGTCTACTATGCTAGCCTTCTGCGGGTTGGCAGATTTCACACGCTTTTAAGAAAATCTCTCAGGCGCGCAGGAAAAGATCGAGAGGAAACTCACGAACCCTCGCCGTTTAAACGAGTGATAATATTTATTTATTTATATATACTTTATTGTACACCAAATTACTCATTAATAATCATTTTTCATTTTTTTTAATCATTAATAATATTTTATGTGTCAAGTATTTGATTTTTGAATGCGGTATTAATGCCGTAAGACATTTTCTACCAAACAAATTTAAAGGGTATAAACAGTACGAACGTGTAAGAAGTATGAAGTGTGAACATGTTTATTCAATGTATATATTTGATGTAAATAGATATGAACTGAAAGCATATATTACTGGCGCTGATTACATGTGGCTGGGTGAAATAAATGGAATTCCGTAGATGCCTATTTCCGAGAATATTCTTGTACCTTTATTTTTTCGTGTTAACAAAGTAATAAGGAGTTAATACTCGCACAGAATGTGTTTTTCGTTCTGCGGCACAAAATAGGGTTGTCGCTAGCGACAGGTTTGTAAATAATCTTTCGGTAATAATGTCAAGGTAACTTTTATATCTTAGCAAAAAAGCAAGTTTCCATGTTGAGTTGTTCATGGACATATTTATTTCACACCGAAAATCGCTAGTTTAATCTATAAATTATGTTTATTTCTGTAAATAGATCTGTTACAGACACTTTTACTAGTTAAAAAATGTACCTAATACAATTTTTTTTTTTACTAGATCGCGACTTCCCTAATTGACGACATCTGAGCAGAAAAACCGAAACAATCACAGAATCATGGTCTCTTTTAAAGTCCAGACATAGTACTAGCATAACGTGAGTTACAATGCAGGACGTTTGGCCTTGGCCTTTTGAAGCAAGAGTCATAGAAGCCTTGGGTAGACCAGTCCCAGTTGATGGCAGGCATGCATCAGTCATTGAGTAGCTCGACCATAATCTAGGAAGCCTGTAACCGTTATCATCCTCATAATTTTAACCAATTAACTTCACTTGATACAGTTATTAGGTCCATAGTTACACTAACTTCTAACAGTTTTAGTGTTAACACAGACATAAAAACTCATTAGAGACACCACTCAGCGTAGCCAGCCCAAATGTTATTCCAGCTTTGCATAATGCTCTCCTAAAACTCGGAAAACTGACGACCAGTCGGTGATACAGATAAGTATGCTAATTTTAACAAACAAAGCACACGTCACGTTAATGCCTAAAAAAAGCTATTTATTATAGCCCCTTTTTCATGTTTTTGCAGAAATTTCCGGCGAAACTTTGGACATTTTTGTTTAAACTCTTTTTCTTTGCGTAAATTCACACTGCAAATGGCATTTAAGAGCACATTTTAGCATAATTATTTAATTCAAAGTCAGAGGGCATGGTTTTTTTTGCACTCCAGACCGTTATGGTAGAGTTGTGTGAGCGTAACAATATAGGGCAACGCTTAGAATGGGTTTTTAAAAAAGGCTCGAAATAACCTTGATTTTATTATTATTTAGACAAATTAGTAATAATTTTATACATCGAATGCTTTATTGATCGATAAAATATTTTCCTGTTGGTAAATATTATCATCTTAACTGAAAACATTATAAATAACTAGAGTTCGCGTTCCATGGCTCACTGCGCAACTCGCAGCTTTTCTGCGGATTTCTCAGTCAGAGTTGTATTTTCCATACCGTAAGTTAGTACAAGCAGAGCACATTGGTTAAACACCTTGGTTTTTAGGTACTGAGGAATCGTCTTGGATCGCAAGATTGCGTTATTTGACCCAAACGCAGACCAGGATTGAGCAATCCTTCTACTCTCTCTAGTAGGGGCGAGCCTCAGCTACCTACCAGGTCACAGGTGGCGGATAGTGACACTTCCTATAGTACATAGGAAAGCTGCGAATACGAAAAACGTAATAAGCAGTCCCGGACCGAGGCGGTAAGGCTATCAGAGTGTGGTGGAGTGGCCCTGTGGGAAGGTCACTTCCAAGAAATATCGCATATAATCGATGACGGCTTTATGTCAATGGCGAGGAAGCACCGCCATCAAATAGGTGTCCGTCTGTTCCCGGCAGAGGGAAGCAGCCTGCCAGCCTTCAATGTGCGAAGCTTAAGTGTAGCGAAACGGATTTTGAAGAGATTAAAGTGGACGAGTGTGTAGTAAACACTGAACCGGCCATTCTACTGCGATTATCAATCCGTCGTTGCTGGCGTGATAATTATTGGCTATAAACCCTCCAAATCAATAGATAATACATTACACATGTTATTTTTTCAATTCCTATAAATTTTATACTATTACTTTGGAATTTTGACGTAAATGCATTTTAAATGATTTCATACCATGGTCATACCGACAATTCGATAGGTATATTTATTTTATCTCATCCTCAAACCTACAAGGAAGGCAAAGAAAAACACCATTCTTGTCATGCTTGATAAAAATGGCCAACCCTAGAATTTATCCTGTATTGCGATTGCGTGTACAGAGACTTTCCCGTACACCAAACTGAAATCAAGGAGGATTTTTCTTAGGGCAAATATTTATACCATATTAAAACAAAAATCCAAAGTTACGTAAGTCGCTTAGGACCAAGCTATGGTGACTTTAATAAGCGGCTTTAGAGATTCTGCAACTCCTTTAAAGTTTGCAAAAAGTTTGGTGTAGCGGGTAAAATGTCATCTCGCTACCGCTGGGTCCGGTATCGTGAGTTCGATTTCCCCCCGAGCCATTTATTTTTTTACCTACGTTACATAACATAACATAATCAACCCATTATATTGGCCCACTGCTGCGCACGGGTCTCCTCTCAAATATAGTCTATAGTCCACTACGCTGGCCTAGTGCGGATTGGCAGACATCACGCGCGCTCGAGAAAATCTCTCAGGCATGGAGGTTCCCTGTTTTCCTTCGCCGTTTAAGCTCGTGATAATTAACTATTAATACGCACATGATTTCTAAAAGTCAGAGGCGTGCCTTTGGTTCGTACTCGAGACCTTTGACTAGGCAGTCCGACGGTCATACCAATAGGCTACTACTGCTTACCTACGTTGTTTCTGTTAATTTTATGTTTGTAAATTCGCGCGAAACAGAGAAAAAAATTTTTTTTTTCCTAAATTAAGCCTTCGAAGTAAAAAGGTTTAAGCTCCATCCACAGTTTATTGTTTCCTAAAAGGGCTTAGCCCACATCGTCGATTGCCATTAGCAACACAATATCTAATCGTGCGAAACTGTTAACTTGAGGAGGCCAGACAAAAGGGCTTGCTATATGCAACCCTTGAGGGTACTAAATACGAACCAATGACCTCATCGACCCTTCTATTAATCTTTTTAACAGCCCTTTAAGAGATTGCGTTGGCAGTAAATGTGTGCTTCTCGTTGGAGCTAATTAAAATCGGGGTGTTTTTGCGACAGTTGAATAAAGGAGTACCTATCTTTTTTCATTCCGATTAAGTATGTCTCTCTCTCTCTTCTTTTCATTTACACTGCATTTTTGACAAATATTCTTTACCTTTACGACTGTCGTACGTTAATTAGTGGGTGAGATCTTTTGAATTCATTATTATTACTGCCTGTTTTCTGTATGTTAAGCCATTAGAAATAAAATATCTAATTATTTCTTAAATGTAGGGCCATCTTGATCCAAACTGCAAAACATATGGTTGTTGGAAAATGTTGCTATTATCATTATAAAGTAGGTATAGACATCACCTAAGAAAGGATTCATACTCGCTAAACGAATGCCAAAAACAGATCCTTATAAATTAATTGATTTTAAACTATCAATTCTAAAAAATACCTACAGTTCATTTATTTTTTAAGTGTATTTTTAAATAAATTCAGGTATGGCATTAGAAAATAATGGATATTATTTGAGACCTTAGTAGAAACTGAGTTTATTGTTTTGACACTACACCACCTGATTTTATTCGTTCACTTGAGTAAACAATATAATTAGTTTTAATAATTCAAACAACTTACATGTCTGTCAGCATCAAGTATTCTTTGCCTACTAGTAATTTAACATCAATGATGACACACACCACTCCATAACACGCTAAATTGTCACCAATCACAACTGCATAAGATCTTATTTCCCATACAGGCAATAAATTGCAATGGCACGCACTCTTTAGTCACTCAATCAGGCCGCACACATTTTAAACTAGTTTTTTTTAATAGAAATACACTTAAAACTGAATGAACTTCAACACAATTAGGTTTCACATAGCCTTAACAAGTATTTCTATATTTTTTCACACGGGAAACGGTCAATAGATGTATAAAAACACAATATTTATACGGAGTATGTTTGTGAACCGTATTAATTGTTTAAATTGAATGCTCAGAGATGAGACACAGTATATAAATGGACAGATATGAAATAAATAATATCTCGATTGCTGAACAATCGATTTCGGCGATATTGGTTGAAGAATCGATACATGCATCGAACAAATTCTTGTAGGAAGACCGTTATTTATTATTAGCTGTTGTCCGCGGTTTCAATCACGTTCCAAAAATATTAACATACTAGGTGGCGTATCAAGATGAAACATGCACCAGATTTTAAGTAAGACCTCTTACAATATATTGGTGAAACTGCTTCTAATTCTATGCAGTAGTTTACATACAGACAGACTTCTAAATTTTTTTATTTCTGTTGCTCTAATAAAGACCCCCCGTATTAGTTTTTATTTAATATCTATAATGTACCGACATCGGCCTGTTCCAATTTGATTACAGGTATAGATAACTATTATAGGTAATAATATTTTATATTAAAGATTTTTAACCTTGCTTCAAGTTGACTTTAGCGACCTCTGGATAAGCACTTAATTAGTTATCTGTCGCTCCATTTTGTGAAATACTTAGATAAGTGAATTTTATCGTAATAATAGATGAGGCCCATGTGTTCAGCGGATTAATATTAGGTTGATTTATAATTTTATCCCACCTGAGTTTAAACAGAAAAATATTTTCGTAAGAATATTTTTTAATAAATGTTTTTTTTTATGTGATAATATGTGGGGCAAACGAGCAGATGGATCGCCTGATGGTAAGCGATTACCGCCGCCCATAGACACCAAAGAGTTACAAGTGCATTGCTGGCCTTTGAAAAGGGCATTGGGCCTCCGGTAACCTCACTCACTCGGCGAAACACAACGTAACCATTGCTTCACGCCGGTTTTTTTGTGAGGCCGCGGTATCACTCCGGTCGAGCCGGCCCATTCGTGCCACTTGCATGCAAGCATGGTTCTCTTACGGTATAAGTATGGACTTTGGATATCGATATGGGTAGTTAATTTGGGGTTTTCTTTTTTGGAATGTGCATATTGTAGAGAATTTTTGTTTTTGTCACATTTTATTCAAAAATATTGTAAAAATATTTTGATTGCTACACTAGTCTCATGGTCTCAAGCGCGACTGCTACGCTATCGCTACTGCTGCGAATCAAACTCGAATCGAACCCTCCTGGGTTCGATTCGCAGGTCGAGCAATGTGTTACTGAGTAGGTAGTTATTATTATTTTCTTTACTGTATTCAGGTGACCTTTATAAAGTAAATATATTTTCTTTCTTTATTTCTTACTGGGTTTTTCTAAGAAATTCTCGGCAGTAGCTCGGAGTTTGCGATTTATGTCCGGTTGGCAATAGGGTCGCCCGCTATTACTTGGGACCTAAAGATACCGGCAAACTGTGAGTGTACATTAGTTGCATCTGCCTAACTCTTCAGGGAATACAGGCGTGGTGGTATGTTATATTTTAATTACAAGTTAGTAACTTAGTTGTTCGGATTATTTTGAGCAGTTTATACGTCGAAATATAACTTAAGTTGTCTGTACTATTCTGTCAGATATTCAGTGACTAAGATCCAAAACGTCCTTACAGAAAATCCATAATGGCTACCTTTTCTTCCATAACCTTTCACGGTGATCCAACGGATCTTTTAAGGAAAGCACGTACTATAAAATACGAAGCCAAAAAAGCTTAACGTAATTACTTTTACGAGGATATGTGGATGTTTCAAAATACTTTTTTTTCTTTACAACTTTTTCCGTGAACCGTACCAAGGTTACAATTACCTATGTTCTGAATTCAAATCAATGAAATCGGCTGTCGGAATTTCAGAATGTTTTTTTTTTCGTCGCGTGTTTCTGAATGATTTAAATGTGTTAGTTGTACTCGTATAAATGAACTTTTTCAATAATTTAACAGTCGCAGATGTGGCCGTTGAGTGGAAGATCCTGTTCGATCCTCGGGTTAAGGTCAATTTCCAATTTAGTTGAAATTTCACTAAATCCTTTTTAGCGAATATCTATTTTACAAATTTGAAGTAAAGAAGTGCTGAATACCGGTCTTCATAGCTTGGATTACCACCGTAAGGTTGCCTACATGTCGGTCTTTTACAGCTTGTACTTCGGAGAGTGCGCACAAGGGCTCCAAGAGCTCATCGCCTTTCCCTTTCTACCGTCAGAGCTCCAGACACACCGCATCCTTACCTGGTTGATATTCCACATAGTCACACACAGCGCTACATATCAGCTTTTATAATGCGCACAGCCAAGGAATGGAAGACACCATCGACATCATCTCTGCCCCGGAGGCAAGATTGAGGTCAAGAGCAAACCCATTTTTAATAAAAAAGAAGTCCGTAGACTTTGAGAAATGTGTACATTACCAATACACTTTACATCTTGCCTCCACAATACCAGCCTGTACGGAAATAGAATTAACGAACTCTTTACTTATCATCATGTGTATATTCCTTGAAGGGTTTAAAAGAGGCGTACTTATGTTCGCCACCCACGCTCGAACACCAACAGTTCGCCGGTATGTATACGTTCCGCGTAATACTGGCCAAGCCATTGAACGGGCACTAATCCCAAATTTCGTGCTGCTACTGACAAGTTCAAAGAAAAACCGAATACCTACTTGACTTCGGCGTTGAAACCAGGTCCTCTAGCGTAGCAGTGGTGCTTAGGACCATTAAGCTAATGAGGCAGTCATACTATCACGACTGTATTCCCCGAAGAGTTAGGCATAGGTGTGCTACTGTACACTCATAGTTCACCTGTATGTTTAGGTCCCATATAATAGGAGGCTAGCCTATTGTCACTAACTGGACATAAATCCAGACTCCGAGCTGCTGAGAAATTCATAGAAAAACCGAATAATATTTTCCTTGACCTGAACCTCGAATCAAACAACGTAGCAGTCACGCATAGGACCACTAAGCTAATGAGGTAATCACTAAAATTTATATCTTTATAATAACTAATTCAAAACTTCACCAGCACCGGCCATATTTCGGAATGTTGGCATTAAAAGCTTATCCTTCTGCCTTATACGAATTAATGGAACCAATCTCGTTCAAAGTCAGACCAGATTATAACTTTACGAACGAAGAAATAAAAGTTCGTTTTACTGATTTTATTTTCTCGTGTATCGATAGAAATGAAAAGGTAATTTGACTTTTCACATTCGAAGCGGTATTAAGGGATTCGGGTTATTTGGAAGATGTTGTAAGAATTACGTTAATAGGTCTTTTTATAAATCGCACACCGAGATGAAGAGTAGTCCAACTCAAAATACATCTTTTTTCAGGAACATCAAAAAACGTCTTACGCGTTATCTATTTGACCGATTTAAAATATTGTTGTATTATGTTGTGCACTATGTTAATGAGATATTACATTGCTCAATTACTTGGCTTCAAATACTCGTATCACTTTTTTATTGATTTTTTTCGTGTTATATTGGTAATCGTGACTAAATTATTGTTTTACAGTATTATCAACTCAAATTGATTCCATGTTAGTGAAAATTTTTGAATTAATTCACTCATAATCTCTATTATTTTTTTTTATAATCTTCACAGAAAGAGTACACATACTATCGTAATTATATTTTGTATGATTATATTTATAAAGTAAAACATTATTTTTATTAGACACTTAATATTTATTTTCTATTTAGGTAATAAATAAAGTTAATAAAAACACAGCACTTGTTTAGGAAATGCCTCGGAAAATAGAATGAACACCTTAGGTTCCATCCATTAAACATAGATGGATCTATGATACCAAAGATTTGCGTAATATTTCACTTATATTAGATTTACATTTCAATTCGCACTTATCGTGGCATAAGATACATAAGCCTTTCCGGTATTTCGACGAGATTTCTTAATAGTTGTGTACCAAGTGGCAGGGTTTCTTGTCCTTTTCCTACGCCTTTGCAGGTTTTCATAATCAGCACTAATCTATAACCGGCAGAGAGGTGGAAGCTTCAGCAAGTGAATTGCCATTTAAAAGATTGGGATAATCCTGCATGGCAGGTGGCACAGAGTTATTACGTATTACTGTATCACTGCTACTTGAAGAGCTGCTGGAACTTCTAGATGATGAGCTGCTGGAAGAGCGATACATTTTTCTTGTCATTTTCCTACCACTTTGAACATTCTCAGGATCAACAGATCGGTCTATGATTGGTTGAATGGTGGACGTTGCAGCAATTGGATTCTCGTTTAAAATATTTTCAGAATCCGGCATGGCAGACGGTATAGAGTTGCAGAGTTGAGTTGAACAACTAGAACTAGAGGAGGAGGTAATACTGGAGGAACGATACCTTTTTTTGGAACGATGAGACATGGATAGTGAGTTCCCTTTTTGGGAGGTGGGTTAAAGATCGGATCCGCATCTGAATCGTCGAAATCGTTACTCTCGCTGTTAACAGGTGAAATATAATGTGATAGTTTCACCTGGTGCTGATTAATGGTGCTGCTAACGTTGCTGGTTTTTTTTGTAAATCCATTATGTCATTTCCTGAGATTTCTTCTATAATATTGGTGGTCGTCGAAAGCTTTGTTGAATTCTCTTGAAGCTCCATGTCCACATGATTGCTTTCAGGTTTATTTGAACTAGTTTCTATCGCCTTCTATAGAAGTAAAAGACCATGGCCCCTCATAATTTGTAACAAAAAAATACTAGTTAATGAAATTCACGAATACTATATTAACTCAAAAATATTTATAAATTGCAGTATTTTATTTAAGAATTAAATTGTTTAAAAACAATTTAAAAAATACAAAGACATGTCTAAATATGCCTTTATCAAAATAAACAATAGCATTTATTGCTTTAAAATAAGAGCGAATTTAAATTTAACCATCAAGAACAGACCAACTCAAATAGTGTACAATAATTTCACCAACACTAAACTATTACTAATTAGTAAAACAAAAAATACTTACATTTGCAAACAATACCGGAGTAAGTGGAAATATTTTGAAGGACGCCCAAGAAACTAAACTGGTCCGATCACGAATACCAAATCAACTCAAAATAATCACGCTTTATTATTGGGGTTAACCACGAACAAAAAACTAAGTCAAAATAGTTTAGTCTTTCTGCGTATTGACATCATGTTTCCCTACGGTTGACAGTCGTAACTGTTGATGTGTTACTGTTGTTGATGGGGAGTCAACATGGAGCTACTCGGAAAGACTAACTTACATCGTCATCTACAATTCATTATAGGAGATTTTTACGCAGGTGTCGTCGGAGTCAATATAGTTTTCGACGTAGATTCTGATAGTGGCAATAACTCGATTTTGGATTATTTTGAGTTGTGCTACTCTTTATCTAGGTGTGCGAAATGAAAAAAAAAAGACATTTATCATACGTTGTTGAAAGAATCCGTCAGGCATTTAGGGATCCTCAAGATGTTTTCTTTGATCGTTTAAACTGATGATACATACAATACCATCACGCCTGTATTTCCCGAAGGGTTAGGCAGAAGCGTACTCATGTATACCCACAATTCACCGCTATGTTTAGGTCCCATGTAATAGGGGGCGAGCCTATTGCCATTAACCAGGCACAAATTCAGACTCCGAGCTGCTACTGAAAATTTCATAAAAAACCCATCGATCGAACCCATAGATCGAACTCTAGTGTAGCAGTCGCGCTTGGGACCACTAGACTAATGAGGCAGTCTTAGGTTTTGATAATGTATTATTAATACGTACATCATTCTCAATCTCTATATTCTTCTGAGTCTGCACATTAGTCTAGTGTTCGATTTCCAGGTCAAGCAAAGTGTTATTAGATTTTTTTTTATAAAATGACCATATCGGTTTTTAAATTTTGACCCGGATAAAGGCAATAAATTAGCTCCCCGTTACATGAGACAAATGTATTGGGGGGCAGTGGAGGTAGATAAGTATACCACTGGCTAACCCTTCGGGAAATACAGGATGATGGTATGATTCTGAAAAATCAGAGGTGGGTAGGTATACTAGGTATCTTGAATTCTAAATCGAGATCTTTTGGTTTTAAACTCGGCATACTGTGTACTGGTAAGCAGTGATAGCCTAGTGGTATGACCGTTGGACTGCCAAGTCAAAGGTCTCCAAGGTCAAGGTCACCTCTGACTTTTCGAAGTCATGTGCGTATTAAATAGTTAATTATCACGCGCTTAAACGGTGAAGGAAAACATCGTGATCAAACCTGCATGCCTGATAGATTTTGTCGATGGCGTGTGAAGTCTGCCAAGCCGCAGTAGGCCAGCGTGGTGAACTATAGCCTAATCCCTCTCATTTTGAGAGGAGACCCATGCCCAGCAGTGGGACAATATAATGAATATGTATACTGTGTTCTTATACCTAGGCTATCATTGCTCTTTAGTATCACAGCAATCTAACCAAGAGGTAAGAACAAAAAAAATCTTCATTCAAAAAATCACCACCACTTTGACAATCTACTCAGTTCTTGACCTCGGCAAATACACGAGTTTCTTTTTTCTCAATGTGTATTGACGTGGAAATGGGACAAAAGACCTTCGGTTCAATTCAAAGGATAATCAAATAGTTTACGCTTGGAAAACATTTGCGTTTCGTACTTTCGGGTAGGAGGTTTATTTATGTCCACAATAGCTTTCGGCGGCCTCCCTTTGACAGATCATTTTGTGGCTAATGAAATGAGCTGGTTACAAAGAAAAAGATAAGTATCGCTATTGACTCCTTCAGAAAGTTCTTTAATGTAATTCGTTCGTTCTACGCATTTTTTGTTTGTGTTACTTTCACAGAGAATTCGTCAGGAGTAAATGATTTTGTTCTAAAGATTTTGGATATCGTAATGATATTATCTTAGCCCGATGTAGCCCTAAACTTTCAATCAGTTTGACTATTAGTTAAGTTGAAGTAAGTTTAGTTTTGGTTCGGTATTTATTTGTGAGAAATGTTTGGTAGAGAAAATAAGATCATTGCCGAAATAAGACGAAAGTAGATGATAAAATTAGCTTAAATGCGTAAGTTACTTAGTGATGAACGATTTCAAATTGGAGATAAATCAGATTATGTTAAGGGCAAAAAAGTACTTATGTTTGAACTAGTCCACTGAGAAATGAACTATTTTACTGATTCATGTTGTTAGACATTATTTCAAGAAGATTTAGAGTTCAATTTTCAATAAATTAACGGTACGTAGGAATGTCTTTTAAAAAAATATAGTATTAGGTACCACAATTTTGGAAAATATATTATCTTTCCTCAAAAGGCCATTTCAGACATGACCCTACATCGTACCACTCACATATAAGTGTTCTTCCATGTCTGGACTTTAAAAGAGACCATGATTCTCTGAGTTTGTTTCGGTGTTTCTTCTCAGAGGTCATCAGATAGGAAATGCCGAAGCCATCTAGCTAAAAAAAAAATCCAAACCATTGACATGTAAAAGTATCTCTAAAGATCTACTTGCAGAATAAATTATTTCAATTTCGATTTTAAAAATTTCAATTTCAATTTCAATTGAATTCATTAGCGTGATCAAGTAAAACATTTTCGGAATTCAATGAATACTTCTCCATAGACTATTTTACAATCCACGTCTGTTAGAATTCTTTAGCATCGATTTTCTGACGGACCAGGAATAAACTCTTTGAATTTTAAAACAGAATATTCTTTAAAAGTCGGAATTAAATCTAAAGCAGTAATTATACTCGCATCCAACCTTGTATGTGCAGTTCCAGATAGCATCTGTTCAAGCAATTATCTATCTAATTACTAAGTCGACGAGTTAGAGTGTAACTAAGACAGGATTTGTTCGTGTAATCCTATAGTATCCAGTACCGATTAATTTAAAATAATCGAGTTAGAAATCGAGAATCAATCATGAAGTACATAGCGATAGTTACTACTCATCTCGATATGAACCACTTTTTGGAATCCGTGAACTGGATGGAACTGACTGTGGAACTCGTGGGAGTGCTGCAATGCTTAGGCACGAATGGGCCGGCTCGACCGGAGTGATACCACGGCCTCACAGAAAACCAGCGTGAAACAACGCTTACGTTGTGTTTCGCCGAGTGAGTAAGGTTACCGGAGACACAATCCTCTTATAGAAGGCCGACAACGCAGTTATGACTCTTCTGGTGTTGCAGGTATCCATGGGCTGCGGGAATCGCTTACCATCAAGCGATCCAACTGCTCGTATCTATCCCATAAAAAAAACCGTGCACCTAGTTTTGACTTTTGCTATACCATTATAGTACTTACTTTTGAAAAGTTATTTAGTTATAACTACAAGAAAATTATTAATATGTTAGATTCTGACCACACCGGACAGATGATTAGTATCCAGAATCGGAATATGGAAGTGGTTAAAATGGATATCATTGTTAACCCAAAAACTGCAGGTCGTTTGGAAATGTTTAAAACTAAACTTATTAATACATTGCCGTTATTGCCTTATGAGCATGAACCCAATAAATGTTACGAGACCTTTTTTAAAGCATACTGTACACATTTTGATTCCACTTTTGTACCTAAGACGATCACGGTAAATGGAAATGTTTCTTTCAGTGAATGGGCAACCACAGGTATTCATATAAGCAGAAAGCGTCTTTATGAGCTATACAATGAACGAATCTATGCTAACACTCCTGATTTTAATATCTATGTTAGAAATTACTCAAAATTATTCAAAAGAGTGTGTTGTATAGCCAAGTCCCGTTATATAAGTTCTAAAATAAGAAACAGTAATAATGTAATTAGAATGACATGGAATATTATTAATAGTGAAACGGGAAGAATTAGTAGACGAAATAGTGACTACAGTCTTAAAATAGATGATAACATTGTAACAGCCGACACACAGGTTGCTTCAACATTTGAAAATTTTTTTGCAAATATACCTATTTCGACCACTAAATCGCTGAACTCGTCCCCCACTGTTGCTGAATCTTTACTTAAAGAAAATGTTAATGTATGTAATATTGAATTTCAATTTTGTCATGTCAATTGCAGAGATATAATAAAAACGTTTAATACTTTAAACATAAAGAAGACTGCAGACTTATGGGGTCATTCTGTTGACGTTGCCAAATCCATTATAGAGGTCGTAGCACCTACCCTAGCCATTATTTTTAATAAGTGTATTGACTGTGGTAAATTTCCTGATCTTATGAAAAATAGCAAGATAATTCCTTTGTTTAAATCAGGTAGCACATCTGACCCAACTAATTTTAGACCTATCTCAGTGTTACCTACATTTAGCAAAATCTTTGAAAAACTAATGTTGGATCAAATGCAAAGGTTTTTTTATAAAAATAAATTATTACATAGTAAGCAGTTCGGATTTACAAAGGGCCGTTCGACAACCGATGCCGGTGTTGAACTTTTAGGCCACATATATAGTGCTTGGGAGAATTCATACGATGCTTTGGGTATTTTCTGTGATCTGTCCAAAGCATTCGACTGCGTCCTTCATGAAACTCTAATCAGGAAATTGCACCACTATGGTGTTAGGAACGCTTCTCTGAATCTTCTTACATCGTACCTGTGTAACAGGATTCAGAAAGTGGACGTCAATGGAAAGAGATCACCGGGGTCAGTCGTCGCTATGGGAGTTCCGCAGGGCTCAATTCTTGGCCCATTTTTGTTTTTGATTTATATTAATGACTTGCCTTATTTCATAAGGGACAATCATGAGGTAGTGCTGTTTGCAGATGATACTTCTTTGTTATTTAAACTAAAACGCCAACAAATGGCAACTGACGATGTAAACAGCGCTCTCCTAAAAGTAATGCACTGGTTTAATACTAACAACTTGCTATTAAATGAGAAAAAAACTAAATGTATTAAGTTCACGACGTCTAACGTCAGACAGGTGAAAACAAGTGTATTAATAAATAGCAAAGAGTTGGACCTTGTAGACTCTACTTTGTTTCTAGGCATTACTTTGGATGCTAAGCTTCAGTGGGGCCCACATATAGATAAGTTGTCGAAGAAGCTCAGCTCTGCAGCGTACGCCGTGAAAAAAATACGTAATTTAACTGACGTCGATACGGCTCGACTAGTATATTTTAGTTATTTCCATAGTGTGATGTCGTATGGTATTCTGCTGTGGGGGAATGCCGCCGATATACAGACTATCTTTGTATTGCAGAAAAGAGCCATTCGGTCAATTTATAACCTAAGCCCCAGGTGTTCACTCAAAGAAAAGTTTAAAGAGATTAATATAATGACCGTTATTTCTCAGTATATTTATGAAAATTTATTGTATGCGCACAAAAATATTGATCTCTTCTCTAAATACAGTGATATCCATAATATTAACACTAGAAATAAAGACAGGTTCATTGTTCCTCCAACTAGGCTCCAGAAAATCAGTAAGTCATTTAAGTGTCAATGTATACGCTTTTACAATATAATCCCAGGTCATTTCCAACATTTAAGTCATAATAAATTTAAGTCATACATTAAGCAAAAGCTTTGTAAAAAGGGTTACTATACAGTTAAGGACTATATGGAAGACAAAAATGCTTGGGATTGAGCTACTCTCGTTAACAGGGTTATTTTTATTAAAGTATTGTGTATTGTGCAGCCACTGATGTTGCATTTAGCATCTACTTATAACAACCCTAAAATTAATCTTGCTATCTTATTGCCTGGCGGTCAAAGCTTGTCAAGCTCACTCAAATGTCCTGCTGATGGTGTCGTTGTGTGACGGGCCGTTTTATTCCCTACAACATGGTTGAGTCGAACGGCGCTGATACACACGTCATGCCCGTGAACGGGTGCTGTCTGTCGGGGCTGGTCGGTTTTTGACGTTACTTATATTTTCAGTAATAAAATGCGTAGGATATAGTAGTGTTTGTATATACCTTCAGATGTATAGTTGCATACCTGCCAGCTCGGGCCGACGGCGAATTTCCAGGTACCACTTGTAGAGTAGGCAATAACTCAACTTACTGCAATACTCAATCCTTTATACTGTCCCACTGCTGGGCACGGGTCTCCTCCCAGAATGAAAGGGATTAGGCTATAGTCCACCACGCTGGCCTAGTGCGGGTTGGCAAACTTCACACGCCGTTGAGAAAATCTCTCAGACATGCAAGTTTCCTCATGATGTTTTCCTTCACCGTTTAAGCGCGTGTTAATTAACTATTTAATAAGCACATGACTTCGAAAAGTCAGAAGTGCGTGCCTTGGGATTGAACTCGAGAAATTTGACCTGGCAGTCCAACGGTCAGACCACTAGGCTATCACTGCTTCACTTACTGCAATAACGTGCTTATAATATTATCGTGTTAATTTAGTCAGTAAAATTACTGGGTGTTTTAAGAATCGCTGGCACCGTATTGCCATTTCAGTTTCCACGTCTTATAATTTTTTTGGGGATTTCTTTTTATTGTAAATTGAAAATGGTTATAGAAAATAGAACTGGATCTCGATACCTGTTCAAAACTCTGTTCGAAACCCTGTCGGACAGGGTTTTCTTAACACATTGTATAGGCTGCAGTTGCCGCTTACCATCAGGCGATCCCTATATTTGCATCTTTATTAAATTTAAAAATACGCACGACACAAGATTCTTTTCAGTATTTTATTATAAGTTCTTGGTATTTCTATACAAGCTTATGTATTCATCCGTAGTGCACGACATCGCGTGAAAAATATTCTGTAGCGTACCTATTGAAGAGCTGACTCGAGTGAATTGTAAAATTCTATTGAGCGAGAAGCTAGTACTTGCTCTTTGAATGTTTAGTGCCAGTTTTTTTTCTTGAACAGTGGCTTTATACTTTAATAGTATTGCTGCTGTTGTAAGATAATGTCAATGTTTTAATTTTTTATTAACCAGATTCATCGATTTGTGTCCCGCATTTTCTAATTGACGACCCAGAAAGGGACGGCTGCATCATGCATGTGAAGTCTGCCAACCCGAATAAGGCCTGCGTGGTGGACTATAGTCTAACTCCTTTCATTCTGAGAGGAGACCCATGTACAGCAGTGGGACAGTATATGGTACATTTAATATTTTATGAAGAAACTAGCTTCTGCCCGCGACTTTGTCTGCGTGGAGTTCAGAATTGGGTCCGACCTGGATAAAAAGTTGATGTGTTATTCTAGACTATAATCTATTTCTGTGCCAAATTTCATCCAGATGCGTTCACTCGTTCTGGCGTGAAAGAGTAACAAACATCCATACTTTCAAACGTTCACGTTTATAATATTAGTAAGGATATGACTGTGTTAACTGCCTTATTTATAACTTTACTGGATTCGATTCGCAGGTCGAGCAAAGAGTTATTGAGTTTTTCTATTCAATTCTCAATAACAGCTCGGAGTTTGGGTTTTGTGCCCTATTACATGGAACCTAAATATAATGGCGAACTGTTGATGCATATTAGTACGCCTCTGCCTAACCCTTTGGGGAATACAGGCGTGATGATGATATGTATGCGTTTACAATTTGCATCTCCACCAACTGAAACAGGAAAAATGCGTGTGTGCGATTGTTTCCACTAGTGCACATCTGTGACAACCTTCATCCATCGATGCGCAGACGCATAGTTATGTCACTGAATTGCTACGACCTTGTCTATTCAATCCTTTTATAGAACAAAATGTATGATATCATTGATCTAGTACTCAAGATCTCTCAAGAGCATCTGTGTTGTTAAAATAGGATTTAGATTTAAATGGGACTACTGGTGACAGGCTCAATAAGTACGTACCTACTTTAATTAAATAAAATTCGTATACTACATAAAAATAATTGATTGCTCGATAGGCGTAGTGGTTGAAGGTCACCGTTCCATCGCGTCTCGTGGGTTCGATTCCCAGCCGAGGTAAATGTTTGTGTTCCACGGATATTTGTTTCAATTTTGGTTGTACATTGTGCTCGTTAATTATACATAGGGAACTTCCCAGTGACACAGGTCTCATTACCTTGTTGTGCAAGACCAAAAAGATAATAGTAATGCAGTTAAAGTTTTTAGCAGGAATGGACAAGTGATAATCTGTTCCTTTTTTGCAAACTGCCTCATTAGTCTAGTGGTCCAAACACGACTGCTGCACTAGGGGTCCTTGGGTTCGATTCTCAGGTCGAGCAAAGTGTTATTGGATTTTCCTATGAAATTCTCAGTAGCAGCTTGGAGTTTGAAATTTGTGCCCGTTAAAGGCAATTGGCTCGCCTCCTATTACATGGGACCTAAACACCGGTGAACTGTGGGTGTACATTAGTACACTTCTGCCTAATCCTTCGGGAAATACAGGCGTAAGGGTATGTGAGTGTTTGCTCTGCCAAAGCTCTGAGAATATTTAGCAAATTTTAAGAGAACAAGGACTCACGTTTTCAAATTTTCTGTGCGTCATATCAATGTAAATAAATTTATAATTTTCTTACTTTTATTACATTTCAAATATATCAGAATGTTTGTGTACAGATTTGGTTGACGGAACTATTAAAAATTTTCAAGTCCAGTAAACCTACTCACATATCTAACTACTCACATAGCTAAGAAAAATACCAATACGAGAATTTTCTTCAGAATTCGCTATACAAATGCGACAGTGCATGCAGAATAGAAAGCTTGCTTGCAAAAGATCGCACGGAAATGGTCTCTCAGACTATATGTTCCCCGTAGGTTCCCCGAAGAGTAAGATAGAGATATACCTACTAATGTACACCGCCAGTTTCCCTATAATAAAGAGCGAGCCATTAACCGGGCACAATTTGCGAGGAGATACAATATATTACAGCCTGAGAAAGGACATAGGTTTCTCTTTATGTCTCAAAAAACCTGCTGGTGTGCGAGTGAAGCCACGTGCAAGTACTAGTATATGGGATATAGCATATACTAGTTCTTGCACGTGGCTTCACTCGCACACCAGCAGATATCAAATTACAATACTTACACTTTTATATTACTTAAATGCTGTGCTGTTGGAGGCTCAGCGTATAATTTAAAAGGATCTAGAATTGCTTAAGAAAAAATTGCTTTTTGGTTTCATTTTTGTAAGCAAACTAGGTATAATTTAGTAATGTTGAAAATGTATCGAGTAATAGATCCATAAACGTAAAATGGTATTCTGCTAAGCTAGAAAACGCAAATAACGTAATAAAGACACGGTTGACGAACGGCTGATCGGCTTCTGCGTTACGTATTGCGGGTTCGATCCCCATAAGGAGCGAATAGGTAGTTGTTCCGGATCCGGGCATTTGTGTTTGTAAACGCACCTAAAATATACAGGATAAAATCCTAGTGAGAGGCAAGGTTTTATTAAAAAAAAAATGAATCGAAAATCGACCTAAACGTGGCATTTATGACACTGGAGCAAAATTAATTTTGAACATTTATAGTACCTTAATAACCCCTCTGATATGTATCTGCAGGCAAACTATGCATAAACGGAACGCATATACGGCGTAACAACGGCTGTAACTACAAATTGTTTGGGCCAGTATTACCATCTTTATTAGTCGAGACTCTGTGTAATTTGTCCGGATGCCGGCTCTCATATTTCCCGCCAGGGTTTATTTAGGCAGCCGCCATTAGCATAATACTGCATTACGGTATTCGGAGCGCCCCTAGTATGGACATTTCTGAACAATGTACGCTATAATTCGGATTTTATACGTTAAAAATATCGGCGTTAATTTTCTGTAATTAACGCTCGCCAGTTTCATGTTGACGAGAATTATTCACAATGTTAATTTGCTAATGAACGTGCCACTTCGTTCCGATGAAATTGCTTTCTGAAATAATATCTACGAGTAAAATATTAATTGCGCAATACAATTTTTATATTGGTGACTAGTTGTGGTGTGGACGTACAGTTTTCTTTATAATTTTTCCATATTATCTTTGTAATCTTCCCATATCAATAAATATTTTTGAATTTAAAAATATAAAAATATTAAAGAGAAATACGATTAATCTATCACTTTAAATAAAAGAAGAAACTGACTGACTAACTGCCTGACGTATCAACTCAAAGCCGAAACTACAGGAGCTAGCTCTCTGAAAGTTTGCATGCTGGTTCCTTTTGCACTGTAAACTAGTACTAGAATAGCACTAAGAAAGATTTTTTGGAAATTCAACCCCTAAGCTGGTGAAAAGGTGGGTGAAAGTTTGTAGAAAAGTCCGCACATACTACCATGCATTTGACATACACAGACACATACATACTTCTTTAATCAACGATGACATCGCCAAGATATGTACAACTGTCATACGCTGTTAACATTTTGACAATTGTTTTCTTCCATAAATTAGACTTAACACATTTTATGATATGAAACCTCCATGGTGTAGGTACAGTGGGCACAGTATATTTTAGAAACGAAAATTACTACGCAGGCCAAGTTGCGCATAGGAACTCTAGTAATTACATAGTATATACGGGTCCAATTCATAATCTCCATTTTTATTTTGAAGTCGGTTTGAAAAAAGGGTGATTGTTGTTGCAAACATTGATAGGTACACAGAAAGTGGCCTCCTTAATCCTTAATATAATTAACAATTAACAAGCTGACCCCCAGCATGCAATGCCTCTTTTATATATTTTTTTGTCATGTCTGACGACACGTTTGGCGTAGCGGCTGAGAGGTCGGCTTCTACGCAACGTGTTGTGGGTTCGATCCCCACACGGAACAAATATTTGTATGATCTACAGGTAGTTGTTCCGGGTCTGGGCGTTTGTGTATGTGCGAATTTGTGTTTGTAAACGCACCCACGACACAGGAGAAAATCCTAGTGCGGGACAACGTTTTTTTTTTAAAAAAAAAAAACCTCCCAGACTCTCCAGACTCAACAACTCACCAGAGTTCCATTGCATTAGGATGAATGGTTTAGAAAAAAAGATAAAACATAAAATATTTGGTAAACCACATCATAAGACCAATGCCTGGTTACCAGTACCTGGTTTAGCAATGCATAGAAGACAAACATACATTTTTATTTATAAAGAAGATCGATAGAAGATAATATATTGTTTTTTGTCAAATCATTATACAAGAGAAATATAAAAAACCGCATAAATTGTAAAACTCTGTTAGTCAGGCTTCTGACGTATCACGACACACCTCGACCTGCTTGCATATTCCTCAACCCTTTCTCAATTTTCTGTACTGAAAAATCTATTTTTCCTTCTTTCCAATATTGTATATGTAAGAATCCATTTTAGGTTCGATGCAGCCTTTCCCCAACATTGTGGGTGGATGTATTTTTACTCGATTTTTCCTGGAACCGTAGAAAAGTGGCTTTTACACAAATCCGAATTTCGATGAAAATTAAATTGTAGACCCTTTTTACGCAGGTTTTGCTAACAGTGTTTAGCGTAATGAACGACTCCATAATGTTTTCACGAGATAATTTAATTAATATTGTTAATATTTTTACGATGAACTTATCACGTTTTTTGCGATATGAAGGTAGAAATATTTCAAGCTAAAACTCACAGTTTAGGACTAAGTATACGCTTATTGTAGAGGTTAAGGTGGTCCCCTTTCCACTTTTCTAGTACCAATGCGCTTCGTGTTGTGGGTTTGATTCACATGCGAGGCAAATATTGATGTATTTTTGTTTCGAATCTAGGTGTACTTTGTGTCCATTTATTGTATGTTTGAGAAGACTCTTGGAACACAAGACGTATTCCTTAGTATGGGAGGTGTCTTTTTTTAGAAGAAATATATTTTTTTTTTAATACACAGCTCATTGTATTAAAAATTAAGATACTAACTGTAACTATACCAACTAAGCGAACTGACGTCATCTTTACTCATTTTACTGCTTCTGTATACGAGTGTTTAGACTACAGAGTTAACAACCGCAGTTCGCTGGTATACTCGTATTTAGGTCCCATGTAATTAACGAAGAGCCTATTGTCATTAACTGAGCAACAAATTCAAACTCCAAGCTGCTATGAGAAATTTGATAGTCATGTTATTTATGGGGTAGGGGCGCACGGATCGCCTGATGGTAAGCGATTACCGCCGCCCATGGACACCCGCAACACCAGAAGTGTCACAAGTGCGTTGCAACTTTTAAAAGGGGGTTGGGCCTACGGTAACCTCACTCACTTGGCGAATCACAACGTAAGCGTTGTTTCACGCCGGTTTTCTGTGAGACTGTAGTATCACTCCGGTGGAGCTAGCCAATTCGTGCCGAAGCATGGAACTCCTAATCTCCGTGGTTAACCTAAAAAAATCCTCTTAACTTCTTAACTGCCTCGTTATTCTAGTGATCCTAAATCGAAATTGTTAGTAACAGCTCGGAGTTTGCAATTTGTGCCCGGTTAATGGCAATAGGCTCGGCTCCTATTACGTGGGACCTAAACGAACCGGCGAGCTGTGGGTGTACTTTAGTACGCTTCTGCCTAACCTTCCGGGTAATACAGGCGTGAGGGTAAATTGTCAAACAAAGAAATGTATTAAAAGACACACAATAACCAGACAAACTCATACATACAAAACCTTATGAAAAATCAATAGAGGCGAGTAAATATCCGGCTCAAACTTTCGCAATATCGGGTCTTACGGGATTAATTCATATCCTGATTCCATAAGTTACATATTCGCATGAAAGTTTTATCCGCCCTGACGTTAACGAGTGTAGTTCGACCTGATTTGACCTTCAACACGTGTATGTGATGTTAATGCCATGTGGATGAGTTACTGCTAAAGTCGCAGGAATTATTGTATTGCTCATCTTTTTGTGCCAATTTTGGCACACTGCCAACAGATTTTCTGGTTTGTGTATGGAAATTAGGCACGATTGGGTCCTTTTTATAGATAGGGTGATAAAATATGGACACGACAGCAGGATAGTAGTGGGCTGAGTATATTATGTTCATAACAATGTTAAAAGATCGCAGGGCAGACCAAGGGCCCGATGGTCGGACGATATTGTGAGGGCAGTGGGGAATTTCTTTCTTTCTTTCTAATCTTTAAGCATAAAGCTGCACTTATCTTGAACGATTTATAACGACTTATGTTGGCGATCAAACGTAAGCCTTAGATTAATAAACAAAATTTTTTTAGGTTATAATAAGATGATAAACAGTGATACAGAGAAGCAGTGATAGCCTAGTGGTATGACGGTTGGACTGCCAAGTCAAAGGTCTCGAGTTCGAACCCAAGGCACGCACCTCTGACTTTTCGAAGTCATGTACGTATTAATAGTTAATTATTACGCGCTTAAACGGTGAAGGAAAACATCGTGAGAAAATCTGCATGCCTGAGATTTTCTCGATGGCGTGTGAAGTCTGCCAACCCCCTACTAGGCCTCATTACTAGACTCCACTAGACCTCTCATTCTGAGAGGAGACCCGGGCCCAGCAGTGGGACAATGTAATGGGTTGATTATGTTATGTTATGTAAGATGATAAACCATAATTATGATTTGCTAATTTTATCATAAATTTGTATCAAGATTAGAGAGCGTCAAGCGATGATTGATTTGATATTAAAATGTCTTTATTTACATCTTCTATATATACTTATAATAAATCTGTAGAAAGGTCAACTCTGTACATGAAATATATTTCCAAAATAACTATCAGCGGGTGATTAGTGATCGATACTGACGCCAAAAATGCAATCAGTAAAATTTTTGTCTGTCTGTCTGTCTGTATGTTCGTTATAGAAACAAAAACCACTCGACGGATTTCAACGAAACATGGTACAATTGTTCTTCATAATCCTAGGCAGGTTATAGTATACTTTTCATCACGCTACGATCAATAGGAGGGGAGCACAATTAAAAAATGTTGCAAAAACGGGAAAATTATTTGATTATTTTGTTCTGGGAAGTGACATGGGTCGTTGATAAAGCGGGCGTAGCGGCTGGCGGAAGCTAGTAAGTAATATAAGAGATGCAAAAAGGCCTTATTCTAGTTGTACCTATACAAATAATGTAAGCAAAGTTTATTAAATAGGCTGTCATACAATTATATGCTTAATTTAATAGTACTTAGTAATAGTTTTTGCATGATGTGTGTACAAATCTCATGAATTAAAAGAGTCAAAATAACTATCATTACAATTTTTGTTAGTCTGACTGTGTGTGTATGGACTATGGACAGACATCGGCCGGTTACAATTTTGAAATATTAAACATTATTGTGGCGATTAATTTTTTATGGGATAGGGGCCAAACGAGCATTCGGATCGCCTCATGGTAAACGATTACTGCCGCCCATGGACACCCGCAACACCAGAGGAGTCACAAGTTCGTTGCCCGCCTTTTAAAAGGGGATTGGGCTTCCGGTAACCTCACTTGGCGAAACACAACGTAAGCGTTGTTTAACGTCGGTTTTCTATGAGGCCGTGGTATCACTCCGGTCGAGCCGTCCCATTTGTGCCGAAGCATGTCTCTCCCAGGTAAAATTATAAACTTCGGAATTTAAAAAAAAACGGTCGACCCACTATTCTCTTGTCTTTCTTCAGCGCGGTCTTCGAACCTCCGGCTTTGAAGATCAAGACTGCCTCATTAGTCTAGTGGTCCCAGCGAGTACTACGCTAGAGCTCCTGGATTCAAACCCCAGGTCGAGCAGTGTTATTGGATTTTTATATGAAATTCTCAGTAGCAGCTCGGAATCTGGAATTGTACCCTGTTAATGGCAACAAGCTCGCTATTACATGGGATCTAAAACACATCGACCAACTTTGTGTATACATTAGTACACCTCTGCATAAACCTTCGGGGAATACGGGCGTGATGGTATGAAAAATCTTCACTATCATACAATATCTCAATTCACAATTTCTTACGAAATCTCAAACATTGATTTATCATCGAAAATTCGAAAACGAACAAACGGTTGGTAGCCAAAAATTCACCGAATTTCGAGCTCCAATGAGCACGTCTAACGTTTCACATCTCTATTTAGCCGGCGGGCCTAATTACCATAATGCAACATTGCGACGCGCGACGATTTTGATTACATTGCCGCCTGGCGCGGTGAATGCTAATAGACTGTGCATACAAGAGCGGCATGCTATTCGCAAACGTCTATGATTGTGGCGTACCTAATGTAATATGCCATCTTCTTGTGATTACAAGATGAAGTCGTTGTCAATGTTTCCAGTAGGAGTTGCTATTGATGGTAATGTTTTCGTTTCTGTTAAAAGGAATATTTTCATTTTATCTGCCTCATTTTTCTCTTGTCCAGGCTAAACTTTAGAGTCTGGAACATCACCGCAATGTTGCTAGCTTATCAGCTTATTTCAGAGAGTGTGCATTAGATCTCCACGATCTGATTTCCCCTTGCCCTTTTTTCTATCGGGACCAGAAGCACGGAAAGTCGACGTCGATTCATGGTGGACATTTCTAAAACGCTTTAGGTCCTTTTATCATGTGTACTGCTAAAATGTAAAATGCTCTTCCCGAGTGGGTCTTCCCCGATAGATATAATCTGGGTGTCTTTAAATCACGACTGAATCGCTATCTTCTAAGCAAGCGCGCTCTATTGTAGATCGCAGTCATGTCACTTAACATCACGCGAACTGGCGGTCAAGCGTAAGCCTATCATTATCTTTATCCTGCTCATGCATAGTGGGTTCATCACTCAAGACCAATGTATTGCCAATCAGTTTAGTTTTGTTCCGGAGACAAAACTAAACTGATTGGCAATACAATTCTTAGAAGCTAACAAAAAAATCCGTATACTCGTACGTTCAACACAATGAAAATCCTCATAACTCCATTGAATAGAAAATTACGAGCGAGAAATAGCAAAAAAAGTAAAATCTGCTAAAACAGGGCTTTGTTTATTCCACGTTTACAAGTAACTTTCAGGCTAAATGAAATTGGGAACGCTTTATTACATTCATTCCACCTGGTGCTACATTTAGCTATGAAAATGAGTGTGCAAATGAGGTCGAAAGTTGTCGGTGACACCGCGTCCACAATGAACTAAGGCCCTTAACTGTTACGGGGATAGAACTAGAGTTGACCTGGAAGAGACCCTTTTTTATTAAAATGTTGATTATTTTTGCAAAGGTTGACTATCTCTTAAATGGATGGACGGACAAATGGATAATAGCGAAATTACAAAACAATTTATTCGATGTCGTCATTTAGTTTGTCGGTACCAGCATGTTTAATAGATATAACTACACATAAGATTTGTTTTTTTTTTTTTCTAATAACATGCGTAGAAACATTGATAATATTCTCTTCAATTGATGAATCAGTTTAATTCATTTATTTTTGATATTGTAACATCCTCAACGAAATACGATTCGACTCCACTCGTCCACCCTAATCAAGACTAAATGTGCAAGACGTTCTGCGTGTTGGTTGCCTTCTGCGTTGGTTGTGGTTCACTCTCCATATTCAACCGCCGAGGCATCAAACAAGGGGCAAACTACCAAAAAAAAACATCCTGGGGACAAGTTGGAATACAACTCTTTAGTGCAATGCAGATTAGCGTTTCGTAAGAGATGAAAAAATATCTGATTTGCTCGTTGATAAGACCTCTTGGGGTTTGAATAATGAGCGACCACTACAATGCGTGTTTCGACTTTCGTGGGTGAGTCCATTTTGCCCAGCCTTTTTTTTGCTACGATTCCAGTAGGCTACAGTTTGTAGGGGTTCTAAAAAGTTAAAAACGCATCAGCAATTCCACTGGTGTGGCTCGTTTTCCGACATTTGAAAAAAAAACAAGTCAGAATTATAATAAAGCAATTACATACACCGAAACACATCTATTCTCTTTATATCTGAGGTTCCGTCGACTGTATGTCACGGTACGTAATTAAATGACTCGCGCGGACAACTCGCAGCGCAAGTTTCTACAACATGTACTGTGAACTGTCACTGTGTATATAAGCAACAATTGCGTTGTACCGTATGCGGTTATTTGCATATCTGATTTCATAATGGGTTTCTATGAATGAAGTCATTTGTTGTTAGTGTTGTAACCTTGCGTGTCCTATGGGAAAGAGCCTTAATTTGTCCATGAGTACACTCAGGACTAAAAACACCATAAAAATATGTAACAAGTCGTTGAAACAGTATTAATAATGTACAATTTAATTAAATGCATTTCAGGTAAAATTTATTTTTGAAAAGATAAGTAAGTATCTTTACTTCATTTCAAGTCACTAAAAATAGTCCAATGAGGGAATAAGATAATTAGTTTTTACTTACTATAATCCGCTATGAAATCAGCGTGATATTTAGACATTTCAATACAAAATGGCTTAAAATCAATACTGTCTTATCTTGTTTATAGTTACTTCACCCAAAACACACGAAAATATTTCTATACAATAATATAATATTTCACAACTTATAAATTTTAGATACACAACCATTTATTAACACGCCAACGTGTTTCCCGACGAAAATTTTCAACTTTCCGTCGTCTTGGGAACGATTTATCGTTTAATATAGCTTCGTATAGCTGTGGCGAACACCGGGAGATACGATCTCACCTGACATTACTAAAACTATATAAAACTTAATTTTGTTCATACATGGCGGGGTGTAATCTAGAAATAAGTTCTTGGTAGTTTTGTATTAACATAAGATTGGATGTTACTTGCGTGTTGGTTATATAAAGATTATACATGGGTATATGTATATATTAGTTTAGCTTACAAGTCTAGACAGGGTAAAAGAATCAAGAAGTCGATAAAATAATTCGATTTTTTTTTGTTATGGTCGGAATTTTTGAACCTATGTCTGTATACCTCAACATGTAATTTTTCGCTATTATGGTCGGCAGTCAAAATAAATGCTGCTGGATATTAGTAGTTTACATAATCCCATTTTTTTAGACCTACGCAACCTTCTTCTTGAGTAATAACAATATAACATAATCAACCCATTATACTGTCCCACTGCTGGCCACGGGTCTCCTCACAGAATGAGAGGGATTAGGCTATAGTCCACCTCGCCGGCCTAGTGCGGGTTGGCAGACTTCACACGCCATCGAGAAAATCCCACAGGCATGCAGGTTTCCTCACGATGTTTTCCTTCACCGTTTAAGCGCTTGATAATTAACTATTTAATACGCACATGACTTCGAAAAGTCAGAGGTGCGTTTGAGCTCGAGACCTTTGACTTGGCAGTCCAACGGTCATGCCACTAGGCTATCACTGCTTAACAATACCCTACAAAATAAATGGTTCTCCGGTTTTTTGGTTTTCTGAATACCGATTGTAATAATTCGTGATACATGGTTCCGAAGTAATAATTTCTCGGTAGGTCTCGATGTAATAAAAATCACCCATTCATACGTGAACAGAAGCATGACAAACGCAGCCTAATCTTGCAGATCTATTGAGCAGCGTCCTATAATAACTGTTATTGTACCTATAACGGTACGGTATAGGGCAACCTGCTATCCACAATCGTATTCTGTGAAAATACGCTGAAAAAAATCTGTGAGCTTAATTTGAGACTGCTACTATAATAAAGTACCTTCGCTTACTCCATTATTTTCTTCACCCCAGTATCAAAAACCTGTGCAGTCAACATTCAAAACATTGTAACCTCTTTACGGCTCATTTACATTGAGTTTAAGCGGTCGTTTCACCGTACTAGTGCTTCCGAATGTGGGCGAACGATTAATGAAAACGCTAAGATATTTTACCCAAGCTATATAGAACCATTTCGGCTTACTGTGTTTCTGTGAAGTTAAAGTGAATGCATTAATTTAAGGTTATCTGCTAATTGTTGTTGTATATCACTTTGGTTCTGTTAAACAAACTCCAGGTAAGTTTATAATTGGAAATTACTGAAGGGGTTGCGTTTTGATTTTTTGGCTTGATTACACATAACATACCATCACGCCTGTATTCCCCGAAGGGTTAGGCAGAGGCGTACTTAATGTACACCCACAGTTCGCCGGTATGTTTAGGTCCCATGTTATAGGGGGCGAGCCTATAGCCATTAACCGGGCACAAACCCAGACTCCGAGCTGCTACTGAGAATTTCATAGAAAAACCCAATAACATTTTGCTCGACCTGGGGATCGAACCCAGGACCTCTAGTGTAGCAGTCGCGCTTGGGACCACTAGACTAATGAGGCAGTCAACATATATATCTTGCTTCAATATTAATAAACAAGGCAATATTTTGAAAACTGCAAGTAAAAAAAATGCTGTCTGAATTGGCTTAAGTTCATAGTCACTGAGCAGTTATGTAGGAC
This sequence comes from Acronicta aceris, assembly GCA_910591435.1. NCBI lineage: Eukaryota > Metazoa > Arthropoda > Insecta > Lepidoptera > Noctuidae > Acronicta > Acronicta aceris. The sequence goes on along the minus strand of OU342762.1, from coordinate 15,388,290 downwards.
TACCGTTTAAAGGGTTGCGAAAGTAATATGAATCATTTCTCGAGAATTCCCTTCCAAAGCAGCGCACAGTCACCAACAAAACTTTTCGAATATGATGGAAATTATCATAAACGAAGATGAAAATACTTAAAAAAATTAGAGAAGGAGATACTAGTCCGCATATAGGAAAACAAGCTTTTGCCTATAGTTTTACTCGTACACCGAAGGACTCTTTGAGACAATAGGTAGCCTATGTCAGTCTTTAAGGTCTTCTTCTATCTATGTGTTAACATTCATTAATTCAGCGGTTTAGACATGCAAACGTAACTAAAAGACGGACAGTTTCGCATTTCTATTATTAGTTTGGATTATAGTATACGCTTATCCTTTAGGTAATAAGCGCAGTTCATGAGTTAATAATAATATGTTATTTTAAAAGGAGTATTTATGAAGATTCTTGCCGGCTCTTCTCCATTTTTTTAACCGTTTTTACTCTTCAAAAGTACCAAATTTAGTGGTCTAATTGGAATCAAATATTATGACTGTGACTTTGACATGTTACGTAACGTCTTATAGTGATCGTTTTGCTATTGAGAGAGAGAGATGCTGCTCTATACATTAAATAGCACCATCCCTTTCTCACAAACTAAAAATAATTGCGATAACACATTATGATACGGCCCCTATAAGTTTAATTAATTACTCCTAAATGGTAAAAGTTACCACAACCATCTATAAGGCACTTACAGAACTGAAAACAATTATCAAATATTGAAAAGAGTGATTATTCTGCTGAATACGGCTTTCAATAATAGCGTCGCGAATGCCCCGCTTGCGTTCATGAGCGTCGTTAGTTGAATCCCGCATGCCCTAGATTCAGAACGTGTAGGTAATAATATCAATGCTAAAACATCTAATGTAAATTAACGTCAATTACTTTAATATTTACATAACATTTCTTATGAACGAGCAGAATATTTACTCGTAGTTTACAAATATTCCTTGCTTGGTTTATTGTAAACTAGCTAAACTAGCTGTTGCCTGCAGTTTCACTCACGTCCCAAAAATATTAACATATTACATGTCCGATCTAGGTGGCGTATCAAGATGAAACATGCACCAGATTTTAAGTTAGACCTCTAGCAATATATCGGTAAAAACTGCATTCAATTACATGCAGTAGTATTTGCGTGATGCGCGTACAAATATACAGACAGACAGACCGACAAAAATTCTAAAACTTGTTATTTTGGCTTCTGTTGCTCTAAGACCCCCAATATTATACTGGTTTCTGACACTTATGCGAATATTAGACAATGAAATAAAACTACTTTTTAGAACATACATATGAAACATTGCTCAATTTGATTGTAAGATCTTTATAATCTTTTTATAATAAACTACCTATCTATTTATTGTTCTTCTTCTGGTGTTTCAATTGCTAAAGGTTAGCTATGAACTCCGAATATGTCTCCTTAATAGTCTAGTGGTCCTTAGTGGGACTTACGTCAGATGTTTTAAAGATTCCCAGGTTCAGCACTGTTATTGGGTTTTTATCTATAAAATTTTCTGTAGCAGATCGGTCTTTGCATGAGTGCCAAGTTAATGGCAAAATATGCTCGCCCTCATATTTTTTATTACATGGAACCTAAACATATCGAATATATACACCTCTGCCTAACCATTCGAGGTTTACAGTCATGATGGTATGTTATATTTTTTTATAGGATAGGGGGACAAACGAGCAGACGGATCGCCTGATGGTAAGCGATTACCACCCCCATAGACACCCGCAACGCCAGAGGAGTCACAAGTGCGTTGCCCGCCTTTTACCTAACTTCGCTCACTCGGCAAAACACAACGTAAGCGTTGTTTGACGCCGGTTTTCTGTGAGGCCGTGGTATCACTCCGGTCGAGCCGGCTCATTCATTGACGAAACATGGCTCTCCCACGTTTAAAAAATGTTATGTTATGGGGAAAGGCCTTGTTTTATACAACGGTTAAATATTTCATGCTCAAAATTGTCCAGGGTACGACGGATAATCATTTTTAAAACTATAAAAGTCTCAAAATAACAATTGTGCAACTTCCCACTCGAGTAACTTTTATTTCACACTGTATCACCAATTTTTTTGGCTCCAGTTGTAAAAATATAACGAACGGCAGTAAGCTCCAATGGTTTTTAAAATTCCATTAAATTTTTTTTTTTTTATATTTATACGCCATGTGCCGTGTCAAAAAGCGATCGTAGGTCTGACACAAAATGTGTACCTAGTTCATTTTTTGTGTATTTTTAGACGATTGAAATACTGGCCTATTTGCTCTTAAAATGATTGATGCTGATCGACTATAACTGATTTATTCTCGTGAATGATTGTATCATAATCGAATGATTGTCAATTAAATGATATTGAATCACGCCTGTATTCCCAAAAGGATTAGGCAGAGGTGTACGTACTACCGTACATTCACAGTTCGCCGGTATGTTTAGGGGCCATTAACCGTGCACCAATCAATCTCGGAGTTTGATTGTGAATGGTGCTGCTATTAAGAATTTTATCGTAAAACTTAATCAGACTGCTCGATCTGGGAATTCAACTCTGGACCTATAACCTAGCAGTTGAAAAATCTATTTATATATTTAATATCGGTAAGTAGCGCAGCGGAAACATAATTTGAAATTTTAATTTGGCTGACCAGTCGGACGCCTCTACCTTCACCAAAATATATAATTAGCTTAATACCGGTCGAACACATTAAACTTATTGGCTTAAGCTACCTGAAAACTGTACCCGAAATTTGTTTAATCTAGCAAATTGAATTGCGTAGTTATGTGGTGGTGATGACAGATATATACAGCGTATAAAAGATTATACTTTATTACTTTAACCTTGAATAAAATGAAAGAGTATGTAATAACTTTTAAGAAAAAGTAAATCCGCCTTCAAAAACATAAAAAATAATGTTAAGTGCGAAACAGTTTCGGAAGTCGGTGCCTTTGATTTGATCCGATCTTTTGATTTCACCACCGACTTCCGAAACTGTTTCGCACATAACATTATTTTTTTATGTTTTTGAAGGCGGTTTTACTTTTTATCAAAAGTTATTTTATTTCAAAATTTTTAGTAGTGACTAAAATTTTTACGTACCTAGACGATGTTATCATTTTATCATTTACTCGGTCGTTACGTGTGACAATAACACGTAGTTTGTTCAAAATTTTGTGATCAGAATATCTTATCATATAAGAATAACTTATAATATATCAGATCTCCACGATCTTATCCCTGAAAAAGCGTCATCGATTCACGGTGGACATTCCAAAAGCCCGAACGAAAGGCTTTAAGTCCACTTTTATAATGCGTACTGCTGAAATATGGAATGCACTTCCCGAGTGGGTCTTCCCTGATAGATATAATCTGGGTGTCTTTAAGTCACGAGTGAATCGGTTTCTTCTAAGCAAGCGCACTCCATCGTAGATCGCAGTATCGCTTAATATCAGGCAAACTGGCGGTCAAGCGTAAGCCTATCACGAATAAAAAAAATAAAAATCTTGACTATTCTTCTCTCTTGGTCTTTTATGGGACCACCTATAAAGTATGAACTACCGATAAAAAAAAAATCAAAATCGGTTCTTAATTGACGGAATAATAGCGTAACAAACACAGAAAAACCTTATGTTTGAAGTCGGTTGAAAATTACTACGAATAGAAAGTCGGATAAGCCAAGGCCTGTTTGCATGCTTATTAGAAATTAGTAGATGCATAACACATTGTGGTTCTATGGCAATAGTCATGACCATCATCATCAGCCTATATCAGTCAACTGCTGGACTTTAGCCTCCCCCAAAAGCCCCCCCTCCGCCATTGTGTGGCATCTAGTTTCCGCCAGCAACCTTTTGCAAATTATCACCACATCTTGCCGGAGGGCGTCCTACGCTACGTTGGTGATGGTATTAATTAAAATAAATTAGTTAGGACTTTTATATAACTATACAGTACATACATACACTCACGCCTTTCTACCACAGGGATAGGCAGAAACTGTAGACTGCCACTTGCTACGATTCTCGCATACTTCTTTTGCTCCTTCCACATTCATAAATTTTCTCATAATATACACGCTGGTTGTGACTACTACGCACCTGACCTTTTTGAAGGATTTTGAAAATAAGTTAGCATCTAAGGCAACCTCTACCAACGCGACCGCTTACAGTACAGTACAGTAGTACAGTAATTTTCAGTTATATTATATACAATATAATACCTAGGTACTAATAAAACTGTTCGCAACGAGAATCGATTGACGATTTATCGGATGCACCCTCCAAGCTTGTAACAATCGCATCCCGAACTGATATGGATTGATTGATTCGACCTAAATGGCAATGGCGAAGTTTCCTTTTTTATTTTCTGATTCGATTTTTCGGATGCAGATAGATGAACATAATATGTGAATACGAAAGTTGTATTTAGGATTATTATAATAATTGTAATGATACGTTTATTTAGAAAAAAATTGACATTATTTTCAGTCTTACCTACATTAAGGGAAATTTTAACATACATGTATTATATGTATGTATACATTTTAGTTATGTTTTTTTTTCAAGTTTTATAATTAATCAGAGAGTGAGTGATTTGTATGTAGATATTATATTATTATAATCATATTTTGAGTTTATTTATGACGTAATTCAACGAATTAGTTGTGCCTTGTAATGGAGCCTATAGCCATTATAACCCGGCAAAATTCAAACTCCGGTTTACCACTGAGAGTTCCATAGAAAAATTCAATAAAAACCTAATTAATATGCCTTGGTACCAACGTTGCATAAAATATAATAAATAAATAAAATGACTGGAATTGCAGTTCGACCTGGAAGATCCCAAAACCAGCGTAGCGTGGCGGTTGCGCTTTTGGCCACTAGACTATTGAGATAGTTCCTTTCTTATAAATAAATAAAAAATGCCTCGAAAGCAGGAAAAATTAAAACTGATAACAAGTCTTCAATAAGCTTATTAGGGTTGCTCTTGTCACTAAGATCAGATACTATCATACACAAACTATGCATTAACCCTTTCAAGGATTACAAGCCTAACAGTGCACGCAATTAGACTTTGCCCGCCTAATAGGGAGGCAGTAGGCACAGTAACTTACAAGGCATGAAATATTTGATAAACCCGCCCACCACAAGCGTATTTACTTTAATTGAAGGGACCGGGGTTCTGTATCTCAAACAAGGTATTACATTTTTCATCTTGACGTACGGAACCAGGGTGTTTGCGCTCTGACAAATGAGTATTTGAGCAATCTTGTTGTTATTCTTAGCTGCCAGGAAGGGTCAATTAGGTTAATTTAAAAATAGATTTTTTCTTTAAATATCACATTTGTTTTTTTTTATAGGATAGGAGGGCAAACGAGCAGACGTATCGCTTGATGGTAAGTGATTACCGCCGCCCATGGACAGAGGTGTCACAAGTGCGTTGCCGACCTTTTAAAAGGGGATTGGGCTTCCGGTCACCTCACTTACTCGAAACACAACGTAAGCGTTGTTTAACGCCGGTTTTCTGTGAGACCGTAGTATCACCGCGGTCGAGCCGACCCATTCATGCCGAAACATGGCTTTCCCACGTTTAAATTTACCTCGGTCAATTTTAGACACAGATCTACTTAATGCTGATATTCTTTTGCATACAAATACAAATCGTTTATTGCCAAAAAAGTAACAAATAGAGAACACGTGTTATGTTGAGCGTCAAACGTAAGCGTAGCTTGTATCCTGGGGCTCTGGAGTGCGATTATATAAAGAGTTAAGTTCTTACTATTAATACGAGTATGTATGCTAAAATTTACTTATGTATAGAGTAGATAATATAGAGATCAGTGATATTAGATCTCATTACCTACTAAATAGTTTCTTACGCTTGACGTACTTTTAACGTTTAGGAGAATAATATGATAATACGACGACACGTTTGGCGTAGCGGCTGAACGATCGGCTTCTGCGCAACGTGTTGTGGAAATACTAGTGTGGGGCAACGTTTTAAAAAAATAATATAATATACGATACTTTTAGCATTTTGATAATTACCCAAATTAGCCATTTGGCTTGAAAACATGTGAATAGTATACAATTTATGTTACACAAATTCTAGTGTTACAGATAGGATAATTACACTAGTTTACAAAAAAAATATTTTTTTTTTGCCCTAAGGGTGAGACAAGTCATTTCTTGTGGATTTTTTGACGATTAATCTAAATCCTGCAACAGAATTGCTCTATGACGTCAGGATTTGGAGATATACCAATCTCAAAGTGCTAAAAACACGGTTTTTGACGATATTTGAAGTATTTTTTTGAAGACAGTAAATTTTTACGGTCATTTCTAACTACTGCGTCCTTTAGTACTTCTCTTCTACTTTCAAATTCATTTTGGTTTGTATCAGATTTTATTCTCAAGATATACATTTTTAGCTACAGCACGTTGATATTACCTGTATTATTATTTTTAATATTAGTACTAATGGACTACATTATAAAAATAAAATAGTATATCTTGGGAAAAAAAAACTCGTAGCGAAGCAAACTAAAATGGATTTGAAAGGAGAAGAGTAATACTAAAGGATGCTTTAGTTAGAAATTACCATAAAAATTTACTCTCCTCGAAAAATGATTTCTAATATTACAAATTCTGACGTCCTAGAATTATTCTGTTGCCGGATATAGACTTACCATCAAAAAATCTACAAGAAATGATGTGCCGCACCCCTGGGTTTTTTTCTTTGTAAACTAGTGTTATTATTGAATTTTTTGGATTAATGCCATCTATCTACAAATAAATAAACACCTATTTACAAAAAAAATAGTACTCATTTTAATATCTTTAAGATCTCCCAGTACATGGCACGAAGAAGTGACTACCACATTAGTCAAATGATCATAAGCGCAACTGCTACGCGATCCAGGATTCGATTCCTAGGTCGAGCAAAGTTTGTATTTGTGATACGAAACATTATCGACGACAATATTTAACAATATTTGACGACACGATTGGCGTAGCGGTTGAGCGATCGGCTTCTGCGCCACGTGTTGTAGGTTCGATCCCCACACGGAGCAAATATTTGTATGATCTACAGGTAGTTGTTCCGGGTCTGGGCGTTTGTGCATGTGAGAGTTTGTGTTTGTAAACGCACCCACGATACAGGAGAAAATGCTAGTGTGGGGCACCGTCCTAAAAAAAAAAACTAAGTGGTACGTCACATTTTTATCTAACACCAGCGCAACTTATTCCACTTGAATTTAAATAAGTATGCCAAAGCAACACACTAAATCGAAGGATAATCCCGATTAATCGTTAATCGCCTCGGGATTAACGGCCTTAATTATAAGTCGGACCAAGAAGCTAAAGAACTTAATTACTCGATTGAATGCAGTCATGAATGCGGATCTCCAGGTGTTTAGGTGATAAAATGTCCTTGCCTTTGACTGCTAATTAAGATAGGAAGAAAGATAGATAAAAACTTTAAAGCACATCAAGGAAAAAATATGGTATGTAATTTAGAAATTGGTAGAAGTTCTATGGAAAAGTGCAGGAAAAAATGGTAATCAAGTTGTATTAAGAGTTCAAATAGAAGGGAGAGGATAGAAAAGAGTAGTGATACATATAAAGATAGGGTTTTTTTTAAGCTTACTAGCGATTTGGGTCGCATATTACTCATTAATATTCTTTTTAACCCCTCTTGCTAAGCTAAATGCTTGTGTTACGAGTAGGTTCACGTCGGTAGAGCAATGGGTGAGTTTCGAAACGGCAACCGCATGATCACAAGTCCTACGCCCTAGCCATTAGGCTACCGCCGTTTGACCGACAAGAGTTAAGGAGCCCACTACATCATCTTATACCTACCTACCTAGGAACGTTGGGTTGGGTCTTGGGTTGGGGAACCCCATTCTAAGTAGTTTGATGTTTGGATTTGTACCGTGTAATGGCTCACCGTTATACATGGGACTTATACCAGCGAGCTGAGAGTAGACATCAGTTCACCATCAGTTAACCATTCGGGGAATATAGACGTGATGGTACGATATATGATGAGATATGGGTCCGTTAAATGGATGGTGGAGGTGATGATGGTGATTTTTTGTAGTACATATCTATATACATATCTGCCTAACCCCCAAAGGATAGGTACAGGCGTGCCGTACCAATTTCCTCCCAAAACCAAAATAAAAAATGAATCCAGCCACATCTAATCTACTCTGAAGTATCAAAATATTACGTCATCAAACCGGAGCTGAGCCCAAAATAATTAATTAATAACCTCGTCTCGGTACTCCGGATCGATTAGGCAAAAGTTTGGCTAATTGCCTGTTAACTTGCCGTGGATCGAGTCCAATTTGTTACTCATTCCATTTGATTCTTAATTCTGTTCGATAAGGAAAGTCTTAATTAATTGATTTTTAATCAACTCGATTTTCTGCGCAGTTTGTTAAAGGGAGCTTGTGGGTATTCTATGCCAATGTTTTGATAGAATACTTACTTTGATAGATTACTATGGGCACAAATCAAAACTCTGAGCCGTTACTGAGAATATTATAGAAATACCCAATAACTCTTTTCTTGACCTTGAAATCGGAGCCAGGACCTCTAGCGCAGTAGTGGTGCTTACGATCATTAGACTAATGACTTATGAAGGATTAAACACCTTAAATATAGGGTACAATTAAAGGGTAAATAAAGTAAATAATATAATTAGTTAATGTATAAATATAGGGGAATTTGACTATGATAACATTTTACAAATTATTAATTAAAAAAACTGCTTTCTATTTATTGTTATTTATGTTAAAATATGCGAATCAGCAAGCTATGGAGCGAGCCATCGCGCAAAAAATGCCAATCATAGGCATTTTTTTGCGCGATCGAATCAGAATTGAGGAGATCAGTAGAACAACTAAAATTGTCGACATAGCTCAAAGGATCAGCAAGCTTAAGTGGCAGTGGACGGGGCACATAGCTCGTAGAACTGACGGCCGCTGGGGCAAAAGGGTTTTCGAGTAGAGACCCCGCACTGGAAAGCGCAGTGTGGGATGATCTCCAGCAAGATGGACGGACGACCTGGTAAAGGTCGCTGGGAGTCGTTTGATGCATGCGGCATATAACCGGTCCTTGTAGAAGTCTTTGGGGGAGGCCTTTGTTCAGCAGTGCACTTCTATTGACTGATAATTATGATGATGATCTGATTATTTCAAAATAAACTTAAACTATTACTATACATGTGACTGTTTTAGTGTATGAATGGATGCAATAAGTATCTAAACTATCTCAAATTTTGAAATTCTTGACTCCAATACGACAATTTCCGTAATTCCCCCATAACGTTCGCTGGTGTACCTACCTAATAAATTACTGATGTGGTAGCTTAGGGTAATATACGCAACAACAATGTACCGTAATACCGCAATGAGGTCATTAATAATGACAAACTATTCACCTATTGCTTGAGTATAATATACTTACTTAACTCATACATTTTTTTTTATCTAGATATACTATATGAAATGCCTTATTATTGCAAGTAGATCTTTTTTTTATGGGATAGGAGGGCAAATGAGAAGACGGATCGCCTGATGGTAAGCGATTACCGCCGCCCATGGACACCCGCAACGCCAGAGGAGTCACAAGTGCGTTTCCCGCCTTTTACCCTTACTCGGCGAAACACAACGTAAGCGTTGTTTAACGCCGGTTTTCAGTGAGGCCGCGGTATCACTCCATCTTTAGAGATACTTTTACAAGTCAGTGGTTTGTTTTTTTTTACAGCTGGCATCGGCATTTCCTGACAACCTCTGAGAAGAAACACCGAAGCAAACTCAGATAATCATGGTCTCTTTTAAATTCCAGACATGGAATTGGAATTGAGCACTTATATGTGAGTGGCACGATGCAGGGTAATGTCTGAAATGGCCTTTTGAGGAAATAACTATAGCAGCTTTGAGTAGACCAGTCCAACTGACGGCACGCATGCATCAGTCATGCAGTGTAGCTCAACCATAATTTAGGGAGCTCAACTATACCATGCCAGACCAGCAGGACATTCGTGTAGGTTAGGTCGTTAGGTGTATTCGTGAAGTTTCCATACACAGGGAAACTGAAAATATGCGACAAATTGAAGTAGGAGTTTCAGTTATCATTATCTTGTTATTAATTTTAACATGTAATTTCAATGATCTGAATTGTCCAAAAAATAATATTATATTATTATCTTAGCTGACGCAAACTAAGTTATTGTCTTCAGAAAGATATTAATTATCGATGTTTAACAAAAAAAATACGAATAAATAATTGCAAGCAAGTATCAAAATATTCGCGCGGAGCGCCTGATCTATCTATTTCGCAGATAGTTGCTACTAGTTACATGAAGAATTGAAGCTTTACACTTACTACACTTTACCAATATTTTTCTATTCACGAGAAAGCTGGCAGTAGAGGGGTACGAGACGTTCCCAAACTCTCTTTAAAATAGGTACTAAAAAACTATAATTATTTTCCTTAATCACGTGTTCTTAATGTACTTTGTTGCACATAGAATCATGTACTCGTATTTCAATTTATCGTATCTATTAAATTTCACCATGTAATGGAGATTTTGTTAAGATGATAAATTATTATTTTTTAATAAGTTATTTATACGTTTCAGGTGTTAGAAGTCGGGTGTTAAGTTCGGCGTGGGTGCTACCACCGCATTCCCTATTTGGGAATTCTGATAAGCAATCATGTGTTTATATTACTGTATTCCTATTTGAAGGGTAAATTACTGAGAATATGAAATTTTTCAACTGTGGTCTTAAGATGACAACGCAAAGTCGAAGTCAAATCTTTTATTTCAAATAAACCAATAGTACAAAGTACTTTTGAATTGTTACGCGTTAGTGAAATCCCATCACTAGCCTATATCCTTCCCCGAGATCAAATCCATATAACAAAATTCATCAAACTTGGTTCAGTTGTTTAGGGGTGAAAATAGATCAAACAAATAAACAATAAGACAGAGTTACTTTCACGTTTATAATAGTAGGAAAAGTAGTATGGATGATTCTTTATTATTATAAATTTTCAAAGCTTACTAGCGATGTGGGTCGCACATTACTGATATTGTTGTTAACCTCTTGTGGTAAGCTAAATGCTTGTATTACGAGTGGGTTCACGTCGGTAGTGCAATGGGTAGGTTTCGAATCGCTATTTTCGAATTAGGCTATCGCCGCTTTATATGTTCGTACACTTGTACCACTTTAGCAAAGATTCATAAATAGGAAATACGATAGGAAATAGGATACAAGGGATTGAATCTTTTTGTACAATGGAAATAACAGTGTCGCTTTTTAATTTCCTGCACCGCAAATCGCAATTCAGAAACGAGTAAAATTGCTCGCTTTCTGCTGAACTTTATTTAAAAAATGTACCACGTTGAGTCAAATTTTAACAAAACAAAACGTTGAAACAATTCAATATCGGTTGCTTCTAGAGGTTGATACCTTTGCATGTACGGGCGGGCCCATTCCATTCGGTCTATCTGTTTTCATGATTGTTATTGTACCTCTGTATCGTTCAATCCACATTCTATTTTCTTTTACAACAGATCCGTTGTGACGGTTTTTCGTGATCCAATAGTTGGATTTAGTGTTTTAGGTTTAGTTTCGTGGAATTGTGTCGCGTTTTGATTTTATAATAGTTTGTCTATACAGTCTGAGCTTCTATTCGATGTTTATGCTCTATTTGTATTTTAGGTATCTATTTTATTTAGTTTTTATGCAACATCCTTTTATTTATATAATATTTTATTACGTGTAATGTCTTTCGGTGCATGTGTTTGCTTCTTCATAATTCTGGCTAGTTTCTTATGGTTTATATATATATATATATATATATATATATATATATATATATATATATATATATATATATATATATATATGGGATTGGAGGGCAAACAAACAGACGGATCGTCTGATGGTAAGCGATCACCGCCGCCCATGGACACCCGCATCACCAGAGGAGTCACGAGTGCATTGCCGTCCTTTTAAAAGGGGATTGGGCCTCCGGTAACCTCACTCACTCGGCGAAACACAACGTAAGCGTTGTTTACCGCCGGTTTTCTGTGAGGCCGTGGTATCACTCCGGTCGAGCCGGCCCATTCATGCCGAAGCATGGCTCTCCCACGTAAAATTATCAAGCAGATGAGTAAATGAGCCCCCATGAACTGCAGACTGCCGGAGCTGCTGCAACCGAGGGAGAACTGGCTCTCATGCGTAAAAGTCGAAACACACATCAAGGTGTTTTACGTTAGAACCCAAGATAATCTGCCGCCGAGCAAGTCAGATATTTTCTAGCCGTTTACGAGATACCTATCTAACTTGATCCTAATCATTTTTTTTTTCTACAATACAAGAATATATATTCTAGAAGTATCCTATACGTTATATTAATTTAATGTAATCCGTAAATGTATATATTTTGATCCTCCTACGAGCGGAATCTTGCTTTAAGATAGTAAAGTGGGGGCTGAAATATGTATAACAGTTATTCAGTGGGAATAAGCTGACCCTTTATCGCATTAGAACTTAATACCAGTTTCATTGGAATACGATATGTAAGACAACGTAATCATTACCCACATCCCGTGTATAAGATTCCATTCGATGTTCATCAGATTCTACATATAATCTTAACGGTGTGCAGTCTTCTACCAAATGTAACATGAATCATTTTTACTAAATGACGGGGTGCCAACTGAAAACCAGCGCTGGGCATTTGATATCCAACACATGCTGAGTTGGTAACTCTTTCGGTACGGACATGTTGACAACTTTCTTTCTTTTGTAACTTTATTGTTATTTGTTTTTCCCTTGTCACTTGATGTGTATGTGTCCATCTGTTCGTCTGAATTAAAATATTTCTATTCTAATCTATTCTAAATTGTAGAAACATTTAGCATCCACATTTAGCATCCAACGACTTCTAGCAACCTTTAGCAGTTGCTCAGCACTAGTGTTTTGCATTGCGTGATCTCCACTCGAGAACCTTTTTGCTAGCAGTTCTACGCACCCATGTAGAAGGGAGCGAGATGCTATAATATTAAATCAACATAACATACCATCACACCTGTATTCCCCGAAGGGTTAGGCAGAGGCGTACTTAATGTACACCCACAGTTCGCCGGTATGTTTAGGTCCCATGTTATAGGGGGCGAGCCTATTGCCATTCACCGGGCTCAAATCCAGACTCCGAGCTGCTACTGAGAATTTCATACAAAAACCCAATAACACTTTGCTCGACCTGGGGATCGAACCCAGGACCTCTAGTGTAGCAGTCGCGCTTGGGACCACTAGAATAATGAAGCACTCAATATTAAATCAACTTCTATTTAAATAAAAAAACAAAAGTAATATAGATAGAATGAACGTACGACGGTTATTACTAATCATGGGTATACCTCAGAGTCTGGATTTGTGCCCGTTTAATGGCAATAGGCTCGCCTCCTATTACATGGGACATATCAGCGAACAATGAGTGTAGGTACGTTAGTACACCTCTGCCTAAACCTTCGGGGAATACTGGCGTGATGGATGCTATGTTATGGATGCTCCTTATGAACCGATTCATATTTTCACGTTGATCAATTCTCACAAATTTAGTCTTACCATTTTCTGCCAGAAACCAGACTGAACCATAAAAAGGTGAACCAGTCACAATTCGTGTTGGACATATTGGCATCAATAATTCAAACAGCCGGCCGCGATCTCGTTCGAGCTCTGATTTATACGCGAACGCATTCAATGTACGCACTCCTGATAGAATACTGAATTAGTTCTCGTAAATAAGGTTCTGGAATATACGAAATTTGAAAACAGATGGAATCTAGTAAAGCAAAATTTATAACTTGTTACACCATCACTCCTGTATTCCACTTCTTTGTGGGTCTCCCCTGAACCTCTGGCAACCTTAACTTACCGGCGAATTGTGTTTTTAGTGGGTACTAATGTACACCCACAATTCGCCGGTAAGTTTAGGTCCCATGGGAGCGAGGCTATTGCTATTAACCGGGAACAAAACTGATCTGCTACTGAGAAATTCAATAAAATACCCAATAGCACTGCTTCTAGCGTAGTATTCGGACTTATGACGACTAAACCAATTAAAACACATTAATAATATTTTATAAATAACAACCACTGTCATTCTGTTAAGTTATATAAAGATGCGTGACCATTCTAAACTCGAGACCTCCACACCGTAAAGACGGTTTTGTGGGGCTTTGCATAACCTTGTAATTTTTGAAAGTTTTAATAAAGATACATACATACATACATACCTTGATTAGTCGATGGGTTATGGATGACAATGATTTTTTATCGTGAGAAATCCAAAATCTGACAAACAGCCTGAATATGCCGAAACTTAATGTGGGTTTATGTATTAGGATTCAAAGACTAGGTGCTGATTTCAAAAACACATTCAAGAGAAGATATCATATCAATTCAACGGTCATAAGTTTCGTACGGCAAAGTTAAGGTAAGCAAGTGCAAGTTTGAATACGACTTGGTTTACACTTTCATAACTTGATACAGTTTTGAATGGTCTATGGAGTAAAATTTATTGTGTTAGTATTGATTTCAATAAAACTGCAATATAAAGATGTTTAAAAGTCTAGTCTATGATCCTATGATTATGATTATAACAATGTAGTCCATTATAAAGTTTAAATACTTTGAACTACACCACAAATTGCTTGAACCACGTTTAGATTAAAGTAAATAATATTAGTGTCGCATTTATAAAAAATCCGAGTCATTGTTACAAAAACGTGGATCACAGCTAAAACAGTGGACTAACAACTAAAAGATGATAACACATTATACTTTGATTCCATTAAATATTTTTTTACATAATTATGCCATAGATTGTATGAACCAAACAACTTTAGTTTTAAATTAAATAGTTTCTGTAGGTATCATAAAAAAATCAAATTGAAAATATGTATCAAAGTGAAAAATTTAACCCAATTGGACTCAAAGAAAAAATAGAAGGATTACATTTTTTAAATAGCACTTTAAATCATTTAACATAGTACGAACCAAGCAAAATTATATTAAATTAAATAACCAGACAGATTTTATCGCGTTGTATTGATATTATTTAAACTCCGTAAAAAGTACGTAGTTTCGATTCAATGTCTAATATTCGCGTAAGTGTCAGAAACCAGTATGAAATAACCTGTCATTCACGCATCCATAAAAATCCGAAGACCGAAGGAAACGTAATAGTTACAATAACTTTAGCTTAGAAATTGTGTTCCAGAAGTCTAATGGCAGTTGCTTTGTATAAAATACTCGTATTTAGGTGAATCTAGTTATACTGGACGCTGACTCCAAAATAATTAGTAGGATTTATGATGCAATCACCTTAACTCCTACTGTCATACATATTTCTTACGTGGGAGAGCCATGCTTCGAATGGGCCGGCTCGACCGGAGTGATACCACGGCCTCACAGAAAACTGGCGTTAAACAACGCTTACGTTGTGTTTCGCCGAGTGAGTGAGGTTACCGGAGGCCCAATCCCCTTTTAAAAGGTCGGCAACGCACTCGTGACTCCTCTGGTGTTGCGGGTGTCCATGGGCGGCGGTGATCGCTTACCATCAGGCGATATGCCTGATCGTTTGCCCTCCTATCCCATTTAAAAAAAAAAAATACACACTGAGTTACTCTTATTACTGCTATTTTTATAAACAATGTCACAAATCTATCAAAGGAATCATCATTGACTATAACTGAGGGTAATCGCCATCAATGGCACGAGGGTATCGCTGAAAATCAGCGCTGTTATCATTGCTGAGAATAGTAACTGCTACAAAGCTGAGCGATGCCCTATTTTACCACGCACGGGTGACACACAACCTCTCCATTTTACATATTATTATCAATTTTAATCGTCCTTATATATATTTACTTTGGTTGTTTTGTGTTCATGTTGTGATTTACCAATTTACCACCTGTACCGTCAATGTCAGTGTCATTTAAAAAAATATTTTAACATAACATAACACATACCATCACGCCTGTATTCCCCGAAAGGTAAGGCAGAGGTGTACTAATGTACACCCACAGTTCGCTGGTATGGTTAGCTCCCATGTAATAGGGGGCGAGCCTATTGCCATTAATCGGGCACAAATCCAGACTCCGAGCTGCTACTGAGAATTTCATAGAAAAACCCAATAACACTTTGCTCGACCTGGGGATCGAACCCAGGACCTCTAGCGTAGCAGTCGCGCTTGGGACCACTAGACTAATGAGGCAGTCAAAATATTTTAATCTGTGTTATTGTTGCTTTTTGTTTTTTGTCCGGTTTTGTGTGTCCTCGTGACAATGAAATATTTTTTTTCTTTCTTCTCTTACAATAATTTTAGTCTCAACCTTAAAGTAGGATTGATAAAATCGATTTTTTTAAATTATATTTGAAATCGCTTGACGCATGCCATAGATTGCATTAATCAAACACGTTTAGATTAAATGAAATAACCTGTGTCAGTGGCGCACATAAAAATTCCGAAGTCATTACTATATCAGAGACACAGAGCACAGTACTCGGTCATCAATAATTCAGTGGGGTGCTCTCAATCCGTATCTCGCGTCGCACCCACTAACGAGATTACCTGGACATTGTAGCTACGCGATTTTACACGTTGGATTTATGTCGATTTGGGATTTGAAGTTTTTTTTTTATTATTGACAGTTGCTAGTGGATTTGATGTTGATATTCTAGAAAAAAGAATACTTACAAAGTAAAATTTTTCAATTTAATTTTACTCCCGCTTGTTTTTCTTTGAACACTCGATTGATTTTGAAATTGGAAACTAGATTGAACTCTCTTTGCTGGATTCTTGGAAAACGGGTTGAATGCCTAACTCTATTGCTCCTAAAATAATGTTTGAGTAAGTGAGAATTTTTTTTAGTCTCGCAATAAATAATTCATCTTTCTTTCGTTTTTTAGACTTATTAAATGTGATTATAATAACAATAAATACCTCCAGACAAACAATACGTGAATCAATGAAGAAATGACACAATTAGTTATTAGAAATAATTCATAAAACGTTTAAATTGCCTTTATAATAAACAAAATTTTAAAAATGTAAATGTAAAAGTGAAAAAAGTGAATAAAATAATAAGTAATCTTCAATGCAGCAAACATACATAAGTCTCATTGAAATCAGGCGATGCAATATTATAGGTTCATTTGGAATGGTTGCTCAACTGCTTGTTAGCTATGTCGAATCATTTTTCAAACTTATACCATTTAAACAATCGTTAGCTTACGGTACGAGCATCCCTATCGGACAATCTCTCAGATGCAATGTTGAAATAAATATTTATAGGATACTAGTTGTTGCCCGCGATTTCACTCGCATTCCAAAGCCTTTTTCAGACAAAAGTTAGCCCATGTTCTTCTCTAAGGTTCGTTCTCTCTCGTTTTTTCTGTGGATTAAGTCAGCAAACGAGCCACTTGGTAGTAACAAGTGATCGTCGCCCATGGACACCTTCAACACCAGAGGAGTTGCTGATGAATTTTCAACCGCAGCAACCCAGCGGGAACTGGCTCTTACGCGCAAACGTCGAAACACACATCTAGGTGCTTTACGACGGACTCCGATGTAATGGTGATAGCCAGGGTCTTACTGGCACCGAGCAAAAATATTTTTTCTTTACCAAAATTCATCACAATTGGTTCAGTAGTTTAGGCTTGATTTGTCTCTTACATTTAAGAGACAAGCAGATAGACAGTTGGTTTCGAGTGGAATAATTAAATCATTGAAGATACGCCGCCATAAACAAAGATGGGTACATGACAGAGTAGTTTTCTTTATGTTACATAAGATACAATTAAATAAAATACGTGGTGCTTTTACTTGATTGTATGGCAATCTGGTAGAGTGCAAGACAATTGCTAATACTTACTTTAAACTTAACGCAATTTTATACAACGCAATCCACATGTTACAATCCCTTGAATTAAAGAAGAAAGACATAGATAAAAAGCACTGCTCCTATAAAAGTATCTGTAACTATTGCTTTGATTAAATTGGTTTAACCTTAATTACAACTATCACATACTTATTAGTTTTGCTAATGATATATCTAATTAAAAAAGCCATGTTCTAAATTTTTTTATGTAGACTATTTTCAAGTTTTTCACTTTCACAAAAAAAAAACTAATCAAGATATCTTTTTTTTCTTTGATTTACGAAATCAATCAAAACAGGTTTCATTATTCCTTAATTGAGAATCGTTACTGTTGACTACATAAAATAACGAGGGACTCATAAATCCGCTTCAAAGTACAACTTTGTGAAAAACAAAACAAACTTAGGGGTGGTTTTATTAAGTTTTACGTAAGTACAGTAAACGCTCAAAAGTCCATAACCACGCTAAGGATTACATTGCTATAACAGTAAGAGCGAGGTCGATACAGCCGGTGCATGTCACTTGTTAACGACAATGATGATTGCATGAAAAGAAGGTCGTAAGTCAAACTAAACGTCACGCTATTGCGTTGTGAGATTGCCTGTGGACTTTTGGTCGCCACTTTACATGAGAATATTCACAGCTAAACACCTATTTCTATAAAAGCGACATGGCTACTTAAATTAAAGTATTCAAAAGAGAAGTAAAACGTATCATCATTTTGGGTAAAAGTACAAGTCAAATTAATTAAATTTTACCATCGTAGTCTGTAGATTCTAAACTCAAACTCAAATTTTTTATTTCAATTAGACCATATACAGGTACTTTGGAAATGTCAAAACTACATGCACGGTTCTAGTAACACAATACAAGCAAAGTTTATCTCTTCTGCATCACAACTTTGAAACGTTAGTTCTATATTTCATTTTGATCAGTAATTTTACGTTTTAAAATAATCAGAACCCATTGTTTTCAGCATCGTATTACTCGGCACAAATCAAAAAGTGTTGTCGCAAACTCTTGATTGGTTTATTTTGAAGACACCAATTTGGTCCAAAATGAGTTGGGTAATTCCGAATCACGCACTTCAAATAATCAGACACATTCGACAAAATAGACTGCCTTATTAGTCTAGTGGTCCCAAGCGCGACTGCTATATTAGAGGTCCTGGTTTCGATCCTCAGATCGAGCAAAGTGTTATTGGGTTTTTCTATGAAATTCTCAGTAGCAACTGAAAGTCTGGATTTGTGCCCCGTTAATGGCTACGGGCTCTCCCCCTATAACATAGGACCTAAACATCCCGGTGAACTGTGGGTGTACAAGTTAAGTACGCCTCTGTCTAACCCTTCGGGGGATACAGGCGTGATGGTATGTTATGTTGCGACAAAATAATTCTTACTGAAGTATTTTTTCGACCCACGCCATCCCTATCAATTTTTATACAATATCAAATATCACAGAGCAAAGATCTAAAAAACGGTATAACAACCTTCTAAATTATTATCATTTCTCAAAGGTAAGAGCAAGAAATCTTTCCTCTAATACCCCTTAAGCCCATAAGATTACCCTTCATCGGTGGAGTCCATTTGTCTCAATGGGCTCACTAATCTCTTTCTGTGAATATTGTAGGAACAAAAATCAGACGCCATTAGATCGAGTGAGGTCTCAGGAGAGTTCTGTTCAATAATTCAGGTCGCCAGTGTGACTCTAGCTTGACCAGTGGTCTTATTATATGATTAAGTGTAGTCTACAGTAGAAATGTAGTGCTGTTTCGAGATTTATTTAACGAGATAAAAGTTGAAATAGAATCTAGATTATAGGGTTTATTATTAGGCTTAATGTTTTTTTTTTACATTAAAATCATTATTAACATTAACTGAATATAGGTTTTTATTTAAGTAGATTATTTGTCACTTTTAATGCTTCTTATTGGTTTCAATTTTTAAGAATACAAAATTTCGTCTTAGCATGCACAGGAAGTGAGAAAAACGCTTACCTATATGAAGAGATACACGATGACTGATGCATGCGGGCCGTCAGTTACAATAGGTCAACTCAAAGCTTTTGCGGCTGTATCTTCAAAAGGCCTGTTTAGATATTACTCCTGTTTAAAGTCCTGTTTGATTAGGGGAGTCGACCGTTTGTTTCGACCTTCTTTTCAGAGGTCATCAGGAAATGTGAAATATTTACACAAGAAAAGTAAAACTTTTAAAATATTATAATATTTTTCTTGACTGCCTCATTAGTCTAGTGGTCCCAAGCGCGACTGCTACGTTAGAGGTCCTGGGCTTGATCCCCAGGTCGAGCAGTATTATTGGGTTTTTCTATGAAATTCTCAGTAGCAGCTCGGAGTCTGGATTTGTGCCCGGTTAATGGCAATAGGCTCGCCCCCTATTACATGGGACCTAAACATACCGGCGAACTGTGGGTGTACTTCCATTAGTACGCCTCTGCCTAACCCTTCGGGGAGTACAGGCATGATGGTATGTATGTATTTTTTTTATGTGATAGGAGGGCAAACGAGCAGACGGATCACCTGATGGAAAGCGATTACCGCCGCCGATTATTATGGACACCCGCAACACCATAACCCGTCACAAGTGCGTTGCCGACCTTTTAAAAGGGGATTGGGCCGTCGGTAACCTCACTCACTCGTCGAAACACAACGTAAGCATTGTTTAACGCCGGTTTTCTGTGAGGCCGTGGTATCACTCCGGTCGAGCCGGCCCATTCGTGCCGAAGCATGGCTCTCCTACGTAAGTAATAAAATCCTTAAATTGTCATCTTCATCTTATCATCATCACTCAATACTAGAACCAAACAGCAGTAATTTAATTTTGTTTCATATCTAAAAGATGCGGCACAAAAAAAAAACAATTTCATTTATTTAAATCCGTTTATTGATCATAACAATAACTGCAACTAACAACACTCGTATGTACTATTTTTTTTGCGTTCATTTGTTTCACACGGGGTAAATCATGGATAGAAGCTAGAAACAAAAATATTATGTTTTTAAGCTCTCCACCGCTTTTTAGCTCCATTTGAAAATAGCCCAGAGCTATTGTATCTAGAATAAACACTATCAGCCTGCTCCGGAAATACAGTGCTTATACCTACCTAGATATTTTATCATCATCTGTGAATGGTTTCTTTTAAAACAATACGTTTTTCACTCGCTGGGGAACGTGACAGACTTTATAAGCATACAAAGCGAGTGAATAATTCAATGTGCATTACAAGTAGCCTCATGTAGCACCCTATAAAGGACTCCATAAAGGAAATAGTACATACATACACTTAAACTTTTTTCCCACCGGGGCGGCCAGAAACTACAGAACGCCACTTGCTACGATTCTAGCAGTCTTTTAATAATAATTATAATTTAATACAAAACATATTATAATCATATTGGCCCGATATTTAGTTATGCGTACAGATTTTTCTAGGTAGAGTTACAATTGACCTCCAGCCTCCATGAGCTGTGGCTTGCGGGGTTTGACTGTGAGAGTCCGCTGCCCGAACAGACAGTGGCTCTAGTAGGTGACACAATTGCCACACGCGCGCCTTCAAGTAGGATGCGAGGCGAGCTCTCGCCTTTTGAAAGAGACCAGCGAACGCTGAACTACCTGAATGTCGCGAATCACATAGTCGTGACGAGACAGACATACCCTGCCGCATCCCAGGCAGTGAACGACCCATGTGGATTGTTTTTTCTAAAAAAATATTCCCCGCCACTAGGATATTCTCCTATATCGTGGGTGCGTTTACAAAAGCAAATTCTGACATACACAAACTGCCAGACCCGGAACAAATACCCGGAGGTCATACAAGTATTTGCTCCGTATGGGGATCAAACCCACAACACGTGGCGCAGAAGCCGATGGAGCCGAAGCCGCTGACCGATCTGATGACGTGGATTTTCCATACCATAAAAATGGTAAAAATGAAAGTTTTTACAAGCTGGCCAGTGATGGCCAGCGTTAGACTATTTTTTATAGCCTAACTGAAGATCAGTGTCCAGCAATGGGAAAGTAAATGGGTTGAAATGATGAAACTAGTAAGTAGTAAATAAGTAAGCATGTTGACACTTCTGTTGCTAACTCCTACATTGTCAAATAAACATCTTTGAAATCGATTTTAACAATCGTTTACTACATCGGGATCGGTTTTGATTATCCTATCGAGTTTGTTTTCCGAAGTGGTTTGGACCGGAGTCGGAATTTGTGCCCGGAAATCGGAACATTCCGGGAAAGGGGTAGGTATTTGATAACAATAATAATGCAACGTTTACATTGGATGTTTTGGGGAAGTTGTTCGGAAAGTATCTATTTAGGGAAACATTTTGAATGAATGAACGTGGGATGTAGCCTTAGAAAATGATACATGTTTTTATCAATATAAGCAATTAACAAATTGAAGTTATTATTGTTGGATAATACCTATGAATTTTCTTATGAGAGACGGCTTTATTTCAATGCATTGATTGCTGATCAAGAAGCCATCGAGACGTGTTGGATTTGTACCGACTAAAATTCGCACTTGATTTCAAGAATACACTAGTTTCTGGCGCCGAATACACTTGTCTGCGTGGGCTTCAGAATTGGGTCCGACCTGGATAAAATGAAGCCTATGTATGTGTTATTTCAGACTATCATCTCTGTGCTATTTACATTACATTACATTCATACATCCATTATATACATCCTTACAAACATTCACATTTTTAATAACAATACAATAAGATACCATCACGCCTGTATTCCCGAAGGGTTAGGCAGAATTGTACCTACTAATATACACCCACAGTTCGCCGGTATGTTTTACGTCCCATGTAATAGGGGGCGAGGCTATTGCCATTAACCGGGCACAAATCCAGACTCTGAGCTGCTGCTGGGATTTTATAGAAAATACTAATAACACTTTGCTAGACCTGGGGATTAAACCTAGGATCTCTAGCGTAGCAATCACGCTTGAGACCACTAGACTAATGAAGCAGTCCACATTTTATAATATTAGTAGAAATTATCATGGCACTGTCATGGAGGGAAATCTGCCTTTGATACTTTAAATATAACATCTAATGAAACAAAAGATCCCGTGAATATCTTAAGAAAACCTTGCAAATTTATGTAACACTAGCGACCCGCTGGCGGTTTCACCTGCGCTGCTGCGTTCCTAAGAGGCGTAGCATGATTTTAAATAGCCTATAACCTTACTATTTCCTTCTATAAATGGACTATCCAACACAAAAAGATTTTTTCAATTCCAACCAGTAGTTCCTGAGATTAGCGCGTTCAAACAAAAAAAAAACAAACGCTTCAGCTTTATAATATTACTATAGATAGGTAGGTACCTACTTAATTAACTTAATTGATGGAACTAAAAATTTCTGCCTTTGGATAATCATCTTTATAATATTAATTAAATGATTTTATCGACAGCGTGTGTATCCTACCAATTCATATTACCCATGTTCGGTAGGACAAATTGGTCGATGATAAAATACAACGAAAATATTGAATGTTATTTATTGTAGTCAAACGCACATCAAGTTACCACAAACTGTCAAATTTCCCCAATGGATAATAACCTTTAGTATTTGAAGATTAAATTGAAACTCGATTGAAGAAATTTGACATTTTTGATACCATGATTTGCTGACCGTACCTGCTGAAATGTCCACATAGCTTTGCCTGTTACGTTTGTATAGTACGAGAACCTTTATAGCCTCGCATGAGTTATGCAATACGTGATATTGCCAAACTGCACGAGTGTCGCTTCAAGTACTTCGGCAATATAGCCCCACGAAGCTAGTTTGGAATTTACGCTTACCGAGTGTGAGGTCAAGTAAAACCGAAGCTTGATAACAATTGACCGTAGATAGATAGTTATAGGTGTAGATAGATATCATAGTTTATCAGACAACTAAGAGCAATGTCAATGTATACATTAAGTACTTATGTATGTAGGTATTTAAATATTTACAATAAATCTATTCAAAAAAATATAGGAACATCGCAAGAACTGAAAAGATAAAAAGACGGTAATATTATCATATCATCACGCTTATATTCCCCGAAGGGTTTGGCAGAGGTGTATTAATATACAGATATAGTTCGGTTTGGTCAAAAATCTGCCTAATCTAGGTCCTAAATCTGCTCTTTCAATTGTAAAATTTTGATCGTTAGTGATACGAAATAACATTTTATGCATTGGAGATAAAATATCCAAACAATTATTCATTTGAGTAAAGTTTCAAAACCCACTAAGAAACTTTTCTCTGTCGAAAAAAATTGATAAGAACCAAGCCATTACAATGAAGTATTAAAGTTTATCTACTTTCCAATACTCTGACCATATTGGCAGCGGAGCAACTAAGTCTTGACCCCACATTTTAATTACCGATGGTAATCTACGAAATTACTCCTGCATCAGTTCGGGAACCTTGTGCTGTTAAGGCGAGCGTCAAAGGGTTTCATCAAAGAGCTTTTTGAAATTTAAAACGACTAACTATTTATATTTTATTCGCCCGTTGTCTGGAACAATTAATATGTCAGTTTCTGTTATTAAAATTGAATTTTTAACCCCCGGCGCAAAAAGCGGAGTATTATAATTATAACGTGTGTATCTGTCAAATGTTTTTGTTTGAAAGGTGACTTGAACGAGAGTGTTCCTAGCTATGATTTTAGAAAATCTGGCCAGCCGTTTGAAGATTATCAGCTCTTTTCTGGTTCAAGAAGGGATGTGACCAACTTTGACAGGTCTAATCGATTTAAAATTCGGCATCTTGTTACTTTAATAATCTTGCAAGAACTTGGTAACCATTGTCTTGATTCTGGGGCGTTTTTATTTTAAATTTATTACTTAAGTATAGGATGGTATTTTTAATTTGTATTAATATGACATTAAAATAGTCTGGTTCTAAAATATTTCATTTCGAGCGCATGATTAAAATTCAAAGTAACAGGCCGGCTCAATTCATAGAATTGGCTTACAATTAAATATGAGAATGATGTGAATGTGATTGAATGTCATTTCTAGTAAGAATTAACATAGAGTCAATATGTCATAGTAAATTATGAATGATTCTCAGTAATACAAGCTGTTGCCCGAGGTTTCATTCGCGTCCCGAAAAGACTATTTAGTATTTTTAAAGACTATTTCTTTCTTCAGAATGAAATCTCTACCATCACGCCTGTACTCCCTGAAGGGTTTGGCAGAGGCGTACTAATGTACAACCATAGTTCACCTGGTATGTTTAGGTCCCATGTAATAGGGGGCGAGCCTATTGCCATTAATCGGGCATAAATCCAGACTCCGAGCTGCTACTAAGAATTTCATAGAAAAACTCAATAACACTTTGCTCGACCTGGGGATGGAACCCAGGTCCTCTAGTGTAACAGTCGCGCTTGGAACTACTAGACTAATGGGGCAGTCAAATTTATCTTCTTTCCAAATTGCTTTCCATGTTCAGAGGTCTAACTGTGACAAGGTAGGTGCTTGTAGAACTCAATGGTGATCTATGTTTACCGAGAAGAGGCTACTATTAAGGGTATAATCACCCCTTTAATGGTACTGGGGTAATTCAATATACTCTTCATAGTCAAAAACTTTTGCAATGAAACCCATATTCGTGAAAAATTAATACAAATTCCAATACGAAAGTAGACAAACCACATTTAACGGCCGGTCGCAACAACGTGAACACCTTATGACGTAAATTCAGAATGTGAAGGCAAAATTTAAATCAGGCGGATGGAGTTCGCGGTGGTTTAGAGGTCAGAGGCGTCTGGTGTATTCAACCAGGAGGCGCAGGTTCCAATCCTGCCCGCGATTGAATGTTTTCTTTATTAAAATAACTTTATTTTCCTGTCGTTAAATCCAGTGAAGTAGTAGTAGATGAAATGGTATCGTAGGATACCGTTAATCTAGGTGATTAACAGTATCCGATTCCGAATATTAACACAATTTGATAAAACATTGTTTGGATTACGATTTATTTTGGGATTACGTTTTTGTTGGCAATTCAGGCCCCGCCGGACCCTTAATGGGTGAAGTTGACTAAGGCACCCTGTATATTCGATTATAGATAAACACTTAATTTTTTAAAGGCGAAAGAAACAAGTTTCGTAAAAAGTGAGTACAATAATCTAAAATATATTTGTATTGGTAGATATATGAAAGTTGAATTGAGGGAAAAAGCTGAAATAGCAAACGATATCAGTAAACGACATGCTAGAGACGCTTATGCAGTAAAACATCACAATATTTGGACCAACTTTACCAATTTCACGCGGACACAATCCTACAGAGGTTAACGAACCGTGTCCACAGGACAAAAACAATGCAGTTTGTCAAAACAGTATGATATATTGGTCAGTGCACCAACAGATTCGTAGCAACTGAAGCGTGGTATTCGTTTGGGAGAATTTTAAAACACAATTTTACGCTGTGCGATTTTATTTGAGTCTAGTCTCGTAGTGTGGACTTAAAGCTAGTTGTTGTGTCGTCCCCACAGAGCTAGATTGAGAATGGCTTGAATTCTAGAATGGGCTATTTTATTATATCTTTAATTTATAGTTACCTACTGACTTATTAGATTGTTTATTATCTATGTCTCTCTCTCTTGTTCTGAGTTTGTTTCTCAGGTCCAGTACTGTTATTGAGATTTCTGTGAAATTTTAATTCAATAGCAACTTGGAATCTGGATTCGTGACCGGTTCAATGCAATAGGCCACCGATTACATGGGACCTAAGCATATCAACAACTGTCAACTATTGTGTGAATATCTATATATATGCCTGCAATTCTAAAGCAAAATGTATTTTACTTTTTGATTTTGTATTTTCTGATACAAAATCAACACTGGAATATAATGATATTAATATATATACCTACTTAACTAATATCAGGTACTTATAGGACGCATGCAACTTAATACAACAAAAATAATTTAAAAACACCGCATGTTTTTTCGCAGAATTTAATATTAAAATATATTTTTTTAATTAAGCGGATAAGCTGATACCTACTATATTCCAAAAAAATCGAATATTGTGTATAAATATATATAAAACTCAAAGGTTACTGATTGACATAGTGATCTATCAACGCACAGCCCAAACCACTAGAGCGATCGGGCTGAAATTTGGCATGCAGGTAGATGTTATGACGTAGGCATTCGCTAAGAAAGGATTTTGATAAATTCTACCCCCAAGAGGATAAAATAGGGGATGAAAGTTTGTATTAAACTTTGTAAATTTTAAACCGATCGGGCTGAGACTTTGCATGCATATAGCTACTATGACGTAGGCATCCCCTAAGAAAGGATTATGATAAATTTCGACCTATGTAGGGGTGAAATAGGGGATGAAAGTTCATATGGAACAGAGTAACTATTCCACGTAGACGAAGTCGCGGGCAAAAAGCTAGTCTAATATAATATCATAATATCAAATCATATCTAATATTCTGAAAATATTTTATTTTAGTTGTCATCTGTCAATGAATGTTTTCATTAAAACAAATGATTTATTTCTCTTAAAAGGAACGATTATTCTGTAAAAAGTCAGGTCACTTCAAATATTGTCAACCAACCCTTCGGTCGACCAATCAATCATAAAAAAAATAAAAATATTGTGACCAATGACAACTTGTTAACATTCGACCGCTCCAATGTGACCTTTTTGACAACCCTAGATAGAGGGCCGCGCGTCCAGGGAACCGCCATTTTAAGATTTACGACCGACATAGCGGCATCCATTTTGTTAAAACCTACTCACGTGCAACATGCAAAAGCACTCGACCCGAAAACTCTTGAATGTACCAAAACTACTCAACGGGACACGCGAAACGCGGGCCACTGGGGCCTCAGTAATTAAACAATTTTCATTATTTCACCACACATTGCTCACCCCTGTATAATGGCGATGTGTTATAGAAATTTCACAAAATATATTTTAATGGAACTCGGGATAATCCCTCGATTAATTAACCTCATTTGCTTTTAAAGTATGAGGCTTTCAAAGTGTCGGCCTGAATGTTTTATAATGACGTTTTTATTCGAATTGCGATACATTTCGAGAACGAACGACTCAATTTCAAGGACTGGATTCGAGAGTAAATACAGCACCATAATAATAATAATTATTATTTTTATCATAATGAGGTCGAAAGTATACTTTATCAAATAAATTTTATAAGGATTAAGTAATATATTTTTATAATAGAACTTATCTTTTTGTGATTTATTTTTTTGCATTTTACATGCTAAGGTTATTAAGTTATTTTTTAGTAAAGGAAAAAATTCAATCGCGGGCAGGATTCGAACCTGCGTCTTCTGGTTTGATATACCAGACGCTCTGACCTCTAAGCCACCGCGAACCCTACCCGCATGATTGAAATTTTGCGTTCACATTCTGAATTTACGTCATAAGGTGACGTCGGTGACATCTATGAGAGGCAAGTTACTAATAGAACTTATTATAATAGAGTACTTATCCATTATCATTCCAACAATGTCAGGTCTAGCTATTTTTTTAGTATTTTTTATCAATGGCATACCTAGTGCGTCTCATCTCCGCAAGGAAAGATAATATTATTATAATTAACCCAGATCCCAGAGCTTGTTGCTATCTATTCATCTCGTTTATGCTCGGTTTGCTTTTTTAAAATAATCCATTTTCTCATTGTCTCGCGACGATTGTTTTATTGGACATGTTCATGCGACCATATAAATCACAGGCGGGTGGACAGTCTCAAAGTTGAACTAAAGTACATGAGTCCATATAACGCGCTCATAAATAAATTTATTACCATTATATCGGATTCGATTTAAACAAAAGCTTCTGGAATTTTACAACTGCTAGTTGCCTCGAGCGTAGGATTTCACTTTGCCTCAACAATATAATTACGCTATGTCTCCGGGCGAGCAAATAATTAATGGAGGGAATAAATCTTATAACTTTTGTCGAGTTTTGTTACTCGCCGTATTTAATATTTTAACACAGGCAAAAGTTCTTTTTTATCTACGGCAAACGTTCGTAGATATCCGGTTAAGTCGTCGGGAAAGTTCGTAAATGTTTGGGCTGAATTTAACTAAATATAGTGGGAAAATATTATGTACAACTAACCGCGTAGGAAGCTTGAATAATATAGTTTTACTGCCAGCTTCTGCTAAGTTTCTATTTATAGTATCTTCTTCATTCCGTAGCATCCCATCCATAAATATCCCAAGCATATTTTACAACGACTCAGCATACGAGCCACCTGATGGCATGTAGTCATCGCTGCCTATGTATACATAGGCAGCGATTACGGACTACGGACTACGAACAGAGCCACCGCAGCCGAGAACTGGCTCTCACATGCAAAATTCGAAATACATGCTACACGAGAGACTGACGTAAGGGTTGTCGACAGCCAGTAAGACCCCAACAGAGATTCTACCATCGCGCAAGTTAGATGTATTCTAATCCCATACGGGGTGACAGCTGTCAGAAAGCATGGTCAGGGTGTAACAGAATGAGGTTTAATGAAAAATAACGATAGATATCAGTTAGTAGGACTAATAATTCGCCTATTGCAGTCCATGGCTGGACATACGTTACCTCAACCAAATTCAGGTCGTCCGTCTATCTATGTAAGCGTGGGCTTCCTACACTTCGTTTGCAGTACGTGGTTTCCACTCTAGGACACGTCTGCTCCATCAGCCATCGGTCCTTCAATCGACGTGACTACTGCAGCTTGCTTTTTCTGTGTGCGAATGTATGTCACTTCCCTGCCGGGTAAATAATTAAAAATAAACTTATTTGGATGTTAACGAGTTTCATAATATTATATACTAGCTTCTGCCCGTAACTTTGTCTGCGTGGACTTTGGAATTGGGTCCGACCATAGCCTATGTGTTATTGGAATAACATAGAAATGTCTGGAGATGAATGGAATAGTCTGGAGACTATAATCTATCTCTGTGCCAAATTTCATCCAGTTCTGGCGTGAAAGAGTAACAAACATCCATACATCCACACATTCATACTCACAAACTTTCACGTTTATAATATTTGTAAGGATTTATATTCAAGTAGCAATGACTCATTACATTATTTTTTTAAATTTACATAATTACTTATACTTAATATAGTTTAAAACGAATGGATGACTGTATGTGCAAGTCACCACATCGTTTGATGTACGAACAGTCTAATTGATCGTGGGTTTAAGGTGCCACCAACCTGACCTTTCTTGAGAACGTCTGCAATTTGGTTGTAGTACGTTCACCGAGGTCGGCCTCGTCCAACTCTACCATCTGTATTCGCCATGTATCATGTTCATCCATCCATCCACTTGTAATCTACTAACAATATTATATGTATAAACATTAAAAAATATTTAGAATTTTCTGTCAACGAATACAGCTAGACAATCTGATAAACTAATTCGTAACACACTAAAAATACGGCTCAAAATATAAGTAACGTTCATATACATGGTTATAAAGAAAACACGGTATGCTGAAACTTAAACTCGGGATCAAGGAGTAAAGTCTTTCTCAGGGGTACTTAAGTCGAGACCTCAACGGAATCAGTAATGGGTTCGTGACGAAACTGACGATATTGCCAATAACATACCGCGGAGAGCATCACTTTACGTAACATCTTATTTTTTTATAGTTTGATACACTACTCTCGTAATGGCGCCGAGGGAATTAACGTAAGTACGTATTTATTTGATACGTATTGCCCAGATGGTGGATAATGGAACCGAGCAACAGATTTTTAGATTTTAAAATCTGAAACTGCATAATTAGTCTATTGACTGCCTCATTAGTCTAGTGGTCTCAAGAGCGGCTGCTACGCTAGGGGTCGCTGGGGTTCGATCCCCAGGTCGAGCAAAGTGTTATTGGGTTTTTCTATGAAATTCTCAGTAGCAGCTCGGAGTTTGGATTTGTGCCCATTTAATGGCAATGGCAAATGAAATTTTAAATACATCTTAGACCTTCATTGGTTGTTTTAGTTTTTTTGTCAGTATACGACTACGTTAAAAAATAAAAGAAAATATGATTATATTTTATTGATTTTTTTATTAAGCCTGTTATTTTAACAAATTCGTCTCGTTAAGACTGAAAACGCAATATAGGAGAAAAAGACAGGAGGATGAGAATGTTCAATAAAATTTTAATACAGATAGAAAAAAAAATCTATAGAAATAAGTGGTACAGAAATCGAATAGCATTTCCTACAGTAACTTCCATACACTTCGCCTTTCATCTAAATAAAAGTAGTCCGGGAAATTCGCTTCATCTTCTTTCAACATTGCCTCTATTAGCAAATACCCGTTACAGTAGTCCAGAGTCGGATTAAGGACCAGTGACCTTATTTAATAATCCCCCGCAGTCAATAAGGCGACCAAATGAAATCGTAAATCCCTCCCAAGGGGTATGATATATTGGTAGGGTAGTATTTAATTTGAATCCCAAATAAGACCATTGTCGAACTGTCCTTCGAAGTACTTATCGTATTATTATTGTTTGAGAAGGGAAATTATATCTACGCAGGTATAATAAATCTCATAAGAAATAATCCTGAAAAACAAACGCCAAGTTTTTTCCGAAAAACTAAATGAAATATAATATATTATAGATATGCCTTATGTTCTTACCTGAGATGGAAGCGTCTTGAACGTAGCTTTTAATGATCTTCTACCCAAATAGATTGACGAGAGAGCTTGATATAACGAGAAATTGGATCAAAGGACATATATTTATTACTGCAATAATATTTTTTTAGACGCTTTTTTCCATTAATTCGTAATATGAAGCAGATAAATTTGAAATATTTCGTAACTGTTAGTCAACTGCAACTGCTTGTCAACGCGATGTATAAAAATTAAATTTTCTGGAGCAATAATATAAGGGTGTGTGTGAGAAATAGACGCAAAACTAGCCTCGTGCAGATATTACACTATTCGTAGTGCGACACTAAACTTGGCGGTTCGCTACCGTGCACCCAGACTGATGACGCTGGTAAGAATGAATGGAAAGAAATTCCTTGAGATGCATTATTTTATTAAAAAATACTGCAATAATCAAACCTTTCAACATATCTCTTTAAAGTAAAATGATGACAAATATGTTTTTCTTTGGTTTCCTCATTTTCTTTCAATAACCATGTTACAAACTCGTATATGTGTACAATTTTTAAAAGACATGATAAAGGAAACATGACATTGCTAACGATCAAAGAACAATGTAACGGAAATATAATGTCTTTGTTCGAATTGTTAGATTTTATTGAGTAACAGGAAAGAATACACTGTTATACAACATTTTGTTATAACCCTGTGATTAAATATGTCAGGCTATTGATCATTGTGTGATTGATATATATGGTCCTTTAAGGCTGAGGCCACAATGTGTATTATTTTAAGAAAAAAGTAATGATTCTTTATTAAAAGTTGAATAGAGCAAAAAAAAGTATCGACATGTGTTTTGTATTAACTCATTCAACCTATTTATAAAAGCCTAAAATTAACATACATTACCTCGTAACAAGATATTTATGAACAAAGGTAGAAAATTATACTTGAATAAGCATTACAAAATTTAAACCCGATCCCGCGAACCACATAAGTCAATAAGGTTCTCCACTTTTCTTCGTAAAATAAGCTTGAATATCCTCGGAGAAATTCACATTCAAAATTATATATAGAAAGAGCCAGTCATTGGGAGGCAATATGAACCCGCTGGAGCACTCAGTCAGATTGGAGGCATTCTCAGGGCTTTCG
Organism: Acronicta aceris; assembly: GCA_910591435.1. Taxonomy (NCBI): domain Eukaryota; kingdom Metazoa; phylum Arthropoda; class Insecta; order Lepidoptera; family Noctuidae; genus Acronicta; species Acronicta aceris. The sequence continues at coordinate 15,355,506 of OU342762.1, read as the reverse complement.
TGTAGCGATCGGAAGCTTTCAAGATTTCCGACGTTTTCGCTCGAGTAATATCGTCTGAGAACGCTGAGATCTAGGCTAGCATCTGCTTTATTCTAATGTCCATATATATAAATATACTCGTGCCCTTTTCCCATAGGGGTAAGCAGAAACTATAGAACGCCACTTGCTAAGATTCTTGCAAACCTCTTTTGCGTCATCCACATTCGTACACGTACAATACACATCTGCCTAACCCTTCGCGGAGTACAAGCGTGATAGTATATCACCGGATAAATGTCATCATTATCATCATCAACAGCCTATAGCAGGCCATTGCTGGACGTAGGCTTCCCCCAATGTGCGCCATTTCACCCTGTCCTCGTTCCTCGTATCCAGTTTCCGCCAGCAACCATTCGCAAATCATCACTCCATATTGCCGGAGGGCGTCCTACGCTAAATTTGCCGAGTCGCGATGTCCACTCAAGAACACGTCTACCCCAGCGGTTGTCGGTCCTTCCACAGAATATGGCCAGCCCACGGCCACTTTAGCTTGCTAATTCGGTGCGCTATGTCCGTGACTTTGGTTCTCTGTCGGATAACCTCGTCATGGATTTTATCATTCAGAGAAACTCCGAGCATAGTACGCTCCATGGTACGCTAAGCCACTTTAAATTGGTGAACTATTGGTACTGTGGGTGTCCATGTCTCAGCACCGTAGGTCAAGACGAGTAGGATGCACTGGTTGAACACTTTCATTTTCAAATTGGATTAATTTATGTTTTTCACTTTAGTAATTTAGTGAACTACATAATATACTGGTTTCCCTCACATCAATCCTGCATTACAACTATCTGATAGTTGGTAGACATTGTCTGGAATATTATTTCATTTTCGCCTTATATGTTTTCCGTTATTGTAATACGTGGAAATATTTCCCATTATAACGTTATATTGTCGAAGCCAACAAAATTTTCTCATAGAGTTGCCTACGACATCTGTGAGAATATTTTTCTGGGAACTAATTAAGTTTTCAAAATGTAGTATTTTCTCAGTGCGCGGTACGTTTAGAATACAATTCCTCACTGCTATTCAGATCAGCATCTCGTAACAGGCGAGGATATATCTGAAGCGGCGGTAGCCTAATGGCTAAGGCGTCGGACTTGCAATCATGTGGTTGCCGATTCGAAACCCACCCATTACACTACCGACGGCAACCCACTCGTAAAACAAGCATTATAGCTAAGCACGAGGGGTTAACAAGAATACTAATAATGAGCAATCCACATTGCTAGTAAGCTTAAAAAAATACTGACATACTCGGTGGTAAGATTTCTTGGGGTTTGATTGGCTGGCGAAGCCTGAAGCACCTTGGTCTCCTTCGACTTTTGCGCGTGACAGTCAGTTCCCCTATTGGTTGCTGCGGTTCTAGCAGTCTGCATTCCGTAGAGGCTCCTAAGGCTCGGCTACATATCATTAACTCCTTCGGTGCAGATGTCCAAGGGCGACGATGAGAACTCTTCTAAAAAAATTACAATTATCTGAGTTTGTTTTGGAGTTTCTTCTCAGAGGTTTCATCTCAAGGCCGACGTCATCCATTACAAAAGTATGTATACTACAATATTAGCTAAAATAAGTTAAGAATTTACTTACTCTGCAACCTAACACCCCACTAGCTGACATAATCACAAATAAATCCAACAACTATTGCATTACAAACATAATAATTCTTAAATATAACACAAAATAAGAACAGAGCACAAACTATGACAGCGCACGCGCCTCGTAATCGGTCACTGAACTTTCGTCACGCGATTCCCTAAAACTTCCGGGCGGTACATTATACCCTTTTAGTGCGCATCGTTTCACATTCTTTTTAACCCCAGTTGCAGAAAAAAAGGTATCATAGTTGTAAAGCCTTCGTTTATCCGTCTGTGAGTGACATCGTAACTTCTAAACTGATGATTTTAATCAGCTTAATTCTTAGTTGTTTGCAGAACTTTCAACACAGCTCGGGACTTTTCAAAATTAAGTGCGTATTCATAACAAATAGTTAATTGCTTAAAAGGGGAAAAAACAACGTGAGGAAACCTGCACGTCTGAACTTAGCCTTATAAAATCACTTAAATAAGTATGTTGTACATAACACAATAATTACAATTTCGGAATATTTACGATCCTAATTGTCTTTAGAGCGGGTTTTTAAAACTAGCGACCAGCATGGAGTTTCACCCGCGCTGCTCCGTTCCTAAGAGTCGTAGCGTGATGTTATATAGCCTATAACCTTCATCGATAAATGGACTATCCAACACAAAAAGATTTTTTCAATTCCAACCAGTAGTTACTGAGATTAGCACGTTCAAACAAACGTACAAACTCTTCAGCTTTTTAATATTAGTAGAGATTTGCTACTGCAAAACGTCTTGCAAATAACTTCAGACGCTCACATTTATTACAACAGTCCTGAGTTATCTCACGACACAAATAAAAAATATATATATTTAATGTAACAAATACAAGTACTTACAATAAAACTTAGTTTTACAGGGTGGTACTTATGTGGTAAGTAACAAATATTTATTTCAACCATTTTTAATTCGAGTGCCATCCTTAATATTATATATTTCCTCTGACATGGACCTGTATTTTCATTGAATTAAATAAACACTATAAGTGCAAATAATTAACGCTATCTCTAATTAAAACCCGATAATTATGCAAATTGATTCCCAGAGTGGGACCGCAGAGGGACAGGACGACCTAAAATCATCCAAATGTAAAAATGTCATGTCTGCTCCTCATCCTTAATCAAACGTAAATTTGACGCGTCACCAATAAAAAGGTCTATTTTATTATTCACTTACAAACTTTTAACGAGAAAACTTGATGTTTAAGTTATAGAGTTTTTATTAGGCTTTGCTTTGTAAAAATACCTACACAAAGTTGTTAGGTTTTTGGGAGTCGTGACGTGGAGCGTGAAGGTTTGGAAAAATAATGATTTTCTGAGGACCTTCTGAATTTTAAGTGACATTTTAATGGAGTTTTAAATAAACATATTTATTGAAATTTTTAAAACAATACAGAAAGAGGTCTTGGGTCCGATTCTAAGGTCGTACCAAATGTTATTGGGTTTTTCATTGAAATTCTCAGTAGTAATGCGGAGCTTGGATTTGTGTAGATTCGCCCCGATTATATGCGACCTAAATATACCGTCTATCTGTGGGCGTACATTAGTACACCTCAGCCTAACCCTTCGGGGAATACAGGCGTGATGGTATGTAACACGGTCGCTGTGTTATTGTGTATTGATTTGGTCTTAGATCTGTATATCTATACTAATATTATAAAGCTGAACAGTTTGTTTGTTTGAACGCGCTAATCTCAGGAAATACTGGATAAATTCTTTTTCTGTTGGATAGTCCATTTATCGAGGAAGGTTATAGGCTATACTAGCTTTTGCCAGCGACTTCGTCCGCGTGGAATAGTTACTTTGTTCCCTAGTTCTTCGCCCGCGGTTTCACCTGCGTTGCCCCGTTCCTAAGGCTTGTAGCGTAATGTTTTATAGCTTGAAACCTTTCTCATGAATCACTCATTTTCCCAATATTTCCCTTCACTGCTCTGCTCCTATTGATCGTAGCGTAATGAAAAGTATACTATAACCTGCACAGGAGTATGAAGAACAATTGTACCAAGTTTCGTTGAAATCCGTCGAGTGGTTTTTGTTTCTATAACGAACATACAGACAGACAGACAGACAAAAATTTTACTGATTGCATTTTTAGCGTCAGTATCGATCACTAATCACCCGCTGATAGTTATTTTGGAAATATATTTCATGTACAGAATTGACCTCCCTACAGATTTATTAAAAGTATAGATAACGTCACGCTACGACCAATAGGAGCAGAGCAACGCGGGTGAAACCGCAGGCAGGTCGCTAGTTAATCAATATTTTGAAACCATTCAAATAATAATACCATTATTAAACACAGGCATCGTAATTAATGTTTTTATTTATTCATATGCTAATTAATACATTCTGTATGTACAAACATAAAAATCATTACTCGATAAATTTAGTTTTATTGTTTCATTCTCAAAGTCCGCGTCTTTAGGTGCTCAGTAACGTTTAGGGACTGATAAAAATAATTATGTAATTTCAACGGAAACTCTTCCACTTCAATTAATATATTAGTCTAATTAAAAACAATTATAAATTTATATTCAGTCATAAAATATTCAGTTTCAACGCTTAAACTCGACTTATAATGAAGTATTTTACAGACTTACAATAAAATTTGACGATTGAAATTACGACGTCGTATAAGAAATTTTATGTCTTATTCACTTGGTTATAAAGCTTGAATTTGCTAATAGTTGGGGGTTAGTAGAATATCAATTTGTGCTTGTACTTTTATAGGGTCACGTTAGGTTTCTGTGGGTCGTTATAGGTGGGCCGACACGGAATGGGCGTGCACTCCTAAAGTTATACTGCAAGTAATGTTACTGATATAAGTGGATTTAAATTACGTTAAGAAAGATTTATGGAGCTGACTTCAGGTGGGTTGCGCTGTACCTAGCAATCTGTGAGTTTTTGAGTATTACCTGCTACAATGGGTATGGCTATTAGGTAGATTTTTGGCTGAATTCTATTTATGATGAATGAATTAAGATTTTGGGAAAACATGACGTATGATGAGGGATTAAGTTCGTTTTTTCTGGGGATCCTGTATTATAAAAATTAATGTTATAAAATGATTGCCAAGTAAGTATCTACTGGGAGTATCATAGAAAACTCAATAACACTCGACCAGGGAATTGTACTCAGGAGCTCATCTTAGTTATGGTAATCTAAAGGGTAATTCAATCTTAAAAATTGATCGAAATATAATACAATTTCAAACTATAGTGTTTCATAAATATCAAATATTATTCTACCGAACTAAAAACAACGTCAAATGCGAAGAAGTTAGATTGAATTGAATTTTATCGAAATGTTATATTTGTGACATTGAAACTGAATCAAAAATATATTAATCTAATCGTATTTATGTAGTTTATTTACTTTTAATCGTTATGATTTTTTCTGGTTGGTACACCATGGACTACCCTAAATCTCCCGTTTTCTCATATCATTCCTGTCCATCCAAAGGTTGTCTGGTAGATATCGCTATTAGCGATAAGACCGCCATTGTACCCTGTTTTTAAAAATTCTTTAATTTATTTTCTCATATGGTGTGCAATAAAGATTATTCTATTCTATTCTATATTTTCATGATTTATTAAGTACAGGTATTTCTCTTTTAGTCTTCACAGTCATCTTGATTCCACTCACACTCATCACGCCTGTATTTCCCAAAGCGATAGTTAGAGTTGTACTAATATACATCCACAGTTTGCCGCTATGTTTAGATCCAATGTAAGAGCGAGCTTATTGCCATTAAACCGGGCACAACTCCAAACTCCGAGCTGCTACTGAGAATTTCACAGAAAACCCCTAAAACACTTTTCTCGACCTGGGAATCGAACCCAGGACCTCTAGTATAACGAGGCCATTAGGCTAACGAGGATAATACTAAACGGAATCTTTTCTTTACTGTCTCTTTTCACCCCATAACACGATTACCCGTGTAATTCCCCAAAGAATCGCCATAATGATTATACAATTTTTAACAATTTGTATGGAAAGGCACGCCCATACAACATGATTGATTGCTGGGTACATTCTACGACAATAGTTGATGTAATTAAATGTAGAAACTGATTATAAATGTCACGCGAACTAGACATTTTTGTGTATTTGTTTTTTCATACGTAATAATATGTACATAATATTCAGTAAGTTAACAGGCTCAATATTCTCGTGGTGAGAACCGCAGCTGCTGAGTGTAAAGGCCTAGATTCGTTCTTAGATCGAAAAAATTTTGGTATGCATTTCTGAGCTTAGAGTTATGCTCGGTTAATGGCATTGGGCTCGTCCCCTGTGTGGTATAAAACATTCTGGAAAATTATGGCTGGTATAAGTGGTATATAGTATGTTACATGGAAAATCGTATTAAAAGTTTCCTCAACCTATGAATCGTACCCAGGACCTCTAGAAAAGCAGTCAGGCCTACGACCACTAGTCTAATGAGGCAGCCTTCGAATAAGATAAGGTTATAATTAGATCGTACAGAATGCATTGTAGACTGTGTAGAAGCTGACAAGTCGTATCAAGATGATTATAAACGTGAGAATAAAAAAATTAAAATCAGTTTCGGAAGTCGGATCTTTTGATTTCGCCACCGATTTCCGAAACTGTTTCGCACATAACATTATTTTTTTAAGTTTTTGAAGGCGGTTTTACTTTTTCTTAAAAGTTATTTTATTTCAACATTTTAAGTATCGAGTAAAATTTTACATATACCTACCGACGTTATCATTTACTCGATCGTTACGTGCTATTGTCATTTTGTTCTAAATTTTGTGATCAGACCTTGACCAAGTTTTTATGGGACCACCTCTGAAGTAGACTTATCGATCAATCATCAAAATCAGTTCATAACTGACGGAACAATCGCGTACATACATACTAAATAAAAACATACATAAAAAAACAAGCAAATGAATTGAGAAACTCCTTATTTTTGAAGTCGGTTGAAAAGTAAATTTCAGATTGACCTACATTAAAAATAAGTCTTTATTGTAATAAATGACAAAATAAACTCGATTTTCTGATCTATTGTTTCCGGAATGAGGTCAAATATCTCTCGTGAGTAAACTTCTAATTGATGCAATCAACATTTTAAGGTGTTATTTTACTAAAACGTTTTTTATGTCTACACTTCATAAGCCACCCACAACCCAAATAAAAAGATTGCAAAGTTTAATTATTTTGAAATTTCATGTAAAATTAGTGAGTAAGTTTATTGTGTTACGCTTTTATATATGAGATGAGTCAATAAGACACAAGCGAGCCTTTGAGAGATGCAATTGAATTAAGCTAAGTGTTTTTAAAAAGCGTTTTAAAAACCTAATGCAAATTATATCGTAATTAAATTACATTTCAAAAACAAAACTGACGATAAAGCTTATCAAATTTAATAAATAGCAAGCTTTTATGATTGTTACGACATCACTCTAATGAAGCACAATCTTAAATTGATTTCACTAGAAAGCATAAACCTAGATAAAGTAAAGCGAACAGCTGAGTTTAAGTCAAAAGCATTTGTTTACATTTCTTCGCCACCAAGGACAATCCAGAATGCATTTAGCGAGCAGCAAAGACGACAAAAATAATAAAGGAATAAACTTGTACTTAATCATTCCTTCAGTATTAAAAGATTTAAAATCAGCAAAGCTGTGTTGCAAATATTGTAGTAACACAGTTCAGTTTAAAACTGAGCGCTATTATTATTCTTGCTGAAATGGAATGAAATCCTCCTTAATACAGGGTCGGCAACGCGCGAAACGCATAGACGCATAGTCTATAGGCTACGGTAACTGCTTATCATCAGTCGGGCCGTATGCTTGTTTGCCACCTTAGTGGTATAAAAAAGAAAGACTGTCCCATTAGTCTAGCGGTATTAAGCACGACTGCTACACTGATCCTGGGTCAAATTCCGAGGTAGAGCAAAGTGCAATTGGGTGTTTGTATGAAATATTTAATAACAGCATGGAGTTTGGATTTGTGCCGAGTAAATGTCAATAGGCTCGCCCCGTATTACATGAGACCTAAACGTACCGGAAACTGGGAATGTACAATAGTACACCTCTGTCTAACTCTTCAGGCAATATAGGCGTGATAATATGAATCCTATTATGTATTTTTTTATTTTTGATAGGCTTAGATACGCTTGACCGCCATCGCTTCATCGCTTAACTTGCCTGATGTTAAGCGATACTGCGATCCACGATGGAGGGCGCTTGCCTAGATTCGCATGATAAAAGTGGACTTAATGCGTTTCGTTCGAGTTTTTAGATGTCCACTATGAAACGATGTCGATTTTTCTTTCTTTTATTTTGAAATTCGTGCGTACAGTCGCAGTGTTTACCCGTATTCGTTGAAACGGCACCTTAAAACGAACATAAGTAAAATGTATACTCAACTTTGTAATTGTTGTCGCTTTTGCATCCAAGATGGAGGGAAAATGTTGATTTTGGCTTATCGTCTCTTTACACGCAAATTCTGAATGACGTAATAATACGTTATTTGAATAAGATTTGACGTTTGAAATTAAAGTAATGCTTCGTTTAAAACCGTTCGTGAGATTTGGCTTATCTTTGGAGAAGTTTAATTATAGGATTTTAGTACCGACGTTAATGACATAAAGCTACATTTAGGTTGGTTCTAGAGAACAGTTTTTGTGTCGTCATAATAGGTTTAACTAGGTTTGTTTGCGGTTTGATTCGAGTATCGCGCTTACGGTAGTTTTAATTTCAATCTTAATATCTAAGTTAAACAATTTTAGAGAGTGAGACTGATGATGAGACACAATAGTCGCTTAGGACCTTTAGACTAGATTTAGATTCACTTTAAAAGTCTCTCTTAAAACCAACATTAAATAAAATGCTCCATCATCGATCGTTAGTTATTTAATTAAATATTATTTTTAAATGGCTGCTGCTTCCAGAGGTAGGTACGGTACGGTACAGATTGACTAAGTAATTAGTTGCGTAAAATAAATTATCTGCACAAGTTTTATGGATAGAAAAACGAACTAAGTTGCTGGGATTAGTTATTTAATAGAGAAATCGGAATTATAATTATTTAGATACTAGCTGATTAACTAACTTCCACTAAACCAGCGTAATGATCTATTACATAAACGCCCTTATCTTGAGAGGAGAAAGAACTGCATATAAATTGGTCCATCGGTTAAGAAGTTACGATCAATAAACAATACACAAATAGAAAATACCTTCAAACTTATAACCAAAAATCCAAGAAATAAAATACAAATAACAAATACGACTGAACCTTAAGAAGTAAAATGTTGAGAGAATATGTTCCTTTTATAATATTGAAAGGCAACACTATCAAGGCGGGATTTATCCGAATTCCCCTGGGAACTTAGAAAAATGGGTCACTGAACTTGAGATGCAAATAGAGCAGAAATATACTCCGTGTGAAAAATAAAGAAAAATATGTATGTATAAAGATCAGATTAGGTATATTCACCGTTTAATTATCCCACTGCTGAGCACGGTCTCCTCTCAGAATGAGAGAGCTATAGTCCACCACGCTAGCCTACTGCGGATTGGCAGACTTCACACATCCTTAAAAAAATCTCTCAGGCGTGCAGGTTTCCTCACCAATGTTTCCCTTCACCATGTTGATGTTGATGTTTTCCTTCACCAATTAAGCGAGTGGCAATTTTACGCACATAATAGAAACCGAAAAGTCAGATATACTAGGCTATTACTGTTTAGATAAGTATACACTAGTTAAAAATTAAGCACATATCATAAATGATATTTATTTCTGTGAATGGATTTCTATGGGCACTTGTATGTAAAAGTGTATTTAAAATATACAATTCAATAAAAGAACAATATTTACATGTCAATTTTGCGTCTGTCAATTTTTCTCGGTAATTCCTAACTGACGGCATTTCCACCTTAGCTTTTTGTCCCAAATTATTTTGGGATCGGCTTTCAAATAATTATTATTATGGCTGAAGGTTAGTAATTTACACGAAGTAGTTTATGTCCCTGTGATATAGTATAACATAACATACCATCATGCCTGTATTCCCCGAAGGGTTAGACAGAGGTGTACTTAATGTACACCCACAGTTCGCCGGTATGTTTAGGTCCCATGTTATAGGGGGCGAGCCTATAGCCGTTAACCGGGCACAAATCCAGACTCCGAGCTGCTAATGAGAATTTCATAGAAAAACCCAATAACACTTTGCTCGACCTGGGCATCGAACCCAGGACCTCTAGTGTAGCAGTCTCACTTGGGACCACTAGACTAATGAGGTATAGTATAACGCTTGTAACAATATCGTATTTGAGCAAAACATATTTTTAATTTGAGTACGAAAATACAGAAATAAAATATTAAGTAATTTATTTTCGTACAAAATGTAGCTACATGTTATAACGCTTTTTCAACATGACAAGTTAATGTAATCAAAATTCCCAACAAAAAACATACCATAGATTTTTCGACAAATCACGGTGGCCTAATTTCGTCACCATTGTGGACAAAGTGGCAATAATCTTTTAATTGAAAGACCGCTTTTGCATCCATTACCGATGTAATGTCCTTTTGTACAACAGTTACTTTTTTCCATAGAAGTTTTTTAATGGGAAAATGTACCTTCCCGTCCCTGAATGGGGTTTTTGGAGGTAATTTAAATTTTTGTCGTTTGTTTTTAAAATATTTGTGTCACAATTTTCATGTTACCGAATATAGTTTTGCCCCTTCCGTAAAAAAATGTTGTGGGAATGGATTCAGAATGTGAAGGCAAATTTCGATCTGGCGGGTGGGACTCGCGGTGGCTTAGAGGAGCGTCTGATGTATCTAACCAGAAGTCGCAGGTTCGAATCCTGCGCGCGATTGGATTTATGGATGCTTAAAATACTTAGTAATAAAATTATATTAGTGTATCTGGTGGTGGTGCATAAAACCGGAATTATTCCATAAAACATCGAAATGAATAAAAAAAATAGAAAAATCTCACTTTTAACCATTCTCTTGGGCATAGGACACTTTAGGACTTTCTAGGGCATATGCATGTATGAAGTATGTGGGTGTACAGCAACGAATAACATAGATATAAGTACAAAATATTTAATATGACTAAATAGCTGCGCTACCAAAAGCATACATATTGCAGGTAAATTATTGGTAAGTAAATATTAAAAAAACTCTTAATTCAGCAAATCGCTTAGCGCCTCCAGGTTACAGGAACGATTGATTTTGCATCATCTCTGTAATTTGTCACTTGATGCGTTAATATTATGGAAAAGCTTATCGAAATATTCAAGTGTTTTAATATCCCTTTTCTAGATGGCGTTGTCTAACGTATTGTCGCTTAATTAAAACCATCACAAGGCAGTAGATGGTGCTGTCATATTGTATAATAATTATTGTATACTAGCGGCCCGTGTGTTAAAAAAAATTATCCAGTTTGGTGCATTTATTCGGAAGTTATGCGCGTACACACATTGCGGCGATTAATTTTTATTTATATAGATAAATAGAAGCTAGAATAAGAAGATTATTATTGTATTATCGATTACGTAATTATATTTATAATCTGCTATTTTATTATTTCAAAGAAAATCATATTATTGCTATATTATTTACATCAACCATTGAAACCACCATAATTTGGTACACAGCTAACGCCTAGATATCTCTGTGTCGTCTCATCTAATCTCATCTCATCCCATCTTATCTCGTTTCATTTAATTTCATTTCCCTGCAACCTACACAGGTGGTAGATGATTCTATGATGATTTTCCGCACTACAATGAATATGTCTACCCATACGATTACACAGACACATACTGGCATGTTGATCAAAACTCTTACGGGGTTACTTTAGTTCAACAATAATAGCTCCTACTCTATAATTTCGTCCAAAATAGTTCACTGGAAATAAATGTAAGCGAATGCAATTTTTTATAAGTTTACCTAGTTTGGAACGATTTCCCGGTCTTTTATTTTTAATGAAGTAGTAGTAGATGAAATAGGACCATAGGAACCTAGATTAGCAGTATCTAAATCCGAATAATGACATAATTTGATAGAATATTGTTTGGATTACGATTCATTTCGGTATTACGTTTTTGTGGGCAATTCACGCTTCACCGGACCCTTAAATATTAATATTCGTTCTGAAAGCTGCACAATACAAAATATAAACTTCTCAAGTCTAGATTTTCAACCATAACTAAGCAAGGAAAATTAATCCTTATTACATAATTAATTTCAATACCTTGAAATCACAACATCATCGAGGCGGTAAAGATCTGCTAAAAATAATGAAAATAGTATTGTAAGATATAAGTGACGATGCGCATCATAAATCAATGAAAAAGACAGTTGAAATTAATCCATATTAATTTCTGAAACAAGTTATCAAATACTAAATTACCTACTGGAACATGAAACTTGGAAACTTTCCTTCAATTAACGGTTGGTTGATTATTATTTTAGTGAAACTTAAATAATTCGCTAGCATGAATAATTGGCAGTGCCTAGCATTTGCTAATTGACAAGTCAAAGTTAATATCACCAAAATATATAGTAATTTTCATTTAAGTTATTTTTACTTATTAAGAAGGGAATAGCAATAGGATCGCCTCACTACACCATATATGTATAATATAACAATCCAAGACTTAAAAACGCACTAGCTTCTCACTTTTTCTGGTCTTGATCAGTTCAATATGTCGGCAAAGGCGCAAACATGCCAACTGATGCTAAGTAGTCATCGCCGCCCATGGACACTTGCACAACTAGAAGAGTTGCTGATACTTGCCGATGCAATGGAGCCCCTATGAACTGCAGAATGCCGAAAAAATCGGAACACATACAATGGTGCTTTACCACAGACTACAGCATAAGGGTGGCCGCCAGCCAGTGTCCCCAAGAGTTTTTACCACAGAGCGAACTATTATTAATAGAACCAATTTCCACCAATAAACAAAACAATTCAGGCGGACTTCAACGGAGATTTTACCATTTAAAAATATCTTTTCCCTATTTGTTTTTTCAATCGGTCCCGTCGATTCGCGAGTTACTAAGTTCGTCTCCGCGGGATTTGCGACGAATCCTCTCGATGCGATGCGGGAACTCGTATTTTCTCTCAATCGATTGGTTGGGGCTTTATTACTTTGTTCAGAAGCCATTTTTCAGCCGCTTAGCACGAACGCAACCCTCTACAAAATATCTTATACAAATTTATTCAAGCTTACGCGGGATGTTTTGTTTGCGCGACGTAAATAGGTACTCTACTCCCCATTTAATGTACGAGTGGTATTGTCGGGCAATGACAATGATTTTGGTTTTGAAATTATGTATTATAGTAGAGCCTTTGATCTTTGGCCAGTCAAGGAATATTATTATCGTTATGATATTGGGACTAGTTTTAAAATCGAACCTAAAATCCTTAGTAACCGTTAAATGAGACCAAAAAGGAAGTTAATATAGAAAACGAAACAGGTATTAACGCGCTATAAATACCTTTAATTTTGCTTGCCTTTAGTGTCTGCTTGTGACCACGATCAGTGCAACCTGGTCGAAACGTCAAGCAAAATTAAAGGTATTTATAGCGCGTTAATACCTGTTTCGTTTTCTATATTAATATGCAACGCGATAGTTTAAAAGTTACAAAAAGGAAGTTATTTTTTCGCAACCCAATTTATGAGGAAATACAGTTGGATATCTGACTATAACTATAGCAGGTCTTACTCTCACGCTGACCGTCATGTAACTATAGACTGATATTTGTAATGACGACGTGTCTTGGTTGTCACATTAAAGAAGAATGGATGCGTTAAATATCTTGGAGGAGGCGCATCACACACTACAATCGGCGCTGATCTATCATACTGAAAAATGTGTCCAATAATAATTATTATACATATTCATTCATGACCGGTATTAGCGCCTACAGTCAGCGTCATAGGTGTTTGTATGACAACCAATCTGACTGACGGCTTAGCATGCACTTCGAGACACGGAGGGGTCTTAATTTGACAACTATGTTAATCTCATCCATAGACCAAACACAGCAAGCGTAGCTTAACTTTGTGGATCGATTAATCAGCGTAGTTACCCATTAGTTGAATTATTTTGTAATACTATAAACCGTAAGGTAATAAGTACTTTAGAACAATAATACTCTTAAGAGCCATTTCCACGATAAGTATTTTAACGATCACAGTAAGAACCGATGAGTCCATCCTTAAATCTGTTTTAAGAGGTTCTTGAGAAACTCGGAAATTTGCTGAAATATCCATCTATCAAAAGTTGGACGTTTGTGAAGGAAAGACATTGGATGTTGAAGAACTTACGAATGCGGAATCTGACGAAAGCCTTCTTGAGTATTATTTCGTATAATTTTATTTTTCGAAATAAGAAGTTTTAACATAACATACCATCACGCCTGTATTCCCCGAAGGGTAAGGTAGAGGTGTACTAATATACACCCACAGTTCGTTGGTATGTTTAGGTCCCATTTAATAGGGGGCGAGCCTATTGCCATTAACCAGGTACAAATCCAGACTCCGAGATGCTACTGAGAATTTCATAGAAAAACTCAATAACACTTTGCTCGATCTGGGGATCTGGAACCCAGGACCTCTAGCGTAGCAGTCGCGCTTGGGACCACTAGACTAATGAGGAAGTCCAAGTCAGAAGAAGTTTTAATATAATATAATCACGCCTGTATTCTCCAAAAGTTGGAGATACATTTCGGAGAGTGTGCATCAGATCTCCACGATCTTATTCCCCCTAGCCCTTTCCACTATCGTACGACCAGAAGCACGAAAAAGCGTCATCGATTCACGGTGGACATTGCAAAAGCCCGAACGAAACGCTTTAAGTCCACTTTTATAATGCGTACTGCTGAAATATGGAATGCACTTCCCGAGTGGGTCTTCCCTGATAGATATAATCTGGGTGTCTTTAAATCACGAGTGAATCGGTTTCTTCTAGGCAGGCGCGCTCCATCGTAGATCGCAGTATCGCTTAACATCAGGCAAACTAGCGGTCAAGCGTAAGCCTATGACGAATAAAAAAAAAAAAAGTTAAACAGAGCTTTTTCTCGTTAGAAATTTAAAATAGAACAATAAAAACGAAGCGAATTACTACCAGTGTTTAGATGTTAACTAAAATAAACAAATGACTATGTACGATCTGATATTGATCAGTAGCCTTAGCACGAACAACTTGCGAAAAAGTATTCGTATCGTCACGATAGAGGCGCTGGTCCAAATCTCATACAAATTGGTCTCCATGACGATGCTAAGGCTACTGTTCAGTAGCCTTAGCACGAACAACTTGCGAAAAAGTATTCGTATCGTCATGGAGACCAATTTGTATGAGATATGGACCAGCGCCTCTATCGTGACGATACGAATACTTTTTCGCAAGTTGTTCGTGCTAAGGCTACAGATCGTACAACAAGTCGATATTTCTCAATATAAATCAATATTTAATTAACTTTTTAGAAAAAGAAAACAGTATTAGTCAGGCACTCAAATGCTCGAAAGCATACTCTAGGTATAAACCTAGAGTATGCTTTCGAGATGGATTATCAAAGAATAGACAAAATCTAAAAAAATCACAAAATTATACATAAAAATACCAGTGAAATATCCAAACTTAACGGCGGCGTATGAAAATTGTCCGCCCAGAAGTCACTTAAAAATCTAAGGCCTTATAGTGTATATAGTGTATATCCAGTGTTGCCATATTTCTTTACATACGATTTATACTAGAAAATAATCAATCAGTTTTGTAGTGAGTGCATTTGACCGTTCCGCTATCGAGGCAGTGATGGATGGCGCAATACGCTCTGTATTCCGAATATTAAAACTTTGAGACGCACCTGAGTTTTTATTAATGGTAATACATACGATGTATTTTTTATAGAATATAATCCATATTAATATTATATGAGCGAAAGCAAGTCTGTGTGTTTCTTGCGTTTAACGATTAAACCGTTGATCCAATTTTGATAAATCTTATATATAAATAAAAATGGATTGCCGAAATGTATGTACGCGCATAAATTCCGAACGACTGCACTAAATTGGATTTTTTTTTTGTGTTTGTGACTGTCAAAAAAAGATTTTTATGAAATTATTATTTACCTCACCGAAAATGTAGGGAAAATAATTTATTAGGCAATCTTTATTATTGTTATGCCGAGTAACTATTAGTACGGAGATGGGTCACGAAGATTCTAGATAAGTCGTAGAAGCACGTAGAACATTCGAAAAAAAGCTGGCCAAAAAAATCTGAAAAATGACCGTAAACAATAGACGATCACTTTATCGTCTATTGTTTATAAGTAGGTACTTACCTACTCGTATTTTGTGGACCTATCGAGATTGTTCGATTCTAGAATCTTCGTGACTCATATAAATACTGGTCGTGAGGGTCGGCCAAGGCAGTTTAGTTCTGAACACGGTGAAGTGAATATCGACGTGAAGTTAAGTGATTACAAGTGCGACATTATAGTGCGATAAGTGATACTGTAGTGACTCTCTCAGTAATTTAATTAAAATATTTGTTGTTTCGGTGAAATTGGTGTTAATTAAATTTATCCCGAACCCCAGCTCGTAACATCTATACTTATAATAAATCTGTAGAGAGGTCAATTCTGTACATGAAATATATTTCCAAAATAACTATCAGCGGGTGATTAGTGATCGATACTGACGCCAAAAATGCAATCAGTAAAATTTTTGTCTGTCTGTCTGTCTGTCTGTCTGTATGTTCGTTATAGAAACAAAAACCACTCGACGGATTTCAACGAAACTTGGTACAATTGTTCTTCATACTCTTGGGCAGGTTATAGTATACTTTTCATCATGCTACGATCAATAGGAGCAGAGCAGTGAAGGGAAATGTTGGGAAAATGAGTGATTCATGAGAAAGGTTTCAAGCTATAAAACATCACGCTACAACCCTTAGGAACGGTGCAACGCAGGTGAAACCGCGGGCGAAGAACTAGGGAACAAAGTAACTATTCCACGCGGACTAAGTCGCTGGCAAAAGCTAGTTATTAATATAAATGTATATGCAAGCGACGCTGCGCACGAGTCGGTAGTTGTAGCATAAAGTTCGTGAGTGATCGACGTGTTTCTACAACTGTCCTAGAATCTTCATGATCGTTCTGGTAGTTACCGAGTAACAGTATTTTTTTAATCTTTATTGGAAATACTATATTTAAAAACTTTTAGACAACCTCCTCGTACAAGAAGGAGCAGAAATTGAATGTCATTTTAAATGCAGATAAAAAATTATACACGTAATTTAAGGCTTGGTAAAATAATAGCATTTACGCTATGTGATACTAATTGCACTAGTTCATCATTTCTCTCAATTAGATATCTAGCTAACACTGTTATTCATCCCATTTTCAAATGAATACGCTATTTAATTAAAACTTGAACAAATGCTATGGAATATGAGCAAATACCGCTCGCAAATATTAATACTGCATGTTGAAAAATATAATGTTCTTTCATGCTCTCAAACCGGTTTTTGAATGTGGAAAATTCAATGGTTTTTGCATACATTCGCTCTTAATAACAGCTACACAACTATATCTATATTTCACTACATTTTTTAAAATAAAACTTTGAGTGTGCAACTTTTTGAGGTTTGCGGCTGAGTTTGTCAGGGTTAGTTTGAGGACTAACCAGTAAAAGACTGAGCTTAATGAGTCTCAAGATGATAATGCGCGATGCTAAGCAATGTTTTTAGTTTTTTTTTGATATGCCCAATATTACAATTGAGTCAAATCTAACGACACTTTTCAAGCTAAAATCCCTCAAGCCGTGTAGGCTACAGAGCATACCAAAGAAATATACATATAACATACCATCACGCCTGTATTCCCCTAAGGATTAGGCAGAAGCGTACTAATGTACACCCACAGTTCGCCGGTATGTTTAGGTCTCATTTAATAGGGGGCGTGCCTATTACCATAAATCCCAAACTTCGAGCTGCCACTGAGAATTTCATAGAAAAACTCAATAACACTTTTCTCGAACCCAAGGCCTCTAGCATAGCAGTCGCGCTCAGGACCACTACGCTAATTTGGCAGTTAAATATATACACTCGGAAAACATAATCCTCCTTCTGGCGCAATCGGGACAAATTTTGTTTGTACGGAATAAATATTACAGTTGGCTTAAAGTTGAAATGTAGTGTAAAGACACAAAATCTCCAAAAAAAACAGCCGGTAACAAGTCTCAAAATTAGCACAAGTATTTAGTTCTTAACCTAAAGGAAGTTTTCCTTCAATTTAAACAGGCGACCAGTGTTTGTGTTACTTAACCGTTTCAAGTTAAAGAAATAAATGGATATAACTTCAGAGTTCCCGGCGCTGAAGCTAATACAAAGTTTATTATTGAATTTCGTTACCAACCAAATTTTAATCTAATTTGGCATTGGCATTTGACAATTAACACAAGCGAAGCAAAACACGGGTCGATGTTACCATTACTAAAACTATAATAATTAATGCAACTATCATAGTTAGTTATCATCTATCATTGCTTCCAAAATTAGGCATAGGTAGCTATTTATTGAAGGCAGAAAAACCAAAATGTAAGTAATTTTATGGAAAGCTCGTCAAAAACCCGTGGGATCCGTTAGAATGATTGATTGAGTACTTAGCCTTAAAAACTTTAGGCGTGACATAAATAAATACCTTCAGAGAAACGTCGTGTGTCTCCATACCTAGTTGTTATAGCCTACTAATGTAAACATTAGACTGCGAAGTCTCTGGTTTAAACTAAAGGTAACCTCCGAATGCGTATTAATTAATATTTAAATATAACCCGCCATGGTGAAGGAAAACGTCGTACAAACAAAAATCCAAAATCCGTTCTACCGCTGACAACCCTAATAACATTTGTCCTGGGAATAATTCTTAGGACCTTACGTTCAACATTTTTTTTTATACCATTAAGGTGACAAACAAGCATACGACCCGCCTGATGGTAAGCGCCTAAGCGGTTACCGTATCCTATGGATGCTTGCAACACCAGGGGCATCACTTGTGCGTTGCCGACCCTGTAAATTAAGGAGGAATAGTTGGGCTGGCAGCATAGAAGACATTCTGCCATGCATGACACCGGCGGTAACAAAACAACACCGGTCCCCCACACTGCCAACACACGCTTCCTCGTGGAGCTCTGGCGACCTTGCTTACCGTTAGGAATACAACATAGCATGGAGCTATGTTATTTGGCTACCATTTTCTGCAAGGCGGAGGTACTTCCCCATCGGGCAACTCCAATTGTGAGTTTATTCGATTCCACTATTATTACTATGCCTCTCTTATTCGATTATGTAATTACATTTAAGCTACTAGATCAATGAGACAGAGAACAAACGAATGAATTCAAATGCACCAATCCATAACATCTGACAGTACGTTCACGTCTCGTTGGAAGCTGAGCGTAATGATGACGCGACGCTCAAACAAATTCAGCAGATTGAAAATATCCGCTGTTCTGTACGACAGAATGAGTGATGCCGCCCGTTACCTATTATTCTCAACTCTAATATACCTTTATTGCTTTCCTGCTAACCAAAACACATAACTCTTGACGTAAAAATATTATTTAGTAGGTAAGGTATGCTGATGTTTTACCAGCCTTCGCATTTTAGGGTTGAAATTTAAATTGATTGATGACGTCTTTGGTTTCCAAAATGGTTGGTTGGTTTGGTTTTGGTTTGTTAGTATACTAGAATGTAATATATCGGTCGTCAAACTCTGACAACTGAGACTATTGCATAGAAATTGGGTCAAATGTTGCAGGGGTGAGATGGCAATTACTTCCTGTCATGTACTAATATAGGCAAACAACATCTCTAACATACTTGGAAAATATATAAGGTGATGATGATCTTTAAATAGAGTAGTTGGATACTCGTAGCACTAACTTATTCGGTAGGTATGTTTTTATCAACCCACACGATTTTTCGACTAAGGAGTATGGAACCAGGAAAATGCTCTGACTGGTACTGTATCGACTTCTAAGAATAGACACCTCTAAGGAACGGGTGCCTTTCGGATCATCAAATATTGACGTGAATTCCCACGCACTAGAAGAGGTAAATATCTTATTGATCTGGTGCCAGATAATACTCGACTCCTTAGAGCGCAAACTGACAACGTGAAAATTTTCGCGCGGTCAACATTCCGCGTCCAATGATGTGGCTCTATCAAATGCAATGTGCCTCTATCGAATAATTATTATGAATTTGATTATTAAGAGGCCACAGACAGAAGAAATCTTATAGCTATCCTTCAAGATAATTCACAATTAACAACTATCAGTAGGTAATACAGAAATCACAGTAAAAAAGCCAATATTGTCAGAAAAAATAATCAACTCTTTACTGTGGCGTGCAAAAACTTCAACTCACAAAAAAAAATTCAATGCAAAAGGAGCTTCTAATTTAATTTCGTTTTTCATCTCTACCGTAGTGATGGACTTGCAAACGAAAATGAGAAATGCTTCGTCTTTTTTCTTTCAAAAGTAATTTGCGATGAGATTTGGAGGCAATAAAATTAATTCACTAAGAGCCCTCTTTGATTCTCAACTTTCATACGGACAAAATTATATTTTGAGTACAGTCCAAATCAGGGAAGTGCTTTACTTTGTGTTTGTTAGAGAATATGACTGTTGCTTATTCTAAGAGGTAATAAAGGTTTCTTTGATATATTATTGTTTCAGTTATTTTCTACCAAAAAGAAACAACACTTGAATTGTCTTTCCAAGTATTTAATAAAGATTTAAGAAGAGCAAAAATTAAATTTTTAAGTACTAAAATTTCAGTCAATGTACTTATTACAAAATCGCTAGAGTAAATAATAAAAATGCTGCCTTAGAATTTTTTTTTTTTTTAAAAACGTTGCCCCACACTAAGATTTTCTCCTGTGTCGTGGGTGCGTTTACAAATACAAATTCTCACATACACAAACACCCAGACCCGGAACAACTACCTGTAGATCATACAAATATTTGCTCCGTGTGGGGATCGAACCCACAACACGTGGCGCAGAAGCCGATCACTCAGCCGCTACGCCAAACGTGTCGTCAATTACATATTATATGCTTAAATATTTTTCAATTTATTGAAAAACGGTGGTAGCCTAATGCCTAGGGCGTCGGACTTGCGATCATTTGGTTGCCGATTCGAAACCCACCCATTGCAATAACGACGTAAACCCACTCGTAACACAAGCATTTAGCTTAGCACGAGGGGTTAACAAGAATATTAGTAATGTGCGACCGACATTGCTAGTAAGCTTTAAAAAAAAACGTTTTTATAAGTTTCAAACTTAGTCTTTGCCAATGAGAAACACATTTTGAAAAAGATTTATGTTTCTGTCTTTTTCATTTTGATGTCAATTTATGACCACAGCTGTCTCATATTTAACGATCATTTTGGATTACGACGGTCAGGATAATATAGGTACCTATTTTTTTTTTTCGTTTTATGTACCTCATAATCATAAACATGATAATAATCTTTCATAAACCAAGGCCACAACACAAAAGAAAAACATGAAACGATAAAAAATAAAACACAAAACAAGAGACCGTTTTACTGTCATAAAAATCTGAAACAAAATACAACCCTTTCCACACACAAACACGTTGAATGTCTTCATTATTCTACCTCCTAGCTATGGTCACTGCCACGCCAGTTTTAATATTTAAGGATTTATGGTCCCACTGGCGACATTCATTTCACCATCTCTTTACACTTAAGGCCACGTGAAATAACGTTATGGGAAATTTTCGCGCAGAAGCATTTTTAATGCGTTGAAATTTAATGTTGGTGAAGTTTAGAATTGTCGGAGTAGGTTGTGATTTTACTAAGGCTAAGTTTGTAGACGATAAAAATTGTACATACTTTTACCATAGAATACACAATAGTTACGAACTATTTTTAAAGATTTCGTACATTTAGACCTCGATATTATCGATCACCAATATTAATAAAGAATACTGCTATCAGAATGGTAGAACTTGAGTGTTTACCACACTGGTACCAAATATTCTTCCGATAGGCACTATAACACCGATAACACTTGGAACCGTAACTAATTAAGAGTAATAAAGAGAGGTAGGGTATAGTGGAATTGAATAATTCCACTCACAATTGGAGCTGCTCGTCTGGGGAAGTACCTCCACCTTGCACAGAGTTATGTTATTTGGCTACGATTTTCTGTACCCAACATATCTCCATGCTATGTTGTTGTTGTTCCTAACGGTGAGCAAGGTGGTGTTTTGTTACCGCCGCTGTCATACATAGCATTCCTCCTTACAGGGTCAGCAACGCTTGAGTAATACCCCTGGTGTTGCAAGCGTCCATAGGCTGCGGTAACCGCTTACCATCAGTCGGGCCGTATGTTTGTTTGCTACCTTAGTGGTATAAAAAAAACTAATTATAATTAATAATTATTATGAACACTTTGACCACCATGTCAAAACAGAAAAAGCGTGCACTCAGCGCCAAACTTCCGAATTTCCTACAGAAATCTGTCACTCAGTCATGTCTGTGGTGTGCTGGGTGAATTTTGGTTTGTCGTCTATACATGAATGTGTGATGTCGTGATTGTGGCGTTCAAAAAGTATGGATAAACGAAACACACCAGCTTGATGTAGCACGGTAGCAACGCACAAGTAGGTTATAGCTTTGGTGTTAAACGACTATATTACCCTTTTACCTGGGTACTATTACCCTTTTACATTTACCTTTTATTTTTTTAAAAACATCCAACAAAAAATTTCAAGGAAAACATTTCTCTTCATAAAAATAATCTACTATTATCCAAACCACGTGCAAAGCATTACTCCTGAACAATATTTTGCTGGATTTCACAGGTTGTAATTCAAACGCTTAGCATAGAAATTCAAATCGTGAGAACAGATTATTATGTATGCGCACACCGCTAATTAGAATTCCAACCGGAAACCGACACAAGGATTTAATGCAATAGCACAGTTCGTTATGGCATCACTGTGAACACAATAATACCAACCGGCCATGAATAAGAATTAGTAGTCTCTGAAAATCTGATAAAGGCTGATGTCAGACCGCGTTATGGTCAAATTTGACATCATCATAGATCGGCGCGTGGATATTTAGCATAACAATTTTGCTAAATAGGATAGCAGTGCGATAGTTTAATGATTTGGCAGTCCAATGGTCATACACACCTGTAGCGACATTAACCTCCAGTTTCGGAGGAGAGTGATATAGCGACATCTACCGCGCTACATATCAAACTACGTCGGACATATCCTGAATCGCGCAAGTGAAGTTTGCAACGTAACTTGAATATATACAGCTGTCTGACATCAACCGTGGGTATTCCTAAAAAATTCAATCCAGATCCAACCGTCTCTAGCTGTTCCCCCAGCAACGCTCTAAGCCAAGGTCCGAGTCACGTTAGAGGACGCCCTTAGCTTCTGTTGCTTAGTTTATAAGTTGGTCCTGGCTGGAGGCATTCGGTACCTCGCCACCAAGTTCGGTTACACTTTAAAGACTCCCTGAACCAACAGCTTACGCCCTAAAAAAATAAAAAAAACAACCATGGGGCCGTGGCCCCCTAGGCAAAACACCCACCTAATCGGAGGATCCTCCCTTTGGGTGGAGGAGCAACACATTCCATTTCCTCCACATACTATTGGTGTGCCAAATTATTTATTTTATTTGCATCAGAACGACCAATAAAAAACCATTTACACTGATAATAAAAATTTAAACAAAACGTAATTAAACATAGAAGCCTTTCACTCAGTCTTCTCGCAATACTTCAAACATTCAAACACTATCACCTTCTTGTCATCACCCTGATTGATAATCCAGTTCATTATTGGATTCCAGGAGCGCATTGAGCGCCTTTAATTTACGCAGTTTAGGCGACATTGAGCGTGAAACCGTGCGACTCCGCGGTACTGCAAACAAATTATGCCGTCTTGCCCGGCTATAATTATTAATTATAGGTCTTTAATTCTAATCACCTTACCTTACCTTACCCTCAGTAGTGGAGAGGAACCCAAAGAAGAAGAAGAATTCTAATCACAGGACAAACATCTGATTTTTCGCAATAATCAATCATTAATTGTGACTCGCTTAAACAGTGAACAGTATTGCCCATAACCGGTCACAAGTCCAAACTCTGAGCTGAAAGTTTCTGAGTGAACTGAGAATTTCATATCAAAATCCCAATAACATTTTGAACCCAGGAAGTCTAGCATAACAATCGCGTTTATTTATTGTTGATTTATAATTATGCAAGAAAATCAAAAATATTTTTAGTTTGTAAGCATTTATTTTGGCTAACATTACACAAGGTATATAGTGTAGTTACCTGCGAATCCTACGATGCTACCCAAGTAGTATCCCTTGGAGGGTAATACAACATTTTGGGGAGTATATTAAATATGACCTCTAACTGACCCCCGGCTTTGTGTGAGAAGATTCATCCCCTTAGAGCCATCCCCTTATTTACTGTGTTGTTTACTTTTTGTCACTATAATATGTTCCAAGGGATAATTTTGAAGAAAGTCTTTGATTTTTATACCTCATTGCGTAAATAAATGATTCTGAATACTCGTCCAAGGTCGTTGCGTTAACGATGAAGACACGCAGAGGGAGCTAGCTAGAGGCTCTAAAATAGAGATCGTTTGGTTATAAATAACATAAAGTCACGCCTGTATTCCCCGAAGGGTTAGGCAGAGGTGTACAATAGTAGACCACCAGTTCACCGGTATGTTTAGGTCCCATGTAATAGGGGTCGAGCATATTGTCAATAACCGGGCACAAGTCCAAAAACTGAGCTGCTATTGAGAATTTTATACAAAAACCTAATAACATTTTGCTCGACCTGGGAGTCGAACCCAGGACCTCTAGCGTAGCAGTCACGCTCAGGACCACTAGGCTAACGAGGCAGTTCACTTATGCTTGGTATGTAAATGTTTTGGTATTTCTGACTGAATTTATATAGCACTGATAGTTTACTGATATAAATATAGACTACCAATTCAAATGTCTCGAGTTCGAATCCAAAACTAGTGCGTCAAAAATTTTTAAATGGTGTGTTTTAAACGGTGAAGTAAAACAAATATTTTTAAATAAACATAATTAACAGAGGTTAAATGGATTGATTAGGAAATTTGTATTTATGTCATATAGAAAGTAGAAATAAAAGTAGAAAGTCCCTAAGAAAATCCTGTAGTTCATAGTAGCTGCGGGATTCAACGGTGAACTCTGACTTAACGAGTGACGATCACAATAGACCGATTGCGGTCGCAGTGATACTATAGCCGCAAGCAAATATATAAAAAAACCATTGAAATTAGTAGAGTATAAGTACTCGTATATACTGTAAAGAAAATATCTGCGGTACATAAACAAACAAGTACATAATTTTGTTAGTTTTTAAAGTTATGTTTTAGTAAAGGAAAAAATTCAATCGCGGGCAGGATTCGAACCTGCGTCTCCTGGTTGGATACACCAGACGCTCTGACCTCTAAGCCACCGCGAACACTACCCGCATGATTGAAATTTTGCCTTATGACGTAAATTCAGAATGTGAAGGCAAAATTTCAATCATGCGGGTAGGGTTCGCGGTGGCTTAAAAAATCACAAAAAGATAAGTACATAT
This sequence comes from Acronicta aceris, assembly GCA_910591435.1. Classification (NCBI taxonomy): domain Eukaryota; kingdom Metazoa; phylum Arthropoda; class Insecta; order Lepidoptera; family Noctuidae; genus Acronicta; species Acronicta aceris. Next base: position 15,330,151 of record OU342762.1, on the reverse strand, counting down.
TTTGCTAGTTTTATATGACCCAAAAAACTTTCCACTCAAGACGACCCAATTTATTTAAAAAACTTGTCTTTAAGAACCTGAATACGAAATTGAGGTACGCAGAGGCTCATCAAAACTGATTGAAAGACTCCCCAGGGGACCTAGAATCGTTTAGATAAGAATTACATAGTAATATGGGGACAGAAACAAAATGGGAATCGATTCAAAATGGGATGTGAGGACTTAGAAAATAGACGTTGATTGACAAGGGTAGCTCAGTGTGGATGGATGTAGCGTTAATTGAACATGCTCTGGTGTTGAATAAAGAATGAGATATGCCCATTGGTTTGAAACTACTAGGGAGTTGTCGTATGAGTGTTTTATGGTTTAGGAGGGCAAATGAGCAGACGGATCGCCTGATGGTAAGCGATTACCGCCGCCCATGGACACCCGCAACACCGGAGGAGTCACAAGTGCGTTGCTGACCTTTTAAAAGGGAATTAGGTCTCCGGTAGCCTCACTCACTCGGCGAAACAACGTGAGCGTTGTTTAACGCCGGTTTTCTGTGAGGCCGTGCTATCACTCCGGTCGAGCCGGCCCATTCTTGCCGAAGCATGGCTCTCCCACGTAAAAAAAATTATGCAAATAAAGATGTGTTATAGGATTAATGTGCGTACCTATCTGTGCCATTGAATAAACCAATTCTGATTGGAAGGAATGTAATCCAGCTTCATTGGTCTAGTGGTCCCCAGCGCGACTGCTACGCTAGAGATGCTGGGTTTGATCCCCAGGTCGAGCAGTGGTATTGGGTTTTTTTATGAAATTCTTAGTAGCAGCTCAGAGTCTGGGTTGGTGCCCGGTTAATGGCTATAGGCTCGCCTCCTATAACATGTGTACATTAAGTACGCCTCTGCCTAACCCTTCGAGGAATACAGGCGTGATGATGGTATGTAGTATGAAGTATCTGCTGACTGAGCAAGGAAATCATAAGCGCAATTTCTCAATATGAGAAACCAGATGAAACAAGATAGGTACTTATCTTACTGAACCTTTCTTGCCCAAATTTAACTAAACTGTTCATAAATAATAGTACAAACTATTTCTATAGGCATGTGGTTCGTGATATCAGCCTCAAACTCGCCTGGAATGCTGCTCACCCCAGCATAGCTATACATGACAATATAATTGCTTTAGTCTGCAAGCTATCCGTACCACTGTCTATTAAATTTCGCCTAGCTAGTTACCCACTAACTGCCTACCTAACAAGTAATTATGTTTCATATCGATCTTGTTAATAACGAGTACTCCAGACATGCATATTGATACAATATCAATGTGTAGAACTCAGTATTGACAAAATTGTGACTAACAAATACCTCGAGTAACTTTTTAAAAAGACCATAATTGCTGTACGCGTATGAGAATCAATACAGTCATGGTCAGAAGTAAATTAGAACAGAGTCTCATTCAGGTTTCTGGCACTTACGCGAATATTAGACATTGAAATAAAACTACTTACTACTAAACTAAACTACCAATAATTAACAAAAATGTAAGGTAGCTGTTAGTAACTGTAACATAAAGACGTCCAACAACTTAGCTACCCGTCACAATGGATGCTGTAAAGGATCCGAAACATCGAGAATCAAATAATATCAATACAACGCGATAAAATCCGTAAAAAGTAGATTTATTTCAGTCTCATTCAAATTAAATTAAAATTATAATAAAAGATGATATCGTCAACATAAGTAAAATTATACTCAATACTCAAAATTAATTCTTACTTTATTTCTTTAATGATGGGATAGGGGGGCAAACGAGTAAACGGATCTCCTGATGGTAAGCGATAATTGCCGCCCATGGATATCCTCAACACCACAGGAATCAGAGATTCTGTATGTATATTTTCTTTCTTTCTTTTCTATGTATCTTGTTAGAGGTTCTTCCATATGTAACTCTCTCTGTTACCTTTTAAAGCCTAAACCGCTGCACCAATTTTGGTAGAGAGACAGATTGGACCTTAAAGAAAGACATAGGCATCCTTTTGTCTCGAAAATTCCATTCGGATGCGAGCGTAACCGCGAGCAACAGCGAGTAACCTATAAATAAATAAACATAGAGAAACAAACAAAAACAATCATTGATAGAATTCTGCACGGTTTTACGCTTCGCTAACCCTAAAATGGGGGCTAGAAAAACATTGTTTTATTCAAATACGCGATACACCTGTGCAGATTTAGATTACAACCAAACAATCCGTTTGTTGCGTATGAATGTTGAACATTTGGCTCGCTCCCTGTGATCCCTGCCAGCTCTTTTTGGGGAGTAACAATGTTTACGACTATGAATTGCCATTTCTATTTCCTATTGATTCTGTAGCGATGTTTTTTATCATTGTTAGATGTTTTCGAGTGTTAGATATAACAGATAGCGCAGATTAGTACGAATCATTTTATTGTAATACTCGTACATCAGATCTTAGTGTGAGTAAAGATGGTGAACAGAAGTTGTAATTTACATATATACACTCACGCCTTTCTCTGCTATGATTCTTGCATAATTCTCTTGCTTCTCCCATATTCATACATCTTCTCATACATACACGCCGGTTGCGAGTGCTACGCACCTGACTTTTTTTAGGGATTTCGCCAATAAGATCGGCATATGTTCTTCTAGGGCGACCTCTACCGCAGCAGCTGACATTCGCATTATAAATATTCCTTTCGTTAATCGTCTTTCATTCATTCTTTCAACATGTCCAAACCATCTCAGCATATTCTTATCAATACGTGTCTTTTCAACGTTACGGGCTACAATGTTACAATGTAAAGTTGTAATATTAAAATAAAACCAGTTTACCTATTTTATCGCTTTATATTAACATTATCAAAATCCCAATTTACATTATCACAAATAAAGAGATTTGGTTATTGTAAATATATGTACCTAATGTGATAAAATCTATATACTGGTTTTATTTTATTATGTCTAATATTCGCGTAAATCTCAGAAATCAGTATAGAAGTTGTAATTGTCATGGAAATTTTCTGTTTTTACGTATCAAAGTATCAATTCGTTGTCCGTCTCTCTGTGCACCTATATTTTACAGTCATTTCGCCAACCGAAAATGTAAGTTTGTTTCACAAAAAAAATATTTTCTATGCAATATAACTACAAACTTGCTATTTTCTGTTTGAACTGCCTCATTAGCCTTGTGATCGTAAGTGCGACTGCTGCGCTATAGTTTATGGGTTCGATCTCCAAGCCGAGCAAAATATTATGTGGGTGAACATATTACCTCTGAAATAAAACAACTTTTTACGGATTTTATCGCGTTGTATTGATGTTATTTAATTCCCGACGTTTCGGATCCAGTAGTTGTTAGTAATTGCAACATTAACACGTCCAACAACTTAGTCTACCCGTGACCATGGATGCTATTTATTTATTTATTTATTTACAAGTATACACAAGGGATAAGGGATCCGAAACGTCGGGAATTAAATAATATCAATACAACACGATAAAATCCGTAAGTAGTTTTATTTCAATGTATAATATTCGAGTAAGTGTCAGAAACCAGTATATTATACCTCTGTCTAACACTTCGAATTTTTTTACATTGAATTTGAATTTTCCCACCAGGCATGTCTAGAAATAAACAGTGCTAGCTCATAAAATGTAGGAAAAAATTGAGGATTTTTAAATGAACTAGAACTAGTCGAGTCGCTAATTATGCACATTGCTAATTAACTTCATATACTTCGTCTGAAAGATGAGGATTTTAAGCCCGTGCAGTTAAGCGCTGAACAACTGAATAATGAATAGTTGATCGTGTTCTCAGCTAATACTTCGAGATTATTAACTTGAGTAGATAAGAACATAGTGCATCATATTATGCTTTAAATAATGGGATCAATGTTTAATTTAAAAGTAGCGTTAAGTAAAGCAAAAGTTTCTCGTCTGAGTTATATTACAGCAACTTTCCTTTTATACACTGATTCTATCTACACAAGCTTCTATTTTATACTTAGGTGCACATTAGTATTATATTGGTTGGACTACCAGTCAACCGCTTGGTTTCGGAGAAAAAGTTAAAATAAACCGGCGTTAAACAACGCTTACCTTGTGTTTCGCCGAGTGAGTGAGGTTACCGGAGGCCCAATCTCCTTTTAAAAGGTCGGCAACGCACTTGTGACTCCTCTTCTGGTGTTACGGGTGTCCATCAGGCGATTCGTCTGCTCGTTTACTCACCTATCCCAAAAAAAATAGGCCCTACAAAAATTATGTATTTTTTACTTATTAGTATTTACTAGCTATAAACTGTAAATTTGCCTCAATCGTCTAGTTGTCCCAAACGCGACTGCTACGATAGAGGTCGAGCAAATTGTTATTGAGTTTTTCTATGAAATTCTCAGTAGCAGAGTACACAAGCTTCTATTTTATATTTATGTGCACATTTGTAGTATATTAGTCGGATTTAATGCCATATGGCATTGTCTACCAGTCAACCGCTTGGTTTCGGAGAAAAAGTTAAAATAGACCGGCGTTAAACAACGCTTACGTTGTGTTTCGCCGAGTGAGTGAGGTTACCAGAGGCCCAATCTCATTTTAAAAGGTCGGCAAAGCACTTGTGACTCCTATAGTGCTGCCAGTGTCCATGGGCGGCGGTAATCGTTTACCATCAGGCGATCCGTCTGCTCGTTTGCCCTCCTATCCCATAAAAAAATGCTGTAAAGGATCCGAAACGGGGTTCTGGGTCGATTTCCAGGTCGGGCAAAGTGTTATTAGGTTTTTCTATAAAATTCTCAGTAGCAGTTTGGAGTCTGGAATTTGTCAGCGGTTAATGGCTTGCCCCCTATTACGTGGGACCGAAACATACCGGCGAACTGTGGGTGTATATTAGTACTACTACGCCTCTGCCTAACCTTTCGGGAAATACAGGGGTAATGGTATGTTATGTTGTGTGTATAAACAAACTGTCAAAATAAAATTGTATCTGTATCAATACACCTCAGACTGGGTGTACTGACTACATATATTTTAAACATAACATACCATTACGCCTGTATTCCCCGAAGGGTTAGGCAGAGGTGTACTTAATGTACACCCACAGTTTGACGGTATGTTTAGGTCCCATGTTATAGGGGGCGAGCCTATAGCCATTAACCGGGCACAAATTCAGACTCCTAGCTGCTAATGAGAATTTCATAGAAAAACTCAATAACACTTTGCTCGACCTGGGAATCAAACCCAGGACCTCTAGTGTAGCAGTCGCACTTGGGACCACTAGACTAATGAGGCAGTCATATATTTCAAAAAGAAAACTAATGTTAAACATGACTGAATCCCTAAAAATTATGTTGGTCACAGATATTTCAGAAGTCATTTAGAATTTCCCCGTACAAAAGGAACACGTAATATGATTCAAACCTTAGCAAGAATGGTGCCACATATTAATAAATTGAATTTTATATTGTAATGCGTGGGTGAACGTAATAACCATCACGACCTAATTTATTGGTAAATTGACGTCGCCTACGCATCTAATCGTTGTCTATACAGGGTTATATATTCAGTAATTTCATAAGAAAATGTCTAGTTCTTACCAAGGAATGATTAACTTGTCCAGTGGGTAACATTACATGTCATCCTAAACCAATGATCGACCTAAACATATAGCGAGGGGCGAGCTAGAGGGCGAGCCTATAGCCATTAACCGGGCACAAATCCAGACTCCGAGCTGCTAATGAGAATTTCATAGAAAAACCCAATAACACTTTGCTCGACCTGGGGATCGAACCCAGGACCTCTAGTGTAGCAGTCTCACTTGGGACCACTAGACTAATGAGGCAATAATATTAATGTTATTAGTATAAAAAACTATCGAATTCGTTTCCTATCTTTATTTCCCAATATTGACACAAAATTAGCAGATACGGTTTCTAATATTTTTGAAAAATATAAATTAAATTTATGTACTTTAATGATATCCCGAAACCCAGGACAATTTTCCCGAACAAAAAAAGTCGTCGTAAGGAAGTCTCCACATTTTTTCTCTGTACTTTGAAGTTTAGTTAAATTAGCTAATCTTTTTCCGATCACTGGTCATCACTCGTATATTCTCCAAATGGTTAATATACCTAAACTTAAATAAACAATTCCCCATGTGTGTCCGGGACGCGCCCCGGGCACAAATTGCTACTAAGATTTTCATAAAAATTCAATAACACTGCTCGACCTGGAATCGAACCCAGGGTCTTATAAGCAGGATCTGCACTTAAGAACATTGAGAAATGATTTATTTTGCTTTAGAGAGTTTCAATGAAATGTCTGGGGTAATTTTCTACAAAAAAATATAGACGAATATTTAAAAATATGCAATTTTCCTGCTTCTTCTAACTGAAATAAGACTCCTTCATTAAATAGCTATATAATGACAGTGATTTACTGGTAAATAAATTGTTTTTACTTTTCCTTATCCATATTTTTGCGGCAGAATACAAATCCTTGAACGTAAAGAAAATTACATTAATTATTTTTTCAGTAATACGATCGTTGAAAATTCATAATGAGGTCAAAGTAACGTAAATGCTCCTATTACCGCCAGTTTTAGCTGTCCTAGGTTTCACTTTAAAAAAATAGATATAAGCTGTTATGTTAGGAAAGATGTTATAATTTATAATTAATCTCAACGAAGTATTCTTTGCAATTCAGTACTTAAATTCAATATTCAATAACACAATAGTTACTAAATAATTATTTAATCCAAAAGAGTAGTTGATTCTATTACCGACCCATAGAATGCGGCAAGATTCTATTACCGATTTTCCTACTTCTTTTACCGACCACTACGAAGTTGTCACTTCTTCTATACTATTAAATAAAATAAAAAATCGTTTTTTTTCTTCCTCCTTCGTTAAAACAGTTTGTTTTCTACAATGTTCATATATATTTATTATTTCTCTTTTCACGCAGAGTTGTCCTCGGTATGCCATAGGTTTTTGAAGCTTCGTATATGCTGGTCCCTTCATTTATAGCTAGAAGCGCAGCTTCTAGTTGAGCAGAGGCGTACTGCTTGCGCTTCTGCGGCTCCATAATTCTATAAAAGAACACAATCTTTATAGAGATATAGAATTTAATTCTTCGCAAGAAGCTTTAAAAAGTTACATTGCCCCCATTCCGTCCCGCCATTTTTATTTGATTTGAAAACATATGAAATATAGCCAATGCCATGAAGCCATGAATGAAACTGGATAGCAAATATTATTTTACATTAATAATATGTCCTGAGACAAAATCTCTCAAAACGTCACGTATGCAAGAAATAATAATTTGTTCAAAAATATACATTTTGTTTTTATGTACTGTAATATTACCGACTCACAGCTATGAGTCGGTAATAGAATCAAGTATGAAGGTTACAATATTCTATTAGCGACCAATAAAATTAATAATAAACAGATAAAATATCCGCTTTATGGAATACTGTTAAATTCGATCTCATTGCTATATTATTTCTTTTAATGACAGTTAGTCTTTAATTCAGATAATAAAGGTTATTTACAGTATAATATCATTAAAATAATAGGGATATTGTCTAACGTTGAATCGAGTTTTACACAAAAACTTTAAGAAATAGCTTTGTCGTTAATAGATCTAACGAAATATAATAATTTTAAGAATTGAACAAGAAAAAAATAAAATCAAATGAGGTAGTTTATAATAGATAATATGTTAAAATACTAAATGTTTTCAAAGTTTAACAACGCCATGGGTCGTTATTAGAATCAAGTTTTGAAATTTGGATTCTATTACCGCCTTAAATTAAAACATGATTTTATAACACAAAAACCAATAAAAAGTATTATATTATGAGTTAGTTTAGAAAACGAATATATACGTTACAGTTGTAATGTGATAGCAAGAAGACAAATCCATTTTTAGTGTGTTATTTTCCTTAAGTAATATTTAGGTGTACTTACGTGGCCAGAGACGCGACACTATGAAAAGTGCGTCCGCTTCGGGCGCGTCCCACTCATTGTCAAATTATTTCTTTCACTGGCTATTTAAACACACAAACTTTACTCTTTTTGCTGTCCAACAAAAATACGTAACTAATTTTTAAGGTATGACTTTTCTGGAACCCTATATATGTCTAATATGAGTGATTTAAAAATTAGGTCGTTAATAGAGTACATATTTTAGGGGGTCGTTAATAGGAGCTTTTACGTTAATTGTCAAATTAATTTTTTGTCCATGGATTGTTTCATAATTAAATAATTATGTTCCGTATCAGGAAATCATTAACATTTCCGAAAGAATTGATAAAATAATGCTATTTAAAATAAGATTTTATTGGACTACGCTTTTAGCACCCGTAACGTCGAGATTCAATAATTTCAGAGTACGAGTAATCCTGATTAAAAAAATGATTGTAACTCTTATCAATATAAAAAAAAATAATAGAAACCAGAAAATACTAGTTCTCAATATAACCCTGGGACAAATGCATAAAAATATCAATACGACAACATTCGGAAATTTTATCGTAAACGGTAGCAACCATAACCTTCAAATTTAACCATCGATAAAATCGTTATTGTAAAATCTTATCCGAAATGCCCAGATATTTTTTAAAACAATATTAAAAACATAATTAATTAATAATATTAACATACTATCACGCCTGTATTCCCCGAAGGGTTAGGCAGAGGAGTACTCAATGTACACCCACAGTTCGCCGGTATGTTTAGGTCCCATGTTATAGGGGACGAGCCTATAGCCGTTAACTGGGCACAAATCCAGACTCCAAGCTGCTACTGAGAATTTAACAGAAAAACCCAATAACACTTTGCTCGACCTGGGGATCTAACCCAGAACCTTTAGTGTGGCAGTCGCGCTTGGGACCACTAGACTAATGAGGCAGTCTTAAGTCTTATTAATAATATTATCAGAACTAAACAATAGATTATTTTCAAAAGGAAGTAACATGCAAGCAATAGAATAACGTCTAGGAGATTGTCCGGGGATGGGTTAGAATATTGTGCCTCACTGCCTTTTAGATAGGCATCCCGTAAGAGGCGTGTCTGAAATCTAACTAAATATCTATATAGACTTGCTCTTTGGTAGGACCACTTGGGATCTGACTGGCTGGTGACCACCGTTTAGTTGGAGTCTGTCGTAAAGTACCTTGGTGTGTGTTTCGACTTTTGCACGTAAGAATCAGTTCCCCTCAGTTGCTACGGCTCTGGTAGTCTGCAGTCCGTAAGGGCTTTTAAAGATTAGCAACGCATCAGGAACTCCTCTGGTGTTGCAGGTGTCCATGGGCGACGACGATGACTACTTACCACCAGAGGGCTCGTCAGCTCGTTTGCTGACTTAATCCATAAAAAAAACGTTACAATGAGGATAAGATGACACTTACAGGCTATCCACAACACATTTGAAAAATAAAATATCGATGTCGACGGTTCCATCTTCGCACCACACTAAATAAAACGATAAAACATAGCTAAAGTAGTGTAGTGATACAGAAAAGCTAATTGAAGGCACCGAGAGGGGTCATGTGTCACCCTAAGCCAGATTACATGCGGTAATCGGCTTAGGCGACAAACACGGAGTTTTACGATCCACGCCCGTTCTAATACCTAAAAATAGGGCTGTAGCTACGGCTATTGGAAAACTAGCTGATATTTATAAATAGTGATATTTATAAATTGGTAAAAAAAGCGAAATTTTGTGTAAACTTATCAGGTACATAAAATATTATGGGACCTATTATTGAAGCTGTGAAGTCCTTTTTCGAGCTTGCTGATAGTAACATTATGTATTGTAGTAGAGATTTTTATTGTAATAATTTGGAATAAACGTTATCTATATTATTTTATGGACAACGTCATAATACTGGTTATTATAATAATAATCGCACTATACAGCGATAAACGCCGAATTGCTGTAAACAAACTGCTAAGCTAGGGGTCCTGAGTCCATTCCCAGGTCAAGTCATATTGAGTTTTTCTATGAAATGCTCAGTAGCAGCTTGGAGTTAGGATTTTCCCGATTAATGACTCGCTCTTATTTCATGAACCTTAAAGGACTTGATTTTGACTATCATTATATACACTATGGTAAAAAACCCTGCCCTGTCGTCGTGCCCAATTGCACAATTATCCCAAAATCCGACAAATTTGTGAAATGTTATAAAACAATCATGAGCCTTATTATGTTTGGCACCCAAGGATGGTTTCGCTACCATCGTAAGTATTGCCATTTCAGATTCGTCGTTTTATAATAATTATTTTCCGGGTTTTTTTTTCTTGTAAATTGAAAATGGTTATATCAACGGATCTCGATACCTAATAATACCTTTACGGGTCGGATAGGGTTTTCTTAACAAATTATATATCGATGTGGCTATAAAAAAATGATGATGACATCGAGTGCTTAAACACTGAGACCCTTCTAGTAATTATCGACTTTGATCCAACTTTGACATTCAATGTTCACACATCCTTATATCGCAATATTGTACCAGTGAAGATTGTAATACCATTTATTTTAAGAGTGTTTCTTGCCGGATTCTTCTCCATAGGATCAACCTTTTAGTATCGTGCGACTAGAATCATAACGCTTCATAAACGCTTGTAAAAGCTTATTTGAAATAAAAACATTTGAACTTCGTTTTCTTCTAGGCAAGCGCGCTCTATCGTAGATCGCAGTATCGCTTAACATCAGGCAAACTGGCGATCAAGCGTAAGCCTATCAAGAATAAAAAAAAAACGAACTTCGAACTTGAACTTGACCGCGGCAATATATAAATTCAACAATTAATGTTGTACTCACAAAAAATAGAAAAAAAAAACATTCCAGTCCAGTTTTAAGTACAAGCGTTTTGCAACGCTGTAGGAAATCTTATTCCAAGTACACGACTATGTTCTATCGCGATTAGTCCCTGATAAAAGGGTGGAGGGATCTCATTTCCGTCGGCGTGGACTCGTGTCCGACCCGGCAGAGGAAATGACGTTACGTTCCCAGTTTATTCCCTTGAATTTATAAACGGTTTCACCAGTTCGAATTATGAAAAAAAAAAGTTTCAGTGGAGTTGTAATTAGGGGGTCACTGACACGGTAAATATGGCTCAGTGGGCTTGTACGAATTACGTTTGCTTTGTTTTTATTAAAGAGGCTTAAGAGTCCGTCCGCATGTCTCTTACAAACGTAATACCGATACAAATCGTAATTCAAACACAATTTAATCAATTTCTGTTATTATTCGGATTCCGATGCAGTTAATCTAGGTTCCTACTATTCCATTACGTCCGAAATACTTCACAGGAAATAAATGTAAGCAAATGCAATTTTTGATAACTTCACCAAGTTTGAAACGATTTTCCGGTCTTTTATGTCCAGTGAAGTAGTGGCAGACGAAATAGTACCGTAGGAACCTAGATTAACGGTATAAAAATACGAATACTAACATAATTTGATATTAATATTGTCTGGATTACGATTTATTTCGGTATTACGTTTTTGTGGGCAATTCAAGCTCCGCCGGACTCTTAAATAATAGCTGTTCGTTCATGTCCATTTGCGGCTACGTAATAACAAAGTTTTGCTTACTACGGTGAGTATATGGATGAGCGACCATTCTTAACAAGACTCCATCGTGTTTAGAATTAAGCAGTACTGGCCCGTAATAACACCAAAATCTCTTGTTGAATTGACCAATAAATTTTTTTAAGACTCTCGGTGCTGAACTACGGACGCTCTCTGTTGCACGGTTCTCACACATCCTAATTGAATTGCCAACATATACATTTTAATATTGTAATTATTGTATGCCCATAGGGTGGGACATAGCTGACCACTTTAAATTCATGAACATCTGTATTTTGTACGTACCTGTAACCCACAATAAAATTTGATTTGATTAGATATATAGTTGTACTTTCATTGTAATATATATTTTTTTCATTAACATTCACAATAAATTATAAAAAATAAATGACCTATTTTATCATTAATTCATTATAATTAAAACCTGTACGCGATTTATTAATTATCTTTTATGCAAATACACCTCCCGATGAAAGGCGGGACCTTGTACACGGTCAGGAGTTCACGAGTTTCACGAAAAAAAGAAAAATACGTATCTATAACAACTCTTTCGAAACAATGTTAGTTTTTAGATTTCGAACCAAAAATCACAAATCTGAAATAACGAAGCCTAAACCAACAAAGCCTTTACACTCGGATTGCGATAACGATCAAAAGAATAATTGTGTTGGTTTGTGGGCCTTTAAACTATGGAGCAGTGATGAAGCAGTAATAGCCTAGTGATATGACCATAGGACTGCCAAGTCAGAGGTCTCGAGTTCGAATCCAAGACTCTGACTTTTCGAAGTCATGTGAGTATTAATAGTTAATTATCACGCGCTTAAACGGTGAAGGAAAACATCGTGGGGAAACCTGCATGCCTGAAAGATTTTCTCGACGGCGTGTGAAGTCTACCAACCCTTATTAGGTTAGCGTGGTGGACTATAGCCTAATAGCCCTCATTCTGAGAGAAGACTCGTGCGCAGCAGTGGGACAATGTAATGATTTGATTATGTTATGTTAATAACATAATCAAATCATTACATTGTCCCAATGATTTGATTATGTTATGTTAATAGCCCTCATTCTGAGAGAAGACTCGTGCGCAGCAGTGGGACAATGTAATGATTTGATTATGTTATGTTAATAACTATATAATTGTCCCACTGCTGCGCACGAGTCTTCTCTCAGAATGAGGGCTATTAGGCTATAGTCCACCACGCTAACCTAATGCGGGTCCATAGTTTATATAACTACCAACCTCCATAGTTTATATAACTATAAACTATGGAGAGCTCTTGGAGGTGGGCTGTTCGACTATTTTGAATGTCATCGATAAGTGTTGTATTCGTTTAAGTAGGTATTCTCCATTTACGTTAGTTTGTCTATATTAATATCTGCAACTGAATATCGACGTTTAAAGGTCAATATACATACGTATCGTTTGTCAAACTTTGAGTCGAAATGAGATTAATAGGTATTAACATAACATAACATACCATCACGCCTGTTGTTTAGGCCTTAACGGGACTTAATAAAAGCAGCAGTGGACTGTATAAATTAGGTATAATATTTTGCTGTAACAATTCACGCGGATATGCACAAGGAAATGCCCGTAGTCTCACGCGTCGATCAGCTGAGTAGTGAGCGGAGGCGCGGCGCACGCGCAGCCAGCTTCGGTCCCCCGCACCCTGCGCCTGCCCCGGTGTCGTCCGTCGCATGATGCGCCGACACCTGTATTCCCCGAAGGGTTAGGCAGAGGCGTACTAATGTACACCCACAGTTCGCCGGTATGTTTAGGTCCCATGTAATAGGGGGCGAGCCTATTGCCATTAACCGGGCACAAATCCAGACTCCGAGCTGCTACTGAGAATTTCATAGAAAAACCCAATAACACTTTGCTCGACCTGGGGATCGAACCCAGGACCTCTAGCGTTGCAGTCGCGCTTGGGACCACTAGACAAATGAGGCAGTCAATAGGACTGGACGGATAATAGGTATTATTTTAATATTAACGTGGGAGAGCCATGCTTCGGCACGAATGAGCCGGCTCGAACGGAGTGATACTTTGGCCTCGCAGAAAACCAGCGTCAAACAATGTTTACGTTGTGTTTCGCCGAGTGAGTGAGGTTACCGGAGGCCCATACCCCTTTTAAAGGGCGAGCAACGCACTTGACACCTCTGGTGTTGCGGGTGTCCATGGGCGGCGGTAATCGCTTACCATCAGGCGATCCGCCTGCTCGTTAGTTGCCCTATTCCATAAAAAAAAACAATAAAGTAAAAAAGAACTACTTCATTAGACTAGAGGTCCCAAGCGTGACTTGGGGCCACAAATCCAAACTCCGAGCTGCTACTGAGGATTTAATAGACAAACCCAATAACACTGCTCGACTTGGGAAACGAACACAGGACCTCTAGCGGTCGCGCGGGTCACTTGGCAAAAACCCTTATTATGTTTCATGTCTATTTCAGATAAGTTTATGGTTTCCATTTTCTAATGTATTATTATATACGTTTCTAACTATTAACAGTTACTGAGGAAATAGGTTCGTATATAAAAAAAACAATATTTTTCCGTTCATTAATTCATCATACTTCTTTATTAATTAATTTACATTTGTCATTCGTCTTCATACACAACTAGTATGGAACAGAACATCAGCAGGCTTACTCTTGAAAACAATACAAGACCAATCCAAACGTGATCCGATTTCAATGTCAATTTGGCTGTCGGGCGATTTCGTACTCTTGAGCACAAATCCGTTAACCTTGTATCGGCATCCCTGATTGGCCAGTGATTGGGTCGTTTCCCAATCCTATTTAGTTCACTCAATCACCGTGCAATATTGAAACATTTTGGCGCTAGTATCGGATTCAAGAGTACGAAACTTGACGAAACGGCAGAATTCCAATGTCGATGTATCGGAATTGAGTTCAAGAGTAAGCCCCCAGAACGCATCCACTTCTTCTTCTTCTATTTTCTTTGTGGCAATTGAGTCGGTGGCGACTATTTTGCCAATGTCAAGTTATTTGTGTTTTGACATTCGGCAGTCAACACATCCACATGCGCGAGACACAGAGCGAATTATTTATTTTGTCTAAATTGTCATTTTTTATTTTTTATTTTGACAATGTCATTTTTTATTGTCTTTTTATCCATTTCATAACACGGAATCACGGCGATCTCAACAAAAAACTTTAATATTTCAAAAAATATTTTTCTATATTTAGCCACTGTAAAATAACAAGTTTTTTTGTGATTTTGATTTATCATAAAATGAAGGATTTTTCCCAACTTTATTTTGTTTTGTACCAGGCTGGGCCCAAGAGTGGGCAATGTCCTTTGTGCAACCAACGAATTTATAAGAGAGGGTTGGTGATATTTAGCCCATAGAGCTGAGTCTCTCTCCAACAATCATAAAATAATTGCGTTATAGCAAAAGTATCCCGTAATAATCCTCTTATCGAATCCAACTTAGTCAAAATTCTTTCTCGATTTCAACAAATTAAAAAATACTTTTTTAATAATAAAAATTGTAAGTCGAACTCATTGTCAACTTTTCATTAAATTTAATAAACCCCTCGCGAAGTTTGGCTCAGCTATTGGGGAGATAAAATTAAAAAATATCAGGTAGAAAAAAAGATAACGGAGGCAAAAGCGTCACACAGGTGCGTTACCCATTTATATTCTTTCTGAAGCTGAAATTGGGTATTATAATGTCTCGTTTCACAGTATGACAGAGAATTTGCACTTCATAAGCTTTAAATTGGTCATTAGGCCTCCCCGTCGTCAAATAAGCGTGGCAATAAACTGTGAAATATTTATTGTAACGTCTTCGCTCGCGTGTTGAGATGGGATGTGTTCAGTAAATTTTGTATAACCCAACGCGATATTACGTGTGAATTGTTCGTTGTCAGCTGAATATCATGACGTCAACGAGGTGGAATCTTAAGGAGTTATCAACGGAGATTCGTGTGGAATTAACTAAGTAGGTTAAGTTAATAAAGGCAGATTGTGCGGGCTCGTGTGATGAATTTTGGTGGGACGTGTGTTTCTACATGCGGTGTTTAATGTCCTTATTACGTGGTTCTTCCTTTACCTGGTTCCAAAAAAAATCTTTGACGGTATTTCTTTTTGTTTGGCAAATATGTGCACCTATTTCGATTTACTTATTCCAATTTTGAATCTGACTATATTACCTACCTACCTACCTACCCTACCTACCTACGATATGTGGTTCGGGGTGGCTTAAAGCGTGTATCCAACCAGAAGACGCAGGTTCGAATCCTGCCCGCGATTAAATTTTTCCTTCACTAAAATAATCTGACTATAGGTTTTGAGAATACACCACAAAATTCAAAATTATTGAAGTTTGTTTTCTCTTCCTAAAGATAGCATTTTTTATTATACAGCATATTTTCAGTCCCACTTCTGAGTATACTGTAAGTGTAAAGGATCCGAAACATCGGAAATTGAATAATATTACAAAAATACAACATGTTAGAATCCATGAATATTGTAATTGTTGAGACACTCATTATATTTTTTTATTGTATTTTAATGAGCACAAGACTACAAGACTTTCAATATTCTGTAAGTTTATACCAAGGTTGATTATTTGGAATTATTTTCATTCAGTTCAATTCAGTCATAGACTCAGGGCCTGATTTACCCATAGGCTAATAAGGCTAGAGCCTAGGGCGCAGGGACCTAGGGGGCGGCGGGCGCGGCGCTGAGCTGAGACTTACTTAATTTTTTTTTTATTCGTGGTAGGCTTACGCTTGTCCGCCAGTTCGCCTGATGTTAAGCGATACTGCGATCTACGATGGAGCGCGTTTGCCTAGAACATAATATTATTTGGTAATCTTGGGAAATCCTGCGTGCGCTCTCACACTAAACGGCACGTAAACCCGTCGCGCCACGCGCCGCGTTCTTTGCACAGCAAATTAAAACAGTTTTTTTCGGCTGTTTGTTATTTTTTCTTTCATTTCGTTTGACACTCAGGTGAGAGTGGGATAGGTGGATTGAGTGCAAAAAGAGAAGTAATTAGGTTAGTGAGGAGTTATTTATTTTGATTGCATAATAATCAAGTAATCAAGACGAGCCAAGTGGGGCGCAAGGGCACTACATACCTACCTTTTCTCGAAGTGCTTCGTCGTTTTTTTGAACCAAAATCCTCGGGAGATAACCAAAATCATCGGGATATGATATCTATAGTAGACTTATTAAACACTAGCTTTTGCCAGCGACTTCGTCCGCGTGGAATAGTTACTTTGTTCCCTAGTTCTTCGCCCGCGGTTTCACCTGCGTTTCCCCGTTCCTAAGGGTTGTAGCGTGATGTTTTATAGCTTGAAACCTTTCTCATGAATCACTAATTTTACCAACATTTCCCTTCACTGCTCTGCTCCTATTGATCGTAGCGTGATGAAAAGTATACTATAACCTGTGGTTTGGGCTGTGCGTTGATAGATCACTATGTCAGTCAGTCAGTCACCTAACGTAAGAGTAGACAAATATAATCAGAAAGCTCTGAACTGTTAAGCTATCGGGAGTTACACGTGTTATTGTGAGTCAACCATAAAAGATAGACATTTGCTGTCGTGGAATATTTTATATAATTTTAAGGAGAACATTTCCGTCATACATGATTTCTGTGTAGCTTTAACCATTAAGGCTGCACACCCGACGGAAGCTTAAAAAATGGAGTAAGTTCTCCTGTTTTCCCAACATTTCCCTTCACTGCTCTGCTAGTATTGATCGTAGCGTGATGAAAAGTATACTATAACCTGCCCAGGAGTATGAAGAACAATTGTACCAAGTTTCGTTGAAATCCGTCGAGTGGTTTTTGTTTCTATAACGAACATACAGACAGACAGACAGACAGACAGACAGACAGACAAAAATTTTACTGATTGCATTTTTGGCGTCAGTATCGATCCCTAATCACCCGCTGATAGTTATTTTGGAAATATATTTCATGTACAGAATTGACCTCTCTACAGATTTATTATAAGTATAGATATAAAGTTTCAATTGCATAGCTCTTATACTTTAGACTTTATTGATATCTAAAATCCCCGACTTCATCACAGAC
Organism: Acronicta aceris; assembly: GCA_910591435.1. NCBI lineage: Eukaryota > Metazoa > Arthropoda > Insecta > Lepidoptera > Noctuidae > Acronicta > Acronicta aceris. The sequence continues at coordinate 15,312,477 of OU342762.1, read as the reverse complement.
TCACTTACACTGATGATCATTAAAAATCATAGGGTATTTCCTGAAGTCCTAGAAAGCTGAAATTTGCTATAAAAGCTAGTATTAGTACACAAGCAACAAAAACATTATAAAACTTTTACCCCCAACCTCTTAAACTTGGCGATGGAACTTTGTATGAGAATTTTGACGCTAGAGGTTTGAAAATTTATATAGAAACTCCTTGTTATCTATATCTATACTTATAATAAATCTGTAGAGAGGTCAATTCTGTACATGAAATATATTTCCAAAATAATAACTATCAGCGGGTGATTAGTGATCGATACTGACGCCAAAAATGCAATCAGTAAAATTTTTGTCTGTCTGTCTGTCTGTATGTTCGTTATAGAAACAAAAACCACTCGACGGATTTCAACGAAACTTAGTACAATTGTTCTTCATACTCCTGGGCAGGTTATAGTATACTTTTCATCACGCTACGATCAATAGGAGCAGAGCAGTGAAGGGAAATGTTGTGAAAATGAGTGATTCATGAGAAAGGTTTCAAGCTATAGGTAAAACATCACGCTACAACCCTTAGGAACGGGGCAACGCAGGTGAAACCGCGGGCGAAGAACTAGGGAACAAAGTAACTATTCCACGCGGACGAAGTCGCTGGCAAAAGCTAGTACTTATAATAAATCTGTAGAGAGGTCGATTCTGTACATGAAATATATTTCCAAAATAACTATCAGCGGGTGATTAGTGATCGATACTGACGCCAAAAATGCAATCAGTAAAATTTTTGTCTGTCTGTCTGTCTGTATGTTCGTTATAGAAACAAAAACCACTCGACGGATTTCAACGAAACTTGGTACAATTGTTCTTCATACTCCTGGGCAGGTTATAGTATACTTTTCATCACGCTACGATCAATAGGAGCAGAGCAGTGAAGGGAAATGTTGGGAAAATGGGTGATTCATGAGAATGGTTTTAAGCTATAAAACATCACGCTACAACTCTTAGGAACGGGGCAACGCAGGTGAAACCGCGGGCGAAGAACTAGGGAACAAAGTAACTATTCCACGCAGACGAAGTCGCTGGCAAAAGCTAGTTAAATAATAAAATACTTATTTCAGGATTTTTAGTAAATCGGGGGGTGATTTGACCCTTTGAATTTGGGGATGGAAGTTTGTATATGTTTTCCCATACAAACTTAATTTCATGCTGGAGATCTGAGAATTATACAAGTACACAGACTTCATATTACAAATTAAAAAATGCGTGTTTCAGATTTTAAAAATCATCCCTCAACCCCTTAAATTTGGGGATAAAAGTGTATAATTATGGTGCTTTCGTCAGGTGTCAGAATTACTACATTATTATACCTATACTATTATGATTATGATTAGCCTGGTGTGTCCCACTGCTCATATATCGCGATCTTTTGCTATTTGGACCCAATGGTTGAGAATGGATGAGTTACATGTCAAATGCCTTCTTTATGCTGATGATCAGGTTCTACTTGCATCGTCAGCGGAAGAGTTGCAAGACATGGTAACTTTAACGAATGAAGCATACAAGATGAAGGGCATGAAAATAAATGTTAGTAAGACGAAAGTGATGGTTTTTGAAAGAGAAGAAGATGTATGTGTGTGTGATATAAAGATAGAGGGTAAGAGTGTGGAACAGGTGAATGAGTTTGTTTATTTGGGAAGTGTGTTTACTAGGGATGGTAAGATTGATGCAGATGTGGAAAGGAGAGTGAATGCAGGAAATAAAGTGAATGGTGCTATGCATGCAGTTGTGGTTAACCAGTCCGTGTCAAAAAAGGCACGGTTGGGTATCCACAATGGTGTGTTGGTACCTACACTTATGTATGGAAGTGAATGTTGGGTATGGCAGAAGAGACATGAAAGTAGAATAAATGCAGTGGAAATGCGTTCCTTGCGAAGTATGTGTGGTGTAACTCGGAATGATAGATTGAGGAACAGTGTGATAAGACAACGTTGCGGGCTGAAAGATGATGTAGTGACGCGTATTAAGAAGAATATGCTGAGATGGTTTGGACATGTTGAAAGAATGAATGAAAGACGATTAACGAAAGGAATTTATAAGGCGAATGTCAGCGGCAGCGCCGGTAGAGGTCGCCCAAGAAGGACATACGCCGATCTGATTGGCGAAATCCTTCAAAAAGGTCAGGTGCGTAGCACTCGCAACCGGCGTGTATGTATGAAAAGATGTATGAATGTGGAAGAAACAAAAGAAGTATGCAAGAATCGTAGCAAGTGGCAGTCTATAGTTTCTGCCTACCCCTGTGGGAGAAAGGCGTGAGTGTATGTATGTATGGACCCAATCTACATTAAAGGAATCAAAATAGTCACGCCATATCTTTTTTGGTCTGTCGCGACGCCGCCTATCGGTATTAGGGCTCCACTTAGTGATCATTTCATCCCACCGATCATCGGACATGCGACAGACATGGCCAGCCCAACGCCACTTAAGCTTGGCGACCGTTGGGACTACGTCAACGATTTGGGTTTTGGAACGCAATGTAGTGTTTCGTATACGATCTGTTAATTTGTATGCTATGCTCCATCGCCCGCTGACAAACCCTGAGTTTGGACTTTTGAGTACTCGTGAGTGACCAAGTCTGTGCTCCGTAAGTTAATATGGGGAGGATACACATATCCATGAGTTTCCTTTTTAATTAAATGGGAAGAGTACCCTTCATCAAGTCCTTCATAGACCAATAGCTCTTCCAGGAATTTTCAAAGATACTCATCAACGTATTGCGTATCTCTTTTAATATTGATGTGCCCTACAGGGTCCAACATGGTTCTTGTTTAAATTACACCACCTCATTGTACATTAAGGTATGTTAATAAAAAATATGAAGATGAATATTGTATATCCGCTGCATTAATAGCGATTGAGCGCTTAGTTGTGTTAGACATGATTTTGGCCTTGGTTATGTTCATTTAAAGTCCAATCTCTAGGCTTACGGTGTTTAGGTCTTCAAGCATGTTTTGAAGTTCTTGGGCGGAATATGCAAACAGTACAATGTCGTCGGCGAAACGGAGGTTAGATAACCTCGTTCCTCCGACCTCAATGCCCTTCCCAGCTATTAAATAATATTAGTAAGGATTCTCAAAGTAATAGAGCAAATGTCGCAAGGATTCAACATCTTTTTTAAATTTCTTCTTGTACATTTTTAGGACAAAATAAATAGAGTGTAAAAATAAATGTTGGAATTATTTGGTTCCTGTCGTTTACCTACTTACTGGTTTTTGAAAGAGAAGAAGATGTATGTGTGTGTGATATAAAGATAGAGGGTAAGAGTGTGGAACAGGTGAATGAGTTTGTTTATTTGGGAAGTGTGTTTACTAGGGATGGTAAGATTGATGCAGATGTGGAAAGGAGAGTGAATGCAGGAAATAAAGTGAATGGTGCTATGCATGCAGTTGTGGTTAACCAGTCCGTGTCAAAAAAGGCACGGTTGGGTATCCACAATGGTGTGTTGGTACCTACACTTATGTATGGAAGTGAATGTTGGGTATGGCAGAAGAGACATGAAAGTAGAATAAATGCAGTGGAAATGCGTTCCTTGCGAAGTATGTGTGGTGTAACTCGGAATGATAGATTGAGGAACAGTGTGATAAGACAACGTTGCGGGCTGAAAGATGATGTAGTGACGCGTATTAAGAAGAATATGCTGAGATGGTTTGGACATGTTGAAAGAATGAATGAAAGACGATTAACGAAAGGAATTTATAAGGCGAATGTCAGCGGCAGCGCCGGTAGAGGTCGCCCAAGAAGGACATACGCCGATCTGATTGGCGAAATCCTTCAAAAAGGTCAGGTGCGTAGCACTCGCAACCGGCGTGTATGTATGAAAAGATGTATGAATGTGGAAGAAACAAAAGAAGTATGCAAGAATCGTAGCAAGTGGCAGTCTATAGTTTCTGCCTACCCCTGTGGGAGAAAGGCGTGAGTGTATGTATGTATGGACCCAATCTACATTAAAGGAATCAAAATAGTCACGCCATATCTTTTTTGGTCTGTCGCGACGCCGCCTATCGGTATTAGGGCTCCACTTAGTGATCATTTCATCCCACTGATCATCGGACATGCGACAGACATGGCCAGCCCAACGCCACTTAAGCTTGGCGACCGTTGGGACTACGTCAACGATTTGGGTTTTGGAACGCAATGTAGTGTTTCGTATACGATCTGTTAATTTGTATGCTATGCTCCATCGCCCGCTGACAAACCCTGAGTTTGGACTTTTGAGTACTCGTGAGTGACCAAGTCTGTGCTCCGTAAGTTAATATGGGGAGGATACACATATCCATGAGTTTCCTTTTTAATTAAATGGGAAGAGTACCCTTCATCAAGTCCTTCATAGACCAATAGCTCTTCCAGGAATTTTCAAAGATACTCATCAACGTATTGCGTATCTCTTTTAATATTGATGTGCCCTACAGGGTCCAACATGGTTCTTGTTTAAATTACACCACCTCATTGTACATTAAGGTATGTTAATAAAAAATATGAAGATGAATATTGTATATCCGCTGCATTAATAGCGATTGAGCGCTTAGTTGTGTTAGACATGATTTTGGCCTTGGTTATGTTCATTTAAAGTCCAATCTCTAGGCTTACGGTGTTTAGGTCTTCAAGCATGTTTTGAAGTTCTTGGGCGGAATATGCAAACAGTACAATGTCGTCGGCGAAACGGAGGTTAGATAACCTCGTTCCTCCGACCTCAATGCCCTTCCCAGCTATTAAATAATATTAGTAAGGATTCTCAAAGTAATAGAGCAAATGTCGCAAGGATTCAACATCTTTTTTAAATTTCTTCTTGTACATTTTTAGGACAAAATAAATAGAGTGTAAAAATAAATGTTGGAATTATTTGGTTCCTGTCGTTTACCTACTTACTGACAGTCTGATTCAAAGATGTTATAGGTAACGTAAGCTCTCTTCTGTACATAAGAATGAAAAGGTAGAACAGAGGACTGACAGGCTGGGGGGCGCATATTCATAGTTAGCCTAGGGTGGTCGGAACTCTAAATCAGGCACTGCATAGACTTCCAAAGAGACCGGCGACGCGGCTGTTTACCACTGTCCAATGACACCCAGCGACCTTTGCCAAGTCGTTTGTCCATCTGATTGAAGGCCGTCCTACACTGCGTTTTCACTTGAGTACTTTTTTGTTCAGGATGCGCCAGACGATTATTAGGTAAAAGTATCGTCCTAAACTGCATCAATAGCCTAGTGGTCCTATCTTATCTTTTATGAGGCCGAGGCAGCAAGGCCTCAGTGCACATCGACCCAATGAGATCTTTTGTGCTTCCCTTAGATAACTATTCCTCACCCAGTTCTACAAACAGGTCTTCCCTGAGCTTTATAATGATGCCTGGGGATTGAGGGGGAGATACTGGGTTCGATAGGGCTATTCTATAAAAATCTCAGTAGCTCGAAGTTTCAATTTATGCCCGGTTAACGGCAATAGGGACGCCCCCTATAACATGGGACCTAAATGTACCTGGAAACAGTATTAACTTAACTTAACTTATTAACTTAACTTATTACAACAGTGAGTGTATATTACCTCTATCTAACCTTTAGATAAGTACCTCTGCCTAACCCTTCGGGGAATACAAGCGTGATGCTATGTTATGTATGTTACCGTCCTCCATTCTTTTATTTACATGGCCACTCTTTGACCGCAGCGGTCAACTTGGTGAGGTCCACTACCGCAGCAGATAATATACAGTATTTCTCATTACCGGTAAATTGGTGCCAATTAAAAGTTACCACACCCTTGCCGCTTGTTTCCGCCAGCAAAATATATGAGTGCTAACAATTTTCCACGTGGTAAACTTTACGTTGACAGCACTTTATGTGATTTTTATAATATTCATTTTATGTTAGTGGGGTTTTTATTTTATTTTCCACATTAGTGTGGTCGTAAGTGCGACTGCTACGCTTGAAGTCCCGGGGTTGGGCTGTGCAAAGATAAGGCTGCGCTTCATACAGCACTACTACAGACAAATCATGAATCGAGCAAGTGAATATTGTAACGCAACTTGATTAAATAAGTATAAATGCTCGACACCAACCGTCGGGCCGTGGTCCGCCAAGCAAAACACCTGCCTGGTCGGAGGATCCTCCCTTTGGTGGGTGGGGCAACACTCCTCGCCCCACACCTCGCTTCTTCACAATAGTATGGGACAAATTATAATCATCGGCCGAATAAAGACTCCGACTGCTGGACTATACCCATCCAAATTTATTCTAGTACAAATTATCTGAAAACTTTTGGTCAGTTATAAGGACCATAATGTTTTTCTTTTAGCTTTGCATTTTTTATTAGTTACAATGTTTTTTTACTGTAAGTAAATATTAAATAAATATTAAGCGTAGATGGAGGGACAAGTTTGACTTCTGCCGAAAGGACTGACTCACTAGCGGAGAATGGGGATGTGTTGAAAAGAAGCGAGTTTAAGACCTGCAATGGAACAATACACACAAATGATTTAGGTAGATGAAATGTAGGTATAATGAAATTTTAACCTCGGGCTTAGAGATTTTGGTAAATATTGCCTTAGAGCGAAATCTAATGTAAAGATTGCGATATATAATTTGGAAACAAATTATGTGTCTCCAGAACCTATTTTAGTAGTCTAAATGAAAAAGAAACAAACGGGAATCTACGAAAATTAGTAGGACGCACGCACAAAAGCAGCTTTCGTCGGATATATCTCCAATTTGGCGCCATTTTGGAGGGTTGATACATACGCATTCGATTCCTTATGTCAACAATGTTTATTCAATCCCTTGGAAATGAGTGGAATGTGTACTTTGCGGATATACCGTGTCGTGTCTCGTTAACAGATCCAATTGTACTCGCACGTTGTTCGGATATCGGTGGCGGATAAAAATAATGTTTGCTTTGCATGTTACTGTTTTTTTCTGGTGTGTAGGGTTGGCAAAAATATACGTGGTTGTAGCCTTTCTTTATTTGAAAAACATAGCTTAGAAGCACACTAATGTTTCCCCTAATTAATATTGTTCGAATAATGTTATTACTGTCATGTTTACTTGCATATTTCTACAAAGTTTTATAGTCTCGTTCGCAAACATGTGACGTTCACTCAAAACGGATAATTTCTATATATATAATATATTTTTTTAAACGTTGCCCAACACTAGCATTTTCTCCTGTATCGTGTGACGTTTATAATTTTAAATCTAGAATTAATAGTTTTTTTTTTAACATCAGATCTATATTATCTGAATTAAATTAAATTATTTTACTATGTACACTATTTACATAAAATTCATGAACGTAAAAAAAAGCTATATATATAAATCTAAAAGACAGGCGTGACTAAGCGTCAAAGTATTCCTCGGTATCGCTGTCGTCCGGGAAGGTGCCCAGAAGACTGGCAGCATTGCCACGCTGAATGGCAATGCTTATGCGCTGTCCTAGGAACAAGCCAGCCCTCTGGTCACGTGAAGTGTCGACCAGTCTCCTTGAAATTTCCTTGAAAAGGAGACGAGCACTCGGACCCCACGACCCGAGCGTTTCGACCCCAAACGGCTCAAAAATATAGTTACCCGACAGGTAACTATACTTGCGCCGTTTGAGAGTCTCTGCAGCAGCAGCAGCAGCGCCAGGGCAGCCAGCTGAACTTGGAAGATGGGATGGAGCAAGGGTGCCAACACAGGTTGCGTTCCACACCAAAGGCCTACCCATTTTCCAAGGTAAAAGGGACATACCATCTGGTCTCTTCCCATCGTCACGCACCAAGCCATTCGGTTCTAAAACAGCTGGTACGCCGGCGGTGGCAAGAGCACGACGAAGAATGTCGTTAATGCTGGCATGTCGCGCTATGCGGCCTGCACTCCTACAGCACGACAGGCCATGATATCCAAGGCTGTCGACAACCTCGCCACAGTTACAGCGATGCGGAGCAACACACGGAGCGCCAAGACGGAGACAGGTAGCTAGCCGAAAGGTGGTATCATCCAACATAGTCCCTGTGTTGGATGAAGGAAGTGCTCGAAGCCAGAGACCTGATTCCCATTCACCCACAGCCATCAGACGAGCACGCTCTGCAGTATTGACTGACGTATACTAGACTACTGAGTAGTTCTTTCCGCGTCAAACTGCAAAGCGGCCCATCCCAAAGCCTTTGGGAAGATGGGACCAGGGGAAAATCAGTACTGGGACAAGCCATTCTCCAAACGTTCATAGCATCAGCCAGAAACGGTACTTCCAAATCAACCAGAGAAGGTCCTAAGATATCTCTGGCAAATTTTTCGGTACTGTGGACTGAGGATATGAACGCGGGTAAACTGATACTAGAAATTTTGCGAGAAAGAAACTGATAGAAATGATTATGTTTTGAAATAGTCTACATAAAAACCTCCTCCTATATCATCCTTAGTTACGTTCCTACTAGTCAATCCAAGTAACTTAAGTGTATATAAGTCGAACCTGTATGGCCAGTTCTATCTCTTTTATTTAATTACGCGCCTTACCAAATTCAAAAAGCTATTTAATCAAATGTACACAAGCTATTCACTCACCATTTCATTCGCAATAAATTAAAGTGAAATTCGTTATTTAAATTGCAAGAAGCCAGCATCATCCGCTTGAAATAAACACACATTCACGGAAAGCAGTATAAATCAAAACCAACAGGGCTCTGTAAGGCCAATCAAAGGCACTTTTTGTTATTCAATCCCGTTGCTTTCAGCTAAAAAAAGGTCTGGAGATCTTTCGAAAAGCGCTTTTCATGAGCTAGGAACCGTTTCATATCAACTCGAAATAGAGTGTGCATAGTGCATTGCGTCGTTGTTCAAACATTCCAAGACGCACTCATTCAAATTGTACACTCCACTTAGACGTCGGCTTTCTTGCATCGTTCGCATAATCGTAGGCAATCTTGCTTCGTACGGTACGGGAACGCACCGATTTTTGTAAACATTTAGAAGGCTTGGGGCAATATTTGTTCTCAGATTTTTAGTTAGTGTGCGAGTTAAATAGCTTGGTATTCCCGGAAGGGTTAGATATAGGTATTAATAGTGCTGATTGATACGTACACGTTTGCTGGTATTTTCTAGGTTTCGTATAATAGGCGACTCTATTGGCTTTAACCACGATCAAATTTTTATATAATATATTTATTTAATTAATAATCGTCTAGTTAAATCAAGAAATTGTTCAGTGACTATAATAATAACTCATTATCAAAGTTATTGATCTCAGATGCTGGTAAGCGTGGGTTCAATTATTGGGTCGACAAAGTGTTATTGAGTTTCGTATTAATGCTAAAAATGACGGCAGGATTTTTTGAAATAAAAAATTAGCACTTATGTATATAAGCTAAGTTTAGGTATAAAAAAAAATACCGATTTCATTCACAATCGTACGTTTGAATTTGTCTATATTCTGTATCTAGTTTATCTATAGTCTCTGCCTACCCCAATGGGAGACAGGCGTGAAAATATGTATGTATGTTATATGAATCCAAAAATGCTGTAGGTACTATTGTGGATTGCTTGAAAATCTATGTAATGGCGAATTAAAGAAATTTAAAACGAATATTGTTGTATATGAATTGCTTCTTTAAAATTATTATAGTTTCGTTCAAACTTTTGTTTATAGAGATCATATTTCTAAAACCAGAAACGAATAAGTAATAGGAGTAAGTAATAATGAGGCCACCATTCCTACTAAATGATGCGGTTATAAAACCGCAGAGAACGAACGGAAAACTGTATACATAATACCTACTTTTTGCCTTTTGAAATTATTTCTTGGTAACATCCCTTAGTTTTACAAAAGAATTGAAGACGTAGATTCTGTGGTTGAGTTATCTAAGTTGACACCACTGTATTGCCAAATATATATTTTATTTTATTATTCTTGATAGGCCTATGCTTAACCGCTAGATCGCCTGATGTTAAGTGACACTGCAATCTACAATTGAGCACTCTTGCCTAGAAGAAACCGATTCACTCGTTATTTAAAGACAACCAGATTATATAATATGATCTATCGGGGAAGACCCATTCGGGAAGCATATTCCACATTTCAGCGATACGCATAGTTCGGATTTTAGGAATTTTCACGATTCGCCACTAAGCAATAGATAATCTGCTAAGATACGATCTAGGGAAATTCCCACTCGAATGGGATAAGAATAAATCAACGCGTACGTATCGAATGTTAACAAAATAGTAGGTATCATTGTTGCGTTTATTTTAAATCAGAACCACTCCAATAATGACGTCACAAGTCAAACGATATCAAAAGGCTCCTTTAACAGCGCCACGTCTACAGACGAATAGGAATACGAATGCTCTTTTCGGAATGAAAAGAAAACACTACGATGTTTCCCAGCATAAATTCTTAGCACTCGGCAAAATTGAAAAGTCCACTCAGTGTAAGCTTCCGTTTAGGTAGACGGCACAATCTCAAATTGTTTACGCTCTCGTGCCCCTTAAGACAAGAATGGCGGCTCTTTAGATGGCTAAGGAAATGAATATTAGAGTGTTTACATGTTTGTGTGTTCACTCCGTAAAATATGGACGGAGATAGAGGGGGTAAGTGTCGGATAATAGCTCTGCATGCTTTGTATAAAGTTTTGTGATACGGATTGATAAGTACCTTTTGTGTGAATTCTGTACGTTCCATCCCCAATTGACCATTTTTGGGGTCAAATTTAATTAGAGAGTAATAAAACCGGATGATCAAATTATTATCTCACAGAAAACCGGCGTCAAACAACGCTTACATTGTGTTTCGCCGAGTGAGTGAAATTACAGGACGCCCAATCCTCTTTTAAAAGGTCGGCAAAGCACTCGTGACTCCTCTGGTGTTGCGGGTGTCTACGTTCGGCGGTAATCGCTTACCATCAGGCGATCCGTCTGCTCACTTGCGCTTCTATCCCATAAAAAAATCTGATTATATTAGGTATTATTATTAGCTTTATTTATTTTTTAAATATGTTCATTAAAAAATATTGAACAAATAATTACAATAAATAGTAGCCCACTAGCATCTGGAGCTGATTCCAATCTACCAGTGATCAGGGCCCCAGAGAAAAAACGCTCCTAAAATGCAGGCCGTGTCCACTGTTCAGGAGTACTGCTTTCGGTACCAAGCCCTTATTATTATAAGTATATAGTGTCTCTCCCCTTCCTCTTCTTCCTCATCTGCTCGTTTGCCGAATAAACAGATACAAAAAAAACATATGATGGATATTCCAGACACCAATAGGACAGCAATATTATTAATATGAGAAGTAGGTAAGTATAAAAGATTTTGTGATTGCTAACAAGGTTGCCAACAACAACCTTTTTCCTGTTTACCCATTTTTTACCTAAATAATAGGTACAAATAACCGGAAAAAATGACAAAATTCATTTACACGTGGCAGATGACAAGATAAGGTAAAAGTTACTGAAATATAATGTAATGTTTTTTTTGATTGATGATGATTGAAATGATGAATGATGATTGAAATTTTGCCTTCACATTCTGAATTTACGTCATCACGGTAACTTGCCTCTCATAGATGTCACCAACGTCACCTTATGACGTAAATTCAGAATGTGAAGGCAAAATTTCAATCATACGGGTAGGGTTCGCGTGGCTTAGAGGTCAGAGCGTCTGGTATATCAAACCAGAAGACGCAGGTTCGAATCCTGCCCGCGATTGAATTTTTTCCTTTACTAAAAAATAACTTAATAATCTTAGCATGGAAAATGCAAAAAAAAAAACACAAAAAGATATTTCCGACATATTCCATTAATCGTTTACATTTTATCTACCACCAAGTGAATTATTTTTTGATCTTCACTAAACCGAACCATTTCCTCATTGTTTAACGCAAAAAACTGTAAGCGTTCAAATACAAACATACCACGAAATGTTGAAAGAGTTTTTAAAGGTCACGTCAAAAAGCGCCAGAGGATTGTAATCCGTAGCACGATTTTATTTACGCTACGTTTTTGCTACCAACTTATACTTTAGGTACATAAGGCTACAATTCTGTCTAAAGCATAAAAAAAAACTGTATAGATACTAACCATTTAGTTAAATTCATAAAATAGAAAGTAAGAAGGAAACACTTATTTTGCTGTACAAATGAGACTTGTAGATAACTATATAGGTATACATTCAATATATATATATATATATTTTTTTTTTTTAAAAAAAGCTTACTAGCAATATGGGTCGCACATTACTAGCATTCTTGGTAACCTGGTGCTAAGCTAAATGCTTGTGTTACGAGTGGGTTCACATCGGTAGTGCAATGGGTAGGTTTCGAACCGACAACCACATGACCGCAAATTTGACGCCCTAGCCATTAGGCTACCGCCGCAAATCAAAAGGAACATAGAGAAGATAGTACAGTGCCTCACGTTTGAGCTGAAAGGATCTGGTTCAGCTTAAGCCAAACAAATTGTCTGATGCTGGTTTTCAACCAATCCTAAATAGACATAACTTAGCACACTATTTAGCTTGCACTTAAATTATTTTTTTATAATAATAATAATAATTTATTGCCAGATTTTATAATTGTGTACATAAGTTGATCTCAAATAAAGTACCTAGAGAGAAAGTATAATATCCTACAAATTGTAAATTCGTACAGTAGTTTAAACCTCTGGCACCCAAGTTAAGATTAAACTTATGTTATGGGTGTCAGGTTCCTCGCTTAGATTGACACAGAATAGGATTATACTTATTTTCAGAGTGGAAAACATAATATATTTGACAACAATAAAGTTTTAAAAGTAAAGAAAAAATGAGTAATTAGTTGTGGAACTTCTCTGTGTCATATGTGCGCGATTGTGTGTATTTGTTGGGTGTGTGGGTGCGTGTGGGTGTGTCTGCGTTCGTGTGTGTATGCGTGTGTAAGTGAATGTGCATGTGTATGTCTATTAATGAAAAAATTGAAATAACGACAAAGAAAAAGATTATGTCATTATAACCCCATAATCTAAATCGTCGCTAATTAAAATGCTACATTCCTATAATACGAGTATGTACAATTGTATTCACTTGATATAAAAACTTTTACGCAATTTTACACCTTCTGCGTATAAAACTTAGGTTCAATTTAAGTAAAATAATACTTACATATAAATTCCTGATAGTAATCAATAGGGTTGTCGCATGCACTATTACAAGCAATAATGCAATACGTTATTGCTATAGATAAGGACAATATCTCGACGAGATATCAGAACCGTGTTTCACATGCATACTGTCAAAGTGATTTACGGAATTCACGGAATTATTAACTGGAGACTATGTTAGTATCTAATTTTGTTGCAATGTTGTGGTACAACCCTAGGTTTTACTGAAATAATTATATTATTATGAGCGATAACATAAAACTAACTATAAAATTCTCACATAGGGTAAGTACTAAGGCAGGGTAAGTACTACCTACGCTAGGGTAATTATTATACTAAGTATACGACATGTCACGATTTGCAATGATTGTTATTAGATGCAAAGCATTGGAAAGACATAGACATCAATCATAGAAAATTAATCACACTTACATAGAAGGTAAATAGTGCCGATTTTTATAACCTCGAAATTTCAAAATACATCTAATACATAATTAATTCAAATATTTTTTGATTTGTACCGTCTTATAGCGATTGCCTCGCCCCCATATCATGGATGCACAAGATTGTACAGCATTACACCTCTGCTTAACCCTTCTCTTGAAATAAAAAGCATTCTTTGTCCTTGTTTTCATTTTTAAAATTCCAAGTTTCTAGAAGATTTTTTGTTCCGTAACCTCGTACTGAAATACCTTCCCGTGACGTCACATCTCATCAAACGCCACGCATGTCGGCACAAGTCGACGAATTCCAATCTTTTTCCTTACACTCAATAAAATCAAAGAGTCTTCTCATGTCGCGTTTCAACATATCCTAAACGATTGCCAAACTTCCTATTAATCCCCTACTATGAGTAACTATTTGAGTCGAAAATGGGTAAAAAAGCCACAGGTTTTCTATAATAGTACAGACTTTATTCGCACCAATTTATTTGTTATGCTAAGCGATAATAATGTTTTTCTCATAAATACTTATTTTTAATGATCACAGTCCGATGCCGAAAGCTACACAAGTTAGTAGAGATATTTTTTTAGAAATAAAATAAAAGAAAATATCAAGTAAATACTCGTATATGTATGATTTTTTTCCAACAAAAATAAAAATAAACTTTAATGGAATTTTGTGGTACATTTTTATTTTTATAGCATTAACATTGAAGTGTAGGTCAGTAAAAATGTTTGATATTTTTGATACAGATATCAAAGGGGTAAAATATATGATGAATTACGATCAGAGTTACCATTATGTTATATTTGTTTTTTTTAACCAAGCGAAGTATGAAAAGTCTTGTTTGGATTTATTTCATCACAATGTTTTAAGTTTAAGTTACATTAACAATCACTTGTTCATCAATTTGATTACTCAGCTAACAAATTACCAATTCACGTGGGAGAGCCATGCTTCAGCACGAATGGGCCGGCTCGACTGGAGTGATACCATAGCCTCACAGAAAACCGGCGTCAAACAACGGTTAGATTGTGTTTTGCCGAGTAAGTGAGGTTACCGAAAGCCCAATCCCCTTTTAAAAGGCGGGCAACGCACTTGTGACCTCTCTGGTGTTGCGGGTGTCCATGGGCGGCGGTAATCGTTTACCATCAGGCGATCAGTCTGCCCGTTTGTCCCCCTATCCCATAAAAAAAATCACGGCTTTCACGGTCAGCATATTTCTATACCATGATCCAGTCTATATTAATGAATTTCTTTACTCGAAGGAATATTTTGAACGCTATTTTGAACTAACAAACTCATAAGTCACAAGTATCGAATTTAACATGGAAACAAATGGTAGGGACAATATTTTAATGCGATTGTGTTGTCTCTGATATTTGCAAGGGATTTAGCTATTTCTGTGCGTATAAGAAGTACTTCAAGCTTATATCTGTATGTAAGTGTTCAGTTTTATTTTGTGTTTCATGGCTATTAGAATAAACCTTAGTAAGCACTTATTATCGGGCCGGGCTCTGGTTTTTTTTATAAATCTCACAGAAAAGAGTGTTTTGTATAGTTGAAGAATAACCTTGAATGTAATTCAAAATAGCGAATTTTCGAATTTTGATGTGTTTTTTTATGGGATAGGAGGGCAAACGAGCAGACGGATCGCTTGGTGGTAAGCTATTACCGCCGCCCATGGACACCCGCAATACCAGAGGAGTCACGAGCGCGTTGCCGACATTTTAAAAGGGGATTGGGCCTCCGGTAACCTCACTCACTCGGCGAAACACAACGTAAGCGTTGTTTAACGCCGGTTTTCTGTGAGGCCGTGGTATCACTGCGGTCGAGCCGGCCCATTCGTAACGAAGCATGGCTGTCCCACGTAAAATCTAGTGTGTTTCTAAATTTAAAAATAACTTCACACTGTGAATATAAATATTATAATTGATCACTGTTAGTATTCAAAATGATTTAAAAGAAGGCCCGAGCCGAAAAGTTGCAAAGTAAGATACCATCGATCATTCCATAAGTTTTATAATAACGGTGATAAATGATAGAAAAAGCGTGCACTGTAACTTATTTTAGTTGTGTTAACTTCGTGAATAATCTCCCTGATACTATTTTTTTATAATCTGGCAATTTGTAAAGTGTCTTGTTTGTTATTTTTCCCGCCTACAACTAGATGGTCGAGAGATTACAAGTTTCATAATTTTTGTCCCTAACATTAATTAGGCTTAATACTTTATTTAGAGTCTCGTTAATTAATTTAGCATATAAATACCACGCATGTGTCTTTTGAAAGATTTCACACAGAGATAAATGGGAGGCATTCGAGCTTATGGCAATAAAAAAATCCCGAAAATCATGAACACCTATTTGTAGTTATACCACACGATTCACTCTTCACCGATTTTTTATAATTATGAGAAAATACTATTTTATTATTTATTTATTTATTACTAACACACACTATCTTTACAGGATAACCCCAATACAATAGTGATTACATAGTAACACAAAGCCACACTAAACTATAAAAAACACAATCTGAAGTCAGACTACAGAATTATATCTACTACTAACTATGTAATCATTATCAAACTTTTTTTTTAACACAGATATTATTATTTAAATATAACTAACAAAATTCAACAAAACTCTCGCAAGTAAGTCATTGTACAAAATAATGTACAAAATGAACCCATTTTATACGATACACCGATTTTTTATATGGATTAAGTTGGCAAACGCGCTGACGAGCCACCTGTATTCATCCACTGTTGAATATAGCCAGTAAGCCCAATTTTCAGCTTACCAAAAATTTCTAGGTATTAAATATATTTTTTTTACGGGATAGGAGAACAAACGAGCAGACGGATCACCTGATGGTAAGCGATTACCGCCGCCCATGGACACCCGCAACACCAGAAGAGGAGTCACAAGTGCGTTGCCGACCTTTTGAAAGAGGATTGGGCCTCTGGTAACCTCACTCACTCGGCGAAACACAATGTAAGCGTTGTTTAACGCCGGTTTTCTGTGAGGCCGTGGTATCACTCCGGTCGAGCCGGCCCATTCGTGCGGAAGCATGGCTCTCCCACGTGAAAATATAATATCGTTATCAGCTGGCTTTATTAGCTTTTCAATTAGCAGTTAACTTTTTTAAAATGGTTGGACGTCATTTGCAACGCTCGGTACTTCAAGAACACCATATTAAGGGATCGTTTAGGTTAGGACAGAACCAAATTATAGAACAGAATTGTAATTATTTAAGCATCTACCAGCTCATTTAAGAGTCCAGCGGACTAAATTGCCCATACAAACAATTCATAAAAGTGTGTAGCCAATAACACACATTTGCATAATTAATTCGTTTGCAATTTAATTCCACATTTAGCTTATTAGACCAAAAACTAGGTTCCAATTTGGAGTTATAGTTTATTTAGACATTGCATATTATAACGCCTGACCTACACTTTAGACGGCTGAATCTAGGGTAAGAGCTAAAACTTTGTTAATTAAGCCACGGGTTAATTGCTCGACTGTACCAACTTTATACGAAAATATAGCCCGAAATAATTATTTTGGAAATCATGATGAATGTCCATGTCACGTAATTGCGTTCCATTTTAATATCGATTCGTTTTTAGGTTGAAGATGGATAATTAGGTAGGATATAGTGGAATCGAATAATTCCACTCACAATTGCAGCTGCTCGACTGGGGAAGTACCGCCACCTTTCATCTTCTTAGCCATAACATAGCTCCATGCTATGTTGTATTCTTAACGGTGAGCAAGGTCCCCATAGCTCCGCGAGGAAGCATTGTGTTGGCAGTGGGGGGGGAGCGGTGGTATTTTGTTACCACCGCTGTCATACATGGCAGCATGTCTCCTATGCTGCCAGCCCAACTATTCCTCCTTAATTTACAGGGCCGGCATCGCGCGATTGACTCCTCTGGTGTTGTAAGCGTCCATAGGCTACTTAACCACTTACTATCAGGCGGGCCGTATGCCATTTGCCACCGCCATTTTTTGGTGTGGTCGCCGTGGTATAAAAAAAATATTATTTGACAGGATTCATGAAATTTTTTATCGGTATCATGGGTAACTTTTTCATCGCAAAATGAAATTAGTGCCTTTAACTAAGATAATGACGAAGAAATTTGTTTATTACCAACCAGTTACTAATAATTATACGAGGTATCTTTTTCTGATTTTTTTTGCATTTTCCATGCTAAGATTGTAAAGTTCAGAATGTGAATGAAAAATTTCGATTTAGCCTGTGGCACTCGCGGTGGCTTAGCGGTCTGGTGTATTTAACCAGAAGACGCAGGTTCGAATCCTGCCCGCATCGAATAACGAATAACAATAATTATCCATAGATCCAATAAAAAATCAACAAAAAGAACCTAAAGCGTTTCATTTCTTAATTTAAAGCGACCTTCAATGTATTTATCTCTGTTATTACGTAACAAGGTCGTTTTCTCTTATCCGATCATCCTCTTAAGCGTTTGATTCATTTTGTAGCAGATATCATTGGGAACGCACCGATCCACAGCCGCTTAATCTTCCGAAGCGGGTGTGACCAAAAATGCGAATTAGTACAACAAGCCAGACTGCTTCGATAACGTGCTTAGAATTTTAAAAGTTTTTAGAGTGTGGTTCTGTGGTTGTGGATAATTGTCGAGGAGATAGAAAAATGTCTTTATTCAACTCTTTTCCTTATAGTGTTAGGCAGAAGTGTACTTATGTAAACCTACAGTTAGATTTAGCCAGTCCCAGATAATACGGGGCGAACGTTTAGATTTAAACATAATAATAACATACAGTGACGTGTCCATCTTTGGCATTCAATGTTCACACATCCTCATATCGCAACATTGTACCAGTGAAGATTGTAACATCATTTATTTATTTTAAAAGAGTGTCCATGGAGTTTCTTGCCGGATTCTTCTCCTTAAGATCAACCTTTTGGAACCATTATGTGCTGCTCACTGTACAACCTGGTATGATGGTATGAGATAAATTGCACCCGACTCAAAACAAGTATTCATTCATTTCATTCAGTTATAGATACGGCAGCTCCAGCCTTAGTTCAGCAGTACAACTAGAATCATAACGTTTCATAAACGCTTGTAAAAGCTTATTTGAAATAAAAACATAACTCTGCCCCAAAGGGGTGTACTGCTGAACTAAGGCTGGAGCTGCCGTATCTATAACTGAATGAAATGAATGAATACTTGTTTCGATTCGGGTGCAATTTATCTCATACCATCATACCAGGTTGTACAGTGAGCAGCACATAATGGTACCAAAACAGTTAAATTTCTTCAACCTATTTTCAATTTAATCTCCACGTAATAGAGTTTATTATCCATTGGGATTTGACAATTTGTGGTTACTTGATGTGCAGATGACTGTACATTGTAAAGTCTCCCGCGACACAAGGCTTGTCAATTCCTAAAGCAAGAACTGCCATTTTGTAAGATAAACAGTTTTAATAAAATTTAAATAATGGTACTTTCCCACCATTTTCTATAACAAAGTCAGAGGTTGGTCATAAGGTTGAACTTTGATTGATTGGAAACACAAATTATGCTAGGAATAATTAAAGAGCTCAAAAACGGGCAAGCAATCAAGGATATTAAAATGCTTTGTTACATTTAGTAGAATGAGCCTCTAAAGGTACCTACAATCTAAGCGGGGCCTATTCTTTTCTCCGTTTTAAATATTCATCACCTGCAACTCTCCGACTTAATTTAAAGGACATCGTAATCTGGCGTTCGGAGTAAGCTTTAAATACCGTTTTAACTTACCTTTGTTTTATTTTTCACAATTTATTCCCGACTAGTGGATTACTTTTAGCTTGAACGATTTTTTTGGTTAATGTTTTTAAATAGTGCGAATTGAGAAAACATGAGCTGAGTCAAAAAAAGGGACTTACTTTACGCAAGCCCATTACGTTATATTATAAATTATGCTTTCGTATCTTTTGCAAAGATTTTCCAAAATGAAACATTTTACAATTTTTTTTATACCACTAAGGTGGCAAACAAGCATACGGCCTGCCTGATGGCAAGTGGTTACCGCAGCCCATGGACGCTTGCAACACCAGGGACATCACTCGCACGCTACTGACCCTATAAATTAAGGAGGAATAGTTGGGCTGGCAGCAAAGGAGACATATTGCGATGCATGACAGCGGTGGCAACAAAGCACCACCGGTCCCACACACTGCCAACACAACGTTTCCTCGCGGAGCTCTGGCGATCTTGTGAAATGCACGGTAAAATCCAATGGGTAACATTTGATTGATTTTGAAACCGAACTTATGCTTAGATGCGCACGCCTGCAAAATGATCTCTGGGGTAACAATATCTTAACCTCGAATAACCTCTAAATTAAACATAATCAAATAAACCACTTCAAAGAAACGTAAGATACCTATTTAAAATTTATGCCTCTTAATCATCTATCCACGTAACAAGTGAAAACGAGCTTGAAACTCAACAAAATGAATTTTTAATTTAAGCTAAAGGAGCTCATAGACCGAAAATATAAATGTAATACGACTTAAAAAGGGACCGAAAGCTTTATTTATTTAGGACAACAGCTTTTTGCGCTTTCTAACTAATGTTGTAGACGATCTTGTCTACCTATTAAGAGTGTTTCGTCTTAAGTTGGTTTATTTGCTTTTCTTTTGAAATAAAACTACTTTTTACGAATTTTATCGCGTTATATTATTAAATTCCCAACGTTTCGGATCTTTTACAGCATCCATGGACATGGATAGACTATGAACATGTCCTGACGTAAACATACATACCTACATAAATATCATCGCGCGTGCATTCTCCGAAGGGTTAGGCAGATGTGAAATGAGGTAAACATTTCACCAATATTTTTTGGTCCAACATTATAGGGCCATAGCTATTAACCGGGCATAAATCTAAAATCCGGGATGCTATTGACAAAATTTAATAGAAAAACCTCAAAATAATTTCGCTCGACCTGGGAATCGTACCCAGCAGGACCTCGAGCTGTCCCGACGCAAACATGTATTGTATCATTTTGGGTAAAAAAATACTTCGAAATCGTAAAACTTTAGCTTTGTGCTTCACGATGGCAATGAGCTTACCCCTATTACGTGAAACCTACATACAGCCATCAATGGTAAACTGTGGGTGTAATAAATATAGGTACACGTCTACCTAATCCGTCAGTATGATGGTATGTTATACTGTCATTTTCGTTTACGGGGTAATAAACCTATATGTCACTGTCACAATAATAACCATTAAGGTCAGACAACGCTTGTTAATTAAATTATAAATTATGTCACAATACGCAATGGTTATATTTGGCGATGTTTGCAATTATAATCAGCTGAGGTTTGCACTCCAATTTAAGGAGACGTAAGTCTCTATTTGGTAGTACTTATCCAGAATGTGGATACTTATCCAGAATGTGAAAATGCCTTAACCCCTGTAGCGAGTGACAGAGCAACCATGCTCTAGTAACCGTCAAGGTAAACCTTTGACGTTACTTTGCGTGCAATTCACAATTCATGCTAAACGTAATCCGGTATTACCAACCACGGATGATAGCGGTTTTGGTTTCCATTTTTGCGGGCTAACATGTTATGGAATGGATTTACAATAGGCAATCTACTTAACAATTTAATCCTAAATTACTTATACCAGCACCAGCAATAATTAATGATCGGCCTCACTGTTCTTCTCGTGAAGTCTGCCAACCCAGACTAGGCCAGCGTGAACTCTTCTTAATCTCTTCAGAATGACAGAGATTTTTAGAAGCTAGCTAGCTACATGCATGTGTATAGAAATAATAATATTATGAAATAGCTGTTTATAATCATAATTAAATATATTTAACTCAAAAAATTTGACACTGGAGGTTGCGGGCACTTATAGCACAGAATATCCTAAATAAGTACCAGCTGATCATGAATTGTTAATCTTTTACATTACCTCCTTAATTTGGACCGCTATCTGTGTTACTTTTACGGCAATAAATTCATTTATTACCTATTAATTTAGACCTCACAATGTGCACAAAAATAAAACGAATTCTACTAAACAAAGTGCATTATTCCAACTTCCACAATGACGCGACGTATGAACGCCCCAAAACTGACGCAAAATTTTTAGCAAGCAGGACCAAAGTTTTCAAATCCAGTTCTGCAAGTTTAAACCCACTTATGAAATAGTGAATACTCGTGTGAATTTTCACAAAACCACTGCGTCGCTGGAAACTTGTACTATGTTTGAACAGGTTTCAATTCTGCTATCGAGAAATGCAAGTTGCTGAGATTCAATCTATCTGGAATCAAGTCGATGACAATTTTGTAGAGTTGAATTAGTGAAACGGAATAATGTTTCGAATATAATTAAGTAAGGAACAGTGTGATAAGACAACGTTACGGACTGACTTATATGGACATGTTGAAAGAATGAATGAAAGACGATTAACAAAAGGAATTTATAAGGCGAATGTCAGAAGAAGAATCGTAACACGTGGTGGTCTATAGTTTCTGCTTAACCCTGTGGGAGAAAGTTGTGAGTTTAAGAGAATTAAGTACTGAATAATCAAAACATAACAATACAACTGCATTCCCCGAAGGCTCAAGCAGAGTTGTACACGCACAGTTATGTTTATTGTTTAGGTCACATATAATAGGGAGCGAGCGTATTGCCATTAATAAATACTACTGAGATTTTTCGATTTTTGAAACACAGACCTAGGTGCTTTACGACAGACTTCGATGTAAGGGTAGTCGCCAACAAGTCAGACACCAAGAGGCCTTACCACCGAGCAAGTCAGATATTTTCTCGTCTCTTACGAGATGCTTGAGTGGCAGTGCGAAACACTATTCTGACCCGTCCAGCTGATACTTGGCTAAAGCGTCCGGATTATTTACCTGGAAAGACCCAGGTTCAATTTCTGCTTGAAATCGAATTTCTCTTTCACTAAAATATATCCTAGTTTTTTACGTTTCCATAAAAACACTAGAGCTTAGGGATGAGCTACTCCCCAGCGCAAAACAAAACCATCGCACGACAGCAATGGTTTATGATTAATTCAAGCCACGGTAAATACGTTTATTTCGTAGCCGTGGCGTTGACAAAGCGCACAGCAGTGTACGTGACGAAATTGGCCACGCGCTCGATATCCGTGGGGGCTTGGGAAATAAATCGCTCGCGTGAACATTTACCCGGCTTAGCTGATAAAGTTTAACTGGGAGCGAGAAATGAGCGAGATGAGATGGCTCGCCTGTGTCTCTCGCCAATGCGTGAAGTGTTCTAAAGTGTCGAATCCAATGACATTATTTATTAAAAAGAGGGTCTAATCTAATAGTTTTTAAGTCAAATTTACTTGCTATTTATAATGGCTAAATGGGCTTGATCTATATTGTATTTTCATATAACACCATTCTATGTTCCCTATTTATTGCAAGTAAATGTTTTGATTTGAACATCAATATTAGTAGTAGCCACAATGGAGATGTCTGTTAATAACCTTGTTTATAAAACACAGGCAAATGAATTGTGGTGTGTAAGGAAGAACACTATAGTTCTAGTCTTACCCAATCTACCGCTATTCCTGTGAAGAAGATATCCTACTATTAATTATTTAGTAGTTGTACCAACATCATAATTATAATTATAACATTAAAGTGCCAACATCTAAATGTTGAATGCGATTTTACTAAGATCCCAGAGGACTTTTTGAGGCAAAGGTAGCCGATGAAAAGAGATTGGAACTTTAAGCTGCAAGGTGGACCTAACATAAGTATTTCTAGAACTTAATGGAGCAACCACAATTTATGTATTGCATGACAATTTATGAGATACAATAAAATTATTTATTTATTTATACGTTCATAATTAGCGGAATTAATAGGTAAATATATAATTATCTAGAATAGTCTATACCGACCCCCAGGGGTTAACGACCTACAGGGAGTCCATGTCAGCGGGAAAAAGGGATACATGAGATGTAAATGGGTATATGGTATATTGAATTTGTAAAAATTTAAAATTAGGCAAACAACCCTAAACCGAAAAATATGCGAAATGGTCGACAAGATAAAAATGTTTGGGGACCTCTGTTTACACGATAAGAATTAATACTTTTCCAATAAATCTCTTCAAAAACTATACAATATTGTAATGCACGAGACTCAAACTCACAAAGTCAAGAAGCCCATCATTTGTCAAATATCATCAAACCAATATTAAATAGGGCCATCAAAGTATCAAATTATCGTAAAGGCAAAGTCAAGAATTCGAAAACCCAATATAATTCGCTAAGCAAAATATTATTAGAGGGTCACGACGCCCACAACTTCCGAGTTCTTCATACAACAATACATTCCTGCTACAAAAAAAAAATCTCTGAGGAAAAACCCAGCAGCCATATTAAATACGTAAGCTTCGGTACACAGCCAAGAAATATCTTAGCGAAATGTGGCAGCAGATAGCCAGTGCAAATAGTTCACTAAGACTACTTTTTCTATTTAATAAGTTCGCTGGTATGTCACTGAGACTGCCGTGATTTTCGCAGTCCCGTCAACACTGGCTTTGGTGAAGCCTGATTTAGTTTTTATTTTGTTATCTACATTTTGATCTTAAGGTCCTGGGTTCGATTTACGAATTGAAAAAAGTGTTATTGGATTTTTCTATTAAATTCTCGTTTCGGAGTTTGGATTTCTTTCGGCCTTTTAAAAGGGAGTACGCTCTTTTCTTCAAGGTTTGAAGGTCGTATTGGTCCGCAAATAGAGCAGGCGAAAGTTCATTCCACAGTTTTGTAGTGTGAGGCAGAAAGATTCTAGAGAAACAGTTGTGGACTGCCAACATCAAGATGATGGGGATGGAACTGCTGCCGCGTAGAACGATGGCGGAAAGAGGCAGCAGGGATCAATCCGAACAATTCCTCGGAGCACTCCCTATAGTATAGGCAATAGAAGATACATAATGTTACGTTTATGTTAATATTTGAAAACTACTATTACTACTATTGAAAAAGAAAAGAATAAATTTATAAAAACAACATAATTACATATATGTAACTCGTGATTTCCTAAAACAAAAAGTATTTGCAGAAAATAATACAAAGAAAACAATTTACGTTTATAGACGTCGAAAAAAGAAACAGTTTATTGTGACTTACAAACTGGTTACGTCAGCAATTTGTATCATTATGATTTTTTATTGAAACCTGATAATGAATCACATCAATTCAATGTAACGGTTATTGTAACGAACAATAAAAGAGTGCCTAATGGTACCTAATCTCGGAACAGTAGGTACAAAAGTACACCACCTGCCGGCTCCCACGATTGTAAAAGTTAACTGAATATCGATCAATTTTACTCCTTTACAATGCCCCAACAATTTGCTTGTTACTACTGTATGGATATTGAAATATTCATTGGTAGTCACTGCAGTTAGTCTGTTGTCAAAACGTGACTTTTGTGTTTACGTTTTCATTTCAGCAACAATCATCGTATGGGACTTTCAATGTTAGACAAAAAGAGTATTGTTTATTTTTCCGTTTTCTTTTTTTTTTGGTGCCGTACCCAAAGTGTCCATATGTGAACCCTATTGCTGTTACTCATGTGTCCATGTCCGTCTATCCGTCAATCTATTCGTCTGTCCGTCGTCGTGTGTCACACAAATCTTACAGGCAAACGGATGGAGCTACAGTTTTCTCGTCTCGTGTCTGCTGGGCACATTTTGTTTTTTTTTTAAAAAGCTTACTAGCAATGTCGGTCGCACATTACTAGTATTGTTGTTAACCCTTCGTACTAAGCTAAATGCTTGCGTTACAAGTAACTTTACGTCAGCAATAGGGTCGGTGGGTTTGTGATCTATACATGACTGTGGCGATCAGAAGGATAACAAAATCTTTAAAATCATCGACACATTTACTATCTCACTGCTGGCACGGTTCTCCTATTAGAATGAAAAGGTACGCCAAGGTGGCTTATTGCGGGTTGGCAAACTACTTATGCTGCGCTAGACGGATTTTTCACTCTCTCTCTCGGATTCCTTCAATCGTTGTAATTGATCATAAGTGCGAATAGTCAGATGCGTAAGTTAGATTTGTTCTCAAGGAACTCGGCAGTCCAGAGTGGATATATCACTAACCCGGCTTCTAGAAGAACATTCCTATTACTTAAATAAATTTACATTACGGTCGGAATACAATACACCTGTATTCCTCTAAGAGTTAGGTATACTGTCGAACTATGGGTATAGTTCGCCCTATCTTTAGGTCCCATGTAGAAGGGGGCAAGCCGATATAATGATTCGCCTGGTTAGCAATTACTGTCACACATATTAAGACCAAAATATCATAAACTAGGTACCTATACTTTATGAATAAAGCCGATTACCAAGAATACACATATAAACCCATCCCGGAAGCAAAAACAGCAATACATAAGAAAAAATGCTCACAAGGATGTTTACAAATTGACCGTCGCAATGATCCGCTTTGCTTCATCAAAGATATTGAGAAGTTTCCAATTGAATATCCGTCGGCCCGTCCAAATGGGTCAAAGGGACGGGACAGTCCCCGTAGCTACACCTTCATTATTATTAGGGACAAAGTACGGACCGTTTGTTTATGGTTTGTATTTTAGGTGAAACGACTCATTGATCTAGTAGTTGTAAGCTCTGCTGTTTCAAATAAGGTCCTGGATTCGTCCTGATCGAGGAAATTGTTATTGGGTTTTTCTGTACGAAATTCTCAGTCACCGCCGCCAGTTAATATTATAGTTGCAGTTGCAAATAGCAATAGGCTGAAGCCAATTATTTGGCACATAAATATATAGCGGTGGATGTACATTAGTACACCTCTGCCTAACCCTTAGGTTCTATAAGTGTAATGGCATGTTGTCGCCCCGTAGGTAGAAGCTACTTCATTATTATAGAGACAAACAGCGTCCTAACCTCTAATCCCAAGACGAGTAAAGTATTTTTTTGTATGTTTCTATGAAATTCTCAGTAGCGGCTAACGTCTTGGTAAACGGGGAGTCTTTTAACTAATTGACAAAACATTGATTTAACAATATTAAACATGTAAATTAAAAAGTATTTAAACTTTCAAAATTGAATCGTAATCTTATGGCAGATACTTTGGGTACAATATTAATATTTAGCCGCACCTTTTTTTTGTGGATTAAGTGGTAGGTGGTAAGTAGTCATTGTCGCCCATGGACACGTGCAACACCAGAGGAGTTGCTGATGTATTGCCGGCCCTTAAGAGCCCCTACGGACTGCAGACTGCCAGAGCCGCAGCAACCGAGGGGAACTGGCTCTTCCATGCAAAAGTCGAAACACACACCAAGGTCCTTTAGAACAGACTCCGACTTATGACTGGTCGCCAGCCAGTCAGACCCCAAGAAGACCCACTTCCCGAGTGGGTCTTCCCTGATAAATATAATCTGGGTGTCTTTAAATCACGAGTGAATCGGTTTCTTCTAGGCAAGCGCGCTTCATCGTAGATCGCAGTATCGCTTAACATCAGGCAAACTGGTCGTCAAGCGTAGGCCTATCACGAATAAAAAAAGAAAAAAAAAGTCCTACCACCGAGCAAGTCAGATATTGTCATGACTCTTAAGGGATGTCTATCTGAAAGACAATGAGGAACAGTATTCTAACCCCCACACGAGATAAAATTTAGATTGAAATCCAACCAAAATAGTTCAAAAATAGTTCAATCTGATACCGATACAAACTACACCATACTCGAAACTTCGCTGAGCGTTAATCGCATTCCCACACTTATTCAACTTCATAGACACTCCTCATTATTCCTTTTTTTTTAATGGGATAGGAGGGCAAACGAGCACTCGGATCGCTTGATGGTAAGCGATTACCGCCACCCATGGACACCCGCAACACCAGAGGAGTCACGAGTGCGTTGCCGACCTTTTAAAAGGGGATTTGGCCTCCGGTAACCTGACTCACTCGGCGAAACACAACGTAAGCGTTTTTTAACGCCGGTTTTCTGTGAGGCCGTGGTATCACTCCGGTCGAGCCGGCCCATTCGTGCCGAAGCATGGCTCTCCCACATGGTCCTCTTTATATTGCTGGGTATTATAGGTCAAAAAACTATGGTATGTATATATATACCAATATATATAAGGTGGACCTACAATTTTTGCAATATTGACCACCCATCGCTACTGGACAAACGAACTTCGCAGCTTCGCTACCCAGCAATTCTCACACTATTACAGGAAATTTTGCAATACTCTCTTTTCATCTTCATGAATTATGCTCATGTAAGTTTCTAGTGCTTTAAATAAAACGTGGATTACCAAATTATTCCAACCACGTAACAGCCATAATACATTCGTGCTAGATTCATATGAAACTTTAGATGTAAGTATTTGGAGTGTTCAGGAAATTCAAAAATATATATAATACATTAGCTTTTATAGCGATAAAAGTTTATGACAGAATCATTCGATTTGGTGTATGATAATAACTCTACAAAAAAGGTTGTTCAAATTCATGAAAGCAGAATTCAAAGATAACATACCATCACGCCTGAATTCCCCAAAGGTAAGGCAGAAGCGTATTAAATATACACCCACAGTTCGCCGAATTGTTAGGTCCCATGTAATAACGGGCAAGCCTATTGCCATTAACTGAGCAAAATTCCCAAACTCTGTGCTGCTACTCGTATTTAGAATACGTCTTGTCTGTCCCACTGCTAGGCAAAGGCTTCCAGAGAGGTCCAGTCTCTGTTTTTAAAAGGATTTGGATTCAGAGTATGTCTCATGATACTATTCTAGATGTATGATATTCGCTCGTCGGTATAGTGGTAATAAGCGGTTTTTTTATACCACTAAGGTGGCAAACAAACATACGGCCCACCTGATGGTAAGCAGTTACCTTAGCCTATAGACGCTTGCAACACCAAGGGTATCACTCACACGTTGCCGATTCTGTAAATTAAAGAGGAAAAGTTGGGCTGGCAGCATAGGAGACATGTTGGTGTTTTTTACCACCGGTCCCCCCCACTGCCAATGCAACACTTCCTCGCGGAGCTCTGGCGACCTTGCTCACCGTTAGGAACACAACATAGCACGAAGCTATGATATTCGGCTACGATTTTCAGCAAGGTGGAGGTACTTCCCCAGTCGGGCGGACCACTATGCCCTACCTCTCTTATTTGCTTCTAGAATTGCTAACTAGCTTACAAAAATTTGGAGTTTAAATTTGTGACCGGTTATGCATATTTAACCTTTCGGAGATAAATACATGCATTTGGAAAAAAAGGTACTATTTTTATAAGAAAACCCTATAATTATAGATAATATAAAATTTGTTAATTAATATTTTTTAATGTCATACGGGGGAATCGCCAAACCCGAAGCTAGCAGAAATTCAAAAACTTTAACTGTAACTGACCGAAAAATTGGCAATTTCTACAGAAGAATTTTGATTGACTTTCAAAAATTCCACATTCAAATTCCGCTGCCGACCGTCGGTCGTCTGCAACCAGCCTAAAATGACGTAAAAAGTCTCTTTCATTTCAGCTTCGACATAACGCTTCTCTGTCGGCAGCAGTCCTTATCCTTTAAGTTAGATGAACACATGGTCCAAAATTTTGCAGTACCTTTTTTTAGTTTTGCAAACTTTATTCGCAAATTTTCATAAGTATCTAAGAGAAAAGTAAAAGTTTATCGTACGTAAATCTTTGAAAGTTAATAGTATGTTTAATATCACCAATTATTTAGTTGTTTGTGACAACATCGTGACTTAAAGACAGACGATTTTTTTTGTTATTAAAAATGAAATTTTATAATATTTTGAATAAAAACTAATCGTACTACTAGTCGGTGAGATTTTGTAGATTTGTGATCGAAAAACTGATCTGAGACGGTGGAGTGCGGGTTTTTGATATATATTTAAATGTAAAGTTAAGTCAAAGGGATTTAAATATTTTAAATTATGTAAAATTCACTACAAAAAAATCAATTTAGCAATATTTGGACAATGAAACAATATACAGGTTTCAAACACTTATTCGAATATTATAAATTAAAAAAAAAAACTACTTTTTACGGTTTTTATTGCGTTGTATTATTTTTATTTAATTTCCGACATACGAGTAACCAACACCTCAGTCTACCCGTGACCTTAGATGCTGTAAAGGATCTGAAGGTCGGGCCTTAAATAATATATAAAATACGATATAGATAAATATTGATAAGGCCCATAAAGTTACCATAATATACTTCAATTTTGGCTTTGTCATAGTTGGGTGAAAAATTAATGAAAAAAATACAAAATCTACCTACAAACAACAAATCTTATAGACTGTAACAAGATGAATTAATTAAAATAACCCATTTTCTTCTATTTGATTAGCGCTCAACTAAAATTATATACATTTTCTCTATTTTCAAATTAATTAAACGTCAAAACACGTAAAAACTGTACCTTGTAATAAAACTAACTTCACTAGTAATTCAGAGTTTATTGTTTTAATTAAATTTTCACTCTTTCGACGTTCGTCCTTCACACAGCTGGTCATGAGCTAACTAAATGGATTACACGAGGTAACTCTGTTAAATAGTTTGATTTAAATTTGGGTGTTGAATTTTATTAGTTTTTTTAGGATCCAAACTTCAAATAGACTGATGTAATTCTATAGAAATTATTTCGTTCTTTTAATAATACGAAAACTCGAGAGCTATGCCCTTTCCATGCCCTAATTCTTATTGTGTATGTTTAATATAATTATTCCATTCTTTCTTTTTTCTATCAGTTAAATTGGCAAACGCCTTTTATTAAGTAATCTTCGTCACCCATGGATCCCTGCAAGACTGCAAAGTAGTTGCTGATACGTTGCGAAGCCTCAAGAAGCCCCTTCAAACTGCAAACTACCAGAGCCGCAACGAGCAAGGGGGAACTGGCTCTCACGCGCAAAAGTCGAAATACAGAGATGTGCGTTACGGTAGACTCCCCAGACGCCCCAGAGACCCTACCACTAAGGAAGTCAAATATTTTCTCGCCTCTTGTGATGCCTATCTGAATGGCAGTGGGGAACTGTATTCTATCGCATCTCCATGCAGGATAACCTTAAAGATTTTTTGGTAAGAGTTATAAAATTGATTTTATGCGATTGTGGTAAATTCTGATTGTTGGTATTCCAGATATGGATATTTAGTTACAAGTATTTCGAGAACTCCTTTTTTTTTTTTTAAAAAAAACGTTGCCCCACACTAGGATTTTCTCCTGTATCGTGGGTGCGTTTACAAACACAAATTCTCACATACACAAACGCCCAGACCCGGAACAACTACCTGTAGATCATACAAATATTTGCTCCGTGTGGGGATCGAACCCACAACACGTGACGCAGAAGCCGATCGCTCAGCCGCTACGCCAAACGTGTCGTCAAATATTGTATATTGTATTGTATATTGTCTCTATAAATCTGTCTCCATAGAGTCTACATAATTAAAACTCCTAACTACATAACTAAAAAAGTCACGAAAGAGTTCTTGAAGTAGCCACATAATGAGTTAGGTACTTGCTTCTGCCCGCAATTTTGTCTGCGTGGACTTCAATATTGAGTCCGATCTGGATAAAAAGTAGCTTAAGTGTTATTTCAGGATATAATCTATCTCTGTGCCAAATTTTGACCCAGACCCGTTCAGCCGTTCTGGCGTGAAAGACTAACAAACATCCATACATCCATAATTCCATACTCACAAACTTTCACGTTTATAATATTAGTAAGGATTCTTGGAATCAGCAGATTGCGGATTCACTTCCGATATCCACGAAAAGGACTAAAATATCTCGAACAACATTTCAATTCCAGAAAACGTAATAGGTGATTTTTAGAAACCAAAATCCTAAAACGATTGCTTCATCGAACATTCCTCCCAACCTAGCAGCTGGGCGACATTCCCTCTCGTGTATAAACGCGGGACTTACTTTGGGCGTACATTCAATTACTCGTTCGTTGAGTGTCAAAGAGCTTTCAGTGTCGTGTGTCGTTTAATCCTCAGCACTAAACGGTTCAGTCGTGCTAGCTTTTTAAATTTTCTTATAATACATACTCTTTGCATATTTCCCTCATGTAAAATGTAAGGCCGAGATTTTTAAATTTCGCGCCAGCACAATTTTTGTTCTTTATGGTGAAAGTTTATTAAAATTTATACCCATTCGCCCAAAAGAAGAGTCAGGTATTAGCTTTGTTGAACTTGTCATGAATAATGTAGGGTAATATATTAGAGTGTTTACAATCTGCGGCTGTTTACGAACGAGGCGATGCGAAATTATTCATAGATTCTTTGCATTTTTGAGTGCTGTTATTAAACGCATCAAAATTGGCACAAAAAGATACTTTAATTATCTTTTTGTATTTTTTTGCATTTTCCATGCTATTATAAAGTTATATTAGTGATGGAAAAATTCGACTGCGTGCAGGATTCGAACCTGTGTCTTTTGAAATAAAACTACTTTTCACATATTTCAACTCAGTTCCAATATAACATAACATACATAACATATGCACATACCTGTATTCCCCGAAGGATTAGGAAGAGGCGTACTTATGTTCACCCACAGTTCGCCGGTGTGTTTAGGTCTCATGTAATAAGGAGTAAGCCTATTGCCATTAACCGGGCACAAATCCAGATTCCGAGCTGCTACCGAGAATTTCATAGAGAAACCCAATAACACTTTGCTCGACCTGGGGATCGAACCCAGGGCCTCTAGCGTAGCAGTCGCGCTTGGGACCACTAGACTAATGAGGCAGTCAATATGCCAATATATTTGCAGGATAATAATCGAACTTTTTACGTGGGAGAGCCATGCTTCTGCACGAATGGGCCGGCTCGACCGGAGTGATACCACGGCATCACAGGAAACCGACGTTAAACAACGCTTACGTTGTGTTTCGTCGAGTGAGTGAGGTTACCGGAGGCCCAATCCCTTTTTAAAAGGTCGGCAACGCACTCGTGACTCCTCTGGTGTTGCGGGTGTCTATGGGCGGTGGTAATCGTTTACCATCAGGCGATCCGTCTGCTCGTTTGCCCTCCTATACCATAAAAAAAAACACTATAATATTCACATCATGAAACAATAAATTGATCACTGAATTAAGGTGCTATTTTGGCTCCAAACATTGTACGACTAAACTATTTCCAATCTAACAGAGTCTATATGAAGATATAGATGTGTTTCAATGACGTAATGAGTTTCCACTCGAATCGTTGGTAACACGGGGGGCGTGTTAAAGGCATACATTACATGTACCTCCTACCGTACAGGATTTAAACACTATTTTAGTGTACCTTTACTCTCAGGATTCGCTATTAGGTGCGTTGTATTCATATAATATATTTTCCTCGGATCTTATTTTGGTATAAAATGCAACTATTGTTAATGATAACTTACGTCGAATGATGGTATACATTACTGGTTACAAATAACAAAATATCCTTAAATATTAGAAAGATACACAAAATGTTACTCCTACACTCTTTGCGCTGTAGCATGGTGCGGGTGACAGTTATCTGTATGACGTCCTTATGGCATTCTGGTTAGCTTTAAATTAATTTACTACAGCTATTAATGATTTAATATATTACGAATGTGGTACAGCTAAATTACTAAGTCATAATTTGTAAATCGCGGCATCCTTCAAGAGTGAAACGAAATGTTACTGAAACTGTCACCCGCACCACGCCCTCTTTGTGCTGTACGCAAAGCGTGTAAGCAAGCTGCTTGATCGAACGACGCTTAAAATTAGAAGGGTAATTCTGGTACTTAAATAACGTTCAAAATATTATTTCAATCTAATTTCACTGTCATAGATGCTCGTGATTTTTGACAAAATTGCGCACATCAGGGGAGCTTATGTCCGGCAATGGACTGATATACATAGAATGATGATGATGACAATAGTGAGGAAGTGAAGTCTAAAACCCTGATAATGTTATTAGTTACTAGTCTAAGTGATTTCTGAATTACATGGGTCAGTTAGCAGTTAATTCGCATTAATTATGAATGGCTAATCTAACTGCTTTATTGAAGAAAGTTAGGAGGAGAGAAGATATCATAATTATTTTACTGAGAAAATTATTTAACTTCCGAGTGTTACCAGATTACTAGATTAAGTTTCGAGCTAAACGAGATACGGAAGATAATATTATTATCAATAAATTTTCCTCTTCTAAGAATTTTGCCTTCCACGTGGACCTCACTCATCAACTTGGACTTTTAAAAGGTCTTCGTACAATATAACGTACCATGAATGCAAGGGAAGCGTGTCCAGGGGCCGTATTATAACGTCTTAATGCCATCATTTTTAGGTTGTAAGAAAGAGATGAGGCTATTTAATATGTAGAGCGGCATTTCTTTCTCACAACGTAAAAAAATGATTGCGTTAACACGTTGTAATATGGCCCCAGCTCGATAAAAAATAACCCGATCACAACAATGTCAATTCTTAGTAGCAAAATGCATCGAAACTTCTTTATGGAACTTGCACGAGTTAGTTCTATAACCCTTCCTACTTCATGAAGTTCTTGGGTGTTCGTTTGTTAAAATCTAGCTGCCAATGAAATTGCCCGCTTGTTGTGTATATGGAATATTAAGTACGTATCTATACGTCGATATGATACACTGGGTGGGGAACCTTAATATTTAATTTCCTGAACTGATCGCGTATATCCAATTAAAATTAAATGGAGGCCGAAAAATCCATTACTTAGTTCATTCATCCAGGTTTTTTCTGCCTTGTGTTTACAATAAATCTTATTTTAATAATTACAATTACTTGTATACAGAGGAAATGAAATAAAAATATTATATTTAACTTGCCTACAACACGTAATTGAAAACCGAATTCTGTTTGATTATTCGAAAAAAAAGAACAAACATCAAGAAAAGACAGAATTGCCTCATTAGTGTAGTTGTCCCAAGTGCGACTGCTACGTTAGAGGTCCTAGGTTTGATTTCCAGATCGAGCAAAGTGTCATAGAAGTCTATGATATTCTCAGTAGCAGCTTGGACTTTGAGATTTGTAGCCGATTAATGGCAATAGGCTCGCCCTCTATTACATGGGACCTAAACATACCGGCCAACTGTGAGTGTACATTAGTACAACTCTGCCTAACCCTCCGGGGAATACCGTGATGGTATGTTACATCAAGAAGAATCAAGGGGACCCACAAGTCCTTCAAAATGATACACCATCTCCGTCATCATACCGTAACACCTGTTGCTACAGCTTAATTCATAGATACGGCAACAAATACCTAAGTCCCTAACATGGGTCGAAAGACAGCTGACGTAACCACAAGGGTGGACCTTGAGTTGGGACTTTTAATATCACTCCAATGTCAACACCCTCTTTCAAATACTGCCGTAATTTGACAGGACATGGTTACGCGGTGTGAATTCACTTATTGGTGTCAGATTATATTGACGGGTAGAATCAAAAATAAAGAACAAAGAAAGAACAGATTTTTTGATAAAATCAACTTACAAACTTTTTACGGATTTCATCACATTATTAATTTCCTGATTAGTTTTCTATAAGACGACTAGGAGCACGAAAAAGCGACATCGTTTCATGATAGACATTGCAAAAACCCGAATGTATCGATTTATGTCCACTTTTATCATGCGTACAGTGGTGGCAGGCGATCCACGATGATTATCCGCTCATCAGAAAAGGCACCCCAAGGGCTTGTCCACATCTCACGTCACGACGTCGTCAACGTGGAACTATGCGGTGGTGTTGTGGA
The DNA here is from genome assembly GCA_910591435.1 of Acronicta aceris. Lineage (NCBI taxonomy): Eukaryota > Metazoa > Arthropoda > Insecta > Lepidoptera > Noctuidae > Acronicta > Acronicta aceris. The sequence goes on along the minus strand of OU342762.1, from coordinate 15,277,103 downwards.
CAAGCCCAACATCTGCATCTATGTTTGATGTTTTTATGAATTTTACTAATTTTTTGAATTACCCCTTCAACCAATGCTTACGTAGGTACTACTGCTCGGCGGTATAACATAACATAACCTGTTAGGGATGGTTACATAGGGTAGATACGAAAACCAGTTGATTTTTCGTATTCGCAGCTACTCTTTAACCTTTTGACTGTCACAAACCAAAATGTAGCCAGTACGCCACGGTTGCGATTGAGTGACAGATTTTTTGAAGGATGAAGCTGTTGGCACGCTTTTTCTGTTTAGACGTAGCGATCAAAGGGTTAACACCAAGTGTGATGTAATCAACCCAAGTAAAAATGCCGCCTATAGATATACAAAAGTCTTCTTGTGTTACCAACTCCATGTTAACCTCATATTAACAGAGCTGGACAGAAATAGCCCGGCGCGGCGAGACGCAGTTTGAATATTTGGGTATCACAGACCTTTTTCCTAGCCTAACATTCTCGCGCCCGAAATTTCATTACGATCCATCGCTTCGTCGAGGGATGTTTGAGTAACAAACAAACAGACTTCCAGTTTTATATTAGGTTTGTAAGTATGTTTCGTCAGATTTTTTTCCTTTTATGAATACCTAGTGTTTTGATCATTAAACTGTCATGTCATCATCCTATCCTTTTTCTGATTAAGCTTTTAAATTCGTGCGGCAGGATTTAACTTTACGCTGTAAAGATTCCCTGAATAAACAGCTATTGCTATACAAAAAAAAATCGTCATTTGTGTATGTCAGAATTCGTGTTTCTAACGCATCCACGATACAAGAGAAAGTCCAAGTGTGGGGCAAGGTTTTTTTTTTAAAAAAAAAACAACAACATACACAAAAAAACAGAACCGAAGATAGAACGTCCTCCTTTTTGGACTCATTGGCCATAGCTAATGGAGCATAATATTACAGATCGACTATAAGCGTGAATATTTTTTTATTATATTGGACGATTGGCCCACTGTATTTAGCACAATACAGAGAAATGTGGAAGAAAGGAAGAGAGACTTTTACCCTGTAGAGGGACAGTAGAGACTAACAATAATAATAATTTACTAATTACCTTTCCCACGTAAGTTATTAACTATCGAACTTTAACATAATCTGTTAAACTGACAAAATATTCAGTATTCATTTAAAGAAACCGCTCTCAAACAATTTAGCTACAAAAACTACTTTTCAGGTAACCGAACGTCGGACATGATCATTAAAGTAAAAAACGGATATACCTACCCTATACGAATATTTTGATGGTAGCCCATTAGCGCAGTTTTAACGAAAAGCGGCGAAAATAATGAACAAAATATCGAATATTCGAGAGAATATTACTTGCAACTCCGAGAGAATATTACTTTTGATGTTCGATAAAAATTATAAAACAACCCTCTCGTATATTTGTGTTTGTGTGCGTTTGACGAATAAAACTGCTCATGCGTGAGGCGGAAGCGGAGCAAAGTCAAACAGGAATGCGAATTATGACGTCTCTGTGACGTCATTCATAATTTCTGTTTGACTATTAATTCAACGGATGGTTGGATGCTTTTCAAACATGTTTTTAAATTAAGATAAAAAACATGAACGTACTTTAATCAATTGTGTAAATAATTCGTGTAAAAATTCAAGGCAGCATGAAAGCATTCGGAGGTAGAGGCGTATTATTGTACTCCCATAGTTTTCCGTTACGTCCTCGTTAAATCCTATGCAATAGGGAGTGAACCAAATGCCACTATCCAGGCACAAATACAAACTATCAGCTGCTACTGTAAATATCATAGCAAAACGACGATCACGATTGACGTAGTGGTTGAGCGATCGGGTTCTGCGCCACGTATTATGGGTTCGATCCCCACACGGAGCAAATATTTGTATGATCTACAGGTAGTTCCAGGTCTGGGTGTTTGTGTATGTGAGAATTTGTGTTTGTAAACACACCCACGATACAGGAGAAAATACTAGTGGGTAATGTTTTTTTTAAAAAAAAGAAAAGAATGAAAGAAAAAGAAAACCCACTATCACTTTGCTCGACCTGGTAATCGGATCCAAGACCACTAACAAAGGAGTAGTATTTTAGGAAGAATTTTATCTGAACAGGGTGCTTGGTCCGTTTTTTTTTGTAAATATATTACTTGGTGTAAGCAAACGTGTTTCGCTTCGTTAACGTCATTCAAGTCACGTTTGTCTCATACAAATGTTGCTTCCGTTCCTGTGAATATTTACTTTTTTATTCACCATAAATGCTATAATAAATCGTGTTTATATTTCGAGTTCAGAGTTCCGTGACGCGAAATTATTTTGATGAAAAATACCTTTGCAATACAAAGTTTAAATAGCAATGTAATAAAGTGTTACACGTCATAATTTGATTTACCAAATACCACCCGATTCTGAGGCACAATATATCCAAATTGTCTTAATTAACTATCATCTTGCTGGATCTGGGAATTGAACCTAGAACTTCACGCAGTCGTTGCACCCAGGGCAAAGAGACAAAAGGTATCCATTTACTGAAATCAATAAAGATTTAAAATTATAGAGTTTCTTGTCGGTTCTCCATAAGACCATAAAACTTAGTTACCTACCCTTAAAGTGGTCTAGTTGAGATAAACAATTTAATATTTTTTTATAAGTCCAACTCCGAATAACTTCTAAGACTAATATGAAATACTAGCTTCTGTATATATTATTCCAGACTATAATCTATTTCTGTGCCAAATTTTATCCAGATCCGTTTAGCCGTTCTGGCGTGAAAGAGTAATTATAGTAGGATACTTTGAGCATATTATGACACAAGTAAAAAGTATGATTATTTGGTCTTGGATGTAACTTTTCAAAGGTTCGCTTGGCCTATTTCTCTTTTGTGAGACATAAATTTGGGTTGAGCTATAAAAATCGCGTATTTGTAAAATATTGAATCTTACAGGTACACCATTATTTATCAGCGAGCCAGAGAAATTTTTTTTTCTTTTATTCGTGATAGGCCCACGCTTGACCGCCAGTTCGCCTGATGTTAAGCGATACTGCGATCTACGATGGAGCGCGCTTGCCTAGAAGAAACCGATTCACTCGTGATTTAAAGACACCCAGATTATATCTATCAGGGAAGACCCACTCGGGAAGTGCAAATGTTGGCAAAACGAGTAATTCGATACTTTTAGATTTAACAATAAAAGAAAGCGGTTCAAAAGCGATTAACCACAGCCATATCAGTCATATGTATTAATGACGTAGTGATTAAGTATTTGAGTAAAAAAAACCGGACAAGCGCGAGTCGACTCACCCACCGAGGGTTCCGTACAAATTTGTAGGTACATATTATAATTAATTACAAATGTATAGTTTCCAGATTTTTCCCTATATTTGTATCATAAGACGGTATTATTTGCCAAATTTCATAGTTCTAGGTCAAAGGAAAATACCCTATAAATTTTGATGAGAGTGTCGAAATATACGTAACCGTATATTTATTATCTTCTATCTTCTTTTAAATTAACTTTAAGTTTGTTTTTTCACAGCTTCAAGGTACTGTAGACCTGAGTATAAGGTTTTAATTTCAACTCGATACCTTCACGCGTTCCCGAGATAAAAGGTCTTGACAGACAGACGTACGGATGGATAAAAAAGTGATCCTATAAGGGTTCCGTTTTTTCCTCTTGAGGTAGGGAACCCTAAAAATAAAAGGTTTTTTTTTAAACATAACATAACATACCATCACGCCTGTATTCCCCTAAGGGTTAGGCAGAAGCGTAATGTACACCCACAGTTCGCCGGTATGTTTAGGTCCCATGTAATAGGGGGCGAGCCTATTGCCATTAACCGGGCACAAATCCAGACTCCGAGCTGCTACTATTTCATGGAAAAACCCACTAACACTTTGCTCGACCTGGGGATCGAACCCAGGACCTCTAGCGTAGCAGTCGCGCTTGGGACCACTAGACTAATGAGGCAGTCCAGTTTTTTTAAAATTTCGTAGCAATTACCTACTGTTAACTATAGCTACTTTGCAGTATGATTGCTCTAAGCCTAAACTTAACTACGCGAACTGCAGCATTAGCCTAATGGTTCCAAGCGCGATTGCTACATACCGGCGAACTGTGGATGTACATTTGTACGCCTCTGCCTACTTCTTCGGGGAATACAGGCGTGATGGTATGTAACTACGCGAATTACAGACTTTGATAAAAATACAGACTTTCATTGACATTACTAAATCTCGACGTTTCGGATCCTTACCATGGTCCTGTGTAGGATCCGGAACATCAAAATTTAATAATATTAGTCCCGCGATTGAATTATTCGTTAGTTAAAATAATTGAATGTTTTATTTCATTATTTTTTCTGTTCGCTTAACGCAAAAACGTTAAAAGCAGTTTTATCCAACTTGTTATGTTCCTATCTAATTAAATACTTTTTGAAATAAAATTGTGTTCAAATAAGCATGAATGGCACACATAGAATTATTTTACGTCCGTGAAAAGGGAATAAATTACTGTATTAAAATAAAAGAAGAAACAAAATAACATTAAATAAATAATACGAGTATCTGACACTGACGGATATCGTTTAATGTACGCGGAAATATTATTTATTTATGGACGAACTTAATAATAAAATATTTCCACGAAATTCTACCAAAAGTATTAAAATTGACTATACCGGCAAATATAATTTTATAAATTCGAGTCACTCTTTGGTGTTTTACTGGTTATGATTTTGATGATTTTTACTAAATTGTTGTAGTGTCAGAAACCAGTAAAATATGTACAGTCAGGAGACACATAAAAAAATTAAACAACGATTTTCTCTGAAACTAGTGATTAAAATTATGAGATATATTGCTAATACAAGTTTTTAACATAATATTCCTACGAGTATAAATAAGTAGAAAACATACACGGCTCTCGTGGCCCACTTTGCATGGCCACCACCGTATTTCTTACGTCCTCAGCTAAAATATGATCACTGTCCCCACTAGCGCGATCCAAGAATTTGTCCAGGGTAAGCTAAACCTTTATCCGGCTTATGTCAACTTAAACTGCTGGCCACTTCATTAGAGTAACATATTTTTTATGTTTATTTTGGTAATACGTCTTGATTCTTTAGTTACTCGTTTTGTTTGTATAGTTTCTTTTTCTAACTGTATTAAAAAGTATATTATGTCTACATAAATTATTTTAAATCTTTAAAAGAAAAAGTACATTATTTTACCATTAAACACAAAAATATTAAAAAAATATATATATTTTGTCATCTTCTATTTGCGAAATGTTTTAGTATGACTAATATTTATGAATTGGTCCCGATGGAATTTGTTCAGCACTTTTGATTTATGTGCACACAGTGCAAACAAAGGTCAGTTTTGTAAATAAATCAAACTAAAAACAAAATGCTTTGAATATTTGTGTCTAACTGGATTTTATAATATTGCCTAGGTACTTTATTTTCGCTGATGGATCTGCAAGGTGAAAAACTATTTTTATCAAATTTTATGGTGGTATTCCTTCGTGGCTCCAAGATATATTTTTAGAATAGTGGTGTTTCCCAGAAATTAGTTTGCGGAAATCTGATGACAATCGATTCGTTTATTTATTTAGCTTTATTTATATCACTTATATTTATAAAATTCTAATCTACTATTTAATTTGTGTACTTATTTATTTATTTGCAAACCATTCCAGGTAGCTCTATCCTTTGCCCATCTGGGCCATAAGTTTCCGGCTATTTCTACGATATCATCATTCTATCTTTTGAATGGTCTACCCTTTCTTCTTTTTTTTTGTATATAGAATATGATTTGTAATTTTCTGTGACCATCTTTCATCCATTGCTCTCAGAATATTACCTGACTATTTCCATTTTAGTTCCAGGACTTGTTTGACAGCATTTTTCGCTTTTGTTCTTTTCCTTATCAGTGAAATTTTGACTCTTTCAATTTGATGTTCATGTAACTCCTTTCTAGAAAAACCCAATAACACTGCTAACATGCTCGACCTAGGTATCGAACCTAGGACCTCTAGCGTAGCAGTCGCGCTTTGGGCCCCTAGGCTTTTTCAAATAAATTCCTTTTTCGTTGCTAAGCCAAGTCAGCATCAGATATTTATATTGTAGTCCAATCAATCAAAAATTCAAAGGAAATTCCTACACTAAAGCCAAAGAAATCAAATTTCCGCCGAGATGTCGCCCGGACCAAGTTATTGGTCAAGCGAATATTCATGCAAAGCTTATAAGGAAAGCTATTTTTCCAAACAAACCGATATTTTTGCGTAACAATATGTATTCGAGCAATGGAAAAATAGAATATATATATAAACACATATATATAGCCGGTAATATATTTAAAAGTAGTGTAGATTGTGTGATTTTCTGCAAGTTTATTGCATTCAGTGTTTAATGGGTTTTATAGTACAAATTGATGATCAACATTGAGGTAATATTCACTATAGTTGCTGTATCAATTGTAGCAAATTGTGGAGTAAATTTAGTGAATGGCAAACGCTGGCTACGACGAAGTATTTATTGTACCTATTTACATAAATATGGATGATCAAAATATTAATGTAATTTGAGGGTAATATAGCAGTAAGTTACAAAGCCTGAAAGCCATGAATCCAACATATAATACGTTATATCTATGGATTAAGTTCGTATGAGAGCCTATTTAAAAAAAAAACCGTGCCCCACGTATGATTTTCTCCCGTATCGTGGGTGCTTTTACAAAAACAAATTCTTACATACTCACTCGCCCAGACTCTGGGGGTTTGTGTAGGTATGTGTTTGACCCCAGACCCGGAACAATTTGTGGACCTGAAGATCACACAAATATTTATTCTATTCAGAGATTGAACTCACAACCGATGGCGCAGAAGCCGATCGCTCAGCCGCTACGCCTAACGTGTCGTCAATCTGTATCCTTTTCAGCCGAAATCCATAAGTAGGTATTAGATATTCATATCAGGTAAAAAAAGTACAACAAAAATAAACTTACTAATATTTTGCAATTTTTGAACTTTTTTTTAATGCATTAAAATTTTTTAACATTCTTTAATGCCATTTTTGTTGAATTTTGATTGTATTTTAAAACCGTATATATAGGATATTATGCCTGAATTAAAAGTTTTTTTTTAATTATTATTTACTAGTACAATGTATTTAAGTACATCAATGATAATCGATAGGTTTTTAGGCTGTATGAATCGATTATGCAAGTGTTTCCAAACCATATGTTTGTTGTTCTAACCGACCTGCAAGTACTGTAATGTCGTATGTCACAAAATAAACCGTCACGTCGCTTGTAATCCATAGGGGCTTAGATAGAGATACGCTCATGGTTTGTCAATAAGGGTATTATGTTCTATGTGATGAAGAGCATAGGGGGAAAAACTGTCTTTTTCATACTGATTTCCGAAATTCCGATGCTTACGCGAATATTAGAAATCTTGGGAATTAATAATATAAAATTATTATTATTTATATATGGATTTTATCGCGTTATATATGTGGTGTATTCATACGCTTCAAGCTATATTTTGATGGAAAGTTAGAAGACAATTTCTATGAATATCTATGCTAATATTATATTATATTGTGTCAACTGTGTCAGAGTTTCTGACCAAGACGCGGCATGACCTCTTCATGGCAGCACGACAAAAGTTGGGTGTAACCAGATGCTGGACAAGAGACAGCATTGTGTACATTATTCGACCAGACGGAACGCGGCAACGGGTCATGTCTATCTCGGACTTGGATGGAAAGGAGCAGCAGGATAATACTGCGACTGCCACCATTGCTACACTGGAGAAGCCTTTGAATAGCAGATCCAAGCGTGAACGTCCTGTAGTTAGCAAGAAGTGAAATTATTTTCTTCAATTCTGAGAAGTCCGGGTAGTATACATTTTGCGTATTGTATTATATTTATTACGTACCCACTTTTAATTCTATTTTATTCGTAAAAATTATATTAGTATCTACCTTATTTATTATAATATTCATTGTATTCGTCTAAAATTATCCTTTTCACTTCTAAGTTCTATTTTCCAATACATGACAGTGTCATGTCTTACTGACATCTGTCAATGACATCTGTCAAACAACACAATACGACGTTTTGTTTTTACTATACTTAATTATATTGTATTGCGCATAGTTCTCCATTCCAAATTATTTGTTTAAGTAACTATTATTACATATGGTTTCTTTTAATTACTTTAATTTATCTCTACTTGGACTATGAAATTTTCTAGTTTTTAAAATTATTTTACGAATTAAAACACAACCGGCGGGTGGACAAAGGTGTTTACTGTTTGTCAATTGTTTACATAATTAATATAATATATTATATAATATAAGAGTGGTAATTTTATGTCTATACTCGATATTAGTAATAATTCTGATTCTGAATCTTTCTTTTCAGCCAATAGCGGTGATGACAGTTTCACCAGTATTCCTTCATTGGCAGAAACACTTGTGTCACAGTTTTCTGATGTTTCTAGGAATTTCAATGTCGTCCACATCAATGCCCAAAGTATTCCGGCTCATTTCTCCGATATGCTGGCAACTTTTGACTGTAAGAATATTCATGCCATTCTAGTTTCCGAATCTTGGCTCAAACCTTCTCTTCCCTCATCTGCCTTCTCTCTACCAGGTTTCCAGTTAGTCAGAAATGACCGCGCAAACGGCGGAGGTGGAGGTGTTGCCATATATCTCCGATCACATATTTCTTTTTCAATTATAAGTGTGTCATCACAACCACCTCCGTCAGACGCTGGTGAGCATCTTTTCCTGGAAATTGTGCTTCACCATTCGAAAATTCTTCTTGGCGTCTATTACTCTCCATCACTGCGTATAAATTTCTTTTCTTCTCTAGAAAACATTTTGGAAAACCTAGTTGCCTCTTACAGTCATACTATTATCATGGGTGATTTTAACACTTGCCTTCTTAAAAAAGATTCTCGTTCCTCTTCTCTTCAATCTATCATAGAATCTAGTAATTTATTCATTCTACCTTTAAACGCGACTCATCATTTTCCTAACTCTGTCCCATCACTTCTTGACTTAATTTTCGTCTCTTCTCGTGACCTTGTTGCCAAACATGGACAGTGCTTGGCCGAGGCCTTTTCTTATCACGATCTTATTTTTCTTTCTTATAAAATTCGTCCTCCAAAGGCAAAGCCAAAAATTCTCTTGCAACGCAATTTTGGTGGTATGGATACTGAACTTCTTCGCGAAGCTGTTAAAAAAATTGATTGGACACCTTTAATTACATCAGAGTCAATGAACGAAAAAATTACGACTTTCACCACTAATCTTATTGAACTCTATGACATCCATGCTCCTATCAGATCTATAAGGGTAAAGCACGTGCCGTCTCCGTGGTTAACTGATGACATCAAAAAAATTATGTTAAAAAAAGTTGTCGCTAAGTCCAAGTAGAAATGTAATCCATATCCTGCAACATTTGAGAAGTATGTAAATATTAGAAATCACTGCAATAAGGTGTGTAGGAATGCTCAACGCCAACACATTCACAGTTCGATTGAAAATGGAGATCCAGCGAAAGTTTGGAAATTTCTGAGATCAATGGGAATCGGAAAATCGCGTCAAGATACAATTCCTAACAATTTAGATATTAATTTATTAAATAAACATTTCTCTGCTTCGTCCAACTTCGATAGGGCAACTAAAGCTAAAACACTTTATAATCTTTCAAATCTTCCGACTCCCGATTATGCCCCGTTCGTCTTTAATCAATTCTCTGATTGTGATGTTAAGAAGAGCATTTTATCCATTACTTCTAACGCAGTTGGAAGCGACTTAGTCAGCCGTAATATGATCCTTCCTATCCTTGACGAAATCCTTCCTATCATTTGTCACATCCTGAATCATTCGATATCCAGCGGTATTTTTCCAAGTGCTTGGAAAGACGCCCAGATTACTCCGTTACCGAAAAAATCTAATCCCTCATCCTTTGCTGAATATCGTCCTATCTCCATATTACCATTTTTATCTAAAGTCTTGGAACGTCTTATTCACAAACAATTAAGTTCATTTCTTTGCAACAATAGACTTCTCAATCCCTACCAATCTGGTTTTCGTCCTGGTCATAGTACTGTTACAGCCCTGGTTAATATTACGGATGACATTCGGCTAGGCATGGAAAATGGTAAGTTGACGGTACTTGCACCGCTAGATTTTAGTAATGCTTTCAATACCGTTGACTTTGACATTTTACTTGCCATACTCAGCTCTCTTAACATATCTCCAACGGTAATTGATTGGTTTCGTAGTTACCTGACTGGCCGTCGGCAGCGTATCCGCATTGACGATACATTCTCTTCATGGTGTGATACTACAGCTGGCGTGCCTCAGGGTGGCGTTTTGTCCCCATTACTCTTCGCAATATTTATTAATTCAATTTCTGATCAACTTCTTTCATCTTACCACCTATATGCAGATGATCTTCAAATTTACTCGCAAGCTCCACTAGAACAATTATCGGAAGCTATCAGCATTGTTAACAAAGATTTTGCCAAAATATCTGAGTGGAGCAAATACTATGGACTTAGTGTTAACCCATCTAAGACACAGGTCATCGTTATAGGTAGCTCGCGAATGGTATCCAAGATTGATTGGTTCCACCTCCCCCAATTTATCTTTGAAGGAATCCAAATTCCTTTGAGTGATAAAGTTAAAAATCTGGGAATAATCATGGACAAAACCTTATCATGGGGTCCACAGCTGCAGGAAACTAGCCGTCGGATGTTTGCGTCAGTCCTTGAGACGATTACGCAACTTTCTTCCAACTGCCACTAAGATTGCGCTTGCACAATCTCTTCTCTTGCCTGTTCTTGACTATGCCGATGCCAGCTATCTTGATCTCACTGAGGACCAACTTAATAAACTTGAGCGTCTCCAAAATTTTTGTATAAGATTCATATTTGGTTTACGCAAATATGACCATGTGTCACAATTTCGCGCTAAGCTCAAGTGGCTCCCAATACGTCTTCGTCGGAATACTCACATCCTTTCGTTACTTTACGGTATTCTTTTCAACCCTACAACGCCCTCCTACCTTAAAACTCGCTTTGAGTTCGTCTGTGATACACATATGCGATCCTTACGTTCATCAGAAAACTTAAAGCTAAAGATGCCAATGCACACCACAAAGTTTTTTGACCAGTCTTTTACTGTTCAGGCCACTCGTCTGTGGAATGCACTGCCGGTTTCCGTGAGACGTGCACAAACTTTGGCATCATTTAAAATAATGGTGAAGCAGCATTACTTGGCCTCTTGTACCTAAATGGTTACTATATTATTGTATTATAAATTTTAAGTAATATATTATGTATAGTATAATATTTTTATTTATTGCATGTATGTTTATTTATTATTCAATCTAGGTATTTATTTATTTATTATGTACCTATGTACACCTGCAACCGCCCATTGTCTTTTCTACTCAACTCTTGTCCATCCAATGGTTGTCTGTAAGAAATTGCATTTAGCGATAAGACCGCCAATTGTACCTACTCATGTAAAATTTGTGTATTTTCGCTCTATCTTTTGGTGTACAATAAAGAATACTCTATCTATCTATCTATCTTATATTAGATTACAGCATAGATATTCATAGAAATGATCTCAGTCAAACAAGCTCTTCAAAACCTGAAGCGTTTGTTTATTTGAACACGCTAATCTTTGGAACTACTAGGCGGACTTGAAAATACCATTTGTATTTGATAGTCCAATCCTTGAAGAAGGTTAAAGGCTATTTAATATTACGCTATGACTCTTAGGAGTCGAGCAAGTGGATGAAAACACAGAGAACAGCTCTAATCTATCTATATAAATAAAAATGAATCGCCGAAATTTATGTACGCACATATCTTCCGAACGACTGCATCAAATTGGATAATTATTTTTTTGTTGTGTTCATTATGGTCAGGGCAAAGTTTTTATGATTATTTAATCCTCTATAAACGTCGGGGAAATCTATACAGGAAAATTCTGCACAGATTGCTAGTCTATAATTTAAAAAAATGACAAAAGAAACAAGCCATTTTGAGTCGTGCAGCAGTAATTCAACTCTGTCTAAACCGTAGAGAAATAAAGGCATGATTATACATTTATCTTAGTATATTTTAAGTCCCTCACTACGAAACTCGATGAAAAAAAAACATAATAAAAATGTCAAAGTGCCTTTTGAAAGCTACCATGAGACGGCATACCGTTAAGGAAAGAGATATCACCTCATTACTTTTTACGTAGAAGAGATCGTTGCGAGTAATGTTCCGGATAATCGTGATAAACAAGCCTTACATGCGACGCTACGTCATGATGTGACGTCACTGGCGTGGCGGAGATCCACGCCATGCGGTGATTGAGCTAAATACCTAGTGAAGTGTGAATAAAAGTCAACGCCAAATATTTATTTGCAGACTAAATGTAAAAAGTATTTTGCATTTTATTGTAAAGATTTTACTCATCGTTTCTGAAAGCCTCCTGGTTAAATAATAACTTCTCTAAGCAATCGCACTGCAAGGTTAATTTCGCAGCCATAGGTGGACCATTCTTAAGACATCGAGAACCCTCTAAGTCTTGAAGAGCTATAAGAACCGAGGCTCCCGTTCATACGAACACAGACAATCATTAATGGTAGTCAGAAGCCCAAGAAGCCTGAAAACCAGTCTATCCTTTGAAAATCGGTATTGCCCAGAAATTAGGATGCGAAAGTCTGATAGTAGCTTCGTGTAAACACAGATATTCAGTCTCTTCTGGTTAAACTCGGTGTACTTGTTTATATATTTGAGAGTATTCTTGGAATAATTTGAAGCACCAAATTCTCAGCCGTCCATTATTTAAGTCAGAAATTATAAAATGATATTTATTTAAATATAATATCTTTTAGGAAAGACACTTACAAGTCATACATTTTTTTAAATAGATGTCGTCGGCATTTCCTTACCCGACCTCTGAGAAGGAACACCAAAACATACTCCTGGAATCATGGTCTAACTGACACATATATTATTATACTGGTCTATATAAACTGTTCAATTTTACTTAACTAAGTATAATGCAGGTAGAAAGTATTAAGTGCAGCGTGTATGTGAGCTTTGCACACGCGATACTCCTTACATCGGACCGCGCAATAATTTTACATCACAAGGCGTGATAGTGTTTGCATCGGATCGTGCAATAGGTAGTTTTGCATTAGATCGTGCAATAGATTTTGTATGGGTTGACATGATCGTTTTGCCATTCGTCATGGTACTTGGGACGTGATGATTATTACCGTTAGGGACGGTATGAATATAGAGTTCTGCTCCATCAGCAGCATTATTTATATTGTAATAAGTTGACAAACAAGCTTAGAGACCATCTAATAATAAGCGGCAACCGTAGTCTCTAGAAGCAAGCAACATCAATACGATCACTAGTGCGTTCTGATGTTGTCATCTCGAGACCTCAATCGTTAAGTCAAGGTCAAGTTCGAACCGGAACACAATTATGTTGCCACATATACTGTACACTATTGTTTATTTGAAAAAACTATGGTATCATTTCAGACGAAGAGAGAAGGAGAAGGCAGATTCATATTACCTTCAAATATTTGTTTACAATAATAGATAATCAAAAAAATTAGAATCCCACTGCCGATCACGGGTCTCTTATCGCAATTAGAGGTGTTGGCACATTACTGCTTAGCCGCAGAATATTAGTAATGCTGTGATAGGTACTACCACATAATCAGTAGCACAGATCTACCGTCTTAAAAATCTTAGGCAACATCAAGTTGCCGCGGAGTTGCCAGCCACAAACACCAAAAGTTGCCCGTGTATATAGCCATAAGAACACTAAAACACTACGAAGCTTTCAACTTATAACGTTTCATGGTCTCCCTGGGAATCTCCAGAGTACCCTGTACTGTTTTATTAAAACTTTTATACCGTGTTTTCCTTTGTTTTCTGGAAGAAATTGTAGATTTAGTGGACCTATTTATTACCATGTGTGAATAAAGACCCATTTTTTATACATTATTATGTTTTGCGGGGTTTGAATATAAATATAAGGACAACCCAATGGAGTTATCGAAAGCTTAGATCGTAGATGCTATGTACAGTCGACAAAAGAGATACCTAAACGACTAACCTTTACATCGAATTGTAAGTGTTCCTAAAAGAACTTTTTTCAGAAATAAACATCATTTTTCATTTACCTAACGATATCTGTATTTTGACTGCTAGCGGTCCCTAACGCGACTGCTACGCTAGAGGTCCTGGATTCAATCCCCAGGTCGAGCAAAGTATTATTGGGTTTTTCTATGAAATTCTCAATAGCAGCTCGGAGTCTGGATTATATAATAAATAATAGGCTCGCTTCTATTACATGGGACCTAAAAACATACCGACGAACTGTGGGGTTTACATTCGTACACCTCTGCTTAACCGAATGTTATGTATCTGTATTTTGACAAAGATTAAGTCATAATGTTTTACGCAATATATGTCAAAACGCAGGTGGTTTTAGTTGCCTATGCACCAAATCATTTGGCGAATATTTTTGTTTTTTTTTTACAAAAAAAGTTGCTCCTCACTAGGACGTGGCGCAGAAGCCGATTGCTCAATGCGCCAATCGTGTCGTCAATTATTATAGTATTAAAGCTCTTTTGTTGACTGTACAATGTGACATGTACCCTTGAAATTGCGCCAAAGATACATAACCAACATGACCAGTACATAGTTGTTTAACATTAAATTAGTAAACTTGTATGATAACCTATTGCTTTCCTTGGTTATGGCGGTACTGGAACAAAAGTTTTCACATTACGCCGCGCGAGGTATGTCGGTATAATATATATACCAGTATAAATTGCTGTTCGCGGACTTATTTAATATAATTTATAGGCATTTGGTGTTCTATGAAATTCGTGTTATGTCAACGAGTAATTAGTTTATAATCATTACTGCAGCAACAATCTAGTGGTTATAAGAGCGGCTGGTAAGTGTGAGGTTCGGTTCCCAAGCCGAATAGTGTTATTTTGAAATAAGCACGCCCCTTACTGTATGGGATCCGAAAATCCGAAAATGTGTGCATTGTGAAGGTATATTAGTACCTACATACAATTAAAAACGTTAACTACCGCTACGTTGGAGGCTCGGTGTAGGTAAATTTAACCAAAAAAAATAAAACAGTAAATACAGTTAGCAACAAATATATTGTGACGAACTCGTTTATTATGAGGTCCTTAAGCGGCTTGCCAAACTAAAGAAAGTTCCTTAAATTTCCCTCAATAGCAATATTGAATAGTTTGTACGTACAGATATATAGCTGTTGCTAACAGTACCTTGTTTCACGCTAACTGTTTGTTAATTAAATGTAAACAAAGCGAACGCAGCAGCGGCGGTTCGTCGGCACATCGGTACATTTTTACTTTTTTTTGTTTGTCTACGTGTTTCAGTTCTGTGTTAATTGTTAAAACTAAATTCTATTATATCAAGAGTTTCCTATTGTAATAAAATAAATCGATTAATGATACATATACGTTTGACGACACGATTGGCGTAGCGGTTGAGCGATCGGCTTCTGCGCCACGTGTTGTGGGTTCGATCCCCACACGGAGCAAATATTTGTATGATTTACAGGTAGTTAGTTGTTCCGGGTCTGGGTGTTTGTATATGTGAGAATTTGTGTTTGTAAACGCACCCACGATACAGGAGAAAATCCTAGAGTGGGGCAACGTTTTTTTTAAAAAAAAAAATATATATATACAAATATTAGTCATAGAGATAAAACTACTTTTTTAATAATATAAATATAAATATTGACTGCCTCATTTCCTATTCTCGTTTCCTATTATCTTGATGTGCTATGTTTGTTGAAAATATGTTAAGTTGCATCCGTAATATTGGTTCGGTAAAATGATGTTAGTACTTGTTTTACTCTGGTCATAGATTATGGAAAAAAGTTAAAATTATGTATGTAAGGATTATATACTTCTATAGTTTTACTTAATCTGAGGATCTGTTAAATTGCTGTGTCTGCTGTATTGCCAGCTGCCATTTTGTTATGCAACCTTTACAATAGATAGTTTTGGTTAGTTTTTAAACCTAATTATTTATGTACATAACATAATAAACATTATCAACCCATTATATTGTCCCACTGCTGGGCACGGATTAGGCTATAGTCCACTACGCTAGCCTAGTGTGGGTTGGTAGCACATGACTTCGAAAAGTCAGAGGTGCGTGCCTTGGGTTTGAACTCGAGACCTTTGACTTGGCAGTCCAACGGTCATACCACTAGGCTATCACTGCTATATTATATAAGTATCATGATACATTTGTTGTGCGACATACGGACGGAAAAAAAAACTTTTCTTTCTTTAAGTTTTAGTATTGAACATCACACCGCATCCCCAAAAGGTTAGACAGAGGTGTCCTGAAGTACGTCCATAATTCACTGGTGTATTTATGATCCCAAGTAATTGGGCGTGGGTCATTTTAGTTCCCCAATCACTATGTGTAACAGTAATATAAGAAACTGTAACATTTTGCACAATCAAAATAACTTCACAAAATATGACCATTATTTTCTTCTTCCGAACACTTGAGTGCAATATACCAGTAAGCGAAATACGATAAAGGGGAATACTAAGTCTACTATGTAAAGAGGTACCGCAGTGATCTATCATTTTTATGAGCTACCCATAAAAGCCCTAAGCTCGAAAGCCGAGTGTATGTAACAGCCGATATAAAACCATCGTGGCGGGTATTTGAGTACAGTTTACGTTGTAATATCCACTATATTTGGTGACGTATGGCATGTGTCGAGTGTGTCATACAGCAGTTTGATGACCTGTGTTTTTCGATTTGAATAAAATATTAATAATCTACCATCACATATGGGGTGTTGCTAGTAAAAGTAACATACTCTGCCTGCAACGAGTTCAGAATAGCATCCTGAGGGCAATAGTCCACGCTCCTTGGTTCACAAGAAACGATGTTCAAGTTCAAGTTCAAATGTTTTTATTTCAAATAAGCTTTAACAAGCGTTTATGAAACGTTATGATTCTAGTTGCTCGGTTCCAAAAGGTTGATCCTATGGAGAAGAATCCGGCAAGAAACTCCATGGACACTTTTAAAATAAATTGTGTTACAATCTTCATTGGTACAATATTGCGATATGAGGATGTGTGAACATTGGATGTCAAAGTTAGGTAGAAGGTTCTCAGTGTTTGAGAACTCCATGTCATTAATAGAATATAAGTGAATATAAGTGAGGAAGATGAGGTTCATGAATATCTCAACGTGGTGACAGTTACATCTGAAATCGACCGATACAGGGAACAATACATAGAGCGGTTATCCTTACACCAAAATCCTCTCGTAGCAGATTTGCTGGACCTTTCTGCGGTGGTCAAGAGACTTAAAAGAGACCGCCTTATTTAATTGGTAGGGGCGGCAGTGGCGCCTCCACCAGAAAAGCCATCCATCACTCAATAAATAAGTTTATGGTCTACCGACCGATTGCAAATACGCCAAGAAACAACAATTCTATCACGTCTGTATCTCGTCATGCTCACTTAAATGTCCTGCTGATTGTGGCGTTGTCTGTCGGGTCGTTTTATTCAATGCAAAATGTTTTTTTTTTAAGCATACTAGCAATGTGGGTCGCACGTTACTAGTATTCTTGTAAACTTCTCGTGCTAAGCTAAACGCTTGTGTTACGAGTGGGTTCACGTCGGTAGTGCAATGGGTGGGCCCGACCGACGCCGACGCCATACCTATTAGGCTACCGCCATTTTGCACCCATATAAAACCGTCATGCTCGTGAATGGTTGCTGTCTGTCAGGGTTGGTCAGCTCTTATTTGTTGTGGCAATCATTTTATAAATAAATCGTGAAAACTCCCACCAGTGGTATCATTTGCCCAGTAATTTCACTGGCTGCAGTACCCTTTAAACCGGAACACAGTTACATTATTGCTTAGCAGCACACTTCTAGTGCAAGGTAGCGGAGTTCCACCACCTTTAGTATGATAATAAGTATCAAAATTTAAGGTATCACAAAAATATTCAGAAAACGGTTCAGTTAAATGAACTACGAGTAGCTTACACAAATATCAACACGGAATCTATTCAGTGAACACATTTAACTCACTTGACCGAGTTTTTTCGCACACTCTTCGCCCCTCCGTCCTTACATCTTCACCCCAACCCTTGAAAGGGGAAGCGAAAACTGTAACATGAGATCGTAACGACACATAAAATGGAGGGTATTTTGCATAAAGATTTTATAAAGTAGAGTTCGGTGAGTAATTGCCTTATTTTTTTCTCCATTTTATTTGACTTCAAAAAAGCAGAAAATTTGTTTGTAATTTTTTTTTAGAGACTTTTGTTTGCCTTTTTAGTTGACTTTAGTTATTTTAAGTGCTACGCTAGAGATCCGGTGTTCGATTCCAGGTCAAGCAAATTGTTATTGTATGAAAATCACAGTAGCAGCTCGGAGTTTGGATTTGTCTCCGGTTTTAATACACCTCTGCCCTTGCCATACCCTTCGGGGAATACAGGCGTGATGGTGTGTTTTGTTTTACTGTAGTATAAGGGGAATCATTTTTGCTCCCAGTTTATTCTTCCAGAGGCCGCTAAGCTTATTCTGTCACCCCATCTCAAAACTGTTGACGTACCTACATATTTTCTCTTATCTAAGTAGTCTTTCTCGTCGCCTACATACAGTAGGATAATCCGTTTTTCTCAGCTGGTAACTAGGTTGAAAACAAACAACTGCAAACTTCTTTGAAATGCTATAAAATTAACCTCATTCTCCTATGAATGATAATGTTATAACCTAATATACCATCACGCCTGTATTCCCCGAAGGGCTTGGCAGAGGTGTACTAATTTACATCTACAGTTGGTATGTTTAGGTCCCATAAAATAGGGGGCGAGTCTATTACCATTATCCGGGCATAGATTCCAAACTGCGAGCTGCTACTGAGAATTTCATAGAAAACCCAATAACACTTTGCTCGACCTGGGTTCGATAACCCAGGACCTCAAGCGTAGCAGTTGCGCTCAGGACCACTAAATTAATTAAAGATTTGGGCAGGCATTTTTTTGACAGGGCACTTGCCTAAAATTATTATTAGAAATTGCCTGACGAATGTTTTCTTTAAACATTTTGACGAGGCGTCTTTTTTATATATTTTGGATAGGTTTGTCAACCAACCGACAATACGGTCTATCGTCTACCGCATTTTCGCTTAACATCATAGACGAGTTTATGCTACCTTAACCTACTCACTCGTAACAGGTCGTTCGTACTTGAAAACACAGACCTCTGCAAAGATTTCCAGGCCCTCCTCCCTAGTGATACGTATGAGGATGACTTCCAAACTGCGCATTTGGTTCTAAATCCACAGACAACTACGAAACATTACCCCAGATGGATACTTTCGACTTTCTTAAAAATATTATCTTTCTAAAGTCATTTTGAAAGCAAATTTCGCCTTGGGCGGGTGGGACTCGCGATGACTTAGTTGGTCATAGCGTCTGATTTATTGTACCAGAAGTCGCAGGTTCGCATTCTGCCCGAATTTTTCCTCCACTAAAATAACTTTATAATCTTAGCATAGAGTAAATAGATATATTCTTTATACTAAACTTTACCTATTAAAGAAAATCTACTAAATTCTCTAACCAGATAAAATTCATTTCTTAGCAAAATATCCTAAGAATATTCCCCGCATCATAAAACTAGAAAAATTCACTGTATTGGTGTTCGAATGATTTATAAGTTCTTGTTATAAGATATTCATGTACCGATTTGGACTTTATCTTTGAAGGAATAACGTAGACATTGTAATACTGATATTATATAATGTTAACAGCTGGGTGCTAAAATGCTGCTATATAATATATAAAGAAAAGAAAGAAAGTAAGATATATTAGTATATAGTAAGAATATAAAGAAAAGAAAGAAAATGTATTTATTGGCACAATCAATTAAAACAAAAGAAGAGCTTAATGTCTGTCTGTGCCAAAGCATTATGTCAAGTAATACCTAAAACGCATGTTCGAGTTATTAAGAAAATGTTATATTATTCCAAGATCCTTATAATATTATAAATGTGAAAGTTTGGGAGCACGTATGGATGGCTGTTACTCTTTCACACCAGAATAGCTGAACGAATCTAGATAAAATTTGGCACAGAGATCAATTATAGTCTGGAATAACACAAGCTACTTTGTATCCAGTTCAAACCCAATTCTGAAGTCCAGGCAGAAAAAGTCGCGGGCAATATGAAGCTAGTATTAAATAAAGAATCCGTAGGTACTGTATGGTCTATGGATTATTGTATGGGAAATACAGTTTTAAAATAACATACCATCTCGCCTGTATTAATCGAAGGGTTAGGCAGGGGTGTACTAATAAACACCCACAGTTCGCCAGTATTTTTAGGTTCCATGTTTTTAGGGTACGAGCCTATTGCCATTAACTGGGAACAAATCCGAACACCGAGTTGCTACTGAAACCGAGACTGACTGACTGACTGAGACCTTTTAAAAGGGGATTGTTGGACCGGTAATCTCACTCACTCGGCGAAACACAACGTAAGCGTTCGCACCGCTGACAGCAGCATTTTATGAACGCAACTAAGTAGAAATAATTTTTTTTTTAGAACTTTCCCAATAATCTTTAACTGCTCTCTGTCTACAATAGACTGATTTCTTTCAGCAAATTTTATTACCTTCATAATTGGATTATAACTGTCTAAAAGTTAGGCGAACATAATATTTTATTCTGCTGATTATTTATTGGATAAGCATTATTTTAGAGTTTTTAGATACATAAAGGCAATTTTTTTTAAAGAAAACATTGTTTAGTATTTTTGTACAACGTAATTGTTTGGTGATTAAAATCTTAGTTTTTTAATAATCATGATAATTTGTATAACTTAGCGTTAGTCCAATATCATCATCAAGCTATTCACTACTGTCAGTCTGACACGCGTCTCCTCTTTTTTTATGAGATAGGAGCCCGCAAACGAGCAGACGGATCGCCTGATTGTAAGCGATTACCGCCGCCCATGGACACCCGCAACACCGGAGGAGTCATAAGTGCGTTGCCAATCTTTTAAAAGGGATTTGGGCCTCCGGTAACCTCACTCACTGCGCGAAACACAACGTAAGCGTTGTTTGACGCCGGTTTTCGGTGAGGCCGTGGTATCACTCCGGTCGAGCCGGCCCGTTCGTGCCGAAGCATGGCTCTCCCACGTAAGACCACGTGCCTTTATTGCTATAATACATTTTTATGTATGTATTCACATATTTAAAAATTTATAATCTCTCAGCCATAGAGCGACAACATTCTTAAGCATCAACTTGGTTCGCAATAAAGATGTTAGAACAAAATTAACCAAAGCTTACAAACATAACGTCAACGTCCCCTCGTATCAGTTTAAAAGGGAATTTTGTGGACCAACCAAACATGATCTAAGTATAACTGTTTTATCTTTTTGTTTACGAGCTCCGAACGTTATATGTGGCAGTTTGGCAAAATTTAAGTCTCGTTTATGCTTACTTTACATTTTGCCGGCGAAACTTGGCAAGATGGGAACATGGTAAGTCTTAAAACTTAGAATTATGCCGTGAATTTTGTGTGTTGTTTTCTATCTTGTGTGTTTTATGTATGTATTACTTAGTTTATGCGTATCGCTGTGAGCTGTGAGCGTTTTATCGTGGGGTGCAAAGCTTGTATGGTTTATAGTCTCACACACAATGGCCCATGTTGGCAGATTCAAAACCTTTGATGGAATTCTGTATAACAGTTTATTATTTTTCGGGTTGGTTATATGTAGAACAGGTTGAATTCTTATTATTACCAACTTATTGTGAAAACGTCAGCTGTTGGAAAAAAAATCCCGATCTCTTGTTAATTTGTAGGAAAAACTCATTAGCGTTAGTGATCGTGAACGCGACTATTGGGTATTATTCTCAGGTACAGCTATACATGTGGGTATACATTTGTACAGTGCATTAGTACGAGTATAGTACGTGCGTGGTGGATATGTCGAAAGCTGTTTTAATTTTCTCATTTAAAGGTTTATTTTGTAACAAAAATGGTTCATAATGACGATAATGGTGATGACCTTAAAGCGTACATACCTAACGTAAACACTAGTAGTAAAAATAAATATATAAAAAAGTATTTGAAATGCATTCCCATGAATGCATTACAGCATTAGATACATCGTGGTGCCTTAAACTGCGATATTTTATTCATAGTTCTCAAATGACAGCACATATCGAAAAATTTGCAAGTATATTGTACTGGCGATGTTCAGAATAAATAAAGTCCTCGGATGCTTGCAATATGAACTTGTAAGACTTAGATGCATTCTCTGTAAGATATCTTTGGAAAGAATGCAGTATGTATCGTGAGTTTCATTTTCGGTTTGGTGACCTCTGTGTCTTGAACAGAATAACATACCATCATGTCTGTATTTCCCGAAGGGTTAGGCAGAGGCGTACTTAATGTAAACCCACAGTTCGCCGGTATGTATACCTGAATACTTATATTTACATTCTTCCATGATGGAACGCAAAATTAAATTATTAAAATAGGTTCACCGTTGCTAAGGTGTGAACAACTAGTTATAAGGTGTGAATTGCACAAAATTGTGCCAAATAATTTTCCATCTTAATTTATTTATTTCTTTCTAAGGCAAATTTTATAAAATCTTTTTAAAATAAACTTAGTTCGTTGTAGGTTATTTGATCGATTGTAAATGGAAATATAGACTACGTAACAAATCAAGTATTTTAAAAATTCCAGAAATTGGTGAGTCGGCAAATTTACATGTAGGTATGCACAGGTACTTTTTGCATTGGTGATGACAGTTTCCTTGGTCTAGATCTCATGCAATAACTATGTATTGTTCTTGTAACACGACACGAATTATGTTGTAGCGACATCTACCGCGCTACATACAAACCGAACATGTCCTGAATCGCGCAAGTGAAGTTTGCAACGCAACTTGGATATATACAACCGCCCGACATCAACCGTTGGGCCGTGGCCCGCCAGGCAAAACACCCGCCTGGTCGGAGGATCCTCCCTTTGGTGTGAGGGGCAACACACACCTCGCCCCTCCACAGTGGTGACCCCGACGTGATCCCAGTGTATCCACACTGGGGACCCCGAAGAAGAACATCAGCGCAGCCTTCGAAGACCAGCAGCTTCATCATCATCGTCGTCTTCCCTCCCTCACAGCACGAGCAGCGAGTCCCACAGCCAGCCAGCACTCTTCCGGCTTCAACGGGCATCCTGACCACACGCCTGCAGCGAACGCGCATGCCTGGTCAGCACCCTCAGCCGACATCAAGCAACTTGGCACAGCACACTGCACTTCGGCCGGTCAACAAGCAGAGGCAGTCTCTCCTGGTCGACGCAGCAGCCAGCCACTACTCAACACTGCACCACCTCGACTCACTGAGGACTACGCAGCATCACCCCGACTCACTGGGGCTCTCACCGCAACACAGTCCTGACTCACTGCGGACTACGCGGCATCCTGTTCTGACTCACTGAAACACACTCCACTGGCACTGGTAAGCTCTTCAGACGCACTGACCGCTGACTCATCGACACGACCATCGACCTCCGGTCTCGGGGGGGAGTGATGTAGCGACATCTACCGCGCTACATACAAACCGAACAAGTCCTGAATCGCGCAAGTGAAGTTTGCAACGCAACTTGGATATATACAACCGCCCGACATCAACCGCCAGGCAAAACACCCGCCTGGTCGGAGGATCCTCCCTTTGGTATGAGGGGCAACATACCTCGCCCCTCCACAATGTCAACATCGTGACCTTGCTTGATGAAAGAATAACGAATCAATAGCAGAAACGCGTGATTTCGTGATCGGACTCAGAGAGTGCAAAACGCGATGCAACATTGATGTCGACGCTAAATCTTTGAACTGCAATCTAATATCGTAGAACCCAACGCTAAAAGGCAATAGATTTATTCATTCAATCATTCATAACATCGACCAAAGCCACCCAGAGCGCGTGGCGGATTTCAACACGAGCTCCCGCTCGAAGAAGCGACGCGAATCCTTGCAGAAACGAAATTATTCCAAAGTTATTGTGCCATAAAACTGCGTATAATAGCAGTCAAACTATGGAGAAACCTTACAAAGTTTCTCATTTCTCAGTTCCTTTTTATTAGGCATCCGGATGTGTGTTAGCAACTTAAATGGCTTGAAGAACTGTTTTGTCACTTCCTATAAACTTTGGAGCTGGAAAAGCTGAAAGAGCTGGAAAAACGCTTTAGAGTTGGAAAAGTTTTTGTACCTCCTAACTTGTACTTTTAACTGGCATATTAGTATTGTAATTATTTTAAACTAATTTTTAATTTAATTCATTCATTGTTGCCGTCTTTCTCTCTCTCCGGTTGCAGTCAATCTTCAGCATACTGCATTTTAATAGTTTTATACTTTACTAGCGACCCGCCCGCGGTTTCACCCGCGTTGCCCCATTCCTAAGAGTCGTAGCGTAATGTTAAATAGCTTAAAACCTTCCTATTGAATCACTCTATCTATTAAAAAAAACCGCGTAGTTGCGTAGTTTTAAAGATTTAAGTATACATAGGGACGGACAGACAGCGACAGCGACTTTGTTTTATACTATGTAAAGATTACAATATTCAATAGTGTTACATACAAATATTGAAAACGTGCAATAAACGTTGTACTATCAGTAACATAATCAACTCATTATACTCTCCCACTGGTGGGTACGGGTCTCCTCTCGCAATGAGAGGGATTGGGGCTATAGTCCACCAAGCTGGCCTAGTGCGGGTTGGCAAACTTCACACGCCGTCGAGAAAATCTCTCAGGAATGCAGGTTTCCTCACGATGTTTTCCTTCACCGTTTAAGCGCGTGATAATTAACTATTATAAGCTCATAATTTGGAAAAGTCAGAGGTAAATGCTTATGAGCAATGTGGGTTTCACATTACTTGTATTCTTGTTA
This sequence comes from Acronicta aceris, assembly GCA_910591435.1. Taxonomy (NCBI): domain Eukaryota; kingdom Metazoa; phylum Arthropoda; class Insecta; order Lepidoptera; family Noctuidae; genus Acronicta; species Acronicta aceris. The sequence continues at coordinate 15,252,037 of OU342762.1, read as the reverse complement.
ACCCCTCGTGCTAATCTTAGGGCTTGTGTTACGAGTGGGTTTACATCGGTAGTGCAATGGGTGGGTTTCGAACCGACAACCACATGATCGCTAGTCCGACGCCCTAGGCGTTAGGCTATCGCCGCCTCCACCAGGCTATCAGTACTATCAGTGGAAGTGTTTTATTAGAGAACACATCACGAGCAAGATCACAAACTACCATGATTGTCACAAACAAATACAGTGGAATTTGACCTCCTCATCTTCAAAAAACATCCTTTTTGCAGACAGATAAAAAGGTTTCCAAAAGTATGATATCTTACATAAAACTAAAGAAGGTCCAATTTTCTTTTATTCCGGTTACAAAAAATCTTCACGGGCAAGAATATAGCATGTTTATTGTTTAAATTTTATTTTCACGATTCTGCTACAATTGCTCGAGAAATAAATTGCTTGCAATTTGTTTTATTTTTCAATTTACGGGAAATATAACGTTTTCATGTTATTTAATCGTCATAAAAGCGTTATTTTGATCCTGTACTGGTTAACTCGTATTGTTTAAGAGCTGCTAATAACTGTTCTAATACGTTCCAATGAAATTAGCAGTAGGTAGCTTTACGGGTTTTTATAGTATAAAAACTAAAATATTTTTTTATTGGTTTTAATTACTTCACAATAACAACTTATATGCGATATCAAAACACAAAAAACAGTAAAATATTTATTTTACACGCCTGTATTCCCCGAAGAGTTAGGCAGAGGAGTACTAATGTACACCCACAGTTCACAGTTATGTTTTACGTCCCATGTAATTGGGGGCGAGCCTATTCCCATTAACCGGGCACAAATCTAGACTCCAAGCTGCTACTGAGATTTCATAGAAAAACCCAATAACACTTTACTAAACCTGGGGAACGAATCCAGAACCTCTAGCATAGTATAATCTGTATAAAATCATAAGAAATAAAATAGACTCTCCTTATCTTCTCAGCAAGATAAGTTTAGGATGTCCACGTGTTAATATGCGCAGGAAGTCTCTCTTCCATATTGGTTTATCGCGAACCAATTATGGTAAAAATATCTTTGTTAAGCGAGCATGTTGTTTATATAATATTATAACCATTGATTCTAACAGTGTAGATATCTTTCACCTTTCTCTTCCGAAATTCAAAAATTGTATCAGAAACATTTTGGCTCTTGCGTTTAAAAGTTAAAAACTTGTAGTGTTACTTGTATTGTTTGTCGTTATGTAATATGTAATGTTATCTGTGGAAACTATTTTGGATATTGTTTATCTATATGAATACTTGTAAGTGTAATAATACATCTGTTTGTTTCCCAAATAAAGTAAATAAATAAATAAATAGCAGTCGCGCTTTGGACCACTAGACTACTGAGGCATAACGGAAGTTGCAAATATTGCAATGTATATGATTCTGCAGTTTCGTACTGTTTTTTTTTATTTTAAATGAAGTCAGTTCATTTTGTGGTATCGTTAGCTGCCTGTTATGTATACCTAACTCCTTTGTCAATCTCATTTGAAATAATCTTCAAACTTGTTTTCAGAGAATCGAGACATCATTTGTCAAATATCAAATGCACTTCATATGAAACCGGATGTTTAAATGCAGAAACATATGTTTGCATAAAATCTGTCTCGAATGCACGTAAGTATCGCTATCAAGACGTAAGACGCGGTACAGCATATTGCACTTACGAAGCAGAAAGCAATTTTATACGATACTCGATACCGGAGACTTTTATTTCCATATCGATATCGATACTTTGCATAATTGCCAGTTCGATGTAAAGGTATTTTCATTTTTATTTCCGTCTGTACATTAATGGTTATGCTTCTTAGCAACTCTTCTGAAGTTATTTTAGTGAAAGAAAAATTCGATCGCGGGCAGGATTCGAACCTGCACCTTTTGGTTAGATACACAGGACGCTCTGACCTCTATGCCACCGAGAACCCCAACCGCCTGATTGAAATTTTGCCTTCACATTCTGAGTTTACGTCATAAGGTGACGTTAAGTCGCGTCGGTTGAGAAGCAAGGTAACTTGCTTTTCATAGAAGTCGCCAAGGTTCGAATGCGGCCCGCGATTGAATTTTTCCTTTGCTAAAATAACTTTATAATCTTAGCATGGAAAATGCAAAAAAGAACACAAAAAGATAGCTCTTCTGAAGATTAGTTGTATTACAAAGTAAACGAAAAGGTATTATAAAAATATTATTATTTATTTATTTCAGGTAACAAAGACCCATAGAAAACAATACACATATACAAACCATATTAACTCACTAATACATAAAATCTATACAGGTACAATCTATCGACTACGTAGTAAAGTCGGCGACGTAGTGCGCTGTGTTGTGGTGTCATGTAGCCTTCTGCGAAAATACCGATACACGACTCCCTTCGGCCAAAATTCTTTTTTTATAACAAATTGTATAACGTGTTGTCGGTATGTGGCATTGTAGCTCCCAATGCTAGGCATTGTAGCTTTGGCATTGTAGTTTTATATGTGCTTGGTTGAAATTATCTTAGCTATGATTAAAGAAAATCTATTCAACCGTTTGAAGATCGTCGATTCGTCGATTTAGAGATTCTTTTCCCACTGCAAGGAAAAACACAACGAGTACTCAACGTCACCTCGAACCAATCCTCGATGTAGATCATCAATCCTAAGAAAAAGTTTAACTAGAACTACCATCAGTTAGGACCTTGTATAGTAAGAAAAATATTCAGTTTTAAGGAGATCTACTATATATCAGCCTACCTAAAAATGTCAAAGATTCTATGAGTATACCCAAATCTAAGAAAATGATGACATTTTCTAATTAAGAAAAGGTTAAGAGATTCTATATATGAACTGAAAAGTACTTAAGCCATTCTTGTCTGTAGAAACAAAGAAGAAATAACAAAAAACTTTTATTTTGTACCTCTCACAAGATATAACACAAAGAAATTACATAAAAAACAGAAAGAGAACACCCTATCGGTGTGAGGCCAAAATACGGTGCCGTTCTCAGCTGATGCTACAGCTGCATAGTTGCTGCAGCGCTGATTTTCCGAAGGCCCACAGTAGTGTGTAGTCACGGATGCCGAGCACAGTTAATAAAGTTAAACATCTACATATCTATAAATCTACACCGTAGCTTAGTAGTGTTAGTACATTTACTGATACAGTAATAGAGCGTCATTAAATTAACATAAAAACATTTACATTATTTAAGTTGTTCTTTATTTGAACTATGTAAATATTCTTTGAGAAAATAATATACGGTTTCACATCAAGCTATGTATTCTAGTATAAGCTGACCTCTCATAGTACGGAAAACCTAAACAATGCAAGCTCAGCTAACACTGGATGTTTAAGCTTGACGTATAAGTCATCTCGCTCGCCAACTCTTTCTGAGCCAAATCCAACGGCGCTTATATAAAATCAAAAATTAATATACCGAAATCAACGTAGAATCTCATTAAAAACGCACAAACGGTCCGAACATTTCATACCATACTTTACTATCATAATCGTAACTTTTTTTATGGAACATTTAGTATTCCAGGACGTGGACAGAATTTAATAAAGGGGGAAATGTCACAGACCTGAGAAGTACGTGACTGTGCTGTCGCTTTTATATTAGTACTATGGAATGCTGAGATTTATAAGATATTTATATTTATAAGACTTTATTTTCATCCGACTTCAACAAAAAGGAGGAGGTTCTCAATTCGACTTTATTTTTTTATATTTTTTACCCCATAACTTTCGACTGGGTGAACCGATTTTGATCATTATTTTTTTATTTGAAAGCTGGTGCTTCGTGTGGTCCCATTTTAATTTGGTCCAGTTGTGAAGATACCATCCATGAGAAAACCATATAAGTCTTAAATTTGCATTAAGTATGTGCGCGACAAATGGACGAATCACTCAATATTACACCAACAGATTTTGATGATTCTTTTTTTGATCGATAGCTCATACTTCAGAGGTGGTCTCATAAAAGTTTGGTTTGGTCAGGTCATTTGGTGGTTGGTTTGGTTTGAGGAAACCTGATGAATGAGAGATTTTCTGGACGGCGTGTGAAGTCTGCTAACCCGCACTAGGCCAGCGTGGTAGACTATATCGCCTAATCCATCTCATTCTAAGAGGACACCCGTGGCCAGCAGTGGGACGTTGTTATATTATGTAAGTAAGAATATACCTAATCTGTTAATCTACTAATGTCATCTCTTTTAGCAAATATATCTCAATAATTCAGCTCTGTCTTTCTGTATCAGAAACAATCCTTTACGTACATCTCATAATATATCACCTGCCGTCTGGGAATTTTGGGCCTCAGTAGTTTCTAGTACATTCTAGAAAACTTGTAATAATATTATGTAACAGTATAACAAAGAGGTTTTCTGGAAAGCTACTCAAGAGATAATAAAAAAAACTTTATTCCATTTTCGTGTCATTTTTTTAAGTAAATAGAGACTATTTTACTAGAAATAAATGTAGCGATTCATAGACACCTTTTTTTAAGCAGTGATAGCCTAGTGGTATGACCGTTGGACTGCCAAGTCAAAGGTCTCGAGTTCGAACCTAAGGCACGCACCTCTGACTTTTCGAAGTCATGTGCGTATTAAATAGTTAATTATCACGCGCTTAAACGGTGAAGGAAAACATCGTGAGGAAACCTGCATGCCTGAGAGATTTTCTCGATGGCGTGTGAAGTCTGCCAACCCGCACTAGGCCAGCGTGGTGGACTATAGCCTAATCCCTCTCATTCTGAGAGGAGACCCGTGCCCAGCAGTGGGACAGTATAATGGGTTGATTATAGACACCTTTTTATAGACATACCTTTTAATACTAAGATAATAATTAACTTTTAAGGACGCCACGTTTGGCTGAGTGATCTTCTTTTGCAGTACGCGGATTGTTGGTTCGATCTACACACGGAACACGTAAGATTTAAATAATTTACAGTACTAGTATTTTAATTATCTGTGTCTTCAGATAGTTCTGTCTCATTAGACTAGTGATCCCAAGTGTGACTGCTGTGCTAGAGGTTCTGGGTTCGACTCCCAGGTCGAGTAAAGTGTTATTAATAAGTTCATTATAAACTTATTGCCTTAATATATTTTTTTTTATTATATTATATCATTTATTTCGACCAACTATTAAGGCAATAAGTTCTCCCCTAGTACATGGGACCTTAAAATAACGGCGAACTCTGTTTTTTTTACATTAGTAGGCCTCTGCCTAACCCATCAAGAAATACAGCCGTACATGTATGTGTTATATAAATAAAATTTTACAACATACATATGTACATATACTCACGCCTTTCTCACACAGGGGTAGGCAGAAACAATAGACCGCCACTTGCTATGTTCTTGCATACTTCTTTTGCTTCTACCACATTCATACATACTTTCATACATACGCGCCGCTTATGAGTGGTACGTACATGAAATTTTCGAAGTATCTCGCTAATAAGATCGGCGTACGCGAATATTATAACAATGAAAATAAAATAGGTACAGTGTATCTGCCACTCAATAGCCGCTAACTGAAGCATGTATCTGTCATAAAAATTATGGTTATAACTTTCAGTCGCGATTGGCTATTCTTAGCAATAAGTTCCTATTTTATGACAATGGAATAAAACCATCGCCATCTAATACTTAGAAATTCAAAACATTGACTTGTAAAAGTATTTTTTAAAGTTCAAGAAATAAATATATATCGAAGAATCCCGAGCAGCAGTGTTTTTAAAAATGGTGACGACAGCAGCGCTGACGTCACATTCCTCCTCAAACTGGCTATCCATTTGGGGTTGCTTGTCCATAGTGACAGCGAAACTCAAAATAGCGTTAAACTGATTTATTTGATAGTACTTAGAGGTCCGCACAGTATGACGGCTCGAGTAATAATGAATCATAACTCTTTTTTTTTTGAATGGTGATAGCTGTTGATTCAGGGAATCTTTACAGCGTAACCGGACTTGGTGGCGAGGCACCGAATGCCTCCAGCCAGGGAATCATAACTCGTTCCGTCGCCTCTATTTATACTAGCCAACACGTGACTCAATACACTGCGCGCACGTGTTGTTTACAATCTTTGTTAAACAAAGTAATTCCTTATTTTATTTCATAAATTGAACTAAACGTTAAAAACAATAATGATGACATAATTTTAGACGTTCTTAATTATTATTTAGACAACTACTAAGTAATTGCGCCGATATATATTTATAAAAATAATACCTAAGACAACAATAGAAAATACTTATTAATGTAAAAAATCCACCTAGCGAAAGCCATAGACATTTTAATCTTATCTCAGCTTCACAGACGAATCCGTCAAATCCGTCTTAAGCTGATAGAAGCGACATCGCCCAAGGCATTCGATAAGGTAAACCTATTGACTCAAGAAGCCTAGAAAGACGAAACTGTAGTTTGGTAAACGAAAATACTTCAATGTAATGTTTTTTTTTTCAAGTCGTTTGTTATTATTTCGAATTGAATATTCGCTAGTAGTCGACAAAAAAGGTAGGTATACCAGCAGCTACGCATCACAGGCAACAAATAGTACCATTATATAATATAAATAAACATAACTTTATCAAGTTATTTTAGTGAAGGAATATTTCGACCGCAAGCAGCATTCGAGACTGCGTCGTCTGGGGGCTTAATTCACATTTTTACTAACGATAACGAAATTCGACAAATATGAAATTGGCATTAAGCTTTCGAAATGTCACGTGACCAATCGTTTTCGATCGCTAAGTGCTAGACAATGTTAAATTGCGTAACGAAACGATGACGAAATCGAATAACTCTACCGATATTCTCATACAAATTCGTAGACAAGTGGCGATCGACATCGCACAAGCGTTATCGATTTTCGAAATCGAATCGACACGGAGCGATTGCCGCTTATCTAGGCCCCCTGGTTAGACACACATTAAGGTGACGCGGTGTCTTAGAGGCCATAGCTTCTGATGTATGAAGACGCAGGTTCGAATCCTGCCCGCAGTCGAATTTTTTCTTCACTAATATAACTTTATACCTAATCTTAGCGTGGAAAATGCAACAAAAAAATCACAAAAATATAACTTTATCAGTTACCTTTTTGTGCCTAAAACAATGAATCAATTTTCATGAATTTTAGTATAAGATGGATTGCACCTTGGCATATAGACTCGGTACCTTTTGTCTCAAAAAGTTCTTTCGGATGTGAATGAAACCACGTGCAATAGCTGTTTCAATAAGGCGTTAATTAACACGACTTCTATTTAATAGCATTTTTTCGTCTTAGAAACTGCATTGCCCTTAAGTTACTAGGTCAGCCGCCATCAATGTTCATATAAAAAATACTATAAACGATGTAAGCTACTGTAAATACGATCCATTGTGGTTGTTATTTAATAGCAACTACACAATGGCTACAATTCGATTCTGGCGTGGTGGTGGTGATCACAGTAGAACTGTAACCTAACCAATGTTTAAATAAATACACACCATTACGCCTATATTCCCTGAAGGGTTAGGCGGAGGCGTACTAATGTACACCCACAGTTCGCCGGTATGTTTAGGTCCCATGTAATATGCATTGCCATTGGCGAGCCTATTGCCATTAACCGGGCACAAATCCAGACTCCGAGCTGATACTGAGAATTTCATTGAAAAACGCCATAACACTTTGCTTGACCTGGGGATCGAACCCAGGACCTCTAGCGTAGCAGTCGCGCTCGGGACCACTAGGCTAATGAGGCAGTAAATTTCTTTCATAAACAATGACAATAATTAAAATCGTAAAATGTTGGTGAGTTGTAAAATCCGTGGCTTATTTAGTAAATTAGAAGACAAATAAAAACAATAATGTTCTTTACGCTTTCTTTATATTATTTAGTTGGCATTGTTTAAAAGACGTATTAGTTTATTGGAAGCTTTTTTATTTTCCCGTTGCTCACTTAAATCAAATCAGAGGTTGGATTCTAAGGTTAAAAAAATTCTGTGGCTTGACTTATAATTCCCCATTTTAATATAATTTACTAATTCGCTATCATAATTATTATTTTACGAGACATTACAGTTTATTGGAAGAAGATCTTTCAGCTTCAGAATTATAACAGGCGGATACGGAATCGCCACAAAATGAGACAGGTAACGGACAGTTACTACGACTCATGACTATTCGTAGCCTGCAAACTTGTAGCCCGTTCTATTCTGGATTCTCCATTACTTACTATGTGAGTGTCAATGGATTGCTTGTATATACCTGATTCTTTTAACATAAAATTAAACGTAACTGATTAATCTGGGTGTCTTTAAATCACGACTGAATTGGTTTTTTTTAGGCAAGCACGCTTTATCGTAGATCGCAGTGTCGCTTAACATGAGGCGAACTGGCGGTCCAGCGTGAGCCTATCAGGAATAAATAGGCTTATGGTCCTAAGTGCTACTGCTACGCTCGATATTCTGTTAGTCGAACAAAATGTTATTGGTATTTTTTTTATGAAATTTTCTGTAGCAGTTTAATAGGCAATAGGCTCGCCCCCTTTTACAGGTGACTTGAATATACCGGCGAACTGTACAGTATATTACTACCCCTATGCTTAACCGTTCGAGGAAATTCTGTGAAATTGTCTTTGTAAATCAGTATCATTCAAAATTCTCAGTAGCAGATCGGAGATAAGATTTTTTGCCAATTTATAGCAATAGACTCGCCCCCTATTACATAAAACCTAACTAAATATGCCAGCGAACTGTGGTATCCAACACTGTCAAATTTCTTCAATCAATTTTAAGTTTAATCTCCAAATAATAGAGTTTATTATCCATTGGGGAAATTTGTCAGTTTTCGCTAACGATGTACTGTTGACTGTACATCTCTGCCTAACCTTCCGGCAAGTACAGGCGTGATTATATTGTAGTGTAGAAACGCCTTATTTTTTATGTTTTTTCGAGTACTATTAAGCTTAGTGCAAGTTTAGACAGTAATGTAAATTCTAACAAACCATCAACGTGTCTACATTATCTGACTCCTAGAACGCCCCACATTGTATCACCCTGCTATTCGGGGCAGTCCACCTAAATTAACAGCTTCATTTTGATACGTCATTAAATTGGGCCCACCAATTCACGCTTGCCTTTATTTGAACATTCTAACGTCTGCTGTTAGGAAAATATATAATATATAGGAAAATATAAAATCGATCGACCATGGTCACAAAAACCCGATCAACCATGCACTATCCATTGAGTAAAAGCCTGAGGCGCAAAAGATTCGCCCGAGTGCGACTGCCATTGTTTAGTGTTTGTTAACACGCGTTTATTCAAACAGTCTGTTTGTGACAATGGAATGTTCTAGAAATAAAACGGTTAATTTTTATTTAATAAAAAACATATCCTATGAAAGTAACCGACCCGCAGTAGGCTAGCGTGGTGGACTATATACCAGCCTAACCTCTCTCAATCTGAGAGGAGACCCGTGCCCAGCAATGCGTAGATGATGATGGGAAAGTAGATACAATTGAAAAGGCACTATTGTTTGAGTATACTATTAAGCATCGAACATCTTTAGACTGCCTCATATGAAAGATACATGAGATAATAATCGAACTCTAAAGTTTTGATTTCCAGAAGATTTGAATTCCTGGTCAAGCAAATATTGGTGTTATTTTTATTTTCTATGGTCCCCTCTCAAAATTAAATGAGAGGGATAAGGCTATAGTCCATGGACTATGGCTAGCGTGGATTATACATGTATAGTCTACGCTGGCCTAATTTATGTTGGCAGACTTCACATACCGTTGAGAAAATCTCTCAGGCATGCAGGTTTCCTCACGATGTTTTCCTACACTATTTAAGCAAATCATGTCAAAAACTATTAATACGTCCATGACTTCACCACAAGCACCAATGCTTAGGCAGGACAATGAAAAAAAAAAGATTGATTGAAATAAAACTACTTTTTAATTGCCGACGTATCGGATCCTTTACAGCATCCATGGTCGCGGGTACACTAATTTGTAGGACGTCTTAATGTTGCAATTACTAACAGCTACCTTACATTTTTGTTTATTATATTTTTTTGAAAATTATATTTAATTTGGTTAATTATACATATATAAAAGGATCTGGGATCGGGGATCCAGGAGAAACCGCGTCGGGAATTAAATAATATCAATATCTACAAATACAAAATAAAATCAGTAAAAAGTAGATGTCGCCAACGTCACCTTATGACGTAAACTCAGAATGTGAAGGCAAATTTCAATCAGGCGGGTGGGGTTCGCGGTGGCTTAGCGGTCAGAGCGTCTGGTGTATCAAACCAGAAGACGCAGGTTCGAATCCTGCCCACGATTGAATTTTTCCCTTACTAAAATAACTTTATAATCTTAGTATGGAAAATGCAAAAAAAAATCACAAAAAGATCAGTAAAAAGTAGTTAAATTTCAATGTCTAATATTCGCTTAAGTATCAAAAATCATTTATAGACATAATTTTGACAATGGTCATAGGTATCACTAGGTTATCTATCGTTGCCCTTAAATAATAAAAAGAAAATATTCTATAAAAAATTCAAGCTCTCCATCCCTGCAAATAAACCCGGGTGATACAAATCCACGGTTCGTTAAAGTGAACGTGACGTCACATGTCGCTCTCGACTTTCAAGTGGGTTCTGTCCGAGATATTTTGGTCTGCGAAAAATTCAAGTACCAACCTGGGTTGTTGGGGTACGTAATAAAGGTCACCTTTAAGTCTTGTGTGTAAGAGTAATACTGACATATAAAAACATACCGCCATGCTTGTATTATCCGAAGGGTTACGCAGAGATATAGTAATATAACCCACAGTTCGCCAATAACTATATTTCCATCATCTTTATTATAACTACCCCTGTATGTTTGGATCATTGCGATTAACCGGGCACATTCCAACTCCAAGCTATTTTTTTATATACCACTAAGGTGGCAAACAAGCGTACGGCCCGCCTGATGGTAAGCGGTTACCGTAGCCTATAGACACTCGCAACACCAACTCACGCATTGTTAAATTAAGGAGGAATAGTTGGGCCGGCAGCATAGGAGACATGCTGCCATGCATGACGGCAGCGGTAAAAACACCACCGATCCCCCCTACTACCAACACAACACGTCGTCCTGGAGCTCTAGCGACCTTGCTCCCCATTAGGAACGCAACATAGCATGGAGCTATGTTATTTGGCTAAGATTTTATGCAAGGTACTTCCCAGCCCCAGCCCTAGCCCCAGCCCTAGCCCCAGTCGAGCAGCTCCAATTGTTAGTGGAATTATTTGATTCCACTCTGCTTCTGCTTGCCTCTCTCAAAATAAATTTGTTAATTTAAAAAAATATTTCAATAGATAGATATATTTATAAATTACAATATAGATATTATTGATTTCTATTTATTTTAATATGTAAGTCTAAGTAGGTAGGTATATTTAACTAATTATATTAATGTAGTTTATTATTTACTTTTTAATTATATTTTCTTCTGGTTGGTACACCATGGACTACCCTTAACCCACTTTTTCATGCCAAGGAGTTGCTAATGCGTTGCCGACCCTTAAGAGCCCCTACGGACTGTAGACTGCCAGAGCCGCAGCAACCAAGGAGAACTGGCTCTTACGCACTAAGTCGAAACACACACCAAGGTGCTTTACGACAGACTCCGACGTAAGGGTGGTCGCCAGCCAGCCAGACCCCAAGAGGTCCTACCGCCGAGATAATTATGATGTACAATAAAGATTTTTTATCATTCGTCATTTGTATCTTTTGTTGGCGTTAAATAAACATCAGTACATCCAAACACTTAGATTCTACTTTTTGAGGTGTAAATAATTAAACTATTGAAAATAATAAAAGGTATAAAGCCTCTAAAGAAAAAATCTCAGAAGATCTTCTGTTCCGTCTTGAAACTACCAGTCTTCAATTTGGACTAACCATTAATCGAGATAATACGAAGATGATGATAATAGACCGGGCCGAACAAAACCAACCAGAAATTCTCAATGTTGCTAACTGCAAAGTAGTACAAAATTATATCTACCTCGGTTCTATTATCTCTAACACTGGTGGGTGTGAAGATGAGATTAAACGTCGGTGCGCCATTACCAGGTCGGCAGTGGAAAGGCTGGGAAAGATTTGGAAGGACAGAAGAATAACCAAGAAAACAAAGGTTCGATTAATGAAATGCCTTGTCTTTCCAATCTTTCTCTACGGTGCTGAAACCTGGTCATTAAAATAACCAGATCGCCGCAAAATTGATGCACTGGAGATGTGGTGTTGGAGACGCCTCCTAAAGATTCCTTGGACGGCGTTTCGTACAAATAACTCTATCTTAAAGGAACTTCGCATTAGGGATAGACTTTCGTCGATTATTCAACTGCGAATACTTAAATTCTTTGGCCATGTCTCCAGAAACGAGGGCTCCATGGAAAGGCTGGTCATCCAGGGTCAAGTTGAAGGAAGACGAGCTCGTGGCCGATCTCCAAGTCGCTGGACTGACCTTATTGTGAAAGCTACCCAGACCACAATGGTACAGTGCTCTCGTAATGCTACTAATCGTCAAAAGTGGCGAAGCATTTCGAAAGCCGTGACGCTCAGAAGAGAGAATGATGCCGACGAGAACCCAGCGACCACACCATTGTTATTTCCACGACCACTCTGACAAGAGTGTCCGACTAAGAAGATAAAGCCTCTCCCATTTCTGTATACCTACCTTATTCTTGTAGACTAGACGTCTCAAGAGGTTTCAATCCACTTATCGTGTCATAACTTACGCGGCCTGCCAATTTATTTTAGGATACTTAAGTAAAAAATCCCCATTATTATAGTGGTTTCTGATACTTACGTGAAATTTAGATATTTAAATAAAACTACTTTTAACGGATTTCATCGCATTGTATTGTTATTATTTAATTTGCGATATTTTGGATACTTTCCAGGATCCATGGTCACGGGTAGACTAATTCAATTCAATTCAACTACATTTATTTCAGACATTAATTTAATCCACATGTTTTTAGTACAACTTAAAAACTATAATCAACCCATTATACTGTCCCACTGCTGGGCACGGGTCTCCTCTCAGAATGAGAGGGTCTAGGCTATAGTCCACCACGCTGGCCTAGTGCGGGTTGGCAGACTTCACACGCCATCGAGAAATTCTCTCAGGCATGCAGGTTTCCTCACGATGTTTTCCTTCACCGTTTAAGCGCGTGATAATTAACTATTTAATACGCACATGACTTCGAAAAGTCAGAGGTGCATGCCTTGGGTTCGAACTTGAGACCTTTGACTTAGCAGTCCAACAGTCATACCACTACGCTATCACTGCTTGAAAACTATGTTAGTATTATAATATTTATCATTATTTAAAATACTTCTCGCAATCCTAGGACTCCGCGTACATATTATGTGTGTATGCACCCAGTGCCCAAGGACAAGGGTATCAATTTTATCTTTTATCACCCACATTATTATGTTAGGAAGTATTATTATGTTAGGACTAAGGTGTTGGGTGTCTTAATGGATGCTTGAAAGGATCTGAAATGACGAGAATTAAACAATATGAATACAACGCGATAAAATCTGTAAAAAATAGTTTTATTTCAAGTTCCATTATTATGTTAATCTCCAGCTGATTAGGGGTCCGGCGGAGCTTGAATTGCCCACAAAACGTAATACCGAAATAAATCGTAATCCAGACAATATTCTGTCAAATTATGTTATTATTCGGATTTGGATACTGTTAATCTAGGTTCCTACGATACTATTTCGTCTACTACTACTTCACCGGGAAATCGTTCCAAACTTGGTAATGTTATCATAAATTGGATTCGCTTACATTTATTTCCAGTGATGTATTTTGGTACACAGTACATGTGTTTAAAAATATACCCTCTTTTTGATTAAGCAACGTTTGTAAATCAAGTAATAATCAACGGTGAATGCTTGATGTTGGACTGAATTATTGAATACAAATAAATGAATTCACAATGTAATCATTGGATTTATTTATTGTTGTTTGTTTTAATTCAATGAAAAAATAATATTTTTTGTTTCTCTCGATGCTCTGACACTTTCAGCTCGTTTACATTTAAAGTAAATCAATGTTTTTATCAATTATTGGTGTTTTTCTTTTATTTCTGCTATTGTGAATTTCATAGAAAACCCCAATGATACTGTTACGAGCTGGGGTTCGGGATAAATTTAATTAACACCAATTACACCGAAACAACAAATATTTTAATTAACTGGACAAACACACAACAGAAATTACTGAGAGAGTCACTACAGTATCACTTATCGCACTATAATGTCGCACTTGTAATCACTTAACTTCGCTTCGATATTCACTTCACCGTGTTCAGAACTAAACTGCCTTGGCTGACCCTCACGACCAGTATTTATATGAGTCACGAACATTCTAGAATCGAACATTCTCGATAGGTCCACAAAATACGAGTAGGTAAGTACCTAAGTACCTACTTATAAACAATAGACGATAAAGTGATCGTCTATTGTTTACGGTCATTCACCTTGAACCCGGCTTTTCTTCGAATGTTCTACGTGTTTCTACGACTTATCTAGAATCTCCGTACTAATAGTTACTCGGCGTAACAATACGTTGCTCAACCTGTAAATTGAACCCAGGACCTCTGGCTTAGTAGTCGCATTCAGGACCCATAGAATAACGAGGCAGTTACGTTAAGTTAAGTTAAGGTACCTACCTACTTAGGTGTGGGTTTCAAATCAGAAGTGGTACTGTCTCATTAAGCTAGTGATCGCAAAGTAAACACAATTCTACATTAAGAATCCGGCAGACCGAATTTACCTTTCAAACATAATACCGAAATAAATCGTAATTCAAACACATTTAATAAAATTAAGTTATTATTCGGATTCCGATACCGTTAATCTAGGTTCCTACTATTCCATTTCATCCAAAATACACTGGAAATACTCGTAAATGTAAGCGAATGCCATTTTTGATAATTTATACCAAGTTTGGAACGATTTGTCGAACTTTTATTTCCAGTGAAGTAGTAATAGACGAAATAATACCGTAGGTACCTAGATTAACGGTATCCAAATCCGAATAATAACATAATTTGTTAGAATATTGTCTGGATTAAGATTTATTTCGGTATTACGTTTTTGTGAGCAATTAAAGCTCCGCCGGACCCTTTATTTAAACATATCCAATTAGAACAACTAAAACAAAACAAATAGCAAAATCAATCGCAGAAACTTTCACTATTTAACTTCGCGTCGCTTACAATTTACCGTATCATTTTAAAACAATTCATGTGTATACCCAACTATTTTGTAGCAAAACCACGTAACATAAATTTACACGTGGTCACTTGGCAATTAAAACTTGTATGGTGAACGCGATTAGCAAAAACTACAGTTGAGTATAGTGTACACATAGTGTCGACACCAGATAAATGGGCCAACTTTTAATTGCTTTCCGACATCACTAGTGATAGTGTTGTGTCTCATGCTTACACTTATCCGAAGAATGTGTTTCGTAGACTATTAAATTTTTTTTATAGCAGTTTTTGAAGAACTATCATCATACCATCACGCCTGTATTCCTCGAAAAGTTAGGCAGAGGCGTACTAATATACACCCACAGTTTGTCTATCTAAATCCAGACTATCTCATAGAAAAACCCAATAACACTTTGCTTGACCTCAAACCTAGGACCTCTAGTGTAGCAGTCATGCTTGGTACCATTAGACTAATAAGGCCGAAAATTATTCTGAAATATTATTGAAAAAATCGTGAGGAAACTTGCATGCCTGAGAGATGTTCTCGACGGAGAGTGATGTCTGCCAACCCGCATTACCTATGCCAGGTGAACTATAGCCGAACCCCTCTCCTTCTGAGAGGTGATCTGTGAATAGTAATCGGACAGTAAATGAATTGTTGTTGATGGTATGGTATAGGCTTTACTGATAGCTGATGATCTTTTGGATTCTTTATGGATTGTTTACTTATTCATTGACAACTGCGACAGGAGATTACCGTCCTCTATTAAGCACGGACAGGTTTGTGTGTGTCAGATAACAATGTTAAGCTATCCACAAACTGTGTGCGATGCTGACCGCGATAAGCGTGGCCTAACTTTACAGATCAATTGATTAGTGAAGTTCGCGTGGTATAACTTAGCCACGGGTCCCAAGCTACACTAATGAGATCAAATATACTTAGAATATACCGTTGCATTTATAATATCCATACAATTTTCATCTTAAAGCTGAACGAAGATAAAATAGAAGAATTTAGTTTAGCAAATGTCCCCTCCAAATGATTATTAAAACATCCACATCTCTTCGGCAATCGCACTAACTACGTAGCTTCATACAACTCATTGTAGACAAAAGGGAATAAATCGGAGACTTCTCAAATAAAAGCATACCCAACTAGCTCGGGACCGCTGGCAAATTGTGAATAATTTCTTCGCGATGTCGCCTCCTTGGGGATGGCTGATTCAGCTGCGCCGTCCATTTGTGCAGTTTTATATTTACGAATTATTATATTCTTTGTTGTATTCGAGCTTTGGACAAAGTTAAATTTCTTATATACAGTAATGGTTGTATTTGTGACTAGCTATACACTGCGGTTTCACCCGCTGAAAAATTACGGACTTTCGTAGAAACTTTCCCCTTTTCACCAACTTAGGAGTTCAATTTCCAAAAGTCCTTTCCTATTGGATGCCTACGTCATACAAAGAACGCACCCTCCAAGTTTCAGGTCTCTACGATCATCGGTTTAGGCTGTGCGTTTATCCGTTAGTCATTTATCGTCAGGGTAAAGCATTTTATATGTATAGATAAATAAGATATACATCTTTTAATACGACAAGAATTTTTATAATTATAATAATTTTAACCCTTACCCTTTTTTTGTTACTTACGCTCTTGACCGGATTGAAGACATTTTTACCAATATATTTTATTATTTTTAGTTTAGTTTTTGACGCCAGCGTTTCATTATTATCCTCGTCACACTAGTGGTAGCAAACGCGGTTGCTGGACACAAGACGACACAATATTACTAGGTTTTTCTTTCGAAAATGTTTAGTAGTAGGAGTTTGGATTTTACACCACCACTGCCACCCTCCGCATAGTAGTGGGATCACGGAAATCGCTCTCGCATGTTCCGCGATCCCACCGCGGACGTTCAATGTCGGACCCTCCTCTAGGACGACTGACGACCATGAGTCCGCCGCCCAAAACCGTCCCTGCGGCGGGACAAATATGTAGTCCCGCCGCCGTCCACACATCGGCCGCAGAGGGTAGGGAGAGCGGCCAATCGTAATACCGACACCCCTCCCCCCCTGCGGCCCCACCGTGTCCGCAGTCTTACGGCTGCGACCCCGCCGAGGCCGCGGAAAGCTGGGAGAGCGGCGCACCGTAATACCAGCACTCCTGTCCCGCCGCGGCCCCTCAACCTTCAGCCGCAGTGTCGCCCACACAATACCGCGACCTGCCTCAGTTGCAGTACAGGCTGGCAGGCAGGCAGGCTTCCTGGGCAATGCCCGCAGTAGCAACCCCTCCCTGGGGTTCTACTTAGCTTCGCCGTGGGCCATCATCCACGGTTACTAAGCCCCCCCGCCGCGACAAGGCGAAAACCCCTTAGGGGGGGACATACGTATATCTCTGCCTTTACCTTCACAGGCGTAATACAAGCGTATTGGTATCTTGAACTAATAAATTACACTCCAAAATAAATAGACAATTACATTAACAGAACAATACAGAAACTCCACATATAGCCAATCTTTTCACAAAATCACTATTGCTAACGACTGTACTATCGCTCACCATTTGTGTTTCCTAGCACTTTGTCTTAGGACTGAAAGACTAAGAAACAAAGACAATCCCGATCTTTCACGGCTAATGGATGGTGCCAGTCCGGTCCGTTCAATCCTTTTTAGTTTAATTACACAATGTTTCTGATTTCTACTTAAAATAGGATTACTGTGTGTGATTTTCTGTTTCTGTTACAAATAATGGAGTCTTTGGAAATTAAATGGAATTAATTGTGTGGTCTACACGAATATTAGTCTAACTTTTTACATTGGTTAAGTTGGCAAACGAGCAGACGATGTATCTGATTGTAAGTAGTCATCGCTCTCGTGGGAGAGCCATGCTTCGGCACGCATTGGCCGGCTTCACCGGAGTGATAACACAGCCTCGCAGAAAACCGGCGTTAAACAACGCTTACGTTGTGTTTCGCCGAGTGAGTGAGGTTACCGGAGGCCCAATCCTCTTTTAAAAGGTCGGCAACGCACTTGTGACTTCTTAATCGGTAATCGGAAATTGATCGTGCAAATCTAATGAAAAGGGCTATAAAAATCTATTGCACATACGTAAAGTTATTAATAGAATACCTATTTATTGCTGATACTGGATTGTATAACAATAAAACTAAAATCGTTTCTAATTCAACGCATCGGATTTTCCCGGTTTAGTAGTCAGTGTGCCTTGTGACACACAGGCCTCTTCCAGCTGTTTCCATTTATTTCTATTCTAAGCTTGTCTTAACCAAGTCGCTCCCCCTATTTTATTAATATCATCTGTCCATCTTTTGATTTGTCGGCCCTTCTTCTTTTCCCAACACGTGATTGCCAGTCTAACAGAGTGGCAATGAAATAGCTATACATCCATTTAAAAAAATCTACAAATTTGTCTATACAAGTTGGTAATACTTTAAATTAGAGATAGATGCGTATACTTAAATATTGCGTACATAAAACTTAAGTTACGAACTTTCCATGTAGGTACAACGGAACGCAAAAGTTAAACAACTACATTTAAGATTTTAAAGTACCCATACTACAAGCTATCTATCGGGCTTCAAAGCGGGAGTTAGGTAATTAACTCCACTGTTGGTGGCGGAAGCCAACAGGTCTAAGAGTATGGCCTTTAAGTTTACCGAAGCTGATGAATTGATGAATATTAGATTTTGTGGAAGTTACCTCTGAAATATAAATTAATGTTAAGTATCGCTTAACATCAGGCAAACTAGCGGTCAAGCGTCTTTGGGATTGCCGATAGAAGTGAAAACTAAGTAACTTGTGAATTTTATCGTCGATAAGTGTCGGAAGCTGCGGTGACGATGACGCGAGTTTCACGCTTTTTGTTCACCCAAAAAGAACACATATATACACAGTATACATATAGCTCATGGAAAGCGTTCGGTGACGATGACGCGAGTTGCATGACTTTTATTCACCCAAAAAGTGTTCAACGCTCCTAAAGAAGTTTTCACTTAAAAAAAAGAAGTAAGAAAAATCATAACGCCACGCCTATTCGGATGGTGATAGCGTTACAATAAATGCAGGACAATAAAGTCTTGTTTCCCTTGCACACACGGCAATACATCAAGCGAAGCATTTTAATTTTATGCTGGACAGGGAACGAACTATAGAAAAATTGTGATTTACAAATTGTGCCATACAAACCTATACTAACTCTATCTACGATCCCCATAACTTTATTAGCCGAATAATTTTTTTTTTTTTCAATATGCGAATTGTGTTTAACTACATTTTTCACAGCACGCACAGAATTTATCTCAGAGTGAAAGGGGTTATCTCACTCTGAGAGAAATTCTGTAGAAATTTCTGGCCTCATGCGGGTTGGCATACATTCCATGCCGTCGAGAAAATATCTCAAGTATGTAGGTAGCTTCTTCTTTGTCATATTTTAAGCAAGTGATAAATTAATTATTTACATGATCCCGAAAAGTGAGAGGCGTTTGCCTTGGATTCGAACTCGAGCTCTTTTATTTGGCCGTCCAGAAGTCACATATTATAGTAACATCATCACGTCTGTATTTCTCAAAGGTTTAGGCAGAGGCGTATTAATGTACACCCACAGTTCACCGGTATGGTTATATATCTACAGAATTTATACTAAATCAATTGTATTGCATTCAAATAACCAATTCCATACGTTCGCCCGCTTATTTCAAAGCCCAACTCGACGAGTTGGTAGCAAAAGTTTAAAATTCAATCAATTTTGCGCTCCACAGCCTCTATTCACAGTTCGGATGTTTTGTTCCTGTAATTTTCCTTGTTCAGTGTTGTTTCCCATTTCAATCCTATTGCTTTGCGGCCATCGTGAAAATCGTTTAATATGGCACGACCACGTAATCAGTGGATTGCGCTTAAAAATTAAAGGGAATTAATAGAATTTGTTCCTAGGATTAGATGCGGTTTAGACCCTTTTAATACTTAGTAAATACGTATACTTTAATTGATTTCATTTACAGATTGAACAAAGTGGTTTTGGGTTCTTATAATCTACTATTACGCCTGTGTTTTCTTAAGAGTCAGGCAGATGTATACTAATGTTTAACCACATTTCACCGATATGTTTAGGTCCAATGTAAAATTACATCTACTCGACCTGGGAATCGAACTCAGAATTTCTAGCGTAAGACTAGTAGACCAATGAGGCAGTTTTTGGATTTTCCTATCAATACAGTTTCTGTAGTAGCCCGACGTCTGGATATGTACTAGCAAAACCTTGTGTAAGTCGTAAACTTGATCATTTTCTAGAAGATAATGATCGACATACGGATATATTATGCCCAGAAAAACCTTGCGTAAATTTTTTTATACCACTAAGGTGACAAACTAGCCTACGGCCCGCCTGATGGTAAGCGGTTACCGTAGCCTACGGACGCTTGCAACACCAGGGGTATCATCGCACGTTGCCGACCCCGTAAATTAAGGAGGAATAGATAGGCTGGCAGCATAGGAGACCCACTGCCATCCATGACAGCAGGCGGTAACAAAACACCATCGGTATTCCACACTACCAACACAACGCTTCCTCGCGGAGCTCTGGCAACCTTGCTCACCGTTAGGAACACAACATAGCATGGAACTATTTTATTTTGCTTTGATTTTCTATTGATATAAAAGTTTCTATATAAGTATAATAAACTTGGTTATTCTTTAATTTTTTTTATGGGGTAGGAGGGCAAACGATCAGACGGATCGCCTGATGGTAAGCGATTACTGCCGCCCACGGACACCCATAGGAGTCACAAGTGCGTTGCCGACCTTTTAAAAGGCGATTGGACCTCTCGGTAACCTTACTCACACGGCGAAACACAATGTAAGCGTTGTTTAACGCCGGTTTTCTGTGAGGCCGTGGTATCACTCCGGTCGAGCCATTTCTTATACAAAAATAAACTAAACATCTTCAGTGTTATTACGATAAAAATATATGTATAAGGGCCCATTAAAACAAAAACAAAAATAATCGCCTTCTAAGCGGCGTTTAGGGGAGGATTGGTAACATTGCGTTACGACGCGATAATCGAGTCAACGTGACGTTCTCTGTGAGCACGTAGAATATGGACGGCGTTTGCGAATGCCGCTAATGGGCACAACTCTTGACGTATCGTATCGAAAAGTTGCGTAGCTTCGTAAAGTTGCGTATCTGATAAAATGTAAGAGAATATGCTATAAAATATTTATTCGGGGTAAAAAACAAAGACATTTGTGAAATATTTTATCTAGAAGAAAAGTATATAAAGACTTAAACAATGCGTTGAGAAAATTCTGTCCGACCCGTAAAGGTATGAATCGAGATTCGGTTCTATTTATAATTAATCGTTTTCACTCTATAAAAAACATCTAATTATGACTAAAAGCCATTGCAGATAAAACGGGTAAAAATCTTCAAAAGTAAAAGAAAATACCCTATATTTTTATTATAAAACGAGAAAATAATATCTGTAAAATTGTTGTGCCCGCGGTCTGAGCTTGTCATGCTCACTTAAATGTCCTGCTGATGGTGGCGTTGTGTGTCGGGTTGTTTTATTCCCCACAATATGGTTGAGTCGAACCACGCCGATACGCACGTCATGCTCGTGAACGGGTGCTGTCGGTCGGGGCTGGTCAATTCTTACTTGCTGTGGCAATCCCTATTCTTTTTTTTTGTATAATGTATAAATCCTGTACTGGATAATTAACTGGATAATTCTCAGCAACAATTTGGAACCAAGTTGTACAACTTAATATTGTAATCATGTTTTTTTAAAAAAAAAAGAGTATCTATGGAGTTTCTTACCGGCTTTTCTCCATATGACCTACTTTTTTGGAACCGTGCAACTAGTTTTGACTTTTCAAAAGTACCTATTTTAGTGGTCAAATTAAAATAAAACATTTTGACTTTGACTTTGGGTACCAAAGATGCTAAGGCGTATGGTAGTTTCATCACATTTTAAAATATTGCTAGATTTTGGGGTACCTGTACCTAATTGCAGCAATTTGGGCACGACAATCGTGAAATTGAAACATTCTAGTTTCGTGAACATTTAATATTAGCTTCTGCCCGCGACTTTGTCTGCGTGGACTTCAGAATGGTGTCAGAACTGGATAAAAAATAGCCTATGTGTTATTCCAGACTATAATCTATCTCTGTGCCAGATTTCAGCCAGATCCGTTCAGCCGTTCTGGCATGAAAGAGTAACAAACATCCATACTTCCATTCATTCAGACATCCATACGCACAAACTTTCACGTTTATAATATTAGTAAGGATTATATTGCTTGATGAGTTTAATTTTAGGCACTCTTATTATAATAATTATTAAATGTATTATAAATTCACAGTACCAGCTAGACATTTTGATATTATGTGCACAGAAAAATATAAATATCTAATAATATATTATGTTATTAATTGAACTGCCCTATTAGCCTAGTGGTCCTGAGCGCGACTGCTACGCTAGAGGTCCGGGATTCGATTCCCAGGTCGAGCAAAGTGTTACTAGGTTTTTGTATGAAATTCTCAGTAACAGCTTGGAGTTTGGAATCTGTGCCCCGTTAATAGCAATAGACTCATCTCCGATTACATGAAACCTTAACATACCGGCGAACTGTATGAATGTAATCTTTTGAGACAATAAATGAAACTACAAAAAAACTAAAAAAAACTGTGGGTGTACGATTGTACATTAGTACGCCTCTGCCGAACCCTTCAGGGAATACAGGTGTGATGGTATGTTATATTACTATTACATTCAGTAAACCGACATACAAGTATATCCATCCTTCCAACCATTTCAAGTCACGTTCTAAACATTCCCCATAAACCTAACATAAACAAAAATTCTAAAAAATATCCAACATAATAATAATATTGCAGCAACAGCGGGTTAATAACATTTAACCTTATAATAAAAACGTATCAGGTATACACAGACAAAACATTATGCAAACTTATACAGTGTAAATAAAAAAATGTATATTCTTATTTTTGCTGTGGCAACTTTATTTTGCGGGTGCACTGTGATTCAGGACGTGGTCGCTAACGAACCAAGAGTTTCGGAACGACAGTATTTGAACAACATTGTCAGCGTACAAAAACTAAAGAGACTTTCTCACTGTTTTTGGTGTTTGTTGTAAGTTCTGGGGTGTTAAGTTAATACTGAAAGTTTGAATGCAGCGAGTTAAGATGTATCGTAGAAGCTAATTGTAGAAATTTTTTATTTTTTATTTTTAAAGTAATTGACGTCAGATTAATGGAAAAAGCAGTCGTTATGATTGGTGGAAGCAACAAACATAATAATGACTTTAATGAAATCATTTCAACGATCGCGTGATGGTATGATGGTCCCATGTAATAGGGGGCGAGCCTATTGCCAAACTAGCCAATATTAAAATATTAAATACATAAAACTGATGACATAATCTTAGATAAATTCGGAACCAGTATGTGTAGTGAGAAAGTGTCTTTTGAAAAGTTTTTGTTTGCAGCAGATGGGTACCGCTGCCAAAAAAATACTCATATAACTTGGTGCAGCTAAATCTGATTGCAGCTTGGCTGAATTTTTCAAACGCAATTTAAAACGCCGCATAAAATAAAATTTAAACATACAACATAACAGAACATACCATCACGCCTCTATCCTCGAATGGTTAGGCAGAAGTGTAGGTACTGACTGATACCCCCAGTTTGTATAAATTAATAGTGGGTGTCAAGTCAAAATGTTTTATTTCAATTAGACCATTAAAAAGGTACTTTGGAAATGTCAAAACTAGTTGCACGGTTCCAAAAGGTGGGTCTTATGGAGAAGAGCCGGCAAGAAACTCCATAGATACTCTTTTTTTAAAAACATGATTACAATATTAGTATTTACACCTTTGTTTTAAATAGTTTTAGAATTATGCAGTTTGATGTGTAAGATTTATTCAGAATGCTGTTACTCAATAACTAACTATTTACTAGACCTGGTTAACGAACCCAGGACCTTAAGCGTAGCAGTCGCGCTCAAGACCACTATGCATATAAATTTTTGTCATACAAAAATTTTACCACAGACAAGAATTTTGTTTCTTATTTATAAATCCAGTTAATTTATATCTCTGAAATAGATAAAACGATAAATTACCTGTGACACCGTTTCTTATATCTGTAGAAAGAAAAGTTAGTTATACTGAAGCTGGTTTTATTTCTTATAAATTGTTTTTTTTTCTCAGAAACTTTTAATCTTGTTTTCTTCTTTCCTTTTATCTCTATCCAGAAAATATGGGCACACTTAGGCTTGTTACAAAAGTCATTCTAATAAACGCGATTTATAATCCACAATACAAAAATACTGACTACAAAAATAATTACTGCCTCATTAGTCTAGTGGTCCCAAGCGCGACTGCTACACTAGAGGTCCTGGGTTCGATCCCCAGGTCGAGCAAAGTGTTATTTGGTTTTTCTATGAAATTCTCTGTAGCAGCTCGGAGCTGCTAGCTGGATTTGTGCCTGGTTAATGGCTATAGGCTCACCCCCTGTTACATGGCACCTTAACATACCGGCGTCGGGGAATACTGGCTGATGATATGATATAAAAATAAAGGTATTATTCATTCGAAGTGTTTGTATGGATCAATC
The DNA here is from genome assembly GCA_910591435.1 of Acronicta aceris. Lineage (NCBI taxonomy): Eukaryota > Metazoa > Arthropoda > Insecta > Lepidoptera > Noctuidae > Acronicta > Acronicta aceris. Next base: position 15,227,103 of record OU342762.1, on the reverse strand, counting down.
AATACAAATACAGTTTTTAAATCAAGTAATTAACTCCTTAAACAGTCTCTGAGCCTATCTGAACGTCATTTGATTTATTAAAGGCAAGAAAAAGGTTTAGCTAAATGCAAAAAATAATATTGTTAAGTCCGCTTAAAGTCCATTTTTATCACGCGTACCGCTGAAATGTGGAATGCACTTCCCGAGTGGGGTCTTCCCCGATAGATATAATCTGGGTGATTTTAAATCACAGGTGAAGCGGTTTCTGCTAGGCAAGCATGCTCCATTGTAGTTCCCAGTGTCGCTTAACATCAGGTGAACTGGCGGTCAAGCGTAAGCCTATAACGAAAAAAATTATATATTTAAAAAAAAATCGTAACACTGGGTAAAAGATATCAAACAGATATGTATCTAATTATTTCACTCCTCAAACCTAACATCATCACGCTTGCTCCTAAGGTGAAGCAGAGGTGTAGATATATAATATACATTCACAAACTCATTAAACTGCCTCGAAAATCGTGGTTGTAAGAGCTACTGCTACGCTAGAGGTCAATCTAACTATTATTGGATTGATTGCCCAAACTATTATTGGATTTTGAGCAGCTTGGAATATGGATGTGTACCCGGTTAATGGTGATAGACTTGCAGCCTACAAGAGCTAAATATAAACGTAAACATTAATTCTTCAAATATTCTACCAATATGTCACAATTACCAAATTATCGACAAAATCTAAAGCCAAAACGAAGCCAATATACGTCCCAACAAAAGCCAATTAAAAAGTTGCTACAGAGTGACAAGAAATCCAAACAAAGTTAGCCAAGTTTGTGTGTTGTCCCGACATATTTGTTGCGCGTGATGTCAACTTAGCCACCGTTGGACGATGCTGAGAAACTTTGGTCATTGATCCAAGTTATAAGCGTAAAAATGATAATTATGAATTAATTTAAATTTTATTCTCGGTATAATTTGGTGCTAATTAGGACAACAAAATCTTCTTCTACTGCCGACTTCTATCAGGATTCGCTTGCTTAATCTTCTCGATTCTGTCTGACGTTTTACATCCTCATTGTTAATCTCATCATTTTGATAAAAATTATCATATAGCATTGTATCTTACTGCAATAATTAAAGTCGAAATCAATCATGTGATAAATAAACTGTTATACAAAGTAAAGTACCAACATGTCAATTCCTGTCCTTTAAAATGATCAATTTTTTTTCACTTACAAACTAACATTTATTTATTATAACTTACCATCACGCCTGTATTCCTCGAAAGGTTAGGCAGAGGCGTACTAATATACACCCACAGTTCGCCGGTATGTTTAGGTCCCATGTAATAGGGGGCGAACCTATTGCCATTAACCGGGCACAAATCCAGACTCCGAGCTGCTACTGAGAATTTCATAGAAAAACCCGATAACACTTTGCTCGACCTGGGGATCGAACCCAGGACCTCTAGCGTAGCAGTCGCGCTTGGAACCACTAGACTAATGAGGCAGTCTTATTTATTATACTTATTTATTGTATATAAATTATTGGGCAAGCAAGGCTTAAAAATTGAGGTCTCAAGTTGACAACGCGGTACTGAAATGATCAGGATTCTTGCTATGCAAATCCAAATTTGTGACAGTAAAATATGTAAAGATCGCCAAATCTTGATACTTGTACCATTTATATTCCTACGTATGGTGTCAGTAGCAATCAATACAGTTTCTGGAACATTGGCTACTGAGATTTGGTGAACCTTGTTTTAGATTGAATCAACAAAAACGGAAATATTTAATTTGTTTACTAAATGCTGTTAAAGTTAATTACTCATATTAAAATATTATTATGAAGCATGGACTATAATCACGTCTGCATTCCCTGCAAAGTTAGGCTCCCTATAAATTAAGTATGGGGTGAGTAAACTACCGGTCTCATTGTCATTTGAAAATATGAGCGAATAAATCAATTACATATTAATAATTCTCATTTAAGCCAAGTACAGGGTTAAATATCACATATTCGGGGATAGACTGAAGATGATGAAGCGGCGAATAAAAACATTGTGAGATTTTCTCGCTGCCATGTGAAGTCTGCTAACGGGCTCTAGCTACCCCGTTGGCATATACGGGACGGGTAGACCCTAGCCAGGATTTGAGCCTGCGTCCTCCGCTTTAATCCACCGGACGCTTTACCCAAGCAAGCTACAGAAATCACAGCCTGTGATGTCTCTTCCATATCTGGCCGATAAAGTAACGTCAGCAACATCTGTTGATGAAACATTTTTTTTATACCACTAAGGTGGCAAACAAGCATACGGCCCACCTGACGGTAAGCGGTTACCGTCGCCTATGGACGCTTGCAACACCAGGGGAATCACTCACGCGTTTCAGGCCAATTATTCCTCAATAGGAATAGTTGGGCTGGCAGCATAGGAGATATACTGCCATGCATAACAGCGGCGGTGACAAAACACCACCACTGCAAACACAACGCTTCCTCGCGGAGCTCAGGTGACCTTCCTCCGTTAGGAACACAACATAGCACGGAGCTATGTTATTTGGCTACATTGCTATATCCTTCAACCATCATGACTTACCTTAGAGTTCAAAACTGACCATACCACCACGTCTGTATCTCCAAAGGCTTAAGCAGGAGTGTTCTTAATGTACACGCACATTTTTCCAAAATATTCAGAGAAAGACAATAAAATATAACTATAACACATAGATAAATTTAGATGTTAAACTGCTAGTCTATGGAGTCATTTAGCTGGGTTCCAAAACAGAGCAATATTTGTCAGCGAAGCTAAAAAGCGACATTGTTGCCAGCGGAAAATATGATGTTCATGATGCGTTTGGAAGGCTTCCAGGGTTGTGTTGCAATTTCCGATCGGGATAACAAGTTAGACGTTGAAGGCCGGGGATGTTTATTGGGTAAAATTTATTGGCATTTGAAACTAATGAAATGTTTTCAAGAAAGAGGCACGGTTACGCTTACACGCTTGAACCATTCAACCGATTTTATAAAATCTTTCACCAATAGAAAGCTACATAATCGGCAAGTAGCATAGGCTGTATTTTCTTAACTAAAGGTATCAAAAATTTGCCCGTAAAAGTCATTATTTTACCGTATTGCATTTCGGTATTTGTTAGAAAATTTAAGTTAATATGACACTTTAATATTATACGCAGACGCAGTCGCGGCAGAAGCTAGTGAGTAATAAGTATAAGTAGGTATAGATAATGCAAATAGTAGTTTGTACAAAAAATACAGCTAAATCTCTGCCGTACCTACAACAGGAGCGTGAAACTCCGCCGGCTTGAACTATCAAATATTTAACGGTTTAAAGCGCTTAACTCCAGAGCGAAGCCTTTCGCACTTGTTGGCTAATAGGACCAAAACTGTTCGGAGCCTAGTTTTCTGAATAAAATATCTCTTTTTTCTTGGTTATTGGAAGTTAGTTATTGAAAAAAAGTAGATTTAATAATTATAGTTAAATTATAGGTATTCTTATCAACCCATATTTTAATAGTATTCTACCAAAAAGGGGGTATATTTTGATAATGAATAAAGACAAAATAGTTAAGTACTATTTTCTCTTCGTTTTGTGAGGCGTTTTTTTTAAATAATAACATGACATTGGCTAATGATAGGTAGCTAATGTACACCCACAGTTTACCGGTATGTTTAAGTGCCATGTAATAGCGGGAGAGCCTATTGCCATTAACCGGGCACAATCCATAGTTGCTACTAAGAATTTGATAGAAAAAAACCAATAACTATTTGAATTGAACCCGCTTAGGACCACCAGGTTAATGAGGCAGTTTGTTGAATTATGAATATTGGTTCATATTTGACTGTTCCAAAATTCAGCAACACGGACAAGGGGCCATTATATACCAAATAAGTAGTGTAACGTGAGGTGAATACAAATAAACTGGTCAGCTTGTCTTCCCTAATTGTAACATTGCACCCAAGAGGTTACTCCTATTTTCGTAGCTAATATTTAGCCACGTTTAAGTAGTGGCTTGCACATAAATGATCGTATATATAGAACTTCTATCTACATAGACAAAGTGTACACGGCACCTTCCGTAACTGAATTATTAAAGACTATAACACTGCAATAGCACGATCTCAATTATCAAAGCTTGTCTTGAGTACCCTAAGCAACAGTATTGGTGGTTGTGAATGGCTTAGTCTGCCATTAAAAGTCCGGCCGAATTTTCCATACAAACGAAATACCATAATTAATCTTAATTAAAATACAATTTCAAATACAATCAAACTGTATTATTATTCGGATTCAGATACCGTTTGTCTAGGTTCCTACTCTACTATTTCGTCTAAAATACTTCACTGAAAATAAATATAAGCGAATTAAATTCTTGATAACTTTAATAAGTTTGAAACTAATTTCCAGCCGTTTATTTCCAGTGACCTAGATTAATTAAAAAAATGCATTGATGAAAATAATATATTATTACATTGTCCTAAATATTTTTTTGATCGAGAGTATATATTATATTCTAGATTAATGGTATTCAAATCCGAATAATAATAAATGTTTCATTAAATTGTAATTGTATTACAATTTATTTTGGTATTACGTTTTTGTGGGTAATTGTATTGGTGGGAATAATAACAGAATTTGATTAAGGACTCTTAAGATTTATTCCGAAAATTATTTCCACGGCCTAAATAGTTTTCCAACCCACACTTGGGCGCGTTGAACACTTTAGCGTAACCCTCTCATTTTTAGGAGCTCATAGGATGTAGAAGTATACATATACATTTTCAATCACATTTCTAATATCACCATCAAAACCATCGATTCGCGGAACCAAAAAATGTTATTGAAATTCTCGGGTTCCTTCATTGAAACAGAAAATACCGTGATCCGAGTATCAAGTCCCTAAAACATACATGATTCCCTGTTCGCACTGGAAAGATAAAATATTCTATGAATAATTCACACGTCATACATCGACAAGACTGAATAAGATCGTCTATTCGTCTCGTCAACACGGCGAAGTAAAAACCTTGAGCGTATCCATTTTTGGGTACTCAAACGCGTTTAGGCAATGTTTGCTTAGGTATATCGCTTTGGCATATAAAATAAGTGACCTCTGTATATTATCTAGGGTTTGCATCGTTATACATTTATTTATTTCTAAAATATTTATACCTACTACCTTATTGGTTCTGTGATCGCATTTACTTTTTCGGAGTTAGACTGGGATCCTAGGTTTTCCAAATCCAGCAACCTGTGTTTTTATGGGGCTTTCTATAAAATTCTCAGTAGCAGCTCAGTTTTCATCGGATGGTTCTTTTGACAGATGATTTGTAAGTAAAGTTTTAGTATTAAGCTTTTAGTGTATTGTAAAAAATTTTAGACAAAAGATAAAGTTTTGGTTTTGAGTTAGGTATATAAAACTGTCTGTGAATAACACTATTCATTACTATTTCCGTTTCTATTATTGTACAATAAATGCAAAAATTTTAGACTTCAAAAGAACAAATTTATGGAAAGAAACCATCTATCGGTCAGAAAGATACACAATATACTAATGCGTGAAGTTTTTAGTTTTCTAATCTCAGTAGTACAATTTAACTTAAATATTCTCATGAACATTTTAAAAACGACTCCGAATTTTATTTGATGATTGCAATAAAAAAGCTGTAACAACTCCTAATGCTGCGGAGCGAACGTTTGATGAAAACAGCGTTCAACATTCGAGTCACGATTCTGTTAAATTTTCCTAAAGATAATAAACATTTCCGAGGTAAATTAAACAGTTGTTTCGTACCGTGCAGTGTATTTTTTTTTGCCGGACGTCCGCAAAAGTTAACCTGTTATTTTTATACACCCTTCGTTCCAAGAACGCTAATAAGGAATGGTAATTATACTGTACCAATGTTAATTACGATGATAATTAAGTCTTTAGGTCAAAGGTCGATTTGAGTGATAGCTTCGTGCAGATAATTATTAAGAGTAAAGGACGAGGGGTCCTATAGAATGGGTATGTTTGGAAGAGCGAATTTTGGTCTTTGTAGGCGAGCTGCGATAATAAAAGGAATTGTGTTGGGGTAGGAAAAAGGCGAACAAAGAGTTTTTGTTTGGAATTTTAGGAGGACTACCGCCTGAAACTTGGCTTCAGTGTTTTTAGTTTTTCTTTGTTAACTGAAAAAGTTTTATTCTTGTTTTAGTTGAGATGACTTTCGACTCAAATGGTTCAATTTTATTCTATAACCACATAGGTTTTAAGCAGTAGTAGGTTCTTATCTCACTATTAATAGTACCTACTAGAAGTTAATTCATACGAATTAAAAAGACAATTCGGTTATATTGAAAGATATCCGAAAAAAAATAATTAAAAACGACAATGATTTAAAAAGCGTTTCCCCACACTATCTCGATCTCTACTCGATCTTCGTTTACAAACACTAAATATATATAAAATTGAAAGGTGACTGACTGACTGACATAGTGATCTATCAGCACACAGCCTAAACCACTGGAGGGATCGGGCTTAAATTTGCAGGTAGATGTTATGACGTAGGCATTCCCTAAGAGAGGATTTTGATAAATTCCACCCCTAAGGGGATAAAATAGGGGATGAAAGTTTGTATAAATCTTCTTAGATTTTCGACTGATTGGACTGAAATTAAAGATTGGAGCTACTATGATGAAGACGTCCGCTTAAATAGGATTTTGATAAATTCAACCCCCATGGGGATAAAATAAGGGATGATGGAGGATGTAAATGTATTAGTTTGAACAATCAGTACCTAATGGGACGAATAAATTAAGACGAACAAAATATTAATAATAATACTTCTTAACGCGAGCGAAGCCGCGGGCAAAATAATTAATAAAGTAACTATTCCACGCGGACGAAGTCGCGGGCAAAAAGCTAGTCTCACATAATACAAATATTGTTTTCCGTGTTGAGAGCGAAGTTAACGATTGCCCCTTAATTTAACAGCCGATAATATCGAACGTAATTTTTTTATTAATTTCAAACTCACAAGGAGATTATTAGAAAAAATTAAAAGGATCCTCGAAAATCTCTTCTACATCGCTATCAGCAGGAAGAGTACTCAAAAGGCTGGCTGCATTGCGCCCATGAGCATTTTCATAATTCCATTCTTTGAAGATGTCTGTCTAAACTTTATAAGCATCCTATTCATGCATGTCAATTTTCAAACTGTAGGCTTTCTAGTTTCTTATTAGTATAGACTACAGCATGCCACAGAGCACAAACCCTATTAATAGTAATTAGTGCACATCACAAAAGACACCTAAGTAATAATATCTAGCACACAATATTACGTCATACGGAGGGTTCCGCGTAATTGTCTCAAGGAAACCATTCTACGAGTAAATTAACTTCTGATTGGATATAATTATAGCTTAGATGGCTTGAGTGGGTATAATATCAGCCACATAATTACGCAGTTTATAATTACATACGTTTATTAGAGTGTTACAATGTTTGAAGCTATGTATTGGTAGAATTAATATTTGCTAAGTATGTGTTTGAATGGAGTCGGCGTAGTGTGTAATTGGTCGTTTAATATTTCAGGCTTAGGGAATACTTTGAGTTTGTGTGCCTTGATCTAGTTAGTTAGGATAGTTCTTGGATATCTCATGGGAAACCTATGCTCAATATATGTAGTAGTCTTGAAAGTGTAAAGATGTGAGCTGACAATCTTGTGAAAAGTGCTCTTTATGGTCAATGGGCATGGGCATCACTTTATTTTTTTAAATAAGAAAATAAACTTCAGGATCTGAAAACTGCAGTGCATTTTGTCGGCTGCAATTTCGTGGCGTTTGTATAATTTATTTTGGGTAATTTATTTCTATTTGTTAACTCTAAGATTAAGATTAAGTTAAAAATGTTATCCATCATCTGACTTTGATTTAACTGCCATAATAGACAAGTGCACGCAGCACGCCTGCTACGTTAGCAGTCCTGGGGGTCCTGGGTTCGATTCCCAGGTCGAGCAAATTGTTATTGGGTTTTTCTATGAAATTCTCAGTTATGGCAATTTGAAAAGTTATGGTTATGGCAATACGCTCGCCCCCTATTAGGTAGATGGGACCTCAACATACCGGCGAACTGTGGGTGTATATTAGTACGCCTCTGCCTAACCCTTCGGGAAATACAGGCGTGATGGTATGTTACATCCCTTCTAACTTCCCTGTTTAAAGTTGAAATTTATAAATTTTCTTACTGTTGGACAAACACGTCTTTTTAAATATAAAAATAATTTCTCAAGAAGTTCACAGCTCTTCACTGCGCACTTCACCACGCACTCCATCGCTCACTTCATCGCTCCTTCGGACTTGTAATATCCTACAAATATGCGTAAGAGTCCGCCCAAACTAAAACAATACGGTGGGAGATTCTCGTCTCAAAAAAGAAATAATTATAAAAGACGTTGCCTACGTACGATTTTTTTATTATATTGCGGATGCTTAGATTGAGAACAATTACCCGAATGTGATAGGAAGAAATACTTAAATATAAAATAAAAAAGACGTGTGGCACTCGGGGACTGCCGCGGTATAGCTATTGCATAGCGTTTTATAACAACTTATGTAATACAACCAATGCCACCTAAAGGCGGGTTGCTGAACTAAAGAGACAAGCGTGTTAGGTTTTTTTCGTTACGGAATTTCTGGATTCGGTCCCCACGCTCAAGGCCCGCGATAGAAGCTATGCAATAGCTTAATATTGAGCCATCAATTATTGTTATTATTTCTAAAATATATAAGATTATATATTTATTATTTCTTGATTATATATTTTATTAAGCTATTGCATAGCTTCTATCGCGGGCCTTGAGCGTGGGGACCGAATCCAGAAATTCCGTAACGAAAAAACCTAACACGCTTGTACCGCGGCAGTCCCCGAGTGCTACACGTCTTTTTTATTTCTAAAAAATATGTCAGAAACCAGTATATATATATATATATATATATATATATATATATATATATATATATATATATATATATATATATATATTATATACATGCCATCATACTAACATACCTGTATTCCTCGATGGGTTAGGCAGAGTTGTGCTAATGTACAGTATAACCCACGGTTCGCCAGTATGTTTAGATCCCATGTAATAGGTAGGAGGCGAGCCGACAATCCAAACTCCGAGCTGTTACTTAAAATTTCTTAAATAAACTCAATCAATCAATCAAATCAGCCTATTGCCGTCCACTGCTGAATGTAGGCCTCCCCCTATATAAACTGAACGCGCTAAATTCATGAACTGCTTCATTAGCGTAGTGATCCATAGCGCAACTGCTACGCTAGAGATCAGATCAGATGTTATAGGTTTTTTTATGAAATTCTCAGTAGCAGCTCGGAGTTTGGGATTTGTGCCCGGTTAATGAAAATGGTGGACGAATATAGGCTGATGATGATGAATGAAAATAGGCTCGCTTCTATTACATGGACCTTAAAATATACGAAGTGTGGGTGTACATTAGTATGCCTCTGCCAAACCCTTCGGAGAATACAAGTATGATGGTATGTTAACTCGTAAATCCATTTTCATAAACAAATAAATATTTCCCTTTAAAAATGTGCACGCGACACCTACTAAGTGATCAGTAGATAAAACTTATACGTATTGTGGCTTTATTTATCGCCCAATACTTGAGTTGCAACGCCATAACTGAACTGAGTAAAATACGGCCTCGAGTACAAGTCTGCTGACAAAGATATAAAGTATCTAGATGAAAAATTAAACTGATTTCTGATAAAAAAAAAATTGTGGGTCGCCCATTACTAGTATTCTTGTTAACCCCTAGTGCTAAGCTAAATGCTTGTGTTACGAATGGGATCACGTCGGTAGTGCAATGGGTGGGTTTCGAACCGGCAAACATGACCGCAATTTCTGATAATAAATAATACCTCTCTATGAATGTATGCGGAAGGCAGCTGGCAGTGACTGGATGAGGAAAGCCGAAGATCGGGCTCTGTGGCATATACTAGGAGAGGCCTACGATGAGCAGTGAATGAAAAAATATAGGCTGATATGATAGTGAATGTATAGAGAATCTATTCTACGGCATACTTTTATCCCTTAAACGTTATAAGGAAGTCTGTATTCCGCAAAGATTTTCTTCCCCGGCGGGTTAAGTTTGCCGGAATGGAGGATGATGGATTCTCATCCCGAGAGAAGATCAACAACATTTAGGGTTGATGATTACAATATTCTGAATCCTCTACGTTTTTTTAGGATAGTGAACACATTATTGTATAATGGAAAAAGTGATTGTTTTATGTGGCTATTTTTACGCTGACACCTCCAAATCGGAACCCAATTATTTAATTGATAGGTTTTTTTTCCGGGTAGAAGATTTTACATACTGATCTAAAGTCATGTTTTTTAAGAAAATAATATTTTATTCCAGAGGTTGTGGCTGTTTTAACATGTTAAAAGAATGAATGAAAGACGATTAACGTACCTAATTAATTTATACGGCAAATGTCAGTGGCAGCGTCGGAAGACGTCGCCTTAGAAGGATATACGCCGATTTTATTGGCGAAATCCTTCAAAAAATTATAATGTCGTAGTACTCGCAACCGTCGTCGTATGAATGTGGAAGAAGCAAACGAATACTTCTTTTGCTTCGCAAGAATCGTAGCAAGTGGCGCTCTACAGTTTTTGTCTACCCCTGTGGGAGAAAGGTCACGCCCTGTATGTATGTATGTATCATGTTACCAATAACTGGCCACAAATTCCTTGCCATATCTATTCTTTTTATATCTCGGTAGAGATGCATTTTGTATACTAGCCACGTAGATGCACTAGCAACGGTTGAAGGCAAATAAATTCCGCGATTTGTGGTTGGAAAGCTTCCAGGGCGCTGTTGTTGGTCGACTTGGGATGTTAGGTGCCCAAACACGGCTGGTAAGCTCTAGCAGAGATAGTCTGTGATATATTTTGTTGCTAATTTATTTCGGCAATGTTGCTGCTCTTTGGAATGATGAAGGGCACTTTTTAATTATATATTGTGCTAATAACCTCACTAGTAACCTCTCTCTCACCCTCAAGAAGAAACTTATGGACGAATGTATTCTACCTATTGTTTGGCGTAGCGGCTGAGCGATCGGCTTCTGAGCAATGTGTTGTGGGTTCGATCCCCACATGGAGCAAATATTTGTATGATCTACAGGTAGTTGTTCCGGGTTGGGGCGTTTGTGTATGTGAGAATTTGTGTTTGTAAACGCACCCACGATACAGGAGAAGATCCTAGTGTGGGGCAACGTTTTTTAACCTATGCTCAGACTTGGTCTTTGATGAAACTTAAGAAGTCCGGTCTTGGGGTTTGCCAGCGAGGATTAATAGCGAGGAGCAATTTAGGAGTCCGGTTATCAGACCATATAAGGAACAGTGTACCACGCTTCAGAACTCAGATCGCCGAAGTTGGTCAAAAAGCGGCAAGCTTGAAATGTAGTTGGGCTGGTCACATCTGCCGCATGTCGAATGAGTTTTGGGCAAAACTCACATGACGTTAGAGGACGTCGAGGCAGGCCTAGGAGGAGATGGCAGGACGAGCTAGACCTCAATTGGAAGGATTGGCCGCAGAAAGCTTGAAACCGAAAGGAGTGGAAGGAGGGTAGGGAGGCCTTTGCCCTACACTGGGACGATTACGGCTGAATAAGAAAAAGCCTTATTAGTCCGGTGGGCCCAAGCGTGACTGCTAGCGTAACAGTCCTGGGTACTGGGTACTCAAAATTATCGAGCAAAGTGTTACGCGTTTTTATATGAATTTCTCAGTAGCAGCTCTGTCTGCAGTCTAGATTTGTGACTGGTTAAAGGCAATAGGCGCGCCCCCTAAATGGCTAACCTAACCTAAACATTGGCGAACTGTGGGTTTACATTAGTACACCTCTACATATTCCTTCGAGGAATACAGGCGTGATGTTACGAGTATGTATGTACGTATTAATGTATGTAATTATAATAATTATAAGTACAGTCTTAATTGAACCATATTAGGTTCAATTAAGAACTATACATACACATTGAAGGTAAAATTGAACACATTTTATCCGTATTTAATAATACTGTAGCTTTATGAAACAGTAACATTGGTAAATAAAACACAACCACTAAAATTAAGGTTGGAGTAATGTTGGGATATAAATTTATGTAATCTGACCGTAAAAGATGGGATTCATTATAATTATAATTAGATATATTTTTGACTTAAATTATTTAATCTGAGAGCTCTTATCGTTACCTTAATTATATAATAAAACTAGCTGGTGCCTGCAGTTTCACTCACGTCCCAAAAAGATTAACATACTATTACTCGTATAAGTCCGATTCTAGGCGGCGTATCAAGTTGTAACATGCACAAGATTTTAAGTTAGACCTACCCTCGGTAGTATTACATAACATAACATACCATCACGCCTGTATTCCCCGAAGGGTTAGGCGGAGGCGTACTTAATGTACACCCACAGTTCGCCGGTATGTTTAGGTCCCATGTTATAGGGGGCGAGCCTATAGCCATTCACCGGGCACAAATCCCGGCTCCGAGCTGCTACTGAGAATTCCATACACTTTGCTCGACCTGGGGTTCGAACCCAAGACCTCTAGTGTAGCAGTCGCGCTTGGGACCATTAGTCTAATGAGGCAGTCAGTGGTATTCGTTTTTCTTTAATATGTATAATGTACAGACATCGGCCTGTTACAATTCTGTTATATAAGTATATAATACTCGTAGATTTTGACAGGCCGACCTCTGTACATAGAAGATATTTAAGAGAAAATAATATGGGGGATCTTTCTAAGAGAAATAGAGATCAAAACAATTGTATTTACATTTTTCGTATGTCTATCTGTATAATTGTACCACGCAAAAACTACAGCACGAAATTGAAAGAAAGAAAGAAATATTTTTATTTTTGACTCGAACATATAGGTAAGTAGGTACATTACTCATCAATAATTATAAAAAAACTACAGCGACCCTGCGCGAGGCCAATATCTCAGCATAATGCTGCGATATTAAAATAAAGCAAAAAATAATTGATGCGGTTTCCACCAGTTAGTGGATGTGTAACTTCAATTCAAAATGATTAAAGTTTCATCTTGATACAATAATACTTGCTCGGCCCGTGGATTGAACCCAATTCGTCTATCGTAGCAGTTATGCTTAAGGACACTAGACTAATACCATTGTGTAAATAAATAACACTAAATTTAAAATTTAGACTAATACCATTGTGTAAATAAATAACACTAAATTTAAAATTTAGGGACACCCGGATGGAACGAAGTTCCTTTTGATTAATTAGTGAAGGAATTGTAATAAATTAATTAATTGTATAATTGTATTATTTATTATTTACAAAAAACCTGTATACACTCAACAAAAATAATCGTCGCGACACCACACTGTTCAATGCGAAATGGAAATGAAAATATCTGGCTTGCTTTGTATAAGAGAGAGAGAGAGAGAGAGAGACACAGACAGAGAAACATGCGCACGCCGCACAGTTACAAAAAGTGTCGTGACAACTTTTCGTAAGATTTTTTTCACAACGCGCGATAAGGAACTTCGTTCCAAAAATTTAGAAAAATCCTCTGCAATATCCAGTCATGGTTATCATGTTCTTGCAATATATCATTGAAATAACAGAATATTAAATTTAAATCGATCAGACCTGTGGAAGTTGCTCACATCCCTTCATGAACTAGAAAAGAGCTGATAGTCTTCAAATGTCTGGCCAGATTTTCTTAAATCATAGGTAAGAACATTAAAATAAAACTACTTTTTTATTAAAATTAAAAAAAAAAAATGTTTTTATTGTATCTAATACATTGTTGTTCATTACAAAAATTGAGACAGCCCCTGAAAGTTATTAGTATACTTGTATTGGGGTTGCCTCGCAACTTCCATGAATGAATGAATTTCATGAATTTAACTTAACAATGTTAGACCAATTAAATTCTTAGCCTTGTAAAATTTATAATAAAATGGAATGAAATGAATATATGTAAATAAATGTTAACAATTACAGTCTATACGCAGCTCCAGTATTCAGTGTATCAGTATAGTGTGTGTGTGTGTGCGTGCGTGCGTGTGTGCGTGTGTGCGGATGTGCGCGCGCGCGCGTGTGTGTGTGTGTGTGTGAGATAGTGTGTATGTGGGGGTGTGTGAGTGTGTGTGTGTGTGTGTGAGACCGTATTTGTAATGTCTTATTTACTTTTTAGTTAATTATTTCAAGGATAACTTCAGTTTCTTCGTAGCTTAGTGTCTTTAGCCATTCTATTAGCGTTTTTTTACACTCATATAGTAACATAGGGTAAATTTTGTGCTTATTATTTAGTTTATTATATATACATATGCAGATTGTATCGCATACTGGCGTCTAGCAAACATAGTATGAACTCTACGAGAGTGAGCCACAATGTCATTTCGTTTCCTGTCCATGTGATGGATATGGATATATATATGGATTTTATCGCGTTGTATTGATAAAATGTTTATTTTTTTAATAAAAGTTGTTTTATTTCAATGTATAATATTCGCGTAAGTGTCAGAAACCAGTATCATAGCTAAGAACACTTGATCAAGTCAACATTCAACCACAATAAAAACTGTTTGATTTAGTTTTTTTTATGGTTGAAAAGTCTACGAGTATTCATTTGGACGCTACCATGCACGCAGATATTTAAACCGCTCCCTTTTTGCTTCGAGGGTTAGTAAAATACAGAATGATAATATTATGTACCATAGTTCCTAGTAATAAAAGCTGGAAACGAGTCACGTCTTCACAATCAGGAGGAATGGAACATCTAGAAGAATGCCACTAGAAGTTGGATTAAGTGGACGTTCGTGATCTTGCGGTCAGAGATAGTTGAGCAAAGATATTGAAATTGTATGAATACTAGCTACCTTCCATGACTTTGCGCGAATGAAAATGTGGATAATTATAACGACCACTAAATTTACTTTGACCATGTGGTCACCAAATATTAGGTTTAGATTAGGTGAGAACTGCGACCACAAGAACTAATCAGATCAGAGCCGAATTATACCTATTATGCTTGGATGGTAAATTCATTTGGATTTTGTTTTTGGATTAGACAAACATAATTTGGAGTTGGTTGCTTTAAGTAGGATCGCAAGTTGTAAAATTTTTGGTTCTAATTTCACGCTAATGGGGATTTATTTTGGTGATCATTTACTATTTTTGGCAATATAAAGTGATTTTTTGCTGTCACATTTTACTAGATCTGGTGGTTAGATAAACAATATATAAGTTTTTTGATGCATCACTGTACATAATGAGTGTGGAGTTAATAATGTCGGCTGAACACGCTTGTCTCATCTCGCCTCATCGCTTCGCGTGCCTGATGTCGCGTAGAGGCTCAACACAAGAACACACCATGTAGGTACACACTGGTACTCTATACTACTATAGTAGTCGTAGTATTTAGACGAGCGTGTACAGCTGGCATAAGATTTGCCAGCTTGCGACAGGGGGTCAGTGTAAAGATTTATCAGGTTCTTTCTCCTTAACTGTACTTTAAAATTCTTCTTTCTTCTCTTATTTAAACACATCTCTTTGAATAAACCTGAGATAGTATTAATTTCTTTTTTCATCATTGGATTATTTTTTTCTATACATATATAATCTATTTAATGCCACGATTCTTGCGTGGCAGTCGCGCTTAAGAGCACTAGATAAATGAGGTAATCATAAGGGAATTTTTATTGGGTTAAAAAAACCAACTCTGTAGGATAGGAGGAGGTAGTTCTAATTCAGCTAGCAAAATTTTATCTCGACAAATAAACATTGCAAGCTCATTAAAAGGTTGTGAAAAATACACGCTGATTTAAAAGGAAATGCCTACGGACAGTTTTATTGAAAACTTTTGTAACAAAACACTAGCGTATTTATTCTGCGGGAGCGCAGGGACACATAAAATTACGACTTCCCATACAAATGTTGAACTTCCGCGCAGTTAGCTTGCCATCATATATCATGCGGTGAATGCCATGCTGGGTGGCCGGCGACCGAATGTTCTGTCCAATAAACTAGTGGGTTTCTTGAAAATATGGTGGGTTTTATTTTGTTATTTTTATCTTTCCAAGCTTTTCCTTACAAGATGGCATCAAACTTTGCGAGTTCAGTATGGTCGAAATATCTGAAGCCGCCTGAAGTCGCAAGTGGTTTTGCTGTAGTAAATTTGAATATAGAAAATCGGCGTAAAGACATTTACGGTCGCATATGTTTCTTGATTATCGTTCTTACTGATCTCGATATTTTGCATAAAAATACATACATACCATCACGCTGTATTCCCAGAAGGGTTAGGCAGAGGTTTACATAATCTACACCCACAGTTCGCCGGTATGTTTAGGTCCCATGTTATAGGGGGCGATCCTATAGCCATTAACCGGGCACAAATCCAGACTCCGAGCTGCTACTGAGAATTTCATAGAAATCCCCAATAACACTTTGCTCGACCTGGGGATCGAACCCAGGACCTCTAGTGTAGCAGTCGAGAGTGCATAAAAATAATTACTCATAAAGTGATTTTTGACATCCATCTTATCCATATTTCCATTCTCATGTTATGGGAAGGTCCGGCTTTTGGGGTTCTAACTACAAATAGGCAATGGGTATTCATATGAAAACCGGGACCGACGACTTTACGTGCTTTGAAAAGCAAGGAGCAGTCTCAATTTGTGGTCACCCATCCACTTATAGAACGCGGCAACCATGCAGGTCCGTTGATCAGCTTAGTTATTACTAAGTCACGAGTTCCTTAAAATTAAAACGATTGGAAGTAAATCCTTCGTACGTTCTTCTTGTTTCATTTATTAGTATATCTAGCGGGCCTGGCAAAAGTTGTCTTGCCATCATCATCTTCCTGCCCCTGTCCCAATTTATTTGTGGTCGGCGCAGCATGTGCTTTTCTTCCATTCATCCCTATCAGCCGTCACCTCAATTATTCCCATGTCTTGCCCTGTATATAAAAAGGTGCCGCCTACCGGCTCAAATTGTGAATCTAAACCATCCAGGGACCCATTTAAACATACACAAAAAAAAATTAAACGTAATCACACCAGTAGCTTATGAGGAGTTCGGACAATGCACAGAACGCCATATACTGGCTTTACCGAAACAGAAAATAACGCCATGTTCATTTGTGTCCGTGTTTTAATATTCTGTCAATCCGTTCCCGATATAAAAAGTATGAGAAAAAAAAAATCATAATGTTCTGGTTTCTGACACTTACGCGAATATTAGACATTGAAATAAAACTACTTTTTACGTATGTACCTATTGTATTTAATGTTATATTGGTGTTGCAGGCGTCCATAGACTACAGTAACCGCTTACCATCAGGCCTTATGCTTGTTTGCCACCTAAGTAATTTAAAAAATATAATAATCTATCTATACTTATAATAAATCTGTAGAGAGGTCAATTCTGTACATGAAATATATTTCCAAAATAACTATCAGCGGGTGATTAGTGATCGATACTGACGCCAAAAATGCAATCAGTAAAATTTTTGTCTGTCTGTCTGTCTGTCTGTCTGTATGTTCTTTATAGAAACAAAAACCACTCGACGGATTTCAACGAAACTTGGTACAATTGTTCTTCATACTCCTGGGCAGGTTATAGTATACTTTTCATCACGCTACGATCAATAGGAGCAGAGCAGTGAAGGGAAATGTTGGGAAAACAGG
Source organism: Acronicta aceris (assembly GCA_910591435.1). Taxonomy (NCBI): domain Eukaryota; kingdom Metazoa; phylum Arthropoda; class Insecta; order Lepidoptera; family Noctuidae; genus Acronicta; species Acronicta aceris. Next base: position 15,209,366 of record OU342762.1, on the reverse strand, counting down.
AGAACTTACTCCATTTTTTAAGCTTCCGTCGCGTGTGCAGCCTTAATGGTCAAAGCTACACAGAAATCATGTATGACGGAAATGTTCTCCTTAAAATTATATAAAAAATATTCCACGACAGCAAATGTCTATCTTTTATGGTTGACTCACAATAACACGTGTAACTCCCGATAGCTTAGCAGTTCGGAGCTTTCTGATTATATTTGTCTACTCTTACGTTAGGTGACTGACTGACTGACATAGCGATCTATCAACGCACAGCCCAAACCACAGGTTATAGTATACTTTTCATCACGCTACGATCAATAGGAGCAGAGCAGTGAAGGGAAATGTTGGGAAAATGAGTGATTCATGGGAAAGGTTTCAAGCTATAAAACATCACGCTACAACCCTTAGGAACGGGGCAACGCAGGTGAAACCACGGGCGAAGAACTAGGGAACAAAGTAACTATTCCACGCGGACGAAATCGCTGGCAAAAGCTAGTACCTAATAAAACTTTCTTATTTTTGACCCGATTTAAATTGTGTTTTAGTTGTTCGACTGAATTTATGATCAACTTTTGATGAGATCTTAAAACATGATCAGTCAGATAACCTATTATAAATTATGTCTCACTTGTAAGTATCATTTCCGTAGAAATTATTCAACAAAACCTAATCCAGATGTATTCTTGGTGTAGCACTCGAGGCAATAAATTTACTCGACGAGCCGTGGAGTGGTGACCTAACACTTAAGTCCGACAGTACTTACTGTTGTATGTTTACACCTAACACCTCACATTTAGAGCTGAGAATGTACGCTTTTATAAGGAAAGGAAATACGTAAGATTCTACTGAATTTACAACTAGATAATTTTATCTTACATAACATACCATCACGCCTGTATTCCCCGAAGGGTTAGTTAGAGGCGTACTAATGTATACCCACAGTTCGCCGGTCTGTTTAGGTCCCATGTAATAGGGGGCGAGCCTATTGTCATTAACCGGGCACAAATCCAGACTCCGAGCTGCTACTGAGAATTTCATAGAAAAACCCAATAACACTTTGCTCGACCTGGGGATCGAACCCAGGACCTCCAGCGTAGCAGTAGCGCTTGGGCCCACTAGACTAATGAGGCAGTCATAATTTTAACTTACGTTGCGTTTTTTTGTTTATTTCAGAACTGCCTCATTATTCTAGTGGTCTCAAGCGCGACTGCTACGCTAGAGGTACCTACTGAGTTTAATTACTTATTAAAAATATCGCCGAAATTTTTAGGTCTCATTTAATAGGGGGCAAGCCTATTGCCATTAACTGGGAATGAATCCCAAACTCCGTGCTGTTCCTAAAAAAATCATAGAAAAACCCAAAAACACTTTGCTCTGCCTAGTAATCGAACCTAGACCCTCTAGCATAGCAGTCGCATTTAGGCCCACTACAGTAATAAGGCAATTTAAGTTGAGGATCATAATTATATTAAATTAGATTTACATTACATTTTCGGTAAACATTTTTTATTTTTGATAAATACAACACCAGTCATGTACTCTATTATGAACACCTGACACTATCTTGTGGGTCCTTTTCATCAAAACAAAATCTAGGCGTGATATTGCCTGAAGCATTACCCAGTACTATTGTGACGGAGCCACTTAACACGTGTGAAATGTAAAATATGAGTTAGTGTAGTGAATGCGTCATTAAAGGTCCATTCAAGTAAGTGGCTGCTAAAGAGCTTTGACCTTTCCACTGTAAAGGCTACATAATTCGTCCGCTTACGTAATGGGAAGTAGTGAAAGCATAGTGAGGACTATCATAAATATAATATGCTCACCTGTTTTCTTTTATAGATTGTTACGCCGGAGATCTCATAATCTAAGGCATGCATCCTTCACATAACAATAGAGCATAGAGTAGTAGTAGAGTTATTCGAACCAGGCAGAAGTTTGCCGGTATTATTTAGGCTTCATATAATAAAGGAGGATGATTGCCTCATTAGTCTAGGGTTCGCAAGCGCGACTGTTACGCTAGAGGTTCTGGGTTCGATCACCAGGTCGAGCAAAATGTTATTGGGTTTTTCTATGAAATTCTCAGTAACAGCTTGGAGTTTGGATTTGTACCCGGTTAATGGCAATAGGGTCGCCCCCTATTACATGGGACCTAAACATACTGGCGAACTGTGGGCGTATATTAATACACCTCTTCCTAATCCTTCGGGAAATAGAAGCGTGATGGAATGTGTTATATTAAAGGACACGCTATTCAGGAGATTATTCGAGCTGCTACAGAGCCTGGGTTTTTCTATAAACCCTATGGTTTATATGCTCTGTTTCCTAACGAGTCCTAGGTCTAGTCCTAGGTCGAAATCGACCTAGGAAACGGACCTTATACCTAACATTTAGTAACCAATACATATCCCTAACATTTCTAAATCTTGTGCGTTTCGTATTATTTATAATTACTTATTACTCGCATAATTGAAGAAAGAAATTGGGTTTCCGAGGTCTGATGGCAGTTGCTTTGTGTAAAATACTAATCTTCAACCACATCAAGTTGGACTGAAAGGCGACCTCAACATAGTTGGGAAAAGGGTCGGAGGATGATGACACATACACTTAAGGAACTGTGTAGGAAAGGATTCAGGAAACTATAATGACCAAAAACGGAGCAGTTTTATCATCACCAATATCCTTTTCACCAACTATTGAGCCCAACTTTACTCGTGATGTATGTTTGTGAAATAAAAAATATATAAGCTAAATTAATTTTCAATTTCAAATACAAAACTAAAACAAACACGATACAACAATTTTCACAGCTAAAACTATTTTCATTTAAATTTTAATGTCAGAATGCCGCCTGTTATAACAAGTTCACACTACCAATGGTGTGACACGGACAGGTGTTAGAGTAAGGAGTGGTCGCTACACTATTACAGAATTTATAGCTTTGCATTGGAAACAAGTTTCCTTTGGTTTTATATTTTATGTTTGAGAATTAGAGCTTCTTATAAACAGTGGGAACTTTTGATTGGCTGTTACTAACGCAGCTGAAATCTGCCACTGGTTCGACGCTGCCAACACAACGCTTCCTCGCGGAGCTCTGGCGACTTTGCTCACCGTTAGGAACATAACGTAACACGGAGTTATGTATTTTGGCTAAGACTTTCTGCAATTTCTGTGGAGGTACTTCCCCAGCAGCAGCAGCTCCAATTGTGAGTGGAATTATTAGATTCCACTATGTCCAACCTCTATTTTTAAGACTGTTAGGGCACACAGAGTTATTGTAATTTGCCGTACTGGCTTTCTCCAGTCAATGGGAACCAAATCCATATTAATTTGGTTGGTATGTGACAATTCGGTTCTGAAGGTACAACACTAAAAGCTTAAAGCTTAAAGTCCGTTTTCTTTTATAAGCAGTGATAGCCTAGTGGTATGACCGTTGGACTGCCAAGTCAAAGGTCTCGAGTTCGAACCCAAGGCACGCACCTCTGACTTTTCGAAGTCATGTGCGTATTAAATAGTTAATTATCACGCGCTTAAACGGTGATGGAAAACATCGTGAGGAAACCTGCATGCCTGAGACATTTTCTCGGCGTGTGAAGTCTGCCAACCCGCACTAGGCCACCGTGGTGGACTATAGCCTAATCCCTCTCATTCTAAGAGGAGACCCGTGCCCAGCAGTGGGACAGTATAATGGGTTGATTATGTTATGTTGTTAACTGAGTGAAAAATAAGCCGTCATACATTTCCCTCATATGCAACAGGCTAATAAACATTATCTAGCGCTTTAATCACAAAGCAGACGAAATAAATCGCAACGCTAAACATTTTACATTTAAAAAGGGACCGCTAATGCACACTATTTGAGAAATAAGGAAACTGTCCAACGCGGTGTTGTGTTGTGTTTTTTGCACGTTGATAGGAACAAAAAGTCAACCCTAATGTGATTATTTGTTTGAGAAATTGTTTGTGTTTTATGTTGCATTTTGTGTTCCAAATCAACATAAATCATCCTCGTAGGGTTGGATACAAGTAAAAGTGGTACATCCATATTTCGCCCATAAGCCTATTGAATTAATCTTACTACTATTATAAATGAGAATATTACTCAATCATGCCAGAACGGCTGAATGGATCTTGATGAAATTTACCACATAAATAGATTATATTCTGGAATAGTACATAGGCTACTTTTTATAATTCAGGCCAGGTCCAATTCTGAAGTTCACTCAAACGAAGTCGCGAGCAGGATATCCACACCTACTCATATTATAATTAATGTGAAAGTTTATCTTTCTGTCTATTAGTTTGTTGAGTTTTCATGCATAAACTGTTGAACCAATTATGATATTTTTGGTATAGAGATAAATTAAACTTTGGGTAATGACATAGGCTGCCATATGTTTCAATAAAATCTTAAGGATGCGAGAGAAACCCCGGGTAACAGCTTTTATTTATGCGAAAGCTGATTATTTGTTACCTGAACCCCTGAACTGAACCAATTAAGATGATTTTTGGTATAGAGATACATTAAGACTGCCTTATTAGTCTAGTGGTCCCAAGCGCGACTGCTAAGCTAGAGGTCCTGGGTTCGATCCCCAGGTCGAGCAAAGTGTTATTGGGTTTTTCTATGAAATTCTCAGTAGCAGCTCGGAGTCTGGATTCGTGCCCGGTTAATGGCAATAGGCTCGCCCCCTATTACATAGGACCTAAACATACCGGCGAACTGTGGGTGTACATTAGTACGCCTCTGCCTAACCTTTCGGGGAATAAAGGCGTGATGGTATGTTAGGTACATTAAAAAAGGCCTTAAAAAGGTCATAGCGTATCTTTTATCTCATTGGAATGCAAGTGAAACCGCGGGTGCTAGCAACATTTGTCTCAAAACACAACAATATTGCGCGCCCATCCCTCTCGGGGTGTAACCACAAGGCTACTTAGTATGAACGCTAATGGATGTAGTGGCAGCTCATTTATTGGTGCATTCAGTTAGCGCCGCAGTCTCGCCGGAGCCCAGGGCGAAAATAAATTAATATATTTGAATATGTGGTTGAAATTTGGCGTTGTAATTTAACCTTCAGTGGTTTGTTCTTTGATTTATTTATATTTTTTAAGTTATTAATACGTCTGCATAAGTATGTATATGTAGCGGCCACATCTTAAAATTGACGTGAAATTTTCATTTACCTAGATTTTGTGGCAAATATGTTGATCCTTGAAATAAAACTACTTTTTACGGATTTTATCGCGTTGTATTGATATTATTTGATTCCCGACTTTTCGGATCCTTTACAGCATCCATGGTCACGGGTAGACTAAGTTGTTGGACGTCTTAATGTTACAATTACTAACACCTACCTTACATTTTTGTTAATTATTGGCGATCCGATTCACGCAGAACGAGCTCACCGTACCCTTCGGTCTTGCAGTTTTGGGCTTGGATTTTGATTTTATGGAATCTATAATGGGGTTCCAAGCAGGTGGTAAGACCCAGCCATCTTCTCTATTGAAATTTGGATGTTTTTTAATTTCAATAGCCTCACTGATCATCCTGGGAAAGAATCGGTTTTCTTTTGCGAGGACTTGGGGTTTATCAAATCTGATGCCCAACAAGGCCCAGCACTACATCAGATTACAACATAACATTAAGACGTCCAACAACTTAGTCTACCCGTGACCATGGATGCTGTAAAGGATCCGAAACGTCGGGAATCAAATATCAATACAACGCGATAAAATCCGTAAAAAGTAGTTTTATTTCAATGTCTAATATTCGCGTAAGTGTCAGAAACCAGTATGTTGATCCTTGTCATCTTGCATGTACAGTCAACAAAAGAGGTATGCAGCCAGCTAAAGATCTTTATTTCTTAACATAGATTGCCTTATAAATAATTATGCACTAAACGTTTTGAAATGAAGGCAGCTGACGAAACCTGCGTTTTGACATATATTACGCAATTTTATTATATTCTCATAATCTTTGTCAAAACAAATGTTGCTACCTGCATACCTAAATCTTTTGTTGAGTGTACGATATTTGTGAAAGTAAATACAATCATGTTGTGCAAATAATGTTTTGATTTGTTTCGATCACCAACTAATATGTTAATGAAACTGTGTTAAATTGTATGCTCTCAAAATCGCGCTTCAACCTTAAAACTTAATCCTTACTTGAATGCAGACTGCGGTTGACCCTGACCTTGACCATAGATGTGTCCTAAGATTATTATTTTACTGGGTGACAGGTTTAGCTGACTTGTAAAGTTTTGCTGAATTTCTTCAGAAAACAAGATTTGTTTTTAATATAGGCACGATGCTCACCAATATTTAATTTCTTCAACGTATAACCCAGAATAATTCACGAGGCAAAGTATGGAACGCTTTTGATATAACTCAGTTCTAAACATGATTTTAAATTCAGAGAGACATTTCAGGTTAGGTACCTGGAATGTCTCTCTCACATGAAATATTAAAAAATATCAGCTTATAGATTTTGATAAGGTTAATATTGCATGTTGAAAAATCTAATATTTTTTTCCATATTTCACAGTTTCACCCCAGGCACAAACAGTGAATCAAAAATCACTATGTAAAATTATTACCACGACTAGTTCGAACGTTCAGAAACTTTATAATCGATATACAATCGATGTAAATCGAATGCTGAATCGGAATGGCCAGCCACAAGTGAAATAGTTCAGTATTCAACTGTTCAAAGAGATTGTTCATGCAGTAATTTGGTTTGCCGTCAAGAAAATTAACTTTGTATTCAACACAATGACGGGGCCCAGTAAATTAATTTTAGTAAAGTTAGTTTCAGAGAGAAATTCTGTAAAGGGCCAAATTACCCCCTAGGCTTGGTTGAGAATGCCTTCAAACAACTTCAAGACGCGGACTTGAGGCGTTTTTGGTTTAATTTAAAAGAGCTTTGATGATTTACTGGTTTTACAACCGCCAATGTCACTTCCCAACGAACCACTTACAAAGTCTGAATATTTAAACAAATAGCTTCTAGGGTGGGTTGCGCTCTTAAAGTTTGTTTGTTTACTAAAATACGTCAATGATTTACATTTTGCTGAAGAATTGGTTGTTTAAGGAAATTTTGTAGGACTAAACAGAACCTAAAAATATTCGGCTAACTGTAAGCATATTGATAGCACGAATTATGCTTTGGCTGAGCAATCAGCTTCTGCAGTATCAAATCAAATCAAATATATTTTATTTCTCTCTTCACAAAGGTATATATTAAGTAATATTAATTATAGATAACACATTGTTAAGTTCCTTTGTGGGAGACTGGAGCCTGTACTAGGGAAACCCTGTATGACAGTTCACCAGACCCTCACCCTATTTCGTGTAATCTAAGCAATTACAAAAATTAATAAGGGTAACTTTTGCGAATAGTTATACACGTGAGAGACAACAATAATTATATATAAATAGTATATAGATACTATTATATATAACGTCTTATAAACTTCTTACAGCTACTATCTATTTTGTCTTCTTTTCCCTGTCACAAAATATCACGTGTCAAAACAAGACAAAACATATCATAGTTATATTATGGTCGAGCTATCCAATGACTGATGCATGCGTGCCATCAGATGGGACTGGTCTACTTAAAGCCGCAATGGCTCTTTCTTCCAAAGGCCATTTCAGGCATTGCCTTACATTGGAACTCACATATTAGCTACTAAGTATTATGTCTGGACTTTAAAAGAGACCTTGATTCTCTGAGTTTGTTTCGGTGTTTCTTCTCAGAGGTCGTCAGTTAGGATATACCGGTCACCGGTCATCTAGTTAAAAAAAAAAACATTGGCTTATAAAAGTGTCCTTAAAAGATCTATTTACAGAAATAAATATCATTTATCATTTCTTTATAAGAAGTTACAAGACGTTTTATATTTTATGAATAAGGAGATTAGTGTAATAATAAAATTTCAGTTAATTGCCTATAATTAGACCAGGGCCCAGTCTCTAACATGTTCGGTTTTGAGTTAAGCTAGTATACCAAGAGTGCGAATTCTCTCGAGAACATTCCATACGGTAGATATGTATAAGCGACGGCATATCGAAACTGTTATTGAAATAGTTGCAAATGGAAATAGTTTACAACAGTCACGTTGTAGTTTAGATCATTGCGTACTCGCTGGGATTCTGTGCCAGTTTTACTTCTACGGAGCCAACCAAAACACTAGATACAAATCCAAACTCCGAGCAGGTATTGAGAATTTCGTAGAAAAACCCAATAACGAGTTAAGTTAAGCTTACTAGCTTAACTCAAGAGAACTCGCACTCTTGGTATACTTACCAAGAGTGCGAATTCTCTCGAGAACATTCCATACGGTAGATATGTATAAGCGACGGAATATCGAAACTGTTATTGAAATAGTTGCAAATGGAAATAGCTTACAAAAGTCACGTTGTGGTTTAGATCATTGCGTACTCGCTGGGATTCTGTGCCAGTTCTACTTCTACGGAGCCAACCAAAACACTACATACAAATCCAAACTCCGAGCAGGTATTGAGAATTTCGTAGAAAAACCCAATAACACTTTGCTCGACCCAAAAATAGAACCCAAGACCTCTAGCTTAGCAGTCACTAGACTAATGAGGCAGTCAACTTTTTATGATGTATTTATGACATAATTGTAGTGCGTAATGACAAATATTTATGTCTGTCTTGCAATTTGATACAAGTTTGTTTTTTAGGTAAAAGAAACAGTTTTGTTCTGCAATAAATGTGGTAGGATTCTGTTCTGACTTCTGTTGGAGTTCTTCTGGGCTAGTCCTGGTACTATGACATAACATACATAACATAATCAACCTATTACACTGTCCCAGTGCTGGGCATGGATCTCCTCTCAGAATGAGAGGGATTAGGCTATAGTCCACCACGCTGGCCTAGTGCGGGTTGGCAGACTTCACACGCCATCGAGAAAATCTCTCAGACATGCAGGTTTCCTCACGATGTTTTCCTTCACCGTTTACGCGCGTGTTAATTAACTATTAATACGCACATGACTTCGAAAAGTCAGAGGCGTGCCTTGGGTTCGAACTCGAGACCTTTGACTTGGCAGTCCAACGGTCATACCACTAGGCTATCACTGCTTCACTACTATGACGTAACAGATAACAAAAAGTAAAATCGCCTTGAAAAACATAGAAAATATTTTGTGCAAAACAGTTTCGGAAGTCGGTGCCTTCGATTCGGTCGGGTTTTTGTTTTTGCCACTGACTTCCGAAATTGATTTGCACAAAAAAATTTTTTCTTTGTTTTTGAAGGTAATTTTACTATCTGTTAAAAGTTATTTTATTTCAACATTTTCTAGTAGAATTTTACGTATGCGTCATTTTGTTCTAAATTTTCTGATTACATATTGAGCAAATTTATATGGGACCACCTGGGAAGTATATCTTTCTAACAAAACACTGCCGCTAAGCAATCTACTGACACACTAGTAAGTTTTCCTAAGACTCGCTGAAACCTTAAAATTACCCAAAGGTATTGTCTTGGGGCCAGATATTAACGTAAGTACCATTATGTTAGAACTTAACACGTTCCCAAACACAGTCTTTGGGGTACACCTATCATGTAGCTGTTAATCACTGAATCGGGCCCAAGAGGCTCCAATTTTGTTATCAGCCCCTTAGCTGGGACATAATCTCTAGACCAAGAACCCGTTTAATGAATTCCATCCAGCATAAAATGACCTACCCTGCCCCCCGTTTCACGTTCATGTTCTTATAAAGAACCTCACACGTGTTATCTGAGGGGTAACTTTAGAACGATCAAAAGCTCAATTTAAATTGGCAGCTTCGTTAGCAAACTTAATAATTCAATTTAAATTAATGATAGGATGGTTATTGCTAGAACTATCGGCATGCCCTGTTGTAATGGAAGCATAAATAATGAATAAAACAACTGCGTATTATTCTGAGGAACAATAGAGTTCGCTACATTTAGAGTGTTTCTCTTTTTGCGAGAGATAATTTCGTGTGAACGCGCTGCGAGTTTTTATTTTTGACGCTCATTTTGCCAGTTTATTGCAGTGAGCGAGAATATTTTCACTTATTCGACTTTTGCATTTAATTTACTATTGCAGGGTATAAATTGTTTCAGTGAAATTTATGATAAAGCAATGTCGTACTATTTATTGCAAGACTCTTGGTTGTTTAATTTGAATAAAAGACTGACACTATCAGTGTAAGTTAATTTAAAATAATAAATAACTTACTCTCATTGCTAATTCAAATAAAATATCGGTTATTCGCGGCATTGTCAGTAGGTGCCTAGTTACTAATATTTTAACGTTTTTGTGAATATTATCAGAGTGTATTTTATTCACACACACATAGCTCGGGGCACATAGAACTGACAGCTGCAGGGCAAAATGGTTCTTGAGTGGAGACAATGCACCGAAAAACGCAGTGTGAGACGACCTCCAAAGAGATGGACGGACGACCTGGTAAAGGTCGCCGTCAACCGACCGTCGTGGGGTCGTTGGATGCAGGCGACATAGAACCGGTTGTTGTGGAAGCAGTTGGGGGAGACCTTTGTTCAGCAGTGGACTTCTATTGGCATTATGATGATGATATTTTATTCAATAATATTTAACGCGTTCTTTACGTAGTTTTTCGAGCCATGTAGTAGCGGGAAAGAGGCCTTCATTAAAAAAATAAACCCATCAAGTAACAAATTACAGGCACTTTGTAAATTATTGTTATTGTTAATTAACCTACAGCATAGCCTTTACTTACAAAACCAATACCAATTCTACATAACTTAAATGAAACTATTTACCCGAATCCTTTGGCTTGTCAAACACAATACGTCTCCACCGCGACTGTTAATACTAGCTAAACTATTCCGCCAAATACTGGAATTAGCGACTCCATATTGATGTTTGGAGAATATTTAGGAGTTTGAGAAACGTAAACGGAATAACAAATAGTCAATAGTGAGGCCGCAAGTTTGGTTTGTTTAATCATAGTTAGCTAAACTGTACTATGTTAAATTTAACGTTCAGAAGAAGAACACCGATTTCAAAAGTTTTGTGGTATATTTATTGCCTGACTTAAAAAAAATATGCGGTTACAAATAAATTGTTAAGCTGATAAACTTTTATGACAAGTTGTTTTTTTTTACTTACCATGACACATTTTAAAGTACCTACTTGATTCGAAAAATATTGGCTATGGTTTTATTTAATGTCATAACATCGTCTTCAACCTATATCAAATTCTGCCACCTACTTTTACGCGGGAGAACCATGCTTCAGCACGAATGGGCCGCCTCGATCGGAGTGATACCACGGCCTCACAGAAATCCGGCGTCAAACAACACTTACGTTGTGTTTCGCTGAGTGAGTGAGGTTACCGGAGGCCCAACCCCCTAAGCTAAAAGGCCGGCAACGCAGTTGTGACTCCTCTGGTGTTGCGGGTGTCCATGGGCGGCGGTAATCTCTTACCATCGGGCGATCCGTATGTTCGTTTGCCCTCTACCCATAAAAAAAAAAACTGACCCCGTGCCGTGTGGAGACGTTACGTAACATTAGAATACACTTGTTCACTGCCATTCCATTCGGAATAATTCTAACTTGGTCGGTGGTAGAATTCATTGGGCTCTGAATGGTTAGTGGCCACCCTTACGTCTGAGTTTGTCGTAAAGTATTTTGAAGTGTGTTTCGACTTTTGCGTGTGAGACGCCTCATCTCGATTACTGCGTCTCTGGCAGTCTGCAGTCCGTAGGGTTGCTTAATGCTCAGTAACGCATCAACAACTCTTTTGATGTTGAGAATGTCCATTGGCGACGATATCTACTTAGCATCACGTGGCTCATTTGCTTGTTTGCCAACGTAAACAATATTTAAAAAGAAACTACCAGATATACTAAATTTACATTGTCAAATCAATAAGCTGATCATACACTGTAATCTCAATGTAATTAAATCACAAAGCATATATCACACGTGTTCAATATGGGAAATACGTCAATTGATAGCGTGAAAGGCTTCATAATTCACCCTTATCTATTAATTAAACTTATTAAAATGGACAAATTCCATTGAAATTTCATGAAAGCTTGAATTATGCTGATTCGGGCCTGATACAGTAAGTTCGATGTATTTAAATCAGTTGTTATTGTTTGCGTAGTGAGTTTCCCTGTTTGGTTGTGATACTTACTGTTAACTCATGATCGTGTAGAAAGAGATGAGACATATTTTTAGTACACATACATACACACACGCCTTTTTCCCAAAAGGGTAGGCAGAAACTACTGAACGACATGCTACGATTATGCTTACATTCTTAAGAATCCTGTATTTTATATTTATTATGCACTTTATATCTCTACGTCACTTTGATAATGCTTTAAAAAAATTATCATTCCTGATACTTTATCAATTTTTCAACTAGATTTTTTCTTGAACGCTACAGTAACGTCATTCAATAAAATTCTAATCCCTATAATACGAAAAGAGCGGAAAATGTAAATTCAAAAAAGAATACAAAAAATTGAGCATAAATTTTCCAACAATGAAAACGGCAAAGCTTCCGAATGCCCGAATAGCATCCCTGAGGATTTTTAATATCTACCTCCAATCTCTGGAACGATTACCTGCCAATAGAATTATTCTTTCTCTTGCAAAATAAAAGTGACTCCCTTCATTTCCATGGAAAGCGATCTGAGGGCGTACTATAAAAATTGAAAGTCGAAGCTTCGGATCGAAACGCAGTTACGATATACAATGATCTTACGATTTAACTATTAATATGACAGCATTTAATTGCATATGGCATTAAAGTATGCTAAATATTTTCATATTTATTAGCGGAAGTCAAATAGCACTTGAAGGTAACACCAATAAGGAATAAAACCGCGAACATCATCAGAATCAATAGAGTACTAAGAGGCTTCGTGAGAAATGTAATTAATCATAATTTGTATATGAAAAATAATTTAAATTGATTAATAGGTAGATACCTAAAGTTGTCAGACTTATGCTATAAAAGTTTTTGATTGAGATCAAGAGGGGATGTTCTGTGTCTTTCCTACAAAACAAGTATAAATACCTATAGAATTTTAAATAGTATGTTCCAATATTGCGTCTTTGTTTAACATAAAATTAAAATGAAAAACTTCCTTATTTTTGAACCTATTTTAATATTGATTTTGTTAATCGCCTCTATATAAAGTCAACGTTTTCATAAAATATAATCAGTGAACCAGCCTATTGTCGGATTAAAAGGTAGGTCCAATTCGTCAGCCGACACTTCGTAGTTCGATTTTCGTAGTAGGGGCTCTGAGTCGGTGTCGTTTATTAAATTCAAATCACATCGGCGGGGACAAAGGAGTTCGCAACATTCCACGATTTTATAACAAAAATAGTTTGGCCAACCGCGGTTGGATTGACAGGCTTTTGATTAAAGCGGTAGGCTTTTGTTAGGCTTTAGTAAAGCTAGAAGGAACTAAGAATATGGGCTAATGCGATGTGGTAGAGTTTTTTTTTTGAGTTTGTGGTTTAATTTTATAATAAATCAATTAAATCGTATTAAATAATAATGAAATAGTAACTACTAACTGCCTCATTAGCCTCCTGAGCATACCTGCTACGCTGGAGGTCCTAGTTTCAATTCCTTTCATGGAAAAACCCAAAAACTATGTTTTTTTTAATAAATACTGTAACTATACGATACTTAGCATACAAGAAATTGTAAGTATGTACTGCCGAAATTAACAATTGAATAATAATAATAATCGTAGATCGCAGTGTCGCTCAACATCAGGCAAACTGGCGGTCAAGCGCAAGGCTGTCAAGAATAATATTTTATTATTTATTACGAAATCATTTTGATAAAATATCCGGATTAACAATAATTATAATTTAAATAACAAATATTTATAATAAATACCATTTAGGCTAAAGAATGCAGGCGTGACGGTATGTTATGTTATTCGGATTACATTTAATAATATGACGTATAAAATGATCTAACCAAACTACCTATTATATCGCTCTGAGAAAATATCCGTACAGAATTCAATCCAGTAGTGCTCACCGAAGCACTAGACGACTGGGACGTCATCGAATAAAGTTGTTGACCCATCCAATTACTGCACGAACTATACGTGGCTTAACTTGGATAGACAACATCAATTTCCAACGTTGTACGGTACAATGAGCGATTATATTAAATAATAGTACATTTTTTATGGAAGGTTAAGCATTTCTGCTTTTTTTACTGAAGTTATTTAGAGAATGGAATGTATACGTGGGAGGGAGTTGAGGAGTTTCTAAAATATAATTTATGTCTCTTATACGGTTATCACGAGGTTTTATTTATAGTTTTTTTCCAAAATACATAGGTAGTTGTACCTACTGCCTAGACTGCCTCATTAGTCTAGTGGTCCCAAGTGCAACTGCTACACTAGAGGTCTTGGGTTCGATCCCCAGGTCGAGCAAAGTGTTATTGGGTTTTTCTATGAAATTCTCATTAGCAGCTCGGAGTCTGGATTTGTGCCCGGTGAATGGCTATAGGCTCGCCCCCTATAACATGGGAACTAAACATACCGGTGAACTGTAGGTGTACATTAAGTACACCTCTGCCTAACCCTTCGGAGAATACAGGCGTGATGGTATGTTATGTATGTTGTACCTACTATTAGAAAAAAAACCTACACAGAAAACGGTTCTTAGAGTAAAAAGGAAAATAAAAAGATAGAGAATATAAATATTCGCGTAAGTGTCAGAAACCAGTATAAAAAGATAGGTGCAGATGCCGCCGGATCCTTAAACTTTCTTAGGTTATTATGGAGTCATAAAAATTATTCTTATTATTACAGGTTGTGAGAAAGGGAAGACGCTATTTAATATGTAGAACAGCATCCCTTTCTTTCTTTCTTTTTTTAAGCGTACTAGCAATGTGGGTCGCATTACATCCCTGTCTCTCATCCTAAAATACTCCGTTAACTTGTGTTGTAGTACATAAGATACATACATAATCAACCCATTACATTGTCCCACTGTTGGGCACGGGTCTCCTCTCAGAATGAGAGGGATCAGGCTATAGTCCACTACGCTGGCCTAGTGCGGGTTGGCAGATTTCACACGCCATCGAGATCGCAATCTCTCAGGCATGCAGGTTTCCTCACGATGTTTTCCTTCACCGTTTAAGTGCGTGATAATTAACTATTAATACGCACATAACTTCAAATCACAAAATTAATGTCTCCACATACGAGTACTAAGAATTATCCATAAACAAACCTTTCAGAAAATTAACGTAGTAATTACTTAGAAACTCCAAACAAAAATCACTTGGATTTGTATACAGGAAATACAGAGTAAATTCTTAATTAAAGCAAAATATTAATTTCCCTATATTAATAAGACCAAAACATACCAAGGTTATGATAGCAAATCTCGCTCTGCCTATTGACACAGAGAGGAACGGAGTATTTGCATAAAACAACAAACAGGACTATCCGGTTGTAATTAAATGTCAAACTGTGAAGGGGGAACTAAAACAATTTAATGTGTGTCCCCGTGTACGTGGTGAATGGTGGGAATTGTGGTTGTGTACACAATGGCTGACCGTGGTCATAATTTGGAGCAATTTTAATACACATATTCATTGTTTTCATCTGCTGTGGTAGAAAGAAAGAAAGAAAGGAAAGAAAAAAGTTTTTATTGACACAGTCATGGACACTGCAAACAATAACATAAAAAAATAATAATATCTAACTATCTTATACCTAAAATAATATTGTTTTATTTTAGGCATTTCGCAAGAAATTGAGACAAAAATAAATAAATATTGTATCCCACGACTGCCAAATAGATCCAGTAGCCTTAGCACGAACAACTTGCGAAAAAGTATTCGTATCGTCACGATAGAAGCGCTGGTCCAAATCTCATACAAATTGGTCTCCATGACGATGCTAAGGCTACTGTTCAGTAGCCTTAGCACGAACAACTTGTGAAAAAGTATTCGTATCGTCATGGAGACCAATTTGTATGAGATATGGACCAGCGCCTCTATCGTGACGATACGAATACTTTTTCGCAAGTTGTTCGTGCTAAGGCTACAGTTCAGCTAAATGCCCGACCGCTGATGAGCTGCCTGGTGCTGGTTTTCAAATGGACCTGAAAAATAAGCTGTAGCTAGTAACTTCATTTTATGCATACTTTATCTGCACTCTCAAGTAAAGGAGTCATCATCATCCTAATTATTAAGCTGTAGCAGTCCGCTGCTGGACCTAAGTCTCCCCAATGTGCACCATTTCACCGCGCACATTCAAGGTAATAATATCAAGACGAACAGACCGTTTTTAATTATCTAAAGAAATTGAACCTTATTTCAAAATAACATACCATCACGCCTGTATTCCCCGAAGGGTTAGGCAGTGGTGTACTTAATGTACACCCACAGTTCGCCGGTATGTTTAGGTCCCATTTAATTGGGGGCGAGCCTATTACCATTAACCGGGCACAAATCCAGATTCCGAGCTAGTACTGAGAATTTCATAGAAAAACCCAATAACACTTTGCTCGACCTGGGGATCGAACCCAGGACCTCTAGCGTAGCAGTCACAGTTGGGACCACAAGACTAATGAGGCAATCTAATAATTTCAATATAATAACCTCATAATGACATTCATGATGTCAGAATGACAGATTGTTGTTGCTGTCTTGTACGTTCTGAAATAACCTTTGTATCATTGAAATATACCTACATTAATGTTCGTAGTTGTTCTGATCATTTTGAACAGTTTATGCAATCAGATAGGTACAGTAAACGTTCAAAAGTCCATTAGCACGCTAAGGATTACATTGCTATGAAGAGGACGAGCTAGCTCGATACAGCCAGTGTGTGTCACTTGTTAACGACAATGAATAGAAGGTCTTAGGTCAAACTAAACGTCATTGCGTTGTGAGATTGCCTAGGAACTTTTGGTCGCTACTGTACATATATCTGATGCTGAATAAACATAAAATAAATTGAAATTTTTAAATTCATTTACTTCTGAAAATAGTTCATAGTCAGTACACATTATGTAAGTAATCCTAAAATATAATGTCTAAATGAAACTAATATGAAATTACTATACGAATAAATTACAAAGGTATCCTCGAGCACGTGAAGTAATTCCCACCTTTACAGCGGCGAAATTAACACTTCAACATCACTGCATTCATTACGTCAAAACGCTGCAATTTCCGAACGAACATCCCAAAAACTAATACAAATTAAATCGTCCCGTCGTGCTAATCCGTCAAGTCGTCTACAAATCCTTAACAGCTAATTCTCGGGCGACTGCTAAAGCTAGTTTCGTTGAAACAATTACCCGGGGACGTTGTCGGAACAAGTTAGAGCTTTGATTAAACCGAGACCACAGCTCGCACCTCGTCAGTGCTTTGTAACTGACAGCGTGGAACATTGCTACCGGTTGTTATGAAAAATTGTTTGTTATAAAATTCTTATACGTTCGGCGAGATTAGATTTTTCTCTTCGAGTTACGCGTTTGTGGTAAATGAAAATACTGACGGACTAAGAAATAATAATAATAATAAGTCTTTATTGATAATTTGATAAATCAAGTATTGCAGTACATAGGTATAGATATATAGATGGTAAAATTACATATTTGTTACAATAATTGTAGTGGGTGCAGTTCTGATCTCCTAACTAGGTTATAAAATAAAACAACGTATTCGACTGAACGCTATGCAAGAACGGAAGGAAGGAATTTATTTATATTCATAGACAAAACATAGACAGTGACAAACCATAGATGACGACAGGATGTACACTAGTGTTACTATAGGAATATTTTGATTAATTACTAACACCCCCACTATCAAAATATTACACTGTTTCAATACCTAAAATATTCATGAACTTATAATGTTTAATAGGGCATAGACTTTTTGTAAAAATGTCGGCTGGCATGTCAGCTGTTGGTAAATACTGTAACACAACTATTTTATTCAAAATTACCTCTCTACAATAATGATATTTAATGTCTATATGCTTAGTTCTATTATGAAATATAGGATTTACAGATAGCTTTAATGCACTCTGATTATCATTATATATGTTAATAGTATATATTCTACCAGTAATTTCATATTGTAAATTTCTAAGATAAACTGCTTCTTTACAAGCTTCTGAAATTGCAGTATATTCTGCCTCCGTACTAGAGAGGGCTACACTTCTTTGTTTCTTACATCCCCAAGATATTACAGACCCCATTAACATAAAACAATAACCTGAATAAGATTTCCTATCATAAGGATCATTTGCCCAATCGGCGTCAACATAACCTTTGATATCTGGATTTCCAGATTTACAATATTTTAAACCTACATTTTTTGTTTTCTTTAAATATTTTAAAACTCTTTTAGCATATAACCAATGTTCATTACCATGACAATTATTAAATTGACTAAGGTATCCCACAGCATAAGCTATATCTGGTCTAGTTAGAACTGCAAGATACATTAAGCTGCCTATAAGCTGTTGGTATGGATTTTGACTCTTATTATCTAAACATTTTTTAACATTTAATTTTATCTCCATTGGTGTGCCAACAACTTTACATTCTGTCATATTAAATTTGGATAACAGCTGATCTATATAATTTTCCTGACTTAAAGTAACAACATTTTTATCTTTATCTATGTTAACACACATACCAAGACATTGTTTTATTTGACCCAAATCTTTTATTTTAAACTGAGAACTTAATATTTCTTTTAACTGTTTCATTTCAGTTTTGTCATTTGAAAACACAAAAAAATCATCAACATATAATGTAACTATGGTCCTCTTACCATTAACTATTTTTGTGTATAAACAAGGTTCTAATTTAGATTTTTTATAACCATTCTCTATCATACAGTTATCAACTTTCTTGTGCCAAGCTCTAGAGGACTGTTTGAGACCATATATAGCCTTCTTTAATACAAGAACTTTCTTTTTATCGTTATCAGAGCATAAAAAGCAATCTGGCTTTTGCATATATATGGTTTCCTCCAGCTCTCCATTGAGAAATGCAGTTTTGACATCTAAATGTGCTGTATCTAGATTTAGCTGAGAACATAGAGCAAACACTAATCTTAATGTGGTGTGTCTCACCACCGGAGAAAAAGTTTCATTATAATCAATACCTGACTTTTGACTACAACCTTTTGCAACTAGTCTTGCACGATACCTAATATTATTATCACCATCACTCTTCTTTTTTAGAACCCATTTGCATTTCACAATTGTCGCATTATCTGGCGCCTCTGCCAGTTCCCAAGCATGATTATCTTCAAAACACTGCAACTCATCTGTCACAGCCTGCAACCAATGCTCTTTTTCAGGTCCCTGTAATGCGTCTTCCAGTGATATCTCACTCATATCTATTTGGTTTTCATTCACACACATATTTGAAAAACCGTATCTTTCCGGCTTTCTTCTCTCTCTTGTTTCTGCTACTCTTTCAACAGGCACCACATCATTAAAATCTTCATTTTCACTGGGCATATATGTGCTATCATTTGGATCACTAAATGTAGAAATATACGAACCATCATCTGATAGGCTGTTGTCCCCCACTGAATTTGGACACGCCTGTTCAGCATCTGGCTTCAAATGATTATTTTCTTGAACAACAATTACATTTTCCAGCTGAGAATCCCTTTCTATGATGATAACATCTCGACTAGTGGTTATTTTTTGTGTTTCAGGGTTAAAAACTCTGTATCCTTTTGTGTCTTCAGAATATCCCATTAAAATACACTTTTCTGATTTTTTATCCCACTTGAGACGCTTCTCCTTTGGCACATGTACCATTACAGTACTGCCAAAAATTCTGAGATGACTTATATCAGGCTTTGTCTGCGTCCATAACTCAAATGGAGTTTTGTCTTGCAATGCAGGTGCTACTGTTCGATTCTGCAAATAAACTGCAGTATTAGCTGCCTCTGCCCAAAATTCCTTTCCCAATCCAGCTTCAAATAAAAGACATCTAGCCTTTTCAACAATCGTACGGTTCATTCTCTCGCACAATCCATTCTGTTCTGGTGTGTAAGGGTTCGTTTTCTGATGAATTATTCCCATATTCTTTAGAAAATTATCAAATTCATTATTGCAGAACTCCTTACCGTTATCAGTCCGCAGAACTTTGATTTTTCTGTCGAGATAGTTCTCAACCTTAGCTTTATAGTTTCTAAAACATCTAAAGGCTTCACTTTTATTTTTCGTAAAATAAATATAAGTCATCCTGCTGTAATCATCAATAAAAAGTATAAAATACCTTGATCCTCCGATGGAAATATTCTCCATTGGCCCACACACATCTGTATGCACTATATTCAATAAATCAGTGCTTCTATTACCGTCACTAGGAAATGGTAGTCGACTCTGCTTCCCTTCACAGCAAATTGTACAGGAATTCTTACTAATGTCAGTCTTCTTATCAATTGATAAGCCATCAACTGCATTCACCATTTTATTCAGGTAAGTACTATTCACGTGTCCTAATCTGCGATGCCAGGTGTCATTGGTTACCACGGCGGCAGCCGTGAAATCAACAGGTGTGTTCAATCTATACACTCCATTCACAAGCTCAGCCGTCGCCACCAGATTTCCTTCTCTATTGTAAATCTCACAACCATCGCTTACAAAAAACACTCTGTTTCCTTTACTTATTAATCGACTCACTGATAGAAGATTCGTCGTAAGATTCGGAACACATAACACTCCTTCAATTGTCACATCATAATTACATTTTTCCGTGCATGTCCTGATCTGCACGTCACCGGAACATACAACAGGTACTTTACTTTCATTAGCAACAATTATTTCTCTTGGAAAACAATCATATGACACATTCTTTATCCAATGTTCATTTGTTGTCAAGTGAACACTTGCTCCAGAATCCAAGTACCATTCTGTTTTGCTATAACTACCATTTAAAAACACTGCACTAAACGCATTTGTTTGCTTCGGTGAATTTTCTTTTGTTTTTGTTTCAGTTTTATCTGATATTGAACACTGATTTCGATAATGTCCTAGTTGTTTACACTTGTAGCATTTTATTATTCGCTTGTTTGTGTTGGCATTTGACTTCTGTCCGCCATCATGATTTCCTCTGGCCATGGACTTGCCATTTTTCTTATATTGGCCTTTCTGAAATGCTACAAAAGCGCCATCTACTTCCTTATTTTCTGGTTCCATATCTAATAATTTAGATTTAATGGCGTCCGTTGTGATCGACATACCAGAATGTTCAATGGCCATTATCATAGGGGAAAATTTTTCGGTTAATCCAGCAAGTAATAATGAGCCGATCCATTCATCACTTATGTTAAATCCAGTTCCCGCCAGCTTTTGACCGATTTCAACAATTTGTGTAACGTATGATGACATCGTGTCACAATTCTCAAGTCTAATTGAAATGAGATTTCTAAGAAGACTGATTCTTCTCGTGAATCCACAATCGTCATATAATGACTTCAGCTTATCCCATAAACTTTTAGCTGTTGTAACATTCTTGATGTGCACGTAGATTGATGGATCGATCATCAATATCATTTTTGCCTTTGTTTTAGCGTCCTCTTCGGCTCCTATAGCTGGTTGGTTGGGCTCCGGCTTAATACATTTCACCATGCCCTCCAACACTAGGACGTTTTCTACTGCAAAACACCATTCGCTGTAGTTTTCGCGGCCTTTAAGCTTAGGTACGTTCACCATATAATTCGGGTTATTAGCCATCTTGTTAATTCACGAAACACTACTATGGGTTATTTTATATTGTTCTCGAACTTCAACTAAATAGTGATTGTAAGTCCATACAGAAAAACAATATCACAGTAAGAAACTAACTGCCTTGGTAAGAGAGTTCTTCTATGGGTCTGGGCCCATAACCTAAAATAAAACAACGTATTCGACTGAACGCTATGCAAGAACGGAAGGAAGGAATTTATTTATATTCATAGACAAAACATAGACAGTGACAAACCATAGATGACGACAGGATGTACACTAGTGTTACTATAGGAATATTTTGATTAATTACTAACAGGTTATTGTATAACCTGTATGAAGGAGTGACATTTCGATCCCCCATGGATTAATTAATTTGTACTACTTACGTACAGTTTGTTACTATTTACGTACATTATGTAACTTACTGCTATAAAAGTATTTATTATATATTTATTTCGCTATGTAAGCGGAGAAAAGGAAAAATAAACAAAAGAGTGTGTGTGTGTGTGTTAGTGGGCGTGGTGTGTGTGTGTGTGTAACTTAATATGTTGAGTTTGATCTACAAAAATAACTACGCTTATTAATTTATCTATGTCTATGTCCATGGAGTTTCTTGCCGAATTCTTCTCCATACCATACATTTTTTGAAACCGTACGACTATGCAACTAGACTGAATAACGTTTCATAAACGCTTTAAGAAGCCTAATTGAAATAAAAAAACATTTTGACTTGCACTTTTAACATGTCTACGACTGAACATTTGGTGTAGCGGCTACGGTGTTCCGCTCGTCGTGGGTTCGGTTCCCACCCGGGGAATATAATTTGTGTTGCACTAAAATCTGTTTTGGGTTTAGGTACGTGGACTATCGGTCATTTTTGCATTTGTGAAGTTCTCCGCTCTTCGCGACATTAGGCTTGTTCTCTAGTGTCCTTTCAAAAACGCAATACACAGTTTCATGTAAATTACATACCATCACGCCCATATTCCGTTAAGGGTTAGGCAGAGGTGTGCTGTTGTGTTTAGGTTTTTTTTTATTATTCGTGATAGGCTTACGCTTGATCGCCAGTTTGCCTGATGTTAAGCGATACTGCGATCTACGATGGAGCGCGCTTGCCTAGAAGAAACCGATTCACTCGTGATTTAAAGACACCCAGATTATATCCATCAGGGAAGACCCAGTCGGGAAGCGCATTCCATATTTCAGCATCAGATCCCATGTAATAGAGGGCGAGCCTATTGCCATTAATTGAAATTTCATAAAAAAAAACAACACTTCGCTCAACCCGGGAATCAGGTCCTGGCTCCGATTAAGGCGTGATCGTTTGTTATGTTTTACATTCCTGAGAATTTCGATTCAGAAAAATAGAATACGAAGGAAAATTTTATTAGCCTTAGAATTCCAAAACGTCTTTGTTTATAAAAACAGAATCTCCCAAATTTTTGCAGTAATAAAATGTAAAATTCAGAACCCCCACTCAAAATATTCCGTGAATTTTGACAGGCTACTATGAATCCCCACGAAGGTACAGTTTCCACATTCAAGGTCTCTTAATTAAAGGTTTGACCCTCACTCCGTTCAGCTTTAATCTTCTTCCTAGTGCTAATAAACTCACATAGTTTCAAACGGGCGGTATTAAGGAAATTTACTTCAGTGAAATGTTTGGTTGGTCAGTAATGGCCAAAGGGGCTATAAAAATTCTATTACCAAACGTTGGGTCTGGCAATAATATTATTGTAAATCTAATCGTATTGAATCTTTTGTGTGTTTGAATTGATTTAGTGTAACATTAGGTGTTTTGTCGGTGTTGTGTTACATTCAAAAATTAAATTTAAGTTTTTTGTAATGCTTATAGTTGATAGTTGAAAAATAAAATGGCTCCAAGTCTATTCAAGAATTTATAATTTCATCAATTAAGGGTTCGGCGGAGCTTGTATTGCCCACAGAAACGTGATACCGAAATAAATCGTAATCCAAACACAATTTTATCAAATTATGTTATTATTCAGATTTGGATACTGTTAATCTAGGTTCCTACCATACCATGTCTAGTACTACTTCACTGGAAATAAACGAGTGAAAATTCGTCAAAAACTTGGTAAAATTATCAAGAATTAAATTCGCTTACAATTTTTTTTTTATTCATGATAGGCTTATATTTATTTCCAACTAGCTTTTGCCAGCGACTTCGTCCGCGTGGAATAGTTACTTTGTTCCCTAGTTCTTCGCCCGCGGTTTCACCTGCGTTGCCCCGTTCCTAAGGGTTGTAGCGTTATGTTTTATAGTTTGAAACCTTTCTCATTAATCATTCATTTTCCCAACATTTCCCTTCACTGCTCTGCTCCTATTGATCGTAGCGTGATGAAAAGTATACTATAACCTGCCCAGGAGTATGAAGAACAATTGTACCAAGTTTCGTTGAAATCCGTCGAGTGGTTTTTGTTTCTATAACGAACATACAGACAGACAGACAGACAGACAAAAATTTTACTGATTGCATTTTTGGCGTCAGTATCGATCACTAATCACCCGCTGATAGTTATTTTTGAAATATATTTCATGTACAGAATTGACCTCTCTACAGATTTATTATAAGTATAGATGAAGTATTTTGGACAAAATGGTAGAGTAGAAACCTAGATTAACGCTATCTGAATCCGAATACTAACACAGTTTGATTAAATTGTATTTGAATTACGATAAATACGTATTACGTTTGTATGAGCAATTCGGTCCGCCAGACTCTTAAAGAATTAGCTTCAATCAAAGCAGTCAAAGCATTTTGTAAGTGTGATAGTATTTATAATCCAATTTAAATAAATGGATACAAAACTCCTAACAGTAATACATAATCTAGTGTAACAATATCTATACTCAACTGGAAGCTGAGCATTCACAAATAACTCTCAAGGATACACACAAACTGCACAATTCATTTTTGTCAAACACACTCCAGGCAACCTGCGCTTGATGATGGCGGCGCCATCATCAAGCGCACAAGAGCCTTGACAAGACGGAAGTGTGTAGGTGAGTGATATTATGTCTCGCACAATTCGTGAGCGAATTTCGGATCGCACTGGAATAGTCAATAAATATTTTGTCGTCGAAAATGGAACAATGATAGGAGGTGAAGATCAATTTTGTGTTAAAGGTTGAGAGGTGGAGCTTAGCAGGATCGGGGAAAATGTTTATGGAGGTAATTGTTTTTAGTTGGACTTTTTTGTGCAATCTTTGATGTTCTTTTGTTTTGAAGGGATTTGCTTTTAACGACTGTCTTGACTGGAATAGGTTGTATTGCATTTTTAATTTATATAATCATTTATAGAGAAAGATTACGAATTATAGTTACACTGGACAGCATGAACAAGATCACAAGCGGCGGTAGCCTAATGGCTAGGGTTCGGACTCGCTATCATGTGTTTGGCGGCTCAGAACCTACCCATTGCACTACTAACGTGAACCCACTCGTAACACAAGCATTTAGCTTAGCATGAGGGATTAACAAGAATACTAGTAATGTGATGTGCGACCCACATTGCTAGTAAGCTTTAAGAAAAATCTTCTGCTAAATGCCTATAGGTAAGAAGTCCCTTAACTAGTGTCATTTATCCAATACAATAAAGCTTGCAGGGTGCTGATGGGGTTGCCTCGCTTCTGTAGCGCGTCGAGGATGTTTACAGGAATGCAAGTTGATTGCTTTTTCGCATTATTGCGAAAAAGATGTGCATCCTTGGCGCGTCGTGTGCGGTCCAGCTCCAGCAAAAGCGTCCTAGGCATGATTGCCTATAATCTGGATTGCTGTATTAAGAATTGTTGCTCCAGAATTTCGGCTGGAATTCTGAGGCAATTATTCATAATTATATTTAATAAAATTTTAAAACCCACATCGCTGTATTACTAACATAGCTTTAAGTAAATGTAGTTACTAACACTATGAGTCCTGGTTACCTGAAATAAAGTGTTATTATTATTTATGCCACCCTGATTAAAAAAGAATTTAAATCAAATCAAGACAAAGTTGCGAGTGTTATATGAAAGTATTCTCGATGGCCGCTCTGTCACTGAAAATTTTATATCATTGGTGTGAAATATGATTAGTTTCTTTCAATATTAATCTTAGCCTTTTGAAATATAGGCTAAGTTTGTAGAAAGTTGGGTTCCAATATATACTAAGGTCTGATTACAATCAAAATTTCAGTGAATTGTACACTACGAACAACTCAATAAAAGAACAATAGGTAGTTCTAAAACGACGGAACAAAATAGAAACTATATCTGCATTGAACTGCATGTCAAAGATTCCAGCAATCCGACAAACTCGACGTTATAACCACAAAAAGTTTCGCCGTCAAACATTACGAGAGGAGCGCACTTCCATTCCGATGTTTAGTTTTCTTTAGCTGCCGTTCTTAGCAAACTCGTTTCAAAAGTTCCCCTTGAATCCCACTGTTGGCAATTTTACACATTTCACAGAGGCTCAATACGGTCCAATAAAGGCGGAAAAGAGAACAGCCGCTAGATTCAGGTGAGGTTTTAGTGGCGATGTTCCATTTTTGAAATGTCGATTTTGTTCTATTTTTGGATTGATCTGGGACTTTGGGAGATTGAAAGATTTGGATTGAATTTATGCGATGAAATTTTTTCTTTAGATAATATACGGTTCTTGAATTATTTTTCCGAGGTTAATGGAATATTTTCAACGGCAGATCATACTTTAGCAAGGAAGACAGCAGTAATTCAGTAAGTAATTTTCAGTAGCAGCGGCCATTCCTTAAGTCTCTGCATTTTCTTCTGTTTTTTTCGAAAAAGATGGGAAATATATTTTCGATAAAATTATAGAGAAGGTTCTGGCTCATTTTTAGGGTTCCGCACCTCAAAAGGAAAAAACGGAACCGTTATAGGATCACTTTGTTGTCCATCCGTCTGTCTGTCTGTCAGGAGATTTTATCTCAGGAATGCGTAAAGTTGTCGAGTTGAAACTAATACTATATACTCAGGTCTACAGTCCCATAAAGATGTGAAAAAATCAAACTTCTAAGTTAACGTAAAAAAATATACGGCCGTTTATGCCGCAAAAAACGGATATTTAAACAGTCTCAGGGGACTCAAAATTTATAGGGTATTTTCTTTTGACCTATAACTATGACATTTGGCAAATAATAGCGTATTATACTACAAGTATAGGAAAAAATCCAAAAACTATACATTTGTAACTAATTATAATATGTACCTACAAATTTGTACGGAACCCTCGGTGGTTGAGTCCGACTCGCGCTTGTCCAGTTTTTTTGTAACACTTAGTCTTTGTAGCAGTTAGTTTGCGACGACTAGTTCACAAGAGAATGCCGTTGCATAACTTCTGATAATAAACTCTGACTCGCTTTTTATGATACCCAAGAGCTGCAATGCCGCTGCAATTTGTTGGTCGTTCTTAAATAAAATTAATATCAGAGAGTAAAAATAAAAAATATTCTAAATAATACAAACTCTTTCAGCGGAGAATATTTTGTTATTCATCCATAGATTACCATTTTCTGATATCTCTTGACTTTGGGAAAGAGCTAATTGCATTAATGACCACGAAATCCAACTCCAAATTACTATTGAGAATTGCATAGAAAAACCAAATAACAAATGCTGGACCAGGGAATTGAAACAAGAACCAGTCAGAATTTTTTTTATTTAGTAAAAATTCCTTTGCGTTTTTTGGCAGTCATTGATCGACCACTGCGTACGGTTTGATTGAAAAAAAAAAATCAAATTAAAATATTTTATTTCAATTTGACCATACACAGGTACTTTTGAAATGTCAAAGGCATTACAGCAATGCAGCACTACTATTGCAGAAAAAAGTAGGCTTACACCTAACATACCGGGAAATTGTGAGTATATAACAGTATACCTCTGCCTAACCTTCAGGGATAACTGAAAAAAAAAATTGTGCATTTCAAAAATACTTGCAAAATCACTATGTCCGCTACCTTAGTCGGAAGGGGTGGGAGTACCGCTTCACGGACGCTTCATCCATTGGTACGCCCGAACTTTCTGCGAAAGGTGACATATGCACCTTAACAGTCCCGGAACTTTCTGTGGTTTCCATTTACTGATTGGAAACAGCTTGTGTCGCTTTGTTATGAATATATCATGTTCGTTCTTTGGTCTGATGTTCGGGTTTATTATACAGGGTATGAGGTAGAGAGAGTATATATATTTTTAAAATTGTACATTATTGGCTTTAATATGTTTATAACATACAATCGATATTACCCTAATTTACGAAAATTATTTCTTAAACGTAAAACAACACAATATACATTTCTCCATTTTTTTCGGATTCCGTGTAATAGACGACGAGCCTATTGTCATTTGGGAACGGATCCAAACTTCAAGCTGCAGATTAATAAGTTTATAGAACAACTAAAAACTCGAGCATGTATGGAAACCCTCACCTTGTAACCACTAGACTAATGAAGCAGTCTTAAATATTTCTTTTCAACTATTTTCATTTGCTCCCACAGTCGCCACATTGGCTAGAAGTTCTAACAATGTCCTTTGGTTATTTCCTCCCGTTTTGTTCAGTCGCTTCGTTTGCTCTTTACTTAAGATCTTTGTTTTACTTGGTACCATTGTGTTTATTCTTCTGGTTCCCATTAGTATCGAGAAAGGTTATATTGATAAAAGTAGCCAGAAAGTCAGCAAGTGGAGATTTTAATGAATCGTTCATACATAATTACTTAACCTTCAAACACATTTTATATTCAAGGTTTTTTTTTACTTGTATCATTGTATTTTGTTAACAAACACAAATTTCTTACATACACAAGCTCTTAGATCTGGAACAACTGCAGATAGTTTATACAAATATTTGTTCCGTGTGGTAATCAAACTTCAAACCGTGCTGCAGCCAATCTCAGCCAACCGCGTCGTCAAAACGTATTTTAATAGTATAAATATCTTTGTGTGGTACGTATATCCTTAAAAAGTGATAGTATATACATTTACTAGCTTTTTGCCCGCGACTTCATCCGCGTGGAATAGTTACTTTGTTCCATATGAACTTTCATATGGAAGTTCATTTCACCCCTACATAGGTCGAAATTTATTAATTATTTTGCCCGGGGCTTCGGTCGCGTTAAGAAGTATTGTTATTAATATTTTGTTCGTCTTAATTTATTCGTTAAACTAATACATTTACATCCTCCATCATCCCCTATTTTATCCCCTTGGGGGTAGAATTTATCAAAATCCTATCTTAGCAGATGCCTACGTCATAACATCTACCTGCATGCCAAATTTCAGCCCGATCCCTCCAGTGGTTTGGGCTGTGCGTTGATAGATAACTATGTCAGTCAGTCACCTTTGAGTTTTATATATATTTAGAATTAGAAATCTTGGTTTAAACCTTACATATCTTTTCTTTGGACCTCCAAAAACAAAAGACGGTTAAGAATTGTCGACAAAATTAACCTTACCATAATTTCAAAGTGCGATCCTACGTTCTACGTTAACATTATAGCAGCTTAAACTATATAAGTATATCCGCCATGTTTTTCTTGCCGTGCACATTATATAAACGAAATATATACAGACAAAAGCCTTTAATTTATTAGTGTCATTATTTTATTTTAGTAGTGTAGACGGAAGGCAATTATTTTGTTAAAATATTCTGCAAGGGAGAATATTACTGGTATTCTTTAAGAGAGAGGAAGATGTATGTGTTTGTTATGTAGAGTTTATTTTGTGTTCAAGTGTGTTTACTAGGTTTAATAAGATTAATGCAGATGTGGAGAGTGAATGCGGGAAATATATTAATAGTGTTTTGCACGCAGTTGTAGCTAGCAAGCCACGGTTGGCGATTCACAATCATTGGTGCCCGAACACAATCGATTATCCAAAAATAAATGTACCTGCATTTATTTTTGGTTAATCGATTTAGGATCGGATTTGTATCCGGTGAATGGCGCTCGCTCCCTAGTACATCCATCCTACTAATATTATAAACGTATAGATGTATGAATTTTTGTTTCTCAATCACGTCAGAATTGATGAACGGATCTGGATAAAATTCGGTACAGGGATGGAATAGCGCATAGATTACTTTTTATCGAGATCGGATCCAATTCTGAAGTCCACGCAGACTAAGTCGCGGGCAGAAGCTAGTGGGAGCTAAGCATACTGACAAACTGTGCATGTACATTAAATTGAATACACCTCATATCTCTTAGAGGAATGCAAGCGTAATTGTATGTTATGTTATGGTGATAAAATATCGATCTACCAATTCTCACTTGGTAAAATAAAAATGATATCTCCATATATAGTTCACGAATTGCCAGAAAATTGCCTAGCATCTAACAGTATGTAGGAGTCCAATCACCTACCGACGCCATCAATCTATGTGATAAGTGTGCGGCCAAAACGATCGCACGTTTGGCCTCCATTTGCGGAAACCTCTTAAGGGCTGATCACAACTTTAGTCATTTCCCATGTATTCATGACGGCAAGACTTTATATTTATGAAGTGGAATTACGTGAGCTGTAACAAATATGTATTTATGAAGACTATATTAATATCTACACTGAGTACTTATTTAACGTAATTTGACACCAAACTGGAGTTTGCTGTCTACTCAAATTAGGTAGTGTTCTCGGAAAGAAGGACCAATTATTTAATGCGTTGTACTAAACACATCCAATACACATTGACAAACTCAGGATACCTACATATCCTTCACATTTATGTTTAACAGTCGCGTTTCTGGAAACTAGGCTATTAAGATGTTTTAGTTTTAATTCTAGTTTTTTTAATAATTAAATTACTGAATCCTACCAGAAATCGATATTTTCTTTAGTAAAAATGTATAGCATGCGTTGATGGCAAATACGATAAAAAATAACTAAATGAGTAATTCAAGAGTACAGATTACAAATCAAAGGTTTACGGCATTTACCAACTCATACAGATGGGGTATCATAAAATAATAATTACTTTCACTTCAATTAGTGCCTTGATTAGATTGCCCTTTTGAAATGCCGTTCAAATATCGGCTAAAATATCGGAACTAAAATAAATCAAAGTAGCAAAATACGGTGTAATCATAGGCAGCAATATGACGCCGAAATAGAAAATACGAAAACCATTTTGATATCCCGTCGAGTTCGAATTCGAATCAAATGCGTGTTAATAAACCTATCCTGCTTACTAGCTAATGACGAAATACCAATTTGTTACTATTTGGTATTTCCTACATTAGAACACTAACCATAGTCATAGGGAGACATAACAACCGGGAACAACGATTCATCATATTGTTGTTTTTTTTTTTCAAATTGATATCGGATTTTTTGGCATGCATATGTTTAAATTATAGCGATTTTGTTTTTATTTTATAACCACTTAAGGGTCCGGCGGAGCTTGAATTGCCCACAAAATCCTAATACCAAAATAAATTCCAGCGCTATAACTCGCATTCCTCGGAGTTGCTTACTATAAGACAGTTTCTAGGCGGCTGTCAAGATTTGAAGTTAAACCTCTTATAATACAACTGTGTAAATCGCATCCAATTTCGTTCTTTAGATTTTTTTGTAATGTTCATACAACTATACAGACAGACTGACAGCAAAACAGACAAACAACATTTCTAAAGATAATTGTTTTGACTAGGTACTATTGTTCTTGTAGTAGGACCTATAATATTATTTTTCTTATATTATATTTATTTTCTTTCCTTTAGTTACAATTTTAATACATAGTAGATAATTATCATATTTTGAGGAAACGTCTTGGTTCTTTTACATAACTTGATCAAAACATTTCTAAATCCTATTTTAATAAACTATCTAAAAATTTGAGAGCATTTTCATCAATAGACTTTCTGAATATTCATCGCCATCCTTGCCGTACAATGTGCAGTTTCTATAAAATTTTCTTGAAGAACAAGTTTCCCAAAGTTACAAACTCATCATTGGTGGTTTCCAAGTTTTACTGGCCGGAGTTTTCTGCCCTAGAAAAGGATATTGAGATTATGTGAAGAAGGAATTTTAAAGATTCGTATCAGCAAAGATTGTAATCACATTTCACGCTTTCATCGGCTATTTAATCAAAATCGAATAATCTAATCTCACAGTGCCATAAAATCCGTAGATAAAACCAATTTCACAACACAAAATCGGGAATATTTCTCGTTAAGTCACCTCCTAGCGTTCATATCATCAAAACTAAAGGCTTTGGGAGTAAACAAAAGGACGTTGAAGGCGTTCAGCAATGTCTGCCTCACGAAAATGTAGATACGCATCAGCAATTAACACTTGAGCCTGCTATTTCACTTGGTCCTTTGAGGCGCCGACAGATTCTCCAGTGGGTGTAGCGATTTTGATGAAAGAACATGGTTATTTTGGTAATAACCCCCGGGAATCAAACTATTCAGACGTTAGGTCCAATATTTTACGCTTGTGTAGCTATGCTAAGAATTTCGGCTAAGCTTCCCTTTAATGTGACCTGGATAATTTGAATTGCTGCAGCGTTAGACCAAAGTTTAAAGTGTTTGTTTACGTCTGCTTTTAAGGTTTAAGAGATCACGCTGGCTGACTTAACGCAACTGTACTTTTTTATAATTTGGAAATTATTTGGGATTCCAAATTCATAATAATATCTAAGACTGATAACAATGCAAATTTTGCAATCAAAGTCGATTTTGGTCGACAATGGTCGATACGGATTATCGTTTATATCATTACCTATATCAGCACTCATGAAAGCTTTTATAATTTAATGCATATAGTCAGGTGATCTCAAATCACGTTCCACGCACAATCAGAACCGCAGATTTGGTAGAACAGTATAACGCTAACATTTTTAGAACAGTCATTTTCAGAGTGACACATATTACTGGCATGAGTCGTCCTCGTATTAAAATAATAATAAAACTTTTTACACACATTATTAATTTGAAACTGTGAATTGCAATGAAGTTCGACCAATAATCTTGAATTGACAAAACTCAATTAAATTATCAATTACTCGCTCTTCTTCGGCATTAAAAGAAATACTTGCAATACACATCTATGTCTTATTAGTAATGGGGTATTCCCATTTACGAGAAGTCACCACCCTCTGGTAGTGACCTCTCGTAAACCTGTGGAAGGCGCGTCCTGTTGTCTCCTGTGTATCCATTTATAGTAGAAAGTGATGCTACGCTTCGGTTGTCGATGAAGTTCGGTCTTTGTACAGATTTTTACCTGAAACTATCAATAAACCTAGCTAAATACGCAACTAACTAAACTTCATACAGTTCAATGGCTCTTTTCACGTGGTGAACCTGCATTTTCTAGATAAAACTGCTCCGATCTAGTTCAAATAGTATCTTTACACATGAATGGAACAGAAACGTGGTTTACCGGTCGATGAATGAAGCAATTTTTGGATGGACGCCAGCAGCTACCCTCCTTCATATTGTCATGCAGTGGAATTTGAATTTTATGTAAAGAGGTTTTGATGCATTTTGATTGATTATTTACATGCTTCAATACTTTAAAGTGAGTGGCCTTAGCTGTATACAAATTCATATTTTCAATAACTAAGCCAGTGAAGACACTACTATTGAAAAGTGTGACCGACTCTCTCTTCAGGCTTGGTAGTGATAAAAGAGATTGGATTGGATAGATGTAGTGCAGAACGTCAGCTGATCAATAGGAACGAACAATCAGTGGAAGACGGCTGACAGTGACTGAATAAGAAGAGACGAAGACGGTCTGTGAGGTTCAATCTCGCCTTTTTTCCCCGAAGGGTTAGATAGAGGTGTACTGATGGCCAAGTGTGAGTTTCATTAACATTGACTCGATTTTAGGCATTGGTTGCGTTTGGCATGTAGATCGGCGATTTCCGTGACCTTCACCACTCTCCACCAATCAGAGAGCCAAACGTAGTCGATGCGTAAAATCAAGTCTGATTCATGCTTACTGATATATTTTTAGATTCAATGTAATATGGGCTAAGCTATTGCCACTAACCGGGCACAAATCCAAGCCCCTACTACTAGTAAGCTATTTCTGAAAAAAATCATGGAAAAATTATATGAAACGGCTCGACCTGGGTATCAGACCTGGGAACTGACGCTTTGTAGCGCTTCGGAACTCTAAACAATTCAGATTTAAAGGATGATGTGTGTATGTAGGAAATAATTCTTGCTTCTAGCTGACATCCGTAGAAAAAGTATTAACTAGGAAGTTTCTGAATAGAAGAATAAGGAAGCGATTCACAAAAGAAAATGAAGCCAATTGTATTAACTTGTTAATATTTTCCCTTACTTCCAAAGTTCCTGGTATGAGGAAACGATTCTTTGAAGATTTTGATCCTAACATCAAAGAATATTTCACAGTATCCTTGTGTTAAGGATTATGTCAGAAAAATATACATTATATACGAAATAATATCATAACAAACCCTTTTCCTTTTATAAATCTTTCATATAATGGGAACCGCACTTATGTCTGGAGCTTTATTTCTTAAATAAGGTTTTATTACTTTTTATAATAAGCTCTTATTTATACGACAGTGTATACCTTATTATCATCCCCACTTCATTGTATTATACTGAAAAGTTTTTGCTCAAATGAAATAATACTTCCAAAGGAGTTGAGAAAAGAATTCACTTGTTCTACAACTATGAGTAAAGGACTGGGCGTCATTTACACCGTTAGGATTTTTTTTATTGAAACAAAACATTAAAAACTTGTAAATATTGACTATACTTAATAATTTTAGTAATCACACAAATTATGAAATATCAGTTTCCTACATAAAATTTACTAAAAATAATGTTATATCTAAGATAACCTTAGACACTACTGATTTTTTTCTTTTACTTGGCAATGAAGTATTTATTGTTTTCTTTATGTCTTAATCCTAAACATGTCTCCTGATTTGTAAATTATATAGATATTTTTCATATAATTATAATGAACATTTTTTTAAACAATTATTTTTATCAAAATTGTCAGGTGTGTAGCCCTCGCAGCCGGCATGTATGTATAAGAAGATGTATGAATGTGGAAGAAGAAAAAGAAGTATGCAAGATGCTTACCCCTGTGGGAGAAAGGCTTGTGTGTATGTATTTTTTTTTTATATACTAGTTACCAAGAAAAATAGGACTTTTTTATATAAATAAGTATTATTAAATAATTAAGAATGGCATTTTGTGTGTATCAAAAAAATTTATCACATATTTTATTTTACACTTAAGCATGCCTAAGATGACGACTGTTTCTTTCACAAAAAATATAACCTTCATTTTCAAATCTTATTAACGTCCTTTTCGCTCATCGTTGCTTTCAGCTGTCCGAACATTACGCCCCGGTGTCATACGAAGCCGTGGTTACACCGGCATAGCTTGTACCCTGTCAGAACCACACTGTCGCTGACAAAATAGCTTGTGCTTGGCTTTAAACCCACAAATGGAGACCGGGCTTAACTTCTCTGACGTGGAGTGGATAAAACATGCTTGATAATACCAAGTTATTTCATGAAAATGTTAGGATAATTTATTAACGCAGCTGCAGAGCTGTATGAAATTTGCAGTTAGTGCTTATGATTGATCAAAATACTTTGCTGTGGTAATTTTACATTACCTTTTCTTTCTTTTATTTTATTCACCGGCTTGTTAACTTCAAACATTTGTTTTGATAGTATGGTATTAAAAAAAATGTAAGTATAAATTCATTAATATGGTATCTGACTGATAATTGAGCTAGAACGTTTAAAGAAAGCATAAATCCTTCATGAATTTCCACATTTGGGTGTCACTTGAATTCAATTCCCCAAACATGCACCTTGTCAAAACCCCACCGAATGCATTTATTGCAATTTCCATAATTACCTTCTTCAAGACGTATAATTCAATACAAATTATACACAACACATTTATTATAAACACCACTAAAACACTGTGTACTGTGTCCTCTGGCATACACAACAATAAAGCCAGTACACACCGCTGGCCGGAAGGTTGCGACAATGTCTATGTTACGGATCAAGTGATTATTGAGGGCATTATTTGTAATACCTAATATGAATAATGACACTTCATAATTAATTGCATTACACATGTCGGACTTTAATGTTTATTTATGTGAGGCAATGTGAATATTATATGGGACTTGGTACAGCAGATTTATTAATGCAAATATTTAAAAATATCTGGATTCATTCATACATTACTGTTCAGTTTATTCAAGACTGTTACTAAAAATTAAAGCTATTGTGTGTGATTTTACTTGTATTTACCTGTCTCGTGTTCATTATTTCTTGGAATAACTATAAATTAATTGAGATTAATTGCCTCATTACTCCAGTGATCCCAAGAGCGACTACTACACTAGAGGTCCTGAGTTCGATCCTCAGGCCGAGCAAAGAGTTATTGGATTTTTCTATGAAATTCACAGTAGCAGCCCGGAGTCTGGATTTGAGCCCGTTTAATGGCTATAGGCTCGTCCCCTATAACATGGGACCTGAACATACCGGCGAACTGTGGGTTTACATTAAGTACACCTCTGCCTAACCCTTCAGGGAGCACAGGCGTGATGTTATGTTATGTTAATTGAGATCTTTTTTTAAAAAAGAAGAGCGTATTATTTTAGTCCTGTCTTTTTTGTATAAGTTTTTACTATTCATTACAACATGATCTATCTGTCTGTGAAGTTTGATGTCCTTGGGTACGCATCCCAGATCAAGTAGTGTAATGGGTTTTTTACGATGTCCTCCTATACATACTATCTTACTGGACCAAAACATGCCAGTGAACTGTGGGTGTACATTAGTAAGCCTCTGCCTATCATTCGGGGCATACAGGCGTGATGGTATGTATGTTCATTATTATTTTACTCGTTTTTCTCATTAATATTAAAATTTTATCTTTGATAGTTTTTCGGTGTGCAATGAGGAAAGTTCTACTCCCTCATTTAACCCGGCCATTTTACATAGCGTCATGTTACTCACTTTACCCGTAACAAAGAGACCGCTCTTCGAGTCCGCCCCTTCCGTGTTACAAGCTACGTTAACTACCGAGCTATAGAGGTAAGTATGAAAGCGCCTTAATATCTGGAATACTGAAGCAGGCTGTGGAGGTAGAATTAAGTTGGTACTTGCTAATCATCGCTACTTCATCCACCTTTGTAACTTTGTATAGCTACCCTTAAAATAATAATAATTAAAACATGTTTTCTTCATAATATTCATTTAGCTTTATCACTTTGTATACACTTACGTATAATAACAATAATTCAGACATGCTTTCTTCATAATATGAATAAAAATCTTTTAACAAAAAGTAAATCCCCGTTAAAAATCCTACAAAATAATGTTCCTCATGTGCGAAACAGTTTCGGAAGTCGCTTCCTTCGATTTGGTTAAATCTTTTGTTTTCGCCGGCGACTTCCGAAACTGTAAAAAGATTACTTTTTAGGCTTTTTTAAGGTTTTTGAAGGCGTTTTACTTTTTATTTAAATGTTACAGTACATGCTATTGTTGTTTTGTTCTACATTATGTGATCAGATCTTAACTAAATTTAAATAGGACCACTTTGGAGTTTCGTTTTGTTTAATTGAAGAATTCTTGAAATAAATCGACAATTGACAAAAATATCGGCGAACATACATTAAAAACATACACACAGATGAACATAAAACCTCCTCCCATTTTTAAGTCGGTTAAAATATCATAAAAATGATGGACAATATTGATGAAAATACATTTAATAAATGTTGTTGTAAGTAACATTCTACGTCCAAGAGAAGTTCGAGACTACAGGTAGTGGTTTCGATAGCTTAGTTGGCTAAAGCGACCAGTTTATTTAATTGGAAGGCAGGTTTGAATACTGCGCAACCACTTTCGTACAACTACATACACGCACAGTTATTCATCGGAACTCTATAATACATAATCTTAGCTTTAACAACGTGTAAACGTTGTCCCAAGCCAGGGATGTCCAATTAAAACCCAAATATTCCCACTGCAACTCGCAATGTTGAGGGGTTAAATAATGAACTCCCTGCTACTATGAATAAACACAAGTTAGCAACACATGTGCTTTCATTTTTAACTTGAACAAAACTAATACGAACCCCGTGGAGTTAAAATGTACCTAGTTAAATTTAGTTTATAACTGCTACAAATTGTATGAAAGAACTTTTTTAATTACATCGATGACCGCTAAAGAATAAAAAGAACGAATTTAAACAAAATTACAGGAAAATAAATATTTTCTTTGTGATAACAAAGTCGAGGTTTCATTGGTCTTAAGAACAGCTGTATGTGGTCCTGGGTTCTATTCTCAAGACGAGCAGTTTATTGAGTTTTTCTATGAAATTCTCAGTAGGTACTAGCAGCTCAGTAATAAACTCGCCCTCTGTGGTTGCATATGAGTACTCTTTTGCATCATCATCATCATCATCAGCCTATAGCAGTCCACTGCTGGACTCTTTCGCATAACCCTTTATTATTGCCAAGTTTGTCAAGTAAGTATGGTGGTTCAAACCAAATTGGTCTTACACACATGCCTTCCATTCTAACTCGTTCTCCTTCTTTCTAATCCAATTGAGGTGTTGAACCCTTTCATGATTATTTCGTGGAATAAGTTCTTTGAAAGCACTATCAAAAATCACGGTGAACTGTCCAAACGAATGGTTCTCTGGAATGTTTAATCAAATATATATATCCAAATATTTGTTGTACATCCGTTTAATCAAATTATGCTATGTACTCTACCAATCCTATTGCGAAGCCCCGAACGGATTAGGTACTCGTATTTAATTAAAAAAAAACAAAAACTTGTGAAATACCTCATCACGCCTATATTTTAGAATGATGCTAGATAACTATTCCTCCCTCTTCCGTCCAGATTATTACAGTGAGCAGACGTGTGCATCAATTCTTTTAAAAATATTATTATAATTTAAATAATAAACAAGTTTGGCTCCTATTACTAGTGCGTTTAAAACGCAATTACAACCACGACAAAAAGTGAAAGTGATCAAGCGGTCGCCGCACTGGTTCGCCTAGCCGGTGACCCCTGCTTCCCGCGACCCTCGAGGGAAAAGGACCATCGCCATAATTGCCCTCTCTGTCACCGGGCGGACCAGGTAGCAAGCGTCCGCTACGAAACGCGACGTCACCAGCTACGAGTTACGACCACGGCGGGGTGCTACATCGCATCGTCGGCACGGTCACTGCGTCTGGGGCACGGCTACATGTGCTACGACACGAACCGCTTGTTTGGTAATCTACTAAACACATTCTTACGTCCGCTATCGTAAAAAACTTAACGGTATACATCAGTAAAATGGAACAATACAACTTAGACAAATCTCTGTCGGAAACGGATGTAGACCGTGTAGGTTTGCAGCAGCCGGAGCGTTCGACACCCCCTAATTTTGTATCCTCACGACAAAAAAGAAGACGAGAGGATGATTTTGCTGATGAATTTGCCAAATTTAAAGAGGAGATGCAGTCTATGTTCTCCATGATGATGTTAACACAAGAAAAGGAATTTAAAAAAAATGCCACTATACTTCAAGGTATTCAGCAAACGAGTTGTAACATAGAAACTTCCATTGCTTTTTTGGCAGCACAAAACGAAGAATTAAAAAAAAAGATAGAAACTTTAGAGGGCCAAATAAAGGAGGACAAGAATTATATTATTTTTTTGGAGGATAAAATAGAAACTATGCAGCAGGACGTGAGAAAGGCTAACTTTGAAATAAAAAATGTACCAAAGATATCCAATGAAACCAAAGACGACCTTATTCAGATGGTTACTAGCTTATCTAACTCAGTGGGTTGTCCGTTCGACAAGGCGGTCATCCGTGACGTATACAGAGTGCGTGGAAAGAAAGATACAAGTAACTCACCAATTGTAGTGGAAACAAACTCTACACTGTTAAAAAACAACATTCTCAAATCCTGTAAGGCATTTAATATAAAACAGAAGAGGAAATTATGCGCCAAACACCTTGATATGCGCACAAATGAGGACACTCCCATATTTATTACCGAGCAACTAACTGCAAAGGCTGCACGTCTACACTTTCTTGCACGGGACCTCGTGAAGTCAAAAACATACAAATACTGTTGGACTGCATACGGGCGTGTCTATCTGAAAAGAGAAGACGACTCTCCAATCATTATAGTCAAAAGCGAAGCACAAATCCAACAGTTAATAATCAATCAATGACTATATTACTACAAATCTCGGAATGTTTCCCACCATTGTGTTTTTTCTATGTGTTTATCAAATTGGGTATGTAGAGACTGTTACACACAAATGACACTTACACAAATCACTATATTGTTGATCTACCTAAACACACCAATACATACACACACACATTACATAGTAAAAATCTTACTCATATATGAGACAATAATAATTCACTACTTAGATTTAATCTGTACTAAGTATAAGTGTAAAAATAATATAATAATTATGGGTACTTTAAATATTTATAACAAAAAAATATTATTACAAAACAGATATATAATATTCACCTTTCCTATACATGCATGGCAAGCGTTACTACAGACATGTTATATAATTAATATCCCGAAGCAAATGTATACCGTGTACGCCACAAAACACAATGGCTAATCTAATACAAACTTTAAATGACATTGACAATTTAAGTATTGCAAGATCGATAGAATGTGATAGTAATAAACTTTCTAACCATTGCAAAATACATAAGGGTGACCTCACCATAATCTCCCAAAATATTAGAAGCATATATTGCAATTTTGATGACTTTGTTGCAAATATGTCTGGTTTCACTTTCGAAACAGACGTTATAATTTTAACCGAATGCCGCCTTGATCCGAACAAACCTATACCGACATTAATCAACTATCGCTCCTATGCTACCTCTCGTCGCCTAAATCAAAACGACGGCGTGGTTGTATATATTAAGGACATATTAAAAGCCAGTGTCATGGAAATAACCATAAGTCATGCATCCTGTTTACAAATAAATATGTTTAATAATATCATATTAGGTATTTATCGTTCACCGTCAAACACAAATGCGGAAACTTTCATAAATTCTTTGTCACTACATTTAGATAACCTTAAGTTTCAAAGAAGAAATATTATTATTGCTGGTGACATCAATATCAATATTAAACCTAAACAAACTGAACAAATATATGAATTTAAAAATAGAACGTCTTACCTGGATATGTTATCCGGACATGGTATCCTTCCAGGTCATACCTTAATTACCAGGGAAACCAACTGTCTTGACCATTTCATGTTAAAAATAAACAAAAAACGGCATTCTGCCTTTATTGCTGTCCTACGCACTACTATCACAGACCACTTTACAACTTTTTTGTCTTTAACTAAAACTAAGCAAATTCAGCCCGCACCAAAAACCATTAACAAAATTGACTTTGAAAGTGCCTTACAGTATTTAAAAGAAAAAAATCTCTCGACATTACTTTTTTGTGATAACCCTAATTACATAACAGACTGTTTAATACAAGGACTTAGTGAGTCAATAAAATCGAATACAATTACAAGCAAGATCCCTAAAAGTAAAAGAATAATTAAGCCCTGGATCACAGACGGCATACTAAGGTGTATAAAAAATCGTAACAAGCTTCAGAAACAATCTCGAGAAGACCCCCATAATGAAATTAAAAAAATTACTTATACTCGATACAGAAATCATTGCAACAACCTTATAAAAAAAGTAAAAAGAAAATATGAAAGAAATCTTCTTAGTAAATCATTAAGCAACAATAAATTGCTCTGGAAAAACCTGAAAACTATCACATTCACAAATAAATGTACTAGGCCAAATTCTGAATTAAGTCACTTAAAATCATCCACTTCCGACTCAGCAAATTACATTAATAATTTTTTCGCAAATATTGGCAACCAACTTGCTAATGACATCCAAGCTTCCGTAACCCAAAATGACATAGATGTATACCTACGATCTATGCCAAGTCGCCCTAAGTCATTTGCCCTTCTGGATACAGACTTCAATGAAGTGAATTGTATAATAAATTCCCTAAAATCAGATAGTGCCCCAGGTTGGGACAACATCTCAACTAGGTATATTAAACATGTAAAAAATGAAATAATTCCAATAATAACCCATTTAACCAATCTCTGTTTTCAACAAGGCACTTTTCCTACCTCTTTAAAGAAATCAATTATAACTCCTATATACAAAGGTGGGCAAGAAACTGATATTAATAACTATAGACCCATATCAGTTCTTCCTGTTATAGCAAAGATAGTAGAAAAAATATTAAATACTAGATTATTAAGTTACCTTGAAAGTAATAACATTTTATCCCCATCTCAATTTGGCTTTAGACGCGGTTTTTCTACGGAAGACGCCATTACATCTCTAACTACACTACTAACCAAAGAACTCGATAAGGGAACTAAGTGTCTAACGGTTTTTATAGATCTAAAAAAGGCCTTCGACACAGTTTCTGTACGTATCCTTGTAAAAAAATTAGAAAAAATTGGCATAAGAGGTACACAACTATCTGTTTTCTCAGACTACTTAACGAATAGAAAACAGAAGGTAAAGCTAGAAAATTTTGTCAGTGAGGACGTTGAGGTAACCTACGGCGTTCCCCAGGGGAGCGTCTTGGGTCCTACCTTATTCTTAATATATCTAAACGACTTATGTAATATGTCCCTCAATAAAGCAAAAATTTTCTCGTATGCCGACGACACGGCAATTGTCTTCACTGGATTAACTTGGGCTGAAACCAAAACTAATACAGAAGGAGGTATGATCCAAGTCGCTTCATGGCTGAAAACTAATCTCCTCACGTTAAACACAAGCAAAACGAATTATATTTGTTTCTCTATATATAGGAATGCCCAGCCGGACCTTGATTTTAGCATTAAAATACATGAATGTAAGAATTCGGTTGATCGCGACTGCAACTGTCCGACCATCAGTAAAGCTAGCCAAGTCAAGTACCTCGGTATAATGTTGGACCAAGGCCTGTGCTGGTATTCTCAAATTGAACAAATTACTGCGAGATTACAAAAAATTATATGGGTCTTCAAATCACTACGACACATTGTCCCAAGGAATGGAACATCAAAAAATATTCTAAACGAAATCTATATCTCATTAGTTCAATCTGTAATAATATATTGTATCAGTATATGGGGAGGGGCGCGTAAAACACGATTTCTAGAAGTTGAAAGAGCGCAACGATCATTAATAAAAGTTATGTACTTCAAAAAAAGAACCTTCCCCACCTATGATCTATACCAAATTAGTAATCTACTATCAATCCGAAAATTATATATAATACATATAATATTAAAAAAACATAAAACTATACCTTTATATCCAAATACCGTAGGTAGAAGAAGGAAGCACAATGTTGCCAGCACCTCAATAGTGAAAACAGAATTTGCTAATATACAGTACGAAAAACGCTCGTCATACTTATATAATAAAATAAATAAAGAAATTAATATACATACTAAATCGTATCAGGAATGTAAATCCCTACTGATCAAGTGGATAAACAAAAAATGCTATGATGAAGTCGAGAATCTTATAGTAAATATAAAATAAAAAGAGCCGTTACACTCACTCACTCACACACACACACATACACACACACACACACACACACACACACACACACACATATGCACGCACGCACACACACCTACACACACAGCTAGTATTTACAGATAGATCCGAACCCAAGACCTCGTCGCACGGCTAGTGGTTCACCTTAAATTATCACACAATATCGATCACATAATCTAACACAAACCACTTAATCTTGTATAGAATTACAGCTGCACGTATTCTTTTACAAAGTTTTTGAAATTTGTTATATTATAATAATACATCTTTG
This sequence comes from Acronicta aceris, assembly GCA_910591435.1. Classification (NCBI taxonomy): domain Eukaryota; kingdom Metazoa; phylum Arthropoda; class Insecta; order Lepidoptera; family Noctuidae; genus Acronicta; species Acronicta aceris. The sequence goes on along the minus strand of OU342762.1, from coordinate 15,165,714 downwards.
AAATATGAAAGAGCGGCGCCTCCTGGCACAGGCATTCATATGCTTAAAAGGAGACGCCATCAACTATGTATAATGTAAAAGTGTATTATGAAAATAAAACATTTTTGATTTTTTGATTTTTTTTTTTTTTGAACTATTCAACCAATTAAATATCACACATTATCATTATCAGCCAAAAAAGGTCCACACATGATTAACTCGGGAAACTTTTTGACATAGCGACCATCAGGTCTAAGGGCAATGTGCTCCGTCCACTGCAAATCAAGTTTGCTAATCTTTTGAGCTGTGTCAGCAAATTTAATTCTTTTAGGAATTTCTAATTTAGTCGTGTAGAGAAATGCTAAGGTTTCTTATGAGGTCCATATTATTGAGCGACGACGTCTCTGTGCCATATGGCGTCACTGGTAACTCACATTGGTTAAAGATGTATAGGGCACTGCGGTATTGTTTACGAAGAGATATTGTGAATAGAAAAAAAAAACATTCACCGGGAAACTAAGGACTTGAGGTCATCGAGCATTATGCTGCGCTCTTGTAGCGATTCTTATAGGACTATCTTTGGTAAATCGAGTGATATACTCGCCATTAATGTTAATGTCGAATCCTTTCCACTCCAGAAGCTTAAAGGCTTCTTCCAATGAACAGTTTCGGGGAAATAATATCCCTCATCTCACACCTATCTGCAAAGGAATTCTATTAATGGTACTTTAATTATGACGCAACTATACATAATTATAGTTTGCCACAATCAAATGGTTCCATATCAAGGCGATTCAGTTCCTTTCTATGTCATTATCATACAACCGATCTTTCAGTACGCGCAGCTGTCCGGCTTCCGACCCTATAATTAACTGTATCAGTTTGAGTATATTGTTATTCGCATTATATAAAACTATCACGCCTGTGTTGCCCAAAGGGTTAAGCAGAGGTGTATATGCACTCATAGTTAGTACAAGCCTTTAACTAACCATTAATCCAAGCCTCGAGCTACTACTGGGATTTTCATACATTGCTCGACCTGGGAGTTGAGCCCGGGACCTTTAGCGTAGCTCTAACCACGCTTAGGCCTACTAGACTAACGGGGCTCCTATTAATACAAAATTTTATTTTCCGTTTATTCTATTTATACACAATATTACTATTATTTATCGTTCACCGATGTACCTAACTTAAATGTTTTTTCATTTAATTTGTAATAGATTTTTAATATATAATAGATTTTATAAATATAAGCTTGTAACAACATTTAACAAATAGGTATCTTCTGTCAACATTTTTATCATCAAATGAAAGCAGGTCCAGGTTATTGCTTTCCGTTTCTGAAACCAATATTGATAATCACCTGTCATCTCTCAGAACAACGGAGAATTAATATTATTAATTAAACATAACACAATATAGGTAGTATATGTTTATGATGTGGATATAATGTTGGTAGGAATATGACAAGACACTCAGTCATACATACAATTACAATATACGTTCAGTTTTTGGAGAATCATAGTTCGGTCAATTGTTTAATAACGAGGGTTTGAAATTAAATCTATATAGCCATAATTTGGTCCTACGAGACGCTGATTTTCAAATTTGAAAGATGACTAACGAACTCGGGAGCGCGCACTTGCGACTTAAAATCTGTAAAGTTGATTTAAAATATTCATATATATTCAACAGGTTTTTTTTTAATAACTGACATAGGTAATCGGCGAAGGCCAAAAATTTGCAAGGAAACTAGGTACTTGAGATTTTTGACTGGCTTTTTCAAGTCTGCCACATAGCACTAGGCTAGCGTGGTGGACTGAAGCATACATAATATCTCGAGACTTTGATACTAACGATGGAAGCATAAATAAACGAATAAGCTTATAAACTATGTAACGTAGCTACACCTATGATTCTTAAAAACCAATTTTCTTGACAGTTAACGCGGGAAACGATTTAACTAACAATTTGTTTCAACAAATCTACACGGAACACACATAATACCAAGCACAATAACATTGTGTTACTTGACAAGAGAATACGTTCGCTTCATCAGTATTCAGTAAATCCCCACTAATCCCATTCGCGCAACTAACCAAAATAATTGTCTCAATCCATAAATCAATGACATCATTAAAATAGGTTAACAATCAAAAACCGTTTAAATTAGCCTCATGCTAACCGATATTGTCGTTTCAATTATGCGTGGATTGTGGGACAGAATTAATATGTATTTGTTACAATGCCGATGCTGGTAGCACCCGCCTGAATCCGGTTGAAACTGGTATAATCCGCCCGGAGGCGGCCGCAAGCGGATTTGTCCGATCGTGTTTGGCTGAATTTTAGCATCACGCTGCAAATTAATGGTGAAAGTTATTGCATGTATGGAGATGGAAGATAGTTTGTGACAAAGCTCTTAGTTAAATAAAATATCATTAAAAATAATATTAATTGTTATTTTTGTGTTGGCCGACCATTGAAATGGTCGGCGCCTACAGGCAGTGTCAATATTTTGATGAGTTACTAACTTTAAAGACTTGTTATAAGCTTATAAAAATCAATTCAATTTTAATTTTACATCCTAAGTGCATTTAATTCTACTTTCTGTCTGTTTGTTTTATATTACGGCATGATGTAGTCTCCTGTAATAAAATTGAGGAAACACACGAATACCTATTATTGGAACACTAATATAGCACGTAAGGTGTGTGTGTGTGTTCTTTGTTGGAGAGCCTAATAAAATAAAATAAGTGTCGTTGGGAAAGGCAAAAATGAGAAGAAGTATAGTGATAGGCTGCTACGCTCTGCTTGACTAGCTACCAGCATCACATGACACAGAGGCGCCAAAAATACTATTTTGCGTTTCGTCGTATGCATAATGAGAGCCTCAGCCTGAACGGGTATTTATTTGAATTGTCTGCTCAATATTAGATTCTGTTTTTTTTTCCATTCGACAAGATTATGATTAAACACGTTCAACTTTTTTTAATTCATTAGAAAAATTTGATGCCAATAACTTCATAAGGCACCCGATAAATTTCAACTAAAAGCAGCATTGACCTACTTACCTATTTAGCTACGGTAGTAGTAGGTACTTGTTTCAACTTCCTAACTAGGAACACTATCTTTTAGTTAATAATAACATAGAAATCAGGGAATAGTATAAGAAAGTATGTATATTATATAAACACTATACATTAATGTCTATTGCCAAGTCTCTTTGTTTATTTGGACCGTTTCTCTCTTTCAATTTTATTACATAAAAGATAAAGCTGAGTTTTCGTATCAAATCCTCTCGAAACCCCATAGGAGATTGAGCAGTAAAACGACATTAACCGACCCAAAACATCACCAGATGAAAATTCGCATCACGTTCGAATCAAGTTCCATAAGGAATGAGTTTGTGGGCCAAGTTTCAATGTCGGCTGCGTTTAAGGGTTTTTTTCAGTGGATACTCAAACAGAACACAAAGCCACATCACGGTCTCATTCGCTATTTAATTTCAAACGTGGATCGCTTAAGAAGGTGCGTGACAAAAATATTGGGGCCTATTCTGGTTACACAAAACGTATCTGTCTTCGGGAAAGTCTAAAGTGACATTTAATGTCCCTGAACTAAACAAATAGTATACATATAGTACTGTGTTATTAACTAATACCATATTTTCCTTTTAGCCTCTTACCTTTTTATACTAGAGTATAAATAAAAAGTAGTTTTTCCAATTCTGAGTGTTGGTGTTCGTGGAAATATTTTGTTTGTTATTATACCCACAATAATAGACAAGATTTTCTTTCTTTTCTTTTTAAGATAAAATATCTTTGAGGATCTTTTTTAACCCAAAATGAGAAGATTATTTGATTACATAAAAATAGAACCCATTGTGATGTTAGTTTTTTGTTAAATTATTTATGAAAATTAGGAGTTCCTGTGTTAACCTCACATTTTAAACGTTGTTTTTTACATCTAAGAGCGCTTTGAATTAAATTGTAGCTTTATAATTATGATCGTTATGCCAATATTGGCTTTGGATAGAAAATAAACGACATAAGCTGAATTTTTGAGTTGTTTACACAGCGTCTCTGATAAATATAGAATTAGGATTCGGATTGTAATTTAACATTATTGTTTTGTAAATATCATTTGTTTTGTCGGTTTACAAACAAACAGGCCGTACTACAACGTGATATTGCGATAATTTTGCGAATGAGAGAAAGGGATGTCACTCTACGTATTAAATAGCACCATATCTTTCTCACAACCTCAAAATGATTGCTTTAAACACGGTGTGTTATGTTGTTCTATCAAATTAAAGTGTTGGATTACTTGTTTTCGTAATACAAGTATTTATAAACAACCTTCAAAGTAATTAATGGTAACTTTATGCTCATTTTAATTCACTGCGAAAAACATCATTACTGTCTTATTGGTCTCTTTATCGGTCGAGAAAGTTAAAGTCAAAGATTTATTACATACTAATTGTACATAAATTGGTGTTACATTATATTTTAGTGTACATAAGACTTAGCGGCCTTTTACAAGCATTGCAATATTGAATGCTATATATTTAGATAATTAGCTGTAATAACAATTTTTATTTCATAGAATTATCTCATATTATTATATATTACCTCATTAGTCTAGTGGTCCCAAGTGAGACTGCTACACTAGAGGTCCTGGGTTCGAACGTGCGAACTGTGGGTGTACATTAAGTACACCTCTGCCTAACCCTTCGGGGAATACAGGCGTGATGGTGTGTTATGTATGTTAATTATCTAGTAAATTGAGATAAATCATTGGTAGGTATTATGAATTATATAATAATATGAGTTAATCTTTCAGCATTTTAAATATCTAAGTGTTGTTCAATTCTTAGTTATGGCTTGGAATTTGGATTTATGATTATATGATTTTTACGTGGAGAGCCATGCTTGGGCAAATGGGCCGGCTCGACCGGCGTGATACCACGGCCTCACAGAAAACCGGCGTCAAACAACGCTTACGTTGTGTTTCGCCGAGTGAGTGAGTGCACCGGAAGCCCAATCCCCTTTTAAAAGGTCGGCAACGCACTTGTGACTCCTATGGTGTTGCGGGTGTCCATGGGCGGTGGTGATCGCTTACCATCAGGCAATCCGTCTGCTCGTTTGCCCTCCTATCCCAAAAAAAAAACTTATGTGTACCTTTGACGTACAGTGGTGGCCAAAAGTCCATAGGCAATCTCAACGCAATAGCTTGACGTTTCGTTGGATTTATGACCTTCTATTCATTGTCTTTAACAAGTGACACGCACTGGCTGTATCGAGCTCGCTCGTTCTGTTCGTGGCAATGTAATCCTTAGTGTGCTTATGGACTTTTGGGCATTTACTGTACATTTCGAGAAATACAGGCATAAATAAGCTATGTTTAATTAAAGAATTCATATTACTTGATAGCGACTGACCGACAAAATATCACATTCAACGTATCGCGTGCTTTGAGAATATAGTATTTGAAGTTGATTAAGCAGTTTGGATGCCAAGCCCGCATGCTCAGGATCTCAAGTCCATACACCTTTGTGTGAACAAGGCTTGTGACCAAACCAGGTATACCGCCATATTGAAGCCATAATGCTTAGAGGATTCATTGAAATCTTTTCTTAAGGGTCCAACGGAACTTGAATTGCACACAAAAACGTAATACGAAAATAAATCGTAATTCAAACAATATTTTATAAAATTATGTTATTATTCGGATTCGGATACCGCTAATCTAGGTTCCTACCGTGTTTCGCCGAGTGAGTGAGGTTACCGGAGGCCGAATCCCCTTTTAAAAGGCCGGCAACACACTTGTGACGCCTCTGGTGTTGCGGGTGTCCATGGGCGGCGGTAATCGCTTACCAGCAGGTGATCCGTCTGATCGTATGCTCTCCAATCGCATAAAAAAAATAGAGTAGGAACATAGACATAACAGTATCGAAATCCAATTTAATTAAATTGTGTTTAATTTATAATTTATTTTGGTATTACATTGGTATGAGAAATTTGGTCAGCCGGACTCTTAAACAAGTGTTACAGAATTTTACAGTATTAAGGCATTTTTTATTTTATAGACTTAACATAAAATGGTAATTCAATCTCATCACATCACTATTATCACACCTGTATTCCCCGAAGGGTTGGGCAGAGGTGTACAGCTAAACATCCATAGTGTGACAGTATATTTTTGCCCCATATCTAGGGGGCGAGCGTTCTGCCATTAACCGGATATCAATCAAAACTCTGAGCTACTGCTGAGAATTTCTCAGAAAACGAGTATTTCTCGAACCCAACACCTCATGCTTAGTAGCCGTGCTTGTGATCAATGTGGCAGTAAAAAAACTTTGTGTGCCTGGTAAACTTCAATACTACTGAAAAATAACACAGGGAACGTATAATCGTAAGAAAAACAAAAATACATAAAATGATGTCACCCAATCCCCTAAAGAAAAATTCTTACGTAACAATCCATATAAACTTCAGGGAGACTTTTATGATAATCTGCCTCTGAAGAGACAACTCCTCGACACATAAACTGCAGAAAAAATACCAACACAAATTATCTCCAGAATGTTCTCCGAGGGCTATAAAATGCAGCCTGCTTATCGACTCAACAGACGGTTAAATAACTCGAGATCTTAAGGCTGAAATGCCTTGAAAAGGACTGAAATATGTCTTAGATAAAGTTGAGATAGTAATAGAGCTTTGTTAGTACTGAAATAATGGAAGTGTGGTTTTAGTCTAGACCTTTTTATGGCCTAGGTAGGCTCGAGAAGTAATTGTAAGACAGTGCTAAAGAACGATTTGTTATAGTCATATTTATCGACTATCAGCAAACCTTTTAGCGAGTTATTCTTATAATCCACATTTCAACACCAACTGTTAAGCTTTAGTAGAATCGTATAATTAAAGCCTATTATTAATTATGTAAACAAACTTTTTATACGAGTATGGAGTTTATCATCTCGGGAGTACAGAGTATGGCAGGAAAAAATATCAAATAAAGTATGGCGAAAATCTTGTAATCAGATGAGTTAAAAATCTATTCCTTCTTTTAAGTTGATTAATCGATAGGTATCTCAGGTACTTGAAAACACTAGTATGATCAGAAGGTACCCGATACCTTTTTGATGATGCCCTATGAATATGAAGGAATAATTAATTTTATATCATTATTTTTAATGCACCTAACATGACGAAAAACCTTCCTTACACAATACATCCCAAATAAAATCGATAAAGCAAAATCTAATCACTTTTATCGTAACAATCGAATGCAATACAATTAAACGAGAACCAAATCAAGTTGGCAGACGCCGCCTCAGTATTCACTACAGTTTAAGACAATGCAGTCTCCATTAGCAAGTACCGAACGCGACCAACAATGGACTAGCGAACAATGAGACATTTTCATTCACAATAGCTTTTCCTGAATATTGTATTTGACTATACTGTGTCAGAGAATCTTAATAGCGAACGCTCTTAAACTTATACCTAGAGTACTTACACGGGCAACTTCTAAGTGATACTTTAAGTTCTCACTTCGGTTCTCATACAGAACTTTTGACGTATTCTCATACATATTTAACAGCTGTGGAAATGAATGGTGTAATGCAAAGGTGTGCGAACATGAATAAGGCCACGTTTATATTATGATGTGAATTTTAAAGTAAGTAGGTAAATCCTTTTTTAATTTAAGTTTTACAGTCTGTTTTTATAAAGCCCTCAAGAGTAATGAGGCAGTTACCTATAGTCTTTAAACATGATCTGAACGTTATCGTTCAGATAGTTAATACCTTTATTTTAATAAATATTTTGAATGAGATTTTTATGTTAATCTACAATAAAATGAATACCAATATCTCATTAACCAAGAAGCAAACAAACATCAATAAAATACCTAGATAAATACAACTTACATAAATACGAGATTTTTAAGATTTTCTTAGACATAACCTTAAAATAGCAAAACCCACAAACTGTCACTGGACTGTGAACAGAAATGTCTCTCCAGCCGACCGTCGAAGGCGTCAGACGGCATTCTTAACATTCGAAAATGGACTGGGAATCTGCCATTGGTCCTACAAACCGAATACAAAGGATTTTGTATTCAGAATTCCTTTGTATCCGACTCGAAGGACCAACTACTGTATGTACTGCAGTCTCACATCGATGAACTGTGGATGTAGATTATTACACTTCTACCCAAAATAAATGGTATTTTGTGAAATAAATGGGTATCTTCCCTTACATTTTATTGGAACAATTTCATAAGAATATGAAGTGTGAAATTGAATTTTGCCATCAACTACTTTGTTAGTAGAAATTTTCTATATATTTGATATACAAAGATATAATATCGGAGGAGTTTCCTTCTCACGTAGTGTTCGAAACGTGACGATCGTTCACGCCTGGTTGCTACAGCTTAAGTTTGGGGCTTGGCTTAAATTATATAAAACAGCGGATAACTAGCTGACCTGACTGACGTCATCTTGTCCAAATACCAATAAATCAGACAAATAGAATCCCACCCTTTGACCACCACGTCAAAACTGACAAAGCCTGCCCTCGGCGCCAAGCTCCGAATTCATCCTTTAAAAATCTGTCACCCAGTCGCGATCGTGGCATGCCGGGTACATTTTGGTTTGTCGTCTGTACATGACTGTGGTGGTCAAAAAATTAATCCCTTAGAAAAAGCGCGAGAGCTTGTCCCATTATTTTTCAAATTTTCCTACAACTGTTTTAAATTGTTCCTTTCCTTGATCAGATTATGAAGAACATTTAAAAGAACTTATTTTTCAAGTAAGTTTTGCAAATTATGGGCCATTACATTACAACAGCATTTAATTTTCATTTATGTTATAATATCCAAGAATAACAAGAGTTTGGCCAAGGTATAGTGATATATACCCATGGCTTATCGGTATGTTTTAGGTTCCAATAGGGTCCGAATTTATTGCTATTAATCGGGCACAAATCCAAACTCTCTTCTAGCAAAATTATTTATTTATAATGAATTTCTTAGAAATACCCAACAGCATTTTCCTCGATCTGGTAATCAAAACTTAAATCTCAATACTCCGTACCCAAAGTGACAAGTTACTAATAGGCTGATGAAACGTAAGTACTCAATTCCATCTTTTATAATTAACAGCTCAGATCTTGACGCTTGGAGCAATAGCCACTGTTCTCCATACTCTCCCTTCATGATCTCTTGGTACGAATCAGTTCCTACTTTTGCCTTTACTTGTATAAAACTATATCAACGTCTTCCCGTTCCTGGCTTTCTTCAATTTTACCTTCTAAAATTTTATGAATTGCCTTGTCGTATCTTTTCTCTACTTTCATCTATTAGTTTTCAACAACAATTTCTTTTATCTTTTATTTTACTTTGGTTTGAAACGCTTAGTAAACTGCTAAATACCAACCAAACTACAGCTTAACACTTGGAACCCTCGCCTTTTATTCTTGGGATTTACTATTCGTTGCGGTGGTTATTATCATTAAATCTGAAAATTCGCTTACAAAATACAATAAGTAAATCTTTTAAGCTGATTTACTATTTCATAAAACCTTCCTATCAGTTTTCCTGCATTTTCTTACTTATAATTAACCAAGAACAAGGTAAGGGTAAGTAACAATAGCAATATAAATAAATAATATAATAAAAACCCTGTTTCGCTTATTTATTTTAATTTTCTTGTTGAACGGATTTTATTGGGAAGAGGCCTCATCAGTTATATAGTATACAACTTTTGCTGGTCCAAAATAAAGTTTTGGGAACTGAAAAAAACCTAATAAATTGCTGCTTGACATCACACCACCTCATGCTTCAAAGCTGCGCGCACAGCACTAGACCAACAGTAAAAATAATCAGGACAGTAGAATTTTAATTTCAACTCCTGCTATCGGACTTGCAATAGTCTAGCAATTATTTGAATGGACTAGGAAGGGGCTCAGAATACGCACGACGACACCGTTGACCGCAAACTGACGCCGTTGACCGCGGAGTGTAGCGTTGACAACGTGCCAACAAGAGGATTACCGGCACTCCAGCTCTTAGGGTTAAGTTGTAGTAAAGTGGATTTAATTGCTTCGCAGTAAATAATAGTGTTGGACCGGTAAATGTATTATCGGTAGTGTTAAAGCTTAAGAGTTTCAGCTTCAAATATAATTATAATATTGTGTTGACTGCCTCATTAGTCTAGTGGTCCCAAGCGCGACTGCTACACTAGAGGTCCTGGGTTCTATCCCCAGGTCGAGCAAAGTGTTATTGGGTTTGTCTATGAAGTTCTCAGTAACAGCTTGGAGTCTGGAATTGTGCCCGGTTAATGCTAAACATATCGCTAAACATACCGCCGTACGCCTCTGCCTCACCCTTCGGGGAATACAGGCGTGATGGTATGTTATAATATTACATTTTCCGTATTTATCCTTCTTCTATGTTCTTCTTTTGAAGATAATTTTAGTTTAAATTATAATTATAACTTAAATAAACGATAATTCTACTTCTTATATTATCGTCAGAAAACGAAAAGGGAAGAGTAAATAAATAATTGTGGAAACATTATACTAGATTAGTCTAGTATACCGCTATCTCTTGTTATATTACAAGTGAAATATATCAAATCAGTACAAGTGTATCTTCCACTGTCTAACTATACTTTCAAAATAAATTAGTGATATAGGGAAGTAGTATATATATATAAAGAAAGAAAGAAGGAAAGAAAAAGTTTTTATTGACACAGTCACGGACACTGCACACAATAACATAAAAAAAAATATCTAACTATCTTATACCTAAAATAATGTTGTTTTATTTTAGGCATTTCGCAAGAAATTGAGACAAAAATAAATAAATATTGTGTCCCACGGCTGGGCTAAATAGATAAGAAGATGCTTTTGTACACATCAGTAACCCTGATTCTGGGGAAAATGTAATGCATTTTCTTTTGAAATTATTTTTCAAAAAAGCAGGTTTTTTATAATACCTAAATATTTATTGATAAAATAGCTTTATATTTTTATTATCTTTGTTTTAATCTAACTTCAGGATTTACATATTCGCAAACAAACAACAAAAAAGGTTACTTAAATAAATAGTTTGTCAATCAGCTTATATTGGAAAATCACAAAATCAGTTCATTTTTTTTTTCTTTTTGCCTCTTTTATTTTATATCAGATTTTTTGTATAATCCGCTATTTATGGTCAAAATAATAGAGAGAAATTGCTATTTGAATTCTATAGAATTTGTATTCAGGAAACGATAAGAAATAACTTGTCGGTCTGATTGTTTTACAGCTGTCTTGAAGGAATGAAACTTTTGAATAGAACAAGGATTTTATCATCACAACAAAAGATATTGGAAACAAAAGCACTGGAGGGGGAAGGTACATTTTGAGTATCAAATCGAGAAAATAAATTATTTTGTGACGTTGAAACCTTAATAATCTTACACTTGACTGACTCGACTGAGCACAGAGAAGCCAGGGCTATATTATTTTCGGCTCATATGTGTGAGATACGGCATTGGCTCGGAGATAAAGGAAAAGAAAATTCTAGTAAGTGACAAAAGATCTAGTTGTTTTTGTTACTAAAAACACCCAAGAATAAAACGGAATCGTACAGAGTTAGTAGCTTATTTTAATATATTTTCAGTCGACCTTGAGCTGTCAATTGGCGGCCAATGAGCGCCTGAGTGCATTATCGAGCAAGCGGCCCCCACTGAACTAAGCCAACCGAGAAAATTAATATAATTTGGTCGCCCATTAGCTGCTGACTGAACGGCATAAAGAAACTCAAACACACTTTACGTGAGAGAGCCATGCTTCGGCACGAATGGGCTGGCTCGACCGGAGTGATACCACGGTCTCACAGAAAACCGTTGTGTTTCGCCTACGTTGTGTTTCGCCGAGTGAGTGAGGTTACTGGAGGCCCAAACCCCTTTTAAAAGGTCGACAACGCACTTGTCACTCCTCTGGTGTTGTGGGTGTTCATGGGCGGCGGTAATCGTTACCATCAGGCGATCCGTCTGCTCGTTTGCCCTCCGATCCCATAAAAAAAATGAATGGGTGCTATATTTTAACCATCACAATTAAACTCTGATCGTGATCCTAATGGTTCACATTGCACCCTGATGCTTCATAGTGAGCTTAAGTTTTTTTTTAAAGCTTAATAGCAACGTAGATCGCACATTACTAGTGTAGGCGACGCGTATATGACTTGTTAAGTAAAAATTTGTTTTAGTAATGTAAGGTAATTAGCTAATGAGTTAGTCGTCCAGTGACCGCCGCTGCGATCGGCACGTTTACCCACGCGTTCTGTACATTGTCTCGATTGCTCTAAAACCTCTAATTTCAATAAATAAGTGTTAATATTGTGATGCAGATTTGGTTTATTTATATCCCAAAGCCCTGACCTGTACAGCTGGTCACTTCAAGCCGGATTTATCGTAAATGTTCCACACACCGAAAAGTATGGTGAACACTCGGAGGGCCATGAAAAAGGATGAGGAACAACAGGAGGCCAAAAATGCATCTCAAGAGGTTCCTGCAGTGCCAGTTAGAGATGAGACACAAGTAAATGAGGACAATTTACGACGAGATAAAACCTTTCTGCTCAGAAATAAACATGAGGGTAGTGTGGTTAAATCGGAACCACCGTTATCCACGGTTCAAATTATGCCTTCAACGTCTCATCAAGTATTCAGAGCGAGGTCTAAAAGGTCTACATCATCTTCAGTGCTTGCACGTAAGAAAAAACTGGAACTGGAAGCAGCAGAAGCAAAAGCCAAGATCGAGATGGACCTAATAAATAAACGTTTAGCGGCGAACCTAGCGGAGATTGACGACGAGTGTAGTGTGCAGTCAGATCACACTAACAAGGAGGTAGAAGAATGGTTAGAGCGCAGCCATCGGGAACTGGAGGCGCAGCCTGTCCACGACAAGGGTCAAACTACGGACATGCCGTGTCCGCCGGCCACACATAACATAACTGATGGGACAGTACACCTGCTGGCCAGCGCACTTAATAACCTTGCATCCGCTTCTACCAGCAACAGTCTGAACGCAAATCTATTAAGTAGAATTTGCACACCAAAAGACTTACCATTATTTTCCGGTGACCCCATGGAATGGCTTCATTTTAAACAGGCATATGAAGAATCCTCTAAAGTTTGTAATTTTAAAGATAACGAAAATCTGTGGCGCCTAAGGAAGTGTCTGAAAGGATCAGCTCGCGAAGCCGTCTCGGCCCTGCTAATAAGTGCTACCTCGCCTGAAACGGTAATGTCAACACTCGAGCTGCAATTTGGGAATCCTGACATCATATTGTCACGCATCATGGTAGATATAAAGAAATTACGTCCAATATCCCAAGAATATCACAAAGATATTGTGACCTTTTCAATTAAAGTGCGAAATTGTGTAGCCGCTGTGAAAGTAATCGGTCTAGATGAATATCTCAATGGAATAAGTATAACGACAAGCATACTTTCAAAATTACCACCAGTGTTACTCTCAAAGTGGGCAGATTACAGTTACACATTCACCAAACAAGGTAAAAGACCGACATGGTTTGATATCTCCGAATTTTTAAATGAAGAAGCTACCAAAGTGTCTTCTATGGCTTTATTGAATTTTAAAAATACCACTGAAAGTTATCACAACAAGAAAAAATAAATTATTAATTAAATAAGACATTGCGTGTGTGCAGCGCGTGGGACAACAGCGCGCTTGTGTGCACCGCTGATGTTATTAATGTTTGTATAGCGAACAATAATGGTGAGAGATTTAATATTTTTGCTCGTAGTCTTGAAAACTTAAGTGTACCTGTACAAAATTTTGGTATAGTTAACTTTAACAATTATGCTCATTTGTGTAATATTAAACATGAATTGTGTTGTACCTATGTTGAGCCTGAAATACTTATTGGTCAGGATAATTACAATTTGTTATTACCATTAGAGATTAAAGTCGGCAAATGTAACGAACCTTGTGCCACTCGTACTCCGCTAGGATGGTGTGTCCATGGGGTGGTGCCTGCACTCTCAACGCGTGCATGTTACTCTACGCTACACGTTACCGAGGTTGAATCAGGGTTGGCAAATACTTCATTAGAAGACCTGCACGAGGAGGTTAGAAAGTCATTTACTATCGAATCTATGGGAATATCCGGGAAACCGCGCCAGAACTCCGATGATCTTCGCGCTCTGGAACACCTGGAACAAACGGCAAAATTAATCGATGGTCGATGGCACGTAGGTCTACCGTGGAAAGATGCTTGTTGTAAGATGCCTGATACTGAACTCACAGCACTATCTAGGCTCAACAATTTGAATAAAAAGATGGCCTGTAACAAACAGTACGCACAAAGGTACCGAGATCGTATTAGGCATTTGTTAGACAATGATTTTGCTAAAGAGATATTAGATACATAACACATGGTACTTACCTCATTTCGGGGTAGATAACCCCAATAAAATGAAATTACGTCTTGTGTTTGATGCGGCGGCTAAAACGCGTGGTGTGTCTCTCAATGATTATTTATTAACAGGTCCCGACTTATTGATGTCATTGTTAGGTATTATGTTGCGTTTCCGCGAACATGAGATCGCCATAGTCGGCGATATCAAAGATATGTTCCTAAGGGTTAAAATCTTACCTGCCGATCAGGATGCTCTTAGATTTCTATGGTTTGACGACCCTAATGAACCTATAAAGACATATAAAATGACATCATTAATATTCGGTGCGAACTGTGCTCCGTTTATCGCACAGTTTATAAAAAATAAAAACGCTCAGAGTTTCCAGTCGTCGAAGCCCGCAGCAGTTCAAGCTATTTGTAGTCAGCATTACATGGACGACTATATAGATAGTCAACCGAACGAAAACACTTGCATTGAACTCGCGCGTGATATTATGTATATACATAAAGAGGGAGGCTTCGAGATCCGTAATTGGCTAAGTAACAGCGCGATTGTTTTGAATTGCTTACCCGAGGAGTCGCTGGCCACCACGGCTGATACCGTGAAGATCGGAGCACGACATGAAGGTGAGCGTGCCTTAGGAATTATCTGGTACCCTGATGATGACACCTTAGGCTTTGTTACCTCGTTTAAACGGATACCTGAAGAAATAATGAATGGTAAAAAATGTCCTACAAAACGTGAGTTATTAAGGGTTATTATGTCATTGTTCGATGTATACGGATTTCTTTCACCATTCACCATTAATGGTAAAATATTACTTCAGGCTACCTGGAAGTCGAATGTAAATTGGGACGAAAACATACCGGAAGATATTTATGTAAAATGGTGTAAATGGTTGAAATTATTAAAAACAATTAGTAACATTCGGATACCACGATGCTACCGGCGAGTTAATGTGTTACGTCACATTGCTACGGGAGGCGGCCAGATAGATGATGCACCGATTAGTGCATTTACGCACACACATATGTTGACCGACCGGCAGATTATCGAAACAGGTTATAATTGTTTACAACTTCACATTTTTTGTGATGCGTCGATACAAGCTATCTGCGCGGTTGCTTATTGGCGTTGGGTAGACAGTAATAAACAAATACGGGTTTGTTTCGTAGCAAGTAAATGTCGAGTAACTCCTGTAAAACCCGTGACAGTCCCGAGACTAGAATTGCAGGCAGCAATCATAGCGGCCAGGTTAGCAAACACAATACAGTCCACACATCGTATAAAAACAGCTGACCGATATTTTTGGTGCGATTCCACGACGGTGCTACAATGGATACGCAACAACACTCGGTATTATAAACCTTACATAGCCCACCGCTTAGGCGAAATCGACGAATTAACTCTCATTAAAGAATGGAGATACATACCTACATCTATGAATATTGCAGACATAGCCACTCGGGAGAATTATGACAGCCTTCAGTTGGATGGTGAGTGGTTTAATGGACCCTCATTTCTTTACAAGGCAGAAAATTCATGGCCTACAAGTACGCTTATACCTAGTGTCGAAGAAGGTGACCTAGAATATTTAAATAATATTGTACGTGCAGAATACTTACCTGTACCGGATCCGCTGCGGTTTTCTTCATGGATTCGCCTGCTAAGAAGTACATCTGTAGTGCTGAAATTTATAAATAATTGTCAAAGGAAGGAAATCGATGACTACACTGCTATGAAACGTGCAGAGACTTTGCTTCTGCGTTATGCTCAAATGGAATCATTTAACAATGATATAATTCAAATAAAAAACAAAAGAGGTTTAGATAAAAATAGTAAATTACTTACATTAACGCCATTCTTAGATGAACTTGGTATACTCCGCGTGGGCGGACGCATAGATGCCGCCGCTGATGTTGCTTTCGACATGAAGCATCCTGTAATTTTAGACGGAAGGAGTCAAGTGGCCAAGTTGATTGTAAGTTATTACCACAAGATGGCAGCTCACGCCAACCAGGAGATGGTAGTAAATAACCTGAAACAAAAATATTGGTTAGTAAGAATGAGACCTACTGTTAAAGAAATAACACGTAAATGCATGCTGTGTAGGTTGAAAAGGGTGAAACCTCAGATGCCGAAAATGGGTGACTTACCTGCTGCCAGGGTAGCTCACCACCAACGGCCTTTCACTCACTGCGGCGTCGATCTGTTTGGGCCTATGGAAGTAACAATTGGAAGACGAAGAGAGAAACGGTACGGAGTTCTTTTTACCTGCCTC
Organism: Acronicta aceris; assembly: GCA_910591435.1. Lineage (NCBI taxonomy): Eukaryota > Metazoa > Arthropoda > Insecta > Lepidoptera > Noctuidae > Acronicta > Acronicta aceris. The sequence goes on along the minus strand of OU342762.1, from coordinate 15,149,014 downwards.
ACCGTTAGGGCAATTCATTTGGAGACAGTGTCATCACTCAGTACCGATTCACTGATTATGGCTCTTCAAAGGATGGCTTCAAGACGTGGATGGCCAGCACACCTATACTCCAACAACGGAACGAATTTAAGAGGTGCAGATGCAGAACTTAAGAAGTCTGTTGCGGAGCTTGATGAGCAGCTTCTGCAGACCACCGCCAGCGTTCACGGCACCCGTTGGACCTTTATACCTCCGGCCAGCCCTCACTGGGGTGGGGCCTGGGAGCGTTTAATCCGGAGTGTCAAGGTCGCGCTGAAGGTAGTTCTTAAAGAAAGAGCACCCCGAGAGGAAGTCCTCAACACATTACTGGCTGAAGTAGAGGCTATGGTGAATGGTCGGCCACTGAGTCACGTGTCGGTAGACGTCAATAGCAAGGAGTCGTTGACACCCAATCATTTCTTGCTCGGCACACCATCTACTTCACCGCAGATGGGCATCTTTGATGATTCCGATTTGTTTAGGCGCCGCCAATGGCGAATAGCACAGAGGTTGACAGATATGTTTTGGCGGAGATGGGTCACCGAAGTACTGCCGGAAATGATACCTCGGCAAAGGTGGACTGAAGAAGGACAGAAACCGCTTCAAGTCGGGGACTTAGTGTTTATAGCCGACCCTAATGCTCCACGTAGCGTGTGGCCGCGAGGTATTATAGAGCAGGTTTTTCCCGGAAAGGATGGCAGAGTGCGAGTGGTACAAGTGAAAACGCAAGTAGGTAGTCTTAAACGATCTGTTGCTCGCGTCGCCAAAATTCCTGTAGATTAGTTAGTGCTGCGTCCCAGCACTAGGGTGGGGCTTTGTAGGCGACGCGTATATGACTTGTTAAGTAAAAATTTGTTTTAGTAATGTAAGGTAATTAGCTAATGAGTTAGTCGTCCAGTGACCGCCGCTGCGATCGGCACGTTTACCCACGCGTTCTGTACATTGTCTCAATTGCTCTAAAACCTCTAATTTCAATAAATAAGTGTTAATATTGTGATGCAGATTTGGTTTATTTATATCCCAAAGCCCTGACCTGTACAACTAGTATACTTGTTAACTCCTCGTGCTAAGCTAAATGCTTGTGTTACGAGTGGGTTCACGTCGGTAGTGTATTACGTGGGGTTCGAACCGGAAACCACATGATTGCAAGTCCGATGCCCTAGTCATTAGGCTACCGCCGCTTATGTAATATAGGCATAGCCTAAACTATGAAAATATGTCTCAATATACTCCAAAATAGATACACAATATAAAGTAGTCTTGCTAATGGAGTGTGCGATGTTGTAATCTGTACGGGACCAGCCACAGAGTACCGTGAAGTAAAGCGGTAAAACCAAAAGTTTTGTAGGAAATTATTAAATATGAAATGTGCTCAAAGTTCAGTAGAAGCACCAACTTAGCGAGCTAAAATTCAGTCTCTATGTCCTTTAAAACACTTCTTATGTTCAAAAGTGTAAGAAAATATTTCAGAAATGCCTGATTACATAACATAATCAACCCATTATACTGTCACACTGCTGGGCACTGCTGGGCAGGGGCTCCTCTCAGAATGAGAGGAACGGGTATCCTCTTAAGCCTCCTCTTAAGGTCTCATCCGAAATACATGATTTAAAAAAAATATAGTTTTTCTTAGGAAACTGTGATTAATCTAATTGTTTTTGTCAATGCAGTTGGAAGACCTCTATTTAGGGCATCAGAGTTAGTAGTCATAATAATATTATCATTGCCCCTGCATTTCCCAATGGATCAGGCAGAGCAGAACACCCACAATTCGCCGGTTCGATCCAAGCGATTTTATCACCAATAAAAGCACAAATCCAAACTCCGAGCTGCTAAACATAAAAAACTCAATAACACTTTGCTGAAACTGGTAATCAAACCCAGGGCCTCTAGCGAAGCAGTAACACTTAGGACCACTAATGAGGCAGTGATAATAATTCAAACTAAGCGGCAAAGGATCACCCGCATTTCCTTGAAGGAAAACTAACGAAGTCAGCAAGAAATGCATTAGTTATTTGAGGCTTCGACTTCGAAGATGATGCATACATTACATACAAAGTTCAACATCCTTAGGGATGGTACTTGCCTGTTCGGATATCACGTTGTACATCACTACGTGTTTTAGCAAAGTTGATAAGGTATAATACAACAACAGCCAAGGCGCATCGCATGCAGTTTTCAGAACGAAAAGTACATATCTAGAGTAATGCTTTTGGGAAATTAGGTGAGCTGTTTCTGAACTAGTATGGAATGAAAACCAGTTGAATGCAGAATTAGGTAGGTACTGTATCCATTCTGTTCATAGCAAATAAATAGACAGAGACTTCCCGTGAACACCTTTTTAAGCGACTTCCAAAAATAGGAAGGTTCCTAATTTGATTGTGTTTGTTATCTCAGAATGACGTCATTTTTATAATCCGATTTGGATTTTTTTTTCAAATTAGGTGAAGATCTGATCACGAAATTTAGGACAAAAGACAATAACACGTACCGACTGAATAAGCAATGATACCGTCGAGGCAAGCCGCTCAAAATGATGCATTAAAAAGTAAAACAAAATGTAAAACCACCTTCAAAAATATAAAATCCGACCAAATTGAAGGCACTGACTTCCGAAACTATTTTTCACATAACAATTGTTTGTAGCCAGTTTTACTTTTTGTGATAAGTTAAAGAAAACTCAAAACCGCAATTTGTGTTTTAAACCGCGAAATATATCCGAGGTTACATTAACGCTTAAAGCATCACTCGACCGCAGTTGCCACAAGACTTACGTGTAATCCTAAAAGGGTAATATTTTAAGTGAGAATAGCCTCCCCAGGCGGAGTGCACTCGAGTGTTTACCTCAGCCATTAACCCCATTAACTTGCTAGTGTTTTGACCACAAAGCTGAATAAAATCTAAATTCTGACGGCTATTTAACTTTTAAGGTGCATTTTAATACATTACTTACTCGTTTTTTTTATGCTTACGTTGTGTTTCGCCGAGTGAGTGAGGTTACTGGAGGCCCAATCCCCTTTTAAAAGGCCGGCAACGCACTTGTGACTCCTCTGGTGTTAAGGGTGTCCATGGACGGCAGTAATCACTTACCATCAGGTGATCCGTCTGCTCGTTTGCCGCCCAATCCCATAAAATAAAATTAATTAAGTCGGCAAACGAGCTGTCGAGCCACGTGGTGGTAAGTAGTCATCGTTGCTTATGGACACCTGCAACACCAGAGGAGTTGTTGATGCGTTGCCGATACCTTTGGTCGGACCGTTTGTCGAATTTAATTTATTTTCTCTTTTATTTTAGCTACTCTCCCGAATAATCTTCCGTAATATAAAATAACGCTTATATTCGTCTAAGGTTGGCAGGGGTGTTCTGATGTACACCCACATTTCGCGTATAAGATTTTATAGGGCCAAGCCTATTGTCTTCAACGGAGCACAAATTTGACCTTACGGGTTTTCTTTGTTCTGCCCGGGAAACAAATCCACGGCTCCCTATACATACATACATATTCTCACGCCAGTCTCCCAAAGTGTACAGGGTGTCCAGTAAATATCACGACATACTGCAGGGGGTGATAGCTTGGGTCAATACCTACCAAAAAAACACAATATACTTGTAGATAAAGCTCGCTATAAAGTTCTTTATATTCATTTAACATTATCATTATATCAGCCAGAAAATGTCCACTGCTGAAAAAAGACCCTATAGAGTGCTATAAAGACCGGTTATATGCCACCTGTAATCCAATTACTTCCGGCCTTTACCGGGTAAAAGAAAAAGAACTTATATAAAGTTTAAAAGCTTCCATATGTGCATGTCTTATACCTACGCATTTCCAATTCTTATTTGATCTTTCCCATTTATATAACATTATTTTACAAATCGATTCTTAAATAAAATACGTGTCTAGTTTACATACAGACTCTCAATAACAAATAATCCAGACTACCTAACAACTAGATGGGATTTCTAAAAAACTCATTTCTCACAGATTAAACTTAAATATTGAATAAGTTAAGTGCGAGCAATCCTATCATCTAGAATTCCAATAACAGATCTTCGGCGTCTAAAGAAATGATATTATTCAATTTCAGAAGAAAAAGTTTCGGATGGAATTATCGAAAAATGGTGGAGCCTTTTTTATTGTAATTGAGTTCATTTTTTAAAATTGTAATTTGAAATTAGTTTATTATTTTGTGGTTTTTCACAGTAATATTTTTCAAGAGTAAGTAGTGTTAGTTTGGTTTCTCGTTGTGGTCAAATGTTTTTCGTCATAGCCAAAAATATTTTAACTGCGTTATGTGTGCCTTCAATACCCACCTAACATTGTATAATACAACAATATAATAGTATATGATACGCAGAATATATATAAAAAAAAAACTGTTTATTACTAAGGATTTTCTTTATTAAGAGATGTATGGCATAGTGGAATCGAAAAATTCCATTCCACTCACAATTGGAGCTGCTCAACTGGGGAAGTACCTCCACCTTGCAGAAAATCGTAGCCAAATAACATTATTTGGCTACGATTAACACAACATAACACGATTAACATAACAACGTTGTGTTCCTAACGTTGAGCAAGGTCGCTAGAGCTCCGCGAGGAAGCGTGGTGTAGGCATTAGGGGGGACTAGTGATGTTTTTTACCGCCGCTGTTTTGTAAGGCAGCATGTCTCTTATGCTGACAGCCCAACTATTCCTCCTTAATTTACAGGGTCGGCAACGCGTGAGTGATACCCCTGGTGTTGCAAGCGTCCATAGACTACGGTAACCGCTTACCATCAGGCGGGCCAAATGATCATTTGCCACCTTAGTAGTATAAAAAAATACATAAAAATTACTACAGTTAAAGGGGCTTAATCTAGAAATTAAAAGGATTAGGTGTATCTACACAGCTCTAAATTTCCACACCGAGATAAGGGCTAGATTACTTTAATACATAAAGATGCGTATGTCATTATCCTTACAAATATTATAAAAGTGAAAATTTATGAATGTTTGTTACTCTTTCACGCCAAAACGGCTGAACGGATCTGGATGAAATTTGGCACAGAGATAGACTATAATCTAGAATAACATATAGGCAAAACTTTTTATCCAGGTCAGACCCAGTTCTGAAGTCCACGCAGACAAAGTGGCGGGCAGAAGCTAGTAACATATAAAATATGCAGGTGTGTAATATATAAATATGCATGCAAAATATGCAGATTTAGATGGCGTATTTAAATGATATTAATTAGCAGGAAATTAATTACTCTAAGGATTTACTAACAATGAGTTACTTAGGTCTTATTCTTAGGAAATGAAGCATCTAACATTACTACGAGTATAGTATGTTTGAATCCAAGCGCGAATGTTTGGTTCAAGAATTAAGATGATGGTTGAGTGGGCCATTGTGTTGTGCCTGTCAAATTGTAGACCATTTGCGATATAGTACATTTGTGACTGGTTTAAGGACGGACATAATTTAGGAACTAAATATACCGAAAACCAACAACATCCATTCTAAAAAATTTTGAAAACAGATTAAAAATCGTTTTACAAAAAACTTACCGATCAGCTGACAAAGTAATTAATACCATAATTAATTACTTATATATAGATATATTATGCCCTAGAATATGTCTGTCCTTTAATAATCAATAAGTACCTATATAGAGATTTCTAATAAACTCGTAGCTAATAAACTCGTAAGTAAAAATAACCTGTAACCAATTATTTTGAAATCTATTTAAATTAATAATATCAGATATCATGATTATTTATTTACTATAATTATGAATAAGTAACCGTGAGCACTGAAGCAAAAAAAGTTACTTTATAAAATTTTATGAATTTTCACAACTCTATAAACTTTAACGTATCCATTTCTACCACACTAATTAACTGAATCCAAGTCATAACAGCAGTTCAACACATAACATAGTTGCAGCCAATTTTATACCGGACCACAATAGGGAGACATTACGTAAACGCACGCGTTCGCCGTTAAATTCATCAATGCCCAGATTGAATAATCGTGCCGGTCACCTGCCAATTACCCCGACCAGTTCGGACGCAATTTATTGTGAAAGCCCATGGCACATCTATTATACGCCTCTTTTTCCAATATGAAGAATTTTACGGCCCGGTGAAGGTCCGTGCGCGTTTAATTTCAGTGTTGAGTTTTTTGCCGAAAATATATTGAAAGGAGGGTGATGGAAGAGTGACTTAGTAAGTAATCGCCTGAATGTTTATAGGGTGTTGTAGGAAATTTTGTATTGAAATTGGTTGTTTATTTACGTAATGTTATGTAGTTTCAACTTGGTATATGTTTCGACTTTTGCACGTGAGATCCAGTTCCCCCAGTCCCAGCTCTAGCAGTCTCCAGTCCATAGGACCTCATAATCGACCACGAATCAGCAATTATTCTGGTGCTGCAGAAGTCCATGGGTGACGATGACTACTTACCACCAGGCTGCTCGTTTTGCCCACATAAACAATAAAAAATGTTTGTGTTATAGGGTAACAACTTTACTTAATGTTTTTCGTAATATGAAATAACATTATTTATAATTTTCCGCTACAAATTAAGTCTTGCATGTAACAACCTTTTATAATTCTCCCAGAATTGCAAGGGTATGGCTTTTCCCCATGTAAAAAAAATTGCCCTGACGGCAAATACTTGACACGGCCCGATGCGCCAAAATAGGCTACCGTAACCTATATTGGTACACCCCATCATGAGACCACTATTAAACTGATAAATCTCATATACACAGTAATTTCACTGACTATATTGATCTTCTAATCAAAATACAATTATGTTAGCACATAATTGCTTAGCACCTCTCTAACAACTCTGGCGAATTTAATAGCAAAGGTCCATCTCAATCAATAGCAGTTAAATCAATATAAGTATAACAGTTCACTTAGTCGTTAAAAAACCGGTTCCGTCTTGAATTATTTAACGATTAAGTGAACTGTTATAGATTGATTGCATTAAATTAATGTGGCAGCGGCCACATCTTGGACACACACACACACACGTGCGCGCGAGAGAGAAAGAGACACACAGGTCAAACTTATAACACCCCGTCATTTTTGCGTCGGGTGCTAAAAAACCGGATCCATTTTGAATTATCAGGTTATAGGAAACCATATAAAAACTCTTAGCCACGTATTTCACTGCATTCAAGGGGAATGCGCCATGTTAGCTTGTTTCAGCCGGGAACCATAAGGAACCCCCTATTACCCCCGGTAATATTACATCCAATATGAGCATCCCACCGAGGGAAAAGCATGACAGATATTTTTCTAACGGACGAGTGGTTATGAGATCCTGCTAATGTTATTAGTTTTCCGTAAAGGGGCCAAAATTGAATCTCTAGCGTGAACTTGGGCGTATCGATTACATACTACCCGAGTTGCTTAGGTCAAAACTATCGTATTACTTTACATAAGTTGCCATAGTTTACGATCATCATTGATTTTAGTATTATTAAGAAATTCATAGATAAACTAACAGTAGGTCACGGTTTAACTTATATTGCAAAGGATTTTTTAAGACAAATAATACCCTATGTACTTCTCCGAGATCAAATCTATCTCTGTACCAATTCATCAGAATGGGTTCATCGAAATATGTACCAAACAGATATTTTTTTTTTTTTAAAAAACGTTGCCCCTCACTAGGATTTTCTCCTGTATCGTGGGTGCGTTTACAAACACAAATTCTCACATACACAAACACCCAGACCCGGAACAACTACCTGCAGATCAATTACAAATATTTGCTCCGTGTGGGGATCGAACCCACAACACGTTGCGCAGAAGCCGATTGCTCAGCCGCTACGCCAAACGTGTCGTCAGCTATATAAGATATATAATTATTTCAGTATTAGTTTTGATTAGACTGCGTCCTCAATAACGTGCTACGATAATATTAACCAAATATAGGTAGGTAAGAATAATTACAGACCGAACCCCTTTAAATTCGAACATAGCAATCGTCGAATTGCTCAAATAGTTTTATCACAAAAAAAATGACTTACATAACCACGATAACGTACAAAAGAAAATTCTCTCCGCATTTATCTTACAGACTTACTCTTATATTTATCACAGGATTTAACAAAGGAAAATCCCTAGTCACGGATTCACATAGCACCTTTGATAATGAAGAGTAATTATTATAAGAGTGAACTCGGACCGTAAATGATAATAAGGGAAAGATACTTTCTGGATTTATCGTAGCTTCGGATAATAAACATTTTGTAACTCGATGGAAGAAAATATTGTTGAGCTGAGAGCCGAGAGTCGGTTTTTGGATAAAAAATACATTTTTAGCAATTTCTCTTGCATCAATTGATATTTAGAACCTATAAATAGGGAAGCTAAAATGGTTACGTATCATAAAATGATTCATTTTACAAAATTGCGAAGGAATTGTGCGGTTTCTAAATAATGGAATCTAAATGACTAAGTACATTAATTTAGCAATTTCTTCATATTTGTAACCCATAGAATTCTTTAGCAATTTTGATGAATCATAATAATATAATAAATCGACCATACCAATTTGCTCGGTGGTAGGGCCTCTTGGGGTCTGACTGGCTGGCGTAAAGCACCTTGGCGTGTGTTTCGACTTTTACACGTAAGAGCCAGTTCCCATCAGCTGCTTCGGCTCTTTCAGTTTGCAATCCATAGGGGTTCTTAAATATCGGTGCTGCAGGTATCTAGGCGACGTGGCTCGTCAACTCATTTGCCAACTTAATCCATAAAAAAAACATTTATGTGGCCATTAAAGTAATTATTATATAGTTCTATTGCTCCCTTCTAGTCACTCCTCAACTATATTGAGGTCTGTTTCCAATTATTGTTATTAGTAGCCCGTAGACTTGCGATCATGTGGTTGCCGGTTCGAAACCCACCCATTGCACTATCGATATGAACAGCAGCAGCATTTAGTTAGCACGAGAAGTTTATAAGAATACTTGTTATGTGCGTCCCACATTGCTAGTAAGCATTTTATATAAAAAAAACTGTTTTATACCACCTATGGACCTACCTGATGTTGAGCTATTTTTCACCAGAAAATATACGGTGCAACTGAATCTAGATTTTGCTTATTTATTAAATCTTAGCTAAAGCTAGCCGCTTCGCGAGGGAGGCCGCGGGAAAGAGCGATAGCGCCATAAATTATTCGAGGGGCCGAAATCTGGGCCAACGCCAATTAGCTCGAGTATATTGTTGCACTGTCCCCTAAAACTTTTGACAGCTTGTAGGAGAGAAAAAGTAAGGGAACGATTTTGAAAAATCAAAGAGAAAGCGCTTCTAAAGTGTAGAATAATTACATAATTGCCTCATTAGCTTAGTGGCCGTAAGTGAGACTAATATGCTTGAGGTCCTGGGTTACCTGATTGCCAGGTCGAGCAGTGGATATTGGATTTTTCTTTGAAATTTTCAATAAGAGCTCGCAGAAATTGTATCATACTGTAATCCCCGAAGAGTTAGGCAGAGGTGTACTAATGTACACCCACAGTTCGCTGGTCTGTGTAGGTTCCATGTAATAGGGGGAGGGCCTTTTGCCATTAACCCGACACAAACCAATCTTTGAGCTTGAGCTACTGCTACTGATTTTCATATAAAAACCAAATAACACTTTGCTCAATCTGGGAATCGAACTCAGGATCTCTAGCTTAGCAGTAGTGCTTACGGCACCTATGAGGCAGTTAGACAGTTTTTGAATGCTCGTTTTAAATACAAAATCGGAATGGATGCTTCGATTTTCTCCTAAAACTATTACTGATTTCTTGTTCTTCTTTATAGCTGTGCTGTAAAATCTGCTGATTTTCGACACAAAATTTCGAAAGGAAAAGCTTTTCGCTTCTACATTTTTTTACAATATGTCACAGCTCATAAAAACTTTGAGAATACTCGTTTACATAGTCGAAAATCGTACAATACGTGATCACCTTCCGCATATTAAAAAGCTGAATGTCACTCGAAACTGAACCCTATTGCAGTGACCTAAAAAACCAAGTGTAGAGTTACCCCGTTTCGATTCAACGTCATTTGGAAGCGGCAATAAAAACTTGTAAAATTGTCAGTCTCGATATCGTCACAGCCAAATGTTCTCGATACATCGAGACACGATCCGATTCAAATAATCGTCCCCTTGGGCAGATCCGTCATCAATATTTCAAGGGGTATCGAATGCGGGCTGCCGATTTGCTCGTTCATTCTTTTCCCGGAATGTGTCGAGCTGATTGCTTTGGTCTCCCACTCATTTGTGTGAGAGAAACTGTGTGAAAATTCTTTTTACTTTAACCTATAGATGGAATACTGACATAAATCCACTCGTATATACTTGATTTGATAACGGTCGGATAGGTTTCTTAGTAAAGATGTCTATTTTTAGCAACCATATTACTTCTCAGAAACTTGTTAAAAAATATGATATTGAATTCTGTCTTTTGCATATATTTCTTGAAATATAAGGCGTCTTATATAGATAATAAGCTGCTTATCTTTCTCAGTAAGCTGCAAGAGACAAGTCAGGATATACGTAAGTCCCAATAATGTCCGTAAATAAGGACCAACAAGTTGTCCGTATTTATGCTAATCAGCACATCCTGCTGTATAATTGCTGTGCCTAACATCAGCTATACTGTTTGGATCTTTGCATAGTCTTAAAACTTGTTTGCTTCTTGCTTTGTTTACTTCTGATGTTACATGGATATTTAATAAGAGGCAAATTAAGTTGAACTATGTATTGATACGTTGTTAAACTGTATTTTAATAAAACAACTGCTTACGATTTTACTGAGGTATATTGGTGATTTTACCTTTTTTGATGTGCGTAAAATCCCTATGGATTTTCTACCACTATGAAAGGTTGTCACCCTGTTGGGTATGTCCTCCCTCGCCCCATAGTACGAGATTTGCAATATTTGCCACGACAAATCCTTTATTACTATTAATCCTGCATTAATATACTGTGATTCAATTAGATATGAGTTCCAATTATAAACCTAAATATAATTCATCAAAGATTATTTCCTCTTAAATACATCTCGCAAAATAAAAAAAATATCCCATAACAAAACATTGAGTATTATAGGTAAGTATAATATATAATATGTAACAGTAAAATATCAGAAATATTTCGGACCACAGCGCGTCATGCAGTTGCAGTTCTTTTTAATAAAACTGAAATGGACTTGATTTATACGTGTTTTGTCTGGTTGAAACAAGATGGCGTCCGTAATATCTGCATGAAACTGGTTAGATCCGGTTCCCGGGTGCAATTTTTCGCTTTTTCCCGCTATCTAGCAGTTTGAAGCAAGCAGTTAGAGAAATAATCATTTTATTAAAGGCTGCACGCTGTTCTGTGATTTATATTATTTTTATTTCAGACTAGTTTTCATTTGAGGTTCCACTTGTGTGGTTTTTCGAGCGAGAGTTTACAGAATATGTAAATAAGTTTTGCTTTAATTCTATTCTGTTATACATGTGAGTTAGATTGTAGTTCTTGTGTCTGGGTCGTTTTGTTACAATTCAAAATGTTATCCAAAGTACCATACCATTACGCTTGTTTTCCCTGAAGAGTCAGGCAGAAATGTACTACTGTACACCCACAGTTCGCTAGTATGTTTAGGTTCCATGTAATAAGAGGCGAGCCTATTGTCATCAACTGGGCACTAATATAAATTATGATCTCAAAATCGAATAAGCAGATGTTTTACAACGTTTTTTTTTGTACGAAGATGTGAATTTATATTATTTTAATGTGTTTTTCAGCTATCACACTCTACACGGTTCCATCCCTCTCCTATCCTTAAGAGTCCGGCGGGCCGAATTTCTCTTACAAACGTAATACCGAAATTAATCGTAATTCAAACACAATTTAATCAAATTCTGTTATTATTCGGAATTCGGAAACCTCGTATTAGGAATACGAGGTTCCTACTCTACCATATCGTCCAAACTACTTCACTGGAAATAAATGTAAGCAAATGCAATTCTTGATGAATTTACCGAGTTTGTAACAATTTTCCGGTCTTTTATTTCCAGTGAAGTATTAGTAGACGAAATAATACCGTAGAAACCTAGATTAATGGTATCCAAATCCGAATAATAACATAAGTTGATAGAATATTGTCTAGATTACGATTTATTTCGGTATTACATTATTGGAGGCAATTCAAGCTCCGCCGGACCCATAAGGCCGACATCCTAAGGAGAGTTGATTGAATGATATAAGTAGATTTTGGGTTGTACGGTCTTTAAGAAACGAGTCTAATCCTACATAAAAACTCGGCAATACATCGATGACTACTCTGATGTAGTAGATTTCATGGACAGCGGTGATTTCTTCTTCATCATCAGCTAAAGGACATCCACTACTCCTCCGTCTTCCCTCATAAACATCCACAAGGACCGGCTATTTGCCACTTTGGTGACTTCTTACCATGAGGTTAACTACTTCAACAAAATACTCATTAACTATTTTTAATGCCTACTGCATACTTATTTTTCTACTAAAGATATAATATACAATAATGTTCGCAAAATATGGTTCCCGCGGGAAGCAGAATTACTGCTTCACTTATAAACACTAATGAACTACACGAATGAATATTTCTCTAGATAAAAGCGAAGCTGTTCTACAAAGCAAAACTTTTCAATACTGTGTCGCTACATATTTTAGTGGGAGACGGTAACTTGTCGAACTTATCTTGGAGAGGACTAGTGTTGGGAAAACACTGGGGTCGATATCGATATAACTTTACTATAATAAGAATATTTAATGAATAATCGTCCAGAATATTAGTACCTCTGTACCCCTTGTGGAATACAGAACTCCTTACTTGATGTATTATGAAGATGAAAATTTATTTTATTTATATTTTATGTCAAGTATCACAATGCGTGCCTTGGATAAACCTTTAGCGATGACGTGGAAGCTATCATTACTTCTTATATTTTGTTTGTAGAAGATCCTTTTGCTTTTTATAGAAAAGCGCTTAAATTTCGCTTTAATTATGATAGTATAAGATGCAAGTAATAAAAACAAAGAAACTATAACATTACATAGATTAATTAGATATATACAGAAACTTTCCCTACTACGAAATCCTCAGTCTCAGACCGAAGTATCAATTATTCTAGGAATAATGTTAATTTAAATGTTAGTGCACTTATCAAATAACTACGTTCCTAATACATAAATGTTTTTTTATCAATCATATTTTTATCATAAAATAACAAATTATGAATCAAGAAACAATAAGTTTCATGTAGTTTACATTAAATGAAGTTCACCTATTAATTGAATTTATAAGTTTTCAAAAAAATAATTATTATAAACTCCACACCATAAAATGGAAAATGCATTACATTGTTAATATCTGTTTTAAAAGACAAAAGATGTTCATTGCCTTGAAATTAACAACATAGAAATCGATATTTTACTATCGTATCGACAACTTTCACATCCTCATTTTTCCACCTATGTACCTCTCCCATTTAGTACGTACAGAACTTTGGCCCTAATCTTCGGAAATAAACTCTACTTATCCAGAGTGTACTTGAGAAAGAAATTTATGTGACAATCGTTGGACCTTTTTCAATCTCTGCAACCACCCTTTTATATTGAGCCTCATCTATTCATATTGACCCTCGCTGGTACTATAGATACGGTCAGGAGTATGCCGAAATCAGTATTGGTTATGAAGGTTATTGATAAAAATCCTTTAGTAAAAGAAAAGCATAATCATTCAACATAATCGAAACTAAAAAATGTCACACTAAAAGTTTGAAAATACCTAAAAACGTCTTCGAATATTGAATTAACGATTTGGGTTAATCATTACTTGATTGCTTGGTATTATTAAGCTGTATTTGCTTAATTGCTGATTTCTGTTGAAATTTTCAATGGATAGGTACCTAATAAACCTTTACGAATAAGCGTATGATTTTTTCGTGACTACATTATTTTTTCTTGTTATTATTGTTCTTTAAATTTTATTTTAAAGTACTTTGAAGCGGCGGTAGCCTAATGGCTAGGACGTTGGACTTGCGATCATGTGGTTGTCAGTTCGATACCCATCCATCACAATACTGAAGTGAACCCTCTCGTAACACAAGCATTTATCTTAAGCACAAGGGGTTAACAAGAATACTAGTAATGTGCGATACGCATTGCTAGTAAGCTTTTTCAAATAACACAAAAACATAATATACATAACATACTAAGTATACAGCAATAATATAAATATAACTGACAAAACTCACGACAATATAAAAAACTAAAAACGTCAGCCAACATCACTAATTTTTTTTTTAATAGGATAGGATACGAGCAGACGAATCGCCTGATGGTAAGCGATTACCACCGCCCATGGACACTCGCAACACCAGAGGAGTCACAAGTGCGTTGCCGACCTTTTAAAAGGGGATTGAGCCCACGGTAACCTCACTCACTCGGCGAAACACAACGTAAGCGTTCTTTAACGCCGGTTTTCTGTGAGGCCGTGGTATCACTCTGGTCGAGCCTCATAGGCTCAAAACAATAATATTCATGCATCGTGTGAAAAAAATTAAATACCAGACTGCATGTATGTAAACGCTGGTCCGCCCAATTTCAAAATTGAAACGAGAATAACGACTTCTCATTTATTAAAATCCATCAATCTGATCGGGTAAAACGAGAGAATTAAGTGTACCTACATACATAACGTACCATTACGCCTATATCCTTGAAAGGTTGGGTAGAGGTACACCTCTGACTAAAATGGCCAGTTTTTATGTCATAATTATAATGATCCACGAACACAATGAGTTAATTCATTATTTTTATGATATTGTGTGCAGTGTGACTATGACTGTATCAAAAACCTTTTTTTCTTTCTTTCTTTCATATATGGCTTCATAAAGTGTGACTTCTTTTTTTACTTATCTATCTAGATGTTAGTATATTGTTCATATTTTTCTTTCCATTTTAAATATTAATGTTAGTTTTTATAATAACCACATTCTGTATTTTCTTAAGAATCATCAGCACATTGCCCTCGTTATTTAACTTCTCTATAATATAATTATATAGTTGGTTATACATTTACTAATTCTGACCCTGTAATGTGTAACCATTTATTATCTCAAATGAAGACAAAAAGGTGACCTCTAAAAGGCGTGTGTAGCCGTATGTAGCTGTGTATCTGTGAATCATATTTTGATTCATCAAACGTGGTGATTTTAGCGGCCCTGCTCCAGACAGTCATGATTTCGTAATGTCAAATCCTGGATTAAAACCACTCCGCCATCACTAGCTATTGGGTAAAATTATGAAAACTGAAATTTATATTGCAAATTTTATAATCATGAGATTATTTCCTGTATTGCAGTTCATAAAGCCTATTAAATCAAATTTTGCTTTAAATAAATGTTAATTAATCTGACAAATTAATTTAATTATTCAGATTCTATTATGATTCCAATAATAATGTATTGTTTTATTGCAATTGTTTTGAGGTTATTAATACAGTACCTCAGTTAAATCAATCGGTATTATAATTATAATTCATTAGGATTTTCTCCTGTATCGTGGGTGCGTTTACAAACAAAAATTGTCACATACACAGACGCCCAGACCCGGAACAACTACCTGCAAATTATACAAATATCAGCTCCGTTTGGGGATTGAACCCAGAACACGATAGCTCAGCCACTACGCCAAACGTGTCGTCAACATATAATTATAATATCATCTAAAGGATGATGCTAACAACAAAATAAATATGCAACAAAAAAAAACACAAAAAGATAACAAAATGAATTATAGAATATCCTTCCATCTTACGAATTATTTGGCAATTGATTTATTGATGCGGCAATCAGAAAAAATGTGGAATGCGCTACCCGAATGGGTCTTCCCTGATAGATAAAATCTGGGTGTCTTTAAATCACGAGTAAATCAGTTTCTTCTAGGCAAGCGCGCTCCATCATAGAACACAGTGTCGCTTAACATCAGGCAAACTGGCGGTCAAACGTAAGCCTATCAAGAATATTAAAATAAATAAATAAATCACAGCTACTGACCGACAGATCTTTTATTAGATGTGGCATTACCGTTGTATGGGAGCCGAAAATCCTCATTTACTGTCTACCACCTTGGAAAAAGGCAGGGTGTATTGGTGCCGTGCCGACTTACAATCGCACTTACCATCCCTCGCCGTATAGCCTAGAGGTTCGTGCATACACACCTCTACTTGAAACCCTTAAGGGTTGCAAGCGTGATAGTATATTCACGTTATGTTTCCAGCCTATATCGGAGACATGTGAATTGGCTTTGCCAATTAATTGGATAGCGCAGATCAGATTTTAATAGACTGAAAGCCAATCAATTGAACTACTAATATTGTTGTTAATATTATTAATATCAGATCATATATGAGGTCATCAATCAAATATATGTATATTGCGACGCAACCTTCGTATCCGAGAGGTTTTGACAGCGGCATGTGAAGCCACACTAGACCGGCCCGGCATGGTTTTACCTTTTTTTATGGGCAAACGAGCAGACGGATCACCTGATGGTAAGAGATTACCGCCGCCCATGGACACCCGCAACACCAAAAGAGGAGTCACAAGTGCGTTGCCGACCTTTAAAAGAGGATTGGGCCTCCGGTAACCTCACTCACTCGGCGAAACACAACGTAAGCGTTGTTTAACGCCGATTTTCTGTGAGGCCGGATATCCCTCCGGTCGAGCCGGCCCATTCGTGCCGAATCATGGCTCTCCCACGTGATACCTAAACTTAATTTGTACCTCAGGGGAGCTGTTCCCAGATTGTGAGATTTTTTTTAAATCTTAATTTAATGTAATGTGAATAGTGTAATGTAAAAATGAGGTAACGTATTCCTAGCAAGTTGTTGTAACTCTAACAAAATCCAAACCCTTAAATAATCCAAATAGTTTTGTAATAAATATGTCCAGTACAATTTTTGGGTTTACTTACGAAATTCATTGTTTGGATTTGTGCCCAGTTAATAGCAATAGTCTGGCCTTTTAAAAAAGGGACCTAAACATACTGGTGAACTGTGGGTGTACATTAGTACACCTCTGTCTAACCCTTCCGGAAATACAAATGTGATAGTAAATATAATGACACTACCTTCCTGAAAATCAATATCACGAACAATTCGCTCAGAAGCCACCACAACACAGTAAAATTAGTGATCGTATCATAATAATCGTGATGGTATCGTAATATAGTGGTATCGTAATAATACGATCGCCATTTCCACTGCACGATTCGCCTTCCGAAAAAATACCGGAATAAGGACCGGAGAATTTTGTTACTCGTGAAACCTCCTGAGTTCAAATCTAAGGCTCCTTTGACTTTTAGTAGGCTTTTATTTATAGATAATTAATTAATAATCACCATCTTTTTTTATGGGATAGGAGGGCAAAAGAGCAGACGGCTCGCCTGATGGTAAGCGATTACCGCCGCCCATGGACACCCGTAACACCAGAAGAGTTCACGTAACACCGTAACACCACAAGTGCCTTGCCAGCCTTTTAAAAGGGGATTGGGCCTCCGGTAACCTCACTCACTCGGCGAAACATTACGTAAGCGTTGTTTGACGCCGGTTTTCTGTGAGGCCGTGGTATCGGTGGTTTGACGACACGATTGGCGTAGCGGTTGAGCGATGGGCTTCTGCGCCACGTGTTGTGGGTTCGATCCCCACACGGAGCAAATATTTGTATGATCTACAGGTAGTTGTTCCGGGTCTGGGCGTTTGTGTATGTGAGAATTTGTGTTTGTAAACGCACCCACGATACAGGAGAATATCCTAGTGTGGGCAACGTTTAAAAAAAAAAAACACTCCGGTCGAGCCGGCTCATGCGTGCTAAAGCATGGCTCTCCCACGTAAGATCATAATCTAATCTTAAACGGTGAAAGAAATCATTATCAGGAAACCTATATGCTTAAGAGATTTCTCACCGGCGCGGCAACGTGGCGGAGGCTAATGTCTGCCAATCGGCTCTATCATAGTAGAATACAGCTTACACCGTTCAATGGGAACATTCCAGTTCAAAGTTCAAATTTTTTGCGTTTATAAAATGTTATATATAAAAACATATTTTTTTTAAGTTTCTTAACATTATAAGCAGTGATAGCCTAGTGGTATGACCGTTGGACTGCCAAGTCAAAGGTCTCGAGATCGAATCCAAGGCACGCACCTCTGACTTTTCGAAGTTATGTGCGTATTAAATAGTTAATTATCACGCGCTTAAACGGTGAAGGAAAACATCGTGAGGAAACCTGCATGCCTGAGACATTTTCTCAATGGCGTGTGAAGTCTGCCAACCCGGACTAGGCCAGCGAGGTGGACTATAGTCTAATCCCTCTCATTCTGAGAGGAGACCCATGCCCAGCAGTGGGACAGTATAATGCGTTGATTATGTAATAAAACGTTATTGAGTCTAGTTGCACGGTTCCAAAAAGTTGATCAACAGTGCTCTTCCTTTAAATTTTTTATTAATTTATCTAGTTCAGATACATAAATGTCTTATCAATGTGTTAGATTAATCTTGCTGATGATCATGTTAACTTGATGTTAAAAGTATTTAATAATGATGATAAAGCTGGGTGTCTACTTAGACATACTACATATAAATGAGGTAAACGATATTATAAAACAATGGAGACACCACGTAAATGTTGACATTGATGATGTTAATAAATTCTTCATCACAAGGTCCAACTTTTGCAAAATACTGGGAACTCAAGAATAAGACACTAATTAATCAATTAAATAATACTTTTCCGTCCGCCGCCAAAGAGTGGAATTCAACAAACCAAAAGGAATTATTGTTTTTCATCCGATGTCACAGCGTAAAAGTGAATTCGGTACCGCCTCGGAATACCGAAATGGAAAACAATTTGCAATCAGACTTTCCTTCGGTGAATAAATTAAAAGTTGACGGCATTAAATTAGAGGTTTTCGAATAATTGAGACTGTTGCCCGCAAGGTGGTTGGGTGTACGTGCCTTTAATTTGTGAAACAAAATCCAGTACAGTTGAAGCCGCGCATCAAAGGTTCTGCACTATATTTATCTCTTTCTATAAGCATCAAAAATTGCTCTAACGAAAGTATAAGTTTGATTTAAAATCAAACTAGTATTTGTAGTCTAATTTATATTTAGAGAGTACCTATGAGAAAACGTGATTATAAACTAAAAAGTTAAGTTTTTTTCTAAAAAAAATATGCAGCTATACTATTAAAATTTTCGGATTTTGCTCTTTTAAATTTTTTATGATTCTAGGTTTAAATTCTTTTCTACATAAATGGACCACGTGTTTTCACGTGTTGCTTAGGCAAGGAGTGCTCGGAATCAAGGTCAAGATCATGTTGCATGGGACCAACAGGGCAAGAACGGTCCCAAGAAGCCTCAGCCTGACCACATCCTGGTTACGGAGCCCAAGGACGAGCCCGTCCCACTGGAGCCGACCAGCTCCGCTCGCTGGCGCCCGCGCCGCTGCCGCAGTCTGTCCCCGCAGTTGCTTAGGTGTAAGCTAATTAATAAAAAAACAAAAAAAATACCATGGACATAATGAATTATTTATCAGATACTAGCTTCTGCCCGCGCTTTGTCTGCGTCCGACTTGGATAAAAAGTAGCCTATGTGTTATTCCAGGCTATAATCTATCAGTGTACCAAATTTTATCCAGATCCATTCAGGTGTGAAAGAGTAACAATCATCCATACATCCATACTCACAAGCTTTCACGTTTATAATATTAGTAAGGAAAGGATATAATCAGTCCTGAGCGAAACAGATAAACAAACGCTCACACGACTATCAAATTGATCCTATAAGGGTTTCGTTTTTCTTTTTGGGTTATGGAACCCTAAAAACTTTTGTTGTATGAATCCGGAAAGTTTCTGTATAAAGTATGGTCGGCGCGTGGGTCGAAAACGGAGCTTAAAAATACGGGAGTAACATTCAACAATATTGTCTTCTTGCTATTTTTTACACGCCAATATTCTCCGAAGTCTAGACGGTAACTGACTGACTGCCTCGTTAGTCTAGAGGTCCCAAGCGCGACTGCTACGCTAGAGGCTCAGGGTTTGATTTTCAGGTCGAGAAAAGTGTTATTGGCCTTTTCTACGACATTTTCAGTAGCAGCTCAAAGTTTGGGATTTGTGCTCCATTAATGGTAATAGGCTCACTCCCATGGGACCTTAAAATACCGGCAAACTGTGGGTGTACATTACATAGTACGCCTCTGCCTAACCCTCCGGGGTATACAGGCGTAATGGTAAGTTATGTTATGTTAAGCCGGTATGTATATGTCCCTTGAAAAAGGGGGGCCAGCTATATTATCATTTACCAGGTGAACTGTGTGCGTGAATATATATTTGCCTAATCTTTGGAGATACGGGCTTGAAGGTATTTATTTTGGGTTTCTATTTAAATTATATATCGGTGACTTAAATCTAAATCATAACTAAGTCACGATCACTGAGTCTATATAATAAAAAACCTATGTTCATTATTTCTTCTAGGCCTCATGGTTTGCATAAACGACATCTATTGAAAGTTTTAGGAACAACATCGACAGAGTTTAGGACGAACTTTAGTTTTAGAAGGGGTGTTTGCATTCCGAGATAGATGTCACTGTCTCACAATTTGTGTACATTCTGTAAGTTCTAATAATGCAATTAATAAGTTATCTAATGCAAGTTAATCTAAGCTTCTAATAGGGTGCCAAAGCATAATCTCTGCTTTCGGTAATAAAGTACCTTATTTTATATAATTATCTCTCACTAATTTGCTGTAATACTGAAAACAATAAACTATTACTCCATTCTATACCAATCAAATATGAGCCAAATATTGAACTATTATGCCACTCCAATTTTTCAATATTTGGACTTTTTGTAAGTGTATACTGGTTACCTTTCACAGAAGAACACTAATTATTGATAGGTAAATTAACTAGAATAGTACTGCAGTAATATAAAAGCGCTCTCTTCACGATTTTATTTAAACCTTTCATGCATTACCTTTGCTTGATACTTGACAAGTCCTGCCATCTAGCGGTAGCATTCAAAGTTATGATTTCCGAGAGGGGTGCGAAGTAACGTAGAGGGCACCTTACTTTCCCTTTTAGTTCTCGAATTTTACCAAAGATGCTTCTTAATACAGTTTTCTTTTTAAGATCTCAGAGATTATTTTCAGAATTTTTAACCTTTAGGTATTGATTAATGGCTTAACATAAATTGCTTGCAATATGCGAATGTTTGTCTGATTATATTCATGGTAACTCCATTCGCATTTTGAAACGAAGATCAATGCAAATTATAGCTTTTGTAATTTTTAATATTGACGTGAAACAAGCGATTGACGAACATATTGTAATTCTAGTAGTAGTTACACATAGGTAATAAATCCCTTTGTCTGGTGTCGTCAACCTGGTAAGGAGGTCGAATCTGGATGAGTGGTTTTCGGATCATGAGATCCGCTCTGTAAGCCTTTTAATTTTCTAAGGAAGCAGATTCCATGATCCTTTTTGACCAACCGTTCCTCTCTCTTTCAAATAGATACTCTAAGAAACTCCTAAAAGTCATTACCATAACAATTAAGTGACTTAAATTCTACCTTTAAGCCGAATAATAGAAGAACATCAATTATAAATTTTATAATTTTCAACAAAATTAACACTGCACAAAACATAAACAGAGGAAATACGTCATCACTCACAATTATGTGACGTCTAATAATACTGGAACAATACAATGCTGAATTTAAAAAAATGGTTGATTCATCCTGCATTTTGTTATAAATGGACTCATGATAACAAATAAATAATGGGATGATAAATTAAATAATATTTTGATAAATCATCCTCAACGTACTTACTGTCCCACTGCTGGGCATGGGTTCTCAGAAGCTAGTCACCATCGCGCCTGTAACTTTAGCCGAAGTCAAGAAAATTTCTCTTTCTCTATCTTAGTTAGAGAAAGAGAAATTTTCGTTCGTTAGTTCTCTATCTTTCGTATCTTTAGTTATTTGTTACTCACTTGTGGCCTGTCTAAATGATCTAGGACCTTTGGTCCTGTCTGTATGCATCACTTTGAACGGAAACAAAAATATTTTCTTTTCTGTCAATTTTGCCCACGATGGAACGGAGAAGATGTATGCGTTTAGGGTAATAAGCTGTTTGTTTGTTTGTAAGAAAGTTGGTCACTATCCTCCTAGTCTATTCCTAACAAAATTGGGAATGACTTCCAGACACACGAACTATCATACCATCACGACTGTATCATCACGCCCCGTTGGGTTAGGCACAGGTGTACTAATTACACACACAGTTCGCCAGTATATTTTTAGGTCCCATGTAATAGGGGGCGAGCCTATTGCTATCAACCGGCCACTAATCGAGACTCCAAGCTGCTACTGAGAATTTCATAGAAAAACCTAATAACACTTTGCTCGACCTGTGGATCGAACCCAGGACCTCTAGCATAGCAGTCGCGGTTGGGACCACAAGACTAATGAGCCAGTCCTCACGAATTAGACATTTCCAATCCAGTTTCTGAGCAGTCTCGATATCCTAAGGATAAATAAATGACCAGACTTTTCTTTTAACTATTTACGATTGTCAATATAAGAGTTCTCTTTATGTGCTAATGAATTGTCACTTATTCATGACTGTTTGCGTATTTTATCCAAAAATGTAGTTATTACTTATCTACGAGTTGGTATTTTTGTAAAATCGCCAAACTGAACGAGACTGCGATATTCTCGTAGTTCACAAACGACCTATTTCCTGGATAACTCGAAGTGATATCCAGAAGCGTTTTTCACGCCAGAAAATATGGCATAGTAGACACTTGCAAACAAAATTCCAGAGACATACGAGCTAACGCACCCATTTTATCTGGCGTTCAATACGTCAACAGTTGAACCGTGTCCAAGCACACTCAGGTTTGGCACTGGAATACGCGGTTTCATTTCCTCCTGACCTCTTTGGAACGATCCTGGCAAAGCGAATGATTAGTCGTTTGGGTCCCCTGAATTGTTTACGCGCGTTTTGACTTCCATTTGCAGAACAAACACCACACTTTTGCGTTAGTGCTATATTTGTGGAGCAAGTACAGTCGACAACAAAGGGATATACAGACACCTAACGACGTCTGTGTTTGACAAAGATTTTATTATAATATATGACAAAATCATGTCTCAAAACGCATTGTTAGCTGTTTATAACATTTTAGTGGATAAAGTATCCGGTGGGATACTTTATCCACTAAAATATTAAAGATGTCATGCATCATTGCCAAATTTAATAAAAAAATAACTTGATTCGAAAATTTTCAAGCATAACTCTTTTTAACTAACATTACAATCAACCTACCACAGTATAAGCGAGACACAATTCACTAACACTACAATAGCCATCCACACGCCAGCTATCGGTTAAGCATTTGTCTCGATATTTTAGTGAATAAAGTATCCGGTGAGATACTTTATCCACTAAAATATTGAGACAAATTAAAGATGACATGCATCACTGCCAGATTTAATAAAAAATAACTTGATTCGAAAATGTTCGTGCACAACTCTTTTTAACTAACATTACATTAAAGCAAACACAGTATAAGCGAGACACAATTCACTAACACTACAATAGCCATCCACACGCCAGCTATGATTAACAGTATCATTCTTCACTAGTGGAAGTTAATGACGTCATTCTTTGTTACACTATAGCTGGCCGAAGTGGAAAACGGCTATAATTTACGGCGGTATCGCCTCAGTCCACTCGCTCTGATCCCACTAACGTATCGGTCGCCATTCAGTGTTACGAGCTCATTTACCATACAAGTCGGGTGCTCTGATAAGAGGTTTAAGAACTCGTTTTAAAGTTTAGACAGACTTACCATCACGCTTGTATTCTCCGAAGAATGAAGCAGAGGTATACTAGTGTAAACACACAGTTCGTCGGTACATTTCGGTCCCGTATCGGAGCGAGCCTTTTGCCATTAACCGGGCACAAACCCAGACTTTAAATTACTGCTGAGAATCTTATAGAAAACACAATAAAACTTTGCTCGTACCTAGGAATCAAACCCAGGACCGCTAGCATAGCAGTCACGCTTACTAATGAGGCGGTAATAATAATAAGCAATGCAAATGAGAATTCATAAAAAAATCTTATACATTTTTGCGCGATCTGCTATGTGCGTCACGAAATAATTCTGTCGTAGCTTATACAACTGTACTATTGTACTGAAACAATAGCTGAAGACGAGATAACGCGATGACAAAATTATGTTTTGGCATGCATGTTAACTCGCTGGTAACTGAAACCAGGATCTCACGCTTAACATGTGGCCTACGCAAATGTTCCACTAATCTGGTATCGTCGTGTGACGGGTTGTTTAAATCCCTAGATTATGATCGACCTACCCAATGACTGATGCATGCGTGCCGTCAGATAGGACTGGCCTACTCAAAGCCACTTTGGCTCTTTCTTCAAAAGACCATTTCAGACATTGTCTTGCATTGTAACTCACATATTTGCTACTAAGTAATATACTATGTCTGAACTTTAAATGAGACCATGATTTGTTTCGGTGTTTCATCTCAGAGGTCGTCAGTTGGGAAATTCCGGTGCCATCTAGTTAAAAAAAAAACATTTTTTTAAACATTGCCCCACACTGGGATTTTCTCCTATATCGTGGGTGTGTTTACAAACACAAATTCTCACATACACAAACGCCAAAACAACTACCTGTAGATCATACAAATGACGACACGTTTGGCGTAGCGGCTGAGCGATCATGCTTCTTTGCAACGTGTTGTGGGTTCGATCCCCACATGGAGCAAATATTTGTATGATCTTCAGGTAGTTGTTCCGGGTCTGGGTTTTTGTGTTTGTGAGAATTTCTGTTTGTAAACGCACCCACGATACAGGAGAAAATCCTAGTGTCGGGCAAAGTTTAAAAAAAAAAATTGCTCCGTGTGGGGATCGAACCCACAGCACGTGACGCAGAAGCCAATCGCTCAGCCGCTACGCCAAACCTGTCGTCATTGACATTGACTGTACACGTGTCCTTAAAAGATCTGTTTACAGAAATAAATAACATTTAGTCATGTAACACCCACACATGGTATATGACCAATGGATCAATGGACCAAGAAATAATTTCGGTAACAAAAATGAAGTATCTATTTCTAATTCCGTTGAACTACTTGTTGATTGATATCAACAGGTCCGAATAAATAATATAATGATATAGATATTTCTGCGTCCATGTTTTCATATATTATGATTTTCCTCCGTACTTTGTAATTGAGGAAAATATTTACGTGGAGCTAAAGACGAGACTTTTTCTGCACTATTATTTATATCCTGTATGAAAAAACGACAAGAAACGAGCTACATGTCTAGTTATACTGAACCATTATAAGCTGAACTCACATTCTATGGCTTTCCAGAAAATTATCCAGATTTTATTGGAAATGAAGCGTGACAATTGTAATACGTCCATGAATTATATTCTTCATAAAAAGTGGTAAATTTAGCCCTCCAGGGCTCTCGTGATTTCTTTGCCTTTTTAATATTTTTATACAAAACTGTTTAACAAATAATTTTAGTTAAAGCCATGTCAGTCACTGTAGATAGAAATACACTTACTACTATATAATAATAAATTTGAATATAAATTAATAAATATGGTTAAGTGTCAAAGTGCTCCTCCTCACTCCTACTTATTAATTTAGCTGTGCCCGACAGGGTCCATAATTATTTCTCTCTATTATTAAATAAAATAAAAATATGAAATAATAATAAACTTGATAGACGGCCCGCAGTGGCCGATCGAATTGAAATAGAATTAATCCGTACTGTTCTGACAGGCACGCATGTTTATCTGGCAATTGCTAAACAGGGCAGCTTACGTATGGATACTGCCTTTGTTTTTATTTTTTTATTCTTGATAGGCCTACACTTGAACACCAGTTAGCCTGTTGTTCAGCGACACTGCGATTTACGATGGAGCGCGCTTGCCTAGAAGAAACCGATTCACTCGTGATACCCAAATTATATCTATCGCGGGAAGACTAACCCGAGAAGCGCATTCCACATTTCAACGGTACGCATGATAAAAGTGGACTTATAGCGTTTTGATCAGTAATGTTTTTAGAATGGGCACCATGAATCGATGTGGCTTTTTCATACCTGACGAAGAAAAAAAATCAATCAGTCATTATATTTAAACAACATGTAATATGGGGCGAACCTATTGTCAGGTACAAATCCAAACTCCGAGCTGCTACTTTCTGAGAATATCACAGAAAAACACAATAGCACTGCTCGTCCTAGGAATCGAACCCAGGAACACTAGCGTAGCAGTCGCTCTAAGGACCTCTAGACTAATGAGGCAGTAATTCAATATACTTTTTTTTTTAATATAAATGAATCTAAGCGTCGTCTCTATACACATACGGATGCAGAAACACAATAAATAAGAACAATCGACTAGATTATTATTTAATAGGAATTTTAATAAGCAAAATCACATGTTAATGTTAAACAATCATTGTATAATAAAACAGGATTATTACACTATTCAGATAATTCAGCAGAAGGTTCACATGATGGGTCGATTAGCATAATAGTTTTTCTTCGAAATGTTTTTCGCTGAGGGTCGATTACCACATGGAATAGATATTACTAGTTCTTCCGATATAGGAGAAAATCCTATAGCTACTGTTGGTGTTTTTTATTGATAATGTCGGCAGAGGAGCAGACGCGTCAGCTGATGGTTAGCAGTCATTGTCGCACATAAACACCTGTAATAGGTATCAGAGGAGTTGCTGAAGCATTGCCGAGCCTTAAGAGCACCTATGTCGTCTCGTTTTTTAGTTCTTGATAGGCTTATGCTTTGCCGCAGTTTACTGCCAGTCATTTCACCATCAGTTTACCTAATGTTAAGAAATACTGCAATCTACAATGGAGTGAATAGGAGTAACGCTTTCTGCATGAAACTCTTCATCTCAATACCTAATGAGAGCCTCTGCAGGTGTGAGTCGAAGCTCTTGGCTACTGTTTATTATGATTTTAACTGCCTTCTTAGTCTAGTCACTAAAATACCGACTAAAAACCTTAAAAGCCTTTTCTTGTCATAGTCAAGGCCAGGCATCTCAAAATCTTGTTTTCTACGAATTTAACCTTCTGTATGTTTTACTTTACAACTTACAAATTGTGAATTTTTACTTTACAAATTGTGAATTATTGTCTAATAAGTGTCTGACAGCTACCGGCACGACGATTGTAAAAAAATTGTCATCTCATTCTTTACAGGTACAAAAGTATTTAACTCAGTTTTGCGTTCCCTATTATCGTGTTTAATAATTCAAATAAATTACGAGTTCATTTCATACACCTGCAAACGTAAACAACAACAATATAACCTATAAACTTGGTGACACAACTTCGTAATTTAGATTTCAAAGTCCTTTTGTTTTCTTATAATCCCTTTGATTTATCTGTACTTCTACCTATTAACCTCCCTTTCACTTATTCTCAACTCTCTTTATATTCTTTAATCATGTTGACCCGCAAAGCCTCTGCTCGCCAGGAGGAGTCCAAACTCCAACTGGCTTTGAGCGAACTAAAGGCATCCAAGGAGTTGTGTGATCAAATGAATAGGGAAAGAGATGACAATGAGAGGGAACTAATAGAAATTTTAGATAAAAATAAAACTCTAAAATATGAAATGTCAAAGTTGCATGAACAATGCATCAAGGCAATAGATACCCGAGACAGACTCCAACTCGTTGTTGATGGATTTGAACAGTGTAGCATTGAGTATGAACAAGCTCTTGATCGTGTACATTTTCTTGAACAGCAGCTACATGAGGCCAATGGTAAAATTTTGCAACTCGAGACCGAACAACATAACATCACAGCCTCTATGAATCAGAGCCTCTTCAACGAGTTGGTTGTTAGTGCTCCCAGCTTAGTTTCTACTGCAGGTATTACAAAACCCGTATGCACAATAGATTTAACTTGTAGTGACACATCCAAGAACTCAGTCAGGGTAGTTAAATGCAGTAGGAATAAGTTCAAAAAATATGTAAAAATAAATAAATACATCAGAAAGACACAAAAATTAGTAAAAAGACAAAAGTTTTTCATTAAAAATGTTAAATTAAATAGAGAAAGATTACAGTTATTAAATAAATTAGACATATTATCATCAAAATTACAAAATAATGTAATAAAATATAAAAAAAATACAAAAAATCTAGAATTGGAGATTGAAAGCCTTCATGAAAAATTAGAATCAATGACTAATAAATATAAAAGCTCAGAAATGCAAATGAAGGAGTATATGCTGGCAATGAATGAGCTAGTGGGTTCGGCTCGCACCTCCACTGTTGAGTGCTCACAACCTGAGACTAAAACCTGCTCTTTAAATCATCAGCCATCACTGGCTTCTTCATCAGTTGACGACTCCTCCATCGTGCATAATGTACATAACAACTTGACTAGTGTTAATAGTCCCAAAAAAAACCCAGTACAATCCCATGTAGAAACCATTTGTAAGCCAAATATTGTAATATTTAGTGATGAAATTGGTAAACATATGGGCCAGTTACTATCAAACTCCTGCAAGGAATATTCTATTCTTAACTATTGTATGCCAGGTCGAACTTACATTGAAATTTTAAAAAAAGTTATTAATTTTAACTTCCCTCTGGGTACAACATTAATAATTTTAGCTGCAAATAGAGGAGACATGCACAAAAATGACCTTCTCCCATATTATGATTCACTAAGTAAACTTAATGTAAGTAAAATTATAATGTTTACACTGCCATATAGCTACAGATTGCCACAGGTAGAAAATGAATCTAGATATAAGACTAATTTAACACTGCATACATTGACATATAATAATGATCTTTTTCACGTGATAGACACTAACAATTTTGTTAGCAGATATTTTTACACGACAAAAGATAGGTACTATCTTTCATTATATTGTAAGAAACAGATAGCACTGTCGCTGTCATATTATTTTATGATTTCAGCCAAGAATTTGGCTAATACAGATGTTGTTTCTATTGAGCAATCATCTGATATTTATATTGACCCAGCCAATGATTTGGCTAGCCACAGTTTTGACATTTCAAATAATTTAAATTAGATATGAAGACAATAGAGACAACCTCTTGCATTGACTTACTGCAGAAAAATGAAAATTTAGGAAATACTTTTACACCACATTATTCTTCAATAGTGCATAAAAAAGGTGATATAATCAAGCTGGTTCACCAGAATATACAAGGAATGATGAATAAAGATTTAGAAATTGAATTATTTATGAACTATAATAACATTGACATTCTTTGTATTACCGAACACTGGTTAAAGTCTCACCAAATCATGTTTAACTACAGTAATCACCAGGTTGGTAGTTCGTTTAGCAGGGAGAATGCCATTCATGGTGGCTCCTTAATCCTAGTTAGTAATCAACTTAAATTTAAGGAACGCAAGGATATAGTGAGCCTCTCTGTTGAGCGAACAATTGAGATAGCCAGTGTGGAATTAGAGCGGTTTATTGTATTAAGTGTGTACAGACCTCCTTCAGGATTGTATGATTCCTTTGAAATGATAATGGATGAAGCACTTCACAAAGCTAGTAAATGTAATAAATGTATCTTAATATGTGGTGACTTTAATGTCAATTTATTGGAAAATTCAGGATTAACTAATAAGATTAAAAACCTTTTCCTGTCATACAATCTTACTAACTTATTTCTGGAGCCAACTAGAATAACAGCTTCTACTGCCACATGCTTAGATAATATATACACAGATGTTATACCTAACTACAAGAAAATTATTAATATGTTAGATTCTGACCACACCGGACAGATGATTAGTATCCAGAATCGGAATATGGAAGTGGTTAAAATGGATATCATTGTTAACCCAAAAACTGCAGGTCGTTTGGAAATGTTTAAAACTAAACTTATTAATACATTGCCGTTATTGCCTTATGAGCATGAACCCAATAAATGTTACGAGACCTTTTTTAAAGCATACTGTACACATTTTGATTCCACTTTTGTACCTAAGACGATCACGGTAAATGGAAATGTTTCTTTCAGTGAATGGGCAACCACAGGTATTCATATAAGCAGAAAGCGTCTTTATGAGCTATACAATGAACGAATCTATGTTAACACTCCTGATTTTAATATCTATGTTAGAAATTACTCAAAATTATTCAAAAGAGTGTGTTGTATAGCCAAGTCCCGTTATATAAGTTCTAAAATAAGAAACAGTAATAATGTAATTAGAATGACATGGAATATTATTAATAGTGAAACGGGAAGAATTAGTAGACGAAATAGTGACTACAGTCTTAAAATAGATGATAACATTGTAACAGCCGACACACAGGTTGCTTCAACATTTGAAAATTTTTTTGCAAATATACCTATTTCGACCACTAAATCGCTGAACTCGTCCCCCACTGTTGCTGAATCTTTACTTAAAGAAAATGTTAATGTATGTAATATTGAATTTCAATTTTGTCATGTCAATTGCAGAGATATAATAAAAACGTTTAATACTTTAAACATAAAGAAGACTGCAGACTTATGGGGTCATTCTGTTGACGTTGCCAAATCCATTATAGAGGTCGTAGCACCTACCCTAGCCATTATTTTTAATAAGTGTATTGACTGTGGTAAATTTCCTGATCTTATGAAAAATAGCAAGATAATTCCTTTGTTTAAATCAGGTAGCACATCTGACCCAACTAATTTTAGACCTATCTCAGTGTTACCTACATTTAGCAAAATCTTTGAAAAACTAATGTTGGATCAAATGCAAAGGTTTTTTTATAAAAATAAATTATTACATAGTAAGCAGTTCGGATTTACAAAGGGCCGTTCGACAACCGATGCCGGTGTTGAACTTTTAGGCCACATATATAGTGCTTGGGAGAATTCATACGATGCTTTGGGTATTTTCTGTGATCTGTCCAAAGCATTCGACTGCGTCCTTCATGAAACTCTAATCAGGAAATTGCACCACTATGGTGTTAGGAACGCTTCTCTGAATCTTCTTACATCGTACCTGTGTAACAGGATTCAGAAAGTGGACGTCAATGGAAAGAGATCACCGGGGTCAGTCGTCGCTATGGGAGTTCCGCAGGGCTCAATTCTTGGCCCATTTTTGTTTTTGATTTATATTAATGACTTGCCTTATTTCATAAGGGACAATCATGAGGTAGTGCTGTTTGCAGATGATACTTCTTTGTTATTTAAACTAAAACGCCAACAAATGGCAACTGACGATGTAAACAGCGCTCTCCTAAAAGTAATGCACTGGTTTAATACTAACAACTTGCTATTAAATGAGAAAAAAACTAAATGTATTAAGTTCACGACGTCTAACGTCAGACAGGTGAAAACAAGTGTATTAATAAATAGCAAAGAGTTGGACCTTGTAGACTCTACTTTGTTTCTAGGCATTACTTTGGATGCTAAGCTTCAGTGGGGCCCACATATAGATAAGTTGTCGAAGAAGCTCAGCTCTGCAGCGTACGCCGTGAAAAAAATACGTAATTTAACTGACGTCGATACGGCTCGACTAGTATATTTTAGTTATTTCCATAGTGTGATGTCGTATGGTATTCTGCTGTGGGGGAATGCCGCCGATATACAGTCTATCTTTGTATTGCAGAAAAGAGCCATTCGGTCAATTTATAACCTAAGCCCCAGGTGTTCACTCAAAGAAAAGTTTAAAGAGATTAATATAATGACCGTTATTTCTCAGTATATTTATGAAAATTTATTGTATGCGCACAAAAATATTGATCTCTTCTCTAAATACAGTGATATCCATAATATTAACACTAGAAATAAAGACAGGTTCATTGTTCCTCCAACTAGGCTCCAGAAAATCAGTAAGTCATTTAAGTGTCAATGTATACGCTTTTACAATAAAATCCCAGGTCATTTCCAACATTTAAGTCATAATAAATTTAAGTCATACATTAAGCAAAAGCTTTGTAAAAAGGGTTACTATACAGTTAAGGACTATATGGAAGACAAAAATGCTTGGGATTGAGCTACTCTCGTTAACAGGGTTATTTTTATTAAAGTATTGTGTATTGTGCAGCCACTGATGTTGCATTTAGCATCTACTTATAACAACCCTGTTGGTGTGTATGCGTGGTTGATGGGTCAGGTTTACTTCAATGAAGAGATGCTGCGTGGATTGATACTCAAATTCCTTTAATTTCTAACATTGAAGTTAATACAAAATGCAAGTCACGTCAGTGCCCGTTGTGTCGTTGCGTGTGCGCAAAATTTGTACAGTTTTTTTAAGAAAACCCGATGCGCGTCGCTAGTGTCGCGGTGTCCGCTCTCCCCCGGTCCCCGCATCCTCGCTCGCTTGCGCTGTGATGTCGTCATCGCGGTGATGCGCCCGCACTGATCCGTTGAGAATCGAAGACATGCCCCCGGCCTTGGAAGCACCAGGTTCCAATGGATTTTGGTTTTCGTCGGGGTGCAGCAGCGGGCATATCTTTGGGTAAGATCTTCGTATGACACCCGCCTCTGTTCTGATGGTGGCCACGCGTGATATGCCATCTTTGCCGGCGAACGTCTCCAGTACCCGTCCGAGGCGCCATCTCATCGGGGGTAAGTTGTCGTCCTTGACCACGACGAGAGCGCCAGGAACTAGCGTATCCTGGTCGTACTGCCACTTCGTCCTCTTTTGGAGCTCGGAGATGTATTCGGTTGACCAGCGACGCCAAAAGTGTTGCCGCAGTTGCTCAATGCGGTCGTAGCGTGGTAAGCATTGTGTAGCCTTCGCGGTGAGGTCCAGACTGGCAGGTGCAGTGAGCGGCCGGCCAATCAGGAAGTGAGCAGGAGTCAAAGGAAGTAGGTCATTTGGATCAGTGGACATTTGGGACATTGGTCGGGAGTTGAGAACAGCCTCAATTTGTGCCAATACAGTACTCAACTCTTCGTACGTTAAATGTGCGTTACCCATAACACGATATAAATGCAATTTACAAGCCTTGACTCCCGCCTCCCACAACCCTCCAAAGTGAGGCGAATAAGGCGGAATAAATTTAAAGTCTATGAAATTGTCAGTCGTGAAATTTATTATCTCTGATTTGGATGAAGTTAAAAATTTTGAAAATTCTTTCTGTGCTCCTACAAATGTTTTACCATTGTCAGAATAAATCTGCAATGGTTTGCCGCGCCGAGAGATGAACCGTTTCAATGCCATTAGGTATGCTTCACTAGTTAGACTTGTTACTAACTCTAAATGTATTGCGCGAGTAGCAAAGCAGACGAAGAGACAAATGTAACATTTTGTTAGCTTTGCCCCTCTTCCAGCACGGTTCAACATGAACAATGGCCCAGCATAATCCACACCACTGCGAATAAATGGATACCCTGGTTCCAATCGTTCACTAGGCAAGTTACCCATTTGAATTGTTAAGGGTTTAGGTCTCGTGCGCTTGCACCTCATACAGGCATGCACTACTTGCTTAGCCAAGTTACGCCCTCTAAGAGGCCACCAGGTATTTCGAATAGTGGCCAATAATAACTGAGCCCCTGCGTGTAATAATACTTTGTGTTGGTGCTCAAATATTAGGCGAGTGAACCTATGTTTACCACACAACAACAACGGATGTTTTTTATCGTATGAGAACGAGTCACAGTATTCTATTCTGCCTCCTACTCTGATCAACTTGTGATCATCAAAAAATATGTTTAGACTAGAAATACTACGTGGACATTTTAACTGACCTTTGCAGTCTAATTGACTGCAGATGTCAGGGAAAGATTGATGTTGTGCAATGCGAGTTAAAACTCTGAGCGAAATATTTAATTCCTCTACGGAAAGACAATCTGTGAGGCGCTGTGTTTTTACTTTTATGCGACTATTATTAATGAAACGCATAATATACGCCACTACCCGTCGAAGACGATTAAAACATGAATATCGCTCGAATATGTCATTAACGGAATTTACTTGAACGAGTAATGAAGTTTTAAGTGATTTTAATTCAGGTAATTCGTCGTGACTGACACTGCTAGAACCAAAATCATGTTCCCACTGCGTGTTAGGAACGTGTAAGAAAGGCGGGCCTCGCCACCACATCTCACATGTTTTGAGTGCATCTAAATGTACGCCGCGCGATAAGAGGTCAGCAGGATTTTGCTTACCTGCGACATGGAGCCACGGTTTGTCACCCGTGCGTTCATTTATTTGTACAACACGATTTTGCACAAATGTTTTTAATAAATTAGGTGACATCTTAAGCCATCCTAGAACTATCGTGGAGTCTGACCAAAAATAAATATTATTAAAAGTTAATCTTAATGCTTGAGTAATTTTTGTAAATAATTTAGCAGCTACTACCGCGCCGCATAATTCTAAGCGCGGTATAGTAACCGGTTTGACGGGCGCAACTTTACTTTTCGCACACAATAAAAGGACTGTTACCTGTACACCCGTATAACTACGTACATAAGCGCACGCCCCATATGCGTCCTGCGACGCATCGCAGAAAATGTGTAACTCGGTTACGTGTGTATTGTCTCCAATTACGTAGCGTGGAATTCGTATGTCTTGTAAACAATGTAATTTATCAATGAAATTTTGCCAATCTACTACTATAGGTTTAGGGACCACGTCATCCCAGCCTATTTTAGCAAGCCACATCCTTTGTAAAATAATTTTAGCAATGATTATAGTTGGCGTAAGTAAACCTAAAGGGTCATAAATCTGTGCGACAACCGATAGGATATAACGTTTAGTAGCGCGTGTTACGTCGTGATCACATCTGGTAGTAAAATGCAATTCATCAGATGCGTAAAACCATCCCATACCCAAAGTTTTGGTATGGCAGTTCTCATCGAACGATAGTTCCTTGGATACAGACGGTAACTCGGACTTAGAAACTGATGAGTTAAATATCCATTTTCTGAGAGAAAAACACCCTAATTCCAATACCTTAGAAACACCGTTGCATATTTCTAATAACCGCTTTTGATCCTGATGTCCCGTTATTAGGTCGTCAACGTAAAAATCATCATTAATTACTTGCGCGATGACATCATCTTCACATTCTAAGGCGAGTTGTTTTAAACACCTAATACTGAGATAAGGAGCAGACGCCGTCCCGTAAGTAACGGTGTTAAGTTGGTATACACCCAGCGGGTCGGACGGATTTTCTCGCCACAGTATTAGTTGCAAATCCCTCTGGTCAGGCTGAATTAATATTTGCCGATACATTTTCTCTACGTCAGCACTAGCGACATATTTAAATTGCCGAAACCGAAGTAATATTGAAAACAAATCATTTTGTAATGTAGGCCCGATGTGTTGTATGTCGTTCAGTGATTTTCCTGAGGTGGATTTAGCACTCGCATCGAAAACGACCCTAAGTTTTGTAGTGGAACTATGTTCCTTGTAAACACCATGATGTGGCAAAAAATAACATGGTGAAGAATATTCTGAAATGCGACTCATGTGACCCAGACTTAAATATTCACTCATAAAATCATTGTACATTTTTCTATAGCTAGGCGCGCTCCTTATCAGTTTGCGTTCGAGTGCAAGAAACCTGTTTTTTGCCATAGTAAATGTATCGTGCAAAACATCAGCTGATTGACTTAACGGTATGCGCACAGAAAAACGGCCGTTAACGTCGCGTAACGTCGTGTCTTTGAATAAATTTTCGCATGCACTTTCAGCTGCAGTCAAATTATTGTGTGATGTCGGTATTTCTTCCAGTTCCCAAAATCGTTTGAGTTCTGAATCTAATGTTTGCGTGAAATTACAATGAGTTAGGTTAATGCGTGATACCTTTTTATGGACGGTTCCCGATATGACCCAACCTAATTGCGTGTTTTGTAAATAGGGACCATTCGGTAACCGTATCAGACCTTCACTAAGCAAATCCCAGAACCTATCTGCCCCTAACAATAAATTAATTTCGTTAGACATAAAGAACTCAGGATCGGCGAGGTGAATATTGTGCGGTATATTTATGTTATAGTTACCTTCTAATGATGGTAATTTTGCGGTTATGTGCGGCAAAACTAAACAATTAAAATTTGTGTTATACGAGCTAGTTTTAGACCGCAATTGAATGTGACAATATTGCGTGGAATTGGAGATAGTGTTACCTACCCCTATAACTTGAACTGTGGACTGTATCAATGGAAGATTAAGCTGTTTACATAACGATTCGGATATAAAACAGTGTTGGCTCCCGTTATCCAGGAGAGCCCGCGTTGTGTGATATTTATTATGTGTGTCCGCTATTTCCACTAATGCGGTTGATAATAATACGGGATTTTGAAAACAATGCGCATTAATATTATTATCATCCTTGTTCAATGTGTGAGATTTGTGGGAAGTAGTTAGCGGTGCATGTATGTGTGTAGTACTCGTATCACGTTCAGACTGAGGCACTATTTGCGTGATTTGAGCAACAGCTGATGATGTACGAGCGTCTACGACAGCATCGTTGTGAATTAATGTGTTATGTTTTTTGTTGCAATGCCTGCACGGCCCATACCAACACTCGTTCAATGCGTGGCCTGTTCGTAAACAATTACAACATAGCTTTTTCTCTTCGATAAAGTTTAATTTATCTTGAAGGGATAAGCTAAGGAAATCTTCACAGGCATATAACGGGTGGTTGGAACCGCACTGATCGCATTTAAAACGTTGTGAACTATTATTGAATGTTTTTCTTTTGTTATCTTTGTGTGTAATAATGTGACTGTGTGACTTTGTGACTGACTGTTTCTTTATGTGAATGTTGTGACTGTTGTGAGTGTCTACCGCTTGTTTTTTGTTAGGCTTAACCACCGCTTCTAAGAAATCAGCACGATCCTGAAGGAACGTCATCATATCAGATAGCTTTAATTTTCTGTCTTTCGGGAGCGTGCCTTTGTAACGTTCCCATTCGCGCTCCGATGAGGAATCTAGCTTTGGGACAATTATAAAGATAATTAGAGTGTCCCAGTGTTCGGTGGGTTCCTCCAGTGTTTTTAAAGCCCGCATATTTCTCAGAATTAAATCGATTAGCTTTCGAATAGACACAGCTGAATCCTTAATTAACGGTTGCGCTAACAGAATAGCATTTACGTGATTTTGTTGTAACAAACGGTCATTATTAAATCTATTTTCTAATAGACTCCACGCCACTAAATAATTATCTGAAGTAAATTCTAGCGCTTTGACTACCTGTAATGCATCGCCTGTGAGTACCGACCGCAAGTAATGAAACTTTTGTATATTATCTAAACCTTCGCTATTGTGTATCATGGATAAGTAGGTATCCCGAAATTCGAGCCATTGGTCATATGTACCGTCGAATTTGGGCAAAGTAATTGTGGGTAATTTCATACCGTTGGGAACACGAATTTGACTCGGCGCGCTCTGAATACCACTATTTGGTTTCAATATGCATTTACACTTCCCTACAATAGAATAATATCGGTTCTCGAATTCTTCCCTATCCAGTAACTCTTCGTCTAACTGAGTCTCGGGCAAAAATAATTCTAATTCATCTTGAATCTTTGAATAATGTTCAAATAATAGTTTGTAGGCATCGAAACGGTCCTCTAACTCCGCCTTTTGTGCGCTTGTTATCTCGGAGTCGGAACAAATAAGCAATTGCACGTATTTTGAAAACAAAGTGACTTTACGTTTAATCGCCCCGCGTTTTTTGACTAGATCACTAATAATATCGTCACACTTTTTTGCCATAATGTAAGTTTGTAAGAGAAAGAAGTCAAGTATGTAGGTAGCTACTTACGGTTTTTCAATGCACTTTATCACACTAGAACAATCACGAATTCACGATTGGTATTTAGCACAAATTGAAACTTAGGGAATTCGAAAGGAATAAAAGGATCGATTGACCTGACCGTTGCTGCGTTGCTTCTCCAGTACACCAGAAGGTACCGCTCTCTTGTGCTTCGGTTCGGATGTTCGGCTCGAAGGTCCAAATTATGTTGGTGTGTATGCGTGGTTGATGGGTCAGGTTTACTTCAATGAAGAGATGCTGCGTGGATTGATACTCAAATTCCTTTAATTTCTAACATTGAAGTTAATACAAAATGCAAGTCACGTCAGTGCCCGTTGTGTCGTTGCGTGTGCGCAAAATTTGTACAGTTTTTTAAGAAAACCCGATGCGCGTCGCTAGTGTCGCGGTGTCCGCTCTCCCCCGGTCCCCGCATCCTCGCTCGCTTGCGCTGTGATGTCGTCATCGCGGTGATGCGCCCGCACTGATCCGTTGAGAATCGAAGACAAACCCTAAAATTAATCTTGCTATCTTATTGCCTGGCGGTCAAAGCTTGTCAAGCTCACTCAAATGTCCTGCTGATGGTGTCGTTGTGTGACGGGCCGTTTTATTCCCTACAACATGGTTGAGTCGAACGGCGCTGATACACACGTCATGCCCGTGAACGGGTGCTGTCTGTCGGGGCTGGTCGGTTTTTACTTGCTATGGCAATGTTTTGTTATTTATTGGGTCACATCAAACTGCATAATGCAAACTACACAGAACAGAATTGTTAATGTTATTGAAGAATAATGATGTAAATATGTTTTTTTTTAGGAGTCTGGAATTTCTTGATGGTTCCTCTTCACATGACCCACTTTTGGGACTTGACATTGTGTATCCGAAATGTAATGTGACAATGTTATTTTGAGTGTTGACATCTTATTTGGTATGACATTTTGATTGTTATGACATTTTCATTGTTATGACATTTTCATTGTTGACATTTTAATTGTTGACATTTTAATTGTTGACATTTTAATTGTTGACATTTTAATTACTCCTAGATTAGTGAATTGAATTTTGACATCTATGAATTTGTTACTATTTTGCCGCGACATTATTAAACCGTGACACTTATATTATTATATAATTTGTAAATGTGAGTACCATGTAGGCTTTTGATACATGATAATTAAACAAGCTTAATATAGTCTGGAAGCTTTGGGAACTTCATTAGACCTACACGAATGTCCTGCTGATCTGGTATGGTCGTGCGACGGGTCGTTGAGCTCCCTAAATTATGGTTGAGCTACACGATGACTGATGCATGCGTGCCGTCAGTTTGGACTGGTCTACTCAAAGCTGCAATGGTTCTTTCCTCAAAAGGCCATTTCAGACATTACCCTACATCGTACCACTCACATATAAGTGTTCTTCCATGTCTGGACTTTAAAAGAGACCATGATTCTCTGAGTTTGTTTCGGTGTTTCTTCTCAGAGGTCGTCAGTTAGGAAATGCCGAAGCCATCTAGCTAAAAAAAAAACTCCATACCATTGACATGTAAAAGTATCTCTAAAGATCTACTTGCAGAATAAATCATTTCATTTCATTTCATTTCATTTCATTTTCATTTCATTTCATTTCATTTACAGTGGTCATAATACAGAATTAACGAACAGGTTGTTAAACTTGAGTGTATATTGTATTCATTATTAAAATTAAATTATGGGTATTAAGGAGTAATGTACACTAGTATTAATATTTTCGTTTTAGATATGAATTAATTCTTGAAAACTAAGATTGTGGAGAAAATAAATATGTTTTACGTGGGAGAGCTATGCTTCGGCACGAATGGGCCGGCTCGGCCGGAGTGATACCACGGCCTCACAGAAAACCGGCGTCAAACAACGCTTACGTTGTGTTTCGTCGAGTGAGTGAGGTTACCGGAGGCCCAATCCCCATTTAAAAAGCCGGCAACGCACTTGTGACTCATCTGGTGTTAAGGGTGTCCATGGACGGCAGTAATGGCTTACCATCAGGTGATACGTCTGCTCGTTTGCCGCCCAATCCCATAAAATAAAATTAATTAAGTCAAGCAACGCACTTGTAACTCCTATGGTGTTACAGGTGTCCATAGGTGACGGTAATCGCTTACCATCAGGCGATCCGTCTGCTCGTTTGCCCCCCTGTATTCAGTTGAAATTAATCGTTTTTATGTTGTTTTATATTAATTTATTTTTTATTTTGCGGAGCGAAACCTTCAAAGAATGACCTGAATTTGGGAATAAGACCGGGGAGTGTGGGATTTTTACCCAATAATACATAAGTTATCCACCCTTCCACAGTGCGGAGGCACCGTTTTAAAAGACCAGTCCAGAACCTCTCCTCTGTTACGCCTGTTAGATCATATCTGTAGGGCTAGTGTCTTAGCTCATTGGTCTAGAGGGCCAGCTATTGAACGGTTCCTGGGTTCGAGTGTCTTTTAGTATTCTATAAAATTTTCAGTAGCAGCTGAGAATTTGAATTTGTGCTCGATATTAGCAATACGCTCACCCCATATCACATGGGACCTACAAATATATAGGCAAACTGTGGGTATAATATATCAGTATAGCTCTGCTCAACTCTTTGGGGAATACGAGTGATATAAGCGCGTATGTGAAAATTGAAAATCTTGATTAACAAGTGATTTCCAATTTAACTTTATAAGCCGATAAAATAAAGAGGTATAATTTATTCAGTTTTCATCCCTATCTCAACTAATTTATGCTGGATCCATTAATTTTAAATAATTGAATCGGGACCAACACTTAGGCGGCAGTGACGGGTTAACAAACTTTCTAATTTACTAAAAGTCAGTGTTTTTAGTTTTACATAATTTAGACTTTAACTAATTCTGTTTTAAAGTTAAGGGTTCAATTAACTTCGATTACTGGTTCAGGAAATAAGGGTGAGTAGAAGAATTTTTAAATACATTGCACAGTTTGAGCAATATTAGAACGATATCGAAGCTGTACCTGTCTCATGCTTGCTATAACGCAATGCTGAGATATAGGCTATTTTGACGTCACATAAGATATCATAAAGATTATTTTTAGTGCTATTTTTTTTTATAAGTTTGTCTTGAAATGACTGTCATAATAAACTTACTTAATAAAGTAAAACCACTTTACCGACTTTAAACGCATACCTATTTAAATTCGCGTAGGTCTCAGAAAACATTTTTTTTATATTACCTATATAAAAATAAATAAAAAAATATTATTTAAAAATCCTTACTAATATTATAAACGTGAAAGTTTGTGAGTATGGATGTATGGATGTCTGGATGTATGGATGTTTGTTAGTCTTTTACGCCAGAACGGCTGAACGGATCTTTTACGGACTAAAAGGACTTTTTATCCAGGTCGGACCCAATTCTGAAGTCCAAGCGCAGACAAAGTCGCGGGCAGAAGCTAGTAATATATAAAATTATTTTTTCACTAAATCTTACAATACAAATTATAATTATTAATTATATTTTCCACTAAACTTATTATTTAGAATAAGCAAAAACCAGTCAACTACCCTCTCACTTGACTGCTTCGCTAACGCCGTCCAACATTAGTGGTCGCACAATCCCGGTTGACCAATGATGATGATGGGCTTTCGGGAATTGAATCGT
This sequence comes from Acronicta aceris, assembly GCA_910591435.1. Classification (NCBI taxonomy): domain Eukaryota; kingdom Metazoa; phylum Arthropoda; class Insecta; order Lepidoptera; family Noctuidae; genus Acronicta; species Acronicta aceris. The sequence continues at coordinate 15,107,472 of OU342762.1, read as the reverse complement.
GCAATTCGAGCGCAAATTCCGAATTGTATCGAAAATAGACCGATATTGCTGCGACTCTGCCGTAAATATACCATCACGCTTTTTTTTGTAAATAAAATTTATTTATAATTACAAGGGTAAATATAATACAATGATGACTTACAAATAAATAATTAGGAGGTATTACGGTGTATGGTGCCTGTACTAGGATAAACCTGTGTCACAGGCGGCAAGTGCTACAAGATTACATAGTAAATACAGCAAATTTATAATAGCTTAACAGTAAGTAACAGAAATTAGAGAAACTTAGTACCTATAGCAAAACAAAAATGTAAAAAAAAAAAAATACCTAATAATAAGTAGTACTTCTGGACACGGCCCGCAGTGTTAGGAGATTCCCCTCTCTGGGGCCCTGACCACCGGTAGCTTGGACCCTGCTCCCGATACCTATGGGCTACGTTTATATTTTTAAATGTTTTTTTTTATAAAAATATATACAAATAAGGAAATCGAATTAATAAATGGAATAATAATATCTTCAACCATATTTCATAATATTAATTAATAATTCGGTTTCATCATAGGTCGAAGATTGTAAATGCTTGCTTTAATTCCCCGATTGTAAATGATTTAATTCCCCGAAACTTTAGGCAGAGTCTTGAAGTTTATGTTGGTACCGGACTGGGTTTATAAATAAATAACATAATATACCACCAAGCCTGTAGTCCTCGAAAGGTTAGGCGTACTAATGTACACCCACAGGGCGAGCCTATTGCCATCAACCGAGCACAAGTCCCAAACTTTGAGCTATATATAAATACACATATTTATATTGGGTGTGAAGCACTAATACATTAGACTATCAAGAATCTCTATCTAAAACACATTTATTTGACTTATGTCTTATGATTAGAATCAAAACTGACCTGACCAGGTTTAATAAAAAAAAACTAATTACATAATGGGTTTACTTTTCATTTATGTTCGTAGCTAATAGTTTACCTAAGCTAACGTAATCATTAAAAGGGCAAGACTACTTCAAAATTTAAATCCATGAGTTACATTATTTTTTAGATTGTATCGGCCATTTATGGGGGGTTACAATCGTAATACAGTTTACTCTACATTTTTGCTTCCCCATCACGTCTTGTCTGGAATACGTCAAGTTTTTAGTAACCCTGTATAATAATACGATCTCCTTGCATCGGTGTCTACAGCATACAGTTCGCTATTACGCTTGCAGGTTTAACAGACCATCAGGTAAGACATTTATTGAATTCAGAATTGAATGGAATATAGAATCTATTTGAAATGAACTTTTTTTCCCAGCTTCGTTTCCTGCCGTCACTGCCCATGTTCCTCCGAACTCTCTAGAGGGGAGATCGGTCCGGAATGACACGATCTTCACTCCGCGTTCGCAAATTGAAACGGAAGGTGTCCAATAAATTCCACATTCCCCTACTAGGAATTCGGCCGACAAGTCCCTTTCGGTGTGTATGTGAATGTTTTATCAAAGTTATTTTAGCATTCCGTGTGGGTTTGCTATACTCTTTTGTTATAGTTCTGTAAAAGGTTTGATTAAAGCTATCACTCGTGTGTTACATGCGAATGAGGTGGTGAGTGGGTTTCCTATTTATATAAATAAAGATCTTTACTTTTTTAATTTTCACGACTCGTTTGAGGTAAATTAAGTTCTGAATATATTAAGTTGATTTTAACAGCTCTTTTGCGTCAAATTCGGCGGTTTCATCATTTAATGAAAATAAATAAATAAAAATATGACTGCCTCATTTGTCTAGTGGTCCCAAGCGCGACTACTACCCTAGAGGTCCTGGGTTCGATCGCCAGGTCGAGTGTTATTGGGTTTTACTATGAAATTCTCAGTAGGTAGTAGCTCGGAGTCTGTATTTGTGCCCGGTAATGGCTATAGGCTCGCCCCTCATAACATGGGACTTAAACATACCGAAAAACTGTGAGTACGTCTCTGCCCAACCGTTCGGGGAATACAAGCGTGATGGTATATTTTGTTCAGGCTACATAAGTATGATGTACATATATTAAAAGCTAACAGAGGGTATCGATACACTGATTAATGTTTGTTGTACTTCGATACGTTGTCACATTGAAACTAGATTTAATGTAAACAAGTGAAACAAACATGCTAAATCGAAACCAGTTTGAACTGGTTAGTGATATATTGATATTTATTTACTACTAGCTGTTACTCGCAGTTTCACTCACGACCCAAAAATATTACATGGTATGAGTCCGATTCTTATTCCGATATTCACGTTTATATACGAAAAAAGACTAAAGTAACAGATGCTCTCAGCCATGCACTGAAATTGAAGTCGAAATGGGCAGGACTTGTGGCTAGATGCAATGATGGAAGATGGACATTAAAAGTAACTAAATGGATGGGCCCAATAGCGAAGAGAAATAAAGGTAGACCAAACAAATTGTGGTCCGATGATATAGTCGCCATAGCTGGAGAGAAATGGAAGAGCATTGCCCAAGAAAGAGAACATTGGTGTAAGTTGGAGGAGGCTTATACCCAGCAGGGATCCATTTAAGCGTAAAAAGATTTTTTTTATTATTTTTGTTATGTTACATTAGTATGGAAATAAAGAAGCTTTATTATTATTATGAGTCCGATTCTAGGCGACTTAGTACGATGAAACATACCCTAGATTTGAAGTTAGACCTCTAGCAATACATCGGTGAAAACTGCGGTCAATTTCATCCAGTAGTTTTTGCTGATACGCATACAAACATACAGACAGAAAAAAATAATCATTTTGACTTCTATTGCTCTAATAAAGAACTCTCATAATAGATTTTCTTTAATATATATTTACAGACATCGGCCTGTTACAATTTTATTATAGGTTTATATAAACTTTATTGGTGTTAATAGAATGCTGAGGCGACATCATTTATTTGAATAATGACGTTGATTTATATAGACACATATTGTTACCATTATATACAGGACCAAAATAAAATAAATTATTATATTTTTTTATGGGATATGGGGGAAAATATGACGGATCGCCTGATGGTAAGCGATTACCGCCGCCCATGGGCACCCGCAACACCAGAGGAGTCACAAGTGCGTCGGCAATTTAAAAGGTGATTTCGCCTTCGGTAACCTCACTCACCCGCCGAAACACAACGCAAGCGTTGTTTTAATATTTTCTTGGCTCTAATGAGATGCCTATCTGAATGGCAGTGAGGAACCGTATTCTAACCCGTTCCCACATGGGGAAAATACCGTTATCTACCCTATTTATCTCTAAACTTCTCCATTTACCATTGTATATAGTATACTAAGTACATGAAAATACAAGTCGTAATATTTCTTGATTATCCGTTCTTCTCAACGCCCTTACAATTACTATTGTGGCTACTCTCTAAGCTCTTAGTGAAGTATTGTGCTAAGATAAAGTGAACACTAAGATATATGGAGACATTAGTGATTTAGAAGTGAGAATTGAATGCTGGAAGTAGATTTGAAAAAAGAAATATATTTTAATTTAATTACACTTTTTCTATTGAAATTAAAGTAAGTATTATTTATGGCAAAATATGAACATAGAAAATGATGTCGATAAAATTATGGATGATGTTAACAACATTTGTAATCTATTAAACTGCCGCATTAGCCTTAGTGGTCCCGAGCGCGACAGCTATCTACGCTAGAGGTCCTAGATTCGATTCCCAGATCGAGCAATGTTGTTGGTTTTTCTATGAAATTCTCAGTAGCAATAAACGTTTTTATTTATTATAAATGCTATTTTTTTTTAATGTAGTTTCCGAAACAACTTACCAAACATTGTGATTGTTTCTGATAGATTCTCTTTTCTACCGTCTCTTGCATTTTTATGGGGCTTCCTTACGAAAAGATTACACGTGGCATGCAATCCGATTTCGTTTCGTAGAGCACATAGCATCTGTCACAGGCGATCCGGCGTAGCGGTTGCTACGAGTGCTACGCCGTAGCACAAAGAGATTTCATTGCTTACTTTTAGTTGCTAGGAAGGCTTAAATGTTGACAAAGGCTTAGAATGCAGAATGTGATAGGACTACTCTGTTACTTTACTGTCCATATTTTTTAGAATTAGGATACCCTACCCTGTATTTTTAGAATATCCTCTGCACTCGTGTACCTACTTGATACTCAAAATCGAGATTTGTTAGATCCTGAATATCAATTACTCCAAAAAATCTGCTTGGTAAGTAAAATTTTGGCTGTCTAACATATAGGACCAGGAGTCGCAGGTTTATATCCCACATTAAATTTATCTTTTGCAAAAAAATAGGTATTCTTAGCAATTCCCAGTTACATATCTTAGGTGAAAAACTATCACATCGTACCTCGAAACGTTACCTTATGACGTAAACTCAGAATTTGAAGGCAAATTTCAATCAGGCGGGTGGGGTTCGCGGTGGCTTCGCGGTCAGAGCATCTGGTATATCTAACCAGAAGACGCGAGTTCGAATACCTTTACTAAAATAACAATCATATCATTAACACTATCATAATTATAATCAAATTCTTTGTAATTGTCCCCTCCGCTAGGCCCAAATCTACTCTCACAATAGTAAGATAGTCCACTATGCTGGTTAACCGTAGTTAACTAGGAACATCTAAAACCTAGTACTGAGGATAACATGACATACGTATCATCATGCCTGTATTAAAAAGGTACTTTTGAAAAGTGAAAATTAGTAGCACGGTTCCAAAATATGGGTCTTATGAAGAAGAGCCGACAAGAAACTTCAAAGAATAACTACATAGATCTGTTTTTTTTATGGGATAGGAGGGCAAACGAGCAGACGGATCGCCTGATGGTAAGCGATTACCGCCGCTCATGGACATCCGTAACACCAGAGGAGTCACGAGTACGTTGTTTGACGCCGGTTTTCTGTGAGGCCGTGGTATCACTCCGGTCGAGCCGGCCCATTCGTGCCGAAGCATAGCTCTCCCACGTAAAAATTTGTTTACTGTTTTTTTATAGGATAAGGGGCAAATGAGCAGGCGGATCACCTGATGGTAAGCGAATACCACCGCTCATGGACACCCGCAACACCAGAATAGTCACAAGTACGTTGCCAGCTTCTGATGACGAAATTACATTACTGATAATTAATTATTACTAGGTATACCGTTTCAACATTCACAAAACTAATTAATTTTCGATCCCCAAGTTACGTAACTCAGAGACATTATATTAGCGTCACATGTGACATCCATTCATCTATTGTTTTACGTTGCAAAGACGTAGTTCATAGTTAAACGCCCCATTGTGCTATCGGGCCCCAAATATTTAAGTTTTAACCGAGCTATTGTCATAATGTGACCTTTCCAACATTCAAGGGAGTTCCTACACTAAGGTAAGGTTCAACCAAATGAAATGTGAGTCATTGTAAACTGGAGTTAGTGATGTGAAAAAACAGACTCCAAATCCTTGAGACATTTCTCAAAAATAGTTGAGTATCTAGTTTTATGCGTGACGTGACTGCTATGGTCCTGGGTTCCAAGTCAAGCATAGTGTTATTGGGCATTTCTCTGTAGCAGCTCGGAGTTTAAATATGTGCACTAGGCTTGCCCTGTATTACATAGGGCCTGAGCATATTGTATTCACATGCCCACACAAACGTCGTAGGTATCTATAATACTATAATAGGGATAGCTTGTTTGCCATTAAGTGGCATAAATCCAAACTAAGAGCTGCTACTGAAAATCGACTAACACTTTGACCTGAGATTCGTACCTAGGACTTAATACTCAACAGTTGCGTTTTCGTGTCAATGGTTAAACAATATTCGAGTAGCATGAGGCCACTTCAATGGCGTTAGGTGTGGCCGCGTAGAGATCGTCCCTCATGCAGGTGTAACAAACCAATAATAATCAACCCATTATACTGTCCCACTGCTGGGAACGGGTCTCCTCTCAGAATGAGAGGGATTAGGCTAACACTGCTTCAGCAAAAAATTCAGCTTCAGCAACCAATAAGCAGCAAACAATTATTATTATGAAATTTTAGTATAAACGATCTCTACGTAACAAGGCAATTATAACAAAATTGTAACACCTGATTCTTTTGGACGTACATACAAATTTTCAAGCCTGTCTCCCGTTGCGGTCGGGACTATAGATTTCCAAATGTTACGATCTTGACACACCACTTTTCGCTTCACCTGCATTCATTGCAAATAATTTGATCTAGGTACTTATTCTAGTCTAAACAATTTACGTACCTAAATGAAATCGACATAGGCCCATTACATCACTAGTTATATTGTGAAATATTTTGTCTACACAAAATGTTTCACTGATAACAGTACGACAGAGTTTATTGTCTTGAGTAAACTTACGGCCCTTTATTGTTCTGTTTGAAGGAATGCTAGTTTGTTCAACTCGAGAATAATCAATCTTATGAATATGTGGTTTTGGTAATGCGAACGATTTTTTACTCAACTATCAAGCCGATCAAGATTTGTCTGGGCAGATCATAATGACGCCGCTCGCCCTCCCACAAGATGGAGTGATGATTTGCGAAAGGTTGCTGGCGGAAGCTGGATGCGACAAGCCGAGGACAGGGTGAAATGGTGCACATTGGGGGAGGCCTATGTCCAGCAGTGGACTGCTATAGGCTGATGATGATGATGATCATAATGATGCATTTTGTTATATGGCCGAATATTTCATGATGTGCTTAACCTATCTTCATCTGTGGAAGTATGTACAATGGCCACAATTCGGTTATGACACTCGCCGGCCGCTACAGCGGCCCCGCTCGCTCGGCTCCTGCATTATGTGGTCACAGTTCTTACCTAACCTAACCTAACCGATATTTATATTTCGTTCATCTGGCGTATCGCTATGTGCCCAGGCAGATCCCGATCGGCCCATTTAAACGATCGGCCTGCGACTAAGTTCATGAAGCTAATGTTATTGACGTAAATAGTGAAGTAGGGTTTATTCTATTATATTTATATTTTTCTATACTATTAATAATAGAATAAAAGATGTCACTAGCGTCACTACGAAATGGTAGGATAATGAATTTAACAGTCAATATACACATGTATGGACATTAGGTCGTAGCTCAAAAACTACTGATCAGATTTTAACAAAGGAGGTGTTTATTGAGTCGTCTTTATATTAAAAGCGTCATATTGGCTGTGGATTTAATCGATTCTGTAAAGGATTCGACATGTCGGAAATAAAATAATTTCGATATAACGCGATAAAATCTGTAAAAGTAGCAGTAGAGAAGCAATTGCCTAGTGTGGTGGATTATTAAACCTACTCAATTTAAAAGATCGTTTATTCCAAATTCACGGTTTTCGTAGACTCAACATTAAAAAAATACACATTCTACTAAATCACATAAACTTCGAAAAATATCCAATATGAAGTGGTATAAAGGCACATTAGATGATGCTGCAAAATCCTTGGTACATCCCGCAGTGCGTGGGGCATGGCTGCAGAACGAACTGAGCTAGCTTTAATGTGACAATACACGGGACAAAACTCGGTCAAGCAATTGGGTAGTTGACAACTAGTAAAAAAATAAATAAAAAACAATAAAAATGAATGAATAATTAATTATTGAAAAAGTAAGCAAATATTGAGCAAAATGTTGGCTAGAGCCAGCTTGTGCTTCTTGTCACGTGAAACTAATAGTAAACTAAAATACGTTGGAACTTTGCACTTATTTCTTGATTTAAATAAAAAAAGACGATAACATTGCCTCCTTAGCCTAGTGTTCCTGAGTGCAACTGCTACACTAGAGGACTTGAATTCAATTCCCAGGTCGACCAAAGTGTTATTGAGTTTTTCTATGAAATTCTCAGTAGCAGCTCGAAGTTTGGGATGCTTGCCCCCTATTACAGTAAGTTTAGGTACCAGTTCGCCGGTAAGTTTAGGTACCATGTTATAGGGGGTAAGCCGATAGCCATTAACCGGCTATTAATTTTTTTTATACCACTAAGTTGGCAAACAAACATACGGCCCGTCTGGTGGTAAGCGGTTATCGTAGCCTATCGACGCTTGCAACACCAGGAGTATCACTCGCGCGTTGCCGACCCTGTAAATTAAGGAGGAATAATTGAGTTGGCAGCATAGGAGACAATCTGCCATGCATGACAACGGCGGTAACAAAACACCACCATTCCCCCACACTGCCAACACAACGCTACCTCGCGGAGCTCTAGCGACCTCGCTCACCGTTAGGAACACAACATAGCACGGAGCTATATTATTTGGCTACGATTAAAACTCAAATTAAATAAAATGTACCTTGCGTCACTCTGTTCATGTGTCTTGACAATAAATTAACGGAGATTCTCTCATTAAGTCTAAATTCGAAGTCAGGAGTATTATCAACGAAGTGCCTTTGCTAAGTACTAATTACAGCACTCGTTTCAGAGTAGGCTTTATTCGAACACAGCTCTGTAGTGGGTTGCCAGTACAAACTAGGTGCACTGTAGTGGAGCAGTCAAGTTTCTACCAAACAAGCATAATGTATGAATGCCGATAATTACTTATTGTTGCGTATTTTACCAGTTTTTATCATTCATTGATTTTTATGATGCGGCATGCATATTAGCCCCGCTGGTAGAAGTACACTATAAACCTGCATAATATAAGGCAGCTTCTACTTTTCTTATACCACTAAGGTGGCAAACAAGCATACGGCCCGCCTGATGGTAAGCGGTTACTACGGCCGTAGCCTATAGACGCTTGCAACATCAGGGATACCACTTGCGCGGTGCCGACCCTTTAAAAATCTTTTCACACCCTTTTTGAAGAACCCCAATTACTAGAAGAAATACCTATCACCAATCACCAATTGTAAAATACGGCGAAAAAGTTGCATTATTACGCTTAATAATCATCATTATCACATCAGCCTATTGCCGTCCACTGCTGAACGTAGGCCTCCCCCAAAGAGCGCGAACCATCTCTGTCTTGGGCAGCTGGAATCCATTATTCAAATTACCATATTCAAAACGTCGGTCCATCGTGTCGCATTATTACTCTTACACTGAGTGTAAATTTTTAATTCAAAGCAATTCAAGCTTAACCGTACAATCTCACAACTGAATTTTTCACAGACTTATTCCGAGAACTTGTCCCGGTTTTTGCATTCATGTTTTTTGGATGGGATGAGATTTTTCGTACAAAAAGAGTGTCCTTAATGAGCTCACTTGAAAACAAAACTTCAGGTATAGCGAGTATTTTGGTTGACAGACATTGTCTTTGATATTTGAAGCGTTATATAATACGGACGGTCGTGAATTGTGGCTTTTGAATTGCCGGTTTGAAATATGTTTTTGTTGATGAAAATATTACGTATATACATATATATTCGTACATGCGAATTGGTTTATAAAGACAATGGTTACAGTTAACAATGAAAATTTTAGTTGGAGACGAATTTCTTAACTGATTGTGAAGTATTTACCTCGTTTGGTTGAAAATGATAACGCCTACAGGATATTAAATGATTATCTTTTTGTGATTTTTTTGCATTTTCCATGCTAAGATTATTAAGTAATTTTTTAGTAAAGGAAAAAATTCAATCGCGGCAGGATTCGAACCTGCGTCTTCTGGTTTGATATACCAGACGCTCTGACCTCTAAGCCACCGCGAAGCGAAGCTGGTATATCAAACCAGAAGACGCAGGTTCGAATCCTGCCCGCGATTGAATTTTTTCCTTTACTAAAAAATAACATATTAAATGATTTCAATAAAGGTCATAAAGCAATAATGACAGCTCGTTGCAATTTTATTTTAAAGTCAGTTTAAAAATTTATTTTTTGAAGATGCTATGCAATTAGTAATCTCTTACACACATACACAATGAAAGCTGATATACGTAGGTACTTATACAAAATGTAGGTAACTATGTTTAAAATTACTTAAAAAAATATCTACTTTCGAAAGACTGAATGATCGCTAACATAAAAATTTATCTTTTCTATATAATTGTCTATTTAATAATTTTTTTCTCGCCGACTCACAGACTCAAGTGCATGCCAAAAACGTTTTGTAATTCACATTGTAAGAAAGAAAAATCATTTATTCAGCAGATATTATTATATCTAAATAGTGTGCCGTAAGCGAACTGTATTGTTATAGATAAGAATAAACACCTTGAAACCGACATATATTTCGCAGGAGAGTACACAGTGCAATGGTAACACTGTAGAATGGATACTGTTACGATTTCCATAGAACATACCTACGATACAAGAACCTATTGAAACATTACATTGGAAACCTAAAATGACACTCACAAAATTACGAATACAATAAAAAAACCTCGAAGCACCCGATTATTTTCTTCATAAGGCACGATAAAGGATTTTATTTCGAAGGCCATAGAGGTCAGTGTACGGGAATCGGTGTCAGTTCAGGGGAATGCAATAGTTTACTTTTATTTTAGTGATATTGCGGTATCATTCGAGCTATGGACCACCTGCGCTTGATACAGCTTCGAAAACATACGCGGTACTAACAGGCTGATCTTGCTTTGTAAAAAAAGTCATAATTTTTTTTTTATTATGAATAAATTGATTCAAATTTGTAAAATTGAATTAATTATTGAAATAAAACTACTTTTTACGGATTTTATCGCGTTGTATTGATATTATTTGATTCCCGACGTTTCGGATCCTTTACAGCATCCATGGTCACGGGTAGACTAAGTTGTTGGACGTCTTAATGTTACAATTACTAACAGCTACCTTACATTTTTGTTAATTATTGGCGATCCGATTCACGCAGAACGAGCTCACCGTATCCTTCGG